>CM068368.1:254700276-257644443 GCA_034769895.1 Magicicada septendecula | reverse complement strand
ACACGTTTGGGTTACACCACACGTGCACGCACAACGCCGTAAATGTACGTTTCTGTTTCTCAGAAGCTAAAACTAATGCAGTTCTCTCAAAAACAAGTAATATACACGTACCTAAATCTAAAGATAAAGAAAGTTGCGATCCAGTGTAACAAAGAAGATCGATTTCTGAACCTGCCCTTCGACCGTTGACGAACATGGATAAGCACATCGTTGATCTTGCTGCTAGTTGTAAATTAGTAGCCTACTCAGTGCAATTAGACGGATCTCCCATATCAACTAGGAAGCGGACAGAGAAGTGCTGCTGCTCTAATGTCCAGCCTAGATCCGTTCTAAAATGGACTATTGGTGCGAAGTCTACTCTTCAGCCAGAAAGTTTATCCTAAAAACATGAGTCATAGTGCATACCGCAGGGTTCCGTTATGCCACTGCGACTGTTCATACTACCCCAACTGAAACAGATTTTTCTGAACCACGTCGGGTTGCACATCCACTCGTTCAGTTTTGGGATTGTATAACCTATCAACCGTGCATGTACATCCTATATTGCCATTGAAGTATCATCGATGGGATATGATAATTGACATCTGTAGCAAATGAAGGTCATTTGTATTTTCTAATTAACAAGGGTTAAGAAAAAATAAGAGCTTAAGACTTTATTTCTCTAATCCATAACTACAATGAAAAATAAATAACTCTATTGCTGTTGCTACTGCTTGTCCTTCCGCTGCAAAAATGTTATTGCTATTGTTGTTCTACTAGTGCTAGTATATGTATACTATGAAATGTAATAAGCAATCTTCTGTCAAAACATCAATAATACATTTACTGTCAGTTTATTGATAAGACATAATAAAGCTAGTAAACGACTTCACCCGTAAAACGACATAATCGACTTACAACAGACAAATTTCAAGACTAAAGTTTAAGTTATGGGTTAGTACTTCACGGACAGTTGAATAATAGACGAGAATTGACTCAGAACTGCAGGATTCGATCGAAGTATACCTTAACTTTTGTTCTGTACGTTGTAGATGTGGTTACTGGAGTTTAAAAGTACCGGTAAAGGTCATTTCTGTTTACTCAGCGTAGTACGTGACATCGAATAGATTCTGGAGAAAGTGGATAGTTGTGTGTCTCGCCCGATATGCACGTCTCTGGGGTAACCTGTCATCTGATCAACTATGTATTTGAATGAAATTGTTGTATCTCAAAGTACATACGGAATACATTGTAATTCTTTGTTGAATAGTAATCTCTCGGGGAACGGTTCAGCGATATAAACTTGTAACATCACAAAAAGAGATGATAATAATAAAAACAGACAAAAAACAAATGCATAAATCATTTGAAACGTCTGATCCTCCAATGCGACATCTCATAACTTGTGTAATTATATGACCTGTCGCCACGGAAATTATAGCTCACACTGTCTACGTGCTCCTGAATTAGAACGAACAAACTACTGAACGACTAACTGGATTTGTACGTCCTTTTGTGTTTATATTACGTATTATCCCTTTGAAACACTATGTGTTTCATGCGACAACTTTGTTTACTAATCTAAACAGCTCCAATTCGTCAGCTCCGACCATTCAATTTCGAAATTAAATTGGGCTCGCTGTTGTGTCCATCGAAACAGGTTTTGGTTATTTGTGGATGGCGCTTATATACTGTTTTCATGGGAATGACATCATTCTTATGTTCACCTTCTTCAATACTGCGCGGTAACAAATTAATTTTTCTGGTTGATACTTGTGCCCGCTATTTGTTCACCAACTGGAATTTAAAACTAAACGTTAGTGTTCCGTTTGTACGCGTTAGTGAGTAGAATATTGTTTCGTTAAAATAAGCGATATGAGTAGAAGAATTAGTAACACTCTAGACCCAGTCAAGACTTGATTTTAAATATTTCAGCCAAACAGGACTACTTTAAATTCTTTGTTTCCTTCAATTTTTTGTTAGCGCCCGTGCCAAAGGTTTTCTTAAACCCCCATTTAAAGAAACCATAAATACACTGCACTGTCGAGATCAAAGTTGTTCGGCTTCTTCATCTCGTTTTGGTTTGCACTCTTTTTAATATCGCGCATAGCCTAGTTGATAAACCAATGTTGCACTTTTAACAAGGTGGAACCAACGCTCTTCTTCCTTTATAAAAAGGTTAACAGATTCTGCCCAACGCGTGAAAGTCCCACGTCAACGCTTTTCTGAGGCTTTATCGTGTAAGCAGTTTCATGTCGAGAACTAAAAACAAGATTAAATTTGAAATCACACCCTTACAGTTTCATATCAAAGGAACATTGCGTGCATGAGATAGAAGTGAAGTTAAGAGTGTAATGCACAATGGGTATACAGAGCTGAAGGGAGGTTGGAGCAGAGAGCAGTAGAGTGTAAAACCACAAATATTTTCAAGCGAGTAATACTTTTATAAATTTCATTGAAAATTCCAAGGCATTAAGCACTACAATAGTTCTAAGGAATTCGTTAACTGATTTCTAGAAACTTAGTTCGTGGAATCCTTTGCACCATTCTGACTAACTGTTGATAGTTTTCTTGAATGTTTTAAAAGCACAGAAACTTTTTAACCTGTCCGAGTAACGAGCTATATAGTTGACATTCCGAATAAATCATGACATCCTACTGAAATTGCCTATACCTCGTGGCTACAAAACAGCAGCAGCAGAAGATGGACGTAAATTTGAGTATTCCGAAAAACGTATCGCATCGCAAAATATTGAGTAACCTTGATTCACATAGTCAGTTTTAAAGAATAGTTGAACTTGAGCTCAAAAGACCACTTTACGTTTTGAAATGTTACTCCGTTACTCATAATTAAATTACAGTTTTGTGCACCAGTTAATATCAAAATTAATTAACAGAAATTCACTAATATACAATAATTGAAATTATGAAACCCTTACACTTATCACAGTAACAGTAACACAGGTTTTAAGAGCTAATTGGATTTTGTTATTTGTTTTTCTTAAGCCTATCACTGCCACCATATAGCTTTATCAGCACTACAATGAAGACCAGGTCAAACGCTAATGACACGTACGCTAATTATCATGCATGTTTTGGAGTTGAAATTCCATTGTATGGGACTAGTAAATTATCGGCTCCTGATTCCACCCCATTGTTATTTATGATCTGTCGTTTGGATTAATGAAGCGCTAACAACTAACGTTGTTTCACACAGCATATGAGTATAACTACACAAAGTTTTTAAACGTATCTTTCGACTGGTGTTTGCATTTTCATGCACGTAAAGAGACAAAGATTTACAAAAATATTAATATGAAAGCAAAAGCATATAAATTAATGAGCTAACGAGCCCTTGGTGAATATAAAACATTTTCATCTAACACAATTTCCAGTTAGGCCGGAAGTTGATATCAAATGAACTTATCATATTCGAAATAACCACTTACCCCCTAACGAAAAAAGAATTTCACACACACACACACACAAGCGCACAGGTGCAAGCGGGTAGTCGGAATGCAAGTCGTGTAAGGTATTAGGATAGTGTAGGTCGACTTCGAGGATGTACCTGATGTCGGAATCATCACTCACATGTTATTTAAATAACATACACACGTGTAGTGTTTAGGTCATCAGCACATGCCGCAACGGGAGTGATAGGTCCAATTAGGTTTGTTACACGTTGTGTGTTAGGTTAAAATGCGGTCCATTCACGTTTCATGTTAGGTTAAAATGCAACATAACATACACACGTGTAGTGTTTAGGTCATCAGTACATGACGCAACGGGAGTGATAGGTCCAATTAGGTTTGTTACACGTTGTGTGTTAGGTTAAAATGCGGTCCATTCACGTTTCATGTTAGGTTAAAATGCAAACAAACACACACACACACACACACACACACACGTGTTAGGCTGCAGCCTAACACGTGTGTATGTTATTTAAATAATAATTTAAATAACATACACGTGTGTGTGTGTGTGTTTGCATTTTAACCTAACATGAAACGTGAATGGACCGCATTTTAACCTAACACACAACGTGTAACAAACCTAATTGGACCTATCACTCCCGTTGCGTCATGTAATGATGACCTAAACACTACACGTGTGTATGTTATGTTGCATTTTAACCTAACATGAAACGTGAATGAACCGCATTTTAACCTAACACACAACGTGTAACAAACCTAATTGGACCTATCACTCCCGTTGCGGCATGTGCTGATGACCTAAACACTACACGTGTGTATGTTATTTAAATAACATGTGAGTGATGATTCCGACATCAGGTACATCCTCGAAGTCGACCTACACTATCCTAATACCTTACACGACTTGCATTCCGACTACCCGCTTGCACCTGTGCGCTTGTGTGTGTGTGTGTGTGTGTGAAATTCTTTTTTCGTTAGGGGGTAAGTGGTTATTTCGAATATGATAAGTTCATTTGATATCAACTTCCGGCCTAACTGGAAATTGTGTTAGATGAAAATGTTTTATATTCACCAAGGGCTCGTTAGCTCATTAATTTATATGCTTTTGCTTTCATATTAATATTTTTGTAAATCTTTGTCTCTTTACGTGCATGAAAATGCAAACACCAGTCGAAAGATACGTTTAAAAACTTTGTGTAGTTATACTCATATGCTGTGTGAAACAACGTTAGTTGTTAGCGCTTCATTAATCCAAACGACAGATCATAAATAACAATGGGGTGGAATCAGGAGCCGATAATTTACTAGTCCCATACAATAGAATTTCAACTCCAAAACATGCATGATAATTAGCGTACGTATCATTAGCGTTTGACCTGGTCTTCATTGTAGTGCTGATAAAGCTATATGGTGGCAGTGATAGGCTTAAGAAAAACAAATAACAAAATCCAATTAGCTCTTAAAACATGTGTTACTGTTACTGTGATAAGTGTAAGGGTTTCATAATTTCAATTATTGTATATTAGTGAATTTCTGTTAATTAATTTTGATATTAACTGGTGCACAAAACTGTAATTTAATTATGAGTAACGGAGTAACATTTCAAAACGTAAAGTGGTCTTTTGAGCTCAAGTTCAACTATTCTTTAAAACTGACTATGTGAATCAAGGTTACTCAATATTTTGCGATGCGATACGTTTTTCGGAATACTCAAATTTACGTCCATCTTCTGCTGCTGCTGTTTTGTAGCCACGAGGTATAGGCAGGTTCAGTAGGATGTCATGACTTATTCGGAATGTCAACTATATAGCTCGTTACTCGGACAGGTTAAAAAGTTTCTGTGCTTTTAAAACATTCAAGAAAACTATCAACAGTTAGTCAGAATGGTGCAAAGGATTCCACGAACTAAGTTTCTAGAAATCAGTTAACGAATTCCTTAGAACTATTGTAGTGCTTAATGCCTTAGAATTTTCAATGAAATTTATAAAAGTATTACTCGCTTGAAAATATTTGTGGTTTTACACTCTACTGCTCTCTGCTCCAACCTCCCTTCAGCTCTGTATACCCATTGTGCATTACACTCTTAACTTCACTTCTATCTCATGCACGCAATGTTCCTTTGATATGAAACTGTAAGGGTGTGATTTCAAATTTAATCTTGTTTTTAGTTCTCGACATGAAACTGCTTACACGATAAAGCCTCAGAAAAGCGTTGACGTGGGACTTTCACGCGTTGGGCAGAATCTGTTAACCTTTTTATAAAGGAAGAAGAGCGTTGGTTCCACCTTGTTAAAAGTGCAACATTGGTTTATCAACTAGGCTATGCGCGATATTAAAAAGAGTGCAAACCAAAACGAGATGAAGAAGCCGAACAACTTTGATCTCGACAGTGCAGTGTATTTATGGTTTCTTTAAATGGGGGTTTAAGAAAACCTTTGGCACGGGCGCTAACAAAAAATTGAAGGAAACAAAGAATTTAAAGTAGTCCTGTTTGGCTGAAATATTTAAAATCAAGTCTTGACTGGGTCTAGCGTGTTACTAATTCTTCTACTCATATCGCTTATTTTAACGAAACAATATTCTACTCACTAACGCGTACAAACGGAACACTAACGTTTAGTTTGAAATTCCAGTTGGTGAACAAATAGCGGGCACAAGTATCAACCAGAAAAATTAATTTGTTGCCGCGCAGTATTGAAGAAGGTGAACATAAGAATGATGTCATTCCCATGAAAACAGTATATAAGCGCCATCCACAAATAACCAAAATCTGTTTCGATGGACACAACAGCGAGCCGAATTTAATTTCGAAATTGAATGGTCGGAGCTGACGAATTGGAGCTGTTTAGATTAGTAAACAAAGTTGTCGCATGAAACACATAGTGTTTCAAAGGGATAATACGTAATATAAACACAAAAGGACGTACAAATCCAGTTAGTCGTTCAGTAGTTTGTTCGTTCTAATTCAGGAGCACGTAGACAGTGTGAGCTATAATTTCCGTGGCGACAGGTCATATAATTACACAAGTTATGAGATGTCGCATTGGAGGATCAGACGTTTCAAATGATTTATGCATTTGTTTTTTGTCTGTTTTTATTATTATCATCTCTTTTTGTGATGTTACAAGTTTATATCGCTGAACCGTTCCCCGAGAGATTACTATTCAACAAAGAATTACAATGTATTCCGTATGTACTTTGAGATACAACAATTTCATTCAAATACATAGTTGATCAGATGACAGGTTACCCCAGAGACGTGCATATCGGGCGAGACACACAACTATCCACTTTCTCCAGAATCTATTCGATGTCACGTACTACGCTGAGTAAACAGAAATGACCTTTACCGGTACTTTTAAACTCCAGTAACCACAACTACAACGTACAGAACAAAAGTTAAGGTATACTTCGATCGAATCCTGCAGTTCTGAGTCAATTCTCGTCTATTATTCAACTGTCCGTGAAGTACTAACTCATAACTTAAACTTTAGTCTTGAAATTTGTCTGTTGTAAGTCGATTATGTCGTTTTACGGGTGAAGTCGTTTACTAGCTTTATTATGTCTTATCAATAAACTGACAGTAAATGTATTATTGATGTTTTGACAGAAGATTGCTTATTACATTTCATAGTATACATATACTAGCACTAGTAGAACAACAATAGCAATAACATTTTTGCAGCGGAAGGACAAGCAGTAGCAACAGCAATAGAGTTATTTATTTTTCATTGTAGTTATGGATTAGAGAAATAAAGTCTTAAGCTCTTATTTTTTCTTAACCCTTGTTAATTAGAAAATACAAATGACCTTCATTTGCTACAGATGTCAATTATCATATCCCATCGATGATACTTCAATGGCAATATAGGATGTACATGCACGGTTGATAGGTTATACAATCCCAAAACTGAACGAGTGGATGTGCAACCCGACGTGGTTCAGAAAAATCTGTTTCAGTTGGGGTAGTATGAATAGTCGCAGTGGCATAACGGAACCCTGCGGTATGCACTATGACTCATGTTTTTAGGATAAACTTTCTGGCTGAAGAGTAGACTTCGCACCAATAGTCCATTTTAGAACGGATCTAGGCTGGACATTAGAGCAGCAGCACTTCTCTGTCCGCTTCCTAGTTGATATGGGAGATCCGTCTAATTGCACTGAGTAGGCTACTAATTTACAACTAGCAGCAAGATCAACGATGTGCTTATCCATGTTCGTCAACGGTCGAAGGGCAGGTTCAGAAATCGATCTTCTTTGTTACACTGGATCGCAACTTTCTTTATCTTTAGATTTAGGTACGTGTATATTACTTGTTTTTGAGACAACTGCATTAGTTTTAGCTTCTGAGAAACAGAAACGTACATTTACGGCGTTGTGCGTGCACGTGTGGTGTAACCCAAACGTGTGTACGTTGTATGTATGTATGGGTGTGATTACGTTGCGTATGCGTATGTGTGTGCGTGTGCATATGTGTGTGTGTGCGTGCGCGTGCGCGTGTGGTGTAACCCAAACGTGTGTACGTTGTATGTATGTATGTGTGTGATTACGTTACGTATGCGTGTGCGTGTGCGTATGTGTGTGTGTGTGTGTGTGTGTGTGTGTGTGTGTGTGATTTTAATGTTGTTGTATTGTTATGTTGCAGGTTGCTTCTTCTACAAGTACGACACACAATTATATATAAACTTTCGAAAAATATCAATTTCTAATGTATTTATTTAATTGTGAATTTTATATTGTGAATGTTAAAATATATTTAATCATTAAACAAATTATGACTTTATTTTATTTCACTCTACACCTCTGAACATGTGTACAATTAATTTATTTTTGTGAACTGTTACATCAGAAGATTTGTATGAATTTCAACCACCGTTTTCATGTGTGTGTATAATTTTAATTTATTTCGCTATACACCACTGAACCTAGAGAGAGAGAGCTAAAATTATTTATTCATATTTCTAACAAGGATCAATCACACTGACTGCATTATAAAACTATTAATTAATTATTTAATACATTGAAAATGAAGGCGACGTTTGACAACGAGAGGGAGAGCTAAAAATTATTTACTCATCACACCGACTACTCAATGTACACGGTAAGAGAGAGAGAGAGCTTGCATAGTTGAAACGCGTGAGAGAGAGAGAGAGAGAGAGAGAGAGGACGTTACTATTTGTTGACACAGTTGAAACAAGTGAGAGTGAGAGAGAGAGAGAGAGAGAGAGAGAGAAGACGGTATGAAACCTTCCCAGTTGAAACCTGCTCTACAAAACGCTTCACACGAAGCGTTATGTTAAGAGAGAGAACGCGCATGTAAGTAGTTGACAACACACATGCACACATAGTTAATATTTGTTAAGTATTTAATACAATGAAAAATGAAGGCAACGTTTTGACGACGAGTGAGAGAGAGAGAGAGAGCGAGAGAGAGCGGGCGTTGTAAGTACGTACACAGTTAATATTTGTCGAATATATATAAACTTTCTAAAATCATATACATGTACGGTAATGACCGCAGAGAGGAGAAACGGTTTGAACATAACGTTTGACAACGAGAGGGAGAGAGAGAGAGATAGAGAAAGAGAGAGAGAGAAAATTATTTAACCATCACACACCGACTACTCTACTCATGTACATAGTGAGAGAGAGAGAGAGAGGGTGAGAGAGAGAGGGGAAACGGTTTGAACATAACGTTTTGACAACGAGAGAGAGAGAGAGAGAGAGAGAGAGAGAGAGAGAGAGAGAGATAGTTTTACTTACATTCAAATGTAAGAGAGAGAGAGAGAGAGTAACAATTATGATCATATAGTTTGAATTTCCCACCACAGAAGAGAAAAAAATGTTGGCAGATCTGCTCTATACACACACACACAATAATGTAAGATTGTAACCCTGATCATATATTTTAATATATACACTATATAACACATATTTGAATTTCCCTCTCCCCACCGCAGAAAATGTTGACAACCCTGCTCATATAAAATATCTATACACTACAATAATAATACAGAGGTTGGTACACCTGATCATATAGATTTAATATACATTATAACACACAACAAATTTGAACTCATGCAAAGGTTGGTACACCTGATCATATATTTTAATATACACTATAATGCATCGAGTTGGAACCACCCCCACCCACCACCACCCACTGATATGAAAAAAAAAACCACCCACCCAACGCCACCCACTGATATGCAAATCAGCTTTCTTAAAAAAATAAAAAATTATATTCACGGATGCTGGTGGTCCATTGAACCTCATCCCACCAAATCAATTTAATTAAAAAAATAAAATTAAAAAAATTAAAAAATTTATTCGCGGAAATTCGCGGTGCTGTGGTCCATCGGGATGCTGCGGGTCCAGCGGTGGCGGCGTCATCTCTTAGATCATGTTTTTTAGTGTTTTTTATTGTTTTTTAAGAAGGCGGCATTCCTTTGTGAGCCAGAACTGTCAGTTTCCCCCTACTATCAATGTTGGTGTAACTTATAAATGACTTATTTGTTCATTTTTTGTAATTGTCTAACCTGTGGTAGGCCTGTTCAAACTTTGCATCCCGTAGTAAAATATATGGTTGTACGTTATCATACTAAATACTAAATATTAAAAAACTAAAATTCCCCAGTAATTAACCTCAGTAGTCAGTAGTTAAAATGGTACAAAAAGTCATTTCAGAGACCTAAATTTTACTTGGATTTGTACGTATTTTACTACAAATCTGAAAGCGTTAAAACTTCCTAAGATTAAATATAATTAAATCACTACCGACTTGGAACACAAAGTTTTTTATGGGTACCTTATAGTCTTGTGATTGCGCCATAAGGTAAAACTTTTACGTTTTTACCCAAAACGTAGTGAGTCGGTAGTGATTTAATTATATTTAGTTAATTAACGGACACGTCATGGACAACAAAATCCAAGCTTCTAAGATATTAACGGGTCAGCTGCGGTTCTTTCACGGTAAATTTTCCAGTGTTCTTATAGAATCGCTGTGTACGTACCGGTCGTCATTAGCCTCTCCCAAGATGCGTTTATCATTGACGATTTTAGATTGCTTTGGGCATTTCCTTTGAAGAACATTTTCTGTGTTCTTACCAGAGACTGTCATTTTCTAGCGCTTCACGAAGCTTTGTAAAGCATAAAATCATTCTTTTCACTTCTATAAATTATTGATCAGATCATCGACATATACGCTATTAGTAGGCCTACTTATACAAAATGTGATCTTGGCTTAACGAAATTCTTACCTTATCAGGTTATCTTCATACATTAAAAGAAGACATAAAATAGTTTCAAATTATGTACAAATGCTTAAAAAAAATACACGATTCTACGTATTTGTCTTTAAAGGAATCGGGAAGGCCATGTATCACCTATGTTAAATTAGCCATGTTTAGATACACTTTCGTAGGAAACCTTCTAGCTACAACTCTTTTATTCACAACTCTTACTGAACACCTGGTAGCAGAATTGTAAGTGATTATAGTAACTGGTATAACTAAGATGTAAGTGATAAGATTTTTTTTACACATAAGAAAAACTTCCACGTTTTATAAAACAAAGAATTTCACGTCACAAGACTGAATTTAGAACAGCAATAATTCTGCCACCAGACATCCAGTTTATATGAGGGAACATGATGAAAATTTCAAGTGTCTGTCGTTAATAGTTCTACACAAAAATATAACTTTATTTTAAAAAAAGTTAATTTTCTAGAAATGAGCTTGAAAGTTTTACTTACATTTACATCGTTTTTTATTTAACACACCTAATCCATATAATGGATCTGTAATTCCCGCATCTTAAAGAGACTCTTTTTTCTTATTTTAGCTCTTGTATGGCCTGTTTAGTTGCATTTTCTGCGTTTTTCTGCTTTTGTAAATCGCACGATATCGAGATATTGATAGCATCCACTGAGTTTTTTCATAGTTTTTGTCCTAATCTTTTATAAAACAGAATAGTAATATGATGCCTAATTTACTACTGAAGCCATCATCAAATCTAAACAGGATCAAACAACTAGTATTTATACATCCTAATAAATACAAACTGCCTAAATTCAATGTTTCAACACAACATTGTTAACATTTTTAATAGGGTTTTGCCTAAAGCCTTGAAACAATTTTTGAAGAATCTCTGATATCTAAATCCAGATTGTCATAACATCTACGGGCAAACCATTTTCATAGTAATACGTTTGTTTTAAAGCTTGAGCTGACTGTACTTGCACCTCTAATCATATCCTTCATAATCTAACATGTCTGCCCTGTGGTGAGTTTCATCAGTTGACAATTTATGAAAGAAGTTAGTCCAAATGATGTTTCTTCCATGTCATCAAGGCTTGATATGCCTGTATACTGATTTTAAGACTAACTTAGTCCCCCTCCATATTTGCAATAAGGGACAGTATATGAACGCTCTCGAAGAATTCGAGATTTACAAAGCTTATAGTAATAGTGACACCAGGCCATTTGTTTTGAACGATCAACTAAACTTTAAGTCGAATGCTTTATATGATACTGCACTGCGACATCTGTCGAACGATGAGTGATTTTACTTAGTGCGCGTTCAGCTGGCGTGAGGTGTGCACCTTGGAGCCTACACGTGCGCCTAATGTTGTGGTTTTCATTAATTTATTCAATGTGTGTTTTGGATTTTGATATTTTATAATGTTCGACGATTCATCCTCTATTGAGGTTTGAAGAGTATGTTTTTTACTCCTGAAGATGGGACAAGCTGTCCCGAAACATGTTGAGTCTAATATAACATCGCAAGTATAAGAATTAAGCCTCTGACGGTGAGTAACGTTGTTTATTTGATTGATATGCCTCTTCTTATTGCTACGCATATTAAAATTAAAATTTATTTGTTTCTATATCTTTCAGTCTGCCTTCAGTCATTATTCTGCCATTCCATAGCTAATTCTCTCATTGTTTTTTAACTTTCTCAATCTATTTTCCATTCTTTCTATTTTGCAAACAGATGAATGTTCTTGTTGAATTGTTACAACTTTCTTACCAACATAAAAAACGAAATTTCATTAGTTTGATCTTTTTCTAGTTAAGAGTAAACAAAACGAAATTTCATTACTTAGATCTTTTACTAGTTAAGTGATTCCAAAAAGCGTGTGCGAAGCTCTGTAACATTAATTCACACCTTTTGAAGTAGCTTCACCTTTTCATTTCTTTTAAAGAGAACATTAAATAAAACAAAATTCACAAAAAAAAAAAAATATAATTTTACGCTTTCCGCTCCCTTTAAAAGTAAAAGTATTTGTGTTCGTGGTTGTTTCCAGATCTAGGCATTGTTGTGAGTGGCGTCCGAATATAGTTCCGAAACTGGGGACACTGGTTCGACGACATTCACTTCCGTGCAAAATAAAATGTCTAATAGTAACTTAAATTAAGGTCATCGTAAATATTTATTCACTTGAGTATATACGGATTAGTAAAGATATGACTCATTATAGCCTATGTAAAATGTAGGTTATAGTAGCAATTATTTCACTTCTTGAGACCTAAAAAATCCTATAGCCTATTTGTTTGTAGGATAACTCAATATGATTAGTTTTCATTTCAGCGGATCAATGATACCAGAAAGTACAGAGTTAACATGTAAGTTATTTATTTAGCCAGAGTGAGTTCCACAAGTTCGTGACAGGTTGTTCACACTCCTCACACTGAACTGTAAATGCTAATAGCAAAATGTAACAGTTTAATTACTTCCTTGTAAACGGAGCATACATTATTTAGCCTAAAATTAAATACCACAGTAAGTAAATTGGCGGTAAATGCTTTTTGTTATCAGAATAAACGCTGCTCAGTTTATTTCAGTGGTTCATGATTACATCATCACCATCATCATCAACCGTTGGTCGGTCTTGGCCTGCTCCAAGAGTCGATTCCATTCCTCCCTATTGCATGCCCTGGGTTTCCAGTTTCTTATATTCAGCTTTCCGAGGTCCTCCTCTACCTGGTCTTTGAATCTACTTCGGGGTCATCCCCTTTTTCTACTACTCATTGGTTTCTGGCAGAAAATAAGCTGCCAGCTGTCCTTGCTCCATTCTCTCTATGTGTCCAACTCACCTTAGCCTGTGTATTTTGATTATCCTGACAATGTCCGGTTCTTTGTACAGATGGTATAGGGGTGTACTCCTCTAAATATTGTTCTTAGAATCCGTCTTTCACAGCAACCTAGAAAGACGTTTTTTGTCTCGCTATTTTTTGCCATTGTCCAGGTTTCTGAACTATATGTCAGCACTGGCCTGATTAGCGATTTGTAGATTTTGCATTTCGTGTTTCTTGAGATGAAGCTAGATATCAGGTGGTTTTTAAATCCATAATAGGTTTTATTTGCGAGATATATTCTTCTTCTTATTTCAGTGTTGATGTCGTTAGTGGTGTTTATCTGGGAGCCAAGATATATGAACTCTTCTACTGCCTCTATGTTTTGTGCCTATTTCAAGGTTTTGAAGGGTTGGGTTTAAAGGTAGTTTGTTGGCAGCATACATATATTTTGTTTTCTCCACGTTTACTGCAGGTCCAATTTTACTTGAGGCTTCGTCTAATGCTGTAAAGGCACTAATGAGATCTCGTTTTGTTCTGGCAATTAGATCAATATCGTCTGCGTCTGCTAAGAGCTAAGAGCTAAGGTTCATGATTACATAGTGGTTAATTTCAGTAAAGCATCTTAAATTAGATGTGTGCAGTATACTGTAAAGTAGACGCTATCTTAGTTCAACTTAAGGTAATGTTCTACGCGCTCTCGGCACGTGGTATAATCAGACTTCAGGGGCTATGCAAGCGCCGCATCCCAAGCTTCAAAAGGGCTCCCGCCGCGGGGACAACGATACCTGGGAGGTCCTAGGTGTGGTCTGCCAGCGGCTGTGGAATTGCAATTAGACATTCATGGTAACGATGAGTTTATCTATGCGGCGGGACATCAATTTCTGCAGAGCATGAGTTGAAGTTGGTATAAACGAATTGCCGTTTCTCGGGCTACTTGTTCGGAATGTGCCAAACGAGACGTCTCCCTGAATACTTCACACCAGAAGACCAGAGTAGTCGAGTATCGCCTATGTAGAGTCTGGTAGGGAGCCTTCTGTGTCTGAAGAAGACTACAGCTGTGCTATTTGCTGCGGTGGAGACCCTCCATTTGTCCACCCACTCAACGTACGCGTCGAGCTGTTCCTGAAACATTTCAGCACTACGATCGACAGCGTACACTGCCGTGTCGTCGGTGAAGATGGCCAACCGGGTTTCAGTCCACTTGGACACGTCGTTAACGTACACAGAGAAAGCAGGGGACCTGAGATGCTGCCTTGAGATACTCCAGCGGTAATTGCTTTTTCCGTCCACTCTCACTCGGAAGGTTCTGTTCCGAAGAAAGTTAACGATTAGATGAACGTAGCGGTTCGGAAGCAGAATTTCCGTCAGTTTGTATAGAAGTCCAGGATGCCACACAGAATCGAAAGCTTTCTTGACATCAAGAAAGACAGCAAAAGTGTATTAATGTGGCCAGCCGGCTTCGGCAGGTGTCTCCACAAACGCATCAGGTGATGAATCGAGGAGTACCTAGCACGAAATCTGAATTACCATCCGGAATCCGAATTATCTGGATACCATAGTACAGTCAGGTACCACTGTATCTCTCATCCATAACTTAAAGATGTTTTGAGAACGCAGCTTTGTTTGATTTTGTTTGTTGACGCAGCTCAATAAAAATATGATGTTTTATATTAAAATTTAAAAAATATAAAACTATAAAAATTTAAAATTTACGTTAGAGAAACCTGAGAATAGTATTGGGAACGTCGAAGGTACACACGGTGTTGTTGTTGTTCCTAACGTCGTGGGGTAAATGCTGTCTTCTGAGCACGGATATAATTTCTACAGTTATGATCAAGGAGCTCTAGCATACTGGAGGAATGTCAAGTAGAGCTAGTGACATTTAGATAAATATAATGACTCAAGACTCTTTATCATACCAAAATGACAACTGCATCCGAACCATCTAACAACTTGGCGGATTAGTGTGTACGGGGATTAAGGGAGACGCTGTTAGTGGACAGACCATCATCTGGCAGTCACAGATCGAATACATTAACCAATGTGAACATACTTCCACGAATATATATTATATAGCCTACAGTCAATTCCTAATTATCCGGAGATGGAGTAATTGATTTGAGGATTATGCGTGGCTGGTAAACAAATTGTAGAACGAGATAAAGTACATGTAAATTAATTACTTAACTACCCCAACAAATAAACTCATGTAGAAATCAATAAAAAAAATTGTTTTGAAAATTTTGCTTCATTTTTAAAGACAAAACATACTGCATACTACCGACTACCTCCGACACAGCCCCACGTTATGTACAGCTGTTAATACCGTACTGTAATACTAGCTTACTAATCTAAATACCGTGTGAGAAATTTCTTTCCTTAATTTCAGCATGTGTACACGATGAGTATTGTTAATTTAAAAGGTTAAGTTTCCTGAGAGTCGAAGTGAATGTTCCATCCTGTTAAACAATTTTGTCACTTGCCGCTGTAAGTACTATCATACATTTTAATTAAATTGTCATAGTTGGTTCTCAGTTTTAACTTGACCGTTTGACATTTGTCTGTCTATCTATTTGGGGGATGTCTTACGTTCACTTATTAACACCCCAACCGATTTTCGTGAAATTTAGCACGCGTATTCACAAATGACCTCACAATCCTCCCCCCAAAATTTTATTTCAGACTAAAGGAAATTTTAATTCAAATCCAAAAATCGTGTTTACTTTGAAAATTTTTTAACGTAAGAGACGTCACCAGTCTAAAATAGAAGTCATATTTGAAAAATTATAAAGGTCTATGTGGAGCATCAAATTTTGAATAATTTTATTCAAATTCGAACACGGTATCTTTAATAATTTGCCAAAATTAGTATGGCCCCTTCAAATTTTTCAAACAATTAACAAATTTCAACTATCTTCAAAACTTTTGTAATCTGTGTTTACAAAAGAACTATTGTTATCAGCTGTGTATATCTGTGAAAAGTGTTAGGTACAGGAGGATCAACAAATTATAGAGATCTGTGGAAATAAGGTCACCTCCTCGTGTTGTATCTCGTACACAAGAAGAACTTTACTCACAGTTTTAACAAATTAAAAGTTTATTAAATTAATTTCATATAATAATATTACGATGTTATATCTTCATGCAAATTTATTGTATAAATTAATTATTCATTAATTATATAAAAATTGATTGATTACTTTTATAGGTACGTAAATCTTTACTTAATATTGCCCCGTGATGTTGGAGCACCATATACAACAATATATTTATGCAAATTGTTGCGTAAACTGATTTAATTATCTCTTTAATAAAGTTGTGATCAAAATGTATCTAACTCTGAGCTTGGGTTAGCATATACGATCTAGTTAACGTCATGTGTTGAACTCCCATATGTAATGTTAACAAATTCATTTCTTTAAATAATAAATAATTGTATGAATTGAATTAGAGTTAATTAATTATTCACACTCAAACTTGCTACATATGAATTTACTTTTGACTTTAACTGTCTTCGAAACTTCTATTCTGTGCATCCTTCTGAGTAATTTATTCGATAATCGTTAACTTGAATTATAAAGTGTAGATGTTTAATGAAAGGTTAAGTTGTGAGTCAGGTTTTTATATAAATCAATAGAATACTAGCGAATCCATTCTAACTTACGTTTATTAAAATCATTTTTCATTCTTATTCATGTCATAACATTAATTTAAGAGCACTTACAAATCTTCAACAAAACAATAAAATTCTATGCCACATTTAATAATTCAATGAACAAATTTAAATGATTAATTGAGCGATCAAATGTAGACGCTTCTTCGTCCGTAATGACGTTACTAACTAACATGTGGTGTGCTCATAATTCGTATTAAGTATTCTATGTTAAAACACATTAAACATTTATATGCATGAAATAATCATAATTACACACATAAATACACATATCAATCATATACATAGCTAAAATCCCGTTCCTGCAACAGACACATCAAAATACATACACAGTACAAGATATATTAACAAGAAGACATATATAATATTCTAGAACATAATATTCCCTACTTATGGATTCGTATCTATCTGACTCATATTTATATAACTTTCTCAGGTGGTTTGGTTCTAAGTGTCAGGTCAGTGGTATTTGATAAATTACTAATTATAAGAAGAGATTAGTTTTGTACTTTACTCGTTCTGCCGTGATGTGTTGCTTCCATGATGTATCCCTGCGTAGATGAGTGTGGTTAATACATATAACACTCGATCGCAAACACTTCCGCACACCGCGACAGTCACTTCGAGCTTTTGAGTTTATTATAATACAAGTCGTGGCATTGTACTCGTAATCAGTCGGCTAAGTTTTACGCGCGTATGTGTCTATTTCGCGGTTCACGGTTCGATACCGTATGCTTCTAATAGTTGTCCATACCGCACGACCACTCTTTTCGGCGCCTAGATCGTTTTCGAGTTCATTAGGCACTTGTTCACAATTCTATTTACTCGAGTTAATTACTAAACATTGTAGTATCACTACTTTTCTGTAATTGTTCAAGAATGTCACTTCACAATGTCAGTATCTTTATGACGGTGAATTGCATAGGGTTTATAAAGATTGTTACTCGCGCTTCATCACGAAAACTACTATTCCGTTTTACGCTCTGAGTCTTATTCGCGCACTTCCATTTATTCGTAATAATGTCTTAATCGTCTCTACCGAAATACATTTTAACTTACGCACTGCCTTAAGTTCTTGTAATTGAACTATTATGAAAACGAAATACAAGTTCAATAGACTGTTCGAAACTCTGAGTAAACCGAGTTAAGAATTATAATAAACTGAGGCAAAGATCTTAATGAACTGAGCCAATGATTGTAGTACACTGAGATACAATTTGAATTAACTGAGCGAAAAATTAGAATGAATTGAGATAAATGAAGTAAAACTGAGCAAAATTTGTAGTAAAACTGAGAGCGCGTTTCCCTGTGTAAACGGTTTTTATTTCTTCTGACGTTCCCACTCTTGGGATTCTGATGAACGCTCAAACTTCCCACCAAATCATCTTTGATAGGTTCATTCCATGGACCTCCCTGTGTCCCTTCGTCTCCAGTCAGTAATTCCAACGAATTCCCCACCCTGTGCCGTTTGGAGAGGGACGTTCATACACGAGATTCGCTCTCTGGTCTCAAGCTTCTCTCTGAACCATCCCCTACAGAAGTTCCCTCCGGAATTCTCGTTCCTCATTGGCTGGTTAGCTTTCTCGACTTGAATTTGACGTAGTCCACGTGGACTGGATGAGTCTCTGTCTTACGTACGTTGCCCCATTCCTGGAATCAGTGTTATGGCTTCGTTTCAAAATCACATCTGCTACTTTTGGTGTAGCGTGTCGAATTCTCTCATTGTTGGTACGCTGACGACTTCCTTCGTCAACTTACGGGTGGCGTAACATCTGTGCCCTAGCGTCATTTAGTCGCCTGTCCTATTGTCCTTGCATAAACCATTGTCTTTGAGAAGTCGCACACATGGTTATGAACAATACTCTCGCCGTTGGTTCTGTGTTTACTCGCTACTGGACAGATGTAAGGGTAGTCTCCTTTTGTCCTAATTGTGGAGTCGGGCATTCCCACGCATGGTCCGGTTGGCTGCAACATGTGCCGTACAGCTCATTGTCCGTGAATAGTTTTTACGACGTCTTAATGGAAAGGAAAGGTTTGTTCCTTTTCGTCGCCCACCCTCGAACAACGCTAACATGTGTCACTTTTGACGGGCTCTAATTGCTGGTGTACTTCCCTCGCAATAACCCAAAAAATTAAAAAAAAATATATGAAATATTAATTATATTACAGTGTCCCCAAATATGATTCGTCGTGCAGATTTAACGGAACGACTAATTCATATTTCGCCCTTACTCGCGTACGATCACTAAGTACATTGGCCATCTCCCATTGGAACGAGTATAGCTGACCTATATCTTCCTCTCGACTGACGTACTGTTGTTCAGAACCGTTTTTCTCCCCCCCCTTTTTTTTTTTTTTTTTTTTTTTTTTTTTACCTGAGTGGTTAATTTATTGCTTATCAAATATAAATACGAATCCATTTACAAACTATACGCTCTAGCGCGTTCCTAGATCTGTCTATACCTATACATTACATAAACAAATTGTAATTATTTTGTTTTCAAGCTATCTTTTTACTTACGTATACAATATAAACTATATAAATACTAGCAGTAATTTATTGCTTATGAATACTTCTAAAATTGTTATTATTACTTTCAAAATTAATTTGCGATTAAAAAACATTGTTTAAGACATATACTTACTTACAAACATTCATCGTAATTCCTACCCTCTGGTACCTTGAATCTAAATTTCTGTTAAACACACGTATACTTATTTACAACAAAATAAATCGAATTTGTATAATTCTACAGGTCAAACAAACTTATTTTATATCCACTCTTTCTATGCTTATAATACAATCTTAAGTTCAATATTTAATTCTAACAATTTATTACGATATTTAATTCTGTTATGCAACTCAGTTGCTTATATCTGTTTCAATAATAAAAATTTCAATAGTATAACAAATACATCTGTTAACTAATTTACAATCTATAATATATATGAAATCTGACATTTTAAATTTATTACAAGTTGTCACCGGACAAAAGGCTTGCCGCATGACAAATGACGCCAATCGTACACTCTAGTTATTTTGGTGGCCCTAAAAAGGACCGAGTGGCGAGAACTGTGATGTTGGTCGTGCCGCGCTGAGGTGTTCGGCGGCTGCGCCCGCTGATCGTGGCGTACTGCAGTCCTCCTCTTCTTTCGGCACCGGTTGTAGAGTCGGCTGCCGGCCCAGCGAAATCCATCGCTGGCGCGGAACGGGAGTGCGAAGACGCAAGAACGGCGGCGGTTCTATTCTTCGGCTGTTCCTTCCGGCTGACTCCGCCCCGATGTCGTCCGAGAGAGGAGAGGAGATGAAGTGCGTTCGATGGCGTGGCGATGGAGAGTGCGCAAAATTTTCTGCCGGCCCGGGTTTTATTGACTAACCGGGATCGCTGATTGGCTCGCTCCGAACACGTTGTTTGATTGGCTCGCTGTGTCCACCGCTGGTACTGGAGAGCAGATGTTCGCATACCGCTGCCGTCACAAAGTTTAAAATTTTCGTCTAGACAATTCTGAATGAATTAACTAGTAGATTGCATTCGCGCCAACTACCGTTATTCTTTTTCATCTAGATCGGTCATTATTCCTCCTATTCTGACGCTTAGCCCATTTCTCTTTCTGCTGTCTATTAGTGAAGTACATATAGTCCGACTATGACATTGTCTCGCATGGAGAGTGTCCTTACTAACTACAAATCTACCTGTTGTCGTCAGCCTCGGCAGCTGAGCTTACGTCTCTTCACACCTCCCTCTCTGTTTATTTACTACTTCGCATGATTTTCAACCTGACTCCTTACTTATTCGCTTCTCAACAAACACTTTCACCTCGCATACATGTTGATGCTGTGTTTCGCCATAGTTACTCTCCCCTTACATAATATGGTTTCAATAGTCTTACATTAAATTTGCCGCGTATTTTAGTTTCGTCGCAATTATCTACTAATATATTGCGACAGTACAAATAAGTGATGTACTGAGCATGAAATATAAAAATTTAAATTTACTTAATAAACTGTAAATAATTAATAATATATTAGAAATAAGCATGTTATGGATTGCAAGCTTGACTCAGACAAAAATATGAACAGGTGTTTCGACCTGAATCAACGTGCACACACACACAAATGTAACTGAAAGTGTGTACACCAGTATTTTGCTAGTGTGTGTGAACGCAGGTCTCTGCAGGCAAGTTTGCCACCCCAGTATGAATAATTGCACAATGACTGTTTTTCCGTAATTATTCATAAACTAGAATTAAGAATTAAAATCCAAAAGCACCATAAAATGTAAATAAATTTAATAAATACTGTGTGCGAAAACCACGCGAAAGTGACACGCCGTACAAGTGCAATAGTGAAATAACTGTGTACAAATCAAAAGGGTTAAGTTGCAATGTCCAAAATTACAATGAACATGTGTTGTAAAATTAGTTATAAGATAAGTATAAAAAAATACTTACAGGACTCTGCAATTCGCAGAAATATAAAAAATAGTGATTTGACAAAGAGTGGGGGAACTGACGCCAAAGACAGTTTCTAACATGTCGATTTTGTATCACTGAAGGGTGTCGACCAAGACATGGGTATAAATAGGACACGCAAGCTTCAGTGGTTCTCTTTCTTGAATCATCCACGATGCAGCGGGAGCTTATGCCCGTCAGCACGGCATATTTATTAATATTTTTATAAACAGTTTAAATTGCCAGTTATGTACAAGTACGTAACCAAGCTATAAGACAAACATTGTAATTAATAACAGCACTACTGAAGAAGTTCCATAGCGATACGACGCTGGACAAGAGAAGAAGTTCTATAGCGATACGACGCTGGACAAGAGAAGAAGTTCTATAGCGATACGACGCTGGACAAGAGAAGCTGTTCCATAGCGATACGACGCTGGACAAGAGGAGAGGACGAGAGAGTGAGAGACAGCCGACGCTGGACAAGAGGAGAAGAGAGACAGCCGACGCTGGAGGCGAGACGAAGACGAACACCGATGGAACAAAAAATGATCGAGTATGATTGACGACAATAAGGTGATAGACAACTTATTCATATCTTAATCATACACAGTATACAAAGACAGTTAAAGACATTAATATTTTATTTAAAAATAAGAGTAATATTTCTTGTATAGTAGAGCTAAAAAATCATAGATGTTTAGAAATACGAGTAACGTAACAAGAGCTCAAATTAATATGATATCAAATGATTACACAGAATATAAATAAAAACAATTAGTATTTGAGAAAACAGTACTGAGAAGTAATAACTATTAATCTTTTGAGTACGTACCATATATAGAAAAACGATTTAAAAATTGATTTTGAAACATATTAATAGACTGAGTAGTCTAAAAATGAGAGTTTTCTTTTATATACTATTTAGTAGCATAGAATGTTTAGTTAGTAAGGATGTATATATCTTAAGCCTTACGGCATTATAACAAATAATAACTAATGTTTTTTAAATCGAAGTCAGTGCCATGTGCACATATTTTTTTATAGTATCAAATAAATTTTAATTACCTTTTCAAGTTCCGTAGAGTTCTTATTGCAGATACACCTGACCCCCTATTTATGTATATGTAACGTTGTTTAAATTTGGTGCTCCAAGATCGAGGGACTCCACAAATTTAAATTAAATTAAATTTGCCAAATTGTCACGTTATATAAATTTGTCGCCCTGGACGTGAGGCATGAGATGCCTAAATTTACGTACAAAATTTTGTACACATACCATATAATATTATGCAACTTTTGCAAGGTTGTAATGTTGCAATATACGTAGATTCGCCTACAATATCTTTAATCTTAAAAGGTCCTGTGTACAATTCACAAAAATTTTCGATTCTTCTCTGCTTCGCATCGGATTGGTAATGTGTCCGCACTAACACCAAATCTCCTACCTGAACTCTCGTCATTTTGTTCGCTTCGTTCACGCGTTTTGCGTGTCGCTCTCGTTTCCGTTTGATCCTAACAAATATCTGGTGGCTATCCACTGTCTCTTCTTTCGTATCACAGTTTTCCTTTATGAATTTCTCCCATACACGACTCGGCTTTCTTCCGTGATGTGCTTCATACGGTGTAACTTCTATTGTTTCATGGTAGACTTCATTAATGCAACATTCTATGGTATTTATGAATTTAGACCATTTTGTGTGTTGGTCCCCTACAAATATCCTAAATAGGTTTCCCAGTTGCCTATTTACGCGTTCGGCAAGGTTTGTTTGCGGGTTCCTTATCGCTGTGTATTTAGGTATAATTCCAAGTTCATCTAGTCCTTTAATCCATTTTTTGGACGTAAACTGCGTACCGTTATCAGTGACTATTGCTTTTGGTTTTCCACACTCATTTACATATTGCCGGAGTCTACGAAGCGTAGCTACTGTTGTGGCCCTTCTAAGTGTATATAGTTTTACATACTTGGTAAAGTTATCTATAATGACAAGGATATACTTTACTCCTGCTGCTGCTGTTGGAAGAGGTCCATAAAAATCGCCACTAATCAATTCACCTTTACTCGTCGGTATAATTGGCTTCGTGCCACCGAATAAGTTACGATTGTTTGAATCCTTACATTTTTGGCACTTATCGCACGTCTTCACGTACGCCTGTACGCGCTTCGTCATTCGGTCGAAAGTGAAATGTTCCTGCAGTAACTTTATACATTTCTTACTGGCAACATGACCGTACATTGTGTGTATTTCTTCGATGAGTCTCCCCGTAACGCTTTCCGGTACGTAGAGTTTCCATCGACCCTTACTTTTTCTATATAACTTATCATTACTACTCTTATAAAATTTACATAATTCATTCTTATCATCCGTCGTCAAATCCTTCATTATTTGCTGTAGCTTCTTATCTTCTAACTGGTACGTCTCGAAGTTCTTTAACATCATGTTCATTTCTCTACTCATTTTAATTATTGTATGGTTCATTTGATATGCATAACTGTCGTCGACTGGATCTTCCTTCGTCATATCCTCTGGGTAACGACTCAAGATGTCGGCAACGATATTCTCCTTTCCCTTACAGTGAATTATATCAAAGTTATACTCTTGAATACTAAGTATCCAACGTGTGATCCTTGAGTTGTTTAGGTGACACTTACTCATGAAGATCAACGCCTTGTTATCTGTTATTATGGTCAACGGCTGTCCTAAAACGTAAATTCGGAATTTCTCCAGACATCGAACTATGCTTAGTAGCTCTTTTTCCGTAGTAAAGTAGTTTAGTTCTGCACCTTTGAACGTTTTACTAGTATATGCTACCACGCAGATGTTTTTGTCGTCGTCCAACTGGTATAATTGGCCTCCATATGCGAAATTACTCGCATCACACTGCAAGAAGTACCTCTTATTTACCTGCGGAAAACTTAAGATAATAGTATTGATAAACAAGTCCTTGACCTGTTGGAAACACTGGTCAAGATCGGGCGTCCATTTAAATTTCTGACCCTTTTTAAGTAGACTTAACAAAGGTTGTGTGGATTCTGCATATTTGCTTGTAAATTTGTTGTAAAAATTTGTAAGTCCCAGGAATCCCTTTAACTGCTTTTGATTCTTCGGGGTCGGGAACTTCTTGATTGCTGCTACTTTCTCTTCGGATGCTCGCATACCGTTAGTAGTAAGCTGATAACCAAGGTATGCGATCTCCTTGCGAAAAAATTGTGATTTTTCCAAATTTATTGTTAGGTTGGCTGCCAATAAATTCTTAAGTAATGCTTCAATATTCTCCAAATGTGTGCTCACGTTAGACGAATAACAAAGACAATCGTCGACGTAGATGATTGTATTCTCTTTCACTTCCTCGGACAATGCCATATCCAAACCTCTCGTCAGGGCTGCGGAACTGGTACTAAGCCCAAATGGAGTTACGGTATATCTGTAACACTTTCCTTCATACAGAAATGCGGTGTAATCTCGGCATTGTTGTTTCAACGGAACCTGCCAGAAGCTACTCGTTAGATCTATTGTTGATAAGTACTTCATGTTACTGCATCTCGCCAGGATTTCTTCAATCGGAGTCGGTCCTTCGTAGTCTGGAACAGTGACACTATTTATCCTCTTCGCATCTAAACACAAACGTACATTCTCATCTTTCTTTATTACGGTGACCATTTGGTTGACGTATGGACTACTGCACCTTTCAATCACGCCATATCTTAGCATCTTGCTGATTTCGGCGACCATCTTTTCCTTATACGCTATTGGGATTGGCCACCCGCGTTGGAAATATGGTGTTTTATCCGTCCCTCGGAACTCATGTTCGTAGCAATCCATCCGTCCTGGACATTCCCGGAATACATTCTTATACTTTACCAAAATCCTTCTTAGTTCCTCCCTCGTCGTCTCATCTTCACACGTCACACTGTCGACCTTCTCATCAATCCTCCTCTCGATTCCGTCCCAGTCCTCTTCTAATAGTTCCATATGTATGATTGGTATCCGCAGTTCCAGTTCACCAGTCCTCCCTTCGAATTCGATGGTTCCCTTCTTCATATCGATCACACATCCCTCTTCTTTAAAAAAACTGATACCTAATATGCAGTCCCTAATTAAATTCGGTATTACTAGGAAAACACAATCTAATCTAACATCACCAATATAAATTTCACACATAATTTGTTTCCTGATTAATTTAGACTTTCCGCCGACTGCACTTACAATTAACGTGTTGTTCATGCGGAGTTCTTCATATGGACGCAGGCGTTGTTTAGTTCTGTTAAACCATTCCTCTGATATCCCGTTAATGGCAGAACCTGTATCAATCAAGGCTAAAACTGTAACATCACCATTAAATTTTACCTCAATCTCTGGACATTTTGAGATTCGCTTTTCCAGTTGTGTTTGTTCATCCAGGATTCACTCATGTCGTAAGTCAGGTAACAAAATATCGGTCTCGTACTGTTGTAGTGTAGGTCGACGAACGGCTATCTTTTCATGTGACCCACTTAATTAATTTTTTTTCTACTGTTCCACTAACCTTAGCGGCAGACGTTGAGGCACCATTGTTTACAAATTCAATGGTATTTATTGCCGGCTTGTTACTGAAATGTTGGGGTTGTCGGTAGTTCCCTCCTTCCCCCTTTCTATGTTGCCAGTGTGAAGGTTTTTGCTCTGTAATCACCTTGTTTACGGTGGTGTTCTGTTGACCGTGAGGCGCCCCTCTCGCGTCTCGGTCGTTCAACTTGTCTGTCTGACGCACAAACCGATCATCTCTACTGTTTCTTTGCCGGATCATGGCATATTCAGAAATCAATGATTCAAGATTCTGTATTGTCCTTACGTCCCTAGTTACGCTCGCTATCTCTAATTCTCGTCCATAATGACGTGTTATCTTCCTAATCAGTTGATAATCCGTGAGCGGCGGTGTAAGCTGACGGCTTTCCAGAAGTTGTCGTTCCATATATTGGACAGCGCTCATACTCCCACGCCAGTCGAAATGACCATACTCCAGCTTGTTTCGGACATCATCCTGCTTCTCCGGGCTCCAATACTTTTGCGTAAAGATTTCTTTAAACTCATCGAAGTTCTTGATCTGGTCACGTACCACCCGCCACCATATAGCTGCATCGGCCTCGAGATGTTTTCCTATCCACTTCACGTTATCCGCTGGGTAGTACATTAGCTGGTGCTCGGATAATTCTTTTAGGAACTCTATAGGAAAACGGTCTGTTCCGTTGTACTTGAGTTCGGAGTTATTATTTCCATTCGCTCTCGTGGACGGTCCTATCTCAGTTTCCGCTATCCGTCGCTGTAGTCTTTCTTGCCCACTTTTAATATGGTTTATGTGACTTCTCAACTCTTCAATTATCACGTCCTTTTCCTTCTCCGTTGTTGTGGTCTTCTGTTCCGCCGTACGTTGACGGTCGTCCACTTCAACGATCTTCTGTTTTAATACTTTGACGGCTTCTCCCTGCTCTTGTTGTTGTTGTATTATATTGTTCTGCACCTCTCTTCTCCATTCCTCGTTTCTATTGTTCGTCTCTTGGATTTGGTGATCTAATTTTTGATCGACTTGTTCGATTACCTTCTGTGTATTATTTATGGCTTCCTGCCACTCTTGACGGTCTTTCTCTCTCACTTCTTTATTCTCTTTTACCTGTTTCTTCAGTTCATTCTTCAACTCTTTTATCCCACTTTCACTCTTCTTTTGTAGATCGCTAATTTTCTCATCCCACTTCTTAGCGTAATCCTGCAGATCTAGTGTTATTTTGCTGATCTGTTCTTCATTGTGCCGTTTTAATTCCTCCTGCATTTGTTTTTGTTCCTCGCTCAGTTCTTCCCGCATCTTTTTCAGATCGTCTCGCGTCTGTTGTTTAATTTCATTCTTTTGCTGGACCAGTTTTTCGTTTTGTTGATCTAACTTCTCAGTCAGCTTCTCTGTCATTAATTTTTGTTTTTCGTTTTGCTCTTTCAAGAATTCAAATAACGTTTGTAGATTTAATTCGCCGGGTTGGGACACCTGTCCCCCCGCCCTTATCTCAGATTCACCCGCGCTGACGTCATCGCTGGGCGTCGCGTTCTCCTCCCGTACTTCTATGTTTAATTCATTGTTAACGTCGAATTCTTGACTTTCGGAGTTATTATTATTAGTCGCCATTTTTGCTCGACTTCGTGTAATCATTCAGAGTTGTTTTACAAGTATTTGTTTTTATTCTAATGCTTATGTTATACTTTATCAAACTACTAGCTATTCTACTATACTAGAATACTACTAGAATACACTAGAATACTATACTAGAATGTACACTGCCTGCACTTAACCAGCTCGTTTAACAAGGATTATCCCTATTAATCGGCCCCACGTTGGGCGCCATGTACGATGTTATATCTTCATGCAAATTATTGCATAAATTAATTATTCATTAATTATATAAAAATTGATTGATTACTTTTATAGGTACGTAAATCTTTACTTAATATTACCCCGTGATGTTGGAGCACCATATACAACAATATATTTATGCAAATTGTTGCGTAAACTGATTTAATTATCTCTTTAATAAAGTTGTGATCAAAATGTATCTAACTCTGAGCTTGGGTTAGCATATACGATCTAGTTAACGTCATGTGTTGAACTCCCATATGTAATGTTAACAAATTCATTTCTTTAAATAATAAATAATTGTATGAATTGAATTAGAGTTAATTAATTATTCACACTCAAACTTGCTACATATGAATTTACTTTTGACTTTAACTGTCTTCGAAACTTCTATTCTGTGCATCCTTCTGAGTAATTTATTCGATAATCGTTAACTTGAATTATAAAGTGTAGATACTGTTTAATGAAAGGTTAAGTTGTGAGTCAGGTTTTTATATAAATCAATAGAATACTAGCGAATCCATTCTAACTTACGTTTATTAAAATCATTTTTCATTCTTATTCATGTCATAACATTAATTTAAGAGCACTTACAAATCTTCAACAAAACAATAAAATTCTATGCCACATTTAATAATTCAATGAACAAATTTAAATGATTAAGTGAGCGATCAAATGTAGACGCTTCTTCGTCCGTAATGACGTTACTAACTAACATGTGGTGTGCTCATAATTCGTATTAAGTATTCTATTTTAAAACACATTAAACATTTATGTGCATGAAATAATCATAATTACACACATAAATACACATATCAATCATATACGTAGCTAAAATCCCGTTCCTGCAACAGACACATCAAAATACATACACAGTACAAGATATATTAACAAGAAGACATGTATAATATTCTAGAACATAATATTCCCTACTTATGGATTCGTATCTATCTGACTCATATTTATATAACTTTCTCAGGTGGTTTGGTTCTAAGTGTCAGGTCAGTGGTATTTGATAAATTACTAATTATAAGAAGAGATTAGTTTTGTACTTTACTCGTTCTGCCGTGATGTGTTGCTCCCATGATGTATCCCTGCGTAGATGAGTGTGGTTAATCCATATAACACTCGATCGCAAACACTTCCGCACACCGCGACAGTCACTTCGAGCTTTTGAGTTTATTATAATACAAGTCGTGGCATTGTACTCGTAATCAGTCGGCTAAGTTTTACGCGCGTATGTGTCTATTTCGCGGTTCACGGTTCGATACCGTATGCTTCTAATAGTTGTCCATACCGCACGACCACTCTTTTCGGCGCCTAGATCGTTTTCGAGTTCATTAGGCACTTGTTCACAATTCTATTTACTCGAGTTAATTACTAAACATTGTAGTATCACTACTTTTCTGTAATTGTTCAAGAATGTCACTTCACAATGTCAGTATCTTTATGACGGTGAATTGCATAGGGTTTATAAAGATTGTTACTCGCGCTTCATCACGAAAACTACTATTCCGTTTTACGCTCTGAGTCTTATTCGCGCACTTCCATTTATTCGTAATAATGTCTTAATCGTCTCTACCGAAATACATTTTAACTTACGCACTGCCTTAAGTTCTTGTAATTGAACTATTATGAAAACGAAATACAAGTTCAATAGACTGTTCGAAACTCTGAGTAAACCGAGTTAAGAATTATAATAAACTGAGGCACAGATCTTAATGAACTGAGCCAATGATTGTAGTACACTGAGATACAATTTGAATTAACTGAGCGAAAAATTAGAATGAACTGAGATAAATGAAGTAAAACTGAGCAAAATTTGTAGTAAAACTGAGAGCGCGTTTCCCTGTGTAAACGGTTTTTATTTCTTCTGACGTTCCCACTCTTGGGATTCTGATGAACGCTCAAACTTCCCACCAAATCATCTTTGATAGGTTCATTCCATGGACCTCCCTGTGTCCCTTCGTCTCCAGTCAGTAATTCCAACGAATTCCCCACCCTGTGCCGTTTGGAGAGGGACGTTCATACACGAGATTCGCTCTCTGGTCTCAAGCTTCTCTCTGAACCATCCCCTACAGAAGTTCCCTCCGGAATTCTCGTTCCTCATTGGCTGGTTAGCTTTCTCGACTTGAATTTGACGTAGTCCACGTGGACTGGATGAGTCTCTGTCTTACGTACGTTGCCCCATTCCTGGAATCAGTGTTATGGCTTCGTTTCAAAATCACATCTGCTACTTTTGGTGTAGCGTGTCGAATTCTCTCATTGTTGGTACGCTGACGACTTCCTTCGTCAACTTACGGGTGGCGTAACATCTGTGCCCTAGCGTCATTTAGTCGCCTGTCCTATTGTCCTTGCATAAACCATTGTCTTTGAGAAGTCGCACACATGGTTATGAACAATACTCTCGCCGTTGGTTCTGTGTTTACTCGCTACTGGACAGATGTAAGGGTAGTCTCCTTTTGTCCTAATTGTGGAGTCGGGCATTCCCACGCATGGTCCAGTTGGCTGCAACATGTGCCGTACAACTCATTGTCCGTGAATAGTTTTTACGACGTCTTAATGGAAAGGAAAGATTTGTTCCTTTTCGTCGCCCACCCTCGAACAACGCTAACATGTGTCACTTTTGACGGGCTCTAATTGCTGGTGTACTTCCCTCGCAATAACCCAAAAAATTAAAAAAAATATATGAAATATTAATTATATTACAATATTTTTTTTTCAAAATAATGAGTGAGTTCTGCAGCTCAGGGGCGTGTTAATATAAAAACTAATTTTTACTGTAAGATATTGTTAGAAAAAAATTCGTCGTTACACATAATTCTGAATTAATCGTGGACCTTTCCTTCATTATCCCGGAAGGCACTCTGTAAATATGTGTACGCGTTTCTGTCTATGTGAGTATTATATTAAATATTATTATAGTTTTATGATTCACACCAGTGTAAAAAGTATTTTAAATTGTGTAGGATTATAATCGGTCCAACGTGTTCGTCAAGATTTTGCAACTAGGGGGTTCTTTCTGCGTTTCAGTTATCAGGTAGAATCCAGAATTAACAGCAGCGCATCTCTCGTGTTTCATTTCCGACACGTTCAACACGCAGGGGAATTCAATTACCTTCAAACAGGTTTCTGAGGGTCATTGGAAATTATAAAAGTATGTCGTAATGAAGATGTTTTTGAGTGTTTGTTGTAATCACTCGATTACGCTGTAAACGATGGCCGAGCTCATCAACTCAGTGACCTTGAGTTAGACCATTCATGTAAGCCAGTGGAGACCGTGCCAAGAAATTTTGCGTTGTAACATTGCGTCTTTGATGATGTCACAATCTGGCCGGCCAATACTGGTGGCAAATTTAGGCTGTGACTCGTCACTGTCATAGGAATTACTCATGAACCTTTAGCGCCGTCACTGTGCTGTTGCGGCGATAAATCGGTATTTTAATTAAAACTCACGTATTGGTGATAATGGTGAGTTTTACGGAAGAATGCATGCAGTGTAGAGAGAACTTGTGAAAGAAATTCTACTAATGGAATGGAATGTAGACGAAGTAGTGGCAAGCTACTCAAAGTTATACAGAGAGCTTTAGATATTTTCCAGATTTTTTTTTGACAAAAACAAACGCATTATAAAATAAGGGACGATTATTACATTTTAAAATAATCACCACCATTAGCTTATACCGTTTCTACTGTGTGGCTGGCTCCAGACATCAGTGCCGTCTGAATTACCAACTTTTCTATTGTAATTTGAACCTTCTTTCTTCACGTGTTCCATTATATTTATGTCATCCAGAATCTTCAATTTAATCTTTTCTTCCCATTTTTCTTTCCTCTTTCTACTGTTTCCTTAAAACCTGTTGTTAATAGTTCATTTATCCCCAGTGTACGTAGAATCCAGTTTCTCTTTCTTCTTATTATAAACCGCAGAAGTGTTCAATCCTCCTTGATTCTTCTGAGTGCCTTTATATCGCTTACTCTATCCACTCAACTTATACCTATTGCCTGCCTCCAAATCCGCTAATCAGTTATCTCTACCCCTTTTCATTATGTCTATGATCCATTATGTAAACTATCGTGGTGTGATAAATGGTGTTATGTAACAAATTAAGTAAAGTTTATGTTTTTGTGCTTGTTATATAATCAATAGCAGATCCAGCGCTTGAATAAAGGGGAAAAATAATTAACTATGGAGTCAGTGTACGGCTCTGACAATTGCCAGAATATTTATTACGAACCATTCTCAAAATTTTTGGTTTTTAAATTATAATTCCAAAATATAGTTTTCCGGACAGTATATTGTGTAGGAGAAAGGCTTTAACGGCTTTTGGAGATTACGAGCTTAGCTTCCAGTCGTGGGATCAGGCCGGTGCTAAGATACAAACGTAAGTCGTACAAAGTTCCTAACTTCCTCGTGCTGACGACTCTGTATAGTATGCAAGTCGGGCTGCGTACGCGCCCTTTTTTGTAAGTTGTTGAACCAATTCTAATAGGGTATTGTTGGTCGCTTCTCGAGGATTTTCTACTTCTGTACTTCACATCATTCGTAAGTTTTCGTGTTTCTGAAATAATGTGCTTGTCTGCCGTTTGTTTATCAATATGTAGGAGCTGGGATGTGTTTCTTAAGAAGACCTCTCACTATCTTGATATAATGTATGTAGACCCCATAAAAATCAAGGCGAACGTAAAATTTTCATCTTTTTAACAGCGACTGTACTTGTTGTGTACATTACGTATTAATTTTATTTTGTAGTCCTCCCGAATATTCCTGAAGTATATTAACTAGTTAAAATTCGTATGTTTCTAATGACGTGGCTACCATTATGTCTTAACTACTTTAATTTCTTTAGATGCCTTAAGTCGTCTACTCGTTAATTTTTTACCCACAGTAAAATTATGTTGGGCAGTAAAATTAATAGTTCTGCAAAGGATTCGAAACCTCAACGCTTCGTTTCGAAATCAGTGGCTGACCTTGATTCTGTAAGACTGAAGCTAATCAATGTCATTGAAGTTAAAGACTCGTTACTACACAAACAAATTGAACTTTTTAATTAAATTAACATAAGTGAAACGTTTTAGAACAAATGATTTATAAATCATTTTATTGTTATAAAATAATATCAACAGATATCATGTTTGAACTTCATGAAAAATTGTAACGCGTTCTCGAGACCACTTTGTTAAAGCAGTGCACTAATGAATTAACGTGAACGTTTGCCTAGGTAGTTTTGTCTCTGAACAGAAGGCTCTGAACAGCTATGAAAAACGTGTAAATCTTAAAGAATTTTGTCTATTTCTTATATTAGACTAAGGAAGCCATGCGTGACCCCTGTGTACGTCACACTTCATCGGATGGAACTCAAAATAGGTACGCCAATCTAGATTTTGTTCAGATTCTTTAACCGTCCTCAGCGAAGGCTAACGAAAGTTTTGAAAAGACTTCATATGAAAAATGGTCATGAATCTGGTAACTACTCGACTGGTCGTGGCCATTGGGTCAGAAAGTATTATAAATGTATGTTATTTCTCTTAGAAGGAGCAATTGGTGCAGACATAATGCGTTGGTTAAGAGGGACAAGTCACTGTTCGACGTAATAAACTCGATTGAACAAGTTTTCTAATAACCTAACCAGTGTGGAGGTCAGCTTATTCTGGTGTTTCCATCAGCTTGTCACGAATCTGTCTGCCTAAACAGTAACGTTAGCGTAAAGTTTATCCCTACTTCTCACTACAAGATTGGGTATGGGGCGTCGACAACGTCAGTAAGAAAGTGATCAGAAGTATTTGTAAGGCCAAGGTCATTGGTGGTGGACTCGGAGGAGGCTGACGTCCTGAAGAATGAAGAGATGCTGCGGTGACGTCACAAAGTCAAGGTCATTACATAGACAAGGTCGCGTACTATACAAACGCCAAGAATTATGACGTCACCCTCGTGCGCCGATTGTGTTCATTCTCTTGAGAGTACAGTACTACTATTATTAATCATCAGCGAAAGAAAAATAAATTGTAAGGGAAGTAAGTATTTAGTCAGTCATGGCTGTTAGAAAGATTAATGATCCGCGCTTACTGCTTATCACACACACACACACACACACACACACACACACACACACACACACACACACACACACACACACACACACACACACACACACACACACACACGCACGCACGCACGCACGCACGCACGCACGCACGCACGCACGCACGCACGCACACACACACACACACTTATTCTCTGTGTTCGTAACGTTTGCAATTTTAATTTTTTAACAGGCAACCAAATAAAAGTACAGCATAAACTATTCGTATCTTCGGCCATGCTATTAGTTTTGACGTTTGACATTATGACTTCAGTGACATTCTGATTGTTATAGAGGGAATTATCGTTATGTAGAAAATTTAGAATACGTGTGTAAATATCTTATCATTTCACTAGGTGCATACTCAAACATCCCATAACTTGATTGCATTAATTATTTTACAGTTCATAACATTTACTTCTGATAAACGAGATTTGCGAGTACAGAACCACAAATAAGAATACCTTGCCTCATGTCTGATACTGCACAATACGGACTCTGTTTATCTACAGTGCAATGTTAGCTCATTTTTTGTTTTGTTTGATCGGACCCATTTTTTTAATTGGGCAGGAACCAACAATCACTACATCATTATACTTGAAAAATCTGAAATGACAATCTATTTCATATATTATTTCTAACAGAGAGGAAAAAATTATATTTAACGCAAAGATTATATTGAGTGCGTCGTCGTCGTCGTTTTCTTTTTCTTCTCGTAACATGTTAAATCCTCCTGACGACGTTGGCAATTACATTTGTGAACCGATCTTAGTTTTCAGCTACGACGGCCCAGTCGAAGATATTTTTAACCTTGAGGCCTGTTTCTTTCTGTTGCTCTATGGCCCTATTCTATTTTACCCTTTATTATTAGCTGAAACATACGGTCTCGATCACTTCTCAAATAGTTTCTGACATTTAAAAGTTTTCGATATCTACCGAACTGCGTTTGCCCTACTTAAGACCGCCTCATTGTTTGTACACCTGTCCAGGGTATTCTAAGCATTTTCATGTGCAGCTACATCTCGAATGCCTCGAAGCGATTGAATTTTGCAGCTTTCAGCATCCATACTTCAGTTCCATATAATAGCACACACCATATATCAAACAATATACTTTTATAGAGTTTCAAGTTGATGTTATCATTACGCAGAAATGTTATAACTTTTTTGAAATATCGATTTTCAGTACTCTAGTAAGAATACTCTCTGTACAAATAGAGTACGAGAGTAATAATTCTACTCTCACGAACAGAACGTATCATGAACATTCCCGAGCAAATTCAGAGAATGGAAACACCTATAAATTTAAGGACAATCCATACTTCGCATTTACTGTAAAGTTGTCGGTAGAGATAAATTGTAAGAAATCGTAATGAAGCATATTATTAAAGATTATCAGACTACCTTGTAAAAACATCAATTTTTAGTTTCACTGTGAGTAAATTACTTACTTCAGAACAATAAATAATTAAGTATAATTACATATCCAATTATAAAAGTTAATGTTTTAACAAACGCAAAGAATAAGTAACTTCGATATAAATAAATATTTACTTGAATCACGTGACTGATGCTAGTGTACTTCCGACATCAGCGGCTTAAAAACACGTGCAAGACAGGTTTTCCGGTGTCGTGGTTTCAGGTTTCTACGACTTGTTTTATTTTTAGAATACGGTGCAATAATTCTCTCTTCTTTATAATTCTCTCTTCTCTCTTCTGCAGTAATTTTCTCTTCTTCTCTATTCTACTAAAAAAGAACAAATAATTTTGGAATGTTTAATCATTTTTGGTTTTCTAATTGAAAAATATACCTAATAGTCAATGGGTTTATTGCATTGTAAAAATGAAAATTGTGTTTAGTAAAAAAAGCTTATATACCTTTCTCGCGTCTTTTCTAATTTTGGTTTCTGTGTAGGTCTATTGAATAAACATGAATAGTTAAAATTTTAAAAATGATAGTGGGAAACAGTAAACGAAAGAATTGTGAGAACCACTTAAGAAATGGTTCCACACACACACACACACACACACACACACACACACACACACACACACACACACACACACACACACACACACACACACACACACACACACACACACACACACACACACACACACACACACACACACACACACACACACACACACACAGGACAAGGTCTATGTTTAGTTATAAAAAAGTTTCATAATCTCCAGTAAGTGACAAGCGATAAAAAAGTATTTGGTTTGGATTTTATTAATTAATCGCATAACTAACTGAATATTCGATGTAAAATTTATTTTCAAAACTGCCTATTAAAACTAATTACTAATTACACGGCTAACATTTATTTCCCACAGCATTTAGGCCATTCAGAGTTATACATAAATGGCAGCACATTGTTTGTGAGGGAAGACAGTTTGGATCTCATTGGATCGAAATTGCAAATTCTCCTTACATATGATGATTCAAAATAGAACGTATCCACACCTCTTTAAAACAACAGTTGACATTAATTTCTGCAGTGATTTGAGGATGTTATTAAGTGACAGTGTCCGTACGCGCGTCTCTTCCTTTAAACAGCGTAGTATTATATTATAGACGGATCAAATGAGTAGGAGAAGCTGTGTGAATTTAGTTCTAAGCAGTTAATATCTGCATTTACTGTGTAAGAATGAAACAACCAACCAACAGCCAATAATGTCATTAAATTAAAATACGAGTTAAATTCATAGGCTTAGATCTAAACAATTGCACTACACATTTCAAGAAAAACCTGAAAGATTTCTATCTTACTGCTTCGATTTACAGCAAGTCTAGTATTACCAAAACTTTCTACTAGTGAGGATTTTTATGCAAAGTGAAGTTTCATTTTACTCTTTCTGGGTAACAGATCCATCTGCTATCCAGCCAGTCTTTTATATATGGACGAGATTCTATTTCAATATCTTCTGCAGCATTTGATTTCCTGGAGAATTTGGATGTCAGTAGCTCTGTTAGTTCACTACAGCTACTTGCCATGGATGAGCATCGCAAAACAAAACTGTTCTGTTATATACCTATTAGATACGTGCATGTTAAAGTATGTCCCTGTCTACCTCGTGGCATTATGATGTTGTTGCCTCAGTGGTGATCCTCCAGGCTTCTCTGCCTTGAACCACTTGTGCAGCTTCATGTAGGTCAATGACCTACAGCAGATGAGGTATCTGCTTTAACCAAGTGCAGGCCCCCCGTTCTCTCGGCTTCTTCTTCTTGAGTCATGAGTATTTCGAATGGTTTGTACCCTCCCCGCATATACCCGTGATGCTTGTGTTACAGATTCTCTTTCTCATACCTACAGTTTAACCGCTGGATCCGAACGGCAAGTTGAGGAAAGCTTATACCTCCCGCTGGGTTGCCATAGCATTGGGAGGGGAACGGTCGTATGTAAGGCCTAAATGACATAACCCCGGTGAGAACAGTCGCTGCGGCGTATGTTGCTATCGGGAAATCAGACTCTGCATTACCTTAAATTCGGTGTTATGAATCTTTGTGGGCACGGAATCTTTTCATATTTTGGTGAGATTGGCTACAGAGCTCCTGGCTAATGCCAAACGACGTTTTATTTTATCTTCTCAGTCACTGTTGTTAACAATGAGAGAACCAAGGCAAATAAAATTTGTGACAACCTCGTTATCTCCAAATTTGTGTGAATGTGCATGGGTCGTTCTATCAGTAATGTTATTATAATTTTTTTTTAAGATGCAAACCATACTCCTAATTTGTACTGTTCAATTTGTGCATTATTTCCTATACAACTAAAGAACTTCTGTGTTCTACTTCCGTGGACGTCTTTTTTATCGACATAGCGGATAGAGAATTTGGTATAGCTGAACAGGAATCAAGATGCCATTCTGAAATTACGCATGTAGATGATTATATTAAGTTATACGAGAAATGTGGGATGGTCAGACACCTGGGAATACGTAACCAGGTTACGCACCTGATTTGGGTATGACATGAAAACATCGAGTTTGGTTCTTAGAAATTTATCTGGATTCAGTAAAATGAAAAGAATCCTTTTAAAGAAAAGTAAATTGAACGATGGGAAGATGATGTTGCCAATAAAAATAGAACAGAGTTATGTGCTTGATTCTACAATTTTATAAAAAGGAAAAGACCCCAAATATTAAAACCACTTCTTCCTCTTATTTATTCCTTAACAGATGGGAAAAAGGATGTTGACAACTTTGGAAAAACAGAACAGAATCAAAGACCTTTTTGAAATCAACAAATATTATTACAATCTTCTTTGAATACAGTAGCCTGTGACGGATTATTGACTTCAGAGTGAATATCAGTTCTGGACAGGATCTCCCCTCCCTAAAGCCACCCTGATATTTACCCAAATGGCTATCGAATGTTTTTTCTACTCTGTTCAATAAAATCTTTGAAAATATTTTATACGCAACGGAAGTAAAGATATTCCATTGTAGCTGCAGCTACCGATTTTATTATTTGTGAAGAGTTTTCATAAAAATCTGCTGAAACATAATTAATAAATAGTTACAGCGTTTACACTGACCGTTATACATTGAGTTGTCTATGATACTGGGGTAGTAGTATAGTACAGTATAATGCCCTAAATACAATGAAACAAAAGACAAGATAAATTTAGTACTTTTTCTGTAGATTTAGTTCATTTTTCTTGAAGAAGGTGGTACAGATATTTTTGCCGAGTATTCACTGTGTGCGGCCACGTTAGTAAAAGAGGAAAAGGAGGAAAATGGACGAGGCAACGAGACAGAGAGATAACGAGGGAGAGAATTTCTTAATTGTAGCTATTACAATTTTGTGTCTAATTTTGTTTTTTAAACTCCTTCATATTTCATTTTTTGTTATTGTAATATTGGTTAATGAATACAGTACATGTTTACTGAAATATCGGCAACATACTACAATGTTGTAACTAGCAAAACATTGTCTTTCAACGTGGACTAATAGAAATTAAGCCATGCGACAGTTAACTTGATGAATTTACAGTAAATTTGGTAGTGATAACTTTTTTCTAGACCCTTATAGAATGTGAGTATATAGAATGTGAGGAGTGGGTTGAGGAGGCTGTTCGATTTTCTGAGACAATGGGCTCGTACATGCCCGCAGCTGCTAAAGGCGGCTCTTGTTTCACATAGCTTTCCAGTACTACTAACCTGAGCTAAACTTAGTGTTACATTTTGTGTGTGTTGTAATTTCAGCAAAATAAAACATTGTGAGTATGTTACGTTTGAAGAAACACTGCTCATGTAATAAAAAAATCAGTCCAGTATAAACAGAGGGTCATTTCGAGGTGCGGCATCTACACCTTAACGGTAGAACTAAATTTTCGTGTATTGTAAGATTATTATACAGACTTGTTAATTTCCAAATCAATCTGCCAATTCATTGTTTATCATCTGTTCGAAATTTATGTGTCATGTGTGTTTCGAAATCAGGACAAAATCAAACATTTGAAAATTAACAGGTGTTTACACGAAACATGAATCTTACAACATACAAACTGAGTCTCGAACGTAACCGTGATACGATGCACAATTCTGTACATAGTTTCTTTGATGTATAGGTCTGTTCCTTTTTATCAGAACAGATTCACCAAAGCAAACGTAATAAATATATTATTTATTAAAGGAAATTTGTAACTTGGAAAGAGATTGTGGTCAACAGTTCAAAATTCGTAATAGGTAAAAGTAACAACGATTTGCATAATATGTCAATAAAAATTATATTTGTTTATTTTTGTCATCATAAAGATATAAAATTAAAAGTTAAAATAATGTCATTAAGAAAGTAACATCTTTTCCCTAGTTTTTACATATTTTTGTTTGTGAGTAATATATTTTTCTGTACCTAAGGCGTCAACTGTGGGCTACTAGGCCGTCGTCCACTCCTGCTGCTACGAGCAAACGAGACGTTTCCGCGTCTCCTCGTTTTCACACTGAAAAGTTAAAAGTTAAAATTCCAAAGGAGAGGCCGTAACGTCTGTTCGTAACAGCAGGAGTGGACCACGGCCTAATGTCCCAGAGATAAGTCAGTTTGATTCTGATGTATTTTTGTTTTTACATAATATTTTAGTCTCTCTCCTGCGTAGGCCTCCATGGAATTGTTGTCGTTAATGGTAAGTTTAGTGGCTCTGTACAGTCTATCACATCCAAAGGTTAACTTTATGTCTGTGGACTGCATACCATCGTTTCTTTTTATGAATCGTTCCTCTGTTACAACCGTACCTTATTTACACAGTATACAACTGATTCTCATCAGTTAAATGTTTTATAATAAAATATTTTAATTAATTTGAATAACTAAGAATATTAATTCTTCGTTTTCAATTACATCTGTATGGCTAAAATTTACGTTAGGTCTACCTATTTCGTCATTAATACTCTGTTCCAACAAATTTTATTTATATTTTTGACAATAACGTGTAGATATTGTGTAAATTTTAAATTGATAATCAATTATCGTCTACTATTGTGTGTAACTAGTAACAGTAAACGTGATCAATACTTTTGACGCCCAGTAGGAATGGAAGATTGGTGATGTCGTGATATTGAATCCTCTAAGACTAAAACAATTTTAAACGTTTTCCTGTATGTGTTTACACAAACGCCCACTATTTCATTGTATACGTTACGTTCTAGGGATCTACGGTAAAACGGCCGTTGCGAGAGAAACAGCTAGATTTAAATATCGGTATGGAGAACCATACATGACTTCCATGTTCTAAGATTTATATTTAAAATCATTTACGAAATGAAATATTTCCATAGAAACTACTACTTTCCACTTATTGTTTCAGCCTTAACCACAGTATTGTGGTCACTAACGTATACCACCACACGTTATCGCACTCGATTTTCACTGATGATGGCAGTCGACGCCACTGCCGAAACGTCTGGTTTTGCAGAAAACATTGGACTACGGCCAAACAGCCCGGGAAGGAATTTTAACAACAAACTACTACTTTGTTGCCGATAACGTAGTACACATATAAAAATTATCCCCTCCGCCTTTAACTATAAATTTCATTTATAGAAAATTACCCCCACCCCGTTCAACTAGCCTCTTCATTTATAGATATTTCATATACGTTTCTACAGTGGATTATTAAGATCTTCTTATCAGGATACTTTATTTATCAAAATTTTTTTTAAGTACTTTACTCTTGTTACAACAAAAAATGTTTCTGGTAAACTACCGTTTCCCCGTAACCGATGTTCACCAAAATCAACAGGCCTTTCGTTCTCTACAATATAGGGACATATGCAAAACATTATTTGATTATGATTGAATTTACGGCAGTTATCGTTCGTCATAGACAAAATTAACCTTGTTATCACATAAAATGTTGCTGGTAAACTACCCCTTCCTCATAACTGAGCTTCACCAAAATCAATAGGTCTTGAGTCCTCTACAATTCAGGGATGCATGCAAAACATTATTTGATTTTGTTTGAATGTGCGGCAGTTATCGTTCGTCATAGAAACAATTACTGTTGTTAAAACATTAAAGGTGGCAGGTAAACTACCCCTTTCCCTTAACCGATCTTCATCAAAAACAATAAGTCTTGAGAACTCTACAAATCAAGGCTGTATGCAAATAATTATTTGATTCTGTTTGAATTTGCGGCTGTTATTGTTTGCCATAGAAAATACCGTTTTAAAACATAAAATGTTGCAGGTAAACTACCCCTTTCCCTTAACCGATCGTCACCAACAACAATATGTATTGAGAACTCTACAATTCAGGGGTGCATGCAAAAAATTGTTTGATTCTGTTTGAATTTGCGGCTGTTATCATTTGCCAAAAAATACCCTTGTTAAAACATAAAACGTTGCTGGTAAACTACCCCTTTCCCTTAACCGATCTTCACCTAAAACAATAGGTCTTGAGAACTCTACAATTCAGGCTGTGTGCAAAACATTATTTGATTCTCTTTGAATTTACGGCAGTTATCGTTCGTCATAGAAAAAATTACCCTTGTTAAAACATAAAACGTTGCAGGTAAACTACCCGTTTCCCTTAACCGATCTTCACCAAAAACAACAGGTCCTGAGATGTCTACAAATCAGGGCGTATGCAAAATATTATTTGATTCTGTTTGAATTTGTGGCTGTTATCGTTTGCCATAGAAAAATATCGGTATGAAGAACCATACATGACTTCCATGTTCTAAGATTTATATTTAAAATCATATTCGAAATGAAATATTTCTATAGAAACTACGTCTTTCTACTTATTGCTTCAGCATTAACCACAGTACTGTGGTCACTAACGTATACCACCTCACGTTTTCGCACTCGATTTTCACCGATGATGGCAGTCGATGGCACTGCCGAAAAGTCTGGTTTTGCAGAAAACATTGGGCTACGGCTAAAGAGCCCGGGAAGCAATTTTAACAAAAAACTACTTCTTTGTTGCCGATAACGTAGTACACATATAAAAAATTCTCCCTTCCACCTTCAACTATAATTTTTAATAATAGAAAATTACCCCCACCCCGTTCACCTAACTTCTTCATTTATAGATATTTAATCTACGTTTCTACAGTGGATTACTATGAGCTTCTTATCAGGATACTTTATTTATCAAAATTTTTTTTAAGTACTTTACTCTTGTTAAATCATAAAATGTTTCAGGTAAACTACCCCTTTCTCTTAACCGATCTTCTCCAAAATCAACAGACCTTCCGTCCTCTACAATTCAGGGAAGCATGCAAAAAAATATTTGATTCTGTTTGAATGTGCGGCAGTTATCGTTCGTCATGGAAACATTTCTCTTGTTACAACATAAAATGTTGCAGGTAAACTACCCCTTTCCCTTAACCGATCTTCACCAAAATCAATAGACCTTGAGCTCTCTGCAACTCAGGGGGTGCAAAAAATTATTTGATTCTCATTGAATTTTCGGCAGTTATCGTTCGTCATAAAAAAATTACCCTTTTTAAAACATAAAACGTTGCTGATAAACTACCCCTTCCCATAACCGATCTTCAACAAAATCAACAGACCTTGAGTTCTCTTTAGTTCAAAAAGGTATGCAAAAACCTAGTTGATTCTGTTTGAATTTACGGCAGTTATCGTTCGTCGTATAAAAAATTACCCTTGTTAAAACATAAAATGTTGCTGGTAAACTACCCCTTTCCCTTAACTGATCTTCACCAACACCAATACGTATTGAGAACTCTACAATACAGGGCTGTATGCAAAACATCATTTGATTCTGTTTGAATTTGCGGCTGTTATCGTTTACTATAGAAAAAAAATTACCCTTGATAAAAAACCGTTGCAGGTAAACTACCCCTTTCCCTTAACCGATCTTCACCAAAACCAACAGGTCTTGAGAACTCTAAATTTCAGGGCTGTATGCAAAATATTATATGATTCTGTTTGAATTTGCGGCTGTTATCGTTTGCCATATAAAATACCCTTGATAAAACAAAAAACGTGTCCGGTAAACTACCCATTTCCCTTAACCGATCTTCACCAAAAACAATAGGTCTTTAGTACTCAACAAAACAGGGCTGTATGCAAAAACGTATTTGATTCTGTTTGAATTTGCGGCTCTTATAGTTTGCCATAGAAAATACCCTTTTAAAACATAAAACGTTGCAGGTAAACTACCCCTTTCCCTTAACCGATCTTCACCAAAACCAATAGGTCTTGACAACTCTATAATTTAGAGTAGTTGATTCTGTTTGAATTTGCGGGTGTTATCGTTTGCCATAGAAAAAAATTACCCTTGATTAAAAAAAACTGTTGCTGGTAAACTACCCCTTTCCCTTAACCGATCTTCACCAAAATCAATAGGTCTTGAGTACTCTACAAATCAGGGCGGTATGCAAACAATTATTTGACTTTGTTTGAATTTGCGACTCTTATCGTTTGCCATATAAAATACCCTTTAAAACATAAAATGTTACTGGTAAACTACCCCTTTCCCTTAACCGATCCTCACCAAAAATCACAGGTCTTGAGTATTCTACAAGTCAACGCTGTATGCAAAAAAGTATTTGATTCTGTTTATATTTGCGGCTTTTATTGTTTGCCAAAAAATACCCTTGTTAAAATATAAAATGTTGCTGGTAAACTACCCCTTTCCCTTAACCGATCTTCACCAAAAACTATAGGTCTTGAGTACTCTACAAGTCAGGGCTGTATGCAAAACATTATTTGATTCTGTTTGAATTTGCGGCTCTTATCTTTTGCCATAAAAAATACTCCTTTTAAATATAAAACGTTGCAGGTAAACTACCCCTTTCCTATAACAGGTTTTCAACAAAAACAATAGGTCATGAGAACTCTACAATTCAGCGCTGTATCAAAAAAATTATTTGATTCTGTTTACATTTGCGGCTTTTATTGTTTGCCATAAAAAATACCCTTGTTAAAATATAAAATGTTGGCGGTAAACTACCCCTTTCCCTTAACCGATCTTCACCAAAATCAGTGGGCCTTGAGTTCTCTACAATTCAGGAAAGGGTGCAAAAAAGTATTTGATTCTGTTTGAATTTGCGGCTGTTATCGTTTGCCATAGAAAAAAATTACTCTTGATTAAAAAAAACCGTTGCTGGTAAACTACCCCTCTCCCTTAACCGATCTTCACCAAAATCAGTAAGCCTTGAGTTCTCTACAATTCAAGAAAGGGTGCAAAGAATTATTTGATTCTGTTTGAATTTGCGGCTGTTATCGTTTGCCGTAGAAAAAAATTACCCTTGATTAAAAAAAAACCGTTGCAGGTAAACTACCCCTTTCCCTTAACCGATCTTCACCAAAATCAGTAGGCCTTGAGTTATCTACAATTTAGGAAAGAATGCAAAGAATTATTTGATTCTGTTTGAGTGTGCGACTGTTATCGTTTGCCATAGAAAAAAAATCTATAGACACACACACACACAGACACTTTTCGAAAAATTACTTTTTCCGTGATTTGAGTGTAGTACAATCAGAATCTGCTATAATCTCGAACACGATTTTTTTTGCCATCACCATACTTCCATTTCCTTAAGGAACATGGAAGTAAAAACGTGGTAAAAAGGGCTCGAGGAGACCGTGTGGGGGAATCCCCGAGATGTGGTGGAGAGGGCTAGTCGCTCGTTTCCATATTATGTGTTCCACATGTCTGCAAATATTGGACCTTAGTATATGTATACTTTTGAACAGCTGACTAGATTTTCATTTTATTTTTGCACATTGTTCGCTCCACGGGCAGAACTACCGTTCATCTGTAACAAAAACATTCTTTATTAAGAATGTCATTACAATGTCAGTAAGATGGAATTTCAATGTGTACATTTATTGGCACATTGTATTAGCCTATATCGTTAGTAATTCTTGAATAATATATAGGCTGATATTGTGTATGCAATAATGTGTGTTTAATTACATATGTTGAAGTAAGTCGTAATACATTTACAAGTGGGTGACGCTCGTAGTGGCGTTAGAATCTGAACAAGGAAATATAAATATTTAGCAATATCAGTTTCTATAATTAAGATATAAATGTCAAGCTTCCGAGGTATTTGAATCTGTTTCTAGCGGCTATTTAATATAAAATGTGGCTGAAATTGTTTAACTGATCAATAAAAATCAATATCCACAGTTAATCAATCAGACAGCAAATCTATAGATTTATAATCTATATACAAATCTAGCACCACGGGTATATGCGGGGAGGGTACAAACCAGTCGAAGACTGAAGGACTACGACGATACAAATCTATGCTGCTATAGCGAGCAGCACCTTTATGTCACCGCGTGACTTTGGCAATGTACAGATCTTAATACTTTTGATGTGGGAAAAGAAATGGAGAGAATTTTTCATAATTGAAATATTTTCAAATTTATTCTGCCGAAAATGTGTCAGAATGAACAATGTTTGCGAGAAGTTAAAGATAAATGACCAGCTTATCCTAATTGTAAACATTTTATTTTTAGTAAAATAAAGTTGATTTTTAATCTATCCTATTTAATTTCAAAGCAAGTTGCCATTTGGCGCAATTAATGTCCGGTCTTGAGGGGAACTTTACGGTTTTGGCGTAACTGAGGTGTTTTCAAGTACCTCAGCCAGGTAGACTGGCGCAACTAAGGCGAGCCGGATTAAGATTATTGTCCGGACAGATAGGCCGTGATAACAGATTTCACTTCGTAAAGCACCAGACGTTTCGACCTTGCCAACAACGGCTATAATCAGTGGAGCGAGAACTAAGATTTTAAATGACCGCAAAGGACTAAATGGCTGCTTATTTGTTATCAGCTCCTCACATTCTTTGCACATAACATCTCAGTCGGCTAGTGATAATTAACATACCAATACTTGAGTCTCCACATGCTGGTATAATTCGACGTAATTATTATCAATGGAGGATGACTCCGCACCCGGCATTTTTATCAGCAAACATAATATATTATAGAACATAAAATTATGTTCAACAAAAGTCAAAAAAATTATTACAGATCATAACAAAAAGTATGAATTACTGTTGTTTTAAGATCAGCATACGAATACCCAAATTATTTATAGATCAACAATTAATTGTTTTTCAACTAATTCATAGAAATGTATGAAACGGAGAGTGAAAACAACCGAGTGGCGTCCTTGGGTTTGACGCGTCGTTGGGACAAGAAACTTGGTGTGGCCAGCAGCATTAGGTTACCCAAATCAGTTCTGGACTAATGTACTGAATGAAAACAGGACTTTTGTTATATTATATAGTCAAATTAGGCAATCAGATTACAACGAACTGTTAAAACACAGTGAACAGTACACATATTACAAGCGGTAGAAGACTCAGTTATACCTACTGTGGGTAACATTTCTTGTGTAGTAGTAAATGATGTAAATGTGTAGACCTGTTGTTTGTAATTATAGTTTATAATTAGTAATTTCGTGGGGGTCGGTTATTCTGTTTCCACTGTACTACACGACAACCTGAGTGGCCGTCATAACGTTTGTTTCCACTGTGTGAGGAGCTATCCCACTTCTGACACCAATGTTGCGACGGTCACTCAGGTGGAAACAGAATAACCGACACCAATAAAGTCACCAATTACAACATTTTATTAGAAAGAAACAACCGTTGGAAATCACCAGAGGCACTCTTATACAATAATACAAGTTAAATGTGTCCAACATATAACAATAAATGTCACCTTATTACAGTTTGACATTAATTAACACGATAACAACTTTCCACTGAAACTCAACAGTCCGCGGTTGAAATACCGCCAGGACTAGTTGAACTGCTAAGCCGCCGCTGACGCTTGTACACAGTATACACCCTGCAGAATTCTAGAGAATACTTTCCGGCCGAGAGTCAAGAGAATTGCGTAATTAACAAGCGCTCTGGAATTTGCTAGAAGCTAAGTCAATGCACGACGTTGACACACTACGTCGACCGAATGCTGTGGGCTAGTCGATAAACGTGTGAAAAGGCAATCTCGAATAATCTAGAGCGTTATGTAATTGTCTTTCATCTCAACGTAGCCATATTTTAGGACACAGGACAACTTATAAATAAGTAAATAAACTTTAAAATCAAACTTAAAAACGAATAATAAGTAACTAAATAATAAATATACAACAAAATATTCAATAAATAATAAAATTGTAATCTGTCAGTGACGACAATAATTAATAAATCATTAACTTCCCGAACGTTTGTGTGCGTAGTATCACAGCAGGCAAAGTGCACAGTTTTTTCCAAGTTAATCCAGACGTGAAACATGAAGTGCTGAATTGCATCTTCGATATAAAGAATTTACTTATGAATGGTTAACAGCATAGATTCCAAACTTCCATAAAAAGGTGACAGGAAGGTCTGCTCTAACTATAGAGGCCTGAGTGTAACGAATTCCATATCGAGAGTACATGAAAACATCTTTAAAAACCAGAATAGAAGAACAAATTGAAGGACCTAGAAAATCAAAATAGCTGCCGAGCAGTTTGTTCTTGTTTAGTCAGTTAATGGAAATCCGATCAACAAGAAATATGTCAATTCGGGGTTTTACAAGGTGCGCGCGGCGGTCTAAAAATCTCAAAGTTGGCATATAAGGTCAGTTTTGGTCGCTCTAAGCCAGACGTGAAAAGAAAAGAGAGCCGCTGATTTATAATTGTTATGTTGTTACTTTGGTGGTTGCATATAAACTAATAAAGCTCTGAAATTAGTATATACGCTATTGTTAGATTCAAGAATTGGCAATTTGGCCGTCGGAAGCGCCAATATGGAATTATTCGAAGTTATACGCTAAAACACACACTTTTGTTATAATACCTTTAGTATATTGTTAGTTTGGATCGTACAGTAGAAAACACTATAAAAATATGCAATCAAAACAATATAACAAAAATAAGGTATAATCTATACAAGATTGGCTTGTACGAAACCATATTCTCAAATTGGCTTTCAATTCTTGTTTTGAACATATTTCCATACAACCTTGACATTGAATTGGTTCTAATTGCCCCTCTGTAATTCGTTAATATCTTTCTACTGCATTTTTTGTGGAGGCTGGAAATACACGCAGTCTTCCATTCAAGAGGGAGCTCTTCACCTTTTAAAAAGTAATTGAAGACATATTGCAACGTCTAATTCAGTATGGTTTACCAGCCACACGTTGTTGGCGTCAATTTGTTACAAACCGTCTAAGTCGTACCCGTTGAAGCCTTACCTTGCTTTGGCAATCTATTACCTTACTTTAATTCGCTGATGTTATTTGTTGTTAGTTTCCCGATTTAAGGCGCCAAATTGTTTTATTTTCCCAAAACAATTAAAAGGAATCTTCTTATTTAATTCTTCTTTTCTCTTATTTCACTTTAATTCGACTCACCTTGGTCTGGTTGTCAATTCGAATTTTCGTTCCCAAAAAATAGGGGTTACCAACCTCTATTTTTGGAAAAAAAAAATTCCACCTTGGCTATATGAATGAATAAATTGTTAGTAATATTAACATAAGTTAAAGATACAATTAATAATAAGCAATACGGTATTGTTTTCTAGTGTTTTTTATTAATTTCCTTTTTAAAACAAAATGAAATATTTTTATAACATAATTATATTTTTGCTCCAACTTTCGTTTTTTATTTGCTCAGCGGTTGGCAACTCTTCACAGTTTTCAGGGTTTGCTGGTTACTATGTTATGTTTTATTTTTACTATTTCTAAGTTTGCTGGGTTCTTGTGATTACAGACAAAATGAACAAGAGGTCTTTAGAAAGTACAAACTTCACATAAAACAAACTTAAATATTATACAGTTCTTAATAAATTACTTCTTAGGTTATATTACAAGTGTTGGTTCAAAGTTGTTGAATAGGTTAATACTTCGTTTTAGACAAAGACTCCAATGTCCAATAAATTGATCACCATTAATTAAAAAGTTTATAAAGATATAAACTGATTGTTCCTAGTTTATTCCTTAAGTGAGTGTCTATATATAGTCCAGTCAAATTAGAGTTGGAGATCGAAATAAATAGTAGAAGGATGGGACCTTTTTTAATAAAGTAATTTCATCTAGAACATTATTTAAAAATATTGTTCACCCCTCAGCCCTATGTCAAAACACCCCTAAACAACTCTTAAAATTCGAAAATTCAGTTTTTCGATAATAACTTTTAAACGATTCGTATACTGTGAAAATCGAAATACCACCGTAAAGTAGAGAAAATTTCTCACAAAAAATGTCTTATGACTTTTTTTCTAGAACTAATAGTTTTTACGTAAAAAAATATTGAAGCGTACGAGTAATTTGTTGCTCGGAGAGTGCGGGTTGGGTTAGTTGGCACAAGTTTTAGACGGCGCGCAACCAGTTATTCGCTTGTAGTTTTAAAAATAATGTTCGAATTAAAAAAAAAAACGCTCTTGTTTAAAGGTAAGATGCAGCTATACGCCTATTTAGTTCTTTATTTTAAAAACTTATTTTTTTATTACAATATTAGGTACTATATATTATACATGATGGCTTCGAAGTGTCGTTTTATCCTACAAATAATAATATTTAAAAATGTAATAGTTTTATTGACAAGATAATGTGGGTTTTAATTACAGATACTATATACTTATATGAGAATGCAAAACATAAAAAGCTGATATTGTTTACTGTTTTTAAAAACAAGACTATGGCATGAAAATCGCGAAATTTCGATTTTCTTTAAATTTGCATAAAGTTACAACTTAAAACCAATATACAACAATGAGAGTTCATCCCAATTAAAATATAAAGCATGCATTTTAAAGCTTAAAGAGTCTACTTTTGAAATGTGTAATTATTATTTTAATTAAATTGTTCATTGTCAAAAAAATAATTATAGAACAAGTAACTGCATAAAACGTGTTTTTTTTCATATTATTACTTCTTACGCTTTATGTTTTAAATATTAAGATTTAATACTTTGGGAATATAGCACTCAATACCCACGTTATCAATCTTCGGTAAGGATTTATACCTGACAAGCCGGGTTCCTTTTAAAATACCTTTTGAAAACTGTACATCTGCCGTTGGCACGTACGACACTCGCACATCTGCCGTCGGCTCGCAACTCGGGGGAGTATGCGCGCGCAACTCGGCTAACCATGATGTGATCTAGCAAAACGGAGCGTTCAGTCTACAATAAACAATACAGGATGTGATTGTGTTTCTTGATTTGCTATTTGTGTCAATTTATAATTAAGAATATAAGTTACTTAAAATTTCTTTAATTTTGCGTTTTTAATAACAATCGTGCAATAAAAGTGAAATTTGTATATTTAAAACAAATGATGCCATATTTTTTTGCTGCAGGGCATTTTAACTATACGAAGTCTGGTTACATATACATTCAACAAATGACCGAATTTATTAAAAATGCCGAAGAGCGAATACGTTCTATACGAGAAGGGGACTTATTAACTGAATGCGAATCTCAGGAAATAACGGAATTACGAAATTTCCTTGAAAACGGATAAACTACTATAAGGCGAACCTACAAATTTTGGTGCGGAAAATTTACTGATATGACCATTGAGCAAGATATCATGCGAAGTATGAAAGTGGTCGGAGGAATAGTTGGTAGGGGCGTATCAGAAAGCACGACACATCAATAGATTTTAAGCTTACCATTTACGTACGATATTTGTAATGAGATTGAGTGTTTTTGTGGTATAACATTTTCGTCATCTGATCAGCATGTAGATGCGAGAGATGCCCGTAAGAGTCGTGATCACGAAGATATAAAAAAAAATTACTGAGTGGTTTAATCTTCACGAACTCTTTCCTCATCAAAAAGAAATAATGGCGATATTTACTGGTGTAATTAGCAATGAAAATATAAATTGTTGTGATGCTTTTGAGGTTGGTAAAATAGGGTTAAGCAAAATGGAAGGGCAAAAATTCAAGGATTTATCATTCAAACCCAAAGATAAAGTCTTGCCATTAATTAGCGGTAATAGTTCATTATAGTAGATGACGAGATTATACCTATTGATCCAACACTTCTGTTCCAACGCATATATGTTAGCGAGGGAACTGCGGAAGAATTTAAAAGTTACATGTATTACGAGCTTGCGCCTTACCCAATGGCATTATTTGATCAAAGTACGCTACGTAAGACTGATAAATCTAAAATATATGGTTTGTGCCAAAATAAAAAAATTGAGTTTGATGACGGCAAATGTACTTTCGTCGCGTGCCTTGGCATAAAATGATCAGTTTAACGACATATTTAATTCCTGCATAGCTTATATTAAAAAACACTTCAAATCTAATAATGTCATTGTGGTTTTTGATGGCTACGAAAATAATTTGGATAACATAAAAGGCACTGAACAAACACGTCACGCCAATAAAAACTTATGCCCTGACATTATTTTTGATGTGGAAATGTGTAGTACGGTACAACAGGAACAAGCAGAATAAAATTCGTTTCATTAAATATTTAATAGAATATTTAAGAAATGCTAACATTACAGTCATACAAGCAGAAAATGACGCTGACTTATTAATTGTAAAGACAGCTTCATAAATTACCAATAAAATACCTGTTATGGTTGCTGACGACTCAGATATTTTCGTTCTTCTATCAGCATTAATCCCGGAAATGTGTATGTAGAAATTAGGAAAAAACGGAACTCCGCCTACTATTTATTCACAGAACAGTCTCAATGAATTACCCTTTTGCAAGAAATATATATTATTTCTTCATGCAGCAACCGGTTGCGATACAACATCCTGTTTTTTTGGAAAGGGCAAGATAAGCAGTTTTAAGAAATTTGAGAAAGAATGTCATGATGAGACTTTTAAAAATCGATTGGAAACGTCTATAAAAAAATCAATCGAAAGAATGTATCTTCGAGAGTGGAGTAAACTTCGTTTCTTTCCTATACAATAAACCAACGGGAGTAACATTAGATGACTACAGGTACATCTGCTTTAAAAAATCTGTGTTTAAACAAGGTACAAAGAAAAAGGAAACTCTTGCGAAATACGTAAAACTGGAATCTCTGCCTCCAACTTCAGATACAGTAAAATATCATTTTTATAGAGTGTATCTACAAGTACAAAAGTCTAATGATTTACCTCCAGAAGATTGGGGATGGAAAAGGGGACAAATCCTTACCCCAATTCGAATGTTCAAACCAGTAGCCCCTAAAAACTTAATTCAAAAGATATTTTGTAACTGTAAAAAAGATTACACATCAAAACAGTGTTCCTCCAAAACTACTGGGCTTTTATGTACGTAAGTTTGTGGTAGTTGCACAAGTGAAAAATGCAAAAAATTCAAAAATAATTGTGTAATTGAAAACGAAGCAGAAGACAATATTGTGAGTCCGTCATTGCCAGAGGAAATAAGCGATGAAGATGAGAATGAAAATACAAACCTAGATATTGAATCTGATGACAACGAACATTCAGAGGAAGAATTCTAGTTATAATTATAAAATAAATTTAATTGAGTTTAATGATTAAATAAAAATGTTTTTGTAGACTTTAATTGATAGTTAATAAGATGCAAAAGGTTTCAAATCCAAAGATTTAATAGTTTTAAAAAAATTGCCAAAGATACCCTTCGTTTTCGCTTTTAATGTTCGTATTTTCTAGTCTGGACGGTTGCGCCCTCTATAATTTTACATTTTATTTTACCGTTCTATTAACTTTTCATTACTTTATAATAATCACTCAAGAAATTAAAATTAAATTTGTCGATTAAATTTACATTACACTTGTTTTTAAAAAAAACGACAAAAAACGTTATTTTTTATATTCGCCATTTTTTTTTTACGTTTGATGTGTATGACAGGGGTGAACTTATTTTTTAATTGTAGTAGGACATATAGGGATGATGTCCTCAAATGTTTAGCCGTCTACTATTTTTTTTTATCTGAGGCTTATTTTCGAGCTAATTTGACTGGACTAATAAAGTTTATTACTGAGTGAAAAAAGTGTCACAGTGTAGATTAGTCCTTTTGCATTTAGTTGTTAAGTTAATTTATACTCATCACATTCCTTTACATCTGATTTGTCTCTCTCTGAGTTCGTTTTTCTTTTATAATTTATAAAGTAGATTTTTCTTTCGACTTTAAATAATTCTGGCTTTTAAATCTCTTCTTGTCATACTACTATTATTCCTCATATCATTAGTATTTATTACAATTTCATTTCTATTTGATTTATTACTTTTAAATTATTATATTGAGCTGCATATAATTTTTGATCTGCCCTTCTCTGAATCTAAAAATGGACTAACGGTTTTTTCTGTTAATGTTTGGTTGTCAAGGTAGCCAGCCTCATACTCCCATTGGTGGAAAACATTGTTTACATTGTTAGATTTTGCTAATAACATTTTACAAAATTAACAAATATTTTTTAAATTAGCATAACTTTCTTATACTACTTTGAATTCCTAAGATAATAACATTATTGCAGTGCATTTCTTTTATAATTTAATTAGAAACCAAACATGACTAGTTGCTGTTCAGTATTTACTGATTTACTATTTTAACAATTTTGTTTTTATATTAATTATTTTATAACTGGTTCTTTTGATATACATTAGGTGTTCTTAAATTTATATTATCAATTTTAATAGTATTACCTACATTTTGTTCTTACTTACTATTGCTATTATATTAAAATTTATAAATTACTGTTATTTCACTCTAGGGTCATTAGGCCTAGATCACCTGACTTTCTTTATACAGTTATTATAACATATTTCATGAGTTTCATGGAACAGAACTATTTTAAACATAACTACAACAAATTAACATGTAACATTTAATGATTCTTAATCATTTTCAAAACATAATACTATTCTTTCTAACATGCTATGCACATGCTATTTTTTAATACATGGCATACCTTTCTACTCTCATCAACTAGCATCCATTTAACATTCTTTTTTACTCTTATATATATATATATATATATATATATATATATATATATTCCTTTTACCACGAACAGATAACTATAACTATTACTTAACTAGTATTTTCTTAATTTAAAACATGACTATTAATTCTATTTATTCCACTTGGATAGGCCTATTATGCCTTAGTTTTTCCACAGTATTAATCCATCACTTTTTTACACAAACATTACTTATTATTTATTTTACACATTGTTACTACCGCTATAATATCAGTTAGTATAATTTCCTTGGTTCGGTTATGCACTTTAATCTTATTACTCACTATTTTTCTTACTTTTCTTCACCTTGATTTCACCACACAACTCACCTTATCATTAATATTGGGTATTTTTTATATGGAGGATTTATTCACTTCCTATTCTAATAACAATATTATTTAATATTACTCATTTTACATTTATTTATTGGTAATTTTACATCATACTTCTGGCTATAGCTTTGTACTTTATAACAAATAGAATGTGTGTACGTCTAGTCTTTCCCTCGTTGCCTCACGTTGGATTCGTCAATTTTATAGTAACTACTTAGATTGTGTGTTGTTTTGTGTTGTGATGTCGGGTGTTACACTCCGCGCACTTGTACTTACTGATTGCCGGTTTCTCTGCGGCGATGTTGTGCTGCAAACACAACTTATGCTAATATGTGTATGTGGGCGCCACTTAGATATTTGGTCCAAGAATTTATTATTATTAAAAATTGATTTTTAGTTGTTAAATTAACTATAGAAAAATTGTGAACAAGACAATTTGAATTGCAAATAACGTATGTTTAATGATCTTTCTTTTCATAAAAATCGTCTGAAGGACTAACAATCACATTAAGCAAAATTGCAGAGTTACAAACAATTATTGACAAGTCTTTTAAGTAAGTATCGGCTAATAAATATTTTATTGCTCAGTTGAATAGCATGAATTTAGTGTATGAAAAAACTTTATACTCAGGACGTGACTCCTTTGAACTATCAAGACAAATCAGTGGGATGCTTTACAAAATTTGTGTGATTTGAAGGTGTTTGACATGTGTAGCACAACTGTGTGACAAGGATACCAGGTAAAAATGATTTTAATTTTTTGAACAACTCACGTAAGTATTTCCTTCACTGGACACTGTTCTTGGGGACGATTTCAATCTTTGCGCCTCTTCGTGTTTACGTTTCCTCACGCACTGGTAACTATTTATAAGTCAAATTACGGTTTTAAAACTCCGCACAATTGAAATAAAATTCGTACTGTTTCTATGCTTTGAATTCTTGGCAGCGGCGAACAGCTGACTGCGTGGTCTCTTTATTCTGCCGTCTCAGCGCTAGTTCCAAACTCAATGTAGAAGGCTTGAGTCAGTAATTTGTTTGGGGAATTTTGTCAAAGTCTGTTTATCTTCGCAAATACCAGCAAAATTGATTTTCTCTATTAAAATCGGTCCTTTTCAGTGCCGCTGGGTATTTGGCTGTGTGCGTTTCTATTAAATATGGCGTGTTGCTGCTCTATTCAACAACACGTTAGCGTTTAGCTATATATCCTGTGTCAGGTTAAGTCAGTCTTTTGTCATGTACGGGAAAAAGCCTTTCTGAGTTCTCGGGTTGAATTCCTGTTCTTCGAATTCGCCTTGGATAAGATGATCGGATTCGTAGGTGAAGTGTCTCTTGTGGATTCAAAGCATAAAGTGTTTTTTGTGTCAAATTTCGTCTTCCTTTTATACTCTGTAAGGGTCATTGTTTTAATTTTTAAACTGGACTTCCGGTATTTTTGAGTAAAATTTTCTTCTGGAACGTTCGAGAATATGCAAATAGAACATCATAGAACAATTCGACTTCCGTAGAAGCTTTAGGACAAAAACTTCTTATTCTTCATACTAAAGGATATTACTGAAATTATTCTGGTATTTGTCAAACAATTTTACAGAACTACTTACAATCTGCATGCCATTATTATTTTTGGATTCTCTGCTTTCAACTGAATAAAATGATACCATTCACGATTGGTTTTGAACAAATTAAACCTAATAAATTAACATAAAAATACAATTCTTACCTTGTAGTTTTTGCACAAAATTCTAATTTTCTAATTAATAAAATGTTATGAAGTTACTTGGTTCTTGCTATAACATTAATACATAACATAATTATCTTTACATAACAAAATAAGCAAATATTAAAACATATAACATATAAATAAGTTCATTCTTCTGTAGGCATTACATATGGCCTAGTTTTTTTTTGTCACTGGTTTTTATTGTAATTTTGTCTTTTTCGGTATTATATATGGGATTTTTTGGGTATTCACTTAGAGTTTGTTATATTGTTTATCTTTGAGAATACCTGGTTTATCCTAATACATTTTATTTTTATTGTAATATTACTTAACATCTCACTGTTTTTGCACAGATGAGTTATTTCCTTGGTGTGACAATTTTCACTTTTATATTTAAAAATTCTCTATGAGTTAAGCTTGTCTTCAATTGAGCAAGTATGTTTCCATTGTACATTATAGGATTGTACCTTTTTCCTTTATTTTTTCTAATATTATACAATTAGTCTGTCAACTATAACTATTTTTGTGATTGTTTTTTGGTCTCAGCCTGGTATGGTAAATAGTTTCATAACTTGACTGTTAAAGTGTTTTAGGTGGTCATATATATAAGTATAGTTACTTTACATCGTGTTTAAACTTTAAAATACAATTTTGTTGCATTTTGATAACATTAAATTCATAAATATTACAATTTTATATGTTCATCACATGTTTTCAGTTTAACACTGTTTTTGATTATTTTAATTGACTTCTAATCAATTTACAGCTTTCTCTATTTAAAATAATTTGTTTGTCTTTGTCTAATTGACATTATAGTTTTTATATTAATTCTATAATAATTAATTTTCACATAAAATCTGAGTGATTGGTCTCAACTCCAAAACCTTGGTTTTTTGTCATAACATTTATATATTTTTTATTTTAACTTACATCCTTTTTAATGATGTGTTAAAATCATTTAATACATTTATTTTATTTATATTATAAAGTATAATAATAGATCTTGTCCATTAATTCACAATAAATAGTTTTTTATACCCTATTCAGAGTTACATTTCTTAATATGTCATGACCTCATTTTGGTCATTTCTGAGATTATCTGTTTCTCTTATAGTACATTATCAGTTTTACACTGTTCTTCACTTAAACAATATATATGGGGTTTGAATCTTGGTCATAGTCTTTGTCGTTTTTTCATGTTAATGATATTAATTATCGGACAATATTACAAAATTTTTTGGATTACTTGGGTTCGATACTGTTCATCTCACTTTCCTCTTATGATAATTTACTTTGCAATTAATTTCCTTTATGGAACGTTCTGTGACGTTACAACTTTCATTATTACATTTGCTACTTTATTAATGTTTAAAAAGGGGTTGTTATATGGTTATTATGTTATTTATTATATCCTTCCCTCTGCCAATCAATTGGGTCGGGTCATTGTCTCAGTCTTTGTCTAGTTTTATGTTTGGTGAAATAACACGTTACAATATGCCAAAAGGCCCAAAAGTAGGTCTTTCCCATTTTTAAAGAGCTTATCCGGAGTTCATTTGGATCTGGTGCCCTTCCATTTTTCATAGTTCTTAGAGGATCCTTAACCTCGGTAACAGGAATTTTGTCTTCCTCAGACGACGATACATCAGAGAGATCAACTTGTGTTCACTTAATATGAAAGTTAATCTCTAAATTTATGTTATTTATAAAAACCAAATTATTTCATATTTATTCCATAAGCCACGCTCAGGGCGAAATAGGTAGAGAAATTTGTCACTCGAGTAGAACGAAGTGTTCTTTAATGTTTTATGTAACATATCTATAATTTGATTAAAATTACTTTTTACTTGGCGGACTGCTCAAAGAAAAATTACTTAGAATTTATAATACTGCCATATTAATTGAGGTTGATGTATATATACATTTTTGGGGCAGGCACTATTACCCTTAGTGACAAATGGTTGTTTACATACTCTAATCTCAAACGTGAATGTTTATGTATATTAGTAGAAAGTCCACGGTTTTTAGTAACTATAACTCAACGGCAATTAGCGAATAAGATAAACATATTTAGATGCCAAAAGGCATCCGTGTATACTGTTCAAATAACGTGTTCGTGAATCTGTCTTTGTTGTTGACATGTGTTTCACTTTAATTAAAATTTTAATGTTTGACGACCTCGTATGAGGGATATATAGCCTATAATCGTTCCGAAACGCGTCACAAAGTTACTTGAAGAAGTCACATTACGGAACTAAATTAACAAAATATATTAAGCAATTAAAATGTTGCCTCACGCGCACCTTGTATAGACCTCAAGAGATGCCTCCGCGTGCACCTTGTATAGACCTTTTTGAGGTTGTAAAGTGTCCCCTCAAATTCCGTTGACTACCACGTGCACCTTGTATAAACCCACCAACTCACCTAGCGTTTACCGACCTTAAAACAGAGTGACGCTAAACCAACTGTGGCCGCAATGGCAGAAAATGGAGTAAGGTGTATATCCAAGCAGTAAAAGCGTTGTACACTAATATGATTAGCCGCATAAAAGTAGGGTCACATACTTCCGACGAATCCAAATAACCAAAGGCTTACGTCAAGGTTGCGCAATTGCACCAACTTTTTTCAAAATTGCATCAAGTTTATACCTTATATCCACACTAAGGAGCGGTCGTGGCGTAGTGACTAGCGTGTGGCGCTGCTACGCTGTCAGCGCGGGTTCAATTCCCGCCGGGGGCCATCTGATTTAGATACGACCGTTCCCCCTCGCAAGGCAATGGCAAACCAGCGAGAGGTATCCTGCTTAGTATAAACCTTCCCCAACTATGCCGTTCGGATCCGGCGTTAAACTGTAGGTCCCATATACCTGTGAGAGTCTCAGTACCACACGCACCACGGGTATATGCGGGGAGGGTACAAACCAGTCGAAGACTACGTATCCACACTAACGATTAGGAGACGTAGTAGACAAAATATGGGAATTCCGATAGGACATAGTTGATTGATCAAGCTCCATTTTGGCCGTAATCAGGTTGCGACTGCAGAAGACGACAATATTACATGACTTATACGCTTAGAAAGCTGGACAAATAGTAGCCTATCAGATTTGGGGGTTAACCACCAACACAGAATCTGACTGTTGGTGATAGCATAACAGACTACTTGTCGAGCAAGGAAGAAGAGTAAAGGGTGTAAATTCGTCAATCTACCTGGATGCGATCTCTGGTAAGAAAGGAACAAGTGGAAGCGAGATCGGAAAGAGATTGGGGGAAGGAAAGCAAATAGTTAGGCAATTATACTCTGTGCTTTGGAACAAAGTGGTCAGGAAAGATAATAAATTAAAGATTTACAAGACGGTAATGAAAAATTAGTAACGTTAGGTGCGGGAATCAGGGAAATTATGGGACGAGCAAAATAGACTCAGAGCCATGGAAATGGGGTTCTGGCGACGCTCTTGTGGGCTTGCATTACGTTGCTGCATACGAAATGAGGTAATTAAAGAACAGACAGGTGTAGGTCCACATGGGTATTGTATCAATAATTACTCATATAATAGAAGCAAAGAAGCCTACGATGCAAACGATGCAAACGTGCAAACGATGAAGGAGAAAAGATGTCTAAAAAAAGTTAAGGGGACACCTTTAGAACGAAGAAGAGGAACCTTTAGCATATCGTCAGCCATGAGATAAAACAAATTCCGAGTAGGAGATTGGAAAGGTAAGGACTTTTCGAGTCTAGGATGCAAAAAGCAACGTTATTGTTGTCGAATTGGCTAAAAAAAATGTAAAATCTCTTTTATTGAAAAGAAGATGTAAATGTTTGTAATTGTTCGTAATAGCAATATTGAGCAAACTAAGAGACATAACATCAGTTAAAACGTGATGCATTAAGACTTTTTGATTACCAAGACAAAAGAGAAACAGTGAAAGATATATGTATTATTTTTCACAAAGAAATTGAAAATAATGTTTGTTCGAGGGCCTTTGTTGTTCCTGGAAAACATATGAAGGTTATTTAATAACCTGTGATTACTATGCATACTATATAGTAATAGTAATAAATTATATATATACTATACAATTTCAGACTAACATACCGATATTAGTACCGTGAGTAAGTAGCGTATATACTGCTGGTGACAGAGCGTGTTGTACTTACTCGTGCGTGTGTAACAATGTGCACATGAATAACTAAAGCGTGACAACGTACTGTGACGTGATTATTTGACGCCAGCACTGTTCTAGTTACACATTTAGTTATTGGTATTCATGACACGTACAGCCGATAGTGTACGTATTTCCACTGAGCCTTCTGGAAAGTCTCAAGAGCTTCTTCCCATGGTCGTTCTTGCATTGTAAAATGCACATCTCTGTTGAACTTGTGACCGTCTCAACTACTTCCGTTGCAGATTTGAAATATTCATCACGATTCCCTTACCCAGCACTGAGCATATTCTTTCTAAGTATTTTTATACTTTCACTGTATTAAATTTAAATAGTACCTATAACTTCACTAATCTACTTTTAGTAAGATATTCACTTTATTAAAAATATGATAACGTATTAATTACACCACAATAGTTAATTAATCACAATACAGAAAATAATTAATAATTGTATATAATAAAAAATATAATAATTTTTTAAAATTTAATAATTAAATATTAACAAAAGTTACTAATATTATAAAACTGTATACGTTTATTATTAAAGATAGAGAGAGAGGCAGAAGTTGCGCAGGGCGTCTTGGGCACTGGTTTGTTGCGTTGTCCGATGAACGTTAGGTTCAAATGGTAAAGCGCAGTCGTTTGTTCGACACAAGGAGTTGGGTTGCGGGTTCCCTTTTCACGATCAGGCATGCAGTAGATAAGTTCAACCTGACTCCACGCCGGGAGCGCGGCTCCGTGTCTTCCTTAAGGACTCACCCGCAGGAGTTTAGAGGAGCGCTGGAGTGGCTCGGACACCGGATGAGTTCGATAAACTGCCAGGCCCAGCCGTGTGCCCAGTTGTGAAGATTACTTTAAATAAAGGTGTTTGTTTACAATAGTACAATATTATTTGCACTTAACCGTACCGTCATATAGTTTGTGGGATACTGCAGACATCAGTAATTACAACACACAGGACAAATTTTAAAATTTAGGAAAATAATTGAGTGTAATGTAACTCACGCATCTGGTGCTAGTTGCCGATGACGACCACGACTTTTTGTCGCCTGGTCGGAGGTTGCTTGGGGTATGCTTAACCGGTTGTGTACGTGAAACGGAAATACTAATTAAGTGAAACAGAGACATGAGTAGGGGATTAACTTGATATACGGAGTTATTATAGTCACGCAGATAATGCCATAAGAAGTTTATCCCACAAGTCTGTCACTTAGCGTTCATTTCATCACTCCTATCCAAGTTTTCAACTTTTCGCCGTTTTCCAAGCTGTCATTTCCTTGGTGAACAAATTTTCAGTTGGCACTTCAGTCAGGCTCACGTTTCTTTACTCAATACTTTTACACATAATTATTTCATGTAACTGATAGTATTTAAATCAAACAAGGTTAAGAAGTCCTTGTTGAATGAAACTTTACTGTGGATGCAGAAAAGTTTTTAAGTAGTTCGGTATACCATTTTCTCACATGTTACCGTTGTTTTTCTTTTGAGCGGAAGTTTGAATTCGTAATTTAAAATTAAGATCTGGAATCTCTATATTTTCTTAAATAGGTTGACCCAATTATGAGGATAAGCGCGAGTCTTGTAACTTTTACCATTTTGCATTCTCAACTCATTTGTTTAATATTATTTAATAATTTTCTACTGGTTTTATAAATCTTTCATGCATATGACCGGTCTTCCGTTATGCGAGACTTAATTTTTATAATTGTTTCCCCAATATAAATCTTACCGTATGTTTTGCAACCAATCCTGTACTTTTCTATGTCTATAAAACAAAATTCCAGAACGTGTTATTTGATAAGCTCTCGGTAAACTACATTCTTTAAAGTAACACATTTTAATGTTTGGCATTTGCATTTAATGGTTACGTTCAGGGAACATGTTTACGGCATCTTATCTGTCAATAAATCTAGATTTTATTACTTCGCTTATCATGAATCCCTTGTCCGGTTTGAAGCGCCTCGTCTGTCTTTCTCTAATCTCTTTCTTATCCGTATACTTTCCATATACCGTGTCTACAACAGTCTTCCGTACCCCATGTTTTCCAGTATTTGTCTTCCTCAACAATTCACGGCCTCCGTATGCAATTTTACAGTCACTACATTGTACAATCTCGTTTGTCTCTTGTTATGTCCTGTAAGTCTCTCTCTACTCTCAGTTATGTTTTTTTTTTTTAACTTGATTATCCTCAACCTTTCTAGAGACTCTTCGTTTCGCACTTTAACAATCCATTCGATTGCATACAATTTCGTACAACGCTATAATTCAAACACTTCCAGTTTCATCTTTTTGGTTCCCCATTGTTTCTAGCTCCCACAATTTTATAAATTTCTTTCTTGACTCCAGAATTTGACACGATATTCTAGGGGACTATGTCCTGGGGACGAATTGTTCATTATAATGTAGGACAATTGTTAACAACGTGGATACAATTACGTTTATTTAATATTATAGTATATTAGCTACTTTGTGAATAATATTTAAATTATAATTTTTATAATGCATCTAGATGTATTGAGTTACACTCCGCGATCATAATTACAGTAACACTGCAACCATAAGCGTAAGAATTGTCCGCAAACAGTTTGTTCTAATTAATGTAGTGGCTACAGCTTACAACGCTTAACTTAAGTGTAGGCGACTCGTTCCCAGGATTTACATTAGGATTTCTACACAATTTAATATAGTTCACATATTATTTGAAATTAAGAACATACATGCAAGTATACCTTAAGTTATTTCTAATCGATAAAAAAAATTAGTCTAACCTATGGAGCGGCGGGGTAAAGACCTCGTTAGCAATGTAGAGTCACTGATATGAGTGATGTCAGTGTACTTGGGGAATCAACACGTGCAACATCCTTACTACACACGCCGTCACGATTCTGAGTCTCGCACACCTTGTGCAATCCCAGCTGCGTGTTTTATACACGCAAACATTTGTACTTTTCCATTTATGAAATTCTTTCGTTGCATATATTATGCCGATTAGTATTTTCCCATGCAAGCTCGACACCATTTGCTTGCTGATTAGTTGCATTATTAAGTAATAACAAAATGGATTATTCATAAAATTATTTAAAGATTAGAACATGAAATAAATAAGAATTATGTTTGATTAAGTAAATATTATAAGTCAATTTATGATTAGGTAGAGTGCTATATTGAACAAAGCAACGCAACATACCATGTCCAGAAAAGAATGATTTTCCTAAAATAGAATACCGTAAAATGAGGTGGTCTGAAAACTGGCGTAAAGAGAGATAAAAAACATGTTTTTAATTAAGAGATTGTTGCTCAAACAACATTAACTAAATATTAGCTACCATTATGGTTTTGATCCTCTAGAGTCATTCTATTAGTTACGTTTTTCCTCCTTCTACTGTCCAGTAGCAGTGTTCTAATTTTGAGATTAAGTTTGCTACATCTTCAAGCTCTAGGAACTTTAAAAGACACTTGTAGATTGCCATTTAAGTGGAATTTGTTCTGAAGGTAAGCTATGTATTTACCATTAGTAACTTCGTATTGTTATTTTGATATGTAACTGCATGTTTTTGATTTAGGCTGCTTTCTATTTCCAATCACTTTTGGGGCTGAAGTAATATATGTCTCACTTGAACCCAGTCCCAGTATGACTCCTATTTATAGTGAATTAACCTAATAATTTCTGATTTTTTTCAGTGCAACAAAGTGCCAAGTCAATGTGAATTGCTGCCTAGGACAACACCAGTAATGGAAATTATATCATCATCATCATCTAAAGGCCATGCCTTGACGAGTTAGCCACGTCTCTCTCTCTCTCCATCTTGTCCTCTTTAAATCGCAGTACAATAGGAAGTTCATCTCCTTTCCCATGTCTTTGAAGAACCTCTTGGGGTTTCCCCCAACAACTTTCCTTCAAAAATGCTATAAATGCAGATAATTATATAAATTATATATATTGTAAGGGTACATATCTTCAACATACATTTATGAAGCAACATGATAAGAATAAAATATTAAATGATTAACACTATGACATAAAAGGGATGAGTCAGAGATAAAGGAATGGGTAGTTAACATAATTATGCGATCAAACAAATAAAGGTAATAATAAAAGTAACCTCTGATAAGAGAAATGTAGCAAACAACGAAACAAAACTTGAAAAACGATAGTACAATGCGATTTAACCAAAATAACCCAATAGATATGGTAAGTTAGTAAGTAGAACAAGCCCCCAACACCAGTGATAGGACATATAAAGACAAATAAAATAATCAAAGGTAGACAAACAATACCAGAACACAAATAATACAGCAATAAATAATAACAAGTATTATATAGAGTATGTAAACAAAAAGTACACTACCAATGGTAATTAAGAGAAAACATTTGTTAATAGAATGTATATATTATTAATAACCCTATAGTGAGAAAGAGAAAAAATAGAACATAAAATATAGAAAAATGATTATAAAACTGTGTTTTAAAACCCGATCCAAGAGTGAGAGATAGGTAGGAAGTGGTAACAAGAAACGGTGAAGTGGTGGTAATATTAAAACAAACAACTTATAATTTTAAGAAAATAAGTGAATTGTGTTAAACTGTAAGAAACAGCGTAGGTGTGAGGGTAAGAAAATATAAAAACATATTCTATTACCAAAAGAATGAATAGAAAGTTTATCTATATAGAATATAGAGTATCAATACAATACTCACAAAAGTGTTATGTTATTAAGTAAATGAAAAGTAATTTGTTTGTTTGATGTTTAAGGGAGTGTAAACCCAGAAGGCAGAAGTTTACAATAATATGTTTGTATTTATATATAAGTAAGGAAGGTATAAAGGGATGAATAGTATGATCATTTTAATTAATGACATACAAGATAATAATTGTGTTTAAAAAAGAAGAAGTTAGTTCTATGTCATGAAAAGTATGAACATTTTAGTTAATGACATACAAGATAATAATTGTAAGTTTTAATAAGAAGGAGTTATTTTTATGTTATGAAGAATATGAACATTTTGAGTAATGACATGCAATATAATAATTATGTTTAATGATAAGAAACATGGCTGAACCATATACAGACCATCAAGTTATTTATATGTTATGTTTTGTTAATAGATTTAAGTTAAATAGATATGTGAGAAATGGGAGTAGGAGTAAAACTAATAATGACATAAAAAGTAACAAACAACAAATTAATAAATATAATATAAATAGAAAGTAAAGTATCAGATAGGAAATAATTTGGTAAAAGTATAATGACATGAATAAATTGTAAAAACAGTTCAACGTATTTCAAAAGCCAATAAGAACGAATGCAAACAAGCAAACCATATGTGCTTAGTGAATAATGTTTAAATAGAGCAAATTAAGAAATTCTAAGATGTTACAGTTTAGGCCTATCAATGACATAGCTGTATAAGTTCAGAAAACCAATAATAAACAATTGAATACTATAATTGGATGATATGACCAAATAAATTATGTAATTACAATTAAATAACCAGAATAACATGGCAGAATTGTGATAAATAATATAAATAAGTGAAATATGTATTAAAATAGAATTATCAGTTTTATACAAAACATTAGTACAGGACCTAGATCAGCCTTATGAGATGTCAAATTGATCATTGAAAGAAAATAGGAACATCTATGTTAATATTTCAAACATTGGAAAGATCCCCAAGGAAAAATAACATTTATAAAATATTTATTCATTTTGAACAAAAAACCAGGATTTATAACAATAGTTTCAAATGTACTTAACCAATCAGAGTCAAGCTGGTTACCATAGAAACAGAACGTTATTATAGTTTTGACCGTTAGGTAACGGGATTCCATTATTAACAATTCAGAGTATAGACACTTTACTGATGCGGACCTTTTAAAAAGTAAATAAGTAAGAAGATCAAAAGGGAATGAAACCAAATTGAATCCCCGAAGTAAACAAGAGTTCCAGCAACACCAGGAAGAAGAATAACGAAGTTGCAAAAGTAATAAGTAACTAAAATTTGTAATAAAAGAAACAGACGCCAACGAAGACGACAACCCTATCTTTGAGATTAGATGCATGCATTAACAACAGCGAAGAAACCATTGATGATCGATAACACTAACACCGTGATTGTGTTAAATATAAATTAAATTATAATTAATTTAAAAAAACTAAAACTGATCCACTTTTCTCACAATAGAAAACTCTCACTATGAACTTGGAACTCCTATTTCTTTCAAAGATTAATAAAAAATATTTATGAACACCTGAAGCAACTATAAGATAACCTATGTATTAAACGATAACACTGACACACACTTTTAAAACCACAGAGTTGAATTTAATGTAAACCTCTTTCTTTTTTTTATTTAATTACCACAATTGTAAGGTGGTGTACTTTATTTAAATATCTTGTTCTAAACGTTTTTTCGTACTCAAAAGAATTCATGGGCAGTTTAATTTGTAAAAATAAGAAGATACGGCGACCATCATGTCGTCAAACTAACTTGTGCTGCCACCCTGCTCTCTGCTGAGTAAACAATTAATTTATTGCCGAGGCTAAAAGTTATTATAATAATTTCAATTGTACAATAATTATTGAAAATTAACGAGCTACCAAGCTAAATAAATAAGTATGAATCGTTACTAGCTGTCCTGTAATTATTTCAAAGGTATTATGTATGTTGTGTTCTGTAGCAGTGAATAGAATTATTTGACCAAATTTTATGTTGGCAACACGTCTCCCCAGACAAGCGAAATTCGAGTTCCCACCAGTCTGCGAGTAATTCGAATCATTCATCACAGTATCGTAAACAAATAAACTGATACAGAATCTTTTAATTGTTTTAAGGGAAAACAATTTGGCGCCTATCGGGAAGAAAAAACCAGTGAGTAAGGACAGGTAAGGATTAACAGACAACAACAAGATTCGGGACGGCTTATTAGCGCGATCGCGATCATCATAATCAGCGACAGTTAAACCATACGAAAGCGAATTAATACAATTTATATATATTGTAACGTACTAAATAATGATCTCTATCGAATGGTTTACTAGCCACGCGTTGGTTGAGTCAATTTGTAACATACACATTAAGAAAATGTAGTTTTTTATTATAAAATTTCAGTAATTTTAAGGATTATTATATTGTCAGGGTAATGTTTGTTGAGTGCCAATTTGCAATTGTGTGTTGCAAATAAAATGTATTGGTTAATCTATAATTAATATTGCATATATCACAAGGGTTTCTCTTTCCTTCTAATTTTTATTTTTTTATATCTTTTATTTAATATAATACTATGAATACTAATTCTCAGTAAAGCAGATTCAAATCTTGTGCCATACTTTTCTTGTCGGGAGTGTTACCAACCTATGCCAGTTGATGAAAAATTTACATTCGATTATATATGTTATACATAATATCATATACATAAAACTATCAACTAAGGAAAGAAAAGAAAACCTTTTATATGGTGTTATTTAACTCAAATCCTTTATTCTCCTTATTAAATGTTGGTAAAAGAAAGATATAATTATTAACAAAGTCTTGCCGGCTGTTCTTTAAATTTGCTCAGAATGGCAGGAGTTACTCCCACCTCCCAGGGTATACAATATTTGCGTTTTAATAATTGCTAAATAAGATACAATTAAAACTGTTTTACGTTAGGTCCTTTTGGCTACGATATAAACTACAATGATCTTCGGAAAAGTACCAAAATACATGGACTTAGAATTAAATACAGAGTGTGTTAACAAGAGTTTATTACTAACTTTACAATGTTCAGTGTCTTTAGGTTATGTTGAACTACGTATTTTCAATGTTTAATACACTTTAAATAGTCATATTACCATACATTAATAGTTTTTACCATGAATATAAGACTGTTTATTAATTATTTTCCAAGTGAAAGTTAAAATATAATTTTAATCAAAAAGCGTAAACAGTTTCTTTGTCAAGTGTAAACTTGGGATACTAAGGTAACTTCTTCAGTTTAGTTATTAGCAAAAATACTTCCCTTCCTGGATACGTTGAATTTATTTCTTCATATGTTAATCGGCTTCCTTCTTTCGAATAATGGTTTACTCCTTTCTTCTAAACATTCGATCTTTTAAAATGATTTAACTTTAATTACATTAACTGTTATTACACTCGAAATATTTTAGATTGGTCTCTCGTTTTTTTATATCATCCTTTCTTGTTCAGTTCTAATAATGGAAATCCCAATTATTTTTACATGTCTGTTGCTAAGGCCTATAACTTAGCTTTCATTGGTTTAAACTGTATCATCTTGAGTTACTATGGTTCTCTCTGAGCCTCAAAATAAACAAACTTCTAACATCTTACATATAATTTTCTTAAAATTGTTATAACTTTTTTATGTGATCTTTGATCTTCAAGATACTAGTATCTTTGAATTTCTGATGGAACACTGATTGTTTTGATATCACTTTTGATTAGTTTCCATTCCATATTTCCAGAGTTACTAGTTTACACTTTTAACTATTTGTACAAAATTATTTATAATTAGTTCTTTTTTATACCCTTCACTTTACTAAAACTATTAGATACTATCAGTAATAGCATAGTTCAACATGACATTAATTATTCTAGTTTTACTATAAACTCTTTTCCAAATTCCTTAACTATATAGGCCTAACATACCTAGTTTCACAAATATCTCTATTATTATAATTTTTGTACCCTTCCATTAACGTTAACATTTGTTTAAATAATATTACAGCATATATTATCAATCAACATCAAACAATTAATTACTAGCAACTATTATGAAACATATTGCAATTCTTATTAAACTTATGGATCCATTCCAGTTTTTAAAAACATAATAAAATTTGTATTCACATGGTAAGTAGTCCCCAAAACATTGTCCTCCTTACTCACTACTTTAATATCTCAAAACATAATTATTCTAACATTCTTTACTATTAACTACTTCCATTATAAACATATCACAACTCTTATTGAACTTATGAGTCAATCTCAACTTTCACACACATAGTGGGATAAGTATTAACATGGTAAGTATTTACAAAACATTGTCCTTCTAGTCTTACTAACTTTAATGGTTCAAAACATAATTATTAAAACAATATTTATTATTAATCATTCTTATAAAATCTATAATTAGTAGTCATTTAAGCAGGCTACTTTATGTTTTCTGGCACTTTCCTAGGGTTTGTAAATATGTTTACTTAGGCAATCATACAACAAGATGATGGGAAAAATATCATGTAACAATATATATTGTTACAACACAAATAAGCCACCCCAATACCAGGGATAAAAAAGATGAATCTGAATATAAAAAGGTAATTCATATAAAATAAAATGTTTAATATAAAGAAAATAAAATGACGATGACACGACAAACGACGACATAACCTAACCCAAGTGATTGACCAAATAAAAAGAAACAAAAGAAGAAGGGAACAACGAAACCAAACAAGAATAAAACTGAATAAGAAAGTGATTGACCAAACAAAAAGAACAAAAAGAAGAAGGGAAAAAACCGAAACCAAACAAAAATGAAACAAAGTGAAGGAATTGAATGACTCAATGCAACATAATAAAATGAACCCAAAGGAGAAGGTGGAAAAACAAGATATAAATGAAGTACACTGAAAGTTAAGAAGGTGGAAAAAGGAAAAATAAACAAACCAACGATAAAGGGAAATAAAATGAAATCAAGTGATAAGGCACAAACAAGTAATATAGAATACAAGCAGGAGAAATGGTACACTCAAATGTAATATTGGAAACGAAACCAATAACTAACCTAAATAAATAATAAGTATTATTATCAATTCATTGATAAAAGTAACTAATATGTAATGAAACCCAATTAAATACTATTAGAAATAAAAATACACTAACCCACAAATTAGAGTTAGATGTAATGATGGAATCGATAGAGACATAAACTTGTTAATATTATTAATGATATTTGTAATGAAAGAGATAGTAAGGTAGTGAGAAAATAAGCTTTAGTAAATGAGAAAGAGAAAGTAATTACAGGGATTACCTATTTAGAAACACTTAAAATAAAAACATTTAAGGAGTGCAAAAGTGGAAGTATAAAAACCCCAAAGTAAAGTGATAAAGAAAAACACTAAATAAATTATAATAAACAATAGATAATTTAAAAGTGAAGGTAGGGAATAAATAAGAATAGTGTAAATGATAGTGTTAAGGATAGAAAAAACTCTTAGTAAATCAATAAGAAACACTAAATAATTAATGGTGAACAATATTAGTAATTAAGAATGTGGTTAAGAATAGTATTAGATATAAACAATTAATTAAGAAGTAATGAACACAGAAGAGTGATGATAACAGTATTAATTAAAAAAGAATCTTATTGTTAAGTTTAATTGAATACAATTGTAGTTAAAAGGGAGAATCCCATGAAAGAGGAAACAGATAGTGTTATCATGGAGTGAAAGTAAAGATTATTTAAAAAAATAAGAAGTTAAAAACAAAATTAATAAACTCCCCATGTTATAAGGGATAATTATTTAAGTTAATTCAAAAGGTGTGATGTTGTTTAACACCCAAAAAGTGGTATAAAAGGAAATGAATTGTAAACTAACACTACATAATAATTATTAAATAATTGTTTAATCAAATTTATGAATAGGATATGGCTGGAAGAATTGTACAGACCATAGGCCTAGATGTTATATTTTATAGTAATAATAGACATAATGTTAGCAATGGCAAGTTAAATGAACATGCAGAACTTAGAAAACGAGAAAATCAGTTAGTAAATAATTAGCAATCCATGATGTATAAAATAATATAAACCAAACAAATAACACAAAAACAGATCCAAAACACATCAACAAATAACACAACCAATTATAATAACAAAACAAAACTCATTAGGTTAAAAGGAAATGTAATTTGTAGGAAATAAGTAAATATAAGCAATGGCTACTTAGGCCTAGGAAATGCCTAACTGTCAAAAACAAACAACTACAAATTGTAGCAAATTGACAAAGAAATTAACAAATCCGAGGCGAGTAATATGCCAAGGATAATTTGTAAAGCATATTAAAAGAAAAATGTTAGTATAAGGACTTAAATTAAAAAAGAAATGTAATTAACAAATGTTAACATAATTATACCAAAGTTAATATCTTATAGAACACAACCTTATGTGGTATCAAAACAATCTTTGAAAGGAAATAATAACAGTAGTGATAATGTTTAATATGTAGGGAGGAAGACAGAAGAATACAATCAACCACAAGATATACGGCTATTTTGGAAAATAATTCAAATTTGATAACAATGGTAATAAGCCAAGATTGACCAATCAGAATTAGCAGGTAACCATGACAACACAAGTTGGTTACGAATTTTTCCGTTAATTTCTGATATTCGTAAAGTGACGCTCATCAAGATTAGAAGTTAATTATTGAATGACCAAAATTTTCATTTTTTAACGCTTAAAAGTAATCAAAATTCAAAATTAAGAACCAACAAGAAGAAGACGAGGGATCATGATGAATAAACTGATGCCAAGGACCACTTTAGCCAAGAATTAAACGAAAAAATCGCCTACAAATAACATGAAATGGACGCAAGATATACTTAAGCCCCAAGATTATTGAAAATTGATGACTAATGCAGCCCAAATACCTTTTTGACTGACGACTGTTTATACCAAGTCGCCTGAAAATTTGTTAACTTAGAATATAACCTGTTGATCGAATACGAACTTTAGAAACACACTTAACTACACTACAGAACAAATTATAACCAAACACCTTATTACTTTAGTACAAAATAATATAAGGTAATATACTTTTATTGTAATCATAAGGAATCGCTGTCTTATAATCAAAAGAACTCCAGATTTTGAACGAGTACAATTGTAAACTAGCTAAACAGCAGCCATGCTGGACTGAATCACTCGTTACAAAATCGATTTCGTCAACTTGAGAAAAATTGTTTCATAACTAATGTCGGTGCAAATTTATTAATAAACCAGTATAATTTTCTTGTCAGACTGAAACATTACAAATTAATAATTAAAGTAACTAGTACCATGTGTGACCATTGTTTTTATTTCATAGGGAGAGTATTGTATTATTTGTGCTTGTTAACGAAAACTAGATTTGACGGCCAGCGCTCACGCTGCAATTCGACAAACTACCTACTCGATTCAGGAGGCTGAACGGGCGGGAACAAATTTAAATGCCCCGGCCGTCATCGCTGAGAACACCTTTTTAAAACATTATTTAATAAGTTTAATTGTTTTTTAATAAACAATTTGGCGCCACCCGGGATTCACAAAACCCTATTTAATAACAGGTAAGGTTACTACTGCGTTGTACTGGTAATTAAAACATCGCTACGGACTTCGTTAGCGCAAGGATTGATGTAACGACACCAGTGTGAGGCGAACACACTACCCATACACTTCGTTTTACAGAGACAACCGAGTCTCTTCGTTACAATATATATGCAGAAATTATTTGGAAATGATATAAATGGAGATAAAATAACGTACAGAGGAGCTGCTAAGAAGTACAATGTAGATAAAATTAAAATATTTAGAAAGTATTTAGATAACTATTTAAAATATTCAGAACACTAATAAAAATCACATGGTGAACAAACAAGTCAATCAGAGAAAACAATAATGACGGAGTTGAAGTCTATGATTTACTAATTTACAGCGAGATTTGCTAGATGGAAAGGAAAACCCCAATCAAGAACTAACAGGAAAGGAAAACTTCAGATACATAAGAGTCTGATTAAAGTGTTTATAACGTCGGCGATGTTGAATCAGAATCTGAACATATCCACTACGATAGTGTTAATAGTGAGACCGAAGAGAAGGATAATGCTGTTGATGCTTCCACTTATCTACAGATGGAAGACAATGACAAAGAGGAAGAGAAATCATGCATTGGTGTTGTTGGCTATAAAGGCCTGAAATTGGGTGACTTCACAGTAGTGAAAGTAAAACCAAAATCTATGCATCACAGTGTCAAAAATAGCAGAAATCGGTACTAACGGTAAGTGGGAAAATGATGGAAATAAAATTTTGGAAAGAATACAGAGGTCAAAAACATACTTTTGCTTGTTTAAAAGGAATAAATCCCAATGTTTAGTACCAAGCCACGTGTTGTTCAATCAAGTATATTGGAACTTACCGTCTGCGGCTTTTCAGAAACAGCGTCTTTATAAAATTGACATGTTTCGGGACCCTTGTCCCATCATCAGAATTTAAAAATAATTGTGTATCATTTAAAGTTGATACACTTGTCAAACACTTAAAATATTAAAATCCAATATAAAAATAACTTAATATAACATGATAATATAATATTTACAGCGAGTGCGAAGGTTACCGATGTACATCGTATGAAAACCGACCGCGCACTAATTTACGTCTCGCTCCCACCACAACAATAGCGCAAGGCAGTGTTGTACAATACATTCGACTTGAAAACCAATTTATCATTTAAAACATGCGGCTTGGTATCAGTATTATTGTGTGCTTTATAAATTTCGTACTCTTCAAGAGCGTTCAAATATCGCCCTTTCTTACATATGTGAAGGGGTTTCAAATTAGTTTTAAAATTAGTGTAGCTATGATTTTCGGAAATGAGGTGTTCTGCAAATTTTGACTTGATATTTTCCAAACTGTGAAAATGTGTAGGCGGCCTATGTTCTGTAAATCTTTTTAAAAAACCACGTCCTGTCTGGCCCACATAAAAGGCGTCGCAATCGTCACATATCAATTTGTAAACACCAGTTTTGTGTTCAAGGCTGGTGGTTCTGCGGACACGAAGATTATTCATAATACTATTAGTGGTCTTATAAGTGACCTTGATATTACTGGTTTTACCAAAAATTGACCCAAAGATCTGTGGCACATACCTTATGCCACAGATCTTTGGGTCAATACTTGGTAAAACCAGTAATATCAAGGTCACTTATAAGACCACTAATAGTATTATGAATAATCTTCGTGTCCGCAGAACCACCAGCCTTGAACACAAAACTGGTGTTTACAAATTGATATGTGACGATTGCGACGCCTTTTATGTGGGCCAGACAGGACGTGGTTTTTTAAAAAGATTTACAGAACATAGGCCGCCTACACATTTTCACAGTTTGGACAATATCCAGTCAAAATTTGCAGAACACCTCATTTCCGAAAATCATAGCTACACTAATTTTAAAACTAATTTGAAACCCCTTCACATATGTAAGAAAGGGCGATATTTGAACGCTCTTGAAGAGTACGAAATTTATAAAGCACACAATAATACTGATACCAAGCCGCATGTTTTAAATGATAAATTGGTTTTCAAGTCGAATGTATTGTACAACACTGCCTTGCGCTATTGTCGTGGTGGGAGCGAGACGTAAATTAGTGCGCGGTCGGTTTTCATACGATGTACATCGGTAACCTTCGCACTCGCTGTAAATATTATATTATCATGTTATATTAAGTTATTTTTATATTGGATTTTAATATTTTAAGTGTTTGACAAGTGTATCAACTTTAAATGATACACAATTATTTTTAAATTCTGATGATGGGACAAGGGTCCCGAAACATGTAAATTTTATAAAGACGCTGTTTCTGAAAAGCCGCAGACGGTAAGTTCCAATATATTTGATTGATACTTTTGCTTGCTCTGAGTCTAGTGTGGTCTGTCCGTATAAAACCGTACTCTCTTTCGGCAGCCATTTATTGATGACTAATATTTCCAAAAAATGTTTTTTAAACTTAATGTAGGTTTCAATTAAATTTATTTTTAAAATATACCTTATTTGGTCCGTCTAGCGATCTTGTAGTTTATAATTCCACTACATGTTTCGGGAATTAAATTCCCATCTTCAGGTAAAACTTTTTCTTCCTAGTAGATAGGAATCGTCGGTGAAATTATTAAAAACACATACACACACGAACGAATAAAACAAACACAACTGTTATAAATAACATAATTAAACACCATACACACACAGCTAACGAAGACAATGCGCACTTCCCGACAGTCACATATCATCTGGGCTGATTACAAAGTTCATTGTTTATCTTTAATGCGGTATCATACAACGTATTCGATTTAAATGAAAGCTGGTCGTTGAGCAAACTTTCTTTATGGATTTTGGATGCTTTATAAATTTCGAATTCTTGCAACGCATCCATCAAACGACCTTTGTTAGTGACGTGCATGGGTACCATATTTTCCGCGAACCCAGTGTAATTGTGGTTTTCGTTTATTAAATGTAATGCAAATTTAGACTTGGCTGAAGTGATGTCCTTTTTTGGTAAATGTTCTTTATATCTGTCAATTAATCTCCTCCCCATTTGGCCGATGTAAAATTTGTCACACTCATCACACTGCAATTTATATATGCCTGAGCAATTTTCTATTACTTTAGGAGACCTTAACCTAAATATATTTTTTAAATTATTGACAGTTCTGAAAGAACCATTGATATTTAATTTCTTGAACTCATTTTTTATTACATTAGGGAGCACATTAGTATATTCGGCTGATACAAATTACACTTTATCCCTGTCATTTTTTATCTTATTCTGCTTATACTTGTGTTTCCGAATCAAATTATCTACCATGTCACTTTTGTAACCATTTTTTATGGCTATGTATTTGATAATTGTAACCTCATCCCGATGATCTTCACGGCTTAAAGGTACAGTAATCAGTCTGTGCACTAATGCATTAAACGCCGCTATTTTTTGTGTGTGAGGATGAAATGAGTTAGCATGTATAGTCAAGTCCGTGGTAGTTGGCTTCCTGTATATTTTATATGTAAATGATCGATTCTGTTTTCCTACAGATAAGTCAAGGAAGTTTATACTTTCATTATTTTCCATTTCCATTGTAAATTTAATTTTACTGTTTACGCTGTTCATGTATTTGAGTAGCATGTTAATTTGCCTATAAGTGCCATCAAAAACCACGAAGGTATCATCCACATAGCGTGTGTACGAATAATAGCTTTGTAGAATGTATTGCAATTAGACAACAGGTATTTATTTTCATAGAAGTTTAAGTAAATTTTAGCCAACAATCCACTTAAGGGGGAACCCTTACGTTGTATGATACCGCATTAAAGATAAACAATGAACTCTGTAATCAGCCCAGATGATATGTGACTGTCGGCAAGTGCGCACTGTCTTCGTTAGCTTTGTGTGTACCGTGTTTAATTATGTTATTTATAACAGTTGTGTTTGTTTTATTCGTTCTTATTTGTATGTGTTTTTAATAATTTCACCGAAGATTCCTATATACTAGGAAGAAGAAGTTTTACCTGAAGATGGGAATTTAATTCCCGAAACATGTAGTGGAATTATAAACTACAAGATCGCTAGACGGACCAAATTAAGTATATTTTAAATAATAAATTTAATTGAATCTTATAAGCGATCTGGAGACTATTTATATGATTAATGTAGGTATTCAGTCTCACTAAGATGTCTAATATAGATATGCAGATAGATAATAGGGTAATTATAATGGTAATTTGTTTTTTTTTGCGTATGAGCCACTGTGGACTAGGTTTGGTTTAACTGGTTCCTCCCTTCTTCCTTTCTCTTCCTCCTCTACCACATCTCCTTCATTTTTGATCTATGTCTCTCCCTCCTTTCGTCAGTCCAGATGGCACCTGTCCTCTTCTTGGGATTTTCCTTAAAACCTTGGGCATTTTTTAATTTCTTTTCAATGGCAAGCATTCTTCAATGTCTCCTTGAGTAACCTGGCGTTCTATGTCTTTTTCTGTTTCTTTGAACCACGTATTGGACATTTTGAGCTTTTTGAAATGGTAATTTGTTTGTAATAATTTTTATTTTATTAAAAATAATTTTAAGTCTTAATTATACAATTTAACTTTATGAGTTGTAATCAAAGGCTCTTTAAAAAATTGAATTTCACTTTTGCCGCTTCTTGGCGATAGGCCTACTAGACTTTGCATTTTGAAACTATTAATAGCCTACGTCCCATTTTACGGTATTAGCTAATCTTTTTAATACTTATTTTACTATTTGTTATCACATTTCTATATTAATATCGATCCATTTCACTGTGGTAGTCATTAATAAAGATTATTATTTCCCCATTTATATCTGAAGAAGTTTATAAAAAAAATTTCCTTTGTTTATATTTTATCTTTCTGTGTTGATAATGTCGCTAACTGGACAATAAGAATGGTAACGTGGTTTGACAATAAAATATCCTACCTTAATACAGATGCGATAGGGTCACCCGCCACCAAGACTATCATGTACGTCCGTACTTCCTTAGGTTGTCATTCCTAAACAGACAGGAAATAAGGTTGTCATTTCTTATTGTCATCCTAACAGGTACTATTACAGTAAAGTAGCAATAGTTGACTTCAAAATTCAAGATAACATATATGGAGACTAATGTAACGAGCTCTTAGACTAACAATTCTGTTACTACGTATCCTAAAGTCACATTAACATTTCTATTATCTTGAATTAGATTTGAATGTGGAATACAATTTCAAACCATGCCGCTACAGAATTCCGCAATATTTAAATTAATTATCCAATGAAACAAACAGTACAAATCGTCACGTCGAAGATTTGTGGACGCAGTTGGAATTTTGTGATTGTGGCAATTAAAGAAACCTGTTAAAGACGTTGTTTCCGAAAATACGCTAAATCGTTTTCACAACGCGCAGCCCGGATTTTATAACGGGAGCATTTAATAAAATTAATCAAACGGGATTACGTAACTTGTCTCTAAACTCTGAACTACAGTAAACACTTTGACAGCTTTATTTCGTCCTGAAAAACGTCCGTTTTGTATCCATAAACAGTGTGACAGAAAATTAAAAAATGGAATCTTTGATCTATGTAATTGTATGTAACGGAATCTTTGATTGTATGTAACTTGACACGTAGTAAGATTCTATTACGCAATACGACATTTAGCCAATACTGTTATATACTGCAGCAGATTCTATTTGTTTTCGTTAACCAAGTAAATGAAGTGGCCGATAAGATAAATAAATCTTATGATGTGTCGATCATTGTTATCATAATGCTATCATAGTAACTAAAACGTATTTCGGACGTACAGAATACGTAATTTCTACTGACGTTTCGGTCCGTCAGAATAATGTGTCGGATCGTCTTCAGAATAACGTCTACACATGAAGCAAGGGGTTAACGTGCAGTTTGCGTAACACACGAGTTAAAATTTAAACTATTTTCATTTAAGTGTTGTATGTACACTGTTGTGTATAAATAATAAATGTCGTAGTATTTTAAGAATTCAAAAGCTGATAGCATTCAATGTGATATGCACGGATATTTTAGCACTCACTGAAGTCATCAGATTGTGCTACCACCACTGCGATGGGTTCATTTATAATCGAAACCACAAAGTGTGACGAAAATTCCGAATATAAGATTTTTTTATTACAGAAACTTCATACGCAATCCTGTTTACGCAAGGTTACGATAATGTCACCGCCTTAGTTATTATTGATTCAAGTCTGTTCTTTTATTATTTAATATCATAAGAGTGGTCAAGCATGCAGTATGGTCAGTTCCTCGCTGATGTCATTACAGGCGGTGACGTCGTGGTTCTTCTTCATCCAATGACTACACTAAAATCAAGGCCGTCGTGAATTTTAAACAACCATGCGCGCGCGCGTGTGTGTGTGTGTGTGAGAGAGAGAGAGAGAGAGAGAGAGAGAGAGAGAGAGAGCGAGAGAGAGAGAGCGCGCGAACGTGTGTGTTGAATAGAAGTATTCAGGTGGCGGTCCTTGGCTGCGAAACGCGAGGCGCCTATAAATTTCTATTTTATAATTGATTGTAAACAAATAAATAAAAAAGAGTACTTTGTAATCTTAAACATGCTTCGTCAGCGGTAATGGATTCCACATGTTCGCCTCGCTCATTGTAATTCTTCAGCGTCTTCTGTTTATTTTTCTTGCTCGCATAACTTTTTATCCTTCAGACGAATTAAAGATCGACTCTTCAATAGTCTTCCGAATGGCCACGTACTCTCTCTTTCCAAGGTCTTTCTTGTTGTTTGTTCTCCTGCTACGTGCGGATATACAAGTCAGGCAATTTCTGCCACCATGGTATTACAGTGTGGCTCGTCATCATGACATTAAACGTCACTCTCACACTGGCATAGTAGTTTCTATTGTCACCACCGCTGACGTATGTAACAAATCTCACCGTTAATACGAACTTTATGTGACAGCGTTAAGTGATGTTCCTTATTCCCCAAGACTAGATAAAATTATTAGAGATAAGATTAGGGAATACAGTGAATAGTGAGGGGAACCAGGGTAAATCTCTAAATCAATAAACAAAACCAGAAATAGACTGAATAAATGTTAATTTTAATAAACTGTTTAGATTAAGACAGATTTGTTTTGTTGTATTAGAGGTTCATTGAACCCATAGCATTGAATGCTTGGGATTAAATTTAGTTTAAGAGAATACCTTTGTTATGTTTAAATAATGTTAATTAATCATAGACTATGTTGTAGTTAAGTAAGGGCAATTTAGGTGTTAGGATTTTATTGGAATTGTACGTCAGAAAGGGTAATAGCAATCTGAAATAATTGTAAACTTAGTGATAGAACTACTCGTAACATCAATACATAGACCAAATTGTAAAGCTCACCAACATTATAAATTAATAGTAAATAAGTTAACGAAACAAATTAAATGAATGAAAAATGTTGAATTTAATACACTAACAATTTATTATAAATGTAACAACACTTTGTGAAAGTAATTAAGGAATGTATAGGATATTATTAGAAAGAGGCAAGTGTACTAACACTGGGGCCTAGAGAAAAGTCTAAATTGAAGGTAGGGTTCAAATTTGCTAAGTAAATAATCAAATTACTGAGAATTAAAGAAACCAAATCATAATAATTCAATCAATGATCTTGTTTAATGATAATTGGGATCTAACATATACTGTAAACCATTTAATTTGTAATGAAGTAAAGGAGGTAAAGGAATAATAAAGGAGTAATACCTACAAGCAAGTATTATGTAAATATGACTTTTGAGTTAAAACTACATTAAAATATATCATGTATGGTATTAAATTATGCAGAATAAAATAAGGAATTTGATTATGCAATTAGAATTAATAATAATAGATAATAATCAAAATGTAATTTGTAATATAATGTAAAATTAAATTCTTTTGAACATAATCAAACTTTAGACTTAAGTGTCAGCTGACTGAAAACAATGTAAATTTACTAATAAATCAGCCAGGACCTTTTGAATGATGAAAAAAAACTAGGAGTTGATTGTTAAACGTCAAAGCGAACGCATCAGAATGTTATAGCGGAAAAAGATAAAAATTTTTGACGAGAACTAAGTCTAAGAAAGGAAATCTAAAATATGAGTTGTTCATACAAAAATTAACTAATTCAAACCAAACCATTACTTTTATGAAGATTGGCAATTATAAAACAGATATAGAAACGGTCAAGGCACTAATAGAGAAAATTCCACTGTGAAAATCCTCACGACATTCTGGATGAACTATTTGAAACGAAGACACTTTTAACCAACACCTATTACCGAACCAAAAACGGATTACGAACACTGAATAATCACACTACAACGAAGAAAATTAATAACTACTGCTCTGATGAGGGACACTTAAATAATAAACATTTATTTGGAGGAAAATCGTTGAGAAGATCTTTGTATAAATCCGAGGTGAAGGAATCGGCCATTTTGATGAGATAACATGTTGAGACGACTCCAATCAGCTGTGATGACGTCAGCCCATGCGTAGCCTGTGGTTCGAACATTTCCATTTTACTAACATTTTTTATGATAAATATTATTTCTATATTATTAAGTAAGAACTTTTAGTTGTAAGTATTGTACTTTTCAGCATTGCCCTTTTCTGACTTCTAATAACAGTAAAAAGAACCCTATTAATGTTAAAATGTTATTAAATTAAAAAGAAAAATTACTCGATTCAAATCGACCTGAGATAAGAGTTCGACCCGGGAATAATTATTTCGACTCAAAGTCGACTAATCGCAATAAGATCAATAAATTAAATATTCCATATTTGAGTTTTAATTTCTTTATAAAGTAAATAATTAAAAGAATTTCAGATATTAATTGAAACCTGGACGTTAAGGAGGAAGAGAACGACATCGAAAAGGAGTAAAGACACCGAATCTACAAATACTATAAATCGATTATTCAAATAACATAATCTATTTAACGTTTTTAAATAAACTATTCATCACCAACCAAAATAAGTACTCTAAGAAAGGAATTAATATAACAACTCAGGATTAATACAATAACTCATAAACTAATAAATAATTAATAAATAATAAATAAAAAAAATTTCTCAATAAATTAAAATTAAACAAACATGTTTTTCATCTTTAATTGATCAATAAACAGGCTTTGTTACAACATATATATGTGTGTGTGTGTGTGTGTGTGTGTGTGTGTGTGTGTGTGTATACACATCAAAATGGTTTAGGTTTTTAGAAATACTAGACTTTTTATAACTAGTAATCCATTGCAACAGAAACTGTATAATAATTCATAATTCTTTTACAGTTTACATAAAGTTATTTTAAGGAAGTATTAAATTAGATGAAACACACACAGATGTGTTAAAGAGGATGTTAATCTCTGACGAGTAATTTAATAATATAAAAATTTCTCTCTTTGAAAATTAAGTTTAGAAAAATTTCTTTGTCGATATTACGTCAATGACTAAGAGTAAACGTCATTGTATCAGGAAGTTATGAAAGTGCTGTCCATCGCAAACTTTTACTGTGTTAAACTGGATTTCAGATTTGGCGGCACAAATCGTTAGATGTTACACAGAACCGAAAGTAATAAAAGAATTGACAGCTGTTTCATATTAAGTTTTTCGAACTAAGTGTCTGTTTGTATATCTGAGCTTTATTCTTAATTATATATTAGCATTTTTAATAAAATTCGTATTTTAATAGGCCTAAGATTTTTGGTACTTTCATATTTTGATTTCCTACTGATATCCGTAAGTGTATTCTTACGAATTAATACCTTAAACGCCAGTTTAAAATTATACATACATTAAAAAATATATATTGAGGTAACGAGGAGGGCGAGGAAATAAAAGGAGAATCCTGTACTAAAATAATTAATCAGTGCTAAAATTGCTAATTGAAGCGAGGATGACATATGTTTACGTTTATTGGTAGTGAACATTTTAACGGTAATTACTCTTACTTGCACATTATGAGTAGGATAAATCAGGCTGAAGGTGCTTTCAATAAAAAGAAAAGCTACTCACATCAAAGAAGATCAGCTTGAAGGCGAGGAAAAATCTTCCGCAAACCTATGTGTGGAGTGTAGCGTTATATGGGAGTGAATCTTGGACAATTGGCGCAAGAGAAAAGAAGAAACTTCTAGGTTTTGAGTCGTGGTGTCATAGAAGGATGCTTCGAATAAGTTGGATGGAAAAGCTGAAGAATGAAGAGGGGTTTCGCACAGCTGGAAAAGATAGAATTCTTCTAAAACAATTAGAAAGAAGAAAAGCTCAATTCATTGGACATATATTAAGGTACGACAGCTTAACCGAAAGAGTCATCAAAGGAAAGATGGAGGGGAAACATTGTAAAGGAAGACCACGTTTGGAATTTGTGACTCAGAGTATGCAGGACATGAACTGGTTACTACGGAAGGTGAACAACAGGAAGACCACGTTTGGAGTTTGTGACTCAGAGTATGCAGGACATGAACTTGTTACTAAGGAAGGTGAACAACAGGAAGACCACGTTTGGAGTTTGTGACTCAGAGTATGCAGGACATGAACTGGTTACTAAGGAAGGTGAACAACAGGGAGTGTTGCTACCAACTAGCCTGAGGGCTGCTAACCAGAAGAGAGACTCTTTTTCTCTCTGCTCATATGTTCGTTTAAAAATAGCGCTCTATAAATAACTTATGGCAAATAAATTATTTTTCGTATTTTGCTTTTATCTTGTTATATAGTAATGAATAATGGGCATAACTAAGATGACTTCCAGCCATCTCTTCAGTCATGCGAATGAGTCAATTTAGAAGAGTTGCTGGCAAATTAAGGAAAGATAATGAATGTTGAGTACATATCTGATTAATGTGCTGTAAGATGATAAGAAAGACATGTTAGAAGGTCTCCAATCAGAGGCCACAGAGAAAGGTATTTGATGCTGGGGATGTAAAGGAAAGCTGACAAAATAAAACAAAATGACTGAGTGAGGTATCAACTGAACGAGACAGACAAGGGAGAGAGAACAGTGAAAATTTTTTAACGTATTTTTAACACCGTAAGGTAGAAAAAAACTGAGTAAACCCAGTACAGTAAAGTACAGGTAATGGGAAGTAGCTGTCTAGCGTACATATTCCTCAACTGATACTTTACACCTATAACTTCAGACTCATCTCTCAGGCTGTCATTCTTGACTCAGAATTATTTAAAATTTAAAATATAAATTCTATATATTTTGTCAGTTGTCGATTGTTGTAATCAATATCAACAATAGTTATGAATTTGATGATCGCGTGCGCGCACCCACGCTCACGCACACGCACACACACACACACACACAAAATAAATAGATGCGAGTGCGTTACGTGAAGAGAGAGATGACATTATGCATGGCGACACAACGAACAGATTCCGTGGCCTATTGGCTTAAAGATCAATAATAAAGAAGTTAATGTATAAATTGAATTAAAATTAATTGACTTTATACTGGCATATTTAACAATCTGCGCCCGGATCCTCGACAAGGACCGAGGAATTTGTTAAGCTCTGTTTAAATTGTATACTTTTCTGCCTGCGTTGTTGGTTTATCTTCCCATATACGTTATCAGTTAGTGCAGATCAACCGTGTAGAAAGAAGATCACGCCAATTTTTTTTTGTAAGTTACAACCATCCATTTCCTCGGCTCTTACCCAGCACGAATTGAAAAGTACATTTCGCTGTACTCATGGATTCGCTACAGAAGCAGGTCATGTGTGCCTGCGTGTACGTTTACTTGTTTTATACACTAATCAGTTACCATTATAAACTAACTGTTGCGCAAGTTTATTGCATTTAAGTGTTCACCTTATCTGATTATACTTTTAATTATGCAACCGGCATTGTTTATCGCTTCTTAGCTTTAATTTTTCATTTTCTCTAAAACAAAATATAATGCAAATTACAACGGTCGAGCATAGGTTGTGGAACACGTTATTAACACTGGGCACGAACGAGCACCGTAATTACAGGCGACCGCTTACTTGTTATTTTCTTCAGAACGTAATTTTCTAATGTTAAATTACCAGACTTTATGGCAAGGTGTGTTTCGGCGGTCTTTAAATTTACTGCAAAGACATCTAAGAAACAGGTGCATTACGTTTTCCAGAGTCACAAACAATTAAATGGAACTACGTCAATGAAGGCGGTAGACCAAGTTTACTCTGATAATCGGTGAACTATTGCTGACAAGCAATCCCAGAATAAGAAAACGAAATTTCAATCGTAATATGAGACGAAAATACCGATCCTATTACTATTAGATGTAATGTCTTAATTTATATGTATTTTATAAATTTGCGCTACTAAATACAATTATACATATCGGGAAAAATAAATTCCTTCATCAGTTTTTAACATTTCCATACCTTACCGGCAGCCTTTTTACTCTCTAATTATCTTTAATTTGATCTCTCGTTACTGTTAATCAGAAATTCCACAATACCGTGTTTCCACTTTCTCGATATGAAATTATGGAGTGGATAAAGTTCTACTTGTCTTCTCATACATTTTAAAAGCAGATTATTAGCAAAAACACCATCTATCGTTGCCCCCATTTACTATTAACACAATTAACTTATGATCTTTAAACCATTGTAAAATACATGTTGACTTATGCTTTCGAGGTCTGAAGTGCACTAAGGAAAAATCTTGAGCAGACTTCTGAATCTACGTGCAAGAGCCATGTTTTCATGCATTTGATGATAAGATGTTTTAGCCATTAACTTTACTAAGAATAGAAAGACAAACTAGTAACTAAAAAGTGTGTCATCTGTGAGACAAACAATACACACGTAGCCTTCTGATGGATTAACAGGGTATACGATAATTGATAGTAAATCTCCTCATTAGCAACGGTTAGCGTCAGCACAGAAATACGATCGTTGGCGACGTCACAGAGGAGTTAAGATTCACACAAGCTGCACCGAGCGAGAATGAGTGAGTAGGGGTAGGGAGAAAGAGAAGATACGTAAGGAAAATATTACAGTTTTATATTGTAACGATCGTTAGTAGAACGAGAAATAGTATTTAACTGTAGTTCTTTTTTGTAGATTCCTAATAGTAATCAGGCCATGTGTTAGTGTAGGTTTTCTTATCAGCTCTGTAAGTGTGTCTCAAAAGATACAAAAGGATTTAAACAGCAGCATCCGAGCAAAAGCTGTTAACGCGCACATAATTCGCAATGCAAAGACTTCGCAAATGCATCGAGAATCAGATGACGCCTAATCAAATCTGGTTGACACAGTGAAATACAAATATCCAAAACACCATTACAAACTCATTCCACCCAGAAACAATACATAAATGATAATTTCCCCTAGATTGGACTGCAAACTGTTATTCTCGCATAGAAGCGTCAGTTTGTTTATTTTTAACTATCTTACGTTTTATACACTTTTCATATTGCTTTCTCCATTTAATTCACGGTTTGCCGAATAACAGAACTGAACTGAAACTGAAGACTGTTAAGGCTCCCCTTTGCTCTGATTTGTCAACAGACTGATGCGTTTTTCACTTGGCTTGTAAAGAAGAAATTTCGACTACCGGGAACCAATTAACCACCTACAAAAATTCTTCTTTTTTCTTCTTCTCCCTATAGGACTAGGCACATTTCCAGCAATATTTTGCGTTGTCGTCAAATTTTTTTAGACAAATGTTTAATATTTGTTGCTGATGTATTATGTTTATATTATGTATTATATGTATTATGCTTTCTATAAACTTCGGAACACCATTAGTATAACTATAACGTGAAGTACTCGCATAAGTAAACAGATTGGGTATTTTAGAAATTTATTAAATTTCACTGAAGTCATTACTTTTGATTTTGACGAAGAAAATAGGATTAACATTGATGTAGCGTAACACATTAACATATGTTTGTATGCTAACACTTGATCACATGACCCTTTAGCCCATCCACGTGACCACAAAACCGTCCGTGAATTTCATTGTTCACATTTAATTATTATTTACAAGAAACGATTAATTATTTTTTTATATGATCGTCCTAAGCCTGTTCTCTGTTATCCGAAGAAAATGAATGAGAAAAAACCATGTTTGGGAGAAAGGTTAGTCGAATATAATATTGTGGTGGAGTAGGCCTAACAGCAAGGTCAACTGTGAGGCCGAGCAATTACAGTACACTTCGGTAAGTTTCAGAGCCGGCTCAATTTGACGATTCCTCCTTGTCATGTCATCTTTGTTACATAGGTGTAGCCTATTAAAAAACTCCAACAGAATCGCATAGTCAATAAATTTACATAAATACAAAGTATAACAATAAATTGTTGCGTAGGCTATGAATATGACAACATTACGTCGTGAACATTTCTAAAAATATACGAATAAATATAGCATTTAATGAAATGAATCACAGTTTATAATTAAATAGTAAACTGTGAGGAACAGAGTTTCTTTAACTCAATAAACAACAATTTCCGTGTCAAGGCATCTTTCCTGCGACCGTGTCGCGTCTGTCGGGTATTTCGTCATTCACTATTACTACAATTTATGACATCACACAGATTTATCTCGTGTTCACTCGTTGGTGATGTCTCACAATTGGCAAGGACAGCGTGCTGACTGCCGGTCTGTGTCATGTCTTCCTCACACGTGGATTCGTTCGCCGTGGTTTCAACTAAATAGATTTTGTGATGGCTTCAGACATCTTGTATCACACCTTGTAAGAAACCTATGTAGGTCACATACTTATGGCTTTTTGTTGAAAAAATTGTATTTTACAATTTACGCAGTTTTCATGTTTACAAAAAATGAGGGTAATATTAGGTTGGATAAGGGGAAAAATAAGACAGTAACATTACGAAACATCATGTGACCGAGAGTGTTGATGGCATAGGCTCTATCTCTTCCACACAGACACACACACTCTCACGCGGGCGAATTACGGATGTCATCACCATCGTCGTGGACGTCGCCTATCATCATTATCTGTGATAGAATGTCTCCTCAATCACCCTTTTGATAGAGCGGTTGACTTTTTTTTGTTTCGGTTTGATTTTATAAATCTATATCAGGATCTGTACTCTTTGGAAAGATGAGATTGTTATAAAGTCTGAATCATTATCAATGTATATGGGTCACAAACAAAGACAGTGATCAAAAGTATGACACTCGGTACAAACTATAATTACATACGGAAACTTGGAAAAGCAGTGGTAGGAATAACTTGGTATGACGTAAAACACCTGAGTGGAAAGGAGATTTGCGACTCTCGCGACTGCGTACGTGCTAGTTCCTGCTATTACATTATTGTATGTATTTTTAGCCACATGTGTTAACAGAGTGTTTTAAACCTAGTAAAGTTTACGAACTCTTATATTACCTATCTATTCTGTAATCTACCTGTTGAAAACCCTAAACTTGATTGTGGGGGGGGTAGTTTATTAGTTTAAAGTATTATTAAGGTCATCGGAAATTCATTCATCCGTAGTATTCATGTTTCTTATTGATCGCCGTTTACTGATTTACTGAATATTCAATATATCATACATAATTTCTTCATTTTTTAAATTCTCACATTTTAACACAATAAATACTAAGTATGGAAAAATAACAACGACGAAGTTCGCTCCCTTAGCTTCCCGTGGATCCTCTAATTGTAATGTATGGAACCTCGTACATCACTCGTATGCCATCTTCGCCAGTCAGTCAGCGTACGAAGTCTTAAAGACATGAGGATATCACCATATTTTATAAAATATAATCTTCGAAGCTCTGTTTATTATTAATATTTATATGACGTTTGGATTAATGCCGTAGTCGTTCTGACAGAATCCTCAACGCAGGTGGGAAAAACGCGATACCTGTCATCTTGCAGTGTCATATGTGTGTATTGATCAAAGTTAAGTTACATTAATCGAATATCTACATACCTCTACATTATAGGTTTAAATAACTAGTGTTCTCACTTTTCAAAGTTTGGCCAGCTTTTAAGCAATGTTGTTATAATTTAGTATAAATAATAAATTACACATTGTTTGAGATCGTACTTTTAGAAAACAAATTTCTTAACTTCGGGAACAAATACAGTTACTTGTAATATACGGAAAGTAAATATGTAGTAGGCCTAATTTAATTTTCAGTACTTTCTTGTCAGTATTAGTATTTATATAACAACTAAAGAATTATGACATTCATCTCTGTAAAAATTCTTACGAGGAAAATAATGTTTTAAAAAACGAAGCAGTTTGCGGAAACCGGTATTTGAACAGACATTAAGATGTTAACATTAATGAAAAATGAATCAAACTTACATAATTTTAATTAATCTCTTCTGTTTCATTATTTTCCGTGGTACCGACATAGAGGGTCACTAGAAGAGTGTGCGTCACTGCAACATTGGAATACTATACTCTACAATTTTTTTATAAAGAAAAATTCATTATTTAATTCATTATTAACGGAAATCAGAAAATGCACTTTTTTGCAAGTTTAAATTTGTTTGTTTAAAAAAATGCACGACTAACACAGATCGATAGGAAATTTTCCGGGAAACACGCTGGTATTTTTATTTTTCTGATTTGGTGAAGTTATCATCGGAAAAATTGAGGAAAACTTCAGTGACTCGCGCTCCACTGTTTGCCGGAAGGGAAAAGTCGGGGGAAATCGGGGAAAATGGGGGGTGCGATGTCTGAAACTTGGATAAACGTTTAGGTAAACACTAAACCTATCGTTTAAAAAAACATCAGCTCAAAAGATGCTGTTTCTGGAAATTTGCCTTTTTTGCCCTTTTTTCGATAGTCTTACTCGGCTATACTTCGGAGTATAAACTAAAAGAGAAAAGAAGCATCGACTTTGCAAGAAACGTTTCTGAATTTTGCTTGTATAGTGGACTAGACGAATGGTCTCATTCCATGTCAGTAAAAAAGTAGTGTTATCATTGCCGTCATTAAATGCTTCGCACGAGGAAAGTTTGCAAACATCAATATTCCCATTATGGCTTGTTCATATCGATAGACCATTCATCCGGATATTATGACAAACGCAATTTGAATCTGAAAACTATTTTCAAGTTTTGTTTCTGCGCAAAACAGTAAAGGTGTCATGTCCTTCACGAATTCAATTAATTAATTTTATTATATAATTGAAATTGCATCTAACAAAGTTGTTAAATTGTGTAACTGACTTGCCTACTAAGTAGAACAACTGTTAAATATATCGGTTGGTAACAGTCGACCATTGTAACTAATTCGTCCATAATGTTATGTCGGTCATGTATGTAGGAGGGTGAGTTTTATCAGCTCTGCCTTGAGTTCCGTCGAAGTCGTAACCGTAGCGAGTGAACGCCGTGTCAGTTGGAGTGTAATGTATCCACTGAACCACTACGCCATGTAATGAGGAAATCCGTATCTTACTTAACTAAAAAAGTATACAATTTATAGATAAGTATTAATTATTTTATTTTGTCAATAAAGTGAAGAAGAAAATTTACCTTGCATCAAGTTCAAGGAACAATTATGTTAGAAAATATGTACACGGAATTTCGCCTGCGAATTTACTTGTATGCAATTAGTATACATTATTGAGTGGGCAGTGGCGCCTTAATGTATGTTTGGTTTAATTCACGAATATTTTGTTTATTTTCTACAAAGTATACACTCGAGGACATAACTATGCAGCAGCGTAGATTGTATTTAATATCTTTCAGATTTTTTGTAATTTCACGCCAGAGCATTTAGCGCTTAGATACGCGTATAGATAATATATAAACGCCGGTGATGATGTGACCAGGTCAAAAGGTGAGCCACAAATTTCATCGTTTTACGTGAACGCGTCCTTCGTAGCGACTTTTCAATTTCGTTGCTGTTATTGACAATTTGGTGTATCCTCGCCCTGCCAACGAATATTGACTCTAAGGGTGTATTCCAATGGCGGTGACACAATAAACACGCAGTATGACGCAATACCATGTTTACGCACCAAATTTGTGAACAGGTAATTGGCTCATTACACGCTTCCTAATTATAAGCTTATGTTTTTTTTTTGTTTTTTTTTAATATTGTCGAACCACGGGTAAAGCTATATTTAAGTGTTGGAAGAAACAATATATTTTTATGCATGCGTAATACTTATAAAATTATTCACTGTGTTTGAGTTAAATGAAATTAAATTTTATTTAAAAACAAGAACTATTTATTATATTCACTAATCAACTACCAGTTTGTCTTACGGTTGAAAGTGTCCTACAATTATTATTAGGGGTCTCAGAAAGCCCACACAGTATAATATGAATAATAGTGAAGCAACAGATAATATATTTGGAGTACAGATTAACAAATACCACACCATTACGTCTTCACCACAATGTACGTTAAATAATTACACTAGCGATGAGTTTTAGCTCTGTAATTATGCGTGTATATATGCGTCTGTCAGTTTGGGATATGTCTCACGATAACTGTTGAATGCACCAACCGGTTTTCGTAAAACGTAGCTTACGTATCCATATTTTTACCCCACAGCTCGCTATTTTGAACCCTCCTAAAATAGGGGAGCGAGAGACAAAATTGCGAGGGTCAAAATAAATAAAAAATCGCAAAAACTCATGTGAAATATCAAATTAAATGGAATTTTAATCAAAATCTGCGTATATTGTTTAGTTTTAGAAATTTCATTATTCTGTGACGTCAAGGCCCAGTAGTGAATTTTTAAAAAATTACAAAAACCATGCAAAATTAAAGAGAAGTTTAACAAAATCTGAATATAGTATTCAGTTTTAGAAATTAAAAAAATGTTAGGTCATCAGAGCCTACAAAATGGGCTAAAAAAATTAAACAAAATGTAAAAACACATGCTGGTTATAAGGAAATACGCGAATGTATAATCCGAACTTTTACTTTTTTATTCAAGCCCGAATGTAATAACTTTAGGACACTATGGGCCAAAAATGGAATTCAAACTTTTACGAAAATTATAAAAGTTTATGTGGGTATTAAGTTATTAGGAATTTTTAGTAAAAAATACAAAATTGATATGTTTAATAGTTTGACAAAATTCTTAAATTTAAAGGTTAAAGGGTAAACGGTATCTTTCAACACCTTTTGAAAATTTTGGGTGGGTTTCAAAAAATTTGTAAGCTATGTTTGCAAAAGAAACCTTAGTTGTAAAAAGTACAGTGTCGTATAGTAATGTTTAATTGTAATGTCTTGTTGTAAAAAGTATTATATATAGACCCATAAATATACTTAAAAGCTAGGACTAAAGTGTTTGTCATTTAGGCATTATGGGTATAGATTTAACTAAAAAGATTAATGCAATATATTAACATTTTTAGGCCTTACTGCATGATTATCTGCTTTGCAATCGTTACTTTACTACAAAAGCAGTATAGTAGTGTTTGTAACTTTTCTGACAATTAAAATTTATTTACTTTGAAATTTATCAAATAGTAAGTTAATTTTATTTCGTTCAAAATAGTGAGAAAATTCTGCAACTTAAGCAGCTAACGTTTTTTAAAATATATTTTGAAAATTGAAGAAAATAAAGTGTACCCGGGTTGATAAAAAAATGTATTGTTTTATGGTGGAAACGTTTGATTCGGAGGTGCAAATTCTGTACACGTTTTTTAAAGTATGCTGTTAACAAGTTTTCAGACGTCACTGAAGACTCGTATTGTAAGTTACCATAGAATGTCTATCACTGACCAGTTTTATTAGATTTGCTAGGCCGTTGTACCTAGACATCCTTTTATTTCATTGCTTATGGGACAGTACAGGCAATAGATATACTGTAATACATATTTGGTCATGCATCGTGAAAGTAAAAAGTAAATTCACTGCAACTCGTTATAAGCGAGTAGATGTATGCTGATCTCTAAAAAGGTAAAAAAAATGTCCAAAGCAAAGCTGGAGACAGAAAGACGTATTTTCAAGGGCTCCATAAAACGGTTACTTATTGTAAATAACCCTCTCAAAAAGTAATTCACAAGTTTTGAAATTATTGTGTGATTGTCTATATGTGAATGTATACATATAAAGATTATGGATAGAAATCAAATAGGATGAAATAGCTAAACTGAAACCGAAGAGAGAAGATGAAGGGAATCAGAACTGGACGATTTACGTAGTCCGTTTATTATTTTCCTTTAAGCGAAATATGAAGAAAATGTAGAAGAGTTCAACGTGTTACTTCAAAATTATTTGTTTAAAATCATGTTGCGAATCGAATTTCATTTATATTCAGTTTATGTAACTTAAAATTTCCAAGCTAGGCTATAAGTATGTTTATAAAACTTTGTGATTAGTTTATGATTAAAATGATTGATCACACTTTATAATCTTATGAGTTGTAAAGCAGATTTTAATTGATACATAACATTTTAAACCGTCATATCCCAAAATGTTATTGGTCTAATATAAAAGTTATTATATAGATAAATAAATTATAAAAATATTTTTAAAAAAGTATTTAGGTGTAAATAATTTATGAATTACATTGTGAAGCCCAAAAACGTGTGTCTGAAACCCTGTTTTCCTTACTCAGACACCTCATGATCGAAAGAATGCGATATACAGTATGTCATAAAAAAGTACTATTGAAAAGCATGAACCAAGCATTAGCGAGGGGGAGATATAGTACTTGTAGTGAGAAGGCGTAGGCTACACTAGTTTTTGTGCAGCGCACTTGAAGCGGTGTCGGTAACCTCTGAAGGTAACTAACTCCTTCACACCAAGGGAATTAACCCATTCGTTCTCACCGTGCACTGAACACTGACTACTCATAAAAACACGGAATAAAAATGTAAATTGTTAACGTGAACGAATTTTCACTGGAAAAGGTGTACGTTTTAAAACACTGGAAAACGATTGTTATAAAAGTGTACGTTTTGATAGTTAATATTGTTGGAAACACTTTAAATCGTTTATTTTGTTATCACCAATAATTATAAAATATATTTGCATTTGTTATTCGTGTCTATGAAAAGATCTGTAGATGTCAATATATAGATGTCTTTTATTTTGTAAACAACTATAGTTATAAGGTATTTCGTATATAGCACACATATGTACATACATATTGTAACTGGATAACCTAGCTTCTTCAGCTCTCTTATAATGAAGTAAAAAATTAATTACGGTAAACTCGAGTCTTAACCGTGTATAGAAAGACAAATCAGTTTGTTAAATAAACGAAGTTAACATGTTTTCAATGGCAATATGGCATGGAAAATCAGTTTACTATGTAAATAAACCAAAATGTTTATCAAAACCAAACCAAATGTTCTTAATGTTAATAATAAATTTGTATGAAATAAAATATCTCACTTAAAATAAAACAATTTAACTAACAAAAAACGATATTTAACTGGTAAGTAAGATTTAACTGGTTTCACGTGAATTTATGTCATTGACTTATTGAAATCATTTAATTATTTTAACAGAATTGTGCATCCTGAAATACTTTCTCTACGCCAGAATCTCTGTTTCCTGGGGAGCACCTCATACAGTTTGATGAAGCCACTGGAAATGAAGTATCTGGAACATCAGACCACTCAAGGATGTAATGACTATACACTCGTTAACACTCATGCAGCCGCTTCCAAGAAGAGACTCATGCGTTGAACGTTTTGACAACACTCAAGGATGTAATGACTATACACTCGTTAACACTCATGCAGCCGCTTCCAAGAAGAGACTCATGCGTTGAACGTTTTGACAACACTCAAGGATGTAATGACTATACACTCGTTAACACTCATGCAGCCGCTACCAAGAAGAGACTCATGTGTTGAACGTTTTGACAACACTCAAGCATGTAATGACTATACACTCGTTAACACTCATGCAGCCGCTTCCAAGAAGAGACTCATGCGTTGAACGTTTTGACAACACTCAAGGATGTAATGACTATACACTCGTTAACACTCACGCAGCCGCTTCCAAGAAGAGACTCATGCGTTGAACGTTTTGACAACACTCAAGGATGTAATGACTATACACTCGTTAACACTCATGCAGCCGCTTCCAAGAAGAGACTCATGTGTTGAAGGTTTTGACAACACTCAAGGATGTAATGACTATACACTCGTTAACACTCGTGCAGCCGCTTCCAAGAAGAGGCTCATGTGTTGAACGTTTTGACAACGTTTTTCTCACTGCAGTTTCAGCTTGAAATCAGATAAATTATAAACACTCTGTATGGCTAGAGATATTCGAGAAAACTCGAATATATGCAGGTGACATTTCTTTCCCGTATGCCGCATTTGTCCATAACGACCACATCCGTGCATTTTGTGATAGAATATTATTGCTAATTAAAGGAGCAATAAAGTTATTGTTAGACCATACTCTAATGTAAAATGTTACAGTTATTATTTAAAAGGGTGTCATGACACTAATCGCTGTATATACCAATATATACTTTCGTCTTATCGTATTACGATAACAGTACCATCTGTAATTGTCAAGAAAACCTTATAGCTTAGAAAACAAGTAAAAATAAAACTCATCTCGTTGTCTCTTCATATGACGTACGTGGTACTAAGTTGCTTTTCAACTAACGCGCTTCCGTGACACGAATAATTTACTACGTCGAACTGTATATATTGCGATGTATAGGTGACGCATAGAATAAGTAGTGGAGATGTATGTTATTGGAGTGGAGTGGATTTATTAATGATGCTATTATTTTTGACAATCTACTGAGCCTGTAATCTGTCTCTGTTGATTGTTGTAACAAACTAAAATTTACTTTCTGTACAATAAAATAAATTAATATTTGAAAGTTCTTTTTGTCTTATTTTTTATAAGGCTTTACTGATATGATAGAGTCTTTCTTTTGAATATTTTTTTTTTACATTTGTACATAAATAATATAAGTTCACTTCCCAGGCCCTTCAGACGACAAGGTGCTCCTATTGGGATGAGTACGTGGGTTGGTATACTCTGTCCGGCTTCAGGGTCGCTTTCTGGCGTGGCGTGTAGATATTTCTCACGGGCACGGTTACATACACTTTCATTGCGAACCGATACTCTTACTGCTACTGGTGTGTTAGGGCGCCTTCACACGAGGCCACCATGGTGGCGCCACCCACCGGTGGCATGATGTTTTTTTCCTGCCACCAAGAAAGCGATCAAGAGAGCTTCAGTCTTGAAATGTAGTTGGAAGAAATAGCAGCCTCAATTTTTTTGTAGACTTACATAAAGTCGCGAAAACAGAGCAAGAAAAAAAGACGTTTTTAGATTCATCCACTCTTACAGGACCTATCTTCCAAAGAGATATTTCGCCGTTTGTTCATTGATCTTCGAAAACACGAGGAAAATTTTTTTAACTTCACAAGAATGTCTATAGCATCTTTTGACGAAATGGTTCTCCATTCAAAGGATGGTCTGACTGGTATGGACACCAACATGAGAGACAGCGTTTCGTCAGAGGAAAAGCTTTTGGTTACATTAAGGTATGAAGTGTTAGTACCACAGTGGAAACAAGTTTTACTAAATACGTATAAATACTTCAGTATGTGCTTTTTTGTTCAAAACACTATTACAAACAAAAATAACAAACACAAAGTTTACAAAAAATATACACAAAAAAATATTACAAAAACTAAAGAACACACACATCTTTTAAAAAGTAAACCACATATTCTAAATCAAAATCACACTCTTATTTTTTTATTGTGAGCTATTTCAGGCTCAGAGTAGCTGCTAGCAGTAGAACTTGGTGAAGGCGATGTGACTGGTAACAGTTGTGAATTAGTTATAGTCGGTCGTGGAAAAAGTGGAGGCTGTTGTTCCGTCAAGTGAATGTTATCATTGTGATCCTGACTATAGAGGTGGAGGGGATATTGATGGGAAAGGTCTGGTCGGCTCGACGGCTGAGTTTGATGTTGAAACAAAGGAAGTTGTTGGTTTTTCGTTGCATTAACAATAACTTGGATTATTTGCATGCGAACTGAATAAGGCAAGTGTTTGGAGATGTTTTCATTCCATTGACCAACGACAGCAAGAACAGTTGATCGTCATCCTTATCCAGTGCTATTTCCCTTTCTTCTCTAGAACGAATTCCATCACGCAGTAACTCACAAACTGCTGCACATCACTTGAAGTGTCTTCATTTTCATCTCTCTTTCTCTTGCATCTCCTCCGCTCCGAGCTATGCGCAGTACAATTTGAAGGGCTTTCTATTTGAATTTGAATGTGCTGTTTCATCAATTGAAATTTCTTCCATGTTGTTAGAATGGGTTTTAGGCTTCACAACCCTTTGTAGGAAGTACAATTGGTTGTAAAACGTACAAGGTATTTTTCTTGAACTTGCAGACCCTTGAAGTTGATTGCTATTACCTCCGACTATTGTTGCATGACGTCCGACAGTCTACATCGTTTGATGATCTGAAGAGGGTTAACGGCGTGCTCCACCTCTCAAATGTACCTGCAGAGCGTGTGGACTGTTGGTAGACGACACTCATTGGCATCCAACTCTTGAGGAGTCTGCATTCTCTGAGCCCCACATTAAATTTATAATCTATTTAACGTCATTTTGGTATTCTGCCAAGTTCCTAACTCTTTAACTGTGTGGGACAGCACAAGGATAATCTTTTAGAGGACGTAAAAAGGCAGATGGATAATTAATGACCCGGAATGGACGTCCAATAAAGTTCTAAGCTCTAGACCATTTATAGTAAATGCCTGGTTCTGCTCAAGGATGCGTGCTCGATATGACCTGCCTACACCAATACGGGATATCTAAGAGAGCTGGCCTACGACACCAATGAGCTGAACCATGAGGTAGTTGAAAATGAGCCGAGACTGAATTCCGACCAGAGGCTAGTGTATGATGAAGTCACAGCAAGCGTCGATTCTGGAAGTGGTCGAGTTTTCTTTCTTGACACTCCCGGGGGGGGGGGCTGGAAAACCTTCTTTATCAACCCGCTGCTTTCCAGAGTAAGAGGAGACAGAAAAATGTGTATTGCTGTGAGTTCCGCAGGCATGGCAGCGACTCTACTGAAAGGTGGTAAGACGGCCAATTCTGCCTTCAAGCTGCCTCAACAATTCTGAAACATCAGACTGTAACATATCTGAACAAAACAACATCGCTCAAGTACTGAGAGACTGTGTGTTGATCATGTGGGATGAATGTGCGATGGCCCACAGAGGAGGTATTGATGCTCTTAACGCAAGCCTTCAGGACATCAGAAACAATAAGAATCTGATGGATGGATTGATAGTACTGTTGACAGGGGACTTCAGGTAAACCTTGCTGTCGTGCTACGACGTGAGACTCATCGTCCTGACGAGTTCAAGGCCTGTTTACGTCCTCTTGCATTTGGCCTAAAATTAGAGTCCTAACTCTCAGATTAAACATGAGGGTTCGAAGGTTCATCAGAACAACGACTTGATGGCGGGGAAGTTTCCTGATTTACTTATGACGTTTGAAGACAGCATCTTGAAAGAGAGGGATGGGAATAACATTCCGGCCAACATTTTTAGCGCGGTGTCTAATTTCCAGAGTTTAGTGCAAAATGTGTATCCCGATCTTGAAAGACTGAGCGGAAAGGCGTGTTTTGGTTGAGGGAGAGGCCAAGTTAACTATTAAACAGAGACATAGCTAGGGGGGCCAAGGGGGCAGCCGCCCCGGGCGGCATGGCCAAGGGCGCGGCAAAGTGAGCAGAGACTTGAAAAAATTGTTTTCAGTTTATGAAACTAAAAACAACTTGTTTCTTTGATATGACTATTCCTTAAGAACTACAGGAACATAAAATTTTCTTAATATAGGATTAAGAACTACAACAAGTGCCAAAGAGTTTATGAAGTTTTTTATTCAAGGAAAATCTAACCCTGAATGTCAAAATATTACAATTAACAAGGAATCAACTTGCGATCATAAAATGGTTTGTTATTAGCAACGATACTGTTGATAAATACAGTAAAGTTAACGACGTGAATATTTCAAACTGTGAAAGTAGCAAAGTACAGTTACAAGATTCAGTTGGTTGTAGTTCCATGGATGATGCTGCATCGTACAGTCTTAAAATTACAGGCGATGAAGGACAGAACATTACTAACAACAATGTAGACCGTGTTCCCGGTGCTTCTATACAAGATATGGGAGCCTAGCCAAGCGAAATATCTCAATCCTTCCGAGATATAATGGTGAATAGAGGAACATGTCAGTTGCAGAACACGGACAGCCATTTTCCTGAAGATGAAGCTGGACGATCCATAAACAAGTATTGGTATGATAAAACCTTACAAAATGGCAATAAGGTAACACTTGGATGTGGTTTTCTCTAACTAAAAAATCTTCTATTTTGGTTTTGTTGCTCTTTATTTCCACAAAAAAAAAAAACTATCAAAGAAGCAATTTCAACAGTTAAAAATGGGTTTTCGTCGTGGCGAAATCCCCGTATTCAAAATCTTGAAAATAGTCCTTCTCAGCGTTTTTTGAGTGGAAGGAATTGGAACGTTCTTTAAACAAAGGGGGACTTATTGATGATCACTTCAGGAACAAATGACTAAAGCAGTTAAGACAGAAAGAGCTCCTCGAACGGGTCATTGCCACAGTACAAACTCTTGCAGAACAAAGTCTGGCACGGGAGCCAATTACTAACGATCCAAATCCTGGAACATTTCTGGCTTTGTTAAAATACTTAGATAAATTTTTAACGTATAAAAGTATACTTTGTGCAAAACATGTTAAAATACTTTATTATGCTTTGGATAAATAAGGCATTGACACTTCTGGAGACGCTAACGGACAAATTAAAAGTTTGGAGGAATGAGCTGTGTGACAATGTCGCGTTACTAAGGCAGAGCAGTTATGTAATGAATGGGGTGCCAGTATAACAAAAAGGATACGAAGGAAGCGCACGATGCCAGGGGAGTATGCAGACGATTCTGCATTAACCGTTCGGCAAGAAATGCGACGTTCTCTAATAGAAATTTGGACAAACTGTCAGTTGAAATTTCAGACCGTTTCTCTAACATAAAAGATTCAAAAATATAAATATGAATTTACACAATTTGAATAAAACTTATATTTTCTAAAGAAAAATCCAACCTAACGAAATTGTTAGTCTTAAATATTTTGATGGAAGCTTTGATATAATGTCAGGGTAACAAAAAGCTCAAATAAATTGTTAGTTTGAACGTACAGTTCATCCTTGATTCGACCAACAAATATTTTATTTTAAATGGAAACCCAATTTGATTGTGAATATGAGTAGTCTTCGAGTTCAGTAGCCACTTGTCACTATTCGTAGAGCTATAACGTATCGACAGCAATTTGTAAAAACGTTTAAAATATAAATGCACTGCCGCGCACGTTGGTGACAGGGAAATCAATCCACGTCTCCTGGTGACAGCATATTTTAACGAAGTGTTTACTCACACAACGTTGTCGGTTGCGACAGAAATAACAACAAACCCGAAGGTGTTGTATCACACAACAGGTGTTAATGCGTCTGTTGTCACATAACTGGACTGTCAATACACTCACTTGTCACTAGTCACTTTCCCTTTCGTTAATAACCTCTAATAGTGTTTAATTAGACACCCAAATTATCCGCGTAACCGAATTAGGAGAAGCACAAAGTACACGCAAACAGTTTCACGTATACAAGCGCATTTCTTACTAACACAAAGCTTAAACTAAAATCGTAATTGCGCTGACGGTATTTATGAGCGATTCTTTTGCAAATGAATGCTCGTTATTTACTTTTTACCACAAAAGTTAATGAATCATTAACTTACATACGTCATTTGCTGATCGGGTGACCTGGAATTTCAACTGACCGCAACCGGGTTACCATAGCTGACCGTTGTGTGTGTGTGAGCACCTGCGTGGTCCTCTAGGGACTCCACAAACGAATATTGAATAAAGTAATAAAAGTGTCAAGGGCAGAAAAAATTTAGTGAATAGGAGTAAGTGAGACGTTTGCATATAGGAAGGCGAGTTTTAGTGCAGGAGGCGCTGAGTCCGTGTGCCCTGAGTGAGATTAGTGTGATTTTAATCAATTTAGCGATATTGTTTACTTCCTAGTATTGTGAACAGCGTATGTTATATTTTTGTATTTCGGAAGAAGAAAAATCTTTGGATCAAATTAATGGGTATTAAATACAATTTATTATTTTTTTTAACTGTTAGTCTGATATAATAAGCTGTCCGCAGACTATCTCATGTGGTTGTATTTCAACGGATTGTTGCGGAACGCCCTGTAAAAGTCTTTGTGATAAACTTACTCTTAGGTCAAGTCGAGTTTTATCACAAAGTAGCCACTAGCTGGAGATATTATCCTGAAACTCCTTTTGGTTTAGACATTATAAAGATGTTTCGAGGTTTATAGTGACTAAAAACAATATACAAGGGATGGTTAAGAGAATATGTGCAGCAGATGGGACAGAAATGTGCCAGCAACGAATTTCCTCATGGGTGACGTCGTCAAGGAAGTGACTGCAAGAGCGAAGAAATTGAATGTTCGGTAGTAGAGGTGAAGCAAAATAGGAAAATGAAATACACAGATGTTACAAGACGATGGTTGTGGAATGTGTAAAACAGACTGTGCTCGAGGGAAGCGCGGTTTTGAGTTCTTAAGAACGGAAAGACATATCCAGCAACAAAACGAAGCTATGGTTTTCCGTCTCTGGAGCCGTGTTTGAGATGAATAGGTTTAAGAAATCTACCGAAACTGACAGTATATATGAACGTTTTGAAAATGAGTTTATTAATTTTATAATGAATTGTTGAAGTCATTAAATTAAATTTAAACTCACCTTACTTTTGAGGTTGGGATGATCTAGCGTCTGCCCTTGGTTTCTCATGTTGTCCTTTCCTTTTCTTCTGGTCTGCAGCTTCTTGAGATGTACTTCTTGGCATGTACCGAACGGTATTAATATTATACCACTTTTGTAGTTTTAGTTTTATGATGCAATTTTTTTGTAATTTTTCCTTAGTTTTACGATGTCCTTGAGTTTATGTAGTACTCCGCAATAAATGGTGAGAGACCCGGAAAAAATACAGAAAAGTACCCCCAAATAACCCCGTTTGAATTCCATTCCTCTTCCCTGTAATACTAGCAAGAATTATAACACTAAACAACAACTTAATTGTTACATTTAACCTATTACATCTGCAAGTGCGTTTTTAACAGCTATTGTTATTAAACACTAACGCTACATACGACTACAGAGTGGGTTTTAACTCTTTTGGCCTGGAAGGGACTAGGCAAAGGAATCTGTTAACTATTGCTTCTATAAATAAGCTTTTCTGTTCAGAAATGAACAGGAAAGCTTCACGTTTTCAAGTATTATCGTACTTGACGGTAATTATGAGAAAAGGTTTTTTTTTTAAATGGTCGAAATCAACTAACATAAAAGTTATGAAAAGTAGGAAACACTCTACCTACATTAAAAAATAATTACAGACTCAAAAACAGTGATTTTCCTACTTTATTTTACCGGTGCAGAGTTCGCGTACAGCACTCGTACAGCTTTTACCTAGGGTACCTTCCATGAGCACTGTTTTCGAAATAGTTTACCACATTGGTCACATTCTTATGATTCTTCTGTATGTTTCTTGAATAACCTAGAGTTTAGTATATTACTAGAAGACGAGTATACGAGAATAAATAACAGCTGCGATAAGGATAAAAAAATGTATCTTCACATTCTGCGAAGAATACGTCAGCACATCCGCTTCAGGGTCAAAAGAATGACGTGTGTCGTAACCGCGGGTCAGTAGCCTCAGTAAGGATATTCCTGTTTCACAATTTTAATATCTTGTTTCCTCTTTAACCTTAAAATACACAAGTGATCACGTATTTTAAAAAGGAACGTCATACTAATTAATAGATTTTTTTACATTGATAGATGACTTAAATAAATGCGAGTGAAATAATAATAATATTGATAACAGGCGTAGTAGTAGTAGTAGTAGTAGTAGTAGTAGTAGTAGTAGTAATAGCAGTAATAGTAGTAGTAGTAGTAGTAGTAGTAGTAGTAGTAGTAGTAGTAGTAGTAGTAGTAGTAGTAGTAATGGCAGTAGTAGTAATAGGAGGAGGAGGAGCAGCAGCAGCAACAGCAGTGGTATGGTACTATACTAGTTAGTGTATTTATGTAATTGTTTATATTATACGACATAATATGACTTTTTTATTTATACAGATCTTTCCTTCTAGTCCATTATTAAAACCAAATAAATACAAAAAGTACAAATAATTGTTATTTACTTCCGTTTTTACTAATTTCTCCGCAATAATAAATGTTCACACAACAATACTACATTATCTACAAGTCTCACGTTTGAAAGATATATGTGTTCAATCTTTATAATCTCCTCTGTTTTCACAATCTAATCGTTGAAGACACTTCCCAACAATGCTGACAAGAGATGGTACAATTGCATACACTGCTGGATAGACGTCCAAAATTATTATAGAGGTTATAATTACGATTTAAGAATTCGTAGAGTCTTTAGGGCAGCAACTTTGTAAGTTGTTAAAGGGGTGAAAACGAATTAATGAGAATAAACATTCGTCATGTTTTCCTTAAACATCTTCTCCATTTTGTCTAGATTATAAACTTAAACTTCTTATCTTTTTATGACAAAAATTATTTGAGGTATGCTGTAATAAAATCTGCATAATTTTCACCCACTGACCCACCAGAAACCTAATTTAAGATTTTTTTAATAAATAACTTGAAAAATAATGTTTTAATATTTTTGTCTTTAATATAATGGTTTTGCCACCGCTTTGAACGATGATTAAAATTGACCTATAGAGATTTTATCTATAACATTCGCGAAAAAGTTGAGTATCGTTTGTCTTTATCTCATATCTCTCAAACTTACAGCATTAAAACCAAAAATAAAGTACCTAAAAATATTTAATCGTATGGAATTACTTTTAATTCTATTTCTTACTTATCCCAAGACATAAAAATTGAGTAGGTTACAATGGTTTAAAGACGGGAAGCTTTTACGACCGTATTAAAAACTTCATATAATAGACATTATTAAAAAAAATTGTGCTGTAAAACATTTAATATTCTTGTATGGAAAACATATTTATTCTTGTATGGTATATCATCGTCCTTAGGTTGAGATATTTTGTAAGGCTTTATTTCGTTATGGTAAATATTAAATACCACGTTTTAACAATTTTAAGTCGTACGACGTGTTTTACTTGGTTATAACTGCGCCATAGCGACCAGTGTTGTGAGTTTATTACTAGGCCTATACCTACGTTATCGCATCAATCAAAAACAAGTAATGATAGCAAAAGAATTATGAATTACGTTGTCAGTTGTATTAGTGAAGAATATTATACTTATATATTATAAAAAACCTGAAAGGCTTACTTAGGTTCACAAATGACGACATAATAATCTCATAAAAAGTCTTGTAGAAGGGGAAGCTGTAGTGGACGGATACAACAATTATGCCATCAACACGTGAGATTCAAGTCGGTTATAGTCATGCAAGTGACAGTCTGGCATCATCTACGTGTATACGATGCATATTAATAAATTAGTTGAAAGTGGAGGAAGCAAAACATTACAACCAACGCCGGACTAAAAGTAACAGTTTGACTAACCCAGCGAAAGTAGAGTTCATGAGAAAACTGGAAAGCGATTAATGAACAGTAAACAATCATGTAACATTAGCTAATAAAATAAATTATTTCAAACGAAAATGTAAATACAGAATCGTAATTAACAAATTACAAAAACGCACGAGTATAAAGCTCAGTACAAATAATGACTAGCTTTCATTAAATACGTATCAAAGATTTTTCATTTTTAATTTAACAAAAAATTGAATTTAAAAGTACAGATAGTTTAGTAAAATAATTTCTGTGTGAATGAGTACAATTATAGATTCATTTTGAATATGAAATTATTGTTTTTTTAATATTTAAAGTTACATCAATCCAAACAGGTAATAGCGGATGAAATTGATATTCCCTGTTCTATTGTATTTAAATATTCGATAAATGATTTTTATTTGTATAAGCTAAGATAAGATAAGATAAGCTGAAATGCGTCAGTTTTAAATTTTGTGAAATGAGGGTTTTTATTAATATTCTAATGCAAAGTAAAAGATTACTTTACGTTATGTGTTGAAAGATATAATTCCTTTTACTGTCCACAGCTAACAACAACAACAACAAGTACCGGCATTTCTGTCCAAAGATAGAGCCTAGTGTCTCATAATGTTGTACGCGTACTGTGATAGTTCAAAATACTCACGAACCACATATTTGTTTATCGCTTGCAACGTGACGGAAGACCTCATTACTGTCAACAGTGGCGTATCCAATGAAATCTGGATGGTATAAAGTCCCTTACTTGAAGAATTTTTAAAATGTATAAAACACATAAATAATACCGTAATTTTGTATTAACGTAGCGTACGTAGTAACGTAACGTAGTCATTAGTAGCGTTCTTAACAAAATATGTAGTAATTACAAATATATTAAAAAAACTATATTCTGCTCTTTATAGAACACTAAATGAACAAATGAAAACCCTGACATTAGAAAACGTGGCTTCCCAATATTGGCGTTATTTCATGTGTATGATTAATTATTAGGCCTAATATACGACCGACGAGTCTGGTTTTCGTTTCATTTAGCATTTCGTTAAGAGGGACAGATATGTCTCTGTGTACCAAAATGGTTAGTTGGTTTTAATTAGTTGCATTGCTTAAATAATTTTTGAAATATCGTTACATTGAGAAATCTATTTTGTATTATCAACAGAGAGATTCTGACCTCGTTAGGTCAACTTAGTTTGTCCCTGATGTGAATTCTTCTGGCAGTAACTTCCAGACACCACTATTTCTTTCCTTGTCTCTACAAATCTGTCTATTTAACGACCTGTCTGTGTCTGCCTCTTCTCTCTATCTCTCTTTATATGTATATATTGCAACGATACAGCCGTAATACAGCTGTATTAAGCATTGATTTAAATAAATATAAAATTTGTAAAATTATTATAAGTTTGGGGTAAATGGACACGTCTGGGATTGTAAAAATGTTTCATTGTTATACTAGGGGAGAAATTAACCTGTTCCAACAGGCAAAGAACACCTGCTCGATTGTATGTGTGTTACGCCTGTATCTTGTGTGTGTTAGTGATGCATGTACAGACAGGAATCTCAGCTACCCTCCCCAATTAATTACTAAAATAATTATTTTAATTCACTGTGTGAAAACTAATTAGTGTATAAACAAACAAAAGGCACCAAAGTGTGTGTAAATTTTATAGTTATCCACAGTAAGAAAATGACGTTAATAGGACACACTACGCGAAGTCAGTGCGAAATAAATGTGCCAAAAATACGCAAATTACCCTAAGATGCTCAAATTAATACAGTGAGTGCTTAATCAAATTAGCTATGATTTGTGCTATCTCGATTCCATGCAAAACATTGCCATTTGCAAAAAATTGCAAATATATGAAAAGGTTCGGGAGTGGGGGCTAGCATGTGATCTGCAGGTCTCGACAGGATAATTTCGGAACCAACAGGTGCGGAATCTCGAGAGGGTATAAATTAAGGGTTCGACTGGAAACCTTTCTCTTCTTTTCAAAACACAGTTGCAGTCGGACACGCTGTCCATCGGCAGAACAGTTTATTTTGTTATAAGTCTCATCTATGAACGAATAAAGACGTTCAGTAATTATGTTTACAATATTACGGGAAACGTAGAGTACCGGGACCGTTTAAGTCAGCAAGAGTATCAACAGAGAAGCTACAAGAGCGACACGAGATGCTAGACGTTAGGAGATGTTTTTGAAACGCCTAACAGCCGTACGAGATCCACCTCGCAGCAGATAGTACTTCTCTGGGACGGACCACACACTGCTGGAGAACGACGCTGGACTCTGGACATATCCAGGACCACACCAAGCCAGGAGTACCGGAAACCCAACTCTGGACAACGCTGGACCCCATCAATAAGTCGTAAGGTCATCAAAACTCGAGGTGACATGCATAATGCATTTATAAATGATTCTTTTAAAAGAGCTCATAAAGACTATATAAAGAGACAATGAATTAAAACAAAAAAGGTTTATAATTAGAAATAATGTAATATAGTCTAAGATAAATGTTTTAGTCGTAAGAATGAGCGATCGCATATAGAGAAATATAGAAAAAAAGGGAGTTTAATTTTGAGATAGTATATCTTTTTATCAAAGTAAAATAATTGAAATGATTTGATATTTGCATTTTGTAGAAGAGAATAATTTAAATTTTTAATATGAAACAAATGCCAGTCTAAGAGTAAATAATATAAATTTGAATTTAATTTTTAAAAAACATTGGTATAGACTGAGCAAGCTGAGGTCAGATATGAGTAAAGGAAGTCAATTAAAATTACATTTAAATTTTATTTTGATTTAGTAAATCACATTGAATAAATGTCTAGATTAAGATTATTAACATGTCTAGATGTAAGAGTGTTTTAAATGTGTGTAACACCTTACGCTTAAGAGATAAACACTTAATAATGAGTGATATCTTGATCGGAGATTATTAATAATGTTTATTATTTATAATGCTTGTTAAAACAATAAACATGAAATTTTAACTACTCATAAATCTACTACTCTTATTATAGTTACACCTGGTATCGCTATACAACCTGCATACATAAAAGGTATCGTTATATAACACATAAAGTTGTAACGTAGTATAATTGTTGCACCCCACGAACGAAGGGGCTCCACAAAATAAATTATATATGATATGTATCGTTGTATAAGAAATGGCGCTCCAAAATCGTGGGGCTCCACAAATTTAAATTACATTATATAATTTGTATCGTTGTAATATATATAATATCCGTAATATCTGTGCGCGCTAGACTGTATCATGTATCTGTAGAGAGGATATAAAAAATCATAAGTTAGTTTTGCTGTTGGTCAGAACGGTACCGTAATAATAACTATAAAATTATTTTATAAACAGTTACAACGTATAGTCAGTTAATGCTCATCGAGAACGGTCGCTTAGTTTATGAACTGTTCAAACTGTCACGTACAGACCTAGCAGCAATGTTTACAAGCAGTCGCCGGCGCCTTGCGCCACACCCTTACTATTTCCGGCAGCTCCTTCATCATAAATGTCAGTTTGGCTTTTACAGACACCAAGTGGCAAGTACTTTACATACTTTTGCTACTTAAAAGACTAAAAACTTGAGTGACTATAGTTCTTAGTTACATTTACAGCGACCTCAATAAGTAAAAACAAGTTCTAACCATTACAGGTAGTCAATTGTTGGAGGGTATAGTAGGCTATTTCTTTTTTAAATTGGATACGTGGAGCCTCTAGTAAGTATGTTATACTAAAAGTGTAGATGTAGAAGTCGGTGTTCTAAACATTTAGAATAAAGCTTTAAATTGATGACAGTTTTAATATAATCCACACCCATGCTAAGATAGTGGACGTCATTTGCTAAAGACTTTGGAGGCGAGTGTAGAATATTTGTTATTTAGTAACCAAATAAAAACTCAAAGAAGAAGGTAGTCCCGGGGGCGTAATGATTTCTCCCCAACCTATTAATTTCAGAAGTCGGGAATCGGACAAGATCGGGAAAACAGTGTTGGCTTTGCGTTCCCCACTGAAGTCTGACTTGGAAACCTGGACAGATAATGTGAAGTACGAGAGACGTCTACGAAGTGCGCCCAATAATGTTGGTAATCTAATTCTAAATGCTTTTATCCAAAACCTAACTTGAGAAATATCTAATTGTAGTATATGCAATTTAGAGTCATAGTTCCTGATATTGTCTATTATTACGCTTTATGTGTTATTCCCTACCAAACTTGAGATATTACTCAAGTATGTTCTGCTCATCTACTGTAAAATACATTGTAAGTTAACAACGAACAAAAATTCAAGGCGAGCAATTGATTCAAAAACATTAAACAGGATTTGTGTGACTCAGTATTTGTTACAGACTTATAGAACAGATTAAAATTTATTTAAATTTAAAAATAACGCTTTTTATAAGTGAAATCATGTTTATAACATTTTCTTTTGTAATAAATATGAAAACTGTAATATATAAATTTTATAATAATTGTAAATTTTGACACAAAATGTTTTATAACTTACGTCGGCCGAGCAAGCCGAAACGCATTGAAGTTATAATTTTTATGAAGATTAATTAAACACAGGACGGAATCAGTGTTACCTCGTACGTTTGTAGTATGTCGGTAGTTTTATAACTTGTAATGTAGCAACGATTATAACTGGATTATTAATTCATGGCATCTGAGTTTTGAAGGTGTAGAGGTGAATTTTCACCCACTACGTTGACCCCCCACTATCGTTCTCGCCAGATGGGTGCTCGCACGATCACGCGCTCCTTGGAGTCGTACGAGTTGATGTGGTCACATTGAAACCGACTTCACTCAGTCGAGATCGTTATTTGCGACTATGATCGTTGTTCAGAAAGCGCCTAGTCTCTAGCTTGTTTAGACCTCCAATCAGGCGAAGTTGCTTCCAGTGTATGAATATCCTATTAATGCTACATGCTATTCTCAGAAGTTAAAGTGACCCTATTCTATTTTAAGCATATTATTCTCATTACGAATTAAATGAGCAGAATTATACGCAAAAATTGTACAACGCAGAGTATAGTATGAACTTGGTACTTTCAAATGGAACTGTGAATAGAAAGAACTCGAGTGTTTTGTTCACGAGCCTCCAACTAATGAATAGGTACTCTCAAACGACATCGACATTGAAAACTTGCCTCGAATGCAGACCCCCTTTGTAAAAGTTGAATTACCAAAAACGAATAATCCCTTTGTACTTACATATTTATTTGTATACTTGATAGTGCTTTGTAACTTAAGTTTAGAGCGAAACGAGTTGATACGACTTGTCTTAAATAGCATGAAGTGTTAACTAGACGAAACGTCAACTCACTACTCATACCTTCCACTACAACTACTACTACTACCACTACTACTGCTGCTGCTACTACTACTACTACTACTACTACTACTACTGTTACTACTACAAGTACGATCGCGTCTACTAAACTACTACTATATTGTAGATTGCTTTTGTAATGGTCAGTTTAGAGCAACACAAGCCATAGACGTTGGGAAAAAATCATTAAATGTCTGGGTGTCTATTCGAAACAGACGCACTTGGAGTGAATGAGTCACTGCAGGCGAATATGATTTCATAACTGACATTCTCGGATTTGACACAACAAGGATAACATCCTTGTCACACATCATCCTTGACGCTTACGTAGATGACGTTAATCAACATGACAAAAGTAATTTTGAACTAACCAAAATGATGTTTCTAAAAATAAAAACTCCTCAACCAGAATGACTCGTCCGACTGTAAATACAAATGGAACTTGTCCTGTAATGAAAAAAGTGCTGTAAGTCGAATATTTTCGTTATTTAATATTTCGTTATATTTGATAAACATCATAAAAACTAAGTGTACAATCGTAATGGGAAAAATAGTCATATCATCTTTTGTTCGCACCAGTAAACTGGAGAGTCAGTCAGAAACACTCCATTTGATGATCAAAAATGTTCCATTAAACTCGCCATAATGACGAAATGTAATCCTACGGTTGGTTTCAGCACTCCAGCATGTGGCGTGTATACATTTGCAGAAATCAGCCAAAACAGTTCAAGAATATTATGTATGCAGTACAAAATAAATCACATTGTAACGTTCTTGAATTAGTTTACTGTTCGTTGATAATCTGTCGTGCTACAGTTGCTTTTAACATGCTCTCTGAGCTGTAGAAATCTTTCACTATTTTTAACGAGGTACAATTATTAGTATATAAATTTTGATCGATATCAGATATATTTTTCATTTCATAAATATCAGATAATTATGGAAAAAATTACAAAAATCCCGATTACTCTACTATTTGTTTTAGTAATAACACAATTGTAGACCAGAGAATTATACAATAAACACTAACAATTCGAAACTTTCGGATCCGACTTACAGTTCCTTATAGTGTAACACCTTGCTGGAGTTTTACAATATTTTTAAAATTATTGATCTCTTTTTTAGGCCCAGTGATACTCCACATGGGCTTCTGCGATTTTTGCAAAAATTTTACCCCTCACTTTTTACCGCCTTTTGGGGGGGGTGAATTAATATAAAGAACAATATGGTTGTGTCCTTCTAATCTGTGGTATTTTCTAGTACAGTCACATAACTAAAGATTAAATGAAACTCACAGAACCTAACCTGCCTAATCCTAGTTAATGCCTTCTGGTATCCTACCTACCCATTAATGTGATGAAGAGACTTCAACCTTATCTCTTCATAGTATCTTAATGAAGTCGGCTTACAAAGTTGCACTGCCTTGTCATCGCCTCACATTTTGGGGGGGGGGGGGGTGATCAATATAAAAAACAATATGGTTGTATAGGGTAAAAGTATGGACACGCATGCCTAAGTTTACGAAAATCGGTTGATGCTTTCAGAAGTTATTGTGAGACATACCCCAATAGATAGACAGACAATTGCTTTCTCAGTTATACTCTAATTATGTGATATTTTTTCTACAACCTTATTTTAAGACCTTCTAGTCTGTGGTATTTTCTAGTACAGTGCGTTCCAATATCTTTAGCCTAATTTATGCAACGTTTCTCGTTTTTAGCGAACCTTTGATAAAGCAACCATATCTTCCTGTTTCTTCCATTCCTTCACAAGTCTTGTTGTAGATCTTATGACTACTGAAATTCTTAGTAGCTAGAAAGACGACTTAACTTGTCCAGGAAGTACATAGAAAAGTATGTGAATCCTTCGCTGTACCGGCCATTCTTATAGCATTCAGCGGCATGGTCACTTCCTTTGCTGCCATAATATGAAGCCTTTTCGTTTCCCTTAATTAACGTGTTGAGGTTATGAGTCATACGGTAGCCACCTTGCATATTGACAATAATCGACAGTAGCCTTTATATATAGGCTAACATATATATTTATGTTGTCAGACATGTGTATTTCATCTTCACCATCATCGTTAGCTCGTGTCTACCCTCGCTGGAAATGCCTTCCATTCATCATTCAGTGTTTTTTTCTCGTGATCAGATGATGCTCAGTTAGTTAATTGTCCCACATTACTTAAGCAGGTCATTATTCCACGTTGCAAAAGGGCCGTCGACGTAGCCTCTTCATGCTTCTTGGCTTTGCACGAAAATACGAACACAAGATGAAGTTTTTTGAAACGTTAGAAAACTGATGTCGGAAACGTAAGGAGGTGAATAGCTGTGTAAACCTCAACCGGAAGATTGGACGTCTTGAGCTATGGTTATAAGGAGGGAAGTTATCTGGAAACTTTGGGAATTTTTACTTCGAGAAGAATCTAAATATGTGTTAGATATACATGTTGAGAAAGGGTGCGTTGCAGAGAAAGATAGTGAAAATATGAACTTATTGAAATATACAGAATAGGAATGAAAAACGTTTAGTATTAGTATGTTCAAAATTATTGCGAAAAATAGGGTTTTTTGTGTAGCTGAATCTTCTTACGCATATGAAATAAGCAACTAGCATGGTAACCCTGTGATGTTGTACACATGTTACGTAATGTGGCATGTTCTGGAGCTGTCTCGCGCCTTTATCATTCAAGAACATCGTCGAATTCGCTAGCAGAAGTAACTGCGCCAATAGAGAAACACTGACCTCTGCGTATTGGGAATCGAAAGACAAAACGTGCTATTGAACCAGAGTTGTAGTTGTAGTGATTTGGTATTTGACAGTGGTTTACAGTGAAGTGTTAATTTTTATTATTGTGTGCGGACATTTGTAACTCACGAATTGTATCATTTATTGCGATGTTGTGCGAAATAACTGCTATATGAACGTTTCTGTTTGTTGAAACTGTTGTTAAAGTTGTGATTAACAAATTCTGTGATCTACGCGTAGGCTACAGTTACTTATGCAGTTCTATATTTAATCGTACAGATCGCTGTAACAACATTTTTGTTACTGAATAGAGACGGATATAATCTCCACATCGGTACGAGATAGTATAGAACATCAAACACAGGATTATTTAACTACGTACATAGGCCTATAGGCTATCTTGGGTAAACTGATTTCATAATAGAAGCAGACTGGAATTGAATTGCGGGGGGGGGCAAAATGAGGAAAAGCATGTTTTTTAACATGTAAGTATAACGACCTAGAATAGAAAGCTCCTTTCAAGCTTAATGTTAATTTGCCATAAGATTTGAACTGACGTCACTTCTCAATTTGTTAGCACTTATTGTTCTACGTAATTTCGCGTCAAAAACAGATATTCTATCTTCGATAAAATCAAAGAGTAGAAAGAAAAATTGACAGCTTCATGTTGTTATAAGCAGTACTCATAGTCTACTTTGATAATGAAGATATTGTTTTCCGAGAATGTGCAAAAGTTTGTCAGCATCCAAACCATATTGTAATAAGACTTTTGATACAGCCTACACATCTCGCTTTGCGATTGTTTTTATTCACGTAAACCGCAGACCATAACCTTACGAAACAGATGACTTTGCGTCTACAGTATTTCAATTAAAACACTGGGAGCCATCATGCCGACCCGCTGAAGCGTACTAAGTTCCCACGGCAAACAAAACAAATAGCGTCCTTGTTTGAAGGTCGTTTACGTCTGTTACCTGGGCAATAATAACAATTAGGATTACAAAAATATTACTTGTGTTTATGTAACTGATATTGCAATGCGACAGACGTAACAGACATGCAAATAGGATTCCACTGCAGTTAGTCATGCGTGTGGTGCACCGAGGACCATATGTTAGCAGACAATCGGTTGCAGATGTCTAACTACTGTCTTATAAAATAATTACATTGAGAAGGACTTGAGACGACATCAGTCATTCAGCATTCATGCTGAGTGTGGTGGAGAGTTTACTTCTTTGTAATTATTATTATTATATTCAAAACAATTATTAAAAACAAAAATAAGTTGTTTCTGTACCGCTAAATAGGCTTCTTATTGAACAGATCAATTGGATGAAACGCCTGATCTTTAATATTTTATTATAATTAACATAAAACGATTAGACTTTCATGAATGCTTCTTCAATTCGGGAGTTTTGTATAGAAGTTGCCTGTTAAGCTTACATAAGCAATTTATTGTAAAAAACTGGCTGGTCGTTGAAACACGTAATTGTAACTAAAGATTAAATGTAACTCATAGAACCTAACCTGCCTAATCCTAGTTAATGTCTTCTGGTACAGTACCTACCCATTAATGTGATGAAGGGATTTCAGCCTTATCTCTTCATATTATCCTAATGAAGTCGGCTTACAAAACGTTGCGCTGCCTTGTCATTCTGACTACCATTAGCTGCCTCACACTGATGTAATATGATTCTGATGTGTCGTATTAAATACTTATATTGATTTTTTATGTATATAGGTGGAAGAGCTGATGTAGATTTTAGTGCGGATCGTTAATAGAGATTAGACCAACAGCCCGCGCCTAAAAACAGCCTATACCTGAAGGATGAATGGTACAATGGATCTAAGTGAAACATTATGCACCGACCGAATACTATACAAACATAACGTTGGTAAAAACCTGAAGTGTTTTGACAGGGAATTGGTGAATTGGTTATCATTTAAAGTACCAAATTTCGTTCTTTATAAAAGTGTATCCCTGTAAAATATTAATAAACTTATCAAAATTAAAAAAACGTAGGCTTTCACGGTCGGTATTTGACTGGGAAACAACTGCCGGTGAGCCTAAAGCACAAGCGACGCTGTCGTTTGGGGCAGTACGAGAAGTCTGCCGTTGCCGAGCATAAGATCTTGTTCGATGAAACGCAAGTGTTGTCCTCGACTCGGCGGGGGCGGTGCTATGCTCGTATGCAGAGAGAGACAATCGAGATCCACCGCTGCGGAGATCGAAGCATGAATAGAAGAGAAGAAGCCGTCACCATTAATAAGTACTGTTTTTGTGTTTAAAGTGAGCTAATCAGAGACGAGACGGACTTTGACCTGATCCAGTCAGAATGCGTTATTTTAATACGATGTTTCTGCTTCTGAAAATTTATTAACGTGAGTGCGTTTCAAGAGGGGCTGGTTCACAATCTTAGTCTCTCGCGAGACTTGCCACCTCTTTCCCGCCACACACAGAAGGCTGTTGTTCTTGTTGTGAATTTGTTGATTTTTATAGATGGGGTTGCTATTACAGACCAGCATTTCGATAGCAACCATAATTTTAATAATGTTGGACCACGGCCTAACAGCCCGGCTGTTGTTTTCCAGTTTCCAAAACTATATTTACCCATGTGTACATACATATCATGTACCAATATGTACAACCAAGTAGCGACCGGTGTCAGCCTACCATGCGGCTGGCGGATGGTGACTAGTGTAAACCACATAATGGAAGAGGTAGCTGGAAAGTAAAGGAAAGCCAAATAATTAATTTTGAGACAGAAACAGCAATCTACCTATCCCGTCTTCCCACATGTCCCGCTACCAGGATGTAAAGACGCGGGATACGTGGGAAGATTCCTTATACAAGTCCTTAGACGGGAATTGACACTCGGTGTTCACAAGTGCTATTGATCTGTCAATGGTGAGGTCTTATCTATATTCCAGATAACATGTTACAAATACATGCAAACTAAACAAGACTATTTAATGTAAACGTACATATTTTCAAAATAACTACCAGAACTGCTGATTGTAATGTCAAAACATTGCTACAATCGAATTAATTTAGAATTATTGGTGGTTCTTGAATTCTCTGTACTCTTAGAAACTATCCACTTTGTAAGTACTTTGTTATATTAGTTGATGTGTATGTGCAGATCAGGGCTGTATATAGAATGCTCCAACACCTCGAAACGCAATTTCTCAAGAGTTTGAACAGTGTGGGAGGCAGTATGTGGGCGTACGTTGTCATGAACAAAAGCACTGCTTCCGACAATAGGCCTCGGCCTTTTGATCGAATTGCAGGATTCCGTTCGAAGGTATCTGACTGTAACTTGCACTGTTTACTGTTGACCCCTTCTCCAAGTACTGTTACAGTATTGGCCCTAGTGGATACAGAATACTGTGGTCATTACCTTTCCTGCAGAGAGTTGACTCTTGAATTTCTTTTTGGCTGGAGATTCGGGGTGTTTTCATTCCATGTTCTGGCGTTTGCTTTCAGGCTCAAAGTAGCGGATTCACATTTGCATAGCGGTCCAGTAAGCGTTGATGGATGGGCACACGATTGGGCTTATGCTCTTTAGTGAGGTGTTTTGGGACCTTTGCGCAGACTTTACGAAAGCCAAGCCTGTTATGGATAATTTCACAGCTAGAACCATGACTAATATGCAGATGGTACGCCAGTTTATCGATAGTCACTCTTCGGTCGGTCTGAATCATGGGATTAACTTGTTCAATAATAGCATCAGTAGTGGAAGAGGTTGGACGTCCTGATTTTTTCTCGTCCTTGACGGTTGTCCGGCCGTTTTTGAATTTTTCGAACTATTCATATACACTTCGCTGTGGTAAAACGTTATCCCCATACTCTTTTGAAAGTCTTCTATGGATTTCAGCCCATGACAGACCTTCAGACCCAAAAACCGGATCACTGCACGCTGTTCTTCGTTGGTGCAATCAGAGAGAGGGGTAGCCGTGTTTATCGTGCAACAATACTCAGCTGACTGACGCGACGGGCGGTCTAACAGTCCACAGGAGGAGACAGCAGCACCATCTTTCGGCATACAAGAGCATGGTTCACAAAGCCTTAAGACGGTGGAGCGGACGGAGCAAAATTTCATCATCTACCAGTTGAAAACTGAGAGATTTTTAGAACCAAAGAGATTATGTTTTGAACTCCATGTAACAAGGATGTTGTTTGGATAAATGAGAGGAAGCTGTGTGTGCTATACAACGGAAAATATGCAGTTCGTGCCTTTTATTAAGCTACTTTGGAGATCTAAAGTTGTATGTGAAATTTATCTAGTCTGAATTTCAAAAAGAATTTAATAACTTTTAAATATAAAACAACTTTTCTTAATTTCATACTGCTTATTCTTTAACTTTTAACTTCATCGTAAGTTAATTACACTTGACTATAATTTGTTTTTGATTACACTATAGTCAGTTCTAAAGGTAAGGGGTTGAAACTTTCTCACGCGTTAGTAGTTGCATTTCATTGTTGCGAAAAATTGTATTTTTCTATCGATACTTGCGATATCGCGACATTTACAAGACTCCTCCTAAGCACTGCGTACTAATGTTGATATTCTAAAGCGTCCTTGCACGAGACAAAAATAAAACAAAGCAGAAAATAAAAAAGTTGTCAAATGGATATTAGAAATGAGTTTTGCAGACTTATCTGTATAACACCTATCATGTAATTCACAGAGATGAGAATGTAAACAACAATTATTGCCTGATTGTCAGAGGCGTTAAAAGCTGTCTACTCGTAACTAAACAACGTTGTGAAATATTGCTGGGCGTTTGTACAATAAATGTTATTGCAAATTGCAGTATAAGTGCCGTGCAACATTGTAGTTTAATTCCAACAAAATTTGTTCAATAAATCTGAAAACGTTCCAATAAATGTAAAATGTTTCGATACATAAAGACAAGTTTTATTACATAAAATAACTAAGTTAAGGAGAAAAGGAATCGACATTTACAGTGTGATTAGTAGTCATAAACACATAAAATAAACACATAAAGTCATAAAAATTGGATTGTAAAAAAATAACCTCAAAACATCGCGATTCAATAAAATGATAAAACCAGGAAAAGAGAAATGTGTTCTACGTGTAATACTTTGACATGTAAACCGTATTTGTACGTTGTTCAGACTTACTATTAAAATTGGCATTCTTCTTCTTCTTTTAATCGTAAAGGCTGAGGTTGCGAGCCTATTCCGTCCAGAAATATGTATATGTCATTTTCCTCGAACTCCCATGACTTCATTCTCCTGTCAGTCTATAATCAGAAACTAGTATCGGTAATTAATTATCTTAAAATCTTTTACTTATTCATTGTGGTTAGCTTTGCCGGGAGCGCTGAAAAATCTAAAGTTCGAGCTAATTAAACTCAAGCGACTTTATAACGATAATATTTTTAAATTGCCTAAACATTTTGAAGTGACAATTTTATTTTATTTGTAACTAGAGATTATATTCTTGTAAGTCAAAGTGTCGTTCTAAGGTTATGATTGGACAATATGATGTGACAATATAGAAACCTAAAAATTCTTGTTAAGACGTAACTGTCTGAAAACATCAAAAAAAGGAGAAAAACGATATCGACATAAAAGTTTAAATTTAGTGAATAATGAGAAAATTCATCATGCCTTCAAGCTGTTGACTCTGTTTTGTTATAATATACTCTCGTAACATCAACTTATTTTTATCGAGGTAGTTTTGTTTTCAAAATTAAATAAGACTGAAGAATTTTGCTTCAAGTAAAATTCTTTCCATACTAAAGTCTTATCACAGTGAAATTATGTTGTTTATATTTCACAATACTACTACTACTACTACTACTACTACTACTACTACTACTACTACTACTACTAATAATAATAATAATCTTACACTTGTAAGAAAAAAATGTCACTTTTTCATTTAATTCGAGTGTCATCGAAGCACGTTCCATAATTCATTTTGGCAATGTTACGCTTAAAGTGCTGCGTAATTAGAGATATCAGTATTTTTAACAAGCTTCATGGTTTCATAGAGAGATAATGAAATACAAATTTATTTATTTCTTATTACAATTATTACGAATAAATAATAAAAGATATTTGTTATTATACGTAATAAAGATGCCGCTATGTGGTGGAAATACACATTACTTCCGACTTTAGTGTTCACGGAATTATCGTATGACAACGCTACCTTAATAAAACCTCTCCTTGTAATCAATTAATTCAAAAATTATATTCTCTTCAGTGATTTCAAAATCCGTTCAGTGATAACGACTTGTCATTAGAAAATTTCATCAGACGTGTAAGAAACGGGATGTTTTAATGTTTTTTACTCCATAATAATGGAATCTTTCTGATAAAACATCTTCCAGACGTTATCATGAAATACACTGAAAAAACATGTAATTTTTACGAGTGTTGACCACGGACTGATTGAAGAGCTCATAGTGCTTGATCTCATTACGTATCAGACAACAACTAACTCTCCACAGGAAGTTTGTGCATACCATGAGACGAACATATAGAGTATTGAGAATCCAGTGTTTCTTTTAAGAGTTCAAGTTTACAAACTTCTTCAGCCAAACACACACACACACACACACACACACACACACACACACACACACACACACACACACACACACACACACACACACACACACACACACACACACACACACACACACACACACACACACACACACACACACACACACACACACACACACACACACACACACACACACACACACACACACACACACACACACACACACACACACACACACACACATTTTCTTACATTTTAAAGGTTGTAGGTTACGAACGTTCTTGTAAAAAACACGATCTTTTAACACCATTACCATAACTTATTTCTTTCAGGATATGGAAACAAAAGTCAAAGAAAACGTACGTATAAGTGCGTGGTTTTGGGAATTTTCCTTCTTTTGCAAATAAAATGACTCAACCAGTAAATCATCTGACATGTCATTATTACCTATAAAATCTTATCTTGGTCTCAACCCCATGGTTGATTATTTCTTTCTGCAACATCGTATTCAGGTTATAACAGAAGTTTAAGACACAGTAATTATGAAACAGAAGAGTCAAAACAGTTATATGGCTTTGGATCCAGCAACAGCTGACTGTCTTCTCTTCTTCTTCTTATTCCTTGATGCCTTGTAGATCACAACTAATTTGATTCCATTATACGCGTTCTACATCTCACCCTATCTCTTATTACTTATTTTAATTCTCTTCTTTTGATTTTTCCCGTTTTCTACAAACTTTTTCTGCCCTCTGGAACCACTGCTTTCTCGGGTTTTCTGTTTTACGTTTCCTTTGACTTCGTATTTCCAGAGTGGTTATGAGCACTTTTCTCTGCTTCATCCATGCTGTTCAAATCCCCTATTTTCTAATTTCTGGACTAGCGATTTCTCATTAATCGCCGTCTTATTGGCATTATCTTACGTTGTTCTACTCGCCATTTTTCTAAAATATTAAATTCCTGCTACTACTAATGGATCTCTTGATTCCGTTTTGCGGACCAAGTTTCACACCATATAGCAGAAAGGGTACCGTCACTGAATTGTTTCAGCGTTTCTGTTCTTGGATTGGTTTCACTTTATCCAAAAACACGACTGTCTATCGCGTACTACATGTTTGTAGACTTCCTTTCTTTATTTATTACATCCTCATTTACTCTTTCATCATTTGTAATCACATTTCGCAAGAATTAAAATGTCGAGACCTCATTCACTGTAATGTTGTTCCCGTCCCTCATAATGCAAAACGATTCGTCATTCTCACTTTCTTGCTTATTTATTATCATTACTTAAATTTTGTTGGTGTTGACTTCCATCTCCAGCTCCTTATTCCACACATTTATCAGTTGCTGCATCTTCCTCCAGGTGTCGCTGTAAGTACAATATCATCTGCATATAATAAGCTGTCAAATTGTTTCTTATATTATTTAAATAACCTATGGATGATAATAATGAATATAAAACGGTTGAAACTATCCCCTTGTAGGCTACTTTTACATAGGAAAACTCTCCTGTTCATTCGTGTTCTAGTCTTGACATTATTAGAAATGCTCTTTATAATATTATTCAGTTTTCCAGAAAATCCTAGTTGCTCAAGGCAGTTCTGAATTGTATTTCTCTTAATCACATGAAATGACGCTCAGAGGTGTATGACTATAGGCAGACAGCTGCCACATTTATAGATTTACCCGCTTTTCGTCTTCTAGTACCACACGTTTGTTAGTAAGTGAAACCGCAATCATACAATTGAAAATAAATTCCAATATTTATGATTTTGAAACATTTTTGTACACAGTACTATATTGGAATAACTATTTACATTGTAATTTACTACTTACTGTAGCAAAAAAAAAAATCGTATGGAGAACCATACATGACTTCCATGTTCTAAGATTTATACTTAAAATAATTTACTTGAATTCGGTTCGATAATTTCTAAAAAATATTTGTAGGTCGAACGAAGAGCTGGCCAAAGGGAGCTTTGATCTGATTCCTGTAATGAAATTGGACTCTCGCTGCGAGTTATCGGCCGAGGGTGAATGACGTCTATACTGTTATCAAAGTCTTTCCTGTCAGTACTGTACTAGTCATTTTTCTTTTTTTAAATCGAGTCTTTCTTTCTTTCCATTCGTCTTCTGATTTCCTGAACGACGATTCTGTTCACCCGTATAATTATAAATTTCTCAGCAAAACATTTCTTCCTTAATAAGTTTGTGTCTTCTGTTTAACACCCACCATTCTGATCCATGTCATAACGCTATATTCCACACAAGCTAGTAAATAACTAGCCATCAGAGAGGTCAAAATATTTTTCAGGAGGGGCAAACAAATTTCCAGAGGAGAAAAATATTTATATATTTTTTATACATATACACATGCACATATTAGTTTGTAAGTCTTATATCATAATATGTAGAAATAATTACACAGATTGTATTAATTTATTAAAAAATTTATTGCTTCAAAATATGCATACAATCAATGGCTTGTAAAAGTTATTGTTTCATCTCCATTAAGTAGTGCTCAAGTTTCCAAAGTTTTAATATTATGATGTCCGTAATCAAAACATCACAGCAAGTTTTATTGTGTATGAGGGTACACCGTGGACAACAATTTTCAACATTCCCTATGGAGCGTTGCTCAGAGTAAAGCTGCGAATCTACAGTGTACGTTTCACAGAACAAACATGCGGAAAAGAAGGAGCGCTCCGAAGTCTTTCATGGATCCTGAGCATCTTGCAGAGGGTTCATCTCTAAAGACGAAAAGTCTGTCTATGAAACGTTCCTATGTAAACACGTGCAGTTACACTGGCCAGCGATCCACAGGAAGCAAATCGCTGTCCACGCTGGACACTTTTCTGGCTTGCATGCGCTGTGTTGGTGTGGGTTTCGGCACTTTCCATGTAATAACCGTGCAAACGTAAGAAAATAAACATGAGTGAGGCCAGAAAAAACGCGAAGTGTGTGTATGTCCTGCCTGCCTTTTTATTACGTTAATCACAATAATAAAACTTGGAAACGTAAACATTACAAAATTGAGATATGCTTGCCCGCCAGGAACGATATATTTTCACTCATACATGATTTAAATTAAAATGAAAAAATTATAATTTTATTGGCTGGAAACAAAATTATTTTATTTTAACAATTACCATTGTTTGAAAAAGTTTAAATGAATTTTCAAGTACTTTACTCTTGTTAAAACGTAAAACGTTGCAGGTAAACGACCCCTTCCCCTTAACCGATCTTCACCAAAATCAATAGGCCCTGAGTCCTCTACAACTCAGGCAGATATTGTAAGTTGCCGGAATCCTACGGTTTATAAGCCACACGTTGTTGGCGTCATTTGTTAGATCGCGACGTGTGCTCTCTCGTTAAAGTTTATAAGTATTATTATTATTATTGAGTTTTTAATTTTGTATTGTTGTTAGCTGTTGGGAGCTCGTTGTCGAATGGTTTAAGTTGACTCTTCTGCTATTCGATGAGATGATTCGAACGGTGTGTTCCTTCACTGAAATTTACATAAGTATAACATTTATACAATACTTACTAGTGATGTTCGTATGCTAGTAATGTGTGAGAATATTACTAGCGAGAATCATTAGATTCAAATTCTCGCTGCAGTCTCTGGTACCAACCGTTGCTGTCGCTCACCTAAGCTGCAAGTCTATTCATTTACAATAATAGTCAACACCTTTGTCATTCGTGAAATAATGCTTTATTATTTAACTCATCTTTAATAATTGTTAGTATGCCATTATTCGTTTACTTTTTAAAACAATGACTTTCAAGTATGGACTCTTTAAAAATAATTAAAATCTCAGGGTGGCCAGACTGAGTCTAATGATCGACTCGTCTGGATGTAAACAATTTCGTTAATTTTCTTTATAAAAATACCAGGTTCTTTGAGTCTGCAAGATACACTTTAACAAAAGAAATGCACTACTGTAATAATGAGTAGGCGGAGAATAAACAATATTATTTGGTTCTTTAACATAACATAAACTGTGAACGATTGTTCATTACTTGAAATTGAGGTTAACTAGTGTTCATCGTAACCTTACTTATTTAATATCAATTGACCAATGATTCATTGCATGCATTACTTATTTCATACAACGTTATTATAAATTAAATTCAGTGATATTTTCATTAATCATCTTCTAAAAGTGGATATAAGCAAAGAACAGGTAATTACAATTCATCTACCTACTACTAGGGTTAACTCGTATGTTACATTTCGTTAACGTTTTACAATTAAACACAATATTAATCTTAAAATATTATATGTTAGGGTTCATTGGTTCCCTCATTGATGATTAAGTGTCTCTTTACAAAATTTTACAATTAATTTTAATAAGGTAGAAAGTCAAAATTGTTAATAGTCAAGTCTTTCGTTGCTGATTGTTTATTCAATTGTTAAAATCCCTTTTCTCATAGAAATAGGGTTAGATTTTAATTAACTTGGACTCAATCAAACTCGCTGGTAGCGTTTTTTGTTTGATTAATTATTTTTATATAACATGATAATCATTGGCACTGATACTTGCGTGTACCGTCGATCTCGAAGTGTCACTATCACAAAACTTTTTATTTCTCAGAAATTATTTAACACTTGAATTAATTTTTATTAATTCTTTTCACTAACTGCCTATACGCATGTACTCCGATTAAAAACACTGTCAAAATAAACTTTACTTTCCCTCTTATCCGACCTAACCTCAACTAGGAGTTTCGAGGTTAGTATGCGTTATCAGCTGTCGGCTATCAATTCAATGTTTTCGTGGTCACTCTCACCCACGTGGAGTCTGCGTCGATTGCTGGAGATGAACTGTTCTTGTTACGTGTGTCGGGATTCGGCACTTTATATTTTTTAATGAACTCTGATTGGCTAATTGTCTTTATTTCGTGAACTCTCGGCGACATTCGGCAAAATAGACGCGCAAGTAAGCGTCAGTACGCTGGGGTCAAGATTATGATTCTCTGGTCACACAGGCACGCCCACGGGCTTGCAATTAATTATTTTTTCTTATAAATCAAATAATTTACTTATAATTACACTAATAACATTTTTATAACTACCATTGTTTCTATCTTTTGATTACGAGTATTTTGCATACCCTTATCATATAGTTCTGATATGGGGTTGATAAAAACACATTTCGTACAAACTAATAATATCTCTTATGTTACACAATACATTAAATACATTGTTTTTATTCACTGTGTTTATGGTGATAACTTATTAGTACTGTATTATGAACTTTTCACACATTGTTATCTATTTACAGTTATGAATTATTCACTTTCCTAGGATTAGACTCTAGGCCTATTATCACATTAATTATTTATTAATTCATTCATAATATAAGTGGTTGATAATACAACTTTGTTGTGGCCTATGCATAATGCACTGGTCATTACCACTTCTGATAGTATCAGTCTTATTTATTATTGGTTTTTATTGCTTTAATTACAGTCTCTTTGATGAGTTTTTAGTACACTTGGGTGTTACATTTTTCATTAGTTGTAATTCTTTCACATTTATCTCATTATTGTATTTTTATTTCATATCCTGTTCTGATAACACTGTTAGTACTGGTCAGTGGTTAATTCTGTCTTTATATTGATAATTACATTGATTTGAAGTTACTCAAACTTCTTACATCTAGTTATTGCTAGTGTTTACTTATTATTTGTTTTATTTTTATTAATTAGGTGGATATAATCCTTCTTGAATTGTCTCATCTAAACGTGATTCTGCATTATTCAGTGTCATAGGTTGAGTCCCTATTCTTTTATTACAAGTTTAAGTGAGATTTTTGTTGTCCCAGGTACCCATTCTATGTGATACACTTGGTTATATTAAATTACATTTATTCAGCATTTATGTTTTGTTTATAATATTATCTTTAGTACATTGATTGTTCATTATAGTACCTAGTTATTTTATACTACTAAACATTTTGGTTTAACATCATCTTAGTCATAGTTTTTTACTGTTTTATTGAAAACTAGTTGGCCAGATTAGGTTATGTTCTAATTTGGTTTCTCAACAATTGTTGCATGTCAGTTTCTGTTTTCCACATAATGCATGATATACTTACTCTAATTTAACACTGATATTTTATTGTTCATAGCTAGATTTATATTTGGTTATTATCACAATCTTTATTAGTGATAATTAGTGGTCTTTGACAATTTTGATTCCACTTTACAACTTTTTATTAGTACTTTGGACATTGTCTATTTGTTATGTTTATACATCATGTAATTATGCAACCACCATATTGGTACTCATTCTTCCTCTTAAATTCTGCTTTAAATAGTTAACTTTATTGAGTTCTGTTTGTATTGTACTGTTATTGAATGTATTTGATTAATAAGTTAATGTCAGTGTCAAGTCACAGCTTAGGGATTTAAATCATGTTGGTTGTCTCACTTTTACTTTCTTTTTCAATAATAATACTTTCATTTTCATATGTTAATTTGTTCTCATTTATTTTATCTCCCTTTGACGTTTGCCTTGATTAGGTTTTCTCCTTATTTGCACTGATTCCTTCCTCACTCTTAGTAAATTTCTTCTTGGCATTGTTGTCATTGGTTTCCTTCTCACTGCCTGATCTATTGGGTAATTAGGTACGTTGTCTTGTCGTTAGTCTTGTCCTCTTTTCTTCAATTGTACATTTACTTGTAAATCATAGTTTATTTTATTCCCCTATTTTGGTTATAATACTTCCTCTGTTCATGTTTGTAGGTTCAACTTTTGTAGATACATTTATTTAGAGTGGTTTTTAATCCATTTGTGATACGTTGGTGTTGGTCGTGTTATATGTACCATTACAATATGCAAAATGTTTTTGATTCTGTTTGAATTTGCGGCAGTTATCGTTTGCCATAGAAAAATTCTACACACAGATACACAGACACACACACACACACAGACTTTTCGAAAAAATGACTTTTCTTCGTGTTTTGAGGGCAGTACAATCAGAATCAGCCCTTATCTCGAACACGACTTTTTCGTCATCATACTTCCATTTCCTTATGGAACATGGAAGTTGTAACAATAAATAAATAATAGATTCTGTTAATTTGTTTGTTTGTGTAAAAAAAAATTTTGTTTATTATATTTTATATATATATATTTTTTTTAATTAATTAAATATTAATTATTTAATTATGTTCCGTGGTGTTCCGAACTTCTTGTTATTTATTTTAATTGAATGATGTCCTTTTTAGTATTTAAAATTCCTTCACCAGTTAATAAGATTGTCTCCAAAAACAATCGATTAGTGAACTTTCCTTATTTGGAGGTTATCTTCCTTCTCCGTTGTGAAATTCTGGTAGTTATCGCTCAATTATTATTATGTATTAAGCTAATTATTAAGTAGGAATAAACAATATTCAATTTTATAATAAATAAGGAATTTTATTAACAAATGGTTATTTGATCGATTTTCTATCGATTGATTAATCGACTCTCAGGGTATATCAATAGTGTTTACAATTATTTATTATCGGGTTCCTTTAACAGTTATTTTATAGATAGTCAGAGAAAAAGGGCAAAGTATGGAAAGTATAACATTACAAAAGTATAATCTTCTTAATTAAAATACATTTATAACATTCAATATATAAGTAATATTAAAGAAATTTTCGAACCGTTCAGTTGAGTAGGCAGTGTCGCGTTGGATTGTGGGAAGAAAAAGATGGCCGCTTCGAGTTCAGATGAAAGACGAATTGCACCTCGCTAATTCTGCTTCCAATAAAGGCTGCTTTTCCTGTGATTTCTCGTTCCTGCAGCTGCGATTATTCCTTCTTGTGTTGGTGGAGTGTTCCTGGTTAAGTTTTAGTGGTCCACTTCGATAAAATGTGTTGTTAAAGTTATTTTTCACTTTCGGCTATTAGGTCGATAATTGCTGTTTGTTTCGTGATGTGGAATTAATGTTTAAATCGTTTAAATTGTGTATTCACTGTGTTCTGTTCTTGTTTTGTATTAATTTAATGTTTGTTGGTGTTCGTTTCACTGAATTTACGATTTAAGTATAATTTTAGAAAACTCGCGTTTTTCACATCAGGCTAGGCTTGTTTCATATACGCCATTTATGTCTCAGCTATTAGGTTAATATTGACTAAGAGCTCGTATCAAGTGTACTTCACAACATCTAATAATGAACTAACTAACTTCCTTCGTCTTCTCCAAAAGTCTTAGCCAAATTAATATTAGCAATCCATTGTTTCAAAATTATTTTACATCCTGTGCATGTGAGAATGTTACATTATATAACTGAATATATTTTTGCTATTATTCAAATTTATTAACTACTAAATACATAATCTTCTTCTTCAGTTCATTCTGCTTGATTTGATACCAAATAAGATAGATTTACTAAGTTTTTGATCTAAAATGCTATATTTACTTCATTTTGAAAATTGTAAGTTTTAAAATTCACTTCCTGTCCTTTTCAAAAATGTTGCCATTTTACATGTTATATTAATGATTGTATTAAATCTCAGATTGATATAAAAGGTTTATCTTTCCTTAATTTCTTGCAATTTGATTAATTGGTTATCTTTTAAAATATTATACATTAATTTGTGACTCCCCTCTCTGAATTTTCAGTTTTTACATTTGCATTTTTAACAATAATTCTTGCTATCTTTTTACAAAATCTTTCTTACTTATATTTCCAGTTACATGACTCTATGACTGATTTACCTTATATAAATTCCATCAGTTTAATTGTTTTTCTGTACTTATTTCATCAATTTTGATGCTGTTTAGTTTTAACATTTGGCCTAGATTTCTAACAGTTTTTACATACAAAGTTTTTAATTAATACATTTTGTTTATACCCTCTCTGACTTTCTATTCTAATATGACATTAATTAACATTTTCTTATTTTAACAAAAGAACAATTAGTATATAATTTATACTCTTAATTCATTTCACATAATTGAAATTAACAATGGTGTAACGAACAAAAAATTTAAAATTTTTTAAATTTTCACCTCGACGGAGTGCGTTCACACGAGGCGGTGTCAACGGCTTATAGTTGACGCAATAAATAAAGCGTAATGAGAAGATGTCAGAGCAGCGTCGCTAACTAGACAATAGAAAGACGTTAAGTCCGACTCGGCTATAGAAATTGGTTGCACAAGATGACAGGGAAAGTTTAGTTCAGAATTATTGCTCACTACAGCTGTAACAATGTAGGCGAGGACATTCACACTTGTACTGAGAAATGTGGCAGATGTTCGACCAAGTTACGTCAGTATACGATAGACGACAAAAAGAGGGAAACTACATGTTACAATGGAACGGATGCACTGCACCTTAAGAAACAATACGAAGGCAGAGATCAGACAAAAACTCAAGTCATGTTACGCAGCTGGAGTTATCGTCTAAGTGCCAGACAGAATTTACGAGTGGAAAGTTGGGGTGACTTCACCAACCAGCAGATCTCCAAAATTATTAATAGCTACAAAAAAGGGGTATGACACAGAACAATACGTCGAGAGAACCGAAAGTACAGATAATGGCAATCTAGAGAAACACTGAGTTTACTTCAGACAATGGGTTGATAGACATGCGTATAATAGCTAAAGTTTCTACGAAAAGGGTCAACGTTCGACAGAGCAAAATCGGGGGAGGTCTAAGAACCTATCAGAAGCCCTGAGCCACGGAGAAAAACTTGTAGAGAGGACTGTTTCCATAGCAACAGAAACGAAGAACCTATCGGAAGAACGATGACGGAGGGTCTTGACATAGTGGGACAAAATATTCCAAGAAAACTCAAAACTGACCAATCACGAATAAAGAAGGCGTAAACTGCGCCAGGGACAAAATTTTGAGTAGGGACGAATTAATAAAACTATATGTCCAAGACGGGGACGATGCCAGTATATCTCAATTTTCCAAACAGTTTACTCTAATTGTTCGGAAGTCAGTATTATTTCAATTTTTCTAGAGTTTACTTTAAGTACGAAGCCAGTTTTTACTCAAACAGTTCATTCAATTGTTCGGAGTCAGTATACTCTAAGTTCTCAAGAGTATATTTAATTATTCGGAGAGATAACTCAAGTTCGGGAGTTAGTACGTCAACTCGTAACTTAGCAGACTTAGTGAAATCATCATGTTACGATAGTCAGACTTAGTAAACTTTTTATAGTGAATTTCGAAGTGCGATGTAACGGACTTAGATAAGAATTATTCAAAGCGAACAATCAGATCGTTACACGAACAAATATCACCACATATGTACTATACAAAACAGTTGAACTTAATTCAGTTAAAACCATAAAGAACATGAAACATTAAACTAATTAATCAATCACACGTATATTTGATAAAACAGTGATATAAGTGGAACTAGACATGTACAGTAACGTTAAAACGAACACACAACAGATATCGTAAGATGGAGTATTTAATTGAACACTAAACATCAATTATTCACATAAACCTACGCCAACGCGAGTGACCGGAAGCCTGTGCAAGTGTTTGTGATATCAACGGCATTCAACGAGATATGTCTTCATGTCAACCTCATCACTGAGACTGGACATCACCAAAGACTAATGGATATTTCATAAATCAAGTAACCATTATTTTAATCATTACTATTTAGTTACTTCTACTGACCTGATTCTTTCAAAGAATTCATCCCTGAGAAATTATTAATAAACGCAATGAATGTAAATCAGAATTAAAAACGTAATTAGCGAATATATTAACAAAAACTATCTGGGATTAATGAACGCATTAATAATTAGAATATGAATTGTCATTTTATTTGATTTATATATGTATGTATGTTTTCTTTGTTTCAGCATATATTAAAACATGAATTTGTTCTTATAAAATATGTATGTATTACAGGTACATCGACGTATCATATGTATGATTATAATTTATTGTGAATGATAAATAAACTAGTAATTTAAGTTGATCCTATATATGCGTTTATTATTACCACAGATAACCCAGATATTAACTTAATTTTTGAACAAAATATAAAGTAGAATTTTAAGATTTTCTTTTGTTCAGTAAGATAAATGAACTGACAATATTAATTTATTAAATGATATCGAGTATTTTGTTTATGAATAATCAGAGTAGTTATACATTATATTAAATGGCGCTTCCTACCTGGAGCATAGATAACAAAAAGTAATAGAGAAAAATTAATTATGCATATTTAGTGTAAACAATAAAAGATTACCCTTTATTGTCATTGTATTAAATGGCTGCACAACACGTGGCACGAAAGTAATATATTAATGCAAATAAGTTGCATCTTATCCATTACAAATAAATAGTAATATAAATTACATTATGTTAAATCAGAATGATCAATATTGCACACCACTATATAAAAATTATTCCGATTAGCGCTTTCAAGCTTCACAGCTCATCGTCAGATCAGGAATAGACGGAAAATATGTAATACCCAACCCTTCACCCCTCTCCCCCACCCTGCTCATCCACAACAAACTAAAAATTAATGACCCTTCCCCACCCCCTAAACTCTGTCTCACCATCTGTACAGTTACATATTTTTCTAGTAAATTCCTTGTGTTTCAGTGTGTGTGTGTGTGTGTGTGTGTGTGTGTGTGTGTGTGTGTGTGTGTGTGTGTGTGCATCCTTTTAAACTACCCTCTTCCTCTCCACACACGTGGGTCAGTCACACACCCTTATTTTAAAACAACCAATTAGTACTATGAAATATAATTCTTAATCTTATCTATCTCCCATCTCTCATTTACTTCTTAATCATGTTATAAAATATTTCTTCATTATCAAATTTAATTTTTATATTAATTAAATTGTCTAACCCTTTTTCTCTTTCTTTCAATATTTCTAACTCCTCTCTAAGCTTCCTTTCAACTGTGTTATTTACTACTTTTACAATTTCATATTCTTCCAAAGCAAGACATTTCATAGAAGACAACCACAAGTTTGTTAATCCTTTGGAAGAATACGAAATTGTAAAAGTAGTAAATAACACAGTTGAAAGGAAGCTTAGAGAGGAGTTAGAAATATTGAAAGAAAGAGAAAAAGGGTTAGACAATTTAATTAATATTAAAATTAAATTTGATAATGAAGAAATATTTTATAACATGATTAAGAAGTAAATGAGAGAGGGCAGATAGATAAGATTAAGAATTATATTTCATAGTACTAATTGGTTGTTTTAAAATAAGGGTGTGTGACTGACCCACGTGTGTGGAGAGGAAGAGGGTAGTTTAAAAGGATGCACACACACACACACACACACACACACACACACACACACACACACACACACACACACACACACACACACACACACACACACACACACACACACACACACACACACACACACACACACACACACACACACACACACACACACACACACTGAAACACAAGGAATTTACTAGAAAAATATGTAACTGTACAGATGGTGAGACAGAGTTTAGGGGGTGGGGAAGGGTCATTAATTTTTAGTTTGTTGTGGGTGAGCAGGGTGGGGGAAAGGGGTGAAGGGTTGGGTATTACATATTTTCCGTCTATTCCTGATCTGACGATGAGCTGTGAAGCTTGAAAGCGCTAATCGGAATAATTTTTATATAGTGGTGTGCAATATTGATCATTCTGATTGTGATTTCAACCACTAACACAAATTTCTTCATTAAATTATGTTAAATGGCACCCAAAGAACGTAGGACGTTATAAATATTAATTACATCAATTTAATATCATTATTAATATAATATTCATTATAATGGTCTTTCAAACTCAGACATTTTATACTTAATTATTTGGTAATACACAATAAATATTTTATAAATAAAGAATGTTATTTAATTCTGACATTTCAGTCTTGATTATCACTGGTAACTTATTCTAAATAAACAAAACATATTGGTCCTTCCATCGTTTAAACTAATTCTTACAACTAGTTTTATTTTCAGTTTTAATCTGTTTTTTGTTTGATTTTGGGGTAATAATTCTTTGTCACTTCACTTTTTATATGGCCTGCTCTTGCTTTATCTACTGTCATTCTAATGAATGTTGTATATAAGGAGTGGCAGTTATTATTCAGAAACACCTGTATTATCTGTCATGATAATACTTTATTTAATATTATTCATGGACACAATATAAACACTTCAAAGTTGTACTATTTCACAATTTACTCAGTTTGTGAACTTTAATATTGGCACATAAGGTTTATTTATTATAACACAAAAACTTGCACTGATCCCCTTTTTATTCTTGGATTTTATTTCTAAATAGTTTTATTAAAATCAAGAAATCTATTTATAGAAGATAATGAAGGTTTGTTTTTTGCATTATATAATTATTTCACATTGGTTCACTTTCAATTCTACTTTATACACTTTTGGCTTATATTTATTTTACATGGTTTCTAAATTTGGGTATTTGTTATACTTTCATTTGTTATTATTTTTATCACTTTATTTTGGGGTTTGGGTTTTTTATAAGAGCACTCCTTCTTCTTGTGGATGCTGTCTTGTTCTGGTTTCATCATTGATTTCTCCTATTCTTCTTGTTCCTTATAAAAGTATTTCCTTTTCTTATTGTGGATGTTGTCATGTTTTGGGTTTCTTCTTTACTTACTCCTATCCTACCTGGGTATTACCTTTTTATTTTTTAGTTTTGAAGTTTATATTTATTACTCATCACTCATTGTAACATTGGTTTTAAATGAAACTTTTTCTTTAATCTATGATTGTGCTTTACGGTGGTTCTTAATTAATTTTTTATTTTGCTTTCTCGGATTTAAAATGTTTTTATTTTATTTTTATGATCATTCTACCATTCAGAATTATTGGCATTATCTGTCATGTTACAGATTGCTCTCCTCCAGAAGTGATTATTTCAGACTTGATTATGGGTAAAATAATTGCTTATGATAACTTTTTTATTTATTATTCTTCGTCTTCTTCCCCATTTCTATATCGGCTTTTTCATACTTGAGCTTAATAAACTTTATAGTCTCTTATCTGACTTTGATTCTTCTTGGCTAGTTAGTGTTTTCTGAGATATATAATTATTATTATTATTATTATTAAATTCTTGGATTTCGTTGTCCATGACGTGTCCGTTACTTAACTAAATATCACTATAATATTGACGACTCGGAACACTAAGTTTTTTATAAGTAAAAACGTAAAGTTTTACCTTACAGCCTAAGGTAAGGTAAAACTTTACGTTTTTACTTATAAAAAACTTAGTGTTCCGAGTCGTCAATATTATAGTGATATTTATTATTGTTATTATATTCTTTCTTTTCTTAACTTCGTGTTTTATCCCTGGGATATTAATTCCCTAACATTCCCTAACATGTGAGCTGGGGCAGTTCAGAGAGGCACTTGTGGCTACATATACTCTGCTGACCATGCTTCACTTCTCATTGAGTCCAGAGGTAATTCATCTCTGCTCAAAAACATAATGCTGCTGGAATTATCTACAGACAGTCATCAAATAAAAATTACATATAGAATAGTCTCATTTTCGACTAATAAAAATATCTTTGGATACTTCACTTCGTTGTCTCTCAGATTATCTCACATTTTCTATCTTAGTTATTCTTCTTAATATTTATTATTCTCATTATATATTCTTCTAACTTTTTAGCTCGGCTGATACATTTGTTTCTATCATGGTTGGAAACTTTGTTAATATGTTTGTTACTAGTTATGGTGTAACTTTTTCCTTCTTCATCTGAATTCTCGTTATATCTTCTTCTGGTTATTTACATTGATAGCATACTTTTTTATATATATTATTTTCTCTTTGGTTCTTATTAATTATTTGAATGGTATAATTTTATGTCAGTTAGTTTTTTCGATTGGTTTCTTTATATTTGACATTTAAGTTGTTATTATGATCATATTATATAAACATATTTTCTTTCTTTTCTTTTTTCACAGAAAGTTATTAATCCGCTTTTGTATTCATTAAAATTAATTTATTAATATTATATTTTTTATGTGGTCTTTATTTCTTTTTGCCTTTCATAAGTTTTATTATTTTCTTGTCAAAACCATTTTCTTCATATGTTTGGTATGAGTTGTTCTTCTTTGTTTTTTCAGAACTGAGTAATATTATAATCATCCTTCTTGATTATCTGTTTCCATAATCGTTTCATAAATAGTTAGTCATCGGTTGTTCTTATTATATTAATTTTTTTCTTTTTTAGTTTTTTATAATTTTATTATAATAATGAATTCTTCTCTTTATTTCCAAATTATTGCCTTCTCTTGTATATCACACTCTTTTTTGTTTTTCTTCTCTACTCCTTCAAATGTTTGATATTCACATTTATTCTGGATTCTTTCTTATTTTCCTTCTTAATTAATCACATTATTTTCTTCAAATCTATTTGTGTAAGTTGATCTTATTATTATTTTAGAATTTTGATAATTTATACAAAATGCTTCTCTTTTTAATTAGTCTCAAATTATTCTCTTTTTAATTAATTAACTATAACTTGTTTTCTTCTAAATTTATTTATAAGTTGATCTTATGTATTTTTGGATTTTGATGATTCAGAATTCAAATTCTATTTTTCTTCTTTTAACTTCAGATTATTTTCTTCTAAAACATTTGCGTAAGTTGACCTTACATATTTTTTAAATTTTGATGATTCTACAGTCACATATTCTTCTTTTTTATTTCCAAATTACTTTCTTCAAAATTTTTTATGTAAGCTGGTCTTACTATTCTTTAGAATTTTGATGATTTTATTCAAAATTCAAATTCTTCTTTTTTATTTCCAAATTACTTTCTTCAAAATTTTTATGTAAGCTGGTCTTACTATTCTTTAGAATTTTGATGATTTTATTCAAAATTCAAATTCTTCTTTTTTATTTCCAAATTACTTTTTTCAAAATTTTTTATGTAAGCTGGTCTTACTATTCTTTAGAATTTCGGCGGTTTTATACAAAATTCTTCTCTTTCTAATTAATTAATTCCAACTTGTTTTCTTCTAAATCAGTTGCGTAAGTTGACGTTACTTATTTTTTAAATATTGATGATTCTATTCAAAATTCTTCTTTTTTTTAATTAATTCTAAATTATTTTCTTTAAAAATTACTTATGTAAGTTGATCTTACTTATGCTTTTGGATTTTGATGATTTATACAAAATTCAAATTCAATCTTCGTAATATTTCTTTATGGAGGCTCGGTTGTATACTCCTTTGACTTTTCCGGAAACTATTTCTTTCAGTTCATATATGTTGTTGTTATTGTTTCTGGCAACGAGATATGGTCCAGTATAGAGTAATAATAGTTTCTTTGTTATCCCTTCTAGGGTGCTGGGTAGTTCTCGGGTTTTTAACAGTACTTTTTCTCCCTCTTTATACGTTATTACTCGTCCGATTGCCTTTTGATATTTGGCTTGCCGTTTCTCTTGGTCTTCGGCCACCTTGTTATAAAATTTCACCTTGTCAAACTTACGACCATCATTCATCGGGAACTGTATTATCTCTTCAATCTCTCGGGGGGTTGGTTTCTCGTACATGGCGGAGTAAGGGGTAATTCCTATAGCTGGATGGTGGGCAAAATTTAGGAATTTCTCTGTGGCTGCTAAGTACGCTTCCCACTTTTTCTGTTGGTGGTGACAGTACGTTCTCAAGATTCTCCCTACTTCTCTCAATACCCTCTCTGCCGGATTACTACTTGGGTGGTAGACTGACGTCTTGTATGTTTTAATCCCAAGTGATAATAATGTGTCCCGCCATCTTCTCCCTTTGAACTGTGTACCATGGTCAGTAATGATTGAAGATGGTTTACCTATTTCTGGCACATATAACTCCGTTATTACTCCAAGAACTTTTATTGTGGTTGTCCGATTAACCGGATATAGCTTTACGTACTTTGTAAAATGGTCCATAATTATGATGAGGTATCTGTATCTGTGTCGACCGCCACTACGGGGAAATGGTCCGCAGATGTCTAAAAACACTTTCTCCAGTTTCGCCTTAGATGTTATGGGTATCATTATACCTTCCTTCCTTTCGTTATTAATCTTAACACACTGGCAAATATTACATGATTTTAGGTAATTTCTCACCTTTCGGTTAATGTTTTTTATTTGACAATTCTCCTCTAAGGCCTGTATCACTTTCAGCGCTCCCATATGGCCATACCTTATATGGTAATCGATTATGATTTCTTTTTCAATGTGGTTCGGAATAATCACTTTCCATGTTTCTTTGTTTAACGATGTTTTAACAAACAATATACCTTTGTTAATATGGTAATATTTATAAACGGTGTCATCGTCTGCTTCCAATCGAGTGATAATATTCTTTAGCTTAGGGTCAGATTGTTGGTGTATGCGGATGTTTACCAATAAAGCCTCTAAATCGGATCTTGTTTTAATAAGGTTGTAGATTTTGACTAAGCTCTCCTTCTCTCCCTCAAAGGTCTGGTCTTCCAAATTAATGCGTGATAACACATCGGCTACAACATTCTTTTTCCCCTGGATCTACTCCCATTGTAGGTTGTATTCTTGCAGGGCGAGTACCCATCTAGCCAGTCGGCCGTGACTCAACTTGCACCTACGTAGAAATGAGATGGATTTATGATCATTGCAGATGGTAACTGGATACCCTAAAATATATGTCCGGAATTTGCTACATGCGAATAGTACACTGAGCAATTCTTTCTCGGTCACATTGTAGTTCTTCTCGCATTGATTCAGGGTACGACTAGCGAAGCTAATCACCAGGTGGTGACCCTCCTCATCTTCCTGATATAATGTTGTTCCTAAACTGATGTTGCTAGCATCACAATTCAAGAAGAAAGGTTTCTTAAAATTCGGGTGACGAAGTATAACAATCTCTAAAAACTTGTCTTTGATGAGTTGGAAAGTAACGTCCTGTTCTTGACTCCAGGTCCATTTGTTCTTCGCAGACAATTGCGGTTGAAACTTGGCTGTCAGCTCGGAATATTGATGCTGAAACTTTATGTAATAGTTACAGAGTCCGAGAAAAGATTGCAACTGTTTCCTGTTTTTCGGTTTAGGGAACTTCTGAATCGCCTCCACTTTTCTGATGATGGGGTTATACCTTTATCGTCTAGATTAAAACCTAAAAACTGTACTTCTCGAGCAATGAATTTGGATTTCTCCAATTTAAGAGTTATATTATTTTTGCTAACTTCTCGAGTACATGTTCTACTCTGTAACAGTGTACCTCCCAGGTTTCTGAGGTAATCAGCAGATCGTCTACATATACTGTGGTAAATTTGAGTGCTTCCTGTCCTAGTATCTGGTCCATACAGGCCACAAAGATGGCTACTGAATTTACAAGTCCGAAGGGCAATCTCTTGAACTGGTAATTGCGCCCTTCGAATATGAACGCCACATACTGACGACTCTGTGGGTGCAACTCCACTTGCCAGTAACCACACACAGTGTCCCATGTACTGATAAACTTGGTACCGTGAAATCGTTTCAAGATCTCCTCTATCTCACCGGGTGATGTTCGGTCATTAACGATTGTTTTATTTAATTCGCGCGCATCCAAACAAAGCCGGACTTGTCCGTTTTTCTTGGGAACAGCAATGATTGGACTAGTGAATGGAGATTGACTAATCTCAATTATGTCACTGCTGATCATCTTATTAATTTCCGCTCTCACGGCCTCTTTCAGTGAATGCGCGATGGGATATGACCTCCGGTTAAATTCCACGTTTTCCTTAAATTCAAGTTTACACTGATAATTCTTTACCTTACCAGGTTCATCGGAAAATACCGATTTGTAATTTTTCATATACCCTTATCAGACGATTTGCTTGGTGTATGGGTATTTTCTCGTTGGTGGTTCCGCACTGGAAGTCCCGTATTTCCTGTAACTTCACTGACCATAAATCCTCTTCTACGTTATTATATATTATCTGTTTATTCGGGGAGCTGTTCTCTACAAAGTTTATTTTCCGAATTTGTTGGTGTATACTACTGGGAAGTATATTCTCGCCTCCTACTAAATCTGCTGTCTATAACTCTATGACTGATTTACCTTATATAAATTCCATCAGTTTAATTGTTTTTCTGTACTTATTTCATCAATTTTGATGCTGTTTAGTTTTAACATTTGGCCTAGATTTCTAACAGTTTTTACATACAAAGTTTTTAAATAATACATTTTGTTTATACCCTCTCTGACTTTCTATTCTAATATGACATTAATTAACATTTTCTTATTTTAACAAAAGAACAATTAGTATATAATTTATACTCTTAATTCATAACACATAATTGAAATTAACAATGGTCTTTCAAACTCAGACATTTTATACTTAATTATTTAGTAATACACAATAAATATTTTATAAATAAAGAATGTTATTTAATTCTGACATTTCAGTCTTGATTATCACTAGTAACTTATTCTAAATAAACAAAACATATTGGTCCTTCCATCGTTTACACTAATTCTTACAACTAGTTTTATTTTCAGTTTTAATCTGTTTTTTGTTTGATTTTGGGGTAATAATTCTTTGTCACTTCACTTTTTATATGGCCTGCTCTTGCTTTATCTACTGTCATTCTAATGAATGTTGTATATAAGGAGTGGCAGTTATTATTCAGAAACACCTGTATTATCTGTCATGATAATACTTTATTTAATATTATTCATGGACACAATATAAACACTTCAAAGTTGTACTATTTCACAATTTACTCAGTTTGTGAACTTTAATATTGGCACATAAGGTTTATTTATTATAACACAAAAACTTGCACTGATCCACTTTTTATTCTTGGATTTTATTTCTAAATAGTTTTATTAAAATCAAGAAATCTATTTATAGAAGATAATGAAGGTTTGTTTTTTGCATTATATAATTATTTCACATTGGTTCACTTTCAATTCTACTTTATACACTTTTGGCTTATATTTATTTTACATGGTTTCTAAATTTGGGTATTTGTTATACTTTCATTTGTTATTATTTTTATCACTTTCTTTTGGGGTTTGGGTTTTTTATAAGAGCACTCCTTCTTCTTGTGGATGCTGTCTTGTTCTGGTTTCATCATTGATTTCTCCTATTCTTCTTGTTCCTTATAAAAGTATTTCCTTTTCTTATTGTGGATGTTGTCATGTTTTGGGTTTCTTCTTTACTTACTCCTATCCTACCTGGGTATTACCTTTTTATTTTTTAGTTTTGAAGTTTATATTTATTACTCATCACTCATTGTAAATTGGTTTTAAATGAAACTTTTTCTTTAATCTATGATTGTGCTTTACGGTGGTTCTTAATTAATTTTTTATTTTGCTTTCTCGGATTTAAAATGTTTTTATTTTATTTTTATGATCATTCTACCATTCAGAATTATTGGCATTATCTGTCATGTTACAAAGTAATAGGCCTAAATGCATGAAAACACGATTTAGTTTTACTTCCATGTTCCGTAAGGAAATGGAAGAATGGTGACCATGAAAAAAATCGTGTTCGAGATAAGGGCTGATTATGATTTTATTACCCTGAAAACATAAAAAAAGTCATTTTCCGAAAAGTGTGAGTAACATTTTTTTCTATGGTGGACGATAACTGAACGATATCAGAATCATATCATTTTTGCATGTGTGTCCGAGTTGTAGAGGACTCAAGGCTTATTGATTTTGGTGAAAATCTGTTAAGGAAGAGAGGTAGTTTACCTGCAACGTTTTACGTTATAACAAGAGTAAAGTAGTTAATTTTGATAAATAAAGTATCCTGAATAGGTCATAATAATCCACTGTAGAAAGGTTGATGAAATATCTATAAATGAAAAGGATAGTTAAAAGGGGAAGGGGGAATTTTTCACGTTTGGTATTAATTTAACGAGTTTGACGAAATTAAATAAAAATGCATTTAATCTTTTTCAAATAATGGTAATTGTTAAAAATAAAATAATTTTGTTGCCAGGCAATAAATTAAATCAATTAAATTTTTTTATTTTAATGTAAACCATCTGTGCGTGAAGATCCGCAACCACTGCCCAGCAGGTCACAAAGTAATTTGTGGGCACATAATTACATAATTATATGAATATATAATTAATGCGTGATTATCTGTGTGGTTCAGTTTCTTTATAAGAATAAAGTACCTAATTTTTATAGATAAAGTGATTCGAAAATAACATTATATTAAACGACTACCCCATAATAACAAAAATATCTATAAATAGTGAAAATGGTTTGAGGGTGGGGGATATTTTTTTAGAAATTATCGAACTGAATTCAAGTAAATGATTTTAAATATAAATCTTAAAATACGGAAGTCATGTATGGTTCTCCATACCGATTTTTGTATTGATGTTATAAATTTATTCGACCGAAAACTTAAAAATTTCAATAATATATTAACAATTGATATCGTTCCATGTTATGTAACCACGGATACGTTAACAAAATAATTTTTTGTTTTCAGAAATTCACAGATAATAAACGTTGGGAGATATTCGATTTCTTTTGCGTTGTTTAAATAAAAGATAATTTAACAAATTAATTCTTTATTTCTAAAATATTAACAACTAGTTACAACTCGTATTTTGATTACCTTTTTCAGCGTTTTTACCAAAAGCATGCTGATATATTTGGTTTCGTTCTGAGTGTACATAGTAAAACAAATTTTATAATTTATTAGAACATGGAAGTCATGTATGGTTCTGTATGGTACCGATTTTTTATGCTTGAATGGCACTTCAAAAGTATTGATTTTGATATTGATTTTACGTGCGTCGGAAGAATGTAATTCCTATTAATTATTATTGTTTAATTGTTAGCTATTATTCTCATTTTATTCCATTAGATTTTCTCCATTGCATTTTTTATTGCATTCCCATTAATCAATTACGAAAGTCAATAATAATTATTATTGTTCTCTCATTGTGTGACATTAATCATGCTCCGATTGGTGACCTTTAGTACCGCAAGTAAATTGATATTAAAAAATGTTAAAACATCGTAGTGTTTGGACGATATATGTGAATAATAATTTTAAAAAGCAATCGAAATATCTAAAAATAAATGTCTATTTATTAATGAAAAATGACGTAAGATTACGTTTAAAATCGATACATAAAAGTATCGTCCAATTTTAGTATCGACGTTAAATTGAATATTTTTGTTGCCTTTTATTACCCATATTTGTGTGTGTGTGTGTGTGTGTGTGTGTGTGTGTGTGTGTGTGTGTGTATTTACCACATACAGTAGACCTTTCAGACTCTCATAATATACGCAATAAAGCAATCATCTGTTACTAAGCACATTCGCATATTCGTTTAACTAATCTGTCCGAAAATGCGTTGTATTATTATGTTTAGTGGAAACACCATTAAGGTGAGTAAGGTTGTATGTTTAGGTTTCATCTGCCACTACAGTTTGTTATTGTTTAATGTGTACAAAGACCTTGAGTCTGCAGCTCCAGTAAATTGTCTAGATAACATCACGTCTTGAGCAGATACCTGCCTAGTTGGTTTCACACTCCTAGACAATTACCGGCGGTTGCTTGTGTACGCGCCCCAACCGATTTTTCTTCTTTCCTTAATGTAAACTGATAACTACATTTACGTACAGGCCTTCATTGTTCGCTCGCGAGAATTGCTTTTCTTCTGAAGCTATATCTTGTAATGATGGTAAAGCAAACCGCAGACGATATAGTATTGTCATGACTATTGTTAAGGCTGTGAGTACGTGCGTGCATAAACAACATGTGAAAAGTTAAGTCAGAGAAAAATGATATAACACTTGTTGCGAGTACGTCTTCGACGAGGGGACCTTAGATTTGTAATACAAGGAGAGAAGTATTAAGTTGGAGATATCTGATCATACTTGTAATGGAACTTCTTACTGTATTCGCAGTAATCACACGCGCTCATATATTCTATCTGTTCGCTTGCCTGTCTGTTCTGTCTCTTTCTCTCTCTCTCTCGCTCTCTACTCTCTCACCATCTCTGACTACCTCTCCCTCTCTCTTTATAATTCTATTAGATTTTATTATTACTATTCTCTCTCCCTCTCTCTCTCTCTCTCTCTTAGGATTTACTTATTAAAACAAGGCTGTATTATTAAAATTAGTATACATATTAGTGCTATTAGGAATGATATTTATTTTAGTTGCTTATGAATACGTTTGTAGCCAACTTACTACATAACGACAAACCAACTACCATGAAATATCCACACTGTTTATTTCCCAGTAAAAACCTAATATAATGTTTAATGTGATGCTTGTTACGTTTTAGTTTGTCTTTATTACATACTATGTAAGTTCCATGTAACGGCTTAATAACATACAACTTTAAAGTTTTATCCATTTACTTGAAGTTTCCATAAAAATTTCTGCTAACCGTGATGACAAAAATCCTCTTGTTTGCAACGAATCGCGCGTAAGAGTAATTGATTTCTTTAAATAACTTTCGTAAGTGCTATAAAAATTACGAAAATAAGATGGTCCTTGTCTTGTTGGATATTGTCGACACAGAGAGGAACGTTGAACAGATGCATCGTCGATACCGTAATACGTAGCTCTCATCTCTGCTACTGCTACCATATAACTTCAGAAAGAACTGGAGAGTTTCACTTCATTATAATTAAATCCAATAGACTGCTGGTCCGGTTTCACAATTCAAGCCAACTTTACTTGAAAACAATTTACGAGCCGTTTCATAAAGTTAATGATCTAAAGAAAATTAAAAAAAAAATCAGCTGCTCTTCTCCCAAGATGAGGACATTAGTATGTACTTTTAAATAAATGATTAACTCATCGTCTAACCAGTCCGTTTCTTTCTAAATCCCCTCACAATCTGGTCCACCATTTTTAGAAACGCAATCTTCCTACTGTATTCTGTAAAGTCGCAGATTCCTTGTCACGTTTTTTAGACTCCAGCTGTTGCATTCAGTATCATGGTGCAATATCAGCGACGCTTTTAAGAATACGCGACAGATGGGATCACACAAAGCCCTCAACTTACTGAGAAATCAAACAGAGAAACAGACAGAAAATTACGAGAGAGTGACAGACAGAGAGTGTGTGAGAGGAAGAGAGAGAGCTACAGACAGACAGACCAGACGGAAAGAGCGAATTATTTTCAGTTAATCTAATTTTTTCCTTATATATTTTAAATATTGGTTTGGTTACTGAATTTATATTTACTTAGACATAGGTAGCAAACTCCAGCGTTGTGATTAGCAAAACGTTAGTACTGAAGACATGTGTTTCGATGTACACTCATACAAATTACAGGAGTAACTATCCCAAATGGGAGGACATGTTACTGTTGAGGAGGCCCTTGTCTGGTTTATTTTGGTGGTGGGGGTATGGGTGAAAAGTTCCGCACCCGGCGGCTGCTAAGTACGGCTCTATACAAAATCTCGTCTCAGTTTTCATGTCCCTATACAAAACTCAGAACTTATTACCGAATAATAAATAGATTTGCTAATTGAATTATATTTTCATCTCCCTGATAATAACAAATGCATTAACTATTCTAATTAACAAAATTATGTCTTACTTCCTATGTAGAAGGACCTTATTACTTTTTGGAATTTTTAAAGCAATTAAAGTCAGAATGCCAAATAAAGGAAAGTCAACGATTAGGCCTACAAGTACCGAGACGGCATCCCTCAGTGTTGGCAGCTTGTTTGTACACAATATAATTACTTGTATCGTATCGACATTACGCCATAAGCATTGACAGTAATAATTTACGGTACGGTAGAGTACCGGATTTGTGTCGGCGGCATCGTCACACCGCCGATAGGCCTACTGTCCGTTGTAAATATTAACTACAGTCCATCCATGTTGTGAAAACAACGTTTATTACCCTCTTATTTTACATTGCGTGTTCGTGATTGGCAAACAGTGTACTCGGCATTCTGAAAGACTCAAGGACGGAACTCATCCCGCGTTACCGTGTTTCACTTTACGACCCTGCAATCAAGTTTATTGTTACACACTTAATTACTGTCGTAGTTTGCAGTCTTTAGCACTAATATTGTGATAACTATAATATATGTAAGCTGCGTCTCGACATTTGCTTTCTATGACGACTACTGCCGACTCTCCACGTGTGAATCAGAAACACGTTGTAAATTACTTAACACATAATAGGTTTACGATACTTGTTGCACCTCTTGTTAGACACAAACACACCCGCGCGCCCTTATTTTATTTATTTTTTAAATTAAAATGACATCAAATGTTACACTACTCTCATTTGTACATACATACAATACTTGCAATTACATTAGGACATACGTTACATACTCAAGCGTTCATTTATTTAAATACGTAGCAATAATAATTATTATTAGTAATATACCGTATTATCAGATATTTTATATTTCCAATAAGGGGTGTTTGTTTATAAGACGTAGACCTACTTCAAAGATGTAAACCGTAATTTTCAGAAATAAACTTGGAATATCCTGACTGTTTCCTCTGTAGGCTTACGACACAGGCAAACTGTTCTAAGCTCCTGACAATGATGGTTTCAACTAATGAAATCGTATTAAGCAGTAAAAAGTATAATATTTATTGAAAACAATAAGTACGCTATTAAATTATAACAAAAAATATAAACTACGTGGAAAATCTTTTTTGTTAAAATTGCTCTTAAATACAATGCATACAATATACAAAATATATAATGAAATGTACACCATAGGCGAAGGTAGAAAAAGGTTTATATGGTACAACCCCCCCCCCCCAATGTTCCACTCAGCTAAAACCTAATAAGAATTATGTCATTTTATTATCCTTTTAAAGTAGGTATAAACATTGTTTGTAGTAAGTAATTAATTGTATTGTATGTGCCTATAGACATACTGTTAGATGGGCAACCATAATATTTATCACCTCCAATTTTTGTTGAACCCCTTCCGAAATGAAATTCTGCATATAATTATTATATAGACTACACTGAAAGGTAAAAAAGACATTAGTATGTAATATAAAGAAAATACATTTTCGGTATCGGCTAGAGATCCTTTCCCCTCTTCCGTGAGGCAACTAAGTGAATTGCTGCGAATGGAAAGTTACGCACCTCTTAAAAAGTGAGTCACCGACCATGTCTCCGGTTTCCGAAGAAATGTAGGCCTACCTAAGAAATTTACTGGAAGATCCTGGTCTCTATTAAGTTGTTTGTTGTCCAGTCCGTTATATAAACCGCAGCATTCTTTATACTCGTAGTCAGTTTGTGTGTGTGTGGTGTTTCTGTAATAGCAACGTTTTCTTTGTGATGCCGTAGTAGGCAGTCTCCGTTAGGAGCGGTATAAAGTGATTATTTGTAATTAACATTGCCGAAATTAGTGGCACAATTCACTTACAGCTAAAGTATCGTAAAACCAGAAATATTATAAATATAATATTTGTATTATGAAAAGGAATACTTAGATAAAATATAGAAGAAGGAAATAATGATCTTATTGGATTGATTTTTCTTCCAGCCTAAGGTCCAGTAAATATTCTTCCACTCATCGGCATAACAGTAAAAACGCTTTCCTACGACAGAACAACGACTCCTACTATGAACTGTTGAAACGGGCGACATTTAGCTACAGACAGTTTCAAGAAACTATGCCTTTTTGTTCATTAATGCCACATTATTTTGCTTAAAATGAATCGTTATGTGAGTCACACATAACCATTAATTGTAAGCGGTCAAACAATTACCATTTTATACTGTTTAAATATTGTTTAAGGTAGTAGGCATTTTAACAGGTTCTTCTTTTAAATAGACCCCTTTTTTATCTTTAATTTCATTTTTAACTTGAGCTGCGTAAAATCAAGAGAAAGTTGCTTTCCTTAAATTAACGGAGTGCCATGAAATGGGACACTGAATATCATTTTTATACATGGTAATGTAGCAGCAGATAAGACGATGCAAGTTATGTAAATTTGATGTGAATAGAGATGTAACAGGAAAGTGAGATTCAGAGTTAACGACTCTAAAATTGAGTGCTCTCAATAAGAGAAGTATAAATCTTTCAAGTATCTCTCATCGATCACTGTCTCTTGACCGATGTGGAGCGGAGGGAAGAAACATAGTCGGACAAGGAAAGAAAGCTTAACTCTGTCTTGGAAAATTACGGTGAAATAACAAAAGTAACAAAATATCGAATGCATAGTTGATCACCAATGCTGTGATCTCTAACTCAAAGATCTGGGAACTGAACAAAAAAGATACCTTCGGCGCTAGAAACTGACTTTAGAGGAGTAGTGAGCGTTCAAGACTTACTATGTAGTAAATGACCTACTGAAGACGTCTAAGAAATAACGGGGTACGATAATATAATGGAACTGGATGTAAACAAAGTTATAGATAATTCTGATACTAAGCAATTGTTATTAAGAGGATAAATTGTTATTGAGAGGACAGGAGAAAAGGGTGTACACATAGACTCAAATCAGACACGGGCTTTTTAGATTTCTGCCATCACGGAACAAAGTGGTTACGCATTATAATAATTTTATGGGAAAAATCGTAACCGTCATGAATCATTAAATTCGTAGTAGTGTTTAATACCTTAAAAATGCTAATATTGTTCTCTAAAGTAGATTATAAAATCAGTGAATCGATTAGCTAACTGTTCCACTACAATACATTCAATTTAGGAAATAACGCAAGTGTTAATAGTCTGGAGTTGTCTTTGCAATTTGCTCAGACCGCAGAATCGAGTACAGGAATCACGCGTGCCTGCTTCTGTGTGTCTGCGTTACAGTACACGCACAGGCAATCTGCCCAACCATCTGGGCAGAAACGTGTCCACGTAGGAAGTGATGTAAGCGTGTGAAACTGTTCCAGCCGCTCCTTGTCATGTGCAAAGAACTGAACAAATGTCGATTGCATCGTTCCTCATTACGGTTAGACAGGAAGTTAGGGAAAAACGTCCGTTTATGAAATATTCATATTTAAGAAGTGTATTATACATAAGAGGAAACAGTCACGCACAAACCTGTGTCCCGTTATATTGATATAAGCAGTTTCAATGTCCTGTCTTTTATATATATATATAACTTCCTTCTGGTATACTTAAAAATTCAGATGTCTAAAGAACGATAAAGTTGGAAAAGAAGAATAGGAAAATGTTAGGTACCCTCGTCATGGATACTATAAATATAGTAGTGTATGTGTAGATTAAAGAACAGGAATTAATCGAAGAAAGAGAACTGGATGCACTGTCCACACACGCATGGTATCACTGTCCACGTCAGTCACACGAAGTGTGAGTTTATAGGAAATTATTTTTGCGATTGTGACTTATACACAGATACGTTCTGTGGTGCCAGAAATGAGAATTACTTGTTCCCAGTTGACTTTCCACATTATTTTTAGAATAATTTATTCGACAGAAACTGGAAATTACCACAATTGGACTGATCCCGATTATAAAATAATATAGACGATTGAAGACTCGGTACTATTAAGCCACTGACTTGTAGTCAGATTAATGGTAGACGAAATGTACGGTCAAAGTAATGTAGCAAAATGAAAACATGAGGGTACGTCATTTTTATTTAATTTTTGTCAAATGTCAGTTACAAGTTATGTTCATAGTTACGTGGCGTGTAATAAGCTACTAAAATATACAGTGTGTGTAGCGGGGTCAGTTATTTTTATCAACGAAACCATCATCGTTTCTTGTTTGTTTACATTATGAATATTTAAGGAGCCGTCGATATAAATTCAGTTGTCATTTGCAATATGTAGTAGTTATTTATTCCGTGTCATTACCATGACATAAACACCAATTGGAGTTGCATAATTTATCTTACATATGCATAACCACACACACACGCACACACATACACACACACACACACACCCACAGAGATGGGTGTGTCAAAGCATCAAAAACAACGTTCTCAGATGTTTCTCGTTTTCCAGTCTCTTTTTCTCTCAGTTGTTAGTTTTCTGTGCTGTGCAACACTTTCACCCCTAGTTAGGGCTTAAATTTAGTTAAATATATTCTTTTTTTGCTTTATCTTTCATCCAACTTCCAGTAATAATTATCGTTGCTCTCATCCGAATGTGTGTACGCAATATTGTGTTTATTTCTAACCAATATTTTCGGTATCCTTGCATGTTTCGTGCCGTTTAGTGCAAGTTATTATAACGGTGAGCACTCACTACCCGATCGTCTGCAAAACATAATATAGTTCGTACAACATGGTGGCCAAATGTTTAAGCTTATGACAATTGCTTTATATTTCTGTTTCCAGATTTTTAGACTTTCTTCAACATTTTGAGTTGGTTTATACTCAGCTCTTGTTTTTAATCACTTTGACTTAAAAATTCCGTTGTTATTGTAGGAGACTTTAGAATATTTTGACAGTTTTACTACTTTGATATTAATATTTGTCTTTTCTAGGGTTTGTTAAAGACTGAATACAGGCACGCTGTCATGTTCTTTCTTTTCAAGTCTACAAACACAAGCGATTACCTTCATAACGTCAAATCTTTTCCCTACCAATTGAGGCTGGGAGAATTTTTTGTCGATCTTGTGTCGTAAAGTCTGCTCTTCAACGTCCTCATCTTAGTATTTCTGTTCTTATCTGTTTTTAAGAACTTCTCCATAAACTCTATACACCGAATTAGTAGTTGTCGCACTTAGTTTCATCGTCCGTTTTATGTATAGTGGTCAGTACTATTTAATCCATTCATCGGAATCCTTTTTAAATAAGTCCATTGTTTACCATCTTTTGGAACACACCAGTAGTTTGTACCAAAATGTGTTGTTTTGGAAAATCAGGCTATGCTTGTTAGTCTAACGATTTGAATCAACTAACGACTTGGTTTGGTAAGTAGAGAAGTTAAAACTACTTACTATTTCTTTTAGTTACTGAAAAAATAGAAAAATACTATTTATAACGGAATTGTATCATTGGATGTGTTGCGTTTGAAATTATCTAAGGCAGATAAATAATTACGTGAAGCATAAGATGGCAGCTCAGTGGGAACGGCTAATGACTTGAATTTAGGTTTGCTTAAACGGCTACTTAGGAGATAGGTATTTGGCAAACAAACTGCTGTTCTCTTCTACTGATTACAATCTATACCTCACGGTGGTTACACGCGATCCTCGCCTCACGCAATATTTCCACTAGTTATGTTACTGCGTTCTCTGAAAATGTCAAACACCTTGGACAGACGTTTAAAATTACAGTCGAGTTCAATACGTTAACGTATTAAGCTGAAGAATGTTTTCACCTGCACAGTTTGTAATTTTTATACAGTGACGTCGCACCCTGTAAGTCCTTTAGGCAAGTTACCCCTACATTTTGCGGTCCGTTTTTTAGTGATGTTTTGCTGTAGAATGGAATCCAGCAATACCTGGCACCGCTCAATATTGTTCATCCGTTTTGTTATAGACTTAACACCTGATTCCATAGTTTTTCTCTTTACCTGGATGTAGGCAGTTGTGCTGTCATTTTCCACGTCACCTGTATCACGTCCGCTTCTGTTATCTCATATAACCCAGCAGTAAAACGTGTAGCTTATGTGTGTTACGTTGTGGTTAATTGACCTACATTTAAACTTTGCCTCCTCGAGACTCCTTCATCCCCCATTTATACAGTGACGCCTACTGTACACGGTAATTACATTCCTACCCTCTTGCAAGACAAGCGAGAATAAGCCTGTTTATTTGAGAGTATTGTTATTTCAGTTTAAATTAGTGCATAGCTAGAAATTATCATCTACGAACCCTGGATCTAGAAACGGGTGGAGGAGCTTTGCTCCTTTCATACGGCATATCATTAATTTTACGGAAGTCCTCTCACATACATTTTGATGTATGTCGAAGACGATGATTCTAGACATAAGAGTTATATCACGATCATATACTTACAACGCAACATGAGTTGATGGTGTTTCAAAAAGGCGAAGATTGACATACCCACTGATGTTTGGTCTGAATGAGCTAGTGAAATGATAGTACAGTTTATTGATTTTGTAGTAGCCTACTAAAAGGGTACATATTACTAACGCAAACAAAATGGTAGTCCTGTGCCTTTAGCACCACGGTTTAGATATAAAATTTCAAACCCCTCACGAAACAAGGAAATAAACAGGAAACCTTTTGTTTTTAAGGAAATATTCAAGGTTACAAATTATACAGAAAAAATAAAACGTATTATTCAAATAAAGACAGACAGTCAAAGAGGAAAACAAGGTGAGTAATACACAGATGAACGCGTTATCGTGAAATTTCAAGGATTTCTTGGTTACATAATACTCAATACAACAATAATTATAATTAGTATAATGAATTCGGGCTCGTGACTTGTGGAATCCAACTTATTTTGTCCTCGAAGAAGCTAAACCAAATAGAACCAATCATTAATTCATTGGAGTAAGTGTGAGCATTAATTACTACTGGCCGTGTAGTTTCTCCTATTTACTTTATTGCATCTATTTCATTATTTAATTTCACTGTTTACTATATCTCAACTGTATTTCTTTCCTGAGACGGGACTCCCAGTTGGGAATGTAGTTGTTAGTGTGACATTTGTGTTTATCCATTCAGAGTTCATTACACTGGACTCAACGATTATCAAATAAAGTGGTTCCCCGGGCACCTTCAAGAATTGTCTACCGAATTAAAACGGGAACGCCATCATCCTATGTTTGGAAGATGGGTCGCCTCACTTCCATCTTTATCTGAATTATTATGTTATATTCGCTTCGTCTCATAACAGACCCTATTAATAGGTATGTTATATAATTTTCCCAGATGATTAAGAACTGACAATTGAATTATATTGAATGGTCATCGCTTAATCTTCAGTTCTACCTGGGCATACCGATCTTGATTTGTTATTAAACATTAATCAAATACTAAAAACTGCACAAACTGTCAAAATTTTTATAATTAATATAATATAATATAAATAATAAAATTGGCTGTTGCGGACAATTCAGCGATTTTAAACTGTTAAATTTAACAGGTCTTACATGTAAATTACACAGGTCGGTGTACATATCACTTAATGATTACTAAGCGGTAAGTCTTTTGTGTTCTGAAGGCAATACAGAAAAGAAATGCGGACAAGACACTTCAGTAGGTTAACCAGCCTGCTAATCGTACGAGCGAAGCCAGTTAACTCGACCTTATGGCATTTGTCTGTCTGTCTACTTGTTTGCGATATGTCTCATGATAACTATTGAACGCATCAACCAATTTTCCTTAAACTTGGCATGCGTGTCCATACTTTCAATTTTAATTTCCTATGTAACCAAAATTCAAAACAGCTTATAAAAATTTAAACATCATTACTATAAATAATTTTTCCTTTAAATGATGATAACCATATAGACAGCGATCAAGTTGGTTTTTGAAGTAATAACTTCAGCTCCCAAGTGTATTCCAAGTAATAACTTGTTCGTTACTTAAATAGCCAAATCAACCGTGGAAATAATAAATTAGGTAAATAAAATAAAAGAGTAAACAACTGTGAACGGAACTGCAATTAGACGTAAAGGCAATTTAATATTCAATTTATATACAAAAAAATCATCTCATTGTTCATTTGACATTTACACAATTAACATCTAAATACAAATGAACATGTGACAAGGTAAATACATTCGCACAGGTTTATCGTGAATGTAAAATATTAGATAAACATTTTGATTTGATTAGGGTTTATGACCTTCCTTTGTGTACCGTGAACAAATCAAACGTAAGCGAGGTCTCCGGACAATGTACATGTGTAAACAGTGTGTGTGTGTGTGTTTACAACAGATTCTTTCATAGATACACGGGATTTACGATTTAACTCTGGTTTCTAACGAGTAGCCTACAGATTACGTTCTGAGGAATCGTTGACTCTTGCGTGTCGTAATTCCACAGTTGAAACCACAAAAAAAAACAAGAGGGCGTAAGACGTTGCATGTAACTGACACGAAAACGTTATGCAGACTGATATGTTCTGGAAATTTCCAGAAGAAAGACTGTTCTATTGTGGTTACGTCACGAGGAAGGATGATACTTATGAGGGTAGGAAAGTAAGTTAACTAGACGTGAATGGTTAGCTAGGAGAGAAAAAGGAAAATCGATGAGAAGTAGGAGACGGAAGTCTTTTTTGGGCTCCAGATAAATTAGCGGCATATGAAGAAGAAGAAGAAGGAAGAAGTTCGGAATGAATTCGTACATATTTCTATAGAATTGTAACCCTGTTACTGAGTACTAATCCATTTACACAGTTCTTCAAGTCATGCCATCTTTACTTTTATATCTTTACTTAAATATTTTCTTCAAGCTTTACATCTTTACTTATATTTACTTATAATTCGAGTTATTTGATACAAATCAATTTACAGATCAGGACAACTGATCATTAGTTCAACTCCGATTAACACATGTTCTCTCAAGCTGCTGTATCGTGGTTTCAGCACAAGGGTCGGTCACTCCTACCTCTTTTTCCCTTTCACCTTATAACGTTCCGGGCTACGTTATAAATCCAGGGAACCCGTGATAATTGACGCTAGCCAATTATACAGGCTGCCTACGTTGTAACAAACTGAAAATCAACACAACACTTAGAACAATAATAATTACTCTAATTATAGGACACAAGGGAAGGTAATTTAACTGATTTATGCACTCACTTCAATATGTAACAAGATGACATCTATTTATTAACAAATGATATATCTATAGATCCAATTACAAAAATTTTCTCATACTGAAATAGTTAAAAGGGGTTTTCTGTCAAACAAACGATCAAACCGATCATGTATTTTACCTCGGATCCGAGTCTCTTTAAATCTAGTAAAGACGTCTGAATTTTACTTTACTTATCAAGAAGGTTACATCGTTACATGAACACCATTTGAAGAATGGTATTATTTAGTTAAGGGGTTAAAAGTTATATCTCAAGAGTAATGTTACAACGTATGATTTTAGAAATTACAGGTTACATTTTTCTAAAACTTAATGCTTAGAGAGTGTCTTTTTTAAAAGTCTTTGACATGTATGAAAAGTTATATTTTAAATGTACATAATTCTCGGTAGACGAGCTACCGAGTCACCTCTTAGATACGCTTTTTCTGTCCGTGTCCTGGGGCGTGAATCTTCGGTACTCTGTTAGTCGGGGTAGTCATCTGGGTAGTGTTTCCGGTGAAAGCCCTCTGGGTGTATTAACGAGGAGATGGATGTTATGCTGCGTGAAGTCGTGCTGATCCTCGGCGGTTCTGGTAAGTGTTGTTTAGGTGGTAGTCGTCCCTATCTGCAGTTGAGCACGACACATATTTACTGGCACCGTAGTACTGGAGTTTGCATCTTCTTTTTACATTAATATCTGAATTACATTACTCGAACAATATTCGAGAGTTCGTTTTATTAATTAACTTGAGACATCACCTTATATACTAATTCTTTTTTCATTATCATACTTTCTAACAAATTCCTCACTACATCTTCAATATATAACTAGCTCTCCACGCTTTTAGTGGAAGCTAACACTCAATTAAAAATCAAAAAGAATAACAAAACATTTTATGAAGAACCCTCGCTTGGAGGTGTTTACCGTCTGAAAGCCGCATCGTTACTCTTGGATTGTTACAACAGGTAGATTGCAACGACGCGGAGTGAGTACTCCGCCATAATATAGTTCCAACTCTTTGTTAATAATACATTCTTATAGTATGACAAAATAAACTATCTAGACTTATCTTGTTTACAGGGATTATTATTACTACTACTTGTAACTTTAAATTATTAATTATTTACATTACGAATTACTGATATTTCTAATTTACTGCCGGTTCGGTATGCACGTTGTGTCCGGAATAGACAGGTCAACGCATGATAAATTTACTAAAGGGTTAACTGTATTATTCTTAACTTTTACATTCGGATTTTAATTACTTATTTAGTTAGATTTTCTTAATTTAATTTTCATTACTATTATGAGTTAGTTCAGGTTTATTTGGTTCAATCGTGCGATTTAAAGTACTTACTTACTTTCGGTTTTTTTAATATTTTTATTATTACATTTTTTTTATTTATTTACCATTTAAATCGTCACATACTCCGCCGCTTAAAATCGACATGGGGGAATTTTAATAAGGAAAATTCGAAAGTGGGGTACTGGGAGTATGCTTGCCGTTACTGTGTGGCATTTCTCTCCTTCTTTCCCTTTTTCTTTCACTTAGTTATTGACATGTGTTATATACATTTATTTCTTCTGAGTATAAAACAATGATATATATATATATATATATATATATATATATATATATATTCTTACAAACTACTATTTTTTGTTACATAAAATTCACACTTAATGACTACATTTTAAAACACAAAAACTTCTTCTTATTTCTATTACTTAAATCTACTACCGGTTTTTTCTTTCTTTGGGTTTTTGTTACTCTCTTCATAGAGTTACTTTCTAAATAATTTCTCATTTAGTGGTCATTTAGTGGTCAGCTGACTACTCATTTTGCTCATCTTTTGCTGAACAGGATCTAAGGTTGATCAGGCCTCATTCCCAATTCTACGATTAACACTTAGCATGGTTACTGAGGTACAAGATAACGTGTCTACCTAGTATTACCTTTTTTATTTTTGGCGATGCTATTTCCTCTTTTCCTTTTATACAATTTTATCTGCGAAATATGTGTTCTTCGTACATATTCTCGAGTCGCAGGTTCGTACAGGGCTACGGTAACTGGGGTTAAGTACTTCTGGATTTGGTAAGGACCACACCATCGGTATGATAGTTTAGAGGTGGTCTTATCAATTGCACTACTAGTCGGGTGTGTCTTGTACATTACTAAGTCACCGACTTGGTACCTAACTAAATTGTTATTGTTATGAATATTTCTCTCGTGGTGTTTTCGGGATTTCTCTAAGTTCGCTCTTAAATTTGCGCGAGCTTTATTCCAGATTTGTTTAGTCTGCTTATCCATTATTTGCGGAGGTAACAAGCCATGTATTTTCCATTTTGTGGACAATGGATGGTTTGGTTTGTATTTATACAGAAACTCAAATGGGGTAGACTTATGTCCTTCGTGATAAGCTGAATTAAAGGCGTATTGTATCCAGGATAGGTTCTGGTCCCAAGACGTATGATCGTTCGCATGGTAGGCGATTAATGCAGATTTGAGGTTTCGCAGATACCTTTCAGCAATATTGCCTTGCGGTCGATACTCCGTCGTGGTAATATGGTCTGTTCCTAACTTGAAACACATATTCTTAAATTCCTTCGCCTTAAATTGGGGTCCGTTATCTGACACTATACGTACAGGTGTACCATTGTTGATGATCCGTACCGTGAGGACCAAAAAATGGTATGAGAAGAATCCAGGCACGGTGGACCAAAAAATGTTGATGAATCCTGTCGGCGTGTACCAGAAACGTTTGTAAAAAATAGCTTGTAATGCATGTATTGATTCAGTAGGAATAAGAAATGATAAAAATTGTGGACTGTATTGAATTGATTTTAATGAATTTTCCCAAGTTACAGTACATGATTAAGTCATTGAAATAAGGTTGGCTAATAATGCATGTTGCCAAAAAGTATTAAAATTTTGAATTGAATTGATAGCGGGCATAGTTGGCCATAAGTGAAAATGTGCCGGCCTAAGGCCTACATTAAATGTCGACAAGAAAATATGACAGTAAAATAGTCGGCGAACCGACCGCCGCTAGCGTCTGACACAAACTGTACAAAGTTCCAACATGCAAAATTGGACAAAAGCAGTAAGCAGATTAGCCAACCTACAAAGTAAAATTATCGCGCTACCGTACAACCATAATCTTTAAATAATCTCTCCTGTAATATTTTTACAGTCGTGGACGCTAACTCTCGCCGCATGGGATACATCCAAACAAATTTGGTGAACGAATCTACACATATGAGTAGCATAGTATTACCTGATTTAGATCGTGGGTAGGGACCTGAAAAGTCTAAATAAAGTTTAGAGAAAGGGGTAGTAGGGATTTCTGAAATTAATTGGCTTACCTGACTGTTTCTTGCCGGTTTACTGAGCGCGCATAAATTACACTTTTTTACGAAACTAGCTATTTCGCTGTTCATATTGTTCCAATGATATTCCTTACGAATACGATGTATTGTTTTATTGATTCCCATATGGGCTCCAATGGTGGATGAATGGAAGTACTCCATCAGCATGGGCTTAATTACATCAGGGGCGATTATCCTTAATTCCTTTCCATTTCCTATTTTGTGGCATAGTATTCTTTTACTTAATACATATTTCTCTGATTTAATTCCTCGCTCAAGTTGTTCTATAATCGGTTTAAGAAGAGGGTCTTGTTGTTGATATTGAGCAATGTTGGTAAACGCAAGGGGGAATTCAGTAATTACGGTGTTAACAATGGGTGTTTCCAGACTCTCCTTGTTTTCGGGAGTATTAGTGGGCGACTGGAACATACGGGAGAGGGTATCAGCGACTACGTTTTGTGTACCTTTAATATGCTGCACTTTGAAGTTGTAACAGTTTAACCTCAATACCCATCTTCCAATACGTCCTAACTGTTTAGGGTGATTCAGTAACCAAGATAATGCTTGATTATCAGTTTCCAAAAGGAATTCTTTATGCTCTAGAAAGGGTTTAAACTTCTCAAACGCGAAAACAATGGCTAAACATTCCAATTCATATGCGGAATATTTTTTTTCTTGGTCATTCAATGTTCGTGAAGCATAACTAATCGGTAGTCTACTGTTTTCTATTTCCTGATAGATGACTGCACCTAAAGCTACACTTGAACTGTCGGTCTGAACTACGAAAGGTTTCGTAAAATCGGCTAGTTGTAATACTGGGGGAGATATAATGCTTTCTTTTAGTTGTTCGAACGCATTTTGGTGTTGTGCAGTCCATTCAAATTTCGCTCCCTTCTTTCTTAAGGCATTCAGCGGTGCTGCTATTTCGGCAAGATGGGGAATATACTTGTGGAAATAATTTACCATTCCCAAAAATCGGGCTATACCTTTTGCATCTCGCGGGGGTAAAAATTCTCTGATTGCACGGGTTCATTCGGGGTCTATGCTTACCTTTCCGTTGGCTTTCACGATGTGACCTAAAAATGAAAATTGTGGGACTGCAAAATTTACCTTTTTGGGGTTAACTGTTAATCCTGCTTTTTGTAATCGAGATAACACTTCACGTAGATGTTTAAGATGTTGTTCCATCGATTCGCTATAGATTACGATGTCGTCCAGGTAGTGATACACATATTTAAATTTAATATCAAGAAATATTCTTTCTAATAGTCAACTACATACGGAACTTCCTTGAGATATTCCAAAGGGTACTCTAGTAAATTGGTACAGGTTGAAAGGAACAGCAAACGCGGTTAGACGTTTGGATTCTTCCGAAAGGGGTAATTGGTGAAATGCTTGATTTAGATCCATTACCGTAAAGACTTTCGCTTTTGTGAAGTAATGAAAAGCACTATGGATGTCTGGAAGCGGGATTGATTCAAATTCTATTCGTTTGTTTAATTGCCGGTAGTCCACAACTAGTCTATGTTTGTCGTGACCTTTTGGTACTAAAAAGGAGGGTGATGAATACGGAGACGTAGAGGGTTCAATGACTCCTTGTTCTAACAACTTGTTGATATGGTTCCTCATCACTTCCATCTTGGGAGGCGACAACTTGTATGGGGTTAGGCGTATTACTTTGTGATCACTCAGATTGATCTTATATTCTATTAGCTTCGTAAGTCCTAGCTTAGGTGTAAGAACGGTGGAAAATTCTTTTATTAATTTCTGCATTCTCAGCCTATCTCTATTTCCTAGATAAGATAATTCAGACTCTTGATGTACTATGTGTGCAGTCGATGATCTAATATTTTCTTGTTCGTCAGTATTACAATCAAAATTATACTTCCGTGTACGGTCGAATCTAAAATAATATTTCTGCTCGTGGATGTCAAGAATTATTCCCGTTTTACTTATGAAGTCAGCTCCCAATATTAAGTCGGGTCCTAAATCATTACATACTAACATTGTAAAAAACCACGTTAGATTCTTGATTTTTACTTTAATGGTGATGCTAAGTTTTATCACTATATTCTGTTTATTGGCTGTAGCACATTTTATATTCACAGCTTGACTGCGTTTCACTAGGTTGTGTTCGAATAATTTATCTGCTAACTTTTGACTGATTAAGGTTCTAGTAGATCCCGAATCGATTAATGCGATGGTGGAGGTAACACCTAGGTCAATTTGTATTAAGGGCAATAGACTTTTAGTCAAATCACATTTAGTTATCGCGTTACATTTTTCAATAAACTTTCTAACATAGGGATCTATTTCTCTAGTGTTTCGTTCCTTCCTTTTGTTTTATATGGTCGTACATTTCTTTGGGTTTACCGGATCTCATGTTGCTGCGGAAGACAGGATTTCGGGTCTCCCTGCCTTACATGTTTTTTGGATTAGGGTGTTTACGTTCGTATTGCTTGTTGTTACAGTTTCTACTTATGTGTCCATACTTACCGCAGTTATAACACATATTCTTATTACGAGGAGGGTACCTTGCTTCCGTTTTAGGTTGTGTTTCATTTGATTTACAAGGGCTGTGCAAATTGTGAGGTCTATTGAATACTCGCCTTTCACGCTGGATTGTCACATCGGGCACTCGGGCTTGCAATTCATATCTATTCGCTTCGGTTGATTTCATCGCATGTCTGTTCTGATCTGAGTACCATACATTCGAAGAGTGGATACTGCATTGTTCTAGATCCGCAAAGGTGTTGGGTCGATTTATCAACGCTAAACGAGATCTTTCTTCAGGAGACAATCCTACTAAAATGGTGTCGACCATCTGTCTCTCATTCCAATTTACTTGTAGTAGTCGAGAGGACTCCCTGATGTCTAAGATGTAATGGGCCAATCTCTCATGATTTCCTTGTACTCGTAGTACGGTCTTTCTCTTAAGTTCCTCATAAATGCCGGTGGGAATAAAATATTTTATTATTGTGGTATGCAGTTCTTCTACTGGAAGGGTAGGGCTTAATGATTCTAGCACACGATTCTTTAACGGGGGTTTACATTTAGGTAGGAGGACTTGCAAAATTTGCCAGTCATTTAGCTGCTGTAGATCCTTTATCTGCAGGAGATATTTGATGAAATTCAGTAGTTTAGTGACATTTAAACCATCAGTGTGTGGAATTTCAGCTAAGAGTTTTTCTACGGGATGAGTGATTTTTCCATAGATGTCTGCGTTATAATTTACGTGTGGCATTACTTTAGGAGGACCAGATGATGCGTTCGGGGTTGTCAATTCGTGCATTCCGGGGCGAATCTGGAAACCACTGGGAGGAGGGCTTCACATATAGTCGGGGCAATTAAATCTTTATTTGGGTCTTGCTCTCTTGTAGGTTGTATTTGCGATACGGCGGGTGAGTCCCGATCCGTGTTGGGTGGAGGGTGTTCTAACGTAGGGGATTGAACTGGGGAGATGTGTAGTTTCTTCAAGGACTTCTCAATTTCATCCATTCGGAACGAGTCAGATTTTCTTCGTAATTCATTGATAATAGTGGGTAATTGACGTAAAGCTTCATCTGCAAAACTTTGGACTTCAGGAGGTATTTCCGTAATGTTAGGCCAGTTCAACAAATTTTTCATTCGCCGGGTTAAATGTTCTATCCTTTGAGTTGTCCGCAATATTACCGCAGGAGATTTCTCGTCTTGGAGGGTTTGGGACAATAAAGTCAACTCACTATACTTGGCATTACACGTTTCTCTCTCGCTCTCATAATCGAGTCCGCTTAGGTTGCTTAACTGCGCGGGTGTATCAAATCCACTTTCGCGTATAGACTTGCGCAATTCCGCGACTGTTACATTCGCATGGGGTAAACCACGTAAAAGAGCTTCATAAGACAGCTCGTCCTTTAATAGTAAATCTGGATTAAATTATGCCATTTTTACCTTATTTCTAACACACTAACATTTATTTTACTACACTATACACTTATTACATAGACAATTTAATTCATGGTTAAAGCATTTGCATTGTTCGTAAGAGAATAACCTCTCTTCTCAGATAAAGACAAAAATTCCACACAGACGTCAGTGTATTGTCAACGATCAGCTGTTCGCTGGAATGTAGGTCAGACTAGTTTTCTTTGTAAACAATGGCATACTTGTTGTATGCGTGGGAACGCGAGAAATACACTTGGGGTGAGGGATGTTATTGTTCTATATAACAATAGCTGACGGCTATCTTTATCGACTGGTTTCAACTGGCTCCAACACGTGGGTGAGTGCGAGGCAATGATACACGTTTTACACAAGTTACAACCCGTAATAAGCTGAGTTTAGTTATTAAATGTTTTACGTTCTATTTTTAATTTCTGTAATTCTATCTATTTTTTTTTTTTTTTTTTTTTTTTTTTTTTACTTATCTCTCTAGTAGCAAAATTAAACTTACGAATTTATTTACACGTAATTAACCTGGTCTAATTTAGTCAATAGTTTATATGTTTCACCGTGACAACAGACATACAACTTACATTCTATGCAGGCATATTCAGGAAACTACAGGTCTTGAATTGTCGCAATATAAACCTGTTAAAGACTGAACAGTTTGACAAGCACTAAAATTCATGTAGGTACTTGCATTGGTGTAATACAATGATAGTTTGTATTATTTTCGCGTACGTTAAATAAATTATACACAAGTTCGTGCGTAATCTTACACAAAATAAATTCACAATGGTAAATTAATACTGTCGCTATTTTTCTTTCATCCAACTTACCCTTTTTGGGGTGACTTGAAATACATTAACTGAGTGCATAGATCAGCAGAGAGTTATCTATTTTTCTTTTACTACGTAACAATTATTTCACACGAAATCAGAGTGCCGCAATTCTCTATGTGACACTCTGTACACGATCAATTCTTTTGTATAAAGCAGAGTGGCGCAACTTTATAACGTTCCGGGTTAAGTTATAAATCCAGGGAACCCGTGATAATTGACGCTAGCCAATTATACAGGCTGCCTACGTTGTAACAAACTGAAAATCAACACAACACTTAGAACAATAATAATTACTCTAATTATAGGACAAAAGGGAAGGTAATTTAACTGATTTATGCACTCACTTCAATATGTAACAAGATGACATCTATTTATTAACAAATAATATATCTATAGATCCCATTACAAAAATTTTCTCATACTGAAATAGTTAAAAGGGGTTTTCTGTCAAACAAACGATCAAACCGATCATGTATTTTACCTCGGATCCGAGTCTCTTTAAATCTAGTAAAGACGTCTGAATTTTACTTTACTTATCAAGAAGGTTACATCGTTACATGAACACCATTTGAAGAATGGTATTATTTAGTTAAGGGGTTAAAAGTTATATCTCAAGAGTAATGTTACAACGTATGATTTTAGAAATTACAGGTTACATTTTTCTAAAACTTAATGCTTAGAGAGTGTCTTTTTTAAAAGTCTTTGACGTGTATGAAAAGTTATATTTTAAATGTACATAATTCTCGGTAGACGAGCTACCGAGTCACCTCTTAGATACGCTTTTTCTGTCCGTGTCCTGGGGCGTGAATCTTCGGTACTCTGTTAGTCGGGGTAGTCATCTGGGTAGTGTTTCCGGTGAAAGCCCTCTGGGTGTATTAACGAGGAGATGGATGTTATGCTGCGTGAAGTCGTGCTGATCCTCGGCGGTTCTGGTAAGTGTTGTTTAGGTGGTAGTCGTCCCTATCTGCAGTTGAGCACGACACATATTTACTGGCACCGTAGTACTGGAGTTTGCATCTTCTTTTACATTGATATCTGAATTACATTACTCGAACAACATTCGAGAGTTCGTTTTATTAATTAACTTGAGACATCACCTTATATAACTTACTAATTCTTTTCTCATTATCACACTTTCTAACAAATTCCTCACTACATCTTCAATATATAACTAGCTCTCCACGCTTTTAGTGGAAGCTAACACTCAATTAAAAATCAAAAAGAATAACAAAACATTTTATGAAGAACCCTCGCTTGGAGGTGTTTACCGTCTGAAAGCCGCATCGTTACTCTTGGATTGTTACAACAGGTAGATTGCAACGACGCGGAGTGAGTACTCCGCCATAATATAGTTCCAACTCTTTATTAATAATACATTCTTATAGTATGACAAAATAAACTATCTAGACTTATCTTGTTTACAGGGATTATTATTACTACTACTTGTAACTTTAAATTATTAATTATTTACATTACGAATTACTGATATTCCTAATTTACTGCCGGTTCGGTATGCACGTTGTGTCCGGAATAGACAGGTCAACGCATGATAAATCTACTAAAGGGTTAACTGTATTATTCTTAACTTTTACATTCAGATTTTAATTACTTATTTAGTTAGATTTTCTTAATTTAATTTTCATTACTATTATGAGTTAGTTCAGGTTTATTTGGTTCAATCGTGCGATTTAAAGTACTTACTTACTTTCGGTTTTTTTTATATTTTTATTATTAAATTTTTTTTAAATTTATTTACCATTTAAATCGTCACAACCTGTGTGTAGTTATGACCAGACTGAACAGCACGGAGTCGTTTACATGAAACAATATTCTTTGCGTACCGCGCTCTCGCGGCTCCAGAACCACGTTGAAAAGGAATGCGAATAAATTCCTGTACTGCAGCATGCCTTAGGGTAATGTTTGAAGTAAACTATTCATTAATATTCATTTACACTTAATCGATGTTACATAACAGTGGTCAAGTAAGAAATCAAGCTTACACATTGTAATTTCATGCCCGATTGTTTTCGTTCTACGTTCTTATTAAAATAAAGTTTTTCCTTTACCGTAAAAATGATTTGCATATTGAATTTTTTCAAGTACGCCAGCGTGATTGTACCATAGTAGCTAGTAATTTATGTAAAATGGACGACTGCGTTTGTGTTTAGGTCTTGGTGTCATGTTCTGTTTCGTGCGCCTGAACGATTTACGCAACGCATTCGGTGTAGACTTCTTATTTATTGAGCTTTCGTATTTCGTTATTTTTTAAATATATAAGATATGTTAGCATTGAAGTTACACACTTCGATGCTAACATACCCCCTGTCAAAATCTACACTTTCATAATAAAAATCTAGGGATGAGAAACAACAAATGCTTTTGCTAGGAAAATTCATTCTGTTTCTCACAGCCATAATCAATGCAGATATATCAACAATCTTTAAATCAGTGGCTGCTCTAATTTAGGAATCGGCCGTCATCCCAAGAAAAATAAGTTTATAGTGACCGCCGCTGTGTTTAGAAGGGGCTTATAGTCTGTGTGAGTATTATGAATTACTCGATACATGTGTCTTATATTCGAATTACTCGATACATCGTACATATAATTTAGAATTATATTATAAAATTCAGGTACATTTTTTGATTACCTATCGTTGTAACTAATTAATAAACCAACAACCAACAAGCGGCATTTCTGCATAATCAAATACATCAGTTTTCCAGAACAATCTTTTCCATATTACAGCAGTAAGGGAGGATACTAGGGTATAATTAATTGTGGGGATATTAGATTTCCGGCCTCTTAAATTTGAAACGACTACTTATACCTGTGTAATGATATCTATTTGACCCCTAGGGCTGTTTACGAAAGGAAAGATTTGCAACATCAACGTAAAATTTGAAATGTAAAATCAGAGCTTCTAAAATCTGATTCTAAAATCAGAGCTTAGAATCCTATGGAGGACTAACGCTATTTTGTGGATTGATCAAGTCTCGGAGTAGTAGTAACAGAAATAATTACCTACGTTTTCATTCATTTTGGTTTACATTGACACGACGCCAGATGCTGGCACGTTACGTATAGTGCTTATCGGTTTTAGGTAAAACATTGTAACTTACGTGATAATAAAACTTATTTGGTGTGGAAATAATTAGTTTTTCAAAGGTTTAATGACTTTTATGCTTGAATTTAAATTTGTTTAAAAACCTGCCGTAGATTTTTAGAAAATCCACATTGTCTGTTATTGGAAAATATATTTTTAAAATTAAAAAAAAAGTTCATGTTTGTTACAGTTTAATATAGGCCTATGTGTTCAATGACTAGATTAATAAATTATTAACTGTCTACTCATTTAGGTGTGTGTCATTACTGACTTTAGAAAATCGTAATGTAGAAAATTGTTTGTTGTTTACCCTGGCTAAATACAACGAATATCTCTTTTATAATGACCATGACATATTGGAAACTATAAAGCAGAATGCGTAGAATCCAGTATCGTCATGTACCACATTGGTTCCATTGTTTTGGAAATCCTAAAAAGCACCCCCCTTATTGTAAATAAAGAGTTTCACCAAGATGGGTTAGTTGATAAATTATGGGTATGCAAAATTAAAAATATTGCAATTCATCAATTTATTTTTAGTCACGATTTGTTATTGGGTGGCTCCACCAAACTTGTTAAATCGTTTTGTACGCTTGTGTTCACTCAAGCTTAAGGTAACTCAAACTATGATTTACCCGATAAATCATAGGTTGAAAAATTAAAATTTACAGAGCTATTAATGATCAAAAAATTAAAGTGGCCGCCATTTTGAATTTGAGATAACAAAATAATTTGTTAAAGAACAATAATGTAAACATGTGCACCAAATCTCATTAATATATCTCAATCCCTTCTTGAGATATAGTTTTCCTTAAAAAAAAACACACAAAATGGCGGCCATACGGAAAACGGCTATGTTTATATGAACTTTGTTTTCCTTATATTGATACACAGAATCCAAATGTGTACAGCGAAGACGCCCTTTTCCGGTACACTCTGTATAATCGATTGGTCTGTAGCGACTGTCGCTTAGCCAGTATTAGCTTGATATCCTCCTACACAACGTGTCCGAATGTCTCTACGGTCATTTGGTCATATACTATTTTACTATATCCGAAATGTACATAATAGTGTCCATATAGATATACATATCATACATACATTTATATAATGAAACGATTATGTTACGCGTTTAATATATAAGCTTGTTAAGCTTGTTAATATAATATCTGTTTTCCACATACAGTGTCAATTCCTCCTTCACATTCCTCTGTCACATTTTCTCCTTCGGAATAAAAACGGGTACTGTTCAGTTCGGCACGATTCAGTACAGTTTTTATAATAACCCCAAACCGTAGAAATATATTATTTGTTATGTATTTATTATGTGATAAAGATGACAATGGTGATGTTTTCGGCGGATGTATGATACAACGAGAGATGAAAAGCATATGATATATAACAATAAATTCGGAGGCTTTTTTTTGTTATCAAAGATAGCAACAAAGTAGACTTTTATATTAAAAATGTATATTCTCTTAGTCGTTTCGTACTATCTGTGAAGAATTCATTTCAAATAATGCATTCTTGTCAGAAGTATAACGCATCTAATGTCATTAACTTATGCACTACCAGTTACAATAAGACATGGGTATAATAGGACGTGTAATAAAGTAGGTCATCTTCAGATGCTATCTTGTTACTGCGTATGGCTGCTGAAAAACGAGGAAGTTGAAAAGGTTATTGTTTATTATTTCCATAGAGTTAGTGAGGACTTTCAAAATCTCATAGGCCTAGAATTTTTAAAATTGTTAAACATCTGACTTCTGTGAGCTCTATAAAAGTAAGTTTTAAGAATATCTCTAAAGTGTAGGCCTAGATAAGAAAAAGATGAGGCATGAGTGATAAGGAACAATTAACGAATATAAAATATAGGAATTTTAAACACATTTAGGTCGCAAGAAGAGCAATTCGAGAAAATTAACTGGGGCACAGAAATAACTTCGTTACAAATAAATTATTCAAACGTTTGATTTATATTGTTAACAAAATTTTTTTACTACTCACATTACCCGCAATACGTTTGAAGCGTTTTTGTGTGTTCTAGAACATACACACACACTCTCTCTCTCTCTCTCTCTCTCTCTCTCTCTCTCTCTCTCTCTCTCTCTCTCATTATCACTCACGAATGTTAATAGCACATAGTATACATTTCTTGTATTAAAATAAAACGTTACATATGATACGTTTTACACATGATTCAACACATGATATGTAACTTATAAGTATACAGAATGTCTCACAAAAACGAAAAATTTTGAAAAACACGTTTCCGCATCGACGCACTTTACAAAAACAATGACAGTGTAGAGGCGCCGCGCCGCGTAGATAATTTCGCCGTTGTTTTAATTTACGACGCCATGATTGTATTCGATCAACACACAGAATCAGTGGGAACGGAATTTTAAGGTATAAAAACTCTTTAAGCACGTTTGAAAACATTTTAAATACTGTATTTAATGTTATAATTGTTCAAAAACATTGAAATTGTTCAAGTTGATTTTATGAGAAGCCCACGACGTTCATTTTATCAGGCATTGTCTCTACAGATCCATCGTACGAGTGTTCATAGAATATTGTCACAGGATTTACATTACTGTCCATAATAGTTGCAAACGTCCAGGAACTTCAACTCAATGATCATCAATGCGACGACAGTTCTTTGAACGAATGCTCGGAAAGACAATCTTGATGAAGATTCATTAACAACCTATGGGCGTTGGATGAAGCCCATTTCTACCTGAATGGCTAAGTGAATAAGCAAGATTTTCGTTGTTGGGTGCAACAAAGTCCTACGGAATTATACAGTGCGTCAGTTACACACTGCTAAGGTTGTGGTATGGTGTAATAGTATCGAGAATGACTTGCGATTACGGCAGCTCGGTGCGTCGGCTGGAAACTTTTGTTGCTGAAAGACTAGAGATTTCCACAAATAATTACAAAAGCCTAGTTTGAAAAGACATAACAACCTCACACACAGCATGAGTACGCCAGTTGCTTGGCCATTGTATAATTTCGAGGAATATTAATATTTCCTAGACATCAAGATCCCCTGACCTGATAGCGTGTGACTTCTTGAGGGATTACCTTAAGAGCAAAATGTACTGCAGTCGACCTGCTACGACAACTCTCCTGTCGCCAACAATCCTGTCGGTACACTGCTTCGAACCATGTAAAGTGTAAGTCAGAGGCTGCAGGAATGTCTGCGTAGAGATGGAACTCACCTTTATCTTCAAAAACAAAATTTTAAAATTAATTATATGTAGTCTTTACTATTAATTACATGAATAAATTTGTTATTAAATACCATTTTATCGAAAATATTTATTTCCCCATATTTCTTGTTTTTGAGACGTCCTTATAAAGTAATAATTACGCTAAACTAACGTTAAACTAATCTAAATTAATAATTGCTACGAAATTACGTAACGCTCTCGTGCAGTCGGCAGGTGCAATTACGTGAAAGTTCTATACGTTTCTCGGGACAGAGCAGTTGCAGTAGCGTAGAAAAGTACCCTCTAGACTGTTCGAGTACTTGTAACTATGCAAATTATGCTGGCACTCCGCCAAAATAATGGAAAATTATTCTGGAAAAGCTGCGGGACCTATATAAGCGACAGCGGCCGGTTTAGAATTTAGTTACACCTGGCAAGATTGTAGAGTGCTGATCAACTGATTGTCAAAAGTGATTACTGGGCTATAATTAGTGCAGAACTCTTAATAGTTGACATTATTATTGCGTGTGGACAAATTTAACTTGAATTATTGTACAACAGTACACTGTTGACTTCACATTGCTATTTGTGACTAATTAAAGCTGGTAATTAGTTATTTCATTGATGTCTGTGGTTTGTTCCACTAATCAACGCGACGATCCGTGAGACCGTCGTAACAATATTAAAATCACAAGCAGAATGATCACTGTTGCACACCCACTATATAAAATTATCCCGATTAGCGCTTTCAAGCTTCACAGCTCATCGTCAGATCGGAATTAAACCAAAATCCTGAAAAAAACCCTTCACTCACATCTCACCCCACCCTACTCACACACAACAAGCTATAATTGAATGTCCCTTCCCCACCATCAGACCTGTCCCACCATCTGGACAGTTACATATTTTTCTAGCAAATTCCTTGTGTTTCAGTGTTGTGTGTGTGTGTATGTGTGTGTGTGTGTGTGTGTGTGTGTGTGTGTGTGTGTGTGTGTGTGTGTGTGCATTCCTTTTAAACCTAGTCTTTCTCATCCACACATGTGTGCCAGTCACACACCCTTATTTTAAAAACACCTAATTAGTCCTAAGCAATTTAATTCTTAATCTTATCTATCTGTCCTCTATCATTTAGGCCTACTTCTTAATTATGTTATAAAATATTTCTTCATTATCAAATTTAATTTTAGTATTAATTAAATTGTCTAACCCTTTTTTCCTTCTTTCAATATTTCTAACTCCTCCCTAAGCTTCCTTTCAACTGTGTTATTTACTATTTTTACAATTTCGTAGACTTCCAAAGGATTAACAAACTTATGGTTGTCTTCTATGAAATGTCTTGCATATAACGAATTCGTTGTTCTATTATCTTCTCCACGTTTGTGGTCAGACAACCTGCATACGAATTTGCGTCCTGTCTCACCTAGGTACACTTTGTTGCAGTCTTTACATTTTAATTTATAAATTCCGCTTTTCTGTAATACTGGAATTTTTTCTATATTCTTATTCCTTATCTTATCAAATACCGTTTCACATTTTTTAATAGCTATATCTACTCCATATTTATTAAAACATTTTATAATTTTTCTAGTATGTGAACCTATGTATGTCAACGACCCTGCATAATTCTTTTGTTCTGGTTCTATTTTAGCTTTTTGTATGTTAACCCTTTTCATAACTTTATCCACTATGTTGGTGTTATAATTATTATTCCTTACAATTCCTTTTATCGTTTTTAACTCCCTATCTTTTGGTTCGGTCTCTTTTAAACACTTCTGAGCACTACAACAAAATGAATTGATTGCCGCCATTTTATATCTATAAGGGTGGTAAGACTCTCTTGGTATATTTATATCAGAATACGATTCTTTCCTAAATATCCCAAACTGTAGTTTCTCATTATCTTTAATTTCTATGTTTAAATCTAAATAATTTGTTTTCTTACCTCCTATCTCTTCTTTAAATTGTGATTTCAACCACTAACATAACTTTCTTCATTAAACTTCTGTTAAGATGTTCAATCGACGACAGGTAATGGACAACAACAATGAGGTAATAAACGACAACAATAAGGTAAGTAAAGTTTTTAAATATCTTAAGTTATAAGTTAAATTGAAGAGGGTTTTAAGTAAAATATGGTTTAATAAACAATGTCTGGATAATAATGTCATCCCAAAATACGCACAAGTTAAAATTAAAAATAAGAACAGTGTGGCTAAAAAGGTAAAAGAACAAAGCGAGAAGTTGTGGATAAAATTGGAAATAAGGTGACTTTACGGCTTAATCATTAGATATAATAGGGAATTATATGACAGACATATGGAATTGTTAAGAATATACTCGTATGTAGAGTTGGAAGAAATATTGTATAATTTTGGTTTGGGGTACGTAGAAAAGAAATTGGAAAAGAAAAATAAAAAAATTGTAGATAAGTTAAATAAATTAATAAGGAAAAACGAAGTAAAAAAGGAACACCTCTCTAAGAATAACTATGAAAAAAGAGTAATAAACCTTACAGAGGTAATTTTCAATACAGAAGAAAAAGAAATGTTAGCAAAAGGCTTAAAATACGCGCCGCCACCAGAATTAAATCAAGAAAAAACGATTATTGAATGCGAAAGCATAATACAAAAACTAGGAAATGAAAATGATAAAAAAAGAATGAGGTGGGAAGTAGGGAATGTAGTAGATAAAATATTTAAGAAAAATTTGTATAATTCAAAAAATGAACAAAAAATCAAATCAACTGTAACTAAAGTAAAGAATAAAATAAAAAAGAGTGATATTATAGTTACGAAGGCGGACAAAGGAAATACAATGGTACTACTGTGAAAAGACGAATACATAAAGAAAACGGAAGAGTTTATAAGCGAAGGACCATATGAGGAAATAAAGTATGATTATACAAGTAAGTACCAGTCAAGGATAAAACAAATGATAACATTTATAGAAGAAAATAAGAAAAAGTATTTATTAGAGAGTAATCCAACAGCACCAACTTTTAAAAGTCAGGTTAAGATACATAAAGAAGGAAAACCAATTAGACCAATTGTTTCTTTTATTAATGCACCTATTTATAAATTATCAAAGGAAGTTAGCAGAGTACTGAAAGAGAAATATGAATTTGGGACAAAATACAGCATAGAGAATAATGTAAAATTGATAGAAAAATTAGAAAATATTAGAATTAATGTAAATACAAAATTGATATCACTGGATGTTAAGGACATGTTTACCAATATCACAGTAAATAAAGTTATTAAGTTAATAAACGATAATAATATGGGAGAATACAGGTATAAAAAGCAGTTGATTAAAGTAATTAAAGAATGTGTAAATTAGAACTATTTTAGGTTTAATAACAAGTTTTATATACAGAACAAAGGTTTACCTATGGGATCTTCATTATCCCCTGTTCTTGCAGAAATATACATGAATGATTTTGAAAAACAATTAATAAGTTCCACTAAGTATAAAGACAATATAAAATTATGGACTAGATACGTTGACGATGTATTAGTAATTTGGGAAGGAAGCATAGAAGAAGTGCATGAGTTTATAAATGAGGTAAATAATAAGGATAAAAACTTACAGTTTAAAGAAGAGATAGGAGGTAAGAAAACAAATTATTTAGATTTAAACATAGAAATTAAAGATAATGAGAAACTACAGTTTAGGATATTTAGGAAAGAATCGTATTCTGATATAAATATACCAAGATATAAATATTCTTACCACCCTTATAGATATAAAATGGCGGCAATCAATTCATTTTGTTGTAGTGCTCAGAAGTGTCTAAAAGAGACCGAATCAAAAGATAGGGAGTTAAAAACGATAAAGGGAATTGTAAGGAATAATAATTATAACACCAACATAGTGGATAAAGTTATGAAAAGGGTTAACATACAAAAAGCTAAAATAGAACCAGAACAAAAGAATTATGCAGGGTCATTGACATACATAGGTTCACATACTACTAGAAAAAATTATAAAATGTTTTAATAAATATGGAGTAGATATAGCTATTAAAAAATGTGAAACGGTATTTGATAAGATAAGGAATAAAAATATAGAAAAAATACCAGTATTACAGAAAAGCGGAATTTATAAATTAAAATGTAGAGACTGCAACAAAGTGTACCTAGGTGAGACAGGACGAAAATTCGTATGCAGATTGTCTGACCACAAACGTGGAGAAGGTAATAGAACAACGAATTCGTTATATGCAAGACATTTCATAGAAGACAACCATAAGTTTGTTAATCCTTTGGAAGTCTACGAAATTGTAAAAATAGTAAATAACACAGTTGAAAGGAAGCTTAGGGAGGAGTTAGAAATATTGAAAGAAGGAAAAAAGGGTTAGACAATTTAATTAATACTAAAATTAAATTTGATAATGAAGAAATATTTTATAACATAATTAAGAAGTAGGCCTAAATGATAGAGGACAGATAGATAAGATTAAGAATTAAATTGCTTAGGACTAATTATTTGTTTTTAAAATATGGGTGTGTGACTGGCACACATGTGTGGATGAGAAAGACTAGGTTTAAAAGGAATGCACACACACACACACACAACACTGAAACACAAGGAATTTGCTAGAAAAATATGTAACTGTCCAGATGGTGGGATAGGTCTGATGGTGGGGAAGAGACATTCAATTATAGCTTGTTGTGTGTGAGTAGGGTGGGGTGAGATGTGAGTGAAGGGTTTATTCAGGTTTTTGGTTTAATTCCGATCTGACGATGAGCTGTGAAGCTTGAAAGCGCTAATCGGGATAATTTTATATAGTGGTGTGCAACAGTGATCATTCTGCTTGTGATTTCAACCACTAACACAACTGTCTTCATTAAATATTAAAATAGTAATAATTTTTTGTACGACTTCTAAAGTCAATACAAAGCAGATCTCTCACTACATTAGGCGTTAAAATCTAATGTTATAATTTTGCTATATTTCAGAAAGTGTGTTATACACTGAGACTTCAAAGATTACTATTTGTATTAATTTAGCAATAATTTGACATACGGGCTAATATTAATTGCACGCGTATAAGTTAAAAACATATAAAGGTAACGTAAAATAACGCGTGACATATCTTAAATTCTTTGGAAGCAATTAAAATTGCAATGAATATAAAATAAATAGACCTATAGTTTTCGTATTGTGTTAAGCTGTCACTTAGGACCGGAAACCCTATTGTTACGGCGCGTAGGAAAGGAAGTAAAGCAATAGAACATAATTGTAAGAAATGACTTTCTCAAACCACTTGTAACGTGATGTATAGTGGGACGGGATGACGCGTCAACCATATGTTTATTTGTACGGAGTAACAAAGCATATTCCAGAATTGTGGAAGCAATCAAATAAGTTTTAGTTGCACCAAGATTATAGGCCTACTTGGCCCACAGGTGCCCTTGACACGTCCACAGAAAAATCAGTACCTAGTAAATTTGGTAGTTCAGTAACTTTAAAAGTATTACAGAATGTACGGGAATAGTCTCCCAACCACCAAACTAGTCTAGAAATGAAGTCAAAAGTAAGGGAAGGAGTTATAAAACCTGAAGTGTTATCAAGCCAAAATATTCAATTGAAGAACAAAATATGGGCCATGTTCTTACATTCAGAAACAAGATTACACTGTGGCCTTTAAAATATACGTACCTGAGGAAATGCCTGTCAAGTGTTTTATACAGACTGTTTTACTGAATGATCAAAGCAAGTTCTCAGTTTCAATTTGTGGATTAATACATTTCTTTGTACTCGTTTGTACTCGCAACAGTCACGGCAATGAGAACGGAAAAATTTTAAACTGTCCCAACAGAACCTCAATTAATATTATTAAGTCAAATATGGTATAAATACAAAGTATTTTTGTATGGGATAAACACAAACTTTTACTGAATTTTATGCTGGCATTATGAATCGATCATTTGTTTTTAACTACCCTTTTGAAGTTAATGACTTTCATGAGTATTATTATTTTCGGCGAATAGTTATAACTGCTTATTATATTTGAAAAATATTGTTATTGTGTGACTAGAGTAAAACATGTCAATGTTATGCTGTCTCATTGAATCCATCTACCGTTGACAAATCTAAATAAGGTTCCCTATACATTTATTGATTGAAGGCGAAATTCATCTAAATTATTATTATACAGAAAAGTCATTTTTAAAATTAGTACTTGCAAAGAGTGCGTAATTGTATATTTAAAAAAACTATCCAATCTTTGGAAGTTTATAACATGAAAAGAATTATTTTAATTTTTGGAAACGAAACAAAACAAATGTGATTCATTTGTTTTCTCCAAAACTAGGAATAATTTCACCATTCCAATCTTGCTATCTCGTTTTCACAACACGTTTGTCTAAGTCCGAAATTGAACATTCTTGATTAATGGTTAATTAGATTTTTTCCCACAGACACGCATGCGTATCATTTTATGAAAATTATATGTTAGGCTCGTGAACCTAAAAACACAAAATTCCTGTGAACAGACAACTTCCTCACATAGGTAGAAAGAATTTGTCACTAAAAAGAGGCTTAAGAATATAAAATGTAGGAATGAACTCTTCGTATTAACTTGACAATATTACCAAACGATGTAATGGAAGGAGAAGCTGTTGAGAGTTCGCTAAGGTTACTGAACCGTTTTCTAGTACACCGACTGAGACGTTTTATTATAATGTCAGTAAACAAGTGCACACATGAAGGTGAGAGCTGTTTTAGTTATCCTCTTGTCTGACGTTATGTCTGACGCACTAGTAAAACGTATAGTTTTTATATTAGGCCTATAACTATTCGACATTATATTCAAACGTTTTCCTTTAATACTTTTATGTCCGGCATATACATAAACAAAGTTGTTTAATGTTTTAGATATGTCAGGATTATATAGTTCCTTTATTAAAATATTCATGTACGTTCTATAGCTTTCAAATTACGGTGACGTGGAACTAACTCTACATAACCTTTTTTAATTCTGTATAATTGCACAACTACTATAATGACGATTTTTTGTTGATTTATATAATTTTTTAAACTACTTTGTCTCTAAATCGTTTCATAAAACACGTAAAATCGTTTATTAAAAAAAAAAAAACACATTTTGTTCTAGCTTTTCGAGGACAGTTAAAAAAAACACACAGACGTTAGTATATAAGCGGTAGTATATACGAAGTAGACTGAATGATTAAAAATACCATCAGTCAAACCCGTTAATTTTTTGGCGAGTTTCGAAATGTTTCCTTAAATAGGCCTACATTTTAAATCACCGTCACATCAAACTAAAATATCCAGGTTTTTTGTTTGTATTTCGGATGTGCGTGTTGTCGTTTCTCGATGCACTTGGGCTGTTATGTAAGACAGCTAACAGAGATCTGCATTTCACGCACACAAGGATGAATACAGAGTGGCTGTGTATGCGTTTTCTATTTGTAAAACCTGTCACGTTCAGGATAGACATGCCAAGGGCTGGAAGCGCCAGCAACCCGGGCGCCACGTCAATTTGGGTCATCAACCTTCTTTTCGCCTTTATTATCTATTGTCTTATTTATTTACAGCAAACGGCACGACAATTATGACGTTAATGATGATGTTCGTCGCCAACAATGACGAAGAACATCATCATTAACAACATGTGAGGCCCATTATTATTATTATTAAACGTTGCGGTTGTATTGACGTTATTATTGTAATTATAATTATTAGTTTAACGATGATGTGGGCCAGTTATTTGGCTATGTCTGATACGTAATCGGACGGAATACAAAGCACACGCACATCTAATACTACGCATAGCATTATCAGGTAACCTAATATCTAACCGATAGAATAGGAACAAAGAGTACAATGTTATGGTCGATGTCTCACATTGTTTATTGGTTAAAAATCTGATATGCTTATAATAAATTACATTAATTTTGTTACAGTGTCATTTAAAAAGTGAATTAAATGGAAACTAACTTTGTTTCTTAAAATTATTTATATTTTTATCTTAGCTACTGAATGAAAACATCTTAGCGCCTTATGAAAACGTAGACGAAAGAGACACATTTAAAGACATAGTAAATAATGTATATTAGTGAATATAACTGAAGGAGTATAACTGGAAGAAGAGAAGGGGAAATCAGTCTTACACTTTAACACTTTTGAAGCATTTCATGACACATGCAGCTGAAAATCTGTCTTCAAAGGCTTGAAGTAGAAAGAGGAAGAGAGAGAGAGAGAGAGAGAGAGAGAGAGAGAGAGAGAGAGAGAGAGAGAGAGAGAGAGAGAGAGAGAGACAAACAGAGATAGACAGGTAGACAAAAAGCAGTCAGATTTGAATATTTATATTTATGTGTATTTGCGTGCGCCCATGTTCATGTGTATTTATTTGTATGTAGTTCTGTTTTCAATAAGACTACGTTAATCTGATTTAACTACAATAACGTCTGCAAGTTACTACGATGCGAAGAAACGGTATAAAGCCGCGTGTCTATTAGCACTAATTATCATTAAAATACTCTACACGAATATCATTTTGACTATATATGCAACAAAATATATAAGATGAAACGAAAGATTAAAAAATTAATGTACTTAACGGTTTGTGAGGCACATTGTGATTCTCATATTTAAAATCCCGGTCGTTTCGCTAGTTCCCTGTTTATGACTTTGACCTTTTGAAGTTAAATATGCTCATGATTTAGGTTCAAGGTCAAGATTAAAATTGGACAGAATTAGAATCGATACTGAATTTCTTTACGTTTGTTTTAAATAAATTCTTTAAAGGCATCGACAACAGATTGTAACAAAACATTCTGCACTTTTTATCCAAGTCTAAAGATCAAAAGTTGAGAATCTATGAATTGAGGTACCCGTGAAGAATAATATGTTTTACTTCAGTTTGTTTTTAAAGTGAATTAATAAAACTTTTGTTATCATGTAAAAAAATACTATGATGTTATAGTTAGATTATTTTAAACTATATATGAAAAACTAACAAAATAACTTGATGGTTCGACATGAGCAACTGTAGCACTCTGAGGAGATGTCACGTTCTTTACACACACGGAGTTGATAATTGATAGACTTAATGAACGCAGTTCGCGTTTGTGTGTCAACTGAGACTACTACAAGGCTACACTGAACATCAATTAACACAAAACGTATCGTCGCGCTTAACATACAAGCCCAAGCTTACATGGAACAATTTGCAACTAATTAAAGTTACAGTGACCTAAATAATTTTTAGAGATCTGCGCTTTTAAATTATGCAGGTAGGTAACTAGAACAAAGGGGACCAAGCTACTCACTTATTCAACCCTCTGTGAAAAAATGGCTGGCCCTTTCCGATAAAATCACCTCATTGCTTGAAGGCCAGTGAGCCGGTTATTGTAAACAGTAAAAAGCGAAATCTCAGTTTTACTCTCACTACTCTTACATTAATCATTACTCTTTATTGTAAACTTTAATTTTTATGAAACAATTTATGAATCAGCTGTAACTATATTAAATATGTTAGTCGCAATATCAGATTAGTAATTTTATTTAATGAAGACATAATAAACTTTTATGGTGGTTATCCGTTGTATTGTTTGTTTTGCTTGTTGCACTCGGTCAGTAATTAAAACGTTACTGGCTAGAATTCCTAAAAACTTTTGTTATGCACGCTGTGTATGCATGGAATGTAAAAAGTAGTAACATCATAATCGGGAGTAATATTAGACGGTTATCGCCACTACTCATTATTTTGCTAGTCTTAATATACAATAGTAAAATAACTGTTACTTTTTAATAAATTATCAACTCCGTGCTATTTAGGTGTACAGTCGATCATGTCAAAGAAATAAATATCAGGCAGTCTTCTTAGTTTTTCATACAGAGTTTAAAATAAGCGAATTATAACGTCACAGTACTTATTTACATTAGAACAAAATTTTAATTAACGTTTACATACTTACATGCATAAGTAAAATTCTATTTCTTATAATATATAGTGTATAGTGTATACGTAGACTTCTGAATCGATGAATTAGAAATAAAAAAGGCTTAAAATAACTATCAAACTGATTAGGCGGACATTTTGAGAAGTCTATGTAAAGGGCTAGTGATCCGGATGGACCCGAGAGTGGCATATAGGAATATTGTACCCATATTAGCAATTCTTGAATCCCCAGAAAGACACTGGGGACGACTGTACTGTAGTTTGGAGTGAAATAGCCACCACTAAACTATTCCTTAACTCACGAACACATGGGTACAGGATCCCAGCCAAGATGGTTAATCCTGTGATTTCTATTTTTGATACGTCAAATGCTCATACGACGATCCGCGATGCCTAGAGTGGTAGAGGTCCTGACTTTCGTGTACGAGCCCAGGATTACGCCCGAAGAGAAAGTTACTAGGGTTCACTTTGTTTCAAACGGACACAAGACTGACGTGAGACGCCCACACAACCACTTGCCACGGATTGGCTCACGTTCGTGCAATACTTCTAGCATTTTAGGATATTCTCAGTCAATTTTCACTCAGTGACACGCACGTTTCTAATCTGTCGAAGGGAGTGGTATCCTTTGTCCTCAAAAGAAGTACGTGCCAGGGCGAATTCCTGAGTACATGAAAGGACACCCGTATCGGAGGTGATTGTCAAATATGTTGCCCCCGGGGCCCCTAAGCAGGATTCGTTACTAGAATACACCAGCTCAAAGTGATATCCTGTGTTTCTACTAATAATTTTATACAAACCACTATGTTGTCTTTGGTATTGACGAGCGCTTTCGGCAGTCAAGCCATCTTCAGGTAATTTACCAACCTGAAAAAAAAAAAAATTTGAGACCACTCCAATACAACAATAAATTAATAGATTGACAAATCTAAGGAGTAGAAGAATAATGGAGCAGAGAAATAAAGTAGAAGATTTCTATAAATATTTGAAAGGTTGGTAAATGACCTGAAGATGGCTTGACTGCCGTAGAGGGCTCGTCAATACCAAAGACAACATAGTGGTTTGTATAAAATTATTAGTAGAAATATTTGAGACCACTAACACTCCAATACAACAATAAAATGATATCCTGTGATATCACTGTCAAGCACCAAGTGACTTACTGCTAGAAAATCAGTACTCACTTATATGATTTAAATACGATATTCCCATCACATATTTCATGCATTAAGGCTCGATACGTTGTCTGCAACCTCGCGACTTGGTGTGGCTTCGTAATTCTCCTTATCCCCCCCCCCCCAAACATCAATTGTAGAGAGTGTTGCGCGTCTCTTGTCTATAGCATCTTGTTATTGACTCAGATCAGCTAGACTGGCATGCTCAACGTTTTTCCGACCCCCTCCTTCCTGTTGTACACTTTCTTGCCGGGAGAAAGGTAGCTACGAACGTTACAAACGTTCTGTTTTAGGCTGCTGACACACGGGCCACTCTGTGGCGACACTCAGTCGCGCCCCTCAGTCGCTTCAGTCAGTGGCTCGTGTGAATGGGTTGGCTTCAGAGACGCGCCACTCTCCATTTGCTCAGTGATAAAAGATTGTTTCGCAAGATTGTTTTGGCTCATAAGTATGTTCTCAAGTAGTGTTTGCATAAAACATTAATTTAGAAGTCATTGCTCTTTTTCTTGTGTTGTAATTACGATACTCAACAGGTCACTTGTAGGAGCCATATGGGCTAGACGCAAATGTATACGACTGTTGCAGAGACTGATAATTTTTTATGGTGCATTCCATACAATACAAAAGTTATTAAAGAAAATATTGCATTCATAATTACTCAATTATTCTTATATTATTTTTATATTATTATTAATAATAATAAAACTTTTCATACAAGAATATATTTTTTATTATTTTTTCAATATAACTCTATTTAAATACTGTTAATTTAAATAATTTTTAATTTGTATATCTGACGATGTGTGTTAAATACTATTGAAACAGTGTTATATTAAAAAAAAGAATTAAAAATATATTCTTGTACGAAAAGTTTTATTATTATTAATAATAGAAAAAATATATATAGAAAAACTTGTTCAAAGCGGAATTGCATGGGACCGAAGTTTTTCTTCGGATTGCACAAGTTCTCGCATTATACAAAACTTAGACATTAGTCAAATACTGCACTTCGTAGACCTTGTATAGGCCTATGTATTTGGTTTCTATTCTATTACATACACCTACATTTCTGTCATAATATAATTACACAATATAATGTCTACCAACTTTAGACATTTATGACTTTAGTTGTTTTATGAAGTTTACACTTTAGTTTAGTGCAGTAGGCCTACTTTATTATTATTACTGCTATTCTAATTTTTATTACATACTTTACTGTAGTACTGATTAGAAACATCCTGATTTATTTTTCATCAGGCTGTCCATTTCACTGAAGTGCATATAAAAATATAACAGAGCTGTTCCCATGCTCTCCCTTTTGCCATTTTGTTTGAATATTCATTGCATCTCGGGTCCCAAATTGCAGGTCTCTGTTCCACTTCAATTATAAATCGATCAGAATCAAAATCCGACATGATAGTTAAAGTTTTTAAATAGTTTTTAGAAACAAGAAAGTCTTATAAAGTTTAAAAACAAATAGTAAGAAAACTCCAAAATTTTATAGAAATTACAGTGTTAATACACGCTTCAGAACACTACTCTGAACACTGCTGTGGCGCGACTGAAAGTGGCCCGTGTGCCAGCTCCAACGCCACAAATCGTCGCCATTCGTGGCGGGGACTGGCTTCTGCCTGCCACAGTCGCGTATCACAGTCGCTCGTGTGCAAGGGTACAATTTAAAACCATGCAAAACAACCGGACGCGACTGAGGGGCGCGACTGAGTGGCGCCACAGAGTGGCCCGTGTGTCAGCAGCCTTAAATATATCACATTTTATGTGCAATTTTTATAATATATACAAAATGAAATTAAAAGAAAATTTAACTTTAAGTATTTTAATTAACTTCTTGTGCTTAAAACACTTTTTTTGTAATCGGTTAAAATATGTCACAGCTATAGCCATGTGGTTTGTTTGTTTAACAAATTGAGTTTTCTAAGGCATTACATGGGTAAAATATATCACATTTAAATAGGTTATCCTTCCATTTCCTGACTTCTGAAACAGCTATAACTGAATCCCACAAAGCAAGGAAGCCATGTAGCCACAATGTGTATATTTACCACAAAGCAGCGGTGTAGCATATGTTACATTTTTCTTCCCAAGTCCCGTGCCTTGTCCCTTCTTATACGATTTTCACCTTAGAATATCCTGGCGACCCCAGAGAGACAGTATAACCTCCGATCGAGAACTGTAATAGGTTGGGACTACCTTATTGTTTTTCTCATTATGTTGTCCTGGAGCCGAAGTCACTATTATACAACCAAATCACCTTGTGATCTGCATTCTAACAGTGAGATACCCCCTTTTGTAATTCAATAAATAAGTAGTTTGTTGGCAGACTACTACTGGTGTCGTCAATACAACTATAGTAAATACTCGTCATTGTGCTGAAGTCGTGGCTGCACGTCGCATACCAGTGCGACGGAGGACATTACCACACACACACACACACACACACACACGGCATCGATATTTGTGTACTACGTACTCTGCACATCCAAAACATTCGTAAATAGTACAGACTCGTGGAAACATACTCAACGCGTGACCTTTACCGTAAGTCAAGCACACCTTCTGTCTTGTGCTAGTGCTCTTGTAGAATAAACCGGTCTGACACATGTACCGCTGCGTTGATGAAGTTGTGACAGTTGTACGGAGCGACACTTGTACGGAGATGAAATTTGTTGACATTTATACGGAGCCCAAAATATTCCCGGAAATGGCCAAGCATGAAAAATTTAGAAAGTTACAGTTGTACGGAGAGTAATCTGGTGCTGGCCAGCCAATTCCCAGAAAATAGCCTATACATTTAGGGTGTTCAACCCTTACACTGTGCAGCGCCAGTATAATCCCGGCCTAATGCATTCTTAGAATTTTGACGCGAGAACTATAAGGGTTGGAATGCGTGGCTGGCAGGTAATGGTTGAGGGGTGGCACTCGCTAAGAAGAGTTCATTACTACAGTTGATATCCGAGTGTCAAGTAGTGTGCGTGCTATAATTTTGGAGATATGGAGTTCAGCGAGACCACCAAAGGAAAACCTTTAGTTATATACAACGGGCATCAGTATGTAGTGGATTATACTAACAAAGAAGAGGTAACTTATTGGCGTTGTATAAACTTCATAAAGAATAAATGCAAAGGAAGACTAAAAACTAAAAACAACACAGTTTTAGGCGAAGGAAGCCATGTTTGCATTCCGGATGAAGCAGCAAATGAAGTGCGAAAACATTTTGTAAACGCAAAAAAGCGTGCAAGAGAAACAGACACTACAATTTCAACTATTTACGCTGAAGATGTAGGCCAGCTCTTCAATCGAGGCTACGACTTAGTCACATCACTACCATCACATAGGAGTGCCAAACAATCGCTGCATCGCATTAGGCGAAAAAATATGGGACCTATAAAAGATCCGACCGATTCGGAAGGAATAACTCTTCAAGAAAATAATTTACTTATGAACGACGGTAGCAATTTTTTACTCGAAGATGACAACAGGGGACCTAATGACAGAATATTGGTGTTTGCCAGCGAAAAAAATGGAAAATCATCTTTATCAAGCTGTCTTTCATTCTTTATCGACGGAACCTTCAAGAGTTCGAGCAAGCAGTTTGGACAGTTATTTGTCATTCACGCCGATCTTGGAAGTTCTTGGGAGGAAACAAACACAATTCCAGCTGTCTACGCCTTGCTACCGAACAAAAAACGAGAAACATAAGATCGTTTTTTCAAAGCTATAAAAACCAACGTGCCTGGATGGAGCCCTACAACTCTCATGATGGACTTCGAAATCGCTATCGGCCAGTCAGCTAGAAGTTTGTTTCCTGAAACAGAGATTTTGGGTTGCAATTATCACTTTAATCAATGTTTGTGGAAAAAAGTGCAATATTGCGGCCTTGTTTCTGCCTACAAGGAAAACGAAGAAATACGCTGTCACATAAGAATGTGTTCAGCTCTGCCACATCTTCCCCTGGAAATGTTGGACGATGGTTGGCTCTGTATTCAGGAGAGCTCGCCTGAAAACCAAAAACTTCAGGAGTTCTACGACTATTTTGTAGACCAGTGGCTCGATAACGAGCATATGCCAAGAGATATGTGGAACTGCAGTGGAAGGCGCCACCGCACTAATAACGTCTCAGAAGGGTGGAATCAAAGAATCAACAGATTAATTTCAAGAGTTCATCCTAATGTTTACTCGCTAATAAAAAATCTTCGAGAAGACGCAGAGTACTACGGCCACCAGTTTGACCGATTAGTTTTAAATATGGACGGGAAAAGAAAGAAGAAGTCAGCAATGAAGACCGACGACACTATTTCAAAGGCATTACAAAGACTCCAAGTTGATGGCAACTTAAAATAATTTCTGGCTTGTGTGGCTTACTCACAGAAATTACAGTAAAGAAAAAGGCTACTACAGGACGACGTCAAACCATTGGCAAATATATCATGTAAATATTGTAAATAAGTTTAATACTCAATTAAAGCATTAAAAAATAAAATAAAATAAAAAAAATAAAAAACATAAAATAAAATTTAAAAAAAATGGGGGACGAAAAGAGACTACCTCCCCGTGGTGTTCCCTGGAAACGATACAAAGTCGGCTGAATGTCTCTTACAATTTGTACAAAAAAGTTTAATACTCAGCACCAGCTCCCTTCTAACCACAGCGTTCTAGCATGTCAAACTGACACGCTAACATTTACCTAGAAAATTGCAAAACCGGTTATTAACAGTCGTTAGTGGTCATTCCGTACAAGTGTCAACATTCCACTTCTGACTTATCAGGTAGAGGAAAAGGCTCTGTACAAATGTATCTCCGTAGAAGTGTCACTCCGTACAAGTGTTCCAACCCCTGCGCTGATACTCCAGTTGTGACGTTACATGTTCTGTTACCGACGGTTCAGTTTACTCCACACAAACTTGTCGCCTCTGTTTCTGTTGGTTCCTAAATCGTTTCTTCGTTAAAAACTGGCATTATGATTCTGGTACTCAACAAAATATAATTAGTTAATCTGCGAGTCATCCATGGAAATATATCACGTTCAGTAATGATGCATCTGTCGTCAGCATTACTGATATGACCGTGACAAACGACTGATATCGTTGAAGATATTTTGAAAAACTGCTTACAGCAAAATAACAATGTTGCTAATATACTATTGGAATTATTAAAAAAGTTTTAATGATAATGATAAGGTCGTAGCTGAATGCAATTGCCAGTACAAATCAATGCATTTTGTTTAGTTTCCCGAGAGTTAACGGAGAAAGGACATTCAACAGTGGTACGTCCTTAACAACTGTATCTAAATCCAAACCAGGGGTTGAATTGCGACCGTAAAACGTCTGCTATTGCACTATTCCACTATGGGTTGCATCCAAGTGTGCAGAGTTTACTTTAACGATTGCAAGAATGAATGATATTGATTTTTAGAAAAATAAATATTACTATGTAACTTTTTTTTGTATCTTGAAGATATGGTCACTACTTTCAGCTATATCTGGAAGATAAACAATTTTGTATTTTTTTGCTATATTTATTAATCGGTACTTATACTTTTCCAACTAGAAATTAGGGCAAGGGGAAAATTATGAAAGAAAAAGGGTGTGACTGAAACTGGAAAATTTTGTCGGTTGCCCTTATTTCCTTCTTAACCACCAAACTGGTTACACTAGCTTAGTTTTAACTATAGCTTTATAACAACTAAAACACACGCGCGAGCGCGCGCGTTCACTTCCTTATCACAAATAATACTGACCTTTGTGAATCTAGGGGTTTTTTAATTGGTTATAAAGTTACATATTTAAAATACCTCTAAATTTTATGTTGATATTACACTTTTGCTTTAAGCGAATTGTTTTATTCCAGACAGTGAGCAGTGTGGAGTTTCCACCTGTATAAAATTTCTTGCATGCTCTGTGAGACGTTGACTTTTAGCCTATACAATATTCCTGGAGCTGACTTATCTACGTACTGAAATTTAATTTGTGCATACGAAGTTGTAGTTTACTGAACAATTAAAATCCTATACAGGATTTCGCCCACTTTCATGATTGTGCCCCGGGCTATGGGCCAGAAGACTAATGGCTAGTAAACGTCGATGTTGATAAAACGCGATTATAAAACACGACTTTTTATTTTAAAATTACATAAACAAATCTTAAATTTTAAGTTTTGACTGTTTTCTTTTTCTCTTTTTTTCTTCTTCGTCGGGGTCTATATAATGTAAGATAAATTAAAAGTTGTGACTGTAATTCATTAACCTGGAATCGAGTGTATATATTACTAAATTCCTGCAAATAAAACTACACCCTAAATATTTTATTAAGGAATTCGTTTGTCAACATCTGTTCTCAGGAACTGAAGTTGCAAAAAACTGTTTTCTCTATGTTGTTCCTAAGCGAAAATATTCTTGCCTTAATTCAACCAATGGGAGCAAATATCACTCCGATACTTCTGCAGCCATAGGCTGTGGTCCAAACAGAGAATTTTCCTGCGGTTTAACTTTTTCATTGCCTAGCCAAGTATTGCTAATTTTGGAAAGCGATATACCTCGTAGACAAACGTATAAAACGTTACAAACATTTACTGCTTCACATTATATAGGGTTATATAAAAATATAAAATGGCACATTATATATCTGACTATTAGTTTTGTTGTTGAGGATGTTAGTCTCGCGTTTGGCGCAGTCGGCGATTGGTCACTGTAACCTCGAGAGCGGTGGCAACTGATTTGGTTTTCGTTATCTGTAACAAAGCCAGATTTGGTTTGCGCCATGGAATGCCATCACACACACACACACACACACTCGTATTTATTCATAAATCATCGAGTGCAACTCGAGTTCGTTGCCAGTCCAGTTGTGAAATTGCCCAAGAGGTTGTAACAGAGTAACAGTTACTGTTCTATGTTTGGCGCTGCCGAGTCTGTTACTTTGGGTTTCTAATTGTGAACAATCATTGTGTGTGGATCGTAATGGATGTCTACACAAATAACGTAATTGTAAAATTGATGCTTATTACTAGTCCATGACTGGTTTCTGATTAAACAGTATGCTGCTAATTCGTTTAATTGTAGTTTACATTTCTTCAAGATATTTTTATTATGCTGATTACAATCTTTATGTTGTTTTTTAAACGAGAAATAAGATTTACAAGGGCATTTTAAAAATTACTCTCCGATTGGCTGCTAAAATACAGATACAGAGAAAATACTTTATTACATATACAAATTACGTGCCACATTATTTTTGTTCCACTTACTCTCTATCCACATATTGGTACTGATTATACCATTCAGTAGCTTTTGCAGTCCCTCAAAAAACGCTGCCGTTAAAGTATTCAGCCACGGGTTGAAGTTGATGCCATTAATGAAATCCTCAGTGGCAACCAGCTAGAGGTTCATCATCTTGGTGATACGATGACATCACTCGTTATGTAGGTGTACCTGACTGCCGATAAGGTACGAGAATGATCGTCCGATAGTCGCGTCTGTGAACTTCTTTAGGTGCGACACTTTCGATCAGTCACGTGAGGTAGTGTCCGGCCAACAGGTCCTGATAAATTTTCTTCTCTCCTTTCTGTCGACTACAATTATAAATATCATATAATTGTTAGATATATCTAACATAATTCTGTTAGATATCATTGTCTGTGTCCTATTCATCTTTTTAATGCCCCCTACATAGAAAATAATTAATTGTACACTATTATTGGTCCATTGTTAATCACTTACAGCTAAACTATTGAAAGTCCACATACAATATACTGGCTCCGAAAATTTTGTAGTAACAATATGAAGGTCCAAACGTAAGATAGCTTGGCTTTAAAAAAGAGTATGTTGGGAGTATTTAAACTAATTGGAAGGAATCATTGCGCATGTTTGAACGAAGTATATAATAAAATGTGATTAAGGTTATTGCAGTTCAGATTAGTTTTGCCAGTTTTTAGAGGCGTTTAAAGTTGGAATTTATAGCTTATAGGTACTTGTCCTCCATTTTGTTTTTCATCTTATTGATTTCAGGCTCATAATTAGCGACCCCGAAAACCTCTCTGTACCAATTTCATATAAACTGGAAGACGAGTTTCATATTTTGACCAGGTTTTCAGGATTTAGAACCACTGTATAATGCTATAGGCCTACACGTCATATCCAGTTTGCGTGTATCAGCCAATGAGTGGTTTTTTTTTAGAATAGTTCTCACAAATTCTGCTTCCATAGACCTTATAATAATAATAATAATAATATAAAAAATTTTTAAATAATAATAATAATAAGTAATAGTTATTATTGTTATTATTATTATTATTATTATTATTATATCTTCTACCGATGCCAATTATTTTCTTGCACATTTTTCTTTAAATCTCAATCCAGAATAGTTGGGTGGTCATAAGTAAGAGTACAGGGGAAAAAGGATGAGGGTCCAATTTTTATCAAAATTGAGCTGGCAGTGAATTTGTATAGTTTAACCCCAACAGAATATTGTAAATTACTCCAAAAATGCAAAAAGGTTGAATGTCCAGAGATATAAAGCTTCAGGTGCCAGTGTATGTGAGCTAAAAGGATGAGGGTCCACTTAGTTGGCTGTGCTGACTGCAGAGTGCTCTGCTTTCAGTTCACCCAGCTGTTGATTGTTTACTGTTGTGTAAAATAATGTGCTCTACAGTGTTAACCCAGTGTTGGCTTATTGTTTTTTAAACCTTGTTTAATTACACTTAAGGAAAGCAGATTCTTTTTACAAACTTAAGAAAAAAGCTAAGCTTGACGCGCAAAAAGACAAGACCAAAGAAGCAATCGCCATGGACTATCAAAAAAAACCTTCCTCTCCCAAACATTAGCACAAACGATGTTTACTACCGAAGGCAGTTATCATTGTACATGTTTAACATACACCAACTATCAAACTCTGAAGCTATTTTCTACACTTATGCTCAAATCTACGGCAAGAAGGGAGGAGATGAGGTTTGTTCCATGCTGTGGGATTTCATTTTTAACCATCTTGACTCTCAAGTAAAAGAACTTACAATTTTTTGTGACTCGTGTAGTGGTCAGAACAAAAACTACGCCATGTTTCGAATGCTCCACTACATTGTACATTACACCAAAAGACTAGAAACAATAACAATGCTATTTCCTATTAGAGGCCATTCTTATTTAGAATGTGATAAGAACATGGGTTTGGTTAACCAAAAATATGTGGTTGAACTTCCTTCCGACTGGAACGAAGTTCTTGAAAATTCCAGATCCACACCAACACCATTTAAAGTCATTTCTTGCGAAAATCAAGAAATATTCAGGTCGTGGACCACATTCCTTTCTCCTCTGTACACAAAAATGTGTCCCTTCAAACCTCGACCAGTGCGGCAACTTAAGATCGTCCGTCACCACCCTCGAATGATCTTACATCGACAAACCTACAATGGCAAGGACGAAGAAAGTGTTGTTATCAAACCCAAGAGGAAACAAATATCTCTACCAGAAGGCTGTTTTCACCTTCCTGAACTAGCATATGATGGACCTATACCTATCTCAAAAGCAAAGTTTGATGACATTCAGCACTTGAAAAAGTTTTGTTCTGTAAAAGCTCAAAAATATTTTGAAGCACTCCCTCATTTGTAAAGTTTTCTGTGTATTTCTACTAGCCTATATTAGTTTCAGATCATAACTTTATGAATAGGCCAATGTATGCAAGTAAAGTTCTTAATGGTTTCAAACTAGCCTACATATTTTAATAGACTTCACTACAAATGACTGGACATTCATCGTTTTTGCTTAGTTTTTTGTGACATTAATTAAATATAAGTATTTTTTATGTACTAAATTCATGTATAAAAACCCAAAAACATAATGTACATGTACCAGATAATTTACTAGTTAAAGTAACATCAAACTAATTGAGGTTTTTTAGTTTATAATTAAGTAATTTAGTTTTAAAATTAAACGAGGTTTCTCAAAAGTTTGTTTTCTGTACCCTCATTTTTTTACTCCTGTACTCTTCAAGTGTGAAGACATCTGATTGGTCTGATAACCGTTCTCCCTTCCTTTCCTAATTATAATCATAATTAATCCTTATTTTGTGTCCTAGATATCTTTAATGCCTTCAGTGGATTCTATATCTGAAACTAACGTTTTAATACATAGACTTGCTTAATTTTCGAAGTCTCCTTCCCTAATGAGCATATTGTTCAGGTCGTTGATTGACCTCCTACTGTCACCTCTTAAAAGTAGTTATACCAACTGTAAACCCGAACGTACCAATTATCAAATATGATTTATGTTATCATGTACAGAGTTGTGAGCCTTCAATTACAACAAACGTTTTACTCATTAAAACTCAGAACATTCTTTCTGCTTAGCGACTCCGATGATGACTGATAAATGACGTGATGGTAATTTTGTCACATCGGCTTCTTCATGTCTTCATTGTTGTCAGCATCGACATCGTCATCGTCGTCGTTGTTGTTATAGTCACAGGATGCAATTGTCACTATTGTGTGCCAGGAGGCCTACAAAGTACATCAGTCCAGTTGTGTTATGCTGTCGACTGCCGTAACTTTGCTTCGTGGCAACTCTGTGCAGTCGCTATTGTGTGCCAGGAGGCCTAAAAAGTACATCAGTCCAGTTGTGTTATGCTGTCGACTGCCGTAACTTTGCTTCGTGGCAACTCTGTGCAGTCGCTATTGTGTGCCAGCAGGCCTACAAAGTACATCAGTCCAGTTGTGTTATGCTGTCGACTGCCGTAACTTTGCTTCGTGGCAACTCTGTGCAGTCGCTATTGTGTGCCAGGAGGCCTACAAAGTACATCAGTCCAGTTGTGTTATGCTGTCGACTGCCGTAACTTTGCTTCGTGGCAACTCTGTGCAGTCGCTATTGTGTGCCAGGAGGCCTACAAAGTACATCAGTCCAGTTGTGTTATGCTGTCGACTGCCGTAACTTTGCTTCGTGGCAACTCTGTGCAGTCGCTATTGTGTGCCAGGAGGCCTACAAAGTACATCAGTCCAGTTGTGTTATGCTGTCGACTGCCGTAACTTTGCTTCGTGGCAACTCTGTGCAGTCGCTATTGTGTGCCAGGAGGCCTACAAAGTACATCAGTCTAGTTGTGTTATGCTGTCGACTGCCGTAACTTTGCTTCGTGGCAACTCTGTGCAGTCACTATTGTGTGCCAGGAGGCCTACAAAGTACATCAGTCCAGTTGTGTTATGCTGTCGACTGCCGTAACTTTGCTTCGTGGCAACTCTGTGCAGTCGCTATTGTGTGCCAGGAGGCCTACATCAGTCCAGTTGTGTTATGCTGTCGACTGCCGTAACTTTGCTTCGTGGCAACTCTGTGCAGTCGCTATTGTGTGCCAGGAGGCCTACAAAGTACATCAGTCCAGTTGTGTTATGCTGTCGACTGCCGTAACTTTGCTTCGTGGCAACTCTGTGCAGTCGCTATTGTGTGCCAGGAGGCCTACAAAGTACATCAGTCCAGTTGTGTTATGCTGTCGACTGCCGTAACTTTGCTTCGTGGCAACTCTGTGCAGTCGCTATTGTGTGCCAGGAGGCCTACAAAGTACATCAGTCCAGTTGTGTTATGCTGTCGACTGCCGTAACTTTGCTTCGTGGCAACTCTGTGCAGTCGCTATTGTGTGCCAGGAGGCCTACATCAGTCCAGTTGTGTTATGCTGTCGACTGCCGTAACTTTGCTTCGTGGCAACTCTGTGCAGTCGCTAATTCTTTACATTTTCTATTATTAAAAGTTTTTCTAACATGCATTAATTTCATGCATTCAGTCATTAACACGCATACAATTTTAAAACATTTTTGTCAACATTTTGACACATTTTGTTAAGGTTCGAAATTTATTCTCAGCATCAGGACCTTTGTACGGACAGTGAAAAAGTAAATAATACGTATGTAATAAATGTTAATGTTTGTGAAATATTATAAATATTCTTCACACACACACACACACACACACACACACACACACACACACACACACACACACACACACACACACACACACACACACACACACACACACACACACACACACACACACACACACACACACACACACACACACACACACACACACACACACACACACACACACACACACACACACACACACACACACACACACACACACACACACACACACACACACACACACACACACACACACACACACACACACACACACACACACACACACACACACACACACACACACACACACGCACACGCGCGCGGTCAAAAACACTCGTGACGTTTGTATTATTTCCGTACTGTCTATATAGGCCTACGGATCCTGATTACGACAATACATTTTACTGAATCGTCGATACAAATGTTTAAAATTTTGTCTAGTTAATGACAAAACCACAATAAGGTTTTGATCATTTATTAACTCCTTAAGTTACTCTGTTTTTGAAGTCAGCTTCGCGTCTTAATCTACTTAGTGGTTTGACGAACATCTTCGGAGTCTTCTCCATTCCAGCAGTTCTATCTTTTTTTAAATTACTGTCTTTACATCTTCTCTAACATGATTGGACATTACCAATCAAATGATTCTGAACATTTGTTCCTTAATTTAAGTTTTTCTAAGACATATTCGACATTCTTCTCCTATTAAACATTTCTGTAGCATCGATCTCTGTATTTTATCACTTTTGTTTATAATCCAGATTGACAGCCTATGTTTGTAAGAGAAATGCAAGTCACTTAACAGATTCATTTATCTTATTTTCGGAAACTTGTCCATACCTCCAAACTCTTACCACTCCCCTATCTTGATGACTAATTTTGTAAACTCTCCCCCCTTTGCACTTTGGATTCCGCGTACATGATGTTAATTTAAGACCCTTAAATATCCACTTTAAACAAATCAACGTGCTTAATTTTGTTGGGCGTGTTATTTGTGAGTGTAACAGTAAACATGAACGTAGTTTTGGTTGAGTTCACTCCAGACATTTGCACTACTTCCGTGCACGTTGATGAGTCTCTACCCTTCGGCGAGTTTCATACCACCGCGCCTTCCCAACAGTTTTCCTCCCATAATTTCCGAACGTGTGGAGTGACAGAATAAACGATATGTAGTCTTAACGTATGTAACGCTGTCTCTGCCAGGGCTCGACTTACTTCGATGTGCTAACAACGTTGCCTTACAAACTAACTGTGAAAGAGCTCCGTTATAAGTGTTCCATTTCCCACTTCTCATTAACATTAACAATTCTTATGTAAACATTGTTATTTATAACTATTATTAAAACGCCTATGTCAATGACAGCCATCATATATTTGCAATTAAGGTATTTTGTTACTATAGTTTTAACATTTAACTTGCAGTAACATTGCGTTGATGAAGCTTGTTAACGTTGACGATCGGCTACGCTACGCTAATGTCAAAAGCCATTTACCGACGAAACGAAACGTTCAGTGCTGGTTGGTATTTTGAGACAGACAGACAGACATCAGCGGTGAATGTTGAGCAACTTCAAATTGTATCCTACTTTCCAACAAAATGTCAGTCATTATTGCTGTAATATAAATTAATTTAAGTGGAAATAAAAACTGGAAATAATACACTGCACTGAGTAATACAACAGGTGTGTGTGTGTGTGTGTGTGTGTGCATTGTGAACATTATAAACTTTCATTGTGATGTTATACAGTAAAGTAAAGCAGACACACTTCGGACAGATTGTCCTAAACAGGAGGTAGTAGAGGAAAATAGGAAGTTCATAAACAGAGATCAAAAAGCGGAAGATACAAACCGCATGGATAAATGAGGTCTACTCGCGGAATCAGATGTGTGTACCATTCAAGATAGTTCAAAATAGTCACTTTCCTTAGTTACAAAAATAATAAAATTATGTTATAGCGTTTTAGTATAGGATACATAAAAGGTTTGCTAGAAATTACACCATTTTTACTACAATTTTTATTTTTATTTTATTGTACTTACGCTTATCTTTTACGCTCGTCATCACGTTTTAATCATTTCGTGTGTTCCCATTTGTACAAGCCGTGATTCGGAACCTGTATCCTGTATTTGTCATAAAGTTAAAATATCGGTATGGAGAACCACAGATGACTTCCATGTTCTAAGATTTATAATTAAAATCATTTTCGAAGTGAAATAATTCCAGAGACCCTACTTCTTTCTTCAGCCTTAACCACAGTACGTGCTCACTAACATATACCACCTCACGTTAGCGCACTCGATTTTCACTGATGATGGCAGTCGATAGCACTGCTGAAACGACTGGTTTTGTAGAAAACATTGGATCACGCCAAACAGCCCGGGAAGGAATTTTAACAACAAACTACTTCTTTGTTGCCGATAACGTAGTAGGCCTACACATGACATATAAATAAAAATTATCCCCTCCCCTATGCAAAAATTGCAAAAATTTATTTGATTCTGTTTGAATGTGCGGCAGTTATCATTTGTCATAGAAAATATCGTATGGAGATCCATACATGACTTACATGTTCTAAGATTTATATTTAAAATCATTTACGAAATGAAATGTTTCCATAGAAACTACTTCTTTCCACTTATTGCTTCAGCCTTAACCACAGTACTGTGGTCAATAACATATACCACCACACGTTATCGCACTCGATTTTCACTGATGATGGCAGTCGACGGCACTGCCGAAACGTCTGGTTTTGCAGAAAACATTGGACTACGGCCAAACAGCCCGGGAAGGAATTTTAACAACAAACTACTACTTTGTTGCCGATAACGTAGTACACATATAAAAATTATCCCCTCCCCCTTCAACTATAATTTTCATTTATAGACAATTACCTCCACCCCGTTCAACTAGCCTCTTCATTTATAGATATTTCATCTACGTTTCTATAGTGGATTATTAAGATCTTCTTATCAGGAAACTTTATTTATCAAAATTAAGTACTTTACTCTTGTTACAACAAAAAATGTTTCAGGTAAACTGCTCTTTCCCCGTAACCGATCTTCACCTAAATCAAAAGGCCTTGAGTCTTCTACAACTCAGGCAAATATGTAAAAAATTATTTGATTCTGTTTGAATTTACGGCAGTTATCGTTCTTCATGAAAAACGTTCTCTTTTTACAACATAAAATGTTGCAGGTAAACTACCCCTTTCTCTTAACCGAACTTCACCAAAATCAACAGGCCTTGAGTTCTCTACAATTTACGGACGTATGCAAAAACTTATTTGATTATGTTTGAATTTAAGGCAGTTATCGTTCGTCATAGAAACAATTATTCTTGTTAAAACATTAAAAGTGGCAGGTAAACTACCCCTTTCCCTTAACCGATCTTCACCAAAATCAATACGCCTTGAGTTCTCTACAACTCAGATACATATGTAAAACATTATTTGATTCTGTTTGAATTTACGGCAGTTATCGTTCTTCATGAAAAACGTTCTCTTGTTACAACATAAAATGTTGCAGGTAAACTACCCTTTTCCTTTAACCGATCTTCAACAAAATCAACAGACCTTGAGATATCTACAATTGATGAAGGTATGCACAAAATTATTTGATTCTGTTTGAATTTGCGGCTGTTATCGTTTGCCATATAAAATACCCTTGTTAAAACAAAAAATGTTGCAGGTAAACTACCCCTTTCCCTTGATCGATCTTCACCAAAAACAATAGATCTTGAGAACTCTACAATTCAGAGTTGCATGCAAAACATTATTTGATTATGTTTGAATTTGCGGCTGTTATCGTTTGCCATAGAAAAAATCTACAGACACACAGACACACACTTAGACAGACAGACACACACACAGACACTTTTCAAAAAATGACTTTTTTTCATGTTTTGAGTGTAGTACTGCAATTATCTCGAACACGATTTTTTTACTTCCATGTTCCTTAAGGAAATGGAAGTATGGTGATGGCAAAACAAATCGTGTTCGAGATTATTACAGATTCTGATTGTACTACACTCAAAATATGAAAAAAAGTCGTTTTTCGAAAAGTGTCTGTGTGTGTGTGTGTCTGTGTGTCTGTCTGTCTATGTGTCTGTCTGTAGATTTTTTTTCTATGGCAAACGATAACAGCCGCAAATTCAAACAGAATCAAATAATTTTTGCATAGAGTCCTGATTTCTAGAGTACTCACGACCTATTGTTTTTGGTGAAGATCGGTTGAGGGAAAGGGGTAGTTTACCTGCAACGGTTTTTTTTTATCAAGGGTAATTTTTACTTCCATATTCCTTAAGGAATGGAAGTATGGTGATGGCAAAAAAAATTGTGTTCGAGATTATTGCAGATTCTGATTGTACTACACTCAAAACATGAAAAAAAGTCGTTTTCCGAAAAGTGTCTGTTTGTCTGTCTGTCTGTCTGTCTGTATGTGTGTAGATTTTTTTTCTATGGCAAACGATAACTGCCGCAAATTCAAACAGAATCAAATAATTTTTTGCGTACAGCCCTGATTTGTAGAGTACTCACGACCTATTGTTTTTGGTGAAGATCGGTTGAGGGAAAGGGGTAGTTTACCTGCAACGGTTTTTTTTATCAAGGGAAATTTTTTTTTTGGCAAACGATAACAGCCGCAAATTCAAACAGAATAAAATAATGTTTCGTATACAGCCCTGAATTATAGAGTTCTCAAGACCTATTGTTTTTGGTGAAGATCGGTTAAGGGAAAGGGGTAGTTTACCAGTAACGTTTTATGTTTTAACAAGGGTATTTCCTATGGCAAACGATAACAGCCGCAAATTCAAACAGAATCAAAAGATTATTTGCATACAGCCCTAAATTGTAGAGTTCTCAAGACCTATTGTTTTTGGTGAAGATCGGTTAAGGGAAAGGGGTAGTTTACCTGCAACGTTTTTTTAACAAGGGTATTTTCTATGGCAAACGATAACAGCCGCAAATTCAAACAGAATCAAATAAGTTTTTGCATACAGCCATGATTTGTAGAGTACTCGAGACCTATTTTTTTTGGTGAAGATCGGTTAAGGGAAAGGGGTAGTTTACTAGCAACATTTTTTTATCAAGCGTATTTTCTATGGCAAACGATAACAGCCGCAAATTCAAACAGAATCAAATAATTTTTTGCATACGTCCCTGAATTGTAGAGGACTCTAGGAATTTTGATTTTGGTGAAGATCGGTTAAGGGAAAGGGGTAGTTTACCGGCAACCTTTTACGTTTTAACAAGAGTAAAGTACTTGAAAATTCATTTAAACTTTTTTCAAACAAGGGTAATTGTTAAAAATAAAATAATTTTGTTGCCAGGCAATAAAATTATAGTTTTTTCATTTATGTATTTTTTTCTCAGTTATGTACTGTTTACGTTTCCATTTTATTATTATGACTACCGCAATGAAAAGGCAGGGAAGACACACACACAGTTCGCGTTATTTCTGGCCTCATGCATGTTTATTTTCTTACATTTGCACGGTTTTTAAATGGAAAGTGCCGAACCCATACCAACATAACGCATGCAAGCCGAAAAAGTGTCCAGCGTGGATAGCGATTTGCTTCCTGTGGATCGCTGGGCAATGTAACTGCACGTGTTTACAGAGGAACGATTCATAGACAGACTTTTCGTCTTTAGGGAATGAACCCTCTGCAAGATGCTCCTTCTTTTCCGCGTGTTTGTTCTGTGAAACGTACACTGTAGATTCACAGCTTTATTCTAAGCAACGTTCAATAGGAAATGTTGAAAATTTTTGTCCACGGTGTACCCTCATACACACTAAACCTGCTCTGATGTTTTAATTACGGACATCATAATATTAAAACTTTGGAAACTTGAGCACTACTTAATGGAGATCAATCATTAACTTATACAAGCCATTAATTTTATGCATATTTTTTATATACATATGTGTACAACGTTATCGGCAACAAAGAAGTAGTTTTTGTTAAAATTCCTTCCCAGAATATTTGGCCGTAGTCCAATGATTTCTACAAAACCAGACGTTTCGGCAATGCCATCGACTTCCATCATCAGTGAAAATCGAGTGCGATAACGTGAGGTGGTATATGTTAGTGACCACAGTACTGTGGTTAAGGCTGAAGCAGTAAGTAGAAAGAAGTAGTTTCTATGGTAATATTTCATTTCGAAAATGATTTTAAATATAAATCTTAGAATATGGAAGTCATGTATGGTTCTCCATACTGATTTTTTTTTTTGGCAAACGATAGGAACCCACAGTAAGGAAACTAATAAAGTGACGGTATAACTGCCGTACCCGATCGCACTCACATCAGTAATTAGGAACCCACAGTAAGGAAACTAATAAAGTGACGGTATAACTGCCGTACCCGATCGCACTCACATCAGTAATAATTAGGAACCCACAGTAAGGAAACTAATAAAGTGACGGTATAACTGCCGTACCCGATCGCACTCACATCAGTAATTAGGAACCCACAGTAAGGAAACTAATAAAGTGACGGTATAACTGCCGTAACCGATCGCACTCACATCAGTAATTAGGAACCCACAGTAAGGAAACTAATAAAGTGACGGTATAACTGCCGTACCCGATCGCACTCACATCAGTAATTAGGAACCCACAGTAAGGAAATTAATAAAGTGACGGTATAACTGTCGTACCCGATCGCACTCACATCAGTTAATTCTGAACAAATAACAACAGTTCCAACGGCAATGTATCTGACGAGCAAGTGACTGAATAGGAAATCAGAGAGGCAGCTAAGATCAGGAGATGTACCTTAGACAGCTGTTACCCCCGGCTTCGCACGCGAATATTTAATTTTTAATATGTATGTTAATGTAATTTTAATTGTTAATCCTATATTTAATACGCAGTAAGTAGTACTAAGAAATCCATTATTTTCTTCGATTTCAAACGAAACACTCGTGCTGCTAAGTCTTGGCGATCTTGAGATGAGTGACACTGATGTAGTAATTCCCAAAGAACCTCTTCCCGTTTAGGATTTATACTAAACGTTATAAATAAATCGGGACGGGAATACTTGCGAACATAGCAGAAAGCGTCTCGAGTTCGTTCGTGCATATATTGCGGTCCACCAGTAAAGCTCGACGGTAGAATAACCAAACCGCCTATATGCCATTCGCTTTCGCGTGGCACCTAAGGGATTAGCAGACCCTATCTCTCGCACGCGCACTCACGAGCGCCCGGGCCACACACCCTTGCCCGAACGCGCAGGTATACAGTAGCTTCATGAAACAGTTACAAATTATGACACATTTAAATTGAATGATAATCCAAATTAAAATATGATTTTCGTAATCTTCGCTAAATTGCGAGAAAAATGAGTCCTCTCAACATATAGTTACTGTTAACCATGTAGCGTCAAGGGAGTATATTTGGATTTTAGAAAAAAAAACACATATTGCAGTACTAAAAAGACGAGTTTTATTTAAAATTGAGAATGGCATTTTAATATTATATAAAATCGGTTACCAATGATAAAAACTTACTAATGATAACATTACAATTAATGTTAAATAAGTACAAGATGAAATATATTAGACTTTTAGTTTAAATTCCACATTATTATGTTTTTAATTTTTATAAAATGGTAAAGCCTATTTGTAATACATAAATACAGTACTAAAAATATTTTACTCCTGGATGTGATGGGCATTTTTCTCTTAAAATTTTACATTAACACACGAAAAACGACATGAATATAAACCCAATATTTTCTTTAACTTTGATCGTTTCGAAAATATATTAATATATAAACGAAAAACACCTTTATTAATAGATAAAAACAAACAAAAAATACATACTTAAGAAATGTATAACAAAAATACATGCTTAAGAAATGCTTCTTTTAAATAACTTTAAACAAATACTATATACAATACAATGTTGTTTTTCTTATGTACAAACTTATAAGTAAAATTTTTACAAAATTAAAAACCCCATCTTAACAAAAGTGGGTCATAAACGAAATATTTTTCGTGGTTTTATTTACAGATAGCCCATATTTATGGATAAACAAAAAAACCTTTAGTAATAGATAAAAAACAATTATAACAAAAATACATACTGAATAAAAACTTTTTTTAATAACTTCACACGAATACTGTATGCAATATAATGATTTTTTTATTTACAAACTTAAAAATAAAATTTTTACAAAACTAAACAAAATTCTAATCCTACAAAAATAAGAAACGTGGACTACATGTAAATCATAAGAGTAAACTTCTCCATATTGAATAATTAGTTGAAACCATAAAATTCTAATAACAAAGTTTTGGTCCACCGTATTAAAAAACTCTAATATATAATTATATTACATATAATTAAGAACACAATGTAGTCTGAAATGCTCCCTTAGGCAAAGAGAAAAGATTTATAATTTGCCATGCTGGAGGCCAGAAAGGATGGATCGAAGCTCCAACACTCGTGTTTGAGTCAACACCAGGTTGTTTTGAAAACTGGTTGTTTAATACACTAATCCCCGCAATACCCCCTGCAAGTACGATAATCAAGAAGACGCCGACGATGGCCTTAGTGCCGAAATCGGTCAGTCATGAGTTAAAAATAAAATTAATTTCAGGGTAGATTATTTTCTTAATTATATATTATATAACAGTAGCCCTATCCTGTGAACACATAACTTTAAATATATTAATAAGTCCTCAAATCGTACCTGGAAAATCTTACATCAGTGGGTAGCACCCGATGTCGTCGTCTGAGTCATCGTCGGAATCACATTCACTGCTATCATCATCGCCTGGGCACAAATTGATTATTAACTCCTGAACACTTTGGTCGTGCAATCCTTCACTCTGCCAGTCTGCGTCCATGGCTTTCTTGACATGTTGAACATACCTTGACCACAATTCCGGTGTGACTTGGGCGACCGCCTCCATAAAAAGTTCCTTCACATCCTTCAGCTTGAAAGTTTTATTTCTTTCCTTCACGTACGCCTTCAAGTAAGACCAGACCATTTCTATAGCATTATAATGGGAATGGTAAGGTGGAAGCCTGATAACTTTGAACCCTAATTCGGTGGCTTTAGTGTCAATGGCATATTTTGGAATTGGAGGCTTGTGTAATTTTACCAATTCGTAGATTTCTGGCTTCCGGAAGTCAGGGGGAAATGGAATTTTCTTCTCTTTCAGCCAGTGGATCATTGCGGTTTTTGTTGAGCTTGAAGTTGGTGCTTTGTCTATTTTTCTGGAATGGTACGGAGCGTTGTCCATGATTATCGTACTCGCAGGGGGTATTGCGGGGATTAGTGTATTAAAAAACCAGTTTTCAAAAACTTTATGGTCCATTTCTTCGTGATAATCTCCCGTCTTCTTTGACTGAAACACGAGTGGGGGAGCTTCGATCCATCCTTTCTGGCTTCCAGCATGGCAAATTATCAATCTTTTCCCCTTGCCTAAGGGAGCATTCAATGTCCCCTTAACTGTATCGTCGGTCCATCCTTTGTCATTATGTACATTTTCATTTAACCATGTTTCATCTAGGAACACAACATGTTCAATATTTACATTTCGGACTTTACGTAAAAACTGGCATCTTAATAAAGCGATTGTAGACTTTTCCGTCAAAACCCTTCGGTTATTATACTTCTTGTAAACGAACCCCAAATCTCGTACAATACGATGCAATGCCGTCTTCCCGCCTTCGAACAGACTCGCATTCTTCAACGAACTCACAAGTTTCTCGAGGGATGGTATCTCTCGCCGCTCGTAGTACTGCAGGATGTGCCGCATTATGGCCGATTTCGCAAACTCGTCGAGGCCCGTCACTTTTCTATTTCGTTGTGGCCCTCCTGATGTTTTCCTAGGCGTTGTTATTTTTATCTTCTTACAGGCTGAAACTTCATTAACTACGTTGTCTTCTCTGTCGCTCGCATCATCTTCCACGGTCTCAGTTTCCTCCCGTAGCGCTGATTTCAATTGAGCATTTATCCGGGCGACGCCGGTTCGTTTGGGAACATTACACGCTGATGAAACTCTTTCCAAACTCTTCTTACATCCAATAGAGAGGCCCCATATTATTTTTTCCCATATAAAAATACTGTATCACCGAAGCAACTATCGTTCTTGCTTGCGAATGTAACACTTGCTTAGACTTACAGGACATAACTGTAACACTTAAACCTCCACGCACAGCACAACACCGACCACATTACTAAGGAAAGCCACCGACAATAATGATGCTTTCGACACCCCCGACAGTGGCGCTTACTTACTACACAGGAAGTGAGTCATATTCATTGTCGTCGAAAGCGGATGCCCTATACACAGGAAGTGAGTCATAGGGTTGTTTCGGCTAATATCTTTCATAACGACGCTTAGTCAAAACTAAACTCCGGACAGACTTCAAAATGTCGCTGAACAGCGGTTCATTGTAGCTTCGAGGTAGTTTGTAGAATTAATAATAATTAAGATAAAAAATAATTCAACCAGTTACCCGCACTTACATGAAGAAACTGTGAGGTTAAAAAGTAAGCTTATTTTAATTCTGCACTTACAAGTTTACATTTTAATTGATACATGCTGTGTATAAACACACTAAAAATAAATGTAAAAATAAATCAACAATATATAACACACTTTGATGTCGAAATGTAACCAAAAAAAAATTAATGGTACCCGGTATATTAAATATAAAATACTACTATGCATGTTGAACATCATATATTATCATAATCATACCGTGTTTGGTGTCATTTTTCTTGGAATTGCACGAAGTTTACAAATAAACTGATGTCAGTAGTTAAATTTTATATTTTAAAGAAGTAGCAATTACTCAATTAGGGCCCCAGTTATGAGTCATCTACCTGCCGGCCGGAGCGGACGCGAGCAGCTGTATTTGTGTGCGTGTGTGTGTAAGGGTCTCCTAATCCCTTAGGTGCCACGCGAAAGCGAATGGCATATAAGTTCACAATGCCTTCATCATTTCTCAACGCATCTTGAAAAATGTATGTAATTTTCACTTCTTAACTTAGATTGATTGGTGCGAATGGTGCCTATCCGTTTCTATTTTAGCATACATGTCTACAATATACTGATTCAACAGTTGCTTGAAATAAATCAAATGATTATACTTATCTTTTCGATCAGTGAGCGTATACGGATAAACTTGTAAAGATAAAACTTTCTCATTTATATCTCTTCCAGTATTAGAATCCCTTATTTTCAATGTCAGTTGATATCCATCTTCTACTCGAAAAAACATTAAAGGGTTTTGCAAAGCATGGTAAGCCCGGTTTGTTTCTGCAATTCGATGTAGTCTATCGTCCCTAACACAAATTACTCCATCGCATTTGTCACACTCTTGATTAATTATAACTACCAAAACTTCATTCGTTGTAGGCACATTATAGTGACCCAAGTGCTCCTTATTAACCGCTTTTCGAAGAAGTTATAAATTCAAATTACTTTTCAGTTCACAGACGTACGAGTTTACTTCGTGAAATAAATTCTGAAGCTCTGTTACGAATGTTCGATATAAATTAATATTATAATCCATTCTAATCTGATCCTGTTTGCAAAGAATATGCGACGAAGTACACTTGAAAAATTTAGGAACGTCGTGTACCGGTTGCAATGACCAGATGACATGATATACTTGTCTTTAAATTTTAAAAGTAGGCATGAAATATCCTTCGACTATTTCAATGGCTCCGAATGATGTAAGTTGAAAAGCTGAATTGTAAGACTACAATGCATCTAAAAACTGCTTTCATAAAGGATGTTATAGTTAGTATAAAGGATGAATAGTTAATTCAATAATGATTTCAAAGATTCTGTAGGTGGAAGTATGGGATCTTAAAGAAATAAGTGTAAGTAAAGGAATTAACTGTTCACATCGCTTATCGTTGTAAAGTTAAGAAAAATTATTTTAAAAATAATATTTATCCAAAAAGTCACCGTTAAAAGCAAACATTTCACGCACTCGACATAAACATACGATAATGTAGGTCTTAATTTATATATTCTTATCTTCAATGAACAAACTCGCTGTGGTAGTCCTGTAACTTACACCTCGCGCGGCTCTACCCCGTGTACTACCCTTATGAAAACAACACCTCTCAAATGATTTAGATTTCCTTCTTGCTATGGTTTTCGTTTATTACTCAATATAAATGGGTTGTTACTCGTTTTGTAAATTCTGAATCATGATCAAATTTGTATACATTTTTTATAATTCGTTGCAAAACACCCATAGGTTTTGAGTTTTTGTTACGAAATTAGAACAAAATGTTGTGTGCGTGTTAGCGACAAGCAAGGGTTTTAAATTAATACGCTTTAGCTAAAATTAACCTCAACTGCGGGCTATAATATTACATAATAATGAGCGCTGAAAATAAATAAATAAGTGCAGGAGTGGACAGGACAGGATGAAGTGTACAAACATGTTTACCGCAAATTATACTTGCATGAGACGGTGGTTATCGCAGCGAGATAGCCTCCCCGGCCATTTGCGTCATGCATAACAGAAAACATTACTGTTACCTACTGTATGCGTGCATGCCACATGCACACTCATTTACTCCTTCCTTGGTATTAATAAATACAGTCACCAGCACACTGCTTGTTATTACATTGTCGCCCAACTGTTCTACAGTGTCCTCGCAAACACTCGTAGATTTCTCCTTCTTATTATAGACAAGGGCGCTTCTAACTTTAATAAAACGATTTTAATCGTTTTATTAAGTAAATCTTAATTAACTCTTCTTTTCCGTCAACATTTAGTAAATACTGTCTTACAAATTTTTTGGGTCAAGAAGTAAGTGATGAAGGGTGTTGGTGGGTGTTTCTGTTGTCACTTGCAATTGAACACAAGAGATATCTAAAAAAAAATTACATGGATGTCGTCAGCATCAGTATTCATTGACAATTGAATTCTACCGTTTTACAGAAAATTAAGATTGTAGGCAGTATTTACAAAACAGAAGTAATTGTAAAGATGCCCAAAACATGTATATTTCGTTTAAACTTAGAAGTTAAACCTTAAACGTTGTCACCTTAATAAGAAAGTTATTTGGCTGGAAATGTATAAACAAAGTACAGTACTGTAATAATAAAAATTAAAAATCATAAACAGTAAAATTAATATCACAATAGAAGGAGATAAAATTGAGCAAGTATCCTCATTCTGTTGCCTGAAAAGAGTGTAGCGTAAGATAATTTTCTTCAAAAAGAAACAATTTTCGTTTCAAATAGCAATTTGAAGTTACTGATTGTTTAATGTAATGCATGCGAAGTACAGACTCTGGAAGAATGTCTTACGTCTTATATATAAATCCACACGAGACATACATGTTTCATAGATCTAGACATGTATCTACAACAGCGTTTTCCAAACCTTTTTAGCCCACGCCACACTACAAATAAATTGTGAGGCATCGCGGCACACTATATCCCTCTACATACCGATCCCCTCCGCACCATCACTACCTTTGTGCGACGTCTTTAAAATCACACTGCAGCGTGATATACCATAATAATAAATTTTACTTACTTACTACAGTACTACTTCTGGTTTCCCAGTAAATGTCAATGGACTTTTCCAACTGTAACACAAATTTATGAACAAACTTAGATTTTTGTGACATATAAAATTACCAAAACCTAATGAAACACGTTTTCTCATATGAATTTTATTTGGATTTTCTTAATTTACAAAATAATGAAATCAAAATATGACAAGTTTTAAGTTTGTTCTGTATTAAGTAGGTTGTGTAGCCTTTCTGCTTCAAAATTTTAATGCGATACATGGTATTGCTGTTTTTTTCATTAGGTCCTTATTCCGCGGTCGAATAGTGGACAAACGCACTCTCATGCCGTGTTCCAATGTTTGAAGTTGAGATCGATTTTTTGATTTTATTTGGTTCATCATGGAAAACGCTGACAACAAATATAAAATGTAGAAATGTTAAGCAGCGTCTTCATAGCCTTTTTCGTTATCGCTGGGTCATTCATCAGTGACAGCCAAAAGAACCCAATATCAGGGTTTTTGTTTTTTTTTAGTCTTTTGAGATTCTTCCTCCGCGTTCTGCACTAGTTTTGTATATTCCAGTTTTAGGCCACTGTCATTCCTGCTATCACTCAAGTCGTTTTCTTCTACAGTTGTTAACTGTGCATTGTCATAAGCATTATCAATAAATTGATTCATTACGCAGTCAAATAAAGTAGTGTTAAGGAAAGGGAAATAATTTCCAACATTTTCATCCAACAAGTCCAAGCTTTTAGCAATTAAATCACAACCGTTTGGTCAGAATTACATTTTTCGGTCAGTTCAAACATGTTAAATGATTTGTCTTTTACAGTCCTCGTCTTCCATCGCAAGAGCTTCTCCTTGAATAATTTATTTTGGTCTGTAGAAGTCAGTAAGTTTTCATGTTTTCCCTGCATTCCTTTGTCAAGGAAATATAATTTTTGAAATATGTCGCCAAGAAAAGCTGATTTCGTACAAGTGTCGTCACTTCGTAAGTCAGCAAACTCTGATTTTTCGCAAGTAAAAAACGTAAGCAGCTCTTCTCTAAGTTCATAAAATCTTCCCTAAACCACCTCACTTCTGTATGACATGGGAGTAGCGTGTGGTTAGGATCCACAGCGGAGCATAAATTTCTAAATATTCTACTTTTCAATGGTTTACTTTATATTTAGTTGAAAGACTACCTGTTGATGTTACTTCACCATCTGTTGAAAGACATCATTTGTAAGTTCAGGAACTAGTGCTCATCTGAGCAGAAAACAGTATGAGAAAATTATACCAGGGTTTTTATTTAAACGCAGAAACGCAGTAACGTGGCCGGCCATAGATACACGCCCATCTGTACAAATAGGCCTACTTAAACAAGACTTCCATGATAATCCAGCGTTTTTGAAGTAGTTATTGACTAAGTTGAAAATATCTTTGCCTCTTGTGGTCTCAGGTAGTTCTTTACAAAACAGTAACTGTTCAATAATAGATTGGTCGCAAGTAAATCGCAAGAATGTTATTACTTGTAGTTTTCCGGTTATGTCAGCGACTCGTCCAACTGTAACGCAAAGTTACAGTTTGCGTCTAACTTAAGCTTGTCATTAACTTAAACTTCGACGTCTTCAGGCATCTCTTGAATTTTCCGAGATGTGGTGTTGTTAGTCATGGGTATTTTCTTAACTTGTTTCTCAAAATCCTCCACAAACATAATTTTGACAACTTTACAGCAACCTGGGAAAATTATCGACTCTGCTGCTGTATGAGATTTCATTTTCTTAGCCACTAGTTCTCAACTACTGCGTAGTTGGCTGGGTTCTTGGGCCTTACTGACGTTTGGTTGGTAAACACAGAACTTTGGCTCGATTGTCCTGATAAAATCCTTTTAATATATCGTGAGGGTTTATCAGCAGCAAACTTGTGTTTAGTTAACAGATGCATTTTTAACTTACTTGGCACAATTGCTTCATTTGATAGCCGTTCCCCACAATTGACACACTGAGGCCGAGGTATGTCTCCATCCGATGTTGATGTAAATCCAAACGATAAGTAACTTTCATGATACTGTCGGAAAGTTGATTTTGATATTGAGGTGGGAGGTTTGACCGTTTTGGAACTAAAATCACTGTTTTAGATGGGTTGTGGGAACTCATCATGAGTATTTTCAGGGTTATGTGTTTCAACACGAAAACTGCCACTTTGCTGATCACTCTCAAATACAGGCTATGATTCACATTCATTTAACTTGGGCCTCTTAAAAAAAACGGTCCATTTTAACGTGCGAACAATTAGAAAAAATAATAGTTCACAGAATTGTCACAACGTAATATCATCACACGGCGCAGTTGAAGGGTACTGAAGGGGAAGAAGGGGTTAGTGGCGGACCGAGCAGACACTTTCCCGACATGTATGCTTGCCCCACCTCGCCACTACCACTACCGCTGACACGACGCTGCACCGTCGCCGTCAAAGACGATCTTCGTCTGTTTTTCCGTACGATTCTACAGATTTATTTTCCGCTCTTTTTACATTAATTTCCAATGTTGGCTTCAAGACAGAACTATTAACTAAGTAAGCAAACAACTTTTTGATTTCTTATTTTATTTTATATTTTTATTAGTTTTCCAAAATTTCGCGGCACACAGTTTGGGAAATACTAGTCTAGAACCTTATAGACCCTAGAAAGAAAATGAAAAGGATATACATTATAGCCCTTAGGAAATTGATGGGAATTAAATCGATTGATAAACTTCAAAAATTTTTATAAAGACTAACAGAGAAACTAACTTTAAAGAGAAACCTCTCTACAAGGAAAGACAAATGTATGGGGCATACCTGAATTCATGGAATTGTCCATAGAGTCATTAAAGAAGAGTGGACGTGATAATATGCAGAGGAAGGGAAAGATTGGTATATACGAAGTAGTTTTTGCAGTCATATATGTGGAAAAGGTCTGGAAGTGTAAAACGTAGGGAAGGATAGACATAGGGCCTACTGGTGGACGTTACAAGTCGGTTAAAAGATCGATCTCGTAAGAAAAATTCCTTTAGTTTTTAAACTGTACTACTTCATTTTTCGGATAGGAGAATGGTTAATTTATATTATTAGATTTTAAAATGTTGTAGGCTTCATGATTTCTACGCTGTTAGTTGTCTTACTTATTCGTTTCGCTTGTTTTTACTGTTAACAGCTGTTTGTTCAATTTTCCTGTACAGAGTTTTCGCTATTTTCGTATAGGCCTGCTTGAGAATAAAACAGGAGTCCTCTAAAAGTTATTTTTCTGAATAATCTATCAAATGAATCTTATTTTAGAATAATAACTAGATGTATCTAATTTACTGAATTTTATCTTTTTGCTTTTGATATGCTCGACCTTCCCTTTGGTCTTCAATTAGCTACTCTAGTGACGAAATAAGTTACTCAAGTTGACTTAAGTACAAGTTTATAGATGGAGTTGCCTTGAATAATTACATGTAATTGTTATTTAGTATTGCAGAAACTGGATATTGTTAGATGAGGAGGTTGCATTGGTAGCCTACAGGCTAAATCAATTTTTGTAGCCAGTTTCGCGGCCTTGAGGACCGCATTATTAGTAAATCGTTAAATAATTGTGCTGTACGACGCCCACGTCTCATATTATTCTGACAATAATTTTCAGTCCTCTACCACCCTTGTACAGTAACCTAAGTAGTTTCTGTAGGCCTAATACTCGCAGTGTCTGTATTCACCGCACAGATCAGTAACACTAACAATATTTTTTTCATGAGTTACTATTGTACGCTCGTACAAGTGATTGCATGTATTGTAGTTTAAATTGATAGACGCCATTATGAATTTTTTGCAAAATGTTTTGACAATTTACACTTTCGTAAACACTACTCTATCACATAACGATAATAATCTGGCATGCTTGCTAGGAACCATTTTAAACCAATTCAAACACCTTCACATTTTATCGACAGACTTTTACGTCTAGCGTAGGTATTATTATTTAAAATATCACGGGACGATATATTTTGGTGTACACACTTCCTGTCTGTAGCGACTGAAATTTAATACAAAAATTAAATTGACTGATTCAGTGAGTCACCTGTAGTTAATGACATATTGTAAATATGACAAGTGAGACCGCCTTGAAAGTAATTTAGAGACAATGTTCCAAAAATCTCGATGAAACCTCCAAAGGATGACAGACTTAGGGCGATGGTTAAAAATATGGAGCCGGAGCTGCAGCAGCTAAAAAAGGCTTAATCCTAGAAAGGCGGAAGAAGAAATACTGTAAGTAGCTTTTGACACTGTTGATACTGATTTCCTACAAATATTAATGTACGACTGTGTTTATACAGAATCTGAAACTTTATTTCAAATTACAACTCTATTTCTAGCAGAAGTACGTTAAAATAGTGTGAGGTTGACCGATAGTTTAAATATCTGCAGTCATTTAAACTGATGCTCTCAAGATAACCAAATTAGAATGACGCTGCGGTTATTAAAAATGTCAGTAATATGAAAACTGTACTCGATATACGTTGCCCATCATATTTCAAGAACGATATTTGATTCGGCATCTTTCATGGAACCCCCCAGTCACGCTACTTTTGTTTTGTATAAGGTAGATGGATTGTCACCCAAATCAAAGGTGACAATGATGGTGACAGCAAATGGGAGAAAACGAAAGCCATGCTAACAACAGATTAATCATCGTAACTTTACTCTTTATATAGTTTTTTCATTATACCCGGAAATAAACTATGCCTGATTATTAACCCTCTGTTATTTGTGACCTATTCCATTTAATGTCGCTTCTGTGTAGCCTATCAGTTGTTTACAATAAACAACTTTTCACGTATAATTCTTTACTGCTTACATTACCCATAGCATTTAGTCGATGTATAAAATTATCATATTAAGTAACAGCAAACGAATGTTTTGCCAATTACCGGTAGAAAATAAAGTGATTACTGTGCCACGTTTCTCTGATTCGTTATGCCGGCAATCATTACCCAGTTACCGAAGGTCGCTATGCATTTGGCCGATAATTGTGATCGCATTTGAATTTTAGTTACGTCATTATTAGACAAGTTTACTAACTGGGTTTACCATTTGAATAGTAATGATGATTATGATGATGACGACGCTAACAAAGACGACAAAAGTGAAAAATAATAATAATACTATTTTTTTAAGAGGGGGAAAATGCTTTATCCACCGTCAGAGGAAATCGTGTGTCCCCTGGTGTGTGAGACTCTTACTAAAAAACACACCTCTAATTCAGGGATTCATATTCATCCTGGAACCACTTACCATATTACTTCAGGATGGAGCCTTTGCACCCTTATCAAGCTTCTTCTAGTTGTCCCTTATCTTCTACTGCCCGTTGGGTGCAAGTTGGGCCTGTCTTTTCTTTTCTAGTAGGACCCGCTGAATAAATGCAGAAATGCCCTCCCATTTCGCCTTGCCTCGAAGCCGAATTTCAACTACGCTCTCGGGCGTAGATTCACCTAGCTACACCTCCAATGCGATCCTCTCTCTTGCGAATATACAGCACTTGAAAAAGGCGTGCAAAGCATCATCATTGGGAAAGTCATAGTAATGGCATACTGGGCTTTGCACCTTTCCCATTCTGTGGAGGTATTCAAATTGCCATGACCATTGAGAAACTGTGTCCGATGGTAGTTAACCTCATCATTTTGGGGGTCAATCCATTCCTTCAATTCGATATAAGCCTCGTGGTCCATCTTCCTCTATCCTCCCTATTCTATCGATCTTGCCAGTATCGGAAAGTGAGTTCCCTGGCTTCATGCTTTACCGTACCACTTCCAATTACATCTTTTCTTTCGAAGAAATGCTTTCGTTCTAGAGCCAACATGCCTATAGGAATCACTCCCGCTATCACCAGGACTACTGGCTCTGGCACTGTCCGGTAAGAGGATGCTACTCTGAAGGTTCCTCGTCTCTTCACCGATCCCATACGTTTCCTGTATTTCTTCGTCTTTAGTGCATCGGCCCAGACTTCGCAACCACACAGAAGGACGGGTTCCGTGACCGCCATCAACAATCGTCTCTTGCTTGCAGTGGGACCTCCTACGTTGACCATAAGCCTGCTGAGCTTTGTTGTGATGTGAGCCGCCTTATCATTTGCATGCTTGATTTACTCCCAATAGGAGAGCTTTGAACCTAGCCTCACTCCTAGGGTTTTAACTGCGTTTTTTGTAAGTATAGCTTCACCTCCTACTTGTAGCGGTATGTTTGTAGGGATCCGTCGCCAATTGAGTAGTACTAGCGTATCTCGGTCTTTTCGGAAGCTAGATTTAGGCCGTGTTCTTCAAGTCAGGAGCCCGTTCGCCTCATTACCTAATTCAGGCTTCTTTGTGCATCTTCGGTGTTTCGTGCTACAATCACTGCCGCGATATCATCTGTGTAACCTACCAGGAAAGTTGCTGGCCGCATCTTTATCCATAGTAAAATTCCATCGTACGATACGTTCCAAAGTTCAGGGCCCAAAATTGAGCCCCGGCGGTGATGTTTTTCGTATGAAGTCCATCTGCCGTATCATATGTTAGTACCCTGTCACTCAGGTAGCATTCCATCATCCGAAGGAGATACTGTGGGATTCGGAAGAAGTGTTTCAGAGCCCTAAGTGTGTCTAGCAGAACTAAAAAAGCGTTCTTAATATCCAGCGTTGCCAACAAGACTATTCTTCTTGAATAACAATTCCCTTGTTGGGCCCATAGAAAATTCTGACTACCTCTTTCACTGCGCGAAAGAATTGATCGGCATTCCCGGAAGCCATATTGTCTGTTGGACAGGTCTCCTGCGCTTTGAATGGCTTCTAACAGACCATTACTAAGCTTTAGTAACCTTTCCAGAGACCTCCCAGCTTTATCCAGCATGCACAAAGGCTTGTACCCTGAGGCGTGAAGGTCATCCTTAACCTTAATAATAATAATAATCATCCCATAGAAAGTTCTGACTACCTCTTTCACTGCCCGAAAGAATTGATCGGCATTTACGGAAGCCGTATTGTCTGCTGGACAGGATAGGCCAAGCTGGGTTGTTAAATTTATAAAAAATTGATTACATCTTAGATTTTTTGGAAAGTAATAAGAAAAGTCAAATTAAAAATTCCATGGATCCTTTAAACGTACCAAAATACTGTTACGACGGTCTTACTGGTCGTCTTATGGTACAGTGGAAAACATAATACAAGACACCAATGAAGTCACTAATAACCAGCCTTCAATTATCACAGTTAATAGTTTGTAATCAACAAGATAGTCTCTTACATCAATTCAAGTAAAAATTGTCCACACGCAATAATAATGTCAACTATAAAGAATTCCACACAACATTTCGTTACAAACACTCGATCCGGGCTAAAGAAATCGCTCAACACCACTGAACTGACAAGCCGGCTGTTATGGCTTTTTATAGGTAGCGCACATCTTCTAGAAATTTTCCATCCTCACTTCATGCTACTTAATACGTATCTCAAGTGTACACTGGAACCTACTTGACTGGGGCAACACCTGCCACACTGGACGGGGCAAGAGTGGAGAATGTTTTACGCTTCTCGTTACAATACGTTTATACACTGGAACCTACTTGACTGGGGCAACACCTGCCACACTGGACGGGGCAAAAGTGGAGAATGTTTTACGCTTCTCGTTACAATACGTTTATACACTGGAACCTACTTGACTGGGGCAACACCTGCCACACTGGACGGGGCAAAAGTGGAGAATGTTTTACGCTTCTCGTTACAATACGTTTATACACTGGAACCTACTTGACTGGGGCAACACCTGCCACACTGGACGGGGCAAGAGTGGAGAATGTTTTACGCTTCTCGTTACAATACGTTTATACACTGGAACCTACTTGACTGGGGCAACACCTGCCACACTGGACGGGGCAAGAGTGGAGAATGTTTTACGCTTCTCGTTACAATACGTTTATACACTGGAACCTACTTGACTGGGGCAACACCTGCCACACTGGACGGGGCAAGAGTGGAGAATGTTTTACGCTTCTCGTTACAATACGTTTATACACTGGAACCTACTTGACTGGGGCAACACCTGCCACACTGGACGGGGCAAGAGTGGAGAATGTTTTACGCTTCTCGTTACAATACGTTTATACACTGGAACCTACTTGACTGGGGCAACACCTGCCACACTGGACGGGGCAAGAGTGGAGAATGTTTTACGCTTCTCGTTACAATACGTTTATACACTGGAACCTACTTGACTGGGGCAACACCTGCCACACTGGACGGGGCAAGAGTGGAGAATGTTTTACGCTTCTCGTTACAATACGTTTATACACTGGAACCTACTTGACTGGGGCAACACCTGCCACACTGGACGGGGCAAGAGTGGAGAATGTTTTACGCTTCTCGTTACAATACGTTTATATGTTACAGGAAAAGTAGATTCTCCAGTAAGAGTTGACTCTGCCTAGGTAAAGTCGACTCTTACTGGTCTTTTCAGTAAAAGTTGATTAAAAGCGAAAAGTGATGAATTTTGATCAACATTTACTAGTCAGAGTTGAATATACCTAGGGAAAGTATACTCTTACTGCCTTGAGTTAGTAAAAGTTGACTTTTTGCAAAGAAACGGTCTACTACCTAATAAAAAACAAATAAAAAAGCAAACCTTTATAATACATAGAGAGATAGAAATGTTTATCATTTATTACAGCAAGGTAAAGATTTGTGACACTTTGAGTTGCAGAGCACATCTTTCTTCTTACACATGCACTTCTTGGATTTGCATTTAGTGTTGCAAGAGCATTTGAAAAATCCCTGTCCACTTCCAAGTGATTGTGAAGTTGCAACAGTCCTCACAGCTATTGTTTTATCCATAGGGACTTCATTTTCTTGGATAATGTTCGTGGGACATTTACTGAATTGAGACCTGAAAAAATATTATCATTGAACTCTGAACAATTTAATACTAGGGGCAGGGAGAGAGAGGAGAGAAAGAGAGAGGGGGAGGGGGGAGAGAGAGAGAGAGAGATCTTTTATTTTAGCTTGGAAAAATTACCTTGAGAAAAGCTGCTTCAGAATTCCATTTCTTGTTCCAATTCGATAGAATCCATCATCGACAACCTCCAGTACCACGCCAAGGATAGATCGGGCATCTCCTCTTCCGCGGTCAACATCTGGGACAGGAATTCGAACTGATGTTCCTTTTTCTACTGGTGGACGAATCTGATCTGAGGTTTTTTTCATGCGTTTAGCTTGTTCTTCTAGACAGTGGAAACCTTCATTTATCTGCTTCTTGATGGCCTCAGTAGACTTGTCCAGGTCAGTGAGGAGATAATCACCATCATCTACGAGCTTTTCACGACTTGATAAATTTTGGTTTGTTTCATTTTCATCAGGATTTCCATTCCCGTTACTTTCAATTTCGTTTTCTTGTTGTTGTTGTTGTTCCTGAATGTGATCAATGGCGCATTGAAGATCCTCTTCTGTTTCTAAATTTGCCAATACCTCAGTAGGTAGTTTTGAAGTAGATAAGCCATGTCTCGGAGGGCAACCGAACATTGCCTCATACGGGGATCTTTTTATCCGACTATGCAATGCACTGTTTTTCATAAGTTGAATAAACTTTAAGCCTTCACTCCATTTTGATGTTTTGTGGTCTTGCATCCAGGTGGTTATCATATTCTCTATGTCCTGGTTGGCTCTCTCGACACTACCTTGACTTTGACTATGTCGCGGTTTGCCATGCACCATTTTGAAGTTCGGCCGTGTATTAACCAGATTGTCAATAATTTTATTCACAAATTCTCTGCCATTGTCAGACTGTAAAATACAAGGAGCGCCTAACAAAGTAAAAATATCAATGATGTTATCACACACTTCATCTGCAGTCTTTGATTTCAGTGGTCTTAGCACAACAAACTTTGTCAAATGATCCTGGTACACCATTATAAATTTGAAGTCTTCATCAGGTTGCGACTGAAAGTCAATCAAATCCACTTGACATCGTGAATTCATTTCCTTGAATAACAAAGGCTTTACAACCAGTCCTTTCTTCTTATGTTTCATTTTTTGAACACAAGGTTCGCACAAGCTTAAAAATGTCTTTTGTAGTAACATTTTGGAATTTTCCTTTTAATTGCTCAATCATACGATCTCTTCCTCCATGTCCAGTGGATATGTGCGCTTCATTAAGAACTCCAAACAGCTCTTCATCAAAAACATAATACCTTATGCTTTCTTGGTCTGTGACAGGGTGTATTAGTTTTGTAATACCATTTACTTCAATAATGTCATATCGTCTTAAAAACCTGAGATCATTACTTTCTTTTTTATTCGCAGTTTTTAGATTTTTGACTTTTCGAATGTAGCTATCATATTTCAATTTGGTCAATGTCAGTGAATTTACCTTGGAAGTCGAGCGTTCTAGCTTTACTTTTTCACGAAACAGTTCTGCCTTGGAGTCTGACATAATTATTGCACACTGAAACTAATTATTGAAATGTAAAAAAACACTGAATCCTTGGTCACTATTGCACTACAACAAATAGACGAGTAATGGCGACTGCCTGGCCGGAATAATCAAAACAAAGATATGCGCGTGCAGTTACATGTGGAGAGCAACATCTCTGAATCAACTTTTACTAAACCACAGCAGGCATAGTTAACTCTTCCTAGGAAAAGTTGATCTGTTTATTTTCAATCAACTTTTACTGATACTTTTAGTAAGAGTTGACTCTTCCTAGGCAGAGTCAACTCTCCCTAACAATCAACTTTCTCTGTAACATATACACTGGAACCTACTTGACTGGGGCAACACCTGCCACACTGGACGGGGCAAGAGTGGAGAAAGTTTTACGCTTCTCGTTACAATACGTTTATACACTGGAACCTACTTGACTGGGGCAACACCTGCCACACTGGACGGGGCAAGAGTGGAGAAAGTTTTACGCTTCTCGTTACAATACGTTTATACAAAATTAAATTAATTTACTCACAAATATCAAATTACACCGCAATGTACTACATAAAGACGCGAGAGCAAAATTACGGGGCGAAAATTTACTCTCTTTGTTATCCTAAGACACAAAATTAAGTTAGGTAAATGTTATAGTAATTAAAGTGATGAAAAAAGCTATATTTACACAATACAATTTGCTTATACAGATTTCGAGGAGCAGGTGAAATCTCGCGTGTGAAAGGTCAAACTGGAGCTCTACTTGTCTTGGCATAATAGAAACTGGGACCACTATTACACGGACTCTTTGTTGAAACTAAAGATTCTTGAAGTTTACTACGCGGTGAGACCTACGTAGTATTTCTGTCACCAGAAGCCTGAAATAAAACCCATCTTTTGGAGTCAACAGAAGTCGCATATAAGTGCACAGCCTGGCAAGTATAACTGAAAAACTATTCATATAAATATTACTAGCTAATAGCCTATTACAAGCATTCTGAAAACTGTAAATAAGATCATACTTAAAGATAAAATGAATTAATAGAACCGGATACAAACTAAGGTTACAGTAAAAACTAGTAGACGAAAATACTAAGATTTTACTATAAAATTTGTATACTTAAAAAAAATCAGTATTTTGTAGTATTTTGAGTATGACATACATAATTCTATTTGTTATTTTTTTAGTTTAGATGCAACCTGTCTTTAAGAATCAGTTTGGCAATAAACTGGGCAATCTAGCGTACATAATCAGTCTGTTGTTAATACGTGTATGATTGTTCGTGAATTCCTTGATTTATTGCTAATTCAGTATCTGACGTGTAGTGAGTTATATATGACGTGGTGGAATCGGGAACGAACAGAATATACTAGAAATTGTTACAGGAAGGACGGCGATATAAGGCAAGAGATATGGAAAGAACACAGGAAGAAGTACGAGCACTATCACAACCATGATCAAGTAGGTACAAAACAAATCAAGTAGTCTAAGGCCAAATAAGTCTCGAAAGACCGAAAAGAAGTGGAAGACGCGTACTGTAAATGGAAATAAGACGAACATTTAATTTCAATTAAATATTTAAATTACAGTACAATAAAATGTAAGAATAACCACAGTCGCTTAACTAGAGATTATTTCAGAGGGTGTTTTGCTTTCATACGTTATTATACGTTACATCTGTACGTAACTTGTATCTATAGCTGACTCCTGTCGTATAGTACGCATATCTAACCTATAAGGTTGACTATGGAGATTGCAGAGTGATTTCTTTAGAGCTGTTACATCTGGATTAGAATTATAATTGCTTAATTATAATTAAAATTATCTTATGTGATGTAACAATGAGAATCATGTAGTTAGTATATGAATACCGCGCGTGCATGTTTACTATGGGGATATAATACTGAAACAGTATATCAACTTTAATGATAATAATTAAGAAAGTATGTGTTGTGTATAAATTTAATATGTAGTTTACATCACATAATTGCGAATTTTAAAGCTAGTTCTGCATATTTCCTTGCTTTCTGTATAGGCCTATATGTATTGTAACGACACCAAAATTCTAAAAGAAATAAGAGCATCTACTTAAATCAAGCTTAAATAATATATATAGTAATATAATAATAATAATGGAGCACAATATTAATGACAAAAGCCTAAGAGAAATTTAATAAACTAATTAGAAAATGAACTTGCTGAAGAAGAGTTGCAGTATAAAAAGAGATAGAATAATAGAAGGATAATTAAAACTACTATATTGCAAGAGGTACTGAATAACAAAGGTGAATGACATTAAGGCTAATAAATCATTGAATTCTGAAGTGAAGTTATATAAAAGAGAAAGAAGTCTACTTAAGAAATATACCAACAGTAATATTGAATATAATAAGTAAATGGAGTTATTGGAAGGCAATGTAGAATAAGAAAAAATATTCAGAAGATAAAAGATTCCAATGATGTGTATAATGATAAGATTTATAATTATTTTATTTATAGAGTGAGAAAGCTAAGGCGCCACTTTAGAATTATTTTATGGGCAGCAGCCAATGTGCACTGTACCAGGTATGTGAATGTTCGGATGAGCAATTGGACGTAAAAGGGCCACTCAACGCCGATATTCATTCATAATACCATATTAATATAGGGGGAATCATTTAACATTAGTATGGAATCAATTTTAATAAAAGAATGGAATATATAAATAAAATATACAATGAACCAAGAGAAAACTCAAGAATTACAATTCGTTAAAGCCACCAATACAAATAAATAAACTCCAGAGATAAAGAAGAAAATAATTGGTATCGATAAGAAAGGTAGGTTTCAATTTGCCTATAATAATGAAGAATTTGTTTCATAAATGTCAATCTTATCACCAAGCAATATTAATACCATAATATCATACACTTCAACTGTTGAAGACATCAGCAAGCAATAACAACAAGTTATCTAAACAAATCGAAATCAAAATAATTTGAAAGAAGAAACAATAATAAATAAAAGTGTGAACCTATTTAAAAACCAAAAGTCCTACAACAGACATTACTGTGACAGATTACTATACTATATAAACAGTACCTAGTTAGATTTGGAGTAGGCTATAAACAAATAAATGATGATAATAAATTTAATAAATAATGAATGAATCAATTAGAAAGTCATATAAAGTACAATACAAATTTAGAAGTAAATGTAAAATGTAATTAAGATGTGCTACAAATGAAATATAAAGCAAGTGTAATTAATTGGTAAGAGTATGTGAGATACAGTGGTATTCAATTAAGAAGAACTGTGAGTGGATAGTAATTATAAACAATTATTTAATGAAATGAATTACTAATCCATAGTAGCAGAAGATATTGGCATTAACATTTAGTTTTTTCTTTATTAGTGTTGAGTTATATAAGTTTAATAGATATTAATCACACAGACAATGGTTTAAAAGTGTGCATTCAGTTAAGCCCTAAAGGGAATTATAGTAATTAGAATATAATTCTTAATTAACAGTTTGTTTATATTTAAAGAAATTAATTAATATAAAACAAGTGTAAGCAGGATCGATTATGAGTCTTCCAATATAAAAATATAATCAGTCAACATAGGCCTAGATCAGTGTTCCGCAACCTTTTTTTACTCACGGCACACCCCAGAAGGGCCTAGACTCAACACGGCACACCAAAATGTCTGTCCCCTCAAAATCATATGAATCTTAATATAATTACGAAATATTACGTCGTTATGTAATCAATTATTATTATTATTATTATTATTATTATTATTATTATTATTATTATTTTATCATTATTATTATTATAAAACAGGAATAGACTCATGCATTTATTAACAATTTATTAACTTTAATTCACTGTAGAAAATACGAATTTTAAAGTAAATAACTCTACTCATACCTTCAATGTGATACTTGAGCCTGCTTAGCTGCACACAGACGGCTGATTCGTGGCGGAATCGTTGACAAAGCAAGCCTCATTTCTTCATCGATGGATTTGAGTCTCTCTCTCTTTGATGCTTTAATTTCAGTCAACGTCGAGAAGCCCAGTTCACACAAATATGTAGTTGAAAACGGTAATAACACATTAACTGCCATCTCGGAGATAGCCGGGTATTCACTGCTTATTGACAACCAAAATGTTTCCAAAGGCACTTCGAAAAATTTTAATTTCAATGTTCTGTCTGCTTTCAAATCTGCCAGTTCCTCTTGTAAGCCTAAATTATTCGGAAGATGTTTCGAATCCATAATGAATGGATCACGAACCCAGTCAAAATCTTCAACACTCTTTCCAAAATATTTTTTGAAATTCTGCTGCAAGAGTACTAAATGTTCTTTAATTAAGTCCATCAACACCTTATTATCGTCAGCAAGGGGCCATACAGTTGGGAACATCTCACACGATCCATTTTCTATTGTCTGTATCCACAAATTTAACTTATTAATAAATCCTTGAATCTTATCCATACTAGTCAGAATATTTTCGTTTCTACCTTGCATTTTTCTGTTTAGTTCATTCAAGTGTACGAAAATATCGGAAAGATATGCCAACTTAGATACCCATTCATCATCTGCAAATAAATCCGCATACTCATGCCCCTCAATAGTCAAAAATGCAAGTACCTCCTCTTTAAGTTCAAACATTCGCGTTAACACTTTACCTCGAGATAACCATCGTACTTCTGTATGTAGCAGAAGTGTAGTGTGCTCTGATCCCATTTCTTGACACAAAACGTTAAAAAGCCGCATATTTAGGGGCCGCGATTTGATGAAGTTCACGACTTTTACTACTTCGTCCATCACAATTTTCAGAGGAGATGGCAAAGACTTAGCAACAATGGCTTCGCGGTGAATGAGACAATGGTCGGTTCGTAAGTTATGATTTACTTCGCGTACTTTACCCACGAATCCTTTCACTCGGCCTGTCATAGAAGCGGCTCCGTCTGTACAAACACTAACGCAATCCTCCCATGTTAATTCATTACGGACCACATATTCATTAGTCGTACGAAATATTTCTTCACCGGTTGCTCGCTCGGGTAGTTCTTTGCAAAAAAAGAAATTAGTTGCAATTAGATCCCCATCAACATACCTTATGTAGGAAAGAAGATGTGCGTGACCGCCAATATCGGTGGACTCGTCGATCTGAAGTGAGAACTTTCGACTGCTCTTTATTTTCTCCTTCATAATGTCTTCGATGTCACTGGACATGTCACTAACTCGGCGGCTGATTGTGTCAGCAGAGAGAGGCATTTTTGAAATTTCAGTACCAGCTTCTAAACCCAGGACTATTTTTACCATTTCTTTACACGCCGGCATTAACAACGTTTCTGCTATTGTGTGTGGTTTTTTGGCCTTTACGATAAGTTCGGCTACCTTATAGCTAGCTTCCTGTACTTTTTGCGTAACACGTACCGACGTAGTCATGAGCGTCACTTGTTTTTTATTTTGTTCCAACAACCGACGAAAATAATTCACATCTTTACTTAACAGAGAGGAATATTTTGTTGACAAATGTCGTTTCAATTTACTGGGAACCATAGCAGCATTACTGAGTTTTTCACCACACACAACACACTCGGGGATTGGGCATGTTTTGTCACCACACCAAAAAAACCCGTAAGATAAATAATTATCACTATATTGCCGGTGAACTACTTTCTGTTTCTTTTTTTCGGGCTCGATGGTTTCACTACTTGCACTCGAGGACGGACCACTCCGTACAAGGAACTTATCCATATCGAAAAAAAGTAGTTTAATAACACTGTAATAGAAAATAGTAAGACTGGTGTAGCAATCACAATATTCGCACTACTGCAGAGCACAGCTGTGATAGAACTGAACTGAAATACTGTAATTGCTGTCTGACAATGTGTGGGTCCTTCGGCGAAGGAAAAGAGCAATAAAGTTTAAGAAGCGTCGACAAACAGGCACAAATATCAAAACAAGGCAATAAAATAATAAAAAAGAGGGACATTTTTGCTAATCCCCGCAATTTTAGTTAAAAGCACGTACAGCCAGCCGTACAAAAAAGATGCGGTGTTACAAAGAACTCTCTTGAATAGAGTTTAGAACGTTTAGAGTTTTGAACGTAAACTCTATTGTATGATTGGTGCGGGCCGCTAAAAGGCTTGCTACAAGTCTTACGCGGCTTTCTTTGCGATGAACACAAAGCTTGCCGCCTGTAACCCATCAAATCGGCCCAATATTTCAGGCGAGAATACAAATAACTTAAGATAAGCAAACTATTACAACAATATTGAGTAAATAAATTACATTTAATTTCTATGAAAATATAACAGTTATCAGCATGTATTAAAGAACAAACAAGCACCTTCTTACTTAAAATCGACAATTAACTTATTACAATTATAGGTAAAAGTTCGCGTCACACCTTTCACCTTGTGACGGCACACTATTGTGCCGCGGCACACCGGTTGCGGAACACTGGCCTAGATGATTATGTTCAGTAAATAATAAATTATTCAAAAATATTTGTCAAATTACAAATAACTATAATATTTTATATTAAAATTGTTCATAGTTCTGTCAGATAACATAATATGTAAATTGTATTAAGTATTATGATGTAATAACTAAAAAGCAACTTGTATGTAGAAGGTAAAATAATGTATTATATAAAAATAATATCCTATGACAACTAAATCTCAATTTGAACAGATATGACCACAGTATTTTTGTGTATCCAGGAAACCAAAAGAGAGAAAAAGAAGGTTGTTGATTATTATTAAAAAATAATAAGCCAAGAAGGAGAGTTGAGTGTAAATTCTGAAAACAAGCTAATTATTTATACAAAACATATGAATATTATTAAAATATAATATAATAGAAAGTAAAAAAACCTTATATCAAACTATAACAGAATATAAAATTGGAGCAGATAAAGAAATATCATAAACAAATCACCTTTAAAACATTACTGATCCAACAACCAGAAGGAACAACTATACTTGGATCAACTTAATAACAGGACACTGAACTTCAATCCTAATATTCCACCATAAGGCTTCGGACAACGAAAAGGAGAAAATAAACATTTATTGAACACCAAAAGAAGTGGATTCCGTCATCTGGACAACATAAACAAACTGATATTGGAAATTTCCATCACGGATACCAGAAGGCTGTGTGAACTGAACTGAACTGATACATTGTGTAACGTATATTTATTATTATAATTAATACTTAATTTATATTATTCATTATTATTATTGTTTGTAATGTAATGTACTTTCTATACTTGTTTTTTCTTTATAATTACTGAACCTTTATATCAGCCAAAAGAACCTAAAAATAATATAAACAAAGAGGAGAGAATCGACCCTGAGATTTATAAATTATATTAATAGTTACACTAAATAGACTATAGAAATTTTTTTGAATAAAAATACAATATTATTATTATTACCAGATACTATTCCATGTGTTTTTATTTATATAGAATTAACAAGGTTTACTAATGGATGTACACAAAGAGAGGGATAAATTAATTTAAAACCCGTCTTGTGGTAATCTGACACATCTAAGGTGAGGCATAAAGAAACTGTAAGTCCTGAAGGGTAATAGATTAGCGCTCACAACAGAGGGGAACAAATACGTGTGGTTTCAAATTGACGAACCCAACAGTGGGGTTACAGTATGTATGAGTATGTATGAGTTTGTATTGTTTTTGTAGCTTCGTTATGAGTTAACTATTATTTTCTAAAATTTAGGCAAAATACATTACAATAGTTTTACACTACTTCTCTGACACTTAACAATACACTGACGGCCTATGTTGTAAAGAAAGAATAAGACGGTAATGGTTACATGAATTCTCTTGAAGACTGTTTCTACGTTGTAGACAGAAAGAGATGTATTTCATTGCGGACTGTCCCATGTAATAGACACGCTAGGCTACAGGCAACAAACGAGAATTCACTGTAGTTTTTGGGCTTGTTTCGTATTTTACGAAGCACATTTTCTTAGATTCTAACACTGTTCCTGCAGTGGTTACGGTTAAATTATAACTACAAACTTATAAACGAACAATACTATTTTGTGTTGTATTAGTTTTTATTAATTTACACCAAATGTTTGATACATTATCGTAGAACGGGGAATACTAATTTGTATTCTTATTTGAAATGCAGCGTTGTTCTCAATGGAAGCAACAAAAGATTACGACAGAGAAAACTAAAAAGTTTTTTTTTACGTTTGTGTGGTTGGATATGATAACACACAACCACTAGTAGTGTACTTTTTTCACTGTCTGCACGCTGGGCAGGAAGCCGCCACTATTCCCAGGGGTTCGTCTGACGATAAATCAAGTTATGTCTGATATAGTAGGATCACTAACTCTGTGTCAACGGCATCGCCATTAGCACTGCCATTTGTTTTTAAGAAGACAGTAAAGCCATATGGATTTAAAAGGAAACATTCTCCATTCTATTCCACGTTCCCATCCTAAATGCGTTATTACTTTATTTTAGAGCTTATCCAATTAAAACGTTTAGAGGTTAGGTAGTAATTATCTCCAGCAATTCTACTTTATAAATGTTTTCCTGCATTCAAAATTCCTTATTACATACTTTCAAAAAGAATCTGAACAATGTTTGTACGTGCCTTCGTAAAATTCAGGTCATACACTACAGTAATATATTATTAAATCACTTAATCGTGGACCAATAAAACAATTGGCTAATTGGAAACTTGCCGTATATAAACGGTCTTTTTATATAGTGTTTTTATTATAGGTGTATTTAGCATATTTACTATAACAGTATTTACATAAACCAATATGTTTAAGAATGAATGTTATTTTTCATCCAAACATCCACCGCGCAATATAAGAAAAAGAGTACTTGATATAACTCTGGTGTACGGCACCTGTTAATAGTTACCAGTTACAAGATATCAGGTTCTACTCCCATGTGTACCATAAAACTCATGGTGGGTTTTCCAGTCCCCAACCTGTGGAAATAAGTATCTGAGACAATATCCAGATATAATGAGGCGGTTGAATCGTATGTTGGTCACACATGTCAAACGGCTTACATAGGACAGCCTATCCTGCCTAACTCCAAGTAAATTCGTGGTATAGAAAGCAATCCTTATTATTGGCCTACATTGATGCTTGATATATTTTGAGATACTCCCATGTGTACCATAAAACTCATGGTGGGTTTTCCAGTCCCCAACCTGTGGAAATAAGTATCTGAGACAATATCCAGATATAATGAGGCGGTTGAATCGTATGTTGGTCACACATGTCAAACGGCTTACATAGGACAGCCTATCCTGCCTAACTCCAAGTAACTTCGTGGTATAGAAAGCAATCCTTATTATTGGCCTACATTGATGCTTGATATATTTTGAGATACGTTCGAGCATTCAAGAATGATTTTGCAATTGACACGGGGGGGGGGGCTTGTCTTCAATAATTATGCCTAATACTTGATCATTTATAATGAGCGATTGAGTTTGTTAGTTGCAGTGAGAGCGTCGTTTTTGCTTTACGTCGTTTTTGTCTACTGAGGAAACTCTAGAAAATCTTGTATTTAATAAGGCTCTGGTTCTTTCTATTCACGACTCTGGTTCTTTTCACGATTAATACTCTGGAAGTATTAATATTTTCAGATATCAACTGACATGAACAGCCTACAGCAAATATAACTTACTAAGAAAAGCATGAGGAGGAAGACTGCTTAGCCTATTACCTGACACTGTATAGTTCTTAATTCTACTTTTTGGTTTATATCTCATATTTTTGTTATCTTATATTTGAGCAAAAATCATTCAGAAAAAGTAACAGTTGTTTTTGCTAAGAATTATTTTTACTATGGAACAAAGTTCTTTTCCTTAAAGAGATGATAACAGCGCGCGCGCGCGCGCACACACACACACACACACACACACACACAACCAATCTATTACATTTTGAAGATCAGGCAGTTCGATGGGTATTCTATACGTTGACATCACGTCGAGGCGGTAACGACTCCCAGTGGTTACATAGCTACCATGAAGCACCCTAATTTCACTGAAAACCGAAAAATATGTTATTTTTTATTTTTCAGACAGGGCTTGCCTTATAATACACACATACTTACAAATAATTAAATTATCTATATTCACTTTAATATGACGTACAGAATTTACCTGTATAATTGTTATTGTTATTAATAATCGCTAAGAAATAAAATTTCTAAATAGTAACGCTAATGATTAATCTATCTTATTTTCTTTACTCATGTTTGTTTTTTAAATTAAATACATATGCAGATTGTACCTGAAATATAATATCTGGTTAATATTATTGTTATACGATAATGTCACTACGTATTAGTACTTCAATTATCAGATTAAACGTGCTAAAAATAACTAGTTGTAATTTTATCTTGACGTTTTTCGTTAGGGTAATCGCTTATTTTAGTTGTATTTATTTTAACACCACGCGTTTTGCTAACTGATTATAAACAAAATCAAGCGCGCGCGCGTACATATAAACAGTTGAAAACGGGTCTTCAAAATAGTATTACGCTTTCGTAATCAGTTTATATAATAATAAAAATAATAATAATAATTATTATTATTATAAGCTTCTATTTGCGTCACCTAAATGCCTCAGGAGAGATGCTTACGCGACCCTTATGATGTACAAAACCAGCTGGGAGGTCAGTGTCGCCAGTATTGCCGCCCTTTCTCCTCCCAGCATGTTATTCCAGCTGAGTCGACCTCACTTAGTTCAGGAATCAAACCCCGTATTCAACATATCTATCATCAACAAAAATAAAATTAAAAACTATCATACATTTCCCGACCGAAAGTTATTTAACTTCAAACATTTGACAAGAGACAGACAAAGGTAGCATCTAGTAGAGTCAACTCTGTAGATAGAATAGTTTTATGCAAACTAGATAAAAGGAATTCAATACCTCACATGCACAGACTTCTCTTATAAACTTCCGAAGACTGAACAATTTTACAGCTAATTTGTTTTAAATTGCTGCTGACAAAAAATTGCTTTCTTTGCTGAGTAGGCAACACCACTTGTTCGATTTTCACAGAGCACGATTTTGGAGAGTCTGTAGAATGCGCATTCAGTTCAGCACAAAACATAATTGACTCGGAAATTACGTTTATAATACAACGGGATTTTTGTAGTTTTGTAATTTTTGTGTTTACTCTTGATATTCTGAGAGGCGTTTCTGAAAGACTGTGTGCATTAAAAGACTTGTTATAATAAATCTGTTCATCGTTTGATGGAAATCTTGTGCGTCCATATACTTTCAACTCGTGTGTCTCGTGTAAATTGGGTCCATCGGAAATAAAACTCTTATCAATAATACAAAGTGTCCTGTATAGTTCATAATGTATTCACTCAAATAAGACAAGTACGATTCAACTACAACACAGAGATAAACAATTTTTTTCACAAGTAGAAAATTTTAAGCGCATCGCATACACAAAGGTAAGGTCGTTGGTAACATCCTTGAGTAATCGTGACGATGACTAACTAATGAGGGCAAATTTGTTATAAGCCTTCTTATTTTTTATGGTAATTTGTCTGTATTTGCATGGATACCTTTTTTGCTTTCAAACTGGGAAAGTAACTTCTCAATAAAGAAAGGAAACATCTCTTCGCTGGAGAATAATTTAGAAGATCAGTATGTAAAAGCAATGAAGGACATCTCAGTATCGTTCAATATATAAATGTTTTTAAGTAAATCAGAATATTATTCATTAAAATTGAATATTCACTAAAATTCACTAATATTCTCTCTGTATTAAATAGAATCTATGATACGTTAAATCGATCGAGTTCTAAGAATATAGCCTACAAACATTAAACAATTATACTAAAATATGAAACTTTTGAGCATAAGGAGTTGAAAAAAGATTTGTAATGAATTTTATTACAACAGCTGTTTGTCTTGCAAGGGTGGGTACGGACATGAAATGAGCATTGTTCCAGATTATATGTAGTTTCATACAACGAGAGTTGAAAGGGAAGACTGAATGAAATATCTGAAATTTTCTAAAATCGTGAGGACTCAGATGTATACGAAAAGTGATTAGAGACAGGTCTAAATAAATAATACTGAACATTCTGTCTGTATCTGAGGTTTGTAAAGCGAGAGGTTTTATTAAAAATGAAGAAATATCAGACTTGCTGTCAAACTAAAAGGACGAAAGGAACTGTGAAATTGTCAGCTCCATGTAGTAAACAGAAAAGCATAACACTGACAAAATAAATTATAGAAAATGTCCTTGCGTTTAGTCAGGACAGTGAAAAGCTATAGACAAGAAAGCTTGGTTTGTGGACCATGTGACATGTTGCCGCTAGTCCTTACAAGCTGTGACGATGAATACTTGAAGATGTGTAAAAAAACCGCATGCATTTCTTCTGTTTCCTCTGCCGAGTAATTGATAACCAGTATTTCTGTAGAAACTTGTAACATTTGTGAAAATCTCCCGGTACAGCAACTTTATTCTAAAATAAAGTTTAGAACGTGCTCAGAGCTCCCGTGTTCTGAGCGCCCATTCTCTGAGCGCCTATCAACAAACTGACCATCCTCCTAGCGCCCACTTATCTTGTCTTCTCGAGATGCTTAGATAATGAACATTGTTCCTGTAAATCACACTACAATAAATATATGTATGCCTGCTATCTGTACTTGGTCATACTCTGATTCGTCTTTCTAGTTTACCGTTTAGACTTAATAGTCCAATAGTTTAAACTTTACACATACTTTTTTCATGTTCTACAATTTTTTATAATAATAATATAGTCTATAATTTCAATATTATATTTTGAATGTTGTTTAAATATTAATATTATTATTATTGCTACTACTGTTTAATAATAATAATAATAATAATAATTTTTTTACAATGGAAGGTTTAGTGAGGATCACAAATATAAATAGGCGACGTCATCCTTTACAGCTTAGGCTAGTAGCCTGTTCCAGTCTCAATGGAATTCATCCAACCATCGTTTACGGGGTCTTCCCACACTTCTCTTCCCCCTTTGATGATATTCAAGGGCTCTTCCGGAAAATCTAGTTGAATCCATTCTCTCTACGTGTAACCGCCACTCCGTTTTGTACCGGGAGATTTTCTCATTTTAGCTTTCAGCTATGCCTAACTCCATTCTAATATGATCATTTCTGATAAGATCTCTCCTGGTACAACCATTTACAGCCCTCAAGAACCTCATGTCCGCTTCTTGTATTCTAGATATATCTTTGTTAGTAAGCCCAACTTTAATGTCAGATGATACAGCATCTGTAGGGTGTGTTCGTGTATACATATAAACTTTGTATTCTACGTAAGCGCAAAATATGCAAGACGCGGTCTGAGAACTGCACCGTGTTTAAAAGTAATCGAATATGTGTCATTATTAATTACTCATATGTTGAAACTAACTAATACTAGATAATATTATGAGTGAGGCAGTTACAACTGTAAGGTACCTACAACATACGCCCTATTTATAAACACAAACCACAAGACATTTGTATATCGTTCGTTTGATCTGCGAAGGTAATTAAAAGAACACGTGTTTAGAAGGCACTAGATGTGCTCTGATTAGTGGTTGTCCGTACACAGGTCTAGATGATGATACAAACAATGTAAAATTTATGTTATATTGACCGATCCTCGCTAAACCTTCCATCATTAAAAATTTATTGATCGACGGCCACTACTAAATTAAGGATTTTATTATTATTTTTATTTAGTATTTTTAATATTATTTAATAATTATACGTCACACTTAACTGCAGAAATCACATGTTCATTATCAAACTACAAGTGTGTATGTGTGGGAGGGGGGATCAATGAGAAATAAAATAACTTATTCCGCGGAAGTCTTAAAAGTAGTTAAGTATTTCAGGTCTACTGCTGTTTAAAGGGAACGGATGAATATTGCCTCTTACATTTTTCAGAAGCTGGACACTTCACGTCGAAATTTGTATTATTCATGTAATGGTGCCTTTGCCGTGTATTTTTAATGAATAGTCCTCTTTATTATCTCAGGAATTCTCATTTGGTTGGGTCGAACAAATCTGAGGAGAGAATAAAAGAAAGTGATTAAGTACAAGCGTAATTAAGAAAAGGAAAATACGATTCTGAGATAAGGAAGACAAATCTCACTAGTCGCATACCTTAATCTGCTGACCATAAGATTCGTAAATTATCTTGTTATTCGCACCTTTCCTGAGTTGTGGTTTGACAATCGTTGTGACACAGTAGTATTAGGCCAAAAGTCGTGAATTTTAATCTAAATGGAGTCATAATTTCCAAAAAGTAAAATATCTACTTTTTCACGAGGGATATCAGTATAAGGTGAAACGTTCAAATGAGTATATTACGTTCTGGGGGTGTACGAAGTGAAAACATCAACGTACAGGAAGGGTACATCAAAACAAAAAGCTAACTTTGAAAGCACTTAGAGCCGAAAATAGAACTCAAAATTTTAATAAAATTGTACAAGTTTATTTTGGGTTAAAATTATGAGGTTTTTAGTGAAAATACAAAATAAGTATCTGTAGTCTCCATATTTTGTATGTGTAGTAATTTGACAGAATTAGCATATCTTAACACTCATTTTGGATCGCTTTTAAAAAGTCTGTGACTATGTCACAAAGAAAAAAAACTCTACCGGTATATTTTGTTATCAGTTATGTGTATTTGTGAATAAAGTTAGACATAGACCTATTGATATCTATGGAAACATACATAAACTGAAAAACTATGACTAAATTATTTGTCATTTAGGTAGCCTATTGTGGTTACAAATTTAACAAAAAATCCAATTCAGAAGTTCGGAAATTTTAGTATTTATTTTATGATTATCTGCTCTACAATTGTTATGTTACTAATAAAATAGTAGCGTAGTTGAGTTTTCATAATTTTTCTGATAGTATAAAAAATTATCTGATATTGATATTTAACTAACATAATAATAATGAAACAGAGAGTTCTGCAGCTCCAGGAGCTTACTAGTGGTGTGATAATGTCTTTTAGCAATGAATTGTTCAAATTGTCATAGGACCGCTAGTGTTGTCTACGGAGAACAACGGACAGACAGACATGCAGCCAGGTGTTACCGCGTCTAATGATGCATAGATAAGCTCACGGTTGCTAAACTAGTCGGTAGGGGTCGCGCGCAGATCTGCTGTGAGTGATGACGTAAGCTGGACACCACGGACACCAACAACTCTCACAGTACAATGATCGCCTGCACTAGTCCCGTTATATCAGCTTTGTTGTTATTTAAGAATACCCATAGTGTCCAATTACTGATTTATTTTTAATTTTTGATTAAGACAATTAATTATTAAACTGCAGCTCTAATTATAATACTGAGTTTTAAATTTAGTCAGCAATTATACGTAATGCCATGAGTTATAACAAGCATTGTTGTATGCGTAGTATATGTTTCGTTTCATGTGTTTGAAACATTTGCATTATTAATAGCTAAGATATAAATAGTATTTATTTAGTCACTGCTGCATAACGAAGGTGAAAATTCCCTATAGTGTTTCTTAATTAGTAAAAAATAAGGCCGCAACAAAAAATGTCAAATTGGCTTTGTAAAACATCAATTATCGATCTCACCAAAGGCATACAGTGCACTTATTTAGTCTTTTAATGGTTACGAAAACTTGTAGTGCTTACCTTTATTTAGGAACAAAGGTGTAGAATTATCTACTAGTTACCACTACTGCACCACTTTCTTAAACTTCCTTGCTTTTTTCCTACGTTCACTGTCCGACCGTCATCTCTTGTCTCTACTTTTATTTATTTTTCGTTTTATTCTAATAAATGTATGCGTCCTTACAAAGCACTGAACTACAAATTCAGTTCAGGATGTTTACTTTTAATTCTGTCATTCAATTCTCTAAAAACACGGGGACACTGGTTCACAAAGCCACCATGAAAATGAGCAAATTCTTCTTCCATTTTCGTGACACTATCAACACACTCTTGCGTGGGTTTCATTAATGATCCCCTTGATATTGTTTCCAGCCAGTTCTTTCCTGAAAGAGATATGTCTCGGGTTATACATCCATACTTGCTTGCCTTTCCTGGATATTTCTTCCTTACCCTGTATGCGATGTAACCTGCGATCATTTCCAGTAACTCTATGTTTTCTTCAATAGTTTCGTGTGTAGGTACTTTTTCATTTTTATGTGGTAAATGTTTAATGAGGCCAACGACGGCAGCTGTGAAGTCATCATCATCGTCATCATCATAGTCTTTGTCAGTGTGTTTGAGTTACGTGGACCTTTCGTTTTCATCATCATCAATATCATACTCACGTAACAAAGGAACTGAGTCTTGGGTAACTACAGACAGAATATCTGCGCTCAGAGTCTGAACTGCTGTATCAGATATACAGTTTTCACTACTAATCACTTCACCACCATGACGGCTTAAAATGAGTGACTTAATTTTTTGTGTTACGATGGTAGACAAGGGGTGGTCATAAAATCGCCCTAATCCTCGAATTTGAGAAAAGTAGTTCTCAAGGATGTCCTGATTACATCTAGATGTCATAATGTAGGTGTAATTTTCAAATTTTAAATCTTTAAAGAGACCTCGAAGGCTATTTATGGACATCAGAAACCTCTTTTGAAAATGCAGAAGTTGTTCTTTTGGTTTATGTTTTCCAATTACTCTCATGGTGAGGATAAGGCGATATAATTTGTTCAAAGCATCATCCTATTCTTGGAGACAGTTGCCGTAAGCACTTTTCAGTTTGTACGGTCCATACACTGGGATTCGAGAGTTTAACACGTCATATCCATTGTTTAAAATTATTACAGATTCTCCTACGTAGATGAACTCGGGAAAATTATAGAGTATTGCTTTTCCAACTGTAAGTGAAAACAGTTCAGTGGCTTTCCTCACATTTTGCCTCTCAGTCTCAGCTACAAGAATGTGCTTCATAGATAATTTGTGTGTATACTGCTAGTCTCTTCCATCACTTTGCATTTCAACTAACTTTATGAACGTTTCTTTTGTCACAAATTTTCCACATTCTAGTACGTATCCCTCGTCAATCAGGTGATTTCGTAATAGCTTCAGAGCATGTGGTACATCACAAAAACCCATATGTTTCTGTCTTCACTGAATGGATTTTCCAGAGACGGGTTATCCTACGAGATACTCAAATCGGTCATCAGTTTCCTGTTTGAAGGTCCCATGTCGCAGACAAATGCTCTAACTTTGAATCCAATGTTTTCAATAATCTGAATGGTTTCCATAACCAGTTCCTTTGTCACTACAGTGTCAAAGTTATAGAATATGGGTTGCATCCACTTTCCGGTTAAACTTCTTATAACCATGACTTGGACATTGCTATGAGGCCCTCTGATTACTTCTTCTATTTGATCGAGACAAAGATCGCTGTTAACTTTCATCTCATAGAAGCTGAGCACAACATCTCTCTCAAAATTACTAAACAGACTTGCTTGAGTTTTTAAAATATTAATACTCAAATCGATAAATCCCGGTGAAACGGTAAATTGCCTAAGACGCCGTTTGATGGTAACTTCACTGGGGAGGGGATATTTTAATACATCTCTCACAAAACCCAGGGCTTTATACGGTTTGCAGTGTAACGTAACAGCCTTAGCAATATCGTCAGACGACCAACTAGAGCATCTCCCTTTTAAGAGGGCTTGTTGCTGACTTGCAGAAAATATGCCATCAAATAAATTAGACAGTTTTTTTAAATTTCGATTGCTCAGAATTTGATGAATTTAGTTGTTCTTGTAGGTTCCATATTTCTAGTTTTAACTTTTCATTTTCACACCTCACGGACTCTAATTCTGCAGACAGTTTATTGACTCTATAACATTCCTGTGTTTTATCACTGCATGTGTCTTCATGCACTTCTATGTTGTCTGTATCACCGTTTATTGATAACTGTAGAAGATTCTGTACTTCTTTGTGATTATTTCGCTTTTCTGCCCGTATTTTACGTTTGACGCAAGTTAAACTACTCGAATTTACTAAGGCACTACACAACGGCAAATTTAAATGAGGAACAGCATTAGGCTTTAGCACACGTTTTTAGGGAAATTTAATAGCTCACTCTTTAAATCGCATATAAAGTCTGATTCATCGAAATGCACTGTACACACGCGAGCGATATGAACGGCAAATGAATCGGCCCGTTTGCAAGCATTTATCCACTTCGATTTTATTTCATAGTCTTTAGGAAAGCGGTGAAAATTAATTCCTAATCCTTTCTGATGTCTATCATGGTTCGTACAACCAGCAATCGCACAACACACCATAGTTACACACCCAAATTTTATAAAACGCCACTACTTTACAATTAACGCACACGGCAACTGAAGTAACGTTCCCGTCATTAATACTTGGTGTCCGCATGATGTCATGGGCGGGGCTTGCCACTGCGCATACTGTTGGTGACCCCTACCGTGTAGTCTAGTAACCGTGGATAAGCTCGGCACACAGAACACGGGCTTATGAGTAAGGGCGCTCTGAGCACGCTACCGACAGGACCGAGGAACACAATGACCGACCGAGGAGCGAGGAACTTCCTCCCAGCGACTGTCGACGTCAGAATAGTAAATTATAAGTACAGTTCTTTTGAAATTGATATAAGTACTCAAACGGGAAGGAGAACCTCACTAAGAGCAGGGAAACTAGGGGTAAAATAGAAGAGAAGAATAAAGAAATTCAAAACAAAAAAATAAAAATGTACAACATCAAATCCATTTGAAGAAATTCTGTGGCACATCCGTTCACTGTGGTAGTTAATTCTTTTATCCTAATTATCTTTAAATTATAAAATTAAATAGACAGTAAATACGAATCTAAAATTGTAAGAACCATTTTCACAGCTATCCGAAACAAAGCATTAGAAACAAGTAACTAGTTTACAAAAAAATAAAATAAAATAAATAAACTAATAAAATAAAAATAAAATAATCAAGAAAAATTGAATACAAAATCTGAATGGCAGTATTTAAATATTTTATTGGTTCAATGTTTTATCGAACAGATCATCTTTGGTAAGACTGTTGTCGAAACGGCCGTTTGAAAGTACAAATCAACTACTGAAGTTTTGAGATTGTTGATGTGTTTCATTACATTTAATTTTGGTTTTCTTACATTTAAGCCATTTAAATGGGTTCTAATCCATTTGGTTCTAAGTAAACCGTTTGTATAAAAATACGATCCCTTCTTTAGTTTTTAGTATCCTTTTATATTCTCCAAATGTTTTACTTACATTTTTAATATTTTTGTTTGTAGTTGTCGTTGACTTTATCATCGAATGCCTTTCAATATTTAAACCATCTGTTTCATACTCCACCGTGGAACCTATGTCTACTTCTTTTATAAGACATTCCTCTATCTATAGTTTCCGCACACTGCCTGAAGACGTGTGTTGTGTTGTGTAATGAGGGGCAGACTCTAATGCTAATCGAATATAATCGTTGCGGGCTCTTACCTGTCCTGGACAACTTTCAGTGAAACGCTCGAAGAAACACCATTTCTTTTGCTCTGTGTCTACTACCCGTCATTGTGATAACGTGATTAGTATTAAAACTATTTTAGTCAACAATACTATTCGTTTCTTATTTTTTGTATATTTTTGTTAATAATCAATTCAAGTGTCCGTGGCTAAACCAAAACAATTAACAACTAACAAAATTTGTTAACTAATATTAATTATGTTTTACTGATAATATTATAGAACAAATGTATTGTGCATGTACGTACGTGTCAAATACGAGTAAAGTTTAAGTCATGTGTGCAACTGATTACAGTCCAACAGAAACATTTTTTAAGCCCAAAAATATAAAAATTTCGCAAAAACGAAGAAGGAGGTTGGTGTAACGTAAAAGATCCGTAATAATAAGAAGGTACTATCGGCCTATTTATGATTTACTGATTGCGCCTTTCAGGTTAATCCGCATTTTGTTGCCAACATATCCTTGAGACTGTATAGTGGAGTGAGTCACTGAGTGGCTCATCACGGCCTTGAGTGTCACCTTGTCGAAACCACAACAGCGCGGCACGACACCACGTTTCACAAATTGTTATTTTAGATTACGTAATCAACTCTGTAACTATGTTTAGTGTAATTATGTTGAGCTTTTATTTACATCTAAATCACCGGCGGACGAGAAAATAATTGCTGGAGGACGCGACAGCCACGCTGACATCTACAGAGAACGTTAAGTAATCCCCTACTTTACATCTTAAACAAATACTACGCAGTAAGGTGCACGTCCTGCTTTGTTATATTTAATTACTCGGTTCCACACGCAGACAGGAAGAAAATCTGCATACCGGACAAGAGTAATTGAGCAGTGGGTGAGTCATTGCTACCATAATGTACCAGAACGCATTCTAATGAATTATAATATAATACCGCATTTCCAATTTCTCTTACACAACAAGAAGTAAATTTATTATTGCATACGTTAAGCACACGTAGTAGGCCCACACAGGAAACACAAATAAAAATAAGTAACAGCATGGTTAAATCATGAAAATTAAAAGGTTGTTAGGCGTAGATGTAATTTACCATCTCTTTAGTTAATGTTTACACAGAAGCGCCGGGAAATTTAGTTCACATATTAAATTCTCCCGGAGACGAAACTTGCAATGTCATATTATTATTGAAACGGTTGAATGCCGGGGGCTGTTAGGCCGTGACCTCATGTTTGAAGAACTAAACATGTAAGACTCATGTGATGTAAGACTGAAATACTGCGGCTGGAAGATATATAAAGACAATACAGCAGAATACATAACGCCAAGTGATAACTGTTAGCTTATACCTAGCACGATAGTGCTGATACCATAGTGGAAATTTGGCATTGGATGTCCAAACTAATCTAAGAATTGAAAAGATGAAGGAAAGGACAGTACAAAAGATTTACCTATCAGATTCAAAAATATTTCACCGACTCTTGTGCTAATCCACCTTAGTAATAATTACTAAGACAAAACTTCAACAGTATTAAAGGTTTTTGTTTGACTTTGCTGTAACGGTGTTTGATTATTTTCCTTAACATATATGTTCTCTAAGCCGTTTGAAGGATATATCTGGCCTGGAAAACGGTTGGATGCGTCAATGTAATTTGGTTGAATAAGGTTATTGGTAAAAAGAGAAAATATAATATTTATGATACAGTAGTTAAGAGTAGCTTACTGTATGGAGCAGAGACGTGGCGCATCGAAGAGGAAAACAAAAATAAATTAGATGTAGTGAAGATGGATGTGCACCGGAGATCCCTAAGAATTTCTAGACAGGACAGAATTTCAAATGAAGAAATTAGAAAAAAAGATGGGAATAGAGGGAACTTTGTTTCAGGAAATTGAAAGGAATCAGTAATTTTTACGGCAAAGTTCAGAGGATGTCCAAATAAGAGACGTCCAAAGGAGGCGATGCAGTGGGTTCCTACCTATCGTCAGAAGCGGGGAAAGCAGAGATAATTCTGGAAAGAAGGCATATTAAAAGCCATTTAAGAGCCTCGGGTACACGAGATGGTATAGAGTGGATGGGAAGCATCGGACAACGTCGAAGGACGTTTTAAAACCAATTTATATATATTGTAACATAACAAGATTACACCTCAGAATAAAGACAAGTGTACCATCAAAATTCACTGTGAAATATCTTTTTAGTAATAAAGTACAAAGAAGAATAAAATGAACATAATAAATAAAGAAATGAAGACACAACATATTATTTAAAGATAAATAATAAGGTTAAGAAATAAAAACTAATTAAAACAAAAAGGAAAATATTATAATAAATAAATAATAGGGAGTTAAGGAATAAAAACTCATGAAGTAAATAATTTAATGACAGTAACAAACAATGACTGACGATGACAATAATACCCAGAAATGAAGATCAAGTGACAAACAAACATGAAAATAATGATTAATTAATAGAATTATAATGTACAAATGTTAAACTTAGAAAATAAGTAAAAAGACATTTGTTAGTTCATAAGCATTAGATTAAAACTCTTGCACGCTTCCTCTGCGTTCGCTGGGGCCCAGAAGCGCAACACACAGAATATACCCAAAATAACATACTCATAGTATATCACAAAACCAACCAAAACACATATTACTATTTATATCTCTCTTCACCTAATAACATAAATATACTTAAAGCTTAACATAATTCATAAAATGGGGGTTGGGTCTGAGTAAAAAATTTGAAACGCCAGTTAGTGAACAGAGTCGAACACGACCCGTTTATTTTCAAATGATACGAGCCTCGAAACCTTGCGAAATTACAAAACAGTCAGCCAAAGTTAATCAAAGTTAATCAATCAGCACTGAGTTAACCCAACTCCCAAAAACTAAATGTCGAAAACACTAAATACTGAATAAATAGTAAAATAAATACTAAAATTCAATAATTGTACAATTTACAACTTGGATAAACGAATTACTGGATATGAAACGGTTGCATAGATCAATACTGGTTTACATTAAATGGTGTTTAGCATACAAGCGGTGATCGGTTTATGAAAATTCTGACACTGTGTTGTTTCACAAAATATTCACAAAAGGTTCTGGTTTATGTCACTTAAAGTGAGGAAACTAGTTCAGCACTCTTTTCATTATTGATTGCAGTATGACTTCACTGGAAGATGTTAACTGTTAAATATTACTTGACACTCCAGCGAGGTTCACTCACGGCCTGCCGTAGCTGGTCGCAACGGGTGCACGTTTCTCAGCTCGTGCTCTGGACCATGCTGGAAGATCGTTGGTAGATGGCTACGTCGAGTCTATGTACTCGTATTCTCGCTCCCGTACGTCGGACCAAGTTTTTTAACTGAAAATTTCACATCTTTTCGTTTGCTTTATGCACCCGCACAGCTTAATTAGTACTGCCACATTCATTCATACAGTGCGCAGTCGCAAATTTACAAATTCACAAAATTACATTATAAAATTACAACTTCAAATTATATATAGCCTACAACAAATACTGACAATAAGCTTTACATATCTTAGATCCCCTTTCTCTTTTATTTATTTATTTATTAAATTGACTGACTGAAAATGATTTTAGTCGAGGCTGACTATTACAAACAGGCTACGTCTTGATTAGTTATAAATAACAACTTTTTTTTTTATAGAAATTACAAGTTTTCCTTTTATTTTACAGACGTAACGGACGAAAATTATTCGTCTCCCAGCATTGATTTATGATAACAAAAATTCATATTTACCTTGGTAAACGAGGCTTCTTACATAGTGCATTGAAAGGACGGCTCTGTTCACAAAGGCGGTCTGCTGTTCGACTGACAAGATTTAACTGAACAAACGGCTCCGTTAGTTAAGGGAACGACGTGACGTCAGGCGTCGGGTAAAGTACGATTCGTCGATCGTTGCATTCGGTCGAACCCGAATAATCGCAACAGAACTCCCCCCCCCCCGTAAGGCAAGCGTCGGGTGTGGAGACGACGGTTGTCCAAGGTCAAATTCACCAAAAGCAATATTCAGTATTCACAGAACACCAATAATCAGTTACAAAGAGACCATGTAATGTTTCTTGCAAAAATAAGAAATAGCCAACAATCAAATTAACAACAAACACCTACATAAGGACAAAAGGCGTCCTTACAACAATGATACAACCGAACACATACTCCAATAAATACCAAACAAACAACAAGGCATAAACAATTCTTCATCGGGCGTTCCTCAGACAGGCACTTCGTAAATGGGTATCCCGTTAACGGGCATCTCGTGAATGGGTGTCTTGTCAATGGGTGTCCCGCGCGCGCGGGGAAAGGGCTGCAAGACAATCAACTAACTCGACTTCAATAACTAGACAGCTTTCGTGTACTAAACTAAGAGGTTTCTAGTCACTAAATACGGCATTTGCCGCTACCTAAGGGCAATTCCGAGTGCCGCCTTCAGTCACCTTAGAAACGCTGCCTGCGCACAGCAACGCTTCGACACCGGAAGCGAACGACTAGGGGGTGATCAGTCCCCCGGTCGCTCACCCAGCAAGGTGAGTGAAAGCGGTATAGGGAACTAGCATCTCTATGTACAAGGGAAAATTGTTACTACGCCGGTACGACGGCGTTCGGCATGGGAGTTACCTTAATGAAACGCGGGTTTCAAGGAACTGACATGACTTTTCTTGACGTGTGACAGGATCTCCGGGTGTCCTAAATTCACTGTCACCGGGGTTAGAAAATCGACAATGCGAAAAGGACCTGACCATCGGGGCATCATTTTAGCAGTAAGCTTGTTCACTCCCGAACTAAGAGGGTGGGTCTTACACCACATCAAATCACCTATTTTGAAATGACAAGCCTGACGATCCTTATTGTACGAGTTTGCAGCACGGCGGTGGGCTTTCATTAAGCGGGACTTCACCGACTGCCATACTACCTGAGTATCTTCCGCTGCCTCGGGTAAAAGGGTCTGAATATCCCACGCGCAGGTTAGGGGAGTGGACGGAGCAAATTTAAACATTACATCAAACGGACTTCTCCCTGTGGATTCGTGCTTAGCGGAATTGAAAGCTATCTGTAGCCAGGGTAGGGACTCATCCCAAGAAGACTGCTTCCCTGAATGGAAAGCTATAAGGGAGGCTGTTAGGTTGCGATTACAGCGTTCTGCCAGTGATGGTTGAGGGTGATAAGGGGATAAGGTGCTGTGTCTGACGCCGTGAGAAAAACAGAAATTGCGAAATGAATGAGAGCTGAAACTGGTAGCGTTATCTGAGATCATGTATTTAGGGAAGCCAAAATTCTGAAAGATATGTGTTCAACGCCTGCACGGTAGCCTCCGAAGTGGAATCGCGGACAGGACATAACCAACAAAACTTAGAAAACGCGTCCACAGCCACCAATATAAATCGATTTCCCTTTCTACTCCGGGGCAATTTGCCGACGTAGTCAATGTGAATCTTCTCCATAGGTCTGCTCGGAACTGAGGATGACAGAAGACCTATTTTTGCGTTCCGAGCGGGCTTACTCATCTGACATACGTCACAACGTCTGAACATTCTTTTTACATCATTATGACAACCGGGCCAGAAGAACTGGTTGCAGATCTTGTTCTTAGTTTTGAAAAAACCCAAATGCCCTCCCATGAGAGAGTCATGTAAATACTTAAAAACCATGTCTCTTACCGCTTTCGGTAAGTAGGGCCTAAATCCTATAAGGCTTACTCGCTTTATCTGTCGTGCATAAGACTCCTTTCGACAGGCAGTACTTGTCCGTGCACGATCCGGACTTGACGTCCTCTATTATCTTCGCCACGTCGTCATCCTCGCGCTGCAGCTGATACAGGTCGGAAAAACTTAAGGGAAAGTTGGACAGGACGCCAGTGCACAGGGCTGGCGTATCTTCAACGTCGTCCACATTAAACATTCGGGATAAGACGTCGGCCACGGGATTCTGCGTGCCCCTGATGTGGCGTACCTCAAACTTTACCGAAGTAAGTCGGGAGATCCAGCGCCCTAACTTACCCAACTGGCGCGGATGGGAAAGCAGCCACGACAGGGCCTGATTATCAGTCTCCAATACAAACTCTCGATGTTCCAAATACTGCCGAAATTTCTCTACTCCAAATATAACTGCCAAACACTCGGACTCGTACGCGGACGACGCCCTCTTTTCTTGTGGGGTAAGCACGCGGGAGGCGTACGCGATAGGCTGACGCACCCCCTCGATCTCCTGCAACAGCACGGCGCCGAGAGCACAAGAGAGCTAGCGTCAGTCTGGAGGATAAATGTCTTGCCAAAATCGGCCATGCGCAGGACAAGGGGCTGAGTAACTGCGTCTTTTAAGGCCACAAAAGCGTCCTGTTTTTCGGTTCCCCAAAGGAACTTCTCGCCCTTCCTTCTCAACCGGTTCAGGGGTGCCGCGATTTGACGATGAACTTGGAGAAATAATTCACCATCCCGATGAAGCGCGCTACGCCTTTGGCGTCCTTGGGACGCGAGAACTCCCGAATGGCGCGGGTCCGATCCGGATCCACGCAAACGCCTTGCTCGGACACAAGGTGTCCCAAAAAGCTTATTTGTTTGACCTCAAAACGTACTTTCTCGGGATTTGCAATGAGCTTGGCTTTTCCCAGCCTCGCGAGCATTTCGTCCACGTGACGGACGTGGTCCTCCCATGATTTGGAATATACAATTATGTCATCGAGATAGTTGAACACGAACTTGTACTTTATGTCGGACAAGACCGTGTCCAACAACCTGGTAAGTACCTGGGCGCCGGTACTCAATCCAAAGGGGACCCAACAAAACTCGTATAACCCGTAAGGAACGACGAAAGCTGTAATGGGCATCGATTTTTCAGATAGCGGAATCTGGAAGTAGGCGTTAGAGAGGTCCAGGATACTAAAATACCTCGCGCCTGAAAACCACTGGAAGCAGGTATGGATATTCGGTAACGGCTGCGCTTCAATCTCGATGATCTTGTTGAGCTTATGGTAATCAATAACCAACCGAGGTTTTTTATCAGGTCGGCAGACCAAAAACGCTGGACTCGCATAAGGGTATACGCTCGGCTTGATCACTCCCTCTTTAACTAGCTTGTCCGTAATCTCACGCATGGGTTTCATTGGGGGGGGGGGCTGGTTGGGATGAGACTTAACAGACCGGTTATCCAGCAAAGTTATATCATACGTCAACCTGTCCGTCCGGCCAAGCTCCCCGGTCAAAACGTTCTTATGACGGCCACATACCTTAAGTATTTCGTCCGCCTTCTCCCGGTCGAGGTGTCCGACATCAAAAGGCTCTTTTCCCAAAAGGTTAGAATGACAGCCTTCGGGACTGTTTTTGCGGTCGCACAGAGAAATAAAGTTCTTCGGACGAAATTTGAAATATATTATCCCCTGGTGAATATTGTAACGTGCGATTTCTGCGAGAGGCGGGTGTTAGCGAACGTCCTTCTCATTCAAGCCCCAAATGTTGGGTTCGCCAAATCTGTAACGTAAAAATGAGCAGTCGCTATTTTTCAAGCCCCGCGATGGAACGTCAATTCTGTAACGTTCCGCTTAATGTGAGGTGTGCACTTGCGAAAGTGTTATTATATGCCTCACGCAGTATGCGTCACTTTTGAATTATACTAACTGACGTTTTAAAAGGTATAAATAAAGGATTTTGTTTATCTTGTTTTACTCAATCTAAAAGAAATCGAGAGTGTGTGATTTGGGGTCAAGGAGGTAATTTGTTCAGCCTTATGCAGAAGAGAGAGTAAGTATCATTATTGCCCCTCAGTTGTGACGATTTCTTCTGTATGTTGTGCTGAAATTTTCATTAACTACCCACTACAATAAATTATAACACGTTATAATTCAATATTAATTTTCAATAATATTGCTTTATTGATTATTGACTTTTGTCTCCTGCCACCAAAATATAGGTATCACAATTAATCTTATTTGGAAAAAAAAACATCATCTCGACTTTACCGAGTAAACATAGATCTGTCTAAGGAACAAAACATATATGTTGTTATTTACCCAATATTACGCTATAATAAAAAACATCAGTTATTACATAATTCTTAGTAATTCCCCAGGGTTCAGGGTGAATTCTTTGTGTTATGAGAGTGTCAGAAATGGATAATTGCTACGCTTTACAAATATCAAAAAATTAATAAATAATTTTGTTTATTTTTCAAATATTACGTAGTTTCCGGAATTTCCGTAAGAGAGCAGCATGTATTTGTTTACTTTGAAAGAAACATATGATAAAATGAATATTTTTTGTTCTATTTCACTGTTAAAAAACGAGTTTTCTTCTGGACTTATTACGAAAAAATGTTTATATTACCTCGCTCCGTGTTGTCCTTACTGGATTGAAGTTTTATTCTGTGATGAGGTACGTCTTGCGTTATTATTTCCTTTTCGTTTGGAGTATTTTCTAATTGTCTACTGGAAGTAGGCCGAACTATATTGGATCCTCAGAATGTTTTCATCCACTGGTTTTTAATGTGTATCACCATTTAATTTGGATTCCTCAGGTATAATTAGTTAGTATTCACTTTGTTTATTACTCTTGCGTGAATTTCGCCTCCTCCAACGTCCAAAAAAGGTTATTTTTTATAATTTTTGTCGCATCGTTTCTTCAACTCTCCGGTTTAGTTCAAAATTTTTTATATCTTCTTAACAATACTTGTTATTTTTCATCACTCTTAGTAACACATAGTATTTTTATTATGTAGGCAGTTTGTGATTATTATAAATTTATATTTTATTTATGGAAAAATAATTCCCTTCCATTCCGGTTTCTTTACTAATTTAATTTACATAATATGTTTTGGTTAATTTTTTTATGACATTGTATATAAACATTTTATCATTTTATTATCATTAAATAACTTTATATATTATTTATTTAGTCTCGAATAGTGTTCATACCCGGTACTACTTCCTGTTGCCATTTCCTTCATAGGATTATTTTAATTTTATATTATCTTTGGTAGTTAAATTTTTATGTCTTTTAAAATTAACCCTGGGTTTTCTTATAATCTAACACAATTATTTGAAAAAATATAATATTAACTTGGGTATAACAATTTGTGGTTCATACAATATAAATTACAATAAATAAATAAAATTACAAAAATCAATCAGTATTATTACATACTACTTTCATAAGTTTATCCTTTCCAAAACATACAACACAGTTTAGTAATACATTAATTTCACTTTGGTTTTTCACCTCAATGGGTACACTAGAACTCACTTCGCACTATATACCACTCGAATTGTTTATTATGTTGAGTGATATAATTAAATTTTTAAGCGAGCTTTAGTTTTACCCATTTCTGACTTTTATTCTCATGATTTACTTTATTGGGACCGGGTTATGTACCGTTACATAAAGCCCCCCCACTAGAACAAATTTATTTTAGTTCAACTCGTTGATAGAAATAAATTGTTGATTTGTTCAAGTCTCCTAATGGTCTTGACTTTGTTTTCATAATAGTGTTTCATTGCTGACTGATTATAAACTCTGGTAATTCAGACTTGTGGTAATTGTCGTTTTCTTACTTAACTCTCTCTCTCTTGGAGGCAAATTCATCAATTATTTCTCGGGGTTAGTGGTACTTCCACATTTTATTTGATAAGGACTGGTCACACTAATCATATTAAAATTGTTTCAACACTCATTTCTATTTGCTTCTATAAATTCGCTTTATCAATTAAGCTTCTGTCTGCTATCTTCCTTCTATTTTCTTCATTTATACATCTGGAATCCAATATCACTCTTTTCAGCTATTTTATAATTATTATCCCTTAAATATTCAATTTCACTAACATTTTTCCCTATCCTGTGCGGTGGTTCCAGTCGGGTGGCCACTCTGGGTCCATTACTCCGCTGTCCATCCTTACACCTTCTGAGACCAGGGGAACATCATCCCTGCTCATAAAAATTATTGCCGGAACATTTCTACGGTCAATACATAAAAATAAAAAATTATAAGTAGTAGTCAATTAGCGACTAGTACCAAACACTTTTGGGATTCTTCATACTGTAGCTGTTTGTATTTATTTATATATTTCTTCTTCTCCTTGATTCCTTCTTTTTTTATTATTAATTAATAGCATATAACATCATTGATAGGCCTTATGTTAACATTCTTCTGACTTTACTTCTTGTGACATATTTCTCCGTATCATTTCTTCTTATCTAATCTTCAATTCTGAGAAATTCTAATTTTTGTTGTATTAATTATCATCCTCCTTCAGTTTCATTGGAGTCATTAAATTATTTTTTATTCTTCTTATCTGAGCACATTACCATCAATTGTTTATTTATTTATTCTTCTTTTGTTACCATCAAAATATTATTTTTTCCTATTATTTCAGTTTAAATCAGTTATTTATAATTAAATTATGTAATCTGTTCTTATATACCATTCACTTTAAATTATATGGTTTCAAAATAACTTGAGTAAGATGTCCTTACATGCTTTTAGAATTTTGGGGTTTTATTTTCTTCATTCTAAATTATTGTTCGAAATAACTTGAATAAGTTGTCCTTACGTCTTTTGGAATTTTGGGGTTTTTTAGTTTCTTCATTTTAAATTATTGTTCGAAATAAGTTGAGTAAGTTGTCCTTACGTACTTTTAGAATTTTGGGGTTTTATCTTCATTTTAAATTATATTGTTCGAAATAAGTTGAGTAAGTTGTCCTTACGTCTTTTGGAATTTTGGGTTTTTTTTTTTTTTTTTTTTTTTTTATTTACAATGGGTTGCTTGGTCCTGTATCCATAAAATCCGTCCCTGTTTTCTGGTTTGTTTGGAGTCTGTTTAACCGTGGTCCATTATTTCAGGTACTCCATGTTCTCGGATTGCTGGGGTGTTCGTAATTAATTGTCTCCTTGATAATCTTCTTACCATCCGGCTCTCCCACTTTGCTGCTATAAAACTTTCACTTAAGTACCGGTCTTCCGTTATAATTCGTTCCTTTTTAACTAACAAGTATTGTACCTCCTCTATCATAACATAGTTGCTCATTTTTAATCTCATTTCATTCCCTTTTACCTCTGAATTATTTGCCAAATATTTGAATGTTATATTCCGTCTTGATAATCTGACTAATATCTTTTGATGCACTTCAATCATCGACACATTTAACTGGGATGTAAACTTAATTAACTCCCTCTGTTCCTTAATTGGAAGGTTAAATACATTAATTAATCCACCTGTAATCATCTCCCATTCTTCCTTGGTATTTATTATTTTCTTTCTACTTGTTTTTATTATTTCCTTGGTCTTCTTTTCCACGGTTTGAACATCCTTTTTGTTGTGGCTATTTTTATTTTCCGATGGCATTACACCTTGGTATTCTGTAATTTCTATTTCCTTCCTACTCTCTTCTGTATTCGGACTTACTTTAATACCTTCTGAAGTGCTGTCCAATGTTTCATCCCAATTATTGGACCTATGGTCCATTTGTTTATTTGTCTCCTCTTGGTATGTATCTCCTTTTTGGATACGCGTATTAACATTTTCAAACTTCTCTCCGAAAGTTTTCCATATCTCCTTATTAAAATTCTCCATTTTACACTCAAATTGTTTTAAATTCTTATTATTCTCTTCAAATTTTGCATTCATTTCTTCTCTTTGCCCTTCAACCGCTTCTTTCAGTTCATTGTATTGTTCATTCATGGTTTGTTTGATATTTCCATGAATGGTTTCTATTTTTTCATTTAGTTGTTTGACTAAATTTTCCTGAATGCTATCTATTTTCTCATTGGTCTGTCTATTTTGTTCCTCCTGTTTCTTAAAATTCTCCTTATTTTCCTCATTGGTTTGTCTATTTTGTTCCCCCTGTTTCTTAAAATTCTCCTTATTTTGTTCCTCCTGTTTCCTAAATTTTTCGTCTATTTTATCATTGGTTTGTTTATTGCTTTCCATAATAATTCTCAACATCTCCTGCATGCTCATGTCTTCTTTTTGGGTGGATTTATCTGGTTGGTCCCCTTGGGCATCCTCTTCCACTATTTCCTTTTCCGTATCCATAACTACTTCGGTTTCTTCTGTATCACCTGTCTGTTGGTCCATTTCACTGTCCGTGACTAACTCTATTTCTTGTTCCTGTCCACCTTCTTCAATCTCCTTTTCTTCTGCCCTCTTCTTCGATTTTCCTCGGGTATTAGGCATTTCTTGTTTTCTCATAACTGCCAACGATAATTAGATTTTTTGATATATCTTTTTTATAAAATATCGAAATTCTTTTCTAATTACCGCCCTTTTACGTTGAGCGCCAATTCTGTAACGTACGGTTTATTGATGAGGCGTCCACCACTTACGAGTATATTGCAATTACAAGCTTTGTTAATTCCGCCCCACAGTTGTACGCCAATTCTGTAACGTGCGGTTTCTGCGAGAGGCGGGTGTTAGCGAAACGTCCTTCTCATTCAAGCCCCAAATGTTGGGTTCGCCAAATCTGTAACGTAAAATGAGCAGTCGCTATTTTTCAAGCCCCGCGATGGAACGTCAATTCTGTAACGTTCCGCTTAATGTGAGGTGTGCACTTGCGAAAGTGTTATTATATGCCTCACGCAGTATGCGTCACTTTTGAATTATACTAACTGACGTTTTAAAAGGTATAAATAAAGGATTTTGTTTATCTTGTTTTACTCAATCTAAAAGAAATCGAGAGTGTGTGATTTGGGGTCAAGGAGGTAATTTGTTCAGCCTTATGCAGAAGAGAGAGTAAGTATCATTATTGCCCCTCAGTTGTGACGATTTCTTCTGTATGTTGTGCTGAAATTTTCATTAACTACCCACTACAATAAATTATAACACGTTATAATTCAATATTAATTTTCAATAATATTGCTTTATTGATTATTGACTTTTGTCTCCTGCCACCAAAATATAGGTATCACAATTAATCTTATTTGGAAAAAAAAACATCATCTCGACTTTACCGGGTAAACATAGATCTGTCTAAGGAACAAAACATATATGTTGTTATTTACCCAATATTACGCTATAATAAAAAACATCAGTTATTACATAATTCTTAGTAATTCCCCAGGGTTCAGGGTGAATTCTTTGTGTTATGAGAGTGTCAGAAATGGATAATTGCTACGCTTTACAAATATCAAAAAATTAATAAATAATTTTGTTTATTTTTCAAATATTACGTAGTTTCCGGAATTGCCGTAAGAGAGCAGCATGTATTTGTTTACTTTGAAAGAAACATATGATAAAATGAATATTTTTTGTTCTATTTCACTGTTAAAAAACGAGTTTTCTTCTGGACTTATTACGAAAAAATGTTTATATTACCTCGCTCCGTGTTGTCCTTACTGGATTGAAGTTTTATTCTGTGATGAGGTACGTCTTGCGTTATTATTTCCTTTTCGTTTGGAGTATTTTCTAATTGTCTACTGGAAGTAGGCCGAACTATATTGGATCCTCAGAATGTTTTCATCCACTGGTTTTTAATGTATATCACCATTTAATTTGGATTCCTCAGGTATAATTAGTTAGTATTCACTTTGTTTATTACTCTTGCGTGAATTTCGCCTCCTCCAACGTCCAAAAAAGGTTATTTTTTATAATTTTTGTCGCATCGTTTCTTCAACTCTCCGGTTTAGTTCAAAATTTTTTATATCTTCTTAACAATACTTGTTATTTTTCATCACTCTTAGTAACACATAGTATTTTTATTATGTAGGCAGTTTGTGATTATTATAAATTTATATTTTATTTATGGAAAAATAATTCCCTTCCATTCCGGTTTCTTTACTAATTTAATTTACATAATATGTTTTGGTTAATTTTTTTATGACATTGTATATAAATATTTTATCATTTTATTATCATTAAATAAATTTATATATTATTTATTTAGTCTCGAATAGTGTTCATACCCGGTACTACTTCCTGTTGCCATTTCCTTCATAGGATTATTTTAATTTTATATTATCTTTGGTAGTTAAATTTTTATGTCTTTTAAAATTAACCCTGGGTTTTCTTATAATCTAACACAATTATTTGAAAAAATATAATATTAACTTGGGTATAACAATTTGTGGTTCATACAATATAAATTACAATAAATAAATAAAATTACAAAAATCAATCAGTATTATTACATACTACTTTCATAAGTTTATCCTTTCCAAAACATACAACACAGTTTAGTAATACATTAATTTCACTTTGGTTTTTCACCTCAATGGGTACACTAGAACTCACTTCGCACTATATACCACTCGAATTGTTTATTATGTTGAGTGATATAATTAAATTTTGAGCGAGCTTTAGTTTTACCCATTTCTGACTTTTATTCTCATGATTTACTTTATTGGGACCGGGTTATGTACCGTTACAATATCCAGCACCAAACGGGTGCGATGGATAAAGTCTGCGCCGAGTATGAGGTCGTAAGACAGGCCCTCGGCGACCAGTATGGGGAAATCCCAGGTAAACGCGTCTATTTTCACCCTGCACAAGGCTTCCAAGGTGAAAATAGTTTGTTCTTGAACAAACTCGTTAAGTTCTTTTCCGCTCCCAGATGTTCTTTGTACAAGTCGTGGGAAGTGACTCTTTGACTCAACATTCGATTCTTTCTTCCGTTGGCCGTGCGACGGCGCTTTCGGGGATTATTTTTTGACGCTCTCCCGACAAACGAACGACACCGCCAGATGTAATGCCCCTTTTTACCACACAGGTAACAAGTCGGGGTGAAGGGAGTCTTGACGGGAACGCGGCGACGGCTAGTCAGGTCAGGCTTACGGCAGAAAGTTGAGAAACAGGTGCTGATCGTATTGTCTCTCAATACGCGTTTTTTGTATTCGCGGTTCTCAAACGGGGACAGTAACGCCTCACGTGCCCTTCTTCCTTACAATTGTAACACAACCTCCGGTCCTCGCGCGGTCAGGCATTAGCTGGGGGGTTAGCAGGGCCTCTATTTGCCGTAGTCTGGTCGGTGAATTGGAAATTGGCCACCTCCACGCAGATCTTGTCCAGATCGGCAAACGTGGATGGGCGGTTGCAGAACACGAGACAGGACCTCGTTTGGGCGGACAGCCCCGAAACGATGTTATCTACTACTTCCCTCTCAGTCACGGGTAGTCGCAGTACTTGGGCTGCCTCTTTTATTTCGGAGATGTAAGCCGACAAAGGCTCTCCGCGCGCTTGGGCTCTTAAAAACAGATTCTGCTTTAAGGAGGAAAACAGCCGATCGGAAATAAAAAATTCCAGGGCTTCCTGGTGAAAACGGTCAAAGTTATCCGCCGCTAGGTGCTTGGCAAGCCGATCGCCCAAAGCCCCGTTACAATAAGGCATAAGCAAGGCCAGAAACCCGGCCTCCGAAACCGGAAAGCACCTTTTCAGTCTCATGGCGACTTTAAAAAACTCTAGAAGAATTTACACGCAGAAACCGTCTGCCTTAGGGAGGCCGCGGACTATTTTTTCGGCGGGATGTGGTAATTTGCTATAACAGAAGCTGGTAGGCAGCAGTGAAGGAGAGGCGTTCGCTTCGCTCAAGAAAGGGTTCCGCTCGAGTCCGGGAACGGCGTTCCCTAAAGAGGCCGCCTTATCTTCAAATTGAATGAGCGAACTAGCGTTTGAGTTACTGCCACCCGGCCGCGCGGACTCGTGTGGGCTTGCCTCGTTTTCCGCGACGGGGCAAGTCTCGCTGCCCGCCAAAACCTTTTTAACCTTTTCCCCTATTAAGACTATGTGTTTCCGGGCGTTTACTTCCCCCGACGATTCCGCCCAAGACTCGAAAATCTTTTACCGGCCTTCAAAGGCCCGACACCTGGTTCTAAGCCTTTGGTGATCGTTCCGGCACTGGGACTCGCCGATGTTTGCCAGATCGACATCTAAAATATCTGATATTAAGTCGCATTCTTCGCATTCGCTCGAAATATCTATCAACTCGAGATGTTTCGCGTTGGGGGTTTTTCCTTCGTGTATTACGTTACGCAGGCATTTCCGCAGTTCCCCCACTGTCCCGTTTTTTATGACACCACGAGCCCTTAATTTGAGCAACAAGTGGTGCTTTCGTAGCTGGTCAGTGTCTCTCAGTAAGGCCATTTTACGAGTAGTGGAGAAAAGTAAAATATACAAAGCGCAACGATAAGGGAGCAGCTGATCGATGAGAACTGCTGATATGGAAAGCTGGGCCGGCCGAATACCGCAATGCACCGCGTTATCTGCCAGGAAATGTACACCTAACAGTTTTCTTTTCCCGAGCGAATAATTTAAACAATTCAGAATAAATAGATTTTACAATTAGCTAGCTACTCGTCACAGCTAACCCCACATAACATTTCCAAATACCTCACACAAAACCCTATACAAAATTTCACGTGACCAATAGCGTGAAATACAAAATTTCAACACAACTCACTAACAAAAAATACAACATTAACAAAATTACACATAATAACTATGCATTATAACCCATGGACCAAGGAAAACCGCGCTCCGGCTACCACTTCTGTTGCACGCTTCCACTGCGTTCGCTGGGGCCCAGAAGCGCAACACACAGAATATACCCAAAATAACATACTCGTAGTATATCACAAAACCAACCAAAACACATATTACTATTTATATCTCTCTTCACCTAATAACATAAATATACTTAAAGCTTAACATAATTCATAAAATGGGGGGTGGGTCTGAGTAAAAAATTTGAAACGCCAGTTAGTGAACAGAGTCGAACCTGACCCGTTTATTTTCAAATGATACGAGCCTCGAAACCTTGCGAAATTACAAAACAGTCAGCCAAAGTTTAATCAAAGTTAATCAATCAGCACTGAGTTAACCCAACTCCCAAAAACTAAATGTCGAAAACACTAAATACTGAATAAATAGTAAAATAAACACTAAAATTCAATAATTGTACAATTTACAACTTGGATAAACGAATTACTGGATATGAAACGGTTGCATAGATCAATACTGGTTTACATTAAATGGTGTTTAGCATACAAGCGGTAATCGGTTTATGAAAATTCTGACACTGTGTTGTTTCACAAAATATTCACAAAAGGTTCTGGTTTATGTCACTTAAAGTGAGGAAACTAGTTCAGCACTCTTTTCATTATTGATTGCAGTATGACTTCACTGGAAGATGTTAACTGTTAAATATTACTTGACACTCCAGCGAGGTTCACTCACGGCCTGCCGTAGCTGGTCGCAACGGGTGCACGTTTCTCAGCTCGTGCTCTGGACCACGCTGGAAGATCGTTGGTAGAAGGCTACGTCGAGTCTATGTACTCGTATTCTCGCTCCCGTACGTCGGACCAAGTTTTTAACTGAAAATTTCACATCTTTTAGTTTGCTTTATGCACCCGCACAGCTTAATTATTACTGCCACATTCATTCATACAGGGCGCAGTCGCAAATTTACAAATTCACAAAATTACATTATAAAATTACAACTTCAAATTATATATAGCCCACAACAAATACTGACAATAAGCTTTACATATCTTAGATCCCCTTTCTCTTTTATTTATTTATTTATTAAATTGACTGACTGAAAATGATTTTAGTCGAGGCTGACTATTACAAACAGGCTACGTCTTGATTAGTTATAAATAACAACTTTTTTTTATAGAAATTACAAGTTTTCTTTTATTTTACAGACGTAACGGACGAAAATTATTCGTCTCCCAGCATTGATTTATGATAACAAAAATTCATATTTACGTTGGTAAACGAGGCTTCTTACATAGTGCGTTGAAAGGACGGCTCTGTTCACAAAGGCGGTCTGCTGTTCGACTGACAAGATTTAACCGAACAAACGGCTCCGTTAGTTAAGGGAACGACGTGACGTCAGGCGTCGGGCAAAGTACGATTCATCGATCGTTGCATTCGGTCGAACCCGAATAATCGCAACAGAACTCCCTCCCCCCCCCGTAAGGCAAGCGTCGGGTGTGGAGACGACGGTTGTCCAAGGTCAAATTCACCAAAAGCAATATTCAGTATTCACAGAACACCAATAATCAGTTACAAAGAGACCATGTAATGTTCCTTGCAAAAATAAGAAATAGCCAACAATCAAATTAACAACAAACACCTACATAAGGACAAAAGGCGTCCTTACACCAATGATACAACCGAACACATACTCCAATAAATACCAAACAAACAACAAGGCATAAACAATTCTTCATCGGGCGTTCCTCAGACAGGCACTTCGTAAATGGGTATCCCGTTAACGGGCATCTCGTGAATGGGTGTCTTGTCAATGGGTGTCCCGCGCGCGCGGGGAAAGGGTTGCGAGACAATCAACTAACTCGACTTCAATAACTAGACAGCTTTCGTGTACTAAACTAAGAGGTTTCTAGTCACTAAATACGGCATTTGCCGCTACCTAAGGGCAATTCCGTGTGCCGCCTTCAGTCACCTTAGAAACGCTGCCTGCGCACAGCAACGCTTCGACACCGGAAGCGAACGACTAGGGGGTGATCAGTCCCCCAGTCGCTCACCCAGCAAGGTGAGTGAAAGCGGTATAGGGAACTAGCATCTCTATGTACAAGGGAAAATTGTTACTACGCCGGTACGGCGGCGTTCGGGGCATGGGAGTTACCTTAATGAAACGCGGGTTTCAAGGAACTGACATGACTTTTCTTGACGTGTGACAGGATCTCCGGGTGTCCTAATTCACTGTCACCGGGGTTAGAAAATCGACAATGCGAAAAGGGCCTGACCATCGGGGCATCATTTTAGCAGTAAGCTTGTTCACTCCCGAACTAAGAGGGTGGGTCTTACACCACATCAAATCACCTATTTTGAAATGACAAGCCTGACGATCCTTATTGTACGAGTTTGCAGCACGGCGGTGGGCTTTCATTAAGCGGGACTTCACCGACTGCCACACTACCTGAGTATCTTCCGCTGCCTCGGGTAAAAGGCTCTGAATATCCCACGCGCAGGTTAGGGGAGTGGACGGAGCAAATTTAAACATTACATCAAACGGACTTCTCCCTGTGGATTCGTGCTTAGCGGAATTGAAAGCTATCTGTAGCCAGGGTAGGGACTCATCCCAAGAAGACTGCTTCCCTGAATGGAAAGCTATAAGGGAGGCTGTTAGGTTGCGATTACAGCGTTCTGCCAGTGATGGTTGAGGGTGATAAGGGGATAAGGTACTGTGTCTGACGCCGTGAGAAAAACAGAAATTGCGAAACGAATGAGAGCTGAAACTGGTAGCGTTATCTGAGATCATGTATTTAGGGAAGCCAAAATTCTGAAAGATATGTGTTCAACGCCTGCACGGTAGCCTCCGAAGTGGAATCGCGGACAGGACATAACCAACAAAACTTAGAAAACGCGTCCACAGCCACCAATATAAATCGATTTCCCTTTCTACTCCGGGGCAATTTGCCGACGTAGTCAATGTGAATCTTCTCCATAGGTCTGCTCGGAACTGAGGATGACAGAAGACCTATTTTTGCGTTCCGAGCGGGCTTACTCATCTGACATACGTCGCAACGTCTGAACATTCTTTTTACATCATTATGACAACCGGGCCAGAAGAACTGGTTGCAGATCTTGTTCTTAGTTTTGAAAAAACCCAAATGCCCTCCCATGAGAGAGTCATGAAAATACTTAAAAACCATGTCTCTTACCGCTTTCGGTAAGTAGGGCCTAAATCCTATAAGGCTTACTCGCTTTATCTGTCGTGCATAAGACTCCTTTCGACAGGCAGTACTTGTCCGTGCACGATCCGGACTTGACGTCCTCTATTATCTTCGCCACGTCGCCATCCTCGCGCTGCAGCTGATACAGGTCGGAAAAACTTAAGGGAAAGTTGGACAGGACGCCAGTGCACAGGGCTGGCGTATCTTCAACGTCGTCCACATTAAACATTCGGGATAAGACGTCGGCCACGGGATTCTGCGTGCCCCTGATGTGGCGTACCTCAAACTTTACCGAAGTAAGTCGGGAGATCCAGCGCCCTAACTTACCCAACTGGCGCGGATGGGAAAGCAGCCACGACAGGGCCTGATTATCAGTCTCCAATACAAACTCTCGATGTTCCAAATACTGCCGAAATTTCTCTACTCCAAATATAACTGCCAAACACTCGGAATCGTACGCGGACGACGCCCTCTTTTCTTGTGGGGTAAGCACGCGGGAGGCGTACGCGATAGGCTGACGCACCCCCTCGATCTCCTGCAACAGCACGGCGCCGAGAGCACAAGAGAGCTAGCGTCAGTCTGGAGGATAAATGTCTTGCCAAAATCGGCCATGCGCAGGAGAAGGGGCTGAGTAACTGCGTCTTTTAAGGCCACAAAAGCGTCCTGTTTTTCGGTTCCCCAAAGGAACTTCTCGCCCTTCCTTCTCAACCGGTTCAGGGGTGCCGCAATTTGACGATGAACTTGGAGAAATAATTCACCATCCCGATGAAGCGCGCTACGCCTTTGGCGTCCTTGGGACGCGAGAACTCCCGAATGGCGCGGGTCCGATCCGGATCCATGCAAACGCCTTGCTCGGACACAAGGTGTCCCAAAAAGCTTATTTGTTTGACCTCAAAACGTACTTTCTCGGGATTTGCAATGAGCTTGGCTTTTCCCAGCCTCGCGAGCACTTCGTCCACGTGACGGACGTGGTCCTCCCATGATTTGGAATATACAATTATGTCATCGAGATAGTTGAACACGAACTTTTACTTTATGTCGGACAAGACCGTGTCCAACAACCTGGTAAGTACCTGGGCGCCGGTACTCAATCCAAAGGGGACCCGACAAAACTCGTATAACCCGTAAGGAACGACGAAAGCTGTAATGGGCATCGATTTTTCAGATAGCGGAATCTGGAAGTAGGCGTTAGAGAGGTCCAGGATACTAAAATACCTCGCGCCTGAAAACCACTGGAAGCAGGTATGGATATTCGGTAACGGCTGCGCTTCAATCTCGATGATCTTGTTGAGCTTATGGTAATCAATAACCAACCGAGGTTTTTTATCAGGTCGGCAGACCAAAAACGCTGGACTCGCATAAGGGTATACGCTCGGCTTGATCACTCCCTCTTTAACTAGCTTGTCCATAATCTCACGCATGGCTTTCATTTGGGGGGGGGGGGGCTGGTTGGGATGAGACTTAACAGACCGGTTATCCAGCAAAGTTATATCATACGTCAACCTGTCCGTCCGGCCAAGCTCCCCGGTCAAAACGTTCTTATGACGGCCACATGCCTTAAGTATTTCGTCCGCCTTCTCCCGGTCGAGGTGTCCGACATCAAAAGGCTCTTTTCCCAAAAGGTTAGAATGACAGCCTTCGGGACTGTTTTTGCGGTCGCACAGAGAAATAAAGTTCTTCGGACGAAATTTGAAATATATTATCCCCTGGTGAATATCCAGCACCAAACGGGTGCGATGGATAAAGTCTGCGCCGTGTATGAGGTCGTAAGACAGGCCCTCGGCGACCAGAATGGGGAAATCCCAGGTAAACGCGTCTATTTTCACCCTGCACAAGGCTTCCAAATTGATTTGTAAGTTGCTGTTGCAGGCACTCCTGCACACTACAGCACTCTTAGTCCGCTTCGAGACGCTTTGGTTATTTTCAATACGCTCGAACAGCCGACGCGACATAATTGTGCGCACCGACCCGGAGTCAATCAGTCCGTTCACGGTTTTATCCCTAAAGCTTACTTCCACCTGGGGCGAAAATAGTTTGTTCTTGAACAAACTCGTTAAGTTCTTTTCCGCTCCCAGATGTTCTTTGTACAAGTCGTGGGATGTGACTCTTTGAGTCAACATTCGACTCTTTCTTTCGTTGGCCGTGCGACGGCGCTTTCGGGGATTATTTTTTGACGCTCTCCCGACAAACGAACGACACCGCCAGATGTAATGCCCCTTTTTACCACACAGGTAACAAGTCGGGGTGAAGGGAGTCTTGACGGGAACGCGGCGACGGCTAGTCAGGTCAGGCTTACGGCAGAAAGTTGAGAAACAGGTGCTGATCGTATTGTCTCTCAATACGCGTTTTTTGTATTCGCGGTTCTCAAACGGGGACAGTAACGCCTCACGTGCCCTTCTTCCTTACAATTGTAACACAACCACCGGTCCTCGCGCGGTCAGGCATTAGCTGGGGGGTTAGCAGGGCCTCTATTTGCCGTAGTCTGGTCGGTGAATTGGAAATTGGCCACCTCCACGCAGATCTTGTCCAGATCGGCAAACGTGGATGGGCGGTTGCAGAACACGAGACAGGACCTCGTTTGGGCGGACAGCCCCGAAACGATGTTATCTACTACTTCCCTCTCAGTCACGGGTAGTCGCAGTACTTGGGCTGCCTCTTTTATTTCGGAGATGTAAGCCGACAAAGGCTCTCCGCGCGCTTGGGCTCTTAAAAACAGATTCTGCTTTAAGGAGGAAAACAGCCGATCGGAAATAAAAAATTCCAGGGCTTCCTGGTGAAAACGGTCAAAGTTATCCGCCGCTAGGTGCTTGGCAAGCCGATCGCCCAAAGCCCCGTTACAATAAGGCATAAGCAAGGCCAGAAACCCGGCCTCCGAAACCGGAAAGCACCTTTTCAGTCTCATGGCGACTTTAAAAAACTCTAGAAGAATTTACACGCAGAAACCGTCTGCCTTAGGGAGGCCGCGGACTATTTTTTCGGCGGGATGTGGTAATTTGCTATAACAGAAGCTGGTAGGCAGCAGTGAAGGAGAGGCGTTCGCTTCGCTCAAGAAAGGGTTCCGCTCGAGTCCGGGAACGGCGTTCCCTAAAGAGGCCGCCTTATCTTCAAATTGAATGAGCGAACTAGCGTTTGAGTTACTGCCACCCGGCCGCGCGGACTCGTGTGGGCTTGCCTCGTTTTCCGCGACGAGGCAAGTCTCGCTGCCCGCCAAAACCTTTTTAACCTTTTCCCCTATTAAGACTATGTGTTTCCGGGCGTTTACTTCCCCCGACGATTCCGCCCAAGACTCGAAAAACTTTAACCGGCCTTCAAAGGCCCGACACCTGGTTCTAAGCCTTTGGTGATCGTTCCGGCACTGGGACTCGCCGATGTTTGCCAGATCGACATCTAAAATATCTGATATTAAGTCGCATTCTTCGCATTCGCTCGAAATATCTATCAACTCGAGATGTTTCGCGTTGGGGGTTTTTCCTTCGTGTATTACGTTACGCAGGCATTTCCGCAGTTCCACCACTGTCCCGTTTTTTATGACACCACGAGCCCTTAATTTGAACAACAAGTGGTGCTTTCGTAGCTGGTCAGTGTCTCTCAGTAAGGCCATTTTACGAGTAGTGGAGAAAAGTAAAATATACAAAGCGCAACGATAAGGGAGCAGCTGATCGATGAGAACTGCTGATATGGAAAGCCGGGCCGGCCGAATACCGCAATGCACCGCGTTATCTGCCAGGAAATGTACACCTAACAGTTTTCTTTTCCCGAGCGAATAATTTAAACAATTCAGAATAAATAGATTTTACAATTAGCTAGCTACTCGTCACAGCTAACCCCACATAACATTTCCAAATACCTCACACAAAACCCTATACAAAATTTCTCGTGACCAATAGCGTGAAATACAAAATTTCAACACAACTCACTAACAAAAAATACAACATTAACAAAATTACACATAATAACTATGCATTATAACCCATGGACCAAGGAAAACCGCGCTCCGGCTACCACTTCTGTTGCACGCTTCCACTGCGTTCGCTGGGGCCCAGAAGCGCAACACACAGAATATACCCAAAATAACATACTCGTAGTATATCACAAAACCAACCAAAACACATATTACTATTTATATCTCTCTTCACCTAATAACATAAAAATACATAAAGTTTAACATAATTCATAAAATGGGGGGTGGGTCTGAGTAAAAAATTTGAAACGCCAGTTAATGAACAGAGTCGAACCTGACCCGTTTATTTTCAAATGATACGAGCCTCGAAACCTTGCGAAATTACAAAACAGTCAGCCAAAGTTAATCAAAGTTAATCAATCAGCACTGAGTTAACCCAACTCCCAAAAACTAAATGTCGAAAACACTAAATACTGAATAAATAGTAAAATAAATACTGAAATTCAATAATTGTACAATTTACAACTTGGATAAACGAATTACTGGATATGAAAAGGTTGCATAGATCAATACTGGTTTACATTAAATGGTGTTTAGCATACAAGCGGTGATCGGTTTATGAAAATTCTGACACTGTGTTGTTTCACAAAATATTCACAAAAGGTTCTGGTTTATGTCACTTAAAGTGAGGAAACTAGTTCAGCACTCTTTTCATTATTGATTGCAGTATGACTTCACTGGAAGATGTTAACTGTTAAATATTACTTGACACTCCAGCGAGGTTCACTCACGGCCTGCCGTAGCTGGTCGCAACGGGTGCACGTTTCTCAGCTCGTGCTCTGGACCACGCTGGAAGATCGTTGGTAGAAGGCTACGCCGAGTCTATGTACTCGTATTCTCGCTCCCGTACGTCGGACCAAGTTTTTAACTGAAAATTTCACGTCTTTTCGTTTGCTTTATGCACCCGCACAGCTTAATTAGTACTGCCACATTCATTCATACAGTGCGCAGTCGCAAATTTACAAATTCACAAAATTACATTATAAAATTACAACTTCAAATTATATATAGCCTACAACAAATACTGACAATAAGCTTTACATATCTTAGATCCCCTTTCTCTTTTATTTATTTATTTATTAAATTGACTGACTGAAAATGATTTTAGTCGAGGCTGACTATTACAAACAGGCTACGTCTTGATTAGTTATAAATAACAACTTTTTTTTATAGAAATTACAAGTTTTCTTTTATTTTACAGACGTAACGGACGAAAATTATTCGTCTCCCAGCATTGATTTATGATAACAAAAATTCATATTTACCTTGGTAAACGAGGCTTCTTACATAGTGCGTTGAAAGGACGGCTCTGTTCACAAAGGCGGTCTGCTGTTCGACTGACAAGATTTAACCGAACAAACGGCTCCGTTAGTTAAGGGAACGACGTGACGTCAGGCGTCGGGCAAAGTACGATTCATCGATCGTTGCATTCGGTCGAACCCGAATAATCGCAACAGAACTCCCTCCCCTCCCCCCCCGTAAGGCAAGCGTCGGGTGTGGAGACGACGGTTGTCCAAGGTCAAATTCACCAAAAGCAATATTCAGTATTCACAAAAACCCAATAATCAGTTACAAAGAGACCATGTAATGTTTCTTGCAAAAATAAGAAATAGCCAACAATCAAATTAACAACAAACACCTACATAAGGACAAAAGGCGTCCTTACACCAATGATACAACCGAACACATACTCCAATAAATACCAAACAAACAACAAGGCATAAACAATTCTTCATCGGGCGTTCCTCAGACAGGCACTTCGTAAATGGGTATCCCGTTAACGGGCATCTCGTGAATGGGTGTCTTGTCAATGGGTGTCCCGCGCGCGCGGGGAAAGGGTTGCGAGACAATCAACTAACTCGACTTCAATAACTAGACAGCTTTCGTGTACTAAACTAAGAGGTTTCTAGTCACTAAATACGGCATTTGCCGCTACCTAAGGGCAATTCCGTGTGCCGCCTTCAGTCACCTTAGAAACGCTGCCTGCGCACAGCAACGCTTCGACACCGGAAGCGAACGACTAGGGGGTGATCAGTCCCCCAGTCGCTCACCCAGCAAGGTGAGTGAAAGCGGTATAGGGAACTAGCATCTCTATGTACAAGGGAAAATTGTTACTACGCCGGTACGGCGGCGTTCGGGGCATGGGAGTTACCTTAATGAAACGCGGGTTTCAAGGAACTGACATGACTTTTCTTGACGTGTGACAGGATCTCCGGGTGTCCTAATTCACTGTCACCGGGGTTAGAAAATCGACAATGCGAAAAGGACCTGACCATCGGGGCATCATTTTAGCAGTAAGCTTGTTCACTCCCGAACTAAGAGGGTGGGTCTTACACCACATCAAATCACCTATTTTGAAATGACAAGCCTGACGATCCTTATTGTACGAGTTTGCAGCACGGCGGTGGGCTTTCATTAAGCGGGACTTCACCGACTGCCACACTACCTGAGTATCTTCCGCTGCCTCGGGTAAAAGGCTCTGAATATCCCACGCGCAGGTTAGGGGAGTGGACGGAGCAAATTTAAACATTACATCAAACGGACTTCTCCCTGTGGATTCGTGCTTAGCGGAATTGAAAGCTATCTGTAGCCAGGGTAGGGACTCATCCCAAGAAGACTGCTTCCCTGAATGGAAAGCTATAAGGGAGGCTGTTAGGTTGCGATTACAGCGTTCTGCCAGTGATGGTTGAGGGTGATAAGGGGATAAGGTACTGTGTCTGACGCCGTGAGAAAAACAGAAATTGCGAAACGAATGAGAGCTGAAACTGGTAGCGTTATCTGAGATCATGTATTTAGGGAAGCCAAAATTCTGAAAGATATGTGTTCAACGCCTGCACGGTAGCCTCCGAAGTGGAATCGCGGACAGGACATAACCAACAAAACTTAGAAAACGCGTCCACAGCCACCAATATAAATCGATTTCCCTTTCTACTCCGGGGCAATTTGCCGACGTAGTCAATGTGAATCTTCTCCATAGGTCTGCTCGGAACTGAGGATGACAGAAGACCTATTTTTGCGTTCCGAGCGGGCTTACTCATCTGACATACGTCGCAACGTCTGAACATTCTTTTTACATCATTATGACAACCGGGCCAGAAGAACTGGTTGCAGATCTTGTTCTTAGTTTTGAAAAAACCCAAATGCCCTCCCATGAGAGAGTCATGAAAATACTTAAAAACCATGTCTCTTACCGCTTTCGGTAAGTAGGGCCTAAATCCTATAAGGCTTACTCGCTTTATCTGTCGTGCATAAGACTCCTTTCGACAGGCAGTACTTGTCCGTGCACGATCCGGACTTGACGTCCTCTATTATCTTCGCCACGTCGTCATCCTCGCGCTGCAGCTGATACAGGTCGGAAAAACTTAAGGGAAAGTTGGACAGGACGCCAGTGCACAGGGCTGGCGTATCTTCAACGTCGTCCACATTAAACATTCGGGATAAGACGTCGGCCACGGGATTCTGCGTGCCCCTGATGTGGCGTACCTCAAACTTTACCGAAGTAATTCGGGAGATCCAGCGCCCTAACTTACCCAACTGGCGCGGATGGGAAAGCAGCCACGACAGGGCCTGATTATCAGTCTCCAATACAAACTCTCGATGTTCCAAATACTGCCGAAATTTCTCTACTCCAAATATAACTGCCAAACACTCGGAATCGTACGCGGACGACGCCCTCTTTTCTTGTGGGGTAAGCACGCGGGAGGCGTACGCGATAGGCTGACGCACCCCCTCGATGTCCTGCAACAGCACGGCGCCGAGAGCACAAGAGAGCTAGCGTCAGTCTGGAGGATAAATGTCTTGCCAAAATCGGCCATGCGCAGGAGAAGGGGCTGAGTAACTGCGTCTTTTAAGGCCACAAAAGCGTCCTGTTTTTCGGTTCCCCAAAGGAACTTCTCGCCCTTCCTTCTCAACCGGTTCAGGGGTGCCGCAATTTGACGATGAACTTGGAGAAATAATTCACCATCCCGATGAAGCGCGCTACGCCTTTGGCGTCCTTGGGACGCGAGAACTCCCGAATGGCGCGGGTCCGATCCGGATCCACGCAAACGCCTTGCTCGGACACAAGGTGTCCCAAAAAGCTTATTTGTTTGACCTCAAAACGTACTTTCTCGGGATTTGCAATGAGCTTGGCTTTTCCCAGCCTCGCGAGCACTTCGTCCACGTGACGGACGTGGTCCTCCCATGATTTGGAATATACAATTATGTCATCGAGATAGTTGAACACGAACTTGTACTTTATGTCGGACAAGACCGTGTCCAACAACCTGGCAAGTACCTGGGCGCCGGTACTCAATCCAAAGGGGACCCGACAAAACTCGTATAACCCGTAAGGAACGACGAAAGCTGTAATGGGCATCGATTTTTCAGATAGCGGAATCTGGAAGTAGGCGTTAGAGAGGTCCAGGATACTAAAATACCTCGCGCCTGAAAACCACTGGAAGCAGGTATGGATATTCGGTAACGGCTGCGCTTCAATCTCGATGATCTTGTTGAGCTTATGGTAATCAATAACCAACCGAGGTTTTTTATCAGGTCGGCAGACCAAAAACGCTGGACTCGCATAAGGGTATACGCTCGGCTTGATCACTCCCTCTTTAACTAGCTTGTCCATAATCTCACGCATGGCTTTCATTGGGGGGGGGGGGCTGGTTGGGATGAGACTTAACAGACCGGTTATCCAGCAAAGTTATATCATACGTCAACCTGTCCGTCCGGCCAAGCTCCCCGGTCAAAACGTTCTTATGACGGCCACATGCCTTAAGTATTTCGTCCGCCTTCTCCCGGTCGAGGTGTCCGACATCAAAAGGCTCTTTTCCCAAAAGGTTAGAATGACAGCCTTCGGGACTGTTTTTGCGGTCGCACAGAGAAATAAAGTTCTTCGGACGAAATTTGAAATATATTATCCCCTGGTGAATATCCAGCACCAAACGGGTGCGATGGATAAAGTCTGCGCCGTGTATGAGGTCGTAAGACAGGCCCTCGGCGACCAGAATGGGGAAATCCCAGGTAAACGCGTCTATTTTCACCCTGCACAAGGCTTCCAAATTGATTTGTAAGTTGCTGTTGCAGGCACTCCTGCACACTACAGCACTCTTAGTCCGCTTCGAGACGCTTTGGTTATTTTCAATACGCTCGAACAGCCGACGCGACATAATTGTGCGCACCGACCCGGAGTCAATCAGTCCGTTCACGGTTTTATCCCTAAAGCTTACTTCCACCTGGGGCGAAAATAGTTTGTTCTTGAACAAACTCGTTAAGTTCTTTTCCGCTCCCAGATGTTCTTTGTACAAGTCGTGGGATGTGACTCTTTGAGTCAACATTCGACTCTTTCTTTCGTTGGCCGTGCGACGGCGCTTTCGGGGATTATTTTTTGACGCTCTCCCGACAAACGAACGACACCGCCAGATGTAATGCCCCTTTTTACCACACAGGTAACAAGTCGGGGTGAAGGGAGTCTTGACGGGAACGCGGCGACGGCTAGTCAGGTCAGGCTTACGGCAGAAAGTTGAGAAACAGGTGCTGATCGTATTGTCTCTCAATACGCGTTTTTTGTATTCGCGGTTCTCAAACGGGGACAGTAACGCCTCACGTGCCCTTCTTCCTTACAATTGTAACACAACCACCGGTCCTCGCGCGGTCAGGCATTAGCTGGGGGGTTAGCAGGGCCTCTATTTGCCGTAGTCTGGTCGGTGAATTGGAAATTGGCCACCTCCACGCAGATCTTGTCCAGATCGGCAAACGTGGATGGGCGGTTGCAGAACACGAGACAGGACCTCGTTTGGGCGGACAGCCCCGAAACGATGTTATCTACTACTTCCCTCTCAGTCACGGGTAGTCGCAGTACTTGGGCTGCCTCTTTTATTTCGGAGATGTAAGCCGACAAAGGCTCTCCGCGCGCTTGGGCTCTTAAAAACAGATTCTGCTTTAAGGAGGAAAACAGCCGATCGGAAATAAAAAATTCCAGGGCTTCCTGGTGAAAACGGTCAAAGTTATCCGCCGCTAGGTGCTTGGCAAGCCGATCGCCCAAAGCCCCGTTACAATAAGGCATAAGCAAGGCCAGAAACCCGGCCTCCGAAACCGGAAAGCACCTTTTCAGTCTCATGGCGACTTTAAAAAACTCTAGAAGAATTTACACGCAGAAACCGTCTGCCTTAGGGAGGCCGCGGACTATTTTTTCGGCGGGATGTGGTAATTTGCTATAACAGAAGCTGGTAGGCAGCAGTGAAGGAGAGGCGTTCGCTTCGCTCAAGAAAGGGTTCCGCTCGAGTCCGGGAACGGCGTTCCCTAAAGAGGCCGCCTTATCTTCAAATTGAATGAGCGAACTAGCGTTTGAGTTACTGCCACCCGGCCGCGCGGACTCGTGTGGGCTTGCCTCGTTTTCCGCGACGAGGCAAGTCTCGCTGCCCGCCAAAACCTTTTTAACCTTTTCCCCTATTAAGACTATGTGTTTCCGGGCGTTTACTTCCCCCGACGATTCCGCCCAAGACTCGAAAAACTTTAACCGGCCTTCAAAGGCCCGACACCTGGTTCTAAGCCTTTGGTGATCGTTCCGGCACTGGGACTCGCCGATGTTTGCCAGATCGACATCTAAAATATCTGATATTAAGTCGCATTCTTCGCATTCGCTCGAAATATCTATCAACTCGAGATGTTTCGCGTTGGGGGTTTTTCCTTCGTGTATTACGTTACGCAGGCATTTCCGCAGTTCCACCACTGTCCCGTTTTTTATGACACCACGAGCCCTTAATTTGAACAACAAGTGGTGCTTTCGTAGCTGGTCAGTGTCTCTCAGTAAGGCCATTTTACGAGTAGTGGAGAAAAGTAAAATATACAAAGCGCAACGATAAGGGAGCAGCTGATCGATGAGAACTGCTGATATGGAAAGCCGGGCCGGCCGAATACCGCAATGCACCGCGTTATCTGCCAGGAAATGTACACCTAACAGTTTTCTTTTCCCGAGCGAATAATTTAAACAATTCAGAATAAATAGATTTTACAATTAGCTAGCTACTCGTCACAGCTAACCCCACATAACATTTCCAAATACCTCACACAAAACCCTATACAAAATTTCTCGTGACCAATAGCGTGAAATACAAAATTTCAACACAACTCACTAACAAAAAATACAACATTAACAAAATTACACATAATAACTATGCATTATAACCCATGGACCAAGGAAAACCGCGCTCCGGCTACCACTTCTGTTGCACGCTTCCACTGCGTTCGCTGGGGCCCAGAAGCGCAACACACAGAATATACCCAAAATAACATACTCGTAGTATATCACAAAACCAACCAAAACACATATTACTATTTATATCTCTCTTCACCTAATAACATAAAAATACATAAAGTTTAACATAATTCATAAAATGGGGGGTGGGTCTGAGTAAAAAATTTGAAACGCCAGTTAATGAACAGAGTCGAACCTGACCCGTTTATTTTCAAATGATACGAGCCTCGAAACCTTGCGAAATTACAAAACAGTCAGCCAAAGTTAATCAAAGTTAATCAATCAGCACTGAGTTAACCCAACTCCCAAAAACTAAATGTCGAAAACACTAAATACTGAATAAATAGTAAAATAAATACTGAAATTCAATAATTGTACAATTTACAACTTGGATAAACGAATTACTGGATATGAAAAGGTTGCATAGATCAATACTGGTTTACATTAAATGGTGTTTAGCATACAAGCGGTGATCGGTTTATGAAAATTCTGACACTGTGTTGTTTCACAAAATATTCACAAAAGGTTCTGGTTTATGTCACTTAAAGTGAGGAAACTAGTTCAGCACTCTTTTCATTATTGATTGCAGTATGACTTCACTGGAAGATGTTAACTGTTAAATATTACTTGACACTCCAGCGAGGTTCACTCACGGCCTGCCGTAGCTGGTCGCAACGGGTGCACGTTTCTCAGCTCGTGCTCTGGACCACGCTGGAAGATCGTTGGTAGAAGGCTACGCCGAGTCTATGTACTCGTATTCTCGCTCCCGTACGTCGGACCAAGTTTTTAACTGAAAATTTCACGTCTTTTCGTTTGCTTTATGCACCCGCACAGCTTAATTAGTACTGCCACATTCATTCATACAGTGCGCAGTCGCAAATTTACAAATTCACAAAATTACATTATAAAATTACAACTTCAAATTATATATAGCCTACAACAAATACTGACAATAAGCTTTACATATCTTAGATCCCCTTTCTCTTTTATTTATTTATTTATTAAATTGACTGACTGAAAATGATTTTAGTCGAGGCTGACTATTACAAACAGGCTACGTCTTGATTAGTTATAAATAACAACTTTTTTTTATAGAAATTACAAGTTTTCTTTTATTTTACAGACGTAACGGACGAAAATTATTCGTCTCCCAGCATTGATTTATGATAACAAAAATTCATATTTACCTTGGTAAACGAGGCTTCTTACATAGTGCGTTGAAAGGACGGCTCTGTTCACAAAGGCGGTCTGCTGTTCGACTGACAAGATTTAACCGAACAAACGGCTCCGTTAGTTAAGGGAACGACGTGACGTCAGGCGTCGGGCAAAGTACGATTCATCGATCGTTGCATTCGGTCGAACCCGAATAATCGCAACAGAACTCCCTCCCCTCCCCCCCCGTAAGGCAAGCGTCGGGTGTGGAGACGACGGTTGTCCAAGGTCAAATTCACCAAAAGCAATATTCAGTATTCACAAAAACCCAATAATCAGTTACAAAGAGACCATGTAATGTTTCTTGCAAAAATAAGAAATAGCCAACAATCAAATTAACAACAAACACCTACATAAGGACAAAAGGCGTCCTTACACCAATGATACAACCGAACACATACTCCAATAAATACCAAACAAACAACAAGGCATAAACAATTCTTCATCGGGCGTTCCTCAGACAGGCACTTCGTAAATGGGTATCCCGTTAACGGGCATCTCGTGAATGGGTGTCTTGTCAATGGGTGTCCCGCGCGCGCGGGGAAAGGGTTGCGAGACAATCAACTAACTCGACTTCAATAACTAGACAGCTTTCGTGTACTAAACTAAGAGGTTTCTAGTCACTAAATACGGCATTTGCCGCTACCTAAGGGCAATTCCGTGTGCCGCCTTCAGTCACCTTAGAAACGCTGCCTGCGCACAGCAACGCTTCGACACCGGAAGCGAACGACTAGGGGGTGATCAGTCCCCCAGTCGCTCACCCAGCAAGGTGAGTGAAAGCGGTATAGGGAACTAGCATCTCTATGTACAAGGGAAAATTGTTACTACGCCGGTACGGCGGCGTTCGGGGCATGGGAGTTACCTTAATGAAACGCGGGTTTCAAGGAACTGACATGACTTTTCTTGACGTGTGACAGGATCTCCGGGTGTCCTAATTCACTGTCACCGGGGTTAGAAAATCGACAATGCGAAAAGGACCTGACCATCGGGGCATCATTTTAGCAGTAAGCTTGTTCACTCCCGAACTAAGAGGGTGGGTCTTACACCACATCAAATCACCTATTTTGAAATGACAAGCCTGACGATCCTTATTGTACGAGTTTGCAGCACGGCGGTGGGCTTTCATTAAGCGGGACTTCACCGACTGCCACACTACCTGAGTATCTTCCGCTGCCTCGGGTAAAAGGCTCTGAATATCCCACGCGCAGGTTAGGGGAGTGGACGGAGCAAATTTAAACATTACATCAAACGGACTTCTCCCTGTGGATTCGTGCTTAGCGGAATTGAAAGCTATCTGTAGCCAGGGTAGGGACTCATCCCAAGAAGACTGCTTCCCTGAATGGAAAGCTATAAGGGAGGCTGTTAGGTTGCGATTACAGCGTTCTGCCAGTGATGGTTGAGGGTGATAAGGGGATAAGGTACTGTGTCTGACGCCGTGAGAAAAACAGAAATTGCGAAACGAATGAGAGCTGAAACTGGTAGCGTTATCTGAGATCATGTATTTAGGGAAGCCAAAATTCTGAAAGATATGTGTTCAACGCCTGCACGGTAGCCTCCGAAGTGGAATCGCGGACAGGACATAACCAACAAAACTTAGAAAACGCGTCCACAGCCACCAATATAAATCGATTTCCCTTTCTACTCCGGGGCAATTTGCCGACGTAGTCAATGTGAATCTTCTCCATAGGTCTGCTCGGAACTGAGGATGACAGAAGACCTATTTTTGCGTTCCGAGCGGGCTTACTCATCTGACATACGTCGCAACGTCTGAACATTCTTTTTACATCATTATGACAACCGGGCCAGAAGAACTGGTTGCAGATCTTGTTCTTAGTTTTGAAAAAACCCAAATGCCCTCCCATGAGAGAGTCATGAAAATACTTAAAAACCATGTCTCTTACCGCTTTCGGTAAGTAGGGCCTAAATCCTATAAGGCTTACTCGCTTTATCTGTCGTGCATAAGACTCCTTTCGACAGGCAGTACTTGTCCGTGCACGATCCGGACTTGACGTCCTCTATTATCTTCGCCACGTCGTCATCCTCGCGCTGCAGCTGATACAGGTCGGAAAAACTTAAGGGAAAGTTGGACAGGACGCCAGTGCACAGGGCTGGCGTATCTTCAACGTCGTCCACATTAAACATTCGGGATAAGACGTCGGCCACGGGATTCTGCGTGCCCCTGATGTGGCGTACCTCAAACTTTACCGAAGTAATTCGGGAGATCCAGCGCCCTAACTTACCCAACTGGCGCGGATGGGAAAGCAGCCACGACAGGGCCTGATTATCAGTCTCCAATACAAACTCTCGATGTTCCAAATACTGCCGAAATTTCTCTACTCCAAATATAACTGCCAAACACTCGGAATCGTACGCGGACGACGCCCTCTTTTCTTGTGGGGTAAGCACGCGGGAGGCGTACGCGATAGGCTGACGCACCCCCTCGATGTCCTGCAACAGCACGGCGCCGAGAGCACAAGAGAGCTAGCGTCAGTCTGGAGGATAAATGTCTTGCCAAAATCGGCCATGCGCAGGAGAAGGGGCTGAGTAACTGCGTCTTTTAAGGCCACAAAAGCGTCCTGTTTTTCGGTTCCCCAAAGGAACTTCTCGCCCTTCCTTCTCAACCGGTTCAGGGGTGCCGCAATTTGACGATGAACTTGGAGAAATAATTCACCATCCCGATGAAGCGCGCTACGCCTTTGGCGTCCTTGGGACGCGAGAACTCCCGAATGGCGCGGGTCCGATCCGGATCCACGCAAACGCCTTGCTCGGACACAAGGTGTCCCAAAAAGCTTATTTGTTTGACCTCAAAACGTACTTTCTCGGGATTTGCAATGAGCTTGGCTTTTCCCAGCCTCGCGAGCACTTCGTCCACGTGACGGACGTGGTCCTCCCATGATTTGGAATATACAATTATGTCATCGAGATAGTTGAACACGAACTTGTACTTTATGTCGGACAAGACCGTGTCCAACAACCTGGCAAGTACCTGGGCGCCGGTACTCAATCCAAAGGGGACCCGACAAAACTCGTATAACCCGTAAGGAACGACGAAAGCTGTAATGGGCATCGATTTTTCAGATAGCGGAATCTGGAAGTAGGCGTTAGAGAGGTCCAGGATACTAAAATACCTCGCGCCTGAAAACCACTGGAAGCAGGTATGGATATTCGGTAACGGCTGCGCTTCAATCTCGATGATCTTGTTGAGCTTATGGTAATCAATAACCAACCGAGGTTTTTTATCAGGTCGGCAGACCAAAAACGCTGGACTCGCATAAGGGTATACGCTCGGCTTGATCACTCCCTCTTTAACTAGCTTGTCCATAATCTCACGCATGGCTTTCATTGGGGGGGGGGCTGGTTGGGATGAGACTTAACAGACCGGTTATCCAGCAAAGTTATATCATACGTCAACCTGTCCGTCCGGCCAAGCTCCCCGGTCAAAACGTTCTTATGACGGCCACATGCCTTAAGTATTTCGTCCGCCTTCTCCCGGTCGAGGTGTCCGACATCAAAAGGCTCTTTTCCCAAAAGGTTAGAATGACAGCCTTCGGGACTGTTTTTGCGGTCGCACAGAGAAATAAAGTTCTTCGGACGAAATTTGAAATATATTATCCCCTGGTGAATATCCAGCACCAAACGGGTGCGATGGATAAAGTCTGCGCCGTGTATGAGGTCGTAAGACAGGCCCTCGGCGACCAGAATGGGGAAATCCCAGGTAAACGCGTCTATTTTCACCCTGCACAAGGCTTCCAAATTGATTTGTAAGTTGCTGTTGCAGGCACTCCTGCACACTACAGCACTCTTAGTCCGCTTCGAGACGCTTTGGTTATTTTCAATACGCTCGAACAGCCGACGCGACATAATTGTGCGCACCGACCCGGAGTCAATCAGTCCGTTCACGGTTTTATCCCTAAAGCTTACTTCCACCTGGGGCGAAAATAGTTTGTTCTTGAACAAACTCGTTAAGTTCTTTTCCGCTCCCAGATGTTCTTTGTACAAGTCGTGGGATGTGACTCTTTGAGTCAACATTCGACTCTTTCTTCCGTTGGCCGTGCGACGGCGCTTTCGGGGATTATTTTTTGACGCTCTCCCGACAAACGAACGACACCGCCAGATGTAATGCCCCTTTTTACCACACAGGTAACAAGTCGGGGTGAAGGGAGTCTTGACGGGAACGCGGCGACGGCTAGTCAGGTCAGGCTTACGGCAGAAAGTTGAGAAACAGGTGCTGATCGTATTGTCTCTCAATACGCGTTTTTTGTATTCGCGGTTCTCAAACGGGGACAGTAACGCCTCACGTGCCCTTCTTCCTTACAATTGTAACACAACCACCGGTCCTCGCGCGGTCAGGCATTAGCTGGGGGGTTAGCAGGGCCTCTATTTGCCGTAGTCTGGTCGGTGAATTGGAAATTGGCCACCTCCACGCAGATCTTGTCCAGATCGGCAAACGTGGATGGGCGGTTGCAGAACACGAGACAGGACCTCGTTTGGGCGGACAGCCCCGAAACGATGTTATCTACTACTTCCCTCTCAGTCACGGGTAGTCGCAGTACTTGGGCTGCCTCTTTTATTTCGGAGATGTAAGCCGACAAAGGCTCTCCGCGCGCTTGGGCTCTTAAAAACAGATTCTGCTTTAAGGAGGAAAACAGCCGATCGGAAATAAAAAATTCCAGGGCTTCCTGGTGAAAACGGTCAAAGTTATCCGCCGCTAGGTGCTTGGCAAGCCGATCGCCCAAAGCCCCGTTACAATAAGGCATAAGCAAGGCCAGAAACCCGGCGTCCGAAACCGGAAAGCACCTTTTCAGTCTCATGGCGACTTTAAAAAACTCTAGAAGAATTTACACGCAGAAACCGTCTGCCTTAGGGAGGCCGCGGACTATTTTTTCGGCGGGATGTGGTAATTTGCTATAACAGAAGCTGGTAGGCAGCAGTGAAGGAGAGGCGTTCGCTTCGCTCAAGAAAGGGTTCCGCTCGAGTCCGGGAACGGCGTTCCCTAAAGAGGCCGCCTTATCTTCAAATTGAATGAGCGAACTAGCGTTTGAGTTACTGCCACCCGGCCGCGCGGACTCGTGTGGGCTTGCCTCGTTTTCCGCGACGAGGCAAGTCTCGCTGCCCGCCAAAACCTTTTTAACCTTTTCCCCTATTAAGACTATGTGTTTCCGGGCGTTTACTTCCCCCGACGATTCCGCCCAAGACTCGAAAAACTTTAACCGGCCTTCAAAGGCCCGACACCTGGTTCTAAGCCTTTGGTGATCGTTCCGGCACTGGGACTCGCCGATGTTTGCCAGATCGACATCTAAAATATCTGATATTAAGTCGCATTCTTCGCATTCGCTCGAAATATCTATCAACTCGAGATGTTTCGCGTTGGGGGTTTTTCCTTCGTGTATTACGTTACGCAGGCATTTCCGCAGTTCCACCACTGTCCCGTTTTTTATGACACCACGAGTCCTTAATTTGAACAACAAGTGGTGCTTTCGTAGCTGGTCAGTGTCTCTCAGTAAGGCCATTTTACGAGTAGTGGAGAAAAGTAAAATATACAAAGCGCAACGATAAGGGAGCAGCTGATCGATGAGAACTGCTGATATGGAAAGCCGGGCCGGCCGAATACCGCAATGCACCGCGTTATCTGCCAGGAAATGTACAACTAACAGTTTTCTTTTCCCGAGCGAATAATTTAAACAATTCAGAATAAATAGATTTTACAATTAGCTAGCTACTCGTCACAGCTAACCCCACATAACATTTCCAAATACCTCACACAAAACCCTATACAAAATTTCTCGTGACCAATAGCGTGAAATACAAAATTTCAACACAACTCACTAACAAAAAATACAACATTAACAAAATTACACATAATAACTATGCATTATAACCCATGGACCAAGGAAAACCGCGCTCCGGCTACCACTTCTGTTGCACGCTTCCACTGCGTTCGCTGGGGCCCAGAAGCGCAACACACAGAATATACCCAAAATAACATACTCGTAGTATATCACAAAACCAACCAAAACACATATTACTATTTATATCTCTCTTCACCTAATAACATAAAAATACATAAAGTTTAACATAATTCATAAAATGGGGGGTGGGTCTGAGTAAAAAATTTGAAACGCCAGTTAATGAACAGAGTCGAACCTGACCCGTTTATTTTCAAATGATACGAGCCTCGAAACCTTGCGAAATTACAAAACAGTCAGCCAAAGTTAATCAAAGTTAATCAATCAGCACTGAGTTAACCCAACTCCCAAAAACTAAATGTCGAAAACACTAAATACTGAATAAATAGTAAAATAAATACTGAAATTCAATAATTGTACAATTTACAACTTGGATAAACGAATTACTGGATATGAAAAGGTTGCATAGATCAATACTGGTTTACATTAAATGGTGTTTAGCATACAAGCGGTGATCGGTTTATGAAAATTCTGACACTGTGTTGTTTCACAAAATATTCACAAAAGGTTCTGGTTTATGTCACTTAAAGTGAGGAAACTAGTTCAGCACTCTTTTCATTATTGATTGCAGTATGACTTCACTGGAAGATGTTAACTGTTAAATATTACTTGACACTCCAGCGAGGTTCACTCACGGCCTGCCGTAGCTGGTCGCAACGGGTGCACGTTTCTCAGCTCGTGCTCTGGACCACGCTGGAAGATCGTTGGTAGAAGGCTACGCCGAGTCTATGTACTCGTATTCTCGCTCCCGTACGTCGGACCAAGTTTTTAACTGAAAATTTCACATCTTTTCGTTTGCTTTATGCACCCGCACAGCTTAATTAGTACTGCCACATTCATTCATACAGTGCGCAGTCGCAAATTTACAAATTCACAAAATTACATTATAAAATTACAACTTCAAATTATATATAGCCTACAACAAATACTGACAATAAGCTTTACATATCTTAGACCCCCTATTCTCTTTTATTTATTAAATTGACTGACTGAAAATGATTTTAGTCGAGGCTGACTATTACAAACAGGCTACGTCTTGATTAGTTATAAATAACAACTTTTTTTTATAGAAATTACAAGTTTTCTTTTATTTTACAGACGTAACGGACGAAAATTATTCGTCTCCCAGCATTGATTTATGATAACAAAAATTCATATTTACCTTGGTAAACGAGGCTTCTTACATAGTGCGTTGAAAGGACGGCTCTGTTCACAAAGGCGGTCTGCTGTTCGACTGACAAGATTTAACCGAACAAACGGCTCCGTTAGTTAAGGGAACGACGTGACGTCAGGCGTCGGGCAAAGTACGATTCGTCGATCGTTGCATTCGGTCGAACCCGAATAATCGCAACAGAACTCCCTCCCCCCCCCCCCGTAAGGCAAGCGTCGGGTGTAGAGACGACGGTTGTCCAAGGTCAAATTCACCAAAAGCAATATTCAGTATTCACAGAACCCAATAATCAGTTACAAAGAGACCATGTAATGTTTCTTGCAAAAATAAGAAATAGCCAACAATCAAATTAACAACAAACACCTACATAAGGACAAAAGGCGTCCTTACACCAATGATACAACCGAACACATACTCCAATAAATACCAAACAAACAACAAGGCATAAACAATTCTTCATCGGGCGTTCCTCAGACAGGCACTTCGTAAATGGGTATCCCGTTAACGGGCATCTCGTGAATGGGTGTCTTGTCAATGGGTGTCCCGCGCGCGCGGGGAAAGGGTTGCGAGACAATCAACTAACTCGACTTCAATAACTAGACAGCTTTCGTGTACTAAACTAAGAGGTTCTAGTCACTCAATACGGCATTTGCCGCTACCTAAGGGCAATTCCGAGTGCCGCCTTCAGTCACCTTATAAACGCTGCCTGCGCACAGCAACGCTTCGACACCGGAAGCGAACGACTAGGGGGTGATCAGTCCCCCAGTCGCTCACCCAGCAAGGTGAGTGAAAGCGGTATAGGGAACTAGCATCTCTATGTACAAGGGAAAATTGTTACTACGCCGGTACGGCGGCGTTCGGGGCATGGGAGTTACCTTAATGAAACGCGGGTTTCAAGGAACTGACATGACTTTTCTTGACGTGTGACAGGATCTCCGGGTGTCCTAAATTCACTGTCACCGGGGTTAGAAAATCGACAATGCGAAAAGGACCTGACCATCGGGGCATCATTTTAGCAGTAAGCTTGTTCACTCCCGAACTAAGAGGGTGGGTCTTACACCACATCAAATCACCTATTTTGAAATGACAAGCCTGACGATCCTTATTGTACGAGTTTGCAGCACGGCGGTGGGCTTTCATTAAGCGGGACTTCACCGACTGCCACACTACCTGAGTATCTTCCGCTGCCTCGGGTAAAAGGCTCTGAATATCCCACGCGCAGGTTAGCGGAGTGGACGGAGCAAATTTAAACATTACATCAAACGGACTTCTCCCTGTGGATTCGTGCTTAGCGGAATTGAAAGCTATCTGTAGCCAGGGTAGGGACTCATCCCAAGAAGACTGCTTCCCTGAATGGAAAGCTATAAGGGAGGCTGTTAGGTTGTGATTACAGCGTTCTGCCAGTGATGGTTGAGGGTGATAAGGGGATAAGGTACTGTGTCTGACGCCGTGAGAAAAACAGAAATTGCGAAACGAATGAGAGCTGAAACTGGTAGCGTTATCTGAGATCATGTATTTAGGGAAGCCAAAATTCTGAAAGATATGTGTTCAACGCCTGCACGGTAGCCTCCGAAGTGGAATCGCGGACAGGACATAACCAACAAAACTTAGAAAACGCGTCCACAGCCACCAATATAAATCGATTTCCCTTTCTACTCCGGGGCAATTTGCCGACGTAGTCAATGTGAATCTTCTCCATAGATCTGCTCGGAACTGAGGATGACAGAAGACCTATTTTTGCGTTTCGATCGGGCTTGCTCATCTGACATACGTCACAACGTCTGAACATTCTTTTTACATCATTATGACAACCGGGCCAGAAGAACTGGTTGCAGATCTTGTTCTTAGTTTTGAAAAAACCCAAATGCCCTCCCATGAGAGAGTCATGAAAATACTTAAAAACCATGTCTCTTACCGCTTTCGGTAAGTAGGGCCTAAATCCTATAAAGCTTACTCGCTTTATCTGTCGTGCATAAGACTCCTTTCGACAGGCAGTACTTGTCCGTGCACGATCCGGACTTGACGTCCTCTATTATCTTTGCCACGTCGTCATCCTCGCGCTGCAGCTGATACAGGTCGGAAAAACTTAAGGGAAAGTTGGACAGGACGCCAGTGCACAGGGCTGGCGTATCTTCAACGTCGTCCACATTAAACATTCGGGATAAGACGTCGGCCACGGGATTCTTCGTGCCCCTGATGTGGCGTACCTCAAACTTTACCGAAGTAAGTCGGGCGATCCAGCGCCCTAACTTACCCAACTGGCGCGGATGGGAAAGCAGCCACGACAGGGCCCGATTATCAGTCTCCAATACAAACTCTCGATGTTCCAAATACTGCCGAAATTTCTCTACTCCAAATATAACTGCCAAACACTCGGACTCGTACGCGGACGACGCCCTCTTTTCTTGTGGGGTAAGCACGCGGGAGGCGTACGCGATAGGCTGACGCACCCCCTCGATCTCCTGCAACATCACGGCGCCGAGAGCACAAGAGAGCCAGCGTCAGTCTGGAGGATAAATGTCTTGCCAAAATCGGCCATGCGCAGGACAAGGGGTTGAGTAACTGCGTCTTTTAAGGCCACAAAAGCGTCCTGTTTTTCGGTTCCCCAAAGGAACTTCTCGCCCTTCCTTCTCAACCGGTTCAGGGGTGCCGCAATTTGACGATGAACTTGGAGAAATAATTCACCATCCCGATGAAGCGCGCTACGCCTTTGGCGTCCTTGGGACGCGAGAACTCCCGAATGGCGCGGGTCCGATCCGGATCCACGCAAACGCCTTGCTCGGACACAAGGTGTCCCAAAAAGCTAAATCACTATTTCAACCCAAATATCAGACGCTGGAGACCCTGATGACACGACTTTCCAACGAAGAAATGGGTTATCACGCCTACAACGATAACGAAGAGGTGCCGCCTCCCGACGAGGTCGATCCTGATTCTATTATGGTGTTCGACGAAGTGTCTTGTGAAAGACAACACAATATACGCAAATATTTCCCTATGGGATGGCACAGCGGTGTGGACGCGTTTTACCTTTGTCAGACGTACAGTCAAGTGCCAGAACAGTTGGTTCGTGACAATGCCAATCTAATAGTATTGTTCAAACAGGACGATCGCAACTTGAAACATGTATACAACGATCACGTCAACACGGACATGAAATATTACACGTTTAAGAACATGTGCGCTGAACCGTGGAAAGATCGTTACGGCTTTCTCGTTGTGGACAAAGATTCTTCTATCGACACCGTCAGGTACAGAGTCGGTTGTGACCGTTTCATAGTAGCCGCACCAAACGATAAAAAAAAAAAAATGTCGTCAAACGTTCAGCTAAATACACATGTCCTGCTGTCAACGACTTTAGTTGTCGTACTGCCGTTTATCGAGATGGACGACAAGAAAAAACCACTAGCACGTGATATCGACACGATCAATGATGACATACGGAAGAAATACCGTGCGTTAAAACATGGGACGCGTGAAGAAGAAGCAACGTTATCCAAAAGTTACAAACCGATTCTGGAACCGTTACAAAATATTTCGCAAGTGTTGCTTAAAAAAAAACGTAAAAAACAAATGAAAAGACGATAAGAGTGAAAAAGATGAAACGTGAAGAGGAAGAGGATCCGATGGACGCAATTAGTAAGATAGATGTAGGAACACCACTTCGTTCCCGAACGAAGCTATGTTTCCAGAAAACGCCTGTGATAGCCGAAACATTGGGCGATGACGATGAGGACGATCCTAGTCTCAACATTGAAAAAATGTTAGACACACCGGAAGGAAGACGTGAAGCGCGTAGATATTTCTAGGATAAATATGACAGTGAATCGTTAGCGAACAAGTACATGCGTATGATCGTTTCGTCCGAACGCGATCGTCTGATGGACTATACGTACGGTGTAAGACACAAAAACGGAAAATGGATGATCGGTGATTCACTGTTCGAAATCGAAACGGACGATACGATTCTTATCAACGGTAAACGATACAAAGATACACCAGGACTCTACGAACTCGTGTTCATGAAGCATCCTAAAGAAAACGTTTTCAGCGATTCGGATCTGAAAGCGTACAAAGATATACTGCGTGACACCAACGCGCACAAGCAGTATTATTTAGCGAACGCACAGGTGAATGCGAACATAGGTGTAAAGTGTAAACGAATAATATCACAACTGTTTCCACCGAAACGTACAGGACACGGACATAATAATATCGATACATCGTATATGACGCTGACGAGAAAAAAAGACAAAATCGATTACGTGCACTGGGATGACCGAACGAACTGGTGGACAGATTGCGACTGTTAATGGCGTCACAACGTGTCGGAAACAGCGGGCACACGAACGAAGTCATCTCCATAGTGGAAGAACTACGCGAAGCCGACATAATCGTATAACAAGAGTGGTATATATCATCTGTCATTAGCAGCAGCAGCATCGTCGTGATGGAATCGATCTTAAAGGACTCGTTAATGCCGCGTCAGCACATTAACGTTAACGAAATGGTCACTGCCAAACTGTATCCCTTGCACTATTTTGTGATCAAAGCGTCCGTTAAAAATAAATACAGAACGGATGCGTTTGCCTTCGTAGTCGACGTCGATTCAGAGACGATGTACGTGCTGACCTTGGCGCGGAAAGAATACAACAACGAAGAGCTGATCATAGAAAGACGTCAAGAGTTACACACAGAACGAGGTTCGGTGTACTACTACACTCCGCGCGACGGTCTGTACGTTGTAAAAAAGAAGAAACAATTCACAACACCGTTAGGATTCACAAGGGTCGAAAGTAGTCGATGAGCTCCCTATTCGATTCTGAAAGCCGATAAAGTATAAATAATAACGTCGTACACGCGCTGGGGACATTCCACGTTTGGTTGTGACAACATGGATATCGCGCTAGTGTTTATTATCGTGTGCACAAGTGTCGTCGTCGCATCGTCCGTTAACGCTAACGATATAGATTTCGCTATAGATTACTTTCTGCGATACGGATACGTGCCCGACGATAGTTTACGACTCACGGACAACACCGCCATCGATGTGGACGCCTACCTTCGCACGTTTCAAGTGAACTACAATTTAACCGTAAATGGAAAATTGAACAACGAAACGATGAATCTGATGCGTGCGCGGGGATGCGGTAGCGAAGATTTCGTATCGTACACCTTACGAACACCGTGGGCCAAGAGACGTGTGTCGTGGCGGTTCTTTCACGGTAACGCCAGAGCTATAGAAGCCTCGCGACAAGCGTTCGCTATATGGCGGAAACATTCTAATCTGGAATTCGAATATCGACTCAACGACATAAACGCAGACATGGTCATCGCTATGAAATATTTTAAACACAGGTGTCTGACTTCCAGGTGCGCGATCTGCGGGTACGATTTGGACGGACGAGGAGGTATAGTCGCTCACGCTTACTACCCGCCCGATTTACCGTATAACACTACCGAAATACACATGGACTACTACGAATCGTGGAATTATACGAACGCAACCGAAATACCGGACGATCAGACCAGTTTTCTTCAGGTGCTAACGCATGAAATCGGACACGCGTTAGGACTGTCTCATTCCCTCGAGAGGGATTCGATCATGTACCCATTCTACGTACCACGCACGGACGGTCCGTTCGACCTGAGAGAGGACGATATAAGAGGCATTCAACGCTTGTACGGGAAGCCGCCGCCGCCACCGCCGCCGCCCGCTACGACGACGATGACGACGTCAACGGCGACGACGCTGACAACGAACGAGACCGTGCGGACGAGGACGACGGATTTATGTCGACTAAAGAACGTTAATCAATTTTTAATAATCAACAGACATCTGTATATTGTGCACGATAACTTTTTGTGGACATTGGATCTCGAGTCGAAGCGATCGGGTGGGGGTCCGCTTCTGTTGACGGATTGGTTGACGTTCTTACCGCTGACGTTCACCAACGTTTCGGCGATGTACCAGAGACCGCGGACCGAAGAAGTGGTGCTTTTCATAGACAACTATGTATACATGTTTGATACATACAGTCTGCAGCCAGTGAACGGGTATCCGCGTTCGATCACAACGCTCGGTGTTCGCTCGATGACGAAAATAAACGCTGCGATACACACGTACACGGGTCGAACCCTTCTGTTGTACAACGATATGTATTACGGCGGGATAGACGAGTGCACGTTCACGATCAAGAAACACTGATACGTTAAAGATCGTTTTGTCGGCTTACCAGAAGCCGTCGATAGCGCGTTCCGATACATCGACGGAAAGATTTATTTCTTCAAAGACGCACGCGTATACATGTACGATGAATTTCTAAATACGATCGTAAAATGAAAACATAGCGACGGACTCTCCGTTGTCGGAATAAAATGCATAGACAGTACGATCGTATCAAAACTAATTGATTTATTACGTAAATACGTTTAAGTGCCGTGCACAACGATCGAGACGCATCATTAACGAGATGAGTGTTGACAAGTTCGGCAGACACCAGAGCGCTGTAAGAGCGCGAAGGGAGACGCGACGCACTCTGCGAGAGGATATTGGTATCACGATGACCGAGGACGGACACTTCGACGTAGCGGGGAAAAAGATACATAACTTGGGCGAACCGCACGACGGTAACGATGCCGTTCTACTGCGCTTCGTGCGTGACCACTGTCTGTTAGCTGACGATCCACCGACGACGCAAGGAATAGACGTGAAATATCGTAAGCTCGTCAACGTCGCCGCTCCCGTCGATCTCGGGTACGCCGTCAACAAGCAGTACGTAAATTACTCGTGCTTACGTTTCACACAGTTGGCACCGAACAAGAAGAACGGGGCTGTCGTCGACGCACGGGACCATCGCATACAGTCTCTGAGGGAACCGATTCGCGCGAGAGACGCTGCGACCAAAATATACGTGGACTCGAAGATCATACCGAAGGATACGAACTCTAACCTAATGGTCGGCAACGTGCGGATAACGCAGTTAGCTCCGCCCGTGAACAACAAGGACGCGGTGAACTTGGAATTTTTGAACCGACACACGATCACCGCGGTAAACGACGCTTATTTCAGCGCACAAGGAAAAACTATTCTAAACGTTGGCGATGGTGGCGCACGGGCTACGGACGCAGTGAACGCGCGTCAATTGGAGGACGCGAAGCGGTACGCGAAGAGCGAAACGTACAAACCCGCAAAAGTGTTCCAACACCGTTGGGAGAAAGTGGTATCGTATATCTACAAATTGCTTACGCGCGCAGCGCGTACTTCACTTGGTGCCGAAGAGGCAGACTTACTACTTACGAACAAGGCGGAGACGAACAAGTTGATTAGTGATCTGGACAAATCCAACGGCGAGCAAGATTGGAGATCTCTTTATCGAGAGCAGCCGAAGCAGTAGTCATGTATGAACTACGTAGCCGTGTTGATAAAAAAAGGGGGCGTGGTCTTATCGGAAAAATAGTTAAAAGCGCGGTACCATTCGTGGCGAAGTCAGTACCTACACTGATCAATCGAGCGGTGGACGTATTACCGGTGGAACTACATCTGCCCGGCTACAGGTTCTGCGGACCCGGAACGAAACTAGAGGAGAGATTGGCTCGTGGTGATTGAGGAATCAACGAGTTGGACGAAGCCTGTCGCGAACACGATATCGCTTACAGCAAGTACAAGGACAACGAACGACGACGTGTAGCGAATCGTGTGCTAGCCGGTAAAGCGTGGGAACGAGTGAAAGCTTTGAATTCGGGCATCAGTGAAAGAGCGTACGCGGCAGCCGTAGCAGCAGCGATGAAGGCGAAATCTGCGTTAGGCAGCGGGCTATGCTCCGGTGGTGGTGGTGGTGTGTGTAAACGTCGACGTCGCACCAGATGACGCAAGCCGGTTCGACGCACGATAATCAGGAAGAGGAGGAGGACGACGACGGGGACAGGACGACGACGAAGACGGACCGGTGGTAAAAAGGCTTCATGACTCTACCTTCGGCCGTACCGAAAAAACTAATCAAAATATCCGTGCGTCCGTTGTCCGATCGTGATCTTTATGAGTACACGAAACAATTGCGTATACCTTATTTCAGAGGCGTGTACATGCGCGACGCGCTTCCTAGTACATCACTGTGGGAGAACGAAAGCGCGATCGTGAATCTGGACGACGCTAGCTGACCGGGCACGCACTGGGTATGCTACAAGAAGCAAGGCGACAGAGTCTGGTACTTTGATGGATTCGGCAATCTGCGCCCTCCTGTCGAGCTAACACGGTACTTTGGATCGAACGTGACCGACGTTCATTACAATTACACGCGGCAACAGCCATCGGACACAGTCATCTGCGGACATTTATGTTTGGAGTTTTTGACATCGAACGATCAGTAAAAGACAAGATCTCTTCGCTTACGGTCACCGTCACGGGAACGGATCCGAGCGCACTGGTTTGTGACTTTTTTCCACCGCTTGAACTGACGGACGGTGAATGGTACGCGGGACTGCTGGACTTTACCACGTACAACTCTATACCGAACGTGGAAAGCGGAAGAAACAACGTCTTTCCCGTACTAAAGGGAGCACGTAAAACGTTAGACCCTGTCAATATACCGACCGGTGTGTACGAAATCAGTGATATTGAAACGTACCTGAAGAAAGAACTAGCAGACCCGAAATTTTCTCTACGACCCAGCAACAACACGTTGAAATGTAAAATTTATTGTTCATACGATATAGATTTCGGATGTACGGAACACACGATCGGTACCATGTTGGGTTTTTCCAAGAGCCGCAAGTTAGAAGCGTATAAATTGCACACGTCGGACACGCCTGTAAACATTAACAAAGTGAACGTTTTGGAGATAAGGTGTAACGCTGTACAAGGTTCGTACAAGGCGGGACGAAACGAGCACATATTGCACTCGTTCTATCCAACGGTTGAGCCAGGATTCAAGATAGTCGAAACGCCTAGAAACGTCATTTATTTTCCGCTTAACGTACTACACTTGCGTAACGTTACATTGTCCGTACACGATCAGGACGGTGATATCGTGAATTTTCAAGGGGAAGTCATCACCGTGCGTATACATTTGAAACGTGTGTAGTAATCATGGGAATTTATTTCACCGATACCCCTGTGATGAAGAGCGGTGGCGACGGCTCGCACCACAATATAAAAGGGGACAACACTTTTGGAAAAGGTATCAGTAGACGTTCGTCGTTGGCACGGTTAACAGCAACTAACCGACGCTACCTGATTTCACTAGGATTCAAACTCAAGAAAAACAAGTAACATGGCGGACAGCGGTATCGTCTTATCGGTTGAACGTCGACCATTCTTTGAAGACAACGTCACACATTACGAATATCATCCTCATGCACCGTACGCGTCGGCGTCACGATACGGAAATAACGATGAGATACGCATACCTATCCTGCAACAGGAAGTCTTCACTTTACCAATGAAAAGTTTCCTGTATGTTGAAGGCAAGTTGAGCAAAAAGACCACCAGCACCGGTACTGTGAACGTGAAAATGATCAACAATGCGATCGCGTTTCTCTTCGAAGAAATCCGTTACGAACTGGCCGGCGTGGAAGTGGATCATACCAAGAGCGTCGGCATCACGTCCACTATTAAAACCGTGCTATCTGCCAGCAAGCAGGACATTGTTTCGATGCAAAACGCCGGTTGGGTTGCTCCTACAGCTAACGAGCTAACGCCGTCCGGTAAAAACGATGAATTCAACTTTTGCATACCGTTGAGGATGCTGATGGGATTCGCTGAGGATTTCACGCACGTTATTTTAAACATGAAACAGGAACTGATACTGTTGCGCTCTTCCACCGACGTTAACGCTTTGTTCTCGCCCACGGATGCGCTCGCTAACGCTGATATAGAACTGACCAAAATCACTTGGATGATTCCGTTCGTGTACGTGAACAACGAAGTACGGATACGATTGTCGGATATCATACGCAAGGACCTACCACTATTCTTACCGTTTCGTAGTTGGAAACTGCACGAGTACCCGGCCTTACCAACGACCGACAGACAGACTTGGACGGTGAAAACAACTACACAACTGGAGAAACCGCGGTACGTGATACTCACCTTCCAGACCGCCAGAAAGAACAATCTGAAAAAACACGCGGACGAATTCGATCACTGCAATGTGACAAACGCGAGACTTTCTGAACGACAAATACTACCCGTACGATAACCTGAACCTGGATATCGATAACGGACGTTACCCATTGCTGTACGACATGTATACACGATTTCAAAAGTCGTACTACCACAGAAGTCAACCCAACGTACTTCTAACACCTACTGAGTTCATAGCAAAAGCACCGTTATTCGTCTTCGATTGTAGCAGAGCAGACAGGATGAGTCGCTCAAGTCTTCACCAGTCGACGTCAGATTGGAATTTGAGTCATCGACCAATTTCCCCGCTCAGACCGCGGCCTACTGCTTGATACTGCATGATTCGCTCAACGTGTACACTCCGTTATCCAACACGGTGCGCAGACACAATTAAACGCTTACTATATATTATTGTAAATAGAATGTTGCTTTTTAGAATGTAATGTGTGCATTACATGTATGTGATTTTTTTTATTAAAAAAAATGTAATCAATTTTCATGTATATTTATTTTGCTGTAAATGGAATGTAATGAGCGAATTACATGTATGTGATTTTTATTAAAAAAAAATGTAATCATTTTTCATGTATTTTATTTTCGTGGAGGGGGAAACGATTATCCTCTCCTCCCTATTCTTCGCTCAGTGTTTCATCGACACGACTCGCGAGAGGACGCACAAGTTGCTTTCAAACGATCACGAGGATGACGATATCAATCCCAACAACAACCGATATTTCAAACAATGCGGTGAAGCGGCGACGACGACGACGATCAAGTCCTTATCACCAGACGATAAAGAAGTGCAGGTCATCTTAATTCAAAAAATCACATCTCCGTACCCACGTTACAGAAGCTTGGAAAACCGTTTAAAGAGTTTTAAAGAATGGCCTGTATCGTTAACGATAACGCCTAAATTATTATCAGAAGCGGGTTTCTTTTACACCGGATGCAACGATAGAGTGATTTGTTTTTGCTGTGGAGGCGGTTTAAACAAATGGGAACGTGGAGAATATGCTTGGATGGAACACGCACGTCATTTCCCCGCGTGCTCTTACGTAATGTTAATGAAAGATAAAAACTTTATCATCAAGGCACTGGGTATCGTTACCGAACCGCAAGCACCAACAGCAGCAGCGACAGCAGAGAACAAACAACGCACCGACACGATCAAAGAGAATATAAAAAACGTAGAAGGAGGCTCGAATCGTGATACGATGTGCAAAGTCTGTTACGCACAAAACGTGGAAGTTGTACTTATTCCCTGTCGACATTTTATAACATGTGTGAATTGCGCCATAACCCTACATACGTGTCCCTTATGTAGAACCGCATACACCGCTTACATTAGAGCGTATTTCTAGTTCGTTTTCACGCTTTAATTTTATCGCATAGTGATCACAAGGTTTGAAATCTATGCTGCTGAGACAGAAGTGTTTATTCCAACCTCCACTAATCTCGCATACCTCAGTGTTTGAACAGCACGCGTTGAAGACGGACGCATGGAGTTATCTCCGTACGAGTACATACGCTGCAGTGACTTAAAGCACACAGTACTGTACCCTATATAAATTTTTGTATACGACATTTTGACATGTAAATTTGTTGCACTGATCCGTGACGAAAATATAAGGTACAAAATAAACGTTCCGAAAAAATTATTTCCGAGCGTTTCACAACATAAAACGTATCTGTTCCGTAAGACGGGCGGATCTGCAGCGTTCCTAGTAACACCAAACACGTTGTTTATAACGAAAAAAGGATGTGCGAGGATAAGCTAGCAGTCATACTTGACTTTCACTGTTTCATCGACAATGATGGAAACGAACTCGTTAAGGAACTAGCCGTTATGGATGTCACCGCATTTGCCAGCACGCATTGGATATTTACACCTCCAGTAGACACGATTGTTTCGAATCACAAACACGTGAGGACAAACAGATGGTTAACGGACCATTATCATGTACTAGCGTGGAAGGACGGGGACACATCTTACGAACATCTTGTGCCGATATTAGAAAAGTATACGTTTCCTTTTAACTTCGTGTTCGTAAAAGGATTGCAAAAAAAAAAACTTTTTTTCTACAGAAGCGTATCGTGCATTTTAATATTATAAATTTAGAAGATTTCGGTTGTCCCAAACTCAATCAATTACAATCAATACATGGAACAGCCTGTCTCGCGCACCGCTTATTTTCGGAAATGTGTACAAATACTAGAGTACACGCTTTACGCGAGTGGGTTGTATCAGATTTTAGAGTAATCAATATGTTTCTGATAAATTACTAATTGGAAACATTATTGTTTAGCGCTTACGTAAAAAATAACAACCGTCGCTTTTCTGTCGATTACATCAAACCTGTCTAGGCATACAAAAAAAAATTAGCGTCGACGACATGTTCGAACACGCACGAGTGCTGTCAAATACATCATCCTGTCTAGTCGTATAAAAATAACCGACTCGTCTCCTCCTCCCCACCTACCCATCGAACATAGCGTGAGAAATCATGCCGTATCCTATTCACACGGTTAAAAATAAGCGCTTACTGCGCGTTGTGTGGTTCTCCCTCTCCGGTTTCCACCTCCACAACTACCTCCCTATTTATTCCGCTGTGCACGAGCGTTATTCATTCAGTCCTTGAGAGACGCGCAAGAAAATATAAATTCTTTATTTTAAAATGGCATCATTCACTGCAATGTTTGCAACCATTAGCGCGATTGAGTATAAAAAAATTAAGGAATTGATAATCGGTGTTAAATATCCAATAGAAGAATTGCAGAACATAGACGCGAAGTACGGGAAAGCCGTACTCGTCACTCTCCAAGATTACAGAGACCCTAAACTAAAATATCGTGTATATCTACCTAAGAGATACGCAGGCGTTTTCGAAGATGAGGAATTAAAAAATTTAGTACCATGTTCACTGCAACTGATTTATCGTGGAGAAAAGGATAGAGCTTACATAGTAGACATTGTAGAGTAGGACCGAATGGACATCTTCAATTAGCATGTATAATTTTTATTGCGCATACACATAATTGTCATTAGCTGCGCGTACGATTACATATTTATATTAACATGTACATAGTTGTATTTCATTTAATTTCTTTTAATTATACTGTACATACTGTATATTTTAACTTATAATATAATGTGCTTACACATATTTCATTTGATTTAATTGTATTCAATTGTCAATGTACTTATGTCTAGATAATAAAACAAGGCTTACGTGGTGTACATTTTAGAGTAAGCCCGGATAGTCATCTTCAAAATTAACAAATATATTTGTACATAATTGTCATTGTATGTGTTTACAAATGGTATTTAAAATATAATGTGCTTACACTTATTTCAATTTGATTTAATTCTACACAATTGTGTATGCGTTTACATAATGTATTTTTAAATTATAATCTAATGTGCTTACACATAATATAATTGTATACAATTGTATTTTGTCATTGTAACTACTGTGTGCGTGTGTTTACATTTTTCATTTTTTGTACATATTTGTCGTGTCATATTGCACTTGTTTATTTAAACTTTTAATTAGTTTTACTAAGTTGTAGTTCGTACACAATTGTCATATTGCGCATGTTTACATATTATGTATTTTGTAATTGTCACTGCTGTGTGAGATTACATATTATGTATTTTAAACTGTAATATATTTTGATTGCATGTATTTTAATTGTTTTTAATTAAACATTATTGCTTTAACATTTTTATTGTATTTTAATTTCAAAAGTCCTTCAAACATTAACACTAATCATCACTCAATATACAAGCTAGAACGAGAGTTGCACAACGTGCATTCATGTGTTATTACATACAAATAATTTAAAAATCAATTCTATTAAACAATAATTGCTTCATTATAATATACTTTAGAAATTAAAAAATATTTAAAAAATGGAACTCACCCTGTACGAGTTCTAGTTGAGTCTCGGTGAATGTGAGTCTCGACGAACGATGTGATGTTGAGAGCAATTCGTACAGCTTATATACAATATATCAAGGATGAACGCGAAAGGAGATGGTAACAACTAATGCACACTCAACTACAAAAAAAAACTTACACACAAAGTCAAGGACGACCACTTAGCTTGGCTAGCGTTCTGTTTCACACACTAATTTATGTACGTCCCTCACTTCGTTCACACACAACGATAACATATGCTCAGACAGTCGGAGTCAATTACTATTACATCATCAACGGCTCGCGTTCTGACAAATTTATGTACGACTAATAAAGCCTCCACTCTCACTACGTTCACACGCTGCGATAACAGATGGAATGAATTACATCATCAGCAGCTTGTGTACATATGCTCAGACAATCGGAGTCAATTATTATTACATCATCAACGGGTCGCATTCTGTTATTAAACAAATTGATGTACGACTAATAAAGCCTCCGCTCTCACTACGTTCACACGCTGCGATAGCAGATGGTCAGACTGACGGATTGAATTACATCATCAGCAACTTGTGTTCTGCTAGTAAATAAATTTATGTACGATTAATAAAGCCCCTCGCCCTCACCATGTTCACACGCAACGATAACAGATGGACAGACAGCATCATGATGTAAGAAGTTATAAATAACTGCACGAGTAAAGGTCTCAGCAGGAGTCAATTACAACATCTGCCACTTATTGTCTGTATTCATATTAACTCACGGATATTACATACCCACCAGCGATAACAGATGGTCAGCCAGCATTCTGATGTAAGCGGATAAAAATAACACCACGTGTGAAGGTCTCAGTGGGAGCCGATTACATCATTTGTGACTATCAGTTTATTCACAGATATTACATACTCACAAAGATTAATATAAACAGTAATTATTTTCCATGAGTGTTGTGGGTTTTATATAAGATAATTGACATTCAATTATGCAGTGCATATCATGTGTGTTTCTTACAACAATAAATGTACACAACACTACACTGTTTTTACGTTCGTGCGATATAACTTACTATAGTAATACTTATCTTCTATGCACAAATGCATGATATTCAATTTTTACAAGTGAATTGATTTTCAATTTTGCACCGAAGGACCGAGTCAACAAGAGTTTCACAGCGATGATGATGTGGACATTTTTTATTTTTACAATATATACTTACCACAAAGGCACACATTCAAATTTACAGTTCACGAGTTGGCAACAATGCAATTCACCTCACTCAGTCTCTTCACATCGACGATATCCGGACGGCGGAGGCGTACATATCTAAACCCATACACTATAACACATACACGAGTTGACAACGTGGCCGACACTAAACCAGCACACATGCACAAGTTGGCAACGTCGACGCTTTTCCAACATGGCCACCGTTCCGGAAAACGCCGTATATATCCAAACCCGTACACTATAACACATGCACGAGTTGACAACGTGGCCGACCCTTAATCAGCACACTCCTACACAACCCGACAACCTCGCCGCTTTTCCAACATGGCCGACCACACCAATCATCTCCCAACCGACAACATGGCCGACGCCGACAACATGGACGACGACCCCACCACTCCTGGCGGCGATCAAGCCACGACCAGGCCGCGGCCAGGCCCCCGCCGGACGGCGAACAGCGAACGGCGGCCACGCCTCCACCAATCAACGCACAGATAACCCCCAACCTACAACATCGCCTCCCACAAAATGGCCGACGCCGACAACATGGCCGACCTACGAATCACAACTTCGGCACGCCCACCACGGTCACGTGGCACACACCACTACTCCTCCATCCATCCCCACCTCTGGCGAGGACGACACACTGCACCGGAAGTCTACCCCCACCACCACTGTTTTTGAATTTCCCGCCAAAGAGTGGGGGATGACGTCACTTCCGCGTTAAAACTCTCATAACCTACCTACTTGCTAGAAAGTGAGAATAACAGTGATAGACTTTAAAAAGAAAAAATCATGTATAATGAAAGTGATTAAACATAATTATAATATGAGCATTGAATGAAACATATAATCTATATGAAACAGTTATGTAGCACATATAGTGAGGTCAAAATAAACGTAAATAGTTAAAAAATAGAAAAATCTTACATTACAAACTTACAATATAATGTAGTGACGAAGAAAAAAATAAGATTCAACGGAATCATATTCATTATAAAAGATGAAACCGAACCTGTGACCCATAAACAAATCATAGCCAAAGCCTTAACTGAAGGAATTAGTATTTTCGTAAAAAGGAAGGGATTGTTGGAAAAAATATTGAAACCAGGCAGAACATGTTAATTTGACTGCTGGACTTTTATACAAATTAATTGCAGATAGAAGGCGAGATGACAAGGAAAGACTATTGAAATAACTAGAAGACTAGTATTTTAATCGAAAGTAACAAAAACTTGAAGGCCAGAAGCGAAGAATCAAGCAATAAGTTCATAAGGAGATCTACCAGATTGGTGAGATTGCTCCGATATTCTAAGCCAGATATTTGAACCAACATTACTACATTTTAGCGATCGAGTTACAGTGAAATACTATAACCAAAACAATATAAATGTTATAATAGTGAATTTTATTTGTACACCATAACTATTAGTATTAAGAGTTCCTTTTTAAATTGTTCTTTTGTATGATCCAAAGGACTCACTAGTCAACATACATCCACAACACCCAATTACAAAACCTTCATTATAAATATTATGTTTTATGTTATATTATGATTTGAACAACACTTTGACTTTAATTTTACATTAACCCTGAGATTGAGATTTTCCATGTAATCCAACCGAAATGAGCTACCAATAAAAGAAGTGACATTGAATGTCAATACAATTAAGAAATGTTAAAGAGAAATAATAAATTTTATTGAAATTCAGTCAAGATAGAAAAGGAGTTTGATTATTTATTTAACATAAAAGTTTAATTCTTACATAGAAGAAGGGTAAGTTTAAGAAGTTTAGGAGTTAAGAGAGAAAATAAAGATAAGATTTCATTGTTACAATATATATATAGGCCTATTGCAACGGTACAACCATTAACGGTACTGTGCATTGCCAAAATAAATGAAATAAATAATAAAAATAAATAAATATAATAAACATGATTCAGATTGCATAAGCTGTATCGTAGTTAAAAATAGGGAGCGCAGAATTCATGCATGGACACGCATTCCCGACGCACCTGTCGCTAGCGTTGTGTACACACGTATTTTGTTTGTGTGTGTGAAGCCTGTCCGTTCCTGAAATGTAACCAACCCTTTTTAAGTAGAATAGTTTTATATTTTATTTTAATTATAAGAGAAATATGTACGATAGTGTAAAACAAAAGACACCAAAGTGTATAGAAATTAAAGGTGAATAAAGGGTTAAAAGACCGTGCCGAAATGACGAAAAGTGCAATTACTGTACGTAAAAAGTGAATAGCTCTTTTTGTAATTACAATAAAGAAGTGTAATTTACGTACAGTAAACATATAAAAATTAGTGATCGATTGAGCATCGAGTGATGTGAAACAAACTTCGTAATTCGCGAAGATAGGCGAAAATTGTGAATTGAACCAGAGTGGGGGAAGTGACGCTTCGACAAAATCTAACAAGTTAAAAATTGTTGACACATGAGTTTTTGCACGACCTGACTATAAATACCAGGTCGCGCTAATAAAGTTTCTTCTTCTCGATTCAATTGTTGCCAGAGGAGGCTATGTCAGTCGACGACGCTAATTTAAATTTATAGTAAGAGGCACAGGACAAACTGAAGTCCAACCAGAGCAGCAGAGCACATATGAGGAGGTCCATGGACACACCCGCAGCATATGATGTGAGGCGTGACGACTCGTAAACCGTACATGCAGTAGAATCCGACCAGAGGACCAAGAGGACACGGAGTACACAAACTGAGGACCAAAGGAGGACGTACGGATGATTAACCACGTCAAACGAGGTGGTGAAAAACCAATGTAATTACAGAAATTTGAAAGACACTAATTAAAGTTAGAATGCAAGACATTCAACCTGTATTAAAATAACTAATTGTACATAAATGTAAAATCAGAGTAAAATTTAGAATATCTCTTGTATAAAATTTAGTAAATGAGAGTAACATAAATGATAAGAGAAATATTTGATTTGTTGAGTTAACGTAATTAATAAAATCTTGGTTGATAAAGGAGAATACATATGCAGTAGATAGTTTTAAAACTAATTAATATTAAAGAAATTTGAATACAAGTAACTTCATTATTAAAGTAAATTAATCAGAAATTGCAAAAAGATGATCACACAATGAATAAGCCGAGAGCAAAATAAATATTTAATTAATTAAAATTAGATAATAAGGTTTATGTATAACCTGTGTATGTAAATTGTTAGCTATAATTTGTGTACGAAGGAGTCGTACAAACGATATAAGAATGAGTAGTATTTCTATATGCGAAATGAAAAATTTTGTTTAATAAAAATAAATAAATAATGGAACAATTTCAAACTTAAATAACGTATCATCTTCTTATTACGATTACACCCATGAATTCAATACATTATATAATTTGTTATGTTATATAAATTGGCCCTGAACGTGGGGCTACACAAATTAAATTATATAGCAATGTTTGTGTTGTTATATAAATTGGCGCTCCAAATGCGTGGGGCTCCACAAATTTTATTATATTAAATAAATATCAATTTGTGTTGTTATAATATATATATGTTATTTGTTATATATATATATATATATTGCAACAGAACACAGGATGATAAGATATGCTGTTTATATCAGAGTACATGAATGACGAGCATTTTTTTGTTTAAATTTGTTTTGTGTAATATTTTGTCTTTTAGTCATAAGTTTTGTATTTAAAAATTGATAAGCATATAGGTTACACCAAACTCTTCATAAAAAGATGTACTATATTGTCATGTATTTTTTGTATGAATTGGTGCGGGTGTGATAATCTGCGATCGCTATAGCGGGAGTGGTAGTTAACCGATTTACATGAAAATTTGACAAGGAATTATTTAAGTAAATAGCTTCGATTTGTGTATACTCTGAGGTTTGTAACTATTTTAGAAATATGGTTTTTTAAGTAAAGAAAAACTCAAGTGTAACTCTTATCAATGATAGGGTAATAAAAATTGTAGATAATTTCCATGCAGGATTATGCTAAATTATACAAAGTTTTTCATGAAATTTGTGTATCTGGTCGTTCCATCAATCATGTGACTTGGGCTTGGCCTATCAAAATACACCAAATTCAGTGAGATTCATACGTTGCAGAGCTAGGATGGACACAGTCTGTCTGTCGACGTTGCTAGGGGAAGTTGTGCCCGGGTAAGACAGTTGTTCTCTTACAAACGTAGAAATATCTTATATAAAATAAACCATAAACCTTAAAATTCTTAACGAAGTTTTGCGGTAAGAACCAATAAGGAATAGAGGAATATCTTATATAAAATAAACTATAACCTTGAAATTCTTAACGAAGTTTTGCGATAAGAAGCGAGAGAGTAAATAAATAAATAAAATTTAAAATATAATACAGTGCTGTCTCGTGTAAGTTAAGATATCCGCTTAGGGAACTTAAAGACACTACAAGATATCGTTGGAAGATGTACATTAAAGCACCGCATTAGTAAATACCCAGTTAAATCCTGAGATTAAGAAATTATAAAATATAAATTAATAATAAACTGAATGAATGAAATTCATAATCATTATGAGTGAACAATTTATCAAGAAACTAATCAATGTTAGCAGTCAAACATAACTACGAGACTCTGTGAAATATCGCCGCTGGAGCCGCTTGCTGTAGAAGAGGACGACGAGACGAAGAGGACGCCAGGACGAAGAGGACACCAGGAAGGAGTGAAGCTGTAGAAGAGGACGACGAGACGAAGAGGACACCAGGAAGGAGGGACAGGAAGAAGAGGGCGCCAAGACGGGACCGACGAGACGAGAGGAGGACGTTGCAGCAAACAAGTAAAATCGATTTATATTATCGAACAATACAAACAATTAAATATATTATCAATACATAACAATTTAAAATACATTATACATCTTTATAAACAATATTGGTATATAATAAATAATTTTTCATCTCCTCCATAATAGACTTGTATCGATTTTTACACACTCTCAATATCCTTATTAGAATAATAAAGTTTGATCTGTTGCAATATATATATATATTCTATCACTTTCTGCTACAGTTCGTTTCTTGATATATATAAAATATTTAAAATTTATATTTATTTTCCCTCAAGATGTTATTTTGCCTTATTTGGAACATGTTTCGAGAACTCCTGTGTTCTCATCCTCAGCCTTCGTGATCTTGCGTCTGGTGAAGTACTTGTGTGTTGGCTGGACGCCATTTTGGTTTCTTGTTCGTCTCTGGTATTTTAAAGTGGTATTATTGTGTGTGATTGTGGTGTATGTATTAGTTTTTTGTCTATTTTTGATGTTGAGTGCTTTGAATATTCTGTCATGTTTTGTATTGATTTGTATTTGTCCAGGTATTAGTTTATTTTGTGTTTAATGTTTGTATATTTGTAAATTTTCCCAAATCTTCATTATGGTCCCTTTGTGTGGTATATGTTTTATTAGTGTTACATTGGTTATGTCTGAGAATTCATGTCCCGTGTTTATTGCATGTGTGGCCAAATTGGATTTATATATTTCTTTTTGCATGCATTTAGATGTTCAAAATAACGTTTTATCAGCTGTTTTTTTGTTTATCCTATGTAACATTTATTGCAATCTTGGCATTCAATTTTGTATATACCGTTAGTTGTTATATTATCTTTGTTGTGTGGGTTATTTAGTTTTTGTAAATTATTTTTATTAGTTTTGTATGCTATTTTGATATCTGTGTTTTTAAATAGTTTTGTTAGCTTTGTCATTTTATTATTTATGTATGTGAATGTGGCCCATTTTTTGTTTTTGTTATTATTTATGTGTTGTTCATTTTGATTAATTCTTAATTGTTCAGTTTTTATTTTATATTTCATTTTATTTTCTATTTTGTTTACAGTATTTTTATTGTATCCATTTTCATAACCAAATAACCAAAGTCGGAAACTATCAGATGATGGGACAAAACATAACAATAAACCTGAAAAAAGGCAGAAAATAAAGTTGTTTGATATGTGAAATGTGGCTTGCTGAAAATAAGGAGCAAGGCAATTCTGTATTGTGAAGTACACTTATAGGCCTATAAGATCAATAACAGACTACTTTGTATCATATGGAATAGGCGACTGGGCGTCTGGTAGTCAACAGGTTAAATGAGAAATCGTTTACCGAGATATATTCGCGACACTATAGACATATAATGCGAGACGGAGTAAGGAATTAAAGAATATGTAGTAATCGAATATATGGACAACATTATGGGAATGCGGAAAGATGGGCAAAGAAAATTGTGAACTTGGTTTTTAACATGGAAGGATGGTGTAACAAATGTGATCGCGGAAATCCTGCAACCTGGAGATAGAAAGCTGGTAGCTCTGGCAACTGAGGTGTACAAATCTTATCTATATAACATGTGCCTATCGTTAGCTCGTAATAGCGGCACTCTGTGTGTGTGTGAGTTTTTAAGTGGTATTTTAAAAGGATGTGTATATCGGAGTTTGGGTTTAATATTAACATTTAAATTAGAATCTACAAATCTGTAACAATTATATTTGAATATTACAATCTTTTGTAAGTTACTTGTTTATTTCTTTTTATTTAAATGTTTTCTTTATACATCGTAAAGTTCAGTTTAATGTTGCGGAAATTTGTTATTTCTTCAGTGAGGTCTACTTACACTCACCGTAAAAGTTTTAGAGTATTTACTGATGAAAGTTTACATTTCAACACTTTTTTAGCGTTAGATTTAATCAGTCAGCAATGTATGATACAAGAGGACGCAAGTAGAGTGGAACCACCGGATTTGACGGGTTTGGCTGCTGCATACGTGCGCTGCAGCCCAGCAAACCGTGACCAAAACAGATTCAGCAGTTGAAGCGAGTAAACGTTTTATTCTTTTGCGGATGTTGAACCCATCCGTGTCTCGAGAGTTCAGCTAATCCCATCGACACTTGTGTACGTCATTCTGCTCTTACTGTCTGGCCGCTGTATTATACCTGTTTTTCTAATCTCGAGCAAATTACACATTTCGAATTGTCTACCACGCCAAATATTTTACAACTATAGTGTTCATGAATATGAACAAACCGCTTTCTGACACGTAAGTAGTGACAGTTATTAAAAAAACAAACAAACACCAAATCCGCGACTTTAGAACTGACCTCGTACAGGAATATAATTCATTAAGAAAAAAATGGATTGGGTATTTGACATTATGTTAAATATAATGACATAATGTTTACATTACTTATTCAATAGAAAATATCTGTATGCGAACTAAAATGTAACAATTGAATATTGTTTCATTAAAAATTATTAAGTGGTTCAGAAGTTACTGATGTTTAAGCATATTTTAAATCAAAATTAATATGGTTGTGTCCTTGTAGAATCAAAATTCTGACCAATATAAAACGAAAAAATGCTACACGTTTCGTTTGTTTTTAAAGAAAGACAATACACTTAGAAAATTTTAAAACGGCGGATCGAGAATTAAAACTTCTCAGTTGGATGTCATATAGTACAAACTGTAAAATGGCGTCATGCTACTATGTTTTTTTTTAATTATGTATGCACTGCCATCACCATTTTTTAAATAAGATAAAATCTTTTGATATTTGTTTCGATAAAACTAAGCAAGCGGTTCCGACAGGATAGGTCAAAAAATCTAAAATACACAAGCGATTGGTACTCGGAAGACGAAAGTAAATAGTTTGATACTGACGAATCATAATTGGTCCAGCCGTTCTCTATCCGATAGCACACAAAGAAACAAACATACAAAAACGTATATGCGTGAACGTATTTGGTTAAATAAAAAAGTAGTCATCAATAATCGTGAGTCATTGTTTAGTTTCCAAATTCTATGTAGTGTGTACTCCAGTAATTCATCCTCACTGGTACTTGTAAATTATACTAGACTTATTAACTGCCTAAGAATCAATTTTGTAACAGAACTTGAAATAATAAAAAACATATAGATAATAACATGCGAGTATTGTTAAAACAAGGCTATGTTATCTCAGGATTTATACGCGACTGATCCATACGTCTTAATCCTATAATTAATCCTTCCTAACAATAATTGTAAAATCGTAAATCACAACCAAGGTACCTTGAACCTGCAACGGCGCAGTATCATTTAGTTTATTTCCTTTGTTAATTACCCCACCCCCATAACAAGTTTAAGTAGGGCTCAAAGTGTATTTATATATCCCGTAGAAGATTTGTGGTATATTCAAAATTAAGTCATTTTTATATGTTATGGGAATGATGTAAATTGTTACTGTAAACATATTGAATCTGTCTTGATTACGCTTTTGCTGTTAACTCTCTGCTAACGACATTTGAAATACAATGCTATTGATATCAGTGAGACAGCTCGCTGTAAATTTCAGATGTGTGACTTCTCATTGCCCGACTCACTGAAGATGTCAAGAAGAGTAAATAGTAATACCAATAATACTGAGAATGTTAGGTTTAGCTCGTACAGACCAACGATACGACCGCACAGGACGCGTGTTATTGAGCAGGAAACGATCACTCTATGTGCTCTTTGAAGTCGATATGGTAACACCTGTTGTAGTAAATTCTACTTCTCACCACATGTGAGCAAACACTAGGCTACTACACAAAACGAATTGTTTCACAAGAACTCTGACACCTGAAAAACTAAGACAAAATTAATTCTGGTATTGCATGTGTAATTTAAACATACCAGAGCTTCCTCTCGGGAGGCGTTTGAGTATTGACATAGTCGAACTCGCTAATAACATAATTTTAAAACTTAAAAGTGGCGTTTACGGATAACCTATGGTATCAGATATTTAATCTTTGCTGACAACTATTAGACTACTAAGGCTGTGCAGAGCAGAGTCGTTACGCTTGACTACAACTTAACCACGCATAGTAGCGGATCCCCAAGGAGAGGTCTAAAAGCTCCTCTTCAACAGAATGCGCCATTTCAAAATTCTAAGAGTGACGAAACGATAATACTCGTAAATGAGTAGAACATTTCTCATAGTAAATAATCAGTGATAATGTGACAATGTGACAACCCGTGACACGGCGAATGATTATCTGAAACTAGCCTCTTCTATAATACAGTTTTGGATCGCTACTGGCTATTTACCTGTTACTTATTTAATTTTCTACATTTTACATGACTTTGTTCAAATAATAAGTAGTACAGTACAGTTTGCATTTTACACTTAAACAGAACATTTTACATTGTTCTCTGAAAGTTCTAGTTGACGTGAGGACAGACGGACCTCGGTCTGTTTTAAATCTGTATTCTGAATAGTCAAACTTTAAACTAGCTGGGAACATACTTTTATGAGTAACAGGAATCAGAAACTTGAATAGTTTCAAGACGAAACCCAATTAAAAATTGGCTATAAAATTATTTTTTGACGTTTCAAGCGAATGGACATAGAAATGTGAAGTTTAGCGGTTTGTGATTTTCCATTAGTACACATGACATTCTCAGTCCGTATGAGAAGATACGTTAACCTCAAGATTGCGAAACAAGTTGTAGATATGGTCTGGCAGACTCGAAGGTACACTGTATGGTCACCGAAATCAAGGGGTGATTTGTAAAACCTAACTCAGCCAAATATAATGATGTTGTTGGTGTTGATAGTGATGATTATGATGAGATGACGACTGTAGTGATGATAAAGATGATCATGAACTCGGAAAAAGGACAGAAAATAAACCTATTAAGTAGGATCGTGTTGTAAAAATTGTTTGTTATTGTGACTAAAACAGGTAAAATTTGGAAGACAGAAACAAGACGCCGAACAGAAACACAATTATGGTTTTACAAAACACGCTTTATAATTGCGTGTATTATAGTTGCTGCTCTGTAATTTGTGACCTCACAACAGCTTCACCACAGAGTTGTTTAAAATATGCGCTCAAACACGCGAAGAGTTCCGTGCATAACATTAATCACACACACACACACACACACACACACACACACACACACACACACACACACACACACACACACACACACACACACACACACACACACACACACACACACACACACACACACACACACACACACACACACACACACACACACACACACACACACACACACACACACACACACACACACACACACAAAGTGGAGAAATCATTAACTATATACAGTCTGGATTAACCGCCCCTGAGCCGGGTAATTAGCGCCGACACAGTTAGGGTTCTGAGTTATTTCAGTTTCTTATACTTTTTTAATATTTTCCCCTCTAATAACTATGAACACCGATTTTTCATTCTTGACACAGTTTTAAGTGAACCCAGGAGCACAAAATGTTTTTCACAAAATTAATACAGGAATGGTTTGGGTGATTAGACATGGGGAGAGAGTGAAAATGAGCGATGTACGCATTGCGTGTATGGTCTGCTGGTTAATGACTCCGCTCGTGTGCGCACAGCGTTTCGTGTGGTTAGCACTGCCTTGTGTAGTTTCCCTCTACAGCAAACAAAATGCGGTACGCCATCAAACAAATTAGACTTCTACGAAGGAACTTGTATCTATTTTACTTTTCTGTTAAGTTTAAACTTCCGTATAGAAAGGTAAAATATTTGCTATAAAGATTTTTCTTGTTGCAAACTCAATCTGGGGACTAGTGACTCGCTATATTCCAAGTCGTTAGCCGTGTTATTGATTGGGCTCTCTTTGAAAACCTTGCATCCAATCAAATCCACTTCCTTATTGGCTTATCCAAACCATTCACCTTTCCTGTAACACCATTGTCATTTGGCTGTTGCGCCTAGTTAACTTCACTAACCGTTGGTTTCTTTCTGATCAGACTTTTCGACAACGTATTCACTGACGACTCCCCATAAGAACGTCACTGTTACTTAATCGCCCCTCCACGAAGTCTTCAACATTGTCCTTCACACCATCGTCCCTTGCCTCTCCTCTCGGTAAGTCACTATTGGAAGCCGTACAGAACAACTGTCGTCTGGTTGTTTAGAGGTCTCAACATTTTTTTATTACACTCTTTTTCAATGAACATTCAACAGCTTTAGTAACAAAATAAGAATCTTTGTTAGTTTTGTAAGTTTCCTCCTCCAAGACTGTTGTCTCTCAATTCAAACTGTAATAACTTACTCCTATTTTAATTGCGATTTATGTATTTTATAACGTACTACGTATTTTATAATTTATTATCGCCCTTAATTCACAGCTTGATATTACTCATCCATAGTCATTCTTATTTTGAATTATATTTCTTCATAACATCGATTTTTTATTTATGTGTTAAGTTGGAAATGGAAGCAAGATGATAAAGTCAAGAAATCTTGTTCCAGATTACTTCAGCTTCATAATCTGCCACCTTAAAAAAGTAAAAAGAACTAACTCCGTATGCGCGCGCGAGCGAGCGTATGTGTCAGTAGTAAGATTAAAAAATTTTGATCGTCTATAACGTTTCAGCGGATTATTAGAGCTTAGATTTGTTTGTATGTTGCTTTCTTTGTAATTATAATATACCTAATTAATTTCTCTTTTTGTTTAATAACTAGTTTATAAGAATCGCTTCTGAGAATCTGATTTTATCACTTAATATTATAAATAATAGTAGATTAATTTTATTATGTATATACTATAGTATAGATTTGTATTACTATACAATTATACTTAGGCGCTCGCGAGCGCGCGCGTGTATGTATGTGTCTGTAAAAATGTATTAGAATGTATTTTGGTGAATAATTGCATTGTAGTATAATTTTAAGGTGGAAATTTGAATTGTTATAAAGAGTAGGTTTTGTTGTTGTTACTAGAGGATGCAAAGTGAACACGTCTAGGCCTACTGAAAGTAAAAGGTCTGTATACAGTGTTCACATCGATTTTCTTTCAGGATTACGTATTGTACTTTACTTGCTTCGTTCGTGTGTTCAAAATAAAAGCTTTGTTTCTCTTTTTGGTTATGTGAACGCAGTAGAATCCTCAAAGCTGTCTGGAATTAGTATCTCCAGGTACCTTGCAATGAAATGGACGTAACATATGTTCTGTGTTAAGTCAAAGTTTACAAAAAGTTTTCTTCTCTTTCCAATAAACAAGGGATTTATGTAAACAGTAACAACAAAAGTGGACATAAACTTATTGGATACATTTTTAACTGTTTCTCACATTGTAATTCGGGGTAACTGGGGTTTACCGCATCGTCGATGCCTGTCAACGTTTTTAAACCTACAAAATAGTAATTATGATGTGTCTGTGCGTTTTGTCAGGACATGCTTTTATATAAAAAGAGGCCAACGCCCGCACTCGTACGCACGCACGCACACACACACACACACACACACACACACACACACACACACACACACACACACACACACACACACACACACACCATTATAAACATTAGGTTACTCTTTTTCTATAGTTATCGAACGTATGTTGCATGAAACAAGTATTGCTGAGTGTTACCCGCAGCGTCGCAGGCCATAACGGTGGAGGAATCAGACGCACATGGTACTTAATCATTTCAGGGTCACTCTAAAACTACCTTTTTTCATAATAGCATTTAGTAACATACTCGTAAAGTGTAACTGAAATGAAATTTACTTATAAACACTTAGGATAGACAATAAAGTAATCAGCGAATGATTGTTTAGACCGAAAATTTGTTGTAATAGATGTCTAGAAAACCGAGACGCTGAATTACGGCATGAGTTATTGACCGGAGATTTGCTGACTCGTCCGTAGACACGATATAGAAAAATGTTGACACAACTTAGATTGTTAACACTTACCGAACAGACATAACAGTACTGTTGAGTAGTTAACATTGCAGTTTTTATTTTGCTGTCATTTATTATTTAAATTTTTGGGAGGCGTTGATGAGTATTTTCTCTTATTAATTTCTCCACAGAATTATTATGTCAGCAAGCATAAAAACAAGTAACATAACTTAAGATTTCTGTTCCTACAAACATAGGATGATGACGTGAGCCAGATACACTAAAGTCTGGTTCTAGAGAGGATGACATCATTCACATGTTTCTGATCTTCCTGGTACAAACAGTATATGGTGACAAAAACACATATCTCTAAGTAATGACGTTAGCTTGAAGTTGTATGATGTTATATGAAATATAAACATGGCATAGGCCAAAGTACTAAATCACTTTTAATTTATTCCTCCCCTCCCTCGTATGCATTACCTACCCCGCTCATTCTCACTCATTCTCTTTTCTCTGTCTCTGTTTGTCTGTCTGTCTATCTCTGTCTGTCTGTCTGTCTGACTGTCTGTCTGTCTCTGTCTGTCTGTCTATCTGTCTCTCTCTCTCTCTCTCTCTCTCTCTCTCTCTCTCTCTCTCTCTCTCTCTCTCTCTCTCTCTCTCTAACATTTCTATCTGTCTATTTACCTATGTCCTTTTCACATATAAAGTTACGGTGTTATCTTTGTTTGTAGAAGTTTTTTATGTTTACCTACAAAAATTACTTAATCGTAAGGTTACAGAGAAATCAAGCTTTCCTGATCTACGTTAAGGGCATAGGCCTGTTATTCAGTTCCTAGATATTTTCAGGTTTGGTCACAATTATTTAACAACTTCAAATAAATACAACTGCAAGTAGTTTTATTTTCACCTGACGCACGTTTCACAGAAATTATTCTGTATCTTCAGAGGTTTCTTTGAATTGTAATTGAATGTTTCGCTTACAAGTAGGTGAAAATAAACCTACTTGCAGCTGTATTTATTTGAAGATGTTACATAGGAGACCTGCAGGAAGCTCAACGAGTTACTTACAAAGGAATAATTAATTAACAACGATGTTATTCTGATTTCGTAATTATATCCATTACGTGGGATATAAAGTTACCCCTATGGGTTTACACGTATCTCTTCGGCTCCTACGCTCTTGCATACACCAAGTTTTCTTAATCATATAACGTATGGAATAATATGTTCGTTAGACAGTACATCACTTTGCCTTCTCCCATATAGTACACACTTTATTACGTCACCTTTAACGAACATGGAATAATAAATATACTACGGTGATATGCTTACAATCCTAAATAAACACAAACCATATAAATTTAATACAATCAATAAAAACCTTAATAATCTACTAATAAGTAATAACCCTAAAGACTATAATCAACACATACACACATTAAACAATAACAACACTTTTTACCCTAAATCCATAAACTTGTCTACCGTTAAATTCACTGAAAACGAAATAGCAACACTAGGAACCCCAAACAAAACAAATCTTAAAAATTTAAATAAACATGTAATAGAAATAATTGAAACAGAATACGCATTAATAATATAGAACAAGCAAAACAAGACAAAATAAGAACAGAAGCCTCAATGGAAATAATAACATTTATCAAACAATATAATAACAAAAATCGTCATATTAAAAATAAACAAAATAACATTATTAATAACATAAAATACAAACTAATAGCCAATAACCTTACTTTAACCAAAGCTGATAAAAGTAATACCACAATAATAACTTTTAGAAGATTCTAGAAGATTTAGATGATAAAACAGAATAATTTATAATTAATAATAATTGCATAACATTAAATGAAGATTGTACAAAAAAATATCAAACACAAATAACAAATATAATGTTTAAATAGTAGCTAAATTACTAACACAAATTTTAAAAACTTCCAGCCAAATACAATATAAGAAAACAGTACTGAACTCACGGAACAACTAAGAAACACATAAAAGTAAATGAAAATCCAAAGTTATATTCCTTCGACATATCAAATATGTATTATAACAACAACACACATTGTTTAATATAAATTTATTTGGGTAGCCACACGTTCAGGGCGACAATTTTTATAACACTACAATTTACAAATTTAAATATAATTTAATTTGTGGAGTGCCAAAATTTATAACATTACTGGTAATGTGTACCAATTAATGGAGTTTGGGTGTAATGGTAATAAGAGTAGTCATTGATTTAATTGTAACGAATTTTCATAATTTTTTTATAAAACACAAGCGTGTTTAAAAATCTCAACTACTTCGCCATAAATATTCATTATTGTTCGGTTGAAACGTTCAAATGTTGCAGTACATTAACATTAAATAAATCTTATATTCTACAGTAACAAAGTTATATTCTAAATACTTATTTGTTAATATTAAAACTCGACTGCTCAGTCTGACAGTGTGCTTTACTGCAGTTTCATTTTTTTTAATTGGTTTTGTTTTTCTTTTTTTTTTTATAAATTTCAACGACGTTAATTTATGTATTGCATACTTAGTAATCATTGATTGCTTTACAAACTTTAAAATAAAATTGAAATTGCCTAAGTTAATCGTTAAACATCAAAGAAAATATTTTAATAAATTTAAATCAAATTCTCTGAACCTTTTTATCTACATTTTACATAAAACTCATTTTATTCATGTTTAAATTTCAAAATGTCTTTTAAGTGTCTTTGGTCTCTCATTTAAAATTTATAAATGGATTATCTGTCACCTCGATTTTGTAGCTCATACTCATGTCCTCCGTTGATCCGTATGTCCTCTTCTGATCGGAGTTCCCTGCACGTCTTCAGGTTCCACTCGTCGTCCTCCAGTTACTCGTCTATTATGGTCCCATCTGGTTGATGTAGGATACTGTGAGAGGTTGCTCTGCACCAGCTGCTGTCGTTCTAGCAGACGCCTCTATTGTTCAGCATAGCGTTCCTCTGCATGATGTAACATAGTAGCTTGTCTTGACTGACGGACGTTTGTGTGTGCCGACATCGTAAAGTATGTTCTATATTCGTATTCGGTAACAGATTAAGAGTTACTATTTTGCACTTATGACGAACATAGCGTCCGTCCGAATCTACTGTTCGATTAACAAAAATTAGAAATTCGCGTCGCCAACGGACAGAGCGTCCCGCCGCGACTGAAGACTGATTGAGAAAAAGGGCTGGCTTCTCTCGTGCCCTATTTATAATCGAGCATCGTACAGCACCTGATGGGACAGAATTCTGTCTGTTTGAAATTGCTTGGTGGCGTCAGTTCTCCCACTCTCGTCCAATTTCATATTTTCGCACATTTCTGCCAATGACAATGTGGACTACAGGGTGCTCTAACGATGAATGATTTAATTACACATGTCCAACGTAATTACCATCGTAATAGAATAAGTCGAGTAATTACTGCGCACTTAAATTTGCAGTGAATTTGCACTGCGCGTCCTTTTCACGCCGTTTTCTCACTACACATGCGTATTAATTTTATACATATGTCGGAGTCTTTGAATTTTTCCACCATCTATGGTTTTCTTATAATTAAATAAAAACTGCAATTTGACAATTATTCAGGGTGAGATTGCAAACTTTCATGCTCGAACTGGCCTCACTCACACACATCATTTACTACTGTACACACTCTCAGCGACAGTCGTATAAGTGTTCAGGTCAGTTCCTGTCTGTCTACATTCCGTATTTATAACATAAACTCAGCTTTCAATCTCATACCTGCTTATTTATTACATATTTATAAATTTAATTTAAATATTTATTTTATCTATTAAATGCACAGTACAGCATATGATTGTACTGTCGCAGTATACAATTACTCCCATTGACAAAACTATAAATACGGTATAATAAATAAACTGAAAACAAATAATGAAAATAACACATATATTAAGCAATTAACTAATACTTTAAAATTATACTTTAAGCAACTTTTAAATCAAAATTATACTTAATATAATAATAAAATATACTATCAAATTTGTTCGTCTCCCATTCGTACCGGGATTACAGTGGGAATCTTCTCCGTAGTCAAGACCACGGCTTCACTCTTGCTGAGGGCTAACGTCACCCCATGCGATACCATCTAGTTGTTAACTAATCGCATCACCCTGTTGAGCTTCATCTGGGCCTGATAGATGTTACGAGCAGTGACGAGCGCCACCACATCGTAGTCATACCTCACCAAACATGACTCTTCCGACGGGTCTATCTTCAGCACGCTGTCGTAGCACACCCGTTCCAGAGGTCCGAACCAAGGACTGGACTCTGAGCCACCCCGGCTGTGACAGCAATCCGCCGCTGTCCTTACTGCGTTCTATGAAGCAGCGCTCTGTCACTAAGATTATCATTCATCATCCGTGGCAGGTACCTCGGCACGCGAAAGTCCTGGTCCAACGCCTCCAGCATGTCATTCCACCTCACGCAGTTGAACGCGTTTTTAACGTCTAGTATCACCAGCAGCACAACCCTTCGAGAGAAATGGTTGTGGTCCTCCGCTGTTCTGACAGCCTCACGCACTTCATGGATCGCGTCCACCGTTGATTTTCCTGACCTGAAGCCGAACTGCTTTTCGTGGAGATCTCCTAGAGATCCGATCGCCGTTACCAGTTTTTTCCTGAAGTTTCTGCAGTAACTTTCCAGCCATGTCGAACAGACAAATTGTTCGGTACGTCTAGGGGAGCTCTGGGTCAGCTTTATCAGCACCAGGCGTTTCGTCCTCCAACGAGTGCACAACACCTTTTGTAGTAGTACAAAGCATGCGTTGTACATCTTTAGCACCAACTCTGGCTTCTGACGAAACACCGCCTTTAGCACCTTGCTGTTGATACCGTTAGCGCCTGGAGCTTTCCTGTTCTTCATTGTCATGACTGCCTGTTCCAACTCTTCGACTATGCCGACGTTCCCAAAATCGGTGCAGCCTTTCTCTTGATGGGTGGGGAAGAGAGCATTTATGATTTTCTCCGTGGTCACCATATCCATTACACCGCTGGGTGGTCTTCAAGGCTCCGAGCGTTGGGTAACAATCTTACACCCCTGTCCCAATCGGTGTTGACTCTTCCCACAGGTTCTTCCAACAGCGCGCCTTGCTGCGGTTGATCCCCCATCGAAGTTCTTTTCTCGCAGCCTTGTGCTCAGCCAATCTGACATTAGTCTCAACATGATCCCTTCCCGCTGTGCGATACTTCACAGCCTGAGATACCTGCTCCGCATATCCCCGGTTTCTTGAGTCCACCAGTACACCGGAGGCCTCCCATGACAAGGTCTTGCTCTCAATATTGTGTACATTGTGGAAGTGACAAGCTCTTACATTTTGATCTTGTCCTTCTAGCATTTCAGCTCCTCTTCCCAATTCTTCCGCTAATTTGTCGGTGTCCATCTTCTTTGGATTCCACTTGAGGAGAGCTGCCCGAGAATCCACCAGCTTCTGCGATCGTAGTAGTAGTAGTAGTAGTTAAAGTTGTTGTTTTAAAAGGAGCATCAGCGGGAGTAATTATTATGTTAATTTTCGTTTAATCAGAATCTCTTTTACCAAAATGATGTAGGGGATATCTTCGTCGTCATCATCATAATCACTACCACCGACACTACTGTCATCATTACTATAACTATTATTATTATTATTATTATTGTTATTATTAATTTCAAGGTAGGGTGGAAATCCCACCCTCTAAGGTAGTTGTTAAATCCCACAGTTGTTTCATGTTTACTCTATATCACTTCTGTTTGCTGTTGCTATTGAATTTCATGCAGTAATTATTATTTTCAGCAACAAGACAGCTTCATGAATATAGGGTTCATTATTGCTTACAACGGCCAGTAGTTAATTTCGTCCAATTTTGGTACACGTATCCAACAAGTGACATTAAATAACACAAAGTAAGAAGGCCTACTCGTCTTCCGTGACCAACACCTTCCTTAGCAAACGTCTTTTCTATAAGTTATACGCTGACGGTTTAACTCTGTTACGGAAATATCAATGACATGTAATGATAAAACATTCAGTACATAGTACATAATGATAATACAGAGCAATGTACAGTTTTTACATTTTAAGTCTTTTTATTTGAATTTCCTATAAAAGATAAGAATTTTAGGAATTTAGAAGTTTAAAAAGTGATCTAATGTGACATAGTAGTGGTACAGTTATTTCCTAATAGTGGCTCTAGATTAGTTGAATTCTCAGGCTTAACGAGTTTTCAGTATTTTAAATTTAGCTGAAAACGTTGCCTATCTAATTAATAAACCCAATTAAGTCTGTTAAGCTCAAGAACACGCAACAGCAGAACTTTAATAATTAATTTTCGAACGCAGTGAACGGATTATGAGTTTTTATTAACGTGTTTTAACACAGTAGAAGTCAATTACAGCATAAGAGGTTTGTATATGCTCTGATTATAGTAAATGTAATGTAAGTGGATCAGCGAACAGAACAATCGTACTTCTCGTTGATATCACTTTTGAATTAATCACTGGTTACTTCTGAACTGTGTCAATGAAAAGAAACTTCAAACGCTTATCCATATGAGAGGCCAGCAACGTGTTTTACTTATGTTCATGTCGCTCCGTATTCTCAAAATCATTAGGACAATAGTTGTCAAGCTATGTTTTAATGAAGCTGTGTCATCGAATTTTAAATTTAAATACGGTAGGTTTTGATATTACACAAATTTGTTTAGTACACATACAAGCGATGAATTGAGTGTACATTAGTACTATATTTACATGAACATTGAGCTGTGTATTTATAGGAATCTGAATTTTTAATTCCTTTTATCCGTCGCATTCCCTACTTCTACAAAAAAACAATAGTCAACGATTGCTCCTCCACTAGTTTACAATTGTATCTTTTTGTGTCTGATCCATCACATCTGTTTTTTGGGTCGAACCACTTTTGCATTGCTCACGTGGTAATTTTTAGAGCAAAAATTTCGAACAGTTTTGTGCTGATGCGATTGTACCTTTCTTGCTTGCTTGTATAAGCCTAGGAACTTACGTTTATAACCTTACACTCTCAGATCTTTTCATTTCTATTTTCAACTCTCAATTTTCAATTTCGTAATTAAATTTATATAGATCATTTCTATTCTTTCCACCATAAGTTTATAATTATTATTATTACAATAATATTTGTAATTATCTTCTCAATTTTTTTACTAAAATTCCATTTGTTCGAAATGTTACCGTCCACTACTTCTGCAATCTCTACTACTTGTTTCTCTTTCAACAATTGCTGTAGAATTTTTTGAGTATTTGTCTCCTGCATTACAGAATTAATCCTAAAACCTGTTGAGTTTTGGTATCAGTAATTCATATTGCATGTTCTCAAGTAAATCAGTCTTGTCTTTAATTACATTCCTATATAATAAATACTTCTTCAGTCTGGGTCAGTGTTTTATCAGTTTCAAGTCTGAATCACCGTGGTTCTACAGATATAATCTCTACGGCGTAACTTGCAGCAGATTTATAAGTGTTCTTTGTCATCTGATACCAGAGTGGAACAACAGACACAGTTAGGCTTTAAGAATTATTAATTGTTTATACATTCGCTTGAAGTGTAGCCAGATAGCCAGTTAGCTTAAAGCATCTAAACGGACTATCTTTAGATCTACTTTGACAGTTATTCAAATTAACGCGTTTTTTAAGAATATCCTATAAAATAATTACATTCCCTTGCACACATGGCTAAGTATCACTACGCAACACTTCACTGCAATTAAAGTTGCTTTACAAGTCTAAAATACTTAAAACTAACATTTTTCACGATGTTCGTACCAGCTACTGTACAGTGTTCAAACCTGCAATGTCTACTTATTCATATAGCTTATTTATATGCTACCATATGGTAAAATTGTTTGCTACATATCATATGCAATTAAAATATCCGTTGTGAGATATATATATATATATATATATTGTAGCATGACAGATAATCCACTTAAATCAATTACCAGATGATCATTAATAAAACTCAAGTATATGGAATATCCAAAAAAGATCCAAATGAAAATCAATTAAAAAGCACTATAAATTATTATAATAACAAGAAAAAGTAAACATAAAGAAAAATATCGGTATGGAGAACCATACATGACTTCCATATTCTAAGATTTATATTTAAAATCATTTTCAGCCAAACAGCCAGGGAAGGAATTTTAACAAAAAAATACTTCTTTGTTGCCAATAACGTAGTACACATATAAAAAAAAATTATCCCCTCTCCCTTCAACTATAATTTTGATTTATAGAAAATTACCCCCAGCCCGTTCAACTAGCCTCTTCATTTATAGATATTTCATCTACGTTTCTACAGTGGATTATTAAGATCTTATCAGGATACTTTATCAAAATTAAGTACTTTACTCATGTTACAACAAAAAATGTTTCAGGTAAACTGCCCTTTCCCCGTACCGATCTTCACCAAAATCAACAGACATTGAGTTCTCTATAGCTCAGGCACATATGTAAAAAATTATTTGATTCTGTTTGAATTTACGGCAGTTATGGTTCGTCATATAAAAAATTACCCATGTTAAAACATAAAACATGAGATTTATAAAACATATCTAAGATTTATATTTAAAATCATTTTTGAAATAAAATATTTTCATAGAACCTACTAACGCTGGGGAAATCTGAGGAGCCAATCAGAGTTGGGCCTACCTGTCACTCTGCTGAATTTGGTGGAAAGCCCTGTCACTGTCGTCAAAGTATCAGCCTTGGCAGGGTCCTCTTTTTCTGCAAAATGGGAGAGGCTTGAGATGGAGTGAGTGACATGGTCCCCACCTCAATGAAGAACCCATTGTTTTATAAAAATATATTTAAATTTTGAAAACTGAAAATTCTTTTCTTGTTGTAAATATTTATATTTTATAATCAAAATGACTTTATTTTTGTTACCTGGCAACAAAATTATTTTATTTTCAACAATTACCATTGTTTCAAAAAGTTTAAATAAATTTTCAAGTACTTTACTCTTGTTAAAACGTAAAAGGTTGCAGGTAAACTACCCCTTCCCCTTAACCGATCTTCACCAAAATCTAAACGACTTGAGTCCTCTACAATTCACTGACGTATGCAAAACATTATTTGATTCTGTTTGAATTTGCGGCTGTTATCGTTTGCCATAGAAAATACGCTTGATAAAAAACGTTGCAGGTAAACTACCCCTTCCCCTCAACCGATCTTCACCAAAAACAAGAGGTCTTGAGTACTCTACAAATCAGGGCTGTATGCAGAAAATTATTTGATTCTGTTTGAATTTGCTGCTGTTATCGTTTGCCATAGAAAATACCCTTGTTAAAAAAACGTTGTAGGTAAACTACCCCTTTCCCTTAACCGATCTTTACCAAAAACAACAGGTCTTGAGAAACCTACAATTTAGGGCTGTATGCAAATAATCGTTTGATTCTGTTTGAATTTGCGGCTGTTATCGTTTGCCATAGGAAATACCCTTGTTAAAACATAAAACGTTACAGGTAAACTACCCCTTTCCCTTAACCGATCTTCACCAAAAAGGAAAGGTCTTGAGAACTCTACAATTCAGGGCTGTATGCGAAACATTATTTGATTCTGTTTGAATTTGCGGCTGTTATCGTTTGCCAAAAAAAAAAATTTCCCTTGATAAAAAAAAACTGTTGCAGGTAAATTACCCCTTTCCCTCAACCGATCTTCACCAAAAACAATAGGTCGTGAGTACTCTATAAATCAGGGCTGCATGCAAAAAATTATTTGATTCTGTTTGAATTTGCGGCAGTTATCGTTTGCCATAGAAAAAAAATCTACAGACAGACACAGACACACAGACAGACACACACACAGACACTTTTCGGAAAACGACTTTTTTTCATGTTTTGTGTGTAGTAGAATCAGAATCTGCAATAATCTCGAACACGATTTTTTTTACCATCACCATACTTCCATTCCTTAAGGAATATGGAAGTAAAATCTGCAACTAATATAATTGTACAACAAATTAAAAACCCAGAAAACTAAATTTCAAATAACAATATTACCCAGGTAGGATAGAAGCAGGCAATGAAGATACCCAGAACAAGTAAACCGACAAAGAAAACAGACCAGAGTAAACAAAGGAGTATAAAACGAAATGGTACTGAAGAACCAAGAATGAAGAAAGAAGAAATAGAAAATAAACCAATATACTGAATAATCAGAGACAAGTGGATCAACTAGAATAAAGGAAGTGAAACACGACCAATACCAAATAGAAACCCCATAGGGAGAAAACCCAAAAAACCCCAAAAATAAATGAATGTCACAATAGAAAGTATAACACCCCAACAAACCATATAATTATGTAAAACTGATAAAAACAAAAAGTGTTAAGTAACAGTGCACCCAAAAAAGTTATTGTATAGTTTATATAGACAAATCTTAACAGTTCCCCATGGTTAAATATTTCATATTATAAAACTATAAAAGGACTAGTGATAATATCAAGAAATAACCAGGGACAAGTGCAAGTTATTAAATTATAATAAATAAACTTTGAAGAGGTACATGAATTACCGTGCAAATAAATAACTTTAAGTGTTTTTAAACAGTATCATGATAATAGTCAATAAAGTAATATGGTGAAGGAGCAAGGAATACTCTTGCTAATAAAATGCCCCTGTTTATATGAGAACATTCCATAGAATGAATAATATAAACAGATAGCTTGTGTTTAGTACAAAGTGACGGGGAATACATTCCTAAAATTGGGAAGTACAAATAAGATTGTAAATAAATAGTTTAAGGAAGTGTTGAACATGTAATGGAACCAAAATGTTATGTTCCTAGTTCCATATATTAACTATATAAATAAGATTTAGTATTGAGCAGTATTGTAGTTATAAAATGTTATTTGGTTAGTAATTTAAAGTAGGAATGCAATATCTGTATGTAGATACCATTCTTATATTATAAAATGTTTTTATTAAGTTACTGTGTGTAATCAGTACACAAAAAAGGTATGATTCAAAGTACCAGATTTAATAGTCAATAAGTGTTATATTTTAATTGTTTAAAATCAATATTCAATGTTATAATAGTAAAGGAACAAATTGTTAATAAATGTTATACTAGAATAGAAGGTCAGAAAAGGGTACAAACTAACTATATTAGTAAAAACTTTGCAAATAGCAACAAATAAAATCTAGGCCAGATAGTAAATTTAGACTACTTAATAATTGACGAGTCTAGTCCTATAAACCAACTAAACTGATAATATTTATGTAAGATAAACCCACAATATAGCAATATAGTAATACAATGTAACTAATTCTTTATAAAGGTATTGTCAGAAGATAAGTAAAATTATAAATAAAAATTGAATGTACTAACTAACACTTCAGAGGAGGAGTCATAGATAAATGAATTATATTTAAAAATAATCAAATATTAACAAACTAAATTGCAAGAAATTAAGTAAAAATAGACAATTATATCAATTTCAGATTCAATATAATAATAATTATATCAGAGAAAATGGCTATTATCTGGTAAAGAACAGGAAACACATATTTGAACCTACTTTCCAAAATGTAAGAAATATAACTTTTTTAAATGAAAACTTTATAAAACTATATTCATTAGTATCAAAATAAGCAAAATAGAATAAAGAAACCGAATATGTATTTAGTATTTCATACAGTTAATTAATAACGAAAATATTTTCCGTGTATAATGTATTCGAATAAAATGTATCGGAAGCTAAGATAATTTGAAACAATGTATAATATATATTAAATTGGCTAAGATTTACAGGAGACGAAGGAAATGAGAACAGTTCATTATTATCCATTGAAGCGACTACTTAAACGAGATTTTTGCTCTGCATAACCTTAACTATGGCGTCTTATAATTGAACCGAGTTCGGTAAAAATTTTTATTTTGAGTTTTTTATTTGTGAACCGGTGAAAATAAACAATGAACAGTGCATCACCAATAAACAGAACAACACACGCCTAATTACTTAAAATAACACTACTACAATAAATTTTACAGACGAACAAATAAGGTTAAACCCGACACGTGTGACAAAGTGAGATAGACATAATCACAAACATTTACATCAAGTGAACTATTAAACAATACACCAGTAACACTCAATTAACTCCAGAACCATTATACACAATTTCTGAGACCAATAAACGGAGAAAGGACATCTTTATTGAAACAAATATTTCGTCGAGGTTAGACGTTCCACTGCGCATGATCCGGTCGGCCATTGTGATTCGTCATCAACCTACTCCAGCTGTGAAGCAACTGAATTTCTACACGGCACTGGTTTGAAATAAATATTATATAACTTCATTTATTAATTAATAACTTTGTATTTGTTAGTATTAAGGCATTTATAATTGTAAGTGTTATACTTTCTTGTCCCTATTTTTTCATATACGATCAATGTAAAGTTTTTTATCGACCGGCCCTGAGTAGAGTCGATACTGCTGTTATATATCGATTCTTATCGATAAACTTTAAATAATTTGTTAATAAACTTTATATTTATGCAATTTGGGTTTAATTTTTCTTTAATATACTTAAAGAATAAGTTGATCAAGGACACAGACTAACCGAAAGGCGGTATATACGAATTTAAAGAAAGCATCGAAGAAGAAGAAGAAGTGCCGTTTTTCGACTAGTACTGGAGTTAACCAGATTATCATAAAGTAATTTACAGAGAGTGACACTACTACACTAATAACCATAATACCACTAAATTATTAACCCCAAAAAATAAACACGATTATTTTTTAAATATTAGCAAATAAGAACGACGCAAAAATATTTTTCAGAAACAACAAAATTTATTTTTTTTTGAAATAAATTATTTTTTTATTTCAAATTTTTAACATTATTACAGATAATATTTTGTAACCACAAGAACTGTTACAAATTTGGCGTCCAACTAAAGGGCTGTAATTAGGGATTGAAAGGCTGTAATAACTCGCCCAATTTCTAATTCAGCTTGGCAGCGGTTATCCAGCCAGAGAAACAGGAAAGATGCAACGTCGTGCCACGTCAAAGAAAAGAGCGGCGGAGGCCGAAAAAGAAATTAATATGGAGGATAAGGAGGCGACCCCAGTGGAGGACGTAGAAATGTTATTAACCCCAGTGGGACATAAACAACCTGCACCACCAGAGGAACAACTGGAATTGCCAACACAAACAGAAGAGGACCATCTCCAGATGAAGGAACTAGAGAAAGCCAAGACAACAGAAGATACAAGGATGGACAAAATGATGGAAATGCTCCTCCGGGAATTCAAATCAACCAGTAATAAGTTGAGTAAGGACATGGAAGAAAATAATAAGAAATTAAGTCAAGATTTGAAAAAGGACATAGAAGATTTGAAGGAAGACAACCGGTCACAAAGGAAGAAAATAGTAAGGAAAGGAAGGAAGATAAGCAGTCCTTGAAGGAAAATTTGAATAAAATAAAAGAAGAATTAAGTAATAAAATTGAAAACACCAATCAAAAAATTTATGAAACTAGGGAGAAGATAGAAAACGACAACCAACGATTGAAGGAAGAGTTGAGGGAGAATAGCAAGAAGATGGAAGAGAAAATGGAGGAGAATAACAAGAAAATGGAAGATAAGATGGGGGAAAGGTTGGAAGAGTTAAGAGAGGATAACCAACTATTAAGGGAAGAATTAAGGGAAGTTAACCAGGAGAATCTAGACAAGTTAGACGAACGAATGGAACTATTAAGAAAGGAAATGAACAAAGAACTCAAAGATAATAAGAAATCTATGAATAAAAGGCTGGAAGACGAAACAATAACTATAAATCAACAAATAAGAGAAGTTGATGAAAGATGTCGGCTGACTGAAGGGGAGGTACAAGAGTTCAAGGAAGTGGTAAACACCAAGGTCACAAATCTCGAAGAATCTAGTCGCAAGAAGACAGAAGAGAACCGAAGGGAAAGTCAGGAAGAACTAAATAAAGTACGGACTCAAATTACTGAAAGATGCGACGGAATGGAGGTAGTAATGACTAACATCACTGGTCAAGTGCGGCAGAGCCAGGAGGAAATGGAAGCAATTCGGAACCGACCAACCAGCTTCACAAATATCCCCATCAACGAAAACAGGGAATGGCTTAACTTCCGCCAATATAAAAGGAAGCCGATGGAGTTCTTGGCACGGATCGAGGAATATATGGCCAAACATAGGGGTAATAGATGGTCAAATAATCGAGAGCTATTGGACGAATCATTCCGTGAAATGACGGACAACTGGTGGATGGCGAACCGGAGCGAGATAGATGATTACCAGCAGTTTAAAAATTTGTTCAAGGCCAAGTATTGGTCGGAGACCACCCAGAATCTAATAAGGGACAACATCTGCCATGGCCGATACAAGCCCCAGTTTGGCAATACCATGACCGCGTACTTCCTTGGGAAGGTGTGTCTGGCCAAGCACCTGGAACCGGCCATACCAGAGGAATGCCTGGTAAATAAGCTTTCCTACCATTATGACGAAGAGGTCATAAGAGCACGAAGAGGTAGCCAGATAAAGACGTACAGGGGTCGCGTAGAATAAGTAGTCGGTAGAATCGTATATTGGAATGTTTCGGATTTGTTTATGATGACAAAATTGAACTTATTATACTGTCTCTGTTGACCTTTTTTACAAATTTTAAATAATTTTATCTTATATTCTAATACATAAATATTTTATTTTTTATGAGTTCTTTTGCCTTTTAGTTTATAAGTGTTTTTAATAAAGCTTATAACAATGTAAATTCACTTCCCTTTACGATGAATGATGAGACGTCGACGATACAGTCTGGAATACAGGTTCAGGATATCAGTTCAGGATACCGCTGCGATCTCCTCCTGTTGTCCTGTCGTTCTCGGGTGGGTACTTCTACAAATCGTAATTAATTAATTTTTAACTGTAACTTATTTTGTGTATTAAACGTACACAATTATCCAGTAAACTTCAAGTGTCTTTTTTAAGGGCTATGCGGTCAATCTTGTTCTTTACGGGGTTAGCACCATTAAATAATCAACTCGCGAACTTTCTGACTTGTGTTCGTACGCTTTCGTAGACCATGCATCTAAACTCCAGCAGCAACGACCACGAATTATCAAGTTCAGAGAGAGAGACTGTATGACCGATACGGAATAGAGAATCAACTGAGATTTTAGTCAATTTCTCGGGCGTCCATTGGCTGCAATATTTCCTTTCCTTGCGACTTAAGTTAAGATAACGTCCTTCTTGTAAAATGTTGTCTACGGACAAAATTCTGCATGAAAAAAACCTGTCTGATTTTGTTACATTTTTTCAGGGTCATAAAAGTTTCTTTATAAAAAATTCATATATTTAGTTGTTTAATTTACAAACAAATATTGCCACTCGATTGATATTTTTATTTATGAGTATTCTGGTGTAAGTCTCACGTCAGAATTTTTATTTTCACGAAAGTTATTTAATTCAATATGTTTTTTATTATTATCACGTAACATAGTTACACATACTCGCACACGCGCACTCGCCATATGCCTACGAATTTTTTCACAAACTAATTTTTTTTTTTTCTGTCAAAAGTTTACTTAAACTAATCAATTTTACATGTATCTTATTGTCTATCACACAATGTCCAAACCTACAGTCTTTACTTCGACAAATTTTCATTGCAACATGGTATCATACGCTCAGAGTTAAATTACTAATTCATATGCAAATTCTACCTATTGCAATACACAACACACACACACACACACACACACACACACACACACACACACATTTTGCAAGGTAACAGGTTTGAAGTTGACTGCACTTGCAGAAATAAATTTTTATTAGGTGAATTAATACACTTATTGGTTATTCTTTTCTAAATATATCACACATACAGTTTATATCTGAAAATTATGAGTTTACAAAAATATAAAACTTGATATATTTGACAGTTTTCAATTAAAACGAGAGTCTTTACGTGTGTTATACTTTATAAATAGTCTTTCAATTTCACTTTCCTTGATATGCTGGATTAAGTTTGCATCAGTCCGGACGATCTCGCAGTCCTGCTCGTATGCTTTCACACCGGCCGTTGTCCTGCTAAGTTGGAATATCGATCTCAGGGTTCCTCGTGGGCGTTTGTCCGTCCAAGTTGCTCCTGATTTAGTCCTCGTTCGTAGTCATCGGTCTTTGACGATCTCGAACGCCGTTCCTGAACTCGTGGTACTGAACCAGCCTCTCCCTCGACGATACACTCCGACTCTCAAGGACTGGCTGGAACTCGAATTTGCAAACACAAACTTCCACGTGAATATGAGAGACTCCAAGAGACTGCGAGAAACTGCCTAAACTCCCGACTCACCAGTGATTTTATAGACATACGCACATGACGTCATTTTTACAAATTATACATTCTAGATTGTTCGAGATAATTGCCCACGTGCTAGAAATGCATTTTCCGTTTCTAGAACTTTCCAAATCACGTGTTTTCAACTGCATATTATTTCATAACTAATTACTTTGTCAGTTGAATAAATGCTATTAAAATGTATTTAATAATAAGATAACTCGTTATTAATATTTATTCTAATTTGCACACTAATATAATGACTTATAGTGTGTTTGTTAATTGGCTTACTGTTAATTAACTTCACACAGTTCGTTACGCGCACAACACTTATTCACTTTCGCACTACACTACACTGCTGTTTTTTATTGTTCATAATCGTCTTAAACTATGTTAACATGCAGTACTTATCCTAATAACAATAGCGTCTTATAAAATTCACACCCCTTTCCACAGGACACCATCTAAGGTTTAATGTAAATATATTCACACATAGTGTGAACGTTTGTCTCATTGCAATACATTGCAACATTACATATTTACAAATTATTTGTACTCAACGTAACTATCTAATAACCTACCGGCTAGGTCGTGGGATTTCTGTGTTCGTTACGTTAAGTCCCTTTTATGCACAATAAATTTTATGTGAGAAGATAGGAGAAAGATTTTGGAGCGTGGAATAAATGTTAATAAAATATGGATTTATAAAAAGAAACAAATTCTTTAAAAATTATAAAGAAATATATATTAAAAGTTGCCTTTTAAAAGAAGATGTTTTACACGTATTAGTCATAGTATACATCTTATAAATTACAGATAAATAATATGCAAACAATAAAAATAAACACAGATATGAACATATAAATAATAAACATAAAACGCATATATAAAAAAATATAACATTGTAAAATTGTTTTAATTACTTGGGTGTCTGACATTACAATATAGAATTCAAGCAATTGTTTTCAATGTTGCAAATCTGATACCGGTATCAATTAAATACTTATTACAAAAAATTAAAAGTTTATGTGTAAGTATTTTAATCAAAAATAATATTTACTTTCTTTCAATAAATATTAATTATTGTGCATCCATTTTAACTAACTAGAAAAATTACTCGAAAACAGATGTTATAATTACATGCTTAAATTATATTAATTATTTAAATTTTTTGTAATTACGCTGTGTACAAATATTTATTTCTTCCTTTTTTTATTTTACGATTAATCTTGTTTGTTGTCTTTGTTTATATAAATAATTGTTCATTTTTCACCTGTTTTTCACTGTTGAGTTACCGTGGCGTGTGTGTTGCGTTTTGATACTTGATGACGATGATGATGATGATGTTCCTAGTGCCGGAGTCTGTTGTCGGTTGTCCGTTGAATAGTCTTAGAATGATTGGCATCTGTCCTACGTCGTTTAGGAGTCGGACATAATGTCCCCGTTAGCAAATTATTAGCTTCTGTTTCGTCGTTCAGACGTTCAGAAACGTCCAGGGTTTTATACTCCAAGGCACGCCAACAGGTTGAAGATTGTCTAACAGGCCATCTCAAACATGTACATTATGGTCAGCGCGTCGGTTTTCACACATCACTTATTCCGTATTTTCACTTCTTAATTAGTGCTCATGTGCAAACTAATAGAATCATGAGTCGTGATAGTTTTGTCTTTATTTAGATATTAATTAATTGCTCGTCACATGTTAATTAACTAAGATATTAAGTAATTTGTTTACAGTTTTGTTATACTTTTAACTTTTACCTTCAAATTGTATCTACACATGTGTCATTTGGCACGTCTTAAAATGAAATCATTCATTCAGCTGTGTGTATTGTCAGTGTGCGAATTTTTATCGAATAAACGTATTTAATAATTTGCATTTTCTGCCTGTCTGAACTGGAGCTCACAACCACAAGTTAAATACACTGTAAGCAAAGACACGATTGTTCCTCTTTCTCGATCAGGTGATGCAAAACACACACACACACACACACACACACACACACACACACACACACACACACACACACACACACACACACACACACACACACACACACACACACACACACACACACACACAGTTCGCCACCCCTCAATAACCAAGTAACTCATTGTTAAAAAAAAAGGTATTGTTCTAACAAGTCAAGAATTGTCCACATCTTGTCTGTTCCCGTATGCACAATTACGATAAAACTACGAATAACGGTTTATATTTATTTTATATGTAGGCCTACAAATAAATTACCCTGGGCGAATATGCAAATATGTATCGTTGAAATATATATATAAATATATATATATATATTGTAATGTAAATCTATCTTAGTTAGAGAATATTTAAAAGCCCTAACGTTGTCGGTGTCAATTTGTAATAAAAATAATTATTTTGTGATTACAAATTTCGTGTGTGGGTTGCGTCTATTTGATACTCTTCGAAACTCTCGCCTAATTAAGCCCCGCGATGGAAGCCAATTTGTAATAAAAATAAAACTTATTCCTCCCGTATCAATTTTAAGCCCCACTGTTGGGTTCGCCAATTTGTAATGTAAATTCAAATTCGGGTTACTTATATTTCATTTATGTATATTGTATATATTATATATATATATATATATATATATATATATATATATATATAGTTATTATAGTTCTTGCACTTACTTAATAAAATAGTCCTTTACTAAAGTCACATTATATCATATTAAATTTTCACATATTCTTTGTTATAAAATTACATACATTTTGCTACCTTTCTCCTCTTAATCTTCTTAGTCTAGCAAGTACTATCTTTTCATTACAAAATACTAATTTTGGGACTATTTTCTATTACATATATTATGATTTTATCGTAATTCATTGCACTTATCTGCTATTAATAACTACTATTACTTTCTTCTAATTCATTATATAACATTTAGTGTCTTTACATTTTTTAGTTACCTAACTTTTCTGACATGGCTTCCTGTACAATGTGTCGCACTGGCTTAAGGCCAATAAATCAATTTTTGACTCCATTCTTATTTTTAAATTATTATTACATAGTTTAGTATAGAACCCTTCATGTGTCCACAACATAGTTACAATAAAACCCTTTGGCATTTTATCACCAATTATTGCCTTCCTGACCAAGTTTACAATTATAATATAACAACACCACCATTATCTATTCAATGTGAGTACAAAATATTTCTCTCTCTCCTATGGCGCTACAGCCCAAGTCGGGCCCTGGCCTCCACCAATCTCCGCCTCCAATCCACTCTATCCACTGCAACCCTCCTCCAGTTTCTTATCCCCATGTCTCTCGCGTCCTCTGCAACGCCATCTTTCCACCTCTTCCTTGGTCTACCTCTAGGTCTCGTTCTCTCCCATGTACCCAGCAAAGCCCTCTTAGGGTACAAAATATTTACTCTATACAAAATTTAACATAAATTCCATGGTGACATGTTCGTTACCATAAATTAAATTAACATCAATTATTTGATACACTCTTAATGCAATTGCTTAACAGCTCCTACATACAAAACTCCAACATAAATGCCATGATGACATGTTCATGATTATAAATTAAATTAACATCAATTAATTAATACACTCTCAATGTAATTATTCTCGATCATTGAATAAACTGTTTATAATATTTTCCATATTATTTAAGACTGTACTTATCACTCACTCATTGCACTAACCCCTTCATATTTTGTATTTCTAAACATTTATTTGTGACTCTACTACCTTGTAATTTTATTTGATGTTATTTTTTTTCTTTACTTAATAAGGGTTTACACTTTTGACCTTCATTACAATGAATAACTAGCGTTTTTTTATTATAATTATAATTTTTTATGTAACGTAGGGGACCTTGGTTTTGTTACGTTACATATACTCCCCCTCCAAAATAAGTTATTTTTAACCATTTTATCTGAATGTGGTTTGGGTAAAATAAACTTATAATTTTCATTATTTTGGAAGACAAATTCATTTTTTTGATAAAATTATCAACTTATAATGGTTTCAGTTCTTCATTGTATTTCTGCTTTCGTATGTAATTCAATGGGTTCTTTGGTATTTATTTCATATTTATACTCCTTAAACTTTTAAAGTGCACCGGAAAAATGTGTCGATACTCATTGTATATTTTGTCATTAAATTCTCTACTGGTACCTCACTCAGTTGTAGACCTGTCTTTTTTCTCTGGAACTTATAATTTCTTCTAACTTATTACGCCATCATTTCTTATTGTCATATTTATATTTAATTCCCTCGCTTGGTGTATAATCCCTAAAATACTATATTTCCCTAACATTTTTCCCTAATATCATAGCTGGTACGGATTCAGAGGATTCATCCCCTTGGCTTCCATTACTCTGCCGTTTTCCCTAACTATATCTTCTGAGACCAGAGGAACTTCATCTCTGCTCAGGCAAATGATTGTTGGATTCAGTCACAACATATCACAAATAATTACAATATTAAAAGGTAGCCTATTCGCTACAAAAAAATTACTCTGGGGATGATTACACTATTATTTCTGAGGTATCCTAATACTTCTTTCTTAACTTATTTATCTCGGTGTTCTGTAGTTCCATTTATTATCACATTATTCACAGGTAAAGTAGGTAAAGTTGTTCGACATTTATTTTAAATTCTTCTTAGTTCCGTGCTGTCAATTAATTATTCTTTAGCATCCGTATTTTATTATTATTTTTTTTATTAACTCCCATTTACTTCTGCAGTTAAACACTGAATTTCATCCTTATCATACATTGTATTGGCATATTCTTACTTCATCTAACTCATTTCTAATCTTTCTTAAATATTAACTTGTCTTAATTGTTCTTATCATTGTTATTATAATGATTAATATGGTTATTCAATTAATTATTATTGTCATTCCTGGTATCTTCTAGTCTTTGTCTGTACCCCGTAATTAGTTTATTTCATTTCATAGTTAATTTAATATATTTTAATTAGTTTCTCATTATTTTTCTTTGATTTGCTTTATTCGGTATCCATAAAATCCGCCCCTTTTCTCCAATGGTTGGTTTGGAATCCGTTTAACCATGGTCCATTATTTCCTCTGTACTGGTTGCTCGGATCTCTCTGGTGTGCAGAACTATTTCTGTCCTTGTAATATGGATCTCAGCTACCTTATACAGCAATTCTACTAATAATATATGTTTAGTAGTATATATGCCTACCTCAATCACTTTATCATTTTGCTTATTAAATAAATATGTTAATGATATATCCATTGTTAATGCTACCACTGATATTTTATTATGTATTTTTACTTCTGGTGTATTCGATTTAATTATGGCTTTACATAATGTTTTACTCACTGTTATATTGTGATTTCTTTTGAAAGTTTCTATTAAGGTCCTTTTGTTATTTTTAAAATTACTTACTCTTCCGTATTCAGTACTTAAGATGTTAAGTACAGTAACTAGTCCATTGTTCCTCATCTCACACTCTTCCCGTGTTTTTATTAATTTCCTTTGATGTGTTTGTTTCATTTTCTTTGTCTTCATTTCATTGTTAACTAGTTCTATTCTTCCGGCTATGTTGATCTGTACTTCGTCTAATTTTTCTTGTGTCTCTGCTTGTACCTCCGTTATACTAATTTTTGTTATTATTTTCAATGTTATTTACTCGGGTAGTCACCTTCTCCTTGAACACTAGAAGTTCCTCCTTTGTTTGGTCGACTCTTTGACTGATTGTTTCGTTAATATTCTTTATCTTCTCATCCGTATTATCGTTAATTTTGTCTATCCTTTCATTTATGCTTTCTCTCAAAGCTTGGTTTTGTTCATTTATAGTTTGCCGCAAATCCTTATTACTGTTTTCAATTCTTTTGTATATTTGTTTGTTATTTTCCTGAATCTGCCTTAAGCTCTCGTCGTTCCTGTCAAACCTTTCGTTAATTTGTTTTAAATTTTCATTTATTTGTCGGTTATTCTCATTAGTTTCCTCTTTATTCTTGTCAAACTTCTCATTCATTAGTTTGATTAAGTTCTCACTCAAAATTTCGTTTTGTTTCTTTGAATTTTCGTTTATACTGTCTATTTTATTTTCTAGCTTTTCTACCATTTGTTTGTTTTTATCGTTAATTTGTTTATTATCCTCCTTCATGCTACTCATTAATTCCTTATTATCCGCCTTCATGCTACTCATTAATTTCTTATGTTCCTCCTTCATGCTACTCATTAATTCCATTAATTTTCCCAATTTAGTCCTCCTCTGGCTTCCTCTTTATCACCCGCCTGTTGTTCCATTTCGGTGTCTGTAACTATCTCTGCTTCTTCTTCCCGTCTATCTTCTTCCGTTTCTTGGTCCTTCGCCATCCTTTTAGAAACACCTCTTGTATGCATTCCTGTGCCTCTAATAGTCACCTGCTCAAGTTAAGTAATAGTGATGGAGTCTATGTTTTACTTAACTCAAGCCCTACAAGTTGAGCGCCAATTGTAATGTAAATCTATCTTAGTTAGAGAATATTTAAAAGCCCCAACGTTGTCGGCGTCAATTTGTAATAAAAATAATTATTTTGTGATTACAAATTTCTTGTGTGGGTTGCGCCTATTTGATACTCTTCGAAACTCTCGCCTAATTAAGCCCCGCGATGGAAGCCAATTTGTAATAAAAATAAAACTTATTGCTCCCGTATCAATCTTAAGCCCCACTGTTGGGTTCGCCAATTTGTAATGTAAATTCAAATTCGGGTTACTTATATTTCAGCCTCACTGTTGAGATCGCAAATTTGTAATATATTAAATAATTAAATCCGTTCTGAAAGAGTAGCGTACAATATTAGTTAGTGTATTTGGTGATTATATCGTTACTATTAAGGCGTAGCCTGTACAAAACGTTAAGAGAGGAGAATGTAAGCCGTAATTGTTTTTCTCTTCTCTCACAATTCGACTACTGGACGTGGGCTTGTGCTGTGGGCTTTATAGTCAGCCGGTTATTATAGGTTAAGTTGTTCCAATCACTGTATTTCTCTCGTTTCTCTCTCTTAAATTACAAATTATTCAAAACGCACTAAATAGTCTACAAATAATAATAAGTCACCAATTTCAGGAAGGATTCTTCCATGTTCTCTCTTCGCTCAGGTCCAACAAATCGATCACATTTGAATGAATCGATTAGTTACAGAATTCGAATTTTTGATATTAAATTTTAATTATACGTATTATTATTTTTTCTTAATCTCAGGGTTCGAAAGGTTCTTGTGACTATTAGGAAGGTCAGAAAATGCAAAATAAAAGTACAAGGTATTACAAATTTAATTATAAAATCTTATTAATTAATATCTTAAACGTAAGTTGAATTTTACCGTCTGTCGACGAAGTTTACTTCTAATGGCAGCGCTCCGATAAACTCGTGATGGTTGGCCAACTAGTATACAGATGTGTGAATCATTGCCAGTCTCCAGATCCGAAAATAAAAGTTTGGTGTTTTTGTCCCTGGATGGAGTAGAATTTCCAACATTAGAATCTTCGCTAATGTTAAAGTTTCTTGTGGTTACAGGTTCCAATGTAGTAACAGTTTTCTTCACTTGGTCGTAAGAAAGTGAGGTTCTGCATTCAATTTTAATTTTTCTTTTTTTGTCTTTTATAGTACTTGATTACTTTAATTTCTTTGGGTCTTTTGTTTTCTTCATTTATTTATTATTTAATACTTTCATTATTAATCATATTACTTGAATTAATTGGGAAATTTATTCCTTTTGATTTTTTCTTTTCTTTTATTCATAAGCTGAACTATACTCTTTTACAGATAACCATCGAGAGTCAACAAACTTTCTTTTTTGAATTATTAGTTATTTGGATTTACTGGACAATTTATTCTTTAGATTTTTTTCTTTTTTTTCTCGGTTCATGAAGCTGAACTGTCCTCTTTCATAGATAACAATACAGTAATTGAGTAAACAAAATTTCTTGCCTTTCTGTCGTCCTTGACAACCAACCTTTGTTTTGTTATTGGTTAATATTTGTAATCCTGGAGCCACAATTAAAAAATGTTCTTGCACTTACTTAATAAAATACTCCTTTACTAAAGTCACATTATATCGTATTAAATTTTCACATATTCTTTGTTATAAAATTACATACATTTTGCTACCTTTTTCCTCTAATCTTCTTAGTCTAACAAGTACTATCTTCTCATTACAAAATATAATTTTGGGCCTATTTTTCTATTACATATATTATGATTTTATCGTAATTCATGGCACTTATCTGCTATTAATAACTACTATTACTTTCTTCTAATTCATTATATGACATTTAGTGTCTTTACATTTTTTAGTTACCTAACTTTTCTGACATGGCTTCCTGTACAATGTGTCACACTGGCTTAAGGCCAATAAATCAATTTTTCACTCCATTCTTATTTTTAAATTATTATTACATAGTTTAGTATAGAACCCTTCATATGTCCACAACATAGTTACAATAAAACCCTTTGGCATTTTATCACCAATTATTGCCTTCCTGACTAAGTTTACAATTATAATATAACAGCACCACCATTATCTATTCAGTGTGAGTACAAAATATTTACTCTATATAAAATTTAACATAAATTCCATGGTGACCTATTCGTTACCATAAATTAAATTAACATCAATTATTTGATACACTCTTAATGCAATTGCTTAACACCTCCTACATACAAAACTCCAACATAAATGCCATGATGACATGTTCATTATTATAAATTAAATTAACATCAATTAATTAATTACACTCTTAATGCAATTGCTTAACACCTCCTACATACAAAACTCCAACATAAATGCCATGATGACATGTTCATTATTATAAATTAAATTAACATCAATTAATTAATTACACTCTTAATGCAATTGCTTAACACCTCCTACATACAAAACTCCAACATAAATGCCATGATGACATGTTCATTGTTATAAATTAAATTAACATCAATTTATTAATTACACTCTTAATGCAATTGCTTAACACCTCCTACATACAAAACTCCAACATAAATGCCATGATGACATGTTCAAGATTATAAATTAAATTAACATCAATTAATTAATACACTCTCAATGTAATTATTCTCGATCATTGAATAAACTGTTTATAATATTTTCCATATTATTTAACACTGTACTTACCACTCACTCTTTGAACTGACCTCTTCATAGTTTGTATTTCTAAACATTTATTTGTGACTCTACTACCTTGTAATTTTATTTGATGTTATTTATTTCTTTACTTAATAAGGGTTTACACTTCTGACCTTCATTACAATGAATAACTAGCGTTTTTTTTTATTGTAATTATAATTTTTTATGTAACATAGGGGACCTTGGTTTTGTTACGTTACAATATATACATACACTGTTGCATACGTTTCAATGGAATGTATACGTGCTCGAAATAAGCGGTGTGATGAATCAGATAATATATTAAATATGTGGAGTTGCAAGTGAGACTCTGTATTTTAGTTTGCAAGGAACTTTTTATTTAGACTTACACAATAAGTTGTTGTAGGCGTAAGTACAAGTATTTAGAGGTAGTGCTATTTACGAAAATGTGCATAATTATCGTAATTTTATATATATATTACAACGTTATTTTTAGACACTTACTTTTGCACATATGCTCTTACTCATTTGTGCGCACTTACCCACGTCTCGAAGGTATACTCTTCTTCTGCAGTATTTACTGCTGGGTCGCAGGCTTTGGTCGTTGATTGAGTGTGGATAAGCACGTGAATATCGTTATATAATTTTAATACAAGCAAAGAGTACAGAGGATTTAGTACTGGCTGTGAAATTAATGCGACTGTGTTCGTAAAATCATATTCATTTGAGTTATTATTTAAAAATTCAAATTATCATATTAATTATTATTTTGTGTGGGTTAATTACTATTTGAACCCTTATATCCGATATGAATATAATGTAATTATAACTTGTTTAAATCTTATCTCTTATATTCTAAGACATATTATATACAAACATAAAACTTATATGATCTGAAATATTTACACGGACATATAATACATAACACATATATTAATACAATACGTGATTCACACGTCTGAAATTGACTATTTATCTTGTCTTTCCAAGTGTGGTTTTTCATTATATGCCACTTAATAAAACAATTAATTAATTAAACGATTATTAAAAATTGCTAATAGAGAATATTTTATTACTTTTATTAATTATCTTATTAATGTCTCAATTAATTAAAAATCATCAATTTAAATAACTCTCATACTTGAGTTTAATTCTCTAATAAAATATAATACAATATGGTTCTATATTGACCATTTATTTATGAGGTTAATAAATTTAACTTATATGCTCTGTTCAATTATTCTTTGAACTTATTTATTCCCATTCTGGAAAAAAAAATATACTAATATTTTTGTAAACTTGTATATGGAATCTAGAGCTTCTTTCGATAGACCTCAGGGTCATTTATAATATTAAATAAATCTCTGACTTCACCTGCATTTTTCTGCAACCATTTAACTTTGTCGTTACCGTCATCGGGACTCTCGAGTTTATTGATCCTCTTCGGTATCACCTTCTCTGTCTCCACGTCGTTGAAATTCCTCGCTCCGTCTACTGGATGCTGAGTTCAGACGTGGACCTCTCGTCGTGATGATGTACGGCTGGATGTAGCTGCATGTGGCTGTCCCTGTGTCCTCGCGTATTCTGCTCTGGTTCCTCTCCTCTTCTTATCTTGTCCCTCGTGGATGTCTCGAAGTTCTATGCGTACTTCTTGAAGTTCATCGTGGTTACAACTTCTCGTAGATTCGATATTATCGTCTTTTAAAATAACTCGTGTTTCATTAATATTTGCACCGATGTACTGCCGGTTACATCGCACTTTAAGTTATGTAATACTGTTGAAAAACATTACTCGACTTTGTAAATTCGCGGTTGCGAGATGCGTGGATTTCACGTAGTTTATCTGAGTTCATCTGAGAAAGAGTGTGTCGCTCTCTGGGGTTTTATACTGCTGTCTCCGTCCCATTCCTGTTGGAAACTGTTTGGACAAAATTGAACAGGTCCGCGCGTCGATTTAATTGCTAATTACAACCTACGCGTCTTTCTATGAAGCGCACACGTTTTTGTAAATATTATTTCACAAATCGTTAGGTATATTATTAAACTTTGTTTATGCAAATTATGAATATTAAGGTGTGTAAATTATGGCAGTTATGGCAAAATTTCACACGGTGGCTGAACGATTCCCACGATCGTTGACCAATTAGTCTTCAATGATAGCGCCAGGCGCTAGCTGTATTTTTACATATGTCGCTGATTCGTGTGATTTCTGGTTCTCCTTCAGTATTTAAAAAGCTGTGTAAAATCTTCCACCCTCGTTTGCATAATTCAACCTGTCTCTCATTTACACAAGTACACTAGCACACACACGCAGACTGATACACAAGCGGCGGCGTGTCGCTATGACGTCACCTTTGCCAGTTGGCGCTTGTCGATTTCTCCCCTTCGCTACGTTTAAAAACCATTTAAGCTTTTAATTCCATATACAGGCTCACTTACAATATTTATTTATTTTAACATTAAATACTACGTTTATTTCTTATATTATCTTTTATAAGTTATCTAACGCTTAATTATTACATTATCGCTGTTTACTAACGGACATACTTGGACGGCGAAATTGGTGGGTAGTGACCAAGTCATTCCCGATAGTATCCACCAGCAAATCCGCAAAATTAACTACATCCATCCAACATCTATAATTTATCAAAGGATCGACGACACCTCCAATGAAGATTTATGGTCACAAAAAATCCAGGAGATCAGGGATTTCCGGAGCGGTATAACTGGCGAAGGTTTAACAATAAACCAAGCGAACAAATTAATAAACATATATAACAAATATAAATCAGTCTTTTCTGATGAGCCCGGTAAAGTGAAAAACTTCCAGTGTACTCTACAGTTCCGAGACACAGTGGACTTTAACCGGAAGTCTTACCCCATTGCGCAATCACGAAAGCAAGCAGTAAGAGCTGAAATAGAGCAAATGATTAACCGTGACATAATAGAGAGTAGCCATTCCCCATATACAAGTCCTATCGTGGCTATTCCTAAGAAAAACGGACAAGTCCGTTTGTGTTTAGATGCGCGCGAAATAAATAAAATGATCATTAATGACAGGACTTCGCCCGGTGAGATTGAGGAGATTTTAAAACGGTTCCACGGTACCAAGTACTTCAGTACCTGGGATACGGTGTGCGGGTACTGGCAGGTGGAATTACATCCACAGAGTCGCCAGTATCTGGCCTTTATATTCGAAGGGCGGAACTACCAGTTTAAGAGGTTGCCCTTCGGACTGGTAAACTCAGTCGCAGTCTTTGTGCACTGCATGGACCAGATACTTGGCCAAGAAGCACTACAATTCACCACCGTATACGTCGATGATTTGCTAGTGTCCTCAGAAACTTGGGAGGAACACTGCTACCGTGTGGAACACGTATTAGAGAAGCTACCGACAAATAATATTACGCTAAAATTAGCAAAATCTCATTTCATTGCTAAGGAAATACAATTCTTAGGCTTCATATTAAATGATCAGAGAATCTCACCGTCGGCTGAAAAAGTCGAAGCGATTCAGAACTTCCCTACACCTAAGAATCGAAGGCAGTTACAGTCGTTCCTGGGACTCTGTAATTACTACCGTAAGTTCCAGGAAAGGTACTCAGAACTGACTGCCAGATTTCAGCCGCAACTGTCATCTAAAAATAAATGGATCTGGGGTAATGAACAACAAAATATATTATCTTTAATAAAACAAAAATTCCTGGAACCCATTATACTTCGCCATCCAGATTTTAACAAGCCTTTCTTTCTTAATTGTGATGCCAGTGACATCAGCCTCGGCACTACCTTATATCAAGAGGATGAGGAGGGCGAACATCTTGTGATCTGCTTTGCCAGCAGAGCATTGAATCAATGTGAGAAAAACTACCACGTTACAGAAAAGGAATTATTGAGTGTCGTGTTCGCGTGCGGAAATTTCCGCACTTATATCCTTGGTTATTCCGTTACCGTCCGGACAGACCATAAGTCTATCTCGTTCCTTAAGAGATGTAAGTTAAGCCATGGAAGGTTAACGCGGTGGATACTATTGCTGCAAGAATACGACCTTAAGTGGGAGTATATCCCCGGAAGGAAGAATGTCATCGCGGACGTATTGTCTAGAGTAGACATTGACAAACAGACGTTCGAGGGGGAGAAGGAGAGTATTCTTATATACCATATTCTAAGCAGCAGCGCCGGTCTACAATCAATTTTGGAACACCTGAGCACACACCAACAAGCTGACCCGAAGTTAATCTCTATTATCACAAGATTGGAAGCAGGGGATGAGACAATCTCCCAATATTATAAAATCCATAATGGAATCGTGTTTTCAAGACCATCTTTATATAAGGAGGAATGGAAGGTTACTATTCCGACCCATATCGAGAAGGAGATAGTGTTTAATTATCATGTTCGATATGGGCATATGGGCGCCTTAAAGGTGGTAAAGGCCCTGGAAGAGAGCTGCCATATCAAAGATATAAATCGGAAAGTACGAAAGTACATAAGAAACTGTCGCATTTGCCAACTCGTAAAAACCAACAACGAGAAAAGAGAGTGGCAAATGATTCCGATAACCTCTCAGTCGAAACTTGAGAAGGTATTCCTGGATATCTGTGGGCCATTTCCCCGCAGTGGAGGCCGCCACCGATACAAATATCTCGTCATCATAATGGACCATTATACCAAGTTCGTAAAGCTATACCCAGCGAATCGGGCGACTACGAATAAAGTTCTTGAAATCCTGATCAACCAGTACTTCCCAACCGTCGGAAAACCGGTATCGATCATAACCGACCACGGAACACAATTCAAGGGGAGGAAATGGCGGGATACACTGCTGTCAATGGGGGTTCATACATACAAGACGTCAGTATACCACCCGAGCAGTAACCCGGCCGAAAGAGTCTTGCGAGAGGTGGGGCGCCTATTAAGAACGTATTGCCACGATCAGCAGAGGAGGTGGCAAGAATACTTGGAGGCCACTGAAGAATTCCTCAACCTGGCATACCATCCAGTCATAGGAATAACCCCATACTCCGCAATGTACGAGAGGCAACCCCCTAGGGAGATCGAGGATATATTGGAGTTCCCCAGAGAGCATAAATATATATTTAATAGAGTTCAATTTCATAATAAGGTGGCCGAAGATCAGGAGAAGCGGCGGAATAAGTACGATAAAAGCATGGGTAAGGTTATTAATTATACCGTTGGAGAGAAGGTGTTGTTGAAGAATAGGGAATTACCCAGTTCCTTAGAGGGGATAACAAAAAAATTATTACTTCTGTACACTGGTCCCTATATTGTCTCTAAGAACAATAACAACAACACATACGAAATAAACAAGATGAATTCAAATAAAGTTAAGGGTGTCTTTAACCAGGCATCCATGAAGAAATTTTATGAATAAACCATCTAAATTCTAAAACACATGTAAGCCCACCTTACATAAAAATTATTGGAAGAGGAACATTTTGACAATAATACCAAGAGAATTTAGAAATAAAAACCATCTAAATTCTAAGAACAATGTAAGACAATTACATACAATTTATTTGAAAGGAACTATTTGGAAAGAAAAGAAAAAGAATTTTGAAATAACCCTCAAAATTCAAAAACAATGTAATACCAAATTACATACAGTTATTTAAAAGAAACATTTTGGAAAGAGAAGAAAAAGAATTTAAAAACAACAAAATTCAAAAATAAGGTAATACCAAATTACATACAATTATTTAAAAGAAACATTTTGGAAAGAGAAGAAACGGAATTTAGAAATAAACCATCTAAATTCTAAAACACATGTAAGCCCACCTTACATAAAAATTATTTAAGAAAAACTTTATGACAAAAATATAAAACAGGAATTTAAAATAGAAACAACGAAATTCAAAAACATAGTAAGCACATCTTACAACCAAGTATTTAGGAAGACAATTTTGAAGTTAAAGAAAAAGAATTTATTTTAATGAAAAAATTCAAAAATAAGTAAGTCCAGCTTACTAACTAATTATTTGAAAGAAACTATTTGGAAAGAAGAACATAACAAGAAGAATTTTGAAAAAACCCTCAAAATTCAAAAATAAGGTAATACCACATTACATACAATTATTTTAAGAAAAACTATTTGGGAAGGATATAAGAAGAAGAGTTTGGACTTAATAATCCAAATCCCAAAGCAATTGTAAGATCACCTTACATACCAGTTATTTATGAAAAAACTATGTGGCAATAATATAATAATAAAGAAGGAGAGAATTTAGAATGAAAACAGCTAAATTTAAAAAGAAAGTAAGTCCACATTACATACAAATTATTTGAGAAAACTTTATGGAATAATATAAGAAGAGTGAATTTTGAATTGTGTATAAATCAAGTTTCCAAACCAAAAGTAAGTACAACTTACCAACCAATTATTAATAAAACACTTGGGTGGAATAAACAGAAGAGATTTAATACCATATTTATGGTAAGCATAAAATATATTTATCATGTTTATAAAGGATCATAATGGGATGAATAAAGGAAACAGACATTAGAATTAAAACAAATAATTCTGGAAAGTATGATCATGTCTAATTTCAATATAAAGAGTAAAAACCTTTCCATAAAATGATGCCAAAGGAAATAAAAAAAAAAAATTTTTTTAATACGATTTGAGTTGATACGATTTGAGTGGTTGAATATAATAAATACAAAAATTTATTTGGAATTATGAGATAATGAAATTTTGAAGTGGTATGAGGAGAAATTATGACCTCATTATAAAATTAATGAAAAACATTCATTCGAAAGTATAATAACCATGACAGGAATAATGTGAAAATAATATCAAAGATATGTGTAATTAAACGAATTAATATAAAATGATTTATGAATTAAATGTCAATTGTGATAATGACAGTTATAAAAAGTTCTAGAAAATAGAACAAGTGGAAATAATAAGAACAAAGAAACAGTCTAAAAATGTCATAAAGATATGCTACAATAAACAATGCAGATTATAATAAAAAAAACAGAAGGTAATAAAGATTTTATCACCAAAAGCTTTATATGATAAGAAAAGTTGAAAAATGTAATAATAGAAGAGCTTCCTACCATAATATCAAACGAAAGAAACATCCAGTTAACGAGTCAGAAGAACAACTGAGATAGGAATATTAAAATCTCTGAGAAATATAATAAGTAATAAGTGAAGTATCCCAAAGATATTTTTTAAATAGTAACAAATGTGTACTATTATGAATAATTTTTTAATCTGTCTGTAGATAATTCCAGCAGTATTAATATGTTTTTTGAGCAGAGATGATTTGCCTCTGTACTCAAATATGTGTGAAGTATTGGACAGCAGAGGAAGTAGCGTACAGTGCCTCTCTGAACTGAACCAGCTCACAAAGTAGGGAACGATAGGGAGGAAATATCCCAAGGAGAAAATACTAAGAAGAAATATGAAAATGAAATAATAAATATGAAACTCAGATGACTATTACTATCAAGGAAGATCAAGTGAGAATGAGAAGGATATAAACTCAAATATAAATAAGAAAATTTTTAAAATGGAAGGAAGTCCAGAATAATAACAAACCTAGAATAATTATCATAAGCAATTGTTTCAGACAAAGCAAGTATAGTCTGAAAAAATTACTTCTGGAGAAGAGCATTCTGTAGCGTGACAGAAAATCCACTACTTATTAAGTCATATAAAATCATAAAAATTAATTACACCACAAATGTTAAAATAATATTGAATGAGATTTAATGAAATCAAATGAATGAACCACGATAAAATAAAAATCCTCATTACATTATATAAAAACCACTGTTTAAATACCAAAGAAAGTATTGAAAGCAACTCATATTATAAGATCAGTTATTTACCCAGGAAGCTAGGAGCAGTAAACAAATTAAATAACACCATATCAAGAAGAAAGAGAATCAGTTTAAGAGTGGTGAACACCAAAATACCCCAAAGACAAGAAGAAGGAAGAATAAAGTTTGTGATCAGGAAGAAAACAATACCCTGAAACCTTTAGAGAAAAGCAAGGTCCGTATCAGTAAATAACTTCGATGCTCCAAACTAAACACTCAGTCGAGATAACACAAAGTACCTTGGTTTACTCAAGAATGAAGAAGGAAGACAAGAAGACCAGAAGAATGAAGACTCGAAGAAGGACAAGAATGAAGACAAGAAAGAAGATGAGAAGAAGGACAAGAAAGAAGATAAGAAGAAGGACAAGAAAGAAGACAGGAGGAGAGGAAGAAATAGTATGAAAGAAACACCGTAGTAAAACCTATTATTATTATTAACTACCATCAACCCCAAACCCACCAAAACGATTAAAAAGAAAGTATAACATACCAAAATCCTATAAAATGTAATTATTTAGAAATCTAAAGTGTTGTATAGTATTATAAGAAGTGAACCGACTAAAGCTATTGTGTGATAAGAAAATAAACAAGTCTTAACTGTCCATGATTACTAAAGGTCTGGTCTGAGATAGTGAGACTCAAAATATCAGAACCACCAGTGAAAGTGAATTTGTGTAAGTGTTTTTTGGAAATGCAATAAACTTAAAGTTAGTGATACTATTACATATCAATATGCTATATAACAACTTTAATAATAAACAGCATAATAAAATAATAAATTGGAAGATTTCCAGTATTTTATTATTTTAATGTAATTCTTTATTTACAAGACATTTGTAAAAAGTGCTAATAACTAGAGTATGGGTGGTCATGTTTACTGATGAAGGGGATCATAAATAATAATGGTTTAGACCAGAAAGGACTGGCATTAATTTAGTATTCATAGGTTTAAAATGTTTAAATAGACTGTTTGTTCACAGCCATAAAATCAATGTATTTGTAAGAGTTATTAGAAAATAAGATTTATATTATGTGTTTAAAATGAATTATGTTTGCTAAATAACAGCATACATACCATTAATAAAGTTTCAGTAGGTATGCTGTGTTAATTCAAAAGGAGTTAAATGTATATGTTCAAACCATGTCAGCAATAAGTTCAATTGTACAGATGGCTAAATCATGTTCATAATTATTTTTTTATAACAGTAGTGTTAATTAAATACTACACCTCACAATAAGTTATAAACCATTTTATTTTCATGTAATAGTAACTATGTAAAGTCAGAGGAGTGGTGGGATTAAATTTATTTGAGAAAGACAGAAATGTAAAATTCTAAACTCTAGGCCATTTGGTGAATTCACAGAAACCATATAAACCAGTATAATTCACTTATAAATCATGTAAACTAGCAAGATTTAGATAAGGTAAATCAGTTAACCACTACTGGGAATGATCCTATGAGTTAAAATGATAATAAGGAAATATACCTTAAAATATTGTAAATTTTCAAAATATATAAATTAATTAATTTTAAAGAGCAATGTCAAATTCAGAGATTAACACAAAAAACCAGTTCAAAGGTTCAATTTACATGTATTTAAGGAAAGGAAGAGAAATATGACTAATTAAAATTTATTATAATGGTATTAATAACAATTAAAATGGAAGAAAAATTTGTATGAAGACAGAAATCAAATTTTGAGCCTAGATTTCAAAAAGGGAAAGAAATTTTGTAATTTCCTCAAAATGTCTACAGATATGGACTATAATACATCAATTTAAAAGGAATGAGATGATTAAACCAATGATAAAGTTCATAATTCATGAAAGTGATGAATAAAATAAATATATTCCATATATAATGTAATTTTGTATCATGTGTATGGGTAATCGAAATATGTTAACAATACTTTTTCAAAGATTAACTGGGCCAGATTTTGACCAAGTTAATATAGTCTTTTGTTGAATATCAAGCTGAATAGTTGTGTGAAAAAACGTTCCTTATAACCGAGTCGAAAAATGGTACTACAGTTCGCCAGTCATATAAGTGAATCGAGAGTTAGATGAATTAGACACTTTTTTAACTAAATCTACCAAAACGTTAACGACAATAGTGAAAACTAACACCTAACTTCATTATACGAGTGATCTAAAACAGTAAAACAATATATTTGGTCTCATTCACGCTACAAATCATAACCACTTTTTTGAGCAACTTAATCCACAGAAGTGAACACATACAAAATAACATAATTAACACCAGTATACACGGAACACTTCTTCAGAACACACCAAACAACCTAATAGACATATTACACCAGTGCGGGGACATTTCAAACATTCATGAAGGTATATGTGCTGTGATTTTTTGACACGATGACATCGCAGTAAACTCGCCATATCTAGTAGCGGCCATCTTGAAATTTACGAATCTGCCTACCTCATCCAGTGGTGACGTCGTCTACATATGGTTTTACTACAACTTTCTTAAACATTATATATCAGAATTATTTAAATACTGTTAAATAATAATTATAGAATTTATTTTAATTGTTAATGTTATACTTTCTCGTTACCCTTCTCTGACTATTAATTTAATCGCTCAAAGAACCTGTCCTTTTTATAATACATATAATAATTTTTCTACTGTATGCACAATCGATAATTCCCTGAGACGGAGTCGATAATTGTTCTCAATCGATAAAAAGTCGATTATTTATTAAATTGTTTAATAAATCCATTTATTTCAATTGTATTTATCTGTTATTATTTCACAGGCTAATTTAAGGTTATTTATTAAGGCAAAGAGACTTCAAGAAGAAGAAAATATTTTTTTCAGTGAGATATTGGACCAGCAAGAAAAATCATCAATCGATTGCTGACTGGAGTTAATCTAGTTAACTCCAGACTTGGTTCAGATCTTCCAGAAGTGCTCAATAGTTAATAAATACCTTCCTAATTCTTAAAATTTTTACAGAACATTTAAAACAGTATTATTTCTTAATTACTGACCTTGATTAAACATAAACAAAATTTTTTTTTATTGAAAATTTTATTTTTTTTAAATTTTCCATCTACTTTTTATTTTTGTAAGGACCGGCATACAGGGTCGTCTTACAATATATGTAGACAAAGAGAGAGTTTTAGCGAATTATCATCCCAGTTATGATTATTTTTCTATGATGTGGAAGTAAGTAATATTATAGGCCTAATTAGTAATACTAATATGCCAGTGAATCGTGGGGACAAAAAATTAAGTACTCTGATCTCATCATATTTCTCATTGCAAAGTTGTAATCAATACACAGAAAATTGTGAACTGTGTTATAATATTTAGGTTACAAGTATCAATAACTGATAAAGGAAGAATACAATAGACATTAAAATTATTTTTATTTTATTGCGTATTTTATATTACTGCACATTACTGTAGTGTAGAAACATAGGAAAGAATACGTTTTAATAATAACAGAACATGCGCTGATTTTAGCGCAGGGGATTGTAATACAGGACTGACAACCAATGAAAATAGAAAATAGTTTAAATAGTTAATTTCTCCGTCTTACGAGTAATGAATGGAGTGAATACGATGTATTGCTGGGAAGTTGATGTCAACAGCTGTATCATTTGCTTAAGCATTGTGTATGGGTGTGCGGGAGAAGGGAAACGCGAGCGTTGGCGGCAGCACCAGACAATAGTGATCATGTCATAATTACAGGGTCAAGGCTTCGCCGTCGTCTGGTCGCTGTCGTGCTGGAACTGACTGCTACCACTATTGTGGTATGTAGTAGTTATGATGACCTCAGTCACCTGTGAATCGTGTACGATGTTTGGTATGGTCAGTGACCAAGTACCAGCATGCAGCATGCCCACTGAATATTACTGTGTTTGTATAAAAGTTGATGTCAAACAAAGTTATGACTTTGGTATTAACTAAAGAAGTCACAATGCGACGAAAAACAAAATATTTTGAGACAGTTGAACTAGAAGATGTCATAAAAAATTCTTTCTAGGCAGTAAAAAGAACTGTTACGAAGATTCGCACGTTCGACAATACGTTTGTTTCTGATCCTCGTTTAGCCATCACTACCTTGGCTAAAGGTATAACTTTTTTTATATCTCTTCAATTAAAAATTGTATTCTATAAATATTTTACTAAATAACATTCCAATTGAATGAGCAAATAAGAGAAGTATACAAGCAGGGAGAAGAGCAAACAGTAAGTGTAAGAGATTTAGGCTATGACAAGTTGACATTCAGCAAATAGCAGTAACATATAGGCCTACCTCTGTGAAACCACGTGTTTTACATCACGAGGAGATTCGAAAGGCGGTTAGCAATGAAGGAGAATTTCAGGTAATGAGGAGACACAGAAAACATCCCATAGGAATATAGGAATCTGAAAAATCAAGGAAAAGAGGAGATATTGTACGGAGTGACTATGATAATACCGTATATGTATGTAAAAAAATACAAAAACTAAGAAGGTTGCAGTAAAGTCTACTGGAACCGTTAATACGGTTGTCAAGGTAACGTCATGAATACAGTTGAAAGTCAGACCAAGAAGAAAACAAGATGAGAAAGCCAAATGCAATCCGATGTGGGAACGACTAGTAGCACTGGAAAACAATATTAGAGGATAAAGAGGTGTGAAATGTCTTAATGCAGGTAGCAGAGAGACATAAAATTTATAGTACTGTAAAAAACAAATCCCTTTAACTCGCGGAGTGATTCGTCTCGAAAAAGAATCATAGGTGTTTTATAAAAATGGAGCAGCAATTTCCATGTGAATGTGTGCCACATAAAAAATAATAATAATAATGATGAGAAGAAGAAGAAGAAGTCGGAGAAAAATAATATTCTAATGAATTATTGTTGTCTCGAGCAATATAAGATTATTCACGAAGTGAATATTTAATAACAAATTGAAGACCACGTGCATTAATGGATTATTTATAGACTATATTAAAATGGTGAATACTAAATTGTTCATAAAATACGTGGTCTGTAAATCTGAACGGAATGATAATGACAAAGAACTCATAGGACCAACATTATGCATAAAATATACAGTTTTGATTTCAGAACAGACAGCTATACAGCAATACTGTTGTAACGAACATACCAGTAAGTTTGTTGCTAAGTAACAGAATTTTTTTGTACAAAAAATAAATCTGAAAATTTATAAATAATTTTAATGAGGTCGTGAAAGTGTTTTTACTTCCATGTTCCGTAAGGAAATGGAAGTATGGTGATCGAGAAAAAAATCCTGTTCGAGTTAAGGGCTGATTCTGATTGTACTACCCTCAAAACATGAAGAAAAGTCCGAAAAGTGTTTGTGTGTATGTCGAATAATTTTTGCATTATGTGCCCGAGTTGTAGACGACTGATTTTGGTGAAGATCGGTTAAGAGGGAGGGGTAGTTTAACTGCAACGTTTTACTTTTAACAAGAGTGATGTATTTAAAAATTCATTTAAACTTTTTCAAACAATGGTAATTGTTAAAAATAAAATAATTTTGTTGCTAGGCAATAAAATTATAATTTTTTCATTTTAATTTAAATCATCTGTGCGTGAAGATGTATCGTTCCTAGCAGGCAATAATATCCGCATTACGTAATGTTTACGTTTCCAAAGTTTTATTATTGTGATTACCGCAATCAAAAGGCAGGCAGGACACACACACACACACAATTCCCGTTTTTTCTGGCCTCATTCATGTTTATTTTCTTACTTTTGCACGCTTTTTAAATGGAAAGTGCCGAAACCCACACCAACACAACGTGTGCAAGCCGAAAAGTTGTCCAGCGTGGACAGAGATTTGTTTCCTGTGGATCGCTGGCGTTTTTACGGTTTTACAACTGAGGAACTGAGGAACGGTTTTACGGTTTAACAAGAGTAAAGTACTTAATTTTGATAAATAAAGTATCTTGAAAAGAAAGTTATAATAATCCACTATAGAAGGTTAATGAAATATCTATAAATAAAAAGAGCAGTTGAAGGGGGAGGGGGTAATTCTTTGAAAACTATCTTTTTCATATCGAATAAACTACTTTATTTTGAAAGATAAGATACCTTAATAATTACATATAATGAAAGTATTACTCAACAAAAAAGTGTAAATATCAAAAATCGGGTTGTTCGGTTATGGGGGAGGGGTAGTTTATCTGCATTGTTTTGTGTTTTAATAAGAGTAAAGTTCTTAATTTTGATAAATAAGTGCCCCGAAAATAAAGTCATATTCATCTACTGTAAAGTAGTAAATGATGTATCTATAAATGAAGAGGGTAGTTGAAAGGGGAGGGGGTGATATTTCGAAAATTTCTTTGCTGATATCAAGTAAAGTACGAGTATTTAATTTTGAAGGATAAGATACCTTAGCAATTATATATAATAAAACTATTACTCTATGTAAGTGTTAATATCATTAATGGCGACATCGGTTGAGGAGGAGGGATGATTATCTGCAAAGTTCAGATTCTTTATAAAAATAAAGTACCTAATTTTTATAGATAAAGTGACTCAAAAATAACATTATAACATTATATTAAACGACTACCCCATAATAACAAAAATATCCATAAATAGTGAAAATAGTTTGAGGGTGGGGAATAATTTTTTTATAAATTATCGAACCAAATTTAAGTAAATGATTTTAAATATAAATCTTAGAACATGGAAGTCAAGTAGCCTATGGTTCTCCATATCGATTTTTCAGAATTTCTTGAAGGATGTTTTTTTGATTTTGACGACCGAAACAACGGAAAAAGATGAATAAACAAAACGACTATTTCGAAACATTGATGTTGACGGGGAATTCAAACGTTCCTTGCGGTTTTCCTTTGAACTATTCAGCAGATTAAAAAGGGCAAAAGAAACACATTTTTGAAACAAAATTGAAATTCAAGTCACCTTTTGAAAACATAACAGACATTCAATGTTGTTTACTTTTTCTCCAGAAACCCCACACCACAGACGCCTGCGCGTTATTCGAAAAAATTATTTTTTTCACTTTTAGAATGTCATAGATATAAGTTATCAGTTACCTAGAATATGATTTTTTGACCATACTATACAAAAAAAGATGTTAACATGCAAAGATTCGTATACAGTATCTTCATATGCACAGTGCAGTCTCTGAAGAATTACACAAATCGAAAGCATATCAGTGTAAACATACGATGTGATGAGTTAGTTTATAACCTTAAGTATATGTTTGTGTCACTGCAAACAACAATCAAATCCTTTTAGCGCCGCTTAATCAACAACCATCGCTAAGCAACACCAGGGGTTGTGATAATCAAGACGACCGGAGGGAAATAATAGTCTGTATGTGGCAGTACTATAGTTTGAAGCAGAACAATTCATAACCAAGTATCAGATTATCGAAGTGTAGGACTGACTGTCATCTTTCTCATCTGTCAGTTTGTGTCGATGGTCTTTTTACTGTCAGTTCGCGGTTAACATTGCTTACAGGTGATATTCAAATACCAAAACGGAATGACATTGGTGGTCTGGAAACAGGGTGAAATTTATTTATACACAGTCCAGAATATATATGGCTGTTTCTTTGTGACCCGACTATCGCATTAATGAGAACGCGGTTACCTCCTCAGGTACGTAAGGTACGATCAGTGACAATTAACTAACGTCATTATAAACATTAAATCCCAACGCGTGTGTTGATTTCACAACCACGGTCTGCTTAGCCGATAGTATTAACGTATTTTTATGGTGCTACCATAACTTCATTTACACTCATAGCTTTTATTAAAAACAGAGAATAGTGTACTTCTAATCGCAGGTCTTCAATTTCAATGTGGTCCTCTATTTTGTAGCCCTTACCATACCTTACAAGATCTCAGCCGCGTCAATTGTAATATTAGATCTTGCTATTCATATAAACGCTCATATATAGATCTTTTATATGGATCATTTAATTCATGTAAAGCTCTGGAAGTACCATGACCCTATAAGATTCCATACGTTTCTTTCAAACTGTTACTTCGTAACGATCTTGGTGGTAACATACGACATATGTATATACCCCCCCCCCCCACACACACAGAAGAACTGAGCAAGTTTTATGTCCATACCCTCACTATAACATAAAGCAAATCAAATTTGATATAATTATTATTATGTTAATAATTATAATAATTATTATTACTAACTTTACCTTGAAAATAAGTATACTGACTTATCACCTTATATTGTACTTGCTCAAAAGGTGTATTTGTTGCTTGTGGTTATTTATAACACTTGAGAAAAAATTTCTTTACTATATCATACTATATGGTTGACTTTAACCACATGTTTTTGGTGTAATAATCGAACGAACGTGTAGTAACAAGGTGATATTGTAATAATCGAACCCCGTCGACAAAAGCGAACAATATAACAAACACATTGTGCACTAGGATTTCTGAAAAAAGTATTTATCGTCCCTGAGGATCTGCACACAATACTGATAGCACATGGGAAAGAGCCAAAAATTAAATATCCAATGAAGCATGGACATTGGATACGAGATCACTACTATATACTAGATGCTAGATAGGGAAGAAAAATTGTTGTGGTATGGACACATGCGAAGGCTAAACACCCCACATGACGTACGAAGGCCACTAGAAATGCGAACAAGAAAAAGACCAGGGAACAGAGATAATAAAGTAAATCAAAAAGAGGCAGAAATCCAAACAGAACACGGCCCCCCCAGAAATCCAACCCTACACCCGGACTACAACATCTTAGCCTCGTGGGGGGCGGGCATCAGCTGTTCCTCTTTAGTTGGCTAACAGGTACTGGTAGGTGGTTGTGTGTAGGCCTACCGCTTAACAACATACCGTAACCCTCGGTGGAACCGATCGTGCCAATGGGTGGATGGCTCTACGTTAGTGAGTCGAGAACAATGGACTCAGGGCACCAGGACGCACCCTGTAGTATTTAGTCCTAGCCGTGGTACTCGAGAGCTCCGCCGCGGTAGTCTGTTAATTTCCCGGTACCTGTGGGAACAAGTTCTCAACATAATTATCGGGTTGAGGGGCCCCTAAAAACCCTCGTCCAGAAAAAAGCTCTCCTCGGAGGGTGAAGAGAAGGAAACAATTTCTCCTCGGTTGATACGGAAAGATTCTTGACATCGTCTGCCACTGTGCCAGCGTTGCCGAGGTATATGGTTATGAAACGGAAGGAAGATGATTTCACAAAAGTCAGTCCCTTCCTTACTGAGAAGCTGTCTCAGTAAATGTATAAAACACCAGAAATCAATAAAGATAGTGCGGCTGTGACAGACACGCAGGATAATGTAGACGGATCTACCAACAAACCCATACTTCGTCCGCCAAGAAGGTAGGGCACAAACATTGTGGCTGCGCCTGCAGCTACTTCCAGTGGTGGTGAGACAGGGAGGGGATACCGCCGTCCATCTCTCCGTCTTCCCACATACACTAGGGAGGACTTCTTAAAACCATAATCGGGGATAAGAAGGATATGAGCTCATGTAATATCCAGGACTCCGATGACCAGGAGATGAGCTCCGCATCAGAGTTTAGCACGAGTACCCGCGCCAGCGATCTCACCGACCTCGGTGACCTGGCGGAACTCGGTAATCTTCAAAAAAAGAAGAAGAAAGGCTGGCCGAATGGGAAGCTAAGAAAATTTACGTTCCATAGCGACTAATTTTTCGACGTCCAGAATGAGGAACATCTTTCAGTGGAATATCAACGACTGCACTTCCCATTATGCCGAACCAATAGTGCTACTGTTCAGGCATACATCAATGTGTGTGTGTCTGCAGAAAACACATTTGAGGCCGCAAGAACATTTTAACATGAGGCGATATGAGTCCTTCCGCTGTGATGTGACTCCAAACATGGGACTGGAACATTTGGTCGGAGTGACAGTTGCTCTTAGTGACATGTGCTCTGAATGTACGTGTGTTATCAACGAGCTAATAAAATACGCGCGCACGAACACACACGCATACACGAACACACACACACACACACACGCGCGACACAGGTGTATACCAAATAAACGAGTACTTTATCTACTTCATTCTTCCAGTTCTGTTTAATTAATATGCAGACAAAATTCGAATCTTACTGGGCGGACAAGAAGTATTCTGATTTTTCCACAAATATGTATACTCCACAAATTCTATTCTACGTGCGTGCTTCTTCATCTGCGATATTCTATTATGACGGCCTGTATTATCATAGTTTTTTTTATTAAGGCGAATGCTATAAGAATAAATAGTGGAGAAAGATCTGTGCTAGATTTTTATTTTATTTTATTTATTTTTTTTAATTGTATAGGCCATCTAAGAACCACATGCCAATTTCAATTCTTTACTCTCCGTTTTTTCTTTTTCTCCAATATTCAGATTTTTATTTTAATTATTTATTTTTTATTATACTTTTTTTAAGGAGATATCTAGCTACAGTGTAATGTTTCTATAGAAGACCATGAAAAGGTAGTCTTTTATAGATCCCGGAAACCTTTTTGCGTTTTTTGTAAATTCTTTTTTTTTTTAATAGCTTGATATACACTGCAAGAGTCTTTTATACAGTAATTACAATTTTTTTCTTTACAATATTGACAAATCATATGAATTTTTCAGAGATGTTTTTTTTTACTGCAATTTTTTACTAAAAGCTAAGTTTGGAAGTTTCCCCAAACCTTCAAATTTTTCAATAGCATAGGTAATGAATTGATATTATCTTCACAACAGGGATTCCTCTCTTGTAGTCTTTAAGGTTGAGGGGTATTTTGTCAAATGTGTAACCGTAGTACTCAGTGTCTTCTCGGAGAGCGTTGATCAGCAAGTAAAGTGAAAGAGAGTTAATGAAAAATAGTGAAAGGTACATCAATAAACAACAATTTCACAGTATCACAACATGGAAAGAATATTTTTTTGTAAATTAAATGGTGTGACGACAGAAGCAGTCTAAAAGTTAACATATTGGTTAGAATTCTTCAAGTTTCAGTTTTCGAATCGATTGGTAGTACTTTATAGGAATATTTCTGAAATAAAGCAAAGTCTAAAAATAACTCCTGGTACACCTGAAAAGTACTTGTGGTGTGGGTGAAGCTTTCAATACGAGAAGCATCCAAATTGTAATTGTGTGTGTTTGTGTGTGTGTGTGTGTGTTTTGTGGGCACGCGCACGTTTGTAATGCACTTATTAACAAAAAAATAATAACAAGAATGAAATAATAATAATAATAATAATAATAATAATAATAATAATAATAATAATAATAATAATAATAATAACTAACTATGATGTGTTCAATATTAAGAATAATAGTTATAATAAATAATACATATAATTAACTAAATTGTATAATTATAATTTAATATGATATAATAATTACAATTAATTATATTTAATTGCAATTAATATAATTAATAATGTCAATCTATATATATAAAACTCAAAGTATGAGGATTTTTTGTACTGAATACAAATCCACAGCGTTACACCTATTGGCACCAAATTATGCACAGGTAACCTTTGGCACAAGGCGAAAAACACTGTCTAACTTGGAATTTGATATTTTGCCCCGTTTGCATGATATAAGTCCTTTTACTTATGCCCTTTTGTTGACGTGTATAAAGATGTCAACAACACCATGGAGATCAGAATTTCCCCATAGTAACAAGTAAATAAACAAATGCTATTTAGCGGCATCGGAACTGTACCTTTATCCGTTCCTGCAGTACATTTTTTATGTTTTAATATGCGATTGTATCGATATATTACGATGTGGAAAAAAAGAACTGTACTAATTGTGAGTTGTCCTATTTCTTAATGCAAAGCGAAAATACGTGTTGTTTTCAGTTATGACGTTAGGTGACAACAGTTTATGTTTTTTAGTTTACTGCTGAAATAAATAAAATCCTGAAATAAGGACGGTATAAGGACAACGACCCAGGCAAAGAATAAGGACATGAGAAAGGAGACAAAGAAGGAGAAGAAGAAAATAGAGATAAGAAAGGACACAAGACATATAAATAAAGTAAATTGTGGAAAAACAGAAAATGGACGAAAGAGGGAAACTATGAACGGGGGCATATGGAATGTTAGAGGACTAAAGGGAAAAGGAGTAGAGCTAGTGAAGGAAATTAAAAAATTAAAACTAGATATATTAGCAGTTACTGAAACCAAAAAGAAGGCTAGAGGTATGGAGCAAATCATAGAAGGATATAATATATTTTGGTCAGGAGTAAAATATACAGCAAAAGCACAAGCCGGCGTGGCAATAATAGTAAAGCCAGAATATATGAAAAAAATTTTAGAGATGAAAGAAGTAAACGATAGGGTATTTACCTTAGTATTAATAATGGATAAACAAAAATATCATATAATAGTAGTATATGCACCAAACGACAACGCATCAGCAGAGAAAAAACTAAATTTTTGAAGAGGTTCAAAAAGAAATAGATGCAGCAGAAAATAATAATATAATGGTCATGGGGGATCTAAATGGCAGAGTGGGAAATGATAACACGGGAATAGAAAATTGGCTAGGAAGAGGGGGAAAACATGAAAAATAATAATGGAAGAAGAATAATTGATTTGTGTGTGGAAAATGATTTAGTTATCGGAAACACAAAATGTACACATAAGGACATATACAAATTTACGAGGGAAGAAAGAAATAGAAAAGAACGATCCATCATAGATTATTATCTAATACATAGGGAAATATTGAAGTATGTAAAGGACATAAAGGTTACAGAAATAGGGAGTGACCACTATTAGTCAAAATGATATATAAAGTAATGCAAGAAGAAATAAAAGATAAAAAAAGAAAAATTGTAAAAGAAAAAATTAAAGTGTATAAACTTAAAGAATGCGTTACAAGGGAAAATTATCATAAATAATTATAAAAATTCCAGAAGAAAACAGTATACCAAAATTTGGATGAAAGATGGGAGAATTATAAATCAAGCCTCAAAGAAGCAGCGAAAGTTAGTTGTGGGGTAGAAAAAAATAGGAAATGGGGCTACAAAGAGGACAGCATGGTGGACAAAAGAGATAGAAAAAGCAGTAAAGAGAAAGAAGAAAGCGTGGAAAACGTATCTGAATAATAAGACACAAGATAACTATGACAAATATAAGACAGAAAGAATAAAAGTTACAAACCAAATAAAAACGAGCAAGGAAAAAACATGGACAGACTCCGGGAATAAACTTACAGAAACATATAATGAAAACCATAAATTGTTCTACAACACATTGAAACAAATGAGAAAACCCAAAACGAATATGCTACGAAATTTAAAGGACGAAACTGGAAATTTCCTAATAGAAGAGACAAGTATTATGGAAAGATGGAAAAAATATTTTAAAGAGTTATTAGAGGGAAACGAAAACGTAGATAACGTTGAAGAGGAAGAAGAAGAAAAAAAAGAAGATACTGAAAATCAATTACAAGAAGAGGAAATAACAAGAGAAGAATTCAGTGAGGCAGTGGAGAAAATGAAATTAGGAAAGGCACCAGGACATGATGAAATAACAACAGAAATGATTAAATATTGCTACGACAGCACAGAACAATCTACGCGTTTATCGAATGCGCCAGAAAGATCTCGATGTAAGTGTGTGGTGTACGTGCTACTAGACGCATTTTGCGAGAATTTTCTCGACTGTGCCAGGCTTCGCTCGGGCGCTCAGACTGTGTCAAGGCCGTAGCAATTACGTAGTTCGCGAGAGATAAGACGCAGTTTGAAAGCTTCTGGTGTGTGAGCGTAACTATAAATACATCGCGTCGCGGCCTTAGTTTTCAGTTCAATGCGAGATATTGGTTAGTGCGGTTCGAGAGTATTAGTGCGATATATTTTCAGAGCGGTTCGAGTTATTACGGTGTACGTTCAAGTAGTTATTAGTGAAGTGTTGCGTTTTATATTCGGACGGTATAATTGTAATACAGTTGAGTTTTAATATTAGTGGACATTTTATTGCGTATGAACAATTTTCATTTGATTTGTTGTAGACACTTTGTTGTTAATTAGGAACTGTTTTACTATAACAATTAAAGGTGTGATTAGTGACTTAATTGGTGTCTTGTACTTATTTTGTTTCCACTGTACCTACGACGATCGAGTAGACCGTCGTAACAGTGGTGTCAGAACTGGGATAGAACGGTTAACAGTGGAAACAGTGGATACTTTGTACAAGACGAGTGTAATTCGTAATTAATCGAAAAACAATGGATGCCAGTCAGATGATGGAAAATTTCCAGGCGCTGTTGTTGCAGACAGAAGAACGACGACGACAGGATGCAGAGAAAGCGGAAGAGAGACAGAAAACCCTCCTGCTGGAAGCAGAGGAAAGACGCAGACAGGAGGCGGAAGAAGCAGAAAAACGACAGGATGAAAAACGCAGGCAGGAAAGAGAAGAGACAGAGGAACGGCGACGACAGGAAACGGAAGCTCTCTTTGAAACTATGCAGAAACAGTTACAAGAACATACTATCGCAGAATTGGGTCTCCTACGTGGTGACATAGGTGAATTACGAGGTGAGCTCAATAATCAGATTACCAGAATATCTGACGTAGAAGAATCCATGTCAAATAAAATAGCTAAAGTAGAAAAATCTGTCTTGACTGTGGAAGAAGTTATGTCAACAAAAATATCTGCAGTAGAAAACTCAATGGCAAATATAAGAGAGCAAATTAAAATTGAAGTTGAACAGTGCATGAAGATTCAACCAAAACAAATTTCTGAACAGATTGTACCATTGATAAAGACAGAAAAAGACACGGAAAATAAGTTAACAGAGAAAGTCACTTTGCCTGCAATAGGGACAGTTCATGTCAAAGCTCCAACCTTTGACGGAAGCAGTCACTGGGCAACGTACCTCCGCCAATTTGAAGCTGCTGCATGCGCAAATAATTGGACAGAGAAAGACAAGGCTATTTCACTCGTTCTTGCATTAAAAGGACCTGCGGCAGAATTACTACAGAAAGTGCCACCTGACAGCCAGAACATCTATGCCGAGTTGATAAAAGCTCTAGAATTACGGTATGGTGATAAACATTTGCGAGATGTGTACTGCACACAGTTGAGAGCAAGGCGACAGCATTCCGGGGAAAGTCTTCAAGAGTTTGAAGCAAGTATCGACAGACTAATTAGACTGGCCTATCCTGAAGCGCCAGAAGATTTTCGAACGCGTTTTGCGATGCAGACATTTACTCCCGGTGTCCGAGATAACGAACTACAGCAAGTGTTACGAATGGCAAGACACCAGAACAGTGCGGACGCCCTGGTACATGCTTTGCAATTTGAGGCCGCCAAATCAGCGTCTGGTTGGACAAGTCATAAAGTGCGCGCGCTAAAAGATCGCGACGGCACAGACGATGAGGAAGAAGAACAAGGAACAGAGACTCGACGGTCGGCGCCACAGAATAAAATAAGAAAGGATGGAAGACCGAAGTGTTATCGATGTGGGAAACCTGGACATCTACAACGAGGTTGTCGGGTTAGAATTCAGCAGGAGGGAAACGAGCAATAGTCGGTGCAACGGGGCGTGTGCTGACTAACTGGAGGAACGAAGCCCCTAGAGAATACGCAATTTCTACGCTTCAGAAAAACAGCGGGAGCTTGGTAGTTACCGGATTTGTTCAAGAAAGGCCAACCTCGATTACAGTTGACACAGGCGCAACAGTTTCTATTGTGCGCCCCGACGTGGTGAAAGATCTCAAGCCAATCTGGTGTTCTTGCAGCTTGCGAACAGCTACTGGACGGCCTGTAAAAGTGTATGGAAAAGTGGAGATACACCTACGCCTCGGTCGACTTGAGTTTAATCATCAAGTACTTGTTGCAGACATTGTGGATGAAGCAATTCTTGGTGTGGACGTTATGAACGCATACGGATTTATAGTCGACTTCAAAAACAATGTCTTGAGAATCGGAGGCGAAGAGGTAATGCTATCAACAATGACGACAGCAGAAAAATCGATGGACGTCATAAACCAAGTGGCCGTAACTGTTCCGCCAAACTCCGAAAAGATCATCATGGTTAAAACTACGGTAGATACTAGGGGCAATCAGTGCTCTATATTCGAACCCCAGGTAGTCAGCACACCGGGCATACTAATTGCCAGAAGTTTAGTAAAACCTGACGAAACCGGAAATGTACCTATTAGAGTGGCGAATATTTTGGATCAAGCTATCACTTTACAAAGCAATACGCTCCTAGGCAAATTGACTCCTGTGGCCTGGGTAGCCGGAATAACGCAACGAAGACCCAGTTCTTCGGATACTTCTAAATTACCAGAGGAACTGCAAGAATTATTGAACAGATCTTCTAACGACCTCTCAAGTGGTGAGGTAAAAGAACTCGGACAGTTTTTACACGAATTCAAAGATTGTTTTGCAGTTCGGGGACAGTCACTGGGAAGAACCTCTCTTGTGCAACATCGCATCAATACCGGGGACACAACACCGATACGCCAACCTCCTCGAAGGCCTCCATTATCTAAACAAGAGGAGATGTCTCGGTTAGTACAGGACATGTTGACAGAGGGAGTAATCGAACCTTCGTCAAGTGCTTGGTCTTCCCCTGTAGTGCTGGTAGCGAAGAAGGATGGTGGATTGCGTTTCTGCGTAGACTACCGGAGGTTAAATGACGTTACAAAGAAAGACTGCTATCCGTTACCTCGCGTTGACGATACACTCGACACGTTGTCCGGAGCACAGTGGTTTTCCACATTGGACCTGAAGAGTGGATATTGGCAAGTGGGTCTTCATCAAGAAGACAAGGAAAAGACCGCTTTCTCGACCCCAAGTGGCTTATTCCAATTTAATGTCATGCCATTTGGACTCTGTAATGCACCGGCAACATTTGCGAGATTGATGGACCTGATACTCTGAGGCCTGACGTGGAAAACTTGCCTTGTTTACTTAGACGATGTAATAGTGATCGGGAAGACTTTCGAAGATCATTTGGAAAACCTTAAGGAAGTTCTAACTAGAATTCACGGTGCACAACTGAAGCTGAGCCCGAAGAAGTGTTCTCTATTCCAGAAGGAAGTACAGTATTTGGGCCATCTGGTTTCGGCAGCGGGCGTTAGCATGGATCCTAATAAAGTAGACACCGTAAGAGACTGGCCAGTTCCGAAGAATAAACACGACGTTCGGAGTTTCCTGGGGTTATGCTCATATTACCGACGTTTTGTGAAAGGCTTCGCTAATATTGCTAAACCACTACATTGGCTAACGGAAAATACACGAAACTTCCAATGGTCGAGAGAGTGTGAACAAGCATTTAGAACGCTGAAGATTGCATTATGTTCGCAGCCAATTCTCACTTTTCCAGCTTCCGAAGGGAAGTACATCGTAGACACAGACGCAAGCAATACTGGTCTAGGAGCAGTTTTGTCTCAAGTGCAGAACGGTGAAGAACGAGTAATAGCGTATTACAGCAAGACGCTTTCTAAACCAGAGAGAAATTATTGTGTTACAAGAAGAGAGTTGTTGGCAATTGTCAGAGCTTTGGAGCACTTCCATAAATACCTCTATGGGAGAGAGTTTTCACTACGTACCGACCATGCTGCACTTGCATGGCTCTTGAGATTTAAAAATCCGGAAGGACAGTTGGCAAGGTGGCTCGAACGTCTGCAAGAGTACAACTTCAAGGTACAACATCGGCGGGGGCGCCTGCACGGTAATGCAGATGGCTTATCACGAAGACCATGCCCGGAAGACTGCCGACATTGCCACAGAAAGGAAGAACAAAACTCAAGCGAACATGTTCAAGCCATCACTGTAGATTTCCTGGCTGATGGCTGGACAACACAAGACTGTCGACAAGAACAGATGACTGATGAAGACATTGGACCGATCTTGACAGCAAAAGAGGAAGGTCGCCGCCCGGATTGGCAAGATATCTGCCATGGTTCCGAAGTGCTGAAGGGCTACTGGGCACAATGGGAATCTCTCACCTTAGAAAACGGATTGCTGAAAAGGGCTTGGGAAAGTGCAGATGGATGAGACGTGGTCATGCAGTTGATAGTTCCCCGAAGTAAAGTGCAGTCTGTTTTGAAGGAGATGCATGATGGAACATCTGGAGGCCATCTTGGCGTTAACAAAACCCTTGACAAAATACGGAAGCGATTCTATTGGCTTCATCTTCGCCACGACGTAAAGGAATGGGTTCGGACGTGTGAAATATGTGCTGCAAGCAAGGGCCCACAAACCAGAAGCAGGGGAAAAATGAGACAGTATAACGTTGGACAACCTTTCGAGAGAATTGCCATAGACATTGCTGGACCATTCCCAGTTACTGACGATGGAAACCGGTACATCATGGTTGTAGGTGACTACTTTACTAAGTGGGTGGAAGCCTACGCAATTCCAAATCAGGAGGTTACCACTGTGGCAAAGCAGTTAGTTCACAACTTCTGTTGCCGTTATGGAGCCCCTATGGAAATCCATACGGATCAAGGCAGAAATTTCGAATCAGGAGTGTTTAAAGAATTATGCCGTCTACTTGGAATTCGAAAGACCAGGACAACGCCTCTGCATCCTCAGTCGGACGGGATGGTTGAGAGATTCAACAGGACACTTGAGCAGCATCTTTCGAAAGTTGTTGACGAGAACCAAACAGACTGGGACCAACGTATACCACTATTCCTTATGGCGTATAGGTCATCAGTACATGACACAACCGGCATGACTCCAGCAAAATTGGTGTTTGGGCGGGAGATTCGTCTTCCTGGGGACTTGATGTTTGGATCACCTGAGACTCAGTCCCAAGAGCCAAAGAACTATTCCTCGCAATTAGAAAACCAACTGCGAGAAATGAATCGCTTGGTAAGAGGACGGCTCAAGATTGCCAGTGATAAAATGAAAACTCGGTATGACATTCGCAGCAATGGTGTGGGTTTCCAAGAAGGAGATCAGGTCTGGTTGTTCAATCCAAAGCGCCGTCGTGGTCGCTCACCTAAGCTTCAGTCTAACTGGAAGGACCCTACACTGTAAAAAAAAGGATTAACGATGTTGTTTATCGGATTCAACAGGAAGGACAGCGAAAGTTCAAGGTCGTCCACCTAGATCGCCTGGCTAAATACAAATTTAGAGACGCTTTGCCAGTTCGGGACGAACAGGCTTAAGGAGGGGGAAGTGCTACGACAGCACAGAACAATCTACGCGTTTATCGAATGCACCAGAAAGATCTCGATGTAAGTGTGTGGTGTACGTGCTACTAGACGCATTTTGCGAGAATTTTCTCGACTGTGCCAGGCTTCGCTCGGGCGCTCGGACTGTGTCAAGGCCGTAGCAATTACGTAGTTCGCGAGAGATAAGACGCAGTTTGAAAGCTTCTGGTGTGTGAGCGTAACTATAAATACATCGCGTCGCGGCCTTAGTTTTCAGTTCAATGCGAGATATTGGTTAGTGCGGTTCAAGAGTATTAGTGCGATATATTTTCAGAGCGGTTCGAGTTATTACGGTGTACGTTCAAGTAGTTATTAGTGAAGTGTTGCGTTTTATATTCGGACGGTATAATTGTAATACAGTTGAGTTTTAATATTAGTGGACATTTTATTGCCTATGAACAATTTTCATTTGATTTGTTGTAGACACTGTGTTGTTAATTACGAACTGTTTTACTATAACAATTAAAGGTGTGATTAGTGACTTAATTGGTGTCTTGTACTTATTTTGTTTCCACTGTACCTACGACGATCGAGTAGACCGTCGTAACAATATGCAAACATGGAAAGAAAGGAGGAACTCCTAAACATTTTTAACCAAGCACTGAAAGAAAGGAAGGCCCCACTTGACTGGCAAATAGGAATTATCGCGCCTATTACAAAAAGGGAGACAGTAAAGAATGTTCTAATTATAGAGCCATTACTTTAGGGAGCACGGTAGGAAAACTATACGGGAGGATTCTAGAAAGCAGGTTAAGAAAAAAGTAGACCACACCTTGGAAGAAAGCCAAAGTGGGTTCAGAAAAAAGAGAGGAACAGTGGACCAAATCTTCATAGTAAGCGAAACATGGACAACAAATGAGAGAATAAAAAGCAAGCTAACTAGTATTGAAATGAGGTTTCTTCGAAAAATAGAAGGGAAGACAAACAAAGATAGAATTCGAAATGAAATATTTAGGAAAATTTAGATATTGTTCGTGTAGCAATAACAGTAGAACAAGCACAACTTAGATGGCTGGGACATGTAATGAGGATGGGGGAGGAAAGACTGGTAAAGCAAGTGTTTGAATCCAGAGAAACAGGAAAAAGAAAGAGAGGACGACCGAGAAAGCTCTGGAAGGATGAAGGCCGCACAGCTGCAGTTAGAAGAGGAGTAAACTGGGAGAAAATAAAGGAGTTCGCAGGAGATAGAAAGAAATGGAGGGATATGTGGAAAAAGACGACCTCGGAGGACTCAACTCCAACATAGCTTTACACCGAAAGGTAGAAAAGCTAAGGATTAAGTAAGTAAATACAAATAAAATCCATGGCTGAGGAAAACATAACGTTTAAGTGTGTATACAATGCTTATAGCACAGTTACACTTAAAATAAAAAAAATAATTTAAAAAATTAAAAAACACGACTGCCAAAAAAATAAATGAATAAATAAAAAATAAATTGATAAAAACACTAAATAAAAATAATATTTAGTAAAAATCACAAAATCTAAATAAAGTCGATTTAAAGGAAAACATAACGTTTAAGTGTGTATACAATGCTTATAGCACAGTTACACTTAAAATAAAAAAAATAATTTAAAAAATTAAAAAACACGACTGCCAAAAAAATAAATGAATAAATAAAAAATAAATTGATAAAAACACTAAATAAAAATAATATTTAGTAAAAATCACAAAATCTAAATAAAGTCGATTTAAAGGAAAACATAACGTTTAAGTGTGTATACAATGCTTATAGCACAGTTACACTTAAAATAAAGAACCCAACGTTTTTGTGTTGACATAATTTTAAAATGCAGATTTGTCTATATGTTTTGTAATTGTCTTAAACGATTATAAAATTTATGTTTATACGTATTTATGATGATGCAATAAATAATTAAATATATTAAATACTACTATTAATTTATCAATATATATAAAACTCAAAGTCGGAGGATTTGATTATTTGCGTTGAATACAAATCCACACCGTAACACCGATTCCGACCAAATTTTGGCGAAAAACACTGTCTAACTTGGAATTTGATATTCCGCCCCGTTCCCACAATTTAGACCCTTTTAATTACGCGGTTTATTTACAGTCGATGTGTAACGCGTATAAATATGTCAACAACACCATGGAGACCAGAATTAATTACCATAATAACAAGTAAATAAACAAATGCTATTTAGCGGCATCTTTGAACAGTCCGTGTGACTACCCTCGTGTAAAATATATTAAAGCAGTAAATTATTTACAGGAAAAAACGTCTTAATTAAGTATCAACTCCCACTGCTTAGACGTATACAATTAACAATTATATTAAAACACTTATACTACACTTCCTGGAATCATGAATTTCATAGAACCACTGTTTCTCCGAGCAAATGTCACTACATTCAGCCTCCGAGCAAATGTCATTCAGAGCAAGTGTCACAACTTCTCCAAACATCAGAGCTAGGGGAGGCGTTGCTATATTTCTTAAGTAGTGGTATAATGAGAGTTCTGGCTCACAAACGAATGCCGCCTTTCTTAAAAAACAATAAAAAACACTAAAAAACATGATCTAAGAGATGACGCCGCCACCGCTGGACCCGCAGCATCCCAATGGACCACAGCACCGCGAATTTCCGCGAATAAATTTTTTTATTTTTTTTATTTGGTTTTTTATTTTTTTAATTAAATTGATTTGCATATCAAGGGGGTGGGATGAGGTTCAATGGTCCACCAGCATCCGTGAATATAATTTTTTATTTTTTTAAGATAGCTGATTTGCATATGAGGGGGTGGTGGTGGGTGGGTGGTTTTTTTATTTCATATCAGTGGGTGGTTGTGGGTGGGGGGTGGTTCCAACTCAATGCATTATAGTGTATATTAAAATATATGATCAGGTGTACCAACCTTTGCATGATTTCAAATTTGTCGTGTGTTATAATGTATATTAAATCTATATGATCAGGTGTACCAACCTCTGTATTATTATTATAGTGTATAGATATTTTATATGAGCAGGGTTGTCAACATTTTCTGCGGTGGGGGGAGGGAAATTCAAATATGTGCTATATAGTGTATATATTAAAATATATGATCAGGGTTACCAATCTTACATTATTGTGTGTGTATAGAGCAGATCTGCCAACATTTTTTTCTCTTCTGTAGTGGGAAATTCAAACTATATGATCATAATTGTTACTCTCTCTCTCTCTCTCACATTTGAATGTAAGTAAAACTATCTCTCTCTCTTTTTGTCAAACGTTATGTTCAAACCGTTTTCTCCTCTCCCTCTCTCTCTCTCTCTCTCTCTCACTGTGTACATTGAGTAAATAATTTTAGCTCTCTCTCTCTCTGTGGTCAGTACCGCGCGCATGTATATGAAATTAGAAAGTTTATATTTATTCGACAAATATTAACGCCCTCTCTCTCTCTCTCTCTCTCTCTCTCTCTCTCTCTCTCTCTCTCTCTCTCTCTCTCACTCTCACTCTCACTCTCACTCAGGTCAACTGTGTCAACAAATAGTAACGTCCTCTCTCTCTCTCTCTCTCTCTCTCTCTCTCTCTCTCTCTCTCTCTCTCTCTCTCTCTCTCTCTCTCTCTCTCTCTCTCTCTCTCTCTCTCTCTCTCACTCTCACGCGTTTCAACTATGCAAGGTTTCATACCCTTTCTCCTGTCTCTCTCTCGTACATTGAGTAGTCGGTGTGATGAGTAAATAAATAATTGTAGCTCTCTCTCTCTCGTTGTCAAACGTCGTCTTCATTTTTCATGTATCAAATAATTAATTAATAGTTTTATAATGCAGTCAGTGTGATTGATCCTTGTTAGAAATATATATATTTGGCAAATATTAACTATGTATGTGTGTTGTTGTCAATGAACTACTTACCTGTGTGCTGTTACAGATGACAAATCCATACGTTAACGGCGTAGCAATCTGGTACAATACTTCTGTTTAATGGGTACAGTTTACACACGCACATAGGTTCAGTGGTGTATAGCGAAATAAATTAAAATTATACACACACATGAAAACGGTGGTTGAAATTCATACAAATCTTCTTATGTAACAGTTCACAAAAATAAATTAATTGTACACATGTTCAGAGGTGTAGAGTGAAATAAAATAAAGTCATAATTTGTTTAAATGATTAAATATATTTTAAAATTCATAATATAAAATTCACAATTCATAATTAAATAAATACATTATAAAATTGAAAATTCACAATTCATAATTAAATAAATACATTATAAAATTGATATTTTTTCGAAAGTTTATATATAATTGTGTCGTACTTGTAGGAGAAGCAACCTGCAACATAACACTACAACAATATTAAAATCATGTTAAATATCACACACACACAGATATAGTTGGCAGAATCAACGCTTTACGCAAGTAACTTCTTAAATTATGTGTCATTCTCTCTCTCATAAGTTAATGTCCATTCATCAAAACTTTGTAAATTAGAATCTGCACTACAGTCAAACACACGCACACACAGTGATAAAAAATTAGTAATGTAGGTTGTTACTTTAACTAGGTACATGCAGAACTAGTGCTGTTACAAAATATATATATAGTAGGAAAGCCCACAGACTACTAGAAATAGTTATCGCCTGAAAAAAAAGAAACCACACATTACGAACTAATATGTATAACCACAAATATCGTTACAATAATAATAATAGTATAGCTTAATAATAATAATAATAATACGCAAACTTACGTTTACTGCCGTCCGAACTGAAGTGTGAGGAGGCAATAACTATTGATATCACAGTAAGAATTTTTGTTGTTGTTAACAGGTGGTGTAACGGGGAATTTTAGCAGGTGGAGGAGCAGAGTCGTCATCGTCGTCGGCACGTAACCGATAATGACCGTACGCAAGCGTATCACGGCCATTGTCTAATATATAGCGCTTATCATCATACGGTGACAACGCTTGCTTATTTACACGCATCGTGTACAACGTATGATGATCGCTACGTAAACACAACGCACTGACAGCAAACTGACAATGATCAGTGAGACACTTGCGATACATATCGTGTCGCAGACTCCTCTTAATAGCAACTCGAGGCACACCTTTACACACACGTTTTTGACACTCATTGCCGGGATCTTCGTGGGCCACAAGGAACGAATAACATTTCGCTCTGAGACCTACGAATTCTCTAATAGGACGACCACACGTTTCATCCTTGAACAGTCCGACAACCTTTTTGTTCTTAAGGCTATAACAAGGATGAGACGTGGGGTATCCGAGGTGTCAAAAACGTGCAAGTCCTTCTTCATATCTGCATACAAGTCTGCTGTTTGAATATGATACATCAGACTGTCTGTATCAGTCATTAACAATTTAACGTTGCGACCGTACTTGGCGACAGCATAACGATAATGAAAGTCGTACATTATTGTTTTGCTAACGTCAAGCACCGTGAAGCCGACATACACGGGACGATAAAGAACGATGGATTTTTTACGGAGTGAGAGCCCCACCAGATCGTTCGTATAACGAATCATACGTTTTAGCCTGGGTGTGGAAACTAGTTTTTGAAGCCGTCGTTCATCCGAGACTAGTTGAAAGTCTATATGTTTCCGTACGTTCTCCAGCGACTTACCGTATACGGTGTTGTTCATCAGTTTGAAAAGGTCTTTTTCAAAGCTGTTGACGGCTGCTTGCCTCTTGCGGGTGTTGAAATCGATAAACGGTTTCAACCAAGCGCTTTGCTTAAAACACAACACCCTATGAGTCGCTTTCAGCTCTAAACCAAGACTTAAATACAATTTCAAATTTCGATAATGGAGAACGTAATTTTGTTTGTCCTCCAAAGTTGTTAACAACTTTTCTACGGATGACCCTTATTCGTTATACGATGATCTGTATATACTCTCGTGTAACCGTTTGGAAAAGGGAGAAAGGATATCGTGTGTTACGCGCCGGCGCACAGGTGCAAGCGGGTAGTCGGAATGCAGGTCGTGTAAGGTATTAGGATAGTGTAGGTCGACTTCGAGGATGTACCCGATGTCAGCATCATCACTCACATTACATACGTCCAAGGACTCGATTTCGTTACGATCGAGCCATCGGAAGTCTGCGTAAGGGAGTGGTTGCGACATGGCTGCACCGTATACATTGTTACAGTCCGTATACAGAATGAAGGAGGTCGGTTTCGAAACATCGTACTGATCTGGAATCAGAGGATTGTTAGCGACTGCATGACGGTTGGATATCATCGCGCAGCCTCCGCGAATCCCAGACTCTACGAACAGATGTAGATTTATTTCTGTCAACAGTTCTAATTCGACCCCGGTCATTTTTAGCATCGCGTTCCAAGCGAGTCCGGGAAGCGAGTAAAAATGACATGGGTCCAAGCAGTAATCGCGTAAGGCCATGTCTCGAAAACTTTCAAAGACATCGGCCAGCAGCATTACGTCTGTCAACAAATACAAATCATGGTAATCTCCAAACGTACGCAGATTGAATGCACTCCACACGTTTTGTGCGTGCTCGAAATCTGCGTCCGAAATAGATGATTCCATCAACCGGTTATCAAAGTGTTCACGAGCGGGTAGACTTGTTTCGTTGAACCGATCAATACTGTCAACGTAGCGTATGGGTATACCCCCTTGCGTACGAGCAGATTGGTCTGTTCATCGAAACCCCGTCTAAGCATTTCCTCTCTAAGCAAAGGAAATTGGCTCCCGGACGCGGACAGATTGGTAACGAGTGTATCCAGAGAGCGATTAAGAAATTGAAAGGAGTCTACGAAACGCAAGGGACCCAGGGAGAACGACACGTAACGCTCACTGGATGTCGCGATGCAGGATACGCGTTCGTCCTTATATTTCCCCAAACCAAGCATTAAATGGTGACAGTCGTAGCCACGAAGGTTGTGAAAGAAGACGGGGATATGACGAGGCATCCTGTAGCTCAGATTACAGCTATTATGGGCTGCTCCCAAGAATTTCCCCGTAAGATGACAATGATTGCGTACCTTGTCATCGTCTGTCAAAGGGCGCTCACACAAATGACAAACGGTGGCGTTAGTGAACGCAACATTGTCATCATCGGACATAATTAATTGTACGTTATGTCGTACCACCTTCATCATATCCTCGACGTCTTTCATCAACCACGAGAAGAACGTGTCTACAACGTTTTCACCCCGATAAACTTTAGCCTCTCTCCAAAGGCTGTGCGTGTGATCGACGATAGCATAGGAGAAACCTGACGGGATATGCATCGCTTCGTATGATGTGGACGATACAGGAGGAAAAGTTATTTTCTGACGGGCACCGCTGCTATCGACGGAGTAGAATTCACCTAACTCGTGCACTGTCGTCGGGACGTTGTTACCAGGTGAACACGATTGAAGCGGAGTGATGAGGGACTCGAAGTCGGCGTAGACGGTGAAGGGTACTTTAAGACAGTGCGCGTAATTTTTAAAGGACATAAACTTCTCCTCCTCCGTGGGCATTTTGGTTTTCTGCTCGCCGTAAGGTGTGCAGTAGGGGAGATGATCGGACAGACCATGTTCTGTGGTGAAACGATGCAGGCAGTAGTCGCAGTAAAATGATTTACCGTTGTGTTGTGTTAGGGATGATAACAATCTACTCATGTTACTGATAAGACAGTAATGTTTTCGGCTATTTGTATCGGTCAGAAGCAAAAGATTAACGTGATGGGACCTGTCCTTATTCGAGGTAATTCTCAGAGGGTAAACCTCATTTTTTGATTCGTTTCTGATATTGTCTTCTATATCATAGCCGGAAACGTTTATAGAAATGTTAGGATTCTGTGCTTCAAATTTGGAAATGGACTTTAACGAAACAGGGTACTCGATACCGGACATATTTAATGTGTTTATGAATGGGATGTAGTTTGAAGCACGGTCTTTATTATGTTGTTGAGGGTGTATGTGGGCTAGAACAGACCACAGAAAACACATTTCATCTCGGGGGTTCTTGATGTTGACTACTGCCTTAGTGAGCGTGAGTTTTCGCGGGGTTGGAAGGTAGGAGGACGCTGCTAGAGGCTGGTACCGTCCAACAACCAGTTCCGGCTTCAGTACAGCATCCACCGACCATCCGCTCCCTTCACGGGTAAAATTAGATATGCTATTGAAGATTTTATCGTAGGATTCATCGAGTAGACAATTCAACTCGTCGCTGTCGTCCGCGAGCAACGTGCGACAACGTCCGTGGAAGACGGCGTCTTTCGTTACCTCTTTCTCCTAACCACTGTCACCATCTACCACGGTTTTGGTAAAACGTATCCTGCACGCAATATGCCACTTGATATTGCGTAAACGTGCCTGCTCTGCCTGAATATCCTCAAGCAATAAAGGACGTGCCTCAGTCATTACGAATACTATGTCATGATCCGACGCGTTGACGTTCACTGGAAGGTAGTCGAAAGTTGTGATGCACCCTCGGACACTACTGTTCCTCTCGATATAAAACCGAGTCACAACTGAAACAATAGAAACATGAGTATTAGTAACCAATAGGAATGATAAAATAACGTGTACACAAATTCATGTTTGTAGTAAATAAATAACACTCGTCGGGGTAATATGTCAGTTTATTACAAACCGTGAAGATGTCGGCTACTCATGATTTTAGTATTGAAAGTGAAAGAATAAAATTGTTCAAGTATTGGGAAGTGACGTTTATCAGCCCCGACGAGTTAGCGTTTGCGGGGTTCTACTTCTACCCTAGAAATTTCTATGTTTGTGGGCATAGTATGTCATTCGTAGACGATAGAGTTAAATGCTTTTGTTGTGGAATTGAATTAGTTGATTGGAAAGAAGGTGACAAACCTATGAAGGAACATGAAAAATTTTCATCTACATGTCAATTTCTAAACGATGTTAAGAGTGAGACTTTTCATACACACACCAATAGACATAGTATGACTCAAACGTTAATTCGCATCAGCAAGTTTGCACGCTAACATAATTACAAAAATAATTTCTTAACTATGACAATTGGTATTGAACTTTTTACCTTGTTCAGTCTGCTCCTCCCCACGTTCCTGCTGAAGGTTAGCCATGATCTTCAAGAGAGAGTGAGAATGAATGAATACTGAAAAACAAAAGGTACTGTTATAACGCTGGTATTATGTTAGTGTATCTTAAACGTTTTATATATCAATTTGTAGCACATGACCGAGTGGTAAGTAAGACGTTGTTGCAAGTGAGTGTCGATGTGTGTGTGCAACTGTACTAAAAATGCTGTTATGCGCATGCGCAAATAAGTCAAATGCACTCACGTAGATGACTGAAAAGAGATGATTTACATAATACATGTACGCTTAGACCAACTATTTGCTAGATCGAGAAAATTAAGTTTATTTTCGCGTGCACACACGAACACACACAGACGCACACGTAATCACACATCCGACGTGCACACGCACACACACACACACACACACACACAGACGCATACGCAACGTAACCAAACACGCAACGTGCGCACACACGAACACACACACAGACGCACACGTACACACAACGAGCGCACACGTTGGCATGAATCATGTTAGGTCCAATTACGTTGTGTCGCACTGACCTGATATTTATAGATGACTTCCATACAGAAGCAGATAACAGATTTAAATAATACTTTCATGCTTACAATATACAACCAATGTACACAAACTTATAAAGCATCAAACTATATATATCATTCGTTGGGTTGTAATTATTATTAAACAGTAAATATGCTTAGAATGAAAATATTTGCTATGATTTTAGTAACATATAACAGCGTCTTACATACCACTCGAATCTATATATGCTGTTCTGTTTCAGATAATAATAATAATTTGATCACACACACACACACACACACACACACACATACATGTATTAAATCAATAAATAATGCACTTGATAAATTATGCTCACCAAACTAGCGTATGTTGACTACACACACAGGAACTTGTGTATACTGAGACGCACAATAATACAAGCAGTCTTTCAACTATTAAAAAAAAACTGCTGAGATAGATTTATCAACGCACGCAAGCGCTAAAATTCAGTTATACCTAAAAATATATATCTTCAATTAGAAGTGTAATATAAAAGGTACAGTAAGAATATATTTCAGAAAATTGATCACCCACCCACACACACACACACACACACACACACACACGCACACACACACACATACACACACATGTATTAAATTCAAATATATATCTTCAATTAGAAGTGTAATATAAAAAATACGGTAAGAATATATTTCAGAAATTGTGATTTGAACATACATATACATGTATTAAATTCAATAAATAATGTTTTAATGCAAATAATTTTTACGTTTAAATAAAATCTGTACATACAATAAATTATGCTCACCAAACTAGCGTATGTTGACTACACACACAGGAACTTGTGTATACTGAGACACACAATAATACAAGCAGTCTTTCAACTATTAAAAAAACTGCTGAGATAGATTTATCAACGCACGCAAGCAGTCAGTGTGAAACCGATAAAATTCGGTTATACCTAAAAATATATATCTTCAATTAGAAGTGTAATATAAACGGTACAGTAAGAATATATTTCAGAAAATTGTAATTTGATCACACACACACACATGTATTAAATTCAAATATATATCTTCAATTAGAAGTGCGTTAAGAATAAAAGTACGTTAAGAATATATTCAGAAAATTGTAATTTGATCATACGCGCACGCTTACACACACATGTATTAAATTCAAATATATATCTTCAATTAGAAGTGTAATATAAAAAATACGGTAAGAATATATTTCATAAATTGTGATTTGAACATACACATTGTAATAATACAAAATAAATAAATAACGATTGATGTATGATAATTGTGCTCTCCTGTAAGCCCCACTGGTTGGGCTAGCCAATTTTGTAATAATACACGAATTAATAAATAAAAGGTAGATGTATGCGAGTTGTGTGTAGTAACGTAGCTAATGTTTCCTAGTCTTCGTTATGCTCTCACTGTTGGGCTTCAATTTTGTAATAAAACAATAATATAATCGTAATTGTAGTAGTGTTCTGATATAATATTACCCAGAATAATTTTTATTGTGTGTATGTGTAGTAACGCTCCGCTCTGGGAAACGTCGATTTGGTAACGTTCCTGGTCTTTGTTGTTATCAAATAAACTCGGTGTATATTGCTGTTGTAGCAATTTGAAATAAAATATAAATTTAAAATTTATATTTATAAAAAATAATTTCTCTGAAAAAATGTTTTCTGTGTATTTATATTCTTAAAATTTAGGAATAAATCGAGGTTGTTGATTGTAATTAAAATTATGATGGTATTGTGTTTATTCTGGTAATAATTTTCCTTTCTGTAAATTTGTTAACAAGACAATCCAGTTAACTCCAAGTTTAGATGAAAACGGCTCTCTTCTTCTTACTCTTGAAAGGTTGTAGTTTCGCATATACTGCCTTTAAAGGTTATTTAGTTTTCTTGATTAATTAACTGTTATGTCCTTTTATAAGAGAAATCAACTTCAATTTACCAAAAACAAAACGTTTATTAAACAAAATAATAAATTTGGTCGATTAAATATCGATGTTACAATGCCGTATCGACTCGCTCAGGGCCGGTCGATATAAGAATTTTACATTCGTATTATAAAAAGAGGTTCTTTAAACGGTTATTAATATAAAAGCCAGAGAAGGTCAGGGGCATGAAAGTATAACACTTACAATTCTAAAAATGTCTTAAATTTAAACAATGCAATGGTAGTTATAAATAATAAAAGTTTATATATAATTTTATTCAAACCAACGTTCAGCCAAAAATCGTGTCTTACAGTGGTGATGAGATTGGATCAAAATGGCCGCCTGACGCATGCGCGTTGATCGCCTTCTAACATTGACGAAGTACTTGTTGGAATAAAGATGTCCTTTCTTCGTATAAATGTTCTTCGCAATTGTATATGATCTTCTTGGGTATAGTTTATTGTCACTGGTGTATGATGGAATAGTTCACTTGGTGTAAAATGTTGTTAATGGGTACATCTCCTGGTGTTTATGTGTGTCAGTTTAACCTCGAATTTTCACTTGGTATTTGGTGCGATTTCAGTGTTATTTCATTTAATTAGTTATATGTGATTCTGTTTATGGGTGTTGTGTAGTTCATAGGTCAACTTCACCACTTCACAATAATTAAAATAGTTAAAAAAAATAGTTTTACACAAAATGATTCCGAACCCTGTTATAACGTAACAGCCATTAAAGGTTAGTTCTATCAAATATTCACTTTAAGTGCTCTCTTCAAGGTATAATAATGAACTGTCTGGATTTCCTTCGTCTCATGAAAATCTTAGCCTATATAATATATCTCATACATTGTTTCAAATTATCTTAACTTCCGACACACTTTAATTTCGTACATTATGCTCAGAAAGTAATTTCGTTATTAGTTAACTGTTCGACATATTAAATACATATTCGGTTTCACTATTCTATTCTACATATTTTGATAGTAATTAAGTTAGTGTTACAAAGTTTTATCAGAAAATTATATTTCTTATATTTTTTGGGAGGTAGGCCTAAAATTATACTTCCTGTCTTGTAAGTAAATAATAGCCATTTTCCCTAATATAATTATTATTCTATTAAATCTGAAATTGATATAATTATCAATTCTCACTTATTTTATTGCAATTTAGTTTATTATTAATGGTTTTTAAATACAATTCATTTGTATATGACTCCCCCTATGATAATGTCAGTGAATCTATTTCAGTTTTAATGGTATTTTATTAGACAAATAAATAATTTTACTCATATAATGACCATATCTTTAGAAAGCCTTATTTACATAGTATATAATATGTTGAGTTTATCTTGCATAAATATTGTCAGTTTAACTGGCTTATAAGACTAGGTTTATTAATTATTCTGCAGTTTAAATTCATTATATGGCCTAGATTTGATGTGTGGCTATTTGCAAAATGTTTTACTAATGTAGTTATTTTATATCCTTCTCTGGCTTTTGATTCTTATATATTTGATTAAAAATTAGTTCTTTGACTGGTATAACAGTAATTATTGATTGTATAATTAAAATATAACATCTATCTATATCAAAACTGGTGTCCTGAATAACATTGTTTTGTATATCACCTAATAACATAATTAAAAATATTCTATAACATCGGAATGATATCTATTTTTAGATAGGGCATTCCTAAATTAAAATTAACAACAAATAACAAATTATAACAATAATATTTCTTATGAATAATCCTTACTTATCTAATTATTATATGTAATAGGAACCTAACATCCTGGTTCCATATAATGGTTAACACCTTTTACAACTTCATCATTAACAGTTTGTTCTGTAATTCCCCATTTTACAGAATTTATGCCCCCTCTTTAAGTATAACCCTGGCTATCTAAGTTATATTCCATTCTATGGAATGTTCATACAGCTTTAGTAGCTTTTTATTAGTAATATTACTATTTCATTATCAAAGTAGACACTGTTCACAAAACTTAAAGTTTATTACTTTATACTGCAACTCATGCACCTTTTTAAAGTTTATCAGTTATGATTTGATCACTTACACTTGTCCATGGTGAATTATTAATATTATTACTAGTCTTTTTCTAGTTTTTTAACATGAAATATTCAACCATGGGGGGACTATGAAGATTTGTTTATACAAACTAAACAATAACTTTTTGAATGCACTAATATTTAATACTACTAACACTTTTAGTTTTTTGTCAGTTTTACAGTGATATGGTTTTTTGGGGTGTTATACTTTCGCTTTGGACATTCATTTATTTTGGGGTTTTTGGGGTTCTTTCCCTATGGGGTTTTTATCTTATATGGGTCGTCTCACTTCTTTCTTCTTTCTTCTTTAGTTTTGGTTATTCTTCCTTCTTCTTTCTTCTTTAGTTTTGATTATTCTTCTTTCTTCCTTCTTCAGTAGCTTGGTTATTCTTCTTTCTTCTTTAGTTTTGGTTGCTCTTCTTTCTTCTTTAGTTTTGATTATTCTTCTTTCTTCTTTCTTCAGTAGTTTTAGTTATTCTTCTTTCTTCTTTAGTTTTGGTTAATCTTCTTTCTTCAGTAGTTTTAATTATTCTTCTTTCTTCTTTCTTCAGTAGCAGTAGTTTTGGTTATTCTTCTTTCTTCTTTAGTTTTGGTTGCTCTTCTTTCTTCTTTAGTTTTGATTATTCTTCTTTCTTCTTTCTTCAGTAGTAGTAGATTTGGTTATTATTCTTTCTTCTTTAGTTTTAATTATTCTTCTTTCTTCTTTCTTCAGTAGATTTGATTATTCTTCTTTCTTCTTTAGTTTTAATTATTCTTCTTTCTTCCTTAGTTTTGATTATTCTTCTTTCTTCTTTAGTTTTGATTATTCTTCTTTCTTCTTTCTTCAGTAGTTTTGGTTATTCTTCTTTCTTCTTTAGTTTTAATTATTCTTCTTTCTTCTTTCTTCAGTAGCTTTGGTTATTCTTCTTTCTTCCTTAGTTTTGGTTGCTCTTCTTTCTTCTTTAGTTTTGATTATTCTTCTTTCTTCTTTCTTCGGTAGTAGTAGTTTTGGTTATTCTTTTTTCTTCTTTAGTTTTGGTTGTTCTTCTTTCTTCTTTAGTTTTGATTATTCTTCTTTCTTCTTTAGTTTTGATTAATCTTCTTTCTTCTTTCTTCAGTAGTTTTAATTATTCTTCTTTCTTCAGTAGCAGTAGTTTTGGTTATTCTTCCTTCTTCTTTCTTCAGTAGTTTTGGTTGCTCTTCTTTCTTCTTTAGTTTTGGTTGCTCTTCTTTCTTCAGTAGTTTTGGTTTTTCTTCTTTCTTCTATAGTTTTGGTTGCTCTTCTTTCTTCTTTAGTTTTGATTATTCTTCTTTCTTCTTTAGTTTTGATTATTCTTCTTTCTTCAGTAGCATTGGTTATTCTTCTTTCTTCTTTCTTCAGTAGTTTTGGTTGTTCTTCTTTCTTCTTTAGTTTTGGTTGCTCTTCTTTCTTCTTTAGTTTTGATTATTCTTCTTTCTTCTTTCTTCAGTAGTGGTAGTTTTGGTTATTCTTCCTTCTTCTTTCTTCAGTAGTAGTAGTTTTGGTTATTCTTCCTTCTTCTTTCTTCAGTAGTTTTGGTTGTTCTTCTTTCTTCTTTAGTTTTGGTTGCTCTTCTTTCTCCTTTAGTTTTGATTATTCTTCTTTCTTCAGTCTTCAGTACCATTTCGTTGTGTATGTCTTTGTTTCTTCTGGTCTCGTTTCTTTGATGGGGTATATTAATTGCCTGCTTCTATCTTACCTGGGTAATTTTGTTATTAACATTTTTAGTTTCCTGGGTTTTTTTTAAATTTGTATTATATTATATTATTTGCAGATTTTTTTTCTTTATTTTAACCTTTCTTGTGAATATATTAGTTAATAGTGCATTTTAATTGATTCTCATCTGGATATTCCATATATTAGAGCTTTATCAATGATCATTGAGTAATGTATTTGTGTGGATTATCTGTCACGCTACAGATTGCTCTCTTCCAGAAGTGATTAGTTCAGATCATACTTAGTTTGTCTGAAGTAATTGCTTATGACATTTCATTATAAATTATATTTCTTTACTTCCTTCACATTTCTAAAAATTTTTCTTCTATATTTTTGAGCTTATCTATATTTCATTATTAACTGGATTCTTACGGATAGTAATAGTCATCTGAGGTTCGTTATTTTTTATTTTTCCATTTTCTTCTTAACTTGTTTCTTTATCCTTGGGATATTTATTCCCTAAAATTCCCTAACACGTTAGCTGGGGCAGTGTCCAGAGGGGCTCTGTAGGCTTCACACTCTGCTGGCCATACTACGTCATTTATTGATTACAGAGGTAAATCATCTCTGATCAATACATAATAATACTGCTGGACTTATCTCACACAGTTATTAATAAAAATTATATAAGAATAGTCCACCTTATGACTATAAAAAAAATTAAATATCTTTGGATATTTCACTTCGTATACGAACAGATCTATTAATCTTTCTATCTTAGTTAATTTCTATCTCAGTTATTTTTCTCAATGGTTAGCTCTGCTGGCATTTTATTTCTCCTTGTGGTTGGAAGCTGGTATAATATAATTATCACTTATTATTCAGTGTAAAGTTTTTAATTCTCTGTCATTTTTTTTTTTTTTTTGACTGTTATCACAATCTCTTTCTGGTCATTGGTAGCATATATTTTGTATTATATTTTTGTTCTTCTCTTAATTCTTATGAATCATTCCACTAGTATTATGTTTTTGCAATTACTCTTTTAATTGTACTTCTTACAATTGACATTTATTATATGATCATATTTTTCTATATGGATTTATTTATATATAGTTTTTTCTTCCTTTTTTCACCCTGTTATTCTGCTCTTGCTTTTTATCCAAATGCACCCTTTAATTATTAATACCATATGTTTAATATCTCTGTTTATTTGACATAAAATTCTCATTAATTTTACTTCACAATAAGTTTATTCATTTCAATTGTATCAGTGGTTTGTACTGCCATTTCTTTATTCTTGAAAGTTTTTCAGAATTGGTCCCATATATAATTGTTTGTAATGTGTTATCCAAATTCCCTTTCTTCTTGTTCATTTCTAAAAGTTGTTTTTAAGATAAGGTAGTAAGTTGTTCTTACTTGGGTTTTTGAATTTTTGAAATTTAATTCAAAATTCATTTTCTTCTTTTTATTTTCCATAAAGTTTTTTCATAAATATTTGGTAGTAAGTAGTCATTACTTCATTTTTGAATTTCGAAATTTTAATATTATTTCTTCCATACATTCAATTACTCATAATATTTTTTCATGGAAGCCTGGTTATATACTCCCTTTATCCTTTCTGAATCGATTTCCTTTATTTCATAGGTATTATTATTTTTCACATTGGATATTATATATGGTCCGGTGTATAATAGCAATAACTTCTTCGTTATTCCTTCCAGTGTGCTGGGAAGTTCACGATTTCTTAACAAAATTTTTTTTCCCTTTTCATATATTATTAATTTACCACTAGCCTTTTGATACTTATTTTGTCGTTTTAACTGGTCTTCTGCCACTTTGTTATAGAATCTAGCTTTATAAAATCTGTACCTTTGGTTACTGGGGAACTCGAGGATATCTGTGATATCTCGTGGGGGTGGTTTCTCGTACATCGCAGAGTATGGGGTTATCCCTATAGCTGGATGGTATGCTAAGTTGAGGAATTCCTCCGTGGCTTCTAGATAGTCTTGCCACCTTTTTTGTTGATGGTGACAATAAGTCCTTAGGATCCTCCCCACTTCTCGCAACACCCGCTCTGCCGGATTACTGCTCGGATGGTAGACCGAGGTCTTGTATGTACGAATGCCCATTGACAATAATGTATCCCACCATTTTCCACCCTTAAACTGGGTTCCATGATCAGTAATGATCGAAGATGGTTTCCCCAGGTGTGGGATATACTGTTCAGTTAGTATCCCCAGAATTTTCCGGGTAGTCGCTCGATTAGTAGGGTATAGCTTAACATATTTGGTGAAGTGGTCCATTATGATGGTTAGGTACCGATATCGGTGTCGACCTCCACTACGGGGAAATGGTCCGCAAATGTCTAGGAACACCTTCTCCAATTTCGCTTGGGAAGTGATTGGGATCATCACACCTTCCTTCTTCTCATTATTAGTTTTTACCAGCTGGCAGATTTTACAATTCTTTATATACATTCGGACTTTTCTATTGATGTTTTTTATATGGCAGCTCTCCTCCAGAGCTTTTATCACCTTGAGGGCGCCCATATGCCCGTAACGTATGTGGTAATTCACTATCAATTCCTTTTCGATCTGTGTTGGAACAACTACCCTCCAGATCTCTTCCTTCAAGGAGGTTTTAACGAACAATATTTGTTTATTCATCTGGTAATATTTAGCAACGGTTTCATCTCCCTCTTCTAGCCGAAGTTTGAGGTTTCTCAATTTTGGGTCCGCTTGTTGGTGGGTGCTCATGTTGGTCAATATTGTTGTTAAATCGGCTCTGGTGCTAAGAAGATGATATATTTTCAGCACGCTTTCTTTCTCCCCTTCGAAAGTTTGTTCTTCCACATTGACCCGGGATGTTAGTCATCGCTTCCTCCATTCCGCCACATCTTTCCGTAATTCGAGTTCGTACCTTGCTGAGTTCTTCCTGGCTTTCCTTTCGGTTTTCTTCTGCCTTCTTGCGAGTAGATTCTTCCAGATTTGTGACCTTGGTATTCACCACTTCCTTGAACTCTTGTACCTCCACTTCCGTCATTCGACATCTTCCATCAACTTCTCTTATCTGTTGATTTATAGTTATGGTTTCGTCTTCCAGCCTTTTGGTCATAGATTTCTTATTTTCCTTGAGTTCCTGGTTCATTTCCTTCCTTAATAGCTCCATTCGTTCGTCTAATTTGTCTAAATTCTCTTGGTTAACTTCTCGTAACTCTTCTCGTAATAGTTGGTTATCCTCTCTTAACTCTTCCAACCTCTCCCCCATCTTCTCTTCCATTTTCTTGTTATTCTCCTCCAATTTTTCTTCCATCTTTTTGCTGGTTTCCTCCATTTTCTGATTAGTTTCATCAATTTTCCGGCTTAAAGATCGGTTGTCCTTCTTCATTTCTTTGCTGGTTTCCTCTATTCTCTTATGGGTGTCTTCAATCTTTTTACTTAATTCTTCCTTTGTTTCTTGGTTGTCCTTCTTCAATTCTTCCTTTGTTTCTTGGTTGTTCTTCTTCATTTCCTTGCTGGTTTCCTCTATTCTCTTATGGGTGTCTTCAATCTTTTTACTTAATTCTTCCTTTGTTGCTTGGTTATCGTTCTTCAAATCTTCGAACCTTTTATTATTTTCTTCTGTAGTAGAATCCATTTTCTTATGCAAACCTTTTTCCATTCTCTTGCTATTTTCCATCATTACCTTCAACATTTCGTGTACTGTCATGTTTTCTGTTTCCTTCTCCGGAACATTGATTTCCCCTGTTTGCGTGGGTACTTCGGGTTGTTTCTCTGGTGGTGCTGGTTGTTTATGTTCCACCCGTTCTAATATCTTTTCCACGTCCTCCACTGGGGTCGCCTCCTTATCATCCATATCGAGTTCTTTCTCGGCCTCCGCCGCTCTCTTCTTTGATGTGGCACGACGCTGCATCTTCCCTGATTCCCTGGCTGGATAACCGCTGCCAAGCTGAATTAGAAATTGGGCAAGTAATTATAGCCTTTCAACCCCTAATTACAGCCCTTTAGTTGGACGCCAATTTTGTAATAATACGGGACGTCTGCCTCGTTCAAGCCCCGCGATGGAAGCCAATTTTGTAATATACCATGAAATATTTAAAAGTGTGTATGTGTGTAGTGACGTTCCGCTCTTCTTTCTTCTCTAGTTTTGATTATTCTTCTTTCTTCAGTCTTCAGTACCATTTCGTTGTGTATGTCTTTGTTTCTTCTGGTCTCGTTTCTTTGACGGGGTATATTAATTGCCTGCTTCTATCTTACCTGGGTAATTTTGTTATTAACATTTTTAGTTTCCTGGGTTTTTTTAAAATTTGTATTGTATTATATTATTTGCAGATTTTTTCTTTATTTTAACCTTTCTTGTGAATATATTAGTTAATAGTGCATTTTAATTGATTCTCATCTGGATATTCCATATATTAGAGCTTTATCAATGATCATTGAGTAATGTATTTGTGTGGATTATCTGTCACGCTACAACATACATGTATTAAATAATGTTTTAATGCAAATAATTTTTACGTTTAAATAAAATCTGTACATACAATAAATTATGCTCACTCACCAAAACTAGCGTATGTTGACTACACACAGGAACTTGCGTATACTGAGATGCACAATAATACAAACAGTCTTCCAACTATTAAAAATGTCGTGATAGATTTATCAGTGCACGCAAGCGAGTCAATGAGAAATTATCGTTAAATTTGTTGAGTATATATTGGTCTCTGGTGGTAGGGGAAAGCAGGTGTTTGTTTTGGAAGTGAATACTTTCTAATCCATAATTACTTGCGGCGGTGCCACTAATGAGTGGCATGTGTCATATTAGAAAGTGAAAGGAGGATTTAGCGAATACACACTGGTTCATTTCGGTATAACCCTCTGAACATACATGCAATTAGTTGTATAGTAATCAGAAATGTGTGTGAGAGAGAGAGACAATTTAATAGTTTGAATTTTATACCACAAGGTAAACTATATTTTTTAAGTCGTGGGTTGTTTCCGAAAATTATTATTTAAAACTGATAATTGTTTTATTAAAATCTCGCGTACGTGCCAAATTAATTGCCGACGGCGACTCTGCTCCCCCTCCTGCTAAAATTCCACGTTACACCACCTGTTAAAAACAACAAAAGAATTCTCACTGTGATATCGTTAGTTATTCTCTCTCCACTCTTCAGTTCGGTCGGCAGTAAACGTAAGTTTGTGTATTATTATCATTATTGTAACGATCTTTGTGTTTATAAATATTAGTTTGTAATGTGTGGTTTTTTTTTTTATAGTATAATGGAAAACGCTGCTGTAATAATTGACTTTCACTGCTTTTATGATGACAACGGCAATTATATAGTAAAGGAGTTGTCGGTTATGGACGTAACACGTTTTGCATGCAGACATTGGATTTTCGCCCCGCCTGCTACAGTCGTTACGAATTCGAAATACACTAGAACCAACTGTTGGTTAACGACAAACTATCATGGGCTGAGATGGGGTGAAGGAGAGACACCGTACGACAATCTTGTTTCAGTGTTAACAACGTATACGAACATATATAAATATGTGTTTGTGAAAGGTCTTGAGAAAAAACGTTTTTTAGAATCGAAAATAATTCATAATCATATAATAAATCTTGATGACATTGGTTGCCCGAAAGACATACCATATCTATTTCCCGGTACGGTATGTCTTACACATTGCAATTCTTCTTCTTCTACACAGTGTACAAATCATAATGTGTACACACTTAGAGAGTGGATAATTAATGATTTTTCTGTTATACAAACATTTTTAATGTGAGTGTCTCATAGCATTGTTAATTTCGTTAGTAAACTTGTATATGCCTGCAGGCGATAACTATTTCTGTGGGCTTTCCTAATATATATATTATGTAACAGCCATAATTCTGCATGTACGTATGTACATGCAAAGCTACAGGGGATGAAAAATTTCCTGATAACTACCACCACCACCATTACATTCCACTAGTCTTCTTTGTAGTCATTGTTTAGTTCCGCCTCGTTTGATACAGTCGTCTTCACTTCTAATAATGTCGTTTATCACAAAATTCAATGCAGTTTCTGCTATTGAGTACAAACGGTGTGCAGAATTAACATTGAACAAGCAGTATCCGATCGTTAACATGTTGCATGTGGACACAAGATATGGGAAGTCTGTGCTTGTAACGTTGGAAGATGGTGAGCTATGCTATCGTGTATATCTACCTAAGAGGTATGCTTGCGTCTTTACAGATGAAGAGCTCCGTCATATAAGCCCCAGCGACCTACATCTCGTGTTTCGAGGGATGAGGAATCAAACAGTGCATGTGGAAATAGTACCTCGTTAAGGTATCAAACTACTTTTAATAAACAATTTTTTTATCACTGTGTGTGCTTGTGTTTGAATGTAGTGCAGATTCTAATTTACAAAGTTTTGATGAATGGACATTAATTTATGAGAGAGAGAGAGAATGACACATAATTTAAGAAGTTACTCGCGTAAAGCGTTGATTCTGCCAACTATATCTGTGTGTGTGTGATATTTAACATGATTTTAATATTGTTGTATTGTTATGTTGCAGGTTGCTTCTCCTACAAGTACGAGACATTTATATATAAACTTTCGACAAAATATCAATTTTAAATGTATTTATTTAATTATGAATTGTGAATTTTCAATTTTATAATGTATTTATTTAATTATGAATTGTGAATTTTATATTATGAATTTTAAAATATATTTAATCATTTAAACAAATTATGACTTTATTTTATTTCACTCTACACCTCTGAACATGTGTACAATTAATTTATTTTTGTGAACTGTTACATCAGAAGATTTGTATGAATTTCAACCACCGTTTTCATGTGTGTGTATAATTTTAATTTATTTCGCTATACACCACTGAACCTATGTGCGTGTGTAAACTGTACCCATTAAACAGAAGTATTGTACCACATGAAGAAGAGTGTATTGAAGATTGATACGCCGTTAACGTATGGATTTGTCATCTGTAATAGCACACAGGTAAGTAGTTCATTGACAACAACACACATACATAGTTAATATTTGCCAAATATATATATTTCTAACAAGGATCAATCACACTGACTGCATTATAAAACTATTAATTAATTATTTAATACATGAAAAAAAAATGAAGACGACGTTTGACAACGAGAGAGAGAGAGCTACAATTATTTATTTACTCATCACACCGACTACTCAATGTACGAGAGAGAGACAGGAGAAAGGGTATGAAACCTTGCATAGTTGAAACGCGTGAGAGTGAGAGAGAGAGAGAGAGAGAGAGAGAGAGAGAGAGAGAGAGAGAGAGAGAGGACGTTACTATTTGTTGACACAGTTGACCTGAGTGAGAGTGAGAGAGAGAGAGAGAGGGCGTTTATATTTGTCGAATAAATATAAACTTTCTAATTTCATATACATGCGCGCGGTACTGACCACAGAGAGAGAGAGAGCTAAAATTATTTACTCAATGTACACAGTGAGAGAGAGAGAGAGATAGAGAGAAAGAGAGAGAGAGAGGGAGAGGAGAAAACGGTTTGAACATAACGTTTGACAACAAGAGAGAGAGATAGTTTTACTTACATTCAAATGTGAGAGAGAGTAACAATTATGATCATATAGTTTGAATTTCCCACTACAGAAGAGAAAAAAAATGTTGGCAGATCTGCTCTATACACACACAATAATGTAAGATTGGTAACCCTGATCATATATTTTAATATATACACTATATAACACATATTTGAATTTCCCTCCCCCCACCGCAGAAAATGTTGACAACCCTGCTCATATAAAATATCTATACACTATAATAATAATAATACAGAGGTTGGTACACCTGGCATATAGTTTGAATTTCCCACTACAGAAGAGAAAAAAAATGTTGGCAGATCTGCTCTATACACACACAATAATGTAAGATTGGTAACCCTGATCATATATTTTAATATATACACTATATAACACATATTTGAATTTCCCTTCCCCCACCGCAGAAAATGTTGACAACCCTGCTCATATAAAATATCTATACACTATAATAATAATACAGAGGTTGGTACACCTGATCATATAGATTTAATATACATTATAACACACGACAAATTTGAAATCATGCAAAGGTTGGTACACCTGATCATATATTTTAATATACACTATAATGCATCGAGTTGGAACCACCCCCACCCACCACCACCCACTGATATGAAATAAAAAAACCACCCACCCAACACCACCCACTGATATGCAAATCAGCTTTCTTAAAAAAATAAAAAATTATATTCACGGATGCTGGTGGTCCATTGAACCTCATCCCACCCCCCTTGATATGCAAATCAATTTAATTAAAAAAATAAAAAACCAAATTAAAAAAATTAAAAAATTTATTCGCGGAAATTCGCGGTGCTGTGGTCCATTGGGATGCTGCGGGTCCAGCGGTGGCGGCGTCATCTCTTAGATCATGTTTTTTAGTATTTTTTATTGTTTTTTAAGAAAGGCGCCATTCCTTTGTGAGTTTGAATCGGCATTTTCCCCCTACTTTCTTAGCAACACATATTCCGCGCGCTACGTCTCTACAAGCAGTAGCAATCAGTTTATTACAGCCACTGACGATCTGCTGCTTATACTTACTAGATTCCGAGTTTCGAGCAGAAGATCTACAGAATTTGGTCGAGCAGCTACCGTCTGCACTACACCTTGTCGGGGACTTCGACGCCCCTAGTCCCACTTGGGGTTGTCTTAGGACGAACAGCACTTGACTAATAACTGAGGATCTCTGCTAAACAACACGCTTGTCTTTTTAAACACGGGCGAGAGCACACATTTCAACGTAGGAAATCGTACTTTCTCGGCTATCGACTTTCGATCTGTAGTCAGGGTCTTTCTCCACGTCTGCCGTGGAGATTGCTCCCTGATCTCCATGGAAGCGACCACTTCCCTGTTCTGTAACAACGCGAACGCCAAAGAGCGTTATACCCACGCTGAAAAGATAGCGCGTGGACAGGTCTCCAGACTGATGTGCTGATTGGACAGGTTTCCAGACTGCTAGTACACATACGAACGTCTGTGGAAATATACGAGAAGAAGACGTACACAGTTTCACAGCTGCTATCACCTCAGCAGCTACGGAGCATATCCCACGGACCGGTGGTCGTCCATCCAGTACCGTGGTGGAACAACGTTGTGGAAGATGCAATAAGAGAGAAGCGACAAGGCCTAAACAAGTATAAACGAGCGCCGACCGAAGACAATCGTATCGCTTTTAAGCGACTTCCAGCCGCCGCACAGTGGGGCCGAATGCCAAAAAGCTGGCCAAAATATGAAGGCATTTATAAATCTATCTAGAATTTGGTACTTATAGGTTTTTTGGGTCCCTGATTCCGAATCTGAAATCCAAATTTCAAAAAACAAAATAGCGGACCCAATATGGCGGACAAAAATAGTAAAATATCATATTTCTCTCCCAAAAAGGATTGCTTAAAGGTTTTTAAGGTCGCTGATTACGAATCTGAAGTCCAAATTTAAAAAAAACATAATGGCGGTTTTAAAATGGAGGACAAAACTGGAAAAATGAATTGTTTATTGGTTTTTGGGATCAATAAGTACTAAATATTCAAAACATTCAAAGCAATGTAAAAAATATTTATTTTGAATGATTAAAAATTACAAATATAAAATGTCATTTTAAAAATATTTATAATTTTATGCTACTCTTCATCGTTAGTAGAATCGTCGGAATCGTCCGTTGAGGATACAGATGACTAATCAACATCAATAACACCTGGAATTTCAGGTGGAAGTAGCAAGGCCACTGCTTCGGTTGATAGGCATTACATTTTTTTTAGGAATATTCCGCAGACGCGAAACAAATGGGTCTGAATGTACTAACATACGCGATAGTACGTCTTCCAAATTATGTATTTGGCTATTCTGGCGGCCGGAAAAGAAAAAAAAAATTAATATTAATAAAATTAAATTTTGTCGTTTCTGATTATCTCTGATTACGACTTAAGTTCGCAAATGGAAAAATGATATGATTAAAAAATTGTTTTAGAAAAGCACAGACGAGAAAGAAAGGTTGGTCAAATATTTTTAAGGTGATTAATTAAAAATATATGTCACTGTTATTTAAAAAATTTATCCTTTAAGGCACAGAATATATGCATACATATATTGATTAATAATGCTAATATATTTAAAATTAATTATTTAATTAATTATTTAACTAAAATTAATTAAGAACACCACTGTAACACAAAAATGCTGCTAACTATTGAAATATTTATATAAAATACGATAATTAAATGATTTATTTAGCATTAATTCTGATTAAACATTTATTTTTAAAAGTAATAAAACATTACTTGAGAAATATATATTGTATTACGTCCAAGGAATATAAATGTTGAAAAAAATGACATTTTTATAGTTTTAAATTTTACTAGGCCTAATCTGTGCAAACAAGTTGAGGTTAAAAAAAAAGAAACAGAATTTTTCAATATCAAATGACATCAGATATTCCATACAATATTTTGCAACAATAAAATAAAGCTCTAGTTTTTTTACCAAAATATCTTACTGATTTACACGAAACCCCTAATCACTATTTCAAAAAGTATGCGTTTTTTGAAAAAATTATTAATAAGAAATTGTTAATTTTTTTACTCTTACACATTTTGTACGTTTGGGGGTTTTCCGAAGAAAGCGTTTCATTAACAAATTAAAGGCGGTTTTGCAAAATAAATTTTGCGCTTTGTCTAATAAGCCTTCGATAGACGGCGCGCTATAGAGCATCACAACGCATTGCGCACGTTCGACTGCACTTGTCTCATGAAAATTCCCATCCACCTGCTACGATTTGTGATTGCCTAAAACTAGAGGCAGGTTCTTCCTACGTAAGCAAATCGCTACGTTTTAAGCCAGTCGAGACGTTCTATCTCTTTTGCACTTACATACGGTAAACAATATGCTTCACGACATATCACGATATTCTTTACTTTTTCTTGAAGATTGTAGAATATAAATTTAATTTTCCAAGTTCTGTGGATGTTGTTGAAAGATAACATAAATATTTTACTTCAAAAACCTTTATATTTCAAAAGACATAGCAAGTGAAAATGAGTTTCACGGAAGCCTTCTCCTGTTGTTGGTGCCACGCGACTAACATAGCGTTAAACAAATTAATGTTATATATGTATTGTGCTACTTTAAGCTGCTGATCATTAGTTTTGTTCGTTAGTAAATAGTATAAGCTTTACACTAAAATAGGTTTTTCTATCCAACTCTGCTTGATTATATTACTTTTTTATTATTAAAAACATGTTTTCTGAATAAATAATGTAATTCTTTTTACGCGCCAAACATTTGCAAATACCACTTTGCTTACTTTTAGTTAATTTTCATGAAACGTATGTGATGTCTACGTACTATTAGCTAACGATTCCATTTTTCAGAATTAAAATCGGACAATTTTTCGAGTTTCTAGGACTTTTAACAGAGACGCAGTGTCGTCTCACCACTGCGTGCTGAACGTTCTCCTCACGAGAACGTCTATTTACAATTGTTTTTTTCAGGGTTGGTGAGAGTTTTTTCGACCATTCACTTGTACACGCTGAATCTTGGACTGTTACTCTAACTATCCTTATAATTCAAACGACCTAAATAGTAACTTTATTTTTCGACTTTTGTCCAGCTTTTAGGTTTTTGGCCCCACTGTGCGCCGCTTGTAGAACAATATTCGTTGCAAAACGATCGAACTGGAAAACCTACGTCTCGATCAGTGACGACCCCAGTGACAGAATTGTGGAAGAATATCAGAGCAATCTCTGGAACATCAGTGTTTAAGCCAACCACATTCATAGAGCACGATGATGAATTGATTTACAACCCCGATGATATTGCTAACATCTTGGTTGCGAGATATGTCGAGGTCAGTAGTACAGAAAGTCCTCTCATTTTCCTCGCAAGGAAAGGTGAAGTCGAACACGACCTTGACTTCGAATGTGAAGGGTACGGGAGCTATAACGTGCCTTGCATGATGAGGAAATTACAGTCCATTGTCCGCGCTGCCGGCAACACTGCGGCGGGAGTGGACGATATTCCTTACATCATACGTCAACCGTCGGATGTAGCTATGGCTATATTACTGGCACTCTACAACGCCATATGGACGCAAGGGAAGTATCCAAAACCATGGAAGGAGGCTATCGTCATCCCGCTTCTGAAAGCCGGTAAGGATCCCCTGAAAGCGGAAAACTATCGTCCAATATCGTTGCCGTGCTGTCTAGAAACGTTATTGGAGAGGATGGCAAACACCCGGCTCACATGGTGCTTGAAAAAACACTGCCTTCTGACCGCACACCAATGTGGGTACCGGAGACACCATTCTACTATTAATCAACTGGTTTATCTGGAGAACGCAGTTCAGAACAGTTTCATCGAAAACAAACACATAGTTGCAGTATTCTTCGATTTGGAGAAAGCGTTCGACAAAACGTGGAGATTTAACATCATGATCGGCGGTTCACAGGTAAGCTGCCCAAATTTATCTCTAGCTTTCTCAGACAGGACTTTCCGTGTTCGGGCCGATCAATCACTTTCGACCCCTCACAAGCTGGAAATTGGAGTACCTCAGGAGTCTCTTTCGAGCGGCACGCTTTTTTACCATCGCCGTCAACGGAATCTTTGAGTATATAGAAACTTCAGTTGGGAAGTACTTGTATGTTGACAATCTAACGCTGTTCTACTCGGCCAAAGTAACAGCGATGGTCAGGCATAAAATGTAAGGCGCTATAGACACGTTGGTAGAACGTGCTAATAACATAGGTTTTCCTTCTCGGCAACGAAGACGACCTGTGTCCATTTCTATTGAAAGCGAGGGAGGCAACCGGAATCGACGTTAACCATAAACGGTGTCTGGCTGCTCTATAGGTCCGTCATCAAATTTCTGGGCCTAACTTTCGACATGGAATTAATTAACATTACAATTAACATGGAATGCACATCTGGATGACCTGGCTGCGAGGTGCAAATCCTCGTTAAACACAATCAGGTGCATCTCCCATATGTCCTGGGGACCAGATAGAGAAATTTTATTGCGTATGTAAGCCGCACTGGTGTTATCCAAAATGGATTACAGATGCACGGTGTACTCTTCAGCCAGAAGTCGTGCTTGAAAAAGCTGTTCACAACACAGGGGTGCGCTGTGCCACAAGTGGGTTCCGCACTAGCCCTGCACAAATCTTATACAGTATTGTGAAGCAGGAATGACGTCATAGTTCTGCGACGTCAACTAATGTTCCTGAGATATGTGGGAAAAATATTAGCACTACTGAGTCACATAAACCACGTGCTGCTGGCGAACAACAGACTTGTTAGAGTATACGACTGGCCCTGCGTTCACCAGACCAGCCGGCATTCGTGCGCTCGAAATAGTCCGGCGCTACAACATCGAGGCGCCGATGGTTCAGGCGTACGCTCCGTGCGAAGTGCCCCCCTCGCTGCTTCGCAAACCAAATTGCCGGCTGGATGCCGCTAGTAGAAGCAAGAAATCGTGCCACCCAACTGAACTGAATTTCCTGTTAAATCGTGCCTTGAAGAATACGTCGAGGAACACACCACTGTGTACACTAATGGGTCGAAGACGGAAAGCGGAGTGAGTAGTGCGTTTGTCATCGAGGCCGCCTCCCACTCCTGCACCCTGCCCAAGGCGGTAAGTGTATACACCTCCGAACTGTATGCGGTGTGGCAGGTTCTTCGTTTCTGTGAACACCAAGGTGATAGGAAATTTGTTATCTGTACGGATTCACTGAGTTTTATAACTGCCTTGGGCAATCCGGGCACAGTGAATCCGTTATTACAGCAGATAATGGCTTATACTATGCGTTAGAAGACCTTGGTTCATCGTTTACTTCTGTTTGGTATCCGAGTCATGTAGGTATTGAAGGCAACAAGGAAGCTGACGCTGGGGCGAGAAACGCTGAGGATAGCCCATGAGTCGATATTTCGATATGACCTGGCAACTCGAAACTAGTTGCCACAAGTACCATTATTAATATGTAGCAGCAGATGTGGAACACACGGCAGAGCAAACTTTCTGCCGTGAAGCAGAGCGTCCGTAAGTGGCAAGTAGCAGATGACCGCAGTCGTCGTGAACAATTTTGCACCACGAGACTGCGTATTGGGCATAGGCTACGAACTTGACCTCTTCGTGCCTCCTACAAGGACAAGAACGACCCATCTGCACTTGTGGCGGAGCACTTACAGTGAAACACATAATTGAAGACTGTAGTGCTTTTGCAGAACTGAGGCAGAGACACAGAATAAAAGGTAACCTGAAAGAAGACCTCGGATACGAACAGTTAGCCATAGACAGAACTCGGTCTTTCCTATAAGCAGCAAGATTGCTGTATAGGCTTTGAAAATGTCGTTTTACGTCTTAGTGTGTACTCCGCTCTCGTTGAGTGAACTAAAATGCAGGCGAGAATAAATCATCCCGTCGAGCAACGCTCCTGGTAGACGTCGTTGGTCTAAAGGCCTTAGTTGCCCAGCCCCAAAACATAAAAAAGAGACATTTATTAGTAAGTCTTCTTCATCTTCTCAGCGTTTTCTGTTAATGGGGCCGTTTCGAATCAATGAATGTCACTTAGAACGGTTATTCGCGTCTTCTGGGATAAATTGTGTAATTCCAAGATTGGCGTTTGTTGAGGACAATTAATAATAAAAAAGGCAAAAAGACGTAGAAGGGGAACGCAGAAGACGGCCGATGAACGTACTTTTAGAAATGTGTTTACATACATATATGTTTGAATCTCTATTGGATATTAACAATCTGATTGGTTGTATGTGTGAGTGTGTGGAGAGAGAGAGAGAGTGTGTGTATGTATGTGTGTGTGTGCTTTTCTCTTGTTGTTTTTCTTAGCAACATCTGTGCGTGCAGTCCGGGTTTTAGTATAATAGTATTCTCTGTCCATTTCTCCAGTCTACGAATCATTGCAGAAACCAAACATTTATTTTAAACTTTCGTTTTTGAAACACAAGAGCAGTCTCTTATACTCGTAATATTATTATTCGTCGAAAGGCATCTCTACCTGATGTTACTCGTTCGGAGTATTAAATCTCCATTGTTTCTTATTTACCCAACTATTTCGTTTCATTCACAGCTCTCAGACAACTCCTATCAATTTTCACCACCTAGCAGGTGCAAGTTTATTAAACACTACATACACGGCTTTAAAATAAAGTAAAATGGAGTGGGTTAGGTTTGAAGTCGGTCACGAAGACTGGTAGCTTGTTAGAGATCGGAGACCACTCCATTCACCTGAATCAGAAGGGCTCACCTGATTATACACTACGGTTCTGTGAATGGACAACATTCCATCTGGAGACAAATCCCGGTATACATGCTCACCAGTGTTACACATGTGCTAAAGATGAGATGTATAATTTGTAGTACTTGCAAATCACCGTTCACTATGTCACAACGCAGTGATTTTCAAATATTCTATAAAGATTGGGGACATAACGATTTAAATAAGTCAAATTACCTAGTCATCTGCTTATAAACTTCAACAACACCGGTTAGTGACCTAGAAGTATTCTGTATGTTTATGTAAATACTGTTTACCATATATTACCCTTCAATGACGGTGTTGCTTTATTGATTTTCGGTCAATGTTGTGCATAATACTTACTTTTTACTGTTTTAATTTGAATAGAAATCGCATTCGTACGTCACGATTTTTTCCTGTCAAATATATTGCACACAATTTAAATCAATAACACATTTTCATAAGCCTGCGCGTCGTTAGATGCCGTGTCTCAATTCATCGGTGTCGTCGTGGTCTTCTTCCTTATCTTAAGCTACACTGTCTTCTTGACCATTAAACAGTGGTCTATATTTTCTTTATGAACAAGTAGGTTGGGCAAAAATTAATTATTTATATTTATTTTTATTGCGCAGTTTTGTATTTGCAGTATTACTAAGTAGTTGTGCAAAACGAATTATTATTTTCTTATAATAAATAGTTTTGTGATTTTTCTTTGCAATAGTGTTCAGATTACTTTCAGGAGACGAGCTGTAAAAATATTTCAATGTGTATTAACGCGAGGAGACATTGTAGGAAAACTCGTTAATTATTCACTTCATTATATCCTAAAATTATTAATGTTCAACTACAGAATAGAGTTATGTGTTTATGTGTTATGTGTTTGTGTCTTCGTGAACTTTTTAACGAAACCCTAACAATAGGGTAGATTTTGTTTTTACCTGAAGATGGGGATATAAGCCCTGAAACTTGTTGTATTAGTATAAGAAGATCACTTAGTGGATAAAATTAAGGTAATTATTTATTTAACATATACAGTGATCTGGAGACCATACAGTAACTATGTTTATACAGTACGTCCCGCATAATGGCGTGCGAAAGAGTAAGTGTATAAGATCCAGTTATTATGAATAAAAAATGAAAATGAAAAATGCTAAGTTATTCAGGGTTGATAATCGAACAATTGCTTTAAGGATAAAGACTAATCGGAACTGTTTTCTGTAATAGTGGAATATATAAGGGATATATGAGGGGTTTCACGGCCACAAAACTGAAAAAAAAACACAAAATAAACAGACCGCCGAGAAATATGAAATCACAATATCGGACTGAAATAACTAAGGTTCAAACATTTGGAAAACACACGGCATTTAGGAAAACGGGTAAAGAAAATTTACCTAAACACACACGAACCAATAAAACGAAGCAGTCTTGGATGTCCAAAGAGGAAACTCATAATCCATTTAGGGAATAAGAAGGGTTACTAACAGTGAACGAAACAGAATCTCAAATCTTAATATCATTGGCTTCCAGCGTTCAACTCCATGATTCTTTTAAGGTCCACGCGCCTTTAATTAAGTTCTGGATCGATAGATTTTAACCTTTGAGAATAGCTATCCTCCTTACGAAAATTCTAAGGTTATACATATGCATTCGAGTATGTATTATTTTTCTTTTTTTTCCGTCTAACGTGAATGAAAAGATAAGAGTTCTGTTAAATTTCAGTGAACATTTAATAAAAAAAAAGTTACAATATAAATAAATTACGCTTGTCGTGTAATTCATACATTTATATGCTTCCGGAGTAGCATTATAATAATAGAGTATTTAAAAATAAGGCTTAACTAGTAGTTTATTCCCCCATCATGCGTCTTTGTATCAACAAACAAATAGATAACAAACAGAATTATCACTGTTGGACACCACTATATAAAATTATTCCGATTAGCTTTTATAGATTTAGATTTTTCCGATCTGACGATGAGCTGTGAAGCTTGAAAGCGCTAATCGGAATAATTTTTATATAGTGGTGTGCAACAGTGATAATTCTGCTTGTGATTTTAACCACTAACACAACTTTCTTCATTAAACAAATAGATATCAATAAATCAGGGAGTGCTTGAAGTACCTAGTGCCAATAATACAGAGGCCTGTTGGCAACAAATTACTCTTCAAAAAAATACTTATTATTGATGTTAGAAAATTTCATTACTCAATGTTAGTCAGTAAAATCGTTGAGTGAATCATTGGTTTGCTTACTCTCCTTTTTAAAGAACAGGGTTTTTACATTTGCATCCCGACTGGCGCCAGAGAAAGACAGAGTGAAAGCGAGACGCTTTTATTTCTTTTGTTTCTTTTTTTTAGTAAAAAATCTTTGCAGCTACTGAATGGCCACAATAAACGTAGTGTGTTATGAGAATAACGTCTTTGGTATTTCTTCCATAAGTAACGTAACTTTATAGGCTATTTTTATATTATCGTTTTAAATAGAAATTACTCGTATTTAAGAATGCCAGTGAAAAAATGCTCCACACACAATTTCACTATGCATGAACACAAATTTATGAAGACGAATTCGTTAGATGACGGAAATTTTAGTACGCGTTGTATGTACCTGACATATAAATCAGTTTTTTTTTAAATATATTAAATGTTTCTTTAAGCATTCAAGTTTTATTCACATTTGTATACATGTGCTGTAATACGCCTACAACGATTGCGTATATCAACTAAGTTAAACTGTAAATTATTATGATTACTTATTTTATTGCAATAGAATGTCATATACTGGCGATAATTTTGATTCCAGGCCAGATGCATTAGCATGATAGTGTATCATTTATTTATACACAGTGTAATATCATGTTTGTAAAGTATAACTACGATGTGTTAAAATTTTATTTCTGCATTGAGACGTAAAACTAAGGATAATGAGACATAAACAGAGATTTGGTTTATGCGGAGGATTGGAAATGTTTATAGACTGTGGTTTATCAGTCACTGTGGGTACCTAAGGAAAAGAATAAAATAAAATGTATAATATCTGTGGACAGAATGATAAAAACAATACGTACTAAATAACCTGCATTAAGACGGCAAGAGAAAATATGATTACTGACAAAGATTATCTGTTAGTCAGATTCGACGTAGGCCTATAGTTTGGATAGTGGATGTTGAAAGCAACAGATTGAAGCCGATCAGAAACGGTACTGATGAGTTTGCGAGGGCAGAATGTGAACTATCACTTATGAATTGTAATCAAATAAGAATGAACCGAATAAGAATAGTAATCGGTTTACGTGGTATTATATAGAAACTGATTAGTACAAATAAATTACGTGATGATTAATCAGTTATTTACCATCAGTAATATCAAGTTTTGGTTCGATAAGAAAAGAAGCAAACTGCCATATTACAAAAGCAAATATGAAATCGGGAAGCATGAACGACACTACCTGGAACGATAAATTTCCAAGTTCAGGAGGAGCAGAAGCAAGACTGGATATCACAATAACTAGAAGACAAACACAAGTCGCTGAAATGAGGACGTTAAGAAGAACATTAGACAAAATAAGACGAGACAGAGTGAACATTCGTGACGCGTGCAAAATAAGAAACTCAGCGGGGCTGAAGAAAGAAGATGGTAACACTGGAGGATGAGGCAAGACTAGTCACACAGACCCTATGAACTCGCTGAAGAGACGCCAGTACCAAAAGGCCAAGAATCGTATGACCAAGAATGAGCAGGAGGGGTTGCATAGAATAGTGCAGTTTGTTATGAAGAGAAATATCTCTTAAAGTAAGAGAATAAGAAAACAATAAAGCACTATCAACAAACGCTTTAATACAACAATAATAATCAAATGCTGTGAGTTCGAATTATAGATATACATATTTAAAAAGCATAGTAATCTGTACAAGACAGATGAATAAATTAGACAATAATATGCAAACGGAAACGAGGTGTCACAGAAAACAATTGAGTATGTTTTGGAATAGTAAAAGATTTGAAAATTAAAAATCTCAGTCAGAAAAACAATATATTTTAAAATTTTACTAAGACAGAAAACATTCGAAATTACGTATCAAGGAGTAAAAAGTTCTCAGCAAGAATGATTTGACAACAGTATGATTTTATAATCGGCAAACACCGATATAATCATTATATCATTTTATAATTAATTAATGATTTTATAATCATTTTATCATGATTTTATATTTCGAGCTCTCTTTTAGTCATCGGTCATTGGACGGTGTGAAGCGATTCACAAGTTTCACAAGTCCCTATTTTGGCAAGTTTCTTCGCCTCAACATAATTTCTACAACGCACATCATCAAAAATTTGATTCATGTTTGCCAGTCTTAGTCTTTCTCTAGATGTTTTATTATCATCCACGATCCACGATTCCCTCCACTACTTTATTAACTAAGCTCTGATGTCTTAGAATGTGTCCTTACGCTTGACCCTTTCGTCTTCGGACCAATGTTTCAATGACAAAATTGTTTCTCTTGTATCTCTTTTCTTCCAGAAAGCAATTTGGTCTTCAACCAGGATTTTTCAATGATATTGTATATTCTTTTGTTTATTATATTGTTTAATATTTGAAGCATGTGAGGTGGGGCTGATTGTACGGCAACTCTTACATCTGAGTGCTAAATTTCTTTAGCAATTGTGACAATAATGTTCCTCTAGAGATCCGGAGCATATTCCCCTCATTAATATTATTAATAAGGCGGAAGAGTATCGTGAATTCTCACATTTCTTAATAACTGTACCATGTTCGCTGTTCGCTGAAATTCCATCAACATCGACTACCTTGTTTTATTTTAAATCCTTTCTGATCTCAATATTATGTCACCTTTTTATCCTCATTCTGAATCTCCTTTATTCGTAGACCTACATTATGTGAATCTTGTCTCCCCTGCAGAACTCTCCTGTATATTCCTTCTATCTGCTGGCTCTTTAGTTTTTTAATGGTTAATAATCTGTTACTTTTCTTATATTCATATTTCTCTTCATTCCATTTCTAGTGTTTTCCTTATCCTTCTATTTGCAGCATCAATTTTACCTGAGATAATATCGTTTCACAGCTCTGCACTTTAATTTAGAGCAATAGTTTCTTACTCTTGTTGCATTCTCTATTAATTTCATTTCTAATTTGTATGTACTTAATTTGAATAGAGTATGAGAGCTTTTAAAATCCTGCCTCATGTTCATTAAGTTAAAAACATTTTAAGTCATCCATAATTTTCTACCCATTCTCTGCCGCACTCCAAGAAAATCCTGAGACAAGTACTCCCAGAGAATACGTATTGCTTGTTTTAGGGTTCTTTACTTACCCTCTAAATCTCTTTCTAGGTATGCTTCTAGACTTTCTTGAAAAACGTTCCACAAAGGAATTTTACTTTCTCCTGTTATTTACCTTCTTACATCTCCTAGTTGACTCAATTGTATATTTTTCCCTTAATCCATGAACAGTGTATTGGTTATAACAAGATTATTCTTAAAACAATATTCCATCAGCTTTATTCCTCTCTCATTTCTCTCTCGTAATCCGATTCGCCAGTCAGGTTCGCCCCTTTCCTCCCAGTCCTACAGTAACATTCCAATTTCTCAAAACTATAAAATTTGGTATATTTCACTAACTGATATTTGCCCTTTATATATTTCACTCTCTTCTTCTTATTTTTCTTTTTCTCCTCAGCGCAAAGATTGGTGTGCTTTGTAGCATGACAGATAATGCCAATAATTCTGAATGGTAGAATGATCATAAAAATAAAATAAAAGCATTTTAAAATCCGAGAAAGCAAAATAAAATAAAAAATTAATTAAGAACCACCGTAAAGTATAATCATAGATTAAAGTAAAAGTTCATTTAAAACCAATGTTACAATGAGTGATGAATCATCAAAATAAACTGCAAAACTAAAAATATAAAAAAAAGGTAATACCCAGGTGGGATAGGAGTAGGTAAGGAAGAAACCCAAAACATGACAACATCCACAAGAAGAAAAGGAAATACTTTTATAAGGAACAAGAAGAATAGGAGAAATCAATGAAGAAACCAAAACAAGACAGCATCCACAAGAAGAAGGAGTGCTCTTATAAAAAACCCAAACACCAAAAGAAAATGATAAAATAATAACAAATGAAAGTATAACAAAATATCAAATTTAGAAACCATGTAAAATAAATATAAGCCAATAGCGTATAAAGTAGAATTGAAAGTGAACCAATGTGAAATAATTATATAATGCCAAAAAACTAACCTTCATTATCTTCTATAAATAGATTTCTTGATTTTAATAAAACTATAAAACTATTCAGAAATAAAATCCAAGAATGAAAAGGGGATCAGTGCAAGTTTTTGTGTTATAATAAATAAACATTATGTGTAAATATTGCAGTTCACAAACTAAGTAAATTGTGAAATAATATAACTTTGAAGTGTTTATTTGTGCCCATGAATAATATTAAATAAAGTATTATCATGACAGATAATACTGGTGTTTATGAATAATAACTGCCACTCTTAATACACAACATTCAGTAGAATGATAGTAGCTACAACAAGAGCAGGCTATATAAAAAGTGAAGTGATAAAGTATCATTACCCCAAAATCAAAAACAGATTAAAACTAAAAATAGAACCTAGTATAAGAAGTAGAGTATATGATGGAAGGACAGAGATGTTTTGTTTATTTAGAATAAGTTACTAGTGATAATCAAGACTGAAATGTCAGGATTAAATAACATTCTTTATTTATGAAATATTTATTGTATTACTAATAATAATTAAGTATAAAATGTCTGAGTTTGAAAGACCATTGTTAATTTCAATTATGTATTATGAATTAAGAGTATAAAATATATACTAATTGTTCTTTTGTTAAAATAAGAAAATGTTAATTAATGTCATAATAGAATAGAAAGTCAGAGAGGGTAAAAACAAAATGTATTATTTAAAAACTTTGTATGTAAAAACTTTTAGAAATCTAGGCCAAATGTTAAAACTAAACAGCATCAAAATAGATGAAATAAGTACAGAAAAACAATTAAACTGATGGGATTTATATAAGGTAAATCAGTCATAGAGTCATGTAATTGGAGATATAAGTAAGAAAGATTTTGTAAAAAGATAGCAAGAATTATTGTTAAAAATGCAAATGTAAAAACTGGAAATTTAGAGAGGGGAGTCACATATTAATGTATAATATTTTAAAAGATAACCAATTAATCTAATTACAAGAAATTAAGGGAAGATAAACCTTTTATATCAATCTGAGATTTAATACAATCAATAATATAACATGTAAAATGGCAACATTTTTTGAAAAGGACAGGAAGTGAATTTTAAAACTTACAATTTTCAACATGAAGTAAATATATCATTTTAGATCAAAAACTTAATAAAACTATATTATTTGGTATCAAATCAAGCAGAATGAACTGAAGAAGAAGATTATGTATTTAGTAATTAATAAATTTGAATAATAGCAAAAATATAATCCGTTATATAATGTAACATTCTCACATGCACAGGATGCAAAATAATTTTGAAACAATGGATAGCTAATATTAATTTGGCTAAGACTTTTGGATAAGACGAAGGAAGTTAGTTAGTTCATTATTAGATATTGTGAAGTACACTTGACACGAGCTCTTAAGCAATTTTTAACCTAGTAGCTGAGACATAAATGGCGTATAGCGACAAGCCTAGCCTGAAGTGAAAAACGCGAGTTTTGTAAAAATACATTTTAAACGTAAATTCAGTGAAACAAACACCAACAAACACCAACAAACACTAAACTAACTTCAAACAAGAACAGAACACAGTGAATAGACCATTTAAACGATTTAAACATTAATTCTACATCACGAAACAAACAGCACAATTATCGACCTGATAGACGAAAGTGAAACCTAACTTTTACAACACATTTTATCGAAGTGGAACACTAAAACTTAACTAGGAACACTCCACCAACACAAGAAGGAATAATCGCTACAGCAGGAACGAAAAATCGTAGGAGAAGCAGCCTTTATTGGACGCAGAATTAGCGAGGTGTATTCATCCTGCATCTGAACTCGAAGCGCCATCTTTTTACTTCCCACAATCCAACGCAACACTGCCTATTCGACTGGACGGTTCGCAAATTTCTATACTCACTTATATATTGAATTTCATATATGTATTTTAATTTTTAAGTTGATATATTTTTGTAATGTTATACTTTCCTTACTTTGCCCTTTTTCTCTGACTATCTATGAAATAACTGTTAAAAGAACCCGATAAGAACCCGATAATAAATAATTGTAAACACTATTGATATACCCTGAGAATCGATCAATCAATCGATAGAAAATCGATAAAATAAACATTTGTTAATAAAATTCATTAAATACTATAAAATTGAATATTGTTTATTCCTATAATAATTAGTATAATATATATAATTTTAATTGAGCAATCACTACCAGAATTTCACCACCCAGAAGGAAGATAACCTCCAAATAGGAAAGTTCACCTATCGATTGTTATTGGAGACAATCTTATTAACTGGCGAAAGGATTTTTAAAATGCAGAAAAGGATTTAAATCAATTAAAACAATTAACAAGAAGTTCGGAACACCACGGAACATAATTAAATAATTAATTTAAATAAAAAAATAAATAAATAAATAAACAATAAAACAAAAATTTTTTTTACACAAACAAATTAAAAAATTGTTACAAATTGGCTCACAACAGTGGGGCTTAAAACAAAAGGAAACAGACCCGAGCAGAAGTCTACGGTTTGTTACAGTTTGCGATTTCTCCTCTTCCGAAGGCAGTATCTTAATCGCCACATAACTTCTTCGTCTTTATATCTCATCCAAATTCTCCTGTATGGACCTTCCCTTCCCTCTACGCCTCTCAATCATTCCCTCGACCAGCCATTCAACGGTATTCTCCTTTCTGCAATGGTTTCAATCAGATCCTTCTTTCATCCACTGTCTTCAAAAACTCACCATTAGGTACTCTTTCTGTCCACGGTATTCTTACGGACCTCCTCTAGCATCACATCTCCAAAGCTTCAAGGTAGCTACTCAGGGTCCAGGTTTCTCAGCTATATGTGCATATGCCAAATGAAACGTTTTTTGAATTTCTTCCTGGTTTCCACGGAGAAGTTTCTTGATGCTAGAAGAAATATTTCTTGAAAAAATGCCTCTCTTACTTGTGCAATTCAACTTTTTACATCACGGGTGAAATCCCAAAACCTCGTACATTTTCTTAGTCTCCGTCGTATGTCATATAACCGGTCGGTTTTTGGCCATAAAGCTGATTCAGTTTTCTCTATTCTTATTCCTAACAAATCCAACGAAAGTAATTCCACTGACTGATATCATACTAACAACTGTAAAATGGTTCGACCAAAATCCCTAAACCCACTATCGCTCGTCTGCTCACCAAAGAGACCATCGGCACTTGTAGTGTGGTGAACTACTTGTTCCCTATGGGAGTTTCAAATACATTGGAAAGGAAGTGAATTAGTTGCTAGTGCTTTTGACGTTTTATTAGCATAGATCTTCATAGCCCCATCCTAACGACCTAATCTATGTTAGGTTTCAGTATCGCAGACGTTAAGGAGAGTATCTAGCTACAAATGAATTCAATCAGATAACGATGTTATCTTGTATTAAGCAATACAAACAGAATCCGTGGGGTGTCTTTTGTGACAAAAATGATAGAAATTATCTGGATGACGTTCTGCAAGATTGTCATTGGATGAACTAAAGTTCACCGTGGAAAGAAAGTCCCTGCATATTTTTTGAAATTCAAGTATCAAAATGTAAAATAATGTTAACATATTATGTGCTTTTAAATTATAGTTTTTTTTATTAAATCAAATTCTCTAATTGCTTTCATTTCCAAACAATAGGACAGTAGGCTTAGATAACGTAACATAAGTACCTGTATTTTAGTTTATGATGAACTACGTCTATAGAAAGTTAACACTAGGTCTATGTATATTACTTTCATGTTCCATAAGGAAATGGAAGTATGGTCATGGCGAAAAAAATCGTGTTCGAGATAACGGCTGATTCTGATTGTACTACCCTCAAAACATGAAGAAAAGTCATTTTTCGAAAAGTGTCTGTGTGTGTGTCTGTCTGTGTGTCTGTGTAGAATTTTTTTAATGGCAAACGATAACAGCCGCAAATTCAAACAGAATCAAATAATTTTTTGCATACAGTCCTGAATAGTAGAGGACTCAAAGCGTATTGTTTTTGGTGAAGATCGGTTAAGGGAAAGTGGTAGTTTACCTTCAACATTTTATGTTTTAACAAGGGTAATATTTTCTATGACGAACGATAACTGCCGCACATTCACACAGAATCAAATATTTTTTGCATAGATTCCTGAATTGTAGAGGACTCAAAGCCTGTTGATTTTGGTGAAGATCGGTTACGGGGAAAGGATAGTTTACCTGGAACATTTTATGTTTTAACAAGAGTAAAGTACTTAATTTTGATAAATAAAGTATCCTGATAAGAAGATCATAATAATCCACTGTAGAAACGTAGATGAAATATATATAAATGAAGAGGCTAGTTGAACGGGGTGGGGGTAATTTTCTATAAATGAGAATTATAGTTGAAGAAGGAGGGGATAATTTTTTATATCTGTACTACGTTATCGGCAACAAAGAAGTAGTTTGTTGTTAAAATTCTTTCTCGGGCTGTTTGGTCGTAGTCCAATGTTTTCTGCAAAACCAGACGTTTCGACAGTGCCATCGACAGCTTCATCAGTGAAAATCGAGTGCGATAACGTGAGGCGGTATACGTTAGTGACCACAGTACTGTGGTTAAGGTTGAAGCAGTAAGTAGAAAGAAGTAGTTTCTATGGAAATATTTCATTTCGAAAATGATTTTAAATATAAATCTTAGAACATGGAAGTCATGTATGGTTCTCCATACCGATATTTTTAAACGCTTCATATAATTTTAATGTAATGTAATTAAATGTATTGTACAAATTAATTCATGTAAGTCAAAGACATAATAAAAAACAGTGAACACAGTTTTATTTATAAAACAGTTTTATATGTCACATTATGATTATAAATATCATATTTCAAATTTACATTACTATAGTAGTAGAATTAGGTTGAAAAAATAAAGGTATTGAACTTTGGTTTACCTTACAGTAAAGACGTGACTTTCTAGGCCAGGGTATTAAAAACTTAGGGACAGGGAAATTGAGTACTGAACAGAAACAAGAACTGTTCAAATTCATTTGGCATGAGACTTCATTATCAGTAATTGATAATGATATTTATTTTCACGTGAAGATTACTATTAACCTTACTATTTGATAACACAAAACTAACATGGCTAATCAAGAAATGTAGCAAAAAGTGTTTACATTACTATTAACAATTGTTTATAGTTGTTATTATAGCCCATGAAATAGACCCTATTCCAATTTCTGCTTCACGTTAAAGTTTTAGGATCATGGTGTTGTTATCTTTGCTGTAATACACTGGAAGTGATAATGACAACTACAATAATGGAAATACTTTTAAAAAAATATGAAAACCATTCAATTTACATCACTTTAAAAATTATAATTTTGAAAATTCAGATTAAACAAAAGTGACATAAAACGCGCGCGCCTACACATAAAGGAGCCGAATTTTCCGTAAACTTTTACTAACATGTTGTTTTAACACAAAACAAAATTGTAAAAATAGGTAATGGTTGTTCTTTCTATTAGAAGTATAATGGCTTTAAAAGAATAACTATTTTATGAATCTGAGTTCGTATGTTGCTTTTAATGTTGTTACTGGATAATTGTATATTTATTTATGACTTTATTATATCAAATTATTTTTAACAAAGCTGCAATTATGCAAACACGTGTATTGGATACGAAGAACTCGTTTGTCATGACAACTGTAACTGGTGTGATACTTGCTCATGAATACTAGCATTTCATCCCCTCTAAAACTGCAGTGTGCCCGTTGATGTTGGTAACACTGCCGGCTAGACATTACCACCAACAGACGACTGATCCGCTTCAGTCCAGAATCGAACGCGGTGCGGCGTTAGCGTTGTTGCGCGTTTGTTGTACATTCTCAAAAGTTATCTTTTTTAATTGTACGACAAACTGTTTTATTTTTTATTTGCACACAGACTTATTTAGTTTATTGAAGTGTTCATAAAATTGAATAACACGTGATTTCATTTATTCTGTTAGTACCTTTTAAAATTATTAGTACAGTTTTAAAGGTTAACCTAAACAAAATAAAGACTGGGGTAGTGTAATTTCTTGTGTTTATAAAAGTCGTTTTTTGTTTTACAAGGATACTAATCAGCGATAATGAAGAAAAATGCGTCTAGTTAACATCCTTGCTACAAAATAACGGTAAGAATGTAATTTTTGCAATTAATATGATTTATATTTATCAAACCCCCATTATTTTGGTTTTGAAGTGGGTCATTGTTATGGCATTTTAATGAATGTATTTTTGTAGGTACCCCCCCCAAAATGCATTTCTTTCAGTTTGCATCAACACCGCAGTACTTCATACATCTAGAAAGTTCATAATAATATAATAATAACATAATAAAAGTAACTACCATTATTAGTAGTAATAATAGTAATTACTATTACCTACTATTGTTATCTTTATGCGATATAGAAGTACGGACGAAAAGTGTTTGTTTATTTGTTATATTTACGTATTTTTCGCGTTCGTGCCTTCTGATGTAAGACATACAATGTTTGTATAAATATAACAGAAATAACATACGATATCAAAGACATTCGAAAAATTGTTCACAACCCATAGGTCACTTAAAGGATGAATCCAATAGTGTATTCAGGATCGCCTTTCCAGGATTCAGAAATGTTATTACAGAATATAAACGTCTAACTTCATTGTCAGTTTATAATCGTAAAAAAAGTACGAGTTCATGTATAGAAAGCACGTGCGCGCGTACACACACAACACACACACACACACACAATCAAATTAGATTTTGTGCTTCCGAAAACGACCGTTTGGAAACTTATTCATGGTTTGGGGGTAGTAAGTGTTGAGAACTGCTACATAGTCGTAGTCTTCTAGTTTTCTACAGTTTTCTACATATAGTTGTAACCTCAACTTTTAATTTTACTAATTTTTGTAATTAGTAACGTTTACTGTAATGGACTTTCTTCCAGAGATATTATGAACTGAAATCATTTGATTGAACTGGTTATTACTTGTGTAGGAAGCTGTTGATTTTTTTTTGTTCTAACCAATGTGCTATAATGGTACAATATTCAATACCATCTCGGTTGATATTGTCACATTAGTATTATCGAAGGCATATATACTGCTACTATTACTGTATATGTACTACTTGCGTTCACTACCTGTTGTTTCCGGCATGTAATTGCTAACTTCGTGATTTCATTTACGGCATAGGCTATCAAGTTTGAGTAGCTACCGGTATTTATTTTTATTCTATGACTATGAGAAATTCTTTCTCTAGTATACGTTTCGTTCATTGATCACTGAATTGGTCCCTATAAGCCAGACGTAAAAACATTTAATAATAATAATGTAATAAAATAATAATAATAATAACAGTAAGAATTTGTATAATCATAATGATGGTAAGGTAACAATAGTATTAGTAATTTCCGTTGTTCTATAAATTCCGTCACAGTTGTCGCAAATTAACTTATAAACAATTTGTGAGGTTAGTGCAAAAGGGACGCTGGCCTACGTCACAGTTTTGGCGAAATTGATGTGCATGCCATGAGAATAAAAATTGTAATTATAGGCTTTTGCGTCATAGAATAAAGAGCTTGTATACTTATGAAAACAGAGAAGGGTGTGTAAGAGGTTAAATACATGTCTTCACATCGTATAGGCCGAGTTATCGTAGGCCTATAGTAGGCTAACACAGCGAAATATTTGATACATAAAGGGAAACATTATAGAACTGGCCTAGAATATTATTCTACAAAGTAGGTTGAATTTTATTAGATTCTGAATGTTAAAACTGTTTTAAATAAAAGACACTTAACTGGATTTCATAACAACTAATACAAAGGGAGTGTTTTCTCTACACGTTATCTCGTGTAAATATCTACACGCCACCACTATCAAATCTACCACTACTGCTTATTCTATAAATACTAGCGTACTCTACTGTCTAATCGCTGTTGTTTCAAACGCGTATTAACGGTCACATATCAGTAATTGGCTATAGTTTATCTGCTACTTTTTTTTCTTCACTTCTAGGGTTTAGGTGCTTGGTCTTCAAAGATACCATTCCGTTGGTCCTCAGGTCTTCGAACACTGTTTAGCAATAAGTTTTAAAGGCTTGTATTACTGTGTTTTTTTTTAGATGTCGTTCTTTTGGCTTCATTTCCGTCTCCTTCGGTCTTTTGTTTTGTCATCCTTACACTTTCGATTTCTACGTCTTCTCGTCCTAACCAATCTTGTGCAGCTTTAGCCGTCCTAAAGACATCGATCTCTTACTTATCCCAAGTCAGAGACGTAGCCAGGCTTTTTTATGCAGGGGATTATCGAAGAATAATAAAGGGGATTATGCGATAAGCGCTGATAAGAGTTGTTGGTAGTGACTTATAAGACCCCTGTTGGTAACCTACCCAGCTGGGAATATTGTAAAATCAGTTGTGAAATTGTAAAATATGAAGTCTCAGTTCTTGTAGTTCATTTGCTGGTCAAAAATTGTTGTAGTGCCCTTGATCTTGAAATTTTTAAATTTTGTATTACTATCATTTCTAGCGTTTAGTGGATTTTTCAATTATAACATCGAAATTTTCTTCGCAAATTTTCTTGTCGATATGTGTCTTTTAGTTCATAAATATTGTTTTCAAAATAATTAAATCATAAACTTACTGTTAATGTTGGTTTTTCTATGTCAAATCCTTCAAACATAGTCGGGTGTTTATATGTATAACTTATGTGTAAATACTTATGACGATAATTTGGTTCGTGTCAGCAATATTCGTAGTAATAATAATATTAATAACGCGATACCATCAATAACGATAATAGGTCTATTCAGCATTTAAATAGTTCAGATATAAATAATTATCATTATTTTTATTAAGATCTGATACACATTACAAGTTTAACTATTAACCCCGCGCGAGTGTGTGTGTGCGCGCGCGCGCTCGTGTGTAATATATAATATACGTTTATTATCGTTGGTTGTAGTAGCAGCAGTAGGCCTAAATATATTTATTATCATTAATATTATGATTGTTATTATTATTGACATTGCAACTGCATTTGAAAAAAGTGCAATTAAGCGACAGAATATGATGTGAGCGGCAGTGAGACGGTTGTAGGCAACCCGGCTTTTATATAAGAGCCTTCTAATCAATAGTGTGGAGTGCGCCCAGCATAATCATGATACACTTCACAGTGGGCAGGTACTCTCACCGGCACAAGTACGGTGTTTCACTTGTATTCCCGAATGAAACAACAGTTTCGCTTTCGTTATTTTTTGCCAGTTTATCGTTTAATAACAGCGCAGGTGCGTTTGACGCTGAGCGCCGGTGAACCCCCCCCCCCCCCCCAATGGTATGTTAATGCCGTGTCTGAGAAAGGGGAAGCGAGGCCGGAAATGAGTCAGCGAATCGCGTCTACATAATTCTGCAAGCAGAATACATTATATATTGTTGCTACAGAGGTCACTTACCAAGTTAAATGGTATAACTCAGTCCGTTTACTACAATGGACTACTGTAATTATTGCTGGTTAATCGTTTTGTATTCCCGGATTTATTCCGGATAGGGTTGAGCCGGCACCGGCAGGCCCTGGCAGGCAGGCCGGGTAGGGGTACACCGGCAGTTACCGGTATAATTATAAGCAATACTGTAGCTTTCATTGCCAGTTCTATAACATAAATAGTAGCAGCAATAGCTGGTAAGTTATAGCACCTTAGTACAGTACTAAAATTGAGTTAGTCAGCATATTAGATGCGTATTTGCAGTCAGGGAATGACGTGGTGTAGTGATCACTTTTTGGATACACGTAAGACAAAATGTAACCCGACTTCCTGACGGTCACTTGGTCTGTGCGTAGGTTTCCAAATGGCCGGATTTTTATCGATCGCGGTATAGGCTCGTTTCTGTGACTAAGGGCGGGTGGCCGGTCGATAATAGTCAAATTAAACTGTAAGCCGGTATTGGTAGACAATACGATGAAATTTCGCTATGGCAAGGTATATTTAGCATCACAAAATTTTGTAGACTTCTGAACGTTGTACTGCTGAAAACAGAACTTTGTGTTTCAGTGAACACGTCAACGAGCAGTCCAGACTACTTTAAATTCGTTCAAGGAAATGTAGAGATGGTAAAGCTGTTACTTCAACTTACAAATATAAATGTTGAAAAATTAAAATTGTGGGCATATTTTAAATTGTTTGATCATTTCTACTGTTATGCAATTTTTATTTTATTTTTTTTATTCTACGCTTCCATAGTAGTGTTTTTTGTGATTAAATATTTGTAAGTAAAAAGTAGACTATTAATTTTTTTTCGTATTGTTAAATTATAATACTGGGTAAAACTGAGTAGAAAAAATATAATTCTTGCTGCATCGCATATACAACTAAACATGTTTTGTAAATATTGATAAGTAAAAAGAAACCTCCCTCCATATGGCTGTGGTCAGTATTTTTTATACCGCCGTTTAGCAAGCTTACCTGTAGGCCTGGTAATTGGTGTGTCGTTCCTTTCCCAAGTAATATCTCTCCCTGCTTGCCATTTCCGGCGTTAAACTGAACGTCTCTATATTTGAGACACAAATATTGTAAACACACACGCGCGCGCGCGCGCGTTAACACTGCGGGCATATGCAGTGACGTTCAACTCTTTTTTAGATTGCTAATAACTTCAGCTTCTCTAGTGCAAAACAAGTAAAAATACAGATTTACTCAATCAAGTTATATTGTGCATCAGGACGTGCTAGCTATTGTGTGCGATTCCTATGAAAAAGCTGCAGTAAGTTGCTTTAGGTGTCTGTGCAACATATGAAGCACTGGAAATTTGTCTTGAAAAATGCAGGTTTCTACAAAGACTGAACTACATAGACTATAGTCTTCAAAACGACTACTGTCTGTCGATCATAAACACAGTAACAACTCTGGAATGTAGTTATAGTTTGCTTTAAATACAATGCAGCAGGGTTGTGATTTTGCTGTAAGTTACCCTACGATCCTCAAAGGTTCTGCAGTAGCCGTCTCTAAAACGAAGTAAGCCTATAATAAGGGGCAGTAAAGATTAGAAACGCTACTCCCCCTTAAAATCTCAAAAGGAAAATACGGCAAATGGCAGAAGATTGCCAGACATACTTCCACGTCACCTTAAATCAAGTGTAGGAAATGCCCTCCTTTAAGAAATCTGATTTTTAGGCTCTAAAAAAACTGAAAATATTAATTTTTTGTGTTAAAAAACAAACATATTTGTTAAAAAGTTGAAAATATTTTCTTTGTGTTTAACATAATCAAACAGGTTGTAACAAGAATAATGTTTATAAGTACTCACCAAACTTGCTGGTAAACTCGTCAGTTCCTTCTTGAAAGTGTAATTAGAATTGCAGTGCACAATAAACACCATATAAAAATTGTTCATTACAAACGTATGTCGTTTATCACGGTAATATATTGTAGTAATATATTACCAATATAAGTAATGTAAGTAAACGTTTCCCAATTTAAGTAATACGCCCAATATTGGGAAAGGATCGTACTACGTCATATAAAGTCAGTCTGGCATACTTAATAAGAGGAACATCACTTACACTTACGTTCTCAATGTTTACTTGCTGACCTTTTAGAACTTGGGCAACTTTACTTACAATTTAAAATTCATTGATTTTTCAAACACAAATTTGAATTTGTATTTTAAGATTTCCATTTTTGATCCTGTGAGAGAACTGATTTTGATTTCAACAAAACGTATTTCATTAACGGTTTCTGTTAAGAGGATTGTTGTTTTTTCGAATTTTTTTAATCGAATCGCACAAGAAACTCAATTTGTCAGAAATATATGCCAATTCCTTCCTAACACTACTGTTTTTTAACAGATTTTGAAAGATCTGTGTTGACGGAGCATCTTTGTCCAATTCACAACAACTGACTTAACACTATCAAAATTGTCTGCATAATATAATATTGCAGAAAGCCAAGTCCCCCCAGCGAGTGACAATGGGTGTTAGTGGTAATGGAAGGTCAGGATTTTATTTTTGAAAAGATTAATTCTCGTAAAGGATTTAACAAACGCTGTCTTTCCAGTCGATACCAGTCTGTTCACATTAGGATAGAAGCATCGGATAGTCTTACATACTCTGTGTACAGCATACACAACACAGGTAACGTGTATCAATTTCGAATAGCTGACAGAAAGGGCTTCCGATGCTTTCTTCATATTCGACTCTAAATCGGTAATAAAAACCAATACATTATCGTACTTAGTGCCTCTTGGCCACAACAAATGCATCCTTTTGCTGAACAACGTAGCGACTGTAATATAGTTTGCTGCTGACATTTTTTACAAGCCAACAAAAATGAAAGTTCGAAAACTATTTCATTTTTAAGAATATCGATAACTAGCCTATATTTCCTACTTTTCTTCCAGACGAGTCCGTAGTTTCATTAACGCTTATCCATATTTTTCCATTTTCACACGCCGATTTAATATTTTCTAATGTTTCTTCATAGCAGTTTGGAATATAGTGTTTTCTTAAAGAAGATTCATCCAGGGGATCTAAGGTCGTATACTTCACGAGACAATTTCTAAGTACTGGATTGTTTAGTTTGTCTAGAGAAATGTCTGCTGAAATGAAACCTCTGAACGGAGGAACGCTGTTTTATGGAGATAAATTAAGGTACAGAATATTAAGTTCATGATGCTATGTAATTAAATCATAGAACAACGTGTAAAGTGAAAATCTTACAGGCTTCAGTTGTACTCTGCGATTAGCATGTTTAACGGTCGGGTCTTTTGTGTGCCAAGTGTATCGAGAAAACTCTGAAAGTGAAATGTCAACACAAGTAAGCCTACCAGCATCAGACGCCCACATTTGAAGAAAATAAAATGTGTTTGTTAACTTTAATGTTTTGCCATTCTAGTCACAATGCTAATGGATGTCTAATTATAATAATTGATTTTTTTATATTAGATACGTGTCTATACACGTATAAAAGTGTTTTGTCTTTCTGATAACGTTTTCACTGAGTTATTAGGGCTAAATTCTCTTAACTTGCTGGGAAATTTCAAACTTTAGCCTCTCGTATTAATAAAACTATGATAAACGGAAAACTGACAAATCAGATTAATTTTACAGAATATAAGAATGTAAAATTTTTTAAAACACTATTTGCATTGTACAATTTGTGCAGTCAGCTTGCGACAGGCACATACCGGTACGTGTCACTTGAAAAAACTTTTCTTCATTGGCCGTCATTTATTACTTAGAATTTAAGGCGTTACTGTCTTCGAATCGAACTTATTTTACAAGAAAGTATATTTGTAAATATATGTGAAACTTTAAGAGAAAAGTAACGAAAATAAGCAATTTTAAAATTATAAATTTATAATTGAGCAAGCAGAGTGAAAAGTAAGGTGATTAATGGAAAAAGGGTAGAAATAAATTTAGAAGACTTAAACTAAAATTTCGTGCTGTAACATTAAGACTGAGGCGAGTATAATGGGTGATTGCCGACAGGCGTAATTAACATTTTTTATTCGTACTCAACGTTATATATTTATCAGACCTCCAAATAAAAGCATTAAGGATTAATTCTTTCCTTGCGTCCATCTTGCCTGATCCGAAACGTTTTTCCTCTACACTGTGTCCATGATGGTTTTAAGACGCCGTACATAAAGTAGACGGTTTAAAATTAAAAGTACAGAGTATAACATGTATATAGCTCATAAATTGATAACAGAGTAGAGAACTGAAGATGAGTATGAGAAAAGCGTGTGTCTTATGTACGTAACTGAGAACTGTATCGAACTATCATAAGGGATTAACTGAATGTAATGAGAGTTATATAAAACTATAAACACAAACTATATGAAGTAACAAAGATTTTTGTTAGTAATTCATTTTTGTGTCTTCTTTTTGGTTTATGGATCTTCACGTGCCTACAGATGCCATAACTTGTCTGTATCAAATCTGAAGTTGCGTTGAATTACTCTTTTAATAATGATGTTAAAAATCTGCTGATGCTCCCAATTTCCGGCGGCCATCTCTGTTCGTTAAAACGTTTGTACTTTATCTTCCGCTGAATGATGGAACGTAATTTGTTCGTTATTTTCCAGTTTTAATTGATCTATTGTGAAATAAATCTCTTGTTGTAAGGGGAGTGGATATGAAATTTGTTTAGTTCTAGATTTTATTTAGTGTGTAAGAAATGCAATGTGGAGGAAGGACTAGAAAGAAACAGTACGGTTTCAAAAGATGGTGCCTGTTCCACCGATTCGATGTGGATCAGAAAAGATGATTCCCGGATCGTGGAAACTTAAAAGGCAATACTTAAAGAAGATTCTGGCTTCTGAAATTATCTTTCTGATGTTCGTTCAGGTCTGTAAACGAGACAACGTTACTAAATATGATGACATCCGATCACAGTACGGGTGCAGAAATTTAAGTACGCGATAAACGAAATTGCCAGTTCTACGTAAGAAATACTGTACGTAAAACACGAGAGCGATGAAAAAGTTATTTCATGACAACGATTCTCAGTCAAGACCCGGTTATTTTGATTGTTGTTGATGATGTATTAATAGTTATGGTACGTAGCTGTGGTGTTCCCAAACGGTTGACGTCCGCGCCGGTTTTCATATCTCTGCAAATGTCATCTCGCAGTGGCGGCCCGAGGGCCGTGCGAGCCGTGCTCCAGCTCGGGGCGCCAGGGGTGCGCCGCTTTGGAGGGGGCGGCGCTCAGCGCCGCGTAGCGCCGAACTGGTATTAAAAAAGACGGACTCCCATTTCATTTTAGATAGTTTTATTACTTTTTAGATATGATTATTATGAGAATGCTTGTATATTTAGCTGTGGATTTACAATTTTGCCCCTCTCAATACTTTAATATTTTTCTACTTGTCTACAAAAACTTCGCTCTCGCCTCTCCCTTCCAAAGGTCATTGTTGTTTCGTCTGCTTGTCGCATCAGGACATTCAAAGTAGAATTAATACTACTACAAAAACACGCAATATAATGTAGAAAAGTGACCATTACTGTGAAATTACATGATGCAATTCAATTATAATTAATTCGTGCTTTTCAATGATTTTTTATTTTGTAGCTAAGATAAGAAATACGTTCTTCATTTTAGTCGCAAAGATTCAGGTTTATATTTTTTGTTCTATTGTGTTGCGTTGGTGGTTGCCGTAGTGAAACATAAACAATGACGCATCACGTCTCAGACATAGACCTTCACCATCCTAAGATTGGAGGAGGTGATGGGGGAGGGGGAATATAGGTGGTAGGGGCGGCATATGTGTAGGGGGCGGCAAATTAGGACTTTGCACGGCCGCTGAAAAACCATCGGGCCGCCCCTGTCATCTCGTCGCGGATATTTTTTTTTGCACGTATTAACAATGCTGAAGTGAACCAATCAAGCATCCATGCGTATATATGCAGTTTCGATCTGCATTCCAACACGTGAATTTCAAAGGTCAGTATTACCAGCTCAGCGATCATATAAAATGTATCCACTGAAATAAATATTAATTCGTGCGCGTGTTGATTCTGTGCATTTGTTTGTATATCTATTTCGTGTAAGAACTTACAGTGATTATTTGGTGTATAAGAACAGAGCAGAAACTAAGCGGAGGAAATGACGTCCTTAGCAAGGCTGAACGCACACCGTCGAGATAGTAGTTAGCAGATAAAGCAGTAAGCCACAAACTAATTGGTCACATATGAAGAAACATGTGGGCGTTTACGCGTAATTATTATTTGTGGAATAATAAGAGTTCGTTTAATATTCGTTGCGAGAGAGACTATTAAATGCAATCAGCTTGCCATGTTAGGCTATGTTCCCGTATATGAAGTGGGACGGACAAACAGTTCCCACATATTGTTTGTTATTACTAAATTCCCAGGTAAAATAGTATAAATTTAAATATAATCACTAACTTTGTCTTTGGATTATTTGAATACTCGTGATAACAGTGTTGTGCTAGTGACATAATATTATTCGGATGAAAAATGAGTACATTTGTTCGCACTTTATGGACTTAATCATTTCTCAGCAACGTGCATTATACGAGAAAGGTATTATACATTATATGGTACATTAGCAATTAGCAAGGCATATCTTGAGACACACATGGTTGGCTCTTATTGTAACTGAAGGAACAGTGAAGAGAAAAAAAAGTACAGAGTTAGTGAAAGATTACAGTGCACGAAGCAGATTGCTGTGGGCGTGAACGCGGAAGAAATAATGAAAAAGCTGAGGAGATGATAGACGCTGCTGGCGAGTCCCTTCAAAACAGCTAGGAGACTGATGACTGAAGAAGGATGAAAATCACTGCTTTGAAGTGTCTGATGAAAGTCGGATCAAAACTGTTTGTTTTGTACTCGTGTTGAGGTATTAAAAGTGCAGTTTGGCGCGGCTGGACCTTGAAATGAGAGAAAACTACGGTACGTGCGAGATCGAAAAAGGTGTTCTCAGACAAGAGTCGCGTGTTGTTGTATAAGACACACACGCTAGCGGCTGGCTAATGCGACACTCCATTGGAAACACGATATTTTTAACAAACCAGTTTCTTTCGTACGCTCGTCTCCGCTATGCGGATTTCATCACCTTATGTGAAACATCTTGTTTCTTTCACTATTTTTTTCAAATATAGCTTTCAACTTGTCGGATCAGTTATATGGCATTTTCACATCACATCATAGATGTACACAGATGTTACTACACACACGCGCGCGCGCGCGCGCGCAGTAACGTTTACAATAGACTGCGCGCGCGCGCGCGTGTGTGTGTAAGTAAATCTTGTCTCGTACATAAATTCGATAACGTCAGACAGCCATATGTGATGCATGGAGTATAAATAAAGAGTGACGTATCGTGCAGTACTTAATGAGATACGACACTAATCTCAATAACATTCTCCAGTGACTTTTAATGTCCTGTGTTATTTTGCTTTCAACCAAGTAATTTTAATTATTCTGGAATTGACCGTGTGTCACGCACCAATTCCTTTTGTTACGGGCGCATTTTTTTTTAAATAGACTTCCATAAATAACGAGTTGTAAATAACAAAATAAAGTGAAAAATCACTGCAGACTTTTTTAAGCAACTGGTATAAAAGAATTAATCAAGCACTGACTTTGTTCTGCATTAAAAACGGAAAAAATACCCGTTAGGAATGGAATCGTCTTAATTTTAGCCATATTTATTTGGACATTTACATAATTTAAAACGTAGTGAAATAAACACAGAGAGGATATAGGCCAATGGCTCTTTTATAAGGGAAGGGAATATGGAGCACAAGTGTAGGTGTATGGAGGAAATAATTGACGCACTCAGGCTCACCAAAATTGATTGACAACGGACAGTGACCAACAGTCATTGAAGGGACAAGAGCCAAGCGAAAGCTTCAAGAATTACTGAGACAGAAAAGTTTCAGTCGACTAAGGGATCAAGACGGATAGACGGGTCATATCTCAATAGCGGACTGGGAGCGAAGGATGAAGAAGAAGAAGAAGAAGAAGAAGAATTGATATACATCATTGTATGTTTATACAGTAGCAGCTGAAAAAACAAAAAACAACATTAATAAAATTTCAGTAGATACTGTAGTATAAAGAAACATATCGAAATTTTTACTATACTATATTGAATTAGTATCATATTATATTACGGTATTAGATGTAATAAACGTTTTACAAGTAGTCTCCATTGTACAATTTTGTCAGTGCTGACAATATAATAGATGTACACTAACCAAACATTCGTTTACAACATTAAGCTGTTGAAAATCATGAACAGTATGAGACAACACGAATATGGGCAAAAATCTAACGAGCGTAAACGCCAAGAGTCGTGGGACCAGCGATAATGAGAATGACATTCTCGGACAACTCATCGCTTACAAATTAATGGGACACCATGTGTTTACACATAAGATTGAGAAGGCAATGAATAAAGTCCTAAATGATTTGCTTAAAAATCTGTGAAATATGTGGCGCGCACGCGATCCGTTAACAGGGCGAATGCCCTCTGTTAATACTGTACAGCATTGTGTTAATACTGTAACATTCTTATCGACAGAACATAACGCTCCTGATACACGATGCGAGTAAACGTATTTGCATAAACGTTAATTTGTAGGCATTTCTCAACTGTAGCACATTACATTTCTCAACTGTAGCACATTAAATTTATTTCAAAGAGCTAACAAATAAACGTCACCAATACGCACGCTGTCAGTATTATACAGATTATAAACAGATAGCTGTAATTTTCAAGTGAGGATTTTATGCATCCTATTGTCGGATACATGCATATATACAAGAGCTTAATAAGTTGGTAACAACCAATTGTAATAATCATAGTAAAAGGTATTTTAAAAATGTGTGAAGAAAGTGTATAAAAATGTTACTGAAAATATTTACTGTTTTTTTTAGCAAAAATATTCTTCGAGGCAGGAAAATAATTAAGCTAATAGTCCACTCATTATTTAGTAGAGTCTGTTCAACATTTGGGTCTCCCCCCTATCGCACTGGAGACTGCATTATTTATGTCGATAGAAAGTATTTCATTAATATTTACTGAAAATTCAAATAGTATATTCAGCTGGAATTTAATTGGTAGCAGATCAGTCAGCAAAATAATTAACAAATAACGAGTCTATTTTCGTCACTTATGTAAATAGTAATTACTTACGTGCAAAGGACATTCTCACAGCGTTCAAATCATGAAAAGTGTCAAATCGATTACACAATTACAATAATTAAGCGGTGTGTGCGTGCTTGTAAGCTTACTGGACTGTATAGTAACGAACTGAGCGAATGGCGCTAATTCTGAGCAATTCAGACACGAGAACGGTTTGTAATTGCATCTGATTAAATTGTTCGGACTTAACGTAAACGCACATAGGAGCTTAGACGTTTTCCTTTATGATAATTAATATCATTGGGGGGAGGCATAAGTTAGATTTAAAGTCGTACTGCAGTGATCAATGTCGCTTACACAATTAGTAATATTCATTAATGAATGCAGTTGTTATTAAAGTGTAAGATGGTTTAAAAGGGTGTTGTCTGTAATCGAAAAAAGAATGAGGGTCCAGACTCTAAATCCTATAATCATGATTAGTAAGGTTGTCCTGAACATACGTTCACTTACACAGTGGCGGAACTGAGGTGAAATTATTATTATTATTCATATTTTAAAATAACCTTCTTGAGCGACCAGGCCGGAGTGACGGCACTAATCCAGTTCAATTTGAACACAAGTTCTCGTAGTGACCAAGTAAATCACACCAAAAAAAGTTATCTTGTGGTACCCAAATTGAATCCGTAGGCTTGATGATTAATGATGAAGGATGACAAACATTTTAATTTGTATTTATTTATCACTTTAGTTGTTTTCATTTTTTGTTATTAGTATTTATTGAAAAATAACTAAATCATTAACTTTGTACAGTACGACTTTCGTGTGTCCTATATTTTTAAACGATTGCGTTATACTTGTTTGTTATTAGATGCTTCAGTATTCACATCAGCATCATATTACCTAAATATACGCTAGTACGTAAAGTTCCGTTATACAGTGAAACAGAAAGTGTGCATTAATTGCCGCAAAACGTTGACTACAAGAAACGATACTAAAGCGACACGATTGTTATAGCTGTATCAGAGTAGAAAATGGCACAGAAAGGGCAGAATAGTATCAAGGTCGGTTCGTAAGGTCACTGTACTCCTAACTAGTCACGATTGCAGAAAGATTTTTGAAGACGAATAACACACAATATCTATCCGCATTCGGAAGTTAATGACTGAATGTTTTGTGTCTTGAACATTGTTGTCTTGTTTGTTCATCATCTTCTTTCACTGCACTACACTTTATATAATATTGAAAACTTTCTCAAGTGAAACTTACTTGTCTGTTTTGTATGTAGAACGCGTTTCGGCGTCGTGTTCGCCTTCTTCAGCTTTGCGACAGACTGCCAGTACCTAGTAACGTTTGTTGGTTGGAAGTTATAGTGGGGGTGGTGTATAGAGGAAGGGGATTGGCGCGGGGATCCGAATTATTGTTTGTTTTGTGTATAACTGTGTCGAAAAGTGTATGTGATTTATATTGCAATTGGTCGTTTAGTATGTTGTTTGGTTGTGTTGTGTGGTGTTTGTATATTTCATACTGTTCAGCTGTGTTGAGTTTTCGCCCTTTGGGTAAGAGGTGTAATATTTCAAGATTAGTATCTATGTTGGTGTAGCTATGGTTATGTGTGTGTATGTGTGTGGCAAACGCAGAATGTATTTCATCCCGTTACACTGAACACTTAAAGGCCCTTTCCAACAACAATATACATTCTGCGTGTGCCACACACATACACACACATAACCATAGCTACACCAACATAGATACTAATCTTGAAATATTACACCTCTTACCCAAAGGGCGAAAACTCAACACAGCTGAACAGTATGAAATATACAAACACCACACAACACAACCAAACAACATACTAAACGACCAATTGCAATATAAATCACATACACTTTTCGACACAGTTATACACAAAACAAACAATAATTCGGATCCCCGCGCCAATCCCCTTCCTCTATACACCACCCCCACTATACCTTCCAACCAACAAACGTTACTAGGTACTGGCAGTCTGTCGCAAAGCTGAAGAAGGCGAACACGACGCCGAAACGCGTTCTACATACAAAACAGACAAGTAAGTTTCACTTGAGAAAGTTTTCAATATTATATAAAGTCTTGAACATTGTATCAACCTTTTACAAAATGAAGATAAATAAATAAGGTATAAATAGTATGTCGTGGATAATCGGAAGGTAAAAAGGAAAGAAGAACGCTAAGAAAAGAGTTTATTTCTCAAAATAATAAAGATGTTGTCATTGGTATCTGATTAGGGAGTAAGGAGAAAAACAGACGGGCAAGACGTCAGATCAAAGCTAGCAAAAACTGACTTCTGGGTTATGGATTGATGGCTTTTGGTGATAATGTTCCTGTACTTAATTAATCATACTGTGCGCTCGAGTGAGCGTTTAATCTTCTTCTTTTGTCAGTATTTCATAATCGAAGCCAGTGTGTATAGGCCTACGTTTGTATTTGAACCAAGAGACAGATGAATACCAAATTATGAATGCATTCTGAAAAGTTTTGTTCTTATAAATTGAACGTATAAAACATTGATTGTACCGATTAATACTTGGTACCGATTTACCTGTAAGTTGAGTCAAATTTATAAATGTTAAGTAGACTGTTTAGTCAAGTTGTTTATTTATTTCATTATTCTTTGACGATCTTTTGTTACTGCATTCTCGGCCTTCGCGATTGAAACTTTAAGAAATAGTTTCCCGACCTAATTTTAAAATGTCTGCACTCTGTTATTTTATTTACTTATGGTAAATGGTTTCTTTACTTATGGTTGTACGAGAAGCAGATTCCTAGTATAAGTGAAACAGCTGCGGGTAAATAATTTAACTGACACATGCACGCCAAACTACGCCTAGAAAGTTAATAACCTATGTGTTTATTAGTATGAAATTACTATATACCGTACTCATTATTATGAAACGGAATTGTAACGTCAGGAGTCTTATCGTGTGTGAGCATACTTTATTTGAGCGTAGTGATTTTGTTGTATCATTTACCTGTCTGTATTGATAAAACCTTATGCGTACTGGTGTGTGTGTGTGTGTGTGTGTGTGTGTGTGTGTGTGTGTGTGTGTGTGTGTGTGTGTGTGTGTGTGTGTGTGTGTGTGTGTGTGTGTGTGTGTGTGTGCGAGAGAGAGAGAGAGAGAGAGAGAGAGATTGTGTGATAGATATTCCACACATAGTTCGTCAAAATACTATAAATGAGTGATTCAACACATATATTCCCTATATGTGTGATACAACCTTAGACTACTCATTCGCCCCGGTTTTTTCATGTAGGAGGCGAAGTAGGTAGGAGTAACAGGGGCGGTTACATACTACCTGGTAGGAGTAAAGTTACTGTAGTATATAAAGTAAACAAATTTATTAAGATAAGCGTAATAAGTTTAAGGTCCAAAATCCTATAAACCACCAGGAAGCTTTGGTCACTGCTTTAGGCTGTGTGCATATTTTACGAACATAACTAGTACGAATTATCACATTATTGTAGTTTATATAGTACTCACAGGAGCGAGTGATTAACAATGTCAGTAAGGATGTTCACGTCAAGTCAAGGCACAAATGATTGCTTTCTTTCCTTACTATAACAGAACTCTATAAGGTAGTGTCATTTTTTAAGAATAATGTAGATGATGATTCTTAATCATCAAAATAAACGTGAAACGTGAAACGTGAAAATCTGACATGTGGCTTTGTACATTATTTTGAACGAAATTTCGACGCAGATGTCTGCTGACAGTTATAACATTTGTAAGCTTAAGCGGTCTAATGGACGTAGGTAGGCCTATATTAGATAAACGTTATAAAAAGATCCTTAAATTCGTAGTGACCGTCAATCAATGAATTTTTCGGTGAAGGGTTTGTGGGGATCGCTAAAAACTATTACACAAATTTTAACTTATTTGTGTCGACGTTTCGACAATGTTTATTGTCATCATCAGGACCTGTGTATGAATACAAAATAAATGTCAAACACAACAGAACAATTATTCGAGTGAACGTGTTGTGTATGTGGGTGTGTGTGCGTGTGTGCACGTGCGTATGTGTATGTGTGTATCCTTGTATATGTGAAGGAGTTGAGATAGTTTATGTTACATCTTCAAATGTTTTCTTTAAAGGCAACGAGAAAATTATAATATCATAGAACTTAATTTATACAATATAACAATTTAAATTACTCATAATGTAATGGTATTTTTTAATGAATTATAAAAGCAGTAATAAACAATTAAATATTAATTAAACAATTTTGTCATACACAGGTCCTGATGATGATAATAAACATTGTTGAAACGTCGACACAAATAAGTTAAAATTTGTGTTATATTTTTGACCGATCCTCATAAACCCTTCACCGAAAAAAAAGTTATAAAAAGAATTAAAAAGAAAATATTTACTTGAATTCCCTTAAGCATGTTAAAATGTTAAGACTGTAACGGCATAATTTTAATTTATGTTACTGATAAATGAGAGAGAATATAGAAAAGATTATTTAACTGATTGCTGAAATTAAATTGTTTTGAGTTTGCTCGGAAGTCCCTGAATAATTCCACAATGCTAGTTTTGGATGCAGAACGTGTATTTCATATTGAAATTTTATTATTTTGTATGTTTTAATAATTAAGGAATTTGAAAAATTGAAATTTTATGGTTCTGCTGAATAAAAAATAAATAAATAGTGTGTTATCCATAGAACGTCAGCGTTTGTCATATTTCATTACACAATTGTAACAAATATTTGCCATATCATGTTGAAACGCGTAGCCTATTGTTTTCGAACAATAACAATAAATTGTTATTCTTCGCAACGTTTTTCCGATTTGTTAAGAAGGCCAAACGCCATGTGTGTTTGTGGAGGATTTTTAATGACATTATTGTGAATAGGGAATTAACGAACGCAGAGCGTACGTGGTACCATCTTAACGGAAACATAACTCGATTGATCTTCACATTTATTTAGTCTGGTTGAGTTATGCAAGTTGATAATCTTGGTTCTAAAAACACAAAGATTTTGGGCAACTAATGTGCAACGATTCTCTTGATGAGTGTATTTAAACCTGGCAGTGTCTGTACTGTGCTAAACGATATCGCAATTAAGCCGGCAAAACTAACTACAGAACAGGTGTAACAAACGACTTTGATGTCGGAGTTTGAGGGCCGTAAAACCATCATTTGGGTACTGTGTAATTGTCGATTATTTGGCAGTTAATTATGTATTCCTCATTACAATAACATGTTTTGTCTGTTCTTTTGATTATCAATCTTTTCGTTTCATCGAAGTTGATAAGGTTTATTTGTTTGTTGTTTTGCCGTTCTGGAATGTTTCATTTTGTCCGCTTGTCTCCATACTATATCTATTATAAAAGTGCCATGCATCTACTAAAAATTTTCTATAATTCATTATCGAGTATGTGTATCTCTATTGCCGTTGCTTATCTCAAATATATTCCTTTCCCGTGTAAATGTTTTTAATCGCAGCACTGTTATGAATGCATATGTACGTGGACATTAGTGGTTATCTATATGCGAACACAATATAACAGAATCGGAACAGAGCATGCGATTTAAAGTAGGATATGTTTGGCCAAGAATGAAAAAAAACTGAATTAAAGAAAATCGAATTAAAATGTAAATCAGCACTAAATATGTATTTTCTGTAACCTGAATCATTACAAATCGTAACTTCGGTTACTCCTTAAGACACATAATTCATCTAAATACCCTACACACCTTATTCGAGGTGAGAGTCAGATTCTTCATTATATATGGGTACTGCGCTATAAGAAATCCTTAAAACCAAACTGAAACTGAATTTAATGCAGATAAGTGCTTTGAAGCAAATGCTCATTTCTAGGACTTCCTGATATATCGTTGACTAGACATTGTTCTTAAATCAGTAAGGTAAACTTTCTTTAATTACATTTTCGAATTAATTGACTCTTCTTATTAGCTAGTGCTGTTTGGTTGTAAATGTGTAAAACGTTTGTCCATGTGGGTTAAGTGTCGGATGATTTTGTTTGCCAGTTCCGCGATTTCTGTGTTAGTGCCATTGAAAGTGAAACAAATAAGTTGAATGTAGTAGCTACAAAAGTGAATTCTTGGTGAGTGAATTCCTGTGAAAGACGGGCTTCATTTGTGGTTTGGGATATGTATGTGTGTGATTGACACCTGTTTGCTTGTAAATGTCATTTAATAATATAATTGAGTTATTTTTTATCATTATGAACTGCATGTAGTGTGTATTGGGATATTTACTGACGAAGAAAAATGCTGAATTGAATGAAGAATGTGAGAAAGCAATTAACAAAACCTGCGATCGTTCACTGTCTACAATATATCCTAGGTCGGCGTATTCACATATTGTCACCTAACATTACAGATATTATTTTAGCGCTAACATGCACTCACTTTCTCTAATTTGTGGCTGTTTTACCAGCGCACAACTCACATAACAGAAAAACCAGGGTACTTGCAATTAATGCGTAGCTAAAGGAGCCACTACTTGAACTAAGTTAGTATTTGAACTATATATGTAACCATTTAAATCCGGTTACCGTTTACAGATCAGATATATTCATTCACTGGGGATGTTTGAGAACCTCTGGCTTAACAGGTACTGTTGTATGTGAACATATTAAAAAAAGGTAAGTAGCGTCATGAAATATTCGGTTAGGCGTTTTTGTGTCTCCACAAAGGATTGGTACGCACGCATGAACGTTAAGTAAATATATCATGTTTTAACCATGCGTTGTTTTGACTGAGTTTTGACAAATCGTGTCACGTTTGTGAAAATGTTTGTGGAGTCTGCGTGTAATTGAAATGTGTTTAAACTAACATTTAGAGGTAACAAAAAGAGATTCATTTCAGTGCTGTTGTGTTTGAGTAAGTACAGTACACAGAGATAATTGTGTTTACCACCAACAACTGCTTTCTGTCGTCCAACACAAAACAAAGAATGTCACCGTCGGAGCGTCTGGAATACTGAATTCAGCCCAGTGTTGTTACCTTGGCATCGATTCCCTCCCTATGCAACCGGTATTTACTCGGAATTTTTGTGTTTATATTTCCTGTTCACGTCTGCGGTTTAGCATTCTTTTACAGCAGATGTACTAGTTTAGTTTTCTTTTTAGCAGATTGCTAAGTCCTGATGTCTTTTTGCTTCTTCACGACTGTGTACGATGAAGTCGTTGTTAAGAGTGACAGTGACTCACACTGAGCATAGGCACTCGTCGTATAATCGCCTTGAAAACGACAATGATTTTTGTCGAAACGTTGGCACAAATACTTTAAGTAGTGAACAGTTACATGACCTGATCTCACTAAATCATTAGACTGAACATTTTAAAGAACATATAAACATAAATCATATTATAAACATTCGTTGGATGTAAATTAATACTAATCTGCGCATAAGGTTAATAAAATGAATAATAAGTAGTCTATTTCTTAATGTAATCGATAATAACAGCATATACGAATGAGGTAAAATGTTACTGTTACAGGAATAATAGGTATCCTTGTTGAATTCATTAGCACTTGCCCGCATTAGCAGAAGTGTAGTTCCATTCACGGAGTGTTTAGAGTAAATTCATCACTAATATAATAATAATAATAATAATAATACTCTTTATATAATAATAAATAAACGATGTCTTTAAAGTTAAAGGCTTTTTATACTGACATTAAATTGTTGTGGGAATGTTTTTTTCACAATAACTTTACATTAGGTGCATTTTACTGTACTTGTAGTTAGGAATTGATACTGACAAGGAACATACATCTCTAATTGAGATGTAACGGTAATTAGTTTTTAACAATGATATTAAAATGCTAAATTTATTTATAAATGGTTTTAAAAAATAACGTTATAGCCCTATATACGGGTAAATATAAGAAGAAAAATTATCAAACTAATATGAGACGTTGAATTCTTTAATACTGTTCTGTCATGTAAATTAAAAAATGTCAATGTCATGTCTGTCATGTCGGTTTAAAGCAAACGTATTTAATGGCACGTGTGTGAATATGGCATCGTTCGGAAGTACCCAGATATGGCGTATGCTATGTACCAAATACGGAATATGCGCAGAAGTAGTGTTTACAGCAGCGTATATGTGTGCGTTTGCTGGAAAGTATAAACAAATTCTATGAATTTCACTTAATTAACTACTCGTAAAAGCTGCAGCCACCGAAGTAGCTCAAGGCTTTGTGTGAAGTATTCTCTCCCGACGTGCAGTGTGAGCGAGTGAGAAGTCAGGGTGAGTCGAAGAATGGCATTTTTCACCAGCCATTAAAATCCCACTTAAGAACGTTAAAATAAAAATAAAACAAGACCAGAAACTATTTTAAATATACATCTTGTTTTTACTTAATTAGTAAACTTTGTATTTTTAGATAAAATGTATTTCAAAATACTGAGCCTTTGTAAACTTGCCCTGAGGTGCTGAATGAGAACTGTTTTAGTATTCTTACTTTCAGCAAAAAAGTATAGTCGATTATCATGGAAATTGTTAGCCATTTTTGTTGCTTGCCTTGTCGTGTGAAACCGTCATCACGTCTTACTTTGTACATTCGGATATAGAGCGAAATGGTCGAGTCTTGTTTTTAAGATGGAATACAATAAAACAGTTTTCTCGGATGGACTGAGACCTAGACGACTGTCAGTAGGAGAGGGTACTGGGTGATCTTAACGAAATAAAATTATTCATCATCCACGATGATGGACGAAACAAACGGTTGTAGCCGAGGACGGTTATAGCCGTATGAGCTTGTTGCATCCACGAAAACGGAAAGAGAAAGAAGACGATGGTCAGTTAACAGGCGATGATACTGAAAAAATAATGCTCTTAAAATCACGAGTTGTTCATAAAATGTTTTCTTTATGAAAACTTTAGGCGCTCACAAAATTACTTTTAGTTTCATTAACTGAGTGAGAGAGTGGGACGCGTGCGCGCGTGCGAGTTAACCACGGTCACTCTGCAACGGTGTATCTGTTAACTATAATTACATCCTGCAACATTTCCGTTTGCCTTTGACAATGTGTTCTGTATACAAGCTGTGTTCAATATCTGTGTAGGCCTATACGAAAACGGAGCTGCATTCACAGTTCGCATCGAACAGGCAGAATTCAAAGACGGTCCAGTAATTCGCCGTAGTAGTAGGGCCTACTAAGTTAACAACACCGCCCGCTAACTAGCGTCAGTAGCGTTGTAATTGTTTGTCTCAATGACAGGCATCGCGGAACTAAATTTTATTTATGACTGGTAGAGTGAGTCACCGGGTTGTCTAAGCTCTGTCTGCATCAACCCAAGCGCTGCCAATAACCTTGCGCGTAGTCCCAAGTACAGTAAATGTAACTGTAACTTTATGTAATTTTTTGTTCTCAAAGTAGGCCTACAATTTATATTACCTTATAAAGTTATTTTTTTCTTCACCGCTTCATATTTCGGACAGTTTACCTGTTCCTGTTCCCATCTCGTATGTTCTTCCTTTTCAGTTGCATATTCCCTTGGTTTCTGATTGGCTGTTTGTATGCATCTAGTCAATATTATTTCACTCTTATTATTTTATCTTCTGCTTCGCGTTGGGGAATAACATTCTTCATTTATTGATATGTACATATTTACTTTGTGATACAATACACAAGTGTAGGCCTATATGTAGTACTATATTAACATTTTGTTAGAAAAATTAATTATTTCAAGTTCTTCCCCAATTATATTGTGTGGTTACCTTGTATCTTTGATTGGGTCCTTTCATTCGCAGTAGAAACCGAATCTTTAAAACCTATATCCGTCTTTTTTGTACCTTGTTGTAATCCATGTTTCATTATGATTTAATATAGGCCTACTATTATGATTTAATAATATTTTATAAAAAAGCTAATTTTAAATCTCAGTTGTCGTCCAGGTTTCGTCTATAGGACGGATAACGAGTGGATTGTATAAAATGCAGGCCTGTACTAAGATTCACTTTTTAATCTGGTAAATGAAAAACTTAATGTTTGAATGAAAAGTGAAGTATATGGTTCTTGAAGACAGATCTAAAAAAAGTGTCCATACGGTACAAGTAACACCGTCGATTAATTTAAATAATTTTTTTAGAAAACAGTGAGAAAGGTTGAGCATTTATGGAATCTTTGTTTTTTTAATTTGTGTTACTTTCTGTTGGTAGTGTCGCTAGTTAGGGTACACAGTTATAGAGCTTGACCCAGGGCTTCGTCTTAAGTCGGCCTGATTTCTCGGTAACTGACGTTTAGTTTCAGTTAAAGATCTTGTTGTTTGATTTTGTGCGTAGGACGTGAAACTCTTGCTTGCTCTAGAGCGTATATTTTTGGAACGTTTAAATCTACGCGCGTCTTTTGGCTGTGTTTATCAAAATAAAACTCAAGTTTTGTTGGAAAGTAGCGTTTTTATTTGCTTTTAAACAGTTTTTTAGTCGTACTTCTTACGTTTTCTAGTCTTTGTGTTAGCAGACTAAACAGAACGTTTCTCTTGGCATGCGCACATGTACAAAATAACAGTACCAACAATAATGGAAGTTTTTAATCATAACGAAGTGATGTACAATTGGTTAGAGTAATCCAAACTTGCGAAATGCGATCTAAAATCTCTCAGTTCAAGTTCATAATATATAGATCTAAATAGTTGACTATGCTAGACAGACAGCTAGACTGCTTCATTGAAGTAACACAATATCGTTTGATAATTCATTGACGGCGAGCGGACCAGCTGTGTGTCTGACCATTAATTAAACTGCAGTCGTCAAACGCCGCCTCATTGTAACCGTCATATTGTTTCCGCTATATTATAGGCTACACATATTCTCGTTCATTCATTACATAACTGATAACAATAGTGCCTGAAAATTATATTCTGTGAAACATATATAAAATGTTCACTTTCCTACAGTGTATTTTCAGCATCCTCCCTCTTCTTGATTATTTTTGTTTAATCTTGTAACATTTATTCGTATGGTGAGGAGGGGGTCGCCAGCGTCTACTTTGGCGACCACAGCACGTCAATTATTTATTCTCAAATGTCTCAACGTGTAAAAGTATTTCAAGTGCAATACAATACATTAAATTGAAAAAATCGAAATTTATTGAGAAATTTAGCATTTTAATTCGAAATGTCGAAACGTGGGAGCCGAAAATAACAAAAGTCCATCACAATCGTTTGTTAGAAGAGAGACGACACAAAGTTCCGCTGAGTGATTGCGGAAGTAGCGAGAGAGGTTCAGAGTGGTCGCTCGGGAGTAAATTAAAGGACTCTACAGATCGATACAGTAGAATGTGTCAAGAAATGTGTATTATCATTACAGGGAGGACGGTCACATATATTCAGTCGGATTAACGAAAAAACGACATAGCAATAGATCAAGGGTAGCAATATGTACGTACGGATGATTATAAGATTATAAATATTACGAGTTGGTTAACAGAACTCCATAAATCGTTTACATCCAACACGTTCGAACAAGTATGCGATCGGCTATAGTTTTAAAATCATATGAAGTCAATCGCGAAGGAATACGATTTACTGGGACAACACATTCCGGATAAAGAATTGGAAACGTTCGAACTGAGTTCGACGTGCAGAAAATATATTAATAGTGGTAAACTGTCAACTCTGTCGAAACGAACGGTTTCGCCTGTCCAGAATATTAACACATTTGCTGTCACTGGATCCCGTAAACGAGAGACTGATATCGTCGTGTTTGCCGTTAGCGACACAGGATCAATATAGTCTGTCACGTTTTTAAATGTACTAGCGGTTGTATTTGAATTTGATGCTTGTACATTACCTACATGAAGGTAGATCTTCGTTACTTAGTTCGCTTACCACATACATCTGCCAGCGATTATTAGAAATAAATAAACAAGGTATAGTGTAATTTTTTTTTCATTTATCTTTCTAGGACACGATGTATTCTGCTCGGTGACAAACGTGTATGCTCTGTATGACGATGGTTGGCGTGTGGACCCTAGCCTACCTGCTGCCTCTTCCCCATTGTAATACTTCCGCCCGGGCTCGACAGCAGCTAATTGCCGCGTGAGTCACCTCACTGTGCGTCCAGTATGAAACAATTTTTTTTCGCCTCGCCCAATACTGGTAAAATTTTGTTATATTTGAATCAGCGAAATAATACGATGAAAATGACACCAAACACGACTAAAAAATATTAAATTTTAAGGTGTTTCAAGGTAAAAGCTCAACAACTACTTTAATACACATCTTCAGTACGTAGTGCTTTATAACGCCCAATTTTTAATATTCCTTAGTCGTGTTTAGTGTCATTTTCATCGTACTATTTCGCTGATTTCAAATATAACAAAATTTTACCAGTATTGGGCGAGGCAAAAAAAAATTGTTTCATACTGGACGCACAGTGAGGTGACTCACGCGGCAATTAGCTGCTGTCGAGTCCGGGCGGAAGTATTACAATGGGTAAGAGGCAGCAGGTAGGCTAAGGGTCCACACGCCAACCATCATCATACAGAGCATAGGTGATTACAATATATTATAATAGTTATATCGCAATGTATTCCAGTGTCGCTGTGGAAAATGAAAAGAACATGCGTACGGAATACGTGGAGACGGAGAGTGATGTATTAATCAGTAATATCTCCATAGCGTATTTGAATTTAGAAATCGAGATATGGTCGTTGTTAACGTAGAGGGTCGAGTTTCGTACGTACGTACACCTATTCGTTTGTAAAACAGCTCAACCAGACAATGTAATAATCATATTAATCAACGTCACAATTTTATTATTACTTGGTAGAGAAAACTGTAACGGTAACGTTAGTAGAAACCAGCCGTGCGTGTGTGAGAGAGAAAGAGAGTGTGTGTGTGAGTGAGTGAACAGGGTCAGTGTCACGAGACCACACCCAACCTCTGCTGCCGTGCTATTGCAATAGTATAGATATGTTCTTACAGCACTATCTTCTCTACATTGCTTCAGTGATAATTACGAAATGAAGACAAGGATTTGCCTGGTGGATTAAAGCTGTAATTTAGCTGACGGATAACTGAAATTTTAACATTGAAAATGTTTATAAGGATGTGTCGCACATTTGCGGCCGATCGCTGGTGCGTGATCGAAAATGGGAACCGGTGAGTTTCCATAGAAACTACTTCTTTCTTGTCAATAACGTAGTACACATATAAAACTTCGCTTATGAATGCGACTACATTTAACTTATAATCTGTACATTGGTAAATGAAGAATGAATTCATTGATTGATGAATGAACATAAATATATATATTTTTTAGGTTTATTGAAGCATTTTCAATGCCGTTTTCTGTGCATTGCATTTGTGCAATGCCTGTAAATTTTTATGAATAATGAAGTATTTGTAATCGAAAAAATTATCCGTGTTAATTTGAAGTTCTTCGTTTTTATTGTCTGAACTCTGAAGCTAATCAGTTTAGTCTTAAACTTAACAAAACAGAACTTTCTCCAGTCATGTTTTATTAGCGAAATCAATGCCAGAAGTTTCGACCATTCAGTGATGCGGCATCATCCTCAAAGACTAGACTTCTGATTTTCCTTTGGATAGCATGACAACCCTGTTTAAGGTTAAGTTCGTATTTTTTTTTTCTGGCAGAAGTGGTTGGCAGCCTGTTGTTTATTCTGTCCATACAGAATAAACAAGTGGCTACACTGACATGTAGAACGACTTTTTCTTCGTATGTAACTCTACCAAATTGCAAATTGATGGTTCAAAGGTTGTAATTTTTCGTCTCTGGAACCACATTGATAACGCATGTACCACGAATAACACAGTTGGTAGTATTAGTTTCCGCTCAGAACGTCTCTCGTAGAACGGATGAAACGTTATGTTAACAGCTGTACGAAATATTAACCGGGCTATTAAGCCGTGATCCAATATTCACATTTTTTTAAACGGCAGACGTTTCGGCCGCAGCAACGGCGACCACCTTCAGTGAACCGGGAACAAGGTAGTAATGCCGGCTAATGAAAAACTGAGATTAAAGTGAAAACAAAAGCACACTTCTATGAAATAACTTCTGTTGCGGCTGCTCACGATGTTTCCGTGTCTCGGGCTACGAAAATTATTCCAGTCACGTTGTTCTGATCTCCTATTGGCTAGATTTTAGTATGTGTAAGCGCCGGCCGCCAGTATTTATTCAGGGCTAGGGCTGAATTATACCGGACACATTCAGTATAATTTCGATTACCAAGGCACCAGAAAGACGAAGAAAATTGGAGAGAAGGCATAGGCAAGGGGATTAGAGATGGACAGAGGGGAGGGAGATAGGGGAAGAGAGATAGAGAGGTGGGTATTAGCGGAGGATCTGTGCACGGACAAAGAAAGAGGAGGTTGAGATCCTAAAATCCGATTTAGAATGTTGTAAACCGACGTATAGCTGCCTCATTTTAACCGTTGCTGTTGGCAATCAAAGCGAATGTAAATCGTAGCTAACCATTTTTTTTATCTCTACCAATGGTCTCACGCTTTGACATGCTTCTGATTAAGAGGCTACACCATCAGCATAGTGACGACGACAGGACGGCTCAGCTTCATTTAACCATAAGCCGATAAGCTGCAGTTTGGTGGCAACGCCGCGACCATGTGGACTCGATGTGACGATGTCGTTTTACTAACGGGACAATCTAATTGGTGCAGAGACATTGTCGGGACAGTGCCGTACTTTCAAGAACACATTATGACGTAAAGGCTTCCGATTATTAACCGTTTGACTGAGTTAATATTACGATATATTCATAAATATTCTTATTCGGATAGTTGTACAGTGAATTTTTAATCTTATAGATGTGTAGATAAATATGTTCTTGCTTCAACTGTACTTTTACAAAAAAATTATAAATATTCTTCAAGCTGTAAAATTTAAAATTCAAACTCACGTAACTATAGATTTATTAAAAATACAGTTTATTGTCATTATTTATTTAATTTAAATGTATTATTAATTCGCCCTAGTTACCAAGAAAAGCAACAAGTCAAACGTAATTTGCTATATAAACGTGTCCAAGAAAACAAGCAAAAATCTTTATATTTAGGGATCTGCACGTGTGGTGATCGTGAAGTTTCCAAGGAAGTTTTAACGAACAAGTGAAGAGTGTGCAAGTTGGGAACCGTGCAGAGGTTTATTCATAGTTTACATGCCCATTGAAATAACTGTACATTTTAGTTCTATCCTTCAGCACAATTCCCGGGCGTTTAGTATGCATTTCGTTCATGATAACAATAGATTTGTTCTACCATTGTTAGGTTATCTCTGAAAATTAAGAACAATTTTCAATGCAGCGTTTGATTTAAGACCATAGTTGTTTGAAACACTTTATGGATACTTTCATCGTAAAGTTTGCTCTATAAAATTTGCGTGCAATCATTTCTGTCTTTAAGTTCCTTTGTGTATATTATGATCATGTAATTAAATTTTATTTGAATTCTTTAATCGCAAAGTGACCTTTTATGCAGTTATATGGCCCTGAAAATGTAATTAATATTGTTAAATTATTATAGCAGCTTATTTGTATTTAGAAACAATTTAAGAAATAAATACAAGATTTTATTTTTAAAAAATTACCTGTTACAGAAGTTATAAAATGTCAGTGACGCTTCGTTCATGTGGTCTCTGCAGGGAATTTGTTGCACTGCTCACGTTCCACCCCGCACAAAACATTCCTTATGACACGCATCAACTGACTCCATAATTTACTATAATTCCAGCCAAACGTTTCTACCCATTATGAAGGTAGTTATATCTGAATTATACGACATAACTGGATGTCAAAATGCGTGGTATTTGTTAATAAAGTTCATAACGTAGAATTATTCATAGCCTATTTAGAAAGTCATTTGCTGCATACGCAAATACGTCACAAGTAATTTTTTATACAAACTGTGTCAGCGAAAATCACTTTATCGCGATATATTAATAAAGTCACCGCTAGCGTTTCGATCACGTCATAATGTGACATCGTCGGTGGCTACGTTAGCATGTACGATCATCGGCGATGATTTCATAGTAAGATGTGATTTTCGCCGAAAGAGTGTCGTGCGAAAGACTGGTCATTCAACTTGCGGATTCTTACGAACGAGAGATATTTACTGAACACGAAATTACTAGCGTTGCTCTCGGATCGTACTTGAATGTTAGTAGGAACTGCATTAAGGTCAGGAGTTGAGTCGTGGCACGTTCGTAACTAGTGATCTCTCTCATTAGACGGAATTCTAAAACGTTTGATACTGATGTTATGTATTCAACTTACTAGTACGTGTTAAAAGGAATTTGTTCTGTTGAAATTTAAGGACGTATTCTCATTCCAAATAATCCTGCCTTTCTTGCGATAGTATTCTTGCTTATGCTCGGAACAGCTCGGATTTTAGTTGCCACGTGTGAATCGGAGTCGTGGGCTCTGAATACTGCGCGCCGACGTAGAAGTGAGCTTTTGAAATGTTTAACTTCAGAAATATTTTAGTATCTCGTGGACTGCCCGTAGAATTAATGCTTCAATTATGGTTGGACTGAAATTATACGCTAAAGACTAGGGCTGCTACCAACTTTACAGAATTAAAGCCTGGTCGTTCAAGGCAAAGTAGATGGAAAGAGGACTAGAGGTCGTCACCAGTCCACTATCGAACAGCTTGAAATGCTGGAGTATTGATGTATGGAGGATGTTACGAGAATGGCGTTCGGAAACAGCAACGACGAAGGGGACGAAGAAGATGTTTTAGCAATATTTCTTTGTCGTCTACTTTCTCGAAACTATAAGTCTTCTCCTTTTTTCTATTCTCAAAGAGGAATTAGGCTCCTGGCTGCGACAGAAATCATACTTCTTTGTTCTACGATGGCTGTATAAACTGCTTATATAAAAAATATATGGCTATATGAAAGTTTGTAGGAAACCCCGGGCGGCTTAAAAAAAGTTAAAACCCAGGAAGGATTTGGTTCAGCGGAAGGTTTAAGCTCATGTTATTCTGAATATTTGTTAGCAAGATTGTTACAACTGTACAACTGAGATATATGTCTTATACGAGTTGTGTTTTATTAAAAGTTGACTAGTGTTGTTTGGAGTGACCAAGTAGACCTATGTCAACGAGAATTTGACAGATCACAATATTCATCCAACTTGACACCAAATGAGTGTCCGTACCATAATAAGCAATTGCGCAACAATTATTCTTGCGTAATGATAGGTTGTATCTAATGACATTTAAACTGCACGTATTTCATAACTACCCTAGCTGCACGTAGTGTATCAGTGAAGTAACTGATACTTAATGACAGTGCTAGTCCCCCCCAGTGACGTCAAAAGTGTTATACTCGTATATTATATTGGTATTAAAAAAGCGGTACCACCAATAATACTTATATTAAAAAGAGATTACAGTATGATACATGGGACTAAGAGCTATTGTAAATTTATTTTTTCAAATGCTATTGTATTTGTAAATAATCAGAAAGCAATTGTGACGGTGAGAAGTGGATATGCGTTGGTTTTTTGTGACCGACCTCACCATGTTCTAATTTAGCCCCCCCCCCCCTGTAAACATGTTTCAGATCGACCCACTTTATGAAGTTAATGTTCTTTGAAGTATCTCCTTCTTCATTCAAGTTTCCGATCAGCTTCAGAATTCTTTGAAATATTGAAATAATAATATTGGTATCGTAAAGATTTACCAAAAATGCGAAGTAAGTGTAGCTTACTTAGGCCTATCTACGCACATTTACCTACCATTCATTTTTCAACGTTTCTCTAAGTAATTTTTCAGTTTCTATAAATATATTAATCCATGTCCTTAGCAATCAAGTTTTTTTGGTAATTTATGATATCTTATTCGTCCATAACAATTCGGAAATTTGTTATGACTTGACTCTCATATTTTTCGGCTTTTCTAGTTTAAGCCTTTAATTGAGTATATTATTAACTTACTGTTGAGCTGAATAACTTACTATGTGCTGAATAAGAAATCGAACATGACGAATGCAAACTCAGAAATCTGTCCGGCTTAGCATATAACAGCAACTTTTCTATTCTATGTTTTACAAACAGTCGTTCACAACGTAGATTGCCAATGAGAAGCGACAGCCATGTGTCGATACAGATCTTTTTTTATATAAATATAAATAATTGAAATTATATAAATATAAAGAAACTTGAAACGATTTAATAGAAAATGTTCAGAAGCACATGCGACCATAATTGTCAGTTGAATGGAGTTATGAATTGTGATATCTATTTACGGCAGTTGCAACGTTGATAATAGTAGATTTTTTGGAGGAGGAAAAAATGTATTATGCGTCAGGAAACCTCCGATTGTTCTTCTGGTGGTGGGACTCTCACCCACTAAAAAACCTCTTTTGAGGAAGGGGACCCACCCTAGTGACGTCAAAAATGTTATACTCGTATATTATATTGGTATTAAATATCGGTATGGAGAACCATACGTGACTTCCATGCTAAGATTTATATTTAAAATTATTTACTTGAATTCAGTTCGATAATTTCTAAAAAAAATATCGCCCACCCTCAAACTGTTTTCACTATTTATAGATACTTTTGTTATTATGGGGTAGTCGTTTAGTATAATGTTATTTTCGAAACACTTTGTCTATAAAAATTAGGTACTTTATTCTTATAATGAAACTGAACTACGCAGATAATCATCCCTCCTCCTCAACCGATCACCACCATTGATATTTAAACTTTCATAGAGTAATAGTTTTATCAATGTAATTCCTAATGTATCTTATCCTTAAAAATTAAATATTCGTACTCTACTTGATTTCAGCACAGCAATTTTCAAAAAATGACCCTCCCCCTTCAACTACCCACTCCATTTATAATTATCTCATTTACCATTTTACAGGGGATTAATATGACTTTATTTTCGGGGCACTTATTTATTAAAATTAAGTAATTTACTCTTGTTAAAACACGAAACAATGGAGATAAACGACCCCTCCCTCCTGTCCGAACGACCTGATTGCCTGGCAACAAAATTATTTTATTTTTAACAATTACCACTGTTTGCAAAAGTTTAAATGAATTTTTAAGTACTTTACTCTTGTCAAAACGTAAAACGTTGCAGGTAAACTACTCCTCCCCCTTAACCGATCTTCACCAAAATCAATAGGCCTCTATCTTTTCAGTCCTCTACAACTCGGGCACATATGCAAAAAATTATTTGATTCTGTTTGAAATTGCGGTAGTTATCGTTCGCCATAGAAAACATTCTACACACAGACACTTTTCGGAAAATGACTTTTCTTCATGTTTTGAGGGTAGTTCAATCAGAATCAGGCCTTATCTCGACCACGATTTTTGCGCCATCATCATACTACCATTTCCCTACGGAACATGGATGTAAAAAACGGTACCATAGACTACTGTACGTAGTAGTGCCTCATATCTCGCCCACTAACCTCCTACATCTTGATGTTCTTTACTTATAAGTCGGTCTGAAACCGACTTCTTCGGCCGCAGAACTGTCCTCACGAAGATCGCAACCTTGTTCCGGCTCTTTCTGCTCCTGAGCATGCCCCTATGAGGTTATCAGGCGCCATGAGGCTGACCTTCATCTCAAGCCTTCGTCTCTCCCAAACTATCGCTCACATTCAAAGAACGAGTGGTAGGCATCGTCGAAGGCTGAGTCATCAAAGACACACGACGGGTCTTTCCCAGCCTAAACAGGTGCGCAGAGCGGTAGCAGCAGCACTAATAATATTAAATGTAGTCCTATATAGTCAGTAATTTATTGCTAACTATATACGTACCTATATATCCATAAACGATACTGCAATGATTCTCCACGTCAATTCGTTCGTCACTGTGCAGCCTTTGAACATGTTAATACATCTGAGTAGTCCAGTTAGTTTCCTCTTCAGCACTTACCAGATTTGCAGTTTCTATAAAATACTTCTAGCACATTTCTGATAAGTACCAGATGGCAACGGGCTGCTATTCTTATAATTCAGTGCGGTCGAAACTTGAATTGGAAAACAGGACAGAACCAGTAAAACAGACTTTTAAATTGTGTAGTCCTACTTGATGTGAAATTTATTCGTTAATGTATTGTAAGCATTTTTACAGAACTCTGTGTGTGTTGCAAATAATGCAGGAAATATTTTGTTGTTGTTATTATTATTAGTGTTTATTATTATCTAATATGATTAGTGCCATTGTTGTTGTATGATAATTGTAACTTAGTTTTTTTGTCTCAAGGTAAGTGGCAAAAGTAAAAAATCATTTTGAATGCTAAGGCCCATTTTCTGAAGTATTTTATTCAAACTCGTGGATACCACATTCGTATTGAAAGAAATGTTATAGGTAAGAAATCAATTAACTGAGTAAAGATAATAATTTTTTGCAATTGTCTCTCTGGTATGTGGTGGAGCGAGATATTTTATAAATTTTATTCGAGATCAGTGACGATCTTCACTGATCGTTCGTAGTAAGAAGTAACTAGTTCCACAGCACACTTAATAAATAATTTTTATTTTTATCTTATAAATTATGCTTCATTTAGCTGTAATAAAACACGATTTATAGGTACTGGTCTCGGTCATTTTCGCAAATCATCTCCACATGTGCTAGCAGATGTCTTAAGCGGTTCACAGTGATATGTTTTCTTTGTTTCTTTGTTACGTAAGATACTTTTGAATCTATTGTGACCTGAAAGTATCCGCAAATTGTTTTAAAGAACATTAAATGAGAAAGCAGCGATGAATTAAGAATTTTCAAAGACTCATGGAAACCTGTCACTTGTCTGTTTGATATTCTGCTTCGGCGACTGTTTACTTTCTTCTATCACGAATGCTTCGTTTATTCGTATAACGTAGATAATTCAGCAAGACTTCACATTTTTAATTCGATACTTAGTTTTCTGAATTTTGTGTGTGTGTTTTTATTTTATGAAGGCCGTTTTAGCCCTCTAGCTCCCGTGAATCCATTATTGTAAATAAGATTTCATATGTTTGTTCGCATCCAGAAGCGTTGGCACTTTTTGCTTTCAGTTAGTCCTGCGCATAAGGACTACTAAAAGGCTTTTACGGTGTAGACGTCGATATGTTATCCATACTTTTACTGAAGGACTGCTTGTGGAACATGAGTTAACACCACAAATCGAGCCGCTGAAGTAGAACTGGAAAAAAACAGCCGTATCCGAATAGGTTATAGTTATTGAATGTATATATAAGTGATAAATTGTTTCCATGAGTCGTCGATGCAGAGGGATAACTTTGTGCATGAATAATTAATATAGTCAGAACTAATGCTACCCGCATCATTATGGGCCCTGAATAATGCATTAACTAAGGTAATACTAAGTCAAGAGGTATAGGCTATATGTATATCAGTACGTAGGCTAGATAGTCTGGCAAATCCAACTCTACCTGTGGGCGAAGTTGTCTCTCGCTCGGACAGAGTGAAGATCGGAGTGGAGTTTATTCACAGCCGGAGTGCCGCTAACCACACATTACAAATCCTTTCAGCTGTTCTGAACAGGAACAGTGTAGTGTAAATTTTTATGGATTACTAAAGGTGTTTCATAAAATACTGAGACAGTCAATAGACGGTCAACGTGAAAATGTAACTGAAATGCCAGCTGTACCTCATTGTATTATTATGTGCGTGGTATTATGTTAGACCTTATTTCTGTTACCTGCTGTCGTAGTACTTAGATCAGTGTAGGTTCTTGGAACCATTAGACCGGGAGCTGGATGGACTTGAGTTTGCAAAATGTGAGGACCGCATTCTGTCAATTGATACAAGCTCAGAAAAGCTTATAGATTAATATTTCGGATGTTGCCAGAAACCCTATTGGTCCAATTTTTTTTTATACCCCCTCCCCCTACGTAGCAAGTAAATCGATTGAGAACATGCTATGGAGCTATTTTAATGATTATTTTAGTGACAATAGTTTTTTTTTATAATTAAAGGTAATAATAGGTTGTCAAATGAAATTAAAACAGAAATTATAAATAAAAAATCATAAATTGTTTATAAAAAAATTATTTAATGAGAAAAAGCAAATTTAAAGATACATATACGAAAGAAATACAAATAATCAATCATTAATATTTTTACAATCATTGTTTATACATTTGCACAACGAAATACAAGTTAATTTGGATTTTTTACAATTACAAGCCATCGTTCGACAATCCGATGCGCATTTACAGGGCTGAATCAAAGACTCTGGCAAGGTCGCTTCGTCATTTGTCGTGGTTACCATTTCTCTCTTCATAGCCAAATAAATTGTAATCAATAGGCTGAAGCTGAGTTTGATCGGCATTTATCCATAGATATGTTTGTACCGTAGCTCTTAACAAATGTAAATGCAAAGCATCAGATGTGCATATGATTTTTATTAAATTTAAATCAAAGCCGATTTTTTGTGAAATCAATTTATATCGGAGTTCATCAGCAGTTAAATTGTTTTTTTGAAAAAAGATAGGTGCAAGCTGTTTCTAACTCTTTCAATTGTTCAATACTTAGATATAAGTTTCCCAAAGATGCTAGAGCTTTTTGTACGAAATCCAACGATGCAGCATTTAAACAAATTTTTTGTGTGCCTAATCTACTAGTTGTATCGCAACCACTTATAGAATGTAATGCTGGTAAAATACGACAAATGTTTTCGCCAAGGGATTGAGTAGCCAAATGGCATCCTAAAAAATATTTTTTCTTATAAGAACCGTGGAACCAAGACGTGCTAGTTGATTCCAGAAATAAATACCCAGGATGAAAACATCTGTATCAGCGCTGAGGATTATAACATGGGCATATTGAACTCTTACTGCGTGAAAGATATGACAAAACATCCTTGAATCTGCTTCTAAGTGGTTCGAATTTAATTCAAGTACCTCAGAAAATAAAGAACCTTGTAATTTGAAACATTTTGTTGGATCATCAAATCCTCCACAAATATACATTTCACAGCCTTCTTTTACTTGTGCATATGTAGGAGCAGTAGTACAGAGAAATCGAACAAGTTGTAATTTATTTTCATTGCTCAAAAGGAAATGTTTAGAATTTGTTGGAATTTTTGTATGATGACTGGAAATTATGATATTTTTAATGATTTGACCTTTACTCCGTAAAGTTGACTCCAGAAATTTTATCGAAATATTATCATATCTATCAAACACAATATCTACTCTTTTTACATTTGGCTGCAAGAAAAGATTCATGATTCTTTGGAAGAATGCTGCAGCAAAATCACCAAAGGTTTTAAAATTATTTATTTGAATTTGATGAACATGCGCCATACCATCAACAATATACATTTTTGGAGCATTTAAAGCTATAACGTCTTGCCGAGAGTTTGTAGCACACTTATGGTTATTTTCAATTTCAAGAGCGAGTTCTGATTTCAGAGATTTTCTATAAAATCCTTCTGCGTCAAAAAGGTACTTGCAGTAGTCCAATATTTCATAAGATGCTAAACGTTTTGTGTCAAATTCACGTTGATTAGCCAACATAAATGTTTTTTGAAAAATAGTTATATCTGTTACATCTTGCAACTTCTTATTGGAAGTACTTTTGTTTTCTTTTGCAGGAGTATTTTCAAAGTTGAAAAATGTATTTCTTTTTATAGGATCGAATAACTTTTTAATTTTCTGCACAAATCGTTCATTTTCGTACGTAGTTAATAGAGTCTCTCCATTTTCTACAATATTAAGTAAACATTGCAAAGAAGATTTATCAGCTAGTTCACCGGTGTAAATGTTTCGAAGCACGCAGTCCTCATTATCTTTGTAAATATTACAAGCATTAAAACACTTGACGATATTTTGAATATCCTGTTCGTCTTTATTGATCCTGGATTGCGTCAATTCATTATGGTGATTGATGTCACTTGTAGAGTCCGATTGTAAATCTAGATATGAACAAAGAGCCTCGTGAATGCTGTTTTTAAAGGGATAAAGAAGTATCCATATCTGCATCGCGTCTTCATTTTTGGTTATGCCAATCAAGCCTCCAGTAACTGCTGAAGATCGGTTCTGAGACTGCTCTAGTGCTAAGTCGGGGCTCACCGCATTGAATGTACCTTTCTTTCGTTTTACGGACAGCATTCCTCTCTTCAGATCATTTATAACTTCAGCAGGTAATTGTAACAAGTCTAGTAAATAAAGTGTCACTCCGCGAATATAATTAGTGTGGTTCATGGAAAAAAAGTAAGGTAACATTTGTCTAACAGTTAATAAATGTAATTCATAATCATTACTTCTGTCAGCCTTTATTGAATTTAAAAGAATTTCTTCCATTTCACAGTAGTTATTGAAATATTTAAATATTTCATTTTTAGTGCTCTTGAGGTGTAAGAAATTTGAAAATTCAGTTAAAAAATCTGTTATTATTCTTTTATGTTGATTATATTTGTCGATCAAACCTAAATGATCTTTATCTACCGTTACCTCTCTTATTGCCTGTAGACAAAAATTTAACTGTTGTAGTTGATCCTTACAAAAATTCTTGTATTCTATAAATTCTGAAAACTGTATGCTTCGTATTGCTTCGTACAAAAGTTTGTGTGCTCTAATACCTCTGTTATACTGAGTACCTTTAAGAATTGACGACAAAGTATTCATGCCATAAACATTGGCTTCAATAAGAATACTATCGAGTCCACTTCCTTCTATATATTGGCCCAAGCATCGCAAAAAAGTTTTTTTTGCAAATGAAACGTTCCTATTCTCAATATCAATCCTTCAAATTCTCGGCTTGTTTGTTGAATATTTTTTGCAATAAGGTATATGGCCATGTCGCATGAAAGAACAGCTATTTTTGTATTCACTGCAAGGCTTACGTTAACATAATTCTTCATAGCAGTGTACACGACATCTTTTGAAGTCGGTGGCCGAGGAATGATCGGGCTAAAATCCAACAGTAGATACAGCTAAGTTTTCAGACGATAGTATTTGTTGAAATGGAGTCCATCCTGGTATTGAATTTTTTGATGGTCGGGAGAAATTGTTTTCTAATTCATTATATTGCAGTCTACTCAAGACCCAGAGAAAATTATCAAATTGTGAATTATTTTGACTGTATCTTAATAAACAGCTACTGTCCTTATAATTCGGTACAGAAGGCTGTATATTTGTTTCGAAATGAAGAATTTCTTGACAGTTCAAAGTTTTTAAATCATAATCATTATGCTCAGCTGTAGGCTTCAATTTAATGACATTTATCTGACTTTCAGTGGTTTTTTTTCTTGATATATCACCATTGCTGTTACGTGGGTAGAATCTTTTCCGCTTAATGTTTCTTCATTGAAATCATTGTTATCTATAGCTCCATGAAGAAATAACGATGAATCTCGAACTATATTCTTAGGAATAAGTAATTTTTTGTCTGCATCTTCACACACAATTGACGTTGTTATTTCTCTATCGAGGTTTTTTAATGTTTTGTAATTGATGCAATGTCCGAATTTATTTAATATATTTATCAAATGCTTCGATCTAGTCAAGTGATGAATAGATTCCGCTAAAGCTATATGTTTTGGAGTCTGTTTCTCAGTAATTGTAAAAAATATATCATAAAACACTGATAACGCTCGTCGATAATAATTATCACTTAATTTTTTATTGTTAGCACTGAACAATGCTTGCATAAAAGTAAGCCAAGTTTCCGGCAATTTACCGTCGTTTAAAGATTTTTCGATTAAAGTTTCATCACATAAATAGCCACCTGGTATTAATTCTGTCGTTAATAATTCTTTCCGAAGTTGTTTTGCGCTCTTAACAATATAGTTCGTTGAATTTATGTCACGAATATGTTCAATGACATCTTGCAGTGGTATGTTACCCATAAATACTAATGACGATTTCGATCGATCAGCCGGATATGAAAACAAAACGTTTCCACCATACTTATCAATGAGTAGTGATTTTATAACGCCATTTTCTACAACTGCATCTTCTATTTCAGTGAGTTCAGCTAGTCGGTTGGCCAAGAACGATACTTCAAAAGAGTGAGACGAAAATCGATCTTTTATTTCATCTATCAGCTTTTCAAATGCCTCCATAAGTATTTCTTCTGGTATTTTACTCAGAGGTCGACCTGCAGGAAGTTCAGAATTTCTCGGTAGTCTTAAATAATCGCGGTAACAATGTTTGTGATATCTCACTTCGATTGCGAATAAATCCTCTGGTTGTTTACAAGTACTAATTTGTGTAAAAACATGATCTTGTTTACTTTGTGCAGTATTGAAAATTTGTTGCGCTGCTGAAAGTTCAGAGCACAAAAAAAGTTGTTTATTCTTGTTCCTTGTTAACTTACCGCAAATTAAACATTTCTGTTGTTTATTAATTTCTAGAGGCCCCCTTAATGATTGACGAATATTTTTCCTACCTGAATCACTTGTTTCTGCATTGGAGGTAGACACATCTTTCTCTTTTTTCAATGCTATTTCTCGTCGCCTTATTTTTTCTTCACTTGCCATACAACCTCGATGCCATGAACATTCTAGTGCTGCGAACTCTGGATTATTTTTTAACTTTTCACTAACGTCATCTTTTCTTCGATCTGCTGCTTTTTGAATATTTATGAACGATTGTGGTTTTGGTTCCTTAACTAAGTCGCCTGTTTTATCACAAAATAAACACGATAACTCGTTCGGTCTTTTTCTCTTCACATTTGTCACTTGTAGCGGCATTGCTCACGTATTTTAATATAACAATTATTAATTTATCACTCAAAAACTAAAAAACTCAAATTATATTTTGTAAACACGAAAAAATATACCGTTACTCACAATGGTTTTTATCCTACTGGTGCATAAAGGCGGTAAACGGCTAGGCATGCTATGCGCTCTAACGCTTGGGGCGGTGCTAATGGTGGGAAGGGAAAGGGACCAAGACAGCTGCTGACAACATCCAGTTTTTTGTTATTTGGGGTCTCAGGTATAAGAATCTGAGCATAGTTGCCGGTCCTCACATTTTGCATACTTAAGTACCTTTGGCGCCTGGACTACATAGAGTTGTGTAGATACAGTTATCTATGCAAACCGGGCCTTATTTCATATCGTTACTGTCCTTTCAAACTTTTCCATAACGGCAGTCTTTGAATTTTACTAATTTCAATGCCTGTAATTAAATTAATTTAGTAAACTTTGAAAATCTGAGTTTTCGAAGGTAGGCTATCGTTGAACATCATTATCGTCATTGCGTCTTTATCACCCACAATGGTTGTCGTCGTCATTACGGTTTTTTATTAGGCCTGTATACTAAGTTAATGCAATGACGCTAAGAAGTACATACAAGTAGCAGTATTACAAGTCACACGACGTGATTATTTGTTTGGCGCACAGTTACTATCTCGATGTGACGCGCAGGTGAATGATTAACGAGCCCGGTTGAGGATAATTGGTCTTCATTAGCCTATGTCAGCGTGCCGCAGCAGGACCAAGCCCAATATGGATGCAAAGATAGTCAGTGTTGCTGCTTGTTACTTTTTGTACACCTTTATATGTAATCGCTGTCACACTTACTCGGGACTGCTGTGGAACAATAGACTGCATAATGTTATATGGAACTGACAATGTACTAATACTGAAACTAACAAGATAATGTATTGTGATTAGCAGTCTTTATACAGGAATTCGTTAAGCTGACTAGCTGAACTTTACTAGGTGCTGCTAGAATCAGATTCTTGACACCAAGAAGGAACCAGATCGACACAGTAAAACGTAGTAATACAGGCCGAGCGTAGATGGGTCTTTGAATATTACACTACTGTTGCTTTATGTCTTTTGCATGTTTAAAGTAAGAAAGATTTCCATTATTTCCATTTTCCACTTACAGTAAACCCTATAACACTGTATGTGTGTGTGCGGGTTGTGAGAGAAGGAGAGAAAAGGCAGGTTTCCGCCAGAAATTAAATTCATACGATTTTACGTTAAGTAATATACTTAAGAATTTTACCATCAATAGGAATTATTTTAATTGAACCTTTTGTTTCAGAAACAGAAAGGTTTATTTAGATTTCTGTTGTTAGTGTTGAGGTATGGGTAAAAATAATGAATAATTTAAGTACAGGAGCAAACACACGCTTTATTGAAGGAACAGTTTAGTAGCAAGTACACATAAAACGGACACACGAAATACACATTACAAGAGCACATTTAAAACTGAACTGTACTTGTCGAGTACATCTCTATTTATATAGAAAAACAGCTTCCAGATCTTTCCTTTTATTTAAAACTTCGAGAACATTACTTTTCTAGACTCTCACAGTAAACGCGGAGGGTTGTGTGCGGGTTGAGGCCCCGCCCAGGCAGCTCGACCTCCCACCGCACAATACAAACTTTCACTTCTACAATGACAGGTACACTTACTTAAAAATGAATGTAGAGTTTTCTAGTATATTCTCAACACCCTCCCTAAAACTCTACATTCTCACAATCACATTAATTTTAAAAAATTCATTTTTACTCTTAAGTCCAAATTTAGATCTTAAATAAACAAATTTTGGTTTTGACAAAGCTTTCGTAAGTATATCAGCGACTTGTTCATCACTTTTAACATAATGTACATCAATTTCTCCATTTTATAAAATAATCACGTACATAATTATATTTCACATCAATATGTTTTGTCCTTTGATGGAATTCAGGATTACTTATAAGTTTTAATGCACTCATATTATCTATATATAAATTATAATTATCAGTCTTACAATCGCATTCATTAAATAACTTCTTTAACCACATTATTTCAGTTGTTGCTAATGCTGCACTTACAAATTCTGACTCGGTTGTTGATAATGATACAGATTGTTGCTTCTTACTTCGCCAAATAATTGCAGCATTTGCATACATACAAGCTACGCCAGAAGTTGATTTACGTGTAACTGTATCGCTAGCATAATCAGCATCACTATAAGCTTTAAAGTTGCCATCCTTACAATATAGAAATCCAAAATCAATCGTACCTTTTAGATAACGTAAAATTCGTTTAACAATTGACCAATGAGCTACACTTGGTTTGTCTAAAACTCTAGATACAACATTTACAGCAAAACTTATGTCCGGACGACTTACAATTTGCAAAAACATCAAATTGCCGACAGCTTCACGATAAGGTACATTACTTACAATAGTTTTTGATAAATATTCATCATGATTACAATCAATTGGCGTGGATACAATATTAGCTTCTGACATATTAAACTTTTCTAAGATTTTGTTAATATAAGTACTTTGATGAATGAAAACAGACCCATCATTCAATCTACAAATTTCCATTCCAAGATAATTAGTAACTTCTTTAGTACTAGTAATTTTAAATTTTTTACTCAAATCATTCAACAATTTATCAATCAAACTTTCATTTGAAGCTGCAATAAGTCCATCATCAACATAAATTGCTAACAAGATCTTATTATTATTTTTGTTATATATGTATAAACATGGGTCACCCGTACTTTGGCAAAAATCTAAATTTGCAAGAAAATTAGTGAAGTGCTCAGTCCAGCATCTTGGTGCTTGTTTTAAGCCGTATAAACTTTTTATTAATTTACATACGCGTGAGCTTCCATCATCAAAGCCTTCAGGTTGTTTCATATATATATCTTCCTTTAAGTCACCGTATAAAAAAGCCATTTTTATATCAAATTTACCGATATGTAAATTTTCACGAGCAGAAATACTAAGTATCAATCTTATTGTATCAAAGCGAACAACCGGACTAAAAGTTTCTTTATAATCTATATCTTTCTGTTGCGAATAACCTTTAATAACCAACCGCGCTTTATAACGTTCTGTACCATCTGGATTGAGCTTCTTCACAAAAACCCAACGATTGTTAATCACCTTTTTATCTTTTGGCTTTTCCACTAATACCCATGTCTTATTTTCATACAAAGAGTTCATTTCGTCCTGCATTGCAGCTTGCCAACTATCTTTTTCTTTACTTGTAATTGCTCGTTATAATTAGATGGTAACTTCAGCAATAAACGTGATCGGACATCCATAATATTCTGTAGGTTTTAATTTTGTTCTATCGCGCAATTGTCGTCCAGTTTGATTGTTATCGCTATTTGAAGATTGTAAAGGTTCTCTTTCTTCAAACTCATTTGATCCATTTTTAAGTAAAAGTTCATTATTTTTAGGAGTTATAATTTCATTTTCTTCAGTTTCTTTATTATTATTGTTCAAAGAATTCAAAATAATTGAATCAGCTAATACTCTTTCAGGTTTAAAAAGTACATCTCTACTTATAATGACATCTCGCACTTCCGGAACATATACACGATAACCTTTACAGTCCTCATGATATCCGACCAGATAACCCCTCATCGATTTTTTATCAAGTTTCTTACGCTTTTCTTTTGATATACATAACACATGGTTCCAAATATTTTAAATCTATCAACAGTAGCTGTTTTTCCATTCCATAACTCATAAGGAGTTTTATTATTTTGTTTTGTTGGGCCTGTTCTATTAATTACATGTACAGCAGTATTCATTGCTTCTGCCCATAAGAATAGAGGTAAGTTTGAATTTGAATATACCCATAAGGATAGAGGTAAGTTTGAATTTGAATATAACATTGATCGAGCAGCCTCTACAATGATTCGGTTATCGCGCTCTGCAATTGAATTTTGTTCGGGCGTATATGGAACATTAATCGAATATTTTATACCTTTACTATTTAAAAAAGAGATCACAGCTTTATTATCGTATTCTTTACCACCATCAAAATGAATTTCTTTAATATTTGTTGCAAATTGATTCACAACCCCGATACAAAATGATTTTAGTTTTTCTATTACTTCAGATTTTTCTCGAATAAAATGAATTTCTCTATAACTTGAAAAATCGTCTTTAAAAGAAACGAAATATAACTTTCTACCGAGAGACTCTACTTCCATAGGACCACAAACGTCAGTATAAATTATTTCGCGAGTTTTAGTGGCACGATCGATCTTTTTGTGAAAAGGCAATCTATGATTTTTGCCATAAGCGCAACCTTCACAAAAGAAATTTTCATCCGTAAATTTTATATTTAAATTTTTCAAAAAATTCTTCACATGTTTTACATTTTGATGGGAAAGTCTTTCGTCCCATAATTGTAAAACGTTACCGTTGGCAATGCTCGATCTACTCTTTTGTTCTACCACGTTACATTCTTTTGGAATTAAAGTTTGAATGTCTAATTTTAGCAAACTACCAGGCTCATATTGTAACGTTACCAAATATGGTAGTTACATAAAATAAGCTAATGTAACGTCAAGTTAGAGAAAAGCATGGAAGTATGTCTAGATAAATAAACCTAAGTGTATAAAAGTGTGTATCTACAAATATATTAATATAAAAATCCAACGATGAGAAAGATAATATTAACATAGCAACATCAAATACGAAATGAAGAAAGAAAATGACCATGAGCCAAAACAAAATATCAGTAACCAGACCCAATAGGATCCAACAGTGAGGGGAACCAACAAAATAAGGACCAACAAACTCCGACAGCAAGGGAAACAAATGAAAAGAGTGACTACAACGAAAATATTGAAGAAGAAGAAAGAATAAGGACAAAGAAGCGTACCATGAAGAGATAAGAAGATGGATAAATCATGCAAAGACTCAACATAAACCAAGTGTACTAGAGACCATATAAGTGACCAAAAGGAATGGTGATTATCAAATATGAAAAGAAAAACAGTGTTTAACATTTAAGGAACCACAAACAATTACAGTGAATACTTAATATAGATGTGAAACCTGTGAATAGTTAACTAATTTCAACTGAATAAACCACACAAACAATCCCAGTGATAAAGTTTATAGTGTAAGGAAATATGTTAATTTCATAGTGAAACAGCAAGATCTAAAATAGCCAAATAAACACAGACAATGAGTGTGACTAATTTAATCAAGACTGTGATCAATATAGATAATCAAAAGACCACCAGAATTGAATAAAATCGAATAATTATATTATTGTTCATAGAGGACTGACAATAAATAAAAAACCTTTGTTATGTATCAAACAAAGTGACAGGAATTAAATTCCACCAATGACCAGAGAGATATTGTTTAGGGAACAATTATTCCCAAGTTTTGAATCAAACCAGTTGAGATATGGACTCAGAGCGTTTATTTAAAAAGTGTTTTAATATAAATAATTAAATTTGGTGTAATAGACTTATAAATATAAGATACACCATAAATAATTAATAAAATTGTTATAGTGATAGAAGTGACGGACGGAAAATAATCATGTTTGAACTTAAATTAAAGCGCAGGATGTCCGCAATTCACTGACATCAACCATTTAACGATAGGACATAGATTAAGAAAGTTATTGTGATTTTAAACTTTTCGATTAAATTTTTGTACCAGTGCTGACGTCACAAAGCCTCAAACTCAAAATCAAATTTGGTAAAAAATTAAATGTTTTAAGAAAACAAAGGCCTTTGGGTCAGAGAGTATAGTTTTTTCAGCCAATCAAATGAATGAATATTGCCAGACGAGCAGGAGACGCTTCGAAGAAGCATTACAGTTCACGATCAGTCTTTCAACGGAGAGGTCACGCCACTCGCCGACATGAAGAAGTTTTAATTTTTAAATTGTGCGCGGCAAAACATAAGTAATTCACATACACATAACCTTTATACTACACCAATATATACGAGTGAAATGTGCGGAGTGCTTATTAGTACGATTAGTGTATAATATCAATCGTACTTGCGAGTGTTGTGAAGGATAAAAAACAGGGAGTACAATTTTTTATTTAAATAAAATTGAACCAAAAATAATATTTTCGTAAATAAACAATGTTGACACTACGCAAGTCAGTAACAAGCGAAGTGTCAAAAACTATGATTGAATTATCAGAATTAAACGAAATATTAATTCATCATTATTAAAATATTGAATAAATATTTTAATTATTTATCACAATTTAAAGAATTATGTTTGAAGCATTTATTACTAAATACGAGTAATACCAATAGTCACTCAATTGACTAAAATTGTTTTCTTGATTTTTTCGATGTTTTAAAGTAAACATTTTTAACTTTAATGCGAAAGCATAAATGTAATACTGATAATGACATATCAAACTATTACGAATATTGTGTTTGTACTTAGATTAAGAAATAATAAATATTAAAAAAATAATTAACCATTATAACAATACCCGTTATAACATAACCTTAGAGTCGTAACGGCAACTTGCCAATTTCACTGTTACAAGTCTGTTCTCAAGTAAAATCCAAACCAGATGGAAATAATAACAAGAGTTTTTTAATGAATTTTTCTCTTGCAAGTAAATAATTATCAAAACGAATTATTAAAATAAAGTAATACATTTTAACTGTACAAGCCAACGAGCTTGATAATTGCCAGACGAGTACTATAGGTTGCGTGCGCATTCCCGCGTACGATAGTACCATAAGTATCAGATATATGATACTAAATTTCGATTTTTATATTTGTTTGTTTATTATTAACTATTGTTCATTTTATATCACTATTAATATTACATCTTGTGCCTGGTATCATGCTACCTAAAAGAACCTTACGAATATGGTAATTCACTGATACAAGAGAACATAACCTCTTGAAATTAAACTATTGTACAACTAACAGGTTTACCAGCCTTGAGGCTGAACAGAGTCTTATTTTGAATTTTTATTAATTGTAATTATTATCTGAAAGGTTGTTAACCATTGATTGTTAATTGTTTAAAAATTTTATAATATCTTGAATTGTTAATAAACCTCCACTTTTTATTACCAGTGAAAAAGAGTATCATTTTAATTTTAAATTAGCTCATTCATACTTAGTCAGTCCTGCCAAAAGGGTGGCGGAAGAGTTTAAATAGATCTAATAATTAAGAGCATTATTTAAATATCATATCATTTATATTGTGTATAATAACCATATTAAATATTCAACCTGAATATTATTTTGTATGTAAAGTGTATGTATTTCAGCGGAACCGTCACTGAACAGGACTAAAATATCCACGTATGGTAAGTGAGGGAGGTATATAACAGAGTGCGCGAAACATTTTAAATCGAAGAAGTGGACTATTAATACGCACCTATTAAACAATACAATCACACTAATAACCATAATAGTTATAATTGGAACATTTTATAAAAAACAACATTATCGTAGATACCGGTGTGTATCTGCACTCACACTACTACACCACTATTATAAATCTACATCTATTTGTACTTGTATAAAGTTCCATTACAAGTTGGCGCTCCATCGCGGGGCAGAAGTGAGTGAAGATCCACTAAGAAGAGTTATAAAATATTATCGTACTATCTACGAATCTATAATAATAATACACATCTATTACAACACTACCTATAAATACTTGTATTTAAACTTGTAAAGTTTAAATACAAGTTGGCGCCCAACGTCTGAGCCCGGATTAGGGAAAATATACCATAACCAGTAACCTAATCACCCCAATCCGTCAAAAGACAGCAGGTACATTACCAGTAACAAGATGTCAGCAGGAGAATCAGCGTTTCAAGAGTGGATGAGGAAGGCGATGGCAGAGTTGGACAACAAATTAGACGATAACAATAAGAACATAGAATCCTTAAAAGAAGGCCAGAAATCCACAAACCAGAAGTTAGACGCAATGATTAAGGGAATGGATGAAAACCTCCAATCATTAAAGGAAAACAACCGTTTATTCACAGAAAAATTAAGAAGAGAGAGAGAACAGAGGGAACAATCCAACCCGAAGAGAGACAATCAAATGGAAGTTGAAGGAGTACCTGAAGATAAAAACATGGAACCGACGAATCCAGAGCCTAAAGATAGTGGAGATAAGAAGATCCAGATAATTCAAGAGAAGGAAGAAGTGAAGATGGAAGAAAGAAGAACCATACGCCCAAGGAAGGCAAGAGTTACAAAAGAATTAATTGAAATGACTAGAAATGGTCTGATTAATGTGGTCAACTTACCAATTATTAACCATGAAGAAAGGGTCTTCAGGAAGGAGTATCGGAGGAGTATCATGGAGATGGACGAGGAGGAAGATTATGTAACAACGAAGAAGAAGATGACCAACAGGATATCTCAACCACGTATTTCTAAAAGAAGAGTGAGATACTTTAAGAAAAAGGAAGGCTACCAAGAGAAATGGGACCGGATTGTTGAAGGATACGCCAGAGAGATCAGAGAAATGCGGAAGAAGAGGAGCCAATTAACGGAAGTACCCAATCAGAAGATAGATGACGGTACCCAAACCAAATTGAGGGAGTTACCAAACATCAGTACTGATAGCCATCAGAAGAACAATGGAAACAAATATATTGAAGAAAGAGAGAGAAAGAAGACAGAAGAATGGAAGGCAGACTCAGCCCTAATAGCCTTCAAATGGAAAAACCAGATGATAGCCCGATATAGGTCAAGAACGGACAGGAGTATGGATGCTAAAGAAGTCCGATCGACAAGAAGAGAGGAGAACGACGATTACGGTTAAAATGAATAAAATATACACTGAATTATGGGACCGACTATTATGATAACCAGTAATGCTTACAATCAAACTTCAATGAAAAGATATATTGACAATTAAAATATGGGACCAAAAGTGAAAAGATAGCGATAAGAATTATTTTATTATGGATATTATGTAAAGGATGAAAATGTTTGTTATGAAAAATGAAAGTATACTTATGAATATAACTGTTGACTATATCAAGATGAAAAATGAAAAGTGGCCATGAAGATTATTGTTATTTAAAAAGTGAAAAATGAAAGTATGATTATAAAAATAGATGTTGACTAAAGAAAAAGGATGTATTATTGCTATAAAAATTATTATATGTTTATATTAAATGAGAAGTAACTGTATAATTATGTATTGAACATTGAATATATATTGTAATTTTATAATGTGAGAAAACATGCTCCCAAAGAATTAATGTAAAAGATTCAGAACATTGTATTTATAAATAATATACTATAATAAAGATGGATATACGAGGCCGACAACCTACATCTACGGCATATAAATTTCCAAGAGCCACGTCAACAAGTAAATATTAACATCTCACCCGTACTATAAGAAGATGAATATACGAGGAAGACGCATTACATCCTAGGCACAAACATTTCCAAGAGCCACGTCAACAAATAAAAATTAACATCTCACCCGTACTATTGAAAAAGGAAGAAGGAGCAAGTAAGAAGTTGGAAGAATAAACCCAAAGAAATGTATTAATGTAGACAAACCACCACACACAACCACATTGTTTCTAGTGTATTTTACTAGAGAAAAGCCAATACCACATGGAATATAAATACAAACTAAAACCATGAAAAAGGAGAAAAAAATAAATGTACTTATGAATTATGTCTAGAAGAATAAAACCTGAAATGAAGAATATGACGAGACGACGTTCAATGTGACACAAAATGAAGAGATTAATCAATGATGAAGAAGAATGAAAAGTAATATATTAACGAAGATAATCATGAGAGTATACCAGTGAGGAAATGTAAAACAAACTATCCCTATAATATGTGAAGAATTTAGTTGAGTTGAATCAAGAAAAGAGAGTATAACAATGTATAAACCGCAGATGCGTGAATTAATCCCAAGGATATTTATTATTTGTCGGAAGAACGACCACTATTATTATTTTGATGATTTGAGATGAATTGACTGATGAGTAATGCCAGCAATCATTTATTATTATTGAAGGAGATGATTTGCCTCCATATTTATTGAAGTTAGTATGGCCAGTAGAGTTGAATAGCCAAAGTGAGCCGCTCTAAACTGCCCCAGCTAAACTTATGTTAGGGAATTAGGGAACTAAATAAACGAGGGAGATGATTACATAGAGAAGAAATAAATATGATTCAAATAGAAGAAAGTAAAGGGATATATGGAAAAAAAACATGTGAATCGACATGGAATGTACAACAATTGATAAATTCTTCAATGGAAAATATAGTATAATAATTCAGAATTAATCAATTCTTATAGGAAGGCATATGTAACGTTACCAAATATGGTAGTTACATAAAATAAGCTAATGTAACGTCAAGTTAGAGAAAAGCATGGAAGTATGTCTAGATAAATAAACCTAAGTGTATAAAAGTGTGTATCTACAAATATATTAATATAAAAATCCAACGATGAGGAAGATAATATTAACATAGCAACATCAAATACGAAATGAAGAAAGAAAATGACCATGAGCCAAAACAAAATATCAGTAACCAGACCCAATAGGATCCAACAGTGAGGGGAACCAACAAAATAAGGACCAACAAACTCCAACAGCGAGGAAAATAAATAAAGATAGTGACTACAACGAAAATTTTGAAGAAGAAGAAAGAATAAGGACAAGGAAGCGTACCATGAAGAGATAAGAAGATGGATAAATCATGCAAAGACTCAACATAAACCAAGTGTACTAGAGACCATATAAGTGACCAAAAGGAATGGTGATTATCAAATATGAAAAGAAAAACAGTGTTTAACATTTAAGGAACCACAAACAATTACAGTGAATACTTAATATAGATGTGAAACCTGTGAATAGTTAACTAATTTCAACTGAATAAACCACACAAACAATCCCAGTGATAAAGTTTATAGTGTAAGGAAATATGTTAATTTCATAGTGAAACAGCAAGATCTAAAATAGCCAAATAAACACAGACAATGAGTGTGACTAATTTAATCAAGACTGTGATCAATATAGATAATCAAAAGACCACCAGAATTGAATAAAATCGAATAATTATATTATTGTTCATAGAGGACTGACAATAAATAAAAAACCTTTGTTATGTATCAAACAAAGTGACAGGAATTAAATTCCACCAATGACCAGAGAGATATTGTTTAGGGAACAATTATTCCCAAGTTTTGAATCAAACCAGTTGAGATATGGACTCAGAGCGTTTATTTAAAAAGTGTTTTAATATAAATAATTAAATTTGGTGTAATAGACTTATAAATATAAGATACACCATAAATAATTAATAAAATTGTTATAGTGATAGAAGTGACGGACGGAAAATAATCATGTTTGAACTTAAATTAAAGCGCAGGATGTCCGCAATTCACTGACATCAACCATTTAACGATAGGACATAGATTAAGAAAGTTATTGTGATTTTAAACTTTTCGATTAAATTTTTGTACCAGTGCTGACGTCACAAAGCCTCAAACTCAAAATCAAATTTGGTAAAAAATTAAATGTTTTAAGAAAACAAAGGCCTTTGGGTCAGAGAGTATAGTTTTTTCAGCCAATCAAATGAATGAATATTGCCAGACGAGCAGGAGACGCTTCGAAGAAGCATTACAGTTCACGATCAGTCTTTCGACGGAGAGGTCACGCCACTCGCCGACATGAAGAAGTTTTAATTTTTAAATTGTGCGCGGCAAAACATAAGTAATTCACATACACATAACCTTTATACTACACCAATATATACGAGTGAAATGTGCGGAGTGCTTATTAGTACGATTAGTGTATAATATCAATCGTACTTGCGAGTGTTGTGAAGGATAAAAAACAGGGAGTACAATTTTTTATTTAAATAAAATTGAACCAAAAATAATATTTTCGTAAATAAACAATGTTGACACTACGCAAGTCAGTAACAAGCGAAGTGTCAAAAACTATGATTGAATTATCAGAATTAAACGAAATATTAATTCATCATTATTAAAATATTGAATAAATATTTTAATTATTTATCACAATTTAAAGAATTATGTTTGAAGCATTTATTACTAAATACGAGTAATACCAATAGTCACTCAATTGACTAAAATTGTTTTCTTGATTTTTTCGATGTTTTAAAGTAAACATTTTTAACTTTAATGCGAAAGCATAAATGTAATACTAATAATGACATATCAAACTATTACGAATATTGTGTTTGTACTTAGATTAAGAAATAATAAATATTAAAAAAATAATTAACCATTATAACAATACCCGTTATAACATAACCTTAGAGTCGTAACGGCAACTTGCCAATTTCACTGTTACAAGTCTGTTCTCAAGTAAAATCCAAACCAGATGGAAATAATAACAAGAGTTTTTTAATGAATTTTTCTCTTGCAAGTAAATAATTATCAAAACGAATTATTAAAATAAAGTAATACATTTTAACTGTACAAGCCAACGAGCTTGATAATTGCCAGACGAGTACTATAGGTTGCGTGCGCATTCCCGCGTACGATAGTACCATAAGTATCAGATATATGATACTAAATTTCGATTTTTATATTTGTTTGTTTATTATTAACTATTGTTCATTTTATATCACTATTAATATTACATCTTGTGCCTGGTATCATGCTACCTAAAAGAACCTTACGAATATGGTAATTCACTGATACAAGAGAACATAACCTCTTGAAATTAAACTATTGTACAACTAACAGGTTTACCAGCCTTGAGGCTGAACAGAGTCTTATTTTGAATTTTTATTAATTGTAATTATTATCTGAAAGGTTGTTAACCATTGATTGTTAATTGTTTAAAAATTTTATAATATCTTGAATTGTTAATAAACCTCCACTTTTTATTACCAGTGAAAAAGAGTATCATTTTAATTTTAAATTAGCTCATTCATACTTAGTCAGTCCTGCCAAAAGGGTGGCGGAAGAGTTTAAATAGATCTAATAATTAAGAGCATTATTTAAATATCATATCATTTATATTGTGTATAATAACCATATTAAATATTCAACCTGAATATTATTTTGTATGTAAAGTGTATGTATTTCAGCGGAACCGTCACTGAACAGGACTAAAATATCCACGTATGGTAAGTGAGGGAGGTATATAACAGAGTGCGCGAAACATTTTAAATCGAAGAAGTGGACTATTAATACGCACCTATTAAACAATACAATCACACTAATAACCATAATAGTTATAATTGGAACATTTTATAAAAAACAACATTATCGTAGATACCGGTGTGTATCTGCACTCACACTACTACACCACTATTATAAATCTACATCTATTTGTACTTGTATAAAGTTCCATTACAAGTTGGCGCTCCATCGCGGGGCAGAAGTGAGTGAAGATCCACTAAGAAGAGTTATAAAATATTATCGTACTATCTACGAATCTATAATAATAATACACATCTATTACAACACTACCTATAAATACTTGTATTTAAACTTGTAAAGTTTAAATACAAGTTGGCGCCCAACGTCTGAGCCCGGATTAGGGAAAATATACCATAACCAGTAACCTAATCACCCCAATCCGTCAAAAGACAGCAGGTACATTACCAGTAACAAGATGTCAGCAGGAGAATCAGCGTTTCAAGAGTGGATGAGGAAGGCGATGGCAGAGTTGGACAACAAATTAGACGATAACAATAAGAACATAGAATCCTTAAAAGAAGGCCAGAAATCCACAAACCAGAAGTTAGACGCAATGATTAAGGGAATGGATGAAAACCTCCAATCATTAAAGGAAAACAACCGCTTATTCACAGAAAAATTAAGAAGAGAGAGAGAACAGAGGGAACAATCCAACCCGAAGAGAGACAATCAAATGGAAGTTGAAGGAGTACCTGAAGATAAAAACATGGAACCGACGAATCCAGAGCCTAAAGATAGTGGAGATAAGAAGATCCAGATAATTCAAGAGAAGGAAGAAGTGAAGATGGAAGAAAGAAGAACCATACGCCCAAGGAAGGCAAGAGTTACAAAAGAATTAATTGAAATGACTAGAAATGGTCTGATTAATGTGGTCAACTTACCAATTATTAACCATGAAGAAAGGGTCTTCAGGAAGGAGTATCGGAGGAGTATCATGGAGATGGACGAGGAGGAAGATTATGTAACAACGAAGAAGAAGATGACCAACAGGATATCTCAACCACGTATTTCTAAAAGAAGAGTGAGATACTTTAAGAAAAAGGAAGGCTACCAAGAGAAATGGGACCGGATTGTTGAAGGATACGCCAGAGAGATCAGAGAAATGCGGAAGAAGAGGAGCCAATTAACGGAAGTACCCAATCAGAAGATAGATGACGGTACCCAAACCAAATTGAGGGAGTTACCAAACATCAGTACTGATAGCCATCAGAAGAACAATGGAAACAAATATATTGAAGAAAGAGAGAGAAAGAAGACAGAAGAATGGAAGGCAGACTCAGCCCTAATAGCCTTCAAATGGAAAAACCAGATGATAGCCCGATATAGGTCAAGAACGGACAGGAGTATGGATGCTAAAGAAGTCCGATCGACAAGAAGAGAGGAGAACGACGATTACGGTTAAAATGAATAAAATATACACTGAATTATGGGACCGACTATTATGATAACCAGTAATGCTTACAATCAAACTTCAATGAAAAGATATATTGACAATTAAAATATGGGACCAAAAGTGAAAAGATAGCGATAAGAATTATTTTATTATGGATATTATGTAAAGGATGAAAATGTTTGTTATGAAAAATGAAAGTATACTTATGAATATAACTGTTGACTATATCAAGATGAAAAATGAAAAGTGGCCATGAAGATTATTGTTATTTAAAAAGTGAAAAATGAAAGTATGATTATAAAAATAGATGTTGACTAAAGAAAAAGGATGTATTATTGCTATAAAAATTATTATATGTTTATATTAAATGAGAAGTAACTGTATAATTATGTATTGAACATTGAATATATATTGTAATTTTATAATGTGAGAAAACATGCTCCCAAAGAATTAATGTAAAAGATTCAGAACATTGTATTTATAAATAATATACTATAATAAAGATGGATATACGAGGCCGACAACCTACATCTACGGCATATAAATTTCCAAGAGCCACGTCAACAAGTAAATATTAACATCTCACCCGTACTATAAGAAGATGAATATACGAGGAAGACGCATTACATCCTAGGCACAAACATTTCCAAGAGCCACGTCAACAAATAAAAATTAACATCTCACCCGTACTATTGAAAAAGGAAGAAGGAGCAAGTAAGAAGTTGGAAGAATAAACCCAAAGAAATGTATTAATGTAGACAAACCACCACACACAACCACATTGTTTCTAGTGTATTTTACTAGAGAAAAGCCAATACCACATGGAATATAAATACAAACTAAAACCATGAAAAAGGAGAAAAAAATAAATGTACTTATGAATTATGTCTAGAAGAATAAAACCTGAAATGAAGAATATGACGAGACGACGTTCAATGTGACACAAAATGAAGAGATTAATCAATGATGAAGAAGAATGAAAAGTAATATATTAACGAAGATAATCATGAGAGTATACCAGTGAGGAAATGTAAAACAAACTATCCCTATAATATGTGAAGAATTTAGTTGAGTTGAATCAAGAAAAGAGAGTATAACAATGTATAAACCGCAGATGCGTGAATTAATCCCAAGGATATTTATTATTTGTCGGAAGAACGACCACTATTATTATTTTGATGATTTGAGATGAATTGACTGATGAGTAATGCCAGCAATCATTTATTATTATTGAAGGAGATGATTTGCCTCCATATTTATTGAAGTTAGTATGGCCAGTAGAGTTGAATAGCCAAAGTGAGCCGCTCTAAACTGCCCCAGCTAAACTTATGTTAGGGAATTAGGGAACTAAATAAACGAGGGAGATGATTACATAGAGAAGAAATAAATATGATTCAAATAGAAGAAAGTAAAGGGATATATGGAAAAAAAACATGTGAATCGACATGGAATGTACAACAATTGATAAATTCTTCAATGGAAAATATAGTATAATAATTCAGAATTAATCAATTCTTATAGGAAGGCATATGTAACGTTACCAAATATGGTAGTTACATAAAATAAGCTAATATAACGTCAAGTTAGAGAAAAGCATGGAAGTATGTCTAGATAAATAAACCTAAGTGTATAAAAGTGTGTATCTACAAATATATTAATATAAAAATCCAACGATGAGGAAGATAATATTAACATAGCAACATCAAATACGAAATGAAGAAAGAAAATGACCATGAGCCAAAACAAAATATCAGTAACCAGACCCAATAGGATCCAACAGTGAGGGGAACCAACAAAATAAGGACCAACAAACTCCAACAGCGAGGAAAATAAATAAAGATAGTGACTACAACGAAAATTTTGAAGAAGAAGAAAGAATAAGGACAAGGAAGCGTACCATGAAGAGATAAGAAGATGGATAAATCATGCAAAGACTCAACATAAACCAAGTGTACTAGAGACCATATAAGTGACCAAAAGGAATGGTGATTATCAAATATGAAAAGAAAAACAGTGTTTAACATTTAAGGAACCACAAACAATTACAGTGAATACTTAATATAGATGTGAAACCTGTGAATAGTTAACTAATTTCAACTGAATAAACCACACAAACAATCCCAGTGATAAAGTTTATAGTGTAAGGAAATATGTTAATTTCATAGTGAAACAGCAAGATCTAAAATAGCCAAATAAACACAGACAATGAGTGTGACTAATTTAATCAAGACTGTGATCAATATAGATAATCAAAAGACCACCAGAATTGAATAAAATCGAATAATTATATTATTGTTCATAGAGGACTGACAATAAATAAAAAACCTTTGTTATGTATCAAACAAAGTGACAGGAATTAAATTCCACCAATGACCAGAGAGATATTGTTTAGGGAACAATTATTCCCAAGTTTTGAATCAAACCAGTTGAGATATGGACTCAGAGCGTTTATTTAAAAAGTGTTTTAATATAAATAATTAAATTTGGTGTAATAGACTTATAAATATAAGATACACCATAAATAATTAATAAAATTGTTATAGTGATAGAAGTGACGGACGGAAAATAATCATGTTTGAACTTAAATTAAAGCGCAGGATGTCCGCAATTCACTGACATCAACCATTTAACGATAGGACATAGATTAAGAAAGTTATTGTGATTTTAAACTTTTCGATTAAATTTTTGTACCAGTGCTGACGTCACAAAGCCTCAAACTCAAAATCAAATTTGGTAAAAAATTAAATGTTTTAAGAAAACAAAGGCCTTTGGGTCAGAGAGTATAGTTTTTTCAGCCAATCAAATGAATGAATATTGCCAGACGAGCAGGAGACGCTTCGAAGAAGCATTACAGTTCACGATCAGTCTTTCGACGGAGAGGTCACGCCACTCGCCGACATGAAGAAGTTTTAATTTTTAAATTGTGCGCGGCAAAACATAAGTAATTCACATACACATAACCTTTATACTACACCAATATATACGAGTGAAATGTGCGGAGTGCTTATTAGTACGATTAGTGTATAATATCAATCGTACTTGCGAGTGTTGTGAAGGATAAAAAACAGGGAGTACAATTTTTTATTTAAATAAAATTGAACCAAAAATAATATTTTCGTAAATAAACAATGTTGACACTACGCAAGTCAGTAACAAGCGAAGTGTCAAAAACTATGATTGAATTATCAGAATTAAACGAAATATTAATTCATCATTATTAAAATATTGAATAAATATTTTAATTATTTATCACAATTTAAAGAATTATGTTTGAAGCATTTATTACTAAATACGAGTAATACCAATAGTCACTCAATTGACTAAAATTGTTTTCTTGATTTTTTCGATGTTTTAAAGTAAACATTTTTAACTTTAATGCGAAAGCATAAATGTAATACTAATAATGACATATCAAACTATTACGAATATTGTGTTTGTACTTAGATTAAGAAATAATAAATATTAAAAAAATAATTAACCATTATAACAATACCCGTTATAACATAACCTTAGAGTCGTAACGGCAACTTGCCAATTTCACTGTTACAAGTCTGTTCTCAAGTAAAATCCAAACCAGATGGAAATAATAACAAGAGTTTTTTAATGAATTTTTCTCTTGCAAGTAAATAATTATCAAAACGAATTATTAAAATAAAGTAATACATTTTAACTGTACAAGCCAACGAGCTTGATAATTGCCAGACGAGTACTATAGGTTGCGTGCGCATTCCCGCGTACGATAGTACCATAAGTATCAGATATATGATACTAAATTTCGATTTTTATATTTGTTTGTTTATTATTAACTATTGTTCATTTTATATCACTATTAATATTACATCTTGTGCCTGGTATCATGCTACCTAAAAGAACCTTACGAATATGGTAATTCACTGATACAAGAGAACATAACCTCTTGAAATTAAACTATTGTACAACTAACAGGTTTACCAGCCTTGAGGCTGAACAGAGTCTTATTTTGAATTTTTATTAATTGTAATTATTATCTGAAAGGTTGTTAACCATTGATTGTTAATTGTTTAAAAATTTTATAATATCTTGAATTGTTAATAAACCTCCACTTTTTATTACCAGTGAAAAAGAGTATCATTTTAATTTTAAATTAGCTCATTCATACTTAGTCAGTCCTGCCAAAAGGGTGGCGGAAGAGTTTAAATAGATCTAATAATTAAGAGCATTATTTAAATATCATATCATTTATATTGTGTATAATAACCATATTAAATATTCAACCTGAATATTATTTTGTATGTAAAGTGTATGTATTTCAGCGGAACCGTCACTGAACAGGACTAAAATATCCACGTATGGTAAGTGAGGGAGGTATATAACAGAGTGCGCGAAACATTTTAAATCGAAGAAGTGGACTATTAATACGCACCTATTAAACAATACAATCACACTAATAACCATAATAGTTATAATTGGAACATTTTATAAAAAACAACATTATCGTAGATACCGGTGTGTATCTGCACTCACACTACTACACCACTATTATAAATCTACATCTATTTGTACTTGTATAAAGTTCCATTACAAGTTGGCGCTCCATCGCGGGGCAGAAGTGAGTGAAGATCCACTAAGAAGAGTTATAAAATATTATCGTACTATCTACGAATCTATAATAATAATACACATCTATTACAACACTACCTATAAATACTTGTATTTAAACTTGTAAAGTTTAAATACAAGTTGGCGCCCAACGTCTGAGCCCGGATTAGGGAAAATATACCATAACCAGTAACCTAATCACCCCAATCCGTCAAAAGACAGCAGGTACATTACCAGTAACAAGATGTCAGCAGGAGAATCAGCGTTTCAAGAGTGGATGAGGAAGGCGATGGCAGAGTTGGACAACAAATTAGACGATAACAATAAGAACATAGAATCCTTAAAAGAAGGCCAGAAATCCACAAACCAGAAGTTAGACGCAATGATTAAGGGAATGGATGAAAACCTCCAATCATTAAAAAAAAACAACCGCTTATTCACAGAAAAATTAAGAAGAGAGAGAGAACAGAGGGAACAATCCAACCCGAAGAGAGACAATCAAATGGAAGTTGAAGGAGTACCTGAAGATAAAAACATGGAACCGACGAATCCAGAGCCTAAAGATAGTGGAGATAAGAAGATCCAGATAATTCAAGAGAAGGAAGAAGTGAAGATGGAAGAAAGAAGAACCATACGCCCAAGGAAGGCAAGAGTTACAAAAGAATTAATTGAAATGACTAGAAATGGTCTGATTAATGTGGTCAACTTACCAATTATTAACCATGAAGAAAGGGTCTTCAGGAAGGAGTATCGGAGGAGTATCATGGAGATGGACGAGGAGGAAGATTATGTAACAACGAAGAAGAAGATGACCAACAGGATATCTCAACCACGTATTTCTAAAAGAAGAGTGAGATACTTTAAGAAAAAGGAAGGCTACCAAGAGAAATGGGACCGGATTGTTGAAGGATACGCCAGAGAGATCAGAGAAATGCGGAAGAAGAGGAGCCAATTAACGGAAGTACCCAATCAGAAGATAGATGACGGTACCCAAACCAAATTGAGGGAGTTACCAAACATCAGTACTGATAGCCATCAGAAGAACAATGGAAACAAATATATTGAAGAAAGAGAGAGAAAGAAGACAGAAGAATGGAAGGCAGACTCAGCCCTAATAGCCTTCAAATGGAAAAACCAGATGATAGCCCGATATAGGTCAAGAACGGACAGGAGTATGGATGCTAAAGAAGTCCGATCGACAAGAAGAGAGGAGAACGACGATTACGGTTAAAATGAATAAAATATACACTGAATTATGGGACCGACTATTATGATAACCAGTAATGCTTACAATCAAACTTCAATGAAAAGATATATTGACAATTAAAATATGGGACCAAAAGTGAAAAGATAGCGATAAGAATTATTTTATTATGGATATTATGTAAAGGATGAAAATGTTTGTTATGAAAAATGAAAGTATACTTATGAATATAACTGTTGACTATATCAAGATGAAAAATGAAAAGTGGCCATGAAGATTATTGTTATTTAAAAAGTGAAAAATGAAAGTATGATTATAAAAATAGATGTTGACTAAAGAAAAAGGATGTATTATTGCTATAAAAATTATTATATGTTTATATTAAATGAGAAGTAACTGTATAATTATGTATTGAACATTGAATATATATTGTAATTTTATAATGTGAGAAAACATGCTCCCAAAGAATTAATGTAAAAGATTCAGAACATTGTATTTATAAATAATATACTATAATAAAGATGGATATACGAGGCCGACAACCTACATCTACGGCATATAAATTTCCAAGAGCCACGTCAACAAGTAAATATTAACATCTCACCCGTACTATAAGAAGATGAATATACGAGGAAGACGCATTACATCCTAGGCACAAACATTTCCAAGAGCCACGTCAACAAATAAAAATTAACATCTCACCCGTACTATTGAAAAAGGAAGAAGGAGCAAGTAAGAAGTTGGAAGAATAAACCCAAAGAAATGTATTAATGTAGACAAACCACCACACACAACCACATTGTTTCTAGTGTATTTTACTAGAGAAAAGCCAATACCACATGGAATATAAATACAAACTAAAACCATGAAAAAGGAGAAAAAAATAAATGTACTTATGAATTATGTCTAGAAGAATAAAACCTGAAATGAAGAATATGACGAGACGACGTTCAATGTGACACAAAATGAAGAGATTAATCAATGATGAAGAAGAATGAAAAGTAATATATTAACGAAGATAATCATGAGAGTATACCAGTGAGGAAATGTAAAACAAACTATCCCTATAATATGTGAAGAATTTAGTTGAGTTGAATCAAGAAAAGAGAGTATAACAATGTATAAACCGCAGATGCGTGAATTAATCCCAAGGATATTTATTATTTGTCGGAAGAACGACCACTATTATTATTTTGATGATTTGAGATGAATTGACTGATGAGTAATGCCAGCAATCATTTATTATTATTGAAGGAGATGATTTGCCTCCATATTTATTGAAGTTAGTATGGCCAGTAGAGTTGAATAGCCAAAGTGAGCCGCTCTAAACTGCCCCAGCTAAACTTATGTTAGGGAATTAGGGAACTAAATAAACGAGGGAGATGATTACATAGAGAAGAAATAAATATGATTCAAATAGAAGAAAGTAAAGGGATATATGGAAAAAAAACATGTGAATCGACATGGAATGTACAACAATTGATAAATTCTTCAATGGAAAATATAGTATAATAATTCAGAATTAATCAATTCTTATAGGAAGGCATATGTAACGTTACCAAATATGGTAGTTACATAAAATAAGCTAATATAACGTCAAGTTAGAGAAAAGCATGGAAGTATGTCTAGATAAATAAACCTAAGTGTATAAAAGTGTGTATCTACAAATATATTAATATAAAAATCCAACGATGAGGAAGATAATATTAACATAGCAACATCAAATACGAAATGAAGAAAGAAAATGACCATGAGCCAAAACAAAATATCAGTAACCAGACCCAATAGGATCCAACAGTGAGGGGAACCAACAAAATAAGGACCAACAAACTCCAACAGCGAGGAAAATAAATAAAGATAGTGACTACAACGAAAATTTTGAAGAAGAAGAAAGAATAAGGACAAGGAAGCGTACCATGAAGAGATAAGAAGATGGATAAATCATGCAAAGACTCAACATAAACCAAGTGTACTAGAGACCATATAAGTGACCAAAAGGAATGGTGATTATCAAATATGAAAAGAAAAACAGTGTTTAACATTTAAGGAACCACAAACAATTACAGTGAATACTTAATATAGATGTGAAACCTGTGAATAGTTAACTAATTTCAACTGAATAAACCACACAAACAATCCCAGTGATAAAGTTTATAGTGTAAGGAAATATGTTAATTTCATAGTGAAACAGCAAGATCTAAAATAGCCAAATAAACACAGACAATGAGTGTGACTAATTTAATCAAGACTGTGATCAATATAGATAATCAAAAGACCACCAGAATTGAATAAAATCGAATAATTATATTATTGTTCATAGAGGACTGACAATAAATAAAAAACCTTTGTTATGTATCAAACAAAGTGACAGGAATTAAATTCCACCAATGACCAGAGAGATATTGTTTAGGGAACAATTATTCCCAAGTTTTGAATCAAACCAGTTGAGATATGGACTCAGAGCGTTTATTTAAAAAGTGTTTTAATATAAATAATTAAATTTGGTGTAATAGACTTATAAATATAAGATACACCATAAATAATTAATAAAATTGTTATAGTGATAGAAGTGACGGACGGAAAATAATCATGTTTGAACTTAAATTAAAGCGCAGGATGTCCGCAATTCACTGACATCAACCATTTAACGATAGGACATAGATTAAGAAAGTTATTGTGATTTTAAACTTTTCGATTAAATTTTTGTACCAGTGCTGACGTCACAAAGCCTCAAACTCAAAATCAAATTTGGTAAAAAATTAAATGTTTTAAGAAAACAAAGGCCTTTGGGTCAGAGAGTATAGTTTTTTCAGCCAATCAAATGAATGAATATTGCCAGACGAGCAGGAGACGCTTCGAAGAAGCATTACAGTTCACGATCAGTCTTTCAACGGAGAGGTCACGCCACTCGCCGACATGAAGAAGTTTTAATTTTTAAATTGTGCGCGGCAAAACATAAGTAATTCACATACACATAACCTTTATACTACACCAATATATACGAGTGAAATGTGCGGAGTGCTTATTAGTACGATTAGTGTATAATATCAATCGTACTTGCGAGTGTTGTGAAGGATAAAAAACAGGGAGTACAATTTTTTATTTAAATAAAATTGAACCAAAAATAATATTTTCGTAAATAAACAATGTTGACACTACGCAAGTCAGTAACAAGCGAAGTGTCAAAAACTATGATTGAATTATCAGAATTAAACGAAATATTAATTCATCATTATTAAAATATTGAATAAATATTTTAATTATTTATCACAATTTAAAGAATTATGTTTGAAGCATTTATTACTAAATACGAGTAATACCAATAGTCACTCAATTGACTAAAATTGTTTTCTTGATTTTTTCGATGTTTTAAAGTAAACATTTTTAACTTTAATGCGAAAGCATAAATGTAATACTGATAATGACATATCAAACTATTACGAATATTGTGTTTGTACTTAGATTAAGAAATAATAAATATTAAAAAAATAATTAACCATTATAACAATACCCGTTATAACATAACCTTAGAGTCGTAACGGCAACTTGCCAATTTCACTGTTACAAGTCTGTTCTCAAGTAAAATCCAAACCAGATGGAAATAATAACAAGAGTTTTTTAATGAATTTTTCTCTTGCAAGTAAATAATTATCAAAACGAATTATTAAAATAAAGTAATACATTTTAACTGTACAAGCCAACGAGCTTGATAATTGCCAGACGAGTACTATAGGTTGCGTGCGCATTCCCGCGTACGATAGTACCATAAGTATCAGATATATGATACTAAATTTCGATTTTTATATTTGTTTGTTTATTATTAACTATTGTTCATTTTATATCACTATTAATATTACATCTTGTGCCTGGTATCATGCTACCTAAAATAACCTTACGAATATGGTAATTCACTGATACAAGAGAACATAACCTCTTGAAATTAAACTATTGTACAACTAACAGGTTTACCAGCCTTGAGGCTGAACAGAGTCTTATTTTGAATTTTTATTAATTGTAATTATTATCTGAAAGGTTGTTAACCATTGATTGTTAATTGTTTAAAAATTTTATAATATCTTGAATTGTTAATAAACCTCCACTTTTTATTACCAGTGAAAAAGAGTATCATTTTAATTTTAAATTAGCTCATTCATACTTAGTCAGTCCTGCCAAAAGGGTGGCGGAAGAGTTTAAATAGATCTAATAATTAAGAGCATTATTTAAATATCATATCATTTATATTGTGTATAATAACCATATTAAATATTCAACCTGAATATTATTTTGTATGTAAAGTGTATGTATTTCAGCGGAACCGTCACTGAACAGGACTAAAATATCCACGTATGGTAAGTGAGGGAGGTATATAACAGAGTGCGCGAAACATTTTAAATCGAAGAAGTGGACTATTAATACGCACCTATTAAACAATACAATCACACTAATAACCATAATAGTTATAATTGGAACATTTTATAAAAAACAACATTATCGTAGATACCGGTGTGTATCTGCACTCACACTACTACACCATTATAAATCTATAAATATAAATCTACACTTGTATCTATAAAGTTCATTTATAATATTCGGAACCAGTTACAAGAATTTCATTACCATGCTTTAAAGTACATCTCGTAGCATTATGTGTTATTTCATAATCTATACCCCTGTTACCCGCATATTTAACAGAAAACAGATTATACATTGAATCAGAAACATATAATACATTATAGATAGTACCTTCTATTCGTTCACTATTTTTATAAGTTTCAAAGTCAATATTACCTTTACCATATGCAGACATTGTCATACCGTTGCCCATTCTTACACTGACTGGTGTTGTATATTCTTCGAACGTTGAAAACCATTCTCGATCCTTCGACATATGATCCGTCGCACCCGAATCCACAATCCAGAGATCATCCCGATTGCCACAGCTGCCTTTGTCACCTATTAGTGCTATCCTCGATGTTGATTTCTTCTGTCCAGAAGACGAGTTACTTCTTTCTTGATTATTCGACCATCTTCGCTGTCCATTATTCTTATTCATGAAGCAATTGTTACTTTTATGATCTTTTCTTTTGCACGTATAACACCTGAAGCAGTCCCTTTTTAAATGACCTTGTCTTCCACAATTATAACACTGCTCTTGTTTCAAATCATTCTTCTCATATTTATAAGAGTCATTCTTCTGTTCCTTATGACCGATTTTCAGATTAGCTAGCAACGCTGTCGTCTCTTCGTGTACTTCCTTTTGCTCTTGTAATCTAAATTCTTCTGCCATCAAGCGCTCAGTCAAATTTTCGAGATTCTTCGTATCGTCAGATACCGAATCCCAAGCACTGTGAAAATGATTAAACTTTTGTGGCAAAGATGTTAAAACACGAGTCATCACCATAGTCTTTTCAATTTTTCCCCCGAGATTTTTCATTTTTCTAGCCAACTGTTCTATAATATTAAATATTATACGTAACACTTTCACTCTCTGTCCACTTAAACTCAAAAAATTGTTTTTGAATCATCGACAGATTTTCATCAGATTTTAGATCATATGCTGTATTCAATTTGTCCCACATCTCCTTGACAGTAGAACAACCCATTCGAGAGGCTTTCTCTCCACTGTTGTAACAATTAACTTTCTGGCAATTTTGTCCGCCTTCTTGAACTTTTCCAACAACGCGTCACCATCTCTGCACCTGCAGCTGGCTCGGCTAATCTTCCTTCGCAAACTTCCAGCACATCATCATCCTCTTCCATCAATGTGCGTACTACGAAGCGCCATTGATGCCAATTATCTTTGTCTCGAAGTTTATCAATTTTTATATTCGGTTCCATTTTTGCACAAATATTTTATACTTGCACTCCAATTACACACTGCACTCCGATTTTAAAATGCCACTGGGCCCATAACCTGTTGAGGTATGGGTAAAAATAATGAATAATTTCAGTACAGGAGCAAACACACGCTTTATTGAAGGAACAGTTTAGTAGCAAGTACACATAAAACGGACACACGAAATACACATTACAAGAGCACATTTAAAACTGAACTGTACTTGTCGAGTGCATCTCTATTTATATAGAAAAACAGCTTCCAGATCTTTCCTTTTATTTAAAACTTCGAGAACATTACTTTTCTAGACTCTCACAGTAAACGCGGAGGGTTGTGTGCGGGTTGAGGCCCCGCCCAGGCAGCTCGACCTCCCACCGCACAATACAAACTTTCACTTCTACAATGACAGGTACACTTACTTAAAAATGAATGTAGAGTTTTCTAGTATATTCTCAACAGTTAGGCCTACCTAAACCGTTAAACCTTGCGTTGTGTATGTGACATATTTTGACTTACGTCGGTAGTGACACAAGGCTTATTCAACGCAAACGTATTTGTATGCTTTGTGTTTGTTACAAAATAAGTTCAAGAGGAGGGAAGTGATTATAAAGATACCGAGGCCCTGGTTTAAAGTGTTTAGAATTAAGCGATTCAATGGATTAAAAAAATATCACATCATAAATGAATAAACTTTTAATAACTGATTGCTACTTAAATGTAACAATATTAGGTGTAAGTAATGTGAAATGAGTCCAAATTGTTTAGTACCTGTACGTGTTTCGTCCAGCCGTGAGAATCACGTGACTTTTTATTACGTGTTCCAAAAGGAACTCACTGAGATTTGCTTATTAGATGAAAGTTATCAGTAAAACTATTTATGTGGTTGTCTATATTTTTGTGATGAAGAAATTACTCTGATTTTACACTTCCAATGCAACCTACTCGAAATTTGATTACACACGTATCGGCTAATTCTGCCCGTACACGTAATGATCGATAGAAACGCGATACAACCTGCGTATGTCTGTTACACTGTGTTACGGAAAAGAAGCCAATAGATAATCTGATAAGTGCCCTTAACAGGTTGAAATGTCGGAACTAACGTACACTGTCGTTTACAAGGTCACGTCAATCATTAACAAGATACCCGTTATTAATACTTAATTTCGTTTAACAATGACGTGTGCTAACAATACGGCCGAAGGTTTTCCATCCGTATCGTGTGAGGAGGTATCCGTATTGCAGAAACCTGTTGACGATATCTAATTATATTAATCAGAGGCACTACAAACACACTGGAGTATTTGCGTGCACTTGTCGTATTGGCATTGTGTCTAGGATGGAGAAGAAAAAGAAATGCTGGCAGACGCTGAGGAAAAAAAAGAAACAATGAAAACACAGTACCACCAACTGCTGTGGTCTGGTCTAAAGAAAGGCATTCATAAATTTACGACACACACAGTACATAAATTACGGAACACACACACACACGGCATTAACGATGCCTTCCAGACACGCGCAAGTTCGTATTTGCTATTGTCTCGGGTTTTTATTAATTTTCTTTTATTTCCTTGCATCACTGCGTGTTTCTTCTTTGTCCCTGAAGTCATTGTTTACATCAAGTGGTAATTACTTGTAGGAGAAGAACCCGTTTCTATTTACGTTTTATTAGCGCGTGTTCTCAGATATATAATATTTGCCGCTACACACTTTCATGGCAACATGTTTCAGCTATTCTCACGGAACTCATTTTTTTCCAGAAATACTTAGTACTTTGTCTCGTTTAAAGCCCTTCATGTATTAAATCCTTTTCACTCCGTGAGCACTCTTTTGTTTCTTTGCTGTGTTGACGGCGTTGAGAGTGGTAGTGCGCACACTGTAATCCGTGTTTGTTGACCCGCAAGTGCGCGTGTGCGCCTTCTTCGGACTCACACTCAATGCAGAACAAAGTAACTTTCTTCTTAACCAACGCCCGCTCTTTACATTACACCCCCGGACCTATGAAATGAAACAAGAGTAAATGAGGAGCTTTTTAAGCTTAACATATTCTTCGTTATAAAACATCTTCCACAATAAAAGAAACTTCGTTTTTTTACGAGATTAATGCTTCTGTCGAGAGTAAGGCTCTTTGTACGTGTAGTAGTTGACAAGTAACGTTGCACATGGGTAATTCCGAATGCTACTATCATTGAGATATAGCTTTATTAAATGTTTTTTTTTCTAAAAGGTTGTCACCTGTAGCTTAGGAACATGGACATTCAGGAAGAAAAAAAGAGTGAACTTAAAACAGTTTTAAATGCAACTCTGGAGAATGGAAAAACTTGTGTGGATATGGATAACAAGGTGCAAGATAAGTACTTCCCAAAAGAGCAATGGTAAGAATAAATCTTCATCATCATCATCTTCACAACACGGCATAGGCAAGGTGCTGCCTGTTCTGCTTTCAAAAACCCTCCAGCCATCTCATCCTGGGTCTACCCACACACCTGTGTCCTATAGGTTTGTATTTCCAGACTTGTTTGGCCAGTCTAGAATCTAACATTCTTTCTAAATGTTCTTTCCACCGTTGTTTGTAATTCTTTAGTTCTTCATTCAAGTTAAAAACTTGTGACTCTGATGGCCTCATTTCTTATACGGTCAAGTTTAGAACACCTTTTAACTACTCTTAAGAATGTCATTTCTGTGTTTTTTGGATGTTGTTCATAATTCACATATTTACAGTACATTGTAAAACTTTAATTTTGTACAGGATAGTACCCTATAATGGGGACCTCTAAACAGTATGTGGTCGGCTGCAGGTGTAAGTAACACTCGCTATTATAAACGTAAGCCTACTCGAGGTTCGTTCACTTACAAGCGTGAACCTTCAGAAACAAATAATAAACCACTACCCCTATAAAATTATTCAGAGCTAAAGAAAAACCATTTTTAAAAATCCTCTCTAGACAGAACTGGAAGCACAACCACACTGATGCAAGTTTAACAAGAGCAACGGTATTATCCTCCCGTGCGGTATTGCGTCAGTGTGGTTGTGCTTCCAGTTCTGTCTAGCGGACTTGCAGGGTAAGTAGCGTTTAACAAGAGCAACGGTATTATCCTCCCGTGCGGTATTGCGTCAGTGTGGTTGTGCTTCCAGTTCTGTCTAGCGGACTCGGAGGGTAAGTAGCGTTTAACAAGAGCAACGGTATTATCCTCCCGTGCGGTATTGCGTCAGTGTGGTTGTGCTTCCAGTTCTGTCTAGCGGACTTGCAGGGTAAGTAGCGTTTAACAAGAGCAACGGTATTATCCTCCCGTGCGGTATTGCGTCAGTGTGATTGTGCTTCCAGTTCTGTCTAGCGGACTCGGAGGGTAAGTAGCGTTTAACAAGAGCAACGGTATTATCCTCCCGTGCGGTATTGCGTCAGTGTGGTTGTGCTTCCAGTTCTGTCTAGCGGACTTGCAGGGTAAGTAGCGTTTTTCTTTTTTTTTTTTAATTAGTTTATCTTTAGCTGTGTTTAACTTTGTTGGGGTAGTGGTTTTTTTTTCTGACGGTTTACGCTTGTTAGCGAACGAATCTTAAGTTTATAGGGGCTTACGTCTGTATTTAATGTACTAGTGTTACTTACACCTGAAGACGACCAGAGATTGTTTAGTGATCAAAACGTGGTATGATTAATTTTGCGATGGTTACTGTTCGACTTAACCCTTCTGGTAATGTTCACGTACCACCGAAAGTTAGGTTACAAATACAATATATTACTTAATACCTACGTTCTACATTCTATATACGTATGTTCAAGGATTCTACTTGAAGAACAATCGGTTCATTGTGGCTTCTACAGAATCCATGTAACTTAAGTATGCCATTCAGTATACCTGAGTCGAATTATGTTTCTAAATACGATCGACGACTTAACAATGTTTTTTAGTAGCCCTATCAATTAAATTAATGAATCTAATTTTGGCAGTTAGAATTCTGCTATTTAGGTAAATTGTGATCTAAACATGAACTCCACCTTTCACCGCTGCTGTTTCTCCATTGTTTTGCTAGCATGAGCGAGCTACTCTAAGTAACTTAAATTTACATTCTTATTATGGTTAGTACTAAACCGTGGCAAGAAATTAACAGTAATACAAGGACAAATCCAATACTACCATGTTTTAAGAAATTGAAACCATGAGGCCTGATAAATATTTTATTTAGTATAATCTGAATACTGATTGCTACGGCTACTAATTTGTATCATTGAAGTGCACTTGTCGATAACAGATGACAAATCTGATTCTAAACGATATAACAGTATTGATAGGCTTAAGAGTTCATAGGTCCAACAATTTAAAAAGACCAGTTTTCAATACAGATATATTTGTATTAAATGTAGTGGATTAAATAGTTTTAAGCATTTTCTTTGGATCGTTTTTGGGTTTGTGTTATTGTACAATAATCTCATAGTATGATTACAATAATAATTATAGCACTTTGTTGATATTACTCAATTTCCGTATGAAATTCTTTGTGATATACGAATATGAAATTCGTATATAGATATAATGTAATAATGATGTGTGGCATTACTGATTTTCTGCATTCCATACTCATAGAAGTCAGCGTAACGGCAGGAAATGACGAGAAATCTGGGACACAGTAATTCACAATAATTTAGTTTTAGAAATGTTAGCTATACTAGGTAATTACACTGCCCGAATAAGTAATAGGGCTCATATGGTATTGAGCAGTCGAGTCACAGTGCTTTATTACATTTGCGTAACACCATAGTTCAGACTAATTCGCCTACACGATAATAATAGTAATGAGTCTTCTTATGTCATGGAAGTAGCTTAATTGTAGACGTTGTAGATTGCCAACTTGCGCCGCGTTTGTGGCCGCTGAAGGAAATTGTGTGGCCGGAACTAACTTCAGCCGTCCGTAAGTACTCCAGAAAGTTATCTCAAGCACTCATATCGACAGGCACGTTGCTGCCTGGACCTATAGATTGGTAGCCAGACGCCATAAGCCCCATTCTCCTATATACTGGTTAAAAATAAGTTTAAAAGAGAAGTGATGAACACAAATGTATATTTATTTTCAATTCTTTAATGTGTTTTTGGTAATCGATAGGCTAAGAAAGCGAAATCTATGGGTTTAGAAATACAGCCATACGTAGCGAAACCCACCAAGTATTAGAGATACTCAGAAATACACTAGTTACTACTATACATTTGCTGAGTTATTATAGCCTATAAAATCATGCTGAAAATTTTAAAGTTTAAAGAGTTTATCGGAGAGAAGACGGTCGTAGCAGATGAGATTCAATATGAATTAACCAATGTTGTCGGTATTTGTTTAGCGCGCATTGTGACCTGATACCACGGGTAAGTGTATGTGAAGTCATTGCGACTGCAGTTATATATAATAGCAGTAGCGTTATTTATTGATTACTTTCATGCGGCCAGCGAAGTCCAGTCTTTTGTTGATAATTGTTCTACAACAGCTGTGACTGTCTGACAGACAAGTGTTACGTCTTGCTTGTATACTAATGCATAATCTACAGCCACGATAACACGGGGTGGTTCAGAAAATAATTGCCGCTTCTGTAAGACGTAAAGATTTTCTCGAACCTTTATTCATAGTGTGTAAAATCTAACAGGGTTTATGTTCGAAGGAAGTTAAATTAAAGTCGACATACGTGCGAATGTGTGCGTATGGTGTGTGTTTATCTGTAAAAGGAGAAAAATCCATATTAATAATTGTCTATGGATCTTTAAATTATTTAATCCTCCAATTACAATTTATCGCCAATAAACTATATCGTTCGGGAGATATAACGTTTACTTAAGAGTGTCAAACATTAATTAAAACGAAAACGGTTTTTTTAATACATTAGGGTGGAATGTCCGTGTTACTGTCATTTATCCATATTTTTATATTGGATTACAGAGCCAAATTTTTATTTTTTTCTGTAAGAGTTTGTACGATATCGCGTACGTACTAGTTGTAATAATTTCTTCTATGCAGATTTTGTGGTATTTACTGAGCGTGGGCCCTTGTATTACTGTAGTTTAGAGTTATTTAGTTTTTCGTTTACATTAACAAATGGAAAGTTCTGGTTCTTTTAATTCTCTTCGAATTTATATTTCTTTTATGTACACGATTTTTATTATGACTTTTCTGTTACTTGACACAGTGGCGTAGCTAGGTTTTTTGGCGCCCGGGGCAAGAAGATCGTCGGCGGCCTCGTCTTTACAATTAAAAGGGGACAAAAGAGTAAAAATGAATGCCCATTCAGCAAAAAAAGTACTTAATAAATGTAAATGTGTAGATTTTTGTATGAAAGCATGTCCAGCAAACGTCTTAAGAATATTTGTTAAGTCAAAATTAAGAAATTACATATTATAATATTATCGGTATTTAGTTTGTATACATTTAACAAATGTATCGGTATTTAGTTTGTAACAATTGTAAACTATAAGAAATGTAGTAAAATAAAACATTTTTATCATAAAAATGTTCTAATAAACATGCAAATTCCTTGTAGGTCTAAAGCGCATCGTCAAAACAATATCCTAAAGCAACATAACGTTAAACAAAGAACTACATTAAAAATTATAAATTTAATAACTTACCATTACAGGTTAATGGTTCCGTCTTCTATTAATAAAAACATAATATCTGTTTTTAATATTTAATAAATATTTAAAACGAGACATTTAAAAAAATAACTTTTCTGGTCTTAATTATTGCTGCAAAGTGGTTATTAAATCACTATAATCTAAAGACGAAGCAATGTCGTTTTCAACTGAAAGTATCGCTGGATTTGATACCCTGTCTGGAGATATTGTTGATCGTAGGCACAATTTAATCAATTTCAGTTTACTAAACGATCTTTTACAAGAAGCCACAGACACTGTAAGACAATTTTTTAAAGCTGATGCTAGTGTTTTGTAGGCTTCTAATCCCATTGAAGAAATATATTGTAGCAGGCCCTGAGGTGTAAAGTCCATTTGTTCTCCGTTAACTTTTGCCCTTTTTAGTAAAAGTATGACGCCTTTGAACAAAAGTAAAAGCCACTGAACAATTCTACACTGTTTAGGTCATGTGAATACAGTTCTGCCAGCACTGTGCACTTAATATTGATTTGGGAAAGCTGTTCCTTAAAATGTATATCCCCATCATTTACATATTCCTCAAATTTGCAGAAGAACACAAAGCGTTTTTCTAATTCTTTTATGTTACAGAAACGGCTAGAAATTTTAACTGACAGTTTGTCCAAAATTTCTATTAGAGAACGTTGAATTCTTTGCCGAACGGTTAGCAATCGTCTGCATACTCCCCTGGGATCGTGCGCTTCCTTCTTATCCTTTCTGTGATACTGTCACCCTATTCATTACATACCTGCTGTATCTTAATGACACTGTCACACAGCTCATTCCTTCAAACATTTAATTTGTCCGTTAGCGTCTCCAGAAGTGTCAATGCTTGAATAAAGCTTATTCCTTTGGTCTGCAAGATTTTCTGGACTTTGTCCATAGAAGTAAGAATATCTGTCCAGAAAAAGAGCAAGGTCACAAAATTAAAGTTTTCTATCGCATTAATTATGAATGCTGCATCTTCCCTAGTATCTATTGTTTCAGTCGGTGTATCCTTCAGTTTCTCCAGTGCAGCGATCACTTCATCCAGCTGAGTGGATATTGCTTTCACTGAAACTGCTTTTGAACTCCACCTGGTACCACAATGTCCTTTTAGAGTAAAATTTACGAAGTCTCTAAGGACACTCCATCTATGAGTGGAACAGGAAAAGAAGGTGAATAGACGTCTGACCTCTGCAATCGTTAAGATTCAATCTATCTCTCTCAGGCTTAATTGTAGTTTCCGGGATTTGGATCGTTAGTAATTAACTCTCGATGTCCTCTCAGTACCAGATTTTGTTATGCAAGAGTTTGTACCTGTGCCAGTGACCCATACGAGGATTTCTTTCCATGACTTAGCTGCTTTACTCATTTGTTCCTAAATTAGATCATGAATAAGTTCCCCTTCGTTTTAAGAACGTTCCAATTCATTCCATTCCAAAAACGCAGAGCGAAGAGGAGGACTATTTTCATGACCCTGAATACAGGGATTTAACTTTCGCCACGACGAAAACCCATTTTCACTATTGATATGGCTTCTTTGATAGCTTTTTTTTTTGTGAAATTAAAGTGGAACAAAATCAAAACAGAGATTTTTTTATTGGAGAAAGTTAGTAAGTTATTTGACTTATTTTTAGAAGAAGATAAAATGGATTGTTGTTTTTTTGGTGCATGTTGGGACAAAGCCGACTAGAGGCTGTTCCAGTTATGATTAAAGAGTATACGTCTTCTTACTAGAACTATTATGTCGTGGCTGTGGAGCTGGTTTGCTTAAATTGTCGTGTCTAAACGTTTCGACCACACCTCCGGAGGCCATCTCTAAAACGTTCTATAAGATAACAGGCCGAAGTTGTCTTTCTTTTTTCTAGTTAAGGTAGCCTCTCAGGCGTGGCTGAAACGATTAGAGCCGAAAATTTAAGCAATCGACCATGGTCCAATCGCGACCGGTACATAATAGTTTTAGTAATGTTAACTCCGGCTGTAATAGGCCGTAACTTTATAATCTTCTTCTTCTTCTTCTTCTTCTTCTTCTTCTTCTTCTTCTTCTTCTTCTTCTTCTTCTTCTTCTTCTTCTTCTTCTTCTTCTTCTTCTTCTCCTCCTTCTCCTCCTCCTCCTCCTCCTCCTCCTCCTCCTCCTCCTCCTCCTCCTCCTCCTCCTCCTCCTCCTCCTCCTTCTTCTTCTTCGCGGGCGGCTTCACCATCTTATTCTTGGTCTTCCTTCAAAAAATATATCTGTCTATATAAATGATTTAAAAAAGAAACACTGTAGTTTAAGTGAGATGTAGGCCTATATAAATATTTTCATAACGAGTCAGTGAGAGACAGATAGTTAATACAGGTATGGAGATGTAAGTGCGAAGAATAAAACTGTAGTATAAATAATCAGTCAAGCTGATAGTACAGATGTAAATATTAAATATTTTTACATGTACAGTATGACTATAAATATTTGTAGTAAATGTTTACTGTATTATTTGTAGTAAATATTTATTAAAGGCATTCTTTATCCAGGAGTTTCATTTATTGCTACAATAAAAACAGAGATAGCTGTTTGACTTAAACCTGGTTCAGTATTCCATTATAAGTCATAGGGGGTGGAGAGCAGAGAGTAATATCCATTTTTTTGCAGTAATTCCTTCCAATACATGACAATTTCCTCAATTAAATTAGGGCTTCCTAATAAGCTCTTGGCCTAAATAATCAAGGATCAATCTTCAATCCCCATTAAACAGCTGCCACGATTAACCAATAGCTCTGTGTTTTGTTCAAGTGTAGACATCATTTTTTCTACCAGCGTAGGATTGATGGTCTGTGTCACTTTATTATTTCAGTAAATGTAGTTATTACGGTGACAAGAAAATACATAGTCTACGTCTGCTTACGTGCCATATTTCGTAGTAAGCTTGTTCGTGTACAAGAGAAAGTAACAGTTGTAGTTATTAGCCGAGCTAAATGAATAGTACAGTAGTTGATAGACGTGACCTACTGGAGTGGCGCTACATCTATGGTCTAGGTAGACGTCGCACTGAATTGTGATTTCCACTAACGTTGAACCCAGTCCATACACTCCCACACTCGTACATTCGTATTCACAGTGTGCGATTAGAGTTAATGAACAGGGCTGCGTATATTTGTAGTCGCTATACATGATCACTTATTAGGATATGATATAATATTATGTTAACTGTTAACGTATCTAATATGTTCTAACTGTCTAACGTATCTAAATATTTTTCTAACTATTTACTTATCATTTTCAACTAACTCATTGTTTTTCAACGTCTGTGTTAACTGTTTATTGAATCCACTAAACAAGATATTGTCTCTTGTAAACATGACAGGAACCAACACTAACCCTAACACACCTAACTTACCCGTGAACTTCGTACGGCCGAGATGATGTTAGTTGTTAGGCCTATATATCTTGAATTTTGTAGGATTGTTTGCTTGATTTTTGGTCACACTTGATGATAACATAGTAACTGCGCTAGTTGGATGTAGTTTAAAACCTGAACTTAACGGTTTCCGCTGTACGTTCATAAGACTATGTTTATAGCTCTGTGTTCACATTGATATATAACATTAATGCTTATTAGTTATTGATCGAGAATAACATTTCCTTTTTCCAAAGCGGCTCCAGTAATATCAGATACGAACGTGCAGTCACTGTCAGTTTAGTCGAGCAATTAAAACAGTTTTGTGTAATAGGTGTTGTACTTAACTGTGACTGTCGTTAACACGAAGTCAGACTGTTTGTGTTGGCATCGACGAGAACATGGTGAGAGAGGCAGTACAAACAAACACACAAAGTTGTACAGTGGATACGTATTTAAGTGCCCGTGATAGGGTAATTTACGGAAGAGATCGACGTGGGAGTATTTTTAATCTCCGTGCGTTGAAACGGATGCCAAGCAAGCGCGTGTGTCTGTACTGTCAGATCGTATACCTACGTATCGTACAATTGTTTCCTGTCAGGCACAGGAGAACAAGCCAATTCTACGTTAATTTTACTGTAGATTTTAGCATATAAAGGCTGCAGTAGGCCTACTTGTCACTAACTCGTGTTTGTTGTCACTTCTAGGAACAACCATATCGTTACGTAAAAAGGAATTTGTGAGATAAATTACTTTGTGTCCTTATTGGCGAATTCATATGTTGTTTTTGTGCATTAATTCTTTTTGTACTATTATGTGATACGAAGCAGCGCATCATTAAAATGTAATTGTCACACTTTTGAGTTTTTCACGCGTAGTTGTTTATTGTTTTCGTTCGTGTGTTTCATAGACATGTACAGCGAAATTCAACCTTCAGAACGAATACTGTTTCTTGTCGCGTGCAACAAATACGGAATCTATAAATACAGTTTCATTGTATTATTAGTATTTTGTTAAATATAGCTGTTGTTTTCGCTCATCAGTACTTTTTGTTTTTCGTCACGCCTTGTAGCACTCACTATTAGGCAGAGAGAATATGACCTTCTGTGCTATTTAGGCTTATATGAAGAAGCACCGGGACCGGAAGTTTGTATTTTATACATTTTATGCAGACAAAACGTTATAACTATTTTTACCTCTTCCAATTCGGATTTTAAACATTTTGTGTCTCTTTCACGATGAATAATTCTTAAAATTAGATATTCATTTTAAATTATGATTTTGGCAAATACAAAATTTATTAACGAAACAATATGCTCTAGCAAAATAAATAATTGTGTGTATATGCTTAGATAATTTGAACAAAAAAAAGAAGAAATTTCCCATTAAATGCGTCATTAAATAAAGTAAAGTAAATCTTTATTTAAATATTTTGTCATCTCCGGTAGCAACACGTCTGTTTATTGACAAACCAGGCAATATTAATCATTAAGCGAGTAAATAAATTATGTCTGAAATGGCCGAATCAGAGTTACTTTGAAATACGAAATGTTGGTTTGTGTAAAATAATTTTGCCTGACATAGGAAAATAGTTTCCCTTTGAAAATTATTCTTTGTGTTTCAACGTAGTGTACAGTATATGTTCATAAATTGTATTTTTAAAAACTATCCGTTAAAACGGTATATAAGGGGGGGGCTATAGGCCTATGTCTTAATTTCCAGAAATACGCACTAGCGCGAGAACGTTTGTACTGTAGAGAAATACAAACTACAATAAAAATTTTATTCCCGCTTCTATCGCACTAGAAAGCGCACTACCGCGTGATAGCGTCAAATAAAGGAAAGTAAAACGTGACTGTTGTTTTGCTGGAAAAAAATTCAATTGGAGAACGATGTGATATATTTATTCTTAATTAACCTTTGTTTATTATTACATTGGAGTAACGAATCTTTAACGAAATATAACCCTGTTACTACGGGGTTACAGATATTTCTTTTAATCTGTGTAATAAATATTTAAATTTTTATATATGTAAAATTAAAAGAAAACAAAGTTCAGATCGAAAGTAAAATAAAACCTAGATTTTATTTCTACTGCTAGTAAAATGATCAACTGTCCGATCGTAGTCTCAGGAAGTTGTGTCCTAAGTTGCCAATAAAGCTATGTGCTTATATTTTATTAAATATGGTACTATGTGACCATACGTACATGGTGTAGAGTCAATAATGGTCGTGCATGAGACTTGCCACGTCTAATCAAAGTACGTTTTGCGAGCTTCAAAAACGTGTTGGTCAATGTTTTGCGATTTTGAGTCGCGTAATTCACTTTCGTTCGTGCGTTTCATTTACACACGTTGTAACAGTAGACCCTGTAGTGTGGCTGTAATCTGTCAAGCCCCACTGTTTGGGCTAGCCACTTGGTCACCAGACCGCTGTATGCCGGTCGTTACAAAAGAATAAAAATAAAATGGAAAATTCAATAATAATAGAATTTTCACACAATAAAATAATTTTGTTTATGTTTATAGAGGTATGTATACAAGATAAATCTGTTTTTTAAAAGGTTCTGGTAAAATTTTAATAACAGGTAGGTATTTATTGACCGTCGAGCACTTCTTGAAGATTTGCACCAAGTCTGGAGTTAAATAGATTAACTCCAGGTAATAATCGATTGGTGATTTTTCTGACTGGTCCAATATCTTGTTCAAAATAGGATATATTCTTCTCACTTAATTCCTTCTGCCTTATAAATACCCTTAAATTACCCTGTGAAATAAGTACCGATACAAAATAATGGAAATATAATGATTTATTGACAATTTTAAATAAATAATCGATATTTTATCGATGGAGAGCAATTATCGACTCTGTCTCAGGAATTATCGATTGTGTCATACAGAACAAAATTTTATGTTATATTATATTAAAAGACAGGTTCTTTGAGCGATTAGGATTAATAGTCAGAGAAGGGTGACGAGAAAGTATAACATTAACAATTAAAGATATTAATACAATAATTACTATTCAATAGTATTTAAATAATTCCACTATGTAATGTAAATGAATGCTGTCAAACCATACGCAGACGATGACGTCACTGCGATATCGTGAAGGCGGTCTCTGTAGAATTAAAAGATGGCCGCTACTGTTTCTTGCGTAGTTACGGTGAAATCGTCATGTCCGAAAATCACCACAAAATTACCTTTGTGAATGTCTAAAATCTTCCCGCACTGGTGTAATATGTCTGTTAAGTTAGTTGGTGTATTCTGGTGAAGTGTTCCGTGTAAACTTGTGTTATTGTGTTAATTTGGTTATTTTGTCTGTTTTCCCTTCTGGGGTTAAGTTTTTCAAGTTACGGTTAGGTTTGTAGAGTGAATCAGTTGAAATATAATGTTTTACTGTTTTCTGTCACTCGTATAGTGAAGTTAGAGGTTTGTTTTCACTATTGTCGTGAATGTTTTTATAGTATTAGTTACAAAATGTGTCTAATTTGTCTAACTCTCGTTCACTGATTTCAATGGCTAAACGCTAGCATCATGTTCGACTCGATTTAAAGAACGTTTTTGTCACACAACTATTCAGCTTGATATTCAACAAAAGACTAATTAACTTGGTCATAAATCTTGCCCAGTTAATCCTTGAAAAAGTATTGTTAACATTTTTCGTCTTCCCATACATATGATAAAATATTACATTATGTATGGAATTTATCTATTTTATTCCTCACTTTTATGAATTATTAACCTTATTATCGGTTTAATAATCTCATTCCCTTTAAATTGATGTATTATAGTCCATATTTGTAGATATTTTGTGGAAATTAACAAATTTCTTTACTTTATGGAAATATAGGCTCAAAATTGGATTTCCGTCTTTATACAAAATTCCTTCCATTTTAAATATTATCAATACTATTATAATAAATTTTAATTAGTCATATTCCTCTTCCTTTCCTTAAATACATATAAATTACACCTTTGAATTGGTTTTTTGTGTTAATCTGTAAATTTGACATTGCTCTTTAAAATTAATTAATTTATATATTTTGACAATTTATAAAATGTTAAGGTATATATCCTTATTATCATTTTAATTCATAGGATCATTCCTAGTAGTGGTTAATTGTGTTATCTTATATAAATCTTGGTAGTTTACAGGATTTATAAGTGAATTATACTGTTTTATATTGGTTCTCTGATTTCACCAAATGGCCTAGATTTTAGAATTTTATATTTCTTTCTTTCTCAAATAATTTAAACCTAATTCCTCCTCTGACTTTACATAATTACAATTATATCCAAATAACATGATTTATAACTTATTGTGTTGTGTGGTAGTTAATTAACACTACATATTTAAAATAAATAATTATGAACATGGTTTAGCAATCTGCACAATTGAACATATATCCTTCAACTATTTTTGAGCTAACATAGCATACCTTTTAGAACATTATTACTGGTATGTAGGTTATTATTTATCAAACATAATTCTTTTTAAAACACATAACATAAATCTTATTTTCTAATAAACCTTACAAATACATTTATTTAACACTTGATTTTAGGACTGTGAAATAACAGTCTATTTAAACATGTTACACTTATTCATACTATATTAGTACCAGTCCTTTCTGGTTTAAACCATTATTATTGTGATCCCCTACATCAGTAAACATTAACTTCCATACTCTATTTATTATCATTTTTTACAAATGTCTTGTAAATAAAGATTTACTTTAAAATAATAAAATACTGGAAACCTTCCATTTTATTATTTTATTATGCTGTTTATTATTTAGATTTTAAAGTTGTGATATAGCATACTACTAAGTTATAGTATCACCAACTTTAAGTTTATTGCATTTTTTTTTTTAAAAAACACTTACACAAATTCACTTCCACTGTTGGTTCTGATATTTTGAGTCTTATATCTCAGACCAGACCTTTAGTAATCATGGACCGTTAAGACTAGTTTATTTCTTTATTACACAATAGCTTTAGCCGGTGCACTTCTTATAACGCTATACAGCACTTTAGTTTTCTCAATAATTACATTTTATAAGATTTTGGGTATGTTATACTTTCTTTTGCATAGTTTTGGTGGTTTTAGTAGTTTATATAATAATAGGTTTTACTACGGTGTTTCTTTCATACTATTTCTTCCTCTCCTCCTGTCTTCCTTCTTGTCCTTCTTCATATCTTCCTTCTGGTATTCATTCTTGTCCCTCTTCTAGTCTTCATTCTTGTCCCTCGTCTAGTCTTCACTCTTCTGTTCTTCCTTCCTCATTCTTGGGTAAACCAAGGTACTTGGTGTTATCACGACTGAGGTTTAGTTTGTAGTATTTAATTTATTCACTGAACTGACTTTATTCTTCTATACAGGTTTCAGGGTATTGTTTTCTTCCTGTTCACAAACTTTATTCTTTCCTCTTCTTGTTTTTTGGGGTATTTTGGTCTTCACCACCCTTTAATTGAGTCTCTTTTTTCTTTGATATGGTCTTATATAACTGGTTTACTGCTCTGAGCTTCCTGGGTAACTTACTGGTATTATACTATGAGTTGATGAGTTGCTTCAATACTTTCTTTGGTTTCTTTTAACAGTGGTTTTATATATATTATGTAGTGAGGATTTTTATCTTATTGTGGTTCATTCCTCTGATTTATTTAAATGTCATTCAATATTATTATAACATTTGTTGGTGTAATTAAACTTTATGATTTCACATGACTTAAAATGTAGTGGATTTTCTGTCACGCTACAACGTGTATATAAACCTAAACAAATACCGTTATTTATTTTCTATACTAGGAAACAGTCCATAAATTCGGGCGCATTGTATTGTAATTAAATTGACTTGTTCGCTGGAGGTGACTATGGCGACGACGGAATTTAAGAGTTGTTATAGTGTGCACGTTGTCGGCAGGTAGGCTTAGTGTCTATTTGTGTAGTGTAGCCTACTGTGTTCATTTAATGGCTGGCTGTTCTACAAGTATTTTAACATAGGTTCATTTTATAGCCTCTCATCCTATATGTTATTACCTTTAATATAAGTTGCAAACCCGTTACACTGATAGCGCCATTCGGAGTTTATTGCTTTCTCTAGCCGGTGTAAATCAAACAAGTTTTCAAAGTGTGCAATTAACCGTACGCTATTGTTGACTACACGCCGTACGTTCACCCCCCCCCCCATAATATATAGTGAATCAAGGGAAACAATTTAACCGTTGTTATAAACTATACGGTAAAAAATAATATTTATTTTTAATGTCGTTTCTTCGCTTGAGTTTAATACGTGAACGTTGAACGAAGTTACGTGGGGCAAAGAAACAGACGAGGTTAGTGACATTTGTACAACGGTTTGAACAATTCCAAGTATGTTTTAATCGGTTACTAATCACGTTATATCTATATGAGTTACAAGTTACTCGTCTCTTTGTTTTGTGTGTGTTTAGCCTCCCTTCACAAAGTATTTGTTTACTTCATAGTATGACGTTTAGTTTCCAGTCCTATAGTGTCGTTCATTTTATGTTTTTTATCTAATAGCCTACGTTTGGTGTATTTGAGACGAGGAGTGGAACTGAGTGTAGGCCTATATTGTCAGCTATTGCCGGTTACGGCCTGGGTTGTGACGCACGGTTCGCGGCAAACAATTCTAGAAACGAAGAGGATTACATTTTCGGTTACATTTCCTCAATCGAAAATGTAAAATGCGGACACACGTCCCGATCCGACGATAAATTTACACTCGATGGGATGGAACATAGAGTGAATGGGGGGGGGGAGACAATTATTATGTTTTCAAATTGCGTATTGAAAACATAAAAACAAAACGTAAACAACAGTTAAAATTGTTGGAGAACAATAAGAAATAATTAATAATCTTGTTAATGACTGTAGTCGCAGCAAATGTATATACCGATGTTTAAAAATATGAACTCATACGTAATTATAATTTTTTATGAGTAGTAATGTATTATAACAAGTTTCATATGTGTTTACACATAGACACACGATGTAACAGGAAAGAGTGAAGATAGAGTGCCATGTTTTCTGAATAGAATAAAATAAGCCTAGGTAAAATAAGACTGTCCGGAAAGTTGAGGAATGTTATGAATAATGACAAACTCCTCTTATATTAGAAAGGAATATTTTTAATCGGCCTGCTCCACTAATGTATACTTCAGAAACATGGACAGTGAATTCGAGAATAACACAAAATCCTCGGACTACACAAAGAACAATGGAAAGACCGCTTATAATACTAACAATGTTTATAATACTAATGAGTGGAAGTAAAGAAAAACAATGACATGGTTAAATGTACGTAATCAAACTACATATCATGTACAGAAATAAGACAATAATAATTGAATAGGCGAGAAAATGGAATATGATCACGAAGGTAGTTAGATTGCAGGCGGAAATAAGAAAAAAATCATAACGACGACTGTCGTTTGCAAGATAGTACCTTAGTAAGCACTGTGGTATGTGAATGCCGATTTGTTCTAGAGAAACATAATTGGTGAATAACTAAGAATCCATAACAAACGCTGATGTTGAATGTAATGATATACAAAGTATTTAAAAGTAGAATATTACGTCACAACATCTACTCTGTAAATATAAAGAACTTCGGAAGTTTGATTTGTGCACATCATGAAATAGTCGGTTACGTTAAGGATGTCTGTTAAGACAACTGGTAGTAATTCTTTTGATAAAATATTTCAGGTAAGCGCCTTGAACTCTGATGTTAATTGTCACGAAATTTGCATGCTGTTATACGCCTAACTTCAAAAAAGCCATTTTTTTTACACTGACAAATGTAATCTGTTTATGTAACAGATGTGTTTTGTATGCGTCACTGATTCTTTGATGATATTGCACGGCAAATACTGATGTGTGAATGTTAATGTTTGCGTTCTTCAGTAGCACATTGTGAATGTATCCACATTGCGTTCTTCAGTAGCACATTGGTTTTAGAGTATTGAGGCCTGTTAAACAGACAAGCAGCCACTGAACAAAACGAAAGCTTGTATATTCAAGTAGTGAATTTAGGGTAAGAGAGGTCTCTAAATTAACGGGACTTTTAATAGGTGTTTGCATATGCTAGTGAACAGTTTACGTATGGCGGTACGTTTCGAGTAGGCGTACGGTACCTATTTGGAATTACATCTTCGTTGGCGGCATCGCGCTAGCATACATGTTTACTTCCACGTCGCACTAATTTTGGATTAGTGCTCATATTGGGTTGGTCATCATCGAAGTTTAGAACCGAATATATAAGCTACGGGCATGAAGCTCTTACCCAGACTGTCACTAGACTACAGAACAGATGGTCTTTATTGAACCGGCTAATTCATGACTAATTCGCTTCAGGTAATGATGATTGTTGATCACTAAGTCACAGCAGACTACTGGCCTTACGGTTGAAAGTTAATCTCAATAAGCGTCTGTACATGATACATTGTAAGAGACTTCAACTTTATTTCTGTACGTAAAAAAAAAGAAAAAAAAAGAGAGAGATTGGAATAAGATAATTTAGAGGTTATCTATATCAGTTATCTATTTCAGAACAAGGATGATTTGTCTGTGATTGACTGAATAACGTTCGACCTTCCTTCTGGTACCAATAATAGTGTTGACTTTACTGAACGTAACCAACAGACCGAAGACAGGAGCCGATAAGCGGCAGTTGTACGGTTGACCTACTACATTGCTATACAGCTTTGCTTTCTTTGTTTGTTTATGTCCTGTTATCGATAACATTTGGTATTGTCGTCGAAGTGTATTGGTATTGATTCGTTCACAAATTTTCAAATATTTGTATTCTTATACATTACAATTTTGGAGAATTTCTTATTCCAGTTGTACAGTAACATGACTTTATAGTAGGTGACTTGTAAAGCGTCATAAATCACTAAGGATATATCTGTTACTCAATCAGGAACAAACTTTTGTTCGTGGTCACTTGGGCCGTGAACACGTTTTGCAGTGACTCAGGAGAGTCGTAGGTAAAAGTAAGCACAGTTTGTTTAATCGTTTCACAGGATCAGGTTGCCTGTTTGCAGTCATACAGTATTATGTGTTAAGCATTTACTGAAACAGATTTTTGAGGTAGTGTTCGCGCGCGCGTGTGCATTTTTAATGTATTAGCTACTAATAAGGAAATTAAAATAGTGGATTAAATATACTCGTATATGAATTGAATATACTCATAAATTCGTTAATGTGTAATTTAGTCATCGACATCCATAAGAGGGACGTTTAAAAACAAAAGTAGTGTAGAATTTTAATGCAGACGGTGTAGGCCTGTACACTTTTTTGTGCGGAGGAATTTGGACAGTAAAAATGCCTGAGGTTTTCCAGTGGTAATGGCTCTGTTCGAAGAAACAGCGCTATCCGCTGTCATGGGGAAAGTCCTGTTCCGAAGAAAGCTAGCGATCAGGAAAACGTAGAGGTCCAGAAGCAGAATTTCCTTCTGTTTGTGCAGAAGTCGAGGATGCCAAACACGATCGATAGATTTCTGTACATTCTGAAAGATAGCATCAGTCTGTTCTCGGGAGCAGCTGGCTTCAGCAACTGTCTCCTCGAAGCGATCAGTTGATGGTATCTAGGAGAGGCCCGAATTGCTCCCAACTACCATAATTTAATAAATAATTTAAATAATTTAGTTGTATAGTAGACGTTGTACAGTTCTTGTCAACGCATCTCTAGTACTGTTCTTCCGTACATTTCGGAAGTTAGTAAGACCGAAACTTAAAGTTCTGATCGAAAGTATGAAGTTAACCTCTTTTGCTATGCACGGTAATAATTAGATATAGGCCTACGTATAAAATGTAAAGAAAATACATAATAATAATAAATCAACAAAATCAGCTGACTGATTTTACTGATTTTTTTTATAAATCCTAAGGTCATCGTATTCAAGGTTATCTAGGGATCTTGGACGTAATTCTACTTAACCGGCCTGTTGTATCCTGGGTATTCACTTGAGTAGGCTGACTTTCAGTCTGCGACATCCAAAAACACCTGACCGAGAACATGAGCCATCTACACTGCTAGCCAAGCGTTTACCTATTACCTTTTCTGTAATATGGTTGATAGTGAGAATTTTAAAAGTAAGAAAATTTTAACCTCAAAAGTCGACGTTTTTGTTAGATATTTTGTTCACAAACTTGTAATTTTATGGTTTACCAGAGCTGAATGATTTATTTTATATTTTCGTAGATTATTTTCAGGGCTCTGAGTTTACTACTATTTGCGTCCAGAGGTTGCCAGACATCGATTAGTTTGCTTTTTCTTTATTCTTTGATAACAGTATCTGTAATTTTAAAAATATTTATCATTAAACATTAAAATAGTTTTACTTCTTTATCATGCAATATGTAGCCTAACATTTATGCCCATATGAATAACGATTTGTGTGCAATGAAAGGAAGTGTTTATTTCCTTAGGTAACTTCCTAGACGCTTAAGATGTTAGATAAACATCTAAACAATATATATTTAAAGAGCTGCTGGAATAGTTTAATGAAACAACATTACAAAAGTAGTGGTTCAGAACTCGTGATAAAGCGTCCTGCTGATATCTTTTGTTTTGAGTTTGTGTATGCACACAATGTTTACAGCACGAAATAAACGTTACTGTACAAACGTACTGTACTAATCTTACGGTAAGTTAACACTTACTTATGTAGTGTGTAGGTTGTTTGATACGGCAGTCTATAAACTTCAATGTACGTTTGTACACAGACTAGAGTGGTCCGGCTCATATGGTTCATATGTTTAACATATGTTTCCGGTTATATCTTTTAAGCCTTGACAAAAAGTCTGAATACAGTCTGTTAATGGTGACAATAGTACAGAAATACAACAAAACCCGATGAAGTTATTTAAAACTGAAAAAAAGGCATGCGATTAGAATTAACATTTTGTAGTTGCAGAGTTGTAGTAATCAGGATTTGTCAAAAATTACAAATTGTATATACTATTTAACTAACAAAACAAACTAAATAGCCTATATTAGTAAATATTTACAGCAAACTATTCAGACAATAAATACTAGTTTCCAGCGTCATGTTTTACTTGTACCGTCTGTGGTTTGTTTAGTTGCACGTGTACAATGACGACAGCCAGACAAATTGGAGTGATAAATTTTCGTTAACCCAGCGCAATGTTTTATCATAAAAGTATCTTCCGACATCACGAAAATTATTCTTTTTTTCTGCAATACCGGCTATACTCGTAACCACCACAAACAGAATTAATTAAAAATCGAATAAAAAACTAACTCTTTCATGTCTAGTAAATGGAACATGTATATTTAAGTTTACGTATGTATGTCAATATATATTACACAGAAAGTGTCCAAATTATCTAAGAGGCATGCCGGGCAACAGCATATCTCAAAAGACAATCGTGAGCATATTATAAGACATGTTTCTATCATTCTCCCTCATCGCACAATTCCTTTTCAAAACATTGTATAAACATTTTCTTAAAGACTCTGATGATGTTGACCAGTAAACGTATTCAACGAAATACATCAGGAAGGAAAGATATACCCTATTGTACATTTTATAATAAAATAAAGAACTAATGTTTATTTTTTATAAACTTAGTTATTTTTATGTCTTATTTTACTAAAACATGCACTTAGGTTTCACTGTAGACTAAGAATAAATAGTTTTATATTAATTTATTTAATTAGTTACCTTGTACCATTTGACATTTAATGTCATTTTTCATTGTTTTTTGTTATTTTTGTATTTACATAGTTTTTGTAGGCTTCAAAAGACTCTGATATTGTGAATTTACCAATTATTTAATTTTTACATTACTTTTATAATTTTTATGGCATTTTATAACTTTTATATTACCTAGAGAGTTACTAAATTTCATTGACGTTATTTAGTTGAGAGTAATTAAGTTACTTTAATGTTTGTAATGAGTAAATCATTATTAATAACCTCAATTGCGTCTTGTAAATAACTGTTATAGGTGTTACTGGTTATAAAGCTTTTAGAAATTGGATTATGTAAGATTGTACGCAATAAAGCTTTCAGATAGCTTGAATCAGACGTTTTATAAGAAATGAAACAATATGTAGTAAATTAAATTATGTTTTTATGTTGTGTTCATATGTATCTGTGTTACACCAGTCTCGTGTAGGGGCTAGAAAAACGTCAGATAATAACTGTGTGTGTGTTTTTTTTTTTTTAATTAAAGAAAGTTAACTGTTTCAAAGAGACCACACTGGTATGCTATAGGTAAGTAGGCCCTACATGTGCTTATTATTGAAAATGTTTTATTTACGATGAAAAGAGTTTTCAGGTTGGCATATGAAATTTAAATATTAGTACATATTTTTATATCCAGTAAATCTTATATTAGTTCTACATTACTGTTAGGTCAGTGTAGATTTTGGCTGAAGCTATATGTTACTGACTTCTCATAAGTACTAACGTTTATAATAAATACTACGTATATTTGGATATGTGTATAATACTGATAGTTGTATTATAAGTAATTTTCTGTTAGCATTGGACAGTTAATACATAACTGTAATCAAGGATGTGCTTTATTAGTGCTGACACCGCAAGCAGCATATCATCATGTAGGTATGTCTTTATTAACTAGACCGTTCTGAAATGTTTAAAAAAATATTTGTTTTCTAATTCAAAGCTATACGAAGGACGTCTGACGTGTAGACTGTGCCAGTGTATACGATGTGGTGTAGGGGAAGCGTGTGGAGGTCAGACACAAGAATCCGTCCTATCTGACTGTGTAACCATTTCCTTCCTGCTGTCGGTAGGCCTATCAGATGAACTGGTAAAAGTCCTCATACGACAGTAGTCAGTTTCCCATTTGTTTCAGATGGCGGCGTACAGTTAGAAACATTTGTATGTCTTATACGTTGTATAGTTGCATCTCGTTTTTGTTTTTTGATGGTGTGTAATTACGTATAAAAATATTTAGCCTTATGTAAGTCTATAACGTGAAGACATCGTTGTTGATTTCCTGTAAAGAGTCGAACGGAGACTGCGAATGAGACAATAGATACTCGTGTAGGCGTTAAGCTATTATTTCATTACTTACTGCCATTGATTATTATTATTACAGTTATAATGCACTACACAGGACTAATTTTATATATTAATTCGTACAAACAGTATATGTTTAAGTTACCCTAATTTGTATCGTATAACGGCTAAAACTATAGGCTATGTAGTTTTCAATCAGACAAGACAATTCGTCATGAATAAAACCACTCGTTCACTGATAATTTATAATTAATTGCATTACAAATAATAATTTAAAAATTAACATTACATTTAAACGTAACGTAACATTTCTTCTTATTAAATAATAATTTACTTTCGTTTAGTCGTATACGTGTACATTGGATGATGTTTACACAGAATATATCAGTGTACTGTTAATTCTGGTAGAATCTGATATTTATATTTTTTTAGCAAGCTCTCTTTCGTAAGGACTACAACCCTCACGATCACAAGTACAAGGTTCCCAGATAACAAAAACTTACTGTCGTGCAAGTATAATTAGCCTACTACTTGAAGTAGAATACTGGTTCATCATCGTCATAAGTGTCCTATTAGTCTCCATAGTCGCTAGCAGAACACCAAATACAGTATTATCAAAGATTAATAAATAATTATTATTAAAGATTCGTCGCGCATGTTATTATCGTTCAGCTAACGAACCCGGCAGAGCGTTTTTATAATGTCAGCAATCCGAGGGGGGTCAGCAAAAGATTAATCTTTTTTCCCACGAAATTTATAAGAAACTGTATTCTCACTTTTACAAGGCATTTTCATCATGCATACGCGACATCTAATAAGTAGATTTAAACGTAATAAGTGATTGAAAACTGACAAATACGTGAAAACGTAAGTTTGTGGTGCGTTACGTAGAGCGTGAACGTGCAACGTAGGAGACTACGCACCGCTCAGAACTGTAGCTACGTAGTAGGCTATATTCGGTAAACAAATCATACAGAAGTCGTTCTCTTTGTGATTGAGTTTTTATTTTGCGAGGGCGTACAATCAATAAATTTTACATTTTATTTTATTATTTGAGTACATAAACGAAATAATACATAAGAATGATGTATCGTTTACCACTGTAAAATGCTGTAAAGTGGAGTAACACGATTATATTGTATAAAAATGAAATGATAACTGTGTTATTGAAACGCAAATAACATCAGTGAATAGCAAGTAAGATCCATTTACCACATTACACGTTCTTCTTTCTATTTGCCTCTGTTAGTGTTTGTCAAAGCCAATATTTACTTAGTTCGTCCATAACTGTGTAAATGAAACTGGCAGCTAGACCAGTTCTTTATCAGTTATTGTCAGCACGTAACATCCGGAAGCAGGATTATCACAGCTTTCGTGAATACGATATGTAGTATCTACAACATATCGTCTATCAATTCGGGAGACAACATTTATAAACCATAGTTATACTCACAGTTACATGTATATTGTAGGCGTAATACTCCTCCTATGGTGCGGTATCTTCTACTGTCCGTGCCCTCCTGCAGTATGCGTGCCTATATGTTATTGTCCATTGCAGCTACTATTTTAAAATCTATTGTGACAAAATATGTTCACTGTTTTAAGATTTCGTAACAAATAACTTACTTTTCATGTTAAACTTACATTTCGCCATGCACTATGGAAGCGACCGTCAATAACAATCGTTTTCTTTATTGAACGAGGTTTGTATAACGGATTCATCCCTCTTCCGGGTTACCATATACTATATATGATAGTATATAGTATGTGACGTAATAATACTTCACTGTGCAGACACTTGTTTCGTATGTTGAACATAATTTTTCAACTTCATTATAGTTCTCAATAACGCGTAACACTCTTCTCTTCAGTAATAAGACCTCCACATCATTTGTAGACTGTAATTTTGTTATTTGATGTCATTCTAGTTTTATAGTTATGAGCATACCGGCAGTTTAATCTTTTACTCTCTCTCTCTCTCTCTCTCTCTCTCTCTCTCTCTCTCTCTCTCTCTCTCTCTCTCTCTCTCTCTCGAACACACACACACACACACACACGGACACTTTCTCTCGTAAGAGATAATGGCACAATTGAAGTAGCTGGAATGCTACATTTATGAAATAGTTGTTTTTTTTTTATGACGAGTTTAATATGTATTTCAGTAGGGTAAACATAATGTTAGGTTGTAGCGTTCCGGTTCTTCTAGTTATAAACAGACCAGTGTGGTTAATATCAGCATACATACGTACGTTGATAACATGCTAGTTGTGTGCAGTTGAGCGTTTGTTTGCTATATAAACTATAAGACTACGCCGCTGTGTGTGTGTGTGTGTGTGTGTGTTGCAACCGACCAGGCGTGTTTGCCGGTATGTGTTGTAAAAGTTGCCACGTATGTAATTGTTTTATATAATAATACGTAAGAAGAAAAGGTCATCCAGTGATCTTCTCCATCTTGCGACAGATAAGCTGTCCATACTATTATTTTGTATGATAATGGATGATGATACGTTGTATTTTTGAAATACAGACAGGCCTACAAATACCTACAACCGGTTTGGTTTCTTCTTGCCGGTCACAATACACGTAAAGTTGTGTACGCGTCTGTGTGTTTGTGTTTTGTTTGTTTATTTGGGCACTCAGTTACTAATATCCCAAAATTTTTATTACGAAATAATAAAAGTAACCTTTGTCCTGCTGATTACGTGATGGGTTTTGTTTGTTTCGAAATGCAAACGCGTTGAGTGGGAACTTAAATTTTTGCGTACGTACGAACTAATTAATAATTCATATTACGTCTATAATTAGACATACCGTAATTTTTAAGAACCCAGTCACAAGATCCAACGATCTTAGAAAATCTAACAGTTATTTAGTCTGGCATTTTTGTTCGTTGACCTATGACTTGTGCGAGTTTATAAACAACGTAACAGTGACGTTCTATGATGGACATTGGATTTGAGTAATCATCATCGTCCTCTTCTGAAAAGATTCAACCAAAAAATTGTCTGTTCCGGTCCCAAGCAGGTAGACTAGAGTTGGACACTCCAGGACGTCTCCGGTCCGTCCCACACGTCTCTGTCCCTTCAGTTTATAACTCAAGAGTTTGGGGATACGGCAGTCAACCATTTGACTATGTTGTTCCAATCATTTTAGCCATTACTGGGCAGTCCTATCGAGTGCACTCATAATATTCAGTACCTTCCGTGTATCTGCATTTCTTCTACAATCTTGGAAAGTGTACCGTGCCACATGCCTAAGAAATCTCATTTTGACCACTTGAATATGATTTGCTTAACGGAAGACTAATTTTAGTAATCATGAAGTCGTTTATGGTTAGCCATTCACTCGTAGCTACGGTATTCCGTTCTGATCACTGTGTAGTTCCTTCATCATTTTAACATAAAATATAGTGTAGTATAGTTAATATAAATCATTTTTCGCTTCTGCAAACCGGTGAACAAGAAACATCGTACAGAACGAAGTGACGTTATTATAGTTGAGTTGAATCTTTCCTCTCCGGTCTCACTTACGAGTGTAAGAGTTCCTCGTAATCACCGTCACCAAATCATCGTCTGGTGATCCATGCTGATTTTGTTGTTGTATGTGTCACTTGACTTTACAAGTGGAAGCACACGATTAAAGTTTAAATTCGTTGGCTTTCGTAACTGTAGTAATCAATAAAATATAAGAACGGTGATTTTATTTTTAATGTAACCCTCAGTTTCGTTTTTGCCCGATACTAAATGCAAAATTCTTTCATTGATTATCGAAAAACACCGATACTGCTTCCTCTAAGAAAATAATAACAGACTTGTGTCTCTAGGACAGGCAACGTAAACCGTAAGCAGTTGCCATTACATGTGTAGACGTTAGACTCAAGTAGTAAAGGTTAAGAGTTTCCTCACGCTCAATTACCACGAGTACATTATTACTACTCATTGCTGTTACCGCTTTAGTCACCATCAAAACTAGCGTGGGGGCAAATTCTTCATTAGTTTTTTAATTAACAGAAAAACAGCTTCATGCAGTGTCGGTTTTTTTTACAGGTATGTTTCAAATTATTATCACATATTCCCATTTTCTTAGTATTAATTTGAGTATGTGTAACGATTTACAATTCTGTCAACCATTGTATAGTATGTTAGTACTAATATAAAATTTGACCACCTTGACATGGTTTGGGAGCAACATAAAATTCGGACGAAATGCCGAAACGTAGGTTGAAGTTGATTGGCCAGAACAGTTGACCATGATCGTGTAACCGTATCCAGTCTGCATTGTCACCTTTCATTAGCTCGTGTTTTGAGAAAGTTGTTATGATTCAGTAATACTCAACCCGTGACTCGTCTTGACAGGCTTCATGCTGAGGAGGGAGTATACGTAATGTATACAAGTTTGAACCTAGAGTCCTACCCCAAACTACCCGCTTTCTTTTGTAAGTGAATGTTTAACTTCAAGCACGTGTAGTTGTTCAACGTCGCAAAGTTTATACTTTTACTGATGAGGTTATCTGGGGCTACTAGTAAATGAATTATTATATATTTTAATAAATTATATTAATTAGCTTACGTAACTCCTTATTATTCTTTCGAAACCAACATGCACAACGTTACGTTACGGCGAACCAGTTCCATCTTATTATTGTTTTACTGTGTACAAGTAACTACTGAATATAAATTCCGAGTCTCATAAAATATCTTTCACTTCGTACTTCTGGCCATAAATAATAACATACTCTTTTATTATTTTTTTTTATACGGTGAAATATTAGAATTAAAGAGCAGGTTGAGGATGTGGAATGTATTTAATTTACGATCATTTAAGTGATAGAAATATTGTTAAATATAATTTTCTTAAGCATTAAAATAGACAGTGGACGATGAAAACGTTACTTAAAGGGAACACGGCTAAATTCAAAACATCATTTTGTTGTTTGGGCATGAGGAGCTTTATATTCAGTTTCGATAAGTATTCAATCACTTTTTTGTTGTTAGGAATGATTCACTTATTATACTGTATACTTGGAAACACCGCGTTATTAAAATCATTACGTCATTTTCTGGAATTTTGTAGTTTCGATAATGGTGGAGTTCAGACCCGTTAACCGACCGGTGGAGTTTTGAATCCGTAGATACAGAGTACTGAAATATAAAATATAAAACAATATGAACTTTAAAGAACTATTCCACTTAAACTGTACTCTCTCAGACGCATACTATTTTTATCATCATGCTGAAAAATAGTTTTAAACCAAAATCGATCTTATCTAACTCTGTATGTGTATGGCATATTGTAAACAAGACTGGCTTCTCTTAAAGAAAGCTTAAGACTGATAAAAAAAGACTTACCTTGTATTTTCTGAGGGGAAGCAATAATTTGTCTGGTAATAGTATAAAGATCTTTTAGAAAATAAAAAAAGATGCGCTACAGTTTATTTTGAAAACGAACAAATGGCAGTGACAAAACCCAGATGCTGAACTACGGTATACAAACCCCCCGACTAACTCACTGAGACCGAACAAATGAGGAAATCTTGTCTCCGACATTTCCATGTATTGTCTCTAACAATAATCCTTTTATTTTTTTGAGGGACAGAGGGGAGTGTTCCTCTGTTGTCGAACACGCGATTTTTGCACTATTTAATTACATTAAAGTAATCGGCCAAGTAAAGTAAAAGTAATTTTTGATTGGTCAAGTGTGTCTTTAGTCGCATGTGTAACACGTTTCTACATAGCATGCTACCGACACTGTAGTGTTTACCTACCCGCCCACATATTTACTATCGTAACGTCTGTTTTCATTGTTCTGCTAAAAATTACTGTCAGTAGAATTTTCTTAAGTTGTAATCAGATTTTTCATAATCAATTTTTGTTATTCATACAAACAATTATGATTAATATTTTGTGTTACAGGTGAGTTAACCATCAATTACTCCTTCTTACATGTGCCATCGAAATCTTACATGTGCCACCGACAGAGTAAATTTATGAATAAGATGGAAAGTGTGTGGTCAAGACACATTTGGAGGTATTTATAGAGTATATTATTTTTAACGTGTTTCGAGAATATTCTACTACATTACAGTCTTGGAAGTGTTATGTCACGATACAGCGACAAAACTTGATTTGAACAACTTTCATCCAACGAGAACTTGAGGGAAATTGAGCTTGTGGTTCTAGACGTTTCTGTAGTTGAGTTTGTTATGAAGCGTAACGTCTTGTGCTTTAAAATTAGAGATCAGAACGTTAGGGTTCCGTATCTGAATTTGCTGTAAAAATAGTATAGCTACAAAATAGTCAACTCCATTTGAAAACAATGAATAACACGGAAATACCAAATAAATAATTGATTAAAAATTTAAGAGCATCTTGTGAAAAAGTGAATACATTATATAAAATTCAATGTGTGTGTGTGTGTGTGTGTGTGTGTGTGTGTGTGTGTGTGTGTGTGTGTGTGTGTGTGTGTGTGTGTGTGTGTGTGTGTGTGCGTGTGATACATTTGTTGTTGGCAAACCCGAGTAGTAATAAGAAACAACAGGTGTTGTACCCTCGGGAGATTGTTGACTGTGATGAACGGACTCCTGTTTGAATCCACCGACAACCGATGAAAACCTGGCCCCGGTAGTAATTAACAGTGAATCAGGAAGTATCCACGTGAGTTACCTAATAAATCCTTTCAGAATTGCAGTGCACTAATGGCCCCATGTTTGTGTTTGTAGACACCTGTGCGACATACACTAAAAATGTTTACGTACCTCTGTGATTCCTGATGCAATTGTTTTTCAATCTGGAACAGGTGCGTTACTATATAACCACGGTAAATTGTGTGTATTCGTTAATCGATCTATTTTTTTATGGTCATGGCGAAAAAAATCGTGTTCGAGATAACGGCTGATTTTGATTGTACTACCCTTAAAACATGAAGGAAAGTCATTTTTACTTCCATATTCCTTAAGGAAATGGAAGTATGGTCACGATAACTGCCGCAAATTCAAACAGAATCAATAATTTTTTGCATACGTTCCTAAATTGAAGAGGACGCAAGGTCTATTGATTTTGGTGAAGATCGGTTAAGGGGAAGGGGTAGTTTACCTGCAACGTTTTATGTTTTAACAAGGGTAATTTTTTCTATGACGAACGATAACTGCCGCACATTCAAACAGAATCAAATATTTTTTTGCATACGTTCCTGAATTGTAAAGGACTCAAAGTCTGTTGATTTTGGTGAAGATCGATTAAGGGGAAGGGGTTACCTGCAACGTTTTATATTTTAACAAGAGTAAAGTATGCAGAAAAGGAAGTTACATGAATGCTGCCGAAGAATTCGAAATATATAAGGCTTATAAAGATAAAAACACAAAAGAGGTCCTTCTTAATGAACAATTGAATTTCCAATCAAATCCACTGTACGACACAGCGATAAGAATACAAAACAAGGTCCATAGTGCGCGACCTATAACAACATGAGCACAGCAGTCGACTACAGTAATTCGTGGTGCGCACCAGCGATATCGCGTGTGTTCTCACGTTTGGGGGTTTTTGTGTGTTTTTTGTGTTTACATTTATATTTATTGTGATGTGTAAAGTTGTATAAAAAGTTGTTTTTAATATTTTAACTATTGACGAACTTCACCTAGGGATATTCCTGATGATGGGACATATGTCCCGAAACGCGTAGAGTTTCGTAAAGGATAAAGGCCACCAGACGGAAAAGAAAAAGGTAAAACTGTTTTACTATTTATATAAGAGTAAAGTATTTAATTTTGATAAATAAAGTATCCTGATAAGAAGATCATAATAATCCACTGTAAAAACGTAGATGAAATATCTATAAATGAAGAGGCTAGTTGGACGGGGTGGGGGTAATTTTCTATAAATGAAAATTATAGTTGAAGGGGGAGGGGATAATTTTTTATGTGTACTACGTTATTGGCAACAAAAAAGTAGTTTGTTGTTAAAATTTATTCCCAGGCTGTTTGGCCGTAGTCCAATGTTTTCTGCAAAACCAGACGTTTCGGCAGTGCCATCGACTGCCATCATCAGTGAAAATCGAGTGCGATAACGTGAGGTGGTATACGTTAGTGACCACAGTACTGTGGTTAAGGCTGAAGCAATAAGTAGAAAGAAGTAGTTTCTATGGAAATATTTCATGTCGAAAATAAATTTAAATATCAATCTTAGAACATGTAAGTCATGTATGGTTCTCCATACCCATATTGTCCTCTTGTTTATCATTGTCGTAATACCGCTGAATACTCCGGTCTTATAAAGGTTTGCAGATGAACACGAAAGACAGACTGTAACTACGAACAAAGTACTAATCGACGTGGTGCAGCCTGCTTATCGTGCACCGTGCGTTCGTTAATGAAAGAAACTGTACGACCATTGCGTTTGGCAAAATACTCACTGTCCAACTTTGGCTTGTCTCCCTACTTACGGCCAGATCTTTGTTGAACGTTGAAGGCTTCTTGAATCTCTTGGTCCCAACTAACAGACCTTTTCTCTACTTGTAGGCCTACAGTGTACCAGACAAATGTGATTACATACGTAAATACTTCTTGTGCATTTAAGTGATTAGCCACGCAAAATGCGTGTCTTGTCTTCAGTGTTTTCAAGTATTTGTCTGTTATTTCCTAGACTCCCTGTACACGTAAATACTTATTATGTACGATTTGTAAACTTGTGTAACCTGATCTGCGTACGAATTTGTCTACTGGATGTTTCTGCCATGTAGTCGGAAGGGAAATTGTATTTGTTTATGTTTCTTTGCCAGGGGAACAATCAGTGACTAACCGTCTCCTGTACAGGTCTGTTGGTTGAGTGGTCACAGGCATTGTGCGAATTAATTTCGTAGTCCTTCAGTCTTCGACTGGTTTGTACCCTCCGCGCATATACCTGTGGTGCGTGTGGTACTGATTCTCTCACAGGTATATGGGACCTACAGTGCGAATTAATAACAAGTGTCACTGGTGTGTGACTTTATAATGACGAAACCGTCTAATGTTCACTTCCCCTCTTGATTTTTACAAATTTCGATTTTAATTTACTGTAGGCTAATATAGGGACTAGCTCATGTTTACCATGAATCTAATGTAGTAATAGTAAAGAGCTGTAGTTGCGGTCTTTTGGCCAGCAGAACAGAAATCTGTTAACGGAACGTACGTACGCTTTATATTAATCTGAATTATGTATCTTGGAAAATTTCATTGTATATTATCTTAACTGTTTAAGTGATTTAATTTCCCAGTATAGATTTAAACATAGGTACTGAATCTAGAAGCCTGAGGAATCTAGACACCTTTCAATAATTAGCGCTCAGTATCGCCAGACTTAGCACAGCCATCAGTGACTGTATAGCTCATTCCCTGGGTGAATTCTGTAGTGGACCGGATAGGCCATGTTATACATTTTTTGACAGCTTTTAAGATTTGCAAGACCTCAAAAAAAACAATCCACTATGTTAATCACAATATACGAATCTCCATCACGAATTTTCCAGAACATCTAAGGCTATGTAAGGATATGTAATTTCATTGGGTCTTATTTTGTTTGACTAAGCATATTGTAACGGTAATAATGTGGGGTTTCGTTATCGGGTTACTTACGATCGAGATGTAGCCTCACCTCGGTTTCGTCTATTCGTAACCAGAGAATATTTCGTTACATACAAAGTTATTGTGGATCAGTTTACTTGTATTTATGTAGCGTGCACTTGAATACACCGTTCGTTAGAAATGTCGACTTGTAATATGGATAAATGATGTAGCGACAAACTCGCACTGGAGTCGTCGATGTAAATTATAAATGTATTATGTTGAACGGCGAATGATTTCGTAAATTGCCGCTTACTCCCACTACGCTGCTTCTTTTACGTGACGTCACTCACCGATGCCAACTATCGGGTCAGCTACAACCTGTGAATTCTATTTACTAAATGTAACGGCAATAATAATGACTCACAATTATCATCAAACATATATCCTTGTGGAATCCTTTATTCGGAAAAAACACTGGTTAACTTGTTTTAATAATTTTTAAACAGAATAATCGCAATTGTAGTACAAAATATAAGTCTTCTTTACCAGTTGGCAGCAGTAGCTGTTCAGTATTCCTTTAGATCAAAACAATGCTTTTTGTTATCGTTTAAAAAAAAAAAAAATATATCAATTATCTCAGGGCGTATATGGTTCGGGGATTTATAATTATACAAAATATTACACTATTAATCAAAATACAAGTTCACAATCCTGGGATATTACAACGTTAGAGTGATAGGTGCACACAGAAATCGTATAGTGGTTGCCAGTTTTAAAAAGGTTATGTCTAAATCAGGCTTTTATAGTTATTATGTGAATTAAAAGTTCTTGTTGTGTTTAAAAGGTGTTAGTCTTATATGGTGTTATTAGTGGTTGTTTCTAGTGTTCGTGGTATATGGTGTCTGTAATTCAGTTGATTATTGCTTAAAATACGTGTATACAAGTGTATGTGTTGAAGTACGATATAATGAGATGTCAGATCACCAAATCCTCTTCTTGTACTCTTCTTAGTTGTAAATAGGTCCTAAGTACACGTCAGGTCTTCCTTCTCGTCCCTCGTCCACGTCAAATCTTCTTTCTGGTTATTATTCCTTCTCATCCATCTAATGGGTAGTCTTCTGTTGTTGCAAAACGTTTGTATAGCGTACTTCTAACAGTGTTTATCTATTGGTATTGTTTTTTCACACTTTATAACATATAATGTAAGACGATTTAAGAACGCGTCTATCTGCTAAGATCGTTGTCAAAGAAGTCTCATTTTATTTATCCGAAATTTCTGGTTGCTAAGGGTAAACTTGGAACCTGGTTGGTCAATCCGAATAGACATTGTCATAAACTTTTATTATTTCAGAATCTAAATTTGTCCAAAATCTTTAAAATAACGTAACTTTTCTATACTGAATGGGAGTTTAAAACCATTATCAGCATTATTTTGATCTTCACATGTGTTATATTTAGACACCAAACATGCCTATTTTTGCTTAAGAACTATGGATGTTACAATTTTGTTATTTGGAATTTTCTTAAACAACTTGATATGTGTTATTTTGGTTCTATATTACGTGTATACATTATTATCTATAAATACATCAACCCTTTCACATTTGCTTTACAAAATTTCTAATATAATTGTTCAAAATTTACTAAATTTGGTTTCACCTGGCCTCTGTAATGGTATTATTTTTATCACCATGTTTTAAAATCTCTAACAATTAAATTAACTTCTAACACTCACCAAAATGGTTTAACATATAACGTTATTTTCACAACACAAAATATATATTATTCTAATATTTAAATTCATGTCCACATGGCTATGATTATACCAACTCCTTGTACAAATAGTTGTTTTCTACTCAAACTGTATAGGTGTTTGACATTTAACAAAACATCTTTGTATTGTCCATTCTGCTTGGTTAATTAATTTACCATGGTTTAACATCAGCTCTATTGTTACATTTGTTAACACAACATAAACAAAAAATGGAATTAATATCATAAAATTGGCATTCCTTTAAACTAACTGTATCCCCTGGTACATACAAAAAACACAACACAAATACTATTATATAAACACTGTGCTATAACATAAAACATGCACATTTAACAAAACAAATTATATACTAATTATTTAGTCCTTTGTCAGCTAATTTATGAATTATTCTGACACTGTCTATGTCATATTGACTATTCATATGGGTTTAAACATCCGTATACTTACTGATGTTTTGTGTTACAAAAATTACAATAAAGTGAACACTGTTGCTCTACCTCACACACAGTTCTAATAATCTGGTTACATTTATTGTTTATCTGGGTTTTACTCTTGTTACGAATGTAATTGTGACCATGTTATAATTTGTTGTTTACAGGACAACTCTATGCACTCTATATGTGACACTTTTTGTATGGTTCTTGTATCTATAATCATGTGTATCTATATTTTTGTTACATTGATTAACTTAATTATTTAACAATATTTCTCTTACATAACATTATATGTTTGGGTCTATTATCCCTCACTTTGTATTTTGATTGTCTGGATTTAATAATACATCAACTGAAACCATTTGTTTCTTTATAGTCCTGGTTCATAAACTGTTTGTCTTTACAATTCTTTGTTCGGTCAATACTGAAAGTTTATTGTCATAGCTGGGGTTTGAAGATATCTGCATCACTTAGCCTAAATCATTAATTTGGGTACGGTCAGTTGTCTTACTAGTCAGTCTAAAATTGTTAGTCGTTCTTCTTCACTATCATCTTTGAAGATATTGTTCTCCTTGTCAGCTTCTTAATCAAAGTCTTCATTAAGTCAGGTACGGTATTATGTTGTTCCAAATGTCATGTTACATATTACCCTGCCACCAAATTTGATCATTTTAATAAAATATTGTTTTTGTTGAAATTATCAATCACCTTCTTTTTCATATTATCATTTGTTATTCTTATTATGATCTGGTATACTTGTCTTTAATTATAAGTGTTCTATCCCTGGAACATGTTACTTCCCTAACAAATTAATCATCATATATTCTGGAATCAGTCGGGGGGCTCTCTTGACCTAATACCCCGCTGTCCTTACAATACATAATACATAAATAATATCGATTGCTGGAGCTATCTCGTCAGTCAATCACATTTAATAATCACTAGTCTATTCACGACTAAAATAAATAAAATAATATAATATATTCTTGGGATTGTTCACTCAGTCTAACTTCTCAGATCTAAATATTTCTTTCCATTGATTCTTTCAGATGTTTATTTTCTTGTGGCGATATTAATAACATTTTATTTTTTTTATTGGTACTATCTTCCTTCCTTCTTTATCAGTACTGCTTAATCTTCATTTTTCATTCACTATCTTCATTTAAATTAAAACATAACAAGTATTTGTATCTATAGTTGTTGTTGATTCTCTCACAATCATGATAGGTTATTTGTAGTAAATTCGTTTCTAGTCTTGTCTTATTTTCATCGTCGACTGTCTACACTTGTCCTTTTTTATTCATTTTATAGCACTATGGTTTCTTCTAATTTATGGATGTTGTATCTTTCTTTTATATTCCAATAATGAGTTCATATCTGTGTTTAATAAGAGGTGCTTGTTTTGTTTAGAATTTGGAAATTTATTCCCAGTTGTTTGTCTGCTTGATTCATAATGACATTATTAAACTGTACTGTAAGTTGTCCTTACTATTCATCTGAATTCTGATATATTCAAATTTGTTTATTTGGCTTAATTTAAAGTTATATTTTGGATTATCAAAGTTGGTTAGATGAGCTTGCTATGTTCTTTGTGTTTTGAGGTTTTATCATAATAAATTCTTCGATTCCAAATTAACTCATAAATAATTAGTTGTAAGTTGTTCTTACTATATTTTTTAGAATTTTGGTGGTTTTATAATAATAAATTCTTCAATTCCAAATTAATTCTCATAAATAATTAGTTGTAAGTTGTTCTTATTATTTGTTTGGAATTTTGGTGGTTTTATAATAATAAATTCTTCAATTCCAAATTAATTCTCATAAATAATTAGTTGTAAGTTGACCTTACTATATTTTTAGAATTTTGGTGGTTTTATAATAATAAATTCTTCAATTCCAAATTAATTCTCATAAATCATTAGTTGTAAGTTGTTCTTACTATATTTTTAGAATTTTGTCGGTTTTATACAACTTCTACACTTCTTATTATAGTGCTTATTGTCATATGTCCTTCTGTACCCAGTATTGATGATCTTTTGGTAATTTTCGTTATGTCGGTCAGTTGCTCATAATTTCTTTTTCTTTGACATGGTTTTTCGCCGTTGCCGGTTATCATAACATCAGTCCCTTTTTGTGGAGGTGTATAGTATTAGACTTAACCGTAGTCTGTCACTTCATTTGCTCTCATTGTCTGGATGACCATAGTCTTCATCATCGCTCCGGTACTAGTGACGTCTCTGGCCTTTGTCTTGTATTTCATTTTTCTAGCCGCTATTCCTTTGTTGGCTGCTAAGCTTATTCGGCTCCCTCTATCATAGTGTTTTATACACCAGTACGTCTCTGGTCCATATGTGGTATTGCATGAAAAATATCTGTGAGGATCTTCATCTGAATTCTTAATTATTTGCTTATCTGAAGCCCCATAATCTGGTTCACCATCACACATCCACCCTGAAGGAATACATTTTAGTGCACCTGTACACTGGAACTGTCCTGGATGGTACTCTAATGGAACACATTCTGGTGATTCATCTGTGCCGTCATCCCAGTCTGGTAAGATGTCATACTTCCATCTTTCTGGAATACACTGTCCAGTCCTGCGCTGAAACTGATCTAGTCCCCATGTTTTATTCAGTTTACCTCTGGTCCTTTCCCAGTGGTAAACTACTGTCTGCTGGTAAATCATCTCTGAGATTACCCTTAATCTACTTCCATTATTCCCGGAACTCACGATTTCTTCATGGTTGGTCATATGGATATTATCATCATCAAATAAACCCTGGTTCATCATCTCCATTTCTTCCTTTGTTTTCATTAATTTCTTTGGATGTGTTCTTCTTCTCTTCATTGGTTCCACTTCCTTATCTTTAGTATTTTCTTTGTTTCCGTCAGTTTTCTTTTCAGGTAGTACTACTCCTGGATCCTCTGTTTTGGCGTCTGGTTTTTCTTCTGTTTCTGGTTTGCTATCATTTTTTATTTCTTCGGTTCTCTCATTTCTTAATTCCTCCCTCCACAGATTATTATCATTTATTATTTCTTCCGTCTTCTTACTCCAATCTTCCTTCAATTCTTCCTTCAATTTTTCGAAGTTCTTATTACTGTTCTCTATTAATTCTTCCATTTTTTCTAAGTTCTTATTACTCTTCTCGATTAATTCTTCCATTTTTTCTTCCGTTCTCTTACTATTCTCCTCCATTTTCTTACCCAAATCTTCCTTCAATATTTCTAAGTTCTTATTATTCTGTTTTAAATATTCCATAATGCTCTTCAGGTCAACGCTCTCTGTGACTTTGTCCGGTTCTTGTTTATCTCCTTGATCCTCTCTTATTGTTACTTCTACTTCTTCGACCGGTGTTGCTTCTTTGTCCTCCATATCTAACTCGTCTACCTTCTCGGCTTCGACCGCTCGTTTTCGCGATGTTTCTCGCTTCCTCATCTTGTTTATTTTGGTTTATTGGTCTATTAATAATAATTTAATTTGTATTAAATTACACGCCCCACGTTGGGCGCCAATTTGTAACGGTAATAATGTGGGGTTTCGTTATCGGGTTACTTACGATCGAGATGTAGCCTCACCTCGGTTTCGTCTATTCGTAACCAGAGAATATTTCGTTACATACAAAGTTATTGTGGATCAGTTTACTTGTATTTATGTAGCGTGCACTTGAATACACCGTTCGTTAGAAATGTCGACTTGTAATATGGATAAATGATGTAGCGACAAACTCGCACTGGAGTCGTCGATGTAAATTATAAATGTATTATGTTGAACGGCGAATGATTTCGTAAATTGCCGCTTACTCCCACTACGCTGCTTCTTTTACGTGACGTCACTCACCGATGCCAACTATCGGGTCAGCTACAACCTGTGAATTCTATTTACTAAATGTAACGGCAATAATAATGACTCACAATTATCATCAAACATATATCCTTGTGGAATCCTTTATTCGGAAAAAACACTGGTTAACTTGTTTTAATAATTTTTAAACAGAATAATCGCAATTGTAGTACAAAATATAAGTCTTCTTTACCAGTTGGCAGCAGTAGCTGTTCAGTATTCCTTTAGATCAAAACAATGCTTTTTGTTATCGTTTTAAAAAAAAAAAAATATATCAATTATCTCAGGGCGTATATGGTTCGGGGATTTATAATTATACAAAATATTACACTATTAATCAAAATACAAGTTCACAATCCTGGGATATTACAACGTTAGAGTGATAGGTGCACACAGAAATCGTATAGTGGTTGCCAGTTTTAAAAAGGTTATGTCTAAATCAGGCTTTTATAGTTATTATGTGAATTAAAAGTTCTTGTTGTGTTTAAAAGGTGTTAGTCTTATATGGTGTTATTAGTGGTTGTTTCTAGTGTTCGTGGTATATGGTGTCTGTAATTCAGTTGATTATTGCTTAAAATACGTGTATACAAGTGTATGTGTTGAAGTACGATATAATGAGATGTCAGATCACCAAATCCTCTTCTTGTACTCTTCTTAGTTGTAAATAGGTCCTAAGTACACGTCAGGTCTTCCTTCTCGTCCCTCGTCCACGTCAAATCTTCTTTCTGGTTATTATTCCTTCTCATCCATCTAATGGGTAGTCTTCTGTTGTTGCAAAACGTTTGTATAGCGTACTTCTAACAGTGTTTATCTATTGGTATTGTTTTTTCACACTTTATAACATATAATGTAAGACGATTTAAGAACGCGTCTATCTGCTAAGATCGTTGTCAAAGAAGTCTCATTTTATTTATCCGAAATTTCTGGTTGCTAAGGGTAAACTTGGAACCTGGTTGGTCAATCCGAATAGACATTGTCATAAACTTTTATTATTTCAGAATCTAAATTTGTCCAAAATCTTTAAAATAACGTAACTTTTCTATACTGAATGGGAGTTTAAAACCATTATCAGCATTATTTTGATCTTCACATGTGTTATATTTAGACACCAAACATGCCTATTTTTGCTTAAGAACTATGGATGTTACAATTTTGTTATTTGGAATTTTCTTAAACAACTTGATATGTGTTATTTTGGTTCTATATTCCGTGTATACATTATTATCTATAAATACATCAACCCTTTCACATTTGCTTTACAAAATTTCTAATATAATTGTTCAAAATTTACTAAATTTGGTTTCACCTGGCCTCTGTAATGGTATTATTTTTATCACCATGTTTTAAAAACTCTAACAATTAAATTAACTTCTAACACTCACCAAAATGGTTTAACATATAACGTTATTTTCACAACACAAAATATATATTATTCTAATATTTAAATTCATGTCCACATGGCTATGATTATACCAACTCCTTGTACAAATAGTTGTTTTCTACTCAAACTGTATAGGTGTTTGACATTTAACAAAACATCTTTGTATTGTCCATTCTGCTTGGTTAATTAATTTACCATGGTTTAACATCAGCTCTATTGTTACATTTGTTAACACAACATAAACAAAAAATGGAATTAATATCATAAAATTGGCATTCCTTTAAACTAACTGTATCCCCTGGTACATACAAAAAACACAACACAAATACTATTATATAAACACTGTGCTATAACATAAAACATGCACATTTAACAAAACAAATTATATACTAATTATTTAGTCCTTTGTCAGCTAATTTATGAATTATTCTGACACTGTCTATGTCATATTGACTATTCATATGGGTTTAAACATCCGTATACTTACTGATGTTTTGTGTTACAAAAATTACAATAAAGTGAACACTGTTGCTCTACCTCACACACAGTTCTAATAATCTGGTTACATTTATTGTTTATCTGGGTTTTACTCTTGTTATGAATGTAATTGTGACCATGTTATAATTTGTTGTTTACAGGACAACTCTATGCACTCTATATGTGACACTTTTTGTATGGTTCTTGTATCTATAATCATGTGTATCTATATTTTTGTTACATTGATTAACTTAATTATTTAACAATATTTCTCTTACATAACATTATATGTTTGGGTCTATTATCCCTCACTTTGTATTTTGATTGTCTGGATTTAATAATACATCAACTGAAACCATTTGTTTCTTTATAGTCCTGGTTCATAAACTGTTTGTCTTTACAATTCTTTGTTCGGTCAATACTGAAAGTTTATTGTCATAGCTGGGGTTTGAAGATATCTGCATCACTTAGCCTAAATCATTAATTTGGGTACGGTCAGTTGTCTTACTAGTCAGTCTAAAATTGTTAGTCGTTCTTCTTCACTATCATCTTTGAAGATATTGTTCTCCTTGTCAGCTTCTTAATCAAAGTCTTCATTAAGTCAGGTACGGTATTATGTTGTTCCAAATGTCATGTTACATATTACCCTGCCACCAAATTTGATCATTTTAATAAAATATTGTTTTTGTTGAAATTATCAATCACCTTCTTTTTCATATTATCATTTGTTATTCTTATTATGATCTGGTATACTTGTCTTTAATTATAAGTGTTCTATCCCTGGAACATGTTACTTCCCTAACAAATTAATCATCATATATTCTGGAATCAGTCGGGGGGCTCTCTTGACCTAATACCCCGCTGTCCTTACAATACATAATACATAAATAATATCGATTGCTGGAGCTATCTCGTCAGTCAATCACATTTAATAATCACTAGTCTATTCACGACTAAAATAAATAAAATAATATAATATATTCTTGGGATTGTTCACTCAGTCTAACTTCTCAGATCTAAATATTTCTTTCCATTGATTCTTTCAGATGTTTATTTTCTTGTGGCGATATTAATAACATTTTATTTTTTTTATTGGTACTATCTTCCTTCCTTCTTTATCAGTACTGCTTAATCTTCATTTTCCATTCACTATCTTCATTTAAATTAAAACATAGCAAGTATTTGTATCTATAGTTGTTGTTGATTCTCTCACAATCATGATAGGTCATTTGTAGTAAATTCGTTTCTAGTCTTGTCTTATTTTCATCGTCGACTGTCTACACTTGTCCTTTTTTATTCATTTTATAGCACTATGATTTCTTCTAATTTATGGATGTTGTATCTTTCTTTTATATTCCAATAATGAGTTCATATCTGTGTTTAATAAGAGGTGCTTGTTTTGTTTAGAATTTGGAAATTTATTCCCAGTTGTTTGTCTGCTTGATTCATAATGACATTATTAAACTGTACTGTAAGTTGTCCTTACTATTCATTTGAATTCTGATATATTCAAATTTGTTTATTTGGCTTAATTTAAAGTTATATTTTGGATTATCAAAGTTGGTTAGATGAGCTTGCTATGTTCTTTGTGTTTTGAGGTTTTATCATAATAAATTCTTCGATTCCAAATTAACTCATAAATAATTAGTTGTAAGTTGTTCTTACTATATTTTTTAGAATTTTGGTGGTTTTATAATAATAAATTCTTCAATTCCAAATTAATTCTCATAAATAATTAGTTGTAAGTTGTTCTTACTATTTGTTTGGAATTTTGGTGGTTTTATAATAATAAATTCTTCAATTCCAAATTAATTCTCATAAATAATTAGTTGTAAGTTGACCTTACTATATTTTTAGAATTTTGGTGGTTTTATAATAATAAATTCTTCAATTCCAAATTAATTCTCATAAATCATTAGTTGTAAGTTGTTCTTACTATATTTTTAGAATTTTGTCGGTTTTATACAACTTCTACACTTCTTATTATAGTGCTTATTGTCATATGTCCTTCTGTACCCAGTATTGATGATCTTTTGGTAATTTTCGTTATGTCGGTCAGTTGCTCATAATTTCTTTTTCTTTGACATGGTTTTTCGCCGTTGCCGGTTATCATAACATCAGTCCCTTTTTGTGGAGGTGTATAGTATTAGACTTAACCGTAGTCTGTCACTTCATTTGCTCTCATTGTCTGGATGACCATAGTCTTCATCATCGTTCCGGTACTAGTGACGTCTCTGGCCTTTGTCTTGTATTTCATTTTTCTAGCCGCTATTCCTTTGTTGGCTGCTAAGCTTATTCGGCTCCCTCTATCATAGTGTTTTATACACCAGTACGTCTCTGGTCCATATGTGGTATTGCATGAAAAATATCTGTGAGGATCTTCATCTGAATTCTTAATTATTTGCTTATCTGAAGCCCCATAATCTGGTTCACCATCACACATCCACCCTGAAGGAATACATTTTAGTGCACCTGTACACTGGAACTGTCCTGGATGGTACTCTAATGGAACACATTCTGGTGATTCATCTGTGCCGTCATCCCAGTCTGGTAAGATGTCATACTTCCATCTTTCTGGAATACACTGTCCAGTCCTGCGCTGAAACTGATCTAGTCCCCATGTTTTATTCAGTTTACCTCTGGTCCTTTCCCAGTGGTAAACTACTGTCTGCTGGTAAATCATCTCTGAGATCTAATTTAATTAATTAAATTGATTTGCATATCAAGGGGGTGGGATGAGGTTCAATGGACCACCAGCATCCGTGAATATAATTTTTTATTTTTTTAAGAAAGCTGATTTGCATATCAGGGGGTGGTGTTGGGTGGGTGGTTTTTTTAGTTCATATCAGTGGGGGGTGGTGGGTGGGGGTGGTTCCAACTCAATGCATTATAGTGTATATTAAAATATATGATCAGGTGTACCAACCTTTGCATGAGTTCAAATTTGTTGTGTGTTATAATGTATATTAAATCTATATGATCAGGTGTACCAACCTCTGTATTATTATTATAGTGTATAGATATTTTATATGAGCAGGGTTGCCAACATTTTCTGCGGCGGGGGGAGGGAAATTCAAATATGTGTTATATAGTGTATATATAAAATATATGATCAGGGTTACCAATCTTACATTATTGTGTGTGTATAGAGCAGATCTGCCAAAATTTTTTTCTCTTCTGTAGTGGGAAATTCAAACTATATGATCATAATTGTTACTCTCTCTCTCTGTCTCTCTCTCTCTCACATTTGAATGTAAGTAAAACTATCACTCTCTCTTGTTGTCAAACGTTATGTTCAAACCGTTTTCTCCTCTCCCTCTCTCTCTCTTTCTCTCTATCACTCTCTCTCTCTCTCTCACTGTGTACATTGAGTAAATAATTTTAGCTCTCTCTCTCTCTCACTCGTTGTGTATTATAACACACGACAAATTTGAGTATGTCTCTCTCTCTCTCGTTGTCAAACGTTATGCTCAAACTGTTCTCCTCTCTCTGTGGTCATTACCGCGCGTATGTATATGAAATTAGAAAGTTTATATTTATTCGACAAATATTAACGTCCTCTCTCTCTCTCTCTCTCTCTCTCTCTCTCTCTCTCTCTCTCTCTCTCTCTCTCTCTCTCTCTCTCTCTCTCTCTCTCTCACACACTCACTCGTGTCAACTGTGTCAACAAATATTAACGCCCTCTGTCTCACTCTCTCTCTCTCTCTCTCTCGCTCGTTTCAACTGTACAAGCTCTCTCTCTCTCTCTTACCGTGTACATTGAGTAGTCGGTGTGATGAGTAAATAATTTTAGCTCTCTCTCTCGTTGTCAAAACGCCGTCTTCATTTTCAATGTATTAAATATTAATTAATAGTTTTATAATGCAGTCAGTGTGATTGATCCTTGTTAGAAATATATATATTTGGCAAATATTAACTATGTATGTGTGTTGTTGTCAATGAACTACTTACCTGTGTGCTGTTACAGATGACAAATCCATACGTTAACGGCGTAGCAATCTACAATACACTCTTCTTCATGTGGTACAATACTTCTGTTTAATGGGTACAGTTTACACACGCACATAGGTTCAGTGGTGTATAGCGAAATAAATTAAAATTATACACACACATGAAAACGGTGGTTGAAATTCATACAAATCTTCTGATGTAACAGTTCACAAAAATAAATTAATTGTACACATGTTCAGAGGTGTAGAGTGAAATAAAATAAAGTCATAATTTGTTTAAATGATTAAATATATTTTAAAATTCATAATATAAAATTCACAATTCATAAATAAATAAATACATTATAAAATTGAAATTCACAATTCATAAGTAAATAAATACATTATAAAATTGATATTTTTGCGAAAGTTTATATATAATTGTGTCGTACTTGTAGGAGAAGCAACCTGCAAAATAACAATACAACAATATTAAAATCATGTTAAATATCACACACACAGATATAGTTGGCAGAATCAACGCATTACGCGAGTAACTTCTTAAATTATGTGTCATTCTCTCTCTCTCTCTCTCTCTCTCTCTCTCCCTCTCTCTCTCTCTCTCTCTCTCTCTCTCTCTCTCTCTCTCTCTCTCTCTCTCTCTCTCTCTCTCTCTCTCTCTCTCTCTCTCTCTCTCTCTCTCTCTCTCTCTCTCTCTCTCTCATAAATTAATGTCCATTCATCAAAACTTTGTAAATTAGAATCTGCACTACATTCAAACACACGCACACAGAGGGATAAAAAACAATTAGTAATGTAACCTGCAACATAACAATACAACAATATTAAAATCATGTTAAATATCACACACACACAGATATAGTTGGCAGAATCAACGCTTTACGCGAGTAACTTCTTAAATTATGTGTCATTCGCTCTCTCTCTCATACATAATTTGTTTAAATGATTAAATATATTTTAACATTTACAATATAAATTCACAATTCATAATTAAATAAATACATTATAAAATTGATATTTTTTCGAAAGTTTATATACAATTGTGTCGTACTTGTAGGAGAAGCAACCTGCAACATAACAATACAACAACATTAAAATCACGTTAAATAACACACACACACACACACACACACACACACACACACACACACACACACACACACACACACACACACACACACACACACATAGATACACACGCAACGCGCGCACACACAGACGCATACGCAACGTAATCACACACATATATACGACGTGCACACGTTTGGGTTACACCACACACGCAACGCGCACACACACAGACGCACACGCAACGTAATCACACACATACATACGACGTGCACACGTTTGGGTTGAATCATGTACATGTAGGTCCAATAAAACAGATAACAGATTTAAATATGCTATAGTCATTGTAAGACGTTACAATCCTTGAAGTGTTTAATAAGTAAATTGTATGTATATATCACTGAATAATAATAATATAATCGTTCTACTGTTATCGTTTGGTGCAACAGGTAACGTAGTTTACAAATAATTACATATAGATTCAGAGGCGTATAGTGAAATAAATTAAAAATAGAAATTAATTTTCATAAGTTAATGTCCTTTCATCAAAACTTTGTAAATTAGAATCTGCACTACATTCAAACACACGCACACACAGTGATAAAAAAATTGTTTATTAAAAGTAGTTTGTCACCTTAACGAGGTACTATTTCCACATGCACTGTCTGGTTCCTCATCCCTCGAAACACGAGATGTAGGTCGCTGGGATTTATATGACGGAGTTCTTCATCTGTAAAGACGTCAGCATACCTCTTAGGTAGATATACACGATAGCGGCGCTCACAGTCTTCCAACGTTACAAGCACAGACTTCCCATATCTCGTGTCCACATGCACCATGTTAACGATCGGATACTGCTTGTTCACGGTTAATGCTGCACACCGTTTGTACTCAATAGCAGAAACTGCGTTGAATTTTGTGATAAACGACATTATTAGAAGTGAAGACGTCTGTATCAAACGAGGTGGAACCAAACAATGTCAGAATATTCGCTACAAAGAAGACTAGTGAAAGTAATGGTGGTGGTGGTGTGGTCATCAGGAAAGTTCACTTTCATTGCCTGAAGCTTTGCATGTACATACACACAGGCAGAATTAGCGCTGTTACAAAATATATATATATTAGGTGAATACAAGAGAAAAGACATACTTTACGGAATTTCTTGAAAATTTTTTTTTTTGTAGTTCGTCTTCACCTCATCACCCTTGCATGTACTAGCAGTGTGTTTGGGTACAATTAAAGATTTAAATTCAATGTTCTGAGAAGTACACATATTCATCTGCTCGCCTCCCTCCCGTTTACTGACAGTATGTTTGGATGCAGTCAACCACTGATAAGAATTCATCTTCTTGTTCCTATAATAATAATAACAGTACCTGCTTCATTATCATATACATTATGTGCTATATATATATATATATATATAAATATATACATAAGGCATTCAACACACACACACACAGCACATACCATAAATCCAGAACAGGAAAGGTATTATAACAAACATTACGAAAACAAGTACGTATGGTCACGTACATAAATCAACGTTTAAACAAACAGATTAATACCTGAATAAATTTTTTTTTAAACAGGACAGCGTATTATCTATATAACGTTCTGTTTCAGATAAGAATAGTTTGAATATAAAATGAAAGGGTACGTTGTATTTTGTTTTGAGAAAATGCATTTCTAAATTTCGTTACATTTGTAAATTACAGAATTGTTCTTCAACTACAGTCACAATCGTTCAGTTTCATTAACATTTGAAAATTGATGGATTTGGTACTCGATATATTCTACTCTCACAGTATTTTCATTGATACATTTCAGAAACTGAGTACAGAATAAATCTACAATCACCCAGGCGGAATCAATAAGTTTTACAAAAGATCTTATTGATCAGACGTATGAGTAATTATATTAATCCTTATGTAGCAAATACGCACGCATTCGTAAAATACAGCACTCAGGTGTAGGGCAATTGATCCTTTTTGTATTGAACGTATTTAAGTAGGCCTACTCGTGATATCAGTAAATTCTGTCTAAACGTCATCTCAACGGAATCATTAAGTTTTACAAAAGATCTTATTGATCAGACGTATGAGTAATTATATTAATCCTTATGTAGCAAATACGCACGCATTCATAAAATACAGCACTCAGGTGTAGGGCAATTAATCCTTTTTGTATTGAACGTATTTAAGTAGGCCTACTCGTGATATCAGTAAATTCTGTCTAAATGTCTAGTACATAAACGTACCCGGTAATCGCTTCTTGAGTCGTAGTCATTCTTAAACTCGACATAACTACTTGTGTTACTCGATTGATGTTCATGTTAAACGATTGATGACTCATGTAATAATACAGATTAACCTCATATAATAATAATGACAGGACAGCGTATTTAGAACACTTAAAATTGGAAATCTACAAACACATCAAAAATATCTGTCAAACCCCTATCAAACAAAAACCCCGTTCTTATCGAGAGACAACAGTAACTGACCTAAGCACATGTGCGTCATTAGGCAACAGACCAAAAAATCAAATAGACGACTATAAGCTCAATTTAAATAAAATCTGAATATTCAATAAAATTATGTTTACTTAGTAACATATGCAAATCTTTTACTTACCTCTTAAATGTTGTTGTTGTTATACACACAATAGTCGATTGTACGATGAGTGTCTCATACAAATGAGAAATAGTGACATGTCGTCTTGTGTGTATATATATATATATATATATATATATATATATATATCATACGGCGGTAGCGTACACGTTTGAAAGTTGATGCATATTAAATTGTCTCTCTCTCTCTCTCTCTCTCTCTCTCTCTCTCTCTCTCTCACACACACATTTCTGATTACTATAAAAATAATTGCATGTATGTTCAGAGGTTTGGTGTCTAAATCGATGCATTTTACTTTCACCTTCTAATTTGACACATGGCTTACTTTCATACAGAAATAGCTATCGCCCATGTCCGTCTACGAGTGTTGCTAAACGAAATTAAAACTGCTGTAATACATAACGTCCTGTGAAATAGATATGGTATGTTTTTAGGACAGCCAAAAGCATGAAAGTATTATTTAAATCTGTTATCTGCTTCTGTATGAAAGTCATCTATAAATATCAGGTCAGTGCGACACAACGTAATTGGACCTAACATGATTCATGCCAACGTGTGCGCTCGTTGTGTGTGCGTGTGCGTCTGTGTGTGTGTGTGTGTGTGTGTGTGTGTGCACGTCGGATGTGTGATTACGTGTGGATTCGGTTCCCCTTCCGGATCTCCACTCAGCTTTTGATTGGTTTAGTGAGGCCAAGTATTTCACCGTCATTGATCTCAACGCTGCATATCACCAGATTCCCTTATCCAAGGAAAGTAGACCTTACACAGCGTTTTGCGTCCCGTCACACACACACACACACACACACACACACACACACACACACACACACGGAAATGGAGGAAGAACTAGCATAGGAAATACAATTAAGTGTAACAATAAAAGAAGTGATTGGAAAGCCAACTGTGGGTGTCGAGACAAAACTCTTGCTTGTTCCTGAGTTGATAGAAGCGCCTGATGGCAAAGTTATGCAAGAGGTTGTTGACGAGAACCAAACAAACTTGGATCAGCCAGTAGTGTTTAGGTCATCAGTACATGACGCAACGGGAGTGATAGGTCCAATTAGGTTTGTTACACGTTGTGTCGCACTGACATGATATTTATAGATGACCTCCATACAAATACAACAGCATAAAAATCATGTTAAATATCAAATTATCACATGTTAGGTTAAAATGCAGTCCATTCACGTTTCATGTTAGGTTAAAATGCAAACAAACACACACACACACACACACACACACACTCACATATTAGGTTGCAACCTAACACGTGTGTATGTTATTTAAATAATGAATGGACTGCATTTTAACCTAACATGTGATAATCTGATATTTAACATGATTTTTATGCTGTTGTATTTGTATGGAGGTCATCTATAAATATCATGTCAGTGCGACACAACGTGTAACAAACCTAATTGGACCTATCACTCCCGTTGCGTCATGTACTGATGACCTAAACACTACTGGCTGATCCAAGTTTGTTTGGTTCTCGTCAACAACCTCTTGCATAACTTTGCCCTCAGGCGCTTCTATCAACTCAGGAACAAGCAAAAGTTTTGTCTCGACACCCACAGTTGGCTTTCCAATCACTTCTTTTATTGTTACACTTAATTGTATTTCCTATGCTAGTTCTTCCTCCATTTCCGTGTGTGTGTGTGTGTGTGTGTGTGTGTGTGTGTGTGTGTGTGTGTGTGTGTGTGTGTGTGTGTGTGTGTGTGTGTGTGTGTGTGTGTGTGTGACGGGACGCAAAACGCTGTGTAAGGTCTACTTTCCTTGGATAAGGGAATCTGGTGATATGCAGCGTTGAGATCAATGGCGGTGAAATACTTGGCCTCACTAAACCAATCAAAAGCTGAGTGGAGATCCGGAAGGGGAACCGAATCCACACGTAATCACACATCCGACGTGCACACACACACACACACACACACACACACACACACACACACACACACACACACACAGACGCATACGCAACGTAACCAAACACGCAACGCGCGCACACACGAACACACATACGCACACGCACACACAACGAGCGCACACGTTGGCATGAATCATGTTAGGTCCAATTACGTTGTGTCGCACTGACCTGATATTTATAGATGACTTCCATACAGAAGCAGATAACAGATTTAAATAATACTTTCATGCTTTTGGCTGTCCTAAAAACATACCATATCTATTTCACAGGACGTTATGTATTACAGCATTTTTAATTTCGTTTAGCAACACTCGTAGACGGACATGGGCGATAGCTATTTCTGTATGAAAGTAAGCCATGTGTCAAATTAGAAGGTGAAAGTAAAATGCATTGATTTAGACACCAAACCTCTGAACATACATGCAATTATTTTTATAGTAATCAGAAATGTGTGTGAGAGAGAGAGAGAGAGAGAGAGAGAGAGAGAGACAATTTAATATGCATCAACTTTCAAACGTGTACGCTACCGCCGTATGATATATATATATATATATATATATATATATATATATATATATATACACACACACAAGACGACATGTCACTATTTCTCATTTGTATGAGACACTCATCGTACAATCGACTATTGTGTGTATAACAACAACAACATTTAAGAGGTAAGTAAAAGATTTGCATATGTTACTAAGTAAACATAATTTTATTGAATATTCAGATTTTATTTAAATTGAGCTTATAGTCGTCTATTTGATTTTTTGGTCTGTTGCCTAATGACGCACATGTGCTTAGGTCAGTTACTGTTGTCTCTCGATAAGAACGGGGTTTTTGTTTGATAGGGGTTTGACAGATATTTTTGATGTGTTTGTAGATTTCCAATTTTAAGTGTTCTAAATACGCTGTCCTGTCATTATTATTATATGAGGTTAATCTGTATTATTACATGAGTCATCAATCGTTTAACATGAACATCAATCGAGTAACACAAGTAGTTATGTCGAGTTTAAGAATGACTACGACTCAAGAAGCGATTACCGGGTACGTTTATGTACTAGACATTTAGACAGAATTTACTGATATCACGAGTAGGCCTACTTAAATACGTTCAATACAAAAAGGATTAATTGCCCTACACCTGAGTGCTGTATTTTATGAATGCGTGCGTATTTGCTACATAAGGATTAATATAATTACTCATACGTCTGATCAATAAGATATTCTGTAAAACTTAATGATTCCGTTGAGATGACGTTTAGACAGAATTTACTGATATCACGAGTAGGCCTACTTAAATACGTTCAATACAAAAAGGATCAATTGCCCTACACCTGAGTGCTGTATTTTACGAATGCGTGCGTATTTGCTACATAAGGATTAATATAATTACTCATACGTCTGATCAATAAGATCTTTTGTAAAACTTAATAATTCCGCCTGGGTGATTGTAGATTTATTCTGTACTCAGTTTCTGAAATGTATCAATGAATATACTGTGAGAGTAGAATATATCGAGTACCAAATCCATCAATTTTCAAATGTTAATGAAACTGAACGATTGTGACTGTAGTTGAAGAACAGTTCTGTAATTTACAAATGTAACGAAATTTAGAAATGCATTTTCTCATAACAAAATACAACGTACCCTTTCATTTTATATTCAAACTATTCTTATCTGAAACAGAACGTTATATAGATAATACGCTGTCCTGTTTAAAAAAAATTTATTCAGGTATTAATCTGTTTGTTTAAACGTTGATTTATGTACGTGACCATACGTACTTGTTTTCGTAATGTTTGTTATAATACCTTTCCTGTTCTGGATTTATGGTATGTGCTGTGTGTGTGTGTGTGTGTGTGTGTGTGTGTGTGTGTGTGTGTGTGTGTGTGTGTTGAAAGCCTTATGTATATATTTATATATATATAGCACATAATGTATATGATAATGAAGCAGGTACTGTTATTATTATTATAGGAACAAGAAGATGAATTCTTATCAGTGGTTGACTGCATCCAAACATACTGTCAGTAAACGGGAGGGAGGCGAGCAGATGAATATGTGTACTTCTCAGAACATTGAATTTAAATCTTTAATTGTACCCAAACACACTGCTAGTACATGCAAGGGTGATGAGGTGAAGACGAACTACAAAAAAAAAAAAAATTTCAAGAAATTCCGTAAAGTATGTCTTTTCTCTTGTATTCACCTAATATATATATATATATTTTGTAACAGCGCTAATTCTGCCTGTGTGTATGTACATGCAAAGCTTCATGCGATGAAAGTGAACTTTCCTGATGACCACACCACCACCACCATTACTTTCACTAGTCTTCTTTGTAGCGAATATTCTGACATTGTTTGGTTCCACCTCGTTTGATACAGACGTCTTCACTTCTAATAATGTCGTTTATCACAAAATTCAACGCAGTTTCTGCTATTGAGTACAAACGGTGTGCAGCATTAACCGTGAACAAGCAGTATCCGATCGTTAACATGGTGCATGTGGACACGAGATATGGGAAGTCTGTGCTTGTAACGTTGGAAGATTGTGAGCGCCGCTACCGTGTATATCTACCTAAGAGGTATGCTGACGTCTTTACAGATGAAGAACTCCGTCATATAAATCCCAGCGACCTACATCTCGTGTTTCGAGGGATGAGGAACCAGACAGCGCATGTGGAAATAGTACCTCGTTAAGGTGACAAACTACTTTTAATAAACAATTTTTTTATCACTGTGTGTGCGTGTGTTTGAGTGTAGTGCAGATTCTAATTTACAAAGTTTTGATGAAAGGACATTAACTTATGAGGAAATTAATTTCTATTTTTAATTTATTTCACTATACGCCTCTGAACCTATATGTAATTATTTGTAAACTGCGTTACCTGTTGCAGCAAACGATAACACTAGAACGATTATATTATTATTATTCAGTGATATATACATACAATTTACTTATTAAACACTTCAAGGATTGTAACGTCTTACAATGACTATAGCATATTTAAATCTGTTATCTGTTTTATTGGACCTACATGTACATGATTCAACCCAAACGTGTGCACGTCGTATGTATGTGTGTGATTACGTTGCGTGTGCGTCTGTGTGTGTGCGCGTTGCGTGTGTGGTGTAACCCAAACGTGTGCACGTCGTATATATGTGTGTGATTACGTTGCGTGTGCGTCTGTGTGTGCGCGCGTTGCGTGTGCATCTGTGTGTGTGTGTGTGTGTGTGTGTGTGTGTGTGTGTGTGTGTGTGTGTGTGTGTGTGTGTGTGTGTGTGTGTGTGTGTGTGTGTGTGTGTGTGGATATTTAACGTGATTTTAATGTTGTTGTATTGTTGCAGGTTGCTTCTCCTACAAGTACGACACAATTTTATATAAACTTTCGAAAAAATATCAATTTTATAATGTATTTATTTAATTATGAATTGTGAATTTATATTGTGAATGTTAAAATATATTTAATCATTTAAACAAATTATGTATGAGAGAGAGAGTGAGAGAATGACACATAATTTAAGAAGTTACTCACGTAAAGCGTTGATTCTGACAACTATATCTGTGTGTGTGTGATATTTAACATGATTTTAATATTGTTGTATTGTTATGTTGCAGGTTACATTACTAATTTTTTTTTATCACTGTGTGTGCGTGTGTTTGAATGTAGTGCAGATTCTAATTTACAAAGTTTTGATGAATGGACATTAATTTATGAGAGAGAGAGAGAGAGAGAGAGAGAGAGAGAGAGAATGACACATAATTTAAGATGTTACTCGCGTAATGCGTTGATTCTGCCAACTATATCTGTCTGTGTGATATTTAACATGATTTTAATATTGTTGTATTGTTATTTTGCAGGTTGCTTCTCCTACAAGTACGACACAATTATATATAAACTTTCGCAAAAATATCAATTTTATAATGTATTTATTTACTTATGAATTGTGAATTTCAATTTTATAATGTATTTATTTAATTATGAATTGTGAATTTTATATTATGAATTTTAAAATATATTTAATCATTTAAACAAATTATGACTTTATTTTATTTCACTCTACACCTCTGAACATGTGTACAATTAATTTATTTTTGTGAACTGTTACATCAGAAGATTTGTATGAATTTCAACCACCGTTTTCATGTGTGTGTATAATTTTAATTTATTTCGCTATACACCACTGAACCTATGTGCGTGTGTAAACTGTACCATCACACCGACTACTCAATGTACGAGAGAGAGACAGGAGAAAGGGTATGAAACCTTGCATAGTTGAAACGCGTGAGAGTGAGAGAGAGAGAGAGAGAGAGAGAGAGTGAGAGAGAGAGGACGTTACTATTTGTTGACACAGTTGACACAAGTGAGAGTGAGAGAGAGAGAGAGAGAGTGAGAGAGAGAGAGAGAGAGGGCGTTAATATTTGTCGAATAATTATAACTTTCTAATTTCATATACATGCGCGCGGTAATGACCACAGAGAGAGAGAGAGAGACATACACAACGAGTGGGAGAGAGAGAGAGCTAAAATTATTTACTCAATGTACACAGTGAGAGAGAGAGAGAAAGAGAGAGTGAGAGGGAGAGGAGAAAACGGTTTGAACATAACGTTTGACAACAAGAGAGAGATAGTTTTACTTACATTCAAATGTGAGAGAGAGAGAGAGAGAGAGAGTAACAATTATGATCATATAGTTTGAATTTCCCACCACAGAAGAGAAAAAAATGTTGGCAGATCTGCTCTATACACACACAATAATGTAAGATTGGTAACCCTGATCATATATTTTAATATATACACTATATAACACATATTTGAATTTCCCTCCCCCCGCCGCAGAAAATGTTGACAACCCTGCTCATATAAAATATCTATACACTATAATAATAATACAACGGTTGGTACACCTGATCATATAGATTTAATATACATTATAACACACGACAAATTTGAACTCATGCAAAGGTTGGTACACCTGATCATATATTTTAATATACACTATAATGCATCGAGTTGGAACCACCCCCCACCCACCACCACCCACTGATATGAAATAAAAAAACCACCCACCCAACACCACCCCCTGATATGCAAATCAGCTTTCTTAAAAAAATAAAAAATTATATTCACGGATGCTGGTGGTCCATTGAACCTCATCCCACCCCCTTGATATGCAAATCAATTTAATTAAAAAAATAAAAAACCAAATAAAAAAAATAAAAAAATTTATTCGCGGAAATTCACGGTGCTGTGGTCCATTGGGATGCTGCGGGTCCAGCGGTGGCGGCGTCATCTCTTAGATCATGTTTTTTAGTGTTTTTTATTGTTTTTTAAGAAAGGCGGCATTCCTTTGTGAGCCAGAACTGTCATTATCCCTCTACTACTGAAAATAATGCCTATATAGTGTAATTTTGTGAAAATCCAAGATATTGTACATGTTTAAACAAAAAGGGTCACTTAACAGTTGATTAACGCGTCTTAGACCGACTCACCGCGTCAATCACGTTATAACTGACGAAACTGAATAAAGAAATCTCACATTTAACAAAGAAGTACTAAAAGAAATTCTATCAAATCAGTTTACGTAGGCATGAGGTTAACGTTTAAATTCAATTAAAAAGAACAAAATAAATAAATAAAACAAATACTGTTCTAGCAAACTCGTTTAACTAGTAAAACTAGTTTTAACAAAATGTCACCGGACTAACAGAAAATTGTTTATTGCCGTTATTATTTGGTATATTTCAGTTTGGATTTATACTGTACATCACACTGAGAAACTAACTGTCAAACATTTTCGTTACAGTCATTGCTGTTTAGCAAATATTTATTATGGCTTTTCAGTGGTGCATGTTTAACGAAAGAGACGCCCATCATTTATCGAGTTTCAAAGTTTTGTTTAATAAATTACTTTTGTACATACTGTATCGATCATAATTTATTCTCGCGTAGAAGTTGATAGATGTAGTAATATTTACATCCCGTTTAAACATTGATGTTATTATTGTGGTAATATTCGTCATCATCATTATCATCATGGCGTCACAGCCGTTGGTGGCCCATAGCCTCCTTCAGGATATTCCTCCAATCATCTCCATCCATTGTTCACCGCCGCCACTCTCTCACTACAGTAGTTTCTCTGCCCTATTCCATGTTATCCAAGCATCTTGTTCTTGGGCTTCCTTTCTTGCGCTGTCCAAAAGGCTTCTCCAATAATGTTTTTTTTAGTAGTGTCGTCTTCGTCCATTCTCATAAAATGGCCGTCTGAGACTACTTAGATTAATTGTTTTCATAATATCTGGCACTTGGAAAAACCTAATGAGTTCCAAGTTTGCCTCCAAGACCCATTTTCGTAACAAGCACAATAATTTTTCTTAAAATATTTCTTTCGAAACATTCCAGCACTGAGTCATCTCTTTTCGTGAGCGTCCATGTCTAATATGTTGTGAATTAAAGCTAAGTTTGGAATTTTCCCCCAAAACTTCAAATTTTTAAAAGCATTGATTGTCTTCACAACGGAGGTCCTTGTCTTCTTTTATTTAAGTTCTCCTTGTTCGGCCAGTAAGATTCTAACTTTATCCATATTGACTTTTTTAAATAGGACTGGAAGAATGAAGTAAACAAAGTAGTTGTTTCTTTGGTATACAACTGTGTCGCGCGCGCGCGAGTGTGTGTGTGCGCGCGCGTTCGTGTGGACGTTTTATCATCTCGTTGATAACACACGTACATTCCGAACAAGTGTCACTACGAGCTAATGCCACTCCGAGCAAGTGTTCCAACCCCGTGAGCTCCTTCCCAGATATGAATCCACTGTCACTATTGACCCGAGATCCGAGATAAGCGAACATACACTTACCATCTCCTCATCTATGTCAATAACTTGCTGCCGCCCATACAGTACTGGTTTTCTGGATGGGGTTACCAGCTTGTATGTTATTGGTATTTATTGCCTATCTAACTGTACTAGCTGCATTTGTAGTGCTCTGAAAGCCTCTGTAACACCCCGTTCTGATTGCTAATAGTGTATAGTATATTATCAGCAAGGAAAGGATTTGCACAGACTTGGTGTACACGGTTCTATTGTACTAATATTAGGTAATATTAGGCATAGATTTATCGCAAATATTAGATATAGTCACACTAATAACGAGTGTCTCGCAGCCGTAACTACAGTATTCTTCAAAAATTTGTAATCTCTCCAAGTTTTAAAACTTAGTTTGAACTTGTATATGTGTATTTAGTTTCAATGTTTTATATATTAATATAGCAAAATCTCTTCTCTAAACTATACGTTCTTTACCAGGCTACGCAAGGGAAGATAAATATGCATGTTCTTTCGTAATTCTGAAACGTTTGTGACAGAATAAGGCTAATCCATTCTTCTAATCAAAGCAAGTCTCCTAGCGCATAAAACATTTTCAGCACACACCCCTAGCCAGTGATCTTTAATTAAAATTTCAGTAATTTCCAGTGATCTTGCATCCAATGTGTTATTCGTGAAGGGTTAATTAATGTTAAATAAATTTAGTGACTCGTTTTGTTATCGCCAAGTTACCTGTCTACGAAGGAGGGGCGTTAAATGTATATTTGTTAGATTTGGTGCTTTAACCTCAAAATTGTTGCATTTATTGTGATAAATAAATGCCATTCATTTCCTTTTGATCATGCTTATGAGATTATACGCCATCTCGGAAAATTAAAATGAAAGAGATTATACGACATAGTGAACGCTAGACGACATATTTTTGAAATCCAAATACAACATTTGAATTATTTTTCGTAGACTAGCTTTTCAATTTAAGTTTCTTTAATGTGAAACAATTATTTTATTGCTGTTTTTCCTGAATGATTTTTCTCAGTGATAAGAGTATGTAAACTTTGATGTTGCTATCAATTAGAGCTCTTTTCTGTAGTCGAGTTTGTTTTAGTAATAAGGACGTTACAATAATACTGTAAAGTCTGAACTAGTCTCGTGCAAAACGTTTGAGGTAGTAATGACTAATTTTAATCTAAACAGACTTTCCTTTAGAGTCCATATTAACGAGATTTCACATTTACTCAGTTTTTCACATGAAGTGGGTTAACTGATATTGGAAACTTAACTCTGAGAATCACCTGATAGGCCTGCTGTCATCACTTCCGTCATAGTTTTCGTCACTTTTATTCCAGTTCGTTGATTCTTTGCGTATTTTTAGTACAATTATTCAGCGTCTCTTAAATATTCAAGATACACCATTCATTTTTCCTATGGCTTTTATAACGAAAAATGTTGTCTATAGAAAGAGCATGGAAACAGCTAGGAAAATAAGAACCGTACACGTTGACATAGAAGTAAAATACAAAAATTAAGTTAAAACATACTTCAATATTAATAATAGAAAATTTTAAATTCATGATTGGCCAATTAGCAAAACTATTCATAATACAAAATGTGCATTCTTCAATTTTTTTATATTAATAGTGTCTACGTTGGAGCAGTACAGTGTGTTCCACCTAATTGATGACGTGTGACGCTAACACGTTTTGTGTTTTCCAAACTTTGCACTCTCAGTGATTCATAGTTTCAGCATGTCGTTCTATAGCCTATTCTCAGTAGTGTAGGTGTACAGAGATACTAATGCGAAAAGTTGGAATTGCGTTCAAGGACTCTGTATAGTCGTTCGTCTGCAGTACAGTGAAAGTATCCACCTGGTGCATAGTGGCGTGTGACTGCGTGAGGTGTGCGTGTTTATTAATTACTCCCGTGTAACGGATTGTGAACGCGCGTCAACTAGAGTAAACCACTAAAAAAAAATCAATAATGCACAGTGTCAAGGTAATCGGCTCTTACTTAACGGACCTTTTACGTGGTCGGCCCTAATGGGAACTGTGTGTGCGCGGCTCGGCCGAGTTCGTTGACGTATCACTCCGTCAGTGACACGCACAGTAAGTGGCCAATGGTCGGATTGGTGCTGTTAGTACACTTACATTGTGAATGGTACAAGCTAATAATCCCTTCTTAATCACATGCTGTTGGCTTAGTCTGTATAAACGGAAAAAAAATTATTACGGATTACGATTTACGAATATTGTTACGACACCAAAAGCAACCCCAACACCAGAGAAGAACTATAAGGAATTAACAATGTTAAATCAAGGAAAATAAAATGACTATGACAAGACAAATGACAATGACCCAACCCAAGTGATTGGCCCGATAAAGACAATAAAATAAGAAAGGGTAAACTAATGATAAAAAGCACAAATAAGTAAAACAAATTTAGTAACGAGCATTAAATAAAATAATACAAAAGGAAGTACACTAACCATAATAAATAAGTGAAACAATTATTAATAGATAATGTGTGTTATTAATAGCCTTATTATGATAAGAAAATAAAACATAAAATGTTGAAAGACTAACTATAAATTTGTGTTTAAAATCCAATAAAAACCAAGAGTGAGAGATAGGTAGGAAGTGATAGTGATAAACAGTGAAAGTGTTAGAAGTGATAAGAATAAATTAATATAAACAATTTATAATTTTAAGAAAAGACAGACAAAGGTAATAAACCAAAACAACAAGCAAAAGGTTGATAGACAACTAATGTCATAGTGTTAGATAGTAAGAAACATAAGTTGTGAGTGCAATGATAATGAAACATTCTACATTAATAAAACAATCAAAGGGATGAGTATCACGATAGAATAGATGGTGTCAAAATACTATTCACCAAAGTTGTTATTTGTATAATTAAAAGAGTTGTGTTTATAAGAAGGAATATGGCTGGAAAATGAACAGACCTATTTTTGTGTTATGTTTTTATAGTAGTATTAAGTGCTAAAAAAGTGTGTAAGAAATAGTAAAAGATATAAGTAAGGAGATAAATTTTACAAACATAATATTAATCATCAGAGTAAAGACAGAAAAAAATAGAATAACAGAAAAGGAATGATTTTGGAAAATTATAATAACTTTCAGTCATTGTAAAACAGCCCAAATTACTTCAAAAAGTAAATAAGTAATAAGTGACAGCAAGCAAAACATATGGAAATAATAAATAATCTTTAATTGTGTAAAATAAGAAGTAATAGACAATTACAGCTTAGGCCTATAAAATGCCTAACTGTCTAAATTCAAAATAAACAGTTTGTAAGCAAGTAACTATTGTATTAGAAAATTAAGACCCAGTAACTCATTAATTACAATTAGTTAACAATAATAATATGTCAGAAATAGAATAAACAGATAAAATAAGGAAAATATGTAATATCATAACATTAGAAATTTTGTCAAAACATTAAAACATGACCAAGCCCAGCTTTGTGGGATATCAAAATAATCTTTGAAAGAAAATAGAGACATCTATGGTAATATCTAATGCATTAATAATAAGACCAAGGAATAATAGCAATTATAAAATATTTATTCATTTTGAACCAAAACCCAGGATTTATAACAATAGATACAAATGTATTCAACCAATAAGAGTGTAGATGGTTGCCATAACAACAAAACGTTGTTATGTTTAAAACCCGTTATAAAACGGGAGTCCATTATTAACGATCAAGGGAGAAAGATGCCAAACCATATTCGACTCAATTAATAGTTAAAATAGGAAGAAATACTATCAAAATTAATAAGATATGAATTCAAGAAGTTGAACAAAGACCCATTAAAACACGGAGAGCAAATAAACAAGATTTTAATAATTAAAAATAAAGAAAAATTCTAATTAATTGAAATAGAAGCCATAAGAAGCAGAAAAACCAAATGATGGAAAATTAATTAATATATCAACCCAAAAAAGAAGAAATACCTGTGACTCATCACAAGAATCGACAAGGTTTTGTTAAGTATATTTGAATTACCAGAATTTGCGAACTAAATTAATTAACTTTTCTCACAACACAATAACTCTCACTCCGAACTTGGTAACTTAATTTCTTTCAAGGATTGATTGATAATATTTATTAAACTTGTATGTAAATATAGATTAACCTATATACGAAGTATAAAAGATTAGTACACACTTTTTAACACTAAGGAACGAATTGTATTTAAACCTTCATAGTATCTAAGTACCATTGATGTAAGGTGGTGTACTTTAATAACATCTTGTTTCAATTTTTTCGTAATCCAAAGAACACGTTGACTGAAGGAATTGTATAAAGTAAATAAGATCGGCGGCCATGATGGCTGCGTGAAAACGTTCAGTCAACATAGCCAATCCCTGAGATATAATTTGTTTATAGCAGGAGCAATATTGTTTTATAATAATATATTACAACGATACAACGTTGTTAAATGTGTGTCGGACGCACGCTCATGAGCGACAAAATTATACAACAGTAAATAACATTTCTAACAACGTGTACGTGTAATTAGGGGTTCAGGTGTAATTATAATAAGGGTAGCCTTTTTAGGAAATTCAAAATGTTCCCATTTATTAATTTAAACAAACATATCAAGAAATAATAATATACAAATAATGATTACTTCGTCATATGATATTCATTATACATGGTTTCAAAGTTTCTTTGTTTGCTGTAATCTCATCACCAACATAAAGCTTATATCATAGATATAATATTATTAATTTTAATTAAAAACATGTCTTAATTATGTTATACTGTCTGGACTATTCAGTCTGAATGTGTACTTTCAATATACAAATATTTAACTAAGTTAACTATTTGTTCATTCTTTGAACAAATCTAATTGATTCTTTCAAATGTACATTAAAATATTATCAATAAATTATTAATTCAAAAATTATGCTTTCATAATTACTCTACAATTTAAATTAAAACATTTTCAATAAATTATTAATTCAAAAATTATGCTATAATTTTTTATACAAGACATTTATATTTATAAGTTATAAATTACACTTTTTTTAAAATTATTGTCTTTCTTTTGACAATGTTTATCAATCTTTGATTAAGTCTTTTGTTATGAGGAATACATGGCTTTCTTTCACCTTAATTGTAGTGGTTCCTCAGCATACCCTCTCCTGGTCCTGAGTCCTTGATGTTGTGAATCCTGCATAGTCATGAAGTCCTGGATCCTTTCCTCGTTCTCCGGGTCCTCTCGGAAGTCCTGGATCCTTTCCTCTTCCTCCGGGTCGTCTCGGAAGTCCTGGATCCTTTCCTCTTCCTCCGGGTCCTCTCGGAAGTCCGATGACTCGTCCCTTACGTCTGGAATTTATGCCATGTAGTGCTCTCGTCCTCGGTCTGGAGTAATGCTCTTGGATGTAGATCACTTGTAGACATCTGACGATTTCTTTGTTACGGTAATTTTTAATTACCGTTTTCCATTCCTATTTTAAATCGAAATATTTATCGTAATGCTTTATAAGTTATGCTTAACAAAAAGTCTTATTGGTGTTAGACATATTGTCTAACTCTGTCCAAAGTAATTAAAATTTCGCGTCTCTGACGGACATAGCGTTCCGCCACGAATGAAGACTGTTAGAAGAGAGATTAGCTCTCCTGGGCTTGTTTTTATATTCACCAAGAAAACTGCAGCTGTCGATTCAGGAATTAGCCTGTCGACAGTTGAACCATGGCGTGATAGTCCCCACTCTCGTCCTATTTCATATTTTTGCACTTTTTCGCCAATCGCATTGTTTAACGCGGATTTCACGGCGATAAAATATTGTCTAATTTAATGACCTATGTGATGTGCAATTATCATGATGCTCGTACCACTAGTGTATTTATAATGCTTTAAAAATCGCACAGAATTCGCACTGATTGTCCGAATTACGTAAAATTCGCACTGCACTTGTGTCTGATTTTGCACATTTTTAGAAGTTTTTACCTTCTCGCTAACATCTATGGTTTGCTTAATCTTAAATATATTCTTAATTTAGCATTGACTTGGGGTGAGGTTGCAAACTTTCAGGCTCAAACAGGCTTCACGCACACACACTATTTACTTGTGTACACGCATGCAGTGGTAATCGCGTGATCCTGCGTGTTGACTCCTGTTTGCAAGCCAGCTTCCAATTTCACACCTGCTCGTCTATTATATATTATTAAAATTAAATTAAATATTTATTTTATATTATATATACGCATTACAGCCTATGCTTGTATTGTCGCAATGTTTTGTATCTGAATGATAAATAATTAACTATTTTGAACAGTAATAAACTAGTACTGGTTATTAATAACCGTCCTTTATTTTATTTGAATTGTATTATAAAATTTGTGCACTTTAGCGGTGAATAAAATTATTTACCAGATTTGGACGTTGGCAACACGACGAACGACACGCGAGATTCGAATTCCCGCCAGTCTGCGTGGGTAATTCGAATTTGTTATCATCGCACAGAAGACAACCTAGTTTGAAACTTTTAATTGTTTTAATAAAACAATTTGGCGCCTATCGGGAAATAAATACACTCATCTAAGGACAGGTAATGATTACAACCGTGAAGATTTCGGTACTGGTTATTCGTGCGTTCGCGACGGACGTCGTCAGCGAGAGATACGTTAAAAATACGACGACAAAGTAGTAAGACTTGAGAGTACGCAGAAGAGTAATATTACAATATGCATGTCTCTCGTTTGGATTAAAATGTTTTGTTGACCTACAGCATTAGAATATGTAGTAATTTCTGTCATCAAGGCTGTTAAGAAAATCCCTTAAACCCTGAGTACAATGTTCGGAGGCAGAACATAATAGCTACCGCAAATATTTCCGAAATACTTCCACCGTAGCCTGCATTATCATCAACCTGCAAGGATTAGGGGTGAATTCTTTTCTTGTTTACAAGTCTTGTGTGCTTGCCTGAACACATTAATCTGTTTGTTTTTACAATTTTGTGTTTTAAATATATAAATGCGGCTAAATGAAATTGACAGTGTCGACAATGCTCATCACAGAGAAAATTTCTAGTTTTTCACCATACATCTTCATTTCCAGTGACCGCAGAATCATGCGTATTTGTTTACAAAATCTAATTGACGTGGATATAAATTGAGGAACATTTAATGTTGGATTCTAGTGACCATAGATCAGTTAACATAGAGAAAATTGGGATTGGCGAGTGAAGTAATTGGCGATTACGGACAAAATAGGAAGTAAACTAGGGCGTACGTTTGCCAGGTATATCATCATGATTAGTTCAAATTTCTTGTCTCGACCAGCTGATTGAGACATGCGTGCTTGCGTTTTGTACCTATGGTATCGAAATAATTATATATAGTAGTCAAACCTAGTGTACCGTGTATCAAACTGTAGAGAAAGTTTTAAATTACACACGGAAAGTCATAATAACGTTAGACAGCATTGTACGGTTGAGTGTGTAGCAAGCGACAGTGAAGTTTTGGATGAGGTCATTGCAACCAGAATTGCACTACTTTCTGGCTTTGAACTCGGATGAATATCGTCACCTAGAGAGTGACATTGGTAGTTTACTGAAATTTATTTGTGCTATTACTTTGTCTTTCTTTCTGTTTTCGACCGTCTTCAGCATTCCGTTAGTGTATTCGCCTTAAATTATTCCAGATACAAAACACTGGTAATGAGTTATCAAATAAAATATGCAAACCTGAACTGCTTGTTATGGACATTGTGGTTTTCGTAATTTATTTATGCAAGAGTTTGCAGCAATGTGCAACCTACAACGGCGTCTTCCACGGTGTCTTCAGTTTTCCCTTCCCTCTAAGATTTGTTACTCCCATCGTTGTCAGATTCGTGATTACGTCTTACAACCACAACATCTTCGTTTCGTTATTTCTTCGTGTCATACTTCGTATTTCTGTACTCAAAAAATCCCTTAAGATTCTTATTTTGTTGTACTTTTCAAGACGTAGGAGCCAACTTATTTTTCTTTATTAAAGAAAGATAACTGAGCCTTGGATTAGGCTTTACTTTGTATCTCACTTTAATTCTTAATCCCCCACATACTGTCTCATTGATGAACTGCACGTATTTTTAATAACTTGTTATTCACGTATTGTCAGTTAATTTGTACCGTCCAAATTTGTATGTCACACTCAATATAGGCTACAGGAAGTGTGGAGGGGATAGAAGCGCGCATGTGTGCACATGAACATACACATACTCTTGTAAAATTTAAGTGGCACGTGAAGCAAAAAATTAAACGTAAAATATAAAAATCGACGTAATTCTATACAACGCTCTGTTAACATTGCAGAATTAAAGCTGTTTTTTGCTTGTAATGAATTGAATCTCATGTGACAAAATGAACTGTTTGTTCGGTATCATATGGATGGAAGCAAAGCATTGCATGGTTTTTTCTTATCACTAATAGTTGCGTGCTGATAACTGAAGCAATTTAGCATGTTTTTTGAAAAGTGCCAAGTATTTTGTCACTTGTCTTTTGTCATTATACCACAGTTATAATTAACGCAATCCCCACAGTAAACTAAACCAGTGTTGTGGAGTATTACACGATATGAGAAGCCAGTACTACATCGAGGTGGCTCTACGTTTGGCAGTTTTATTGTCGACAATTGACCGCTTCGTAACAGCAAGGAGAAATTTACATACATTGACACTGACCGTGAAAGCCTACGTTCATCAGTAAATGATACGACATTCATTAAATCTCTCTCTTATACAATACGCACGCGCCTGCATTCGTATGTTTTTTGTTTCTAATTAAGGATAGAGTACTGTTGAAAGTTGCAAAATCCCGTCTGGTATTTATTTTGATGTTCAGACTTTCAATTAACTTCAGTTTATACTACACTGACCGGTTTGAGTATCCATGGAAAGTTAGAAGTAGATTATTGGGACACCAACAGTGGATTAGAGTGCTAAATTTGGTCATCAGCAATCCGGCCGCAAGCACACATTGTAGTAGAACTTTCACTGTATATACGTGTCTAATAAATTAATTATAAGTCTTCTCGTCTTACTATTGCAGTAATAATTAATTGGTATCGGTTTGCGGGGAAATGTATGATTTAAGAGTTTTTTAATACGGTGAAATCAAAATAACTATTTAAATTTATCTACTGAAATAATATACATGTTTCGAATAAGTTCATTATTTGAAAACATTTCTTGTGTGTGTGTGTGTGTGTGTGTGTGTGTGTGTGTGTGTGTGTGTGTGTGTGTGTGTGTGTGTGTGTGTGTGTGTGTGTGTGTGTGTGTGTGTGTGTGAATTAAGGAGAGGAGGGAGTTCAGGAACGTAGCCTAAGTAATGATTAGCACGAAAAAAATAATTTTTATGTAGGCCTACTTACTCGGTACTTTCAATAGCGTGGTTGGCCTTTACCTTTTCAATTAATACGTCCGGTTACTTGAGAGACGGGTAAGATTGCATACAGTAGGCCTATATGTTATATTTTAAGTTCATCACAAATTTCCACACGTTGCGCTCCTATTTATTCCTTGTAAAGGCACATATTCAGAAGTCGTAACAGACCAATGGCTAATGTTTGAAAGAACATTACGATGATAATTAGACAGACCATCGGGATATACGACATTACGCATCCCTTGACTGGATAAAGCGATTGCCAGTATAGGCTACTCCAAGAAGACAGGAGACGCAAGAGGGGCAAGACAAGCAGACACAGATAGTTACGAAGGTGGCTAACTTGGATGACTAGAGATCACTATGACGGCCCTTTGTAATATAGAAAACGGCGAGTTTAAGTTCTGTGCTACATTAAAATACTACGTTTTGTTTAGAGACAAAAAGTTCTGTGCTACATTAAAATACTACGTTTTGTTTAGAGACAAATGATTGGAGGGCGACGATGAGGATAATGATGGTGTTGAAATAATGGATGATTATGAAGAAGAAGGTTAAGGAAAAAGATGAAAGGTATTTAAACAGAACATAGTGAGAAAAAGGAGAAGATGAAGTAATTGTACGTGCAAATACAATTCTAGTTGTTGGTTTATGAGGCGTGGTGAACTAAGGATAAGAATAATCAAAGACGGTACGAAAGATGAAGGGTGTTAGATGGGATGGGCATTAACCATAAAGCCAAAAAGTCCATACTAAAAGCGGCTAAGAGAAAGGGAAATAATACAAGCACTATAGAGAAAAGCGTACGAGGTCAGTGACTAGACGGAACTGTATAATGCCACTATATATAATGTAATTAAGGTTACAATTGGTAGTTAGTTAATGCAGGCCAGTTCAAGCGTGACGCTATTTTAATTGCAGCGGTTGCATTTATGTAAAGCGGATAGGATGTTCAATGAAGCGAATGCAATTCCCCTGCGGTCAGTCTCGTCTCCCGGTTTGCCTTTAATCACGCAGAGATTAAATTTCTTTCTTGTTAGTTAGTGACTTTTCTGAAAACTGTGACATTCCATTTTCCACTTACGATGTTTCCTTTTTTAACGTTTCATAAAAAGTTATGGTAGAACTACAGAGTGCTGGCAAGCGATAAAATTTTGAAATGTTTTTCTGTTATAGTAATAAATAATTTTTGTCTGGGTAAATTCAGGTGTCTCAAGTCAGTGGTACTTCACACCTGTGGACAAAGTAAAATGGAAACGTTCACCATTGTACAAAAATTAAACCAGCCGTAACTCTTTAACTAATTCCTGATTTTTCTTTATATTAAAAGATATAAACGTATTAACTAATTGTTTATGATCTAGCTAAAATCAGTAGGTTTCTTTCATACCCAAGATATAGGCATTTTACTTATACTGTCTTGAAAGCCGATCGTCAGCTTGGGTCTCGTTTATGATCCAATTTTTTATTTTAAATACCTATATTGGCACTGTTATACATTCTTCCATATTGTATTAGGTGACCGGTAATACTGTAAAATTCTAAATCGTTTCTTCTGTCCATATCTCTAATCGTATCTACTTTAATACAACCTGTAACTATCTTCAAGAACTAGTTAACTATCTTCAACCTGTAACTAGTTATTCAAAACTAGGCGGAAGGCCTAGAGAAGCAAAAATGCGCTGGGTCCAGTGAGACGGGACTTGCAATTAAAACTCGGTTGATAAACAGCAATAATAATCTTTATTATTTCCAAGTTTCTTTTAACCCCAATAAAAATTTACTATAATTTACAAATTTCATTAAAAGACTTCCAATCCACTCCCTGACATTGTAACATTCTATAAATTCAACATCATATAAATCATTCTAATATCCCCATTTAAATCCAACATTTAGTGTCAAAAGACATAATTAACCTGCACATAAAACACAAATACAATCAATGTACATACGTGAATACACATAGAGCAAAACATAAGTGTAACATAAGGCATCTATACAGGTGTGTATATATATATATATATATATATATATATATATATATACTATAATACTTATAACTAATTTACCTCAAGATATATTTTTTCCTTTAGGAACATGTTTCGGGAGATCCTGTTCTCCCATCTTCAGCCTTCGCCATCTTGCTTCTGGTGCAGTATTTGTGTGTTGGCTTCTGGATGTTATTAAGGTGGTTTGTTGGTCTTTGGTCCTTCAATGTTGCATTATTGTGTGTGGTTGTGGTATCTGTTTTTGTATTTTGTGTACTTTCGATGTTGAGTGCTTTGAATATTGTGTCATGTTTTGTATTGATTTGTATTTGTTCTGGTATTAATTTGTTTTGTGTTTTATGTTTGTAAATCTGTAAATTTTCCCAAATGTTCATTATGGTGCCTTTGTGTGGTATATGTTTTATTAGTGTTACATTGGTTATGTCTGGGAATTCATGTCCTGTGTTTATTGCATGTGTGGCTAAATTGGATTTATATATATTTGGTTTTTTGTATGCATTTAGGTGTTCAAAATAACGTTTTTTCAGCTGGTTTTTTGTTTGTCCTATATAACATTTATTGCAATCTTGGCATTCAATTTTGTATATACCGTTGGTTGTTGTATTATCTTTGTTGTGTGAGCTATTTAGATTTTGTAATTTATTTTTATTAGTTTTGTATGCTATTTTTATATCTGTGTTTTTAAATAGTTTTGTTAGTTTTGTCATTTTATTATTTATATATGTGAATGTGGCCCATTTTTTGTTGTTGTTATTATTTATGTGTTGTTCAGTTTGATTATTTCTTAATTGTTCAGTTTTTATTTTGTATTTGATTTTATTTTCTATTTTGATCATAGTATTTTTATTGTATCCATTTGCATAACCAATTTGGTATATTATATTTCTTTCTTTGTCAGTTTCTTGTTTGTTTAGGGGTATTTTGTACATTCTGTTAAATAACGAATAAAATGCTGCCATTTTATGTTGTGGTGGGTGGTCAGAATGGTTAGGTATAATGATGTTAGTGGAAGTTGGTTTTCTATATATTGCATATTGTATGTGTTTGTTGTATCTTGTGACGGTTATGTCTAAATAGTTGATTTTGTTATGTTTTTCTTTTTCTTCTGTGAATTGTATTTTGGGATGTATGTTATTGATTTGTTTCAGTATGTTCTCTGCATTTGTGTTTTTGTTATTTGATACATATAGTCCATCATCTACATATCTTATCCATATGCCATCTGGGTCATGTGTTTTTATGATATTTTGTATTTTGGTGTCTATATGTTGTAGGAATATTTCTGCTATTATGCTCGATAATGGTGATCCCATTGCTAAACCTTCTTTCTGTTGATAAATTTTGCTATTAAATTCAAAGTAATTTTGTTTTAGTATTAGTTGGAGACTATTTTTTATTTCGGTTATATATTGTTTGTTTTCATTTTGTTCTATAAGTTGGTTTATTATTATGTCAATTGTTTCTTCTACTGGGATATTAGTGTACATGTTTGTTATGTCATATGATGTGAAAAATGTATTTTCATTTATATTTATTATTTTTAGTTTGTCTATTAATTCGTATGTATTTTTTATGTTATGATGGTTATTTGTTAGATGGTTATTTTTTAGTTTTTGTGCTATTATTCTTGCTATTTTGTATGTAGGAGCTTTTTTGAAATTGATTAATGGACGTATTGGGTTGTTTAATTTGTGTATTTTTATTAGGCTGTTCATTTTAGGTGGTTCTGGATTATTGTTTATATATATGTCTATGTTTTTATTGTTGAAAATGTTTTTATTTGTTTTTATTAGTTTTATTGCTTGTTTAAGATAGTTTTCTGTTGGGTTTTTATCTAGTTGTACGCATTTATTATTGTTGATGAAGTCTTCGGTTTTTTTGATGTAGTCTGTTTTATCAATGATTACTGTTGCTTGACTTTTGTCTGCTTTAGTTATTATTAAATTATTGTTCTTTACTTTATTTTTAATTTCTTTTATTGTTTTATTGTTTTTCTTTGGTCTATAATACCTTCATCTCCCCGGATGTATGAATAATAAATAACTGGAACCCGCATTATCTGTCACTAAATGTAAGCTAATGTTATCACCCACAGCAACCCCTTTTACATTTTTATAATGTCAGCAGACAACTGAGGACAGTAACACTTCTGTCAGATACAGATATACTTATAACTTGAGAAAATATTTGTAATAAGTAATGATAAAAGAATAATAATACTTAATATTGTTAATAAAATAATAATATATAATATTCAATCTGTAATGAAATATAATGATAAGTTAAACTTGCTATAATGACAGGCAAAATGTAAAACTAGTGGATTCATATAATGCACAGAACATTGGTCATAAGAAGGTTAAATGTTTAGAAATTATTCATCCCTTTAATTATGTTCTTAAATAGTCATTATTAGTTATTAGTCATTCTTTAATCATAATGGCTTGATAATAAGCAAAAATTAACAAGACAAGTTTAGCAAGTAAAATCCAGAAAATCTAAGTTAAAATAATAAGTACGCCGGTCTATTTCATTCCATATAAAATTTGATAATCTCAAAATATTAAATATATATAGACCTTAAAAAAAATAAAATTTAATATCAGCCATCTGTGCATATATAAAATAAAAAACATGTTGTATACTAGCAGCTGTAGGAGTGTGCCAGAACAGACCTGACCTGACAAAGTATGACCCGTAGAAAACCTGCATGAAACGGCACCAACAGGTGCCTAACTTGTGCCCAGAAAACCTATTTAGAAATTAACACCCGGAAACAGCATGAAAAACAAAACCCCCAGCCCTTGAATACAGGAAAAATAATTAAATATGAAACCCCAGTAATACTCAGAAGACATCCGAACCAGCCGGTTCGGAACCAGGAAAATCATACCTTATACTTAAATTTAGAAAAAAGAATTTACCCTAACAACTTTTGCACCCAATATCTATAAAAACCGCTCTGGGACCCTCCCACAGTGCAGCTCACAATTACAGTGATAGTACGGTATTATCATGAATAATTTACATATAAAATGTCTTGCTGACACACCCTCGATTTAACCATCTTGCTGAATAAGTAAATTGTCATAGCACAAACTCCTCACATGTGATGTTCTGCGGGCCAGGATAAAAATAATAAAAAAAGAGTTTATATCACCTTATATGAAGTGGCGGTTTCACATTGTTATCGGCAGCTAGCTCCCTCCTCGGCACAGACGAAGTTTTTTAGTGGTTCATAGCTGGTGAAGGTGGCAGTACACCAAGCCGTGGCCAGATCTCCGTTCTAGGGCGAGAACCCTAAAGATTCAAAAGAAATTAAAGAACTGTCCACTAAAACTTGCACACTAGTCAAGTATATTAAGCACCTGAACTAGAGCTCCCAACCAACTCAAAATAAAGCATAAAATGATTTTAAATTTGCATTTGATTTAAGTGTTACTCAAGGATCATCATTAACTCATAACCAGGCACATTAATGAGGAACGCACACCGGCATTAACCAGCGGCGACATAACCTGACATGTTCCTAGCCGCCTTGCCACGTGGCGATACATTCACTCACAATTTTGCCAATACTGAATACATTAAAAGGCCTCCTCAGCTACATACAATTAAAAGAATTACATACTTCATCTAGGGCGGTCTTAAAATTTACCCTTAACTGATTTAATTAAAAGAATGTTCACCCTTCCGGTCACCAGTGCGTGTTCATGCATAACCGACAAGATACAGTTCTCACTAACTTACTTAATTCAGTTACATCTTTATACCAGGCTGAATGAACAATGATTAAAACAATTACAGGCGGTATCCAAATACTATAACACTAATAAAATTTCTTAATACTCACACACACATCTGATCGAACCACGAGCATTCTAACATTCGCATCTGGTTGAATACATTTTGAATTTATATCTTTTTTTTTACTACCAAATCATTGTGTAAAGTTATATCAAGCACTTACCGGTGAGTCTTAAGCAATTAGCCTGCCATACAGATGAGGAAGACTACACACGAAAAACTGCCCGAAGAAAGAAAGCTGAGCTGTTTATTCAGTGAAGAGATGGCTGCGACTGCCTCGTTGCCCAGCTCTCATAACGAAACCTAAACTTCGCCACCAGATCGCGTCATCGTCGAAGCACTGCCATCGAAATTGCGCTTACCCACTCGTGCCGCGATATTTATCCGTAGCCGAAAACTAGGATAGTATTTCTCCGAACGCCGGCTCGTGCAAACACCGGCACACCCCCACCCCAAAAGGGCAACCTGGTTGCCCCACACTCGAACTCAGGGGGGTACCCTGCAGTGTACCCCCATAGCCAAATTCAATGGTGATCTCAGTGGTCCTTGCTCTCAGGAGAACAGAGGCTCAGAACTGCGGCCATCCCCATGCGACCCTCTCTGCCATGCCAACCCCACGAGACCGCCCCAACACGTCACCCTCTCCGGTGACCATCACCTACTTCCACCGGTCCCACTCGCATACCCGTCCGAAGACCAAACAAGGTTTCTCCCACATTGGCATGTGAGTGACCGTACTACCTCTCGTCCACCTCTTGGACCGACCAGCCATATGCACCAACAAGGCATCTCCATCCTTGCCATATGGCTGGCCCACATTCCTACACTAGGGCGGACGGCCCCGCTTAGCCCGACAGAGAATACCGCGTAGAGGGCTCGCGCACATCAATCCCAAAAGAAACACCGTGAAAACAACCGGGGAATGCGGCATGGCTCGGACTCTACACTAACCAGCAATCAATCTACATCAATAGAAACAATAGAACAACACCACACAACTTCTCCAAACGGGGACACTGACGCTCTCCAAGACCACGATAATCTAAGGGGACACTCTCGGCAAGTCTCGAACTCCTTATCGATAATTTTTTTTTTCTAAGGGGAGGGGTAGGGAAATCAGGAACATGAGAAGGCAAGGATCATTGAAAGGTCAATAGCTAGGACTAAAGGTAAGGACATGGCTCCCTCCGGAAATAAGGATGAATGGAGGAAACCAAGGCTCGCGTGGGCAGGGGCGCAACCCTGAAGTAGACGAACACCACTGGGACTGTGGGGAACATCTACTCGCTGCCCGTTAACCGCTTCTTCTCACCTTTCTGTGACGGACTTTAGGTACTCGTTCCTTCCGGACACCACTCTCTGAGAAACTATCTCGCGTTGAGCTGTACTGACTGGTTTCCTCTGAATCAGAATCAAGGCAAATAACATCACTACTTTCACTCCGCTTTGGATTATCCTCATCATCTAAACTCCCAGCTTCTGCCTCCCCTGCTTCTCTTTCTTCCTCTATTCCTTCTTCCTTATCCACTTCCTCCTCTTCTACAATCCCCCTTCTTCGTCCCCATAATCCAAATCAACCTCATGACACTGCACCTCCTCACCAGCTTCCAGTTGCTCGTCTGATCCATCTTCAGCAGCATCTTCACCCAGCTCCTCACCCATTTCTTCATCACACTCATCACCAGCTCCTTCACAAACTTCTTCACTAACCTCTTCTCAAATCTCCTTTTCATCAACATCGTCGCCATCACATCTACTACCACCATCCGAACACTGCACATCTTCATCCTCTAGTTGCTCACCTGGTCCGCATGAAACTTCTTTCCGTTCCTCGGAATCCTCAACACTACTTACAGAAGGCGTCGGCACCTCTTCACACACTACATCATTCTCACTCACACACTCCACAACGCTGCCACCAAATTTCTCCTCAACTTCTACCTCACTTGCAGCATGGACATCCCCGTATCCATCCGCAACCTCAGAAACCTTTGCAGCCTGGACATCCCCGTGTCCATCCGCAAACTCAGACTCTTCAGTCTCCCTAACACCTACAACTATACTCCCCTGCGCAGCATCTGCAGACCGCTCTTCTGCCTCTCCCTTCGATTCCTCTCCTTCGCCACTCTCAGCAACTATAGCGTCCTCAACATTTCCCACCCTGGAGTCCAGCTGTCCAGGTCCATGTGCAATGTCTAAATTAAATTCTACTGGCGATGGTAAAGCTCCACCATCAAGTGACTTCTCATATCCCTGCATAGGCGATGATGATGTTACAGGATCTGGATCCCTCACGAACCGAGATGGAGATACCGGAACAAATTCCGCGGCATTTGGATTCAACCATGACGTCCTCTCTGAGTCCTCTAATTCCGTATTAACAGACGTGTCCTTGTTCTCTTGTATTGATCCACAGAAGTTATTCTGCTTTTCTTCTTCCGCATCACCTTCTTCATCCACTACTCTCTTAGGCACTTGTAATTCCTCTGGAACCTTTAAAGTTTCCTTTTTCTCCGAATAGGAATAACGCCTTGCTACAGGCTCCCTACTTGCCGATGTTGGTTTACTAATATAATTTCTTCTTCCCCTGTTAAATTCATACTTATTTGCTTTCTCTACTGTAACCGCTGTTACCGTCTTCTCACTTGCCACCCCCTTGTAGCCTCCATTACTTCCGGAATATTCAGTTTTTCTGACAGTCTCTTGTGTTCTCCTCCAACCACCATGTTTGTCCTTTTCACCTCTTCCTAACAAACCACTGGAGTATTGGACATCTTTAGCAGCTCTTCCCCGGGACTCATCATTCTCCTGGACCCTTCTGGCATGCGCACACCACCGTTCCAGGTCCGCAAAACAGCGTGTAGGATCTGCGAAGACCAGCCGGGATCTCTCTTGGGGAGTCAGTCCTTCCAGAATTGCTTGTATTACTTCCGTCTCGGGCAACCCCAACCTTAATACTCGGGCAGCCTTCCGTATATCGTGCACGAAGTCCCCTAACGCCTCTCCGTTGGCCTGTAGGCGATAGAATAACTCAAACTTAAGCTGGGCACGTCGTCGAAGGGGTAGGAAGAAGTTCAACACCTCCCCATGGAAAGCGTCAACACTGCCACCCCGCTGCAGAGTGTTGGTGACCAGCTCAGCCAACGGACCCCGGCAATACGGGTATATAAGGGCCAAGACCTCCCCATCGGACACCCCCGGGAAATCTGCCAACTGCAGCACCAGGTCCAAGAAAACCAGCAGCTGGTCCTCATCAACTCCATTCACCACCGAAAGTTTCTGGAGAACCCCTGAAATGGGGTGGGGCAATTTCTGATAGCATACCGCCGCCAAAATTGCACAATTCACAACACACAACAATAGAACATAAATCCCCACGAAACACCTAACACAAACATGACTTACAAAACAGAAAAACCCGAGTACTGTTCCTTCCTTCGAGCGACCCCCGGGTTCTCTAGCGCTGCGGAGACCTGGCCTACTTCTGAACCAACTTCGTCGACACCACTGAAGAGAACAAGCAACAACCAACAAGTACCTAACATACACAACACCTAACACCAATCACGACATACACGCCTCACCAACACATAGCTAACAACCATAAATCGGCATCAAATTCCGAAACCTCTCAATACATGAATTAAGTCGGTGACGGTACCGACTTCCGATCGGGCCATACCGCATCCCGCTAAGCCACACGCTATAATTCGACCTCGAATTACTAATATATTCTATCACCCAGGCAACGCTTAAGACCCCCGGCAGTTCAACATCTCAAAATTTTCTAACTACGAATACCTGCCCCGTGGTGCGATCAGACTCACAAGTTAAACAACCTAACAATTATACATTGACATACACATATAAAACAATAAACATGATATAACATTGACCTATGTGTTATTCTCTTTGATTTTGAAGTTTCATTTTGCCCCAAATGTTTTTCGAGTATGTAAGCCCCGTCACACCCAAGGACCCAGGGTCCGACTCTAGAATAAACCACGCTCTGCTACCATTTGCAACCCCTCTTTCTATTTTTTTGCTTTATAAAAAAACCTTTTTTTTTGAAAGAGGGGCCACTAGTTATTTAAAACTAGGCGGAAGGCCTAGAGAAGCAAAAATGCGCTGGGTCCAGTGAGACGGGACTTGCAATTAAAACTCGGTTGATAAACAGCAATAACAATCTTTATTATTTCCAAGTTTTTTTAACCCCAATAAAAATTTACTATAATTTACAAATTTCATTAAAAGACTTCCAATCCACTCCCTGACATTGTAACATTCTATAAATTCAATAATTCATCATAAATACATATAAATTCAACATCATATAAATCATTCTAATATCCCCATTTAAATCCAACATTTAGTGTCAAAAGACATAATTAACCTGCACATAAAACACAAATACAATCAATGTACATACGTGAATACACATAGAGCAAAACATAATTGTAACATAATGCATCTATACAGGTGTATATATATATATTCTCCTCACGGCAAGCTATCATGATCATGACTCAACAATTTTCTTCTGACATTATAAAAGTATCCTGGTATACATTAATTGCACCCTACCCCAAACACATAACAACAAATAATATCACAATTAATTTCCCCAAATCACAGTTACAACTCAACACGCCATACTATTCCAAAGTCTCATGGACCGCCGGTATATAATACCTTCATCTCCCCGGATGTATGAATAATAAATAACTGGAACCCGCATTATCTGTCACTAAATGTAAGCTAATGTTATCACCCACAGCAACCCCTTTTACATTTTTATAATGTCAGCAGACAACTAAGGACAGTAACACTTCTGTCAGATACAGATATACTTATAACTTGAGAAAATATTTGTAATAAGTAATGATAAAAGAATAATAATACTTAATATTGTTAATAAAATAATAATATATAATATTCAATCTGTAATGAAATATAATGATAAGTTAAACTTGCTATAATGACAGGCAAAATGTAAAACTAGTGGATTCATATAATGCACAGAACATTGGTCATAAGAAGGTTAAATGTTTAGAAATTATTAATCCCTTTAATTATGTTCTTAAATAGTCATTATTAGTTATTAGTCATTCTTTAATCATAATGGCTTGATAATAAGCAAAAATTAACAAGACAAGTTTAGCAAGTAAAATCCAGAAAATCTAAGTTAAAATAATAAGTACGCTGGTCTATTTCATTCCATATAAAATTTGATAATCTCAAAATATTAAATATATATAGACCTTAAAAAAAATAAAATTTAATATCAGCCATCTGTGCATATATAAAATAAAAAACATGTTGTATACTAGCAGCTGTAGGAGTGTGCCAGAACAGGCCTGACCTGACAAAGTATGACCCGTAGAAAACCTGCATGAAACGGCACCAACAGGTGCCTAACTTGTGCCCAGAAAACCTATTTAGAAATTAACACCCGGAAACAGCATGAAAAACAAAACCCCCAGCCCTTGAATACAGGAAAAATAATTAAATATGAAACCCCAGTAATACTCAGAAGACATCCGAACCAGCCGGTTCGGAATCAGGAAAATCATACCTTATACTTAAATTTAGAAAAAAGAATTTATCCTAACAACTTTTGCACACAATATCTATAAAAACCGCTTTGGGACCCTCCCACAGTGCAGCTCACAATTACAGTGATAGTACGGTATTATCATGAATAATTTACATATAAAATGTCTTGCTGACACACCCTCGATTTAACCATCTTGCTGAATAAGTAAATTGTCATAACACAAACTCCTCACATGTGATGTTCTGCGGGCCAGGATAAAAATAATAAAAAAAGAGTTTATATCACCTTATATGAAGTGACGGTTTCACATAGTTATCGGCAGCTAGCTCCCTCCTCGGCACAGACGAAGTTTTTTAGTGGTTCATAGCTGGTGAAGGTGGCAGTACACCAAGCTGTGGCCAGATCTCCGTTCTAGGGCGAGAACCCTAAAGATTCAAAAGAAATTAAAGAACTGTCCACTAAAACTTGCACACTAGTCAAGTATATTAAGCACCTGAACTAGAGCTCCCAACCAACTCAAAATAAAGCATAAAATGATTTTAAATTTGCATTTGATTTAAGTGTTACTCAAGGATCATCATTAACTCATAACCAGGCACAGTAATGAGGAACGCACACCGGCATTAACCAGCGGCGACATAACCTGACATGTTCCTAGCCGCCTTGCCACGTGGCGATACATTCACTCACAATTTTGCCAATACTGAATACCTTAAAAGGCCTCCTCATCTACATACAATTAAAAGAATTACAGTACTTCATCTAGGGCGGTCTTAAAATTTACCCTTAACTGATTTAATTAAAAGAATGTTCACCCTTCCGGTCACCAGTGCGTGTTCATGCATAACCGACAAGATACAGTTCTCACTAACTTACTTAATTCAGTTACATCTTATACCAGGCTGAATGAACAATGATTAAAACAATTACAGGCGGTATCCAAATACTATAACACTAATTAAATTTCTTAATACTCACACACACATCTGATCGAACCACGAGCATTCTAACATTCGCATCTGGTTGAATACATTTTGAATTTATACAGATGATTATGAAGATTACAGATGAGGAAGACTACACACGAAAAACTGCCCGAGGAAAGACAGCTGAGCTGTTTATTCAGTGAAGAGATTGCTGCGACTGCCTCGTTGCGCAGCACTCATAACGAAACCTAAACTTCGCCACCAGATCGCGTCATCGTCGAAGCACTGCCATCGAAATTGCGCTTACCCACTCGTGCCGCGACATTTATCCGTAGCCGAAAACTAGGATAGTATTTCTCCGAACGCCGGCTCGTGCAAACACCGGCACACTTTTTTGTATGCGACTCTGTTCGCTACTTTCTGGTCCATTCCGTAGAACTGGTTTTGTCGTGTAAAATTAAAATTTTGTTGTTCCTTCTAATCCTATATTTTAGCGTTCTGTACATTGTTCCACGTGTTATCCTAAATTTACTTATGTTGTCGTCTATACGGCTATCTCTTTCATACCGGATACCGGTAGGTAATACCGTTCCGAAGGATTACACTAAGTTCTTGTGTGCTATATGTTAGTAGGCCTATTCTTATTTTTAAAATGAACATACACACGCGCGTGCCCGTGCGCAGATTTCTCGTAGTACAGGTCAAAGAAAATTTGTAGGAGAATTTGTTTGTACAGCTTATCATTACGGGAAAAAGTAATTAAGTTTCGATTATTGTATCAGTGTACTATAATATATAGTTCAAGGAAAATTAATGACTGTCGGTAAAAGTAAATAACTTGCATTGAGAACATGTGACTGCTCTCAATATATCACTTCCAGCTGTGATACACGAGTTGCGTGAAATCAGGTTTCGTTGAATTTTAAATAAACATAATTTATTCAAGAAGCGGAGTCTTCATTTTAAATGTATACCGACATATTGTAAGGGTAAAAATCTTAAGCCTATCCTATAACACAGTGTGAAATATAAAGGAAAAAATGAATGTAAATTTTGAATGAAGGTAACAAGCGATATTAACTCGGCGAGATCTCCCAGTAATAACGGGATCAGTATAAGTTTTTTTTAAATACAGTAAACTGATCCTCCACATTATACTGACTATATCCATTGTGATCCCAACCTTGTCTGTCACAAAAAGAGGGAATGTACACGACATTCGTAATGCACAAAGTACTCTTAGTAAAAAAATTAAAGATCACCTAACGGTTCTTATTTGAAAAGCTGCAACAAGATACATGTCGAACAGTGGGGTATGCGTTCAGAAGAAAGCTCTAAAACTAATTAACGTAAGCATTAAATAATATTTCTTTGCCCAAACCTCGAAAAGAGGCCCTCCTAGCGAAGAGCGGACTTCCACTCAGTGAACAAAGTAAATGAGGGCAGTAGATTTTCTTATCGGACCTTTAAAGCCGATTCTTAAATTACGAATGATTTAGGCTCTCGGTTCACACGAGCGGTATTTCTATAGAGCAGAGTCCGTGCAAGTTACTACTTTAGTCCGCACTAGTTTAGTTTTTGCTAGTTATTATTTGCGAACTCCTCGCGGACCCACGTTGCGTACTATATTATTACTTCAGTCATCGTGGATCATGCCGAATTTGTTGTGTCCTCGTATTTAGTTGTTAACTGCAAACTCGACAGTTCAAACCGTAGAGATATTAGACTAGAGGAGTCATGACACAGATAACACTGTAAGAAGAGTTTCTGGGCGAAAAATGTAAAAGTAGATTAATAGGCTCTGCATTCGTTTTCTGGCGCGTGCATAATTGTTTTTTTTTTTTAAGGCTGCAAATACATAACGTTATTTACCAAATGTTGAGTGTTTATTATTATTATTAAGATTATTTGTTGTTAAATATTATTGTTATTATTAATAACTCTATCTTATTAACTTACAGACATTGTAATTCCTTTTATTTACACAGTTATTTATAATCCTTATTTTAACACATGCAACTAGCTTAGAAACAGGCCTACGTTAAGTGAATATTGAATTTTGCTGAAATTTGTAATAACTCTGGGGAGGGGCATTGATCCAGCGGCGGATCCAAAAGTTAATGTCGGGAGGGGCAATCCGGTGGTAGGGGGTTCCCCCCAAATTTTTTTGTAAAGGTAAGTCAATTTATAAGCACAATTTATTGTCTACTTATACATATTAAAATCATGTATAAGCGTAAACTTTATTAACTTTTATGACATATAGGCCTGTTACTTTTCTTTATTATCTAATACAAGTGTTACACAAAGATTGTAGTATATGTTTGCCCTTCATAATGTTATTCTTCAGTAAATTCGAACTGATTTTGTAGATCACGGTAATAGCTTAATTACCTTCAAAACTATTTTTATAAAAAATAAAGTATAACATACGTAATAGCTATAGAATGGGATGGAATGAATCATAATAAGTTCTATTTAATAAAAGAAGTAATATCGTTTTTTTATGACAATATTATATTACAATTTTACAGATACAAAATTACTATTAAATGGACGGTGAACATATTTAAAAAAAAATAATAAAAATCAAACACAGTGACCGCCGCTTAATGTGATCACAGTTACTGGTACCGATTTATTCCTACGCCGTTTAATCCATTTAATATTCTTACCACTTGTTAGAATCAGCTACTTAATAGAATGAAAGTCGTTTGCGGCTACTGTATATGTATAGAAAATACATTTTTAAATATTTTAACATTATAAGATATCACGCATAAAATAAAGTTACAGTGCTGTGCTTGTGTGAACAGCCACTTGGTTACTTGGTTACCAACCTACTAAAAATTCACTATGTGTAAATAGGGCTATTGTTTACCAAGTAAGATTCTCTGGGGGGGGGGGGGCAATTGCCCCTGTTGCCCCCTCTCTGGATCCGCCCCTGCATTGATCCCCCCATAGTCACGCCACTGGTGAGTGGTATGCCTTATAAACAAACGGTGTTAGCAGAGAGAATAAAGTGTCATATGAACTCACATACCTAGTCATAAGCGTTCGAGGAAAACACATATACACTTTAGATTGAAGTATCTATCGCGTTCATAGGCTGATGTTGAAGAATGAAACTATATAAAGGATTAAGATTGTAAAGATAGAGTTTTAAACGAATTATCGCTTTCTTTATAGAAGCAACCTCGAACAAAAGTAATTAAATACGTGGATAACTAGTACTTGATCTGTGCGGTTGAGGTGTTAATTTTATTGTTTTACTGCTGTCATATTTGTTTACTATTCTGGTCAGTAATTTTAACGCAGCAATTAACTTTTTAAATTTTTTATCATTTTGTATTGTATATGTATTGTTTGATAATAATAATAATAATAATAATAATTTCATCTAACAGACAACATAAAACTCAAAGCTTTTAACTTACAGCGAATAACAAAGATGTTCCTGAGTAATAATAAGTGCCTTCATCAACCTTCATACACATTTAAAAATTTCATCTGAACTGTATTTTGACTGTAGACTAGACACTGTATAAATAAGACATCTTATAACTAACTAGTTCTTATAACTAGCTCACATAGAGACAGTTTATAGTAGTGCTGCCGGAAATCGAATCCGAGACACCTAGACGTCTGGGTTAGTATCCGCTGGCCTACTAAGGTCCACAGAAATACACTTATTTAATTTTTGTATTATTATACATTGCTTCGCACTATTGTCTAAAATGTTCTAATCAAATGAATTAGACTTTGACATGTCTGACAGATTAGTTCTAACATCATCCGCCGAACTCAGTAAATTTATATTTTAAGCAATGTTTCTTATTGTCTACAGTTTGCTTACGTTTCGCATATTTTATTGTAGATGTTTGGTGCAGTACAGGTAGGCGTAAGTGAATGCAGTCACACTGCGTGCACTGTACGTAGGCCTACATTTCGTAAAACAAACATAACGACCTGTCGCCGGGCTTAGTGAACTAGGAAGATGTACTTATCTGTGGTTACGCAGCCGGCAACGACCGATAACAGTGGTATAACATTGGTACAGCATTTTTGAAGACATGGAAAAAAGATAAAAATACAATTCTCATTGTATTTGCTTAAGATATTCTTTGTTTCCAGTTGCTCTCCAGTGCCTTATGTTTGTTAATCCAGTTTTCGATATTACTTAGCCTAAAAGTTTTCCAACTTACATTGTTTTTAGCGGCTTTCCCACTTTTATCATGTCATTGTCTGCTGTGTTCACATTTTGGTTCTTACACTGCAGAGAGAAACTCTAGTATTTGGTATTCGATAAACTATACAAGTTTCTCCTTTGCTTAAGTGTGTGTGTGCGCGCATCCGCGCGTATTTACTTGTTTATGTTGGTTAAAAATGACATAAGAGACATTTGTTTGTAATTGTTGAGAATAATGGACTCTTTGTTAGCCATAATGTGTATATAATTACAGTGTTAGAACGAAGAGGACAGTCTGAGGACAGTTGAGGAGAGCCTCGTCAATTCTTGGATGACGCGGCAGCAGAGTTGGATTGAAACAGAGATTTTAACAGACTACAGCTGAGAATGACAGAAGAAATTTAAATAAAAAATTATGGGCCTGTTTGTATTGTTTATAAGACACGTGCAACGTACGATAAGTAAGAGAAATATTAAGAAAATACTAAATAAGGTTAAATAATATTACAATTTATATTATAAAATCAGAAAAGAGAGGAGAACCTGAATCGTGACAACAAGTGAATAGAGCATGTGATTAGAATAGATTAATTGCTTGGCACTGAGTTTCTTGGCAAGTTCAACAGCACAAGGGAAGACGATCGAGTGGAGGGAACGAAAAACGCAGATGCTGTCCGTCCGTGTGATCTAAGACGGCCGGCGGACTTGACGGATAACTTCCTTTGCTCTCATTATGAGGTATATAACAACAATAATGACAGTAATAATTATTATAATAGTTATTGTTGTTTGTTAAATTACGTATGTTTTTATGGTGGCTGTTATTATGAGTAGTATTTTATTCTGGTGTACTATTTTCTGATGTACTGTTATTATCAGTAGGCTACTGTCAATTAGTCTAATGTAGAAAGACTATTTTATTTAAAACAAATATTTGAATGTTGTTATTTTTATTTTTTGTTTTTTTTCTGTTGTGGTGGGTTAATATTAAATTCATTATTTTAATTATGAAATTTAATACTTAGCCCATTCAGCTTTTCCAGTCTTCACTTATTATTTTCATTAATAGAGTCTAGTATTTTGTGTTGAGTATACGTGTTTGAATGTGCGTACATGGATGTTTATGTTCGTATTCTATGGACGAGCAAGTTACCACTGGCCCGCTACACAATTGCCCATTCACGCGATATTTTTTGGGAATAATGTAAATGAAACAAATGGAAAAATTACAATAAAAAAAGCCAGGTTCCGTGTCACATGGTGAGGGTTTTCTGCGGACCAAATTTGATGTTTTGCGAATTTACATGTCCGGATTAATGAAGCTATACATACAAATTAGTGTCTAATTAACCAAAGTGATTTTGTTGAGAAGCCAGTTACATTAACTCAGATGTAACGCCTTGTGTACCTCATTAATTATACAGATAGTAGGCCCACACGATATGGTATAAATTTAATTACAGGAGTATCTTAAGATGAAAGTACTCTTAAAGATGAAAAATCAGTGTATGGTTTGCTGTCTGGTGATCATATCGTAAGCTATTATTTTTTGATAAGACTATTAAAACTATTAATAGGTAGTCTGTATCTTAGAAATTTCGAAGCGCCCTCTTGATTCATGGTGAACATTAGCACTGCTTCTTTCAATACATCGTGTCGTATGTCTCACGATTCACCGGTCCACGTTGTTTTCATGTAGCCTTCACAGAACAAAGATTAGTAACCTGCACGTTACCCGGACTTATTTACGTGTTTTTTTTTGCCTGTATGCTTCTTCAAGAATAAAGTTTGTGACACAAATCTACACGCTATGGCTAAGATTAACAACCATTTGATAAAATTAGCTGACCACTGGCAGCGCCGGTTTGTGGTAAGGGTATCTCAGCGTGATTACTAGAGCCCAATAAAGCTTCGGCTCACTTGGAAACTAGACATCACTCACTTCAGACATCATTTACTAGAACAAATATGTAAACTTTGACGAATTACAGTAACCGTTATAGCTTTCTTCGTTTTCATTTTAATTCGTTTTTTTATTTTTATTTACCTTACGCATGAAAAATTATCGTGTGAATGGTTGGCTACGCAACGGGTCAGTTTAAGTTGCTCCCCCAGAATACAAAATAATCACATTGTCTCTAACGACTTGTGCATACGAAATATCACTCTAATAAGTAAAAACAACAGTGGTGTCGAATGTCAGTTTCATTAAAATAAATGTGTCTTACAGGTTTTAAGTACCGTACCCTAAATGCGTGGATGATGCAAATTTTGATACAGTATTGTATATTACATTTATATTTACACTTTTTTTCTTGTATATGTTATATTATTATTAATAATAATAATACTTTTGTACTCTTGTATATTTATTATTATTATTATTATTATTATTATTATTATATAATATCATATATTTTATTATTTTGTGAATATTACATTGTTTCAATAGTATTTAACTATCATCATCATCAGATATAAATTAACAAGTTAAACAAATTTTTAAAGTCAATTGTTCAAAACAGCTGTTTTGTATGTAGACTAAATGTTATATATGTACGTAAAAATATAATAATAATTAATTGTAAAATATAATATAAATATTTCTTATTTTATTAAATTAGTAGTTTTAAAAATATTATATTTTTCGTATTAATTTGAATTTCTTCTGGTATTAATTTATAGTTTGTTTATGTTTAAATATTTCTAAATTTTCCCATAAGGTTATTTTTGGACCTTTGGAAATGTGTTTTAATAAACTGATATTATTTAAATTTGTAGAAAAGAAGAACGATAACCAATGGTAACAAAGATGGTGGACTAAGAGAGTCTTAAGGGGAATTAGGTGTATTCAGTATGTAAAATAAGCCGAGAGCGCGATCGGGAGTCTAATAATAATCTTTCGGGGTAGTCGGTCGTAAGTGTTGACGAGAGTATGTTATAAGTTTCGTGGAGTCTTTACGGAAATTCAGAATTAGTCGGTAGTGAAAGTCCCGCGAGTTGACTTAAAACGTACGAATATTTAACATATGTAAATAGTTGTGAAGATTTGTAACTTATATTATATTTCGTAGAATCAAAGTTAACTAACAATGTGTATAATACAATTAATATTGAAGAATGCGAACTAAGGTTGTAGTAATATATAACTTGATTGTAGTAAAACAATCAGGATCCTGCCATGTGTTCGAAAACAGTCGTGTGAAAACTATAACTCGTGTAACAAGAATAAACGTTATAACTAGTAACCGGTAATTATTCTATTGGAACGTCGGAAGATGCCGGAGTGTATTAGCCAAAGTGGAGTGATCAAAAAAGTGTTCAACTATCATGCAATACGAGAGTAAACCACGATATGATTAGTGCATCTACACTTTCATGGCAGATCTAAGGAGTGGGAGATGATATCAGCTCAGATCTACACGCCGCAGATTGGATAACGTACCAACAGTAACTTTTATGCATTACAGTAGTTAATATTTTGTTAAAACACCTGTCTGTCTGTCCTACTCAAAGAACTTACGTATAAAATATGACTTACTTAAAAAACTCACGTATGTCTTATTAAAGATAAACTTCATATTGTAATGGTACATATAGCACACCCAACACCAAAGTATCACAAATGTATTAAAAGCCACTATAAATAAATTTATCTACAAAAGTTGAACCTATAATCATGAACAGAGAAGGTATTATAACCAAAATAGGGGAATAAAATAAACTATGATTTACAAGTAAATGTACAACTGAAGAAAAGAAGACAAGACTAACGACAAGACAACGTACCTAATTACCCAATAGATCAAACAGTGAGGAGAAAACCAATGACAACAACACCAAGAAGAAACTTACTAAGAGTGAGGAAGGAATCAGTGCAAATAAGGAGAAAACTTGATCAAGTCAAACGCCAAAGGAAGATAATATAAATGAGAACAAATTAACACAAGAAAATAAAAGTATTATTATTGAAAAAGAAAGTAAAAGTGAGACAACCAACATGATTTAAATCCCTAAGCTGTGACTTGACACTGACCTAAACTTATTAATCAAATACATTCAATAACAGAACAATCAAACAGAACTCAATAAAATTAACTATTGAAAGCAGAATTTAATAAGGAGAATGAGTACTAGTATGGTAATTGCATAACTAAATGATGTATAAACATTACAAAGGGACAATGTCCACAGTACTAATAAAAAGTTGTAAAGTGGAATTAAAATTGTCAATGACCGCTAATTATCAATAATAAAGATTGTGAGAATAACCAAATTGAAATCTAGCTATAAACAATAATATACCAGTGTTAGATAAGAATAAGTAAATCATGCATTATGTAGAAAATTGAAACTGACTTTCAACCACTGTTGAGAGACCAAATTAGAACATAATAATCTGGCCAACTAGTTTTCAATAAAACAATAGAAAACCATGACTAAAGTGACGTTAAACCAAAATTTGTTGTAGTATAACATAACTAGGTACTGTGACGATTTAAATAAAAGAAATAATCAAGAAAATAAAATTTAAAAAAAAATTAAGGTTGCGAGCTCTTAAGCCATTTAAATCTCACTGTATTAATATAAAATACCTGTATGTACTCAGTATGAGAGGAAGCAGTAATTAGTTAGTTAGAGGATGCTCTAATAAAAAGATAAATTGTAAAGAGTTATTAATATCGTATTTAACCCTTTGCTTGTAAGCAGGCGCTGTCCTGTTGATTCCAGACTCGACATGCTTTCCGAGTCTTGTATGAGTTAGAATAAGATAAAAAAAATTAATGTTAATAATAAAAAAAATCTGAAGACATAAATAGTCGCTAAAACAACTGATTTAAATTGTGTATAGTTGTTTAGGGATAGTTTGTATAAATAAAAATGTTAACTTAAATATAGTTAGGAACTATATTCTCGCGCGGAAATTGTCCCACTAACTTTTGCCCAGTACCAGGCGAAGGGAGCGGAATTTCTCTCTCTTGCAATGGTGACTTCGTACAGTATAGACGTAGGAGCTGTGCGCTTAAAATATGTTAACTATATTTTGTCTCACCTTAAGATGGTGTACCAGATGTAGCTGTTTAAAGCATCTGGATGTGTTAATTAATATAGTCATGTAAATAGACAAGAAATGTAAAGTAAAAAAAATCGAAACGTAAAAAAGGAGTGTAACACAAGATGACTTCGTGCTTCAACAAATAACAACAATTCCAAAGTCATACCCGGAGATGTGAACTATCAGAAGCCACAAACTCTACTGCACGCGACAGAATATGCAGATCAGGACATCCGAGAATCTACAAGATCATCGTAGATATCTACACGACATGTTGTTCAACCTGCGAACTTTTGGAGCCCTTTACAGAGGAAGGCCAGACCGAGATGACGACGTAGCTGTTCCTGTTTCCCAAGACGGATACCCCCGGACGAGTCTTCTGCATACCAATTAAAAGGTGACTCGATAGCCTGTCTATCGAGGGTTACTAATATTTGTTAACCACACATCTTGAAAGAGACTTTTCAGAAACTATTAACTTTGTAAAGACTTATAAATTAAATCTAAGAATTTCATGTAACTATTCTAACTTCATACGTTGTAACAGTTTATATGCTAATGTAGAGTAATATAATTCAAGCAATAATACCATTCTTCCAATGGTTGAATAAAAGAAAGTCTTGCAAGCTAATATCATGAAATGAGTATAATTAAAAGTTTTAATTACAGAAATACAGAAAGTTGACCCGGATCCGAGGTATAGCTATTTAAAATCAAGTTTGATCCCAAAGTTTAAAGAAACCTTTCAAATAATTTAATAATTGAATTAGTAATGTCATGGGATCTGTCAGTATATGTTTTTTAAATGTTAAATAAAGAGAAGTCTTCTTGTTACACACATATGAGGAGTGCTTAAATCAATTGTATACCTTGCCATTGTTTCCTTACACAGTTAGTAAGTAATTTGTTAGATTAATTATTTGTGATCAGTTCTGTTACAACGTAGGCAGCCCATCTAATTAACGGAGTTTAATTACGAGGGGTTCCCTGGATTTGTAACGCGGCGAAAAGCAGTTACAAAAGTGCGCCACTCTGCTTACTTGTAAAAAAATAAAAGGGTAATTGTTTACAGAGTGTCACAAAAGTGCGACACTGCCTAAAATTTTATAAAGGTGTTTTAAGCAAACAAAATTGCGTCATTCAAAAAAAAATAAAGGAAACAAAGGAAAGAGTTTTAATTGTGTATATAGTGTCACAAACAAAAGTGCATTCACTAGGCGTGGATAAATTGTAAGATCAATAACTAAATATATAATATTGATATATGCACTCAGAAAGTTACTTTAATAAATGTAATGTTCAAAACATATTTAATACACTATTAAATAACGTAATACGTATTAAGTTACGTAGATGGTAGTATGTATAAGTAAAATATCCTTAGCGTCATACAATGCATGTAACTTTTGCATTCTATAGGCCAGTAGGAACCTGCATAATTCGATGTAAGTACTTCCATACATGAATTGTGACCAAGCATAACAATTTTGGTCAATCGAACAATCTGTAACAGGTTTGTTTACGACAATCTATGACCTGTTGTCTCCTGAATCATTCTGCACAGTGTATGTCCAACTATCTAGCTTACATACACTAGTATGTGTTATAAACAAAATTTGATTAAAAATAACTTTGTTAATAATAATAAAGTAATTAAGTAGAAGTTCGTAATTTAAAACTTGTGAACAAAATAAGTAATTATTTAATTGAGAAAAGTTTATGAATTAACGGAGTCAAAGTGTTGTCTAAGCGGAGTAATAATAATAAGAAATAGATTGTGCTCCCCTTCTCTTGTTTAAAACCGGTATACAGTCGTTGGTGTTATTCACTCGCATTGTGTAGACAATAATATGTAAAAGCAAACACCCCATTGTCACACACGCTCAACCCTCCTTTGTTAACTAAATATGTAGGCCACCCTCTGACCTACATTCCAGTAAACAGCTGATCGACTATTTAACCTTGAAAGATATGTGTGTGTGATTTCTGTCTCTCCCTTAGAAGAGAAGTTGTTCTTTTCTAATTTGTGTAAATTGATTACTGATGAATTTATTATATGTATATGTAATATATGTGTAATATACTAGTATTAATTGTAAGTACGTGCTAATGTGTTAGAACAAAATGGCCCAATTTAACCCGGATTTGTTATTAAAAGACGAGCTGTCTTACGAAGCCCTTTTGCGTGGACTACCCCATGCTGATGTAACAGTCGCGGAATTACGAAGTTCAATTCGCGAATGTGGATTTGATGCGCCCGTGCAATTAAACAATCTAAGCCAACTCGATTATGAAAGCGAGAAAGAAATTTGTAATGCCAAGTATAGTGAACTATACTTATTGTCTCAAACACTCCAAGACGAGAAATCTCCGGCAAAAATTTTGCGGACTACCCAGAGAATAGAGCATTTAACCAGGCGAATAAAAAATTTGTCGATCTGGCCGAATCTCACAGAAATACCCGTTGATGTACAAAAGCTAGCAGACGAAGCTCTACGCCGCTTACCTTCAATTATCAACGATTTAAGACGAAAATCCGACTCATTCAGGATGGACGAAATAGAGAAATCATTAATGAAATTACACATCTCCCCAGTACAATCCCCCACCACTGGTTTACCTCCGCCTAACTCGGATCGGAACTCACCTATCGTATCGCAAGTGCAAGCGAACCCAGAACCAAATACTGATACAGATGTAAATCCCCCTCCTCCCGAGCATTTTCAGTTTCGTCCCGGAAATAATGAATTGACCACCACCCCCAATGAATCTAATCACCCTCATCGAGGAATTACCCCTATGAACTATAACGCAGATCTATACGGAAAAATGACTCACCCTGTGGAGAAGATTTTAACCGAAATCCCTTATACAGATGGTTTAAATGTTTCCAAGTTACTAACATTTATTAGTTATCTTCTTCAGATAAAGGATCTACAGCAGCTGAATGACTGGCAAATTTTACAAGTTCTGTTACCAAAGTGTAAACCCCCGTTAAAAAATCGTGTGCTAGAAGCCCTAACCTCTACTTTCCCAGTAGAAGAGCTACATAGCTCTTTAATAAAATACTTTATTCCCACCGGCATCTATGAAGAAATAAAAAGGAAGACAGTACTCCGAGTACAAGGACATCAGGAGAGATTAGCTCACTACATCTCCGATATTAGGGAGTCCTCTCGACTACTACGTGTAAGCTGGAATGAAACACAACTGGTGGACACCATTTTAATAGGAGTGTCGCCCGAAGAAAGATCTCGACTATCATTGATGAATAGACCCAATACAATTGCTGATCTAGAACAGTGCTGTATCCATTCTTCAAATGTATGGTACTCAGATCAAAATAGAGAAGCAATGAAAAACTCTGGAACTAATAGACTTCAATTGCGAGCACTACTGCCTGATGTAACAACCTCGTATTAAAGACAAGTTTCTAGTAGACCTCACCATGTGCGCAAAGCTGGTAAGTTAACTGTAAACCCAGATAAAGCGGAAACCAAGTACCCACCTCGCAGAAAACCCACCTGTTATAATTGTGGCAAATATGGGCACATAAGAAGAGAGTGCAAAAGTAAGCCATTGGAACGGAATAACCCCCAATTCAAAAAACATGTAAGGCAGGGAGACCCGAAAACCTGTGTCTTCCGCAGCTACTCAAAATTGGGTAAACTAAAAGAAACCAGTAATTATAATAAGAATGAATTATTCTGTAACCAAGTGAAAAACAAAAAAGGTGCGAAAGAAATCGACCCCTATGTGCGAGAATTTCGTGAAAAGTGTAATGCGATTAATAGATGTAAATGGAAAAAAAATCTACTACCATTAATACGAGTCGACTTAGGCGTTACATCCCCCATCGCCTTAATTGATTCGGGATCTAGTAGAACTTTAATCAGCCAAGAATTAGCAGAAATGTTAGCTAAACATCATCTAGTAAAACGGAACCAACCTGTGAATATAAAGTGTGCTACCGCTGATAAACGTAAAATAAATATAAACCTTAGTATTACCGTTAAGGTTAAAATAAAAAACCTAAGTTGGATATTTACAATGTTAGTATGTAAAGAATTAGGACCTGATTTAATATTAGGTGCAGATTTTATTAGTAAGACAGGAATGATTCTTGACATCTACGAGCGAGAATTTTATTTTAGATTTGACCGTGCAAGAAAACATAAATTTGATAGTAATGAAGATAAACGTTGTTCATCTACTGCACATGTAATACACCAAGATTCAGATTTATCTCACCTAGAACGAAGAGATAGAGTCAAAATAGTAAAACTAATAAAAGAATTTTCCTCGGTTCTTACGCCATAACTAGGACTGACGGACCTAATAGAGTATAAAATTAATCTGAGTGATCAGAAAGTAATACGACTACCCCCGTACAAGTTGTCGCCCCCCAAGATGGAAGTCATGCGAAACCATATCAATAAGTTATTGAATCAAGGAGTCATAGAACCCTCTACGTCCCCATATTCTTCACCCTCCTTTTTAGTACCGAAAGGACCAGATAAACACCGACTAGTTGTAGACTACAGGCAATTAAATAAAAGAATAGAATTTGAATCAATCCCTCTTCCAGATATCCATAGTGCGTTTCATTATTTTACTAAAGCAATGGTTTTTACGGTAATGGATCTAAATCAAGCTTTTCACCAAATACCTCTTTCAGAAGAATCCAAACGTCTAACCGCGTTTGCAGTTCCTTTTAACTTGTACCAATTTACTAGGGTACCCTTTGGAATATCTCAAGGAAGTTCCGTATGTAGTAGACTATTGGAGAAGATATTTCACGACATTAAATTTAAATATGTGTACCACTATTTGGACGACATCGTAATATACAGTGAATCAATGGAACAACATCTCAGACATTTGCGTGAAGTGTTATCTCGTTTACTAAGAGCAGGATTAACGGTTAACCCAAATAAGGTAAGTTTTGCTGTCCCTCAGTTTTCTTTCTTAGGACACATAGTGAAAGCGAATGGAAAGGTAAGCATTGACCCCGAACGTACCCGTGCTATTAGAGAATTTGCACCCCCACGAGATGCAAAAGGTATAGCCCGATTTTTAGGTATGGTGAATTATTTCCACAAATATATTCCCCATCTTGCCGAAATAGCAGCACCCCTAAACTCCTTACGAAAGAAGGAAACAAAGTTCGAATGGAGCTCAATACATCAAAACGCGTTTGAGCAACTTAAAGAAAGCATTATATCTCCACCAGTTTTGCAATTAGCTGATTTCACAAAACCATTCGTCGTGCAAACCGACAGTTCCAGTGTAGCGTTAGGTGCAGTGATATACCAAGAGATAGATAACTGTAGACTACCAATTAGTTATGCATCACGAACACTGAGCGATCAAGAAAGAAAGTATTCTGCATATGAATTGGAATGTTTAGCAATTGTTTTTGCATTCGAAAAGTTTAAACCCTTCCTAGAACATAAAGAATTTCTTTTAGAAACCGACAATCAGGCGTTATCATGGTTATTGAATCACCCTAAACAATTAGGACGAATTGGCAGATGGATATTGAAATTAAACTGCTACAAATTCAGAGTGCAGCATATTAAAGGTACTCAAAATGTAGTCGCCGATACCCTGTCCCGTATGTTCCAGTCACCCACTAAAACTTCCGAAAACGTAGTGAAGCCGGAAATAGCAAGTGCGAACGCCGTAATTACTGAATTCCCCCTTGCCTTTACTAACATTGCCCTGTATCAACAACAAGACCCCTTACTGAAGCCTATTATAGAACAACTTACCCAAGGTATTAAATCCGAGAAGTACGTATTGAGTAAGAATGTACTGTGTCTCAAAATAAGAGACGGAAAGGAATTAAGAATAATAGCCCCGGATGTAATTAAGCCCATGCTAATGGAATACTTCCATTCATCTACCATAGGAGCCCATATGGGAATCAATAAGACGATACATCGTATTCGAAAGGAATATCATTGGAACAATATGAACTGCGAAATAGCTACCTTCGTAAAGAAATGTTCATTATGCGCCCTTAGCAAACCCGCCAGAAATACTCAAGTAAGCCAATTGATATCAGAAATCCCAAAGACCCCTTTTTCGAAACTTTATCTAGATTTCTCAGGTCCGTATCCACGATCCAAATCAGGAAATACCATGTTACTGATATGTGTAGATTCGTTCACCAAATTTGTTTGGATGTATCCCATGCGACGAGCATTAGCGTCGACAACAGTTAAAATACTACAGGAAAGATTATTTAAAGATTACGGTACTCCAGTACGTATAGTATCTGATAACGGCCCGCAGTTTAAAGCAAAAGAATTTAGGAATATGTGTTTCAAGTTAGGGATAGACCATATAACCACTACAGAGTATCGACCGCAAGGCAATATTGCTGAAAGGTATCTACGAAACCTCAAATCTGCGCTAATAGCCTATCATGCGAACGATCACACGTCGTGGGACCAAAATCTATCCTGGATTCAATACGCTTTTAATTCAGCTTACCACGAAGGTCACAAGTCGACCCCGTTCGAGTTACTATACAAGTATCGACCAAACCACCCTTTGTCCACAAGATGGAATATACACGATCTGCTGCCTCCGCAAATAACGGATAAGCAGATAAAGCGAATATGGAACAAAGCCCGCTCTAACTTAAGAGCAAGCTTGGAAAAATCCAGAAGATACCACGAGAAAGGTAATCATAGCAACTCAGTCAGGTACCAAGCAGGTGACTTAGTAATGTACAAGACTCACCCCATTAGTAGTGCGATTGATAAGACCACCTCGAAACTATCATTCAGATGGTGTGGCCCTTACCAAATCCAAAAGTACCTAACTCCAGTTACAGTAGCCCTGTGCGAACCTGCAACTCAGAAATATGTGCGGAGAACGCATATTTCGCAACTAAAGTTGTATAAGAAGAAGTGACGGTAGAGTATAACCCAAAAAGAAAAGGGAATACTAGGCAGTAAAGAAAATTATATTTCTGAATCCACGTAAGAAATGTAAAACGTAGAGTTTGGAAACGAGGCCTGATCAACCTGAGTTCCAGTTCTGCGAAGCATGCATTAATGAATAATCATTAACTAGATGGGTACTAACACTCATTAACTACATGAGTTATATAGGACTCACAGAAGAAAAGATAGAATTCTAAATAGTAAAGATTTAGAAAGTTACTCTATAGAAGAGAGAGTAAGACAAAAAAAAAACCGGTAGTAAAATTAAGTGATAGAGATAAGAAAGAGTTTTGTGTTTTAATTGTGTAAATATTTAGTGTAAATAGTATGGAAAAAAAAAGGTAGTTCATAAGAATATAAAGTGTACTGTGTTGTAACTATAGGTAATAACTAAGTGTACAACAACTATGTGAAAGAAATTACACACACTAACCCCAAAGTAGTTTAATAAATAATAAATAATAAAGTGAAGAATAATAATTGATTTAAATACTAGAGCTAAATAAATCCTAAGTTATACTAAAATTGTGTGAAGTGTAGAAGTAAGTAGGAAAAAAGAAAATAATAATAAAAAGTTCAGTTGCATATTGTAAACACTCTCTGTGGTGGCCAGTTAGAGAAAATAAAAGCGTGTTCAGTAATGTAGGAATTGTACTAAGCCGCCACGCACCCTCCCTCTATTGTGATAAACAGGTGCTAGCCTAAACAATTGAAAACCACCCCTAGTGAGTATGACGATGCATTATGTAAAGTGTCTCCCCTCCCGCATAGTTTGTTTAAGTATTGTAAAAAGAGATAAAAGAGAATCATATTCGTGAGATTCCGCTTCTCTCAAACCAGTGATCTAAATTGGAGTATGGGATCCCCTTTAGATCACATTAGAAATAAGTTTATGAGATATAATCAAGTAGTGATTATAAATGTAACGTAACAGGTCACAACGGCGCCGACTGAAAGGGTAATGATAGGGCAGAAATGTGCCAAAGATCATTAATAAATGCTGAAAGCTAACTTCCGTAGTTAGAGTAAGCTGGTGTCAGTCGGGCCGGGATGTTGTGAGTTACGGATAAGTAGGGATCATTCCAATCTAAGGTTTGGAAATTAGTATTAAGATTAAAATGTAAGTTAGTACTTAAGAAGTGAGAAAAAGGGAATTTCACGAAGGCGATCATTTAAATGAATAAGGTCATTTAAAGGAAATTAGAGAAAACAAACTGTGCACTAATAATAAATAACTTCACACACTGACACTAATCGTACTCCCAGTCCCCAATAGTGAGTTAGACTCAAAAAAGCTAAACCGTAGCGTGCTATTTAAGCGGTGGAGTATGTGACGATTTAAATAAAAGAAATAATCAAGAAAATAAAATTTAAAAAAAAATTAAGGTTGCGAGCTCTTAAGCCATTTAAATCTCACTGTATTAATATAAAATACCTGTATGTACTCAGTATGAGAGGAAGCAGTAATTAGTTAGTTAGAGGATGCTCTAATAAAAAGATAAATTGTAAAGAGTTATTAACATCGTATTTAACCCTTTGCTTGTAAGCAGGCGCTGTCCTGTTGATTCCAGACTCGACATGCTTTCCGAGTCTTGTATGAGTTAGAATAAGATAAAAAAAATTAATGTTAATAATAAAAAAAATCTGAAGACATAAATAGTCGCTAAAACAACTGATTTAAATTGTGTATAGTTGTTTAGGGATAGTTTGTATAAATAAAAATGTTAACTTAAATATAGTTAGGAACTATATTCTCGCGCGGAAATTGTCCCACTAACTTTTGCCCAGTACCAGGCGAAGGGAGCGGAATTTCTCTCTCTTGCAATGGTGACTTCGTACAGTATAGACGTAGGAGCTGTGCGCTTAAAATATGTTAACTATATTTTGTCTCACCTTAAGATGGTGTACCAGATGTAGCTGTTTAAAGCATCTGGATGTGTTAATTAATATAGTCATGTAAATAGACAAGAAATGTAAAGTAAAAAAAATCGAAACGTAAAAAAGGAGTGTAACACAAGATGACTTCGTGCTTCAACAAATAACAACAATTCCAAAGTCATACCCGGAGATGTGAACTATCAGAAGCCACAAACTCTACTGCACGCGACAGAATATGCAGATCAGGACATCCGAGAATCTACAAGATCATCGTAGATATCTACACGACATGTTGTTCAACCTGCGAACTTTTGGAGCCCTTTACAGAGGAAGGCCAGACCGAGATGACGACGTAGCTGTTCCTGTTTCCCAAGACGGATACCCCCGGACGAGTCTTCTGCATACCAATTAAAAGGTGACTCGATAGCCTGTCTATCGAGGGTTACTAATATTTGTTAACCACACATCTTGAAAGAGACTTTTCAGAAACTATTAACTTTGTAAAGACTTATAAATTAAATCTAAGAATTTCATGTAACTATTCTAACTTCATACGTTGTAACAGTTTATATGCTAATGTAGAGTAATATAATTCAAGCAATAATACCATTCTTCCAATGGTTGAATAAAAGAAAGTCTTGCAAGCTAATATCATGAAATGAGTATAATTAAAAGTTTTAATTACAGAAATACAGAAAGTTGACCCGGATCCGAGGTATAGCTATTTAAAATCAAGTTTGATCCCAAAGTTTAAAGAAACCTTTCAAATAATTTAATAATTGAATTAGTAATGTCATGGGATCTGTCAGTATATGTTTTTTAAATGTTAAATAAAGAGAAGTCTTCTTGTTACACACATATAAGGAGTGCTTAAATCAATTGTATACCTTGCCATTGTTTCCTTACACAGTTAGTAAGTAATTTGTTAGATTAATTATTTGTGATCAGTTCTGTTACAACGTAGGCAGCCCATCTAATTAACGGAGTTTAATTACGAGGGGTTCCCTGGATTTGTAACGCGGCGAAAAGCAGTTACAGTACTATAAGGAACATTCAATGTACTAGAGATAATATGTTAAAGAAACGTAAATGCTGAATAAATGTAATTTAATATAACCATATGCATCACATAGAATGGTTACCTGAGACAGCAAAAATATCACTTAAACTTGTGATAAAAGAATAGGAACTCAACCTATCACACTGAATAATGCAGAATTACGCTTAGATGAGACAATTCAAGGATTATATCCACCTAATTAATAATAATAACACAAATAATAAGTAAACACTAGTAATAACTAGTTGCAAGAAGTCTGAGTAACTTCAAACCAATGTAATTGTCAATATAAAGGCAGAATTAACCACTGACCAGTACTAACAGTGTTATCAGAACACTGATAAGAAATAAAAATACAATAATGAAATAAATGTGAAGGAATTACAACTAACGAAAAATGTAACATTCAAGAGTACTAAAAACTCATCAAAGAGACTATAATTAAAGTAATAAAAACCAGTAATAAATTAAAGTGACACTATCAGAATTGGTAATGACCAGTGCATTATGTATAGGCCATAACAAAGTGGTATTATCAACCTCTAATATTATGAATTAATTAATAAATAATTAATGTGATAATAGGCATAGAGTTTGACCCTAGGAAAATGAATAATTCATAACTGTAAGTAAATAACCATGTATGAAAAGTTCATAATACAGTACTAATAAGTTATCACCATAAACACAGTGAATAAAAACAATGTATTTAATGTATTATGTAACATAAGAGGTATTATTAATTTATACGAAGTGTGTTTTTATCAACCCCATATCAGAACTATATGATAAGGGTATGCAAATTACTCGTAATCAAAAGATAGAAACAATGGTACTTATAAAAATGTTATCAGTGGAATTATAAATAAATTATTTGATTTATAAGAAAAACTAATAAATTGCAAGCCCGTGCGCGTGCCTTTGTGACCAGAAAATTATAATCTCTACCCTAGCCTACTGACGCTTGTTTGCGCGTCTATTTTGACGAACTTCGCCGAGAGTACACGAAATAAAGACAATTAGCCAATCAGAGCTCATTAAAAAGTACGAAGTGCCGAATCCCGACACACGTAACAACAACAGTTCATCACCAGCAATCGAGGCAGACTCCACGTGGGCAGAGTGACCATCAAAACATTGAATTGATAGCCGACAGCTGATAACGCATACTAACCTCGAAACTCCTAGTTGAGGTTAGGTCGGATTAGAGGGACAGTGAAGTTTATTTTGACAGTGTCCTTTATCGGAGTACATGCGTATAGGCAGTGTGTGAAAAGAATTAATAAATATTAATTCAAGTGTTAAATAATTTTTGAAAATTAAGAAAGTTTTGTGTTAGTGACACTTCGAATCAACGGTACACGCAAGTATCAGTGCCAATGGTTATTATATTGTATAAAAAAAATAATTAACCAAATAAAGAACGCTACTGGCGAATTTGATCTATCCAAGTTAAATAAAATATAACCCTATTTCTATAAGAAAAGGGACTTTAATAATTGCATAAACAATAAGCAACGAAAGCGTTGACCAATAACAATTTTGACTCTCTAGCTTAAAATCAATTGTAATATTTTATAAAGAGACATTGAATAATCAATGAGGGAACCAATAAACCCTAACATTTAATATTTTTAGATTATTATTGTGTTTAATTGTAGAACCTTAACTCAATGTAACATACGAGTTAACCCTAGTGGTAGATGAATTTTAATTACCTGTTCTTTGTTTATATCCACTTTTAGGCAATAATTCATGAAAATATCACTCATTATTACAGTAGTGCATTTCTGTAGTTAAAGTGTATCTTGCAGACTAAAAGAACTTGCGATTTTTATAAAGAAAATAACGAAATTGTTTACATCCAGACATAGTCGATTATTAGGCTCAGTATGACCACCCTGAGATTTTAATTATTTTAAGAGTGCATACTCGAAATTAATTGTTTTAAAAAGAAAATGAATAAAATAATTGTTTAACAACAATTATTCAAGTTGAGTTCAATAAATAAGTATTATTTCACGAATGACAAAAGTGTTGACTATTATTGTAAAAGACTTGCAGCTTAGGTGAACGACAGCAACGGTTGGTACCAGAGGCCAGAGCGAGAATTTGAATCTAATGATTCTCACCAGTAATATTCTCGCACATTACTAGCATACAACAATCACTAGTAAGTATTGTATAAGTGTTATACTTATGTCAATTTCAGTGCAGGAATACCCCTTCGAATCACCTCATCGAATAGCAGAAGAGTCAACGTAAACCATTCGACAACGAGCTCACAACATTAAACATCAATAATAATAATACTTATATAAAATTTTTACGAGAGACAGCATCTCGGCGGTACTTACAAAATGACGCCAACAAAGTGTGGCTTTTAACACATACGACACACCGGCGATTAACAATATATTAAACATGAATCCATTTCTAAATAAAATATGTGTAATATGATATTTAATAGAGATAAGTGTTAAAAATTAAATCGAACTTTGAGACAGAGATCTTAGAATGAATGTCTATTAAGATAGATCATATTTTAAATTAACGAATGATCATAAAATGTTAAAATCATATGGAATTAATCTGAATGACAAGTAACGTAATAATAATAAATGCAACAATTATACTGATAAATGTGTATGCGTTTCATTATTCAATAACTACCTGAGGGATGATACAACAATTAGTATTCTTGAACATAAAAGATTATTTGTACTCATCACGCATAAGTAAACTTAATACAATTACAATTAACATCAGTAGACTTCATTGTAACTTTAATTACCGTTGCTAGATTGAAAGAATATAATCTATTAATTAACACTGTATAATTAATAGCAAGCGGTTAACTGGTGTTATAATTAGCTAACAAACGTAGGGTTAATTAACACGCAGTTAAAATTAAAGTTATAACTTTATGATTATCAAGTTTTTGGTTTAAGAACGGTTGTGACCTAAAAGTTTGTAATCCTCCAAAAAGATCAGTTTCGTTGTAAATGGGCCGGAAGGAACGGTTTCCTATGTTTGTTATACGAGTCTCGTGTAGGTGATGTTTTGTTGCTAACTCGAAAGACAGCCAAGTTAAACCACCGAATTGTTTCTTCTTAGAAGTGGTGGAGGAGCTGTAAGTGAACATCCTGTTATTTCAAACTTCTAAGGAAAGCCACCGAACATAAGAATTTTCCAAAACCGGGTAATCACGTGCTGAGTAGTATCAATTATCAACATAATTTTTGTAGATGCTACTGAGTGCTTTCGGCTAGAAGTGAAATAATTAGATAACTAGAGAGGGTACCTGTTTGGTTTATTTTCCTTGATACTAAAATTACCGCATTTTGACTAATCGGTCGGAGTAAAAGGAAAGGAGATGCGACTTGTTGTTGATTTACATTAAATTAATAAATTAACAATGTAGGGTGGGAATTTGTTATTTGCAATGGTTGGCTGTACAGTTTACTTGTAGTTGTGCAAATGATAATCTTATGTAAATTGTAAAGATAAGAGTATAGCTGGAGTTGGTAAAAATCTCTGGCTTGGTATCATTTGCGAGAGATTTTATTATTGCTGGTAGCAATTATTTCGAGAGGCTATCTATTATTAAATGTTTCCTACATATATCTTTTATTTTATATTTTATAATTAGAAAGTTGAAGTTGGGAAGATACGGTTCATGTTTTTTATGACATATTTTCGACACAGAGTAACCGATTCTTTGTGCACGTACGTGTTAAAACAAAGGATGAGAAACAGTGTGTACTGATGTAGTACACTGTAAACTGTAAACAATGTTGGTGCGATTACACCGTGACTTATGATTAAGAAACATTTATGTTTTCGGAGTTGTAATTTTAAATGTGTTTTATCTGAGTAAGTCATTAATAGTCTACAATTTTTGATATTTTTAATAAATCTGTGTACATAATCATTTGATATCAAAAATAATTGTTGAATTTAAAAACTACGTAATAGCAAGTATGCTAAACTGCACGTTGGCTTACATGCGTTGCATAAGTTGCTTATTTACATAATGTGTAAAACCAAGTGCGAAATTTCCATATGCAGTATTACTTAGACTTTATGATTTTTAAAAAGAAGTTACAAAATTGAGAAATATGATGAAAGCATCAACTAGTTTCTTTTTAATAAGTCCTAGTTTTACAATTATATTATTTTATATCATTCTCCATGTTAATTCACGCCTTTTTTGTGACATTAATTTTCGACGTGATTAATGAATGCTGTTTTTCAGTAGAAACCGTTTTCAGTTTCTACAAGTTCATATATGTGGAACGATTGTATAAAAACAAATACTATAACAACCATTTTATGAGTTTAAGCATGAGTTTATTGAATAAGCAGGCATAGGGCCACGAATTTGGCACAACTGGTGTAATACATCGTACACACACGCTACAAATCGTGACTTATTAACATTAGCACCTTCTGCGTCAGTTTTAAACGCACTTGTTCGCAAAGTTTATATTGGGTTGATGATATATATATATATATATAATATATAATATTTGTATTTATTTTACCTCAAGATGTTATTTTTCCCTTATTTGGAACATGTTTCGAGAACTCCTGTGTTCTCATCCTCAGCCGACGAAAAATAACATCTTGAGGTAAAATAAATATAAATTTTAAATATTTATATACATCAAGAAACGAACTGTAGCAGAAAGTGATTGAATATATAGCCTGTATATTGCAACAGAACAAATAGAAGGCATAGTATTAAAAACACAATAATAGCAGAGTCTTTTATCTGGAGTAAGGTATATATTTTAAACAAATTTAATATGGTCTGTGATTGAACAAAATTATTTATTCTAAATTTAATAATGCCTGTAAATGATTTGGATGTTTCTTTTTCTTAATAGAATATTTTATTTGGTCGTTGAATTCCACTGACGAATCCGTTCAACCGTTTCACTGCCACATCTCGCTGCCTGTTGAATCTGCTGCTCTGATGACACGTGGAACTCTCCGCACACACGCACGCACGCCGATACACCGATGGCGTTTACTCGTTTCTCAGGGCTCGATAATGAGTATAATTTAAATTAATGCGGTTTCGGTGTACTGTACGTACACCTTTCCGTGTCTTGATGAGTCCTCGCGTTCACCCAGATGTATTCCGGTAAATACACCTGACTCCTGTGAGAAAATCTTGACTAACACGGTAGAGCACTATTTAAATAATAATTTAATTTATTTTAGTTCTACTACCTAATAGATTGTAGCAAACGGGCAACTCGTTGCTAAGATTCCGTACTCGTAACCCATATGTAAAACGTATACTGATACGACAAACTCGCACAGAGTCTGTTAAGGCCGAGCTGTTAGGGAGAACTGGCCGAAGCTTCCTTCGCGAAAAACCAATCTGACTGAAAATTGGAGCCTCTGATTGGTCAAAACCCCTAGCACGTGATTGATGGGTTATATTGATAGACAGAAGTCCTGATCAATTTGGCTGAAAACTGCAAAAGCATGTATAGATTTTATCAAAAAGTTTTATGACTTTCAGAAGATAAGGATTCTATAGAAAGATGAATTCTGTTAAAAAATACATATTAAAATAATATGTTTCGAGTCTTTGACATAAGAAAATTGTAGCGCTAATTTAGAAGTATGAGCTGTCCAAGTCTCAATTCAATATGTTAATTTATACCAGAGTTATTCATGTTAATACGAATAACACGCGCACTCGCGCACTAAATTCGCAGTTGACATGACAGAAAATAAATTTATGGCCATTTTGACATACAACAGTTAATTACCCATTTCTTATTTCAAAACTTATAGCTATTTTACAAAATTTAAGCAAAATCAATTTTCAACATGTCTATAACGTCATAAATTGGTATAAAAGCATGTAGTCCTAGCTACAAGTACCCTTTCTGCGATGTTCCATTGCAATATATATATATATATATATATATATATATATATATATACATATAATGTAACTTATGTAAAATAAAATTGGTAAAGTCCTTTTAATTACTGTTTTCATTCTCAACTTGTCGAACGTAAGTGGAAGCTATTAAGAATCATAATATACGCACTGAAGGACTGCATGGTGTCAGTAAGAAGTTAAAAATGTGTACTTAGAATTGAATACATGCTTCCTGAGAAAAATATGTCTGCCGAATATATTCTTTGACGATATCTTACTTTTATTTATGATTACTACTCCCCTGTTCTGTAATAATAAAAAAACCATTTGCAATATGTAAAATCAAGTACCTTTTGTAATATAATTCGTGAAGTGAAAAAAATGTGAAGTACTATTTAATATTCCCAAAAGGATAATGAATGGCCACATGGGCGCAGAAGACGAGGCAGGCCAAAAAAACGATGGCGAGACGACCTGACAAGGATGGGTGTCGGCTCGTGGAAGACCAGGGCACATGATCGGACTGTCTGAAGGCGAATCATTAGGGAGACCAAGGTCCATCCTGGACTGTAGTGCCGGATATGTATGTACTATTTAATATCGTCACAATGTTACGGCCCCGTCTCTGCGTCTATCCCAGTGTAGCTAACTCGTGTATATATACCTAAATGCGCAGTTAGTTTACCTCTTTTATCTTCGTTGTTTGAAGTTATGAAGAAACGAAGAATTAATATGTAGTTGAATTGGCTGATCGCCACCGGTGTAAAGCTCATTACCGATGACAGTATCTGGTATTCCCTCAACATATAATGACTACAGCTAAGTTAGTGGATACAGTATGCAAATTGTTTTTATTACATCCGCCAATAGTTATGTAATTTTCTCCGTGGCTGCGGCTGTCGTCGTCTTGTCCTTCTCATATTATGTACAATTGGTTGGGAAAATTGCGCACGTTTTACACAAAGAAGGAAATGATACGACGCAACGCAGGAAGTGCATATTAACGAGTTGAATTTTTTCCCAACGAGTGACTGCAAATTTGAATACAACGATAATAATTAATGTCAACTCGCGATTGTTTCTAACTGTGTAACTACAAGAGGAATCTGCATGTACAAGTACATACATACGAATGACTTATACAGTCTCAGTGGGTGTGTGCATGTGCGGATAGACATTTGGCTCGTAGACTGTATTAGCTCCGACTAAACACGGTCTTTGTGTTTATCTTATACGCGTATCTCGTATCTTTTAATGAGATACTTCGACACTGTTTTATATTCAGTGCAAATATTCCAAATCGAATAAATTTAAATACCCTAGATTATTGTTTGTCGACTCGCTTATTTCTTCACTCGTACGTCTTACGAGTGGCGTACATCCCATATCGATCTTTTTTTTTTACATATTGACAGCAGATATTAAATTAAAACATTATTACATTGGCAGAGACAGGAAGTTGGTTCGTAGTTGATTACTACTTACGAACATTATTAAAGTTATAATTGCGCACAGAAGGTGTAACAAATTCACTACATTATTGTTATAATTGATAATAATTATCCGTACTACTTACAGACTGACTGTAACAATAAAGTCAAAGTAACTGTGTCGCGAATACAGTTAATAATAACAATAAAATAACAAATAGGCCTACAGTAAATAATAATAGTAATTAGGTCTGCATTTAGCTGTAACAAATTAAATAAATTGATCTTACAGGTTATAAATTGTAATTTGTAAGCCGGTGGAAAATTTATTTTTGTATCTTTTCACGTAGAACCAACAATAATTTATTTATGTATACTGCTTAGCACATTGACTATTGTAAAAGCCGTAGTACAATAAATAATGTTGACATGATTTAATGTGTAATATAAAATGCGTTAATGAATGTAACTGAACTACATAACGATTTATTAAAACAGTTAGTTACAAAGTGAAACGTAGCGAGTTGTCGCAAATAAATCACAGGGCAGTCCAATTTGGGAGCAGTTATAATTGAAGTGATTGTATAGCCTAATAATAATATCTGAACTTACGTTTCTGTAGGGACGAATTATGCCATTAATCGAATAAAAGCAGTGCCAACCTTCGATTGTCTTAGCTAGTGGCGTATTATTAGTATACCATTTTGTCCATCATAACATTATATTCCGAATAAAACAGGATTTTGCTTGGTATTTTGGGACAGGTAAGAATGGCTGTGTAATCTCTTAGCCAATCAACTTCAACCTGCCGATGGTCGTTGTCATGTTAACCAGCACACGTTGTCAGAGGTCTTGAATGAGTCAGTTTCATCTGTTGGCAAGACCCACTGTACTTCGTGAAAACGCTTTTTCTCCATAAAGTCCACTAATAGACTTTATCCTTCTTCTTCTTCTTAATAGGTTATGACTGTGATACCAATCATTGCTCCTCTCCTTCAGAATCAGTTGTCCAGCTCTCCCTCCATCTTTTACGAGATCTTCCTCATGGAACTCCTATTCTATTCGTGTCTTATGCAAAGTGTAAATTTCGATTGAATACAAAGCCTTTCTTGAGCCACTTGTTGATATGTGAAATCCTCTTTGCCTTGGCTATAAAATGTTGACCAAGAAAGGTAAGGCGTCTATTCTTTTATTTTTTATTTGATTTTGTTATTTTTCCAATCCTGGTCACTAGATGTTTCATTTCACACAAGTTGTGAGAATAATTCATCACTCTTCGTCACTACCCACATGTCACTAGAATGAAGTAAACTGGTACTACTGTCCTTTTTAAAAACCGTATTTCTTGTTTATGAATTTGTCTGAAGGTGTCATAGTTATGTCGAACTGTTACCAACTTGCCATCAGAAGAACTGCAATTAAATCGTTTTATTACGAAACTATTTGAAATATCGAGTTTATCATAATATAACAGTGTGGTATATACTATAACATTGTGATTGTGCCTATTTCCATTTTGTTTTGATTGGCATATTCCCTGCGACATTTATAGTTTTATTTTCTGAACTGTGGATCTAAAAAGTAGCAAATTAAATAATATTAAAAACGAGTGAAAAGATCGAGGTAGAAGAAACACGGGCTTAGCGGTGGTTTCTCCACTATTCTATATAGCGTAATGTGTTATTTCGGTAGTATCACCATGCTGATATGGAGCTATGTGACAAACTGTTACACATAATGTATCGTAAGGCAGTGTGCAGAACTTTAGCAGCAAACCTTATTTCATTTTGCACTTGAACATCGTGTTGTTTTATTTAGAAATACTTAGTTAACAAACAAAAAATATTTAGAGTAATGAATTATAATAATAAAAAAATAATAATTTCAATAAATATCTGCCCTCTGGTGAGCGAATGGTTGCCCAGTGATTTCTCTACTGATTAAATTTGTCAGTTTCCATACTACATCATTTAACTGGTCTATCTCTCTATCCTGCGAATTGTTCGTCAGTCTAGCAATGATCTGTTATCTTCTCGTCCGACCTCCCAAATTCTTTTATTTTATTAATTCCATAAATGATATTATCTAATATATCCATTTACCTTTTTTTATGTTTTCCCCCTTCTATGTCCTTTTTTTATTTGCATGCTTCTGTGTGAAGTCCTCAGTTTTTTCTTTTAGATCTAAAAGATTTTTGATCCCTAGATCAGTTCAAGAATTACATACTGGTCAAAGCTTTTTCTTTTTTATTTTAGGCATATTCTGTAATATGTTGTGCGTGCGTTATATAAGGTTAGTGCGTAATATATAGAGAACCTCTGTGTGTGTGTGTGTGTGTGTGTGTGTGTGTGTGTGTGTGTGTGTGTGTGTGTGTGTGTGTGTGTGTGTGTGTGTGTGTGCGTGTGTGTGTGTGTGTGAACCACCCACTGATTCAGTATATATACCGGAAGTAAATTTTTCGTACTTTAAATGCTTATGCTTGATTGAACCAATCTGCTTATACTATTTGTTATACACTATATTAAATGCAAAAATATATGTATTGGATTGAAATATCTTGTATTCGTTTTCAAGTTTATTTATTTACTATTCTCTTCTATAGCATTACACGTTGTGTATTATTTCTTATTACTCTCAGTAAGTTAGTGTTAGTGTCATTAACATTAAAGTGTATCTTTTTCAGTAGAAAAAAATGTATTTTTCTCTTAATTTTTTTTCATTAATGTAATGTGAAGAAGCCCTACCACTTAAGGTACCAATCTCTTGAAGTAAACTGTTATTTTTTTATTTTAGTATAAATAATATTAATTGACAATTTTGTTCTTTTTCTCTTTATTTTTTACACAGTGGGAAACAAAGAGAATAAACTCTCATTACGATGTAAATGTTTGGTGTCTATGGTTTCCCACGTATACTATTATATACTAACACAATGTGTTAATACAACAATTTAAACAAGTACAAGGTATTAAAGTCTTCTTTTGACCGTTTACGTCTTTTTTTTTGCTTTGTTACCGTTGGCGAGTAGTCCTTTGTGTCTGATCCTGTAGTTTTCTTTTTTTCACTTTTTTAGACATATCCTTTATTACCAGTCCCAAACGTTTGTCTGTTTGAATTCGTAACTTATTGTTTGCATGTACTTACAATTTGGTGTTGGCTTGTATTTACACGTTCATTTCGCTATTAAATAGGTGTAACTCTTTCTTTCGCATCGAGTAGCCTTACCTTCTAATAGGCATTGTCAAGAAATACGTAAAAAAGTTTCTAGAATTTATTAACACTAAAGGGGTTTTAGAAAGTTTTTTTGTTTTTGTATCAAACATTTAAGGTGTCACGTCTTAGTGTCCAATCTCAGCTTTTTACTGTTCCAGACAAATACAAATTTTCTCGCCAACTATATTGAGTCTTCACGATATTAGGATCAGAGCATACTTGAATAAAAGAGCTTGTTACCCTAAGCTGCTTAATGCCGGTATAACAAGGGCAAAATTAATAAAATATTTCGTCTCTGATCAGATCTAAAGTTTAAAAACACTGTCTCATCCTCAGACTAGTCAGACGAATGTTTCTCTCGACGATTTGTAGGCTACTTATTTTGAATTAGACTCTACTTTTCTCCGTATTCAATATGATTTTAGCTATGTGCAGATGGGAAAACTAAGCTATTAAACCGTTTTTATTGAGACGTGTTTAAGGGACTGTTTAATAAGACAATTTATAAGAGAAATTGAGATCTTTTTATACAGTCATTGTTGTATAAGAACGTAACAGAGAAGACATAGTTGGCCGTTGTTTTGTGAACCATTATTCCCACTAATCAAAATTATTACATAAAGGTTATCTGAAAAGTTAAATTAAAACTGTCTTTCCCATTGAGTCAAATCAGGTGTAATGTAGCTAAGAGCTAAGTCAGTCTAAGATGATTCGTCATTATCTTAAATCTGATATTGTTCTAAAGATCGGTTTTTTTACCGAAAAAAATTTAAATTGATCTTACTTTTTCAGTGTTATCCAAAATGTACATAATAGGTAGATTTCCTCCAGGATAGACTTCTTGATTAGAAAATGATATTTTACTCAGGTCGTCCATCCAAACGTTTGTTACTTGAAGTAAAATACGATTGAATATAATGCATCATCATCATCATCATCATCATCATCATCATCAAATTCTAGGCAGACGTTCAGACTTCATAAATTACACCATCTTTACTGCTGGTTGTAATCGTCTATTTGTTGCGATTCTACTGACGCAATAGTCTGATATAATAAGCCTAGGTTTGTCCAGACAGTGGTGCGGGTGGCAGGCTAGATATGCAGGCTTAGAATATGATCATATTCTAAAATTCTTTTCTATAATTCATATTCCATATGCTTAAGATTTTCCTACTAGGGGCTGCCATTTTCGTCTTTATTCATTGATTTTGTCAGAGGCAGAGAATACGTGAATACTTGTTTGGCTTCGTTCCAAAACCTTCCAGCCCTTAACATACCTAAGAAAATTCATTTCATCATTCTGGGGTCTGGATCTTACTTCGGTCTCGTATTTTATCTGCCCAAGCTTATGAAGAAGATGAAAGTGATAAAACCATCATGTCTTAATAAAACTTTAGGCGAGTTTTTCAAAATCTTATTCCGTAACGTTCTTATTTTAACGCCACTTAATTGTATGCAGATAATCACGTTCCTGAACACATCTAACGAAACGAAAGATCACAGCACAAAGTACCGAATTAATACTACTTGCTGTGTTACTGTGGGTACAATATTCTTCAAGGAAGTATTCACACACAAATGGTGTGAAACAAACACAATTTTATCCCACAACCTTACACTCTATCTAACAATCCAAAAATTCAATAATTCAATGTGAAGTACTTTCGCTCGACAGTATTTCGGTAATAATTGAGAAATAACACTGACTTCACGAAATCAGAATCAGTAACAATCATTTCTTGCCGCCTGCATCTCATACTGGCTCAGTTACACGTCGATTGCCGGTTTCTATAATCTTTGGAATTACGCGGCTGCAGACATTGGAGGCTTTCTGTATTTGCCATGTGTAACAATTACTTATGAACTTGTGTTTTATAATCACTTACTTCGGTTAAACACAACCTATCCTTTAACGCAATATGCGGTGTACCCTGTACCTCGCGTCCGGTTCACAGATTCACCATTACTTTCTACTGAAGAGAGTTGCGATTGTGTTTAAGAAAAATGTTTGTTAATGTCTGTATCTAATTGCACAATCTACTTTATACCTATCCTAACCTTACGCCTAGCTATTTGTTTAGGAAATAATACTTTTCCACAAATCTCCGCCCAATTATTTTAGGCCAGAGTTGGTGACCATTCTGCACTACTTAAATCACATCCTAGGTGTAGTTTATATAGTCACAATTTGTCTTATTTCTTCCCCAGTTGTGATTACAGTAAAACAAATGTATCAATAGTAGAAAATAAGGTGAATAATATTAACAGTGTAACATTTTTATTGGTAGAAATTTGCTACTTACGTAATTCGTGTGCGTTGTCACTTAAGTGGTCAACCGTTGAAAACGTTTAAAATGAAGCTTAAAAATTGAATGAAATTTTTCGTTTAAATGAAGCTTTACGAGAAATTGACACAATAGAGATAAATAAGTTTCGTATATAAACGTTAATATTAAACATTGTATAAATAAGCTTAAGTTATTCAAGGCTATAATTATGGTCACTGGGGTACGTGCTGCTGATACAAGTTCATGGATATTTAATAAAAGCGAAGAAAGGTTTGAGAGGTCACAGCAGCACAATGTAATTATAGCTTACACGTAAAAAATTCCTTTTGAAGGAACGTTTATGCATAATAGACGAGTACTTGAATGTTTTTCCGTCTATTAAACAAGTGTTTTCCTGAATGTATCGATCACGACGAAAGCTCTGATTGATAGTTGTTATTTTCGTGTTATTTGTTTCAAGTATATCTGAGGAAGTACCAAACGGTCCACCCATCTGACGGTTCTTGTTTACAACTATTTTACGGTATAATCGTTTTGAAATTAGAATGACGATCGGAGCGAGTAAACTATACAACAAAAACTTTCTGCACGCAGTCGGTGCTCGATATTCATCTCACGCAACATTTTTGTTCCCTGTATTTAATTTATAACGTGTTCCCTGTACGCTGTTGTGTTTTCTGTGTTCTCTGAGGTAAGTATTAATACACGGACATGTCATGGACAAAAAAATCCAAGGATTGTATTGAAACCTACTTGTTTTCAACTAAAACTGTCAATTTTTTTGTCACTTACGCTGATAACCTGTGTCACTATACTATTGTTTTATTCAAGCTCTATGAAAATCCATCAGTTTGGTGCGCTCAACAGACTACAAACATTTTATTACAGTGATTTTGTTTTGTGATAAAATATGATTTTTCTAGATCTTAAAAAGTAATAATATAATATTCGTAAAATAAATTTTTTAATTCGTAATTAAAAAATTGTTTACCGAAAGAGTTAGGAACTGGGTGGATTTCCTAGTTTGGGACGAACATGCTTAAAAGAGATTGTACTCTTGTAAAATGGGTCTACTGCGTAATAGGCTGGATAACGTAATTCAGATAATTTTTATTGCCGCCTCGCCTTCGAGTCGCTGCCTGCTGCCTAATTGTTCTTTTGCCATATAGAACCTTCTCGCAAACTTTATTACGCAACAGGTAATTTGGCCGGGTTATATAAAGAACGTGCTTTGGAAATTCAGCCAGTCGATTTTGGGAGTTCAGCGAAATACAGTGTGCCGGCATATCAGTGCAGTATTTAGTGACAAACATTTCGTTGTGTATTCAAGCTTAATTATTTAATTTTGGTGACTTATTGTTTGTGTGTAGTGGGTATTGTTTAGTTGTATAACGAGGAGATATGTGATGCGAATATTTTTGTTTCACAGAAATGTAGGCCTAAATGGAAATTGTGAGTATCGATTTATCTCCTGTTTAATAATTTAGTCCACACATTAAGAATCTTGCAATTCTCGTAACCATATTAACTAATCTCTTATGCTGTGATTTGTTTTCATTTTGAGGGGATGTGGACAAGAACCTTGCTTCATTACTTGGAAGAACGCAATGCAGGCTTTCTAAAGTTTCTCGTCTTTGAAATTACGTTTCTAAGATAAAGGGCTGAAAACCATAAAGAACTGTATTATCCATGCAGATTTACTGTCAGAACTACAAACGTTATTTGCCTGTGATAAAATCGGTGAACAAAGACGAAATTTGGTGAACTCCATGCAGGATATTTGTTAGCCACCGGATTTCCAAAACATTATTATGAAACATATGCCTTGGAGACGGGATCTTAAAAGTCTGTGGACAATGTAGTGTATTTAGGAAACAAGTTACCAACTAAGCCATGCAAGTTATTTATTAAGATGAAAATTATGATGAATAGTCGCATTTAACAGTAACATTTGATGACTTTGGTGTCTTCTATGGCACATAGTTCTATGAATAAAAAAGTGAATCGTTAGACTGGGCATAGTATTTACGTAACAGTGTTTACTTAACCATAAATATTGTAAAGCACAATACCTAATAACAAAGACTTTAGTAACAGAATAATGACAGACACCTTTAATACAATGTCGAAATTCGCACGGGTATTTGACTCTTCCGCTAAGTACAATAGTTTCGTTCATAAAATGTGTACTAAGTATACTTTATCTGTAAAATTATGATGTGCAATATAACTATTATGTGCAATATAACTATTACCCAGTTTTATTTTTGTATTTTATTACACACCCGCGCGCGCGCGCGCAAACACACACACATTATATATATATATAGTAGTACAGTTATTAGTTTGTGTATCAGTTACACAATACTGGATTGCAGGCTTTGCTGAACGTCGTACACAGGATATAAAACTGCACCTGTAATGCACTACTGTGCTTGTTAACCATCTTCACGACTGCAAGTCGGTTGCAACATCCATGACAGGTATAATAAATACAATATCTACTTGGCTGATGTTTAATACCATAAACTCCGATTGTCACGGCCTTTACATAACGGAACCTCATGCTAAAAACCGCATTCCTGTGTTGGACGTGAGTGAGCGCCGCGCGAGTGCGCGCGTGTGTAGTGTACTGCTCAACCTTCCAAGGTCGATCAGAAACCTGAGACGAAAGTGGATTGACTTGACGTACAATACTGCTTATTGCGAAAACATAAAATGTACTTAATTTTGTTGAACTAACGCAAAGCTGCCTTCAGAACATGAGTAAACATTTTTTGAAGTGGAATTATGATTATTCGTAAAGCTAAGATTTTGAGCACTTACGCGGTATGAGTTTGTTATACGACGTTACGATGAAATAAAAAATGCATAGCGTGTACTTATAACTAAATCTAATTTCTATTAATTTTGATAATTTATTATATATTATCCTAGGGGTAGGTCATTGTTGAGTGTAGTGAGGAGTGTGTTGTTATGGCATTAACTGTATGACTGATATAACTGAGACAACTTCTGAACATACATGTCTAAATACTGAATTCAAAGATTTTCTAGGGATGGAAATTACTAAGAATTTTGAATGGTATTCGGTAGTGGAACTTTCAGTCAAAAATACGGTCGTACTAATCGTGATACGGATCGTATAGTGTTTTACATTTTGATCCCTCGAACCGACATAAAATAAATTTAAAGGATGAAAACACTATTAACAAATAGGTACATTAACGTGTTGCGCAATTTAAGAGTGTCAAGAATAATGTCTCGGTTAATTAAAAAAATAAGTTGTTACTTAAGTTTAAAAGTCAAGAAAAATTATCCCTATAATTTGCCCCTAATGTCTCGATTGTTGTTACTACTAAGTAACGCCGTTCCATTAAGTTAGTGGAGTTTTTGAGATTTCGATCCTAAAATAAAGTAAAATATTAATAATGCAATTGGCTAGTTTGTGCTATGAAGGCCGTTAATAATTTATAAACCATATTATATATGCATTTCTGGCTAACAGTCTGGTTATTACAAATTAAACTTCAATTAGATCATTATTGACATATGTCCGTGTGCTAAAACCATAGCGTACGTTCAAGTGTCGTGAAGGCGTTGAACTGATTATGTTACAAGATTTCGATGGACAGGCATTCATGAGTAAGTGTGAAACTGTACACGTGTGTGGAAAGCGAGCAATCCGTCAGTAGAGGTGTGGGCAAGGGACGTAGTCAACTCTGTCACATCCCCATCGAGAGCGGCCTGACGTGGAGTTACTGACGAGTAGAAAAGATAAAGAAAAGAATCTGTTTAAACAAACAATGAAGAAAATGGACTTCCATGTGATGGCATCAGTTTATAAACCGGCCACAAAATTGCTGACTCTTTCGGACTTTCTGACGTTTTAGGTTATGCCTACAGACATGTTGATGTGCCTACGATGAAAGCAGAAATGAACGTGGTCCATGTATACAACTACGTAAAGTTGTATAAGTAACAAACGCTCCGGGTGGGTTAGACGACTTTAGTAACAATGAAATTTAGTCACAATAAGGAGCGTAACATGGAAATACCGCAGCCAAAATACTGTTGGCTGAATAACTGCTCCGAGTGCCTCGGGTAGCATATTGACCGTCATTTTATTGAATCCGCTTTACTGCAACATAATGGTGTTGCTACAGAACAAATAAAATGAGATTGAATTATACAGAGTTCATTAATTATACCTATAAATTACAGTGAGTAAACTTCTTGTTTATTAATTAGTTCTGAATTAGAGTTCTGAAGAGAATTAAATATTATCCAGTAAGTAAACTTGAATTCGAAAGTACTGGTAGGTTATATGTTATAAATGTCAGTTACCTTGTTAGAGACTTACAAACATTTTAAATTTATTTTATTCAGATATAAAGGACTTTCCAGTCCAGTTTCGAGAGTATTAAGGGCAAAGCTCCGTAAATCTGTTTACAGAGTAATGGTGTACCCATACTATTGTGCAGCTCCCAGTGTTAGGTACCTAGACATTTGCAACCAGCAGAGATGACGTTCTTCTTCCGATGGTACAAGAATCTTTAAAACTTAACAGTATAGACGATGTAGAGTGTGCAAACGCTGGTAACTAATTACAATTGCAAGTTGAAAGGCACGAAATCTCAAATCGTTATTACAAAACAGACTGAAGGAATGATGTTGTGCGAGTGGCTTCAGATAGTATACGCAAACAGTATAGTCCTACGATGGATAGAGGAATGTTGCCTGACCATGTCATCGATGAGGAAGTTCAGAACGGGCGGCTAGGAAGACGAAGCCCGACGAAATTTTATGATACCAAGTACACATAGCTGAATACTGGAATTCCGTGTCGCTGTACACGGCAGGTTTGGTACAAAAAAAAAAAAACAGAAATTACAAGTACGAACAGACATAATAAATTATAAGAATTGTCAAGACGAAAAAGTAGACAATTTTCTATGGATTGATGTAACAAAGAGAAATAAAAACATGTACATTGAACATTAAGAATGTTAATAAAAGGTATTTGTTGTAGTACGAGTCTCGTATTTCACATAATAATGTCAGAATAAAGAGTATTAATGAGTAATGTAATTGTTACCGAGTTCATTGAACCCGTGACTAATATTTCCAGAGAAACATTGAGCGTATTGTTTCCGTTCGGTTTGCTGGTGTGCGCGTTTCTTCGGTCGTTACTCGTATCTGTCTTTTCAGTGTTACATTGAAATTTGTTATATATACGTCCAAAGATTTATACGTTTCACATTGTGTGTAAAGCTTCAGGAACGAGAAAGGGTGTGCATGGTATTGTTTAGCTGTAGCAGTAGAGAGGAAGCTAGTATTGCACTAGAAAAGCAGAAAGCATAAGGACGGTCCGCTTGGCTTCTTGCCACTCTCGATTTTCGATAGAAAACTATGACTCGGATCGCGGATCAGTTGTCCTGTATCGAGAATAGTATCCACACGGAACTGTACAAACCTTTACTGAACAATATCGTAAATTACTGTTAGAGAAACTTTACAATATACTGAAACATTCCCATTGGTTTATAATATTTTATAATGTTTAATGTGTAAGAGTTTTTAAATATATATAATATAGTAGACTGTTAAACTTGACGTATATCGACGATTTAAGCATTGATTTCTTCGTACTTTATAGATATTTTATTTTCAGATCCATTGTCCGTCAATATAGTAGTTACTCAGGATATTCTGTCATGCGACTTCGTTTGTAACTCAGTTTCTGCGTACCTGAGAGGTGTCCCTATCATTAGAAAGTAACCATTCCGTTAGAATAATTACACGATTCCATGAGTGGTCGCTTAAACCATTCATTAAAATGAACATGTAAGCATTGTAATGCAACGCAAAACACATAATACTCACGGCGCGGCGTCTAATAGTAGGCCTACTGCACACCTCGGCAACGTAGATTGCTAGGTCTACGAGTTGCTCCTTACCTCATATGTTTGTCGTGTAAATATTGCCAATGTTTACATTTTAGAAGATCCTATAATCTCGAATTATCAGGCCGCATTCGACTGTCTACCTGTTTTTGAAAAGTGAGGAGGCTTCAAAATCAGTGAATTATTAAGTGTGTTATATATTAGGTGGCGTGTATAATTAGATCGTACTTTTGTGTCATTTGTTTTACTAGATCCTATCTTTAATTCGTATATTAAACGTTCTACCTATTGTCCACCGACGTAAATATAGGCGTAATCGTTACAGGTAACTTTATAAACCCCCTTCTTGTCTTATTTTCGATCTGGGAACTCTTCTTTAAGTCTCATACATACAGACCAGTTTAGATTTTTATTTTTGTTATTTCTGAAGAGGCCACATGTGTGTAGCGGTAACGCCTGAACGATATCTGGAAGACCAGCGGCGGAAATGATCGGCGGTTACAATAAGTAAAGATTCTCACCAGTCATGATTAAGGCATTCATTTCCCCTTATATTCTCTTACCGCTCTTCCACCATTTAGAAAAAAAAGAAGTATTGTGCCTGGGAATATCTACCGAAAGTTAATACAAAAATAGAAAAGTTTCAAAGAATAACTATATTTACCAATATTTTAAGTTTGATGATTTTTAAGACGTATCAAGTGCAGTATCGTGGATAAAAATATAAAATCGTTTTCCAAAACCGTTAAAAACAAACAAATCGTTTTATGAACCATGGATATGCCAAACGGATAAACGATTCATTCCTTTCGGTAATAAAAACTGATGAAAATACTTAGAGTGCATCTAGGTGCACGGGGGTTTTGATTTAGACTAAATTGCATTAAGTATTGTTTAGGATTTCAGATTTGATTCAGTGAAGCAGGCGCAGGAAACAGTACTGTAGGTTGGAATATTGAAATTTGTTTCAATAAAACAGTCGATTCATTTAAACGATGATTTGGTATTTACTGTGCTTACAGAATCTGTAAAAGCTATTGTTGCTATATACGTAAATTTGTATTGCCTGTTTAAATACAGACTAATCGTTAAAAAGCTAACCCAATTTTAGCTAGGTAAAAAGCCACCCATACGTTACGGAAAAAACATCTCTTTTCCGCCAGGTATTAAATAGTAATCACAGGCTGCCCATTTCCTGGTGTATAGCCCGCCTACAATAGTGTGCGTAATATAAATGTAGACCTGCATATTTCTTAATCGCATGTGCTCCATTTTGTGTATTCTCGTGCCTTTGCGTGTGCGAGGTGATTAGTTTACTGAGCACGTTTAATTTTTGTCCAAGTGTTTCACTCCGAAATTATGCATTGGGGTTGACTAACAAAGTTTGTTAACTTGGAGGCGCTAGCAGATGGAGTGAACCTTTTATTCGGGTGATACTGAACAGTGGTCTCCTTGTAAATTTTTTATTCTGATAACCTATGTTCTTTTATGTCCAGCGTTCCGACGTGAGCGTCCTAAATGTGTTCGAGGGCTATATCTCACTTTCTGCGTCCTACAATTTTTTCGTCACTAATCTCTTATCTAGATAGCAAAAGTCTATCTATCTTATACTTGTTGTTGTTGAGTGTGTGTCTTGTTGACACGTCAATACCCCGTATTTGCAGTGACATTATCTTAGATTAGAGACAGGTAATTCCCAATAAACTGTGTTCCGAATATTCCTTGCCAAATTGTTCCAGACTTCTCGGAGATCAATTCTCTTCTCTGTGTGAGATTTAAGTTTGTGTCGTGAGCTGTATGAGGGCATTTAGGCTATTTTATTCCAATAAACTCAGTCATACATGGGTTTTACCTATATATACTTTCCATTATTTTAGCGTTGTGGTGTATTTGAACGCACGCGCGCTTACACATACACTTTTACCCATTGAATACTCTGTAACAGTGTGTTCATAGTTCTTCTGGTATTTAAAAACCTACTTTGAAAATTCTTTTTAAATGCTTGAATTATTCACTCTTTGTTTATTGATTATATCGTTATTATTTGTTTTATGTAATGTTCACTTTCCTGAGTACATTTTACATTTGACTGTAGCACAAAAACACAGATGTAACATTATTTATTGTCCCGTTACGGTTCATGACGATGCAAGGTTCTAGAGCGTGAGCACGTTTGTATGTTGCGTAAGTACGTATAATATAGTAGGCCTATGTCACTGGTTATGAATACATTTATAATCTAAAGGTGTATGAACATTCAGTACACCGTAAACTCCAACTCCAAACCTTCTATTATAAATGTAAAAAAGAAAGTCGCTCACTGCATTCTTTAAACTCGGTGATTGCGGTTGAAGTTAATGAATAATTTCAGTTGCGTGCTCCCGGTAAACAAACAACGTCTCTATAATCAGGGCTTTCCATTCTGTCGTCAGAACTGAGCGTTGTGATTGACACGAACGCCCGCGTGCGAGAGATTTCCTGTGTGTCTGCAGGGAAATTAATTGTAAAGCGACCGACTGGGACGACGGGGTGGAACGCAACTGTTGCGTATGCGCCATTATGAAAAATAAACCGGTTGCAATAAATAGCAAGACTTTTGTCAAACAAAATCGACATTATCACGTACTCGTGTAACGTGTTGACGTCGGGTTGTTCAAACGGTGTTCATGGAACCTTTCTGTCTTACTCTCGTCTCATGTTATTGTTTTCAAGAACTTATAGCGTAGCCTATAAGTCGTAAGTAACCAGTGATCAGTCTTGCGACGAATTATGCTGACAAACGCGTCGTCGTACACATAGGTACACAGACGTACTTTACGTTAAAGAATAAAAGATGTAACATAATTATCCGGTAGATATAATTTTAGCAGGTTTGTAAACCGTGCATTACTGAATTCTGTTTCCGTTCACTTCTGTTTATGCGTGTTACGTAACTTGAACAGTATTGTAATCTGAAATAAAAAGAAAGCCGCAAACGACCCAGAACTTCTGGGCTGAAGTGCTTAGTACCATTGCCGAACCATTACAAATATTTTGTATTTTTCATATTAATGTCACCTTATTCTGGTCGTTTTCGTAATCAATATGCAAAGGTAGACTCCATATGCAGCTTTCATTTTCTGTGAAAAACAGACTTGAACATACTTCTATCGCGGGTGGAAGTGCGCTGGAAAAAGTAAAATGACCTATGTAGTGTACGACGGAACAGTTTGCCGGAACCGTATAATGTTTCCAACATCCCGCCAAACATGGACAATAATGTTAAATTATTTCGGGTAAAATTACAATCACCACACAGTATAAATTCAGCGCGTAGGCTTTTATGATTTTTATTTTTCTAGCTATGAGATATCCGCTGTGTTATAAATCTGTTATAACATTGAATTATAAGTATTTGACAGGTGTGATATCAATAGATCCCCATCCCTCGAAACATCAAGGTCAGCGCCATCTGTGGAAACTTGACACGGCAGGACACTTTATCCAGAGTGTCTATACCAAGATGTGGTTTAGGTAATCATTATATTGGACAGCCAGTCTTTTATCTTCTTTTGTACATGGATAATTGTTGATGTCTGTAATAATCAGTCTTCACTGAACATTTATCGATTGCCATCTGTAAACAAATACTGAACATTCTGTAAGATGACAGTACTATCATTTGGTACTACCATACGGGTATTAAATTTTTGTGGGTTGTACAACTGACTTTAACAAATTTAATGTTAAACTGAGTTCCGACTAAGTCAAAGAAAAAGTTTTGGGACTTGGTGGAGTACCGAGATCAGAGTTTATTCTAATGTCGTTCCGCTCGGTTTAATTATACGCTAAACATTTTCAGGGTTGAAATTAATATTTCTTAAAAAGACAAACAGTGGGTTGATTGTTACAGAGAAATCAATAAAAGTGCAAAGAATCGTGTTACTTCTAATCAGAACAAGAGGCTAATCAATGTTCTTGACAACCAATTGCGTGTTTCAAACTGCGACCACGCCCCTAAAGCCAACCGAACAACAACATAAACGGTAACGTCCTTCACGTATAGTGTTTAACGTGTGCTCTCTACTTGTTATAACTGATTTAAACAAAACTTGGAATTAATATGTGTGTTTTACTATATGCGGGTAACGACCTCTTACAGTAAATCATAGCAATTTCATGGGGTCTGTTACAAATTTCGCAGATACGTTTCTTCTAAATTACACGTCTTTCATTAACTGAGTTAAAGTTTCAGGCATGTGTGAAGTAATAAGAATTTAAACCCTGTAAAGTAAACAAAACAAACTATCCCTCGTTCTCTCCGTGTCTGTTCACAACCGCGCATTCGCGAGTCCAAATCCCCTGCTCCTCACCAACTTTATGCTGTAGGACTAATATCCCTCAACAGGGTGATTTTATTCCTGCCCGCCAATAACCGAATTTCAGGTTAGGAACAAACTGATGATATGGTGCAGCAAAATAATACAACTTAGTTGTTACGAATTAAAAAAGAGGTTTCCAGTCAAGACAGAGTTTATAAAATAAAGATGTTTCTAGATTAAGGTCACCTGCGCCATCCATAGTGTTTGGGTGAGCTATGCTACTGTCAGCTACTGCCATCGCACAGATGTCTATTGCCATAGTGATGACTGCTACAAGCTAAATCGCTACATCAAGTCTTGAAACGTCAGTGAAGGCGATGACAGGGAAGGCAAGGTGCCATTTATGCTCAAATGTTACACGTGTGTGTGTTATTGTTATTTGTTATCGTTATGTTAAAATATTCTGAAGATGACAGTTGGTACCGTTGAAACAGTGTAAATATATAAATATATTTCTGTAAAAAAACAAGTATTATTTATTATTAATAATAATAATTTGTAGAATTTAGAATAGATTTTTGAGGCTAGTACTTCCGATGTCATACCCGATTCTGGACAAGCGTCTGAGCCCACTGGATCCTATCTTCTACAAAGCGGCTGCTCAACGTTTTGATTCCTCCTTATAAAAGCACCCCACCGTGTCATTCTAAGTTAACATTTTGCTCTCTTGCCATATAAATGTTCACATCAGGAGGATTTTTTCACCTGTTATTATATCCGAATAACCTTCAATTTGATACTGTGATAGTAGTAACAAGCGCATAAGCATTTAATTGTAGTTACACTGATTCACGTCTTATCTTGCCGTTAACAAAGCCGATGAAATTGTATCGCAGAATGTTTTAGTATTGACAGAACCTTTGTAATATATACATTCGATATGAAATGCCATATGGATTACCACGTGTAACGTTTCAGACAATAGTCAGAGCAGAACTATGTGGCTTATCAGTTAATATAACATAATTTAAGCGTACTTTGGTAAGTTAATTTATGTATAATTCGATCAGTTACGCAGTCAGGTTATATATTCATCGTGTTTACCAGACTAAACGGATTATGCAATGTTCGACATAGCCTCGAATGGACGGTGTAAAGTCGAACTGCAAACTTTGCGCCACCAACAGAAAACAATACCAGCAAGTATTCTGTTTTACATTATAGCAAGCAGCGGGTCAGTACTGTTTTATTAGAGATGTAACTACAACATTTACAAGACGTATGGTGTTCGTTTTCCAACCTTGGTAGATAAAGCAATAATGTTACTATTGTGTATGGTTAATAACTTGTATAAAGTAATAGTAGGACTAAACTTAACTACAGCATAAAGCCGAATTTCATACAACTGAAAAAGTACGTAACTGCTACTGCACATAAAGTGCAGACTAATCAATCATAACAGATATTTTACGCTCGCGCACACAATCGTGACAACAACGACGATAACTAAAAGGGCAACTAGTATTTGGTTTAGGTCACGCCCATTATGAAATGACTGTCACATTTCCTATCTGACGAGAAGTTGGCCTTCATTTGATTTGTCTGTTGGGTTTAAATAAAGGAACGTGCCACTGATGCCAGCCATTTGTATTGTATCGTCTAATTGATTTCAATGTCAAATTTTGATCACTTTATCACTATAGTCTACTATTCTGTAATTAGGTTAAAGAGGTCACTAAGTTTCAGTCATTCTCTTCTCAGCTGCTTACAGCTTGCACTAACAACAGACAGATGGATAAATGCATCCGAGTTGGAGAAAGTATGTTCCTCAAATGTTAATCTTTAAGGGATTATAAGGTATCTTTTGTTTTATTGCTGTTTCATTCGTGGTCGATTTGGTGTGCATGTTCTGTAATAAGTAGTAATTCCTTAGGTTTTGTATTTCATATCACCGGTTCCTATCCATAACTAACTATCGTTAAGGTCTCTTCCTTTTGAAAAATTATAAAGTAGATCGGAAATCATGACCGTGCAGTGATTACTTGACATAGCCTCGAATGGAAGGTGTAAAGTCGAATTCCAAATTCTGCGCCACCAGCAGTAAGTTGCAGAAAACAATACCAGTAAGTATTCTATTTTACATTATAACTTGACAGCAATCAGCGGGTCAGGACTGTTTTATTAGGGATGTAACTACAACATTTACATAACGTCTGTAGTTAGTTTTCCAATCTTGATGGATAATAGAATAATGTTACTATTGTGTATGGTTAATAACTTGTATAAAAACCTAAAGCATAGTAATAATGTAGACTTAATGTACTGTATTTGCTAAAATGGTTATTAATTTCTTACAAAATTTCAGCCAAGAATGTATTCATATATGAAAATTTATGAGTTCTGTACGTAGTAAAACAGTTGATCCTGTTAATTTGCGTTGTTTGTAGACATTCGAAACCAGTAGTTATATAGAAATGTATACGTTTCCTGCGTTCAATGTTCAGTTTTATAAATAGTGTTGTAAATCTGCCTTCGTCTGTACGTATTATTTTATCGAATGTTGTTTTTGTTTAGTTAGCATGTTCGCAACCGTCGTAATTATCATAGCAAGTAACTTCACGCAGGCTTGCTAACCAATCTATTGTTTCATCTGAGGGAAAATAGTTTGGAACATTACTTTGAAAACAACACGATATCTAATATCGAACTCCTGTGGGCGGGTTATAATACGACGGCAAGATGTTTTAATGATTATTTGAATTCTTGTTTTCACTGCTATTATAATAAATTTAAATGCTCCTTCAAGTCCGTGCGTATGTGGGAATTTTCCTTACTTTTACTAGCGCAACAGACATCAGTTAAGTTTTTTGTTTTGTTACGATCCAAATCATGAATCATAGGGAAATGAGAGCGAGCGATTAGAGACGTAGCGCGCGATGAGAATGCACAAGATTTTAGAGAAGATTAGTGTACACTGAAGGTAGAACAAAAAATAAATAAATAAATAAATAAAATAAAATAAGAGCGTGAAAAGCCGAATTGCCGAGGCATTTAATTAGAGATAATGGGTATGTAACGTAGGTATATATTACTGTGGTATAACATAGCGTGTCAGAAAGAAAACTTTATGAAAAAATGTTAACAAAAACGAAGGCCTTACTTTAAGTACTGTATACATAGATTTGGAGGAAGGAAGAGAGTTTAAATAGAGGGTGCTTGAGTTGAGATTTCAGATGTGACCAACAAATTGAGGATGTAAGAAGAATTTATAAAAGATATTCCCGCTTAAAACTGCAGCACACACACAAACACATTGACTAAATCGTGCAAAATATTTGTGGGTCAGAGAGAGCGTGTTGCGTGCACATCACAATACATACGGTTAACTGTCGTATATATCACCATAAGCAGCACCCAACTATTGACTGGCTACCTGCAATGTGTACGTGAAGGGTAACTTTTAATTAAAACTATTTAATAATTAATTCCTGTTAATTAAGTTGAAAATACAGGACGTAAACAATAACGACTACTAAGTGCAGGTTACGTAACAGTATTTGAATATTTACAGAGTGAGCGTGCGAGCAAGATAAAGGGGGGGGGGACAAGTTGATGGAGAGGTAGGTAAAAGAAATGTTACATAGGTTCGTGTTTCATATCTGAACGCTATCCTCCAATAAATAACCAGCTGTACTGTAACAGGAACCGTTCAGCCAATCGTTTATACACACTGCATTTATTTGCACTAAACATTTGTCTGCGCCTGTTAATCAGGTACATTCTGTTAACTTTCTGTTCTAGACGTCATTTTATCCCTTTTTAATGCTGAAAGACTTCACGCCTCCATGTTGTAGCGAATTAAGGATGCGGCGCGATCGTGAAGTATTTTGGTTTCCGAGTAACTAAGTTCCACGAAACGAAATCCTCCACGTAAGTAATTTTTCTGTGTACACTGTACATACATACTGCAGCAGACCTGCCCGTCACCCATATCCCTGGCGATATGTTAAACGAAGTATGTGTCGTGCAGCGGGGCAGTCACTTGACAAGGGTCATATTCAAACATTGACTGATACATAACATTCTTGTAACCTTTATTGACACAGAGAGTCATAAGTAAAAAGCAGTTGTTCGTTTATGGTGTGATTTTATTAATACGCTATCAACGCTACCGCGCCCGGGTACAAAACGTTTCCTTGGGTACAGGAAAATAATTAAACTTATATAAACGCGTTATTACTACCTCTTATTAACAGGAACTGGCGACTTCGGCCTTCGGTACAAATTTTTATTTTTATACGTTGTAAACATTGTGTGAGAAGATCTTTTCATTACTGAGCAGAATCAAGTTCTTGCAACGGGTGTTTTTACTCCCTTCTTTATTGTTAATTTTATGCGCTCGCAAAAACCGTTATAAATTATTTTTACACACGACAAGTTCACTGCAACGTCACATGAAATCACTTTTTTTAGTACATTTTTAATTGTATTCATAAAGTAGATAGGATCTGGGAGCGGCGGAATGGATGTTGAATGTATCCGTTGAGGGTACTAAATGGCGCATATAGCCTACGTAAGCCTATATATTTGTATTTAGATTCTGTAAAAATAATATTTTTGTAATCTATTAGTAATCCCGCGTCAGAACCGACTAATAGGAGTTCTGAGGTCTCCCTTATATTGAAAGTCAGTTGTAACGGTATATAGCTTATAGACCTTATAATATGGATACGACTATTTTAAACCAAGTGGGTAAAAATATAAACTATTTATTTTACAGTATTTAGATAAAATAGATAACAGTAGACTATATCAATAAAAAACAGATGTATCTTATATAAAATTCTGTATACATAATTGTAATGCAAACTTAGTCCATTGTAAAGAATTGTTTATATTGGACACAGAATAATCATAGTTAAAGCTTCGTCCAATATCTATCTTCATCAAAAACAAGATAACTGTGTGTCAGAATCACTTTCTATATGTACTGGTTTAAAAAATTACTAATTTTTGTTTGAGATGGGTTGGAGTTAATGTCTTTAATTATGGATTTTCGTGATATATTCGTGACACCTTGCGATCACGAAGGTGTCGCAAGTGATTATAGGGCGATGTGCTTTCATTTTTTGATTGCTGAACATACTCAGAGGCAAAGTTCAAGTGGTCTTTTACTTTCCTCACTTTAAATTTTTTTATGAGCATTGTCGTCTTCTTCACCTTCTTCCTTCTGTGAACTTCGTCTTGTTACACTATCAGCAATCTCCTCTTAGAGCTGTCCGTTGTAAGCGGGATCCGTTTAACCGGGGTTTGTTACAACGGACGATTACTGTGTGTGTGTGTGTGTGTGTGTGTGGGTGTGGGTGTGTGTGTGTGTGTGTGTGTGTGTGTGTGTGTGTGTGTGTGTGTGTGTGTGTGTGTGTGTGTGTGTGTGTGTGTGTGTGTGTGTGTGTGTGTGTGTGTGTGTGTGTGTGTGTGTGTGTGTGTGTGTGTGTGTGTGTGTGTGTGTGTGTGTGTGTGTGTGTGTGTGTGTGTGTGTGTGTGTGTGTGTGTGATTGAATCGCCTTTGTTGTATGTTATGATGAACATAAAATTTGTAGAACTAAATGTTCAGAATATAAAAAAGTGAACATAGAAACACGTGGAAACAATTTTATTTTTACACACACGCACACACAAAACACAATATTCTTTTTCGGTTCTGTTTTATAAATACCTCACTTATCCACTCTTACCAAATACATTATACGGTTTTTGTGTACGGATTTTGGAGTGGAATGCAGAAGATTTAGTTGCAGGATAACGATGTAGATTCCAGGATTACGCAGTTACAGACCGTTAGATATTTAATAGAATTGTTAACTACTCTTCCTAGCGTTCATATTTCATTTGAACGTCGACTTTAACATGAAGATAAATTGAAAATATTTTTCAAACACTTGAACGTAGTCTCACTACAAGTTACCAGAAAATTTCTGTTAACTGCAGTTTTATGGATGAATTAATTCGAATAGCTGCTTCTTAGACAACTACTCTTTACGCACCTGAGATACTTTCACCCATGATGGTACCGATATTCTCACTGGTGGTCAGAGAACACCGCAAATCAAATTTTCCGCACACATTTTCAGTCAGTATGTTACTGTGGTATTATAGGTAACCAGATAATTGACAAGTTCAAATTATAACACCGCATTACAGGGCAAAGCTATCTAAGTTTAGGTTTCAATTTGTTTACTCTCTGACGGCAACATATTATTCAAAGTAATAAAATTATAATTAAATTTTCTAATTATCAGTTAAAGCTGATATTTACTATTTAATTTATAATCGTCACATTTTATGAACTTTTTGTTTTTAATTAAAGTAGGATTTGTCAAACTTGTACTTGTTTTAAGTAACTCTTTTACATGAGTTTTCTCATAATCAAATGAGAGATTTTTTTGTGAAAGTTTTCTTTTTTATTAGCAATTTGTTATTATACGCTAACCTAAAATACTATGTTTATCGATTCCAATATTTTGCACTGTTCAGTAAGTTGTGAAAACTAACTAGGCACACAGCTTTTTGGAACATTTTGATTTTGTAAGTCAAAGAACGTATGAATCGTTTAATTTTGCCCCATACTTTATGTTCCAGGAACTTTCATATTGCTTTATTTTACTTTAGGAACAGAAAGAAAAGCAAAATTAGTATAATTCCGTAACTCCAGAACAATATTTCGAGACCGATACGTACTTTTATTTTATTTTTTTCTTACTTTTAGTTCTAGAATCATTTGTCGAAGTAGTGTCAATACCTCCTGGAATATTCTGTAGTATATAAACGGAATGTAGTCATTAACAAGACAGTAAAATAAATAATTGCTTTTGAAAACTTTGTAAATGTGCAAAATATTGAAAACAAGTAAACATAATTTTTTTGATTTTGCATACAGTAACTTGATTTGTTCAGTATGGACAATCCAGTGAGAATGTTAAATTACAAAGAAAACTAAAACGTTCGATAAATGTTTAGAAAATTTAATTCTTAGAAAATTGATGTGATTAAGTCAGAAAAACACATGCTTGAGAATGTAAGTTGTTTTAACTTGTAGTTAAAACACATCTGGCAGAAAATCTCACATTTCTAAACAAACAAAATAAAACGTGGTGATTTTAAAAACATTTTATTATTCGTGATGAACAATATGTTGGCATCATTGATTAAATGATTTGATACTAGTCTGAATGTGTCATATTATTGTCCATAAATAATGTTATGTACTAGCAGTTTTGTGGCGGTTTGTGTTTTTTTAACGTGAATTTAATTCGTGTCTAAAAGAACTTAATTTTTATTTAATTGTGTTTAAAGTTCAAATTCAATTTGTGTTTGTGGAATCTATAATTCTGTTTTGTTGTGTTTTAAACGTGCCTCATTTATTCATACATGCTGATATGATTAATGTGTTTGGATTTTCCAGTGGAAATGAACAATTGTCAGTTCCAGTATACCTACGTAAGATAATCGTCAGTTCAGACCGTAAGATATTTAGTAGAATTTTTAACAACGTGCTTGAAAATGTTACTCTGCCGAGCGTTCGTGTTTCATCTGAATGTTGACTTGAATATAAATGTGAAGTTGAAAATATTCTTCAAATAGTTAAACGTACTCTCAGTACAAGTTAACACAGGATGTCTGGGGAATTTGGTATTGAACATACCGGTGCCTGGGAGGAACTACTTTTTCAGGGAGTGATCCATTTCATTAGCAGAAGTGCAACGCCTACAACCAGGAGATAGCGATTGCAGTTTGAGAATGAATTAAAGCGAATCGCTGCATAATTTCACGACTATTTTTGTAGATGAAGCTACTTTTACCCGTTATAGTATCAACAAACATGAAATTCTCACTGGTAGTCAGAAGACAATCTACGTGTTTCTCTAGATTCGAATTTCCAGCACAGATTTTCGACCAGTGTGTGGTGTGACATGATAGATAGCTATTCAGTTGAACCTTTCACATTAAAAAAAAGCATTGCAGGACAAAGTTAAGTAGAATTCTTTCATAACCAATAGATTCCCCTAATAAAAGAAGTCTCACTACCGTGTCAAAACGAGTCCACATGTATTATCAATATGCTGTAGCCTCTGCATATTCTGTTAATCATGTGAGAGAGTTTTTAGTTGTTTCGTTGGAAAATGGATTCTTAATGGAGGATCTGTTAATTGGCCACAATGTATCAAAATCTCACGTCAATAGGCGTTGCATATGGGTTGGATGAATAGTGAGTATTATAAAACATAAATACATACACGATGTGAACGTGTTTGCTCGCAATTGAAATACTGCTGCCACATGAAGGAACGTAGAGATACCTTGGGACGAGCATTACAAGATCTTGAAATAAGATAATATCAGTGCACTGATTTTAGTAGTGAATTTTCGGGCATGATAAAAACCGGAGTTTTTTTTCTTGTGTGGGTTTATTTTGATTCCCTGTTTATGTCAACAGGAGTTTCGTTTTTAACTAAACCAAAACCAGGTTTCGCAACCTTCCGCTGGAACGTTTTAAAACTTTTTGCACGGTACCCATTTGAATTTTGTGATATTCCATCTACCAAACACATTCCTTCCGTTTTATGCTACAAGCCGCGCTGTCATGTGTTCCAATCAGTCCAGCCAAGTGTAGGAAAATTGTTGTTGAAGTTCTGTTGTATTGAATATTTTGTCCATATGAGTAGAGGGAACAGAGGTTGTAATTGCGCACAAGGTTATATAAAGTGGGATGTTAGAAATAGTGTATAAACATAGTGGTTAGACATAGTCAGAATAGTACATCACGTACAAAAAGTGATTTTGGTTCCACTCATTCAGACACCAGTGTGTCTGAATCTGGTGCGTTTTTTACTTGTGTGTGTGTGTGTGTGTGTGTGTGTGTGTGTGTGTGTGTGTGTGTGTGTGTGTGTGTGTGTGTGTGTGTGTGTGTGTGTGTGTGTGTGTGTGTGTGTGTGTGTGTGTGTGTGTGTGTGTGTGTGTGTGTGTGTGTGTGTGAGAGAGAGAGAGACTACACATACCCGAAACGAAAACTATATAGATCACAGTTAGGCACTAAAGTTATTTTAGTACATATTAACATTAGATATTTAAAACTAATAAAATAATTTCAAAGACATAAAACGTTTGGGAAATACGTTGGGGAATATGTTTTTGAGTACATAGAATTATTAATATTCTTCTTCTTCAACTTACTAGTATTATTATTATTACGTCAAATAACAAAATGCCATTTATTTAATATTAATGCTATTTATTATAATAATAAATTCATATAAAGTGAAATGAAGTAACACCTGAAATTGAAGAAGGCCTATATTTATTACTACATTGTTAATACACGTATATTTGTATATGTTTTGCTTTTGTACATTTCTGTTTTACCTAGTGGATGTACGAAGTGAAATGCTTACTTGAGTTAATTGTGTTTGTCTTTTGAATGTAAACGTAAAGTGGAGCTGTTTCTGAACTCTGACCTTTAACTGTCGGGCCTTAACCCGCGTGCACAAAAACAATCAACCATGTCCTGAGAATACATACTGTATGGTCCCATGCCAGTGTATTTATTTATATGCTCATGCATATGAGAGAACAAGTATATTTTCTTCACAGATATTTCGTACGATATTGTATTCTATTTTTCTTTTACTCGAGTCAACATCCAGAGATGTTTGAATCTCTGTATTTTATGGACTGTGTGGGCGTACGGACACCGAATGGCTAACTAGAGAGACACCACTGGGTGTTTGCCATCAGCTTCATATAGAAAAGTCACTATCTAAAAGCCGGAATGTGCGTTATCATTTTCACACTCATACAATACTCACAAGTTATTTTGTTCTCGGCGCTTTTAATAGACAGAAATTTAATTTTCTGGGATTTAGTCGCTTACCTTTTAGTAATTAAAGAGTTACTACTGGTGTGACAAGAATTATGGGTACTCGTAGGCTACTTCCAAAACAGATACAACTACAGTACTTAAACAAAGAATATTACACAACAAGTACCATATTAACTACGTATCATTCATATTCTAAAACAACCATTGGCCCCATTCATACAGGTATGTTTCAGACGAAATGTCTCATATCAAAGGAGCAGCAGTCGTTTTATAAGAATCTAATCAAGTAATCTGAATATAATGTATAAGAAACGCAAAAAGCCAATGACGCCATTTTAACAACAAAGCTATAGATGACTAGTTTCAATATTAAAATTAATTTCAAGCAGTATAACACTGTTCCACACCACTATAGAAAATTTTCCGATCTGATGATGAGCTGTGAAGCTTAAAAGCGCTAATCGGAAAAAATGTTCTATAGTGATGTGCAACAGTGTTTATGATTTTGTGCAACAGTGTTTGTGATTGTAACACAACTTTATAAATTAAAATTAATTTGAAATACAGATTCTCATCGTACGATGACTTCCAAAACGGCAGCGTATAAAAGTTTTGTTCACAGTTACTTACTGTACCTCTGGAAACAACTGTTTTTAAAAAGGAAATGAATATAATATAACATAGCCAAAGCCAATGGATAGATACCATAGTTCTATGGTAGATAACTTAATTAAAAAATAACGTGACATACTTAGAAAACCACCGAAAGACCAGAACAAGGCAACATACGTATCGTTTCGTATGGCAGTATTTTACCATATATCCCATATATAATTAAAAGTTAAACATAAATACTATAACTTTTTCTATAAACAACAGCCTATTTAAAACACTTAGATTAGATAAGTCCTTAAGTGAACAAACAGGTGTATACAGGTTTACATGCAACGACTGTCAGTGTTTTTATATAGGCCAAGCAGGAAGGCCATCTAGTAAGAGTTTTAAAGAACATTTACCCAGAAAAGAAATCCTAACGACAAAATTCGAATTTTGGACGACATTTTATAAATAATAATCATAATTACACTGATCTCGATACAAGTCTTGAATCTTTAACATATGTAACAAACGTAGATAGGCCTATATGGATGCTGTTGAAGAGTTTGAAATATATAAGGCATTTAAAACCCAAATTTTTTAAAGCTTATATAAAGCCCAAATTACATATTAAATGACCAAATTAAGTTCAAATCTAATGCTTTGTATGATACTGCGATGTGAGACAAGTCCACGTCACATATTGCGCCGGCACGAGTCAGTGTCTGTCCAAACATAACACGGTGTGCACGGTTCGAGTAACATGTACGTAAACACGGGTTTTAGTTGTTGAAATGGTTATGCTTTAATAAAAAAATGTAATGTTTAATGGCCTCGCATGAGTGATGTATGTGTCTGAAGATGGAGCGATCGTTCTTAAACGCGTAACAGAGTTAACAGACGAAGTCACAAGAAGGGGTTAAAGAAATACACACGCGCGTGTGATCAGAACGTGTATAAATTTGGTTTCCAGCGACCTGTTAAATCCAAACCAAAGCAGGGAAAGGATGTTTCACGTATCGACAAACTCCTAATAGGCAAAGCTACTCGAACCTCTCGTACAGAGGCCATCTCCGAAATTCTGACGTTGGTCTCCGAACAGTTCGGTTTCCTCTCAGGCCATTCCATCACATACGTAATATTAATTAAAGTTAGACGTCGCGTACTAATTCTACAACGCTTGTAACTCATTGATTTACTTCGTCAGTTACGGAAACGGAAGAGTCAGTATGTGAACTTTGACCTTACATTATGGTACTGGAAACAACTGAGCATGCGTTTTTCAAGTCAAGCCAAACATATGTACGTATCGTATTACACTCGGCGATGTTTTTATAGAGTTTTACTATTGAATACCTGTCTATATTGTTATAACATAAACACTTCTTTCGTTGTCAATCTCTTGATGATTTGAAATGATCCGACAGCTTCATCAGTCCTCTGCTGATCTTTTTATTTTTGTTAACTCTGCTTTTTTCGCGTCTACAACAACCCGTTTCATTTATTCCACGCTTCGATTTCTTCACAGTTTGTTCCTTTATTTCTTCTTCATTCATTTGGTGAACCAATTCTTTATGCCCCAGAACTCTGTGTCTCCTCCAGGTCATGTTTCTCCACAGGCTTATATATTTCTGTAATATTACCGTTCCTCAGGAATCAGTTTGTTTAACTCTAAACAATTTCCTACGACATTTCATCTTTAGTAGTTCTTCATTCAGATATACCAGCACTGCGCTCCCATAAAGTGACTCCATACGTGAAATTTTTAAAACTTATTTCTTATCTTCAAGTCGTTATTGCCGTTTCTCTCTTCTGGATGAAAGCTATCTTCTGAAAAGCTATTCACTTCATTTTCAGGTAGTGAATACGTTAATTTCGTTAACATTAGATTCTCTCATCTGTGTGTCCGTCCATGTGACTGCTTGTTATCTGCCTACTAGGCTTATATCCATACGGATTGAACCTCAATAGTTTATAGCTTCCTTATCATCCTACGTGCCTTTCCCGTTCAGGGTTGTATAGGGGTTTTTTTACTATATAAAGTAGAGGTATAAGTACAGACGTAAATGGACAGTGGGACGAGTTCAGTGTATGTGTGTTTTTGTGTCACGAGAACGAGAGGAATAACTTTCTTTCTAAACTCTGCCCTTTCACATTAATGAAAACAAACCCGTCACAACAAAAACAGTCGAACGTTTACGTAACAAATTCATCGCACTTCAGAATTTTACAAACTCTAATATTGCATGTTATATACATACGTCTGTTTCTGCTGTTATTATTTTGGACTTGTACATTGTGGTAAATCAAATTCACATCGAGTCTCCGTGTAGACCCAAAACTGAATAGCTGTTGTCTCTGTATTCACACTATATAGGTATATACCTGAAGTTGACGTTGAAATAAGTATTTTACAATGTATGTTTTCTGTGACAAAGAACGAGTCTCCCTATGAAAAATGTCGCGTAGACTTTGATAGAACATTGATCTCGTGGATTGTGTCGGATAATAGTGAAGGTACTCTCTTCAACATAACGTAAGAGAAAAGTACTACACAATGTAACAACGTACATATTGTTACATTATTTAGTAAGTGTCACACAAACACACACGCGCGCGCGCGCGCGTTTGTGTCGAAAATCTAATCTTAAGACTACTTGTTTTCTGGTAGGATTTACATCTGACAGTTTGCATACAGGGAATCTAACCGTAACAATCGGACCTGCTCGCCAAGCTGACACAAAAAGATTTAACCAATGTCATTGTACGTTCTCGACGAAACCTGTCTTTCCTTCGCATTAGGCAATAAGACTGTGCCATTAATGGCTATGTGTTTTAGTACGTACGAGTATGTTTGATTTTGTTTTTTGAAACTCGTTTGTGGTGTTTACGTAAACTGTTTTTGGATTCCTAAAATCTTATTCACAGAAAACGAAAGCGATGTAAGGATCTACACAGATTACTATACCAACAGAGTCTTTCTTTGTTCCTGCAAATAATAAAATGCTTTAAAATTTTACTAACGAGAGACGTTAATTTATATGAACTTACGTCTTAAAATAGTAAAACTAAAATTCTTAAATTAAGACGTGTTAAATAAAATCAAATCACTACTTAAAGTAGTCTTAAATTAAGAATCATTTACAATATGTATATTTGTTAAAAATGTTCGTACTTATCTTTTTGTATGAATTCTATAAATAACCTGTAAATTCCAATACTGAAAAATGCTTAATAATATAGATTTGAGCCAAATGCAAATCTTGTAAAGTGTTTTCACTCAATGATGTCTCGCCTTGGCATGACTTGCTTTGTATACGTGAAACAGGTCGTCACCACACTGTCTCATTAACTTTGAGACGCGTGACTTATTTATGTTGTCTTAAGTGTCGTGGAAATTCGTGTAAAAGTATGAAGGGGCTGCATACGCTAAAACAACAATTATAATTAAAATAAATATATAATTCTACAGTATATATAATATAATTTATATAATTGTAATTATAAATAAAAGAAATACGTAAATTACGTACTCCAAGATTTAGGCCTCCTCTCTGCCGCCCCTACTGATGTTACGTGTATCACGAAACTAATTCATGTGGTGCCATTTCTCTCTTAGTGTTGGTGTCTTATTTTTACTGTTTACTATTTTCTTATCGAATCGTTTACTACAAAATCAATTAACGTATTTTGTAGTAAGAGTTATGAACGTCCGGTATAAATCGGTCCGCTACGTGTAGTCCCTTCCGTGCCGACTATGGCCGCCATGTTTTGTATCAACATGTGTAGGCCTACAGTTTGTTTGTATTAAACTTTGTATAGAGTAAACTTTTAATTCCTGTTTGCCTTTAAGGAATACGTTGTCAATCAGTCATACAGTTAGAGAGCGATCCGCAAAGGGTATACGCGAATCTTTAGTGTTATGTATTAAAGTTTAAAACGGAAGTGTAAGTAAAAATGTTAGTAGTGAAATTCACTTTTGGCCTTTTAAGAGCAGACTGGATTTTATACTCATACATTACAAATACATTTTACAACTTGTGATTGTATGTCAAGAGTGCTGTCATTTACGATTAAATGACATTCAGAGATACAGCATTCAGGGATGCTGTATTATTTTAGATAAATCAGTAAAGGATCGGGCATATTTTGGCATCATTGGACTCGGAAAACGCTTTTGCACACAGCTATCATCATTATGAGTTAATAATTACTTTAGTTATTCCTGTTGCAAAAGTTACATTTCATAATTTTACACTCATGAAGAAAGATATATGAATAAGGAAAGCCTTAATGAAGATATTTACAATAGCACAATAATTCTTGAAACTATGCTTTCGTCAGGTCCACCTTGTTGTCAGGTTCAGGTTTTTAACGGAGAACTTTAAGACGGAGTATACAGTTGATTAAAATAACGCGTGTAGGTATTAACAACTGGATTCGTATAAACGGTTTGCCTGTGCATGGCAACGTTTCCGTATTACGTAGCAGGATACTGATACCAATATAAGTTAACAATCTCAGTGTGCTATGTTGTTCAAGTGAAGGTCAACAGGAAAGCAATGTAAATATAAAAGTAGACACGTTTAAGCTACCATTAAAGTAAAGTAAGTAAAGTAATTATTGAAATACGAACGTGATAGTCTTTAAAAATCAGGCCTAACGTGTATTTAAACTTGGCATGTAATATTATTGATTTGAGTAACTCAAGTACTGTACTCGTATCTCTCAGTTTTACAGTACCGTACCGTAGCACCAGAGTTAAAAGTGACAAATGTTGGAATATTCTAGTCTGTTTTTGAGATAGCATACTGGAAACTTATTTTTACTCGAAAAACAGGTTCATTTTATATCAGACTGGGTCTATTTTACAAAATGTCAAGCCTCAGTATAATTCCGTTATTTTCTCTTATTATAAGTGTGTATCTATTTTAAATTGTTGAGGATGACGCATGTTAGCTGACACCATACGTTCGTATTTCGTTGGTAGTAAAGATTTCTTCGGGAACAGGTTCGTGTCTCAGTTGTATCAAATACAGCTTACGATACTTCTAGAAGAGGAATCACCACATCTTTAGGGATCCACCACACCGAAATTCTCCCTAGGTATCCCGAAGTTCCATATGATTCCCAAAAGAGGAACCATCCCTTAGAGGGCCGCTACCTAGCGACCGGTCGTTTTACACAACTATCACTATATACCAACTGATCTTGGTTTATGATTTTGTAGGCAAGTTGGAACCCATCGAGAACTTATCTCGCATGAACTGTATTTCTTTCTTGATACAACCCTCCTTGTCCTTCCCCAGTGAAAATTACAAATGTTTCCGCCTAAACTATACTCATTCGTTCTTATCATTAAGCAGGAGAAAATGCACATCCGATTTATAGGGCTACACTCAGTCCGCGTTTTCACCGTACTCTTGAACTACGCTTCAGAAGTTCATCACCATCATCATCTTCGCGGATAAAACCAAACATAGTTTGTTCCGGTCTCAAATAGGCAAAGATTAGAGCTGATCACTCCACGCTTCCTCGGACGTCTCACACCTCTTCGTCCCCTCGGCTTATAGTTCCAGAGTTGTTTGGGGATGCGGCAGTCATCCATTCGACAAAGATGTTCCCACCAATTCAGCTGATACTTGGTGATCCTGTCGAGTATACTCATAATATTCAGTTCCTGCCGTATATCTTCTGATCATGGAGAGTATACCCTGCCACGTGCCTGAGAAATCTCATTTCAGCCGCTTGGATGCGTCTGGCCTGGTTACATTGGATTCATTGTTAGTCTAAGATGGCATTTGGAACATTTCCTGAGTTGTGGTTACGTTTCTGTGGACCTCAGTTTGAACCTTAACAATAATTATAAGCGATTGATACATTTGCTGTAAAATCCTATTATCTTCTTCTTTCGTTTAAATATAAAGGATAAAACATTTTGCGACCGACAGTTTTCATATGCTTAGCTGAACACAGGTGGTATCCAGACTGACGTATTTCACATTTTTAAAACGAGAAACGCTTTTTGAAAATGTTTATTCATTATCAACTGTTTTGGAACACGAAGGTGTTTATTGTAGTGGTTTTCAAATATTTTCTAAGCCAGAATTCTTTCATTACATGTAAACCGGCGTTTATTTATTTTTCATAAATATAGATAAGCTAAAAGAGTCCTGTTATTTTCTGTATTTTTTCAGTCTGTACCTAGTATGTAATATTATATAAAGTAAATGTACTCAGAATTTTGTCCTAAAATGTTTAAAAATTATTTTTTTGTTTATTTGCTGAAGTATACCTAATCTTGTTGTTTGTCAAGATGCGTTTCAAAGCTAAATCAAATGAATACAATTAATCTAAGACGTTATGTTTTATTATAAATGAATGCGTATATTATAATGATATACATTATGTATTTTATATTATATATACATATATGTACAGCTAAATTCGTAATATATTACATGCAATTGTAGAATACTTTGTGTTGAAGAAGTTACTAATACAGTAGTTTTTAGTCTACGTTTTGTGTTTTGTTTTCGTAAAAGAAGAAGATACCAGTGCAATATTTTATCATAGAAAATAAGACTTTCAATAATTGACGAGTCAAATGATGTACGTTAATCCTTAACTGTAGACTCTCATTAGGTAAGGTCGAGTAAGTAATGACCACCAGTAACAGTTGTGGTCCAAAAGTCGTGCATAACAGTACAGCATAATATCAATAAAAAATTTAAGTGAATGAATAAACAGCTCTCTCCCCTCTATCACACCCTTTCCTTTCACCCTAATGCTTCTTACAGACGCGTCTACTTATTTATTGTATGCAAGAATAGTATGATCAGCTCTTACACAACTTTTATTAAAACAAAAAAAAACTTTTGCTGCATAAATTACTTAGCGAAATGTAGGTTAACACGATTGTTAAATAATGCATGCAGTTGAAATAAATAATTCTGAACACGGGGCAAGCTCTGAACAAACACGTTCTTTGCTATTCGCATATGCAGACTTTGAGGTCGTTGTCGGCTGCAATGTATTTCAATTGAAAAGGGAAAAATATTTCGTTACAGGAAAATGTGGACAGAATCACAAGGCTGAGTGTGTTGCCTGTTTTCCAGTATGCGCATGCAAGACTAGACCTACATACGGTTTGCTCTGGTATGTCTGTAATGGAATTATTTCGTTATGAATGACCATATTTAAACCTGTCATACTTTACATTGTGATTGTTTATGTTTCTTGTTGGCATAACACACGATTTTATGATTATTTTAAGAACCTTCAGTTCACTGTATTTCCTGTGACAATACCAGTCGTTTGTTAGTTGTCAAATTGCCAGTCTGTACAGTTTCCACAATTTACAAAACTGTTTAGTTTCCTGTACATGGTAGTGCGCAGGCTTGTCTACGAACCATTCTTCTGAAATTTTGAAATTGGTTTGCATAATTATTTAGCATTATCCTTCATCCCTTACATTAAATACTACCGTCTATATACCAATTTTGCTTCAGTTTGGATATGGATTGTATGATGCTTGGTCAGAGTAATTCCTTCTTACCGTTTGGCCTGTTCCATAATACATGTCAAGTATTCAAACAAATTGGCAAATATGAGCAGGTAAGAGTGCGTAGAAAGGCAACTTGGCAAAAATTGTGGAGTTTCACTTTGTCACTTGACAGGAAACTAAGGAAGTGAAAAGATGGTAGTTCACTTAATTAGTCGCAGGAAATCGAATTGTTTATAATTGTTTATAATTCTATATCCATTATTGCAAATGTTGTTTATAACTTTCCTCCAGTTCGGTTCGCATAGTCATATTTCACTCACAACATGTGCCTCTTGTTTAATTGTGTTTTTGAAGGAGAGTAATAAAGTTGGAGGATTCTTAAAACTTTTTGGAATCGTCCACCGCCTCCTATTGAAGAATGATCGTTCTGTTAAAATAATATTGTGTGCCACATTTATTATCAGAATATTCTGAGAAAATATTATCCATTCATTATCGTCTTTTAAGGAAAAACGCGAAGCAGAGTAAATAATATTTTGTAAGTACATTAGCGTTTGACTGGTTACAGTGGACAAGTATGTGCCCAAAATGTTCATTTTAGTACCTTTGACATTTTAGTACCTGTCATATTTAGAGTTTACACTCGTTAATACTTAAGTGAAGTGGAAGTTCACGGTTAATTTGCGCACTGCGTATGTATGTACTACTACATATGATGCTGGATATCCTATGAACGTGACAGTACAACGTACTGGACTCGTATGGGTACATTCGCCGGCGCGCCGTTATGTACTAACAGTTCGCGTATTCTTTCCATTATTGTTTAAAATTACTATGAAAAATTAGAAAAATAATTTACTATCAAAAATTAATTTCTCAGTTTATGATTACAAATATTTTTCTGTGAATAAAGTTGTTACTGAGAAACATTTTCAATAGTTTTCCTCGCGTAAGAGTGTATGCTTATCACCATTCGATAACATTTCATTTGTTCTTCTGCTTTTCAAGAGACGCCATACATGACATGCAAAACATATGTAGACAGCACTAGTCATTTAATTGTTCATTAAACACAACATATATATAACGTGAAAAACTAATCGCTTTCCTGTTTTCCGTACTGGCCTAGATTTATTATACAAATAGCTAGAATGAAAGTTAATATATGAAACGTTGCGCTGCTCCCGTTTACTTTCTACTGACGCTAAAAAACAATTCAAATCTTAAATCTAAAAGCTAAAAGCGTTGGACTTACTTTAAATAAATAATAGCACATTTAAAAGATGCACATTGTTTCTTTAATAAGATTATTGTTTATCGTTTCGTAATCAGATTAGTTTTCCTACCTCTGTTTGCCAGGAGGGGTGAGGAAATCTCTCTCCCTCAACACACACACACACACACACACACACAAGTTGAACATACAGCGGGGCATTTCAGTGTATTATTAGATTAAGTGAGACTTGAATTAGATAAAAAAGAAACGCATGTTAGGGAGAAAACGGTGTGAAGCACGTAGATTATAAACTCCAAAAACATGACAAATTTAATTTAGAAGATGTTCACTATTAGTCTATCCAGATTACTATATCCACTAGTACTAGAGGAAAAGTACATAAAAACAATGCGAAATCAATGAGAATCAGGTTAGATGATGTCACTACTTTTACTACCCCCTTAGTATTGCGAATGCACTGTACATGTTTCCTTCTGTCGCTTCCAAAGATTTAATCTGTATATTCCGTAAATTAAATTATTATAGGTCTATTAAAATAAACAATACCTATTAAATAAAATTAAAAAAATTGAAAATCCTGTACACGTAAGTAATAGTATGGAAACTATTGCTGCTAACTTGTAGAGTGTAGCTAAGTACGTTAGCTTTAGCGTTGTATAGACACAAAAAATGAACACCGGTTGTATAAGGTGAATAATATACAATGTGAACAGATAAAGTTGGCAGTAAGCCTGCTGCAGTGGGCCACTTGTATCGTAGACTGACATGCGGTAAAACCAGTACCTGATAGCACTCTGTACTCGCGTTTGTATTAATCTGATTACAGACAGTATGGCGATCACTTAACGTTTTGTTATAACACAGTAACAAGAATTATTTGTACTGTTTATGCATACGTGTTCATACGATCTTCTGTATAAGACTAAATTAATCACTTTTCTATTATTAGATCCGTGTATATTTAGTTCTTTCATATCTCTTCCTCTCCCTCCACCCTATTGTTTATGTAGCTAGTCCTAGTTGGATAAACAAAAACAAAGCTACTGGACGTCAGTAATCATGAATCTGTACAAACATTTCTAAGCTGAATTACTGGATACGATGTCTTTAATAAAATTTAATGCACTATTCATGCGGGGAACTTAATCTTAATTTTAAATTATAATTAGCCAATTATTTCTTACTCTACGTTTTTAATTAAGCGATTCTCTTAATATAAATCTAATACTTTATTCCCGCTATTATGTATTGATCATAATACATAATCCCGCTATTATCTGTTCCCAATTTCACCATCGGCCGACCCATATTCCTTCTCCCACAATCCGTCGCACCCTATCTGAACACATATACCTACAATATGTTTCGCAACGATTAGCTGTGCTTAAAGCTCAACTACAATGCTGTCCGTAATCACCATCAGTATCCTGTCTTGGTCTACATTATAGCGAATAATATTTATGATTTTGATTTCTGAGCCTTCTGCAAGGCTCTTTTCCATCTATTCTGGTATTTAGCATCCTCAACCAACAACTGTAGTTGTACCGGTAGGACCGTCATTTGTTATAGTTACATTTGTGTCACTCCCGGACTTTATTTAGTTGGTAGCTTTCGCATATTTTTCACCCATTGTAACAAGTTTATTTTTTTAATTTTATTTGTGACACTTCCATACCCATCTAAGATACAGGAGACATCATACATTCCATGCGGTTAACGAACGATGTGGTTGAAGAATCATACGTTTTTCCGCGAAGAGTGATGTGTATGTGTTGTGACCACGTTATACACAGTAGGCATGTGCGGTAGTTTTCCGTTTGCACACGTTAATCAGGAAATACCTGTTTAACATGAATAAACATTTTTAACGTGTTTCTGTATTGTGTTGAGCATTGCCACACGCGTTCGGCGTTCCTCACTGTCGCATGTCTGAATTCCGCAATCTTGACTAGTTATTGTATTATGGACTTATTGAGCATATTTTTATGGGCACAGTTTCAGTGTTTCTCAATAAGGGCTGCAGTTATGTACTCAAGCGAACAAAATTCTTAAGTTAACGTACTGCAGAAATGTCGTACTGACAAGTTACCATTTACGTTTGTTCATGAAACACCTCCAAAATTGTATGGTTGTTACTCGCTGTTGCCAAAATTTTAAATTTACATAGCGGATAATGAGAAATTCTTTTAATAAAGTCTCATGATGGGAAAACTGCACGTGATTGACATGTGTATAGCTTGCTTAAGTACTGTACTGAGACAGACTGTCTCCTTACATTCTGATCTGGACTCATCTCGACTGCGTATTAGTCTTAATAATATCGGCTTCCAGAATTAAACAAACTGTTGAGATTTTGTTAACTCAGCATCAGAATTTGTAGGCCTAAATAAAACAGGTGACACAAGAAGCGAAGTCTTTCGTGTATGTGTGTATATAGTTTGTAACCGTACGGAGAAAATACGTCACTGTACTGTATGTACGACTCGATCGTACTATGCACGCAGTAGGGCAATGTACTGATTAAGAGATTGAAAAATACGTTTTACTGATAGTACGATTCGAGATGTTACACATTGAAGCTCATTCTTTGTGGAATATGTAACGCCAAATAATTTTAATGCTGAATCTTGGTAAACGTTTTCTGAAATGTACAGAGTGAACCCAAAAGACCTTTAGTCATTGGTGAATTAATACTTCATTGGCATTTTAACAGGATAATTATAATTACATATAAAATTAAAAATTTATTGTACGACATTGAAAAACACTATGCTATTCTGTAAGAGCGTAATTAGTATTATGTTAACTATAATAAGTTAGTTCATCATTCAGGAATGATCGTTCTTCACCTCTCAATACTCACATTGTAGTACATTACAGTAAAGACTGTCTGTGATGTATGTGACACGTTGAATTTCCACCGTCGTAATATTTCAGACACTTTCAGCAACAAACAGAATTTCTACTTTCGTGTTTATATACATTTAGAATAATTTGCGTTCGGGGCAAGTAGGAATCAGGTACACAGTAAAGAAGGTAAATATTTAACCTGCTTTAAAAACAGTAATAACCTTCAGTACGACGGTGATTATTGCAGTGAATAATTTAGTGAAACAGAGGACACGGAAAACATTTTGTAGGGAAAACAAAAATTAGGTTGCGTGGTGTAGTGTAGAATCGACAGTACAGCGACCGGAAGGAAATAGCAATTGCGTAGGAAGAAACGGAGAAGGAGGACTGACTGACAATTATCTGATTACAGTGTTGCCAAGTCATTCAAACCACGTGTATTTACTATAGTTTTATTACAGAACCGTTTTTAAGTTTTCCCCCAGTTTATTGTTTGTTGTTCCTGGAAACAGGTCATTCGTGTCTGAAGGCCGGTACTATTCTGGCTGTGCATTTACGGTTGCTGCTAGCGCAGTGAGTGGTTTACAAAGCTCCCCGTCGTAAATCATCGACTTGGTGAATCAGTCCCGCGATGGAATTCATTTGTAGTCACCGTTTTTTGTATTAAAATAGTTTCTTAAATTATATATATATATATATATATATATATAATTTATTGTACGTCGCTGCTAATCTAATACGCGGTCGAGATGGGTCCACATCAGAATGTAAGGAGATAATCTGTCTCAGTACAGTACTTAAGCAAGCTATACACATGTCAGTCACGTACAGTTTTCTCATCACGAGACTTTATTAAAAGAATTTCTCATTATCCGCTATGTAAATTTAAAATTTTGGCAACAGCGAAACAACAGTACACAATTTTAGACGCGTTTCATAAACAAACGTAAATGGTAACTTGTCATTCACTTTTATTATACGCGTATAACTCGTTTGAATCAGTATAATTTCAATACCTAAACACTGCAGGATCTTTACGGCAGCTTTATTTTGTTGCAAAGTATATTGTAGTAAGCAAAAACTAAAAAACGAAGCAAAAAAGTTTTGTTTATATTTCATTTTATTCCGATAGATTGTTGTGACTTTCTTTGCCACCCTCAGGTGTGACGTCTTTGTTTAATCAACCACGAATAAAGTAAGTTTACAAACTATTCTGGCAGGAAACCACCAAAGGCCGTTGTGAGTTTCATCCCTAACTACGTTATGGTCCGCTTTTATCCGCATCTCTAGCCAAGATTAGAAGCGCATTTTGTCGTCGTTTGTCACTTCTTCCTTATTCTGGTGTACCAGACTGTGGCAAACGCGCGAGCCTCATCGCATACTTTTACCTTAAAATCGCTCTGTTTCGTAGCTTTCATTCTATATTTTCGGCGTTTTGTTATTTACAGTAATTATTTTTCTTAGAGCTGTGAAAACCCGTAAAGAATGACGTTTATGACTGAAATATTTACAGCTTACTTGCTTTTCTTTATCAGTTGTAGTTGTATTAACTTTCAGTGACATATGTTTATGTTTATTAATGTTGTTTCATAACAGGTTGAAACTCAATTCTTATCATTACTTGTACTCGTCACTTGATAATTAGTTGTGAATTAGTGACCTCTAATTAAATTTTCATAAAAGCTGGTAAAATACTGCTCTCTACGTTAGAAAAATGATGATAATGGTGAAAACACTCCGACCATAACCTCTGGAAAGATGGAAAATATGGATATGTTTCTTTCGTGCCAGTTCGTGTTTATGATAAGAGTACTGCATTGTTCCAAGCCGAACCATTTGTGCATTCTGCTTCCTCGAAACCTTTTCCACCGTCGAGTAGACATCATTCAGTTTTAATGAATACGCAAAGTAATTTTGGAGTAGCAATAAGAACAAAACTGAAGCTCATACATTTCGTATTTATACGCACGTACATAATACATAAGACGTTCACACCAGCATATAGGCTACATTGAAAAATAAACACATACACACAAACAGTAATATCTATATACACAGTACGCCTAGCTGATTTGGTAACATAAGAAGATGGTTAGCTTCATGTATTATCATACATCAGAACGTGTCAAATTCAGACTCGTGACATAAGTGGTGAATACCTGAAAGAAGATGCGGAAATCCGAAGTGGCACATATAAGACTTTACCCAGCAGTAGAGCAAACAGGACTGAAATGTCCGCTTCGTGATATGATAAGGTATGGAAACGAGAGGAGTATAATAGACGTAAAGAACTACTTCTAGTATTATCTTTTCGTATTATATCATATAGTAAACATGAAAAATATATACATAATAGGTCCATAAAAAATATGTTAGACACAAAAGTGCCATACACGCAATAAAGGAAAACATGAGAAGAGATACATGATGTATGAAACCACGACCAGTTCTTGGCATTTTTTGTTACAAGCTGATGATGGTGACGTTCTCCGACTGATTAGTAATACATACAGCATAGCGGTAAGATAACCATTAAGTTTCGCTTAGATAAACAGTGCAAATTTCGTTTGGTGGGTGTACGTAGATAGGCTTCCACACGCGGCAGATGTATTAACACGTGGTATTGTTAATAAAGCTGTTTCGGTTTTTGTATCAACGATTTCCTTTAATCGTTCCGTCATTGACCCCAATCGATATTTAGCCATGGGCGTTTCCAATAACAAAAATTAACTCGTTCTGCTTCATTTTTAAGTGTAAATATATTCATTAACAGAAACAAATGTATCATCTGAGAGTTCTCTTTTTGTCAAAGAGAATCTGTTTATTACTTTTTTGTAAGTTAAGTGATCCTACGAGTTAACATACGTTGTAGAGAGAAATGAAACAACGGGCAGTATTTTGTAAATGATTGGTTATACCGATGCACATGCAAATCATGTCTTTAAAATTTTATTCAAGGTCCAAGCCTATTTTTAAAAATCATAATAACGGAATATGTCATACAATGTGTGTATAAAGTATAACAAACTCTCAGAAATCAATTGACAGTGTTTTTTTATTTGACATATGGGTATCTAATGTAAATAAGGTTTACGCTGTATTTATTTGTGTGTATATGTAGCTGTTTACAACTCTGCGTCCGTGTTGTTATTTCGAGAAACATTATTTACTACCGTGTACGCAATTAGCGTTTACACACAGAGAATGTATATTCCGTAAAGTTTACAAACTGTTTATCAGTGTAATAATAAACGGTACCCTTACCGATATCCCTCTCGGTTTCACATCTTCCTCCATCCACATGGTAATGCGTTCTTCTTCACGGACGTCTCCACTGTACCATTCATTCATTAGTCCTGCATCTCCTAAGTGGAGCATAGGGCATCAATGAACTTCCGCCACCGGACTCTGTTCCGCGCCATCGTCTTGATCTCGGGCCAGGTCTTCCCTCCTTTCTCCATCCCTTCCGCTATTACACTCCTCCTCCATGTGTTCCTTGGTCTGCCTCTTCTCCTGCTACCTTGAGGGTTCCATTCCAGGGCTTGTCTTGCTATGTTGTCTCTATCTCGTCGTAATGTATGCCCAATCCACTTCCATTTCCTACGACGCATCTCAATGTCAATGGGTGTTTGATGGGTTCTTCTCCACAGCTCTTCATTGGAGATAACTTGTGGCCACCATATCCTCAGGATATTCCGCAAACTTCTGTTCACGAATGTTTGGAGTCTGCTAATCAGTCGTTTGTTAGTCTTCCAAGTTTCACACCCACAGAGCAGTACCGACTTGACATTTGTATTGAAGATGCGTAGTTTGGTATTGGTGTTAAGTTCCCTTGATTTCCAGATTGGTCTCAGCATTGCAAATGCTCCTTTAGCCTTATCTATTCTATTTCCTATATCCTCTATGGTTCCTCCCTCCGTGGTGACCATACTTCCCAGGTAACAAAACTGTTTGACTTGTTCGATCTCTTGGTTTCCTAAAAATAATAGTGCCTTATTGCGGTTATTATAACGCATCTCCTTGGTTCTCCACTGTACCAAGTGTTTGGAAATTTCCTCTTGACAATACATACAGAAGCTCGTCATTATTGTTACGAGACGGGCAACACTATTTCTGGTACGCGGTACACTCTCATATCCAGATATACCTAAGGTGCCGGTTTACTTTATCGAACGGGCAGCACCGTTGCTAGTTTGTAGTAGCATGTTATTTTTAAATGATCGTTAAAGCAGTCTGAACGTTAATGATCAAAGCAGTCTGAACGTCATTTATTTTTAAATTATCGTTAACTTAACTAGTTTTTTAAGTTATGTTATTAGAGAATAATGAAAATAAAATATACCAATCTATACCGAAGATATACGATATACTAAAATCTTTACATGGTTTACGTAGTTACACGAAATCTTGGTACGTAGTTTTCCAGATCTATTTATTAACGAAACAAAGCGAAGCGGAAATGGCGTGAAATATTAACGTAATTTGACGAATTATTGTATCTATATTTTGACTTTTTATTGACACGAATATTAAACACATTACCATTTGAATGTGACATAATACACCATTTTCAACATTTTGAAACTGAAGAAATGATTACTTTGCGGTACGAAGTTTGCCGACCTTGGAGGAAATAAGAAATTTTGGTTAAGAAACATCAGAGAATGTATGAACAAGGACGTAAGTGCTCTGAAATAATTTTCAATACCGTCTTGCTTGTTACGATTCTCATGTCTTCCTAAGTTTATTCGTGCGGTTTAAAATTTTTTAATTAAAATGACTTTACTTGCGTCAGTTGGTCTATTTCGTTCCATTCTCTCATGATGTTCAATCCATTTTTTTCTTCTTAAACAAATTCTTGTCATCAAAAGTATTTTTTCCAAGTTATTCAATGCCTTAGATTTATCTTATCATTTTCGTGTGTGTATTCGCTTCACCTCTAAGTCAGTTTAGAAATTTTACGTTTTTACGCTTGTAGGACTTTCCTTATTTCTAATAGCTTTGTTGTAATCAAGTTTTACTGCCGTGCATAACTTATAATAAATTGTAATGGCGTTTCTTTTCTTCTTTATCTTCTAACATTTCCACAAACACGACTGAGATAGTTCATTTTGAGTTCTAGTTTTTTCAATAGAATGTCATTTCCCTAGAAACAGTAGAGTTGGAAGATCATTGCTTCACCGGTTTTTCCACAGGAAACGTTGAACGTATTTTTTATGTTAATATTGAAACGTAGTTACTAACGTTCCTGAATGGACGAATTGTGCAATTTTAAAGGAAAATTTTATTATCCTGGTAAACGCCATTGGTGAAAGGCTGTCTGAGTAAATAGTCTGTTTTTTCCTGAGCTTATTGTTCCTATTACAGTGTATTCTAGTAGTAGTTTGTTCTGATTGTGATAGACTGGTTACGCGTGAAGGACGCCGACAACAGTAGGAAAGTGAAGTGCCTTGACGAGTGGTTGACACGAGCCAGGGTCTCTTGCACTCTCTCGGCTACTGCCACGGCTGCTGCTGCTGCTGCTGCTGCTGCTGCTGCTGCTGCTGCTGCTACTACTACTACTACTACTACTACTACTACTACTACTACTACTACTACTACTACTGCTGCTGCTGCTGCTGCTGCTGCTGCTGCTGCTGCTGCTGCTGCTGCCGCTACTACTACTGTTGCTGTAACTTATACATATACTAATTTATGTGTAATTTTGTTGCAGGTAAGCGAGAAGAGAATGATGTGCGAAGTAAACTACGTATAACGCAATAATGGGAATCACTAATCACTAAGGTAACTTTCGTGTTATGTGGCACAGGATCTGACACTGAATTGCATGTCGTTTATGATATTGTGGAGCTACTTGACAGACGAAAAGTTCTGGAGGAGAGTTTGCATTTCTTTTACATAATCAGAACAATTCGTTTACAGTGAAAAGTAATATTTCTTAGTTTTACTAACGGGGTCTTTGTATTGTTCACGGGTGGTGTAAACTATGGTATGTAGGCACTATTACCTGTGGTGGATATATGGTATGTTCTAATTGTTGCTAACAGCCAAGTCGTTCAACTGTCCTGTCATTGTGCTAATATGTTTGGAGGGTATAGTTATGAACACATAACGTTCTTTCGAGAAAATAACACAATACTCATCTTAGCTATTTTTATCACCTATTACGCGTTGTTGCATACCATCAGGTTTATGTGAAGTCCAGCATTTCTGGTACACTTGAACGGTAGATTTAAATTGCGTTGTTGTCATCTACATTAACTTCACGTGGTCTACTGCATCTTCGTAAGCGTCAGGATTCAGGTTTACCATATGTATCCTAAAGTTCTGCCGTTATCGATTTCATTCGTCTAGCTAATAATCTATATTTATCCAGTTTCGTTCTTTATTGTCTGTAGGACATAGCTTTATTTTCTCACCGCCTCTCCACTACCATAGCCACTTAGGAATATGCTCAGAGTTTCGATAGAATGTGTTTCCTTACAGCTGCTTAGTTGTCGGTATCTAGCTGCTTTTGTTGTCGTCCACTAGTGATTATGTTTTGTTATGTAGTTCACCTATATCGTAATTCCTTATCAATACAGGTATGATCATTGCTTGGAGTTGCTGCTGCTGCTGCGCATTAACCGTCGACCCCAGTAGCCATCTCTAAAACCCAGCATTTTAAGGGGAAGTAAATACTGGAAGCGTTTTCTCTCCTTTAAAATCTCTAAAGAAAAATCCCGTAACTTGCAGAAATGTGCCTGACACCCGTCCAAGACGGATACCTTAAAATCTTCTTCTTCACTTCACGGAGTAAGCACATTACCTGTTCTGTCTTCACAGTATCTCTCATATGGAACTTGCTCTCGGTCTTCCCACGTCCATGTCCCAAAGGGGTATACTTATAGACTACTTTAGCTAACCGCCTATCCTCAATTCTGTATAGATATTGTGATCATTCTATGTGGCATTTCTGAATTGTATCGTTTATTGAGAACACCCGTAGATCATTTCTAATGAGCGCAAACGGTCTAGCTTTTGTTCTTCTCAGAAATCTTATTTCTGAACTTTACATCTTGCAAAAATGGAATGATGCGTGTATGCAATGTGCATGTCTGTCACGAATTGATTTTCCTGCCGGACAGTCTCCACTCCATAACTGATAAAGGATGGAGTGCGTTCCTTTATTATAGCCACTATAAATATACTGAGCTGTTACAAAACATTGGCCGTTTTTCTGTTTATTTTTATTGTATTATAGTTGTTATGCATTATGTTATAAACCTCAATCTGTGTTTCTTATTTAGATAAGAGCGTTAAAAATACAGTTTCAATCATGTCCTTGAAGTGCCGGAACTGGTGACCCGTCTCCCTGACTGACTATTTTAACACATCTATAAATTATTTTATAATTGGGTGCATTTGATGCTTACTAAAAAAAAATAAGTTTCTTAAGAATGATATTTCTTTGTATAGGCTACATAATAAACGGCGAGAGGTCACCATGGTTGATAACGAAACAACTGAACCCGTGCTAATTCGTAACTGACATTTATTTCCTTTCCTGTTGTTTATTTATTTTTTATCAATTAAAGTTGTGATTGTTCAGTCAGGATATTATGTTTTCTTATGAATTTTTTTCGTTTCCTGTAGACTTGTAAGTGTATTACTGTTTTAAAGTCACACAAACAAAATAAGCAAACGTAACGGAGCAAGATTATTAAGTAATCACTGCACCGGCATTATTAACTGTTTTGCTTAATTTTGTCATAATGGACATTCGTAATGTTTCCTGCATTTTATGGAGTGTGATGAAGTTATGAGGCTTTCTTTAATATATAAATTAGATTGAATTATAACAAGCGTAATTCATTTTATTTGTGTGTTTCGTGTAGGGGGGTAACGGAAAGGTTTGTTTATTATTAGTTTATGTGCGTATACCTAAGATTAATTAACTTATTAAATCTGTATTTTTTAATTTCTACGTCGTTTCCTTTATAGTCTCTTGCCTTTCTTAGAGAAGAAAGTGGTTTTTTATCTTAATGGTACAGTAGGGCATTTGCAAGTAGATGTCCATTATTACCTAAAATGTGCCGGTATCACGTCATTGAATTTCAATTAGGAATTCTGAACACAGGAATTAGTTTATTCTAAGCGTGTCAGCAAATATTTTTATAAACTACGACTAACGACGGAATACAGCAACTTTTAGGTACCAAAGTTTTTGTTTTGTTTGATAAATTATGTAAAAAAAGTCACTTATTAAAAAAACGTACAGTATGTAAGCGAGTTAGTGATGAAGGGTAAATTTCGTTGAATAAACTTCTCTCTAAAATCGTTATAAATAATATTTTACGAGCGATAAACTATACAATTCTGTTAACAAAAATGTTCTGTAATATTTCTCAATCTAAACTGTATATACGTAATGAAATAAAGTAAATAAATTGCTTTCTGTTGGGTAAGTAAGAGACTGATTTTCGGTTGATTTTATTCTTTTATGGAATTTTTGTAGCTCAGTGGCAAAACTGTAACCCTCCGACTTTATATTGTATGACACAAACAAAATTAATTCTATTCTGCCTTACTGTACTGAGGCGATAAATGGGTTGTACGTGTTAGTCGAATACAATGTTCATTCTTATTGATGGATGCAATATCTGTTTTTTTTTCTTCTCACAGAAAATACATCATTTGGTGTAATGTAATTCTTCAACATATTGCTAAAAATACCGTTATGTGTAAAGTTATATTGTACCTTGTTGTACAGAAATATTTTTTATTCACCAGTAGCATAATTTTTACGATTTTATCATGCTACATGGTGTTTATAGGCTAGGAGCGTTTCTGTCTCCAGCACGAACAAATGCAGTAGGAGTAACCGAGTGTGTGTGTGTGTGTGTGTGTGTGTGTGTGTACATATATATTCGTAATGGTGATTTGATGTTGCGATCTCCTAGTCGAATCATCCAAACCCTTGAAAAGATGTAAACAGATCTCTCTGTTTTCATAGTGTTATGGTACTAGGACAATTTTAAAGGAAGACCACCTTTGGGATTTATGGCTCAGGTTATGCAGGACATGGACTGTGATTAATAACAAGAATTAAACACGAAGACGAACAACAGAGGAGATTTAAACATAATTAATGCGGTCCAAGTCACTGTATGATAATGATATAATTTACCTTATAATTTCCGTCAAGTGACTTCTAGCGTAATTTGAGCTGGGTTACGCGTTTCAGGCCATATGACCCATCATCAGACCTTCACTCCAAAGAAGCTCGTTATAAATTAAAACTATGGCCGATATGTTGATGACACTTTCCTGATTTTTAATGGTACTCTACGCCAAATCAGTAATCTTAAAAACCATATGAATACTGTTACTCACAATATTCAGTTTACTATGGAAACTGAAACCAACAATGAACTCAACTTTCTCGATCTTACCGTCACTAGGCGACTTAACAACTTAAACTTTAAAATTTACAGAAAGCCTACCACCACAGACGTGACCATACATGCAGACTCACACCGCCCTTTCTCTCAAAAACTAGCGGCCTACAACAGTTTCATTCACAGGCTTTTGATGGTCCCCCTAAATAATGATGATTTCGAGAGTGAACTCAACATAAACACATAGCTATGGCCAACGGCTATGAGTGCCAAATGATTGACAACATCCTTAAAAAACACAAAGCCCGTCGTTCCAGACAGACACAAGATAATACACCTAATAACAAATTCATCTCAACAACATACACCGAGCTGATGCCTAAGATCCTAACATCCACCTTAAGTAAAATAGGTTACACCGTTACCTTTAAAACAAATAACCGTCTACGGAACTTGGTTCGTCCAGTCGTTCAGACCAACACTGAATCCAAAACCGGTGTTTACAAGCTTATATGCGACGATTGTGACCGTTTTTATATCGGCCAAACGGGTAGACCTTTTATCAAACGATTCCGTGAACACACACCACACAGCCACTTTAACAGGGGTGATTTTTCCCTAGAAAATATTAAATCTAATTTTACACGGCATCTAATTTCAAGCAATCATTCATATACCAATTTCAACGCTAACCTTATACCTCTATATTATTGTAGTAAGGGCCGTTACATGGATGCACTCGAAGAATTCGAGATATATAGAGGTCATAATAACCCCGATATATGTGACGACATACTCAATGATAAACTCAACTTCAGGTCCAACCCACTGTATGATACCGCGCTGCGATCGCTTAAAGATAAAACTAAATAATAGTGCCCATCGACACAGTCTTGACATGCTACACGCGGTGCACCGTGTTGGTTACTAGTACGCTTATAATATGTTCATTCATTGTATTTTACGTATTTATTTATTGTGTGTTTGTTTTAATATGGATTTTAATTTATAACGAGCTCGTTTGGAGTGAAGGTCTGAAGATGGGTCATATGGCCTGAAACGCGTAACCCAGCTCAAATTACGCTAGAAGTCACTTGACGGAAATTATAAGGTAAATTATATCAACAGAGAAGAGTTGAGAGCTGCTGCCAACCAGCCTGTGGGCTGCTAACCGGAAGAGAGACAGAGGTACTAGGGTAACAATACAGTATTTATTAACTTTTTCTGTGTCGACAACAAATCACACACTTTGAAACAGTTCCCTAAATAATATGCATTCCTATAGGTATATATTCTGTGGAGTCCGACTCAAACTTCTCTAGAACTTCATGTAATTTCTACCCTGTCTTGATTCAGACGCAAAATATAAGGAAACAAGAAAATTTATAATAATAAAATATTCTACGTAAACGCAAAATTTTTTAGCTACTTGAAAAATTTCCTGTATTATTCTCGCAGAGTTGAGGAAGACAGGAAGGTAAAGCCAGTTTAAATTCAGTTTATGTAAGACTTACTGTCAGCTTATGCAGCCCGTGTAGTCATTTCGCAGAAATCTATATAAAAGATATATTAAAACGTACAGCCTAAAATAAACACATTTAGCTTCCATTTAATTACAATTTTTATTTTATGCATTTCGCAAACTCTCAAAATTATAAAAACGCAGTTATTAGACTTTAGCTAAAGGTAGTGATTAGTTTCGTCAAAGAGAATCTGATGAATCAAGTTTTACTTTAGTAACCTTACGTTAAAATTAACAAATTAAAATTACCAAACTCTCAAAATTATAAAAACGCAGTTATTAGACTTTAGCTAAAGGTAGTGATTAGTTTCGTCAAAGAGAATCTGATGAATCAAGTTTTACTTTAGTAACCTTACGTTAAATCGTAAAGTAAATTGGCAAAAGACATAAGTTTTCAAAAAGTGAGTGACTTGTAAGCATAGCAAAATGTGAATGAGTCCCAAAAAATGTGAAGTGTGTGTGTGTGTGTGTGTGTGTGTGTGTGTGTGTGTGTGTGTGTGTGTGTGTGTGTGTGTGTGTGTGTGTGTGTGTGTGTGTGTGTGTGTGTGTGTGTGTGTGTGTGTGTGTGTGTGTGTGTGTGTGTGTGTGTGTGTGTGTGTGTGTGTGTGTGTGGCATATTCGACGATACGCGAATGTAACAAAACTAATGAAGACAGACATTAAAAGCAAAAGAAGGAAAACAATGCGTAAGAAAAGAGGGAGAAGAATATGATTAAGTAAAGGGGACAGAAAAATAAAAATGCATCTCAGTGCAGCTCATAGATAAATAAAAAATAAAAAATTGGATTTCAAAATAACACAGGAAAATCAGGAAGGAACTGGAACAAACTGGTACTAGGTGTACTTGGCAACGAGCTAAAGAAAGCACACGACAGGACGCAGTGTAGAGAATCTGTTGAAGTCCTCTGCTCCTTAGTTCAGTAAAGTGCGCGCGCTCGCGTGTTTGTCTATGTTATTGATATAAGTTGAAACTGTGCCAAATTAACGAAAATAAACCAAATTGAATTTAAAAAGAGGATTAGACGAGAGCTAAGGACGTTTACTTTAAGATGTTTTTTTTTTCAAATTTATGTATTCCATAAAAACTTACTACCGTATTTACCGAACCATAAATAACCACGGTGTTCTTTACAAACAGGTGTCTCAATGGCTTGCGAAGTGGAGCCACCGAATTCCAAACGATTCTAACTGTCCTCGTTCACATCTTCCGAAAATTTTATATATAACGTTTCTTGTGAATGTTTCATAGTCTTTGCCGTTGACGTTGTTTATTATATTTTGATTTCGTATTTTGCACCGGCATCCTTTCGTTAAAAATCACAAAACTTACTTTTTGACTCTCTTGGTCTCAAAACAAATTTCATAGACCTAAGTATTCACCAATAGTTCTCTAATTATTAAATACGTGTTTGTACATATACTGAGCCGTAAATTGTGCAGTTTGCCTAAATTTTACTTCCTGCTGTTTGTATTGTTGGTAAAGCTCGATGCTTACAGCATTCATTCACGAAGAACCTATTGTGAGTTCACTCAACTACACCTCCCTTCTCTGAGAGTAAATAATACAGCAGTATAGGTGGACATGATGATTTTAGCTGTAAACAGTGGTATACATACACACCCAACTTCTCTTCCTTAAGGTGGAGTTCACCCACGTGGTGAGTTCTATGAGTAGTCTACACAATGTGCCCCTTATAAAGATGAATGATGTGAAACAGGTATCTGGGCATTTGAATATTCCCGCACTTGGAAAGTCCGTCTGGCAAGGACTATAAACGACAACTGGGATAGGAGTTTTTTTTTTAATCAAGAAACATAAGTAAACAAGGGATTATGTAGATTACGTTAATATAGCCTAAATATAAATTTCTCATAATCTCGTCATTTGCTGTCTCTTAGACCAGCCTGTGGTCTATAAAGAATGAAGCAACGCTTTGTGCGATAGCCTCATTAAACGTACACGAAAGGATCAGTATAAGCTACACATATTTTAGTTTTCGAAGGTTGTATCATATTTTATTTGGTACATAATTAACCAAATAATAATAATAATATCTTCTTCAACAAGGATTAAACCAAAAATGTTTTTTTCCGCTCCCAAGCAGATAAATTACAGTTCACTCCAATGCAATAACAATAATAATATGATGGGCCCAAAGTGCTTGTTTACTGACGACACTATCCAAATGGAGGGAACATTGGGCAGCTCTTGCCATGTAACTAGGTTGATTTGGGTCGTTGGACACCTCTAAAATCATTTACATTTAATATTATGAATTCTTATATACCATTTGGCAAAAAATGTTAAACAGACCAAATACAGGTCTTCATGAATACACAGCTACATTAATAAACAGGACTACAGGTCTCCATGCTATATATATTTATATTTATTTTATTGTAACATGAAGTTACCATTCAGCCATTTATTTTATTTCTTAAATAGATTTAATAAAAATCTTTTTTCTCAGTCTCATCAGTATTAATATTTGTTTATTTCGTACTGTGGTGGTTTTTAAATATATTTATTTTACTTATCAATTTTATTTTATAATTACATTGTAAAATTAACAAATACTTGTACAGCCTATAGTCCAGTTCCCGTGTTCTCTAATTTTTTTATAGATTAAATATTTGTTAGATTAATATTTAAAATATTTATTTTTGTTAAAAATATTTGTTAACTTTTTTAATAGAATGTTATATTTGTTTAGTATTGAGTATATTACCCAGTGGACGGGCGGAGGTGGGGGAGTAAGGGAGAAGGAGAAGCAATGTGTAATTGATCAGTTTGACAGCTGTGTAATGCGGTATGTGTGTTGGGATTAAATAAGGATTAAGTGCATTCCAGTGGCAGATACCCCTGGTCTGTCAGTTAATTATGAATAAACAAACAAACGAACGTGTGGTCAGTTCATTAGTTGAGGTAGTCGCTGTCACTCACCGGCTTTGCATTCAGTAGGATTAAACTCCGTTAGATGAAAACAGGATTATAAACTGTGGTGCCGAATGTGGAAACTTACGAAAACCGTGATCGTTGTGGAAGCTGTCGTACGAATTTTGTTTGACATTGTCTGCAGGACAAATTGTATTCTTAACTGTTTTTCCTGTCCACGGACTCGGAGTTAATAATTTTTAATGCCAGTGGAACGAAATTTGTTGGTGTGTCTATACTTTATTTCTATACATAATTGTTGTAAGACACTCTCGAATCAGTCTATGTTCGTTGTTAAAGATTAAATTGAAAAACATATTGCTAAAATGTTTTCCATAAAATTATATTTCCATAAAATATAAACGAAACTATAAACATGACTAAACAATACACATCGCGTTCTAGAAATACAATCGTTTGGTGACGATTAGAGATGGGACAGTCAACAGGATTCCGCGGTCAGTTATCTCAAAGTATATAGTCCTTTCAATAGTTAATACTACCAAATGCAAATACTAATTTGTCTTCTAACTCTGCACACTCACATGTTCTTTCCTCTCGACAAAAGTTTTGTATGTGTATTTTTGTATGAAACTTAGAAATTTGAACTTATTTTTTTCTGTCACCTACTCTTTTAAAATTACGGTAATGTTTTTGAGTGATTAAATTTAGATTTTAATGTTTTTTATATATTATTATTGTTCTTTCAATAAAAAATTAATAAATAAAAGTAGTTTATTTAATCTCAAATAAACTGTTATTAACTATTCTGAATAGTGCTGCTGTCTGTGAGATCCCCATGAAATTGATAGAACCTTCTGCCGTTTTGAGTTTGTCCGTAATGGATTGTGGTGTTTACGTGAGACAGCAGCTTAAAGGAAGAATACTGTATTATGATAACAGTGTTTATAAACTTGTAATATATTAGCGTGTGTAAATTAATGTAATTATACGTTTCAGAATAGTTTTTTTTTTTTTTTTTTTTTTTTTTTTACGGGGGAGGAAAAATGCATTATGCACCATCAGGAGACACCCGTCTGGTCTCCCGGTGTGTGGGACTCGCACCCACTAAAAAACCTCCACTTTACAGGCAGGGAACCCCCCTGGAACAACTATTCGTATGGCTTCAGGGTGGCACCTCGTATTGCGCCTACAAGGCTTCTACAGCTTTATCTATATCATCGACCTGTGAGACGGTCCAGTTCAGGCTTCTTTTGCCGCAGGACCATCCTCACGAAGGTCACAACCATGTCCCAGTTCTCTTTGCTGTTGAGCATGACGTCTATGATGTTATCAGGCGTCATGGGGCCAATCTCCGATTCGAGCCCTCGCCTCTCCAGCACCCACCGTTGACACTCGAAAAAAGTATGATGAGCGTCATCAGAGTCTGAGTCGCCATACACGCACGACGGATCCTCCATCTTACCCATCCTTCGCAGGTATGCACAGAAATAACCATGCCCTGTCAGGAATTGAGTAAGGTAATAATCTACCTCGCCGTGCGTTCTGTCCACCCATTCAGGGAGGTTCCCAATCAGCCTCGCCGTCCACCTAGCTCGACTCTCCTGCTCCCATCGTAGTTGCCAGCTCCGCATGGAGTGTGCCCTGGCCACTGCTCTTGCTTCTACAAACCCCAAGTCTTCCTTGGTTGTGTAGACCCTCCTTCTCTCCTCAGCCATCAGATCTATTGGCATTACTCCAGCGACGACCAACACTGCTGGTTCCGACACCGTTCTGTAGGAGCTTGCAATCCGAAGTGCTCCTCTTCGTTGTACCGCGGCCATCTGCTTGCGGTATTTTTCTTGCTTCAGTGCGTCGGCCCAGACCTCGCATCCGTAGAGGAGAATCGAGTTTGTCACCGACATCAGCAGTCGCCGTCTTCCTGCAGCTGGGCCTCCGACATTTGCCATTAGTCTGCTTAGCACAGCAACGACCTTAGCGGCTTTCTCCGAGGAACATCGAATTTGCTCCCAGTAGGAAAGCTTAGTATCCAGGTGCACCCCTAGATACTTCACCGCTGGCTTTGATATTATCGCCTTTTCCCCCACCACGAACTGTGTGATTGTGGGTATACGTCGACGAGTGAGCAGCACAATCTCTGTCTTCTCCGTCGCAAGGCTTAGATCGTGTTCGTCCATCCAGTTGCGGACCCTGCGCATGACCTGGTTCAGCATGCGCTGCGCCTCCTCTGCGTCTCTCGCGGTGATCACGGCAGCCACGTCATCAGCATATGCTACCAGAAAGGTATCATCTGGCATCTCCATCCGGAGGATTCCATCATAGATTCAGAATAGTTTAGAAGGTATGTAAGTAGCTGTAATACATTTTGTTATTTTTGTGGTGAACTAACATTGAAGTCACAAAAACATAACTCATCCCTGTTGTGAAAAATCCTGTGAACTGTACTTTGGATGCGAAGTAGGAGACCAAGGTAAGCCTTGAGCTCCTGAAATATGTTGTGGCACATGCGCAAGCAATTTAAGAAGTTGGCTTGAGGTACACGACCATCAATACCATTTGTCGTGCCTATGATATGGAGAGAGCAGAAAAACCATGTTATAGATTGTTAGTTTTGCTTTCCTAATGTGAAAGGTTGTTCTGCTAAATCAAAGCACACGATTAACTATCCGGATTTAGATTCTGCATTACGACCTGTGCTACATGATGAAAATCTTCCGATTCCTATTCCTTCAGCAACCTGAAGACTTAGTGAAGATGAAGATGATAATAACGAACAAGGTGACAGCGACTGAAATAACTTTCACCTGCCGTGTCGTCTACAGAGGTTTCTAAATCAAGAAGAATTGCATGCTTTTATGAGAGACCTAACCTCTCAAAAGCCTAGTCAAAGCTACTAGGATCTCGTTTACAAGCTTGGAATATTCTGGATAAAAATTTAACAGTGATCTCAAGTCGACAAAGACAAGCAGATTTTGAACAATTTTTTCTTCCAGCGGCAATGTAGTGTACTGTTGCAATGTGTATGATTTTGGTAGATTCACATTCCATCGTTTATTGATTCTTTAAAGTTGAGTTTAAAAGCGGTACTTTTACACAACTATAACGTCTACCCTTCAGTGCCCTTGACCCAATCTGTGAACATGAAGGAGTCATATAAATATGCACCAGTTGTTAAGTTTAGTGGACTACAAAAGCACAAATAGCATATATGTGGCGATTTAAAACTGATAGGGCTTTTACTAGGAGTGGGGTGTTTTTATCGGATCACAATTAAAAGCAATGCTGAAAGATGAAGAATTTGAAACTAAATGAAATAACTTAGAGGAAAGAGCTTGGGCTTCATAAAATCTGTCTGCAACAAGTTTCTTGGAAAAAAAGTCAGTAATTAAGCCTACTAATAACTAAACGAACTAATCGAAGGTTACGAAAAAGTTAATTGGTACTTGTCATTAAAATAGCATTTCTTCACTCACGTCTGGATTTTCCTTCAAATTTGGGTACAGTAAGTGACGAATATGGTGAAAGGTATCATCAAAGCGTCGCCATCATAGAAAAGAGATAACGCCAGGGAAGTGGAACGCACATTGCATGCGGAATATTGTTGGAACACCGTAAGAGATACTCCAGAAGATGTCGATAAAAGGTCATCTTAATGTGGTGATGGTAACTTAATAATCATTATATCCTTTGGACTAACGTAACTTAAATGAAAGCGAAAAGAGTAAAACGTATTCATCATTCCAGAAAAACTATACGTGATACAGCTGTTCCGATTGTAGATTCGAATTCAACACAAAAAGTTTAATAAAATTCACCTGATTTCATCAAAAAAACAGAAAGTCGGTTTGAATTTGTTGTCGAGTGCAATTTGAACTTCCAATTATAGAAAGAAGAATAAGGGAGAATACATGATACAGTAGATGTGAATCACGATATACTAGGCCTACTGTCTATTGCTTCTTAGGGTCCAAGCCGATTGCATAATGCGCATTCTCACAGACCTTGTATGTGATTTACAAATGGCCAATTTCAGAGTGAATGCCCAACAGTAATCATTTAAATAAGGTTAAGGAGTATTTGTAAGATTTTCGGCAACAAAACGTGAACACAGACATGAATTATACTCGGAGCTTCCACAATTCTTGCGCGACTGTCGAGAGTATTGACCCGAACTGAAGTCTTAGCACTATAAGGTATATATCAATGAGGTTGCTTTGTTATCTGTGACAATCGAAACACCACTGGTGGACAGTTTTTTTTTTTTTTCTTATGATACACTTTTTCAGTTGTAAACAGTTTCTGTATAACGGATGCAGACGTTTTCGTAGCTTTACAAGGATCGAGTAAGTACTGAAGTCAGATTTCAAACAAAATGTTAACGCAGTAAAGTGAGTAACAACAGTAAGACTATAAACGTGTGCGCTACTTACCGTGATGGTGTAATCGGGTTATAAACTTTTACCGACTCACTGTTGCACGCTATTCTTCACAGTAACGTATTCATAATTGTATTCCAAAGAAGTACGTACATATTGTATATGCGTGTGTTTTTGGTCTACTTTTGTATGAACATGTACAGCCAGTTCGTTATAAATATCTAGTCAGTTTAACATTTCACTAAGTAAATCAAATTGCTGCAGTCTAGTTTACTTTAGTTTTGCACATCATGCAGTTATAATAACTTGCCATGTCTTTCACTTAATTTCCTCAGTTATGAAAGCTTATAGCGTAACATGTAGTTAAAAAACAGCTTTCGTGGCTTTCGGTTTTAACTCTTTGCGGTGAAACGAGATTGGCACATGCTTATATAATATACGTACACAAAATTTTTGATTTTAATAGTGCTTGTCCCAAACGTATTCTCTTTTTTTAAGTGTTTAGGAAACAAAGGGGTTAGACATTAATAAGACCGTAATAAAACGTGGCCGTATTCAGATACTCTGTATCTGAGCTGCAGTAAGTATATTCTTCATAGCTATAGTAAAATGCAAAGATAACAGATGAGAGTGCAACGAGAAGCAAGAAAGGCACAAGGCCTACCTGTGGTAGACAGGAATGCGAGACAGATAAACAGGGGCGGCAGCAGACCAAGGTTTCCGTATTATACATTACTCTTAACTTCCACTTCGGCCGTGTATGCTAGGTCTACATTAGCGGGATAGCCGTCATTTAATGAGATAAGAGTTGCTGAGCACCTATCCGTCATCTAATGTTGTAAACCTATGTTTTGACTTATTTGACTCTCTCACGATCTTTGGAGTAGTAACTTCGGAAGGCTCCTTATAAATTCCCACAACTTAACTTACACCCCTATTACAGTCTAGCAGTCAAGAAGTATGTTTCTGAATCCTTCAAAATTTGGTGATATTCTCAGTAGTTCCGTTCTTGTTTTCAGATTGATTTGTACACCTTTAGCCAATATAAGCAGTAATAAACTGTGCAACTACGGGCAGGAACGATCCTGTGTATACGCAGTATACCGGATCACACAGTTTGTGCTCTGAAAACAGAAGCATCGCCAAATTAAGTAGGTAGATGTTCGTTATGGATTAGTAATCATTAGTGAAGGAATTAAGGAAACCGATAGCGAAACAGAAAAACTAACTGGACTTGCCTTAAAGCTACAAGCAGATTTCAAGTAAGTAATTGCTACGAGTTGCCGTCAACAGGTACCAGTCCTGACGATGAAAATCGTGTTAAACACACTTGATCGGTAATAGTGGACCTCTTCTGAAGATTTACAGTCAGACGGGGAAGTTTATTTACTTCGTTCTCTTAACTGTACAAAGGTATACGTAATGTGCGACAGCGTAGAATTACATTATGTAGATGATAATAGCTTATAAAGTGGACGTGTAACGGTGAATGAAACCATTTATCCGACTGTATATGTGACTCTGTGTATCTCCTGACCAACGCCCTATAACTCAAGGACGACGTGCACATGTTCGGTTTCTATTACAGTGGTTAAGTATATCACTGTTATGTCTGATTAATTAGCTTCAGTTTTCAAATTTAAACGCTTTTTAACAGGTTCGAGCTCATATGAGATTTTTTTAAAGTCAGTTTTAGTTTCACCAGTAAAATTTTTCGTTAACAAAATGTGGACAGTGGCCTGCATCTAGATTACAGAAACATTTTTGGGGGCTTGGAGAAGAATGGATGGGAAAAGAGTTACTTCTGCAAGTAGGCCTATTTCAAAATTAGCATATTTAGATGAACTGGTGCGTTTACTTACGAGTTTCGATTCCTTGCAGGGAATAGCACATTCACAAACATAAAAGTTGAACTAGAAACCTTAACTATAAATCGCCTGTTTGTTAGAAGCTATAATGTTCGGCAGTTAGATGTAAAGTTCAGGTCTTTGCTCGCAGTAGATTAGCTCTCTGTCCAAATGACACTTTGATTGTACAGGTTATTTTAGAAAGGTTCGAAGTGAAAAACGTGTTTTAAAATAAAACTAGAACTCCCTCACTATTAACAACGAAATACTTTTATTATTTATTAAATTTTAATATCAGATAATTTTTCAGTTACCAGAAAAGTTACGAAAACTCCTTATTGCTCTACTGTTTTCTTTTTAGTAAAATTGTAGTTGTAAAGCACACAATCGTACAGTACTCACTAAAAAGTTTTAACTGCTGAATTGGTTTTACATTAAAATTAATTACCATAATGCCCAAATGATAAATAATTTAGCCCTAGCTTATAAGTTTATGTATGTTTCCATAGATATCTATAGGTTCACAGTTTACATAATCGATAACAATATATAAAGTTTTTTTTTGTAAACACGTCTTACAAACTTCTTCAAGGCGATCAAAATTTGCAAGGAGCACTGAGAGATATTATTTCTGTCACAATTAATAAAGATAATTTTCATAATAAACGTTATATTCAATTTGGATTAAAGTTTCCTTTTGTCTAACCTCTAGCTGGATCTACAATTTTTTTTAAATTTTGGATCCCTTTTGATCCGTGGTTTGGTAAAATTTTTAAATTTCCGAAACTCTGCACTAAATTGCCTCCCGCCTCCCTATTTTAGGGAGGATTAATCTCAGAAACAGTACGAGTCCGTATGGTAAAAGTATGAACATAAGTGTTAAGTTTTACGAAAATCGGTTGATGCAATCAAAAGTTGGCTTGAGACATATCCCAGTTAGACAGATAGATAGCTAGATAGACAGACAGGCAAATGCGAAACGGTCGAGTTAAAACTGAGAACCTGCTTCGCTAGTTCAATAAGCTTTCATAAATATTGTGTTGTAGCCTACTGTTTTCATAATTTATATTTTTACTGTTAATTATTTGTAGAAAAAAAGAGTTTGATAAAATGTTTTGTTTGAATAATTCTAGAATTATTCTTAAGGTAATCCGATATCAAGTTAACCTGCAATGTATTTATTATGCAGTGTTTGTAACAGTGCTTCAAATTAGTTTTTCTTTTTTGGTCTCGAGTCACCGATAAAGTTTTTGGACTGCGGGTGTATAGACAAGACAGTTTTATAAGGAATCTTCCGTAAAAATAATTGAGGCCTATACCGTAGACCAGTCTCATTAATCGTTCCCTCAGTGTTCTGCCTTATCGAACGCATTATAGCAATATACTCGTACTGTTCACGTGACTGTAATAAGGCGCACATACAGGTGCTTAACAATTAACAAGTTGATCCGTTCCACTAAAGCTGTTAGCTTTGTTAACGCCAGATACAATTACGCTGCTGTTAATAATATAAACCAATTAGTGTGGAACTAATTGAACACTGGTCTAGGTTAGTTCGACGAGCCATTTCAGTTAACAGATAAATCTCGTAATTTGTAGTCGACTGTTCCATAATTAATAATTATCGGGTGTGATCTGACGAGAAATGCACGCTTAATTTTAACTAAATGCTAAAGAGAAGTAGCTTATTTAACCCTGGAACCGTATACCTATTCTTTAGGGTCATTAACCGTATACTGGGGCATACCCCAAATAAAAATACACATTTTACAAAATTGTGATTTATTTTTTACTAAAAAAACATGTCGAATTACAAGATCAGATTGTTTTTACTACATAATATATGTTTTTAAAAAGAAAATTGCATTTTTATGTGTTTCTGCGATCCCTAATCATGGCAGTAACATTTTTCAAAAAGTTTCTGTACACGTTTTTTCTATGAAAAGTACTACTGGTTATACTGGTTCCGACGACTAGCAGTATTTGTTTTTTCTTTGTAGGGAAACATTATCTTGTACTGCAATGTTATCAGCCACGCTGCATGAGGCTTTCACTTCATTAACAGTCTGAACATTTGTATGGATAATATACACATCATTGAAGCTACCAAATTGAATATTGTTTTTTTCATTCATAATCCTTCGTCTTTTTCTGTTAACCAATGTATCTTTTATTGGCTCCTCTTCGCTTTCTGGTTCAGGGGCACACTTATCAACGCATCGGGCAAAAAAATATCTTCTTCAACATAACACAGTCTATTTCACTTTCATTACCTGATGTATCATCAGTTTTATTGGAAATATCAGAGTATGGCATTTCTAATTCTAATAAAATGTTCTCTTTGGTAAGCACATGATTCATTTTACACATACAGAACAATATATACAAAGTTATTTATAAAAAAAACACAAAGAAGTAAAATCACTCACACACTAAAAAATAACACTAACCATACACTGGGGTACTGTATCAGTGTAACCATACACTGGGGTACTGTATCAGTGCAACCATACACTGTTTCTCATACAGCGTGGTGTTACACATGTGAAGTAAACACACCAATTGAAGCACAATTAAGGCCAAGGAAAAGTCACAGATGTTGGAGGCAATAAGGGGTGCCAAGACAAAATTACCGCAAAACGAAAATTACGTGGGGCACTCAGTGCCCCAGTGTACGGTTTCAGGGTTAAAACGTACGGAAACAGTTACGAATGCCCGCGGTGAATTTTTCGTTTGTAGTTATCATATCAATTGTAAACAATGACTTCTACGCGACTATTAACGTTTTCTAGTCACTAATTCATGTTAACTTGACTTTTATTTGTACCTTTTATTAGTAACATATATTGGTTGTTGTTTGGCCTCCGGTTACCGTGAGAGCACGACTTGGGTGTCGTCATTGTCAGGGGGGTTCCAGGCGTAATCAAACTGTCCGAACGCGTTGTTCGTTTGGCACCGTAAACGCTTTCCGCGGGATCCTATCGCACGGGAGGCGTGACATTACGCACAGAAAAGGTAACTCCGTTGGTACTCGCCTAGTTTTAATATTCGTTTTATTTTGTTTCTCTCATTCATTTTCTAGATGTTGCGGTGTGTATCTCGTTCTATCATTCTCCACAGTTCTCGTCAAACGCTCCCGGTATTTGTTTTGGACGTACTTCACAGTATAATTTTCAGGACTGACATTCCAAGGACTACAACAATTTACCAACTGTACTCTGACAAAAAGTCAAATAAAGTTACCAAGGCAAGTACTCATCATTTGTATTTCAGAAAGCAAATACGTTCAAAAATAATGTAAACTAATTTAAATATTATTACAGCTAATTTTTACAAAATTAACAATTATTAACCTGTTTTTAAGTGCATATCATAGTTATAAAACTGTGGACGTAGAACCATAAATTCAGTGTAAACAGCAAAATTATTCTAATAAGAAATTTCAAGCTTTGCAAGAATATAAGTATAAGATATTTACTGATGTACGTACTGATGTAAATCGCCAGTATTTGAGGATGATTTCTGGAAGTCGTAAGTGTTAATGTTTGAATTAAGTTTTGTGTACTGAGAACACGTCCTGTATTCCTTTCTTCATATTTCTGATTTAAACGTGTATCGAACGGTGACAAATCTTCCAGACTAAATGAGATACTACATTTTAATTAATCGCAACTTAAAAGTCAACAGTGTACGATGTACAAACGGGCATGTGTGGTATGAGTACATGCACAGAATAAGATGGTTCAGGTCTTCTCGCTATTCTCGTAATTTTAGTTGCAATTGAATCGATTATAAACGAAAAGATCGAAACGACACAGGAAAACAACGTTCAGGCAAGCTACAAAGTGGTGAAGCTACAGTAAAATTGTTCTTATACATAAACGAGTAAACAGATTGATAACCAAAAACGGAAACAATTGCCTGAAGTTTGCCACTCCATAACGTTAATGTTAACTATGAGCTAAAAATGTCTGTTTCGTTAAACACTCCTTAAATAACAAGAAATACCGCACATGTAATCAACCACAGCACAACGCTGAAAACTAGCGAAGTATCCTTGACTTCTAAGCGAACGACTTGTAGAAAATTATTGATATTTTAACATACATTATACGTTATTATGGCAAAAAAGAACAACAAGAGCGGTGTTTGTGAAAGCACATGTAATTTGACTTGTGTAAGTATGTGTCAAAATTAATGGCACACGAACACTGCAAGGTCACAAACAGGTCTGCACAACGTAAACAAAAAAAAATGAGAACGTACGATCATAAACAAATTCCAATATCTTGTTACTTTTATGTTTATTGTAATTTCCCTTGTAAGTTGTATCTTTCACAGGAGAAAGACATTGACATGTTCCAGTAAAATTTACCTGGAACTGATAAAAATCATAATGTGCATATTAAGGGATTTCGTGACCACCGGTGTTACATGACGAAGGCTGTGAGGCCACTACAGCGTAGGACATTCCTTCACGCTTCGTCGATTTATTGTAAAACCACCCTTCGACACGCACCTCGCCACCCTTTTATGTGATATTACAACACAGCTAATTTCCAGATAAATGCCCTGTAATTGGCACACCGAAAAAGCAAGACCTTAAGCTCAGTTACTCGGTAAATTCTTATTTGTTACCATATTTTTTCAGCCATAAACTATGCCCCACATTTGACTCACGTGTGTACATAAATTTTTTAAAGCGGTTAAAGGCTAAACATTTTAAATTGGAATTAAATGTATATTGTCCTGTGTGTAGAAGTATTGGTATGTATGTGTATGTGAATGTAATATATAGGTCTACAGTATGTAAAAATAATATTACCGGTAATCAGGCATTGTACATCAGACTAAATTAAACATACTGAGTTTAGTTCCAAGAAAACAGAAAACAAAGGCTTGAAATGTGAAGCAAATTAGTTTTAGTGAGAATTGCTTAATTGGTGGTTCAAGACATTATAGATATACGACATGCGAGCTGCATTAAAAGTTGAAGTACAGATCGTCGTTACGATGCAACGACTATTGTAATCATTTTATCAGCATGTCTTCAAATAAGAAACGCGAAATAGCTGATACAGCTTGTGCCGTATAAAAGACGAAATATGTATGATCCGAGCCTAAGATTTCGAACAGAGAGGGATGTCTATTATTGGAAAGGCAGACGATGACAATGGAAAAGTAATAAGAACACTTCGATGGAATGCATCACCTTAGGTTGACAAAGATCAGGCCCGAAAGAAGCCGATATATTAACCGGCCATTGTAAAGCATAGTTTACCTGTAATGTTCTTTTTAGAAAAAAAGATTTTAGAAGTTTGTAATATTAAAAGTAAATACAAAAATTAAACACGTTATATTAAGGAGATAGCGAATTCTTAACAAAATTATTATAAAAGAGAACGATTAAAATTACAACACATTGAATGTTTCCCTGCAGAGTAATGTTTATCGCAAAACCTAGACAAACGACTAATAGCATTAAATCCAATTTATAACCAGGAAAGACTCAGTAAGAGCTGTCATTGAACAGCGGTCAGTCCGGTTCCATTTGCGTAATGTGGCGGTTTGCATTTACACAGAGTAGTGAAATGCACTTTAATTAATCAGGTACTACAGCGTGTTGTGTATCGGTCGGTACGTATCTCTTTTATATCCTCCCCCTATGTGACAACTCCGTATTATACAGCGTTGTCGCCTCCGTTGCTTCCGTTAATCTTTGTTAACCAAGCTTTTTTTCGTTACTATTCTTGTACAACGGTAATATTTTCCCTCTATATATTATTGGTTACAGCATATCGTGTGTCTGTTGTTTTAGTTACTGCACCGTGTGTGATGTATTTCTTCTCGTGACTTTTTAAATTATATGTAATCCAAAAAAAAAACGTATGTTAAGCAACTTGAATTTTTAAAATTTATTTCAATGTCATATATTTTGTTTGTACTTTATCAAATAAACAATATACATTATATAATACATATATAGCCTATAATGTTATTTATAAATAATTTAATTTTAATTTTGTATCTGATGATGACAGTTGAATACTATTGAAACACTGTAATTCACAAATAATAAAAATATATTCTTGTAAAAAGATTTGTAATTATTAATAATAATATAAAATATATATACAAGAAAAATCTGAGCATATATGAATACTAAATTAAAAAACAATAAATAAACGTTTTCGGAGAGATTTTTTAAAGGTCGAAAAAATATTTGATGACCTTGAAATGTCTTTACCACAAGGTCCTAGCAGTTGGTGTATCACTGAAAGGACATTCTGAGTGCTTTATTGTAAGCCAATTATTGTTTTCTAGGAATTGGGAAATTTTTTATTTAGAGATATGGCACTTTTGTAATCGCTAACGATTGTTATTCGGCCATTTTCAGAATTTAAAGTCGCTATAAATAAACAAAAAAAAAACAAGAAATATTTAGAAAAAACATTTTTTAATTATTTATCCGTAGTACAGATTCTGTAAAATCATTAAAATTGTTAATGCCCAATTCTGAGAGTTTTGTTGGTTTGACATTTATTAACACGGACAAATTTACCGACGTCTTTAGCCCCTAGAATAAAGTGACAACTTTAATCCTTCCAAAGATAAAGGGTTGAGTCCGAGGGGAAGCTAAAATAGAGGTTGTTGAATCAAGTGGCTACGTGGATTTTAAGCAGAGGGAGTTAAGAAGGACGATCTGACAGACAATTCCCAACATGGAACATGGCAATTCCCATGTTTGGTGAAAAAATAAAAATACTAAATAGTAGATATACATTAATTTAAGTCATAAGTAGCATTAATGTGACTTATGAAACGGACATTAAAATAAAGATTTGGAGAATAAAATAAACATGGTTATAACAAAACGTTTTCTATTAACAGATTTTTACACACTTCAGCTTAACGTTTATTTGGAAATCCTGCTTTCAGGCAAGAAGGCGGCTGCTTTACTGGCCATTCCGCCAGTCCACTCGCTTCTAAATCTGTCCGTAGTGGGTTCACATATATTTTACAAGATTTTAATGATGGAAAGTTTAACGGTGATCGATGAATAAGTATAACACAAATTTTATATTATTTGTGTCAAGGTTTCGACAATATTTGTTGTCATCATCAGGACCTGTGTACGGATACAGGAGAAAATATCAAACACAACAGATCATTTAATTGAGAGTGAATGTGTGTGTGTGTGCGTGCGCGCGCGCATGTGAGGGAGTTGAAACAGTTTGTTTTACATTATCAATATAATTGCATTCATTAAATATTGTTTTCCTTAAATGTGTCGAGAAAATTATGAACATAATTAATACAGTATTACAATTTAAATTACTGATATTCCAATAATTCCTTATTAATATTTGCAATTATAGAATCAGTAGTCTATAATGTGAAAATCTATCATGTGAAAATGGTTACAACTTAATATTTATGTTGGTGAAAAATATTATTTACCGAGAACTTAGTATATGTAGAGTGCTATACTATATTGTATAATTAAGTATATAATTAAGTCGACAGCCATACTTTCTCCGTCTCATTCTCTCTCACTCTCTCTGTCAGTGAGTCACACTGACATTCACACTCTCTTACTCAAGGTCAGTGAGTGAGAGAGTGTGGAAGAGACTAGACTGTCGACATATACTAAATTTTACAATATACTAGGGTACTTTGTAGGCCTATAGATTAAGCTCTCTCTAAATAATATTTTACAACAATAATTTTAAGTAATAACCATTTTCACATGACAGACTGTTTACCATAAATTTGTGTTTACAATATTTTGTAATTCTCTTATGTAAATTTGCAGTTCTCTACTGTTACTGTGTACAGAATTCTCTAAATTATGGACAGTGTTTTCAATACCAGTAGTGAGTGAAACATGATAATAATAACTTTTAATAGTATACGTGATTGAACGTTTACATTCTGATTGAACATTACTACATTCTGTATTCAGCTATAATATATTTTACTGTGCTGTATGTAGACATGTAATTGTAAACACGGTACATTTGATTAGTACTGCTTCTATAATTACTTACAAATAGACCTATTATTAAGGAATTATTGCAATATGAGTAATTTAAATTGTAATATTGTATGAATTGTTCTGGGGTATTATAATTTTCCCGATGTATTTAAGGAAAACAATGTGTAATGAATGCAATTATTTTGATGATGTAAAACAAGCGGTTTCAACTCCCTCCCTCTCTCTCTCACACACACACACATTCACTCAATTAAATGATCCGTTGTGTTTGATATTTTCTTCTGTATCCGTACACAGATCCTGATGACAATAAACATTGTCGAAACGTCGACACAAATAATATAAAATTTGTGTTATACTTATAGACCAATCCTCGCTAAACTTTTAATCATTAAAATTTATTGATCAACGGTCACTACTAATATAAGGTTTCCTTTTATAGTTAATAATCTTCTCCAATCTGACTGCACTACATCGTTTGTAAATCTCATACTTTATAATCTTTCCCATTATAATCTCTCTTCCAATTTTAATTCCCATGTTTTCTCCAACAATCCGGAGAACTGGTGTAGTGAAAGGGATCTCCCTATTGCTCTCCCAGTTCTATTGATTATTCACTTGATAATGTGTTCAGTTTAATTTTTCATGTATGTTGGACAGACTCTCTCAATATATGTTTATGTATGTTGTTACGACAATACAAGTACGGAACGCTCTCGAACAGTCTAGAGTGTCGTTGTACGCGTTTCTCGGCTAGCCGAGCAGGTGCGTGTCTCTGTCAAGGACGTGTACTCAAGTTCCCTCTAGATCTTTTGAGTGCTTGTTAACTACGCAAATTATGCGGGCATAGAAAATTATTGTGGAACACTGCAGGCTATATATAAGCAACAGCGGCCGCTTATTGAGTCAGTTAGCCTAGGCGCACGCTTGCGAATTTGTTGCACGACAGATTAATCGTAAAAATGGAACACATAGTTTTAAATGCAAGTGCACTTACGTGCGACTGAGAAATCGCAGCGATTAAAAATTAGTCTATTTTATCAGCGACGCGATTGTTGCTGGCTCGAATGAATCACACAGACATATACAGACCTGCACCCACTTGCGATTCTGTAGCCACGATTGCTTGGCTGTTAGTCTTGAGAGGAGTGTATTGCTGAGTAGACTAGCACCATGTCTGGCACCGAATCTGATGATATTGTAAATTGTGTCCTTGACATAGAGCTACATTATCAGTGAAGTTGAAAAACGACTTTCAAACAACTCGTCAAAGCTTTTAATTCTCATTCTGTAGTACTTGAAAAATTCTTTGGGGTGTAATCGTAAATCCGCATGAATTATATAAAACTGTCCATTCAGCATAGTCTGACTGATAATTGGATGTACCCAGTATTCTTTTTTGTATCGCTTCTGTTTTTCTTTTAAGCGCAACGTCAAAGCCACAAGATAAGTTGTTTCTATGACGTCCATTCTATACTGATAAATAATGACAACAATTATGGTAAAATTGCGATTTATTTATCGCAAGTGAGCGAACTTCAATATTTTTCCCGACCACGATTTTTTTTTGTTGCGACAGATAATCGCAAGTATGCGCCTACCCTTTACGCTGAGCAACTTATCAAGCGCAGACCAAGTGGTTGTTGTGGAAAGTGATTATTGTGTTATAGTTAGTGCGGAACTCTTTATATTTGACATTATTATTGTGTGTGATAAATTTAACTAGAATTACTGTATGAGAGTATTTTGTTGATTTCAAATTGTTATTTGTGACTCATTAAAGCTGGTAATTAGTGATTTCATTACAGTGTCTATTTTATTTACCACTGTACCATACGACGGTCCTGACCTTCGTAACAATATACACCAGTGACTCCCAACTAGCGGTCTGCGAGAAGCTCGGGAGTGGTCTGTGGGGTTATCAAGATAAAAGTACAGTATAAAAAAAAACATACTCATCTAGTCTAGCTTGTAAAGTGCAGCTTACGATAAATTGGCTGGACGCAGGTGACGTGCGAGTAGGTTTGAGCGGTATCAGCCCAAAATTTCACAGCTGGTGAAACAAACCCAAACCCAATAATTACGTTGATTAATTTCAAGTAAGAGAGTGACATTTTCAGACGACTTCAGTTACTTCACACGTAATTTTAATAAATAAAATTAGTTAAATTAAATTTTAGAATATTTATTTTAGTTAATAAATACGTTTACCAATAAGCTGTAGGCCTACTTTTCTTTACTAGCCAGATGTCCTTGGTACGTGTGGGAGGTCCGCGCTGCCTTACCTTTTGACTCAGTGGTCCGAGACCACGCATGTATTAAAAATAAATATAAATCGAACTATTCGTTATTAACAACATTACTTTCAAAATTCTTTCGGAGACAGAATTTCATATATACGATTTGTTTGTTCAAAATAGTAATGTGATAATAATCTACGCGAATCTAATATAATTACATAATTTATTATTTTCAGGCTTCAATTGCTATAGACGAATTGTTACTAGATTAAGCCTGTCACAAATGGATCATTTTAATGAACTACAGGATCCTATTTTATCTTCCTCTGAATGCCGTATAGGTGTATAAAACAGTTTAAGCGTTCTACTTGGAAGCTAGATTCCTGACCGCTAAACACTCGGAATGTTATCGCTTCCGGCGGCCATTGAACTAGATTATTAAAATTTATGTAAGGAAACAAGGAAACTGGTTATAAACCCACAGATTGCGCAGCGAGAAACAAATTACTTACAATTAGCATTTAGCGTTGTTTTTCTTGGATTGTTTTTTTCCATACCTCGTGTTAATGAATTGTTTTCTTCACAGGTTGAACTTGACTCTGGTAAATGTAAAACACGTCAGGAGGAAATCAGATTAAATTGCGTCGTTACGTAAAAACAACTGCTGTTTATACCACTTTACTCTTGAATTCATTTCTACATGTACAATGAGTGCGCGCACGTGCATGTTTCTAAAATCTAAATAGGAATACTTTGTCAGTTAATCTCTTGCAGATTGGTCAGTTCAGTCAGTTCACGTACATGTTACACACAGTTATAGCCGGGATACTACTACAGTGAATAGATACATATATCTTAACTGGTAATATACGACCATTATGTTATAAATTTCTTACAAATTTTTGGTTTTATGATATTTTAACTGAAATAGTGGGTGAAACTGTTTTCTTGTAGGGCGACGTACACTCGTTCAGCTGTCTTGAGTGTCAGCGGAATGTAGCTTTTATTTCTTTACGCTTATTTTTGCTTTAAATAAAAGGTATCGTATACGGTAATTTGTAACTTTCTTTTTATGAGACGAAAAAATGTACTGTACGTTGTATTTTAATTCAGAATTGCATTTCTTTTATAGAATCACTGCTGAATTCTGACAAAAGAGTTATGTCGCTGCGGCGCGTGTCGAGTGGAATAAAAGTGTGTGAAGACATGTCCCATAGTTATATATGAGTAGGCGTACGTAATATCCCATAGTTGGAGTTTGGATCACATGAATATTTCATACTGTTATTTGCATTTAATTTCTATTGTGTGTATCCGTACGTTTTTATATTTGTAGCGCAACACTCCGACAATTTCACTCGAGTCGTAGAGTCATACAGTGTACGTAGTTTCGAATCCCAGTGTCGCAGTTGTGGGTTTTCTGTCGTGACCAATTCATGTTGTTGATTACAGTTGGACTAAATTGTTTGTAAATTGGATTATAATCCAAGGAGTTATACAAAAATAATGAGAGGTGAATTTTCGTCCCTATCAAGAATTAGAATCAGCGACCTGTCCCCGTCAATGGGTACTGTCGTCCATTTGTTAGACGACGACGACTATAGAGTTCCTTTGACGTACGTAGTAACATAACCTACTAGACAAACGTGTAGTCACTCATCTGAGACATGATTCACTGTGCGAATCACATTTTTGATATCAGATTTATTTTAAGAGAGTTTGCGTTCAGTTGGGATCACTACGGCAGTACATTCCGATACCACAAGACAGCCTGCAAATACGAAATCCTATGTTTCAGCTGTACAGGGGAAATGTGTGCTTTTCAACTATTTTCTTTTTTTCAGTTAGAACAATAGCGAAAAAGTATAGAGAGCAATCTTGTTTGTACGGCAGATTACTGAAGCCATTTTCTCTTTAACCTGTAGAAACCTTGATTTTCAAAAAGCCCAAAAGAAAATCTGTACTTGTAAACATTACAATTAGTGTGTTTTTAACAGTTTTACTTGGGAATTCGTTTCACTAGTAAGCAGTATCGGATGTGAAGGAAAATCGTGAATTTTAGAATATTGTTCTTCATGTTGAATAATTAGTGCTGAACGTGCACTACTTTCCTTCTGCCTTCAGATGTCTCCGCCATACAAACGCTTCATATATGGGCCACACATATTGTAAAACAGGCTAAGTAAAGTAAATGTGTATCTGTATCAACCGACTCGGTGTTAACTTCCTCACAGATATTTTCCAAGTTCTCTACTCGATATAAAGTACAATTATCACTTCATTGCTTGCCACAATGAAATGATAATTGCTACTATGTTGGCTATCTCAACACATTGTTGTCGTCTTGTGTCAGCTGTTGCCAGCTAGCGTATAGCCTACGAGTAATTATACCATTGTTATTTGAGGGACAATAAAATATTTCTTTAAGATTTTCTCATCTATGTAACTTCTGCTCATATTACTAGCTTCTTATTTCTTTGGGTCAGCATGAGGAATCGAATGAAGAGAGAGACCAAGAGAAAGAGAGAGAGAAAGCACATGCGTGTATCAAACTGACCACAGGAGTTACCTCGAGCGCAGTCGATAGGTTTGTGTACATTGAAATGGAAAATATTTTGGTAAGGGATTAAACCAGGAGCAATCGATGGGCGCCGACAGCTAAACCGGTAATTGGTACCTGTCTGATAACGTCTCTCTCTACCTGTTCCGACACAATTTTAAGCTACAACCACGAGAGAGTAGATGCACGTACGCGTGCGCACAACTGGACGCAGACTATCATTTTGTTTGACAATAATGGAAAATAGTTCCTAAAAACCCAAAGTTAAAAGGAAACGTCTTTTACATCTTAAAATAAATATCGATACAAAACTTACGCTTAACGCCACCAAACACATTCACTAGCAGATGCATGGTGTACTCACATGTAGTTATTTGAATTATTTGATTAGCCTGAAATTCTTTTATCATTACAGCTCGTACAAATGAAATCATGTTGCGAACGTTATGACTGTCGTTTATAAATATACGTAAGTTACAAAATACCGTTTGCTTATTTTACTGGATAATGTAAGCTCAACACGAAACAGTGAGCGTAAAATGTGCCAAATATAACTTCTGACTCATAATTTCTGATACAATCTTTTTAAACCAGAAAATTACAGTTCTGTATTTCAGCGTAATTCGTAGGGAACTGCGTGCATGAGTGTGCAGGGGCATCGCCGGGCGTGCTATAAATACACGCGCACGCTGTCAGGTGTCCAGTTCGGTGCGTACGTTTGTTATTCACACTACATCACGTCGCAATCGTTATCAATAACTCGTTTATGTATCGCAACAAACATCTGACAACTTCGTTTCGAATAATTCGATCCATCTTAACAATCACCACTTCTGTATTCTGTCAACCTCTATTCTTTCTATACGATATTGTTTTGTTTTGTGATCCAAGTGTATCAGCGACATGGGCTCCGTTTGACTTCACCCACCAATTCTGACAGCTAAATCGTTATACTTCTTGTATAAAACAAATTAAAACAACAAAATTAGATTTAACATATGCATAGTCTAAACGAATAAAACAATTTTGTAAAAAGTTTTATTAATTTATATATGTAGCCTACTTTTATCGTTGTCGTCGACAGCTGCCATATCAGATTTAGGCACCCTTTTCTATTCCGATCTTCTCCGTCACAGAATCGGGCGATTTTACGTTGCTCCTTCCACGAGGAACATACTCCAATCAGAACCGTAACAACGAGGCTAATCAATTGGTAATGTTGTCTTGTCGTAATGTATTATCATTACGCACTGTATCCTCTCGTAAACGCATCCGCAGTCTCATTCGTGATTTCCTTTGTGCATCACGCTACGTTTCATTGCGCTTAAATTCATTATTTGTAAAAACACTTGTAGGAACAAACAACGATGAGTAGTTTGGAGACCTGGAAAAGCAGATAGTGACGACGCGTATGTCTGTTCAAATTATTTTAAGTTAGGTTCGGTGAGAATATGGTAAAAGCGAGAAAAATAGAAATGTACCAGTGGAAGGGGCGCAGTCGACTATCAGGTCTCGTCGCAATGACGTGAATAATGGACTCGCAAAATACGTGATTGTCGTAGGCCTGAATGAGTTTACAACTGACTGGCCTGCCTTAAAAGTGTATTGATACGTATTTAGTATATGACGTAGTGTGGGTATTTGAGGTCAACGGAGTTTAGGTATAAGCGCTTCTTTCACCTAATTTCGATAAATTGTGACCCGGACAATAATTTGTGTCAAACAGTCGTCTCTGAGCGGAAATACAGTTATACATAATTACAGGGAGTTAAGAGCCAAAGTGTAGACACATTGTTTGTAGGAAACGTAGGCGTTAAGTAGGATAGTTTTGTTTACGGTCTGTGAATCAGAAGAAACGAATTTTGGGCCGACGCTAACAACCGTTGTGACATGACCCTAGTTTACTATGCTACTTGTTATTGCACAACGAAAGTAATTACTTTCAACAATAAACTAACTGTACAGACTTAAATTCCTACTGTATTGAAGACAAAAGCAAACGAAGGTCGTATGGCTGTGACAGAATAAGTTGCAAGTTTAGTTGTGCGTGTGTGTGTGTATGGGCGCGCGCGTGAGCATGTGTTTATGTACAGTTTTGTTACGCATACGAGTTCTTTATATAGACGTGTTACTGCCGAACAGCCAGGAGAATCTGCTTCTTTGGTCATTAGAAATATGTCGAATGTCCTGGAACATTTCAAGCGGTACCGGTACCGTAAGATACTGTTCACGTCATCATAAGGTAAAGTTAGATAAGGTGACGTGTTCACCCAAAAAACTGGTTGACTGTGTACCTCCATTTATTTCTATCTTATGCCAAGTTCTAAGCCTCACTGTATTATGGACATCTTGCTTTTCTTGCGTCATATTCTCTAAACCTGGCCTACCCGTTGAATTTCTGCCTTCAGTAGAGCCTTCAGTGATATAAGGCTATTTATTATTCACTTATTCAACCTAAATAATAGAGTTGAGTAATCCTGTATAGGTCTAACAAACCTCAAGTACGGGATCGTATAACCTCTGAAGATTTTTTCTGCAATAAGAGGAATGAAGACTTTGTAACTAAAAATGAATTGTTATGGTAACATATGTCACCACACTATATGTCTATTCCGACTAAATTTTAGGTAGTAATCAGATTGCCAAACATGACAGGCCTGAAATTTTGATTTCGAGCAGTTCATCCCCTTGAAAGTTGTGTTGTATCTTGGTTGACGAACGTTCCCTGTCCAACCGCAGTAATCTAACTTTACTCGTCTCTGCAACTGCTGAGTTGTGTAGAACTTATCTAACTTCACAGACGTGGTATACACCTTATTGCCGTCCAGACCAGGATCTAATTTATATCCTAGGTGCCTTAATAGGATCCCATCGCTCATCTGCTTACCGACTACTCCGATCGAAGGGATAGGTTACCACAACTCTAGACTGGTTTGTCACCTTATTACGCCACCCATCACGTAAGTAAGAGTGGAGCAATTGTAACCATGGCTATTACGGTGTGATCTAATTAGTGACTTTAAAGGCTGTGCTAAAGTTGATTAAGACGGGATTGTGTCCTGTATAGATCTTACGATTAACTCAGATAGCCATTGTGAAGATGTCTGTACTCATAATAAATAGTAACTGGATCTCACTATAAATAGTAAAGTGTATCATATATCGGTGAATAAAGTCAGTGTCCGATTGCTACTACCTGCAACATGCTGAATGCAGACTGAAGTCTGGAAAAATACAGACCACTCCTTTTCAGACCTCTTCTATTCAAAGTCAGGAGTACGGTTAACGTACATTCGTGTCTTTGGTATTCTGTGCATCTGAATCACTGTTTATGTACTGTTGTGGAACGTGTACGAAGTAATTTTAAAATTTTACATTTTTTAAATCGTTAATTGTGTTCTAGAACTTCATAAGTGGCAACGTAATTTGAACTCGAACTTCTTATAAACACTTATTTTCAGAACATTTTAACTCCATGCATAAGCATTCGGCGATTCACCGTGGCTGACTGAAGTAAATTTCAGCGTGTGTCATCGAGTACACGCGCTGTCATCATTGGAGGTACGCTGTAACTTATGATTATAGAACTAATGTAGCAATACGGTCACGATGACAATCGAAATACGCCCAGTAATTATATTCTGAACAGTCACTGCCACCACCCTCATGTATCTCTGTCGAACCGCAAATGCAGTAAGATATTTGTCATTGTGAAGGTCCAGTCTGTGCTCAGTCAACCGTGGATTATTGATATGATTTGTGTTTCGGTTCCCAACAGTGCGACCCTGACAGACTTGTAGGCAGAATGTATACCACGTAGTCATGTCTTCTGCTTTCATATTTGGAAGGAAATGCCAAAAAATCGTGTTCGAAGAAAGACAGACTAACGACCTTCATCTTACGAAATGTAATTTCTCGACAGACATCTGCGATCGTGTATATAAAATTGAGACTCTGTATTGTGTATTATATTTTTTACCATTCTTCTTGTCGAGGAAGACGTAGCCTACAGCTAAACCTGATATGGTTAAGGTTAACATTAATGAGATGATCCAATTCGCCGTCAAGATAATTCGTGAAAAGTAATAGAATTGAATCACCCTCTTGAGTGCTTGTTATTTTTACCAGGAAAAACAGTGAATTCATGAATTCATGACGATAGTGGTAGAAAAACATTTTATAAATTACGTTTCCTAACCTATGTTATATAATATATATTTGTGTATATAGCACGTTATTGTAGGGAAGAAAAAGTTTCAGTTAATTGGGGGAGGGAGGGATATTTCGCTCCAAGATGGCGATTTTATAAGGGGAGCTGCAACTAACGTACATCCAGAACACGGAAGTGTGTATAGCATCTCCATACTAATTTTTTGTTTTTTCAATTTGAACTATTCACTATAAAAATACATACGAAATGAGTGTCGCTTGCTAGACTCTAAAAGTTGTACATCGATCGTAATGTTCGTCGTGCAACGCTACGTTAAAACTGTTTCACCTAGGAGCTGAATACAGGTCGAAAGTACGTGTATACTACATTTACCATCAGTACTTAGGTATTTACCTAGCTTCAGTGTTTAAAAACTATTCCCTAGCTGTCGAAAGAAAAGAAACGGAATACGCAGTAATGAAAAGGAATTTGATTATAGCAATCGCGACCAGAAATGTGAATCTTGTCGAGCCATTCATTAATCTCGGCAGAACGTGCTCGAAGTATAATATAAAGATTATGAAACTGTAGTGAGGTGGTAACGAGGAGTGGGGAGAAACCGCCAAATATATGTACTTCTGTGGGAATAACTGTAGGCCTATTACTCAAGTTCGTAATGTCTGTCGAATTCACTCGCTCCTGTTAAACACGGAAACTTCTGTCTTGGTAAACAGTTAAGGTAGTTAACTATTCAGCTCGCATCTAGGCCTTACAACTCTCGTGATTTGTGTAGTGTGTATGCAACGTTCAGGTTCAACACAAATACAGTGCTTAGAAAAAACGACACAAGTTGTTGTCGCACTACCAATTTATCATTATAATGGCCAATTTCTTTCGGTGGCGTTCTTCGCCATCCCCAGTCTGACTGTTTTAATAGTTGACACATGGCTACGATATTCCAGTTGATAGTAACTTGTTTCGTTTATTCCGAAAGGAAGAAATATCGTATCTCTGCGTCAACAGTAGATTTAAAAAATATAGTACTTTGAAGAGACGACTTTTCGTCAGATAAAAATTAAAAGTAATTGTATTACTCGGTTTCCATTTATAGTAGCCAAGAATTACTATAATTATTGCCACAGTATTGTAAGGACGAGAGTCGAAGAAGCTTATGGAAAGTGAAAGCAACCTAATCAAGGGCACGATGCAGTTTAATTTTATGTAATTTTCACGTTACAACAGACACTGAACTTTAGGCATTTCTTCGCTCCATGTATCCGTACATTAAGTGAATTGTGCTTGGCCGTAAGACGTATAATTAAAACTAATTACGTTTACGTGGTAGTAATTGTAATCTCGTCCTGCTTCTTCTTCGTTCGTGTTGTCGTTTTGTTACAGGCTTGTGTCGTCACGGACAACCTCACGACTGTGCTAACCTCCGTTTTACAATTTTGTTTTTAGTAAGTACGTATGAAAGTGTAAAAATATAACCAAATACTGTGTGAATAAAATAACAATAAAATCGTCATTAAAGGTCAACTTTTAACTGTAAGCTTGGGCACCTATGGAGGGTTTTGCTCTCCTCAGCGATTCAGTGAATTCTCTTCGTCTCATGCTCTCACCACGCATCCTTCTCCAGCTTCTCGTGCATATATCCCTCATCCCATTTTCTACGTTTCTCCAGCTTCTTTTTCGTAGTCTGCGTGTGATGTGTTTCGTCCTGCGTCTGATTGGTTTCCAGCCTGATGACTCGGCCAGCCTAAGTTTCCCAATCCCTCTACTCGGACTCCCTCCATTATAATATTTTTTCACTTGACGTTTCGATCCCGGGAATCTTTGAGTGGTGGGTGGTTGAAAGACCCAACAGCTTCATATTGAAAGACTGTTCTTCATCATACAGTGTCAGGTCTTTCTGCATTCAGTCCAGTTCACAATTCATTCGTATTCTGCATAGTCGATACATCTGTACATCTATAGTCGATATTATAATATGAAAAAAAGGCAGGTATAAGCAGCAGGATTTGTCAAAACGATTTCACGTTCGTCCGCCTTAAAATACATTTTATTTAACGCGGAGTGCTTAACATTACTCCAGCTACCCGCATATTTACCACATCAGTAGAAGAAACCTCTGATTACACTACGAACATTACACATTACGACTCCCCTGGACACCAAACAATCTTCTGCGGTCTGAATCTAAATTTTGGTAATATTGTCAATAATAGCGCATTAGTTTGTCGTATTTATAGCGCGTCGGTCTACCTCTGTATTTATGGTCGTCTTGTCTACATTTGCATAATACTGTGCGTCTTTTCTAATTTCGTGTCTAAATCTCTATATACATTCGGTCCAGTTCCATTTAACTTACCTGTATTGTAAGTGCAACAATGATGTCTGTTCATCGTAGTGTACCGTTATCTATTCTGTCGTTTAATAATATTATCATCTTTCGTAAAAAATGTTTTAACCTTATACGTTATGATTGTATAATACCACACAAGTGAAAACAAAGATCCTTCCCCATCTTTTACTCAGAAAATTAACATTTGTTTTAGTTTTATGTTTATTGTATTTGCTGAGTCTAAATATTTCCAATTTGAATGAAAAAAGTTTACATCTCTTAGCTTTTTTGAATAACCTACGTATTTTTACTAGATTTATAACTTAGCCTAGATTTTATGAATAAAAAAATTGTAATTGAATCTAACCATAAATCTGTTGTAAATATTAATTTATTCTTTATGTCTGTGGCAGTCTCGAAAATTTTCACGGGAGACAGGGCGTTTACATCATGATTGAATTTATTATTCTACTTGATGATAGTGAAGATTTCGTCCGTGCAGCATAACTACTAAGCATTAAGTTTTGCAAAGTGTTTGACTTCCGTTACAAGTCTTATTATTTCGTACTCTGTAAACGGTCATAGATTGTACTGAGAAAATATATTTAAGCGTCAAAAGTAGAAATCTTTTTGTATGGAATTTATCTGTGTATGTCACGCAACGACCTTGTACAGAAAGAATAGTATTTTGTATTCGCGTAAACTGGACAAACTTTGGGCGTTTCTCGTTGTAAATGTCGTCTTAGTATTTATTTATGCGTCCTCTGATACAGCATTTCGGAAACATTGTTGTTCACTGCGATTCGTCTTATCGTCGAGAGTGTAGGCGGTCACACCGTTCTCAAACTTTATGCCATTACACACACTGGATCAGTGTCTATCGTTAAACACGGTATCGTGTTGTAGTCTTATCTGCAACTGTACACAGACTGAATTGAAATATACAATTAAACATCATATGTTTCTTGACTTAAAAAACGTTGTAGTTGCCTTTCTCTATTTTAAAAGTTATCTGCCTTTCTGTTATTTTATCAGTGTAAATCAAGATAATGTACAATGTTATACCTAGCCTTATGCTTAAACCAATTGTTTAAGCCGTATCCGTCTTACGTTTTCCAATTAATGAGTGTAGCTGTCTTAATCACAAAGCTATAAAGGCAGTAAAATAATTTTGGTATGCCTCTATTGTTAATTGACAACAACAGACAACAAATTTCATTAGAAATGCCTATGCGCTTGGCCAGTTACTATAAGTTTCCATACATATAACTACTATTATACACATTAACTGCAGGCAGATCAGGAACAATTCACATGAAATAAGAGCCAATATTAAGCATAGTGAGAGTAAACTTAGATTAATACCGTCACATAAACATAGAAAGTGTGATTTTTATGCTCTGAACAGTCTGTTTGTACATAACACACTACTCTTAGATCTGATACGGGATCGTGACACCACTTCGCGTCCTCGTTTCAGACGTTTTGTTTTTTGGGGTCATTTTCATGGCGATTTTCGGAAAACAACGTTGATCACGTTCATTGTTACTTTTTAATAAAATTATAAATCAGAAAAAATAATTCCAGATGTGAACAACACGCGAACTTGAATCAAACCTTATTCTACCTGAAGCCGTAGACATAAGCTGTCCATTCCAGTAAGTGACTGGGATACGTCCAGTAGTCGTGTGATGACTGAAACCAACCAACGTTTCGCGACTGACATCTTGTTGAGGTGGGAAGTAAATAGCAGCCGTCTGCAGGACAGTAAGGAGCGACTGCGTTTTAGGGGACGGATGACGACAGAGTGGCGCCGGCCCAGAAATCTAGGACTACACGTAGGCCTAAGTGACAGAGACCAGACTCGGCAAAAGTGAAGCCCGAGGTGCCGTCACTAACCGTAAGCTTCAGTAACAATTCCTTCAAAGATGTGAGTAAGATAAACAGGCGTAATACTATTGTAGTATAGAAATACTATATATGGGCCGTAGTGAGAAGGGAAGGCCCGAGACGAATAATGGATGAAATCAAAGGAGGGAGGAAAAATTTGAAGAGATTAAGAGATTGCCTTCGGAATGGAAGAAATTGGAAGCCCGATTTCAAAGAAAAGAAACTGCAACGATAAGAAGAAGAACGAGAATACTATACTCCCCCCACACACGACCCTAGTATTGGCAAGTGAAATTTAATATCATTTGCTAAGCTTCCTGTTTTGTCTTATTGACGAGAATGGAAGTGGCAGCGAATAAGGTGTTGAAGGAAACCACGTACTCCTAAAAAGATTATACAAAGGAGTTTTCAAACAATATCGTTGAGAAACACGGAAATGTATCAGTCATCTTACATCGTACTGGTAGGTTTCAACTATGCAGGTTGTATGGTTACCCGCTCTTCAACTAGGTGCAACCACAGATGTCAATGGTGGGTAACGTTTGGTTCATTGGTTACTTTGTGAGGAACGGCAGTAACATTCTTTTGCATCCCGTGCTACTAAAATTTGAATGTTTTTTACTTTCACGAATAAAGCGTGAGGACGTAAACATTCTTGTTTTCTCAGTTAGCCTATATGTCGTTGAAATCTGTATGAAAAGTGTAGTTTTTGTTTGGCTTGTGTGTTATTAGTGTAAGATAAGTGAGAATTACAGAAGACTTTAGTTCTTACATTATCTTGCATAGCCTTTCTGCTTAATCTTCGGATAGGCATGACCACGCTGCTAATGGGAATCGCTAGTGAATATTATATTTTAGATAGCTGTTAAAACTCTTCATTAGTTGTTAACGAGTGAGGAACTATTTATTTTTATTTTTGTAGTTTACTGAATTCTTATCGTTGTACATGTGTAACCCCTCTTTAAAATTTTTTTATGCTTTAAATATTTTAAAATTTTTTGAAATATTTTTTTTGTTTTTTTTTTGTTTCTAAAGAGGGGCCACTAGATAATTAAAACTAGGCAGAAGGTCTAGAGAAGCCAAAAATGCGCTGGGTCCAGTGAGACGGGACTTGCAATTAAACTCAGCTGTTGAACAATACCCGTCCTAAGACCAAACAAGGTATCCCTAACCTTGGTATGTGAGTCACCAACCTACTCTCGTCCACCTCTTGGACCGACCAGCCATACGCATCAACACAAGGCATCACCATCCTTGCCATATGGCTGGCCCACATCCCTACACTAGGTCGGACGGCCCCGCTTAGCCAGACAGAGAAGACCGCATAGAGGGCACGCGAACATCCATCCCTTCTTTTACTCGTTCGAAAACACCATAACTAAAGGGGGTTTACTTCTCTACAGCACCGTCTACACACATTCACTCTCAACCCAAAAGAAACACCGAGGAAATCAAGCGGGGAATGCGGCATGTCTCGGACCCTGCAATAATCAACAATCAATCTACAACAATGAACAACGAAACAACACCACACTATCACTCCATCATAACTTCTCAAAACAGGGGAAACTGATGATCTCCAAGAGACCACAATCCAAGGGTGCACTCTCGGCAAGCTCTCTAACTCCTTGTTGATATTTTTTTTATGTTTTTCTAAGGGGAGGGGTAGGAAAATCGGGAAGATGAAAAGGGCAAGGATCATTGAAAGGTCAATAGCTAGGACTAAGGGTAAGGACATGGCTCCCTCCGGAAATAAGGATGAATGGAGGAAACCAAGGCTCGCGTGGGCAGGGGCGCAACCCTGAAGTAGACGAACACCACTGGGACTGTGGGGAACCCGCTACCCGTTAACCGCTTCTTCTCACCTTTCTATGACGGACTTTAGGTACTCGTTCCTTCCGAACACCACTCTCTGAGAAATTATCTCGTGTTGAGCTGTACTGATTTGTTTCTTCTGAATCAGAATCAAGGCAACCTACGTCACTACTTTCACCCTGATTTGGATTATCCTCATCATCTAACTCCTCTACTTCTGCCTTCCCTGCTTCTCTTTCTTCCACCCCTTCCTTTTCTTCCTCTATTCCTTCTTCCTCTTCCACTTCCTCCTCTTCTGCAATTCCCCCTTCTTCGTCCCCATAATCCAAATCAACCTCATGACACTGCACCTCCTCACCAGCTTCCAGTTGCTCGTCTGATCCATCTTCAACAGCATCTTCGCGCAGCTCCTCACCAACTTCTTCTCCAGCCTCGCCACCAGCTCCTTCACAAACTTCTTCACCAACCTTTTCTCCAATCTCCTTTCCATCAACACATTCATCATCAACATCACCGCCATCACGTCCACTACCACCATCTTCATCCTCTAGTTGCTCCTCTGGTCCACCTGAAACTTCTTTCCGTTCTTCGGAATCCTCAACACTACTTACAGAAGGCGTCTGCACATCTTCACACACTACATCATTCTCACTCGCACACTCCACAACGCTGCCACCAAATTCCTCCTCAACTTCTACCTCATCTCCTTCAACCACACTTGCAGCATGGACATCCCCGTGTCCATCCCCAACCTCAGAAACTTTTGCAGCATGGACATCGCCGTGTCCATCCGCAAACGCAGACTCTTCAGTCTCCCTAACACCTATAACTATACTTCCCTGTGCAGCATCTGCAGACCGCTCTTCTGCCTCTTCCTTCGATTCCTCTCCTTCACCACTTTCAGCAACTATAGCGTCTTCAACATTTCCCACCCTGGAATCCAGCTGTCCAGGTCCATGTGCAATGTCTAAATTAATTTCTACTGGCGATGGTAAAGCTACACCATCAAGTGACTTCTCATATCCCTGCATAGGCGATGATGATATTACAGGATCTGGATCCCTCATGAACCGAGATGGAGATACCGGAACAAATTCTGCGGCATCTGGATTCAACCATGAAGTCCTCTCTGAGTCCTGCAATTCAGTGTTAACAGACGTGTCCTTGTTGTCTTGTGTTGATCCACCGAAGTAATTCCCCTCTTCTTCCTTCTCTTCACTTTCTTCATCCACAACTCTATTAGGCACTTGCGATTCATCTGGAACGTTTAAAGTTTCCTTTCTCTCCAAATAGGAATAACGCCTTGCTACAGGCTCCCTACTGGCCGATGTTGGTTCCCTAATGTAACTTCTTCTTCCTCTGTTAATTTCATACTTATTTCTTTTCTCTGCTGTAACTGTTGTTACCGTCTTCTCACTTGCCACCCCCTTGTAGCTTTCATTACTTCCGGAATATTCAAGTTTTCTTACAGTTTCTTGTGTTCTCCTCCAACCGCCATGTTTGTCTTCTTTAGCTCTTCCTAATAAACCACTTGAGTATTGGACATCTGTAGCAGCTCTTCCCCGGGACTCGTCATTCGCCTGGACCCTTCTGGCATACGCACACCACCGGTGCAGGTCCGCAAAACAGTGGAGGATCTGCGAAGACCAGCCGGGATCTCTCTTGGGGAGTCAGCCCTTCTCGTATTACCTGTATAACTTCCGTCTCGGCCAACCCCAACCTTAATACCCGGGCAGCTTTCCTTATATCGTGCACGAAGTCCCCCAATGCCTCTCCGTTGGCCTGTAGGCGATAGAATGACTTAAACTTCAGCTGTTCACGTCGTCGATGGGGTATGAAGAAGTCCAACACTTCCCCATGGAAAGCGTCGACACTGCCGCCCCGACGCAGACTGTTGGTGACCAGCCCTGCCAATGAACCCCGGCAATACGGATATATAAGGGACAAGACCTCCCCATCGGACACCCCCGGGAAATCTGCCAAAGGACAAGGTCCAAGAAAACCAGCAACTTGTCCTCATCTATTCCATTCACCACCGGAAATTTCTGGAGAACGCCTGAAATGGGGTGGAGCATCTCTGATAGCATACCACCGCCAGAATTACACAATGCACAATACACAACAAGAAAACATAAATCTTAACACAATACCTAACACCAACATAACTTACAAAACAGAAACACTCGAGTACTGTTCCTTCCTTCGAGCAGACCTCCGGGTTCCCTAGCGCTGCGGAGACCCGACCCACTCCAGAACCAGCTCTCTTTCCGACCCCATACACAAGAGGAGAAACAACATCAGGCACTAACATAGACATGCAATCCACACCACCGAACACCTATCACAACATATACATTTCAACAACACGTAGCTAACAACCCTCAACATCTAATCGTCATAAATTTCCAAAATTTTCTGACAATGAATCCAGTCGATGACGGTACCGACTTCCGATCGGGCCATACCGCATCCCGCTAAACTCACGCACAATACTCCCATATCTATTAATAAGGCAGCCGACTCCCCAGCCATGCCCCAGATTTCCGGTAATTCCAAGTCCCCCAAGAAAAATACCCCACCAAAAAAAGCATGCCACGTGGCGGCACCAAGTTTACAATTATGCATTCACATATGCCCATCAAACTTTAAACATAATATAACATCCACACCTATATTCGCTTTTCCAAAATTTTCGGAGTTTGACTTGTCTCAAACTATTTCCGAGTTTGCAAGCCCCGTCACACCCAATGACCCAAGGGTTCGACCCTAGAAAGAACCACGCTCTGCTACCATTTGTAACCCCTCTTTAAAATTTTTGTATGCTTTATAAATTTTTTTTTTTTAAGAAGCCACTAGATAATTAAAACTAGACAGAAAACCTAGAGAAACCAAAACTGCTGCGCTGGGTCCAGTGAGACGGGACTTGCAATTAAACTCATCTGTTGAACAACAATAACAATTTTTATTTTCAAAGTTCCCTTCGCATTCATACATATTAATGGCAAATTTCAATAATTCAACCTTAATATAAAATATAAATTTTAAATTCCAATGATTCAATTTTAATATAAAATATAAATTTTAAATTCCAATAATCCAATTTTAATCTAAAATATAAATTTTAAATTCCAATAATTCAATTTTAACATAAAATATAAATTTTGAATTTTAATTTTAACATATCAGCCTGCACACATCTTTAGTATCGGAATTCCCTAATTTGCAATTTAAAATTACTATCATAAATTAATATCTAACATTACCATTCTAAAAATTCCATTAATATCTCTAAATATGGATAATCACATAGTTGAATAAATATTCCCGACATTATAACTACAAATATGTATATTATTTACATAACACCATAACCATCTGAATTGCGCAAACATAGCATATTAATTATATAAATCACCCTTTATAATACTCAACATTAAAACACATAATTGAACATAAATATACAGATACACATAAATACATATCACAAACACAATACAGCATGATACCATACAGCATGTTAAGTCTGGCAGGCAGCCTGTACATTCCCAACATACCCATACATGAATGGGGAGACATCTGGACTGGTCATCATGACCCATAACTCAATTATCAGTGTAAGTGGCCGGCCCAGCCTTATATAACTTTCAATTAAAAAACCCAAAACCCATTAACTCACAAGAGTGTAATAGAATTTAAAAACTGAATAAAACATCAGGATTAGAAATTACAAAATTTAAATTGGCGAAGTAGCCCTGCACAATCAATCAAATTACAAACTATAATTCAAAAATAGTCCCCCTTATAGTAGCGTACCATCACAAGGTTAACATGTCTGTATAGATTTATAAAATAGTAAGTTTGTTACTTTCTTTTGTACTTTTGTAAAAAAAATTCAAAATTTTAAAGAACTTCCAAGTGGAACTGACCACCAGCAAATTGAATATAAAATGTAAACTGAGGCTGATTTTATAACTTTACAAACATAGAATGAAATAGTGAGAAAATATTATTATAAAGATATATAAAAAAACTAAGAAATCTGAAGTGACTATGGCAGTAATAATGATTTTAAGTCTTGGTACAGGTTGAATAATTTCATAAAATTGTGAAATCCTTTTACTTAAACTGTGCAGAAATAGATATATAGATGTATAGAAATTTACAGAAAACCTGAATTGACCCGACCGATGATACGTGTCCGGCCTGATCGAACACAAAAAAACACGTCCGGTACCTGCATAGAACTGCCCCCACAGGAGCCTGAATCAAGTAAAAGAGAAAAAAAACCCATAATCCCTTAAAACTTCCAACCCCCTTTTAAAATGAACGTTTATTAATGATGATTAAATAATACCAACCCACATACATGACAAGATTTCAGATTCCCCGCAACTTTTACAACTTCAACTTTTACTATTAAATAAATATAAAAATACATGATCGCCGGACACGGGCCCCTCGGCCAGATCTACAATTGTTTTGGGACGTAATTACATACTGAATTTATTCTAAAGAAAGGTTATCACCCCCGAATTATGTCCAGCTAGACGCGAGCACCATAGCGTAGAACTTGTTAACTGAGAATAATGTCACACACAGGGTGTTTGCTGAAGTGGCCTAGAGAATATTAAAAGCTTAAATGTCACCTTAGTATTGTCCCGGGGATGTCTCATGGGCCCAGGGGCATGCTGTGCAGTCGTTCCTCCCGCAGCGGCCAAGATAGAGTCTGGTTATATTCATTGCATCGTGGCAGATGGACAGCCACCCACTGGAACGAGTCGGACCTCCGACTGGGCGGGAACCCAGAGATCGCTGTAGCTTCTACTCCAACATAGTAGACAGGAATTTAACGTTTAAAGCAACTTGGTTCGGCTGGAGAAACGGCTGCCCGCAACAGCTGACTTGCATCAAAACCAGCGTGTCGGAAAACATAACGCACCCCTCTGCCACCAGATAGCGACAGCATCCAGCGCAACCCCGCCGAAACGTCCGCTCCGCACCGACGCGTAAATATTATAATTAAATTTATTTCGGCAATCAAGCTTTTTATATTATTCACTTTTATAGAACAGCCGGGTTTTCGCCAAAACACGGCACACATGAGTAGGGTATTTGGTATTTTTTCTCGAATGTTAATTGTGTATACAACACTTTCTTACAGGAAAGTGTGTTGGGACCTCCAATGTATGTATTTTTCACAACAAACGACACTACAGTAGTCACGATATTGTCTTGTTATCGAATACCTCATGATCTACAATAGTAGTAGCAACAGAACTGGAACAGCACTTCGATCTTCTCCAATATTGTTCTAGCAATAGAGAATCAAAATAATTGAAACAAAACAATAGTCTAAGTCACTTTTACCAGAAACGCATAATTTGTCAACGGTGTGAAAATTCCAGTTCAAACTGAAATTGAATACTTAGGTTTATATCTAACCAAAAATTACCATGGCAGAAGCATGTCAAAACAAAGCGGCAGCAACAAAACGTACAGCTACGGGATACGACCCGACTGCTGAGATGGAATCTAAATTTCTGTTCAAAATAAAAATCTTCAATACAAATGCATATGGGCCTATTGTATTAAACCAACTAACTAAAAAATTATTCAAAGATTTAAATCGAAAATCTTGTAATTTAAAACTAGCGCATCTTGAGACGTCTCCAGCTTTACTTTCTTAACGACCTACGTATTTCATTTGTTTCCGAAGAAATACATAGTCCTTACGCACTCTACTATCAATGTAGGCTATACTGGGATATAAAAACACGTTTGTTTAAGAAATCAACACTCCCGTCAAACTTAACAAGTTCGAAGAGATATATCTGACTTTTCACTACCTGCAAGTGAAGAGAATTAAAGCCAACTCACTGGCTCATATGTTCTGCAAGAGTATTGTTGTTGCATGATTTCTCTGCTCTTAACACTCCTTCAGTAAATTTATGTTTTGGTCCGTATGTAATTAAGATTATAAATTAGCGGATAGAATAAAAGAAAAAATAAACTGTAAAGTTTTTCTGTCGAGTTTGATGGCGACAAATCTGTAGGTTTATATATCGTTACACTCGTCTACACTTAACGTGTATAAAACAGGTGTAACATACAGGTCTAGCACAAACAGTTTATTCTTAGTTTTATAGTCGCTGGTGAACGTCTAGGACAGTAGGCAGTGAACTGTATGCCGTTAGATAATAATTAACACTTCTGCGACTTTACGACACTCAGATGTTAGTTTCGCAGGACGCTATAATGTACACCGATTAACCCTGAGTACTACGGAGGTCAAGTGAACGTAGATAGCGTATTATTAGCAACTTGAATGTTTGTAAAATAATAGTCTACGGGAACTGATTAGATAGATAAAAATTTATCTGATTAGTTACTTTTTCAGCTACATTGAAAAATCTCTTCCATATCAAGCGGTCGTCGATTGTTCAGTATATAAAGAAGTATCACTTTACCAATCAACATCATGGACTGGAGACGTCTGTAGACCGTAGCTTACAAAAATTGTAAAATATTGTGTGGAAAATTAGTTAAACATTTAATCCAGTAGTTTGATTCCAGGTGTAAGAAGATTATTTTTCAGTAATACAGGAGATATATAATTTGCAGACATTGTCCATGTACTTCTGTATGTATGTATGTAATAATCTAGGGTCCTGTGAGGTTAGTTTCCGGCTTTTCACGTGGTGGTACGTAGGTTCACTCAATTTCCAGTCTGGCTTCAGCGACTGAGACGCCACGAGATATTGTTTACCGGGTTGACAAAAAGAAACATCCAGTCTCTTCGTTGTTAGACAAGAAAATTCATTTCATGACTGAACGTCAGAATTGAAGGGTACTTTGTTATTCCTGAAGCGATGAATTGTTCATTGTCATTTGAACAATTATAAGGATTGTGATAAGTCATACGTGTGAAGTGAGTAATGTGCGGACGAAAAGAAAACTGTATATTCGATTATGTCCGAGAGTAATAATGGGAGGGCGTAATTCCGCATGACTCACAATTGTTGGCACCCCCTGGTTACAGACACGATATGAAATATTTAATTAATTTGTTCAATTTATCGCTTCCACGTTAGCGTGAAGGGGCATAAAGAGGCAAACAGGTACCTTTGCATGTACTGTCACCGATGTGATAATGTACGTACGAAGATGATTAATTATTGTAGAAGTATTGTACGCTTTATTCGGGGCATACACACACGCGTACGAACGTACCCTTAATATTGTGAATACATTTCTATGAAATTAACTACAGAAGATGAAAATTTTCGCATGGACTTGACAGGATTTTCGAAAAAAGTAATCGAAAGTAATGGGGTGACCATAATACTGTATTTGTCATCTTCAATTTTTATTGAACCCTCTGCGAAATGTATTTCTACATAAGTACGATCATTCTTAAACATACGTACGATTACGGTCGAATGATACGTATATTTAGTGAACGCAGAAGTACGAACACCTTTGTAATATAAAGGTGAAATCATCAAGAAACAGTCGAATTTAGAGAAAGTGAAACCACCATTACTAGAAATATGCAGCGCTATGTTCCAACGCTCTGGTTCCGGTAGGTACGTAGGCCTACACGATTTTCGTAAGACTGAAACGTATCTTGCCGGTGACGCAAGTTGTTACGACGCATGCTGCGATCTATATTCGCAACGTTAGTATTTAATTACGTTCATTACTGGTTTGGGGAAAATGCCCATGATACTACGATTACTACATGGGGTAGTCGTAGTACAGAATCATGGGCAATGCCCAGTTGGCGCTATTATAGTAAGAAATTTCGTCACGACTTTAACCTGCGTCAGCTACAAAGCGCGACCTATAGAGGAAATGTGTTGATCCATTATTCCACGAACATCTGTTCTCACTACGTTAATGGCGTAAGTTTACAGTTCCGGAAGCAAAGCATCCGCTCTCACTGCCAGTTATTCCGAAGCTGATATGCCTGAGGTGATTACAGTTCTCTAGGTTACAATACGTCATTGCATCGGAATGAGTAAGACGTTGACATAATAAAGATGAAACCAGGCCGCGAGCCATAGTGGAAATTTCCTTAGATATTCTCTCCAGTTTGGCAAGTGACGCTGTGTTGTAAGATATTACACCATTCAGGTTTGTTCCGGAATAACTCTAGTTTGTGTAAGTGTTACGTACTGTCCATTATTTTTGTGCATTTATTTATTTTTTTTCTATTGGATTATTTACTATTGAATTAATATGGCTAAATATGTTTACCATATATCAGTGAAATCAACGTGTTGTTTCAGTTATGGTTTTGTGATATTTGGTCATTGTTTCAAAGTTATGGTGATATATTCGAATTCGTATTGGTCAGAATGGATATTGTCTGAGACGTTATTTCAATGGTTTATGCTTAAACTAAATTAAAATTAACACCTTTATATAATTCCTCCGTTTTCTTATAATTGGAGTTTATATGCGCAATGTTTTAAATATGTAGAGGCATTTATGTTAGAACATCATTCACTACTATGTGATAGGTGGCGTCACTTTCCTTCGAAGTGGTATTTTCCATATTATAAAACGTCATTTCGAAGTTCCACAAAAAAATGATATTTCGTTTTTTAAAAAGGGCATGGAATGCGATTAGTCCCGACCTTGTTCTCCTTCTTCGATGTTTTTCCTGTTAGAGAATGTTGTTTCCTGTTAGCTTCTAAACTTTTAGGTTCAAGTCGTAATAAAGTGAGTTGAAAAAATTCAAATCATGGTTATATTTAAAATTATAGTTTAAAGAATTAAAAATGTTATATCTATATTTACATTTGAATCATGGTCTAAATCTTCAGCAAAACTAGGCCACTGCATTTCTGTTAGTGAAATCTTTCCGAAAATTTAGCTCTTTTGTTTCATTTTGTCAGTTTTATTTGTAACTAGAATTTGCGGAAAATGAAGGGCCCACTGATTCAGATGACTGTTCCGCGTAGAGCGTTTTCATTACTTTTTTAGTAATAATATACAGTGTATCAGTGAAATGACAGAGTTAGTTGGCAAACAGTTTATAAAGTTTTCACATTGCTCGTTACATGTGTAAAATAATCGCCTTACAAACTTTGTACAATACAATTTATTGTTGTGTGGCTCCCAGCGGATCGGCACCATTGCTTTATCACGATTACGCCTTGTAAATTTATGGTACAGAACACTCTTGACAGAAAAAAGTCAGAGAGATCACTGTAGACTGATGATTACTGTACTCAAACCGGTTTCGCCATTCTATTCACCGCGCGCGCGCCCGAACGAAATTTATCACAGAGCAGTGTGTAACAAATACACTGAATAACTACCTACAGTATTCTGAAAATACTCATCACGTGTTATTATGTTTCTTACGCAGAAAATATTAACCATCTCACAGAACTGGTTTAGAGTCAATTTTTTCCTTCGATTCGCCGTCCCTCAAGGATAACTCGTTCGACGGCACCAGTAATTTATTGGGCCACTGATTACAACATAATCGAGTCGATTTGTCTTAGTATTCCTTTCCTATTAAACTGGGAAAACCGCGCACATAAAAAAATGTGAATCACGAAAATATATTGATAAAAACATTTTTCATCCATGGCTATTACTTCCAAAGATTCGACTCCTGAATAATGTAATTGAGTTTCTTTTTAGGAGGCAGTACTGAATATAAAACTGCATATATTATAAAAACGCACACCATAATAAAAGATACCGCGCGCGCGTGTTACGTGTCTAGGTATCATGTCGGTTGAATGTTTACGTTAAACATGAGCTCTCGATTGACTTTCCGGAGAGTCTGATCACTTAATATATTTGACCAAAGCATATTCTGTACTTCATAACATAATCATGAATTAGATTATTCTGTTATTGTTAATGCATTTTTGTAATTCAATACATTTCACTAAGCCTGTTAGTTCACTGATCACTAATTAAATCCAATAAATTTAACTAAATCAGTTAAACATTATACTGCCTATTAAGGGAATACATGATTAGTAATCTATACTTATAGTGATAATGAGTAATATTAATAACATAATAAATATTATTTTTAAATTTATTTTATATAACTATTTAATTGTCTTTCGTGCGTACAGTATAGCTTAGATATGCAACACACACAGGTGTCAAGTTATACCATGCATTAATCGTTTGTAGGTAAATGTGGTGTAACCGGTTTATCACATTTAGGCACATACAACAGCTTTTTAGGTAGCGGTATTAATTTTTTTCAGTCCGACGTTTTCCCCGTATACATAAATTCTGTAATAGCTTGGGGAGGGAGCGAGAAAGTCCTCCACTTCAAGGAAGTTTCACCGTTTTAGAATACTAAGTGATGGTTTTAAAGACTTGAAATTTTATGAATAATAAATGAAGCAATCGTGAAGGTGGGAAACTGACTAAACTGTGAATAAAGGGGACTACAAAAACCGCAAATGTAACGGTAGTCGTTGCCGTTTAATCCCTGAACATATTGGTTCAATATCATCCCTGAATGATTGGTCCCTGAACATATTGGTTTTACGGGGAGGGGTTAAGACAATGATCTGGCTACCACCATCCAATTACATAGATTGCAATGGGCAGGACACATCATTAGGATGGAAGGCAACCGAATACCTAGGAAGGTACCGGTTAGTCAAATCGAGGATAGAAGGCCTTTCGGAAGACCCAAGCATCGCTTTTGACGCAGTGGCAAGGGATGCTGATACTTCACTTAAAATAAAACGATGGGCATCAATCGCCAAGGACAGGGAAAAATGGAAGCGAATGATTATGGAGGCTAAGTTTCGACTCCAAACTATGACACTATAGAAGAAGAAGAAGAAGTAGTAGTAGTAGTAGTAGTAGTAGTGGTAGTGGTGGTGGTGGTAGTGGTATGGTAGCGATAGTAGTAGTAGTAGCAATACCAGTAATTTTTTTATCATGTCTAACTTCTGAGTAAGATTCGAAAAACTTACGTTTTCGAAAATTTTTTCGATAAAATGTTTTAAATATTTTTAACAAAGATTTTCAAATATATGTGTGCAGTAATTTTTCAAAAGCCCAGTAAATCTTTCGTCGTTTATTGAATAAACTTATTATGATAGATTACTGTTACCAAAGCTATTTTTACTGTTGTTGTTGTTGTTGTTGTTGTCGTCGTCGTCCTTCTTCTTCTTCTTCTTCTTCTTCTTCTTCTTCTTCTTCTTCTTCTTCTTCTTATTATTATTATTATTATTATTATTATTATTATTACTATTTAAATCCTTCAAAACATTTTTATCGTATTTACCTAAAAGCTTTAAAAACACTGCAAACAACGCGTCCTACAAACTAGTATCCATCTTTACCAAAACATTTCTAAATTTCTTCGATATTGTTGACCAGTAAGGATGTTCAACGAAATGTGAATCAATAAAAAATAATTATTTGTATAAGAACAAATGATTATAAGATAAAGAATTTACACACACACACACACACACACACACACACACTGTAGTGTATAGTGTGCGGTAAGTGGCACAAGGCATGGTGCGGAAGTTACAATCATCTTGTCGGCGCGGCGACAGTAACACGTTGTGAAGTAATTAGCGTCGTAAGGTTACTGTCTGTCTGTACTTGTTAATGCTTGTCCTTTGTCACTACGGAATTATGTGTTATAGTCACTTCTTAAAACACAATTATATTGAGGCATTCATAATAAATACCGTGTCGATATAATATAAGAGAACAAGCAGGGAAGAATAAACAAGTTTACATCATTGTATTCATTATAATAAATAAGCGTGAATCACATGACGGCGTAAGTTTCACGTTGTTACAATGACCAAACGCTTTGATGGAAGGGATGTTATTTTCAGTGTTAACAGCGACGTAAGTTTAACAGTGCAAAAGTGTGACATACTCAAAATAAGCCTAATTCGACATGCATACCGATCATTTTCGGTATTTTTAAGCGAAAGTTGTATAACTAAGTAATATGTTTAATAAATATTATTACAATTAACTACATTATATTTTTACTTCAAAATTGTTGTATTTTAAAATGTGTAACTAAAACGTACAGTACTTAATAAACTGATGCGATAGAAACAATTGAAGAGGCGTAATTGAGGCAGCTATATAGTAGTGACAGCAAGATGGCACGGGTCTACTTGCAAATGGGATGCCTTTGAAGTAGACTGCAACCGTCTGAATTATGATATAGCAGACTGGTAAGAATTAATTGAATTAGTGAAGTAAAAAATTAGACGTTCTAGAAAAAAAGGGAGAAAGTTTATGGAGAAGTATCACTGAGAGAAGAGACAGATTTGTAAGGTAAACTTAAACTTAAACAGCATTAGTGACTGAGGGCGCAGTGAGGGGGTCAAGTACAACGATTGTATATTTGAAACACCTTACTAAATACGAATGATGTGAATGGTATTAATTTGTATAGGATTACAAGAAAGCAAATCAATTTGGTTGCCTCCAATCAATGAAAACACGAACTGAGTAAAGAAAGGAACAGAGGAGAAAGACGTTAAGTGTAGGCCTTGTGTAATGCAAAGGATGGATTAAGTAAAACAATGCGTGTTAGGAAGTGGACATAATGAAGTGTGTCTATGTATTTATTTGTTTTAGATGCACGTAGACAACACTTGTACTTTCTTCAACTGTGCGTGTGTGCGGTGTACGTGTGCGATCGCGTTCCTCACGACCGTATAGAATGCGTATAGTGAACACAAGCAAAGTATGTTTGTTTGCTTAAATACTCCGTTCGCTGATATTTACCATCAGCGTGTTTTATATTTAGTAAAACGTATTTTCATGCTTTGACCAAAATTAATTGCTCACAAGCATGAAACCACGTCAAGAGACACCCTCCGACAAATTATTATTATGTAAAAACTGCTGATGACGTAGGATTCATGTTAAAAAAGTAGTAGAGAAACTTTTCTTCGCTAATTTCGCGTGCCAGAAAATACTTTGTTAGCGCCAGGCCAGGCATGTTGTTATAACTTTGTACGGTGTAAACGAACCCGTGATATCGCATTTCCTTCTTCAGTCTGCGACGAGAGAGATAGTGTAGACTACTATTAAAACTTGGAATGTTTAATTACTGTATTTACGAGTATAAGGTGTATCAGTTCCGTACAGTGCTGCTACACCCATCCCTGTCACTAATACTACTTCTTGTAGGCCAAATGTTAGCGTTTCGTCTTTCACTAAATGAACACGCAACAAATAAAACTCGGCGAGACGAGAACAGCGTTGTTAGTATGGTAGGAATAACACACGCAAACAGTAAATATCACACACAAAACTATATGACGTGGACTTTTGACAGCCGAGCTAATTGAAAAGGAACGACGCTTCCAAAAGGGTTTTGTAAAGCGATACGAGCTGACGGAAAGAGAACAGCAATACTAGCGAGGAGTCTCAGTAGTGTACTAGAGATACACTCACTTCAAATAACGATGTGGACTATAGCAAACGAGTCAGATCAAACGGTTTCATCCACCTTTCGCTAATATTATGTGTATTACAAAGCGCGTTTCAGTAGTTTACCTTTTCACGTCGGACTATTCACTGAATCATTTTGCGTCACCGAAAGAAAACGGAAAGTACTTTCTACGTAAAATTTGAGTTTTAAAATATTGTCCGTATCGCTGTACAACACCCGCATCGTTTTCTTAATCACAGTTCGCGAACTCGCAGCAGTACGACAGTTGGGCGGGGCTGTGAAGATTCCTGTACTGGTCTGTACTGGTTTTGGAAATACCGAAAAACTAGTGACATCAAACGGGAGAAAATCTCGCTAGCAACTCGATGTTGCATCACGAAAACGCACCTTCTGACGCGATACTGTCTTCGAGAGTTTCTAGACTGGAAAATAATGTACTGGAATAACCACCATATTCACAGGAAGGAAATATTGAATGGACACATTTTGATAATATTAGTGACAACAAGAGCAAGAAGGCGGTATTTCTGGAGGCGATTTCACAAAGTGTGTAGATTCTCAAGATGATTTCATTGAAGTGTAACAGTGACACGTTGAACCTTATTACAGCGAGATAACAACTTTATTGTCAGATTTCATGTGACCGTTTTTATGATTTTTTTACTAAAACGTATTTTTTAAATAGTTGTACATATACGTAGTAACATAACGTGCACTCCAAACGTCCAAAGGCTACAGAACGGTCGTATCCGTTCGTAGACTATCCTACGACGAATGTGTACATGTCAGGATAAAATATAAGCTGTTACATTAGGCTTTTATTTCGTACAGAAATTAAAGGATTTCAAAAACTTACGTTAATAGTTCCGTCAGTGACTTACTTTTTTGTCGTTACGACGCGTTTCAAGACGTATGTGTCATCATCAGGTGTTTCACTCGATAGGTGAGGTCGTCAATACATTAAAATACAATAAATAAACGAACACATAAAAACAAACGTGAACGGAACATATACGGCCGGTGTGCACCGCGTTGAAGTCGAGCCCGCACTGTTGTTATTACTGTACGTTATTTACTCAGTAGGCCGTGTGTTTTCAACCTTATCTTGGATACTAATAACTACGTCATACAGTGAGTTTGATTGGAACTGCAGTTGATCATTTAAAAGGAACTCAGGGATATTCTTACTATTATTTATATCACTACCTTTAATTTTACTGAGAATTTTTTGCGCCTTATATATTTCAAATTCTTCAGCAGCGTTCATGTATCAGCCTTTCTTACATACATGCAGGGGTCTAAAGTTGGTCTTGAAGTTCGTGTAATTATGATTGTTATCAACTAAATGGCGAGAAAAACTGGAACTTAATTTTTTACTGTTTTGTTTGGGGAGATGTTCTTTGAAACGCTTACCAAAAGATCTACCAGTTTGTCCGATATAATAGCTATTACAGTCGCTACATGAAATCTTGTATACCCCTGTCTTATCTTCTAATGGTGTGGATTGTTTCGATCTAAGTATTTTGCCAATTATATTAGAAGTGCGGAACGCCATTTTAATATTTGACCTGTTGAACACACTATTTAATATTTTGGGTAAGGTGTTGCCATATTCACATGATATATACCTAGTATTATCTAGATTTTTACGGGGCGTACCGTTCTTTTCCTTTCTCTTTCGATGTTGCTTGATTAGGTAATCTATCATTACCGCCTTATATCCATTAGCTATAGCTATGTGCTTAATTGTCGTTAGTTCTTCATTGAAATCACTGGCGTCCATTGGTATTGTTAATAATCTATGTATTAAACTATTAAATTGTGCCATTTTTTGTATAAAGGGGTGGTGTGAATCAGCAATTATTGTAGTATCTGTGGTGGTTGGCTTTCTATAAATTTTATATTTAAATTTGTTATCCAGCCTTGTGACAATCAGGTCAAGGAAATTAATCTTGTTGTTCACTTCAGTTTCAAGGGTAAACTTTATCGTGTCGTTGATTTCAATCATGTAGTTTTTTAGGTTTTCTATTTGACGTAAAGAACGGTACGCCCCGTAAAAATCTAGATAATACAAGGTATATATCATGTGAATATGGCAACACCTTACCCAAACTATTAAATAGTGTGTTCAACAGGTCAAATATTAAAATGGCGTTCCGCACTTCAAATACAATTGGCAAAATACTTAGATCGAAACAATCCACACCATTAGAAGATAAGACAGGGATATACAAGATTTCATGTAGCGACTGTAATAGCTATTATATCGGACAAACTGGTAGATCTTTTGGTAAGCGTTTCAAAGAACATCTCCCCAAACAAAACAGTAAAAAATTAAGTTCTAGTTTTGCTCGCCATTTAGTTGATAACAATCATAACTACACGAACTTCAAGACCAACTTTAGACCCCTGCATGTATGTAAGAAAGGCTGATACATGAACGCTGCTGAAGAATTTGAAATATATAAGGCACAAAAAATTCTCAGTAAAATTAAAGGTAGTGACATAAATAATAGTAAGAATATCCCTGAGTTCCTATTAAATGATCAACTGCAGATCCAATCAAACTCACTGTATGACGTAGTTATTAGTATCCAAGATAAGGTTGAAAACACACGGCCTACTGAGTAAATAACGTACAGTAATAACAACAGTGCGGGCTCGACTTCAACGCGGTGCACACCGGCCGTATATGTTCCGTTCACGTTTGTTTTTATGTGTTCGTTTATTTATTTTATTTTAATGTATTGACGACCTCACCTATCGAGTGAAACACCTGATGATGACACATACGTCTTGAAACGCGTCGTAACGACAAAAAAGTAAGTCACTGACGGAACTATTAACGTAAGTTTTTTAATATAATTTCAAGTGACTTGGATACTTGTGAAAAATGAATCTTAAAATATAGGATTTCGTTTCATACATCCTCCTGTGTATTATTCGTAGCAGTGTGTTTCAAATAAACTAGTGTGGAGAACTTTAGTCTGACCATTACAACCTACAAACTCAGTGAAGCAAACAATAATGGCCAATTTAAATTAAACATTCCATAATCAGTAAATGTATACACTATATTAAATTACAAAACCACTGATCTCAATTGAAAATATTTTTTGTAATACGTCTTTTAAATTTTCGTATCTTGTTTAAAGTTAAATATACGCTACGTTTTATTACACTAAGCATAGCCAACGTATTTAATTTGGTTTAATTTCTTGCTTCACTATGTTCTGGTGATTATGATAGTTTTTGTGCATAGTAGATTTAAGATTCTTAAGGCGAAGAGCTGTATCTTGTCGTCGACACGTGAACGCTGAAAATTAAACGATGCAGGGGGTCGAAAACGAATTTCCTGCAGAGACGCCCACATCGGGTAGGAAGTCTGCAGTTCGGTATTCTACGGGTACCCTTCCGCTGTACTTCCCAATGATAGATATTAGCTTTACATTACAGTTGTATAAAGTGCGGGGGGGTGTAGGGATGTATGAGATAGCAGACGCTTGCACACTTGCAGGCCTCAGTGAAAGTCTACCAGACGGGGCGGTCCGGGCATAATTGGCATACTTACTGTAGAAATAATTAGTTATTATTGTCGCAAGCGAAAGTACTTGCTGGCGTTGTAACTGTTCAAAAGTAATCCATACGTTACACAGAGTTAATGTCTTACAGAGCGTATTGCGCAATATTGTTACTTGTGATGTCCTCGTGCTGGTCCACTTGAATCAATGAGCGAGACACAGAGAGTGAATAATTAGTGAGCGTTAAAAGTAAAACTCTGAGCTGAAAAACGAGTCGAAAGTGTCTATACAGATGCGAAACTTCCAAGTTGAATAGTCCTATTAGTTCGAACCCAATGTACGGGTTTTTGTTGCGATAATATCCAAGAATATGAGCTGTTAGTGACTTATTAAAGCAAGCAATTAATGTCTTTTTTTGTTTACTTGATGTAGTTATTATGTTTGTTTACAATTAACTGATGTTTATTGTTTTAATGGTATACGTTTGTTACAATTTAAATGTTTAATTTGAAAATTTTTAAGTAGTACAAGTTAAACTGTTTACTTAACGAAAACATTTCCACAGTACGATTCAGTAAAATGATTTAATGAAATATTTCAATTTTCTCGCAAGCTGTGATTACCGGTGGATCGATGAGCTCATGTCACAACTTCTTAACCGACATATGGCATCCGATTAGTTTGGGAAATTCGAATCGACAAGAAAAACAAAACAGTTAAAAAATTACATAGGCTACGGGCAAATGTAAGGTCTCTCACACACAAAGACGCGCGCGCGTTATTCAATAACTTCTTTTTTGAGACATACTTTTCGACTCAATTCTTATCTCAAGGAGACGGTTTTGTGACTTTGTCACCATGCTTCCATTTTCTTTGAACTGAAAATTACTTAAGTACTCCACGTTGAAAAGACAAAATGAAATCTCTTGTACCATGAGTGGGTGTTTGCTACACTTTTGCCGACTTCCGGTTTCACGAGAAAGCTGTAAACAAAAGCTTGATAGCTTAAAGCAAGGAACAGGAGGTTATTTGTCGTCCATTGTTGTTTAAGTGTGCTTAGCAGTTAATGGCCTAAAATGTATGGTGCCACTGTGACAGCATTTGAAGTATCAACAAAGGACACAACAGTTGGAAAAGAATGTTTCCACAGGTTTCACATCACATTAAAAAGTCAAGAGTTCTGAACTGTTTTATTCGAGTTGCACATAACAGTTGATTAGTCCTGTGTTGAATGGTGCAAAAAATCAAAAAATTGTTTGCATTAGTTGATATTAATTTATCAGATGACAAGTAGTCATTGTGCGCATTTGTGTTTTTGTACAAGAAACGTTTTACGGGCTACAGTTGATGTTTGGTCTGGCATTATTGAGAACAGAAATTGGGGTTGATGCTTCATGAAAGTTTTGCTTTATGTTTACCGGAAGTTGCTAATAGGCCTATACTTTTTATCATACTAATTATGATGAAACATACGAATCATTCCACAGAAAGTTTGGAAAACTTGAGCAGCCGTTACCCATCTATTCGTCATTAAGTAATTATTTATTAAATAATATATAATATTTGTAATTTTTAGGTTTTCAGTAGCACTTTCAGATACAAAATTTGTGCTAATTGGAAAGCGGTTCATAATATAATTATACTTTTCAAAATATTTCACAGGGGCAACTCATTATAGAACCTTAGAGTAATAAAACTGTACGTTGTAAAATATTTTTACCATCGGGGCTGTACGGTACTTGAGCGCGCTTGCCAGAACGAGCGGATATCTCACGAGGGGCACGTAAATATAAAACACGCTGTAGCAGGGGATGAATGATACACGACTGTGACTGTGTTGTTGTTAATTAAAGGGAGTAATTTTAATTAATCTACCTTGTCACAAATATGCGTATACGTGCTATATGTTTCCCCGGAGTAATATTTTTACGTTCTTTAACACGCAGTGTTGGTATTGCGTGACGATAAATCAGTTTCGTACAAACATTTGTTCGGGCAAAGTAAATGTAGACACATCGAATGTAGCGATCACGTTCGCCTCTGCCTTAACATTATCTGTAACCGGGCGCGTTCTCAACTTTCTTTTAAGCGAGTTCATTAGCCTTTCTTCAAGTCCCGTTCAAATAATAAAATCTCTCTCATTAGAAGTACTTGAAAGAGGGAACTGCCGAATTATTAAGAACCTTTACTGTATATATTATAGGTTAAGCCTTAAACAAATGAAAAATTTCGGTCTCTTTCTCCTTCTTCCGCAGTTCCGCAGTACCGATTTCAAGGCATGTTCCTACTTCAAAGGCTATGTTCTCATCTCTCCCTGGATATTCCAACAGTCCTTACCGCTACATATATCTAGATATATCCGAGTACCCGTCTCTGCTAGTTTCCTACCTTAGGACGAGAATATCAGACCATTTGGGACCCTGGTTTACTTTCTACTGTTTGTTCCAACCACTTTTTACTGTTACTGCTTTACTTTTTGCTTAACCTGAGAAAATAATTTTAATCATCTTGCTAAGTTAAAATAAATAATTGCCATCACGAATTCCACTCAATCAAAAAGTTTTGTAATTTTCACGAGCCTTATTTATACAGGGGTTTTGGTGTTCAGCACTCATTGTTCTTGGAATATTATTTATCGTATTCGTATCGTTTTTCGTAGAGCATTATAGAATTGAAATTCATTCAAAACGTTGTACTGAAGCTTAACAAGACTACAGAAACCATTATTAATTTTATGACTTCTACATTGTTCGTTCAGTGTGACTTGTACATTGTGGTTCTAACTGTGACGTGTGAAGCGTAAGGCCACTACGTCTTTATTAAATCTATTTATAAATTGTTGTATACAGTACTGATTACCACGTATTATATAAACTTATAGTGTGAAAATAATGGCCGTATTGTTGTGTCTTTTTCAAGTTTATATCGTATGGACGCTGAATGCGTTTCTTTAACAATGAAGCTGCATCATATAACTACTGTATGTATTCTTATTCATACAGGAGATGCGCACGAGCTAAAGCTGATAAGTCATATCAGAGAAGGTCAGGCCAAAACCAATGATTAATCGCTTAGGTGTAGAAAGGGTTTGCGCAGTACACGCGATACTTTGTATCCGTAATGTTGTGTGGCTCAGAGTCTGCCTGTTTGGAAAGAAACAGGAAAAAAATTATTTCCGCAAATTGACAATAACCGAGTTTTCTTGTCTTGTAGTCAATTTATAATGTATCACAAACAGGAAAGTCGTTGTAGTATTCCAGGTTTTAGTTAATCTTGAGACTCTTCTGTTGAATTGATGACGCTAACACGTGTGAAGCAAACGTAATTTACTGTCACGTCTATTAACCTACGATAAACTTCATTGTTTGTGGTACTTGATGCTATTAATACTGTCGAATTCCGTTGATAATGCAGTCAATAAATCTGAGGCACGTTTGTAAACGTGTGACACAGTTGCATTCTACATTATGTGCCTGAAATTAAACGTGGATTGTAAGTCAATTAGCGTACGAAAAAGAACGAAATCTGTTCGTAATTACCTATAAACTTTATTAAAGTTACAAATTACTTGGAAAGGAGTTTCCAAATTAAAGTCATCGTATTACTTGCAAAACTAATATGCACGTAAAACTGTGTCTGTATTACTACACCTAAAAGTGAATTTTGTTAATAGACTGACGGGAAAAAAGACTGACACTACTGTTTCCCGAATGACGTCATATTAAAATTATAATGCGTAGTAAACTATATTAAAAGTAACTAACTGACATTACACTTCAACAAATAAATACTGTAGTTTACAACACATTTTTATTTTTAGTTAACCTACACAACGTCTTTTATTCAGTTAACTCGTCTCATTTGTGTAGTCGGTGATAGAAGTAAACAGTGTACAAACGTTTTGGCAGAATAACCAAATTACTTACAGTGTCTTATACTGTTCTATAAACATTGGCGAGGCATGATTATTTTCTATATTCATCGCTTGTTTTACCAGAAGTGTTCAACATACATACCTTCCCCTACCAGCAAGCATAAATGTTGTAATGTCTCCCGCGCGCATGGTAATATAGTTAGTTCCTAAAATACAGAACAGGAAATGCGTTTTTAACCTAATTTTTAATGAAGGTAAGACCGTTCATTTTTAAAAACTTTCTTTAATGACGGCCGCTAAACTTTTTCTTCCAAAGGTGAATGAACCTAAAGACTTGGGCTTCAGTTACAGTACTTGGCCCCAGTTTCAGACTTGGTCTCTGGTTCGGCCATAACTTAAAACACTCTTTACTTAAATTCTTCTTCTACACTTCAGGGATTAGGCAATGTGTCTGTTCCGATTTCACATTATCAGATCCATTTCTTTCTTGGTCTTCCTACATCCCTTCTTCCAGAAGGCTTGTACTTTTTTACAGTTACTGGTATTCTATCTTTATCAATGCGACTTAAATACTGTCTCCATTTTCCCCTGTATTCTTCAATTTTCTCATTTAGATTACATATATTTAATTCTTCCCGTATATCTTCATTTCTTATAAGATCCCTTCTTGTGCATTCTTTAACTTTTCTTAGAAATCTCAACTCTGCTGATTGTATGTTGGTTTTATCTCTTTTAATCCAGGATTCACTGCCGTATAATAACACTGGAACAGCCATTGTTCTGTAGAATTTTAACTTTGTCTCACGTCTCGTTTTATTTTTCAGTGTTCTATTTATAGTTCCACATAATTATGTGTTAAATCTATTGAATTTATTTTGTATATCTTTGTCAACGTCAAAACTTATATCGCAACCTAAATAGTTAAAATTTGAGGTCTGTTCCAATACTTTATCCTCAATAATAATCTTTGAGGGTACTGAAAATATTCCGTAGTGAACCAAAACTTTTTTTTTGTTGGTAGATATCTTTAGGTTGTAGTATTGCTGTTCCAGTTTATGTAGTCTGTACACAGAGCGTTGTAAGCCTAATCAATTATTTTGTAGTATTCTTTACTTAAATTCAAACCATAAATTGTGTAATGCACAGTACAACAATATGTAAACTGTCCGGCATCACTAACAAATCGTGTGTGCGAAAACGAACGAGAACGACCGACATTCGCTGAATGGACTCTCGTACATTTCGTCGGTTAGAGAACATTGAGTGAGACTGGTGGAGTGGATTTTCGCGGGGAGGAGTGGTGAGCATTCGGATGGTAGCGCTGATTTTAGCGAATCTCTTACGCTTTTGGCTTACTGCCTGGTTGTGTTGTACTCTTATTTTGCCCAATTCATACAGCTTTTGCCATTCATAAGATACAGTAAATATGCTAATAGGAAATATTACCCTTCACTGTATCTGCATTTAATTGGTCATCGTCGAATCATCCGATGACTGAATGAATCGCCACTGTCTATAATCTTTATCTTTTTAATATGCAGAGTAGCCCATCACGATTATAGTATCCAGATAACACAATGACATAAAACAACTATCACATTATGATAATAATATAGTATAATATAATATAAAGCGACTGTCATACTTATGTACATATTATTCGGGATTATACATAGGCTAATTGGTATCACTATAGTCTGAAGTTATTAACACTAACCAGTTTACTCCAGTTTACGTTTATTGAAAGTTTACCAAACGTTAACATTAGCCTAGTCTTGCATTACCGTAAAATCTTCCCTATGATACGAGCAGTCCGCGGTCAAATATCGAATGTACCTATAAACATTTTGAGAATAACATACCGGTTATAACCAAATACCTTATTTAGTTACATCTAGTCCACTTCATAAAAACTTCTGGATTGTAGGCCGCGGTCGGAAAAAAACGTTCTGTAATAATATGGTGATTTTCTTCTGTGGCGTTTGGTTGTTTATTGAAAGTTAACGTGACATACAGCGATTTAACTGACTTATTCCGGAAATCTAGTCAACGTTCAACAGCCCCTGTTGGGGACGACCATCACACCGTTGTCGAATCGTTTTGCGCATGTAACTGACATTCCGGAAATCTAGTCAACGTTCAACAGCCCCTGTTGGGAACGACCATCACAGCCGTTGTCGAATCGTTTTGCACATGTAACTGACTTATTCCGGAAATCTAGTCAACGTTCAGCAGCCCCTGTTGGGGACGACCATCACACCCTTGTCGAATCGTTTTGCGCATGTAACTGACTTATTCCGGAAATCTAGCCAACGTTCAACAGCCCCTGTTGGGGACGACCATCACAGCCGTTGTCGAATCGTTTTGCGCATGTAACTGACTTATTCCGGAAATCTAGTCAACGTTCAGCAGCCCCTGTTGGGGACGACCATCACACCGTTGTCGAATCGTTGCGCATGTAACTGACTTATTCCGGAAATCTAGTCAACGTTCAACAGCCCCTGTTGGGGACGACCATCACAGCCGTTGTCGAATCGTTTTGCGCATGTAACTGACTTATTCCGGAAATCTAGTCAACTTTCAACAGCCCCTGTTGGGGACGACCATCACAGCCGTTGTCGAATCGTTTTGCGCATGTAACTGACTTATTCCGGAAATCTAGTCAACGTTCAACAGCCCCTGTTGGGGACGACCATCACAGCCGTTGTCGAATCGTTTTGCGCATGTAACTTGCGACCAATGTCTATAGTACGGAAGTGATTAATGGAACCAACAATGCTGGCCATAAATAATTCAAGTATTTAGACATATACGAACATTGTTTATTATTCAGGAAGAGTAAAGGCGGCTACAATAACGAGACTCGTAACCTATTAATAATTAATTCTGGTCTTGTGTGAACCACGGGAGTTTACAGCCATAATGTTGTACACTTAGTACTGTTAAAGTGGCGAGGACAATAATAGTGTCGTATCTTTGTTCTTAAATGATTACACTACTTTTACTATTGTTATTGCGTTAATATTATTTGATATCAAACGCTCAAATTCTTCTTGTTTTCCTTAAAGGCCAAATCGTCTTTACACGTGATTGGATTAAGGTGCAGTCCGCTAGTTTATTCCTGTTCTGTATTATTGCTTTGTCCTTTTTCATCTGTAGTTTTATATTGTATATTTTTTAGTTGTTTATTGTGTGTGTGTGTGTGTGTGTGTGTGTGTGTACATATATATATATATATATATATATATATTGATCGTTACACGTAGCCACAAATACAACAAACAGATTAAATTGACTTACATAAGCCTCACTGTAGCAGATGCACGTACATTCAATCTAACACTTTTTTCTTACGCTATTAGATAACCAGTTTCTTTATTTTATTTTGCCAAAACTTTTTTTTTTTTTAATTTTTAGGTCATCAGCTTTGACAGAATTTGGTAATACATCTGGGCTAGGCTAACATGTAATCATAATACATAAAATGTCTTTTGGTTGCTAAGGATTTATCGCAACACATTTGTATTTTGCGTAAAAAATATTTTCGATCCAATTCTCCTGAACCTGTGTTCAGTCGAGAGCAGACGAAACTCGTGTCACCAGACGAGATATATCGAGTAGTTCTTACATATAAATGTGTGTGTGTGTGTGTGTGTGTGTGTTCCAAACATCGTCCGGCATCATTTAATTCCTGTTTTCTGGTCTCCAGTGCAGAATCTGTTTTGGTAAACGTTCCCTATCCATCCTTTCCGCATGTCCATACAGCTTTTACATACTATTTCCCGGGGGCTCTTTCATTTGTAGCCCTGTCTCATACTGAAATTCCGTGACGTACCTCCAAAAATCCAGTTCTATAGCATTCGTGAGTTGTCTGTTCATACTTTTGTAGACCAGTCTCACAACTGTAACTTATGGTACTTCTTATTATTGTGTTGTGTTACGTATGTGTTATTTCATGAGTTTCCTTCTCTAACTAAACTGGTTTTTTGCCGCTGTCCTTTTGGTATTGGAGTTGCTGCTAGAATTTAGACTATGTTATTATTATTTATTATTAAGTTCGTGTATTCGACCTAACTCGACCCTCAAACGTTGGTCGCCACTTTGTAGGTAGTCCTTTGTATCCCTACTTTTTTATCTATTATTTATTTTAGTTGTAATTCTTCTTTCTTGTATTTTTTAATTAAATTTATTATTGTTTATTTAATTGTTATTGGTTAATTGTTTAGTTAAATAGTTAAACACCATCACTAATGGAACAATATGTTGATCATAGGTCAGTGGCATGCGTAATTTGATTCTTATTGAATTTTAATGCAGAGCATCATCCGAAGTAATCGTCACCTGATGTCGGTTTTAAATAGGTTACCTTATTGTTGGATTAATCATTTCGGTCTGATAATTAATCACTTACTTACTCTGAATGCAGTTTCTTCATTCGTGATAACCTGTTAGAAAATGTATGGTTATTAGTGCAGAACTAAATGTTTAACAAGTAAACATAACCTGTACTCCACTAATAAAATCGTTATTGTTAAATTCAAATAAATGAATGCTCCATTAATGTTTAAAAGATGCTATTTTTTCAGCGTCTAAATAATTTTGAATCCTAGTTAAATACATTCAACTCAATTAACCTTGTTTACAATCACTTATTACGGTTCGGAAACTCACATCTCAGGGTTGTCATCTTGTTACAATAAAATAGTGGTAGACGAGAATCGTCTAAAGTAATATTAAATAAGTAGGTTCTTTGAACTGTAAAATACGGACTAAAATACGTTAATTACAATCATAAAATCTCAGAATAGGAGAGTGGTTACATTTGTTAACCATAACTTCTTAATACTATATTATAAATCTTATCGGAGTAAGTTTAACACTTTTCGGTTATTAGGTTAGGCTCGTTTAACCATCCTTAACCTTAACTTACATGTAAATTACAATTGAATAATAAAAAAGTGAGTACTTGAATGATATCTTAGTGTTTGAGTAGTAGTAGTATTTACAAATGTGGAATCAGTTCGAATTGTATTGTTGGATATAACCATAACATAAGTAAGTAACAATGATTGCACTATACTTTCCACAACCTCACTGAATTGCAAATTATTATACACTATGCAATTCCCTAAACACTGTTAACTTGACTACACTTCATTAAATTATAATTCACAATACTTTCAATAACTTCGACTGACTAGGTTAGAATGCCTTGTTTACATTCGTTCGCACAGGATGATGGGTAACTCGCGATAATTTTGATCGGCAGAATTCGTCATCTGTATGGCATCCCAGTTCGATCAAAAATGACTCTAGGACGCCGCTTCACCTTGCTGTTCCAATTTGCAATACCTGTGCGTTTAGTAGATTTACGACCCGTGATTGGTGGAATTTTATGACATTCCATCATCGAGTCATCCTCCCCTTCCTTGGGCACAGAATTCAATTGTATTGGGGTGGGTTTCTGGGGTTGAGGTTAAGAAAACAACGCCAACTTTCTTACTAAAATTCATTTAAATAGTTCTAATAGACATAAGTCTCTTAAACCACATGTAAACTTAAATACAACATCACCATTTTCTGGCTTTTGTCCTGATGCACGTTTTGACACCTCTTATGATATAATTCCGTCCATTATTAACAAAGATGCTTATTTTTACTTATACATTAATACAATAAATTTTATTAAACTATGTCTTACTATTATTTTATTTACAATCCCATATGATCACTATTGAACTTAGCTCTTACAATGTCCTTTGTTGTGATGAGCTAACATTCTGAACATTTAATTAGGGAATAATTATAAAATGTAATTCTAGGCTTATGGTGCCTATGACATCATGGCTTATTTTAGCTTTGTACAATATTATCAGTCCCTTTAGACGGTTGATAATACCTTCTATTTAATATTGAGTAATGATACCAACTTATGGTTAACATATTTCTGTTAATTACATGACGGTTTCATGTTACTTTGTTATAAAAACACATGAGTTTTTGTACTATGGGAATGGTTTTGTTTTATAATTGTTTCTTTGTGACACTTGCTTTGTTTCACCAAAATCTCATTCCTTATTAAACATTATAGTCCCTATGCAGTTTTGTGACAGTTTGTTTCTGCTTGACCTTCTCAATTATTGATTATTTTACATAACAAATCTTACATCTAGGTACAGACAGCTATGTTCATTATATATACATTATTTATGGTTTGATAAGTGTTAGGTATTATTTTGGTTACATTACAACAGTTAGTTTATTTATCACTGATGTTTTTGATAGTATTTATTCTCATTTTGAATAAGAATTTTATTGGGTTTTTATTGTACAAGGTGTGTACCTCACTCTCTATCTTACTTCATCATAGTACATTACATTAATTATAACAATTACATCCTTCTAGTTGTCTTATTTTGTATTAGAATTATCCTAGTGTTATCTAATTTCATCTAGATATAATGCACAACAGTTTCATATCCTGTTGATCACATTTATTATCATTATAAGAGTAAATTCACATTTTGCTAGGTTAGTTTGTCACACTTTCCCTTTCTTTGACTAAATCTCAATTACATTGTTTGTTTTTATTGGTTATAGTATACATATCTCATCATCTAGATATACTATTATTTATTAGTTATAATACTTGGTTATACTTATCCAGTTTTCTTATCATTCTAAACACATTTTTGTTTAACAGTCTTTTCTGATATTCCATGATTTACATCAATGGTATAGTTACTATTTAAAATACAGTTTTATTCTCTTATACTATCTCTTATCATCTTAATTACAATTATATTCATTATCTCACTCTCCTAATCTAGTTGGGTTTTTGTCAATTTAAGTCTTATTTATTTTTATAGTCATTTTATTCAGTATGTCTAGTCTGTCATTGGGGTATCTATTTCCTTCACATTGAACTCCTAGTATCCTCTTTATTAATTCTATATATCACCTAATCTTTCTTCATAGTGATTGTTTTGTTTTAATACTCATTTAATTTCATAATATTTTGGTTTTAAATTCTTCACCTTATATGATCTATTTTTCATGATTAATTCTTTATGACCAGTTAAATTTGGTTGGTTCTGCTTCTGTATTATCCATAGTTTTCACTATTAAGCATAGCTCTTAGTTCTGTGTACCTTGGTCACGCTACAGTTGAAGAGCATATCCGTCTTTTGTTGTATCCCATAGACGCATAAAGGTAACTAAAATACTCATTTGTGCACCATGTCGGTAATAAATACGACACGGCTACTAGTGTACTCGTGTAGAATCCTACTAGCAGGCCGCACGCATGATACTTCCTTTGATACTATTGGGAAGTAAAAATAACATAAAGGGAAGTAGTTCGAAAAACTGCAATCACTGAAACACGGCGATCACATTTTGTATGTCTGGCTGTAATGTTGTAATGTTGTCTTTTCTTTAGTAATTTTTTGTATTTGTTTATTGTACTAGTCCAATGTGGCCAAGCGGCTGGACAGTAAGTACTCTATGTTACGTTAATTGACTCAGAGGAATTACTCCTTCGAATATTTATCCATTTTATTCAATTACGTACGCCTATGTGATTGGCTGTGCACACACAGTATGTAAAACGTACTGTGATTTTATTTGGTAAAATCGCTCACTAATTTACAATAAAGCTCTTCAGCCGTCTGACTTCACCTTGTGTGTACTTCACCAGCTATGCGGCTGTACTGTAGTTCGTTTACTGTATTTGACACTTACATACCGTTGTGGTATTCCATTTGGTACGTACCATTGTGCATTCGTTGTGGTTCTTAACAGTTTGTTTTGAAATTTTTGATCTTAGCTATATTTGTGTTGTGATCAGTATATAAAGACGTGCTCCGTAAGGCTACATAGGTTTTAAAATCGTCTTGTATATTAGTAGTTTATTCTCTACGGTAGCTTTTACAGTGATTACTTTTTCTAGAGAATTGTTCTAAATAGGTACCGCTTAAGGTACTAACAGCACAAACGTACATAAAGAAAGTATAATTACTTAGCTTTGAAAGTGTTATTCACCATGTTCGAAAAAAGGCTTCAGTTCACTTAAATTTTTCTCTGTTTCGTACAACTTCTGAACTCTGTTTCAGGTGTTACACTATAATATGTTTCACTTATACATGGGATTTTGTATCAGTTTTATCAGTTTCGTCAAATGTGGTATCAAAAAGAACAAAGTATTTGCACAGAAACTATGATATGTGAGGCATTTACAAAATCCTAAGTTGTGTTGTTCCATTCGAACAATTTTTGTAAGCAAAATGTGCGTACAATACAACATTAGCAAACTGCTGGTCTGTTTCTTTTTAACAGTTTTCTGGGAAAGTGACTTTACTCTCACCCGAATTTCAGTGATGTCCACCATTGTATCTGGCCTTAGGAACTACTACGTAACTGTTACGCCTTTAAGGCGCGTTTCAGTATTTCCATTCCTATGTCTGTCCAGTGCGTCGTTTATAAACTTACGAGTGAAGTATAATAGGTTTCACTTCTGGAGGCATAATCGTGGAAGTAAAAGATTTTGTGTGTTTTATTGTCAAAATTAATTATAATGTAGCAATTCAGATATCTGATCAATAGCGTTTGCAAATTTTTTATCAGGTGCCGAATTTAATAACTGTTGTGAGGGTGGCGTTTTGTGAGAAAACTGAATAGCGACCCGTGTAGCCTATTCTATAACTGAAACTGAATATAAGCAATTTGGCGCTCATTAAATATTAATGCGGCTCAAACCAAGTCCTTTTCACACACGCACATAAAGTAACGAGTTTCGATTGACAGGCTTTTCAAATACAAAAATAATGTAGTCGACTTTTTCTGCATTGTGTAGCGTTTCGTGTCCGTTACCGCTGTTACCGATACTCAAACCACAACCTATAGTCGTCTGTCATCTATGCAAATATAATTTACAATGTGTACATATTGTCAATGTGACCTGCGCCAGACGTGAATAGTAAAATGTCATTAGCAAATATTTTTCTTCACCACTTAAGTTCCGTGTTCGACGTTGTTCAAAGAACTTTAAGTAATTGTTATTTATTCCGTTTGGCTTTAATGTTGGGACTGAAAAAGCCACTTAGACCAGTATAGAAAACATGTTAGAACTATTTAAATTACTCTGTCTGCTCTCAAGTAGTTAATATGTAAATACAGATTACTTATAACCGTTTGCTGTCAACCCGATTTGGTATAAACGTGAAGAAATTACCTGATATTTAAATTGTTTATCTTTATCAGCGGCAAGTCATGAAGCAGCAGTAGTAAGCTTGGGGAATGGTCGCAGACATAAAGATGTCAGTCCTGCTTATAGACTGAGCAAATAGAAGAGTTAGTAAAAGATAATAAAGTAGTATATCATTAATAGCTAAGTAGCGAAAGATAGAAACAATATGTTGAGGGCTAGAAATGTAGCTAAGTGTGAGATTAGAAAGGAAAACATAGGGAAAGGAAATGCAGGGAGATAATTGCTTTATAGAGGGAGTGGTAAATCAGATAAAGCATGGAGAACGATAAAAAATGTATGAGAAAATAATAAAAATAAGTCTATGTTGGAAATGATTACAGTGAGTGGAAGAAATAATAGCAGGAACTTCTAATGATAAACCGACCTGATTTACATAGGCAACCTCAGAAACTGATGATGACGGAAACCTGGGCAGATATTTTGAGAAAAATTACTGTCGATAGAATAAATATAGGAGTTAAAACTTGTTAGATATAGAGCTATATCTGCCACTCTGGGAGAAATATCCGTCAACGCGTCCGCGAACGCGAACTGGCAATAGCAAACCAAGAAGACAACACATCCCTAACGAAACACGCCAAAGAAACAGGACACACTTTCGATTTCAAAAACACAAAAATCTTAGCACGAACTAACTATAAGAAAATCAAACAGTATAGGTAAGGCATAGAAATCTGCCGGATGAGAGAGGGAGCGGTCAACGACAGAAATGAATACACTAAATTAGCGACAACTTGGAAATTCCTAACTGACAGTTCACAAATTACAAACAGAATTATCACTGTTGCACACCACTATAGAAAAATTATTCCGATTTTATAATTTTATACAAAATTAATAAATATAATTATTCCGATCAAGCTTCTCAGCTCATCGTCAGATGAGCGCTAATCGGAATAATTTTTCTATAGTGGTGTGCAACAGTGATAATTCGTTTGTAATTATAACCACTAACACAACTTACTTAATTAAAGTTCACAAATTAACAAACAACATATGACCACAACACACTCCCCCCTACGCTCCAACCCTCCCACGGCAAAAATCAAAACGGAAGCAAGATATAAAACGTGCGCCGTAGTTAAATCAACATCAGTACGCCTTGAAAATGTTCCGGGATTACGGAACGAAACGTCGGCAATATAAACATCACATACACGGATGTACCCAAAAACCTGCTACAAGAGATATTCACCGTGAAAGCCTTCGCACGAGGATATATATATATATATATATATATATATATATATATATATATATATCAGACTGGCAGACATGCTGATAAAATTAACAAGTGTGCATTTGCTAGTGCCGCAAAACGTAGACTTATAGGGCTACATGTTTTACTGTATTTCTAAATTTTGCGTAAATAAACTGAAGGTAAATTGTATTTTATTTGCATGTAACTGAAGGTAACCGATTCATATGTCATTGTACTAAGAGTACCCGAGCGTATATTTATGTGTATTCTTAAAAATTCGGACGTACTTCTTGTAACTAATAGGCATTTTGTTGTTTCAGGTAAGCATCTAAGCCGAACGTACATGTACCTTTATGTGAGTATAATATAAATTATTTATATATTTTTCAGTTACTTGTTCAGTTACTGAACACACTGGAAGCATGTAAACTGCTGTTGGTACGTTTGTTATTTCGATACAGCAAAATAAAATGTTCAGGTAACTGGCTTATGACACAGTCCTAACCGAGTTCTTTGGCTATAAAGTCTGTTTGTATGTTGCATGTAGCAGGGAGGGTAACCACTCGTTATAGATCTATGGTCGTTTGAACTGGTGCGCACACGAGCTGTAGTTGTAAGATCCTGAAAATAAAGAATAATATGCCGAATGTATTTAAGTAAAATATGCAGCATTCGTAGGCTACATTCTTGTGTATCATGTAGGTAGTTATATTTATCCATCGCAGACACAGGATGAATCAAATAAATAATCATTAAAATTCAGGCCGCTTGTGAGGTCACTCAAGGTCATTGTCTTGTGTTGCCAGCCGGACCGAGAGAATGCAGAATTAAGGGTTCCCAAAATATATAGTTAAAACGCCGAAACCAGTTTTACTGTTCGCTCGTTCCAACTTGCATCATTATTAAAGAAATAGTTAAATTGTGAAATTATAGCGTTTATAATTTCGAGTGGTAATTTGTGCTTACAAAGGCCTACGTCCAGTTGTGCTCATGTGAATGTGTAGCTCGGATGTAAGCGTTGACAGAGTCTGCCTCGAAGGCTGTAACAATAGATGCTGTATGTAGCCTACCTCTCCTCGATGACTTTACAAGTTTGTGCTTTGTGTCATTTCCTCCGCACTACGCCAAATCACAAGCTCCAGCAATCCAAAATTTTATTGCAGACATTTCCTGTACACATTCAAGACGTTCACGTCCCAGTATTTTAAACTTTTAATTAAGTGAAGTTTTTTCTACCATAACGCGTTTTATTCATTAAATTCTTGTCCAGATAATAGTTCGATCAGTTAGGTATCCCAGTACTATGTCATTACGGTCGATTGGTTGCGTCCCACACTGAATACAATTCATGGCCAATTATGTCCCATCGCGTTTATTAGTCTTATTTAGGAGACGCAGCGGAGTTTCATTGCAGAGTTTTTACTACGTGGTTTGTGTGGGTGTATTTAGTACTAGTAGATACGTATGTACTTATACTTTAAATTATGAACGTATACATTTACGAAAACGTTTACTGCTAATTCCAAATCCAAATTCATTCAATATTCTCAGATTCTGAAGCTAATTATACTGTTCACGAAAGTAACTCAAGAAACAGAATCATTTGTTAAATTTATTAGTCCCCTTATAACATTCTGTCACTTTTTTTAGTTTTCTCTCTCTCTCTCTCTCTCTCTCTCTCTCTCTCTCTCTCTCTCTCTCTCTCTCTCTCTCTCTCTCTCTCTCTCTCTCTCTCTCTCTCTCTCTCTCTCCTTAACATATATGTCACACTGAAATTAATTCAAAACGTCAAAAAAAATTGCAAACGAGGGGAGTGGGAAGTTTCGAAACAACCATTCGAGTTAACGGAAAGATGAACCGTTCTTTCTGTGAAAAATTAAAATGTTCCAGGAAGTCTAAGAGAAAGAAGAAGCGATTTTGAAGTGTAGTTATCTGTATACTCTATACGCTTTATTATTTTCATGTCTGGAAGGGAAAGAAGGAGTGATTTTGAAGTGTAGTTATCTGTATACTCTATACGCTTTATTTTTTCATGTCTGGATTTTCGGTCATGATATCCTCAGCCAACCACTCATGTACATATTTTGGACTCAAAACGCATTTATTGGGGTTCGTAAAATAATTGTGGATTCGTCATTTAAGGCATATAACAGTATAAATGTCTGTTTCAAATATCTTCATTGCATGGCAAATGTCTTCGTTGAGAGGTACTTTTATTGATTATTTTTTTATATTCAATATTTTTCTTCTGTTTTTCTAAAGTTTTGTTATATTTTGAATGAAGTTTTATACAAAAGACTTACACGCTTAAGCCGCAGACTCAGTTTATAATTTTGACTGCCAATGTATTAATATTCGTTACATACGCCCTCTGTAACTATAAAAAACTACATAACTAGAAGGATGTACGTAATGTTGTAAGTGTTATATCTTCATTAGTTTTGTTGTTGGACATATTAGAGTTGTACAGTGTTTCATATGAGTAAAGTGGCTGGATATAAAAATGATCCTCAAGTTACTATTGTATAAAACTTTTAAAATCTGACTTCTGCACTTTCCATGGAGTACAGGCATTTTATCATGTCACGATGCTCTCTTTTTGCTCTTCTTCTTAGTTTGTTCGAAAGAAATGGTTTGTAGAGTTTTAGAAATGGAAACCAACTGGTTTTCTGGAAATTCATTTCTTTTTCATAAAATTAATATTTAGAAAACTAATTTTGTTAGTAACTTCACTTCAGTGTCAAGCAAATGAAAATAAATGTTGTTGAGTTTATTTGCTATTTTTACGTACATTTCCCTACTTTTCTCTATTTTCTGATTGGAAAAATGTTCACCACGTCGCCGTTGAATACGTGGCACTGATACTTGTTAAACATCCTTTTTTTTTTCAAGATAATTTAGTGAGTCGAGTAAGGAAAATTTTAGGAGAGTTTAATGCTAATGTGAAGTCATGTTCGGATTCTTTTGCCACATCTTGAGATTTTCTGCTGTTTATATTAAAATGAATCAAAATTTTATTGTATTTAACGTTTACTGGAAGGTCTAAACGCATACATGAAGTGTTAATCAGAATATCGACGTGAGAAATCCACATTATGTTAAAAATCCAAAGTTACGCCATTCTCAAAGCGGGTTCTTGTAAAGTGTCTGATGGAAAGTGTAAAAAAAATGCTGATAAAGAAAGCAGCTGACAAGTATTAGTCGTTGGTTCGTGTGCAGCAGGTCTTTGCTGTCTACGGTTGCGTGAAATATAGCCGTGCAATGACTGTTGACGTTCAAGCCTCAGAAGATGATGGTGATGAACAATTTGTATTGCTGGAGAGCTCCAGGAACGCTAAACTGCTTCCCGCTACCACGTACCGTACACACATCGATATAACCATAATAGGGATAGTTGGTATCTTTCTCCTACTACCGAGATACACGGGCGCTTTCAGCCAGTAGTAGTGTAGAAATATATTTCGGTAGCATGTCACATTCTCATTACTTAACCAGAATTTATAATTTTAGCGTAACGTCTGCGACTCCGCAATTTAATTGGAAAGTTTCCATTCCCGTCTGGCTCTATCTCTGTCTCGCAATGTGTTCTGGCTCGTTATGCGCAGTACGTATAATCTAATAGCACTTATGCACGCGTGTCATCAATTCCGCAACATTTCCTATAATAGGTAAAACCATTAAATTTCACAGCTGTGTGTGTGTGTGTGTGTGTGTGTGTGTGTGTGTGTGTGTGTGTGTGTGTGTGTGTGTGTGTGTGTGTGTGTGTGTGTGTGTGTGTGTGTGTGTGTGTGTGTGTGTGTGTGTGTGTGTGTGTGTGTGTGTGTGTGTGTGTGTGTGTGTGTGTGTGTGTGTGTGTGTGTGTGTGTGTGTGTGTGTGTGTGTGTGTGTGTGTGTGTGTGTGTGGTCATTCCGTACTCTTATAAAAACCATCTCGTTCAGAATGTTTTACTTCAGTATTTAACAGCTTTATAAATACTTTACAATTAGTTTCAGTGTGCTTGCAGTTTCTCTCCGTCACCCTGTATGGATTAGGTACTCCTACTGACATGATAAGCAAGGAAGAGTAGGATGTGTGTGTGTGTGTGCGCGCGCGCGCGTGTTGCACTGTCGTTGTAGGAAGTAACGCTGAAACAAGGACGCCTAACACTGTGAAACAGAAAACTAAACTTACATCGAGATACAGAAAACTAAATAGTTTCCTTTCGTTTACGGGAAATTCAAAATAAATATGATGACAAACAACAATCGACTGTTTTAATAATTATATCTTTTGAATTCAGTTAATTGATATGTTCATAAGAGACGAATGTTTTTTACTGAGAAACAGCAGTGAAGATGTTACTGCGCTTCAACGGAAGTAGCTAAAAAAAATAGAACAACTGCTAATCGTTACAGTGCATAATCCACATACACAACGCAGAGTAACCACTATTCGCCAGCTGTAATTCGTACCTCCTGTAGCATATCGCAGCTACAGCTATCCCACTTGGCCTAATGATGCGCGTGGATGGCGCACAAGTGGAGGTGAGATTGTTACACACTACACTCTACTGTAAGCACTGTTGCGGTCCAAACACACCAAACATTCTGCTTATTTTGTCAAACAAGAATTTTTGTATTCAGGATGATAAATTACATTTATTGTAATTAATAATGTATAACTCATTGTTATTAATCATGCACGAGTTTTACTATAACAAGAAAACCACAAACTGTCGTGTCACTGGCTGCTATCACCGGGATACCCAGTAGTAATAATATCAGTAGCTGGTATTCACCGTGTTGATTCATGCAAAGCTCTTTTCCATCAGTCGTATTGCACATTATGAACAGCTACGATGCACCGTTAAGTACCGTTTATAAACTTTTCGTCAGTAGTAACGTCACTTCTCTGATGTCCGTTTAGCATAGTCTACGCTCCTGATAAAGTCTCATATTTATTACTTAAATTATGGAGGAAATAATGTTTCGTAACTCTGAAGTTTGAGAGGTCGTGATGGGTACCACATACGAAGTTTACGGACGAGCAAGCGTCAGAATTAAAGAGTTAATCGGTATGACAAAGTCAGGGTACAATAGTGTAAACAATGGCATATGAGCAGTTGTAAGAGTACAAGGACTTAGAAGCAGAAACCACCAGCGGTGGAGTCACGATTTTCTCATGTTTTTCATTAGAATACTGACACAGTGATGGGACATGAACAGCGAACCGGAGCCGACCCAAGCCAGCTCGTCGGTACAAAGCTGACTGGACGAATTTTGTTATGCACATGCTTTCAGATAGGATAGCGAAACATATGGAGTAAATACTTCATAGTGTGAGGAATTTTAATTAACATGGTGATAAAGTTCTGGACGATGCCTAGACGTGAAAAGGGAAACGACGAACTCTAGAGTTACCGTAAATATATGGCTTACGTATTTACTGAGACATAGATGGGGCGTAAACAAAATAATTCTTCTTCTGTGTAAACGTTATTTACGCATTTGGGTTACATTGTTCATAATTTAATGAAAGCTAGAAAGGTCAGCGCAGTGGTAAAATACCTCGAAAAATTCCAGCGGATCGTTACACAAAGGTAATTGTAATATGTTAAGAAAGTATTGTAAAGTAAGGGTGCTTGTAGTATTCGAGGTTAGAATAATGAACTCACTATCAGATGATAAATATTTCCAGCTGAAAAAAAGCATTAGGACCGTACTTGTCTGTTAAATGTCAGGGCGTTATATTGCTAATTTTTTGACAATAAGTGTTCACTGGTTGTGAGGTGAGAGTCGACAGTTTAGCCGAAAAACATTTCTTAGCAACGGATCCAACTTTCTGTGATGCTCAAACGTGGATTGTAGGCCAGTCGGTTTCCTGTTAAAATAGCATAAATATTCCTGAAGGTATATTCCCTTTTGTACTAGATCATATTACAAAATCCAAACACGAAAACATTCAAACAGTAATGATTGTACAGAAGAAACAATCATATTTTTACGCAGACACACGCCTACATTTGTGTTTGTTTATTGTTCTGGTGTATATGGCAACCGAAACACATTATTACGTATGCAAAAAAAAAGAAAAACAAAGCGTAACAGGTAAAAGAAATAATGTTTCCTTCGTGTATTTGCGTGCTCACAAGATTTAACGTGACAAAAATGTAACACGCAAGACCACCCCAACCCATCCTCCATTCGTGGTATAACGGAAAAAAATATATATGAAACCATGTGCCTGTACACGTATACAACATTTTTACCCCACTTAATAGTTCTATTACCTTATACCACGCTTTAAAAAACTAGTCGTATGTAAAATATAAATTATAAATCGATTAGAGGTAAGTTGGTGCGCTGAATTTGCAAAGGTTCCATTACAATAAGTGGCCAAAAATCTCCATGTATTAAGACCTTTGGTTGTGTATATTAGAAATCTGAGGCACAATTTACGCACATATTAATTTATTATGATTAAATAACTTAAACACTCAACGGTAAGAGGGCGAGACACACGAGGTACGCGTGGACATAACTGACGTAAGCGTCACGAAACGATGTCTGTACACAGCCAGTGACGTCATTCTTACACAGTGTACTAAATATAGGGCTAAACGTTATTTTGCAAAAAACCTAATGTGTCACACACATGCAGCGTGTTATCCCATAACATGTACCGTTTACTAAAACTGTAGCAGATATATTTGTAAATCCTGTCCCGAATATGTCTGTTGTTTGCTTTTATCGATGTTTTATGTCTGTACACTGTATTTCGTATGAACATTACTGTTTGATAAGAATAAACTAAACCTCTAGCATATTGGACCTTTGTTGACCTTGGTTTGTCAGATGGCAAGATCACTATTTAGTTCCTACAAATAATTCTGCATTTTGCAACTGTTTATTAGTTTGTCCCACCGCATAGACCTCCCACGAGATTCGAACTAGCAACTCTCGCATAGAAAGCGAGAACATTAACCATTAGACCACCACTAGATTACAAAGGGGATAGTTTGTTTGATATGTCAAGTACTATTATTGTTTTATATATTACTATAGTGAACTCTAATATTCTGTAAGTTAATTCTGACACGAGATTTTAAATATAGCTATTATTTTACCTACTTTCCCCGGCATATATCCAGATCGTGAAAACAATACATACAGTTACATATTAGATATGTTATTCGCCCCTTATAAACATTTTATTTTAATAATTTTTGAAACATCAGATCGCTCATAAAACTGGATATCAAGCCATTTACAACTCAAGTTGAAGACATTACTAGTTTAGAGAAAGTTAACGTAATTTAGATATTGCTGAAAATGTTTCTGCATGTTTAAGCTGTCGACATATAGAAAAATTAAAAAACAAAATCATTATTGGATTCAGGTTAGTTAAATCTAAAAGTTAATTGCTATTAATCTTTAATATCAATTTGTATACTATTATTTATAATGCAATTAATTATGAAGTATTTCCGAATATATGGCGTTAATTACAATTAAGTTACGAACAACTTTCTAGTGTTTATGAGTTTTTAATAGTCATATGCCTACAAATTTCTTTGTGAAACAGTTACAGATATAGACAAGTTTAACAAATAATATGTAAATAATATATCAATCAAGAATGAATTTTCAGATTTCTTCACGTATATTCAGATTATAATATTAATGTTGTTTATAAGTAACATAACAACCACATATCAATCATTCCGTCGTTTGTTTAATTGTTACTTGATTTGCAATCTACGTGCGATTCCCAGTAAAGAATCGAGTATGACATTGAGTTCCCCCTCCTCCAAGTTTCAAGTACCCAAGTGCCAAATTTTTTTGTGTCTCTGATATGTCTTGGTAAGTGAAATAAATTTTAACGTGTTTTTCCATCTCAAATATATCACAGAATAAAAAATCCGATGTGACTATCAAAAGAATACATAGAACGCACTCATGGCGATGTGTACACATTTTATGTGGATATACTATTTCTTTCTTTTTTAAACATATATGTTTTGCGGCTGAAATAAGCCCAACAGATGATTGTATTTAGCAGTTCCATATGTTTGTGCACGTAGTTGAGCCTCTAAACTATGAAGATATATCTACAATAATTAAGATCATTTTAAACAAACATTTTGCTATTACACAATCAAAGTAGCCATGTAAGGGATTAAAAGTTAACGAACCTTCTGCTGGAAGAATGTGGAATTTTCTACGAATTTATAATCAAGAAACACGGATATTTATAATATAAAGTTCGTATAATATAAAGTTATATAATATATTTATAATATAAAGTATATAAAGTTCGCAGTAACGATTTCGACATTTTAACCCACAACGCGATCTGAGCATTAAAACATTTCAAAAGATCTTATCTGAATTCATGTTTTCAGTGAAACCAAAGATCTAAACTCGTATGGGCCGTGGAAGAGCGTAGGTGGAAGTGAAAATAAGAAAAAAGTTCGATGTACATTGTTTGATGTAGTTAACGAAATAAATAACACATAACACAAACATACTATCTAATACATTTTCATATATATATTGCAATGTACAAGGGTCGCATAGAATAAGTAGTCGGTTATATCGAATATTGGAATGCTTCGGATTTATTAATGATTTTTTATCAAATTGAACTAATAATTTAATATTGTTTCTAACAAAATAAAATTAATTAACTGTCTCTGTTGACCTTTCTTTTTACAAATTTAAAATAATTTTCTTTTATATTCTAATTACATTAAGGTTTAATTTATACGAGTTCTTTTGTCTTTACGTTTATAAGTGTTTTTATAATAAGTTTATAACAAATAATTTCACTTTCCTTTACGATGGACGATACGATGCCGATGCTCCGGTCCTGGTAAGCGGCTACAGTTGTTCCTTCTGGATAGACGTTCAGGATATTGTTGCGATCTCCTCCTGTTGTCCGGCGTTCAGGGCCGTTCTCAGGTTGGGTACTTCTATAATTTGTACTGAATTAAATTTTAACTGTGCTTTATTCTGTGTATTAAATATACACAATACTCCAGTAAACTTTAAGTGTTCTTTTAATGCCTATGCGGAAAATCTTGTACTATACCGTATTAGCACTCGATATTTAATCTACTCGCGAACTTTCTGACTTGTGCTCTTGCGCTTTTGTAGACCAATCGTCTTAGACTAGAAGTAACGACCACGCGTTATCGAGTTCAGAGCGAGACTGAATTATACGCTATGAAGAACAAATTAAAATTGAGATTTTAGCCAAATAATATTGACATAGATTATCATTAAATCAATATTTATTTGTTATCGAAAGAGAATCTTAAGCCAGTACTGAGTATTATCACCATCTGTATGTACAGAAATCAGACGGGATGGACGTGTAAGATTAGTGTTTGACCAGACTCTTCCCAACTGTAAGATCACTAAATGAAGACGCTACAGGAGAAAGTTGCTCCTAGAGAAAGTCATAGTGCAGTGTCCAAATACTAAACAATATATCTTGTGACGAGGCGAGAGAAGACATTTGATTTCACAAGCTGCAACTGCAGACGCCTCGCTCACGATTGCGCAGTTCAAAACAGAACATCACGGATGACGTTACCGAAATTTCTGTAAACCGTAATTCTGTGTTGTGTAGGCTTTTCAAAAATATTCGTAGTGGTTTTCAAGACTTACTTTATCAATTAATTTTTATATGGAAATGCACTTCACTTGGAAGCTTGTAACATATTTAAGAAATAGCATACAATTCGGAAAATACAGGACACGATAGTAGCTGTAACGATGTAGGTTGGTGGGAACATTGCAGAGGCAAGGTTTAAAGATAACAAATAGGGTTTGAATGGAATATATAGAATAGACTATATTCTGTGATGTTTAGATATATATTAGAAGCGTAGGGGTTTGTTCATAGTAAGTAATGAGTTTAATAAAGTAGAAGTACGCATAGCCTATATTGTGATACCGTTTCAACAGAATGGAGGGTATCAGATGTAGAATAAATGAAGATACCGCGACAAGGTTGGTATTTAAAGGACAGGGATATGTCAAAGTAGCTTAAGGGAAGGATTTGAAAACAAATTCTGTGTCCAAGTATGGTGTGTGGTTGTTAGTATTGGTAAGAGGAATGCTGAATGGAGCAGAGATGCACATGTTAAGACGGACTTTGGATAACTGCTGCCGAATAGCATTACACTACGCGAGCTATATTTAAATCTAGATTCCTTTACTATTTTAGTTAAAATTATAGAACTACGTTTATGGTAGTGCAATCTCGCGGAGACTGTAAACGGTGATTTGTGTTGAAGAAAATGAGAGGACTTATAGTTAATGGAAAAGGGAACCGGAATAAATCCATCATTTCAGTAGCTAACAAAGTATACATGGACCTGGTGTATATTGGATTGAAGCAGGAGAATACAGTATAGATAAGAAAGTGGGAGGAGAGGTGGTATACTGGTGGCCACTCGTAAAATGAAAGGCGAGGGTAAGTCAGTAAGTAGAATAGAATAGGTAATATATGATTCATGGTCTTGTTTAACAAAATTCATTATACCTTTGTTATAATCTTTGGAGTTTGTTGGAGTCAACTCTTGCTAAAGGCCTATGTTTCGTTGCACCGTCCTCTACATTTCCTCTTTCTTTAATGAGAACAACTCATGCCCGCGATACACATTCGTGTCCAAGTTTTGAGTCGTTGTTTTGTTAAAATATGTATACAAATAATATATTTTTATTTTTAAATGTATAGCTTACGGTTAAGGCTGTACGACAAACTAACATTAGGCCTATGTTTGTATCATTTATGAATTGTTGGTTGAATAACTCATGGTATTTTCTTTTATAACTGTGTTTCCTGTGGGAGGGGGGAATATATTATCCAACTATACTTCAGGGAAATTACGTCCATCATCAGGCCCTGTACACATTAAAATACATGACTAATGAACAAATGGCTCCCTCCCCCAACCTTGTCAGTTGTTTCTTTCGTGAGCATATCATGTCCATTGAACTACTACACACAACAAAATCGGCCGTTCTTCAACCATTTTGGGGAGGTTTGTAGTCGTAATCTCTTGATGTCTCGAAGTCGTGAATGTTGTAACCTTCATGTTTATACTCGTATGCCATCTTCTTGTCTAGATATATGTCCTGTATTTTAATGTTGTAATATTTTGTAACTGATACCGTGTTTTCTAGTTCCTTTCGTATCTGTTCGCTAGTTTTTTGTTTCTCTCTTTGTCCCATTTCGTTATATTTCTAGTGGCCAATGCATGATTTTTAATACGATATAATTGCAGAAAGCGCTGATTAAAGCTTTTCTGTCTAAACATAAATGCAGTTTCAGATTCACTTTCAGCAATCCAATTTGATCTTTTCCGATTGCGATGTCTGGATTTTTTTCTTAGTATTATTTTATCAAAATATTTTATTAAATAAATCTGCCAGAACGTCACATCAGTTTTCACCTCCTTAGCCAGTGCAACCTCGTCGAACGTTACGTATAATTCTTTAATATTACAAATAGGCCTATTAAACGTAAGTCAACAGTATGCTGTAGGTTAGTAAGGCATATTAAATTTAGCATCTTATTAATTTTACATGAAACCAAATAATAATATGCTTTGTAACAGTTATGTATTAACAAAAGTAAGGAAGATAGAAATCACGATTTCCTAAAGTAGTGATCCAGTAATATATAGTTTTTAGCGAGACATTATCTGGGGTATTTAACCAACACAGTGTGAATAAATACTGTAACATTACAGTACAGTCTGTAGTCATAAGTTGCAGTCAGAATTTGTTTATTTGTAAACGCTGCGCGTGTGAGTGACTCGGTGAATTGAAGTATCAAATTAATGTTATCCGGATTCCATTAATTCCGAGATACAAACAGTACTACAATTCATGAAAAAAAGCAATATGCATAACGAAAGTGGAGTCCAAGCAACTCGCCCCAAGTAACAGTACATCTTCGTGCAGAAATTTGCATTTATTTGCACACAGACTCGACCTGATTACTAAGTTGTTGGTCACGAGGTTTGTAAGGGTCGTCGACGTGCTGACTGGCTGACCTCTCGGGGTCGCTGACAGTTCCTGTTGTCTCGTTGTTTTTGCCGCACGTTCATTGCATTTAAACGTTCCCTACTGTACAGCCATTTATAATACTAGCATTCTCCACCCCCTCCCGTTTTGTTCCTTCAGAGATTGTCGGAGTTTCTGTGTAGCAATTACTTCTCCACACAGCTCACTTACTGTGGGGGGAAACATACATACATAGTAGGCCTATAAGTAGCGGCAGTTACCGTAGTACTTTACACCTTCCGTAAGTCATATAATTTAAACGTTTCAGTCACTGAAAATCATTGCCATTTTCTAGGATATATTTTTAGTATCAGGGTATCAAAAAATGACAGTTCCCTAATGACAGTGAATTAAAAATTTTTAGTCGTGACGCGTTCTAATTTTTGGTTTAAGAGGTACAGTAGGAAAGTTAATTTTATTAAAAAAATTATTAAAATGCACACGAATACTGGTATATTTGTAGCACTGTAAATTAGTCGTCCACGTTTGTGTGTGTGTGTGTGTGTGTGTGTGTGTGTGTGTGTGTGTGTGTGTGTGTGTGTGTGTGTGTGTGTGTGTGTGTGTGTGTGTGTGTGTGTGTGTGTGTGTGTGTGTGTGTGTGTGTGTGTGTGTGTGTGTGTGTGTGTGTGCGCGTGCGGGGGGGTGTTATCTGTAATAGTGTAAAAATGAATAGTACTTCTCATGGCGTTACGTTATGTTACTCTAATCTACGTACTATAGAGCTACTGAGTGGGTGAGAGAGAGCTTCAGCGTTTCGTATAGAACATTTCTTGCATTTATTTATATTAATGTTGCTTGTTTACTTATTTTAATACATATACTATATAGTCCTAAATGCTCATTTCCGACTTAATTAAATCACACCTTTACGTTTCACAAACCTTATCTTCCACACAGATAGTTTTATTAATACTACACGATTTAAAATCTAAATTTTCTACTCGACCAAATCGACTGTGTCAAACACTGAGAACAATTCCACTCCTTTTGACTATAAGCGGACTACATCTGAAGAAGATCATTTCACATGTGATCTTATTTTTAAAAATATGTAATATAAACTACAAGTTACAATTAACCGTGTGAGTGATACTAAATACAAATGTAAGAGCACTGCTGAATCATGAGTGATGGTAGGCTATACGGTACGGTGGTATTCATACACACAAAAGCTTATTGTGTTTCAGCGTTCATCTGTTTCATCTGTGTTGAAACATCTGTCACCTGTTTTGGTCGTACTGTTACATGGATTACTGTGTGCGTTAACCATTATCTCCTGGTGAAGCTAGATCTAAATCAGAAGGAGCGCAAGGATCAAAAACTTTATTCTAAACCTATTACATTTTCTTCGTTTACATACACCAAAATATGCGAAAAAGAGAATACAAACGATGCAAAGGAATGGTCTATAACTGTTTATTAGATATATGCCAATAAATAATGTCACTATATACCGACAATGTTACACCTGCAAGAGCGAGAATGTGTGATGCGGAAATACTACCCTAGCGAGAGCTGTAATCGATATCATAACATAGCGGTTGGAAGGAAAACAAGTTATTATGGAAAACGCGTCACCGAACATAAAAAGTCCGGTGTCATGCCTTCTAAGCGAAGTCACAAAAATTATTACGTTGATTTGAATTTTTAAATTAATGCGCATATGCAATTGAGTAGTTTAATGTATATTATGTTAATATAAGTAAAATATCCACCTTTAAAGTTACAAAGTTTTGTCAGTTATGACCATCTCACTTGGTATGTACAGTCACAATAAAACTAATAACAAAGAACCCACAATATATAGAAAAAAACAGAAAAATTAAGACTTGAAAAACATAATTGAAATATACAAAATTTACTGTATAAGGCCTGCTTTGATCCCTTCTGTTCCACATATCCGTTCATCCTAGGAAGATGTAGTATATTACGTCTTCGTATACGACATATAAGATTTTTAATGCCCTTTTCACAATTCTCTCTACAGCGATAAAAGACTGTACTGCATTATTCTAAAAACTTCTTTTTTTTTGTTCTTTTGTTATTACGATTTGTTGTACATTTTCCTTCCTCTACGTATTACGATGTTTCACATTCTTTTGCGTTCTGCGTTATTGTTATAATGTGATTGCTGCGAATACATACGATACGTTTGTGTGCCAAAACAAATCCTGACAACATCAGACCGTACGACAACGGGTAACGAAATTGTTATCAACAGTGAATGTACACAAAGTCGCGCGCATTTACATTCAATGCTGTTGTGTGCTTACTTAACGTGTGTAACAGTGTAATTAGCACGCACGAAAGTCTGAACAAGTTTGAAGTTTGTCGTGACTGTCCCTTGTCATTTCACACGCTATAGTCATTGTTTCGTGGAATTTTCCAGCAGAAAAACTACAATTTTCATAGGCAGAACTGCACGTGTAAACAAAGTTGAGTGCGGGGTGAGAGGGGAAATAAAAGTGCTTTTATACGTTTGCCACCCTCAGCTGTGGTCGTCAATAAATAATTGGGCTTTTACTTACTGAATCTGAGAAATTTTGTGCCAGTTATAAGCGTAATGTATGATGCCGTGAATATAAAGGGCATTTAATAGATAACAATGGTTTTTTGATTACGATGATTTATGGTTTGTGCTCCCCCCTCTCTCCCTCACTCTCTTTTACGCATTTTTATAATTCTAATTCACTGCCAATCGATAATTGTTACAGCAGTATAACAATAAATGTATGGAATCATGGAATGTAACTTTCATAATGTCGACGATTGTTCCTGTCTACTAAGTTAATATTATTAACTAGTGTTATTTCTAATTCAGTCATGCATTCTATTTCTGTTAACCGTATTCTTCACTAACGACTCAAACCTCGGTTTATAGGAATTATTGTATCAGCACCATGCTACACGCTACGACCTGGTTCTATGATTAATGTAGCAGAAGAATCTCAGAGATATGTAATGGATACTGTGGCTATACAAGAAAGCTGATGGAAGGGAAAATGGTTGATTGATAAACATAATAATTACACAGTGTACGTCTCTTGAAAGAAAGACAACGTGATTGTGGAGTTGACTCATAATAGTTAAAAGAAGTCATAAATCTGTCTTAGGGTTTACACCAGTAGGCCTATCCAGCCGAGGATATGTACCTTGAGAATGAAAGGAAAATCCCACAACACCACATTCAACAATATATAATAATTATATAACAGGCCAAGAAGACTGTTTTAGAGACATTTTTGGAAAGCACACCCTGCTTCAAGGAAGAAGTGATAATGGGCTTGGTAGTGTGCAATTCATTGGAAGGTTCTTTAGCGTCATAGGCAACTTTTTTTCCCCGAAAGCAACATGAAATACGCGTATATACATAGCAACATGACAAATACCAGGAACGAACAAAACGAACCGAATAGGCCATGTTTTGGTCTGTAAGAGAACGTGCGATCAAACCGCGGAGCAAATTGTGATTCAGATCTAATTGAAGTAAAAATGAAACAAAAATTAGCTCTAGTGCCAAGAGGACGAGTCAGAGTAATAAAAGATGGAATGTCGAGAGTTTTAGTACTAAACGTGTAAAAGACGAGTATCAAACGGAACTAAATTTACGAAAACTACAGCAAACCATACTGTAGTTGAAACGACGATATACTGTTTGGGACGACGATAAATGTAGAATGGTTGTGGAAGAAAAAAGGCAGGCTAGACTAAAATGCCTGCAACAGAAAACTAGAGGTAGAAGAAACAATTACAATGAAAAAAAAAGCATTATTACAGCCAGAACATGTAGGAAAACGAAAAGAAGAAAGTTGATGAAATAGCAAGAAATTGTAAAAGATATGAGAGTAGGAAGGTCTATAAAATATTAAAGGAAAGACCAAATGATTCCCGACCAAAGATAAATGCTTTAAAAAATAATCACGGGAACGTGTTACTACAATGAAGTGAAATTATGCAGAGATGGAAAGAATACTTTGAAGATATTTTGAAAGGAAACGTAGTGGATATAATTAATATAATATACATTAATATAATTAATATGAATATAATTAAATACATACATAAATACAATTATGCTAATTTAATGAATACTGTTTTTTTCAAGGATTTAGGACAATTTTTCACAATGCTTTCGAGGACTAGCGTTATCCTTTTCATCAGTGCTCTACGTGCGAACACGTGCGCGCGTGTTTACGTATACGTTTACTACTACTACTACTACTACTACTACTACTACTACTGGCACTCAACTTACATTGCTGCTTTGTGTTAGTATTGTGATAATAATACATACACAAGCCAGTTAATGAGTGCAACGAATCAATGTGCGTCTGTTCTGTCAGGCTTCTGTGTGTGCATTTACGAAAAAATTGTTAACAGGAAATTAGTTAGTGTTCCAGCACGCAGTGTACGCTGCAATAACAATTGGACAGTATACAGTCACGCCCTGTACGTCCTAAATAAACACGCTAGTTTACACTTTTGTTGCAGTGGCAGTAAGTGATCTGTAGCTTATCCAAATACATCATTAGTGTATTTTCTGAACTGTGCGGTAGCAAAGAATACTTTCAGTCAGTTTGCCGTGTTTCGTGAACTAGCAGGTTTTACAGTTCTTTAAACTTTCAAATTTAAATCACAATACCGGTGGTATTATAGTAATAATGATGATGGTTTAATGATACAATATTAATGATAACACTCCATCGTTATATCTTCCAAATCGTGTATTGTAGGCCTACTACGATGCGTATGATGCATTTATAGCCCAATAGGCATGTTGTCTCATCCTCCAACTTATATCAAAGCAAAGACACAGCCTGATTCGTACAATCTCTTGTCGTACGAAATAAATAATTAGTTAGAGTAAAACAAAATACGAATATTAAAAAAAGAAGCCAATAATAATATTAAAGAAAGAATGTATTAATAAGTAGTGGATATGTTTTATGTTCTTTTGTGTTTGCACTTCTGTAAAAGCACCGAGTGAGAAACGTAAAGTGAACGAAGCTGAGCTTCACTGTGAAGTATGTTTTGATGGCAAACAGGCAGAACATAGAAAGGCATTACTCTATACAGTGAGAACAAAGAATCGCAGAGATTTACATTGTTAGAGTAAATTGCACAGGGACACTGATAGAGGCTCTGTAGTGGAATGGACAAGATAGTCAACAGTGCCATAAAATGTAAAGATTAAAATATGAATGTTAGTGACAGTATATGGCTGAGAAAATTAAACGAACGAAAATGCTGCAGTAGTATTTTCGTGATATAACAAACTATCAAGTTTTATGAAACCTTTATTTTTACGTGAACTATATTTCGTCACTTTAAAGATTTATTTTTATTACTGTTCGCGATAGTGTGTAGTCGGCTATGCATATTTTGTTATTTGTGTCTTACAAGCGTAGTCTGTATGTTTTCGTTAATACTAGTATGTTGATTACCAACGTGCACTGCACTTGTAAACTTTTCTTCTTCATCTGATTGTTATATTGTTATTATTATGATTATTCGTACTGTTGTTATGTTACTCTTATTTATGATATTATTATTATTATTATTATTATTATTATTATTGTTCTTTTATTTAACAACTACTACTAGGATTACTGCTGCTGCTACTACTACTACTACTACTACATAATGGTTTAAGATATATGAACAGAAAACTGTTACTTAGTCTATACTTGTTTAATAATGGCAGTACAATTAGAAATAAATAAACATTAGTTTTGGAGTTTAGTGTGTTGTATAAAACAATTTGTAACAATTGTTACAACAAAAAAACATAAAGAAGTTTTGCACGTATTAGTAAGCCATATAAACAAACATGGTAATCGTTTTTTACTTCCATATTCCTTAAGGAATGGAAGTATGGTGATGGCAAAAAAAATCGTGTTCGAGATTATTGCAGATTCTGATTCTACTACACTCAAAACATGAAAAAAAGTCGTTTTCCGAAAAGTGTCTGTGTGTCTGTCTGTCTGTGTGTCTGTCTGTCTGTGTGTCTGTCTGTCTGTGTGTCTGTCTGTCTGTAGATTTTTTTTCTATGGCAAACGATAACTGCCGCAAATTCAAACAGAATCAAATAATTTTTTGCATACAGTCCGGTTTTGCAGAGTTCTCGCGACCTATTGTTTTTGGTGAAGATCGGTTGAGGGAAAGGGGTAGTTTACCTGCAACGGTTTTTTTTTAGCAAGGGAAATTTTGTTTGTTTGGCAAACGATAACAGCCGCAAATTCAAACAGAATCAAGTAATGTTTCGCATACAGCCCTGAAATGTAGAGTTCTCAAGACCTATTGTTTTTGGTGAAGATCGGTTAAGGGAAAGGGGTAGTTTACCTGTAACGTTTTATGTTTTAACAAGGGTATTTCCTATGGCAAACGATAACAGCCGCAAATTCAAACAGAATGAAAAGATTATTTGCATACAGCCCTAAATTGTAGAGTTCTCAATACCTTTTGTTTTTGGTGAAGATCGGTTAAGGGAAAGGGGTAGTTTACCTACAACGTTTTTTTAACAAGGGTATTTTCTATGGCAAACGATAACAGCCGCAAATTCAAACAGAATCAAATAATTTTCTGCATACAGCCCTGATTTGTAGAGTACTCAAGACCTATTGTTTTTGGTGAAGATCGGTTGAGGGGAAGGGGTAGTTTACCAGCAACGTTTTTTATCATGCGTATTTTCTATGGCAAACGACAACTGCCGCAAATTCAAACAGAATCAAATAATTTTTTGCATACAGCCCTGATTTGTAGAGTACTCGCGACCTATTGTTTTTGGTGAAGATCGGTTGAGGGGAAGGGGTAGTTTACCTGCAACGGTTTTTTTTATCAAGGGAAATTTTTTTTTTTTTGGCAAACGATAACAGCCGCAAATTCAAACAGAATCAAATAATGTTTCGCATACAGCCCTGAATTGTAGATTTCTCAAGACCTATTGTTTTTGGTGAAGATCGGTTGAGGGAAAGGGGTAGTTTACCTGCAACGTTTTTTTAACAAGGTTATTTTATATGGCAAACGATAACAGCCGCAAATTCAAACAGAATCAAATAATGTTTTGCATACAGTCCTGATTTGTAGAGTACTCAAGACCTATTGTTTTTGGTGAAGATCGGTTAAGGGGAAGGGGTAGTTTACCAGCAACCTTTTACGTTTTATTTTCTATGGCAAACGATAACAGCCGCAAATTCAAACAGAATCAAATAATGTTTTGCATACAGCCCTGATTTGTAGAGTACTCAAGTCCTATTGTTTTTGGTGAAGATCGGTTAAGGGGAAGGGGTAGTTTACCTGCAACGTTTTTTTATCAAGCGTATTTTCTATGGCAAACGATAACAGCCGCAAATTCAAACAGAATCAAATAATTTTTTGCATACGTCCCTGAATTGTAGAGGTCTCAATGACTTTCGATTTTGGTGAAGATCGGTTAAGGGGAAGGGGTAGTTTACCTGCAACCTTTTACGTTTTAACAAGAGTAAAGTACTTGAAAATTTATTTAAACTTTTTGAAACAATGGTAATTGTTAAAAATAAAATAATTTTGTTGCCAGGCAATAAAATTATAATTTTTTCATTTTAATGTAATATAATATTTTTCATTTAATACAGCAATAAAAAGGCAGGTAAGACACAGCCTGGCTGTTTGGCTGAAAATGATTTTAAATATAAATCTTAGAATATGGAAGTCATGTATGGTTCTCCATACCGATATTTTACTTCCATATTCCTTAAGGAATGGAAGTATGGTGATGGCAAAAAAAATCGTGTTCGAGATTATTGCAGATTCTGATTGTACTACACTCAAAACATGAAAAAAAGTCGTTTTCCGAAAAGTGTCTGTGTGTCTGTCTGTCTGTCTGTCTGTCTGTCTGTGTGTCTGTCTGTCTGTAGATTTTTTTTCTATGGCAAACGATAACTGCCGCAAATTCAAACAGAATCAAATAATGTTTTGCATGCAGCCCTGATTTGCAGAGTACTCGCGACCTATTGTTTTTGGTGAAGATCGGTTGAGGGAAAGGGGTAGTTTACCTGCAACGGTTTTTTTTTAGCAAGGGTAATTTTGTTTGTTTGGCAAACGATAACAGCCGCAAATTCATACAGAATGAAATAATGTTTCGCATACAGCCCTGAATTGTAGAGTTCTCAAGGTCTTTTGATTTTGGTGAAGATGGTTAAGGGAAAGGGGTAGTTTACCTGTAACGTTTTATGTTTTAACAAGGGTATTTCTTATGGCAAACGATAACAGCCGCAAATTCAAACAGAATCAAAAGATTATTTGCATACAGCCCTAAATTGTAGAGTTCTCAAGACCTATTGTTTTTGGTGAAGATCGGTTGAGGGAAAGGGGTAGTTTACCTGCAACGTTTTTTTAAAAAGGGTATTTTCTATGGCAAACGATAACAGCCGCAAATTCAAACAGAATCAAATAATGTTTTGCGTACAGCCCTGATTTGTAGAGTACTCAAGACCTATTGTTTCTGGTGAAGATCGGTTAAGGGAAAGGGGTAGTTTACCTGTAACGTTTTATGTTTTAACAAGGGTATTTCCTATGGCAAACGATAACAGCCGCAAATTCAAACAGATTCAAAAGATTATTTGCATACAGCCCTAAATTGTAGAGTTCTCAAGACCTATTGTTTTTGGTGAAGATCGGTTGAGGTAAAGGGGTAGTTTACCTGCAACGTTTTTTTAACAAGGGTATTTTCTATGGCAAACGATAACAGCCGCAAATTCAAACAGAATCAAATAATGTTTTGCATACAGCCCTGATTTGTAGAGTACTCAAGACCTATTGTTTTTGGTGAAGATCGGTTAAGGGGAAGGGGTAGTTTACCTGCAACGTTTTTTTATCAAGCGTATTTTCTATGGCAAACGATAGCAGCCGCAAATTCAAACAGAATCAAATAATTTTTAGCATACGTCCCTGAATTGTAGAGGTCTCAATGACTTTCGATTTTGGTGAAGATCGGTTAAGGGGAAGGGGTAGTTTACCAGCAACCTTTTACGTTTTAACAAGAGTAAAGTACTTGAAAATTTATTTAAACTTTTTGAAACAATGGTAATTGTTAAAAATAAAATAATTTTGTTGCCAGGCAATAAAATTATAATTTTTTCATTTTAATGTAATATAATATTTTTCATTTAATACAGCAATAAAAAGGCAGGTAAGACACAGCCTGGCTGTTTGGGTGAAAATGATTTTAAATATAAATCTTAGAATATGGAAGTCATGTATGGTTCTCCATACCGATATTTACTTCCATGTTCCTTAAGGAAATGGAAGTATGGTGATGATAAAAAAAATCGTGTTCGAGATTATTGCAGATTCTGATTGTACTACACTCAAAACATGAAAAAAGTCGTTTTTCGAAAAGTGTCTGTCTGTGTGTCTACTGTAGATTTTTTTCTATGGCAAACGATAACAGCCGCAAATTCAAACAGAATCAAATAATTTTTTGCATACAGCTCTGATTTGTAGAGATCTCAAGACCTTTTGTTTTTGGTGAAGATCGGTTGAGGGAAAGGGGTAGTTTACCTGCAACGTTTTATGTTTTAACAAGGGTAATTTTTTCTATGACGAACGATAACTGCCGCATATTCAAACAGAATCAAATAATGTTTTGCATACATCCCTGAATTATAGAGGTCTCTAGGTCTTTTGATTTTGGTGAAAATCGGTTAAGGGGAAGGGGTAGTTTACCTGCAACCTTTTACGTTTTAACAACAGTAAAGTACAGTACTTGAAAATTCATTTAAACTTTTTCAAATAATGGTAATTGTTAATAATAAAATAATTTTGTTGCCAGGCAATAAAATTATAATTTTTTTCATTTTAATGTAAATCATGTATGAGAGAAAATATATCGTTCGTGGCAGGCAAGCATATCTCAATTATGTAATGTTTACGTTTCCATTTTATTATTATGATTACTGCATTAAAAAGGCAGGGAACACACACACACACACACAAAATTCGCGTTATTTCTGGCCTCACTCATGTTTATTTTCTTACATTTGCACGCATTTAAATGGAAAGTGCCGAAACCCACACCAACATAACGCGTGCAAGCCGAAAAATTGTTCAGCGTGGATAGCGATTTGCTTCCTGTGGATCGCTGGGCAGTGTAACTGCACATGTTTACAGAGGAACGATTCATAGACAGACTTTTCGTCTTTAGGGAATGAACCCTCTGCAAGATGCTGAGGGTCCATGAGTGACGTCGGAGCGCTCCTTCTTTTCCGCGTGTTTGTTCTGTGAAACGTACACTGTAGATTCGCAGCTTTATTCTGAGCAACGCTCAATAGGGAATGTTTAAGAAAATTTTTTTCCACGGTGTACCCCTCATACACACTAAACCTGCTCTGATGTTTTAATTACGGACATCATAATATTAAAACTTTGGAAACTTGAGCACTACTTAATGGAGATCAAACATTAACTTATACAAGCCATTAATTTTATGCATATTTTTTATATATATGTGTACAACGTTATCGGCAACAAAGAAGTAGTTTTTTGTTAAAATTCCTTCCCGGGCTGTTTGGCCGTAGTCCAATGTTTTCTACAAAACCAGACGTTTCGGCAATGCCATCGACTTCCATCATCAGTGAAAATCGAGTGCGATAACGTGAGGTGGTATACGTTAGTGACCACAGTACTGAGGTTAAGGCTGAAGCAGTAAGTAGAAAGAAGTAGTTTCTATGGTAATATTTCATTTCAAAATGATTTTAAATATAAATCTTAGAACATGGAAGTCATGTATGGTTCTCCATACCGATATTTGTAATCTATGAACCAGGATTGTAAAGACCCTGTTTTAAGTTTGAGAAATTTGGCTTGGTTCTTTGTTAAGACAATACATAGCCTAATATTCATTATGAAAATATAAGATTCCGTGTAACTTTTGTTAATGTAAATTTCCGATGTACACATATTATAGAGAACAACATGTAGTTTCCATAATGTTGACGTTATTTTACTCCCTCTATTGAACGGGAGAAGCGAGTTCTCAGTTTTGACTCGCCCGTTTGTCTGTTGGCGGTATGCCTCACGATTACTTTTGAGTGCATCAACCTCACGTGGCATGCGTGTCCATACTTTTACCTAACAGAATCGTGTTACTTTTGAGTTTGATCCCTCCAAAAATAGGGGGGTGTAAGGCAAAAATATGGAGGTAAAAATTATGAAAAAAATCGCAAAAACACATGTGGGGTATCAAATTAAAGGAAATTTAAACCACAATCTGAATATAGTGTTCGCTTTTGAAAATTTCAAATCTTTTTTGATGTCAGGTCCCAAAACGTAGATGAAAATTTTGATAAAGCCGCAAAACTTCATGTGAGGTATCAGACTAAAAGAATTTTTTAACTAACACCTGCACATAGAAATTTCAAAATTTTGGAACCCTAAGCCCCCAAAAAGAGATGAAAATTTTGAAAAAATTGTGAAAATCCAACACGGTGCCAGACTAAACGGAATTGTAATCCAATTGTGCAATTGTAATTGTGCTGTAAAATTGTATTACTAAATAAATACTGGTTAAAATAGTAACTAGAATGAGTAACTAACTCATTAAATGTTGTTTTGAGTTAAGGGCTGGCGTCGAAAACGCTCCCATCACATAATTGCTTTTACGATCTTCTAAGGTGTTGTAGCGATTGTAGGTTAAACGACGGCATTTGCATAATCTGTAACGTAATATGGATGGCACTGCATCTTCACTCGACAAGTATAACAAAGGAAATTCCTAGACATACATAACAATCTCCGAGAGCCTGCCTCCCACTGTGCCAAACACGCGTACTGACTACGTTCATAACGGTGAGCACACTCTATTCTGAACTTCGGTTAAAAAAATATATAACATCACATGAAATTATAAAATGAAAGTTTAGTACATTTAAGTAATTGATAACAAATATATATATATATATATATATATATATACTATATATATATTGTAACAACACAAATAAATTTATTTGGGTAGCCACACGTTTGGGGCGCCAATTATTTTATAACAACACAATTTACAAATTTATATTGTGATGAGCCCCACAAATTTATTTGGGGCTTGTGAGGAGCCCCACGCTTTTGGAGCGCCAATTATTTGTAACACAACAATTTTACAAATTTAAATGTAATTTAATTTGTGGAGTGCCAAAATTTTTATAACATTACTAGTAAAGTGTACCAATTAATGGAGTTTGGGTGTAATGATAATAAGAGTAGTCATTGATTGAATTGTAACGAATTTTCATAATTTTTATTTATAAACCACAAGCGTGTTTAAAAATCACACTTTTTCGCCATAAATATTGTAACGTGACAGATGTATGCATAATATTGAATGGCAATTGACCATTAGAATAATGAAGTTATAATGTTTAAATTTGGAAGAAAGCATTAAGTTTAATATAAACAGATTAATTCATAGCAACTGTGGACAGAAATCATTATTATGAAGAAAATACAAGTTCAAATAAAAGGAGTTACTAGTGATGAGTCATCCAAGACCAGTCTCATAACCAAAGGTTTTCAAGGTATAACCCAGGAAGGTAAAAAAGTAAATAACAAAACAGTACTGAATATGACCAAACCCACAACGAGGAAGAATAAATAGAATAGAAACCCTAAAATAAGCCAAGATCAAACAACACAGGTGGTGTATTTCTGAAATAAAGAAGAAGATGGAGAAGATCCCAAGAAACCTGATGGCATCAAGAAGAAGATGGAGAAGATACCAGTCCCAGAAGGCAGGAGAAAAGAAGACTGATGAAAGAAGAAGAAGGCAGCATCCTGAAGAAGATGTCATGCTCTTATAAAAGACACCCAAATCCCTATATCCCCAAAATAAATATCTAAAAACAAAAGTATAACGAAATAAAAACCACATGTATATAAATTTAAGAGAGAGAAGTGTATAAAGTAAAAGTTGCCTGTGAACTAAGATGAAACAATAATATAGTACCCATGGAACAAATCTCCATTGAAAAACGCTAACCAATTTATTATGTTGATAAGACTATACGACCATTTAGCATTAACATAATATATAAGTGCAAAGTGAACCAGTGATAGTTTTGGGTATTATAAAAAATGAACCTTGTGTTTCATTCTTGGCAATCACAAACATTGAATGCAATGAAATATGCAATTTTCAATGACTTGAAATGTGTACTGTGACAATATGTTGTTTATAAGACATAAATCTGTTTAATATAACATTTTGTTTTATATGCAAAAAGAAAAACAGATTTCATAATACTTTTCGAACAATTCATACTATTTATTCATTAATGACAGGGTACAATTCCCCAAAGACAATGTGTAAAAGACGGTATGAAAACTGTAGAATCCTTCTTATAATAATAGTTAGAAATAAGAATATAAATATAAGGTTTTTATGTATATAGTATAAGAATGTTTAAAAATGTTTTAGATATAAGGCCATTTGTTTGGGGTCTGATACAACTAACATCAGAACTATAAAAATAGTTACTACTTGTAAATAGTAGAGAGTAATTAAGATGTTAGTTAGTAAAAAACCTTTTTTGTAAACCATATTTCCATGTTAGAAATAAGGATTTTGTTGTAAAATGTCTGACTTGAAGACAACCATTTATTTAAAAAAAATATTCTTTATTTGTTTAACTATTATTTGTATTGTAACCAATACTAATTGTTATTGTGTAATTTGAAAACATGTTTAATTTATAATACTATATGTAAAAGTCAGAGAGGGTATCACACATCATATATTGTTTGTAAAATATTTTGTAAGAAAAATTGTTAAAAAATCATAGGCCAAAAGAATGGAAACCAAACTTCATCAAAACAGAGAAATTGCTCATTTAAATGCAAATAAACAAAAGGGATTTAGACAAAATAAACTTGAGATCAAGCCATATAATTGCACATACCATTTAGAAAGATTTTAATAAATTATATTCAGAATTATAAATAAAAATGAAAATGACTAAACTCAGAAATTTAGACATGGGAGTCATATATTCCAGAATAATGTTTCAGAATACAACTAATTCAATTAATTACCAGAAAATCAGGGAATATAAACCTTTTAATACAATATAGGATTATTAATATTAAATATAACGGATAAAATGGATGAATTTTATATAATGACAGGAAGTAAATTTTGATGTTTTGACTTTTCAGAGAATAACAAAAATGAAAGTAAAATTACTAATTTTGGACAGAAAACACTATAAAACGGCATTATTTAATCTGAAAATAAGCTGAATGAACTGAAAGATTAATTTAAATAACATCTAGTGAATAAAATTGACAAATAACCAAAGTTTAGGCAATTATATAGTGAACTTTAAAGTGTGCACAGGATGTGAAAATATATTTGAACAATGTTAAGGATAATATTATATGGGCTAAGAGTTTAATTGAAACTGAAGGAAACAGTTAGTTGATTATTGGTATTCGAACGGTTAACATGACAAGAGTTTTGTGACGATCTAACCTATCTTATAACGGTAAAGTTGAGCGGTGAATAGTACGTTATTGTGAAATCGTGAGTGACGTCTAAAATACATCTAGAACATATACATTGTGACAAAAACAATCAAGAAACACTTATTAACACTAAACAATACATATCTACTCCGAAAAACACCACAAAACACCAGAAAACTGTATAATACATTAACCAAGTATTAGTGTCGGAATTGGGAAAAGTGTTTTGACTTATAATTACACGGATATACTAAATACAACCCAGAAACTTTACACCAGTCACTACACAACATTCAACAAGAGATTTGCAGACACCAGAACAGGAATACTGCCAGAAAATACATTATTTGGAACGCAGCAGGAACGAGCGACATTTTGATCAACTTGATGGCCGCCATTTGCTTTTGACGATCCCAGTGCCCTCTCCGTCTACATATCAGCTGTTGGTGAAAACAATTATATTATTTTCAAATTATTATTCAATGTCTGTATTTAGTAACAATTATTAATTTGTTGTAACGTTATACCTTTTAAATATTGGCCCGATTTCTCTGACTTTGATAATAATTGGCTGTTTAAAGAACCCTGTATGATTTTTATATAATATACTTTGTAACTTTTTCGAGATCATGAGAATCGATATTATAATCGATAAGAGTCAATATTGCTATTAATTCATAAAACATTAATATTATTCAACACTAAATAGTTCTTTATTTCATAAATATTACTAATTATCACTAATATAATTCTAATTAATAATCTATCAGGACTTTACCACCTATAAGTGAAGATAACCTAAAAAATAAAAAGGTAAACAAGTATCGATTGGCTTGAAGACAATCTTATGAGTGGTGATAGTTTATTTAAAATATACCAAAACTTTAATTACCACAGCCCTATATTAATTAATTGATTATAATTAATTAATTAATAAAATTAAAAAAAAATTTTTTTTATTTTTTTTTTTATAAACATAATTTTTTTTTTTTAATTTTCTTCAAAACAATAATTTTTGTTTTGAAACTTTCGGTGAAGCTGAACATATATTTCTTCACCAACATTACGCTACTCGACCGGTCTTGCTACCATTGAGACTCGACCAGCTGGGAAACTTAAGGAAGTGTTTCAGGCCAGTAAGACGTCGAGAGCCACACCAATTACACACCAATTAAAGAACATACAGACTCAATCTCATTTTATTTATTTTATTACAAATTGGCTAGCCCAAACAGTGGGGCTTGATTACATCAGAGTCTCATACTTCACAATCTCTTATCATCAATAACAACATTTTTTTTAATTTATTACAAATTGGCGCACAACTTTAGGGGCTTTAATTAGCGATTGGAAGGCCAATACAATTTGCCCAATCACTAGTTGGAGCTAGGCAACAGCTGCAAAGCCAGAGAATTTCAAGGGAAAATGCAACGACGTGCAACATCTAAGAAACGGGCGGCTGAGGCCGAAAAAGAAATAGAAGTCGATATGGACAACAAAGAGGCAACGCCAGTAGAGGTGGAAGAGGTATTACAATCGGTGTTGTCCAAACCAACTGAACAACCGGAGATACCCACGCAAACAGGGGAAGTAAATGTCCAGGAAAGACATGTGGAAAAATCCAAAACGACGGAGGAGATTAGGATGGATATGATGATGGAAATGTTCCAACGGGAATTCAAATCTTTGAAGGAAGACAATCAATCCTTGAGTAAGAAAATGGACAAGAAGATAGACGAAAGTAATAAGGAAAGGAAAGAAGATAGCCAGTCTTTGAAAGAAGATATCAAATCCAGCAAGGAAGAAACAAATAAGAAGTTAGAAGAATTGAAGGAAGACAACCAGTCCCTGACGAAGAAGATGGAAGAAAACAGCAAGAAGATGGAAGAAGAGATGGGGAAGAAGTTAGAAGAATTGAAGGAAGACAACCAGTCCCTGACGAAGAAGATGGAAGAAAACAGCAAGAAGATGGAAGAAGAGATGGGGAAGAAGTTAGAAGAATTGAAGGAAGACAACCAATCGTTCAAAGAAGAATTCAAGTCGACTAAAGAAGAATTGATTAATAAAATTGAAAATACCAATCAGAAAATCGATGAAACCAGGAAGAAGATAGAGAAGAACAACCGACAATTGAAGGAAGAGTTGAAAGAGATAAGAAGTTGGAAGAGAAGATGGGGGAGAAGCTGGAAGAATTGAGAGAGGACAATCAAATTTTAAGAGAAGAATTAAGAGAGGTCAATCAGCAGAATTTGGACAAACTGGACGAAAGGATGGAATTGTTGCGAGAAGAACTGAATAAAGAAATCAATGTTAACAAAAAAGCGATGAATAAGAAGATGGAAGAAGAAAATATAATGGTAAATCGACAGATTCGAGAGATTGATGGAAAGTGCAACCAGACCGAAAAGGAGGTGAATGAGCTTAAAGAAGTGGTGAACATCAAGTTCACAAATATCGAAGAACATAGTCGAAGGAAGGTAGAAGAACAGAGGAAGGAAAATCAAGAAGAGTTCGGAAAAGTACGCAACCAAGTCACAGAACGATGTAATGATATACAAGAGACCATGGCCAGTATCACCGGTCAGGTGCGACAAAGCCGAGAGGAGATGGAAGCAATAAGAAACAGACCGACCCATTTCACTGGATTGCCCGTCAACGAAAGCCGAGAGTGGCTCAACTTCCGGCAATACAAACGCAAGCCGATGGAGTTCCTGGCTAGGGTAGAAGAATATTTGACCAAGCATAAAATTACCCAATGGAGCCATAGCAGGGAGATATTCGACGAGTCTTTCCGAGACATAACAGATAATTGGTGGATGGCCAACCGGAGTGAAATTTCCGACTACCAACAGTTCCGGAAAATGTTTAAGACAAAATACTGGTCTGAGACCACCCAGAACTTGATCCATGACAATATTTGCAATGGAAGATACAGGTCACAATTAGGTAGCAGTATGACGGCATATTTCTTGGGGAAGGTGTGTATGGCAAAACACCTTGAGCCAGCAATCCCAGAAGAATGTTTAGTGAACAAGATATCGTATCACTATGATGAGGACATTATCAGGGCCCGGAGAGGTAGTCAGATCAAGACGATCCAGGGAATGACCGAGTTACTAGAGGGATACGAGAACGAAGAGTATTATCGGCAGAGCAGAAAGAGAAATGAGAGACCAGAAGTAAGGCCGACTACCTACCCCAATAACGGCAATAACCATACAAGTAACCGGAACCAGCCCAATAATTACGACGGCCCTAACAACCAGCCGCGTAATAACCAGTTTAACGGTAATTTTAATGGAGTGAGGAATAACAACCCTTACCCAAATAATAGAAACAATTTTTATCAACAAAATAATAATGTCGCATACAGTCAGAGAAATCCATATCCCAACAATAATGGTGACAGACCTTACCCACCTAACCGAAATTACTATAATAATAATTTTAGTAATAACAACAATAGTAATAATAATAACCGAGTGTCGCGTCCTAGGGTAAATTTTATAAGAGCAGAAGATCGCGGACCCAGGAGATATTATCAACCGAGGAGGAGCAGCTTCCACGGCGCTGACCGAAGATGGAGGAGTGCGGAACGAGACGGCCCAAGACACGAACAGGGAAGACGAAGTACCAGCCTGGAAGATCTTGGCAGACAACAGAACAGGGCGTTAAACATCAACCAGAGTACAGAACGTCAGGAAACAAACCTGAGTTTCCCGAACGATGCCTCGGTCAATAATAACACAAACAATGAACAAAATACTTTAAACGAGAGGAGGCAGTAATCAACAACGATGACCCGTTACTGCTTATACTTCCTGGGTTAGAAAAGGATGATTTGCAACAAGCAAACAATAATAAGAATATCACTATCATAAGTAACCATTATCTGAAAGACATACGAACTGAACTTTTGGAAGAGAACGAGAAGAGTCTCAGCAACAGTAATAATGAGATAATTTATATAACAGCGGAGGTGGAAGGAGTTCCCGCTAAAATAATGATAGACACAGGAGCTAATATTTCAATAATAAACTCCAATGAGTTGGAGAGAATACAGAGTACATGTGGAAAAACTTTGCCAATGTTACCAGTCAACAACATTGTATTGGTAGGTGCAACTGGCCGCCAGAATAAAACCATCAGGAAGCAAGTTTCCTTAAGTGTCGTTAGCCGTGATATAGCTTTAGACATGGAATTTTTAATCGCCACCGGATTACCATTTGACATCTTAGTCGGTTGCGATATTCTTCGTAGATATTCGGCAGTAATCGATCTTAATTTAAATAAAGTATCACTTTTCCCAGACGGAGTAACATGGACCGCAGATCTGGTAGGAGGCACAATTATACTTCCTAGCCCAATACATCAACAACTTCGGAAAATTAATATTATAAGAAACAGCCCTCTTTATAAACCCATAATATACAATCATGGAGGAGAGGATTTATGGTCAGTTAAGATCCAAGAAATACGGAATTTCCAGTGCGGAAGCGATAACAAGAAAATACCAACACATCTGGCTGATCGTCTAATCGCTATATATGAGAAATACAAGGCGGTGTTTTCTGATGAACCAGGGAAGGTAAAAAACTACCAGTGCCAACTTCGTTTTAAAGAAAACGTAGAGTTTAACCGGAGGTCATATCCAATAGCGCAGTCGCTCAAAGAAGCCGTGAGAACAGAGATAAACAAGATGATAGAAAACGACATAATTGAGATTAGTCAATCACCTTACACTAGTCCAATTATTGCTGTTCCGAAGAAAGACGGACAAGTCCGGCTCTGTTTAGATGCGCGTGAGTTGAATAAGACAATTGTGAATGACAGAACTTCTCCCGGTGAAATAGAAGAAATCTTAAAGCGTTTTCATGGTACTAGATTTATTAGCACCTGGGATACGGTCTGTGGTTATTGGCAGGTAGAGCTGCATCCACAAAGCCGCCAGTATGCAGCGTTCGTTTTCGAAGGGCGCAATTACCAGTTCAAGAGACTGCCCTTCGGACTTGTCAATTCTGTCGCCATATTTGTGGCATGCATGGACCAGATTCTTGGACAAGAAGCTCTCCAATTTACCACCGTCTATGTTGACGATTTACTCATCACATCCGGAACCTGGGAGGAGCACTGTTACAGAGTGGAATTTGTACTAAACAAACTAGCGCAGAACAACATAACACTGAAGTTGGAGAACTCCAAGTTCATAGCGCGCGAGGTACAATTCTTAGGTTTCAACCTAGACGACAGAGGTATTACCCCATCAGCAGAGAAAGTGGAGGCAATTCAGAGGTTCCCGCAACCAAGAAACAGGAAACAATTGCAATCTTTCCTCGGACTCTGTAACTATTACAGGAAGTTTCAGAGCCGATATTCCGAGTTGACCGCCAAGTTTCAACCACAGTTATCTGCCAAAAACAAATGGACTTGGGGTGAAGATCAAGACCTTACTTTCCGCTTGATAAAAGAGAAGTTTCTGGAGAGCGTGATACTTCGTCACCCAGATTTTAAGAAACCGTTCTTTCTAAACTGTGACGCTAGCGACCTAAGCTTAGGAACGACATTATACCAGGAAGATGAGGAGGGACAACATCTGGTAATAAGCTTCGCTAGTCGCACACTGAACCAGTGCGAAAAGAACTACAGTGTGACAGAAAAGGAATTGTTGAGCGTGGTGTTCGCATGCAGCAAGTTCCGGACGTACATCCTCGGATATCAAGTCACGGTACGAACTGATCATAAATCCATCTCGTTCCTTCGTAGGTGCAAGTTGAGTCACGGCCGATTGGCTAGGTGGGTACTCGCCCTACAAGAATATGACCTGAAATGGGAATACATTCCAGGAAAGAAGAACGTGGTAGCGGATGTGTTGTCACGTATAAATCTGGATGATCAGACTTTCGAAGGGGAGAAGGAGAGCTTGGTAAGAATTTATAACATATTCACGACCAGAGCCGATTTACAAGCTTTGCTAATAAATATTCGAATCCATCAGCAGTCTGATCCTAAGCTGAAAAACATTGTGAGTCGTTTGGAAGCCAATGATGAAACCATTTCTAAATACTACCACCTTAACAAGGGAATTTTATTCATAAAAACCGCCTTAGACGATGAGACATGGAAGGTGATAATCCCACACCAAATCGAAAAGGAGGTCATCATCGATTACCATGTCAGGTATGGTCACATGGGAGCGTTAAAAGTGATACAGGCTCTAGAAGAAAACTGTAAGATCAAGAATATCAACCGCAAGGTGAGAACGTACATCAAATCCTGTAAGATCTGCCAATGTGCCAAAATAAACAATGAAAAGACAGAGGGTATCATGATACCAATAACTTCCAACGCAAAACTGGAAAAAGTGTTTTTGGATATCTGCGGGCCATTTCCCCGTAGTGGTGGTCGACACAGATATAAATACTTGGTAATCATAATGGATCACTACACCAAGTATATAAAGCTATATCCGGTTAATCGGGCAACAACAGCAAAGGTTTTGGCGGTGATTATCGATTTGTATATCCCAGAGATCGGTAGACCATCTTCTATTATTACCGACCATGGTACACAATTTAAGGGGAGGAGATGGCGAGACACTTTATTAGCACTTGGGGTCAAAACGTATAAGACATCAGTCTACCACCCAAGTAGCAATCCGGCTGAGAGAGTACTAAGAGAAGTGGGTAGGATATTGCGCACGTACTGTCACAACCAACAGAAAAAGTGGCAAGAGTGCCTAGCAGCGACAGAAACATTCCTAAATTACGCCCACCATCCAGCTATAGGAATTCCACCATACTCAGCCATGTATGAGAAGCCGACTCCCCGAGACATTGAACAAATCATTGAATTTCCAACGAACAACAATAGGAAATTCAACCAGTTGAAGTTTTACAATAAGGTAGCAGAAGATCAGGAAAAACGGCAAGCCAAATACCAGAAGGCAATAGGGCGTATTGTGACATATAAAGAGGGTGAAAAAGTCCTCCTAAAAAATAGAGAGCTGCCTAGCACCTTAGAAGGCATAACCAAAAAACTATTATTACTTTACACTGGCCCATATGTTGTGGTAAATCATAAGCATAACAATACATATGAGTTGAGGGAAATCGTTTCAGGAAAAATCAAAGGAGTGTACAATCAAGCTTCTATGAAGAAATATTATGAAGAATGAGTTGTGAGTTTTAGAATTTTGAATTTATTTTTAAAAATCCTAAAATAATGTAAGTACATCTTACAACCTAATATTTTGAGAAGAACATTCTGGAGAATTATAAGAAGAAGGAATTTAGAATTTTTTAATTTAATTATTGAAAAAATTCTAAAATATGTAAGAACAACTTACAACCTAATAATTTGAAGAAAAAAACTTTATGGAAGAAAGAAAAAGAAAGACTTTTGAATTGAAATATAATTATAAAAATTTAAAATTGAGTAAGTACATCTTACTACAACCTAATAATTTTGGAACGAACTTTATGGAAGAAAGAAAAAGAAAGACTTTTGAATTGAAATATAACTATAAAAATTTAAAATTGAGTAAGTACTTCTTACTACAACCTGATAATTTAGAACAAAACTTTATGGAAGAAAGAGAAAGAGAGAGAATTTTGAACTTAATTTAAAAAAATTTAAAATTAAGCAAGCACAGCTTACTACCACTGAATTATGAGAAAAACATTTTGGAAGAATTAAGAAGAAAGGAATTTTGAAGTTAATATACAAAAAATTTAAAAATGAAGTAAGACCAACTTACTATAACTAAGTTTATGAGAGAACTTTATGGTAAATAATTAAGAAGAATTTGAATTTGAAGAAATACCAAAACATTCAGAAATAATAGTAAGATCACAGTACTATAAACAATTCTGAATGAAACAATTCTGGGAATAAATGAATTAAACAGAATTTGAATGTTGATAGAACGTCAGAACTTTGAAACAAGATAAGATCAACATATTACAAGGATTTACAAGAAATATGTTTCAATTAAATAAAAAGAATAGTTTGAATTTTACATTAAAACTAACCAAGTTCCAAAAAATAATTATGTGTCAATTATGATTAAATTGAGAAGAAAATAAAGTGATTAATTCAGAAAAGAAGAATTAATTTTAATCCAGAATAAATGCTAGACATTCACAATAGCATTTGAAGGAGTAGAGAAGAATAACAAAAAAGAGTGTAATATGCCAGAGAAGGAAAAAATTTGGAAGCAACGAGACTAATTACCTATGAAACGATAATGAAAACAGTTAATTAAGAGCAAAGAAGAAGAACTCATACCAAACATATGGAGAAGATGATTTTGAACCAATGATAATAATAAGACCTATATGAAATGCAAAGAGAAGAAATACCACATGAAATATGATATAAATGAATTAATGTTAATGAATGCGAAGGCGGATTAATAACTTTCTAAGAGAAAGGAAAGAACCAAAATGTTTAAATAAAATGATCAATATAACAACCTGTATATCTAATGTAAAGATACAATGTTAAAAAATTAAATATAATATATTAAGACCATTCAAATAATGAATAAGAAAGACTATATATAAAGACCATACTAATACCATGAGTAACCAGAAGAAAATATAAAGAGAATTCAGATGGAGAAGAAAGAGAGTTACACTGTAAACAGTAACCAGAATTATTAAAAGAAAGGTTTTCAACCATAATTAAATTAAATATATCAGACAAGTTAAGAGTTTTGAAAAAATATATGTATAATGAGTATAATAATGATTATGAAGATTTATTAAGATAGAAAATGTGAGATAATCTGAGAGACTACGAAGTGGAGAATCCAAAGATATTTTTATTAGTCGAAAATGAGACTACTTTTTATTTATTTATTCGATGACTGACTGAAGATAATTCCAGCAGCATTGTGTTTTTTTTGAGCAGGGATGGATATGCCTCTGTACTCAATTTATAGAAGTGGTGTATGGCCAGCAGAGAAGTAGCGTACAGTGCCCCTCTGATCTGCCCCAGCCCACGTGATAGGGAATTTTAGGGAATTAATATCCCAAGGATACAACACGAAGTTGATATAGAAAGAAAATGTATTACAATTATAATATATCTCAGAAGACACTAACTATCCGAAAAGGATCAGTAGTAAGACAAGTAACCATATATATAAAATTAATAAAACTCTAATATAAAAAAGTCGATATAAAGATGGAGAAGAAAATGAATTATAAGAAATGATGAAATTATCATAAGAAATTATTTCATCCATAAACATGTCTGAAATAATTACTTCTGGAGGAGAGCAATCTGTAACGTGACAGATGTATGCATAATATTGAATGGCAATTGATCATTAGAATAATGAAGTTATAATGTTTAAATTTGGAAGAAAGCATTAAGTTTAATATAAACAGATTAATTCATAGCAACTGTGGAAAGAAATCATTATTATGAAGAAAATACAAGTTCAAATAAAAGGAGTTACTAGTGATGAGTCATCCAAGACCAGTCTCATAACCAAAGGTTTTCAAGGTATAACCCAGGAAGGTAAAAAAGTAAATAACAAAACAGTACTGAATATGACCAAACCCACAACGAGGAAGAATAAATAGAATAGAAACCCTAAAATAAGCCAAGATCAAACAACACAGGTGGTGTATTTCTGAAATAAAGAAGAAGATGGAGAAGATCCCAAGAAACCTGATGGCATCAAGAAGAAGATGGAGAAGATACCAGTCCCAGAAGGCAGGAGAAAAGAAGACTGATGAAAGAAGAAGAAGGCAGCATCCTGAAGAAGATGTCATGCTCTTATAAAAGACACCCAAATCCCTATATCCCCAAAATAAATATCTAAAAACAAAAGTATAACGAAATAAAAACCACATGTATATAAATTTAAGAGAGAGAAGTGTATAAAGTAAAAGTTGCCTGTGAACTAAGATGAAACAATAATATAGTACCCATGGAACAAATCTCCATTGAAAAACGCTAACCAATTTATTATGTTGATAAGACTATACGACCATTTAGCATTAACATAATATATAAGTGCAAAGTGAACCAGTGATAGTTTTGGGTATTATAAAAAATGAACCTTGTGTTTCATTCTTGGCAATCACAAACATTGAATGCAATGAAATATGCAATTTTCAATGACTTGAAATGTGTACTGTGACAATATGTTGTTTATAAGACATAAATCTGTTTAATATAACATTTTGTTTTATATGCAAAAAGAAAAACAGATTTCATAATACTTTTCGAACAATTCATACTATTTATTCATTAATGACAGGGTACAATTCCCCAAAGACAATGTGTAAAAGACGGTATGAAAACTGTAGAATCCTACTTATGATAATAGTTAGGAATAAGAATATAAATATAAGGTTTTTATGTATATAGTATAAGAATGTTTAAAAATGTTTTAGATATAAGGCCATTTGTTTGGGGTCTGATACAACTAACATCAGAACTATAAAAATAGTTACTACTTGTAAATAGTAGAGAGTAATTAAGATGTTAGTTAGTAAAAAACCTTTTTTGTAAACCATATTTCCATGTTAGAAATAAGGATTTTGTTGTAAAATGTCTGACTTGAAGACAACCATTTATTTAAAAAAAATATTCTTTATTTGTTTAACTATTATTTGTATTGTAACCAATACTAATTGTTATTGTGTAATTTGAAAACATGTTTAATTTATAATACTATATGTAAAAGTCAGAGAGGGTATCACACATCATATATTGTTTGTAAAATATTTTGTAAGAAAAATTGTTAAAAAATCATAGGCCAAAAGAATGGAAACCAAACTTCATCAAAACAGAGAAATTGCTCATTTAAATGCAAATAAACAAAAGGGATTTAGACAAAATAAACTTGAGATCAAGCCATATAATTGCACATACCATTTAGAAAGATTTTAATAAATTATATTCAGAATTATAAATAAAAATGAAAATGACTAAACTCAGAAATTTAGACATGGGAGTCATATATTCCAGAATAATGTTTCAGAATACAACTAATTCAATTAATTACCAGAAAATCAGGGAATATAAACCTTTTAATACAATATAGGATTATTAATATTAAATATAACGGATAAAATGGATGAATTTTATATAATGACAGGAAGTAAATTTTGATGTTTTGACTTTTCAGAGAATAACAAAAATGAAAGTAAAATTACTAATTTTGGACAGAAAACACTATAAAACGGCATTATTTAATCTGAAAATAAGCTGAATGAACTGAAAGATTAATTTAAATAACATCTAGTGAATAAAATTGACAAATAACCAAAGTTTAGGCAATTATATAGTGAACTTTAAAGTGTGCACAGGATGTGAAAATATATTTGAACAATGTTAAGGATAATATTATATGGGCTAAGAGTTTAATTGAAACTGAAGGAAACAGTTAGTTGATTATTGGTATTCGAACGGTTAACATGACAAGAGTTTTGTGACGATCTAACCTATCTTATAACGGTAAAGTTGAGCGGTGAATAGTACGTTATTGTGAAATCGTGAGTGACGTCTAAAATACATCTAGAACATATACATTGTGACAAAAACAATCAAGAAACACTTATTAACACTAAACAATACATATCTACTCCGAAAAACACCACAAAACACCAGAAAACTGTATAATACATTAACCAAGTATTAGTGTCGGAATTGGGAAAAGTGTTTTGACTTATAATTACACGGATATACTAAATACAACCCAGAAACTTTACACCAGTCACTACACAACATTCAACAAGAGATTTGCAGACACCAGAACAGGAATACTGCCAGAAAATACATTATTTGGAACGCAGCAGGAACGAGCGACATTTTGATCAACTTGATGGCCGCCATTTGCTTTTGACGATCCCAGTGCCCTCTCCGTCTACATATCAGCTGTTGGTGAAAACAATTATATTATTTTCAAATTATTATTCAATGTCTGTATTTAGTAACAATTATTAATTTGTTGTAACGTTATACCTTTTAAATATTGGCCCGATTTCTCTGACTTTGATAATAATTGGCTGTTTAAAGAACCCTGTATGATTTTTATATAATATACTTTGTAACTTTTTCGAGATCATGAGAATCGATATTATAATCGATAAGAGTCAATATTGCTATTAATTCATAAAACATTAATATTATTCAACACTAAATAGTTCTTTATTTCATAAATATTACTAATTATCACTAATATAATTCTAATTAATAATCTATCAGGACTTTACCACCTATAAGTGAAGATAACCTAAAAAATAAAAAGGTAAACAAGTATCGATTGGCTTGAAGACAATCTTATGAGTGGTGATAGTTTATTTAAAATATACCAAAACTTTAATAAACATTTTCAGAAGAGCATTACACTTTTTAAAACTTCACAGCCCTATATTAATTAATTGATTATAATTAATTAATTAATTAAATTAAAAATTTTTTTTTTAATATTTTTTTTATAAACATAATTTTTTTTTTAAATTTTCTTCAAAACAATAATTTTTGTTTTGAAACTTTCGGTGAAGCTGAACATATATTTCTTCACCAACATTACGCTACTCGACCGGTCTTGCTACCATTGAGACTCGACCAGCTGGGAAACTTAAGGAAGTGTTTCAGGCCAGTAAGACGTCGAGAGCCACACCAATTACACACCAATTAAAGAACATACAGACTCAATTTATTTATATTATTACAATATTCATTATTGTTCGCTTGAAACGTTCAAATGTTGCAGTACGTTTATCATTAAATAAATCTTATATTCTACAGTAACAAAGTTATGTTCTAAATACTTATTTGTTAATATTAAAATTCGACTGCTCAGTCTGACATTACTGCAGTTTTTTTTTTATAACTTTCAATTTCGTTAATTTATGTATTGCATACATAGTAATCATTGATTGGTCTACAAAGTTTAAAATAAAATTGAAATTGACTAAATTAATCGTTAAACATCAAAGAAAATATTTTATTAAATTTAAATCAGATTCTCTGACCCTCTTTATCTACATTTTACATAAACTCTTATTCATGTTTAAATTTCAAAATGTCTTTAGTCTCTCATTTAAAATTTATAAATGGATTATCTGTCACCTCGATTTTGTAGCTCATACTCATGTCCTCCGTTGATCCGTAGGTCCTCTTCTGATGGAGTTCCCTGCACTTCCCCAGGTTCCACTTGTCGTCCTCCAGTTACTCGTCTATCATGGTCTTATCTGGTTGATGTAGTATAGTGTGAGAGGTTGCTCTGCACCTGCTGCTGTAGTTCTAGCAGACGCCTCTATTGTTCAGCATAGCGTTCCTCTGCATGATGTAACATAGTAGCTTCTCTTGACTGACGGACGTTTGTGTGTGTAGACATCGTAAAGTATGTTCTATATTCGTATTCGGAAACAGATTAAAAGTTACTGTTTTGCACTTATGACGAACATAGCGTCCGTCCGCATCTACTGTTCAATTAACAAAATTTAAAAATTCGCGTCGTTAATGGACAGAGCGTCCCGCCGCTACTGAAGACTGGTTGAGAAGAAGGCTGGCTTCTCTTGTGCCCTATTTATAATTGAACATCGTACAACTCCTGTTGGCATAGAATTCTGCCTGTTTGAAATTGTTGAGTGGCGTCAGTTCTCCCACTCTCGTCCAATTTCATATTTTCGCACATTTCTGCCAATGGCAAAGTCTAATGTGACCTACAGGGTGCTCTGACGATGGATGGTTTAATTACACATGTCCAACGTAATTGCCATCGTAATAGGATAATCCGAGTAATTACTACGCACTTAAAATTGCACTGAATTCGCACTGCGCGTCCTTTTCACGCCGTTTTCTCACTACACATGCGTATTAATTTTATACATATTTAGGAGTCTTTGAATTTTTTCTACCATTTATGGTTTTCTTATAATTAAATAAAAACTGTAATTTAACAATTATTCAGGGTGAGATTGCAAACTTTTATGCTCGAACTGGCCTCACTCACACACATCACTTACTACTGTACACACTCTCTGCGACAGTCATGTGAGTGTTCAGGTCAGTTCCTGTCTGTCTACATTCCCTATTTTTAACATAAACTCAGCTTTCAATCTCATACCTGCTTATTTATTACATATTTATAAATTTAATTTAAATATTTATTTTATCTATTAAATGCACAGTACAGCATATCATTGTACTGTCGCAATATATATAGGAGGCGGCTAGAATGAAAGTGGAGAAAGTCCAGTTTGAGTAGTTTTGAGATATTTGAGATATTGAGTGTTTTGTTTATAACACTATACACAAATAAAGGTATAAAGTGTGAATTTTTTACTTATGATTGAGTAATTACTGTATAAAAGTGAATTTATAAGTTTACAAAAGTGTACAAAAGTTTCTCCTGACACTTAGGCTACCTTTTTTTAAAAAAAAGCAAATATGTGACTTACGCCACTGTCATTCTCATCACATCGTAGGTATGGTTAATAAAATTTGTTAATTTACTAAATCTGTTCAAATCTTAATCTGTCTAAACATTAATTTTAAACTTTGGATTTATTCACAACACTTTTTTTCAAAATACAGAAATATAAAACTAAACATATGGCATAAACATTGAACTTGTTTTAAAATGTTATTCAAGAAATTTTTTTTTAATTTGTAAGAACATTTAATTTTCAAGTAATAAGAAATACATTTTTGTCCGTTTCTTACACTTCATAAAACGGTTAATCACACTCAAACTCTTCATTGTTTTCAACAATTTGTGGTTCTTCATAAACCAATGGTCCAATGTCCTCTACTGGATTTTCAGTTGTTTTTAAGTTATTGAAAATGTCATGGTATACTGGAGGTATAAACGCCAAGAGATCCAACATGTCTTGCTTTTTCAACATACTCACTGGTCTCTTGCTTGTGTACAGTTTTTCCACAGGTATATTACTCAAAGATGCTATTGGTCTACCCTTCCTTTTGCTTGGAATTATGTCTAAAGCTTCAAAATCTATAATATCTTGTAAAGTTTCTTTGTACTTTATTACAAAAGGACAACTTTTCTCAACTCTGATCACTCCATTTTCAACCAGTTCACAGGAGAATTGTCTACATTGTTTTTCTTTTGGCTATTGTTTTTTTCTAAAAGTTTGGTGGAAAAGAGCTCTTCACTGTTCATTTCAGAAATCATGAATTTTTTCTTGCGTTGACAAGAGGACATAATTTCATGCCATTGATGTGGGAGATAGATTGATTTGCCTTTAGCTGCTAACTCTACAGATCCAAAATCGGAGTCATTAGGCAATAATGAGTAGCCAGCCACCAAAAACTTTTGATCGATTACCTCAGTGCTTGTTTCATTACACTGGACAAATCTCATCAATGCTAATGTCATTTTGATATTCCGGTTTTGCCCGGTGCAGGCGTCACTGTAAATCGTAACACTTTTTTTTGCTAGCCTGTACTTTTAAATGTTTTATGACACATGATGATATTACTTGAGCTCCTCTAGAGGCTACTGTTTCATCCCACACATAAAAATATCAGTATCTTTTTCAAGATCGTGTACACCAAAGTTGTAACAATATAAGTTTCGTTTGTAATATTCATCTGATACGGTTAAAACTGGAAAAGGGATAGGCTTCTGCAAATCCACACTGCAAGCATTAACTGTCAGGATTGTTTTTAACAAATTCAGCATCTTTTTTCATACACTCTCTTGCTAACTCTGCCTTCCTCAAATGAAGTTCATGGTCAGTTTGTAATTTCGACTTTTCTTCTTGGCTTAGATCAGGATTGCTAATTTTTATTTTACAAATGTCACACTTTTAACAAGTGTCCTTCTTGGCAATGTAAAAATGTAAGTTAAATTTTGATTAAATACGTATATACCTATAATAATGCTCCTTTTTCGGCGATCTTCCTTCTGCTAAACATTTTTCCTGGTACAATAAAAACATGTTCTTTATATTAAGGGACTCACACAGGTACCTTCTGTTTTCATTATGCTTTCTCATGTAATGGCTCTGATAAGATGGGAATGAGGCGATGTGTTCTATGATATAATTTGTTTCGTTTTCCGATATTTTTCTATATAAAAACAGTCTTTAATATCTCGAAGATCTTCACCTGGCAACTTACCATCCACAAGTTTACACACAGCTATATTAACTCTTCCCTCAGACAGTTGGAATGTTTTCAAAAAAAACTTTGACATACTTGAATCGATAGTCCTTCAGTTCTTTTTAAATAATATTTATTTGAACCCTTCCTTTGTGAGCTTCCTTCCTTCCTTGGGCGCCTCCTTTTCACTTAATTTCTTTGAACTAAGCCACAAATATAAGAATTCTGCTTACCGAATTCAGGCATATTCCAGAATGATTCAAACATAGATTTCCTCTCATCACTTGATATTTTGTTATTACACTTCATTCTACAGTTACATGGAATATTTGAAAAACTTTACCCTCACATGCTTTTCCCTTTTTGGTTATATACTGTTTCCCTGAATTTCTGCATCATTTTGCAATATTTTGCTTATGCTGATCATGATTTCTGGTTTGCTTTCGTGATTTTGGTTTGTTTACGGGACCAACTGAGACTAACTAAACTAGGCGTACCTGTTGAGTATTCAGATTCTGACTCTGAGGAACTTGTATACAACACAAGCCTTTTATGAGGTTCAGTTTGTTCGGAAAACTAGGCCTATCATTCTCATCTACATTGTAGTCAGGGTCCTTGTCAGCAATATCGGTGAACTCAAAAGAATCAGAGTCACTTAAAACTTCTAACCTATTATTGAGATTGAGTGTCATACTAACAAAAGATTACTTTATAATATAAAGTAATATGAACTTTATAAAAAAGTAAACTTTATTACTTTTGGAGTTTTGAGAAAGTTGTAAAAACATAACCTCAATCGTAAATACAGAAGTTTGAAAATTAAATAATTTCCAACTTTCGTCAGTTTTCCTTTGTTTTTTGATCGCAAAATCTAAATAAAATTACACCTTCACTAGGCCCACAGCCCTTTAATAGTATTATAAAAACATAATAAGATTCAGTAGTTTACAATAACATCAAACAGCACTGAATTTCAGCAGCAAAACAACAACAAACCATCAGCTGACAAAGACTGGTGGACTTACAGCACCGTCATTCTCAACAGTACAGGGTTTATAAGGATTCTCAACGGTACATAAGATTGTATTTTCAAAAGATATTTATAAATATTTTTATATTATTATAAATTACTGAATCCATCCCTTTACATTGATGATGACGTCTTGACCATTTAAGCAACACATACAAAATTTTCGTTATTTTTTGAAAGTGTATGAGATATTTTATTTTTTAAAAAGTATTTTTTTCTAGTTGCATTACTTGTCGGTGATAAAAGTACGTGGACTACTACTGTAGGAATATGGGATACAGTGGTATACAGAATGGGATGGGAAACTGGGAAAAAATAAATGAAGCAAACAGAACACGTACGCGTGTTCACCAACGAGGGTAATGACAGAGAGGACAACTCACTGCATTTGCATGTAGTAGGTTTGCATTCCACATTATTTAGGCCTATATGAAGTACCGATTCACGTATTAATTAATTAACACACTATTTGCATGCTGTAGTATTGTGTATGTATGCGCTAATTAGGCTCTATATTGTATGTGATTAATGGTGTGTGTGTGTGTGTGTGTGTGTGTGAATGAAAATTACATATGTTAGTACAAAGTTCAGTTGCGTAGTCTTGAACAAGTCGAATACATCGTTCCTTCTATATTTCACAAACTGACTTAATAATTTAATCTCCTGTAGGGAAGAATTAATAAAATGCGTTTAGAATGAATCTCGCGTAATGGCAGATGTGTCCGCGCGGCTGTGTTGATCTGGTCTGCGTTGCAGCCGTGGAGCAATTACTGACCGACCGCAACTATTTATAAGGAACGGAGAGGTCGGATTTATTTTTATACTTCTGCGAACGAGATAGGCGGTGATTGCAACGTCTGTTGTCGTCGTCGACGTCTCGTATATCTGTTGTGACGCCAACAGAAGTACTCTAGTACACTTTAATGTTTGTTTGCAGCGGCACTCCAGCTGGGCGCATACAAAATAATTATTTAATTACTTACCTAATTAACAAGGAGAAATATCTGAAAACCGTGTGTTTGTGCGTTTACGGTTATACGTGTATGTCAAATCGCTAGCGGCTCTTCCGTGGTTAGTGGCTCCTCCAAGACACAAATTCGAGTCTCGCTAGAGGAACATAGCATTTGCTTGTCAGAATTAGATCACCTCCTGAGTGTATCCCGCGAATTCCGTAAATGCGATGAGCCCAAGAGTGTAAGGAACCACCGACCACCGATTGAAAGCATGGAAAAGTGAATGTGGCGAGCAAAGTTTTGATACTACGATTTTTGAAAGTAGTTATTGTCTGTAACAGAATATTCTTTGCCAGAGCATATTAGTATTTCATATTTATACACAGTAAAGTTATAAACCGTAGACAACTCTATTTTAAGTATATTTAAACCCTAAAGTTTGACAAAAATGGAATTCCTATATTGGCTTTTATTCTGTGATGTTTACTGTCACGACAGTAGGAGACTTTAGTGTCAATCAGTAATTCAAAAGTGTATATTCTTTTTGCTTAATTGTTAATTTAGTTGCATTATAACCACAACATTCCATTTTTTAAGATACATTTAAAAATTTTAAATAAACAGTACGTGCTGTATTTTCTTTGAAAGAGGGTTTGAGGATTCTTTCCGAGGATGGATTTGTTATTGTTGATACCTTAGTAATTTTTTAATATTGATAATTCCAAACTTAAGGATAATAAGGTCTTAATAACACAATAGTGTTGCACAATTTCTACCGTAACGAATGGTGGTTAGGGTAAGGTATTTCAGCTGGGGCTGGTGGTATTCCTCAAAACCGATAGCGCGCCCCCTTACACGTAATGATTTATATACCGCGTGCACATGTTTCTGCGGTTCGTTTAACATTAAAATGCCGGCTGACAAAACCGCGCTCGTGTGTGTCTGACGCTTACCACGTATTGTAAGTACCAGTCACCGACTTTATTATTCCTATCGTGAAGCGTACCACCTACATGGCTGTTCTCGAACCTTGGATATTTTCACCTGTGCCAAATTCTTGTTGTATACATTCGCGCCAACTATTTTTGTAAGCTCAATTAATCAACGAATTATTGGAGTGGTTGTACGTGTAACTTGCAAACCGTAGATTAAAAAAAAACCTTACGGTTAAACCTACAGAAAAAATAATTGTTGAAAAATTTGAAACACGTCAGTGACAAATAAACAAATGTAATTCATTATTTTAGAAAATATTGCGTAAATTTATTCTTCGTTGTGAACCATAAATAACGTTTCTGTCATCGTTATAAGCTGTCTTAATTTTATTAAACTTTGTACGTACATTTTTAATGCTCTAAATCGTCGACTGAAAGTGTATGTAGTTTGTGGACGGTACAGAGTATGTTTTAAGATGTAACAACACAAAACTGTTACTTATGTTTTGTTAAGTTGTATGGAAGTACAGATATAAGTAAAGTCAACATTAGATTTGGAAGTTAGGGCATTGTTAAAAACAGACAGCTTGATTATAAGATGTTATGAAGAGTTTCAAACACACACAGATACACACATGAGGCGTGCCCATACACAACACTTGTACGTACGCTACGTTTCACCTGCCTATGGTAATATAGTAATCGTCATATCGTCATAGTGTCCCTTAAATTAACTAATTTAAGAGACAGTCCACTTAAAATTGCTTCGATTGCTGTAGTTTTTATGTAGGCTACTCATACAATTTTATAATTATTTTGGAAGTTCACACGTGGATAGATTTAATTTTATAATTAGTAATAGTATATGTAAAATTTTTAATAATATTAATCTGTTTGCACTACGTTTAGACTCGTTCTTTAATTAATGTGTTATTCTTATTGCGTTTCAGAATATTTTTCAAACTTTTGTGTTTCCAAACTTTTATTTTGTAATTTTTTGTATTTATTACTGAATTTAATACCCTGCGTATCTGAAATTAATATTTTTGTTGTGTGTGTTTCCTAACTTTTATTTTGTAATTTTTTGTATTTATTACTGAATTTAATACCCTGCGTATCTGAAAATAATATTTTTGTTGTGTGTGTGTGTGTGTGTGTGTGTGTGTGTGTGTGTGTGTGTGTGTGTGTGTGTGTGTGTGTGTGTGTGTGTGTGTGTGTGTGTGTGTGTGTGTGTGTGTGTCAAAGTTAGACTTATAGATTCGTTAAAAGATTGATTTGTTTTAAAATGTATATGTATATGAAAATCTGAATGCATTAACATAAAATAATAATAATAATAATAATTCAGCAACAACTTAGATGAAAACTAAGTAACATGATTTATTAATCTCTGTCAAACTGTGTACGTACTTGTTCTTTAAGTAATGTGTTATTATTACTGAATTTAGATACGTTCATATTTTTTACAAACATTCATTCTGTGACTCTTTGCGTGTTTTTAGTGAATTTAATATTGCATATGTGTAGAAATTTATGTATTTTTAAGTGTATGTATCAAAATTAGAATGTTGACTTAAAAAAATGTAGTTAGACTTACATTTAAACACATCAAGGCACTATTTCAAGAACAGATACATATAAAAACTAACCCATACGGTTTATCTGAAATGTAAAATATTTATACTGATTGACTCGTTCAATTTTTTCAAACAGTTAATACGTAATACAACCTGATTTGGCTGTAATACGTTAGTATAAACATATATTACTGATTTATTTTACTTGTGATGTCCGACTGTTATAGTAACAAGAAACTGCAGTTATTGTTGTTTATCGTATTCATGTACGCAACAAGGATAGTGTGACGCGGTGTGCGTAGAAAGTGGGCAGCAGGCGCTTAACGGTGTAACAAGTTACTGGGACCTTTTCAAGGACGTCTGATATTGTTGGTTACCAAACTACCAACCGGTTTCTTTCTGCAACTTTTGTCCTGCGCAAAGGCACTTTTCATTTTTTTATTTTTCGTAATACTCTTTACCAGGCAGCTAATACTGTAATGTCGACAGCTACATCAACTTATCTTTTAATCACAAATCAAGAAACATCATACAAAAGCTTCAGAATATGTTATACAATTATTGCTACGCCTGAATTAATTGTAACTCGCGTGATTCTTGTAATTATTATATACTCAAACGATATATTATTATTATTAGTGCCTCAGCTGCAGAACTCGCTCACTGCTTTAAATGAAATACGTTTATTATAAGGTTCATTTCAGTTTTAATTAATTTTTTTCAATTATCAGAAAAAATGTACGGAAACCCGATTACTCTAAAAAAAAAAAAACAGTTATAAAGCAAACAGTAATACAATAAAGACAAAAAATTCTGATCTGCTGCAATGGTTTTTTTTTCAGTTGAATTTATAACCATAATGCCTAAATGACAAATAATTTAGTTCTAGCTCTTTAGGTAGTGTGTTTCCGCAGATACCAGTAGATATCATTAGACAGATATCATGTCTAATATAGCAAAAAATAACTAACAGCAATATGTAAAGTTTTTTGTACAAACATAGCTTAAAAACCTTTTTGAAGGCGGTCCATTTTTGGTCCATGGTACCTCTAAAGTTAAAAAAGGTAAGAGTAAATACTACTACAGTTGCAATTGGATTAAAAATTCCTTTAGCCTCGTTGGATGTGTCGATAACACACGTTACCGAGCCGCAAAACACGACACTCACACTGCGATGACTTGGTTCAAAGAGAGATAATTGTCTGATGGACTCTGAGTATATATAGTCTGGCGTTTCATTCCTGTCAGAAATTGACTAAAGAGTCCTAATCCTGTACCGGATTGTCATATTTTAATACATTAAAATAAACATATTCAGAGGATGAAAGATAATCAAGTAATAAACTGCCAAATTGTGGTCCTAGCTACTATAGCAAACTGTATCTAAACGTTTGTTTTATCACCAGATGTTATCGCTAATCTCGGAAGTACAACAATATTGCACATATACGTACGAACACAGCGTGCAAATAACGAATTCAGATTGTGCCATTTTAAAGAGTGTAATGCAAAACTGGCTGTAAGAAATGAATATAGTTTACTAAAAAGAAACTGTTAACTAAAGGCACGTATTTAGATAAGAGCACTGAAAGCAGCCCTTCAAAGAAATGTGTCGTTAATAAGCAAGACGTGAGTCGCCCTAAACGGAATTTATGAAGTAGGGGTTTTGGACAAACTTCAACCGGTACATGGGAGCAACTATATTCAGGAGCACACACGATGGGGCAAAGTGAAAGTGCATAGCGCAGGAGAGACAGAGTGATTTACTGCAACAACAAATACAACAGAAGCGTCACGAACTGCACTAAGCAAAACGACTGACTGGCTTTTATTGGCTGACATATCACGTGATACTTTCTCATTCCTCTGCGCAGCTGACAGGTCTCGCCTTCATATGTGTTCCCGAGTATAGTATAATTAGCTTTATCATTAGTGGGCTTGATTACTGAATACAACTCTGTCAGTAAGAATTAGAAAGGTGATATGGAAGATTGTTGCAACAGAAGTGAAATATAGTTAGCTAGTTTACGGAAATTGTCAGCAAACCGTAACCGAGTTAAGGTCAGATTCAAATCTGATGCTTTTAGAAGTCAAGAAAAGCGATTTTCTGCTTGTCATCCTTGCGTCTGGGGAAACACAATCACAGTTCTTAGCCCAGTGCTAACTTTTGATCTGCACCGCCATTACAGCCTTACCTTAGATAAATTCGACGTAGTAATTGATGTCAGAGATCGATACTTTCTCAAATTTGAATATTTAATGTTTTGTTTTCCTTATCCTCTAATTTACATGTGGCCATAATATTACGTTGTGTGTTTTACAATTATAGGCTACTTTTAACTGTATTTAACCACGGCATAATTTGTTGTGATTTTCGACGGGTTTAGGTTGTTTATTATCTCAAGAATAATACGTTTTTATATTCTAACAAAATCAACTAAGTTAATTTACTGGAGATTTTTAGCAGTATTACTGATACAGTAATCTGCAGACAAACGTGGAGACATTGAGCACGTTCCCAGTGTACGAAGACTAGAAAAGGATATTTTATTAGTCGAACCAATTATGTTATTTTAGACAAGGTATTTTGGCTGTATGTAAACACTCGAAATAAATTCTATATCTTGAATTGGACACAGGTTATATAAAATGTCTTATTATTCGATAATGCCAATACACTAAACTGAAAGACTTCCCAGCGAACTCTCTCTTATACTCTTCCACCAAGACGTAACTTATTACAATCGGCAAGTAGTAATTAGACGTAACAATCACCGTGGTAAACTGAAGTCAACAAACCATGACATAACGCCGAGGGTGCTACTTGCAACAAGATGTCCGCTCGCCACGCTATTTGTTCGATTTGTTCACTTCTTAGTTGTTAAATGCTTTATTGTAGCCTACTGTCATCAAGAATAGTTAACTCGTCGCAGTCATGCCTACCATAATTCCTGGCCCTTCCTACTTTTGGTTACGATGTAATAATAATAATAATAATAATAAGTATCCCTACTATATCCCTGCTATCCCTACTACTATAATAATAATAAGAAGAAGAAGAAGAAGAAGAAGAAGAAGAATTATGTGAAATATAGTTAGCAAGTTTATTATTATTATTATTATAGTAGGTATAGCAGTAGTAGTAAGGATACGTTGTTCTGTATGATAAACGAGATGTACACAAAAGAAAAAGTCCCAGGACTTTGAAATAACGCGCATGATATGCATTTCCAAGACCAGCACCGCGCAGAAATGTGTAGAATATAGAACTGAGCCTATTGTCACGTGCGTCAAAGATACTAACTAAAATAATTTATCACCGAATGGAAAAGACAATTGAGGGCAACTTACGAGACGCTCAGTTGGTTGAAGAAGAGAAATCGGGAAACATGAGAAGCCATATTGCCGCTGCGAATAATTATGGAGAAAATTCCGAGACTTCACAAAGAAATTATGATAGTCTTTGTTGACATCGAAAAAGCATTTGAAAACATCAACTGGAATATAACGTTCAGAGTCGTCAGAGATGGAAAGGTAGACTATAGGAAGAAAGAATTACCCTGCAACTCTACAAGAATCTCATAAGGCAAGGCGGACTCGAAGCAAAGATATCAAAAAGTGTTTGACAAGGCTGCGTATTATGCCCACTACTGTTCAGTTTGTATGTAGACTACGCCGTGAAGGAGTTCATGGCAACAAATTTGCCACAACTTTGTTACAATAACAAATGTTGTATGCTATAAAACCATCTGTTTTGCAGATGACATAACGCTTTTAGGAAACAACGATGAAGAACTACATAATGCATTACACCAAATGAACAAGAACGTAAAAGATAAATGCGACAAGACGATAAATAAGGAAAAAACCAAAGTCATGACATGTTTCAGAAATGGAAAATGTTTCAGGCTGAGATGTTTCTGGACAGTAGTAAGCTGGTGCAAGTTGAGATCTGCATTACATGAGATGGGAGGTACACCAGTGATGTAAAAAGTAGAATTGCACGAGCGAGAGGAGCATTTGTCATGCAAAGATCTCTTCTGGCGGCCAGAAACGTGTCCATAGAAACCAGTAAGCAATTCATAAAATGTTTCATGTGGAGCATATGCTCATACAGCTCAGAAACCTAGACCCTGAGGAAGAAATTGCTGGAGAGGAACTAACTTGAAACTATCTTCTGATTAAAGTCTCTGAGGAAAAGACAAGTAAAATGGTTGGTCACCTGCTACGTCATTCAGACTGGTTCAGTAGCATCCTGATCAAGGAACTGAATTAGGGGCTTAGTGAGAGGGTAAGACCCAGACTGTAGTAGCCTATGTGGATGAGATAAAAGAAGGAAGAAGGAATTAAGAGACTGCCTTCGGAAGAAATTGCACGCTCACCAACCTCTGGGTTGAGGCGAAGAAGAAGAGGTAGTAGTAGTGTTGGTGATGGTGATGGTGGTAGTGAATGCTTTGAATTGACACACAATATTTTGACAACGGTAATATAAAACTTGAATAAGCGCTTTATTTCCAAAACTGTATGATAAGAGAGGTAATAGACTGCACTGTTGTGCTTATTGAAAGTAAATGCCCGTAATAGTTTACTGTTCCGTATTTAGATACCAATGTAGAATATCGGCTAACCGAAATAAAAATAAGTACCTATTTTCCGGACAACGCTACAGGTCACGTTAAAAAGTGTTATTTCTGGGAAATGTTGATAAATAATCCATACATAAATAAAAATGGAAAATTATAATGAATATTGTTGTGACAGAAAATGTAAAACTCAAATTTACACTTGTGCATATTATATAAAAAAAGAAATAGTTTAAAATGTACAGTATGTTGTAAACTATAGCTATGTGGTAATAATAATTTAAACTTTGGACCTATTTATATTGTTATATCCGAATTTCTTAAATTTCTAAAGTCGAAGTAACTTGGTATTAACGCAGCTGTTTGAAATGTGGAGCGGGCATCACTAAATAAAGGACCACGTGGTTAAAAGATGACTGATTACTCTCTGGAACGTGAGTTATACTACCGCCACAGTACGCAACAGCCCGTAGTCCTAATGCTTTAAGCGAGAAGAAGAAGCTCTTCAATATTTGGCTAAATTAAATAGGATTTTGTCGTCATCCAAAATTTTAAATCCTTGATTTGTGGAAGCCATTCTACGTCTTCAATGGTACATTCTTAGCACCATGGAAAATTGGTTAACACTCCAACAAACTCTCGGTAGGTATAATACACGGTAAGGGGCACGAGTAGGATGTGCAGCCGACTGGTCACGTGTACCCAGCGCTCGTTTTGTCCAATTTATTATAGCTAGAGTTCGGCACTACGCTAGTTATTGTTGTTAATACGTTTTATTTTTATTATACTATGTGTTATGACAAATATGAATTATATGACAAATATGAGTTTTACGATATTACGTTTAAATCTCATGCTCTGGAATTGTGGTAGGCAACATACTGACACTGACAGTGAAATGTGACTGTGTGTGTGTGTGTTGCTTACCTAGTAGCAAATGCCAACATGTTAACGAAATGTAAATTAGCAAACAAAAATAAAAAAGAAATACTGGTATCGAAATTTTATATAGAAATGAATGTAACTATACATAATAAAATAATTAAACGCGTGAGCAACCGTGCAAGCTGATTCCAAAATATTCAAATGTTAACAAAAGAAGACTACTTTCGGCGTCTTCATCTACCAGTAGCATACGGCGTAGTAATCCTTTCCTGTATGCCTAGTTGAACACCAGCACAGCAGACACTGCGACAGATCTACGGAACTAAAGGGTGGATCGTCTTCGATACGACTGCTCCAATGATTCAGCTATGAACAAATCTTTCATACGAGGAATAAACCTTCTCGTATGAATCTTCTATAGGAATTTGCCGCATAATATGTGCTCCGATAAATTGGGTATCTACACTTTACTGCAGTGCACTAAAACCTTTTGTTTTGTGTCATAGGCATTAAATACTTGCCTATATGTTTTTTAAAGTTGTAGGTGAAATGTTTCCATACAAGTATGTGAGAAACCAGAGTTTTAAAAACACAGGTTTCCATAGTGACATAGTTTAGTGGTCAACATATGCAGTTGTCTGGCAGAGGTTGTGACTATTACACTACACGTCACCGCGGGTAATAACTTTTTTATTGCCTAGTGTCGTGAGTCGCAGGAATTCATTTGTGTATGTGGGGGAGGGCACAGCGCAAGCAGTGTGGTATACAGTGCCGGACTCGTTTGTTTTGTTGTTTCAGGGTTTAATTAACTTTTTGCTTACCTGACGATCGTTAACATTCCCGTTGTTTCGCGTGATAGTAATATCGTTAACGTAAACAAATGGAGGTGCGGGTGCGTAAGTGTTTTGCGGAACACATTCACTGCAAAGTAATGAATCATTTTGTGCTCTATAACTAGGTCGCGGCACACGTTGAGAGACCCATACGTACTAGCCTATAATATATGGTGATTACGTGTACCAGCTAGGGTTTTTTTCTTTAACAATTTTACGCATAATAAGTTAGATTCAGAGGTGTGCGTGTGTATGTGGGGGGGAGTCGTGCCGAATCCAGAACTTGATTAATGAGCCCTGCTTTCAAAAAATCAGTACGGCTTCGATACTCTGTTTTGACAAATGTATATCCTCTTTCTCGCAGTTACGACCGCTCCATTGAATATTAACGAACGTTTCACGTTTTAAATCTCTGCTTCTTATCTAAAAAGGTTTAGTCTTGTGTTTTGTTAGAAGGGGCCTTTAACCCTCCCTTTCGTATGTCCTTGTAAGATGAGGAACGAGAGAGGGTAATACAGTATTTTGGACAAATTCTGTGGTTAAATATTCTACATGTCTATATTCAGTTGATTGCACACAACACAGCCATCCCGCCTGTTGTTATGTTTTCAGTATTGAGGGTTGTTCGTTTTTCTTAACTACAAAGTGTATTTTGTAAAGTTACACTCATAAATCATTATTTCAATACAATATGATGCACCTACGACATGTTTAATATATGTCATGAACATATTTTTAAATCATAAAAAATAAAATATAAACCTATTCAAATATAAACTTAACTTGTTTACATTAAATTACAGTACGTTTGTATATTTCTTTATGTTACAAACATAATCATTTTATGTTACATTTTAGGAACATTAAGATTCTACTGATCGGCGTAAGAAATAGCTAAATAGGGTAAGATAAGACGAAGGAGTTAATTGTACTCTGTCATTGTGCGTGCGTGATTTTATGTAAATGTCCGAATATTTCTGTTTTACTCAGAAATAAGAAAAACTGTAACACATTTTAAGGTATTACAAAAACCTTCACGTTTGTTCTGTCTGCATAGTATTCGTAAACCCTTTGAAATAAAAAATGTATTACAATTAGTTGGCGATGCGTATTAGGTAAGCGCCGTGAGTGAAGTTGTAGTAGCATACTGGCTACGTTATGTAACTCCGCATCTGTTAATCCCATACCGTTATGATGTAATCAAATAAACACACACGTAGAAACTCCTCTGGTAAAAACATTTGTGCTGTATCAGTTCGTAATATAATGTGCGATTGGTTGTTTTAAATATAAGTGTCCAGTTTAATTATCACTCATAGAAGGCAATAAGAAAACCTGCAAGTAGCCTGTTGCCTACCTATTAGTATCTAACCGTTCAACAGGACATACGTAAATTCTTGAAGAGTTCGCTGTGCTGAGAATTAAAACTTAACGTTTAGTATGACTTTTGGGACGAAGCAGTCGTATTTGTGTACTACAGCACATTGCTTTCCTCTGCTTCTAGCAGCCAGCCACAGTTTTACTATTAATACTTGTTAAAATTTGTCACATGCCATTAAAGCAATTACTGTGTAGTTCATTTTCCGTTCAAGTTAGGGAATGTAGTCGAATCGAAAATATAAAATAAATAACAGCGTACAGTAGCTAGTAAGAGTCAACTGACTGTACGAGTGACGCTCGACTTAACTTTTGAGCGGACCGCATGATAGAGTCAGTGAATAATGGCGGGCTTGTGGGCTCTGATGTTAACCTGTTCGAGGTGAACTGCTGTCCTCGACTTTTCGCAATGTGGTTTCCATTTTTGTCTCTTTCTATGCTGCCTCTTCTAGTTGGTGGCTAATCATCGCTTTCTTCGTTCCACGTTCTTAACGTTCATTAAAGTTTTGGACTTTTTTTCTGTTGTGTACTAATTTCCTATTTTGGGGAGCTACCTTTCTCCGATATTTTCCTTTGCGCCCATACCAATTCGTTTGCTTTGCCTCTGTCATTACACACCAACTTCTGCCTTCATATCGTTTCTTCAAATCTCATTTTCCGATCTTGTAATGCCATAGTTTTTTCCATTAATACATGTCCATTGATTTCCATTCACACCAGTTTCTGCGCATATCTCATACACTTCTGACTCATGTGTAAAGATGTTTTCTACTGTGGTCTTGTAAATGGGTCTTTTAAGTTTTATTGTCACGTTTTGACATTAAGAAGGCGCAGTCAACGGAGAGCTTATCTATTATTTGTAGCTGTATTTTTTACAATTCCATCATCGCATCTCCCAAGCTCAACGCACAAGTTGTAAAATAATTATAACACTGGCATGAGTTTACTGTAGCTCCATCTTCAGTTCCAAAGTTTATTGTGCTTTATGTGACCAATATATTCGGTTTTCCCAATTAATGTAACCCGTTTCAAAATATTCTTTGCAAGCTTGCGGAAGCATAGCAGACGATAGATATATGGTTCTCCTTAAACAAATATTACCTGATCGTTTGGAAAGCATAATAGTGTCATCTACTCATGGATATCCACCGTACCAATAGTGACATAATTTGTTTAAACTTTGTACTGGTTTATCAGCTGTAAGCGGTCTACTACCATTACACGGCACGCACGGATGGCGTCACGCGTTTATCAAACGCGGCAGCTGGCAATCACCGCCGGCTGCAAGCAAGTTTAGTTCAGTTTATAACAAGACTCCGAGCGCAACTCTCGTAAAACACTTCTCTTACAGCCGCGGCTTCTGGCTATTTTTTAGCATGCATTTATAAAGTTTCATTTCATTCAACTACCTGCGTCCATCTACAATGGACCACGATTTCATTCAAATTTAATTTCGGGCGTTATTGCCTCAAATGCATCCGCACGTGCCGATCGTAATTAACAATCAGATTTTTTCAATAAACGAATGTTCAACATCTTTAATACAGTCCACTTCTTTCTAACAAACAATCCAGCCTTCCTCATTAGCGTCTTTGGAATAACTCACGATTATTCAAGAGCTTCCAAACCGCAACATTTTGGTCCCACCGGACCGGATTTCATATTTTCGGGCCAAAAACGACATCATTTTTGGTCCAACCAGGCAGGATTTCATATTTTCGGGCCCAAAAAACGACATCATTTTTGGTCCCCACGGCACAGATTTCTCATATCTGAGTACACAAGCGACAGCATTTCTTATCCGCATCATTTCTGGAAAAACCAATCTGAAGTTAATCACGCCCTACGGGCATCATTTTCGTCCTGAGCGACACCATTATTGTGAATCACGTCGCAGTCATCTCGACAAGATTCAGCCAAGCAGTAGACCAGAGACGACGGGACGAAACAGGACAACATTTTCGAGATTCCACAGCTTTAATTGATGGAGGGTACAACATGAGGCATCGGCTGACCGGCAGAGACAGGAGGTGTAGCAGCTCCAAACGGGATCGAAGCCAGCTTCATCACGAATGGATCGACGGCCACGTGACTATAAACTTTACTTATATTTGATTTTTAATAATATTTCACTCAGTGGGTATTTTTTGACACATTTGTATAAACAAACACCTTATTACACAATACAAATTAATAAATGGTTGGCAGCTCATTATCAGTTAGAACTTTAAAGATGAAGATATACTTTGTAACCATTTAGATTCATAATTTCAATAATTTAACTGCCAACAAGTTTGATTAGTTAGAGAGAGTAAGTTTATGTTCAAAACAACGATCGCTAGCTACCGAAACGTATTTAAACTCATTCAAAATCAAGTTTGTGGTTCACATGCTCTATGCTCAATTGCTTTCTAAATATTTTTCCCTTTTTATCTTAAACTATAATAATGGCCGATGTAAGGGCTCTAATAAAAAAACGAGGCACAATTAAGGCCTCAATATCCCGAGTAAATACCTTCGCGGATAACTTCGATTTGTTAAACAGCGATCCTCATGCGCTGAAAATAAAACTGCGTCATTTGATGGAATTATCCACCAATATGACGAGATTCAGACACAAATCGAGGCTGAGGAAGCAGACGTTGCTTTAACGAGTGATAGAGTACAAACGGAGGACGATCTCTGTACTATAGAATGTAAATTGCAACACCTGCTAGAGCAAGCTGAGCATATGAACCAAAAACCAGTAATTAATGCTGAAGGTAAACAGCCTAAAACACCCCCCATTCAATTGGAACCAATAAAATTACCACGGTTTGAGGGTAGTATTGTGGAATGGCAACATTATTACCATATTTTTCTGGAACTAATTCATGTCAGAGCAGATCTGACAGATATACAGAAACTTCATTATTTGCACTCGTCATTACATGGCGAGGCGCTTAACGTAATAAAATCGTTGCCCATAACACATGAGAATTACGCGGTGGCTATCGATCTGTTGAGGAATAGATATGATAGTAAGCTAATTGTTTCCGCTCACCACGTGTGGAATGTCCTAGACGTACCATTAGTTCAACAGGAATCCCAAGTTAGCATATCGCAATTTATTGATCAAATCTCTGCAAATATAAACGCTTTAAATAATCTCAAACTGCCAGTCAACACGTTTGAAATTATTGTCGTAAATTATTTAGCCAAAAAACTTGACAATTACACTTTACGTTTGTGGAAAGAGAGTTTATCGGAGCATAAATTCCCTGATTTTAATAATTTTATAAATTTTCTAAATTCACGTAGGAAATTACTGCAAAATCTCGATAACGCGACTAGCCCAACGAGCAGGTTGAACAAAAGCGATAAGTCTCCTTATCGCAAGGCAGTTAAACAGATAAGCACTCCAAAGGGCGCATTCCACTCACATATTAGAAACAATTTATGCAGGCTGTGTAACGGTGGACATAGGCTTAGCGATTGCCCACAATTTACATCGCTGTCTATCCCTGATAGAAAAAACGTGTTAATAAAAAACAAACTTTGCTTAAACTGCCTCCGTTCGGGACACGAGGGTTCAAAATGTCCCTCAAAATTCTCATGTAAAAAATGTTCTAGGCGTCACCACACAACGATTCATGTCCCCAACAGGGACGTAACTTCTGTTAACAACCAGTGTTCACTGAAATCACAGACCAATAAATCGGTATTGTTATCTACCGCCGTCTGTATGACATACAATAAAGTCGGCAAAAAATTTCCCGTTAGGATATTACTGGATTCCGGTTCTCAAGCGAACTTTTGCACAATGGATTTCGCCCGCAGGATGGGCCTCCAATTGGTTAAGTCGCAACTGCCCATCACGGGTATAAACAACTCGCTTTCCCAGGCTGACTTCAGTACTAATGTAAGGCTACATTCACGCTATAAACCCTTTACGTTAAACGTACATTGTGCCGTATTACCCAGTATAACTAATAATTTACCGGCGGAGTCGTTCAATCTTGCTTCTTTAAATTTACCCAAGCGCATATTCTTGGCGGATCCTCACCTACATTGCTCGTCGCAAGTCGATATATTAATCGGCGCTCAATATTTTCTCCAATTAATTGAACCTGTGAAATATACGCGCGGACCACACTTTCCTATAATTCAGGAAACCAAGTTAGGATTTATTTTGGCCGGTGACTTACCATTCAACGTCGATATAACTAAAACGGTGTCTTCCTTTATGGTCTGTAGGGACGATAATCAGGTTTCCTCGCAACTAAAGGAATTTTGGAAGTTGGAGGAGATCTCTAGTCGCGAAGCCCGATCTGAGGACTCGCCGTGTGAAAGGCATTTCGTGGAAAACACTAGCCGCAATCGCGACGGGAGATTCGTGGTAGCCCTGCCCCGCAGATCTGATAAATCTTATTTGGAAGATTCTCTCCGCGGAGCCATACGCAGATTCCAATCGTTAGAATTCAAATTCAAGCAGAACCCTACCCTTTATAAGGATTATAGTGAGTTCATGAGTGACTACTTAAGACTTGGCCACATGTCGCCGCTTAATGAATACGATCTGTCGCTTGACAGGTCAGAGATCTTTTATCTGCCCCATCACGCAGTCTTCAAAGACTCTAGCTTAACCACTAAATTGCGCGTGGTATTTGACGCATCCGCTAAAACCACCAATAATTTGTCCCTTAACGATACTTTAATGGTCGGTCCTACGATCCAGCAGGATCTGTTTTCGATAATGGTTCGGTTCCGCACCCACCGTTACGTACTTATTGCGGACATTGAAAAGATGTATCGCCAGATCATTGTTAATCCTAAGGATTCAAACTTGCAACGCATTGTTTGGCGTGATGCACCGCATAAGGAATTGCGACATTACGCGTTAAGGACGGTTACATATGGCACTGCTAGTGCCTCCTTCCTTGCTACGCGTTGTCTGGCTCAAATAGCATATGAAAATAAATCCGACTACCCTACAGCTGCTAAGGCCATAGCAAATGACTTTTACGTAGACGATCTCATAACGGGTTCGGATGATCCGAACGGCTTAGCTGAAATGAAATGCGAGATCGAGAAGTTGTTGAGGAGGTATGGTTTTTCGTTACATAAATGGTTCTCTAACCACCATAAGATTATGACTCTTCGCGCCCAAGTAACCCGTGACTTCAGCAAGGGTCAAAACGTGCGTACCTTGGGAATACAATGGAATGTTGAGGGGGATAACTTTTTATACACCGTTAGGGGTGATGACAATTTAACCGTTTTCAACAAGAGAATCGTGTTGTCAATCATCGCCGGGATCTATGATCCACTAAGTTTAATCGCTCCCATCACATTTTGCTGCAAGCATTTCGTGCAGCAGTTGTGGTTGGCGGGCACTGATTGGGACGAACCCTTGTCTGGATCATTAGCCAATCAATGGTTGGAATTATACGCTCAATTAGTCTCCGACACTCATTTTGAGATTACGAGGTCGGTTAAGAGTTCGAACAGTTACCCAGTTAGTTCATTGCAGCTGCACGGATACGCCGACGCTTCGGCTAAAGGTTACGCGTGTTGCATTTATGTGCGGGCGGTCTATTCGAACGGCGCCATATCATCAAACTTGTTGTGTGCTAAATCTAGGGTCGCTCCGCTGAAACAGATAACGCTTCCTAGACTTGAACTTTGTGCTTGTTTATTGTTGGCTCAATTAACCTCCAAGGTTTTAAATGCCGTCTCTTACAATTTTGACGGACTATATCTTTATTCGGATTCGATGATAGCGTTGTACTGGATACATCAGCAATCTTCCCGCTGGAAGGTATTTGTGGCCAACCGTGTCGCGGAAATACAGCGCCTTGTTAGCAGCAGGGGAATTTGGCGTCATGTAGTATCAAATGACAACCCTGCCGACGTTTTATCGCGCGGTTGCCTCCCTCGTAGTTTGCACTGTCATACTCAATGGTGGCATGGTCCCTCCTGGTTGGCTCGTGATGCGGCTTCATGGCCGGTCAGCGCGTTCGACATTAATATTCCCTGTACTTTTCCCGACATTGAAGAGGAACGTCGCAAGCAGGCTCAAACCTCACTAATTGTCGCGCCCTCAACACATAGTTACATTGAAAATTATTCATCTCTTACGAGGCTTATTCGCGTCTTCGCATATTGCCGTCGATTTTTTCGCAATTCTAGGCTCGCGGTGGTTGATAGAGACACGTCCTTTTTGTCGGCTCAAGAATTGTCTGACACGCTCTTGATTTTTGTCCGGCAATCACAGAAGTTGCATTTCGACGTGGAGGTTAGGGAACTTGAGGCACACCGGTGCCTTCCACGCAGTAGTAAAATTCTTGCTCTCAACCCATTCCTGGATAAATCAGGCATCTTAAGAGTGGGTGGACGCTTGCAATTCTCCCCACTTAGCTACGAGACTAAACACCAAATAATTTTGCACCCGCACTCTCATCTCACGAGATTAATAATTGAATACGAACACATCCGTTTGTTGCACGCTGGAGTGCAATCAACTCAAGCTTCGCTTAGGCGTAAGTATTGGATCATACACGATAAGTCCTATATCCGCTCAGTGATACATAAGTGTGTCACTTGTTTTCGTTTCCGAGCTAAAGGCGCGAATCAATTACTCGGTCAATTACCCTCTTCTAGGGTCACGCCGTCAAGGCCATTCTCACAGTCGGCCGTGGATTACGCCGGTCCTGTACATTTGCGCCATGGCGGGCAGCGCTCTAAGTCCACGACCAAGGCATATATCGCTCTATTTATATGCATGTGTACTAGGGCCATCCATTTAGAATTGGTGTCGGATCTCACTTCCAACGCCTTTATAGCGGCTTTAAAAAGGTTCATATCGCGCAGAGGTATTCCCGCGCAAATATTTTCGGATAATGGCACGAATTTTCGTCGGGCCAACCACACGTTGCATGATTGGTACAAATTTTTAACCTCCAAGGAAGTTGAGCAATCTTCTCTGGAATTTTGCGGTCTCCATGGCATCAAATGGTCCTTTATCCCCCCTTCAGCCCCTCATTTCGGTGGTTTGTGGGAAAGTGGTGTAGGAGTGTTAAATTCCATTTACGTCGCGTAATTGGCGGTACGATCTTGAATTTTGGGGAATATTCTACTCTTCTTTCTCAAATTGAGGCTTGCCTTAATTCACGCCCGTTATGCGCGGTGTCCGACGATGCTAGAGACCCTGAACCCTTAACACCTGCTCATTTTTTGGTCGGTGCTCCACTGACGGCACTTCCGGAACCCGACTATACACAAGGCAATAATACTCATTTGGGCAGATGGCTTCTGCTCCAAACATTTACGCAGACCATCTGGAAACGGTGGTCTAGGGATTATCTGCACCAGCTGCAGCAGCGCAATAAATGGCGCACCCCATTAAAGAATTTGAACGTCGGACAACTTGTCCTCATTTTGGATGACAATTCTCCCCCTCTAGAATGGAAGCGTGGGGTAATTACCAATGTTTTTCCGGGTCAAGATTCCTTAGTACGCGTCGCAGAAGTTCGCACCGCGCTAGGTATCTTACGCCGACCCATCCACAAATCATGCCCCCTTCCGGTGGCTACACACTAATCGTATGCGTGCCATACGAGGTGTGTGTGTGTGTGTGTGTGTGTGTGTGTGTGTGTGCGTGTCCCATAACATGGACCACGCCCGGGACATTCCCCGAGGCGAGCATACAAGTCAATTGTATCATAAGCATTGTAATATTGTTTACGTGCCGCTAGCTATTACAGCAATAGTGACTGTGTTTCATATGTACTATCAATCATTATGGATGTTGTGTATTGTCAATATGTTTGTGTGATTCAAATTCTGAGAACCACAAGTGTCATTTATAGTGTCAATTATTCTATATATGTATTGTATTTTCTAAGGGTTAAACATTATGAAATTCATTGGGGTTGTTATGTCAATATCATGGGGAAATTATTGTATTTTTTAGGGTGTTATCACTTGTTATTGTAATGCTTGGCAAATATCAAGGGGTATTATTTGGGAAAGATCAATATCTACTTAATTATTGTATTACTATTGTGTTTTGAGTAATTTTAACGTCAGTAAGCCCTTGCTATTGGCGTAAGGGTCAATTTATTGTATGCCTGGTGATTGTTAATTGAATTCATATTATGTTTATTATGTCATTGCTCTCTGGCCAGTGCGCCAATTATTGTATCGCTTACGACATGTAAGTCTAATTATTATATTGTTCAATTTAACCTTTAATGTACAAAATTGGCCCGATTTTGGCGAGCAGTATGTTTAAACTTTGTACTGGTTTATCAGCTGTAAGCGGTCTACTGCCATTACACGGCACACACGGATGACGTCACGCGTTTATCAAACGCGGCAGCTGGCAATCACCGCCGGCTGCAAGCAAGTTTAGTTCAGTTTATAACAAGACTCCGAGCGCAACTCTCGTAAAACACTTCTCTTACAGCCGCGGCTTCTGGCTATTTTTTAGCATGCATTTATAAAGTTTCATTTCATTCAACTACCTGCGTCCATCTACAATGGACCACGATTTCATTCAAAATTAATTTCGGGCGTTATTGCCTCAAATGCATCCGCACGTGCCGATCGTAATTAACAATCAGATTTTTTCAATAAACGAATGTTCAACATCTTTAATACAGTCCACTTCTTTCTAACAAACAATCCAGCCTTCCTCATTAGCGTCTTTGGAATAACTCACGATTATTCAAGAGCTTCCAAACCGCAACATAATTTATATACTAATCTTACATCATTTTGAAAACCATGTGCTGAGAGATTTGTTTAGGAAATTTTTGAAAGAGTGTTAGAACACACATGACGCAAATCCCCTGGTCACATGAAATACTGGAGACACCATTTTTCAAAACCTGTTTTGCTTAACAGAGAGTATTGAGGTATCGCCATTGGCTCGTCATTATTTCTGAAGAGATACATTATTGTTGCGTTTTTCAGATTAGTGATATTGATTGTGCCGCGGGTGATATGCTACGCGCTTGTTATAATAACGTGGCTGATCCTGAAAATGCTCTGAATCCATACTGGCCAACCAGAGCAATAAATTTGCTCTCAGTTCCGTACTTCAGGTGTTTATTCGCTACACTCTTCCTGTACTATTAGACTGTAATCCTTTGTGGTTAGAATAGTCAGTACATTGAATTTCCTTTCACCCTTGTTCAGTCAGTCAATCAAAATAATAATTATGGTGGACATATTTATTATGGTAGACAATTATGGTATTTATTATGGTATGGTGTACTGCACTGCATTGTATGTGTAAACACTGGCAAAGAGTTTAAATAAGGAATAGAAATATGTCATCGCAAAGTTTATTGTTAGAAAATTAACTAAAACGCATACTGTGAAGACACAGAGAGTAGCCCTACATAGTCCTACTAAACGTTGTGAATGATTCTATACTGTTGGGCATCATGTTAGTGGTAATCGTAGGCATAACCTCTGCGGCAATACAATGTCTTGGACTTCAAAAATAATCTTCATTCACTGTGATGCTAGAATGTTTTGATTGATGTGTATATTGTGTATTGACGTGAGAAACTTTTATCGGAATGACTTCAGGCAGAAGAAAATTATTTATATACATGTCTTTGGCTGTTTTATAATCTGTAAGACAAAAACATGCATAACTCAGACGCACTAGATCTGAATATGAGTTGCACTAAATTCGCACATGATGTCAGAGTATAAAAACTATATAACAACAAAAGACTAAAAGTGAGGACGTTTGTTTGGTTGCTACGAAAATGTTGGGTACTGTGATTCCGGCAGGTAGATTACTAAGCTTGTCGGTGTGGTCATTTTAACCGTAACTCTGCGTGTACAAGCTGGCATCCCATGTGTGTATAGGTTTTGTCTTAACAGTTGGTGGTAAAACGATCGTCAGTTCTAAGAAATAATTTCTCTCAGGTAAGCGACACAATCTACGCCTCTCTCTCCCAAAATATTTAGTAACGTAAAATTATTTATCCAGTACGAAAGAACTAATCAATGAAATTAATCAAATTTAGCAGCTAAGTGGGTAGTCGCAACAGGACGAGACCAGTTAACAGTAGCATGAGATTGTAAGCTAACCGCAGAAAACATTCATAACCTATTAGAAGGAGGCGCGCACCTGCTGATCATGACACATGGCAATGATGTAAGTACCCTTATTACAGCGTTCTTGCATATAAAAGGCTCATTAATAGGGCGGTACCAGTGGCAGTGCAGTGCAACATAATTTCCCATGCATGTGCTTAGTTAATGTGGATGTCGTATAAAAACTTTAATAGACAACGTTTCTATATTGTGACTATATATTACAATGGACATTCTAATTGCATATGGAATGTAGCAAACAATATTGTCATATCATAGCATACAAAGAAGGTATATGAATAAGTAAAGGTTGCAGGTTTGAACATAGTAAGGTAGTTGATAAGGAACAATGTGAAAAAAGTTAGTTTTAAGTATTCTTAGACTTGTAAAGCAACTTCAAGTGCAGTGAGATGGTGCGTAATGATACTTAGCCGCGTGAGGAATGCGCGTGTGCGAGGGTACGTAATATTTTATTGGATATTCTTAAAAAACACGTTAGTTTGAATAACTATCGAAATAGGGGAAACTTTGAGATGAGACTTGTATCAAAATGCTTGTAATATAAAGACCTACCTGATGACAGTAGTCGTTTTAAAAATTAGCAACTGAATGTATGAGTTTTTAAGTAAAAAGGTTTTTTTATAAAATCGGTCCTAAAATATTTCAGGTATTTTTGAACATGAATTGTTCTGTTTCTATGCGTTCTTGCACAGGCGAAGATTATGAGAACGGGTTACCGAGGAACCAATCAAATTATAAGAATTTCAGATTCAAAAATAAGACTGTGGCATACAGTTAGTGTCTCTTCGGAATCGATACGAGTGAACGCTGTGCTTGTCCACGACTTTTGGTCTGCCAGTTGTAACGAACGCAAGTTAAATAATCCCGTAGAGTTATTGCAAGAGCTGTACGCGAAGTGCAGGATAGTCCGTTTAGTAGTATACAGATACTTCAAGATTACTAGAAAGGTGTAAGCCTAATACACCAGTTAAGCAGTAACAGTATCGGTTCGCGGAATGAAATTGTATGTAAACGTGCCCGCGAGAAATATCTACACGCCCGGAAGCGACTCTGAGACCGGACAGAATAAATTGACCCACGTATTCCTCCAGATAGGAATAACTCCTTGTCTGAAGGATCTGTAATCGACATTACAGGGAAGTGATCTTGTATTATTTTATATACATTTATAAAAACTTATTTAAAAGAAAGATTCTAGTTACACCAGTAAAGACTATAGTTTAGATAAGACAAAAGGAACTTTTTCAAGTAGCAGTTTATTTCATTGTACAGAAATTAAATTTTAGTTTGTTACCAACGACAATAGAGACAGACAAATTATTTTTGTAAACTGTATTTAAGGCATGAAACTGTCTGAAAAGTTAATAGCATCAGTAATAGATCATTTTCATTCCAGTAACCTTAATGTCGACTGCTTATATCATACGACCCTTATACATTGCTATATGTATATGTTTCTTTAAAGGGGGTGCGAAGTGTAGGATCTTGCTTATTCGAGATAAGTGTGGTTGTTGCTAGATCCGATACCGGAACTCTCGGTTAATCGAGACCAAACCATAGGCATAAAAAACAGTTGATTATAAGCAATTTAAAACTTTCTTCACTGTAGATTATACTGCATGTATTTCACCAAGGAAAATGGTGTACAGTTAACGGGCTATAAATTGATACAAGAAATTACAGGTTATAAAATATGTTATTATCAAATTAATAATTATATTATAAATTATGTTCAGTTCATTGTTAAATTATCAAATTAATTAGGCCACCACTCATTCGCATAGTAACCAGACTTTATTCTTGTGTTCATTTTTGAGGAAAATTCTTGCACGTTTTTCTGTTTTAACAGATTAACTATTCCACTGTCTATTTCTTAGTACTATTGAAAAAAGAATATAGTTTGTTTGTAAATACTGAAAACCTTTTTAATTTCATTTACTAACATTTTCACTCCATCACTGAAGACTTCACGGTTAAACTTTTCAGAGACAATTTTCCGATTTCGTCGTTACCTAAAATATTGTAAAGAGTACCGAAATTTACTTAAAGTCAGTCATTGTCCACTTCGCACATCATTTTCTAGAATATTTACACATACCAGCCTACTCGTATTTATGTATAAAATTCAGTGGCTTCATGTAATTTAATTTAACTCTATTTTGTATGAAGAGAGATATTAATAATGCGTCTAAACTGTAAATTATAAAACAAATACTACTCCTACACTACGTCTAAATGAGATTAAACAAGACTCAGTTAAGCCTTGTTCATATCACAAACAGGCACAAGCACAGCCTTCCTTCCTGTCTTAATTCTGGTTTACATTGTGGAAGGAGTTACTAAGCTCAATGAGATACTGATTAAGTCTGCATACTAGAAGCAGAGGTTAAGAGGTAGTGCCAGATGAACCACGTTTTTGAGTTGGCCAACACTCAATTACAGATCGAGTTAGATTCCTTGAACGGGCAACGTAAACGTAGCTGTTGTCCTTTCTGCAATAACTGCCCCAATTTTTCAGGTTAGAAATTTGAGGGGGTTGTAAACTAGCCCTCTGCTATTCAGAAAAAAAAAATAGAAAATTTCGAAGTAATATGTGACAGATACTTCGAAACTTTATATTGTACGTGTGTGTGTGTGTGTGGGGGGGGGGGAGGTTCTGTTCTCTGGAGATGGGCTTATAGGAATGGCTGTGTCGCCTCTGGATGTAGTACGTCGCATATACAGTGTAGTGGGTTGTACGCATTCCCTTGCAAGCCAGCAGCTGTCACATGCTATCATTTGTGTACGTATTTTATTGTTAACAATAATCTTTTCAATTATTATGTGCGTGCATAATTAATCCACATATTGTCAAACCCACGCACTTGTCGGATATTTGTTCATAATGTAGTTTGTAAATGTCGCGTGATTGTTTTTAAAAAATTATCTTTAGCTGCTTTAGCTCTTCTGTATGTGTTTTTATTTGTTTTAATAGTGCCTTGTCTTTTTTATCGGCTTTCCTTTAAGTTATCTGAGGAACTTTGATTATCTTAGCAGCTACAATAATCAGGTAACTTTTGGTATACAGTTTTGTAATCAATATAATTTATAGCACTGATTGTTCCGTATCCAAGTATGGGTGAAACGTTTAAAGTTATGTCGTTTTACAGTTACTACTACTGTGTCGTCAGGACCGAAATAGTAGTACTCAGTGGTTTACCCACGATAATGTAAAAGTCAAAACAAAGACAAATAAAACTTTAATGGAACAGTAGAGTACCGATCTTAGTTCTGAAATAGATAAATATTGCACTAAACAGGAATACTCGTAAATGTTTAAATCGGTGGCTGACAAGAAAGTAATGGGAGTTGAATCAGATACACCTGTTAATTAAATAAGATTAACGGCAAGAAGAAGTAAGAAAAGGATAAATCTAAATTTATAATGCTGACATATGGGGACTGTGGTGTAGGATTTGCTCGGTTGAATGGAATCACGAAATTTAGCTTACATTTACATAATGAAAATAAAACACATTTGTATGCAAAGAGAAGAAAGTTGGCAGACTGTTGCTGCCTTCGTGTTAGTGAAAGGAAAAAGATTTAATGACTTTTGTAAAACACTTTTAGCAGAAAGTAAGAACAGCCAAGAGACGTGCATAAGGGATCAAACAGAACTGCGATAATTGGATCGGATGCTGTCTGTGAATAAGTTGAAGCTAAAGTTCCTACTGCCACTTAGAAAACAACTCAACTGTAAAATAAGTGAAGTTAAATAATTAGATGCTCAGATAAATAATTAGATTTAAGACAGATATAAAGCAAGGACTGAAAGTAGCGATTTGTACATTATGTGGAAACCATGAGTTTCCATGACATGTTCCGTTTCGTCATCCTTTACAGTTACTTACTCCCATGTCTCGCACAGGTGATGGTAAAAAAATTATGTTTGAAATAGAGTCATCACTAACGATGTGAAAAACGAAAAAAATAGTTTTGTGAATGGCGTATGTGTACACGCGCGTGAGTGTATGTTGAACGATCTGTAACGTTTGAATGGTTGATTGAATTTCGGTTTTTCTTTTTCCAGTTTGCTTCTCTTGACGAGTGCACTGTTCCTGCTTAATTCAATTTTCACCTGTCTAATGGATTACCATGAAACCGACGTGAGCTCCCTATTACGCCGTCAACGATACGCCCAAAAAAGTACCAAGAAAAATGAGTCTTATTTTGAAGTGTTCGGCGTAGTTTCACTGTTCTTCATCAGACTAATTCATTTATTCTTAAGTTGTCCTCACAGAAAAGTAAAAACGTTGTAAAACAATGTTTTACAAAAAGTATTAAAAAAATAATTCAGATAATAAATAACTCGAATACACAAATATTCGACTAACGGTGAAATTTGCAACCACGGATGGGCGATAGTTCTACTACATATGAATTTTGTAAATCTCATTGTTTTATCATAAGCAAAACATTGTGAAACATGTTTTATGTACGCATTAAGCCTATGCATTTTTTCTTTCCTTATTTTATGAAATGCCTTTTTAAGTTTTTACATACCAGTTGTTATACAAAGTAATCTTTTAAAAATACAAATTAGAGAAATAATGACACGACTTCTGTATAGGTCTATATAACATCACGTAGAATTATATAATTCTGCAGAAAATAATTAATTGTACGCACAGTAAAATTACATGTCGAAGTGTCTTTATTTTTATCTGAACAAAACGGAACGGGTACCTGCAGTACCACCACGATAGTACGCGATACGTAAAACGTACGTTAATAAGTCTTTTTTTACACGTTGTATAAGATTCTGCTGGTAAGTAATTATATACTAAAATGTAATTCAGCAAACGTTGTGAGAATACTGATGGAATACAAAAAGCCTGTTAAGATATATGTGATAAGGAAATCCAAATCGAAACTGTATACTGAACATTGGAGTCTGTGCGACGTCTCAGTCGTACTTCAGCGAAGCGTGATGAAAATGTGGAGGTGATGGTATAGACATGAATTAAAAATTTGGTGTCGTATACAGTTGTGGTTTTCATAAGGTAGTTCGCGGTCCCCAGGTCTAAGAGGTGTGCTGGACGTATCAATAGTTAAAAATCAGGTATCAATGTCATCGCGGGAAATCATGTGTAATGGTTAAAAGTATAAATGTTAATACATGGCGTGGCTTTCAGAATTAGAAGGCTGAATTTTTAAAAAAATATCCAGTGGGAAAGATAGAAAAGGTGGCCTCAAGTAGACCAGGTCAAATAGCATCAGATCACGTATATGTAGGGACGAATAGCAACCCGCAACGCTTATAAGTGAGGGCACGGACACGGAAATATTTCACACTCGATTGTTGTCTGTCGTTGCAGTTTTCATCATTTAGTCCTCTATCGCTCATTGATAGTTGTTTTGGAAGGCATTTTTGGAAGTTTAAAAATTTTTAGAGGATGATAGAAAACCATTCTAAGTCTCAAAATAAAGGAATTTTAACCCAAATCCAAATCCAAATATAGTGTTTACTTTGAAAACTTTTTAACTTTACGGGCACCAAGGAAAAATGAAACTGAAAATTTTGAAAAAATTATAAAGGTCTATACGTAACGTCAAATTATATACCGTACTACAAAACACAAACTTGGTATCTTTAATAATTTGACAAAGTTAAAAACTGTCTTTACCTCTTGCAGTTTTGGACCGTCAACAGCTTTTCAAAGAGCTCAGCATAGGTGAAAGTATTGTGGAGGACTAGAATTGTTGATGAAAAGAGTAAAATTTGTGATATCTCAAGCAGACAAGAATATGGAAGCGTTAAGAATTTTCCTTTTCAACAGCGATGTTACCACTTATAATCAACAGAAATTTCTATCTTTAAAATCCTACAGTCAAAATAGCTGCAAAGCACAACTGCCTTGAGGTTTAGGTTTAGCTCAGTAGTTGGGGGCCAATGTTGCACATAGCAGTTGTGTGTAGCTACTGCTGACGATGAACCTGTGGGCTGCAACGGGGCTCTAGGCACTGTCGTGGACGATGAACTCCTCACACAGATGTGGTTGCTCTTGCCTACGTTAAAAGTATTTGGCCCACTGCACCGGTTTCTCCTATCACATGATACTAGATATCACAAAAAATATCCAGCGTTGAAGTACCCAGTTTCCACTCATGCTGGCCTGGGCAACAATAATTATATAGTGCTCAAGTTTCGACTTTAGACAAGTTTGTAAGACCTGACTTGAAAGGCACGGAGCTGCCGATAGGATACAGTTATGTTGCAGTATCACGGGACAAGAATCTTTAGTATAGTCTATCAAATTCTGTTGATTTTGAACGACTCCAGTGGATTAAGTCGATGAAACTGCTTAATCTTGAGGTCAACAAGGAAATACGATTGACCGTAAAATGTTTTGTTTTCTCTGCAGAATAATAACTTTGTTACTTAGTGTACTATTTGTAACCTCGTCATTTGTAACAGGCTGTATACAAAAAGCACATAGAGGTAAAACAAATTATAAAAACATAAAATATGAGAAACAACGTGTGGTCATCTCCTCGTGGCGTTTCCTGGTTAAGAATCATACATACAATGAACTTCATTTGCGGCTTTAAAAACTTAAATTTATTTTTGCTTTTAACTAATAATAAACGTATTTCGTTGAAAATAGCGATCGAGTTCTGCAACTCAAATAGCTTACTAGTAATAACGGAATAATCATGAAGATTTATTTTTAGATACCGGTTGTTATTGGCTGATTGAAGAACTCACATTTCCTCGTTGCAAGTACGCTAGATACTTGTCCAATGTGAAACCGGCTTTACACTTCAGAATTCGATCTATAACATAAAAACCGTACAGGTTTGCAACATTATAAATAAAGAGGAAAAATAATTCTTTTAAAAAAAGCCATAAAATTAAAAAAAATTAAAATCATAAATTTTTCGTGGTTTACCTTAAAATCTTAGCCCTCCCCCGATTAAGAATCGCTGCACCTTCGTTACGAGAGCTAATAGCCCTACATGGGAAACGTCTGATCTGCTTTGCTGCTACTACAGAGTATGCTTGTGCTGTATTATTCGCGTCATGTTACATATTGTAGTTTAATAATTTATGTTTATATGTAATGAATAACTAGATTAATTTCTTTTGTAAGACCTGCTACATTGAAGATGTCGGTTCCATTTCCGACAAAGCCGTTACATCAATACGAGTCAATTCAATTCAAATGTAAAATCAAATGTCTAATGTAATGAAATTAGTGCTATTCTGATATTTGTTCACCGTCGTTGCTTCTAGCCTTTTTTTTAGTTTCCGGATCATTGATTTTATTTACTATATAGTAGAATTAGATCATATATAGGCGTCAATGAGTTGTCAGAGGCTCAGTAACTTGCCTAAACGATGATGAAGTTATTAATTCATATCGCAGTCCGATAGTAACGTAGTTCTGTTTAGGATGAACAAAACGATGACGTTTTGAGTTAACCGAGGGCACTGTTTATGAGTATAGTATTGAATCTGTGTTGCATACTATAGTGTGAACAATACTGCAGTCATTATGGTCTAACTTAAGGTTAGTCTGTGATCTTGTGTCTCGTATCCGAAGAATTCCAGTTTGCAGTAAACAAAAAACCAGCGATGAATTCTTTACAGATGTGAAGTGAGAATAATAGCTTAAATCGTTTTGATGTAAAATAATTGAAAATGAGATTTGTAGCGATTTTTACAGGATCAAAAAATTTAAACACCCAAGTACCACATCGTCTTCCTCTTTTACTGTTTTACACTTTACGTAACTGTGAATAAACAAGGATAGTTTTTAGATTTGAGAAACGAATCAGAATTAGTGCCTACAAACGCAAGTGTTTACGAATTTAAAAATGATTATATTTATGTTTAAAAACAAGTAAAATTTAATAATACAAAATATTAGTGTTTGACTATTTTATTGGAATCTTTTATCGGTTTACCGCCGGCCGTCTAATATTGTGCAAAACTATTGTACACTATCCTGGCATCTTTTGTACGTATGTGTAAGTTTCGTGATTATCACTAGCGGAAAAACTATTCGGCTTCAAATGCGTTTTCTGTAATTGAAAATCTTACTATCTGCCTTTTAGTTGCCTCGTCGGAACATAGTTAGCAATATACGACCAGACACATATATCGGTTGATTTTCCACTTCCGACTGTAGTATAAGCTTAAGCGTACATATTGCGCCGGTGTCCGTTGCACTCGTTATCCATGACACCTGTTAAGTAATCTGTGCGTGTTTTTAAAAACTCAACTTACCGGAGTAGTAATTACAGCGAACTAGTTACGTTTGTTCTAGTTACCGTACAAACTGGTCTCCTACAGTTTCCAGCAAGTCTTGCGCAGTGGTACAAGTTTTCGTATTAACATATAGTTTCAGATGCCGAATTCTCGTTTCTGGACGTGTGCATATATATGACTTTGATAATAATTATAATATATGGTAAAATGTAACATATTCGTAATATGTAACGTAATTATATACTATATAGCTGAGGTGCGGCTCCATCCGCATTTCACCATTGTTGTCACATAATTTTAATTCGTGTAGACCTTATATGTAACATACATTATACAAACATGTATTTCATGTTTGTGTGTGTACGCGCGCGCAAGTGTGAAGAGCGGAAGTTTTAACGAGTATATGCTTTCTGCAATCAATTACGACGAATGGAATAAATATGGACTGTAGTCTAGAACAGTGGTTTGCAACTTAAAAGCGCGTGAGGACCACAGTTAAACTGAGGAACCTAGCGGCGGGCCGAATCACAAGTAAACTAGGTAGTATTTAACTGTAAATAAGTAAAAAGAGATAATTTAACATATACATATTTAACATATGTTAGAAGGCGAAGCAGAGAACAATCTGTGAGGCAACTTCTGCTGTAAATCTTGATTAACTTCATTGTGGAGAACATTCTTTCACAGATGTATCCAATTACAAACACCGGTGTGCTAGAAGACTTAGCAGTCGTTTATCAGGCAGCAGTTTAAGGAAATCCGATTGTCCGGTCTGCACGGAGGGATCGGCTTGTACATAACACAAATCTACTTGAAAACTCTTAAACGTAACTTTGAATAACAGATGCGACTGACTACAAATCAAGGACGAAACATCGGACAAGCGTGACTGTATCGTGTAGCCGAGGGATGGGCGGGTCTTGTAATATGATAGATAGCAGACTATCGTAAATACGCTTTCCATTAAACAAAGAAAAATCTACTGCATGGAGAGAGTAGGTTTCTCCTGCCTAGTTAAAAATAGTATTATTTTATTCATTTCGTTATTAAAGTAAATTACATTGGTTTTCCAAGACAAGGACGCGGGTCGCTAATCGGAAATCTCTGATCTAGAATGAAACGAAATCGTTCTCCATATAGAACAGTAAGAGCATGGAAAGGACAACACGTAAGCTTGAATGAGAAAGACAAGGAATAGCCTATAAACCATTAAGTGTTTTAAAACTAGAGTAATGATAAAATTTACAGATTTGAAGAAGTATTGTGAAAGAGGGTAGGCCATTTGGATACCCAAAAAGACGGGAAACGTACACGAAAAATACTAGGTTGGAAACCATGACAACAGGGTTCTTCAAGACGGAACGACTATGCTGCTGATGATGCGCGCGTCTGTGTAGTCGTTGTTACCATCACTGTCACGTGTACTGCTGTACTACACAGTCATGTTTATATGTAGTCTACTTTATCTTTATTAATTTTAAAGTAAAACAGAAATTTATTTCAGTTTATGCATTGATACGTTTGCTTGTATAACGAGTCCAACGTAAATTCGCCCCCGGCCATCGACCGAATTGTTTATTTAAAACATTTTACGTGATTTCATATAAATATAAACATAGTTCCTTGTAACCATGGAGAGTATCTATATCTATAAAAGCCAAATACCACTCACTTACTCATCTCGAAATCTCCATAACTACAAGGCCTACAAACCTGAAAGTCGGCGAGTATGTTCCTCTTGGCTTCTAGGTGCTCGCTAAGAAAGGGTAAAAAACCGCTAAAAACCGTGACACCGATAATGCAGGGTTTTTCAACTGTACGCTTTCCGGAAGTCTAATGTTTATTTTTTTACGTTCCTTTAGGGTTTTGGGGAGTTACTGAAACAGTATTTTTTCATCTAACCTATAACCACGAGGAGGCGCGAAAATAATCGCGAAACAGTTCACCCTCGTCCCTCTATTCCTTGCTATGTGGCGTTGTGGGTTTAATTTGAGTTCTAAGTTCGGCACATATATTGCCAACAGAGTACGGAGACACTGTTTGGTCAGTTGCATACGAAAAACGTTCAAGCAAACAAAATAAATCCTGTTTCGATTGTAATCAAATGATTCAATTCTGGTGAAATACAGCACAATGTAGGCCTATCTATATATATATATATATATATATATATATATATATATATATATATATATATATAAGCCAAATACCACTCACTCACTCATCACGAAATTTCCATAACTGGTGTAGTTACGTTGCTCACGCGTTTTTGAACGTGACTGCGCTGGTTCCGTTGAAAGAGATGAACTGCCGTTGACGAATGCTAATTTTGGCTACGTGGACGCAAAACGGTAATCTCATCTTACGAACGGTGCAACCTGCATGGTGCGCAGAGACAGTTTCGGGAAGAGCTGCCCAATTAAGAACACAAACTTATGCCGAAGGCTTCCGAAAGTTATCCTTCTGGCCGAGCGGGCTATAAAAGCTGTCACATTGCGCCTGCCAGACATGGGTGTACTGTAATTGCTTACTTCTGTAAGGAACCGTCATTGCCTGTCTCGTTATGTAACTATTGTCACCAACTGTGAGTGAGTTCTAATGACGTTATAGAATATTTATGGGCAATAAAATATCTTCTTATTCATTCTGACAACAGCCAGTTATTCGTTGGCAATTTCTAAGTGTATAGATAAACCTACAGTGGTGTGTTATGCCTTGCTGCACTTGTGATATATCTTATATTTATGAGTACTGTACACTAACCGCTTTACTTAAGGGGGTTTCAGCGTAGACAAACCTACAGTAAAACATATTGATGTGGCAATATTATTATATCTCGAACATTGCGTTATTATATCTGTAGTTGCTATTGTAACACTTGGCGCTAAAATGTTATTTCTTACAAATAAAGTAAGCATTCGAAAATGCACATAAAAAATAAATAAATTGAACTGTCTGGCGTGAAAGCAATAATTTTTGTGCACTGTTTAACAATATCATTCTCTCCTTCATTATTTAACAGTTATATCTAACTTTAATGGTTTTTAAAAACGAGAGACTGCTTACGAAGTTAAGCTATACAACAGGCCTAAACAAACGTTGAAAAGACATTGTCCATTAACTTTTGTTAACCGTCTGGAATTTGTTTGCTGCTGATCAGAACTAACATGTTATGTGAGACTACGAATATGAAAATATATTACGATTTTTTTATTTTCCATTAACTTGATCATAATGATTATATTAAGATATAAAAACCTAGCTTTTGCAGTGCGCAACATATGCAAAACAATTGAAAGTCTTCTTTATAATTTCCACTGCTAAAAAAAAATATATTACTGTAAAGAAAGGTCGTTTCGTTATATCGATGTTATTATTATTTCTAAGAGATTAATATTTCCAAAATCTTCTGATATTTTCGTGTTATTATTGCAACACAATGAGCCGTATTTAACACAGACGATGCACTTTTAGTTAGAACTCCATACTGGCCGGGAAATCGTCGCAATGAGGTAATATAGTTGCGGATACACTGCAACTGACACAGCGCTCTACTTGTGCAGTTCACCGATCTACAAGGGGTTTGTTACTAACGAGATGAAATAAATACTAATCACACATAAAATACGAAATACTTCTGTTTTTCTATACCGAATTAAGTACGACACCGTTTTATGCTGCGTTAAATTCAACCCTTTAATGAGACAATTAATTCAGAAGAGAGAGAAATTATGATTGGGTGTACTGAAAATTCAGAAGAAGCAGAGTTAAAAGGATGTACTGTTAATTATCAGGTCTTCTTTTATCAGTCTACATCAGTTCAAGGTTTCGCCAACAAAGTGGAAAACTGAAGCACAGAAATGAATTTTTTTCATTTTTATTCGAAGACATGCTTTCAGGAAGGGGGGAAATACAAATTGTTAAATCTGTTTTGTTCTTCTTGATATGCAAACACTAAATCTTTTTACCGTACATCTTTCCGATGGTTGTGGTGAAGTAAAGTTACTTTTTTTCTCTAAATTCTATGAAAAGACAGGAAACAATATTGCCGTATTATCGTACAAATCGGGGAACAGTAAAGGTAGTCGCACTAACTGTTGAACTGCTTTCAAAACGGATTCGAGTACAAGAAAACGTCGTCCGTCGGTCAGAAATGTGCGCACGTTTACTTTGGTAATGACTGTACACTTATTTACGCAGAAGCAAGTAGATGTAACTTTGGCTTGTGTACGCTAGTGTACAATTCATGAATAATCATTGTATAAGAATAAACAGGTAATTCGTATTCTTATAAGCTTCCAAGCTCCCGCATGCTTGCTTTCATAATAAGGTTATCATTCGTCCTCGATTTGTGTTAACACTCGCATGTTAACCTGAACTTCCCAGTTTATTTGTATTATAATATTCATTTTATTCGAGAGTACGTCACTAAACTTACAAATTTTTCGTATCATCGTGCTGAGGATTACCGGGTCGTGAAATACCTCGATATTGTAACAAACATTTGTTTCATTATCTGTGGTTTTTGCGTCTTGCAATCCACGTCAGTTACAAGTGATTAAACTGAATTTACTTTTCCGCCACTGACTTTTGATTTTTCTTATTAAAAAGAGTTCCTCGTTTATCATCCTAGTTTTCTAATTTTAAAAAGTACTATTTCTAGTTTCAGTGGAAGCTTTGTTTTGTATTTTTGTATTCTATGTGAAGACATATGCAGTACACAGTTCCTCCAAGTTTTTGCTTTACAATGACACGGACACAATGTCTTCACCTGTTGTGTACCGTAATTTAATCGTCTTTTTCTCTCCATAGTTTGTTTCTAGAACCAATTTAATGATGGGATGGATCGACTAACAACGACGGGAGTGTTGTTAAGAGAGTTTGAGGTTCATCTTGAGCCTTTCTTTGGCAGGATGGTCTATACCAACAGTAAATCGTTCATCAAGTGTGTAAAGAGAAGAGCCTAAAAGTTGCAACCTAAACATTGCTCGCTTCAGGATGAAAGCTTTCTAGTCGAAGAAGAATTTTCAAGGGTTGGTAGTTTTGCTGAATGTCAAGGTTTCTCTTATATACGCAAAAAGTTAAATACTCATAAATTTTAGTAAACGTTTTGAACGTCTTCGAATTTTAAAAGATATTACACAGTGAATCGCTTCGATTATATCTATTAGTAATTAAAACAGTACATTCTAGGAAATTTGCATGGGTAATATATTTATAAGTTGACGTGAGTAATGGAATGTGAATTGTGTATCTTTCATTATTTGTAGAACGTACATCGTAACTTATCTGAAACAGAATACCCATGCGTACAACGGCAGAGTATATGAATTCATAACTCGGTGCTCGGAACACTATAGTGTCAGTGTAAAAGAGTTGTAAATAATTTGTTGGATTAATCTGATCCTTGCTTGTAGACTAACAGGTTAGTGGAATTTATCGAGCTGTGTACACACGTCACACAGTCTGGTCTGTTGTCCACTGTTACTTCCTACACGCTCCAATGTATCGGCAGTTGGCTCCATTTAAACAATTCATTCCAATTACACTTGGCTATAGCATCGCTCACTACTGTAATTGGTACATCCTCATGTCTCCGCTCCCACCGTCTTTTTATTTACCTTATCTTTAATGTGTGGGCACTAATAGAGAAATATGATTGTACACAACCACATACGTGAACTCTATAGGGCAGTTACTGTACCTAATGGCATGACTACATTACTGCCATGTACGAGAAAAATGTAATGAAAATTTGGGAGACAAAATAAAGTCACATTTAATCACCACATTAAATGTATCTAAAATATTTTCAGTGTTGTGTTGTATTTGACGTATTTAACTTGAGTGCGCTTGCCACACCAACCATATCTAACCTTTTTGGTCTTTTTCTTACTTTTTTTTTTTTTGTAAATTACCAACTTTTTGAAATAGAATCTGTAGTTTCAATATTAACCTTTTTCGTCCCTCTGTACATATTATTTGGAGAAGTAAGCCTAAGAAAAAAAGAATTAGCAGCATGGAATTATTGTTTAGTATATCGAATTTGGACAATTTTTATAGTATATTTTTAAACGAAGCATAATTTAATAAAATCTCTAATGAACATGATGCGTTATCTTGTCTTTCACGTTGAATTAAATAAAAAATTGAGTATAGAAATAATTGAATTTATTCTTAGTTAACAGCCAAGCAACACACAACAGAAAGGTAGTGCATAGAGTTATGCGTAGTGGGAAAAAGCAAATACATGTTTATAAAAATAAATCGTAATACACACAACATGTTCTTTGTATTTTATTTTTTTCTGATGGTTTCATCGCACTGGTCACATTGGAACCGAAAGAGTCGGCGTCATTACCCTGGCGTAATTTGCACATTTTACAGCACTTACTGTTGTCGTGAATGTATTGACATCTAATGTAAGTGGATTGACTTACTTTTTGCTAATTTTTTAAATGATTTGTGCTCGTTGTTAAGTAACTACTGTTAAAAAAGTACCTAAATTCTGAAAATTTAAGTTTTATAAATTTTAAGCGTTTTACGCTATTACGTCAGTTTTAATCGTTTGAAACTAAAATTGTTTTATTCAGAATCCAAATAAAACTTCTTTGTTCTCAAATAAAAGAACTTCTTTGTTGTTTGTTCTACAATGGCGTATTACACGCATGTTGCAAATGAAGGAATTGATATGAAGATACCCCTTCAAATATGAGTGAAACGTTTTTGTCAATACGGTAATAGTCCTCTCGACGTTTTACGATCCGAAATCAGTTTTGTACAAACTAGGTTTATTTCACCCAAATTAGTTATTATTTCTAAACGGTCTCCAAAGGTTGACAATTTGATATACAAGAGGATATAAGCAAATGTTTAAAGTACACTGCTTTATATAAACAGTAGTGAGTTATAAGCAGTTAAAATTCATACCGTACACATAATATCAGATACGATCCCTTGGTTATGTGAAACACGTTAAATATCGGTCTTCAGAAATTACTGTTTTGGAGCACCGGATTCATTAGAACTTAATTCACATTGTTCGTGTACGCAAATAAAGCGTCGCATGACTTCGGTAAAATAAACAAAATTTATTTCAGTTTGATATCGGGAAATTTTCTTCTAAGAGTTGCTCCAATGCTGAATTCCCAAACTTCATATGGTTTTTCTACAGAACCGTAATGGGGGAATATGTAACATGTTCAAGACTCCGTCTTACATAAGAAGTTGTTGGGTTAGTAACAAAGCCAATGAGGTATTATTCTGCAACTCATAGTTGACCAGTGAAATCTTATGTTATGGAAGTAGCGAACACAAGTGAAGTAAGTCATTTTTATCGGGTAGCTTTCAAAACATGAAACGGTCGTTAGAAAATTTTCAGTACAAGACCTGAAAACTGGCTTTAAACATTACATGACAAGTTGCTGAGCAAGTTTAATAACAACACCAGTTATTTGGTTTATAAATTTGGTAATACTGTGGACAACAGTAACACAAAACGCGTATTAGTAATTTTTTAAAAATAAATATATGTATTAAACCTATGTAAAAAATAAGTAAAAAAAATAAATAATTTAACTATCTATTTTACGAGACTATACATTGAATTTTCCACGCGGTGCCTCCTTAGTAACGCTAATGGAATAGGCTATTTGAAATTGACAGAAAGTCAACATTAATTTGAAGCTAATGCGACATTCTAGATCTGGTACTAGGGTTTAGATAATATTCCCGGCAGTACGCATTGAATCTAAGCAGATTTCCTCACCACAAAATAACATGGTGACACATTTGTATGCAGGATAGAATTAGTCGAGACCGTATAATCATTTGTGCTGCTGCTGTAGACGCGCAGAGTTAGGCTGCATGTAATGCGGTTAAAGTTATTTTATATCTCATCCTCTTTAGTAAACTGGCGTGGCAAAAGTCCGCGGTAAAGTACCTAGAAAAGTAAATTAAAAAATTGAATGTGTATAGAATAAATGTTGAGAGGTACGTTTCATCAGCGCTGATTAAGGTCAACTACTGGTTACATGTGCCTATTAGGTAACGGAATATCATTTGCTGTGTGTTGATGTAAGCAGGCGCTTGTCACTGTTTCTGAACGTTCATAATTTGTGAACAATGCAATCACATACATAATTAGACAACATACACCACACTAATCGACTTATGCAAGTGATGTGTGACGTCTATAGCCTTACATCATGAATGTGGTGTCCTACTGGAATAATGTGCACTTTCTTATGCAACAAGAGTTTACAATTAGGATATAAATTGTAGTGTAGTGTGTAACAATTAACAGCGTATAATATTTAGGTAGTGGCGGGGGGAGACAGGGGTAGTTTACACAATTAGGTAGAACGCACACCCAATCCCTTAGCACGGTGGCGCTCATAGGTCCAGTAGTGTTAATCTCATGATCAATGTCCCTATTTCCCCCTCTTTGCTTTCTCCAATTCTTTCAGTCAGTAACGTTATTAAACTCCTGCCTCCTTGTTTCTCCTCTCGCGTCCTGAGTGTAATTAACGTAGCTTAAAAGTAGTACGTATTGTTATATATTATTTCATGTTAACGTAACAGTAGTGTTTAGTTGTCTATTACTACGCTCGATTTGATTTTGAGATCCATAATACTGTTGAACTGTTGTACCACAGTGATATGTAAAACACTATCTGTTGGTTACACCACTATGGGAATAGTGCAACCTAATAATGTCAGGAAAGAACTCTGGTCTTTTAGGAAGTGATCTAATAAGAACTAATATTGTAATTTTTAATAAGATAACAGGCAGAGCAATTATTTTTTAAACGTTGCGGTAAGGAAAATAAATTGGACGAGTAATACGGGAAGGGAAACATGACGAACTGATAACTGAAATTGAATGGGTCTGAGTGCTGGAATGAAGTTTAATTAAAATAAAGTTGGCTATACCAACAGTCTTATATGGTAGTGGATCTTTGCCGCTTCAGATTGTGGATTGATAAATAGCGGTACCAGGTTGAACACTTTTGCATATGGCGAAATCTATAAATTCTGTGTTAAACGTCTGGACTCTAGAGCATCAGATAAAATACTTTTGCAAATAAAAATTATGTACACCGGAAAATCACAAAAGCTACGATCAATGAAGCAAATAGTGGACACTATTGGCGATCTGCTTAGTACATTAGGAGATAAAATATTGCTTGAGACGTAAATTATAGGGTAGTAATAATAAATAGTAAAAGATTAGTAACAGTAAATAGTAGTAGGGTAGTAATAGCAAGTAGTAAGAGATTAGTAAAACACATACCCCGTACTACGTACACTACACTTCAATAGTTCTTTCACACTGTATTAACACAATTGGATAAGAATTAGAGTCTGCTGTGACCGATTTTAATCGTATAAATTCCGTAAACGATCCAGACTAACTTGGTGTACTCCGTAGTCTGTGTTATAGAGATTTTGCTCTGGAAGGTGTATGCAAAAATGGTATTTCCATATGCATCGTAAATATACGTTGCATATTTAGACACGATCATGTCTGACGTGCAGCTGCCAGTTGGATCAGTAAGCCTACTTACACACACATATCCCATTGACATCACTATAATAGGAAAAATGACTGCTACTTCTCAAACCCAAGGCAGTAAACAAAATTAATAGTAAAGTATTTTTTTCCTTGACTCAAAAAATCCGATAACGGTATATCTCGTTATACTTTAACTCCGCCCCCCCCCAATTAAGTTTTTTTGCACAAAAATACTTAATTAATCTCGCACCATTACTTATTTAAAATATTATTAAACACTCATTTATTATATTAAATTTCCTCTCATATTAGAGATTACATTAGCACCTGCACCATCACTGTTCTCATTTAGATAGGTTTTTAATATTTAATTCTCTAAATACTCTTAAAATAATGTTACAATGGTCGACTGGTATACTAAAACATGCATGAACTACGTGTTTTAGTACACCAGCTACATGTACCAGTCCCTTCCTCCGCTCTATTCTGACTTTTATAAACACTTCAGCTTCTGTGAAATATATGTTAATAAAAGTTACTTATCGTAATTTACTAATATTGTGTTTATTTGATTTTTCAGGTGAGTGATAGCAGAATGTCTGGTTCAAGTAACGTGACAGCGAGTGAGAAGTTACTACGGTGTGGTATGTTCCGGTAGAGTGGGGATTATGAATCACGCTCGGGGCTTTATGAGCTCTAGCTAATGGGGTTATCCTTCCCGTCGACGATTGCACTAGACTCAAATGTGTAGAAAACGACGTAAAGTCCAATATCCAATTATGTGCAACTGCTTCTCAACGTCATAATGGCAACGGTTTCTAATCTTATATGAAAAATAAACATTCAGCGTTTTTTAATTCTATAGAAATTGCAAGACATTCAGCAAACAGCAAGTGAACAATGTTACGTCCAGTGCTACTACGCTTATGACATAGTGCTAAGGCTTTTCACTAACGCCATATTTTGTAATCCCAGCCCCCGAATGCAACCGAATTGTCAACTATTTCCGAAAGTACGTCTTACTTCTTATCCGAAAGGAATATTATCTTTACTCCAATCTATCTTACGATTATTTATTATTTAAATGAACTTAAAGTAACAATATTAATATTAATTAATGTATTAAAAATTGTTGTTGTTATTAAATAATATTGTCGTAGTTGTTCTTGCCATACTATTACGGTGTTTGATAAATATTAGTGATTAGATGTCATGCGGGGGAATAAGGAAAGGCGGTCATTGTGGACAGGGCAGGATGTGGTCATCTAGTTACTACTGCTCGACAATTCAGGCCAGTGTGCCAAGGTCTCCCTCCTTAGGAACATCCTGCCAGTTTGTAATAAGCTCAGCTTTCTATTCAACCAGTATACAGCGATCTCGTCGGGTCTCTGGTATAATCACTTATTTCATTCGAAAATATCACTTTTTTTTAGTCGAGTGATTGAAAAATTGTATTATGTAAAGTTTGAGTTTAATACTGTATGTGAGTGAATAAGTGTGTGTGCGTGTGCGCCGTCTGTGTTCTTTGCCGAGTTCGTATTTAATGTAAAATTACGACGTATTTCTTTACAATACTATAACGACTGGAAATCCTTCAAAACATACAAAAGGAAAGTCAGGAACACATATATAAACACACACAGGCACATTTACCACCACAGTGATTATGTGTGTGTGTGTGTGTATATATATGTGTATATATTATATATACACACACAATTTGTGATGTTTTCAATTTGTTTCTTCTGCAAGTAGTATAAATTTCGTATATTCTTTTTAATATACGAATAGAATATAAGAAATTTAACAAAAGAATATACGAAATTTATACTACTTGCAGAAGAAACAAAATGAAAACATCACAAATTATATAATTACTGCAAGAAACATCGAGTTACTTATATAGAAAATATATATATATATACACGCGCGCACGCGTCTGCGCATCACACAAATGTGTACAGTTATAAAAAAAATGGATTTCAATTGTAACTATCAGGTAGGTACTAGTCCTGTGCTGGTAAAACGTAGACAGTGATTTTAAAATTATTACTACCAATTGTAATAATTTCTTACTAATAATTTTTTTCAAATAGACAGCAATATACTGGAGAATTATATTTAATGGTGTGTGTGTGTGTGTGTGTGTGTGTGTGTGTGTGTGTGTGTGTGTGTGTGTGTGTGTGTGTGTGTGTGTGTGTGTGTGTGTGTGTGTGATATATGTGTGTATATTATATATACACACACAATTTGTGATGTTTTCAATTTGTTTCTTCTGCAAGTAGTATAAATTTCGTATATTCTTTTTAATATACGAATAGAATATAAGAAATTTAACAAAAGAATATACGAAATTTATACTACTTGCAGAAGAAACAAAATGAAAACATCACAAATTATATAATTACTGCAAGAAACATCGAGTTACTTATATAGAAAATATATATATATACACGCGCGCACGCGTCTGCGCATCACACAAATGTGTACAGTTATAAAAAAATGGATTTCAATTGTAACTATCAGGTAGGTACTAGTCCTGTGCTGGTAAAACGTAGACAGTGATTTTAAAATTATTACTACCAATTGTAATAATTTCTTACTAATAATTTTTTTCAAATAGACAGCAATATACTGGAGAATTATATTTAATGGTGTGTGTGTGTGTGTGTGTGTGTGTGTGTGTGTGTGTGTGTGTGTGTGTGTGTGTGTGTGTGTGTGTGTGTGTGTGTGTGTGTGTGTGTGTGTGTGTGTGTGTGTGTGTGTGTGTGTGTGTGTGTGTGTGTGTGTGTGTGTGTGTGTGTGTGTGTGTGTGTGTGTGTGTGTGTGTGTGTGTGTGTGTGTGTGTGTGTGTGTGTGTGTGTGTGTGTGTGTGTGTGTGTGTGTGTGTGTGTGTGTGTGTGTGAAATAATTGAAGTGCGATCAAGGCTAACAAACGAACACATCTGCATGAAATTTAGCCTCAGCCCCTCCGATGCACTTACTTCCTTGTGTAGCGTTTACTCAACTGTTCGGAACCCTACGAAAGAATTTAATTCTCACTCGTGTTTAGGACATTGTTCGACCACTTGGGACTGTTCCAAAACGTCAAAATCAGGACCCTTGAAGTAGAGCTTTGTCTTGGGAAAAGGCAGACGTTATAGGGAGGCGGAGATCGTGAAAACTAAATCACATACTTTGCAATAAAGTAGTGAGCACTCTCAATACCGAAGAAGGTGAAGCTGGTCAGAAGCAGAAGCGCGTTCATCCGGCCTGTGTCATGAATTTGTCTCCGAAGGTCAAATCCCGAGTTCCGTGTCTACGGGGCATCTAAGATGTGATCTGGGTGGTGGGTGCGAACAATGCTGAGCGCCTCATTACATTACAACTCTCGCTCACAACGTGCAAACTTCTCGACGTAACTGCAGCGTCAATTCTTACCTTCCATAATCTTCATATCTGGCCTCTGTCGAATTCTTCATAATCTATAAGACGAAGTTCAAGCTGAATGGTCACCGTTATATCACCGCGGTGTTGATCCTATGTAGTATCTTCACAATATGATATATGATATAATTGAGCTGCTTGAACAAACAACAAGTATTCAGACTGTTTACTTTACCGACAACATATTTAGTTTCGAACTGGCAATGCCAAGAAAAGCATGAAATATATATATTAAAAAAAAAAAAAAACAGTAAAAAGAATATGTACTTCCATTGAAACAATGATAATCCTCTAAAAATTATATAAAATAAGATTTTGTGATATATGCCTGTGTATGCCTGGATAACAATTTTAGTCGTAGATTTAATACGATTATGTGTGTACGTGTATAATATTACAAATTGCTGTCGCGTTTGTAAATATTATGTTACTAGATAGATTACTGTCATTTGATTATAAAACATTTGAGTAATTGAGTATTTATATGTAGACGCACATGTTGCTATTAATTATTCAGTTGCAGCTGGTTTTTTGATACTGTTAGTAAATTGGAATGTACTAAATTATAATTTTTAAGCAAATAATGTTTAAAATAAAAATTATATTTTTTTAATTCACGACAGTTGCTAAATTACACATTCATTCAATCCGCAAGTCATTCATGTGTTTAATTTTATACAAAATTACGAGTATTGTTGATTTATCCGTATCATGGTCCATTTAACTGTAATATTATACATTACATATTAAAACAAATGACTTAAGTGTATTTCATTCACAAACATAAATAATAAATCATCAATTCGTAAACGTTAGATCACAACAGTGTAAACATACGGTTTGCAAAAACATCTAAAAAAATCCGCATTTGGGCATTTGTATAAGAGACAGTAGGCCTGTAATTTAAATACATATTATTATATGTCTCTGTTCTGACAGGTCGGCAATGCATAATTTTTTAGTAAATTGTAATAGTAGTGTTCTGTGTGTATTACAAAACCGTTAGTTAATTTCACTAATATTTATACTTCAAATTTGTACGTAACACAGACTTCTAGTGAAGACAAAAGCGGGAGTTTTCCTCGAAGGGGATGATCAAATCCAATACAGTACGGCAAGGAAAAATTATACGAGTCTATTACTCACGATAGTACGTGAACAAAGTACGTTTCTTTTTGGACAATATACTTTTTAGTTATATAAATTACAAAAATGTTAACTGTAGGTGGTTAAATATTAAATATAAAAGAATAGGTGGTTAATAATTCATTACTTGGTGTTATTTAATGACAGGACTTATTTGTTTGTAACAATTACATATTCAGCTAGCCCTCATCCAAAATCCTAAACGCTTTTCCTATCTTTGGATGTAAATATGAGTTAATAATAAAACTGATTGCTTGAAACCCAAAAGTTCTGAAAAATTACGTAACGCTATTTTTCCTGTTTGGTCAGAACTTTTCTTCATTACTGTATTTAAGAGATTTTTTTATTATTAACTATTCACTCACTGTTATTAATAAAATTAAAAAGAAGTCTCGATAAAGTGAAAAAATTGACCCCTTCTTTCTGTAGCTTCCCGTAAGTTGATATTGCCTAAAAGAACGTAGGCTATATACGAAAATTTAAGTCAGTATCTCAGACCGTTCCAACTAATCACATGAATAGTCATATACAGTCATCCCAGTTTTGGTCTCAGTCTTTGGATTTCTATGCCACTTTAAGCCAAGATATTTGAAAACAGCAAAGAGATATTTTTTAGGACATTGTAAGCTAAAAATAAAATTTTTTCCAAGATAAATTGTTGTTTTTGCCTCGATTGCAGATGAGGGTGTGTCATTGAGAATGTGTGTATGTGCGCGCGCTCTCGCGTGTGCATGTGTGTATAATTATTAGAAGAAAAATCCAGCAAAAATGATGTCGGACATAATAAAATTCAGATGGCTTTACAAATATAGTTCACACACACACACACACACACACACACACACACACACACACACACACACACACACACACACACACACACACACTGTTGAACCTCAGTATAGGAGACAGCAGACAGGGGTGTGACAAACATGCTACGCTACAGTCGTAACATAGGTAATTCGTATTGTACACACATTTACAGTATCGCGTGTTTGTCGTATCCTGCCGTATACCCTAGTGTCCAACACCAGACAAAACCATTATGACAGATAAAAACCAGTTAACTTAATGACGATTATATGTCGCCCTATCTATGGTATAACGTTCGCAAACAATATATGGCGCCAGATAGAACAACAATCAGTCTGAGTGACAATGACATGTATTTGTAAATGTCACAAACATTATAAACGTTAATAAAGAGTAATCATAAAAATGTTAGATCCAATACTGTGCTCTTTCACAAAGCAGTTATACGGCATAGCAAAGTCGACATTAGCCGTACTGTGACTAAAGTTTTTATGTCTCGATCGTTGAAAACAATCATTACATTTTATTGAATACATTTGTTAGAAATGAAACGACAGTGGAAACTTTCTTACTTTAGAATAAATGTGAACAGATGATACTCGAGATCACTCATTCCCGTATATCGGTACTACAATTTGCCTTCAGGTAAAGATAGTTTTTAATCCAATACTACTCAGACGAATAGTTTCCCAATATTATTTCTATTCAATATACATGTGTTGCTGTAACTCCTGGGTGGAGCATAGAGCCTCAAAAAATTTCCGCAATTGTGTCCGTTTTGGCGCAATTTATTTTACTTCTCCCCACGTTTTCCTTTGTTAGTTCTTGTGATACTGTTCTGTTCCATCTTAGTCAACTAATAATGTATATTCAACACTTTATGTATTTTGTTATTACTATGTTTATGACGACATTTTAAAATACATGTTTTTACTTTAATTAAGAAAGTAAAATATATACTTATGAATTTTTACATAAAGACTTTCAATATTTTAATAAGGAAAAATATTTTATGTATTATACCTTCAACATATAACTAAATCTGTCTTTGATGAAAACTAGTTACCTAAATCGACCCTTCCTTATAAGGAACAAGTAAAACAATTTACATCCTAATCACGTCCACTAAACGTCACCCCGATTGGGTAATAGGGTAACAGATGGGTGCGGAAACAGATTTAGCGTATTATGGAGGTAACTTTTGCTAATAAAAAGTGACCTGTGTTCGTGACATACGTTGCATCTGATGTGTGTGCGTGCAAGTCTGCATCACGTTTACAATTAGAGTTTGTGTATTCGTGTGCAATCACCATAGGGTACACCCCCTTTCAGTTTCCGACAGAGATATTTTCAGTCTATGACAGAAAATGTTTGAATTTATTTTGGTGTTCCAGCCTTGTGTGTAAGTAAGAAAATTTTTTAGAGAGCGAATCCATGCAAATAAATAAAAAAATAAATTTAATTTTACTACAAGAATAATAGTAATTTATTACTACAATTTTATTTTATTAATATATATAAACTTTCACGTATGAACTTACTATTCGTTATCACTTCCCCAAACGTTTCAAGGTGATGTCCCTCTTCCTCAATGGGAGTAAATACTGGATGTCGTTTTACAGATAACCGTTATGGACTATAGGTGTGTGTGGTGGGGTTGATGGTGGGAAGGGAATGGCGCTGAGGTTCAAATTGTGTGTTTGGCTCAGTGTATCGAATAGTGTATGCGATTTATAATGTAAGTGTTCATTTAATATGTTGTTTGGGTGTAGTGTGTGATAACTGTATATTTCAAATTATTCAGCTGTGTTTAATTTTCTACTTTTAGGTAAGTAGTGTAATATTTCCATGTTGTGTTCTATGTTTGTGTAACTGTGGTTTTCGTTATGTAAATGTGTGGCAAATGTGGAATGTATGTAGTTTGTGGTGAGGGCTTTTATATGTTCTGAAAATCTGGAGGAAAAAGATCTTCCCGTCTGGCCAATGTAGAATTGGTGACAATCATTACAATTTAATTTATAAACCCCTGTTTTGCTGTATGTGTCTGTGTCTTTGTTAGTATTATTTATGTGTTTCCTAATGGTGTTGTTGGTTCTGTAGGCTACTTTATAATTGTGTTTCCTAAATGTGTTTGCAATTTTGTGTGTATTGGAATTGTAGTATGTAAGTGTTATGTATTTGCTGGGTTGTGTGCTGTTGGTCTGCTGTGTTTTACTTTTTGTGTTTAGGATTCGTTTGTGTAGTTTATTTATTAATTCGGAGTTGTATCCATTTTTGACTGCTGTATATTTGATTGTGTTTAATTCATCTTGGTAATCATGTGTGTTTAGGGGTATTGAAGTGAGCCTATGGAGCATGTAGTTGAAAGCTGCATGTTTGTGTTGAGTTGGGTGGTTGGATGAGTTATGTATGACCATGTCTGATGTGGTGGGTTTCCTGTATATTTTGTATGTGTGTGTGTTGTTTGTTTTGGTGATTGTAAGGTCTAAGAAGTTTATGCTATTATTTAGTTCTATTTCAAGTGTGAATTTTAATTTTTGATGTATAGTGTTAATGTATTTGTGGAAATTTTCTATTTGTCTTTTGTTGCCGTTGTAGAGGAGTAAAATGTCATCAACATACCTGTGCTAATATATTATTTTATCGGTGTATTTGTTATTGTTCAGTATGTGTTTCTGTTCTATCGTGTGTACAAATATTTCGGCTAGTATACCTGATATAGGGGAGCCCATGGGTAGTCCATCTGTTTGTGTGTAAAACATGTTGTTGTGTGTGAAATAATTTTGATCAGTGATAATTTTAGTTAGATGGATGATCTCTTTTATGTGTGTTTCAGGTGTGTTATTTATTTTTACAGACGTTTAATGAAGAAATTTGTGTTAGTGGTTGAAATCACAATCAGAATGATCAATATTGCACACCACTATATAAAAATTATTCCGATTAGCGCTTTCAAGCTTCACAGCTCATCGTCAGATCAGGAATAGACAAAAAATATGTAATACCCAACCCTTCACCCCTCACCGCCACCCTGCTCACCCACCATCTGTACAGATGGTGAGACAGAGTTTAGGGGGTGGGGAAGGGTCATTAATTTTTAGTTTGTTGTGGGTGAGCAGGGTGGGGGTGAGGGGTGAAGGGTTGGGTATTACATATTTTTTGTCTATTCCTGATCTGACGATGAGCTGTGAAGCTTGAAAGCGCTAATCGGAATAATTTTTATATAGTGGTGTGCAATATTGATCATTCTGATTATTTATTTTTAGTAATTGTTCTAATGTAGTTATGGTTTCTTTTATGGGAACGTTGGTGTATAGGTTTGTTATGTCAAATGAAGCTAGTGTGGAATTGTGTGGAATGTGTACATGTTAAGTTTTATTCACTAGATCTAAATTATTTTTGACAGTGGTGTTGTTTGTTAAATTTATGCTATTTCTGTAATAATAAAACTCACCGATAAAATAATATATTGCCACAGGTATGTTGATGACATTTTACTCCTCTACAACGGCAACAAAAGAAAAATAGAAAATTTCCACAAATACATTAACACTATAGGCCCTACACCAAAAATTAAAATTCATACTTGAAATAGAACTAAATAATAGCATAAACTTCTTAGACCTTACAATCACCAAAACAAACAACACACACACATACAAAATATACAGGAAACCCACCACATCAGACATTGTCATACATACATAACTCATCCAACCACCCAACTCAACACAAACATGCAGCTTTCAACTACATGCTCCATAGGCTCACTTCAATACATATAAACACACATGACTACCAAGATGAATTAAACACAATCAAATATATAGCAGTCAAAAATGGATACAACCCCGAATTAATAAATAAACTACACAAACGAATCCTAAACACAAAAAGTAAAACACAGCAGACCAACAGCACACAACCCAGCAAATACATAACACTTACATACTACAATTCCAATACACACAAAATTGCAAACACATTTAGGAAACACAATTATAAAGTAGCCTACAGAACCAACAACACCATTAGGAAGCACATAAATAATACTAACAAAGACACAGACACATACAGCAAAACAGGGGTTTATAAATTAAATTGTAATGATTGTCACCAATTCTACATCGGCCAGACAGGAAGATCTTTTTCTTCCAGATTTTCAGAACATTTAAAAGCCCTCACCACAAACTACATACATTCCACATTTGCCACACATTTACATAACGAAAACCACAGTTACACAAACATAGAACACAACATGGAAATGTTACACTACTTACCTAAAAGTAGAATATTAAACACAGCGGAAAAATTTGAAATATACAGGTATCACACACTACAACCAAACAACATAGTAAATGAACAATTACATTATAAATCGCATACACTATTCGATACACTGATCCAAACACACAATTTGTACCTCAGCGCCATTCCCTTCCCACCATCAAGCCCCACCACACACACCTATAGTACATAACGGTTATCTGTAAAACGACATCCAGTATTTACTCCCACTGAGGAAGAGGGACATCACCTTGAAACGTTTGGGGAAGTGATAACGAATAGTAAGTTCATACGTGAAAGTTTATATATATTAATAAATTTAATAAAGTGAACGAAGAGGATGAATCAACAAGATAATTACAATTTAATATTACACCATGATATTACTCCATAACTACTATGCTCATGTCCGGCTGAATTTGCATTAACTGTCGCGGCCTTAGATGAAGATTCGGTGCTTGCAGAAGCTTTGTTCTACACTTGGATTTTACTTTAACTTAAATATATGTAAGTATTTTAAAATTCAAGTTAATTACAAACTCGGAAAAATTTTAGCTACTAGTATAATAAAAATTTTAAGCGAATGGAAATCGTCTCTAATAAGATTCTGTTGTGTATAGTTAAAGATAAAAGAAGGACGCGGAGTGTAAAGCTTTGTAATCCACTATATTTAGTATCTGGTATCTAGGTCTGATGTATTGTTGTATTATATCAGGGTTTCAGTGAGAAAAGTCTCCAGAAAATAACTGGAAAATACTATCATACCTTATTTATATAAGCAAATAGTTAAAACGTTTTACTAGCACTGCTGTGAGTCCTTGCAACCCTATAACTTGATCCGCAAAGGCGATCTGGTCAACAGCCTAGGGCCTCAGAAAGACTACGTCTCACTAGCGAGTTAAGCTGTGGGTTTCGTTGAAGTATAATTTTTTTGATCCTACTTTATCACCGTTTTTTCCATAAAATGTGATTTTGCTTAATAGGATAATGTTTTTCTCTTAATAATATAATTATATATCTTACAACATTACGTCATCAATTCTTATTCAGTAATCGATAGCAATTGGATTTACGTTGACGACTGCCACGTTCCAGAAGTAGAAAAAGTTTTCAGACGTAGCGTCTCTCTCCAGCGATTGTCTTATTAATTAATTAAGGCGATGAAATTCTCATTTCTTTGTATTCATTCCTGCAGTGTATGAAACCTTACTTTGCTTAATTATATAAACTTGTCACGTGCCAAGAAATTTTTATGAGTTCTATTTCAGTTGGTCTTGATTGTTTTGATTAGTATCTTATGCACGAAGGAAAATAAATCGTGGAGTGAATATTTTCATAACCGTCGGGAGGGGGCAGCACAAGCATAAGTATTGATTTGACGGAGGCGAAATCGTCCAAACTGTATAAGCAGCAATAAGAGTTAAGACGATTGAAATAAATTGTCGTCAATAAATGTTCTGTACTATTAAATACGTTTATGAAACAAAAATACATTATCTGTGAAAGTATACTTAGCTGCAAGCTTACTTACCTACAGAGTAGATTAAACTGGGAACTTTCAACTTTCTGCCAGGATATTTGTCCACAAATTAGGAAGAGGAATAGGCCTACGTATATTGTAACAAACAACACACAGCAAAAAGAACTGCCATCTCGACACAGAAAAACGTAATACCTACAGTACGTACTCACTGAAGTGTGAGAGATTTATTGCTTTTTACGCACACCCTCACTCATGGAATCAAGTTTCGAGCGTCTTTTCGACAGGCCTATTTGATGAGACTTAAATATTTAAATATAGAGATAGAAATGAAGGAACATAGGAAAAGCCACGTCGATTGAATGATGACCATAGGTCGACAAGATTAACGAACCAATACAAGCTTTAAGAAAAGTTTGGAAGCTCTATGGAAAATATGGCAATATTTGTTTTGTGCAGTCGAAGGTATGGATTTTGTTGCCGTATCTTAATGTAAATAGAACAACAACTCCCAATCTATTTTTCCTCGTACTCTTTGACAGCCTCTTTGTACAACTAATACCTTTTCCCTTAAAAACGTGTTTTTAATTCATACATTTCCACTCTCACATTCATTATATGAAAAAGTACAATGAAAAAGGCCTGAAAACAAGTTAAGAAAACAATGCAGTGCGAGTTTATGAAAAATATTTCCCCTTTTCCCTATTTCACGTTAAAAACTAAAATTTTTAATTTATCTATTTATATTGGGATACAAAAAATATTACCCACCCATTCTCTCTCCCCCCCCCCCCCTCTCTCTCTCTCTCTCTCTCTCTCTCTCTCTCTCTCTCTCTCTCTCTCTCTCTCTCTCTCTCTCTCTCTCTCTCTCTCTCTCTCTCTCTCTCTCTCAACCTCAAACTCAAACTCAAATTATCAATAATAGAGAGAAATGACGACCACTGTAGTCAGACGTTAGTAACATACCGTGGTAGTGACTACGGAAAAGACATCATGGAATGGAAGAGATTAGTAATATTTAAGAGACGTTGTTAACAAGTGTGAGTGCCAGCAGAGGTTAACCTAATGTAGCCAGTGGCCAATCTAAACTATACTCTGCCACCGTGTACGTCAGTAGGGTATACAATTTAGTCATCTACCAAAACTGTATTATGCGTTCGTGTAAGTAAACTATCTTGACCGATTGATTTATGAACAGATCATAAAACAGAAAGTTAATAAGTTAATAGTGTATCTCTTACGGAGCCATAATGAAGTACTTCGCCGTAACTCCGGTTATAGATAAAGCCACACACCACGACCACGCTATAGCGCTACACGGCTTATTTCGTTTCCTAGTTCGCCGACTTATTCTTAGTTGCTCATTACTGTTACAGAATACCTCGGCTCTGAGAATCTATAAAAGTCTGGTATAGTGAAATCAAGAACAGGGTTACTAGGAACACTGTGATTAATAATAATTATTGTAATTATTACAAGACTTGAGACGTAACAAACTCTGACGGCCACTGTATTAGACACGCAACTGAAAACGTTCCAATTTCAAGAATATTTACACGGTAACGTATAGACATTCTTCACTCTGGGTAAACTGTACACGGAGTTGGTGTTGAGAGAGAGTGAGTAACAACTGGGTAAACTGTACACGGGGTTGGGGTTGAGAGAGAGTGAGTAACAACTGGGTAAACTGTACACGGGGTTGGGGTTGAGAGAGAGTGAGTAACAACTGGGTAAACTGTACACGGGGTTGGGGTTGAGAGAGAGTGAGTAACAACTGGGTAAACTGTACACGGGGTTGGGGTTGAGAGAGAGTTAGTAACAACTGGGTAAACTGTACACGGGGTTGGGGTTGAGAGAGAGTGAGTAACAACTGGGTAAACTGTACACGGGGTTGGGGTTGGGAGAGAGTGAGTAACAACTGGGTAAACTGTACACGGGGTTGGGGTTGGGAGAGAGTGAGTAACAACTGGGTAAACTGTACACGGGGTTGGGGTTGGGAGAGAGTGAGTAACAACTGGGTAAACTGTACACGGGGTTGGGGTTGAGAGAGAGTGAGTAACAACTGGGTAAACTGTACACGGGGTTGGGGTTGAGAGAGAGTTAGTAACAACTGGGTAAACTGTACACGGGGTTGGGGTTGAGAGAGAGTGAGTAACAACTGGGTAAACTGTACACGGGGTTGGGGTTGGGAGAGAGTGAGTAACAACTGGGTAAACTGTACACGGGGTTGGGGTTGGGAGAGAGTGAGTAACGACTGGGTAAACTGTACACGGGGTTGGGGTTGGGAGAGAGTGAGTAACAACTGGGTAAACTGTACACGGGGTTGGGGTTGGGAGAGAGTGAGTAACAACTGGGTAAACTGTACACGGGGTTGGGGTTGAGAGAGAGTGAGTAACAACTCGGTCTCCTCGTATTCGGTGTGAGCATAGTCTACGATGAATCGAAGAGATAGTTTCCTACTGTGTAGTCGAGAGCGTATCGCCTACAATGTTATTGATTACATAAAAACAAACACTCATCCACATAATTATATAGTTAAAATCGCAAATAGTACGTTCCTTACAGTTATTGTTTGTAGCAGTTATACTGTATTATAATATAATACATTTTAATGCCCCCTAGATATTAACCTAGGGGTATCGGATCCGATCCCCATGCAGTTCCATAAAATCAGCGTGCATTTTTCAGCCCCCCCCCCCCCCAGAACAACTCAGCCTATGAAAACGAGTAACTGGTATAAACGGCAGAACCGTAGTGCTGGCCACACCACCCTGAATGCGGTACGGCTCTCGTAAGGCAGCCGTAACATCCGTCTGGTTTTCCTAGACTACTTCGCCAGTAGACCTATAAAAACGAGCCATTTTATTATAATTATGTGTATGGTATACAATATTAAACACACACACACACACACACACACACACAAAGATATATTAAAAATATATATATCTTTGGTATACACTGTTTACGTTTTTGCTTATTTGTGTATTACCAAGATGCAAATTTCTGTGATGTGCGTGCGCGCGCGCGCGTGTGTGTGTGTTGCGTGTTTATACACATTGTATCCTCACGTGCTATGTATACACACTCTTCTCTAGCCTTGCATGGCAGGATAATCTATTACAGTCAGTTACTTAAATAATCAATATATTTATCACTGAAATAACATTTATTACGTTCCAAAATTAGAAGTGCGTAGTGAAGTCAGACGGCTGGCATACTTTCGTACCCTCCCTTCTGCGCACTCCACGACTCTGTCCACTCCAGCAACAAATTACTTTACGAATGCCTTCTGTATCGATCTTTAATAACTGTCCCATTCCATCCGCCGCCCTATACGTGTTTACGAAAAATGATACAAATAGCATATTCGTTTTTTCGTTTCCCCAATATACATCACAGTGAATAAAAATAACACAGTACTGTCTACTATTGATTATGTAGGGCGATAGTCTTGCCTTCTCCTATTTCACTTCGCGTTTTATGCTAATTTGTTTGTAAATATCTTACTTCTTCATACACACAGTTTTCCCTGTGACTACAAACGTCAAACAAACCTCTGAAATTTTTTCATTAATTACTTCAGTCGTAGCGATAAATTTAAACTAAATATCTAGTAGAATTCAACAGGATTGATTGCAGTTAAAGCTTATTACCACCCTGTTTTCGTGGTTTAAGCGTTGGTGAATCCTGATCTTGATGAAGCAAGAGTAACTAATTTAAAAGAAAGCCGAATCGCAAAAGAAACATATCCACAATATTGTGTTGAGATCGACTGATCAAACACCAACATTATTGTTTCATGATTACTACGTTTGACAGCTCGATTAAGGGAATTATTCTGAAATGTTGTTTCCTTAGGGGAAGCTCTTAAACGGCTAATCCACTCAGCGAATCTTGTGAACTCGATTGTACTTTGTAACTTGATTGAACTACCGTTCAAGTTTTCATGTGGGATCGCAAAATATTTCTGCCGTTTCGTTCAAATATTTGTATTGGAATTTGTTTTGTTTGAGATAAGAATAACTACATTACTAGCGCATACGCATTATGGGTATACGACTTGCTGCCGGGGGGTGTGGCTGATTGTTGAAGAATGTGGTCAGGCCTTCGCCGGTATTCCGTGTAAACGCTCAACACGATTTTTATACACTGTCGTATTACATTATAAAACTTTATACTTTATACGCGTTAACTTAATACTTATTATGTTTTATTAACCGTGTGTAACAACCAGCATAATTGATGCAGGTAACAATAAGATATAACGTTCGTGTGCCTATTCTACGATCACTTTGTTGTGTTTTATTATCTTCTCTTTATAACGACTAATAATATTCCTAATTACTGATGCTAACAGAAAAAGGGTTGTAAAAGAAAACTGTTAGCAAAAATAACGCGTCTTCACGGGCATTCGTTATTCCCATCGTTGACACCCTATACATTGTCAATTACCCCACAATCTGTATGTGAGGTGTATTATCGCTGTTTTACCAGTTCCATCCAACCGAATTGGTGACTATTTTATGATGTCCTGGATATCTTAATTTACCAACTAAATAGCGTTTCGCCAGTTAAAACCATTTGTGTGTGTGTGTGTGTTCTTATTACTCAACGGTACAGATGTCTGTGATTATAAGAAAATATTTACTCGTGATGTGTGTGTCTGCCGAGTGCAAGAAATCGTAACTGTAACGTTGTAAAGGGGAACAACAATGTTACAGAGATAATCGTTGTATCTCCTTGTACTGTCCTCATTAGTTACTGGTGGATCTGTAAGCCAGTCCAATACTGGTGTTTGCGTGGCGAGGACACAGTTCTAGCGCGAAATATTTGGATGGCACTAGCAAGAAGGAGATACCTATTCGTGAACACGCGTGAGAACACTGTATGCTGATTCCTGCTTGCCATGGAACCAGATAATTCAAGACTTACGTGCTAGTTAGATGTAAGTGTGAATTGCACCTAACTCCAGCCTTATACTTCTAAGCAAAATCATGACGACATCGATTATTTTGGCAGCCGTAAATAATACAAGTTGGAAAGAAACGTGGAACATGTTAGCGGTTTTGAAACAGTATTATATGTCATCTATACTATGATATGCTGCGACAGATGACTGGCAACTTTAAACTGATTTAAAAAATCTCACTACTATTTGCAACAAAATAGTAAGGCCATCTTTCTGTCAAACCTTATTTTGAAGGTATCTTAAATGCGTGAAGTAAGTTGTTCTTTTTATTTCACAATCAAGACTCAGTATTGATTTAATTTTTAGTTTTTACTTTTATTTATTTCAAAAATATTTACAAACACAAATGTTTAATCGATTTTGTCAAAAAGAAGCAAACAGATCTTAAGACGTTGAACACACTAAAATCAACTGACAACCCTGAAGAGTCTTAAGAAAGAACATGACCTAACAAAGTCTTGCAGAATAGCTCACAAGTGGAGTGCTGCTGCAGCCTTTAGATAAGAAACACTGTATTGGGCCTGCAGTATTGTTCAAGGCTTTGATGCTCAAGCTACTTTCAGTATAAAGTGTTCATCGCTGCATTTTGACATTCTGCATATACAGATACACTTCACTGCAGTACGTTACAGGCAACTTTTTGTTGCATTTGTTTTGCAAGTTAACGTTGCAAAAATATAATGGAAATTATGAAATTGTAACATTAGGTTGTACAGTATTGACATGCGAATATATAACTAAATAAAAGATTTTAATTTTCTGCTGGTAAACATCATGACTATTAAATACGAGTGATTTGTAAATAAGTAAATAACTTTAAAAACACGTGTAATTACTCTTATGACGAATCATCATTATCTCCTTTGGGGATTAGGCATTAGTGATTTATGTCAAGAGCATAAAACTCTTTTTGTAGAATATTTTCTGAATCTGATAAAAGAATCTGGTCATCTGCGTACAAAAAATTTACAGTTTAAAGTCGTTTAATTTAAATCCACAAACAGTACCCATCTTTCATATTCTGACTGCATCGTCCAGGTAAAGATTAAAAAGTACTGCGGCCACTGATCAGTCCTGACGAACCCCTTAAAATCATTGTTTCACTTTTCTTATTATCCACTTTGATTCTAATATTGGAACCAGTATAAAATAAGCGTTTAATCACATTTACTAAATATAAAGGATATCCGTTATTTATTTAAAATTTCCTATAATTTATTCCTGTTAACGCTGTCAAAAGTATTACATACTTATTGAATAATAAGTATGTTGGTCTATTGAATTCTTTGCGTTTTTCCATTATTTGTTGGATCGTAAATGTATTAGGAACACAAGAGGATCCGTTGCGAATTCCAATTTTTTTTTTTTTAACAGGCTGTCTGTTATTTTTGTTATTCTTGCAGTAATTATTCTACAATAATTTTTATATGCTGTTAGCAAGCTTATCTAATGTTAAAGTTATATAATTGTACATTATGTAGTTATATCCTCTATAACTATTACAATTGTGCCTATCTCCTTTTCTAAAAATTGGAATTACCACTGCTGTCAGCCATTCTTGAAGAATACGTTTGCACGAATTACATAAGTTTATTAACATCTGTTTCACTTTCTGACTTGAATATCTGATAAGCTCAATATTTAAACTATCAGTTCCTGGCGATTCTTCGCACTATTTAAAGCATCCTGAAATTCTTGAAAGGCGATATCATCCATTTCCTCACTACAATCTGGCTACTAAATATTATTACTGCCACTAGTTTTTGAAGTTTTTCATAGGTTATTAAAATAATATCCCCTTTTTAATTTTAATATGCTATTTTTGCTGTCTACCTTTCTGTCTTCTTTAAATGATTAAGAACTTTATAGGCAGTGGTTTGATTTCCATGACAATCATATTCTATCTCCGAAATATATTTATCCCAACTATTTTGCCTCTACCCGACGTATGCCTATCTCTCTTTCTATAAGTGCATATTTTTATTTATATACTGTTTTATAGTCAACAGTTTTTGTTTGCAAGTATTTCAGATATGAACTTTTTTTTATTACTACTAATTTTTCTATATTATCATTCCGTATTTTCATTCTTTTTTTCTTATACTGTTTTGTTCTATACCCTAGGGCCTTAAAGCAGCTTTTACAGTATTATGTTTTAAATCTATCGATTCTTGATCTGCATTATTATGCAATGGTCTTTGACCCACAAAATCGTCTAAACTTTTTCTACTCTATAAATCGTATATAACTCTTTTATAGAGTTTTCTCGGAATAGGCTAATTTTAAAGTAGGTTTCTTATCATTGTTGCACATTACTTCTTTTATAACATATTGTCCTAAAAGTAATTTTGGCAACTACCATGAAATGGCCTGGATTAACATTTGCACGTCTGAACACTCTTGCGTCCATTACTTTATTATGTAGCTTTCCATTGATCATTATGTAATCAATAATGGATTTATTTCCCCTTTCACTCCATGTAAATTCATGTATATCTTCATGTTCAAAGAACATATTTTAATTTATTTTCAATTTGTTGTAAGCAGCCAAATATCGTAATGTTTTCCCACCTTCATTCTCTTCTCCTTTATTCCCTGCTACATTCAGTAGTGATATTTTCCCAATTTGGGCATTACTTTTTGTTAGTCATTATAGAACATGCCTGTTTCTTGTTTCTTTCCTTCTTCGAATCCATAAAGTGAATGTTCGATATCACTGTCAGTTTTATACCTGACGCCTCTTTGTAGTTTACGTCTCCATTGTCATTGAGTTATTCAAACCTTTGCTCTCTCATTTTGAGGCATTCCACTATAAATAATAATGTGTTTGTCTAAATCTGTAGTCCCCTTAAGTTTCTTCTTCCTTTCAGTTATAGTAGCTATATTAATCTCCTTTATCAATAGCGTCCTCTCCAACTCTCCAACCTTGTCTTTTATGGATCTTACATTGTAGTTGGCAGTTCTAATTATTTCTGCTTTACCGAATCCTTGTCCTTTAGCCTTTACCTGGTCTTATATCCTGTTATCCATCCGGCTATTACCATGAAGCTTTCGAGTAAATTACATTTCCTCCAAAGACGTTACCAAAGCCTTAAGGTGATTTACAGGGCTGCAGTCTTAAGATCTGCCACCGCGCTTAGCTATGTACTTTCCCCGTAGTTAGGATAGCTCCATCCGCCGTCCTCAGTCACCGTTAGAGACTTCGCTTCTGTTACCCTGGGTATGGGTTTTACAGTTAGACCGTTACTTGAACTGTTAAAGTCGTTCTAACAGGCCGTTACCGCCATTCTGACTGACTGCCAGAACCCCCATCTCTCGTTTACTCGTCGATCCCTGGCACCGAAGAAGTTGGTTACCTCGACTTAACGGGGTACACCTCCTGCAAGTGAGAGTGGAGTTAGGATTCTGAGGCTAAGAGGTTTCTTCTTCATCAGAAACCAAATAATCGCATTACATCCTTTTGGACCCCTTATGAAGAAGGGATTAAGTAAACCAAAACAAACGTGTTGACAGAATTTTGTGAAAATAAATTCTATGGAACAATATTGTAAAAAAACAACGGTGCTATCGAAGAAACAACAGAGTAAGATTATATCGACGCAGATGAGGTGTTTACGATCCGTGGATGGTCGCACTTCGCGACTTGATAATATGCGCAAGGATTTAAATGTCTTTCTGCTTAGAAGAAAATAATCAGAAGTTGTAAATTCAATTCGTACAGGACGAGTAATGAATGAAACCTCCTCCTGCCAGAGAATATAAACCCACTGGATATAGATATGTTGGTTGCCAGTTTGCCTAACGCGTTAAGTATAGAAGACGACGAGGAGAAAGAGGAAGAAGAAGAAGAAGAAGAAGAAGAAGGCTTTGCTCGTTAACATTGTTGCCTCAACTGCTAGGAACAATATGCATTATTTTTTCACTCTGTAATTAAACTAGTATGCTCTCTGAGCTAACATAACTCGTTCATTATTTTGATTGAAGTGCATTTATTATTAGAGACATTCTGTCATTAGATAATATATCATTTATCAGAAAATTATAAAAATACCGATTACCGAAATATGTTTTTGTATGGTAAAGTAACAGTTATAGAGCAGACAGTCATACAATAACAATAAAATTCTAAACATTTGTGCTAAAATTTTCTTTAGTCTGATATCCAGCTGGATTTTTACAATGTTTAAAAATATTTAATACCTTTTTGGGGTCCTAGGTCCCAAAATATTTAAATTTCCAAAACTATACACTATATTCAGATTTTAATTAAAATTCTCTTAATGTGATACCGTACGTGGAATTTGCCATTTTATTGAAATTTTTGATCCACTCTTTGGGCCCTGGTATCCAGAGATTTTGAGATTTCAAAAACTTAAAGTTACGTACAGATTTTACTTAAAAATCCCTTTGATTTTATACCCCCGCATGGACTATTTCTTTTCTCTCAATTTTGATCGCCTCACATTTTTGCCTTCTTCCCCCCATTTTTGGAGTTGTCAGCCTCAAAAACAATAGGGTTCTGTGGGGCGAAAGTACGGGCAAGCGTGCCAATTTTTACGAAAATCTGTTGGTGCGTTCAAAAGTTGCAATGAGACGTATCCCCAAATAGACAGATAGCTAGATAGACGGACAAATAAATACCAAACGGTCGAGTGAAAATTGAGAATTCGCTTCGCTCGTTAAATTAAAGTAGGGTGAACCTAATTGTTTACGTAATATTTCCTTAACTGAGTGGTTTTGCGGAATATATTATGAGATACAGAAGAGAAACATCATGCGTCATCCCTTATTGATGTGGGTAAGACAAGATGATTCCATTTTCGACATATTGACACAACTATATTGGATTATTAAAAACTAATTTTCTGCCAAAAGAATCAGTTTTCCGTATCAAATTGATTTATCTGAGAAATAAGAAATGTTGGATCCAAAATCCTAATAAACCGACGTGGCGAGAATGACGCTTCGTCCTAGAATTGCAGAGGTCACCATATTTGCTTCGAACCCTAGCAACGTCATAATTGAAGATGAGTGAAATTAAATTTACACACGGCAATAAAACAATTGCCGATTTTATTTGTCATACTTATCCAACTCATACTGCAATAATCGGTTACGTTACTGTTCACAGTAAATAACAGTAACAGTCACTGTTAACAGCAAAGGGAAGCGTTTGCACATGACATTAATTGTAGCGCATAAAGTACTCGCTATGAAACAACTCGCTAATTGACTGACCCTTGTGTTATGTAAGATGCAGTCAACATCACATGTGACGTAGGGGTTACACAAACGTACTACTTATAATCCGTTTCGTAACATCTTGTTGTTTAATACGTTAACATATTATTGCATCGCAGTAACTTGTAGTGATAAGCTCAAATACACAACGTATAAATCGTAACTTGTAAATACACGGTGTTTACGCATACACAGCCACTTTCAAGGGTGCAAAGCATTCATTAGATTATTCTATCCCGTCTCTTGGTGCCAAACCAAATATAAATTGTGACGTGACACAGGCAGTCGGACGGACGAACACAACCTAACAATACAATATAATAAATGTTAAACGAGTTTAGAATAGAATATAACGATACAGTTCGAGTTTGCAGTCTGTTGTGTAACACCATACATGTGTGGCTAGATGTACAAATTGGTTCTGTAACTTCAAGTATTTTAGTTACTTTTCTGCTTACATGCAAAATTAAATTTTGCGTTGTGTCAGTTTCTACGTAGCCTATACATTCGTTCAGAATTAAACACGGGCTAGGAAGAGTGAAGAGTGAAGTGAAGTAGCCTATAGAAGAGTTTTGCGACAACGACAACGTTACAGATTAATTGCCGATCAACAAAATACGTATGTACTGTTTGCACTTAACCTATTGAAATGTCCAAACACACGTTAACGGTAGTCTTGAGTTACATTGCTTTATTTACAAAAAACGTTTTAAACGTGATTACAAATAAGTTAATGTTTATCGTTTTCACGTCGTTAGTAGAGTGTTGAGTTACTTTATATTCATCAGACTAATTGAAGGGCGTTAACTCTTCACATTTATTAATTAAAACGACGTTTCACCCCCTCGCGGGCATAATAGGGAGGGGGGAATGTAATGCGCTTCCTTCCTTTGCTGTTAGTGACTAGGGTTACGCCTGTGGACAAACACATTAGATGCTGTGTAGCTCCGTTCACCGACTCTTCACGTTAAGCCGTAATTTGACGTTGGCTACCGCCAGTTTATACTGTTGCGTTTGTTATGTATTGTTTAGTCTTAAAACGCGTTATGATGACCAAGTTAATGTCAGCTGTTAAATACAGCAACGTTTGAGCTTTAATTTCGTCTTCAGTTAACATTGAAACTGTTAACGAGTTTTAATTAATCTATTTCATTAACGAGCTTCTGTTACTTTTTGTACATTTGAACTAATTGCAGACGGGATTTGGCGTCTTTCAATTTGGCGGTCACTACTTTGTTTTCGTAGCATGAGATGAATATTGCCATGTAAGAAACAAAAACATCATTTACAGTGCACATAACTTATTGACAATACAGTTCACGACTTGTTTCTCTGCCGATACGAAAGTTCCGACACAATCTAAACGTCGACTGTCCCACATACATGCACTTTAAGGGCGTATGTACTTTGTGTTATATTCTACCAGGAAATCCATAGTCAGTTCAGATTCACCTTTAACGCCTCATCGATGCTATCGGCGGGTGTTTTCATGGTACATGGCTAACGTCAAGGATCGCTCAAACCCTCGCCAGTTCATGCACCGTAGTATCCAAATTATGTTCTCAATGAGAAATCCTGGGACTATTGTCTGAACAGCTCGCAGAATTAGGATGCAGACACCAGATATCGCTGAAAATTGTAGTTGAAACAACTGTCTCTTATGGTGCAATACAAGATTCGGATGTTAGCAGACTAGTTTGTTGTAATTTATTTGACAGTATTAATATTTTATCTAATTTGTATTGAATCGTGTGTGCACATTTTGTGGATGAAGAAATTTAGCGATCATATTTACTTGAAATAAGATATTAATATCATTCGTGGAGTAATGCAAACGATATTGAATGTCATTCTACACTAGTGTGATTTCAACTTGTATAGTTTCTAATTTGGGATCAGTTACTGGAAATTATCAGACAATTAGAAAACAAAGTCTGAATAAACTCCAGGAACAACTGTTTCTACTGTTTTTCAGTAAGCCTATTTACATGTCAATTGTACGCTGTACTTCAATCACCTTTAATGGCTTGTTTTTTATTTTTTTCATACGAGCATTTCATTTCTAATAACGTAGAAAATGTGTTAAGAGTGTATTGAAATTTTTTGTCTGTGAATCAGTCCGAGGTTATGAAGTACTCTAAGGCTCCGTCTATAATCCGTATAGATTGCATGATAGATAATGATTGGTAAAACTGTTTTAAGTCACTTTATGCCTTTTGGTGGACGTAAATCATTTCTTCTGTTTTAAAATCCTGGAAGGAATGTCAAAAATCAGTCTTGAAATTTTGAAACATTCTTCTACATGTTCTGCTACCTTGTATTAGTTTTGATACACTTTTTTGTGATGATTTAGCCGAGACTACATAAAATCACATTTCGTTCTGAGCGTGAAACTATGGGAGTATAGATTCGAACAACATTCGTCCGCGCTAACCTTGGTTGTGTAAAAGTCCAGTATAAAATCCTAGTAAAGATATGTATTTTTATTACGAAAAGAAAAAAAAATCAAAAATTAACAAGTTGTAAAGATGAGAAAATGATTATCGTCCGTTGAATTAACACTGACAGTAATTACTGTTTGATTGTTATCGATAACTTACAAACACGCTAACGTCCGTGAGCTCTAGACGTACTGTAGTTATATACACATTTCCTATGAGATTATCTTGAAAATTATTTTAAGTATTCTTCAAATTTCTTGCTGAAGAATATAAAAAAAAATGAAAAGGATGCTCTAGTTTTGTGGCTATCAAGGTGACAGCATCGCCCGTCACCTTTTCTTAAACAATTTACTATATTATTTTTTTAAAAAATTTGCTTTGTGACTGTTGTTAGCTTTAAAAGTTGTTAAAATTCAACGGAAAAGCTCGAAATTAGCTACGTAGAGCGTGCATTCGTTTCATATTTGAAAGCCTAAAAATTGTCAACATTCTTTTCCAGTCTAAATTTGATTGGGCAACTTAACATGTGGTAAATTTAAAGTGTTCCATGTCAAAGAATTTAGTAAAACCAGAGCGCATTTTTCAAATACCGTGTTTATAATAATTGCAGAAATGTTTGAGTTTCCTGCAAGAGAACGGTATTCACACACACACACACACACACACACACACACACACACACCATAAATACAATATAATAATAGAGGGAAATAATGAAAACTTCATTATATTACGTCAGCAATCTTCCCGATCATCGTTGTTTTTCTCTACTTCATTCTTTAGCAGGCGTATTTACCGATAATTTTTTCGACGCAATGACAACTTGGAGAAAATATGGAGTAAACTGGTTAGAACGGAACGTAAAGTAGGCCTATACGGAGCGACTTGTTTAAAAAACCATCTGTTATTGCTTATAATAAAATAGAAGTAACACGACATGTACGAGAGAATTGCTTTATTCCCTTGAAAAGTGATTAAAATGCTTGACGTGTTATTTAAAATTTTTCCTGTGCGTTTCAGAAATAATTATTTTACAGCGCAAGTATAAGAGAAACAACATGGATAGGTAAATGTAGGCGATCTGATCTTCTGAAGTTTTAAAGATGTGGGCAGAAGATAACATATTCCTAGTAATTAATGCTAAAAATAGCGGACTAGGAAGAAACTGAGAGGGTAGTGGGAAATATTTGTAACCGCTGAGTGTTGGATAAAGGAAAGAAATATATGGAAAATACATAAGCTGTAAGCAACTCAGCGTAGAGGGTCAATTGAAGGTTGTTTAGTTGAATTGAGGGTTGTTTTAGTTCTTAACGTTGAATCTGTCTTCATTTTTACGGTGTTCTTCAACATAACTTCATTACAGATTCCCAGAAATTCTAAGCAACAAAATGGTATTTGGCCAGATTCATAGACGGGTATAAACAGGATATTTTAATTTATGGTTTCTTAATTTTTACTTCCATATTCCTTAAGGAATGGAAGTATGGTGATGGCAAAAAAAATCGTGTTCGAGATTATTGCAGATTCTGATTCTACTACACTCAAAACATGAAAAAAAGTCGTTTTCCGAAAAGTGTCTGTGTGTGTGTCTGTCTGTCTGTCTGTCTGTCTGTCTGTCAGTCTGTCTGTCTGTCTGTCTGTGTGTCTGTCTGTGTGTCTGTAGATTTTTTTTCTATGGCAATCGATAACTGCCGCAAATTCAAACAGAATCAAATAATGTTTTGCATACAGCCTTGACTTGCAGAGTACTCGCGACCTATTGTTTTTGGTGAAGATCGGTTGAGGGAAAGGGGTAGTTTACCTGCAACGGTTTTTTTTTAGCAAGGGTAATTTTGTTTGTTTGGCAAACGATAACAGCCGCAAATTCAAACAGAATCAAATAATGTTTCGCATACAGCCCTAAATTGTAGAGTTCTCAAGATCAGTTGATTTTGGTGAAGATCGGTTAAGGGAAAGGGGTAGTTTACCTGTAACGTTTTATGTTTTAACAAGGGTATTTCCTATGGCAAACGATAACAGCCGCAAATTCAAACAGAATCAAAAGATTATTTGCATACAGCCCTAAATTGTAGAGATCTCAAGACCTATTGTTTTTGGTGAAGTTCGGTTGAGGGAAAGGGGTAGTTTACCTGCAACGTTTTTTTAACAAGGGTATTTTCTATGGCAAACGATAACAGCCGAAAATTCAAACAGAATCAAATAATGTTTTGCACACAGCCCTGATTTGTAGAGTACTCAAGACCTATTGTTTTTGGTGAAGATCGGTTAAGGGAAAGGGGTAGTTTACCTGCAACGTTTTTTTAACAAGGGTATTTTCTATGGCAAACGATAACAGCCGCAAATTCAAACAGAATCAAATAATGTTTTGCATGCAGCCCTGATTTGCAGAGTACTCGCGACCTATTGTTTTTGGTGAAGATCGGTTGAGGGAAAGGGGTAGTTTACCTGCAACGGTTTTTTTTTAGCAAGGGTAATTTTGTTTGTTTGGCAAACGATAACAGCCGCAAATTCAAACAGAATCAAATAATGTTTTGCATACAGCCCTGATTTGTAGAGTACTCAAGACCTATTGTTTTTGGTGAAGATCGGTTAAGGGAAAGGGGTAGTTTACCTGTAACGTTTTATGTTTTAACAAGGGTATTTCCTATGGCAAACGATAACAGCCGCAAATTCAAACAGAATCAAAACATTATTTGCATACAGCCCTAAATTGTAGAGTTCTCAAGACCTATTGTTTTTGGTGAAGATCGGTTGAGGGAAAGGGGTAGTTTACTTGCAACGTTTTTTTAACAAGGGTATTTTCTATGGCAAACGATAACAGCCGCAAATTCAAACAGAATCAAATAATGTTTTGCATACAGCCCTGATTTGTAGAGTACTCAAGACCTATTGTTTTTGGTGAAGATCGGTTAAGGGGAAGGGGTAGTTTACCAGCAACGTTTTTTTATCAAGCGTATTTTCTATGGCAAACGATAACAGCCGCAAATTCAAACAGAATCAAATAATTGTTTGCATACATCCCTGAATTGTAGAGGTCTCAATGACTTTCGATTTTGGTGAAGATCGGTTAAGGGGAAGGGGTAGTTTACCTGCAACCTTTTACGTTTTAACAAGAGTAAAGTACTTGAAAATTTATTTAAACTTTTTGAAACAATGGTAATTGTTAAAAATAAAATAATTTTGTTGCCAGGCAATAAAATTATAATTTTTTCATTTTAATGTAATATAATATTTTTCATTTAATACAGCAATAAAAAGCAGGTAAGACACAGCCTGGCTGTTTGGCTGAAAATGATTTTAAATAGAAATCTTAGAATATGGAAGTCATGTATGGTTCTCCATACCGATATTTAGAATACATTTTTCTTCTGTTTTCATGTATTGTTATACAGTATGGCTTACTAGCTATTTTGTTTTTCAAATATTGAAGCTGAGTATCTCAAATATTTCAGAATTCCCAAATCCAATTTGATTCACTCATTTCTACAGTCAATTACCACCGAATTAATTATCATTGTCCAAAATGTCAACCATTTGGGGAGGTTTTTGTGGTAATTGGACGCCTCAGCATCAGTGTACAGGATTGGCCTGACAGAGGTGAACAAGGACGCACGGCACAGTAGTCTCTGTGCCCTAGAGCTTGTGCGTTGTCCGGGTCGTAAGGATAGGGGTTCCAGGGTTCCATTTGGACGATGTAACGTATAGCAGGGAACGCCGAGTGCTCAGAAGGCGAGCCGCGCTACCCCCCCCCCTATTTTTTGTGTACTGGCCTAGCTTGGAAACATCAAGCCACTTCTTTGTCTCCATCAAGTTCTAACTTATAAACTTATTAACAACAAACTCGATATCCACAGTTATAAACAAAAATTCATATCCACAATAACGTTTCAAATTTATGCCACACTAATTGTGGAAATTGCTTAAGCAGAGGTCTGGTAGAACGGCGTGCGTACCAGAGTAGTAGTGAGCGTCTTCTAAGCTGTCGTTTATTGTACTCGTAACTACAGTAACAACAACGGAGGGATGATGTTTTTGTCGGTTGACCTTACACGTTTACATCAAGGACACGCACATAGATCATGCCGAGAGCAGCGCACGAGTCTCACCCGATACAGACACGCCCACCAAGCATTAGTGGAATGGAATTCCACGCGTTAGTAAATGTTTTTAATTTCCCATAATATACTCGTTTATATCCATACTTAATGAAGACGCTGCATTAAAAGGAAAAAAGAAATGTTTATTAATAACAATAATTACAATGGGAAAAAATGTCGCATGTGACTACCTACAGATAGCTTTTACTCAACAGAAACATAATAATATAATAACATAATTAAGTTTTGGCAAACTTGGTGTTTCCATTAAGAGGCTAAGGAAATGCTGAGGTTGCTTGTGTTCTTAGGTGTGACGGTTTTAATATGAAAACCAGTTAGACGGGAAGAATACGCTCAAGTGTTGCCGCTTAGTCAGCGCTCAACATTTATTAGCGGAAGTACAGTAATTAAGTATTCGTATTTTCACTCGAGAACTGCTGACGCGTTCATCCGTTGAGTATACTACTGTAGGCCTATATTACGTACCTCTTACCTTACCCTCCTCCTCCTCCGCTAATATTGCATTTAATATTACCTCTTTTTAATGTCTATACTCTTGTATAGAGCATGCATCTACGATATTCTCTTCTTTGACAATTTTTTCTTCTTTTAACGGTGTTGCCATCTTCAGCTTCAATACTTGCCTATTCTCCTGATCCCCTACTAACAGACATCTTCTTTCAGGTGCCATTTTTTACATCGATTTTAATTTCATATACGTTTACTTCTTTTTCTAACAGATATCTACGTGCATGTAACTATAAAGTATTCAATTAGTGCAGTATTGTGCCTTTCTTAGATCTAGAAATATTTTCTCGTTTACGTTCGGAATATTTTCTCGTGTCTACTCGTTTTTCCGAATCTTTGTTTCCTAATTAAAGGTTAGTGAAGGGTATTAATTGAAAAAAAACGTCTTAATTTAGTCGAACCTCTCGAACTACATCAATATCTTCGTCATGAGATTGATATGCGTAAACACAGATAGCACGAAGGTGATAATAGTAAAACTCCCAGATAGTGATCATTCACAAATCTACGTTGTAAACAAAATGTAACCTTCACTGATTATTTTTCTCCGGGCTTGGTTAAGAATAGTAGTGTAGATAGCAGACACTTTCTTAATCCATACGCCTGTCTACACTTGAGGGTGTAAAGCACCGGTAGTTCATACAGAAGCCGGAATGAGTATGAAAAGAAAGTAACAATATTGGACGATCAGATATTAGGACCATTAATGTCTAAGGAGCACATTTAGTGACGATACGTAACTTCTAGCGCGGAATAGATTATGTTAAGATAATATTGGTAAGTGACTCGCCGAATCGACGTAATTACTAGTGACGTGGTATGTGTGGGTATCCTTTCTAAGGTGAGTTGAAAGTGTGTAGTGTATCGTGTGAGCTTATTTCACATTCACCGTGCGTGTGTTAACAGCGAACACGGAGAATCTTCCTTTCTCCGAAGGAATGTCTGAAGGCTTTCCACTTTTACCTTTACATATGAAGTACCTGACAGATGTATTATTTTACAGTTTTTTTTTTCTAAATAAATGTCTCATATACACCATGTATCGTATGCGGGGACGCGTGTTATGGTACCAACAAGTCGAAAATAAGCGGCGTATATTAATCACAAGTTGTAAAGGTATGCCGCACAGAACTGCCAACATGTAATTGATCACTCCTTCATGTAGAAAAACCTGCACTTTTCTACATCAATAATAAATAGGACATATCACAGGGTGGGTAACAAAATGTGGAAACAAGATACGTAAATTGTCGACATGTGGAAATAGTTTTTCCTATAATATTTGTAAATACCATAATAATTCCGTAACTCAATATAATTAACATATAAAAAGTAATATATTTAACAAAAACTGTGTAGCTTAGCGTCAAAATAAATTTTATAACAATTAAGATATTAATAAAAGATTTCATTAAATGCCAACTTAATATTTCGTTTTACGTATTACAAAAAGTAGATCTGATGTTTTTTAAATCACTGATGGTATAGTGCACGTATGAGTAAAAGGTTTGTACAATTAGGGCTAATATGAATGGTAAAGCAAGAACCATACGACAGCATTCTTCACAAAGCGTAGTTTCAAGATTCCTAAGATATCCTGAAAAATTCTCCACTGTTTTTGATGACAATATTAGACACGACACACGAACTAAGTGAACTAAGTTGGGTGCAGCTGGAACATTTCAGCATACGAAAACTAAAAGAAAAAAATCGGCAATTTACTGCCCGTTCAAAAGTCATACACGATCAGATTTTTTAACAAACGTGTACACACACGCGCGCATACACAAACGTAATCGGAAAACGACTTTTTTAATTTTTAAGGTCATAGATATCCGTGTATGATAAGCCATGAATAATTCTGACGTCGTCACAGTACTTTGGGCACTATTGTAAGGCACAATATTTCTAACGTAAGTTGACGTGTAATTCCGCGTGTTGTACATACGAGTGATGAAAATTCTAATGAAACTCCTGTTTACCATTTACGGCAGCAATTTTCAAACTGCAGGGCAAAGCCCGGGGGGGCTCCGATGTGTCAAAGATCGGGAAGTATCTTTGTTTTATGCGGTTGCAACTCGATTATAGGCTGTAGATAAATTACGCAGTGTTTGAATTCATATCAGTTCATTTGAATGGTAATCAGATTATGTTTTAAACTGGCGCTACGAATTTCAACATTTTGGTAACTATCACTGTCAAACATCGAGTATAATCAGGGATGCGACAAGATTCTACTTGCAAAGACGTCAACTTCTCGCGATAAGCTCATCGATGTCAAGAGTTCGCATTCAATTCTTGTGTGTGTATGTGTGGTCATTAAAGCATTATGTTCCTATTCCCTGAAATACTAAAATATAAAACAATCAGATGTAATACGAACACACAGATACAACAGCGTCACTGTTTGTTCTGTCCTGCATTACTGATATTAATGTAGTCAACATGAGTTAATACTGCCACGACAGCTATAACTACAGCAGAATTGTCGTCGACGCGACGGATCGGCACCATTGATTGAAGATGATAACCTTCTGTTGACGAATATTAATCGTGGCAACGCAGCAGCAACGTAGACTGAAAACTGTGATATCATCTTACAAACATTGTGATCTGATTGGCCCACAAAGATGTTGTCGGGAAATGCCGCGCAATTGAGACCACTTAATTACATCAAAGGTTTCCTACTGTCATGCTTATGGCCTAGGTAGTATCACAATATGTTACTGCGTACTCAGAGAAAATGTGCCTGAAGAAATTATGTTCCGATTTACATAATACAGCTACTTTCGTAGGTATTAAGTCATCATGGACTGTGGGCATAATGTGATTTTCGTACACAAACTGTGGCGGAAGTCTATCCTGTGCAGTATGAATGTAATTAGGATAGATCCTAAACCTCCAAGACAGTTTTAAAATGTGGCCGAGAGCTTTGAATTTTCTTATAGCGGTACCCCTAATCCGATCTCTACAGATAACCATATGCCTTGACACACTGCTGGAATTTATGGACAAGCGCGAAAATAAAAGTTGCAAATTTTTATACTTTCTCGGGTTTACAATCGTGAAAAAATCTTAGGTATGTCCGAAATGATCAAATTTTGTTAACGGTATTTTAAAATTTGATATGATTAAAGGTCAACTTGAAGTGATTCAAACTTTCCATAGAAACGCGTTGGCCTTCAGATATATATTGTTCGTAAGCTTGCAGCTACTTATTCTACTTTGTTCCGATAGTTGTAGGGCTCGTTATGCCTTACTTCGTTTTGTCTGTTAACTCAAGCTATTGTATTATCGCGCATCCGCCTTTATTCCCGCAACGTTTTAGTTTATAAATCTACACAACAGGTCTCTCTCTCTCTCTCTCTCTCTCTCTCTCTCTCTCTCTCTCTCTCTCTCTCTCTCTCTCTCTCTCCCCCCTCTCTCTCTGTCTCTCGTGTATGAACAGTGCCGTTTCTACTGCACACCGTTTTGGGGCATAACATGTACCAACTTCTAAGTTATGATCGAGAGTATTCGATAGTCTGAAATTATACTACATGTGTGTATGTTTTATTTAACGAAGTGTACAGTTAATTTTGTTGGTATATTTTTTTTTCTATGTCAGAGGCGTGTTTACGGGGGGGGGGCGAACGGGACCGGATCCCCCCCCCCCAGAGAGTCGAAAAAGTTGACGACGAATTTTGTTAACTTCTTGACTTAACAAGGCTGTTTTATTATTTTTCAACTGTGTACGCTAATATAGTAGTACGTCTTTTTTAAATACACCGCATTTGCGTATACGTTTGAAATATGAAGCATAGTACCCTATCAATTCAGTCATTACTATCTTGTAAACGACTTTTCAATAACGCATATTTTTGTTGTGTTATTACCGTTTACTTTAATGTGATTGATTTCAGATATCACACCTTTTTCAGTCACAAAGATAGTAATATTGATTACTCTTAACTTGTTTTTTCGTTTGTATGAAGCCGACTCGACCAGACTCCCCCCCCCCGACCAAATTCTATATACGCCACTGGTCTAAGTACAAGCTGTGACGAAACAAGTGTGTATGCTGTACAGTGAAAATGTGAATGTAAATCAGGTAGTCCAATTAAAATGTGGCTGTAGGCTTCGAAATGCGACTATATCTTATAGGCCCTATATCATGACTCATACATTACACACACGCTCGCGCGTACACACAGCTGCACACAAAACGTTGTGGGTTGAGGAATTTCTCTTAGCTAGAAGTTTTTAAAATTCCGTACAAAAGACTTCTGATTTTCCTTTCCTGTTAATTATCTACTATTAATATCAATACCATGAAAATGTTTAAATAATTTTGAGTCACGCTGGATAAATTATTTTTGTTTGAGAATAATTGCGATTTTGTTTATAGACACAGACGAACAATTTTGATTTTGTTATAGACACGTTTATATTACAGACGAACAAACCACTATATACATGGACTATGTTTCAATTGCTGTCGTCAGTACTTTAGCGATACCGTACGTTAGGATCCGGCACTGTCCATCCTTCTCGGCCCGACTGACTATAGCGTACTCTGTACAATTATGTTTCAATTGCTGCCGTCAGTACTTTAGCGATACCGTACGTTAGGATCCGGCACTGTCCCATCCTTCTCGGCCCGACTGACTATAGCGTACTCTGTACAAACGTATACGTGGCATAGCATTTACATATTACTTCTAAGCTCAAGGTTTAGCAGACATTTTTGCCTTTATGTTTGAAGTATATGCGGCGGAAAATCTAATGTTTTCTATGTTGTTGACGTACTGTTTACATAATGTAGTCCTTACTGACAGTTTTCTTATCGGGGATTGAACAGTTAATTGATATAACTAACAACTTGTATATGCCACGTAAATTAATAAATTATCGACATTACTTGCACAAGAAATATTATGTAACTGACTTTAAACGTGGGTCCCGTAGCAAGTCAACAACATTAAGCCGGAGTCAAACAGTTCCATATGCCGGTGATAGCTTCTGCACGGATACACGTAGAAGCAGTAATCTATTTGCATTAATAGTTTGCAAAGAAACGAAGTTTGGAGACATATTATTCATAAGTACTTTCCATTTCACTTTCAAAATTATTATTTAAAAAAGTAGAACTAAATAAATTAAAATATGTTAAATATAGACGTAACTTCTCTTTGAAATTACAATACATGGCACTGCATACAAAATCACTACGTTTGGTTTGGAACATTAATAATCCAGTTGGAGACAACTGTGAATATGGGTCCCGGCATAATAGATTATTAGACTCAGGTCCAACAGACGTTTGAGGTATCACTGTGTAAGTATTTGGCCAGATTAAGATGTTTGGTATATGCGTGTACGTGGCGAGAGCAGGAACATGGCCATCAATGGACTCCGCGCACGCCAGTCTGTGTGTCTGTTGAATATTAATTGGAAACACAAGCAATGAATGACATTGAATATGCAGTGAGGAAGTAAGCCACACATGCCCACCAGAATACATAAAGGACAGACATAGTATGGTGAGTTGCGAAAGATTCCCGCGACAACTCACATGTGCCTGCCCATTATTTCATTACGTTACGTTTTACATTCTGTTCAGTTTGAATTCCAAACGATTACCGGCAAGTCGTCCATCTTTTGTATTTATAGATTTTGGACAATGAAGCGACCGCTTAACGTTGTATTTAAAAAAAAAATAATACGTTTCCGTAAAATATAACAGTCATGAATAAGGGTACTGCTTTTAAATCTTATCCTTATCATTTTTACTGCTTATCACTTATCCTTTTAAATCTTTGTATAAATCACTTGGTGTGGAAGTGGAGAACAGAATCCCGTACTGGGATTGAAATAAATGCAGGTAGTATTTGATTGAACGCTTTATTGCACGCAGATGACCAAATCATTATGCAAGAAACATAAGGCAGTATACTGCTATCTATTTACAGACAAAACCAAATTTAAATATCTCTCGTCAAATAGCTTTCTGCCGCGTTTTTGCGAAGTGAACGTGATAAAGTTTAGTAAGTCGACATATGTGTGGCTTTACAGTATCACAGAACTTGCTAACCGAAGACGCTAGAAATTAAGCCTTCAGATACAAATATCGAAATTTTTGTGTGCAAGATCATGAGCTTTGTAGCAATTTAAATTCGGCGTTTGTATGCCGTTTACACAGCAACTTACATAACAAACATTGCCTCGTCATTGTACAAACATTCACAAACGTATGTAGCGACGGGGTCTGTATGTTTCTTCGTTAAGTAATCTGAAAATTTTGCTTGTAACTAAAATTATATTATTTATCAAGCCTCCTATTTGAAAATATTTTTATTATGAGTTTTTGCAGACTTTTGTTGCCTGTGTATTATATCGTTTTTGTTTAACGTTTTAACACAATTAAAAAAAAACATAAAACATAAATGAATTTAATTGTAGTCATTCACGACGTGATATAATCCAGTAACCGAACAAACCTTTGATCGTAGTGGAAAAATGGTAGGGCCTACTATACTATAATTTGACTATACTAGTAAACTGATTTGAAAGAACAACAGTACTAAGAACATTGGTCAATACTTGAATGAAATTATAAAATTAGCGATTGTTTAATACTAATAAATAATTATTTAATTAAATTATTTAATAATTGGTCAGCAAAAATGAAATTGTCAATAATGTTGGCGATAATATTGAAATAATATTGGTGATAATATTAAAACCAACAGTCAGGTCTTTAAATTTATAAGCTATAAGAATATCTTAAACGAAGGCCAAAGAGAAGTCAGTAAAACAAATGGCTTGTACGTGACAGCGATGTTTAAAGTAAGTTATTCACAGTAATCGACGCTTGAGTTCGAAACATACAAAATTGTTTTTCACCGCCTGCATTCGTGTCTCATGCAGACTTTGATACCTGCATTTACTTCATTAGCAATGCCTGTGTTTCTACTATATAAGTGTGCGTACACGTGTTAAAATATTTTCCGTTGTTCGTCAGAACGAAAACATTTTTGTAAAATAGAAACTTGTGTTACTTGTCACACGAACTTAAACATGTTCAAGTAATATATAATGATTGCTATACAACTGTGCGTCTCAGAGATAGAAATAGTTTAAGTTGTAGGCGAGGTGGGTCGGATGAAATGCTTGAAACCAGTCAACATACTTGTAGCTCCTTTACCGGTACAGTAGAGGCAGTGTTATCGGGGTCACAGGCATCAGTTCTCACTGCACCTTCTTCGCTCGTCATGTTTATAATACTATATTCTTCTGTCCGCTACATATCTCTTATGTTTTGTGATTGTAACTTCGTTAACAAGTACATATACTGTGAATCGGAGTACTGTAGATAAGACCAGTGGCACGAATAATCCACCACACGAGTCTAAAGGTTCTGAATTTTCTCTGAAGATATACAATAAAATAAAAATTACGTATAGTAGATGCGATGTATGGAGCTGAAAGATGGATAATAAATAAACATGTGTAATATATTACGTCTCGAGAGATGGGTTTCTGGGAGCGAAGCAATAAACTGTTCATAATCAAATCATGGAGTACCGGTGTGAGGCTGGCTCGTATATACAAGCGTATGAGGCGTGCGACATATTGAGCGAAATACGACGAAAACATGTACGGTATGTGACAAAGAGAATATGGTAAAATATAAAAGGGAAGTCAGATGCTCTGTAAAGCTTTCAAACGGCTACTGTTCGCATCTGTTGTACTTTATTTTTATTTTCTTGTATATCTCATGCAAAGAAAACTTCGCTGTTTTTAGATTTCAAAGGCAGACAGACCTACAACAGAACGTAAGAGGGAAGTGAATACAGGGAGTTATGGAAGATAGTCTTAAAGAAGAAGATCGGAATGACAAAGAAAATACAGAATGAAATGTAGGGAACTAAGTAAGATGTAACAAACTGGCACACTTGGTCGCACGATTTGGGTATTAATACTCATACAAAGAGTGTTATAGTATATTTGTGTGTATGTCAATTAGTATATTAGTATAAAACCTAGTCAATCTGCTCAGTGTACTATCCTTTGTTATTAAATAAATATTCTCAACACTTTTGTACATCATTATCACTATGCATAGCATTGTCTGCTCTCTGCTTGTCAGTCATTCTCTTATAATTTCTTTCGAGAGCTCATCTTATCCAGTTCATTATCTCACAAGACCTGACCAGGTCGACCATCTGTCTTGCAAAGAGTAGTCTTGGTATCTTGTTTTTTTTTTTAGTCTATAAAATAATAAACTTTCGAAACAAATTGCTTTCTTCTGCCCTTCCCAAGTGAACTTTCATTTTATTTTCTGAATTCTGTAAAGGCATCGTTTTGCCTAGTTTAATTACGTATCTGTAGAATTATTTTAGCTGTCTTTGTATTTCATAAACAGTCCTGTTCGTGTTGATATGGACTCAGAATTTTTGTATTATTCTGGTGATCACTGTCCGTGTTTGATTTTTGATCCATAAATGATGGAGGAGGCACACTTTAATTATATATTTTTTATAGTGCCTTTGTTGTTTCTTTCTAAAGATAGTAGACTCTAATGTTATTCGAGTGATAATTTCTTGATATTTAATATAAAAATTATGTACATACTGAAAATGGTACATTGATAATGCTGCCAAAATATAAAATGTGTATTATTGTTTGTCCTGATTTTCAAAAATGTTTTCTATTTGTTTCATCCGTGAGAGTGGAAGTTCTTGAATGTTTGGTTTGTCGTACATAGAGGTTGTCAGATTTCGGAAAGGTTTAGTCCCTCTTTTCGAATAGAAAGAGAATAGGAAAGAAGGGCGACAGAAGTGGTGTGAATCTGAATATCTCTAACGTGAGTAGAACCGGTCACCGTGTAGCATCCTCGAAATAATGTACCTATAATAATAATAATGGCTCCCATGTATACCACCGAATTAGCTTAGGAGAATAATGTACCTATACATGATCAGATTATCCAAAAATGTGTCTTAATTACTTTTTAAATTCTACACCACTTCTCGCCTAATTATAGCGGTATGAAGCTTAACAATACTGCAACTGTGCGGTTATTAACAGTACTCTTTGTAAGAATTCATAGAGCACGTTCTTCACTTTCTTTCACATTAAAATGCGTATCATAAATTCGGTGTTCTTTTAATATTATATAGTGATGCTTCTTCTGCCGTATTATTATCATGAAACTGTAAACACATTAAACCCTCTCCCTGTTTCCTCTTTTACACATTGTTTTTAAGTCTACTGATTGGTTTAATTGGGCACTACGCTTCCCTTTGGATCTGTCTCCGAATTATCTCTACAAGGTGGAATATGTATTGCGCCGTAGATCCATTACAACTTGTAATACTACTGCTTTCTCGGTCGATCTTATGTTTTTTTCTTCTAATCTGCGCTCCGTGGTAGTTTTAAGACACTTTGTAGCGTAGAATGTCTCAAAATAAAATATCTCCTCTCTTTTGTATGTCGTTCGATATAAGAGTACACCTTACTCTCCAGTATCGCCATACTCGTCCATACTGGTTATGCTAAACATTCATGGTAGCATTTTATTCCGTGACTGACGTTTACGATTCCCATGTATAAAGTTTAATGTTCCAGACGATAATCTGTACAAGTTAAAGTAATTTGTTCTGACGTGTTCAAAGTATGACGTTCTTATGGCATACCACTTTATCCTTTTGAATTTTACTTTTTATTTCTTCGCCATTATTTTTGTCCATTACAGTTTTCCTACCGAGGTATGCGCTTATGCAATGAGATCGTCGAGTTCAAATTAGCCGTACGTATTCGTTGTAAATACCAAAGACTGTAACATGTTATATTACATAAGATACAAAAGGAATAGAAAATATCAATTAAAATTGTATTTATTTCAAAAGAATTTTAGTAAGCTTCCATGATACACAATTTTCATCTTGACAGGTAATTTTTCGTAACGAATTTTTATGGAACCATAATGGTCGGAAAATTGTATTTCCTTAATGCCGCTACACGATACGTTCCATTCTTTTATAAGTGGTTACAAATGGATAAATTGCTTCTGAAAAGTAGGAACGAACTCGAATAGGCATCGATAACAGATAACATCTCCAAGGTTTACAGCGATGGTTAAGACCGTGACTAGAAGACGCAACATTATTGTTATGTAAACCCTCTATGTAGACAGAGAAGATTGCTATCAGCTGTATAGCAGATAGGCGTAGCGTGCAATCGCATACCTGTATCTGGTAGCAACTCTTTACTGTACAAGTTTCGTTTTAAGACCAAGGTACCGTACTACTTGTCGCTCTGTGTTTCTAAATTCGTTCACTCGCCTAAGTCTGAAGTATTTTATATTTTATGTTTATATTTACATTTTATATTTCCTCAGAATACTATGTACTTATCTCTTAGACATCAGTGGTGTATCTAGAATTTGGCGTAGGGGGTCCAGTCGAATCGGGTTCATACAAAACAAACACAAACTGTTAAGACTGATCAATATTGATGTATGTAAAGTGGCTGAAAAACGTATGATAACATCCTGATATCAATTCGATTAAAGTAAACGGTAATAACACAATACAAATATGCGTTACTGAAACACTGTTTAGAAAAGATACTTAATGACTGTATTGATTTTCTTATATTTCCTATTTTAAATGTATATGCAAATGGCGTGTAATAAACCTGTTTGTATATTTAAAAAAGAGTTACTAACTGAAAAAATAATAAAAGAACCTAGAATTTAAGAGATTAACAAAATTCGTAAATTTTTTTCGACCCTCTGGGGGGTCTGGTCCCGTTTGTCCCCCCCCCCCGTAAATACGCCCTTGTTAGACTTTAGGCCTAAAGAAGAGAGATATTTCTATGTTAAATAGTATCGATCGTTTTAAAATCATGTTGTAAATCGTTTTGAAATCAACCTTGATTTTCATCATGATTTAACTAGTTAAATACTAGTTTTACTCCTTACTATTATCTGTATACACTAAGTTGGCGTCTGGGCCGGCGACTACCTGGGGCTGGCCCGGGTAATCCCCTGGCATTCACAACCGCCCGCAGCTGTTTCAATAATGTGTCACCTACTAGCAACGCCACTCAGGCATTTAACTTTTTTAACTGACTCACAATTTCAAATTTTCTTGTACATATTTGAAAAGTTCGGAAAAAAATATGAAAAATGACACCAAACACGACATTAATAGGTTGGAAAACCAAATTACCGTTACAGCATGTTTATAAACAAATGTTCATTATTGGAGCCATTTAATGTAAACTTTATAAAGAAAATTCAAATAATATTTTACATACTGTAGCTATTTACATGGTTGAAAGATAAATGTTCAAATATATTTCTTTATGCCAAGGTATTTTTCATTAAGCGGAGAAGTTGTTTCCCTTAAGCGGCCATCGTGCACCGTGACTCTGCAAACAAAACGAAAACAATAGTGCCTTCCGTTTAACATTTGAAATGTATTATGGTAAAAATAAATTTTTATCAATGTGAAATTGTATGTATTTAAATATGAACCATACCTGCTTACTCCAGAGGTGACACTCCCAAATCGGAATCTTCGTCATTTTCCCAATCACTGTCATCTGAGTCACCAGGAGCCAAATTGATCACTAATTCCTGAACACTGATGGCATCCAGTCCTTCATTTGTCCAATCAGAATCAATTTCTTTTTTCACGTGTTCTGCGCATTTTCTCCAAGCGTCTGTAGAGAAAGAGTTTACTGCTTCCATTAACAAACATTGGACATCATTTAGTTTGAAGGTGGTGTTTCGTGGTAAAACATATTTCTTTAAGTTTGCCCAAACTAGTTCAATTGGGTTGTAGTTGCAGTGGTATGGTGGGAGTCTTATAATTTTGAAACCAAGCTCAGAGGCTTTCTTGTCTATTACGTAAGATGTCACCTGTGGCTTATGCAGCTTTACAAGGCTGTAGAGCTCTGGCCTGCGCATGTCTGTGCGTGTAGAAAACGTAATATTACGTGACTTTAGCCATTCTACCACTTCACTCTTCCTCGAGGCAGACGTTGGCGCTTTATTAGCTACCCAAGAGTGGTACGGGGCGTTGTCCATGACGATTGTTGATCTAGCTGGGATTGAAGGAAGAAGACTTCAAAAAACCAACCCTCAAACACCTCGGCATTCATTTCTTCATGATACTCTACGGTTTTTTTGGACTGAATATTAGAGGTGGCGATCTAATCCAGCCGTTGAAGCCCCCTGCATGGCATATTATTAATCTTTCGCCCTTTCCTAAAGGTGCACTTACTGAACACTTTATGCTGTCATCGGTCCATCCAGAATCTTTAGAGATGTTAGCATTCATCCATGTTTCATCCAAAAAAACAACATTTTTAATGTCAACTTCACGAATTTTCCTTAAAAATCGGCAACTGATGGTTTCTCCATTAGTATTTTTCTGTTATTTAATTCCTTCCATTTGAAGCCAATACTTTTTAAAACCTTTGCTAATGTCCTTATGCACCCGTTGAACAAATGTGCCGCACATAACGTAGTTTTAAGCTTTCGGAGGGTTGGTACTGAAATACACTTTTAAATAGGCCTTAATAAAAGTTCACGTTACTATTATACATACTACACTCGGCCTACGAGCATGTTAAAAGTAAGAGTTTATCAAGCTAATTTACCCAATGACAATATTAATATTTATAACATACTAATTATCAGCAACAGAATGTAACAATTACTTTAGTGTACCGACTCTTAAAAATTATCCCAGGGCGCCAGTAATAAATAAACACAATTTGACTGTTATTAATTAAGTTTTTAATAACTAATTTGTATTTACATATTACAAAATTTGTAGATCATTACCTTTAATAAGTTTGCTATAAAATTTGTTTGTGCTTATTTCTTGGCTATGAATTCTTTGACTAATTGAGTCACCAAATATGAGTTACTTACATTTAAATTTAATAGACAATAGTAAAATAAGTGTTCATTTTATTATTTACTTGCATGTTGAATCCACTCTGCGCCGCGATGTAATCAATTCTACACGTTCCAGGCAGGTCGCCGACGTTAATCGTTGAGCCCTTATCCTTGTTAGTTTTGCACTAATTTATACACTTGTTTCACAGGTATTAAACACCATTCACTTTGACAACTTAGTGATAACTACACATGTGCCGTATGCTAATACACTTGTTGAATACACAGTATATTCTTTTAAAAAGCTAAGTGCGTCTAACACCAGATTAATAACTGCTTATTGATCGACTGTCCCGCACCATGACGCTTCACCCATTTAAATCGCAATGTATTTCGATTTAACGATTGATGCTGTGTTAAGTAAAACTTGGATATGTTACCCGATTTTAACTTATCTTCTCTAATTTCTCTGCACGTTATTCTTGTAAACGATTATTAAATGTTTAGAATATGTAGCTTTCACAATATTTAATATCGCGTTACCGTGACTGACTTATGTGGCGATTGAAATATACTTAATCAAATTACTGAGAAATTATTATTGCAACTAATACGAGTCTAATATCTGTAATCTCTCCGTTTACTACCCTAACTTCTTACACTCCGTATTTTTATATTTCGCTAAAACTACCCACACTCAATATCGACAAACTACACGCCTATTGGTCTGACTTACCGCTAAATTCAAAACTACCCAATCTGTTTAACGGAACAGCCCGCGCAAAAAATGACGCTATCCGCTATTCGTCCACAAAATGCGCGTGAACACGTGGTATGAAACTTCGCGTCACCTTCCATTTCACACATACGCTCTCTTTTGTTAGGTGCACTTAACTTTTACAACCTTAGTAAATGTTTCTTACATCCTAGCAAACAATACAGTTTTATGACGGTCCGACCCGTCCGTGACAAAATATAAATTCTTAGCCGACTTACTGGCGTCAACGCAAGGTCGTCTTTTGAATAGCTATCGCTCTTTACTACATATTTTAATGTTTTCTTACTTCTAAAGAAAACCACCGCTTTCTATAAATTTACATTTCTCCCTGGGTACCATATGACTTTGTCCCCGTAAAATTGTTAAGAATACAATTTTCCGTGATATCGTCCCCCGATAGAATCATATCAAAATTTTAATAAAATTTGGGATTGATTCTATCGATGCGTCCCTAATCCCCTGCTAAAATTTTATATTACTAACAATAATTTGTTTAACCCTTGCTATAACCTAGATTTGTTTGTACATCACATTATATTAATTACTCTTAATTTATTTAACATAACATGGTAATATTAGTTAGTTTACGATCTGTTGTTATACCCTAAGTGTCAACGGCATTTCAAGGTTTGTTTACATACAGACTCTCCGTCCCACCCTTGACAAACTGGTCAAACAACTACTTTTAAAATATTTTGCTTTACTCTCCCTTTCATCTCAACACATGTTACAATGACATTTTGCCCTTACATCTGTTTACGTTCTACTTCCCTTAACTTACTCTTACAATGTAGTACATTCATAATAACTACGCTAATATCTTTTGGAATCCTTATACAATTTAATAATTAACAATGATTATCTTATTTATTACACCAGTATTCGAATCTTACAATTATTACATATGTAGACGTTGTGTGCTATTACAATCTGTTTAGTATCTATGTAGTATCAGTGTTCATGTGTGTAGTAATGGGTCCTTGCTCATAATACGGTTTTAATTGTCGTATATTAAAATTTCCTCTGATACATCCTGGTCGTCGTGCGTCTTCTAGCTGGTAGGTTGCTGTTCCGAGTTCCTTTGTTATTTTATATGGTCCTTCAAATAAATTGCAAAATTTCCCTATTATCTTCTTGTTAATATCTGAGATTGGATACGCGCGTAGCAACACCTTATCTCCTATTTGGAATTTTGAAATCTGATGAGCAGCGTTGATTCGATTTGTCCTTTTTCTCCCTTTTCTTTTATGCGTAAGTAAATATTATGATAATTAATTGGTTGGCTTGTCGGCATCATTTCCTTGTCAAGATATTTGGTCCAGTCCCGCTCCGGTTTTCTTCCCCACTGTGCCTCGTACGGGGTGGTTTCAATTGTCTCATGGTATGTTTGATTTATACATGCTTCAACTAGATTAAGAAATTGTGCCCACTTTGTGTGTCTTTCGGATGTCAATGCCCTAAACATGTTGCCTAATTGTCGATTGATCCTTTCGGCCAAATTAGTGCACGGATTGCGAACAGCGGTATATTTTGGTTTAATACCCATCTCCGTCAATGCTGTGAACCATCGTTGACTGGTGAACTGTGTACCGTTGTCAGTCAGTACTGCTGATGGACTTCCCATTTCTTCACAATACAATTTAATTTTATTTATAGTGGCGGTCGTGGTGGCTTGCCTTAATTTATATAATTTTACATATTTGGTGAAGTTGTCAATCACAGTGAGTATGTACCTGACCTTGCCCGTGGATACCGGTAATGGTCCATAGTAGTCAATACTAACTAGTTCACTCTTGTTTTGGGGTATGACAGGCTGCGTTTCGCCTACCATTCGTTTAAAATGGTCCTTGCTTTTCTGACATATTTGACAAGTTTTCGTAATTAATTTGGTAATCTTATTAACTGAGTTCCCCGTGAAATTTTCTTTGAACAGTTGATATGTACGACGATTTCCCACATGACTGTATGCCTGATGTAGTTCAGCAATCATATTGTGGCAAAGTTCATTGGTCAACATAAGTTTCCATATCCCTTTTTCGCTTCGGTATAATTTGTCATTGTGCCAACTGTATTTTTGGGCAAGTTTATGTTGTTTATTGGCTCGTATTACGTCGATAATTTGCTTCAATTTCATGTCGGCTAGTTGATAACTTCTTATATTCTTGAGCTGCTCCTTAGCCTCCTTACTGATGCGGATGTTGATAAGATTGATCTCTAACTCCTCGGTTCGATCGATTGGTTGTTCCTCGTCCATGTCTTCAGGATGCCTGCTCAGGATGTCCGCCACGATGTTATCTGGCCCTTTGCAGTGAATGATGTCGAAATCATACTCCTGTATAGCGAGAATCCATCGCGTTATGCGGGAATTATTTAGGTGGCACTTTTTTATGAATATTAACGCCTTGTTGTCAGTAATGATTGTAAAAGGCTTACCCAGTACGTAGGTCCTAAATTTTTGCAAACAGTATACAACACTCAGTAGCTCTAATTCTGTGGTGAAGTAATTACGCTCAGCTCCCCGTACCACGCGGCTTGTGTATGCGACTACTCCAATGTCGTTATTCTCGTCTAGCTGGTAAAGCTGGCCTCCTAGCGCATAACGACTCGCATCCGTCTGTAGGTAGAAACGCTTGTTGGGGTCAGGATGCTTAAGAACCACTGATTCGATGAATAATTCCTTGACTCTCTCAAAATGCTGATCCATTTCCTTTGTCCATTTAAACGTGGTATTCTTTTTTAATAAGTTTAACAACGGTTGCGTCGCTTCGGCGTATTTATTGGTGAATCGGTTGTAAAAATTGGTTAAGCCCAGAAATCCTTTAAGTTGTTTTTGATTCTTTGGCTTCCGAAATTCCTGAATGGCTCTAATCTTATCTGGTGCGGCGGTAATACCCTCTGTTGTTAAGCGATATCCCAGGTAATCAATCTCTTTACGAAACAGCTGCGATTTTTTAAAGTTGACAGTTAAATTAGCTTGTTTGATGTCACGTAATAATAATTTTAAGTGCCGTAGGTGCTCTTCCACGCTATCCGAGATACATAAGCAGTCATCTACATATAAGATCGTAAATGCCTTCACTTCTTCCGACAATACTCGGTCCAAACCACGTGTTAAACTTGCTAGGCTAGTCTTCAATCCGAACGGCGTCACTGTGTACCGATAGCACTTGCCTTCGTACAAAAACCCAGTAAAATCTCTACATTCCTGATGCAATGGGATTTGCCAAAATGAGCTACGGAGGTCAATTGTGGACATGACTTTAATGTTACCACATGTTGCCAGTATCTCGTTAATTGGAATGGCTCCCTCATGGTCTGGAACTGTTACTGAATTCAGCTTACGGGCGTCCAAACATAATCTAACCGTCTGGTCTTTCTTTACGACAGTAACCATAGGGTTGACGTATGGACTCTGGGCCCTTTCAATAACACCATGCGCCTCCATTTTCTGGATTTCTGCCTTCACTGCTTCCTTGTATCTCATCGGAATCGGCCAACCTTTCTGACAGTAGGGTGTCCGATCGGTGACTTCGAATTTATGTTGATACGAGTTAATCCTACCTGGCGTATCCCGGAATACCATTTTATTATCCATCAAAATATGCTTTAGCTCGCTCCGTTCAGCTTCGGTTATGTCTGTGATAGTTTGTACCTTCTGTCCAATCAATTCTTCGATCTCTTCATCGGCAGATGCGAGTTCTACTCGTAGTATCTCCGCTGTAGTTCCTTCCTGGTTTTGGTCTCCCTGAATGATTAATCGTTTGTTGTTCAGGTCGATCACACACCCATTTCTTCCAATAACCCTATGCCTAAGACACAATCTTTTATCAATTCTGGGACAACTACGAAGACACTATCGACTCTTAAACTTTCGATTTGGACAGTTAATAGGATTTGTTGTGTAACCCTTTTTGACTTATTGCCGGTTGCACCCTTAATTACGGTATTCGACAATTTTAACATTTCTAGATCACCCAATTCCTTTTTATTGTCTTTAAACCACTGTTCTGAGACAGCGTTTAATTGGCTCCCGGTGTCCAATAAGGCGCATGTAGACACACCGTTCAACGAGACACTTACTTCCGGACATTTATTAACTTTACATATTATGTTGACATCATCATCATCCATTAAATCATCTCTTAAATCTAGAAAAGTAGTGTTAATATATTTACTAATATTACTTAAGTCTACTTCATATTTACAGAACTTAGCTAGTTTTTTGGCATAACGGTATTAACTTTGTTACCGTTCGCACCGCTGGTCGATGGAATAGGTTCGTTCTCATTTTTAAACTTGTTTGTTCGTTTGGGGTAGTGTGAAGTGACTGGCCTACTTTCACTTTCATTTGCGCGCCCGTGCTCAGCTGGTCGCTCTCTCTCCTCTTCACCCCTCGTCCATGATTTACGATCTCGCCGTCCGTCATAGTACCCTCGGCTCGCCTCTCTGGTGTCACTTCTCAGGCTCATAAATTCTAACAAGACCTGCTCGAATTCATTGATTGTCACTACACCACGAGTAATTATCGCAACTCTTATTTCATGCGGATAATGTTTAGTAATTTTTCTAATTAAATACTTATCAGGTATTGGCGGAATTAATTGACGATTTTCTAACAGTTTACGCTCTAAGTATTGGATCATGTTCATCCCATTCTCGGCGTGATACCTTCCGAATTCCAGTTCATTGCGTACTCTCTCTTGGATGACGTCATTCCAATATTTACTTATAAATGCGTCAGTGAAGTCCACAAAATTGTTAATGTTATCTTTTACTAACCTCCACCACACTGCTGCCTCTCCTTCAAGGTGTCTTGCTATCCACTTGATGTTTCCAGCATCTTGATAATGTTCTCTGAATATTTCATTCAATTCTTTAATAAATTCCATCGGGAAATCACCCGTGCCATTATATTTTATGTCCTTCACCTGTTCGTTTGTCATGCTCCGATTACATGGTGTATTGCTTATTGACGCTAGTTTAGTTCGTACTTCCTGTTGTATTTGTTGTAATTTAAGGTGTGTCTCGTCAGACTTGCTGTTGATTTTAGTTTCCAACTCTTTCAGTTTTTCGACCTTTAATTCATTTATAGCTGCCGTGTTATCTGCACATCTTTGATTGTTTACACTTACTGTTTCAATAATTATTTCAAAATTATTATTGTATTTTTCGTCAAGTTCTTTAATTTGTTGTTTTGTATTGGCACTAATTTCGGTACTAATCTTATCACAATTTTCTTCGATCTTATTATCAATATCTACTCTAAACTCCTGGAGAACTTTTTGGTTATTTGCTCTTTCTTGATTGAGTTGCGTGAATACTTCGTTCTTAGTTCCATATTTTGTTTGTGCATCTGCTCTGATAATTGTTGCATTTGTTGTTTGTGTTGTGTCGCTTGTTGTGTTAGCTGTTGTGTTGTTTTTTCCGCCAGTTCTTTTATTTGTTCTTTTGTTTCTTTCGATTGTTGTTCAAGTCGTTGTGTTTGTTGTAATAGTTGTTCTTTTGTTTCTTTCGATTGTTGTTCAATTCGTTGTGTTTGTTGTACTAGTTGTTGGAGTATTGTACATATATCGGTGTCTTTGTTTTTCTCTGGTAATGTCTGATATACTGGTCTCTCTCTAACCTCTACTAGTGTTTCTTGTGTAATATGTTGTGTTTCTGCATTTTCTTCGTTCAGTCCCCGCGTCCTTGACTCTTCATTCCCCATTGAAATGTGTGCGATCGTCTGCGAATCTCCTATCTGATTGTTTATATCGAAGTCCATTTCGTTACCGTGGTATGTTGTTTCTGTATTCATGTTATTGTTTTCTCCGTGCGTGTTGTTCTGTGTGTTAATGTTTTTCCTACTCTTACTCCGCGTAATCATACAACTATATCTTATATTATCGTTATTCTTAATTCTATTTTATTTTTATTTTACTATTCTATTAGTGACTCAATAGTCCCACGTTCCGGGCGACAGAATGTAATACACTTTTAAATAGGCCTTAATAAAAGTTCACGTTACTATTATACATACTACACTCGGCCTACGAGCATGTGAAAAGTAAGAGTTTATCAAGCTAATTTACCCAATGACAATATTAATATTTATAACATACTAATTATCAGCAACAGAATGTAACAATTACTTTAGTGTACCGACTCTTAAAAATTATCCCAGGGCGCCAGTAATAAATAAACACAATTTGACTGTTATTAATTAAGTTTTTAATAACTAATTTGTATTTACATATTACAAAATTTGTAGATCATTACCTTTAATAAGTTTGCTATAAAATTTGTTTGTGCTTATTTCTTGGCTATGAATTCTTTGACTAATTGAGTCACCAAATATGAGTTACTTACATTTAAATTTAATAGACAATAGTAAAATAAGTGTTTATTGATCGACTGTCCCGCACCATGACGCTTCACCCATTTAAATCGCAATGTATTTCGATTTAACGATTGATGCTGTGTTAAGTAAAACTTGGATATGTTACCCGATTTTAACTTATCTTCTCTAATTTCTCTGCACGTTATTCTTGTAAACGATTATTAAATGTTTAGAATATGTAGCTTTCACAATATTTAATATCGCGTTACCTTGATTGACTTATGTGGCGATTGAAATATACTTAATCAAATTACTGAGAAATTATTATTGCAACTAATACGAGTCTAATATCTGTAATCTCTCCGTTGACTACCCTAACTTCTTACACTCCGTATTTTTATATTTCGCTAAAACTACCCACACTCAATATCGACAAACTACACGCCTATTGGTCTGACTTACCGCTAAATTCAAAACTACCCAATCTGTTTAACGGAACAGCCCGCGCAAAAAATGACGCTATCCGCTATTCGTCCACAAAATGCGCGTGAACACGTGGTATGAAACTTCGCGTCACCTTCCATTTCACACATACGCTCTCTTTTGTTAGGTGCACTTAACTTTTACAACCTTAGTAAATGTTTCTTACATCCTAGCAAACAATACAGTTTTATGACGGTCCGACCCGTCCGTGACAAAATATAAATTCTTAGCCGACTTACTGGCGTCAACGCAAGGTCGTCTTTTGAATAGCTATCGCTCTTTACTACATATTTTAATGTTTTCTTACTTCTAAAGAAAACCACCGCTTTCTATAATTTTACATTTCTCCCTGGGTACCATATGACTTTGTCCCCGTAAAATTGTTAAGAATACAATTTTCCGTGATATCACTTCTCGGCGTCTGTAATAGCCAATAACATGATTACAAATAGCATTTTTGTCGAAATCATCGAGCCCTGAAACTGATTTAAATGGTTTTTTCCTTCTTGTAGTGTGAAGTTTTGTAACAGAAGGGCCAGGATTTGGTTCGGTGACAGTGGCGTCACTACTTACTGATGCGGCTCCGTTTCCATGAAGTGATGGGTATAGATCATCTTCAAAGCCCAGATGTCCCTCATTTTGACTTGCTCCATCTGCCAAAGCCTGTTTCAATTGTAATTTTATCCGGCACAGAGTTCTTGGTGAAACTTGACATGCTGCGGCCACTCTTTCAGATACTTTATTGACATCTAGTAAAGGTCCTTTATTCTCCCGGTCCCGCTCGATGTACTGTAAAACTGATGCTATAATAGTTCTTGCCTGAGAGTTGTATGGCGTCCCACGTTTATTTTTTGATGGTGGCATAGTCGCAAATGGACTTCAATAAATTGAAATTTTACTTATAAATAAATGTTAATAAATTTAAAAAAACACTACTCACTTAACGGCACATAAACACACAAACGCATATCGAAAGCTGAAACATATTATATTTACACTTACTAAACAAATAATTTAGACTTAGACATAAAATACTTTAGATTACTGTACAACTAATAACACTACGCATATTATAATAGATTCGACGTTACACCGGCTAACACTCACTTCAGACTGAACAACTTTCCTTGCGCATAGAACAAACTATACGTTGTGAATCACACTTCCCGGAACAAAACATTAGCCAGACTGTAGACTGTTGCGTTAAATGAACATTTGTTTACAAACATGCTGTAACGGTAATTTGGTTTTCCAACCTATTAATGTCGTGTTTGGTGTCATTTTTCATATTTTTTTCCGAACTTTTCAAATATGTACAAAAAAATTTGAAATTGTGAGTCAGTTAAAAAAGTTAAATGCCTGAGTGGCGTTGCTAATAATGTTTCAAACATTATTGAAACAGCTGCGGGCGGTTGTGAACGCCAGGGGATTACCCGGGTCAGCCCCAGGTAGTCGCCGGCCCAGACGCCAACTTAGTGTATACAGAAAATACAGTAGATCGAAATTGTTTTAAATATTTTGGAATAATTAGGTCACAAGTTGTGTTCTGATGGAATGTTATAGAACAAATAGAAATTATTTGCAGATGAGGAATAAAGGTAACCTAGGTTTTATGAACACTTTCTGAACTATAATAAACTTTTAAATCGCCTAATGTGTAGAAATTAGACTTAAAACCAATAATTATGAAAAAAGTGGCTAGATAAATCATATTGTGTGACTAAAGGAGCGTTATAAGTAGAAAAATATACGAAAATGTAAAGCGTTTTAGTGCATTGTTATTCACGCATATGAAGAAGATACATTTCCAGAACGAGACAGAATAGACACCGATAGACAAGAAAACCTCACTTTAGCTTGACCCTTCACAGAGTACAGACGCGATCCGCGCGTGAGTCAGATTGGTAATATTTTTAAAGACAAATCGTTAAACATAACAGCGAATAGTGAGTGAGGGACTTCACTAGTTATCAGTTCGTTAATTATCAAGCAAAGTACAACAAGATGTAAGAACGAACAAAAAAATAGGATAATAGTAAGTGATAAGTATTAAACTCACCTGCCAGGTAATAATTATATATTAATTATTCAATGGAACATAACCTTCTTCAATTTCACAAGTAAACGTAACGTTTACTTAAGCTTACTTATAGATTAATCAACACTGAGGATTACCAAAGACATTAATTACTTGAAGAAGGAATACATTCACTAGCACGGTAATATAACATGTAAAAACATTATTTAATTGTAAAATAAATAGAAACAACTCTTAATACTTGTTAGGGAAAAAACAACAAAAACACTTAACATCTGGGAACGTAGATGATAAAGTAATTATTTTTTTTAGAAAAAATTTGTATACAAAATAAGATATTCGGTAATAAAATAAAATTGTTATATAAAGTCTATAATTTGTTATATACTGCAACCCTGAGATACAAAAGTCATTATTTAATGCTTCAATATAGATACATTTAAATAATTGTATCTATCTCAATTCTTCCACAGTACATTGTAGACCCAAACGATCGCTGCAGTTTTCTGTCCCCGCGGTTTACGAGTACAAAGCGCTGCTTCCGGACTCTCTAAGCAAATTTCTGCGGATGACGATCACCACAGATAAATCCGAGGCGATTTACTTCACGCGTAAATCCACTTCTTGATACCAGGCCCTTTCCTTAGGAGGGAGGACATTTGCTTAGAGTATTTAGCCGTTCGACTTGACCGGCAACTTTGCTTCAACGGCCACGTGACTGAACCCCTTGACAAGGTCCGCGGTGTCCGAGCCAAACTGTTTCCCTTTCTTTCGTGCCCCAGCCGCCTGGCTCTGCGCACAAAAGTCACCATCTACTTCTTGTTTCTTTTGTCAGTACTAACCTATGCGGCTCCCGCATGATGGTCACTTCAGTCAACCACCAACAAGAGTAGGTTGAAACGTTTCCAATCTACAACACTCTGTTCCTTTTCGGGAGCTCATTCGTTCGTCAGAAATGACTTGATTCGTGGAGGTCTTCGATTTCTCACTCCTGTCTTTTGTCACTCCTGCCTGTCTTTTTCCAGTCGGTGGCTGTAAGTTTCTTTGCTCGACATCTGTCTTCTCTTTCCTAAGGACCATCATCGCCTCAGAACCACTACCCAGATCCAGGTCAAAAGTCCTCAGGCGATTCTTAATGAGCCGGTACAAAGAAACCCTCAGGCTTAACTTCTGTTATCCCCCTTAACAGTTTACGAAGGTGTGAATTGCACGCCTGATATCTGTCTACCTGTGGCTGCCTTGGGTTATCACCGTACTTGGAAGAGAGACGTCGGTAGACCGAGAAGAATATGGGTTCCGGAACAGGTCTAAGGACTAGTCCTTGGAGTGATGATGATGATGATGATGATGATGATGATGACGATACCTTACCTTCCTTCACCCCGTTTCCCTAACTCTCCTTAAGGACCCCTCCTAGCATGCTGAACACGTGCTTGTCGCTGGTACCGACACCACCAGCAGAGGGCTCTCTGCCTCTCGGAGAGGGACTGACTCCTTAAGGCATCTGTCTTCCGTGTTTGAGACTGGTGACATATGTCTCCTGGATCAACACAGTCGCTATGCCACGACATAAAGCGTTCTCCTCCCGCTATTTATCAAAAAATCGCTTCATACTTTCCAGTTTTATAAACCAGTTGAAGAACCAGCCCAGAAGCAGCCATTGGGCTCGACACAGTTGCTGTAAAGAAGCCACAAGTGCAGAGTTGTATTGTTGCAGTATATTATATTACATCTCTAAAATATATACTAAACGTCTCAATTAACAAGACGTGCAACTACTATAATACAATGGAATGAAATATAATATAATATTTCAAAATGGTGACACATAATTATTTGTATAAGGAAAAAATGAGGCTTACATAAGGAAAACTCTTATATGCAATGCTACCTAATACTTTACAATAACATCTTGGCTGTTGTGTTTACAGGACAAAGTATCCGATAATAGCCTACATATGTGTGTGTTGGACGTAGCAACGCTCTGCCATTGGAAGAGATTACTATCGGCAAATTGGAAGTCAAATCAAATCTCGCTCAACTGAACGAACAAGAGGTTTTGTTTGAAATATAATCAAGTGGATTCTGAGCAGGAAGGACGCGAGAGCAGATTGAACTTTGAGTTTGTATGTATGTAGGTGTACGTATTACAGTCGATAATTTAGTTCGGGTTAGGTTCGTATGAGAATAAATTTTTAGAGATTCCAAGATGTTATTTGTAATACACTCCAATCTCGGATCAATAACGTATGAGAGGTTTCACTAAATAATAAAATAATAGTAAGAATATATTATATATATACATAATACGTATACACTAATTATACACAATAATAAAAATACACTAATTATGTATCATACTACCTGTATTATTGTAAGAAGTCTGAAGTCATAAACATAATTACCTACTGCTTTTTACGTCATGTATTCTAGGCTTTTTTTGTTTTTGTTTTTGTTTGTTTTTTAACGAGGAGCGGAATGCATTTACGCAGGAAGTGTGTGACTGCCATCTCAAGTGGACTCTACCTACTAAAACCCATCCTCCCTTGATTGAGCACTAGTCAAGGGCCGTGCTCAATTCACACTACACTTCAGACTAGGCCAATTTGCTGAGCTCAGTGGAGTGGAGATGTCATTCTTATATCCGCAATCAGAGACGCTCTTCTCGTGGCCCACCAATCAGAGTTGAAGAAGGTGGAGTTCTCAGCATTATGCTCTACACCCGAGCAGTACAGGAAGTCTGCAGGCAAGGCTTTACTTGTTTTACGGATGTAGGGTCGGATGTATGCATGACCGCTCAGAAGCTGCGTCAGGTAGAAACCGATCTTCCCTTAATCCACGGCCTTCCATGTTTGATTTGAATCACGGCTCAGCGCCCTCTCAAGATTTCACATTTCAAGATCGATAGGCACCACTCCAGCGATCGCCACAACAGCTGGTACAGTGGCGGTGCGGTAAACTCCCCTCCTATTCACCAGGGCCAGCTTCTTTCAGTATATACCCTTGTTCAGGCATCAGCTCACACTTCTGCGCTGTACAAGAGGACTGACTGGACCGCCGTCATCAGCAGGCGACGCGTGCAGAGACTGAGCTCATACATAGTAGACATCAATCCCCTTGCTTTATCAGCGTTATCCGCCGTATGCCGTATCTAATGGAATCCATCTTCGTATCAGATAACACTCCGAGGTATTTAGTCACAGTCACGTCCCAGATAGTCTTGTACAAGTAGGTATTTAGTAAATTATGCAATGAAAAAGATGTCAGCAGAGTTTGGGTTAGGAATTCACGTCTCTTTGATTAAATTAAATTCTCTAGTTCTTAAATTAAATTTAATTTAATTTAATTTAATGCAGAAGAAATCTAGTTCTTGCTTCTTGCTTTACTTCCAAGTATCATTGTAGAATTCTTTAATCACATAAACTTACTACATTCTGGGTCTATTTTCAGACAAAAAAAAATCTTTTGCCCTGTCTGAATTTGATAAAATATATCGTGTGTTATTATTACTTAAATATCGTCTTTTTAATATTGTCGATATTTTACTCTCCTTTAGAGTACTTGTCAACATTTGGCTTTAAAACCTGGTCCTCAGAATCTGACTCCAACAACGACATGGTCAAAGAAAGATTTTGAGAAAATTTCTGAGGGAAATTTTACCGTGACATGGAAACGCAGACATGGAAGTCACCAGATGTGCTCCAAATTCGGTGAGTTTTGGAATTACAAAACAAAGTTTCACGGAATTACAAAATAAAGTACTAATGATTCCGATAGCACTTGTTACTGAGGACAACATTGTGGCCGAAGAAATAAAACAAAAGATATCAGCTGAAAACAGATGTTACTTCTCCCCACAAGGAATATTTAAGTGTAAAAACATAAGCAGAGCAACCAAGATTCGTCTGTACAAAACGGGTGAGAACTCCGGCATGCTTGGACCTGCCTCCATGAAGCAGGAGCTTTGGATCCTTGAACGCCAAGTAGGCCAATTTTGGTAAGCAGATCTGGCGTTTCGGGAAACCATGAAAGGCGCTGGTTGCTTTAGACAGCAGGACGGTGGCCATGTAAGTCGGAATTCGCTAAGGAGTGTGTAACAAGTCACGTGCCTAAGCAACTAGCCTGGAAAATGAATGGCGCTGTAGCGCCGTGCCTATACTCGGTCGTCGGCGGCACAGATCCTGGGCCTCTCGCGGGGTCGCGGGGGGCCCCGACGAGTAGGAATGCTCTGCGGTGTGCGCAGAAGGTTCCGGGCGCACACCCACTGAAGCCGTCGCCGGCGCAGATCTTGGTGGTAGTAGAAATGACTCTAGCGAACCCCTGGAGTACTGACGTAGAGAAGGGTGCCGAGTTCTTAAGCCAGTGGTCATGTATGGGTCCGAAATTTGGACAATGCCAGTGACAGAGGAAGAGTGATTGCACAGGTGGGAAATAAAAGTCCTCAGAAGAATATTTTGGTGTAGTGAACGTCTAAGGAACAAGGAGAAAAAGGACGAATGCATAAATCCAGCAAATCTATGAAAAACCACCTATCGTCACTGGCATAAAGGAAAGTAGAATCCGGTGAACAGGGCGCGTCCAGTAAATGTTAGAGACATCCACATTGAAGAAAATGTTTACAGGGGACCTGGTGAAGCAAATAGGAGGGTAGGCCTAGAAAACGATGCTTGGATGATCTTAAGGACGACCTGCGCAGGTTCGGTGGAAGAAGTTGGAGACTGAGAGGAGAGGATCGAGACGATTGGAGGCGAATTGTCCAGGAGGCCAAGGTTCTCCAAGAGCTGTAGCGCCAGTTAAGAAGAAGAATTATTCCGATAAGACGAAGCGCTAACATAGCAAATGTGTTATTAAATTTAATAAACTCAGAGGGCAAAACAGAACTATTGGGTAATTTTTGTTGTTGATTTTGGTTATTTTTTTGCATGGAGAAAGATTTTTTTTTCTACACTGCAATTACGTTTGTTAAACTAAGTAATTTTTGCACAAAATGTAAACATGATGAATCATATTTTCCTTAACAGCGTACAAATAGAAATTAATTCTATATACAAATTGATATTCTGAATCCAAGTCTTACATTACGTCAGATTATAAAATTAATAATATTAGTAATAATAAAATTATCATGGCTAAGGAAAACAATATTTTTGAAGTTAGCTGTTTCTATTAGGAAATTTAATTAATTAAAAACTTAAATTCTAGTAAGGAACTACATATCTTTTTTATTGCTTACAATTTGTTTACAGACGTGAACGAAAAGTTCAAGGTGTAAACGTTTTGTATTTACGGTCTTTAACACAGTGCAAAAGTTTTTATATTGGTTTATTGAAAGAGGCTGGGTTCCAACTTAACTTGACAACAGCATGCGCCTAATGCCTATGTCTAACCCAACGATAGTGGAATAGTGTAATTGGAAAAAACACAAAGCACAAACAAATTCTTAGATAAGGTACGGGCTACAGACCTCTGTCCCAAAATCGTGACTTTGGTTAAGTTGTTCTGTTAATGAAATTTGAGTGTAAACCGTCCGGCTGATTTTTAATGTGAAGAATTCGAGTATGATATTTTTCCCAGGACAAAATACATGGCAGTAGGTGGCCTTTATTAAGACCTGATATTGGAGGAAGACATATGGAAGATTTAATATACAAAGGAATACAAGTAAGTTATTTAGGGGGTGAAAATGACGGTCAGTGGGAAGCAAGACAAAGAAATACAATCCAGAATTATTTTGGTAAAAGTGGCTATATCCTTAAACAGAATCCTGTAGGATAAGCCAATTACAGCAGAAACTAAAACCACAATATTTAAAACTATTGTTAGAAGTACCATGACTTACGTCTCACAAGTTTCGACTGCTTATAAACACACAATAACAAAAGTAATGACAGCAGAGATATTCGGCAGAGATGTTTGGAATCGTTCGGCAAGAGTGTCCAAACGTGATAAAATTAGAAATAAACTCATTAAGGACAGAATGAATGTGAAAAATTCAATTGTTGATTTTATCTAAACAAAAAAATTACAATCGTATAGACGCAAGAAAGGAATGACACAGGAAAGATTGCCAAGGAGAGTTATGGAATGGAACCCACCAGGAAGAAAGAAAAGAGGAAGAACAATTGTCACCTGGATAGAAGAAATTTAGAGAATACCGCTATATTCACTATATTGAGAGAACGAAAGATTGAATATCTTTGGATGGACAAGCAGTAGTGGAAAATGAGAATTCAATCACTTCTGTAATCTATGGTTCCGGAAAATGTGTAAACATTGTACAAGTGGAGTAATAATAATATTTTCCCCAGGACAAGGAACCAGCCTGTCGCCAGGAAAGTCTAATGGAAGGGCTGTCTTCAGACCTGTTGCCGATTATAATGTCTCTAATTGGAGAAACGTACAATCAGAAGAGTTGAGATTCTTAAGAAGGATTAAAGGATGCACAAGAAGGGATCATATGAGAAAAGAAGATATACTTAAAGAATTATATATGTATAATCTAAATGAGAAAATTGAGGAATACATGGAAAATCGGAGACAACATTTAAGTTGCATGGATGAAGATAGAATACCGGTAATTGTAAACAAGAACAAGTCTTATGGAAAAATGCATGTTAGAAGGATAAAAATGAAATGGATCTGATAATGTAAAGTCGGAGCAGGCACATTGCATAATCCCTAAAGTAAAATAAAGTAAAAGAAGATGAAGAATTTTAGTTAAAACATGGAAACACCTCCATCGCAGCTACTGAAAATACATGATCACAGGTACATTTTTTTAGTATATCAGACAGAGGGAAGGGGATCGTCTTTAAAATGTCCACATATGACGACCCTCAATGTATGCGCAGCCAGTTATCAAATTTCCCACAATCAAACAAGTGGGTATAGAGCAATTCACAAAATGCGTATAAGCGGACTGCTCAGGACTGTCCTAATGTGAGACCCTAAGAAATATTAGTGTCAAACGTTTTTTTGGCTCTCGTGAAGGACAATTAGTCTCATCTCCGGGTGCAGAGAAAAAACACAATCGTATAAAATATCATGTTTTTTAGAATGAACGACGTTATGGGTATTTGGTAACTGAAATCGTAATTTTGTTTTAAATTCATAGGGAAATAACGTAAACAGTACCATGTAAACACATACGCACACACGCAAACACACACACACACACACAAACACAAAATTAGAAAAGGAAAATATAAAGAGGAACCCGGATTTTATACAACATAATTTGTAGCAAACATCTGTTATACTTGTTACTTTATAAAGTGTTACATAGTGAAAAAATGTGTGCTTACAAAAGAAAATGACACATCATATTTTGGTATTAAAATTTGCTCTTGAAAGGGTGAAAAATTGAACAGAAGTTAGAGTAGAGTAGAAAACAGAAAATGTAATAGATTAGAATGCGCTGGCAAAGTAAATGAAGATACGTATTAACATTCATGCTGTGTACTGAAGATGACGGCTGAAGATAAAAAATTCAGGGAGTATTCTTGATACTCCCGTCGGATCTTTATTTCGTGAATACGAAATTACATACGTTACTCTCGTTATTGGGAGATTCTTTTGTTTTGTTTGTCAGAGTGCGTACAACGTTTGGAGCAACCTAGCACTTCGTCATCGTGTCGAATAGATTTGGAAAGTGACCAATGATGTAAAATGCCCTCGTGTCGAAGTCGGCGAATTTGCATGAAAGGCAGCCTAGGTGATATCAACCTTTCCTCTACCGGACTCAACACTGGCAAAGTTTTAGGCCGATCAGGATATTTGAAACCGTTAGACACACTCATGGATGGGATTTTATTAGTATCCAAGCATCGACGGCAATTTACACATGCTACCATAGCCTCCACTACTTTGGTCGGGGAACTCGCTGCGCAAAATGTTACAGTGTTTAACTTTAACGAGCTTAAGATCCTTCTTGAACCAAAGTCGATTACAAACATCACAACCAAGTCCAAATTCATTGTCAAAGAACATTTTCACAAAGTGGCGATCGCATGCAGCATACTTATTTGTCAAATCGAGCGAAAGGTCTGAACGCGCCATTGACGGACCGATGTTACCGTCCGTACGAGTCTCAGTATTGTCATCCTGCATATCAATGGAATCGTCGTTGCTTTCTACGTCTATTGGACCACTTTCCAAATCCATTCGACACTATGATGAAGTGCTAGGTTGCTCCAAACGTTGTACGCACTCGCTACTTGTACTGGGCGCTCCACTTCCACCATCCAAATTCGAATTCTGGCGTCTTCTTTCCAATTCCTTTTGTTGCAATCGACGTAGCCGACAACGTTCTATATTTGTAAGTCGTGGTGCACGCATTTTGTTCGGAGTTCCAGATTTTACAGCCTCCTTTCTCTTCTGAGGACGCGGCATTTTCACAATATCTCAATATTTTCTGCTTTCCAATGTTAATTATATATTTCTTGTGTTATTAACGTCTAACTCACGTTCTCAGCTCTCCGTAGACACCTCGATCACTAAAATCGACCAACTCGTTCCGGAGATATAACTGAACTGAGCGCGCGCCGTGCCCACACAAGCCCAAATTTAGACCCCCACGCGCAGCGCTGTGACGTCACCGCGCAACCCCCCCTCCGCTCGCGACAAACCATTTCCGGTAGTCGACGAAACGGGCTATCCAGTCATAGTTTTAGATATTCTGTAATCCTTATAGTTTTTGCACACGAGGCCCTCGAAAGTACACAAATATTGGTCGCGGCAAAACCTTACATGACACTGAGAACGTACCATAAGATGTTCATTCGCATTCACATCAAAATCGTGAAGGGCTATACTTAAGGCAGACAGATCTGTGTACACGGGTGATCTAGTTGATAATTCCATTTTATAAAAACAACTGGTTTTAAGATTCAGGAAGGTGTCATCGCCAGTTTAATAAACTACTAATAATAGTATTCACTGTTGAGTAGGCCCATTTGAGTAGTGACCAACGGATCAAGCGTCTGTCGTATAGTTGTATATAACTATCACACTGCTCATCAGAGAATGCTGTTTCCAGTGTTGGGATGTCCAGTATCTGCTGTGAAGATGGTAATGCTCGGGCTATCTAAACTTTTCCTATGAAACATTTTAATCACTGGGATTAGACCGGAGATACCCATAGACCACTGCCATTAGAGAGGATATACCCATAAACAAGTTCCATTGGAGTGGAGATAACCATAGACCACTAACATCAGAGAGGATATAACCATATACCAATGCCATTAGAGATGAGATACCCATATATCACTGCGATTAGACAGGAGATGCCCACATACCACTGCCATTAGAAAGGAGATACTTATAAACTACGTCTATTGGAGTAGAGATAACCATAGTCCACTGCCATTAGAGAGGAAATAACCATAGACCACTTTCATTAGAGAAGAGATACCCATAGAACACTGCCGTTAGTGAGACGATAAACATAGACCATGTTATTAGAGAGCATATAACCAGATATACTGATTTATGGGTATACCATCCCACTAGAGATCATAAAAACATACACTACTGCTGTTAGAGAGGATATACCCATAAATCAGTACCGTTGGAGTGGATATAACCATAGATCACTACGATTAGAGGGGAGATACCCATATACCACTGCCATTAGGGAGGTATACCCATAAGCCAGTTTTATTAAAGTGGAGATAACCATAGACCACTGCCATTAGAGAGGATATACCTATAGACCGCTGCTATTATAGAAGAGATATCAATAGACCACTGCGATTAGAGAGAAGATAACCATAGACATCTCCCATTAGAGTGGAGATACCCATAAACCACTTCCATTAGAGAAAGATACCCATAGACCACTCCCATTAGAGAGGAGACAAACACAGACTATTGCCGTTTGAGAGGAGACGCCATCGCTGACTAATAAAATAAAAAATTACACACATAACATAAATCGTTGAAAATCTGTAACGGTTAATCTGTTTGCAGATGATCAAGCGGTAATTGCAGACAGTAAATATTCCCTTCAAGAAGCAGTGCACGCATTGTATATAATACCAAAGGATTACAACTTACAAATATATTATTGCATAATCAAAATTAATGATATTTAAAAGTTACGAACCTTTTAGTATGAAAATAATTGTTAAATACTTGCTTCTAATTGAAGATGAGCGAATAGTCGAATATAATTTTCTAAGAAAATATGAAATATGAAATCTTTAATTTTCATACAAGGATGAAATACGCGTACGCAAAAAGACCGAATGATTCCACTACTTAAATGGCATATACACGCACGATATAGAAACCTTAACAAATATGTCAGGGAAGATACATTTGCAAAACTATTTGGAATTTTGGCCACCCTGTGTTTATTGTATAGCAGTGTATCATTGTCACTACCAGAAACATGTGGAAAAAGAATCCAAAGATGAAAATGCTAGGGAGGATCGCTGGTCGCACAAGAAGAGATAGAATGAAGAATACAGGAATAAGGGAACAATTACAAGTGGTGAGGAACAATTCTAAAGAATAAACGGGGACAATATTTACAAAGAATGAAGAATGAGAGGACGCTAAACTTTAAGTATACGTATCACCCGTAGTGACGGAGATCCCTCAGAAGACCAAAATATAGGTAAACTTATGAGGTCGGAACTAGCTGATCGAATACTACTCGATTTGCAGAAGAAGATGAAGAAGAAGGAGGAGACCACTGCCATTTGTATCGAGAGTTTTACATAATCACCATAATTTCGCAAGGTGTTCAAGACTACTTAATTTACTAGACAACGTACGGTAAGGGCCATCAGTACTGCATCACACAGTTAATTAAATTGAAACAACAGTTTATAAAATTCAACAGTTAATCACATAGAGTATTTTGTTACCGTGTTACGTAAGTTCCAGAGGATCTGTGGAACAATCAACAGTATTTTTAGAAACAAGGCACGCCGAGATACAAAATTAAAATTTTACAAAGTTATGGCAGTCCATTTTCTGTCCTGTGGGTGTAAATTATAGGTAACAACTAAGAAACAAGACAGTAAAATACAGGCTTCGGAAATGGCGTTCTTAAGAGGTCTCAAAGGTGTTCAAAACTTGACCATATAAAGAATGAGGCCATAAGAGAAGAGTTACAAGTTTTTAATTTGAATGGGAAATTAAAAGATTATAAACACAGGTGAAAAGAACACTTGGAAAGAATGTCAGTTAGGCTGGGCAAACAAGTCTGGAAACACAAACCTATAGGACACAGATGTCTGGGTAGACCAGGAAGAGATGGATGGAGGATTTTTGAAGGCGGAACAGGCAGCACCTTGCCTACGCCTTGTAGTGAAGATGATGATGAAGATGGCATAGAATCCTGGTGGTTCTTTGATTTTCTCACAGGCCTTTAAGAATCGGCTCGTTTTACAAAAAAAATTCTTAACAAGTAGAATATTAATTGAATAAAACTGGCACCACACTGCACAAATTGGGCGCCCATATTTCAGTCGTGCCTAGGTAAAAGTATTTTTTATATGTTATTTGGTAATTTCTGCCAGTCTGTTGTGCTACAATAGCCTAAAAAGAACTTTAAATTACATTCTAAATACATCAGAACTTATAACGTTTTATTTTTTTCTCTGGCGTAAATGTTTGAATATACCTGATAAATTTTAAACCTACTGTAATTTTGTATTTTATAAAAAACTTACGTAATATAACAGGTTTTTAATTTCTGTTGGCGTGGAAATTTTGTTGATAATACAAACTTTTGAACTAATTGATTATTTTTAACACTCTTGGTATTTTTGCATCTTCATTGAACGAACAGTTTTAACTCGACCGCTTGGTATTTCTGTCAGAAAGTCGGTTTAGGTGTTTCTCATGATAAATTTGAATGCGCAAACTGATTTTCATAGAAATGTTTTGCGAGTGTTCATTCTTTTCCTCTACAGACTCCTTTTGTTTTATAGACTGGTTCCCCCCCCCCAAATTTGGAGGAAGATACAAAAGTATGAGGGGGTCAAAATACTGCAAAAAATTGCAAAAATGCATATGTGATATCAAATGAAAGGGCATTTTAAGCAAAATCCAAAACGATTGTTCAGTTTTAGAAATTTAAAAATTTTGAGATGCTAGTGGCCAAAACGTGGGTCAAAGTTTGAAACAAATTGCAGAAATCATGTGGGGTAAGAAATTAAAAAGAATTTTAACTGAAATCTTGATATAGTGTACAGTTTTAAAAATATTGTAACATAGAGTACCAATAAAAAGTAGTAATTTTTTTTAATTTAAAAATTAGACTAAAATTAATTATAAGAATTTAAATGTAACGTGTATTATAAACAACAATAATTTTTAACTTTACCGGCACACCGGCCGAAAACAGAATTCTAAAATTCGAAGAAAGTTGTGGAATCTTCTTATCGAATCACGGTATGAGGATTTTATTCAAAATACAAACTCCGAGTGTTTAATAATTTGACATAATTAATATTTCTTGACACTGCTTGTAAATTTCGGATACCCTTTAAAAACTATTTTAAGCTATTTTTGTAAGCAATTTTTAACAATAAATTTTACTGTTGTGCGTACATCTGAAAAGTGTTAGATACAGACCTCTAGATAACTGTAAAAACAACATGAATTTAAAAGGTTAAACTAAGTTATTTGTTAGTCAGGCACTCATCTGCTTCATTAGCTAGCAATCTGCAGATTGGTTTGGAGCAGTTCTCCACAGCATCTCCTCTGTGCTTTCCGTTCATCTCCTCATAAAAATTACAACTTCCATCAGCAATAATCTGTTTCATATATTAGGGTGTGGGTCTTCATTTTTTCCTTTTCCCTTCAGTGTAACCTTCTGTTATTGCTTTTATCAAATTCTCTTGACGTATAATATGGGCAATAATTTCAAACAATATTTTGCCAAAAACGTGTTGTTTCTCCGACTCTAGTCAGAATCTCACCATTACTAATCTTGTCCTTCCATCTTACGTTCAGTAACCTCCTATAACATCACATGTCCAGTGCTTCAAGTCCTCTTTTTTCCTCTGTTCCAATTGTCCACACGTCTCACATCCATGCTCCGTATGCTTCTACTTTTGAGGGATCTCTTTCTTGTTCCAGGGCTATTTCTTTAGAAGCCAGTAATGTCTATTTACTGTTAAATGCAACTTTAGTTTGTCCAGTCCTACTCAAAAAGTTTCTCTAAGTAAGTGAACTCTGTAAATCCTATATTTCTGCAAGCATTATTTTTATAAATTAAACAAAAAGAAACCGAATTATATTTTTCAAAAATAGTTAAGTAAACGCAGAATTCGTAGTTACTCTAATGATGGAAAAAATAATCTAATATTAAAATTTACCTAATAATAAAAACATTCACTCAAATACTGAGCAACTCCTGCAGCTTTGGGAACTTAGTAGTTATATTTATGGATAATTGTAACACTGTAAAGAATGTGTTATTGCTGAGGGTCCTGTTACAACTGGGTATTATAACAGCATTGCTTGAGTGAGGAATAAATGTACGCACTGTTGCACAGACCTGCAGACGTGACTTGGTACAAGTTAAACACGAGACAGAACATCATGCTAGTCAACCACGCTCATGACGACTGGGGCGCTAATAGGAACCTCCTGCATCTTCTACAGTTGACAAATAACATTATCATACTGTAAAATCTGGTAGAGTTTACATTTTGATTTACATATATTTATAACTTCTTTGACCTATAAAATGTTACTTACATATGCCCTCAGTATCATTGAACCAGCGAAGCGTCTACTCCGTTTTTATTCGAACGTTTGGCATTTGTCTGTCTTGCTGGCCGTCTATCTATTTGGGGAGTGTCTCGCAATAACAGTTGAACGCATCAACCGATTTCGGTTAAAATGGAAAGCGTATCCACACTTTCACCTATCCATAGGGGATAGGGAAGCAAAAAGTAAGGAGGTTAAAATTGTGAAAAAATCGCACAAGCCTATGTGGGGCATCAATTTTAAGGACTTTTTAACCACAGTCTAATTATAAAGTTTATTTCATAACATTTAAAAATGTTTTGGATATCAGAGCTCAAAAGTGAGTAAAAATTTTCATTAAAAAATATTGTGGAATATCAAATTAATGATAATGTTAACTAACATCTGTATGTAGTGTTACATATATAAATCTCAAAGTATTGGGACCCCACTGGCCAAAAAATGAGATCAACAATATGGAAAAAATTATAAAAACCATTAGGGTGTCAGACTTAAGAATTTTAACCCAAATCGGAATTTTTTAGATTTCTGCATTATTGTGTGATCTAAATTTGTTATATTACTAAAGAAGTAGAGTAATTAAGATTTTTGTAATTTTTAAAATAATTGAAAAATTAACTAATATAGAAATTTATTATAAATGATTGGTCTTTGTTCAAAATACAGATCGAGTTCAGCTGCTCCGAGAGCATGCTTGTCTAGAGTAATAGAATCGTATCCCATTGTGTGATACTTTTAATGTTAAAGGTCCCACTGGGGGCATGAACTCATATCCATGTTCTTGTATACACGCATGTGACGCTTGAATTTGTGACTGAAGACTACGGTGCTTTAACCACACAATCACATTCAATATACACATTAGAAACGGTTGGTAGCCTTGACCAACAACCTTGATCCACTACTGTACCTAGCACTGTCCAATCAATGAGTTTTCCGTTGGTTTTTACAGATCATTTATGTTTCAAACACAATACTTAGATAAACCTCTCTTTTATATAATAATCTATAGTCTGATACGTGAGGACTTTTCTGCCGATTTTGAGTCAGTGTCCATGGATCCTTCTGATTTTTTTTGCAATGTCTTTATAAAAGGTTATAGAATAAAGTTAAGGAAATTTTTTGGCCCGCTCCTAAATTTAGGGGTTGTTTTCACCCCTTTTTGGGGGGTTAAAAAAACAATAATTTTATTAACCCCGAAAACAGATAGAGAATCAAATTCTAAGTAAAAAGGTGGTAAAACATTTTGAAAAAATGCGTTTGCGAGTTACAAGGGTTCAAAGTTTTGCCCCCCCCCCAAAAAAACGCGTTTTTTAACATTAATCTGCAAATAACTCAAAAACGACACCATTTTACAAAACATTTATATAAATAAACATTAAAGTTTATTAACAGAAAAGCATTTTCGTGTTGTTTCGTTTCGTTATGTCAAATGGTTCACGAGATACAGCCAAAACAAGATGGCGATTCACCGTTTTTTGATGAAATTACGTGATTAAAACTAATATAACTCGGTGAAAAATGGTTCAATCATAACCAAATTAGTACCAAATACACGCTCGGTTAATGATGGGTTAATAACTTGTATAGCTTACAAAATAACGAAATTATGTAGGAAAATATCATAATTTCTGCAAATGTTGTCCAAGAAATTTAAAAAGGGACGTCCGCCATTTTGTCAAATATGCATATTAAGCCGAGATACTGTATTTTTCGGCTCTCTATTATATTAGCAATGTCCTCAAATTTGTTTAAGCATATATGTATTGTTGTACAGTAACGCGTGACGTTTTAAGAAAATTAAAGTTTTTGGTTTCCCGAAAAAATTCGCTTTTTTATTAAATACTAGCTAAACCCGGCCACGCTTCGCTGTGGCTCAGTCTGATATGAAATGAATGGGAAAGTAAATAAAAGTATTCTAGCGAACATAGATTCACCGAGAAAACACATCATTCAATTCAATACCCTGCCTTGCGTTGCTGTGGCTATGCTGTGGAATGAAAGGAAAGGAAGAAAAAAGATGTTTTTTACAGAAAATCATTTTTTATTGTAAAGCTAGTGGATTGACTACATTTTTTGTTTGTCCGTTTTCTGCATGAACATAAAGATCAGACGGTTTACCGACTCTGGAGCATGCGACGTATAATTGCCCATGAGAGAAGCAATCGTTTTCTAAATTCAAACCGCACACTTGCAAAGATTGCCCTTGCGCTTTATTGATAGTCATAGCGAACGCAAGGTGTATTGGAAATTGAAGTCGTTTGAACTCGAACGCCATGTCGGTCGGAATGAGTGGTATTCGTGGAAGTAGTACGTCTTCACCTTTATGAGTTCCAATCAGAATTGTTGCTTCAATTAGATTGTTCATCAATTTTTTAACTACTAATCGTGTGCCATTACATAACTTTGGCTGATTGATGTTTCGGAGTAATATAATTGGCACTCCAATTTCCAAATTCAGAATGTGTGACGGTAATCCGGGAACATCGAGAGAATTAAGAAATTCCGTTGGAAAATTCACTACTTCACTTTGGTTCATCACGGAGGCAATGGATTTGTATGTCACTGTTTCATCTGCGATTCTGTTTAGAATGATGTTGTTCATATCGTGTACGTCGAAATTTTTAGCCGCTAGAATGGTAGCGGCTCAACCATGCGTGATTTCGATAATTTGTTTCGATCCTTTGGAAAACCTTGTCTACTAATTCTTATTTTGAATTCACGATGTTGCAGAAATTAGATGGGAAGGTGATTTTTCCTGTTTCTGGATTTGTAGGTACAGTGCCGTTACCGACCTCGAGTAATTGTCTTGAAAATGTGTCAGCTGTTGGATCGGTTTGAAGCTGAACTCTCATATTTGTTGTTAAATGCATTTTTTTTACTGTGCTCCAAAAAGTTGAATATTTCAAGCAGGCATGCAATTCATCAGCTGGTGTTGAACGAGGTATAACTGGAAGCGTTTGCCTGAAGTCACCGGATAGTAACACCAATGCTCCATCAAATGGAACCTGATTATTTCGCAAGTTTTTCAATGTATGGTCTAATGCTTCCAATGACTTCTTGTGAGCCATTGTACACTCATCCCATACAATGATTTTGCACGCCTGAAGAACCTTTCCCATTCCAGTTGATGTTTTTGAAATGTTACATGTTGGGTTTTCTGTGAAGTGCATGTTTAGTGACAGTTTAAGATCTGAATGCGCTGTTCTCCCTCCTTCCATCAACGTGGCAGCAATGCCTGAAGAAGCAAGAGCTAACGCAATATGGCCGTTTGAACGGATTTTAGCCAGGATCAAGGAAATTAAGAACGTTTTTCCAGTTCCACCTGGAGCGTCCAAAAAGTACAATCCACCGGATTGGTTGGCCACAGCTTGTATGATGGTATCAAATGCTATCTTTTGTTCTGGAAGGAGTTTTGGTGTATTTTCTTGGACGAACAGCTGTAAGTCATTTCTGTTGTATGATTGCTCTCTGAGCAGTTCTCTGTCGAATGTTGCATTGATGGACCGATTTGGTGCTGTCATTCCCAATTGTGCCAACAACTTGCCGCACATTGCAAGACAAAGATCCTCAATGAAGATTAGCGCTGATCCAAAGCCATGATCAGCTTTTGATGCTCAAAATCCAAGCCATGATTTTGTGTTTATTGACGCATTCTGTGCAGAATATCTTCGGCCATGTAGTCTTTGTATTTCTCCCACAATTGTACTGGTTGTGACGGGGAACATGTAGATAAAATAATTGCGAACAGCGTACGTATTTGAAAGGATTAGAAGTGGCGGATGAATCTTCAATTGACTTGTCCCAATGATCGTCGTTTTCCAGCAAATGAAGTGCCTCGCACGCACTCCGATACGTATTATGTACTATTCCATCCACTGTTCGTAATAAATGTATAAATGATGTTGGACCACGAACGGTAATCAGAAGCAACCGTAAATAAAAGCATTCAGCGTTGTTCGGATGTACAGTGTATATTCTTCCTAAAGCATTTGATGAAAATATTCCAGGTTGTCCAACTACTGCTTTGCCTCTCTTCCTTCTTTCAAAATTCTTTCGTGTTGCGTTCCAAGTGTAATAAGTCGGAATGTCTGCATACATCAAAGTTCTTGCAAAATCATCTGCTTGACATAATAGAAAAAACGCTGTTAATGTTGTGTTCGGTGGATTTGTTGCTCTGTCCTGTATGTTTTGTTCCGTGAAATACACTCTTTGTCCGTTTTCAAGATGGACAGCAAGATGAACGACAGTTGGATCCCTCTCGTGGATTGGAAATCCTAAAATACGCCACACAGCTTCATTGCTGCTGATATATCTGCCGATTTGATATTGAGAGATTTCATCTAAATTACTTCTTGTTGAAACTCCAAACACGGCCATATCGCTGCCTTTGTTGACGTATTTACAAATATATTTTATGGATTTCACAGAATTGCAATACTCAACGATGTGCTTTGAAAGTTTTCGATAAAAGTGGTGAATATGGAACAACCCAACGATTATCGACTTCAGTGTCATTTCCTCTCACTTTCAAAGTAATTGCTTTTCCATTGTCTTCTGTACTTCTTCGTCGATATAGTGGGTAACCATCATTGCCAGTAATTGTGTCTTTTAACAACTCTCGAGGATACCGTTTAGAGAATTTTCCATCGATCATACACGGTGAATTTGTATTGATTGCTCCACATGGTCCGTGTATCATGTTCTTGGTCACAACTTCAAACAACTCATTATCAATTGTGGGATCTGGTATTTCGGCAGATATTACTTTATCGATTTCATTTGGCATTATCTTCACAGTAAGCCATATTAGAATGTGCGCATGTGGCAATCCTCTTTTTTGCCACTCCACAGAGTACATCCAACATTGTGTTTCTCCGAAAACGTGTAGTGAAGTGATGAAAGCAATTAATGTCTTTAGCATTTGTTTGAAAACGCGTGCTGTTATGTCGTGGCGATCAGTAGGAGTTTGTCCTGGAAGTAGTAACTCTTTTATTTCATCCCATGCTGGATTACATGTAAATGTAATGAAAAGATCAGGACGACCATATTTCTGCACATACGTAATAGCGTCCTGCGCATATTCGTGCATATGTCGCGGACTACCAGTATATGTGGCAGGCAATATGGTGATCTTTCCTATGTTGCTTATATCACCATCATTACTTATCGCGTCTCTCAAATGTAGGGCCTATATATTCTTCTGATCTCAGTTTCTTTTGATTGAGCCTAATGAATAGTAGTCGTTCCGACTCTATTTTCGCGTACATATCGACGATGTACTGATGGAAGAGCTAACGGCATTTCAGAATATGGTTATCACCATTTTCACGTACCATAATCCGATAGGAATAATAATTCATTGAACTAACTTTTTTGCCTGTGTGTTCACCTGTGACTGTGTTTATCATTTTGATGTTGAAATGATAACCATCTTGACCGTCTGGAAACATAATTGGATATTGCAATGGATCGTAGCATCTATGAGTGTCAGCAATTCTTTGTAGTTGCTCATTTCTGCGCTGCAAAACGATATCGCGAGGATGAAATTCTTCTCCAACCATGAAAATTGCTACCTCATCAATTGTTGGCGCGTTATATCGTCTGACATGCTCACTGGCTGGTGTTTGATCAGCACGAATAACAATTCTATGGCTGTCTGATGGCATGAGATCAATCGCATTTTTGAACATCCAAATTAAATTATTGTTGTCATGTAACATTTTTTGCAACGACTCAACAATATGCCTTCTGATTGCAGTAGAGATTTGGCAGCGTGCATTCAATTGGTCATTTTCATCTCCGATGAAGTAGATTTGGAGAAATTTATGGTTATTGCTGGGAAAAGGAAGCAAAGAGCCAGCTCTGTGGTAAATTTGTCCCTGAATTTTAAATGTCGGCATAAAATGCTCCGCTATAACGTTAGCGCCGAATGAAGTCATCTGAAAACACGAATTGTAATTTCTGATGTTTTTGGGGAAATGTTTTGAATCATCAGTAATTCCATTTAACAGTGGTTCTTTTGGCTGCTCAAGTTCAGGTAGCTTCACTTTTCCGCTCGCGCAGCACATTCCCGGGGTTTCTCCTTTAAATTTCATTGCTGTGCAGTGCGGACAAACTTTGTCCATTTTTCCGATTTGAACGAATTTACATGAGGTATTGTATTGAATATCCGGTTCCTATGAAAAAGCAGTTCGGTGATATGAAGCTCGATCATTCAGATATTGCAACTGCATACGTCTTCGCTGTTGATCTAATTGTTCTTGGCGTTGTTGAGACGATTGTGCTGCTCTTCTTCTTCTCGATTCAACTCGTAAGACTTCAAGTCTTTCTTCCCGCTGATCTGCCGATTCTTCTGCTCGCCTTTGAGAAGTTCTGACTCTAACACGTTCATTATCGTCTAAACGTTCTTGATCAGTGCGGTTTGATCTCCTTTGACGTTCTGTGATTGCGTGTCGAGAACGGCGGCCTATGTTCGAACGTGGGCGAGGCATTACAGATGATTAATGAATGTGTTACTATGACTTAAGACTAAAGGCTGCCGTACTATGACTAAGACTCTTTTATTATGACTTAAGGATTTGAAACTCGATCATTCAGATATTGCAACCGTATACGTCTTAGCTGTTGATCTAATTGTTCTTGGCGTTGTTGAGACGATTGTGCTGCTCTTCTTCTTCTCGATTCAACTCGTACTATGGCTGGCGAAAACACAGACGACGATCAACTGGAAAAAAAACGAAAGAAATGAATTGAATTGAATGCAACAATCAAAATCAAAGTAACTCACATTTTGATTTTCGAAAACAGATAATTAAATCATTTCCAAAACAAAACAAATGAATTGAATTGAATACAACATTCGGTATCAAATTAACTCACATTTCGTTTTTCGAAAACAGATAATCAAATCACTTCCCAGATAATCAAATCACTTCCCAGATAATCAAATCACTTCCAACGATTGATTATGCACATCAATGTGAACGAAAACAACAACTTTTCTCTTCTTCTTCGACTCGTAAAACGCGTACTATGGCCCGCGAAAACACAGACGACGATCTACTGGAAAGAAACGAAAGAAATTAATTCGATTTTCGAAAACACGCGCGTATTCGAATGCAATGTTGTGTCAAAATTTCATTTTACTATAAAAACACGCGCGTATTCGAATGCAACGTTGTGTCAAAATTTCAAGTCAATCGACCGACTACTTTTCGAGTTTTGCGAGCACAAACATACGCAGGCTGAATTTTTATATATAAAGATAAATATCTCAGTAACGATACGTTTTATAGAGAACTTGATATAGTCGTAAAATAAAGTTTATAAAAAAACAACAATTTTTAATTTTGTTTTACTCCTTTGTGACTAAAACTCGATGAGTTACAGCAGTTTAAAGGTGTATTTTTCCGACATCGTGTAAACAATTTTTGACGTCTAGGCAAAATATTTAGTGTACAGTAGGTTTTTCAACTATAGTGTACACGACAAACGTTGTAGCGCTTTACATTTCCTACAAAATGCATTTTATTTTAAATTTGTTTCTTAAAAACTGACCGAGTTATGACCAAAAATGTAAACGCGCTTCAACAGTTAGATTTTGTTATCGTACGTTATATGTTTGGGTGCAGTCCTAAGAGGCTACTAATTTATACTAACTAAATTTGTTTTCAAATTGACAATAAAATTAATTATCACTACTATTATTTTAACGTCTATCATAAACAAAAGGATACCTGTTGCAATTTGTTTGTACTGCTGGTTTGTTATATTAATTGAATATTTAATTTAATAAAATAATATGTTGATGGTTCGACTTTTCTTTGATTAAATTGTATAAGCATGGATGAAATATATATATTTTTTAGACTGAATTTGAATTATGACCGCTAAAAACACGGACCCTCTAGCGGAGACCAGAAGAGGCCTGATGCGTTGCCTGATGCTCACAACTTACAGCTAAAACGTGTTTTTTGAAGCATCAGCTGAGCGTCGGAGTTGTTTCTTATTGTGCAAAGGTTGTAATATTTTGTTAAATATTATTAATGTTGTGGTGTTTAAGTAATTGTAGGTTAAACATCCCCCAAAACCTATAGTACATAATTTCAGGACTTAAAAGTACATCCTTGCGTTGTTGTTTCATGTTTTAACCCTTTAGGGGTGGTTTTCAACCCTTTCAAATACAACCGTCGTTTCGGATGTATCCCTTGACGTCAAAATCGTAAAATAAGCACCCCCCCCAAAACCTGTAGGTACCCAATTTCAGGACTTCAAAATACATCCTCGCGTTTTTTCATGTTTTCAGCCATTTAGGCGATATTTTCAACCCTTGCGTCGGATGTATTCCTTGACGTCAAAATCGTAATCAGTACCCCCAAAACCTATAGTTACTCACTTTTGAGGGTTTGACCGGCATTCTTACAGCCCCTGATTATAGTCTGATTCAACCCTTTAAAAACTACCCTTGGCGCCGAATATAATTTTAAACGTCAGAAACGTAATCAGCATCCCCAAAAACCTATAAGTACCTAATTTCAGGACTTCAAAATACGTCCTCGTATCGTTTCATATTTTCAACCCTTTAGGGGTGAGAGCGGGCCAAAATTTTTCCTTAACTTTGTTCTAGAACCTTTTAGGAAGCGATAGCAAAAGGAATCAAAAAATTACATGGACACACTCAAAATCAGCAGATAGCCCATTTGTCACGCCTCACGTAATAGACTAGTATACCAGTTTAGCAAATTTAACTCTGTCAAACGCGTTTTCGATATTAATAAAGTACAAATCTACACCACTTTCTTTTTCTTTACGCCTTTTGCTAATTATCCTTAAAACATACATATGTTTATATATTTAATTTACATTTAAATAAGTTATAGACCAATCATCGAGTAAATAAATTTACTTACTTCACAATAAAGTAATTGTTGCATTCTTCTTCTTCCCATCTTCTCCTTCTTCCCTTCCGGGGGTTAGGCACCTCTGCCTGTTCCGGTTAGACCATCTAAGCCTCAGTCTTCCCACGCTTCCTCTACTTACCGGGTAATAATTCAAGGTATGCTTTGGGATCAATTGGGAAAGAGTTAACAGTCAGTGTTATTCATAGTCCCAGTCCCTAGCCACGCCTGTTACATTCATCCTGCGCCACTGAGGAAGGACGTCGTGGCCACTTCTGAGATGTCCAGTAGTTAAAATTTTATAAAGTTTGTTGACTTGACTGTTGTTGTTATTAAAATCATATAAGCGATAACACACTTTGTTTTAATGATTGGCAAACGAAACGTTGGTTTTATTAGAAACCGTGACATTGAATAGATTCTATAATATTGTTAACCTCTATATGCGTGAATTATTTTTTTAAATTATGATTTCAACAAAATTACAATATACTAAAAGACATAAAATTAAATTATTTTATAAAAAAATATTAGATAGGCTGTATTTCTAATTGTATTCATTTTTAAATTTAACTATTTTGTGTGTCGTCATTTGCGTACACCATGTGTTGGAGGATCAAAAGCTGTTGTTGTAGAGATGGTGATCTAAAAACAAGTAAATAGCTTTAAAACATTTTATTACTTCTTACATTACTTGATGCATTAATTTTGAAAGAGCAAATGGGTTTTAGGAAGGCTAGGTCGACTGTGAATACATTGTTTGTATTACGACAGATATAATAGAGAAAAGGCGGGAGTATAACCAGGAAACGCATATCGCTTTTGTTGATCTGTAAAAAGCATTTGATACTGTCTTGACTCACTGACATAAGTCCTTAAATTCCTAGGTGGACCATAGGAGCCTAGACGAAATTTCTCCAGCGTGTTCTGTCCATTGCCAGGGCCTTCACCTCCCTCTATATCTTGTTGACACTAGGCAGCTCTCTTTTCATAGTCCTCTTTGAGGTGTTCCTCGGTCTTCCACGTCTGCCGCTACCTTACGGATTCCAATTCAGTGCCTGTCTAGCGATATTCTCTGGTTGTCTTCTCAGGGTGGGGCCGATCTACCTCCATTTTCTTCTCTTTATCTGTAGTTGGATGGTACTCTGACTTGTGGCCTTCCATAGATCTCTGTTCGAGATGGTCTTGGGCCACCAAATTCTCATTATGTACCTCAGGCAACGGTTTATGAAAGTCTGAAACCTTGTGATTATGTCCTTTGTCACTTTCCAGGTCTCGCAACCATTCAGCAACACCGATTTGAATTTGATAATGTAAACCGTCAAAAGTTATGATATATTATGGATAGAAGAGGATATCCAGAGAATTTAATGAACTCAGTTAAAATCCTTTATAAAAGTACATATGTAGTCCTGGCTCTGAATGGTAGGCTTTCAGGTGACATACCAATAAATAAGGGAGTTAGGCAGGGATGCTGTGTTTCCCCAACCTTGTTTAATATATACATTGACATTACGTTGAGAGTATGGAAATCCAGAGTGACCTCGGGAGTACATTTTAACAACGGCATAACAAACTAGAATATAACTCTCAGTCAGACCTGCGGTCGTGAAGGCCGGTGTTCTTTACTGAATAACCCTTGATGCTATACTTCATTGAGAGACGTCAATAAAAGCATCTGAGCAGAGCAGTTCTTATTATCTACAAAAACGGGATAACTTTGAGGCGCTGTAATTTTTAACTAAATACAAATTTTGGGTACGTGGAACGCCGCAGCTGTAAAAGTGAGTACGTCATTTTGTTTTGAGGAAAATAGGTAAACATTCTTTCTGACTTTAGCCTTTTAGCGAAAACCACTTGCGTACACAGTAACAACAAATATTGTTTTTCTTTTAATGTGCGTCATGTCTGTTTTTATCATACAGTTGCACACTTGTGTAGCACCAAACACTTGTATATACAGTAGTTACAATATAGTTTCCCCTAATTGTAACTCGTTCCACTATTTTTAAGTACTACGCTTTTTCATTGCATTTTTCTTTTGCATAAAGTAGCAGTTGCCGGCGAATTCTCTGATTCACAGAAGTGGTAAGAGTCAGGGGGTGTGGATTACCTTGTACGACCAGGACGGAAGAGTAAATACGGTAAATGTATAAGGTCGAACCGTCCACCACAACCACTGAGCACAGCACAGCGTCATACATTTTCTGATAGTATAAATCCTTGTTTCCATTACGTATTTCTAAGTTATTCCTATTGGTTACAGTAATCTTATGTTTACAGTTTTTTAAGATTCCAATAAACTGATTAAATGTACTAATCATCTTGACATCCAGGCCCTTCATTAAACTGTGAATACGTAAATCTGATACTTTCATAACAGAAATAACACAACGGCGGAATGTATGCTCGGTGTGCGACTACTTAAACCCCGTATTCCCTGTTCTGTGTCAACGTGTCATTGTGTCACTGTATTGCGTTTAAACACTATTGTATGTAAAGTGAGCGGAGCCAAGGGATTAGGACAATGCAGGCAAAACAATTAAAATTTAAACTTCAAAATGAAGGTTTTGCAAAGAGATTAGTACCACTGTCAAACAAAAAACGTAAACAACTTTAAAGTGTACAAAAAAATATTGGATAATTCTAAAGGAATCAGATAAATGAAAGAAGAGGATAATACAATCATTATGATTTCTTGGAGAGTAGACCTATATATACCGCGACTTTCAGTCACAGAACGTACGTATGAGCATGTGAAGCTTTCCTCGGAGTTACGATGTATTATTGTTAGTATCTGGGTAAAATTTGATCGTCTGAGTAAAACTGACAGGACCTAAACAATAGAACTGTGAGTACTATACGAAATTGTAATGTCATCTAACACTTTCCAGGACTATAAGCGCATGTGAACTGATGTCGTATCATCGTCGTTTAAATTACAACAGGAAACGAAAAAGAAAAAAATATTTTTTATGTTATCGCACTCTAAAATGTTGGAACTGTTCGACAGTGATTCAATCGACAACTAGTTGTTAGATGTTGTAATAATCTGTGTCTGCCCCTGTAGTTGTTACCGAGATAGTTCGGTAGATGTAGAGCCTGATAAAGTGAACGTCTTCTGGGCTTCTGTCTCAGAAAAGTATAATGAACACTTGGTACACTTAACAGAATGTTTGTTTAAATAAGATGGAACTTGTGGCTATCGATATGTGAATATACCGAGTTCTAAGAACATCTGAAAATCCATTTATAAACATTTATAATGACAACGTTCCTAACAATGAAATGCCAATGCAGCTGACATGGAAAAACAATAGATATATCTTTAATTTCTTTCGGTGTTCAATTTGGTTATAAACCTCTTTGATGTTATACATAAAAGTTTCAGATACCTTTCATTCTGGTTCATTTAGTGAGATTGATAAGCCAAATTGAATCGAGTTAACGTAGATACCGTAAACACATCAAATCGTGACTTAAGGAAATACACAGTTCTAGCACTAGATAGCAACTCGCGTACGTAGAAACCGTTTAACATTTAAAGTGTTTTTTAGTATAAAAATCTATCACTTATGTTTGATATCCACATTGTTGTGTTAGCGGTCACACGTTTGGTAGCTTGATTAGTTCGTTAAGCGTGCCCTTGGTAGTGAATAAGTGTAGAACAAGAAAGCACTGTCTGAGGCCATGACCATCAGTTTCATAACCATAACTTGTATTCACTACTACTGTCTGTGTTACAGTGACTCCTAAATATCAGATAATAATGTTCAGGTACGTATTCCTAAAATCGCAAAATTAGCAAGTATTGCACCCTGAACAAGTTGTCGTTATTGCCAGTTTGTGGGAGTTGAGTTTGCGCATCAGAAGGAAATTAAAAAGATGTTATATTTATATTTTGTTATTAAAACTGATAATCCGTAATTTCGTCTTTTAAACAAATTACGGAAAATCGTTAAGCCTTAAAAACAACAATAAATAAAAATTGGAGGAATTATATTGTCTTCGCGATGAAATATGACCCTGTGGAAGAAGGTCTGGTAGATCAATCGGAACTTGCGGCGCTAAACTTGACGAAAGTTAAAAGACAACGACAAAATTATAAATAGATAAATTATAATGCAAATAGATTTGAAACCCACGTACTTCGGATCCTTATATAAATTTCACACAAGTGCTGACGAACTGTAAGCATTTCTGTAAACAGTGTTTATATGGAGCAGACATATGAACTAGACCCAATGAAACCAGACCATATGGATACAGTGTTTGTTTGTCGATACGAAGAACGCAGAAAAGTGTTGAGCCACCATGAAATACGGTCACACTATGAGTCAAATGGCAAAGGTATAAACACCAAGCGACCCATACTGTCAGTATTGCAGAATGTGCCTTCTGTTTTGCTGACAATTGGCCTCTCTTCAGCTGTTCTCCCATTGTATCTTTGTATCGGTGTATCTATGTACATTTTGTATCTACCTCTCAGGATGGTTGGTTAGTTGAGAGCGATTTTCTCCAGATCATAACCACAGTTCAATCTGCAAATGTTTTTTGAGTGGGACAATCGAATGTTTCTTGTAGCTGATACCTTTAACGTTTAATAATTTAGTAACGGTAAATTATAAAATTAGGCTAAATGTGGGATCCGGTAGTCCCTTTTGATAAACTGTTTTAATATATATTTTTTTTTAATAAATAGAGAACGTCAGAAGCCTTATGAAATCTGTAGATACAAGCATAGTTATATGTGACAGGAGCAAACACTGCATATCCCGTATTGCCTGTATCTATCCAGACAGTATCGCTAGATATTGTGTGGAGTGCATTAAAAAAAGTCTTAAATTTGTATATCTTTGTATGTACATTGTGAACGTATATAATTTTAATAAGCCATTGTTTATTTAACCCTACAAGTACAACTATTGATAGACACTGCAGTGATAACTAAAACCGTAGATTTTGTGAAAAACGGTCAAATGACACAAATTCGACTGAGGTCGAAGCTTGACATTCAGAAAGAAAGTTTAGCCCACGCACTATTAGAAACTTGTGTAAAACGTTCTCATACAGTCTAATCTGTAGTTGAAGTAGGCTATCTGTGCCGTTCCCCTGTAAAGAATGCATGGCATTGTTTACATTGATTAATTATTGTTTCCTACTCTATTTACTTGTTTGCGTCTTAATGAAGTTTGTTTCTTACTGGGTTACGAGTATATAAAACGTAGTGGTGGTTAACAAACTATAAAGTTATGAATAGACTACAAGTGATTAACTAGTTCATCGCAAAATTCACCTGTAAAGAACTACAATGACGTTCAGAAGTAATGTGTTCTTATGCTTTCGGTATGTGTTGTAGGATTCGAAAATAGCCTACTTAATGAATCAAAAATGTGTTTAAGATGTATTTAATTATCATATAATTTTTATTTAATTTCGATAAACCAATGCAGTTATGACCAGTTATCAGCGTAGAAGCATTAATAACATTATTAATTCAGGTTTCACAAATCGCTCCTTATTTTCCACAGCTTCTTGTGTCTTGTCTGTTGCCAGGACAGTAGATTGTTTTGACAATCTGCGATTCTTATGTTTTCAACACGAAGCTGCAAGTTTCATCCATTTCTAACAAGACTCCGTATACATGTTATTTTTCAAGGTGTTTCTTCTAAATTGATTTCGTATGACTCCTGATACAAGCTGAAATTCAGTCAGTACTTGTTATGAAAAGGCACGCTGTCCTGAATTGTGCATTGTACAGTTTCTCTTTTTCATAGAATCACTAATTCTTGCCCGTCTTTCGGAACCTGACATTGTTTTCTGTTGTGCTATTGCGATTAGACATCACGCCCACAGCTACTCAGTGTTTGTTATCTATTATGGATGACACTCATATGACATAATATAACGATCAAAACCATGCCGCCGTGCCGTTGAGTTTTCAGATTTCGGCGAAATATATGCCCACCTATACTTAGCAAAAGTGACACATGTTAATTATTTATTTGTGTTGCATACTACTGCAATTTTATTTTTCTTTGTGACTGCTATTATTCGTTCTGATAGTGCATATTTGGACAACCGTATAACAGATAACTATTGAAATATGAGTGCTGTTTAAAAAATAGTGTAATTAAACTTTGTCAATATCGATTTCTTTGGTATGCAGTTATTTATTTCACTCTTGTAAAATTATAACAGCATCCATGCGATCTCATAACAATGTGATTAGAGATGTCCAGATATTTTAATACTCGTATGAATTTGCAACTTAATAATAGTGACACGTTTAATTGAAATTTAATGAACTTCATTGTTTCCAAAGACCGAAGAGAGTACGTTTCAAGTAGACTACTACAATCGAAACGGATAAACAAGGGTGCTGCATAGAACACAAACGCCACTGTGCGTCTCGCGGAGTAATAAACACTACGTTCTATCCTGCTTCACACGCAAAGTTTTTTCATTAACTTTGTTTATATTCTGTTGTGATCATGTTACCGGCCTTGCCGCAGAATCTTTTCATCCTTCGCATCAAGATTCAAATGTCTCAGCCTCAGACAATTGATCACTATGAGCTCGGAAGTTTTGAATGCAGCTTTATTTATTTGTAGCTTTGAACAAATGAAGGCAACAAGGTAAGAACGCTAAATGTCGTGTTTACCAAACACAACATGTGTATGGCGGAGAGAAATATGCTTGAGAGATAAAGAAAAAATGTACATTGTTACGAGGGCGTACATTGTTTCTCGGAAGGGCTTCGGATAATTGAACGTGTTTTTGTTTCTCGTAAGCTGTATGAAAGATCTTCAGACAGTTGAACGTAATTTTATAAAAATGTTTCTTGAAACGATAAATAACTTTTAATGACTCGTATTGCGTATCTTGCCTTCGAATTTAATTTTAATAATAAATATAAGGCTCACGTGTACCCGCATATACATGTACGTTGCTTGTTTGTGAATTGATAAGTAAAAACTAATAGTAACAATGTATCTGTAATGTAGTTTATAAATACGAAATCGGAGCAAATAAAGTGAAAATTTTTGTTAAAAGAATATTTTCTATTGTTAAGCGTTATTTTCTCATACTAAGTCCAGCTCGCGCGTGCGCGCTGTGTGTGTGTTTGTGTGAGGGGCATAAATGTTGCGACAGCAAAGAGGAAAATGGAGGCAGGAAGGGGTTGTTAGTTTTGCATGTGAACAAAAGTTTGCGTGCACGAGAAATAAACACATCAAGGAGGGAAATGCACATCCACATTATCTGAACTCTAGCTGGGTCTTGGCGCTAAGACGTTATAATAAAATACAACTCCCAGGTAACCTTTATGCTCACGTGAGGTTTGCCCATGCAAACGGACAGGATCTGCAGTGTCGTCTCTAGCAAGGATTTTTTGTATATTTAACGTTTGCCAGCTACAATCCTGTTCAGGCGAAAAGTAGGCTATATGCTACGTTCAGTTATCTCACAGAGTATAAAGCCGCATCAAGTTCCATTCTGATTGCTTACAAATGCAAATACCCTAACAGTGTAGACAGGCAATGAGTAATCAATATTTCCTTACTCGTCGTATGTAAGGTAGGCCTACGTATCGCCCAGAAAAAATCGCGTGGATAATGTTTACGAAATATGTCCGTCCATTGCATACGGTTGTACTCAGTTGCTGATGTTTTGTGAATATTTCTTCAAAACGTGTTTCCTTTTTTGAGTAATATCATCTCGTTATAACCGATAACGTTGGACATTAAGTCGATTATTATTATCGACCGTAATTAAACATTTTATCCCCATCTATGTAGTTGCTTTGTTGACACGTTTCTGGAATCACCTAAACAAAGACCTACACCGACAGCAGAATAACAACACACGGACGGGCCGGGTTCACCGAAAGTAATAAGCAGAAGTTGATGAATACCAATTGTGGCAACGCCGCGTCCACGTAGACCGAACATGAGAGTACCATTTTACTAAGGGGACAATATGATTGCTGCAATCTGGACAGTGTTACACTTTTAAGAACACATTATTACATTAAAGTCTTCCGACTGTTGTCCTTTTGGGCCGAAAATACGCGTAGCCTATTTTTATATAGCACTGGGAAAGTAATTATATATCATCTACGACAGATTTACCCGCTCTGCTTTCCTTTTCTGTCTATAGAGGATTTCTGGTTGTGTCGCTTACCGTTGAGGAGTGAATTCTACAATGGTGCAGTCCCAGAACTTCTTAAGAGGAGAGGGTTATTTAAGAAAATCTTTAATTTATTCGCGTCCTTGTTCCTGTAGAACCCCCTCTTCATGTAACGCCTTTCATTTAGAATATACAGTAGTTCCCACACTTTCGATCATGACGCCCACGAATTTCTTTCATGGCTTTCACTTGCAATTTATCCTTGCTAAATTCACCAAATAAATGTTATATCTTACTTCTTCTACTTACTAGAGTCTTCAGTACTTCTTTCCCGCGTACATACTTTTTAAAACCAACGAATTACATTGTTTAGAACTACGTGAACCTACAAGCTAATTAACAATACATGTGTACGACTGAGCATTTAAGTTTCAGGAAAACGTTCACACTGTTTTACATAAGTCTGAATAATAAGTTTTTAAGTTCATAAACTGAGAATTTACAGTTTAGCGTACGATCGGCGAAACAGAAAGTTTTTGGCAGTGCACAGTCTACTGCTACCAGCAACGCGTACATGTTAATTACATATGCATTGTCAACCTCGTTAGAGTAGAATGACTGGACCTTTATTTATAACCTATAGACGATCGTTGCATGAAATCTTGCAATATGAATTCTCGGAGATACTTGGAACAAAGTATAACCAGTTCTAAAAGCCAGTTTCGTAAACTAAGGGTCCTATATAAAGCTATCGTCACATTTTATTCTCTTTAAATTGAAGTTTACGATATCTCTCTACAATAAAAATGATAAAGTTGCAAACATAAATACAAGTAAAAATCATTATTTAAAAAAAAAGAACTCTTACATGTTAACATTTAAAATTTGTCATCTCAAAAGATCTTGGATAATTTTTACGAAATCGTGTGATACACTGAATTTTTAAAACACTGATTTGCATAAAATATTTATTTCATAAAATTTTGTGTTTTTAAAACAGTTTGTTATATTTAAACAAATAAAATTAATAGAAACATAAATAAAAGGAGTAACCGTTTTTACTGGTTATTTTCTTTCAGCTGCTTCTTACGGCATCGATTTATCTCACTAACAGATTGAACGAAATAAAAATTTCTAAAAGTAAATGGTAAAATTTAATACCTTATTTTTAATGTAGGCCTACCAATGCGTCTTTGAAAAAATCCAGTAATTACCTGAGAGGAAACAGACGTACCTGTAGGATCTCGGGAGGTAATGCATTTGTATCGTGAGAAACACGTATTTGAAATTTTAAATCTCAATTTCTCAAAATTGGGATAATTTAGTAAAATAGTTTTTTATTCCAGTTAACTTGAACATGTTGCATTAAGAACACTTTTTACAATATGCGAATTAAATCTAACAAAATGTCCTTATTTTATTTTTTTTTTAATTTTAATGTAGGATAATTTTAAATGAAGCTAAGATACAATTAAAAACAGATGTTCCTAGTGAATAGCTTTAAATTATTGAGCTTGGAATTCACTATTTTTAAGGGACAAAGTATGCAATATACAGAACGATCAAGTAATGAATAACGCTCCACGAATTCTTGTTGATGTTGCTTAATTTATTATTATTATAAGATCAGAATTACTAGAGAAAAGTAAGCACAGTGCGCGTGCGACCGGGCGAGCGCGCGTGTGTGACAACACCTTCAAAATAGATGTTAGTTGGGTTAAACCACTATGTACTGTACAAAAATTTATGAAAAACACGAATTGGAAATTGAAGTAATTGCTAATAATTTGATAAGTGTCACGTTCGATTTGGATAAAAAATAATTGAGATAATGATATTTGAATGCTGCGAATTTGCGCAAATGCGACTTATTATCATGGTGTACTCTGCTAAAATTCAGTAGTGATAAGGATTCAGTTCTGGAATAGTACGCAGTTGACAGTAAGATGACAAAACAACTTCTCGACAAAGTTAGAATACAATTCTCCTCATACTTTCTTTATTAAGAAAATTAAAACAAATATTTAAGCTATTGACTTTTTTCAGGTAGCAGTGAAATATCAATTTTAATTTATTTTTACATATTTCATTTTACAATGATGTACAATTTAATAAAGTATAAACAAAATATTTACCGGACAACTTATAGTTTTCTTACTGTATTCATTTATAAACCACAGTTAACGTATTCAAGATAGTGACAAAGTCCAAGATAATTAACTGATTCAGAATTTTGGCCATAATTTAGCCAGTTTTTATCGTACAAGAATGTGATACACCTTGGTTAGAAGAAAATTAAATAAATTTTTTAATGTATGAATTTTTTCATTTCTAAGTTTGGAGTAAATCAACGTGAAGTATAACGATACAGGATTGATTAACTGTTATTCAGATTAAAGATAACAGGTCTCATATCATTAGGGATCACTTTAATTCTAAATTTGTATTCTTAATAAATAATGCAAAAATGAGTATTTCTGAAAAGATTTAAAAAAAACGGTTTTCATGCATTGGCACTTTACTACGAGTAGAGAAGTCATGACGACAACCCTGTAAGGGGAAGTGAGTGAAGTGTGTCTTGGTGAAAAAGAGAAAGTTAGATTAATTAACTCTGCCTTCATCTTCTGGCGCGTGCACAATTGTTTCTTTACGGTTGCAAATACGTAAATTATTTACTAAATACTGAGTAAGTATCATTATTAAGAACACTCTTACTTAATTTTGTTAATTTATAAATACTGTAATTCCTTTTATTTTGTAATTACTTATGAGTCTTAGTTTAACACACATGACTGGCTTAAAAATTATACAATGTTAAGTGATTATGGAATTCCGCTGAAATATTAATGAGAGGGGAGATTGTGCCCCCCCCCCCGTAGTTACTCACTAGTTCTAGCTAAGAATAAGCTACAGCTAGTGAAGACATACTAGAATGCTCTGTAATGTGTTTAGCAACTCCGCAACCATAGTGAGTCTAGAGTGAAAAGTGCAAAATTTTAATTAGGCCTATCATGAAGTAGGTCAGTGTAACACATGATGAAGAGAGACTAGTTTTAAAATATTACAAGTTGGTTACGTATAACGGCAATATTTATACATGTATAATCTATAATGTTATATTATAGATACGAGTATATTTATTTATTTCATAATTATATTTCGAAATATATTTCATAATTATACTACTCCATTTTGGTCACTGTAGTGTCATATTCATATAACCACAATTGGTTCAACTACTCTTTCAACTTCAACTTTTAAAAGGCGTTGTGTAGCAGTAAAAATGGTAAAATTTGTTTTGTAAAAAAAAAAAACGAAGACCGCTTAGCCGCAACGGCTCCCCGTAGTGTTCCAAAATAATAGCCTATAAAAACACAAGCAATTGGAATTGTTCAGAAGCTGAAAGCAGCTTTTGACGTAGCAACAAGCGCACTGGTATGCTGTATGCGTTCGTACATCTGCTTGCAAGTCACCGCACTCTAGTACATTTTTTGCATACGCAAACCGGACTTATGCAGAAAAACAAGTTTAACATAAGCAAGCAGAATCCAGTTTTATTGAAAACCATTTTCAGAACGTTACCATCTTTAAAAATATGTTATATCCCTCTATGCACAATTCACTTAATACTTCCTAACTGCCTATTACTATTATTGGCAATTGGAGTAACCAATTAGAAAATACCACAGCATAATTTGCACTCTGGTTTTCTGTTGTGAAGCGTCGTGTCGGTAGTAAAGTGCCCCATACGGTCAGGAGAGGTGAAATCAGTTTTCCAAAATGGAGTTGCAGCATCGGTGATGTAATGCTCACTCTCTGCTTAGCTTGCTACAGATTACAGTTGTTTAACTATCTGTCTTTGAACTTTCAACCGTTCTTCTTTTTGTTCTCTGAGCACTTATCTTTAATGGCTACTGACGTCTGGATAAAGCAGGGGTTGTATAAGTGCTACAAAGGGCTGGTGATGAGAGACAATGCTCAGGACTAAGAAGGATGAAGCTGAATTGGCGATACAGTCTGCTCAGTGTCATGAGGAACAGGAATATAGCCAGTCTTAAAGTAGTGTAGACGATATCCACTGAAAGGCTGACACATAGTTGGTGAGCAGTTGCCGCAGAACACGAGTGATAGGAGAAACTACGTTGCTGTAGACGTTTTGGTTACTTACGCTTCATATGTTCACGACTGGAGTTCAGACTTAATGTAGTGTAGACGATATCCACTGAAAGGCTGACACATGGTTGGCGAGCAGTTGCGCAGAACACGAGTGATAGGAGAAACTACGTTGCTGTAGACGTTTTGGTTACTTACGCTTCATATGTTTACGACTGGAGTTCAGACTTAATGTAGTGTAGACGATATCCACTGAAAGGCTGACACAGAGCTGGTGAGCAGTTGCCGCAGAACACGAGTGATAGGAGAAACTACGTTGCTGTAGACGTTTTGGTTACTTACGCTTCATATGTTTACGACTGGAGTTCAGACTTAATGTAGTGTAGACGATATCCACTGAAAGGCTGACACATGGTTGGCGAGCAGTTGCCGCAGAACACGAGTGATAGGAGAAACTACGTTGCTGTAGACGTTTTAGTTACTTACGCTTCATATGTTTACGACTGGAGTTCAGACTTAATGTAGTGTAGACGATATCCACTGAAAGGCTGACACAGAGCTGGTGAGCAGTTGCCGCAGAACACGAGTGATAGGAGAAACTACGTTGCTGTAGACGTTTTGGTTACTTACGCTTCATATGTTTACGACTGGAGTTCAGACTTAATGTAGTGTAGACGATATCCACTGAAAGGCTGACACAGAGTTGGTGAGCAGTTGCCGCAGAACACGAGTGATAGGAGAAACTACGTTGCTGTAGACGTTTTGGTTACTTACGCTTCATATGTTTACGACTGGAGACTTAATGTAGTGTAGACGATATCCACTGAAAGGCTGACACATGGTTGGCGAGCAGTTGCCGCAGAACACGAGTGATAGGAGAAACTACGTTCCTGTAGACGTTTTGGTTACTTACGCTTCATATGTTTACGACTGGAGTTCAGACTTAATGTAGTGTAGACGATATCCACTGAAAGGCTGACACATGGTTGGCGAGCAGTTGCCGCAGAACACGAGTGATAGGAGAAACTACGTTCCTGTAGACGTTTTGGTTACTTACGCTTCATATGTTTACGACTGGAGACTTAATGTAGTGTAGACGATATCCACTGAAAGGCTGACACAGAGCTGGTGAGCAGTTGCCGCAGAACACGAGTGATAGGAGAAACTACGTTCCTGTAGACGTTTTGGTTACTTACGCTTCATATGTTTACGACTGGATTTCAGACTTAATGTAGTGTAGACGATATCCACTGAAAGGCTGACACATAGTTGGCGAGCAGTTGCCGCAGAACACGAGTGATAGGAGAAACTACGTTCCTGTAGACGTTTTGGTTACTTACGCTTTATATGTTTACGACTGGAGTTCAGACTTAATGTAGTGTAGACGATATCCACTGAAAGGCTGACACAGAGCTGGTGAGCAGTTGCCGCAGAACACGAGTGATAGGAGAAACTACGTTCCTGTAGACAATTTGGTTACTTACGCTTCATATGTTTACGACTGGAGTTCAGACTTAATGTAGTGTAGACGATATCCACTGAAAGGCTGACACATGGTTGGTGAGCAGTTGCCGCAGAACACGAGTGATAGGAGAAACTACGTTCCTGTAGACAATTTGGTTACTTACGCTTCATATGTTTACGACTGGAGTTCAGACTTAATGTAGTGTAGACGATATCCACTGAAAGGCTGACACATGGTTGGCGAGCAGTTGCCGCAGAACACGAGTGATAGGAGAAACTACGTTCCTGTAGACGTTTTGGTTACTTACGCTTTATATGTTTACGACTGGAGTTCAGACTTAATGTAGTGTAGACGATATCCACTGAAAGGCTGACACAGAGCTGGTGAGCAGTTGCCGCAGAACACGAGTGATAGGAGAAACTACGTTGCTGTAGACGTTTTGGTTACTTACGCTTCATATGTTTACGACTGGATTTCAGACTTAATTTCTCTTAAGCAGTTTCCCTTGTTTGGTGGTAAAATGGATAATTGTGTGTAGCATATAGTTTTTGATAGAATCATACAGTACAATCAATGTATATGTCATCCTGGTAATGGTGCTAATGATATGTCATCACTGGTTTGGCGGTGAGTGCTAATGCTAGCAGCGTTGGACAGTTGTAAAACAAAATACTGTAAAATAAACTAAACATTTTAATATAAAACAAAAATGTAAATACAGAACTACTGTGCTGTGGAACACTCCACATGGCGTGTATCTGCAATTAGTTTTCAAGATTCCGGGAATTCTTTCGGCTAATTACCGTATCCGTACTTCACGAGATATAGCTAGTTTAATTAATAAGTTGTAAATCAATTATTTTGAATTTTTTTATATAGAGCGATTTTTCTTTTCAAACATTTAAGCAAGCAGACTTGTTAGTTAACTATTACTTTTCTGTTTGCCATTCCTACAAGGATACCAGAATAAATACAGCTTAGTGTATCAGAAGTTGAAACTGTCAGTCGTCGTTCATTTCAGCAGGGTTGCAGAATTCTACAGATATAAAGTCGTTCAAGTACAAATCACTTTCAATATATTTTAACAGTAGGCCTACCTATTGTCGATTGAAATATTCCCCGTCAGCCAAATGAATTGAGGTCGTTCTCTCTCAATCGCGTTATCGTAAGACAATACTTAAAAATTTCGCTTGTAAATATTATTTACAATTGTGTATATACACACACACGCACACACACACACACACACACACACACACAAATAATTGTATATGTGTTTTTATATGTACATATCATACAAATGGGTGCGTCTGAATGTTATAATTAAACATTTGTGCATTCATAAATTTTACTACGTATTGACATTGCAAAAGTCACAAACTTTTACCTTCAGAGGATGCGTAATTTGAGTAAAACGTATATGTTTCTGTATTAGCTACGCGCCCGCGTGCGCGATCATATTATTTTTCTCAACCAGGTCACTACCAGCTGAACGACAAACGCGATGATAACCCGAATCGAACTGGCGCCGTCTGGTTCATTAGCCGATCATTTTACGAGCAGTCCGTCAGTGGACCTACCCGTAATGATATGTAATCTTGTGCAGACTATGTTATTTGGTACGGGTATGGAATCGCGTTATCACGTGAAATTTGTCGTTGGACCACGCGTGAATACGAACATGTAAGAACGTAATAAAGGAAAATTTTGTCGTGTCTGTAATGTCTACCTAGCACGGCGCCTAGCGTGTTTCCTGCCTTTAATAACGTTTTGTTTGATGAAGGTGGTTATGTATCTAATCACACTTCTACTACTATTAAAGGAATGCAATAAAATTATTAACTAAATTATTAAGTTCCTGAGTGAAGCAATCTGTATATTTTTATTTGTCGTAAAATCCTTGAACATTGTGATTGCATACGGTGACTAGGTTGCGTTTCAGTAACTTCCACTACCGCGGAACTATGACGGTTTCACTTCGAAACGAACATTCTGTATGTCCAACTTACGAAATTTTGATTATTCATTATTATGTTTCTCGTATGTTATTTGCCAGGGTCTCTTAAACAGGCGTATTTAATAAAAACGTAATTTGTAACAGCTAGTATAAGCTAGAGTGCGAGTTTTTCAATTAACCCTTAATTTCGTAGTGACCGTCAATCAATTAATTTTAACGATGAAGGATTTGCGAGGATCGGTCAAAAAAGTATAACACAAATTTTACATTATTTTTGTCGACGTTTCGACAATATTTATTGTCATCATCAGGACCTGTGTACGAATACAAGAGAAAATATCCAACACACCAGATCAATTAGTTGAGTGAACGTGTGTGTGTGTGTGTGTGCGCGCGCGCGCGCGTGCGTGTGAAGGAGTTGAAACAGTTTGTTTACATCATCAGAATATGTGCGGTTAGTCGATCGTGACGACGACGACGACGAAATCAACTTTCAATGGCGGAAAATTCAAATATGATCAGAGTAGCCAACCCTTTGTATTATTATTATTATAGTGTATAGATATTTTATATGAGCAGGTTTGCCAACATTTTATGTGGCGGGGGGAGGGAAATTCAAACGTGTGATACATTATTAGCAACACGTTATAATGTAAATATATACCTATATGTGTGTGCGGTTAGTCGATCGTGACGACGACGACGACGAAATCAACTTTCAATGGCGGAAAATTCAAACATTGATACATTAAGCGGTCTTGAATAATATATATAATCGTCATAGCGTTAATGTAGTGTATATATTGCTACAGACGACAGCGGTTGAAATTCATACAAATCTTCTGATGTAACGGTTCCCACAAGTAATACAGTTCACAAAAAAATAAAATTAATTGTACACATGTTCAGAGGTGTATAGTGAAATAAATTAAAATAAAGCCATAATTTGTTTAAATGATTAAATATATTAACAATATTTTAAAATTCGCAATATAAAATTGATTTTTTGAAAAGTTTATAAATTCACAATTCATAAATAAATACATTATAAAATTGATATTTTTCGAAAAGTTTATATATAATTGTGTCGTACTTGTAGGAGGAGCAACCTGCACAGACCCTGTAACATACCAATACAACCAGCATAAAAATCATGTTCAATATCAAATTAACACACACACACACATGTATAGTCGGTGGAATGCGAGAATCAACGCTTTACGTGAGTAACTTCTTAAATTATGGGTCATTCTCTCTCTCTCTCATAAGTTAATGTCCTTTCAAATATTATTCATCAAAATTTTGTAAATTAGAATCTGCGCTACATTCAAACACACGCACACACAAGCGCGTGCGCGCACACACACACACACACACAGTGATAAAAATTGTTTATTAAAAGTAGTAATGTAGTTTGTTACCTTAACAAGGTACTTTCTCCACCTGCGTTGTTTGGTTCCTCATTCCTCGAAACACGAGATGTAGTTCTTTAGGGTTTATATGACGGAGCTCTTCATCTGTAAAGACGTCGGCATATCTCTTAGGTAGATATACGCGATAGCGGTACTCACCATCTTCCAGCGTTACAAGCACAGACTTCCCGTATCTCGTGTCCACATTCACCATGTTAACGATTGGATACTGCTTGTTCACTGTTAATTCTGCACAGCGTTTGTACTCAATAGCAGAAACTGCATTGAATTTTGTGATAAATGACATTATTAGAAGTGAAGACGTCTGTATCAAACGAGGTGGAACCAAACAATGACAGAATATTCGCTACAAAGAAGACCAGTAGAATGTAATGGTGGTGGTGGTGGTCACAACGTCATCAGGAAAGTTCGCTTTCATCGCCTGAAGCTTTGCATGTACATACATGCAGAATTAGCGCTGTTACAAAATATATATATTAGGAAAGTCCACGGCCTACTTTCATACAGAAATAGTTATCGCCTGCGTCCGTGTACAAGTTTCCTAAACGAAATTAGCAATGCTAGTAAATTTTTTTTACTATGAGACACTCACATTAAAAATGTTCGTATAACAAAAAAATCATTAATTATCCACTCTCTAAGTGCGTACACCTTATGGTTTGTACATCGTGTAGAAGAAGAATTGCAATGTGTAAGACATAACGTCCCGGGAAATAAATATGGTATGTTTTTAGGGCAGCCAATGTCATCAAGATTTATTATATGATGATGGATTATTTTCGATTCTAAAAACCGTTTTTTCTCAAGACCCTTCACAAACACATATTTATATATGTTCGTGTACGTTGTTAACACTGAAACAAGATTGTCGTACGGTGTCTCTCCTTCACTCCATCTGAGACCATGATAATTTGTTGTTAACCAGTAGTTGGTCCTAGTGTATTTCGAATTCGTGACGGCTGTAGCAGGTGGGGCGAATATCCAATGTCTGCTTGGAAAACGCGTTACGTCCATGACTGACAATTCCTTTACTATATAATTGCCGTTGTCATCATAAAAGCAGTGAAAGTCAATTATTACAGCAACGTTTTCCACTATACTATAAAAAAAAACCACACATTACAAACTAATATGTATAAACACAAATATCGTTACGATAATAATAATAATAATACGCAAACTTACGTTTACTGCCGTCCGAACTGAAGCGTGGAGAGACAACAACTAACGGTAGAAACAAAAAGTGTCTGTGGATATCACAGTGTGAATTTTTTGTTTTGTTTTTGTTTTTAACAGGTGGTGGGGGCGGTGTAACGTGGAATTTTAGCAGGTGGGGGAGCGGAGTCGTCGTCGTCGGCAATTAATTTGTCACGTATCCGATAATGACCGTACGCAAGTGTATCACGACCATTGTCTAGTATATAGCGCTTATCATCATACTGTGACAACGCTTGCTTATTTACGCGCATCGTGTACAGCGTATGATGATCGCTACGTAAACAAAGCGCACTGGCAGAAAACTGACAATGATCAGTGAGACAGTTGCGATACATATCGTGTCGTAGACTCCTCTTAATAGCAACTCGAGGTACACCTTTACATACACGTTTTTGACACTCATTGCTAGGATCTTCGTGGCCCACAAGGAACGAATAACATTTCGCTCTGAGACCCACGAATTCTCTAACAGGACGACCACACGTTTCATCCTTGAACAGCCCGACAATCTTTTTGTTTTTAAGACTATAACAAGGATGAGACGTAGGGTAATCCGATGTGTCAAACAAGTGTAGGTCCTCCTTCATGTCTGCATACAAGTCAGATGTTTGAATACTATACATCAGACTGTCTGTATCTGTCATTAGCAGTCTAACGTTACGGCCGTACTTGGCGACAGCATAACGATAATGAAAGTCATACATTATCGTTTTGCTAACGTCAAGCACCGTGAAGCCGACATACACGGGACGGGAAAGAACGATGGATTTTTTACGGAGTGAGAGCCCCACCAGATCGTTCGTATAACGAATCATACGTTTCAGCCTAGGTGTGAAAACTAGTTTTTGAAGCCGTCGTTCATCTGAGACTAGTTCAAAGTCTATATGTTTCCGTACGTTCTCCAGCGACTTACCGTATACGGCGTTGTTCATCAGTTTGAAAAGGTCTTTTTCAAAGCTGTTGACGGCTGCTTGCCTCTTGCGTGTGTTTAAATCGATAAACTGTTTCAACCAAGCGCTTTCCTTAAAACACAATACCCTATGAGTCGCTGTCAGCTCTAAACCAAGACTTAAATACAACTTCAAATTTCGATAATGGAGAACGTAATTTTGTTTGTCCTCCAAAGTCGTTAACAACTTCTCTACGGATGACCCTGATTCGTTATACGATGATCTGTATATACTCTCATGTAAACGTTTGGAAAAGGGAGAAAGGATATCGGGTGTTACGCGCTGGCGCACAGGTGCAAGCGGGTAGTCGGAATGCAGGTCGTGTAGTGTATCAGGATAGTGTAGGTCGACCTCGAGGATGTACCCGATGTCGGAATCATCACTCACATTACGTATGTCCAAAGACTCGATTTCATTGCGATCGAGCCATCGGAAGTCTGCGTAAGGGAGTGGTTGCGACATGGCTGCACCGTATAGATTGTTACAGTCCGTATACAGAATGAAGGAGGTCGGTTTCGAAACATCGTACTGATCTGGGATCAGAGGGTCGTTAGCGATGGCATGACGGTTGGATGTCATAGCAACGCCCCCGCGGACCCCAGACTCAACAAACAGATGTTGATTTATATCTATCAACAGCTCTAATTCGACCCCTGTCATTTTTAGCATCGCGTTCCAAGCGAGACCGGGAAGCGAGTAAAAATGACACGGGTCCAAACAGTAATCGCGTAAGGCCATGTCCCGAAAACTTTCAAAGACATCAGCCAGCAGCATTACGTCTGTCAACAAATACAGATCATGGTAATCTCCAAACGTACGCACATTGAATGCACTCCACACGTTTTGTGCGTGCTCGTAATCTGCGTCCGAAATAGACGATTCCATCAACCGGTTATCAAAGTGTTCACGAGCGGGTAGACTTGTTTCATTGAACCGATCAATGCCGTCAACGTACTCGTAAGGGTATACTCCCTTGCGTACGAGCAGATCAGTCTGTTCGCTGAAACCCCGTCTAAGCATTTCTTCTCTGAGCAAAGGAAATGAACTCCCGGACGTGGACAGATTGGTAACGAGTGTGTCCAGAGAGCGATTAAGAAATTGAAAGGAGTCTACGAACCGCAAGGAACCCAGGGAGAACGACACGTAACGCTCGCTGGATGTCGCGATGCAGGATACGCGTTGGTCGTTGTGTTTCCCCAAACCCTGCATTAAATGGTGACAGTCGTAGCCACGAAGGTTATGAAAGAAGACGGGGATATGACGAGGCATCTTATAATTCAGATTGCAGCTATTATGGGCTGCTCCCAAGAATTTCCCCGTAAGATGACAATGATTACGCACCCTGTCATCATCATCATCACCGTCTGTCAAAGGTCGCTCACACAAATGACAAACGGTGGCGTTGGTGAACGCAGCATTGTCATCATCGGTCATAATTAGTGGCACGTTATGCCGTATAACTTTTATCATATCCTCGACGTCTTTCATCAACCACGAGAAGAAAGTGTCTACGACGTTTTCACCCCGATAAACTTTAGCCTCTCTCCAGAGGCTGTGCGTGTGATCGACGATAGCATAGGAGAAACCTGACGGAATATGCATCGCTTCGTATGATGTGGACGATATAGAAGGAGAAGTTATTTTCTGACGGGTACCGCTGCTATCAACTGAGTAGAATTCACCTAACTCTTTCACTGTCGTCGGGACGTTGTTACCAGGTGAACACGATTGAAGCGAAGTGATGAGGGACTCGAAGTCGGCGTAGACGGTGAAGGGTACTTTAAGACAGTGTGTATAATTTTTAAAGGACACAAACTTCTCCTCCTCCATGGGCATTTTGGTTTTCTGCTCGCCGTAAGGTGTGCAGTAGGGGAGATGTTCGGACAGACCATGTTGTGTAGTGAAACGATGCAGGCAGTAGTGGCAGTAAAATGATTGAGTGCGGTGTTTTGTAAGCGATGATAACAATCTACTCATGTTACTGATAAGAAAGTAATTTTTTCGGCTGTTTGTATCGGACAGAAGCAAAAGATTAATGTGATGCGACCTGTCCTTATTCGAGGTAATTCTCAGAGGGTAAACCTCATTTTTCAATTCATTTTTGATATTGTCTTCTATGTCATAGCCGAAAACGTTTATAGAAATGTTAGGATTCTGTGCTTCAAATTTGGAAATGGACTTTAACGAAACAGGGTACTCGATACCGGTCATATTTAAGGTGTTTTTGAAGGGGGCGTATTTTGAAGCACGTTCTTTATTACGTTCTTGAGGGTGTATGTGAGCTAGTACGGACCATAGAAAACACATTTCATCTTGGGGGTTCTTGATGTTGACTACTGCCTTGGTGAGTGAGAGTTTTCGCGGGGTTGGAAGGTAGGAGGACGCTGCTAGAGGCTGGTACCGGCCAACAACCAGTTCCAGCTTCAGTACAGTGTCCACCGACCATCCGCTCCCGTCACGGGTAAAATTGGATATGCTATTGAAGATTTTATCGTAGGATTCATCGAGTAGACAGTTCAACTCGTCGCTGTCGTCCGTGAGCAACGTGCGACAACGTCCGTGGAAGACGGCGTCTTTCGTTACCTCTTTCTCTTCACCACTGTCACCATCTACCACGGTTTTAGTAAAACGCATCCTGCACGCAATATGCCACTTGATATTGCGTAAACGTGCCTGCTCCGCCTGAATATCCTCATGCAATAAAGGACGTGCCTCAGTCATTACGGATACTATGTCATGATCCGACGTGTCGGCGTTCACTGGAAGGTAGTCGAAGGTTGTGATATATCCTCGGACACTACTGTTCCTCTCGATATAAAATCGAGTCACAACTGAAACAATAGAAACGTGAGTATTAACCAATAGGAATGATAAATAACGTGCACACAAATTCATGTTTGTAGTAAATAAATAAATAAATACATAACACTCGTCGGGGTAATATGTCAGTTTATTACAAGCCTTGAAGATGTCGGCTACTCCTGATTTTAGTATTGAAAGTGAAAGAATAAAATCGTTCAAGTATTGGGAAGTGACGTTTATCAGCCCCGACGAGTTAGCGTTTGCAGGGTTCTACCCTAGAAATTTCGATGTTTGCGGGCATAGTATGTCATTCGTAGACGATAGAGTTAAATGCTTTTAATATAATTAAATTACCTTATTCGGTCCACCTTAGTGACACTGGCTTCCGTCGTTTAATGACGCGTTTCGGGATAAAATCCCATCTTCAGATACACAATAATCAAAACGTAAATGTATACCACATTTTGTGGTTTGTCATAATTTAAAATGTTTTAAAATCTTTTAAATAAAATATATACAAACGTAACAACTGAATCGCTCGGAGCGCTCGCATGCATGCACGCTGTACCACGATCTCCTCACGACTGGCTATAATTATCATTCAACCGTATAGCAGTGTCAAACAGGTTATTAGATCCGAAGTTCATTTGATCGTTTAATATGTTATTTTTGGTTATTGCGTTTTTTGTAGCTTTGTATATTTCGAACTCCTCTAGGCTATCCATTAATTTACCCTTCTTGCAAGTATGCAACGCCTCGAAATTGTTTTCGAAACTAGTATAACTATGATCTTTTGCTATTAAATGTTGTGCAAAACTGGAATTATTATTATGTGTTTTAGGAATGTGCTCTAAAAATCTTGTATAAAAATCTCTGCCGGATTGGCCGATGTAGAATGCTGCACAATTATCGCATTTAATTTTATAGACTCCTGATTTATTTTTTAAAGGATTATTTATTTTAGTTTTGAAAAAATTTTTTAAATTATTACAGGTTTTGAATGAAACAGTATATCCTTTACTTTTAAAAACAGATTTTAAAATATTTGGCATCAAACCAGTATAATTAGCTGAAATGAATTTTTTATGTTTTTTATTATGTTGGTTAATAATGTTGGTATTTTTATTTTTATTTTTATTTTCTAAACGTTTTTTATGTTTCATTATCATTCTATCAATTATTACTGGCCTGTAACCATTATTTAGAGCTATTTGTTTTATAATATTTACTTCTTGATCATAGTTTTCGTTATTAAGGGGAACACAAAGTAATCTGTCAATAAAGCTGTTAAATGCAGCCATTTTTTGGGCTGGAGGATGAAATGACTTAGCATGTATAACCGTATCTGTGCATGTGTGCTTTCTGTATATTTTGTATCTCAGGTCATTACCGTTATTTGTTATGGTTAGATCCAGGAAATTAATGTTTTTGTTATTTTCAATTTCCATAGTGAATTTTATTTTCTTATGTATTTTATTTTATTTTATTTTAATTATTTAAATATATTATTATATAAAATAGTAATTTAATTATATTAAACATAAAGTGACTCGGTACGTAAAACATGAATAGATTTAAATGCTTTTGTTGTGGAATTGAATTAGTTGATTGGAAAGAAGGTGACAAACCTATGAAGGAACATGAAAAATTTTCATCTACATGTCAATTTCTAAACGATGTTAAGAGAGAGAGAGAGAGAGAGAGAGAGAGAGAGAGAGAGAGAGACTTTTCGTACACACCAATAGACATAGTATGACTCAAACGTTAATTCGCATCAGCAAGTTTGCTCGCTACATAATTACAAAAATAATTTCTTAACTGTGACAATTGGTATTGAACTTTACCTTGTTCAGTCTGTTCCTGCTGCTCCTGCCCACGTTCCTGCTGAAGGTTGGCCATGATCTTCAAGAGAGAGAGAGAGAGAGAGAGAGAGAGAGAGAGAGAGAGAGAGAGAGAGAGAGAGAGAGAGAGAGAGAGAGAGAGAATGAATACTGAAAAACAAAAGGAACTTTTATACATATATATATATATATATATAGCATTTTTTTTTAAACGCATGTATTATGTTAGTGTATCTTAAACCATCAACAACGTACGCAAGAATATTGCGCAAGAGCTACACAGAGCGGTGAGAAGGAATTCGTTAGACGCGCGGTTGAACTGAAGGGTATGCACGATTTGTACCAAGCGGATCTTGTGGAAATGATACCGTACGCTCGAGTGAACAAAGGTTACAAGTATATGATGACTGTAATCAACGCGTTTACCAAGTACGCGTATGCTGTACCATTGAAAACCAAGACCGGGAAAGAAGTGGCGAACGCGTTGAAGCCTATACTAGCCGCTAACCGAATGAAGTATTTACAGACGGACAACGGTAAGGAGTATTACAACAGTGCAGTACAAGCGTTGCTAAAAAATTATAACGTGATACATTACTCAACCTATAGCGAGAAAAAAGCGAGCATAGTGGAACGTTTTAATCGTACACTGAAGACGCACATGTATCAAGCTTTCAGCGAACAAGGACACTACCGCTGGTTAGATCTACTGCCTAGACTATTGATATCGTACAACAATACCGTGCACAGAACCATCGGCATGAAACCCAGTCAAGTGAATGGCGCCAACGAACGTATAGTGTTGGAACGAATACGGAAGAACACGGCACCTAAAATCGGTCCAGTGAAACCGCCCAAATTTAAAGTTGGTGACCGCGTTCGTATAAGTAAGTACAAAATGGTGTTCGCCAAAGGTTATACTCCAAATTGGACTAACGAAATATTCACTGTGGCTAAAGTACAATCCACTACTATCCCCGTGACTTATCTGCTAAAAGATCATCTGAACAAAGTGTTGAAAGGTGGTTTTTACGAGCACGAGATTAGCAAGTCTAAAGTCGGTGACGTATACCTGGTGGAAAAGGTGTTAAAGCGTAAAGGTGACAGAGTGCGTGTTCGGTGGCTTGGTTTCGATGGTAAACATGATGCGTGGATACATAAGAAAGATCTAATATAAAAAAAGGTGTCGACGCGTTGCGAAAACAGTATGCTTTCGGTAACGCTATATATATATTCATGAAGATGAAGATTGTACAGCAAGCAAACAAATTACCAATAAAGGATATGGACTTTTTGGCTGGTGACGAAGGCAGTGCTGAACGTAAACATGGTCCACTATTACCGAACAGTATTCGCTGTATCGTTACAGGCCCAAGTTCCTGTGGGAAATCCAATGTGCTATTCAACCTACTGTTTGATGCCAACGGTCTACGTTTTCGTAATGTATACGTGTTTTCAAAATCATTATTTCAGCCAAAATACAGAATGCTAGAAACAGTGATGAAATCACTCGCTGATGAAGGGTTAGGTTATCACGCATACAGCGAGAACGAAGAAGTCCCACTACCGAGTGAAATCACTGGTCTCGACTCTGTTATCGTATTCGATGACGTTTCGTGTGAAAGACAAAACAATATTCGAAAGTATTTTGCTATGGGCAGACACAGCGGCGTGGACACGTTCTATCTCTGTCAGACGTATAGTCAGATTCCGAAACAATTGGTACGTGACAACGCCAACTTGTTGATATTGTTCAGACAGGACGAGCTAAATTTACGTCACGCATACAGCGATCACGTCAACACGGATATGAAATATGGTGCTTTCAAGGACGTCTGCACGGAAGCATGGAAGGAGCGTTATGGCTTTCTAGTCATAGACAAAGACTCACCGATAAATGAAGGTAGATATAGAATCGGCTTTGATCGATTCATAATTGTTTCCTAAGTATAAAAGTGGTTGCGTTGTAGTAATGTAATCCAGTCCTCTGACTAACGCGCGCGCGCGATGGCAATGAATAAGGAGGAACGACTTGCGTATGATATAGACATGATAAGTGAAAACATAAGGAAAAAATATCGTGAATTACAACAGGGCATTAGAGAAAGTGACACAAATTTCAGAAAAAATTACAAGCCGATTCTGGAACCGTTAGAAGCTATTTCACAAAAGTTAAGTGGTGATATGAAGGAGGAGGAGGAGGAGGAGCAGATAAAACAAGAAGCGTCCACGCAACAGCAGCACGTAATAACCGAACCTTTAGACGAAAGCGAAGCGCGAAGCCATAACGCTTCCCGTTTCAGTGATGATTCACTAGCAAGCAAATATATGCGTTTGTGTGAATCGCACGACCACAAAAGTATTATAGATCGTATGTACGGTGTTCGATACCAAGCCGGTAAATTGATGATAGGTGATTCGGATGTGAAAATCGACGATAATGATAACGTACACGTCAAAGGTAAAATTTATGAAGGCACCCCCGGCCTGTACGAGCTCCTGTTTATGAAACTGCCGAAAAAGTACAATAAGGACGATATGAGAAAGTACAAGTCCATACTGCTTGCAACCAACGGTCACAGGCAAAGGTATAAGGATAATGCGCGAATAAACAGTAACAGTGGCGTCACGTACCGACTGGTAATATCTAAATTGTTTGCTTCGAGTGCGCGAAAAAAACACACACACGGGTCGTGGTTATATGAAGATGATGATGAAGCCGAACGCTGCAGTCGATTACGTGCATTGGGACGACCCTAACGAGTTAGTTAATCGATTGAGACTGTTAATGGCTTCTCAAAATAGTGGGCATACTGGACATACGAATGAAATCGTTTCGATATTGGAAGAATTACGTGAAGCCGGCATTATCGTATAAAAGCGTGCGTAGCATTATATGACTGACAGTTCTTTATAAATATGAGTGTAGACAAGTTCGGTAGACGTGACAGCACTGTAAGAGTGCGAAAAGAAACTCATCGAAGTCTGCGTGAGGATATCGGTTTAGGAATGACTAACGACGGCCACTTTGATGTAAAAAACAAAAAGATACGCAACTTGGGTGAACCCGAAGAGTCGAGCGATGTTGTTTCGTTACAGTACGTAAACGACACGTGCTTACAGTACAAGAACGACGACGCTACCGTAGACGCAAAAGGTCATCGAATAATAATGCTAAACGAACCGTTTATGTCAAGAGATGCAGCCACAAAACGATACGTAGACGAGAAGAGTTTGAAAAAAGATCGTGCAGGTAACGTAATCGTTAATGACTGCCGACTAACGCGTGTGCAAGCGCCTGTTGACATCAAAGACGCAGTGAATTTGGAATTTTTACACGCACACACAATCAGTTTGCAAAGCGATGCTTTCTACGCTGCCGGAAGAAAAATTACGAATATAGCGAACGGTGTCGATGACAAAGACGCAGTCACTGTGCGTCAAATGCACGAATTAAAACTGCATATAAAGTCCGAATTATACAAAGTCACTCAGGTATTTCACGCGCATTTAATCAATTTGATAAAGTACGTCTATAAATATCAAGACGAGCCGACACAACGTTCAGTCCTGGCTGAATATATTGCAGAGGTAGACCGTTTAATAGACGTTCTCGATATAAAAAAAAAACAGGAATCACCGATTGGAGATCCGTTTACAAGGATGCAGCGCGCACTACTACGACTACGAAAAAACAAACCTAAGAAAAAAAGAATGGGGCGTGGTGTAATTGGAAAAGTACTTAAAAACTCTGTACCCGCTATCGTTTCGTCAGTACCGACTTTGATTAATCGCGCGGTAGACACTTTACCGGTAGAGTTACACCTGCCGGGTTATAGATTCTGCGGACCCGGAACAAGACTCGAAGAGAGATTGGCGCGAGGCGAGCGCGGAATCAACGAACTGGACGAAGCCTGCCGCGAACACGATATCGCCTACGCGAAGTACAAAGACAATAATCGAAGACGTATTGCCGATCGTATTCTCGCTGACAAAGCGTGGCAACGAGTGAAAAGTTGGAATTCGGGTGTCAGTGAAAGGGCGTATGCCGCAGCTGTAGCAGCCGCTATGAAAACGAAATCAGCGATAGGCGGGGGGAGCTGGTGCAGTGTTTGCAGAAAAAAAAGAAGGGTTCAGGAATTAAGCGTCAATCAGTGACCAAACACAAAACAACAACAGCCACAAAACATAAACGCAATACCAGAAAACGCAAAACAACATCGAACCAAAAAATAGCTTCGGGTCTATACTTACGTCCTTACAGACAAAAAAACTAATTTTCATACCCAGGCGTGCTTTGTCTGACGGTGATTTGTATGTCTACGCGAGACTTTTGAAAATACCTTATTTCAGAGGAGTTTTTATGCGTAACAATTTACCGACCAGTCCACCGTGGAAGAACGAGCGCGCAGTTATTAATCTGGACACTACAGAAGGACCCGGCACGCATTGGGTTTGCTACAAGAAGCGAAACAATCTAGTTTACTACTATGACGCGTACGGCAATATGAGACCACCCCTTGAGCTGACACAATATTTTGGAACCGACATTGACATTTTTTACAATTACGAGCGTGAACAACCGTCACACACCGTTATCTGTGGACATTTATGTTTGAAGTTCTTGACGTTGGAGTGATCAGTAAGCGACAAGATGTCTTCGTTGTCAGTCACCCTAACAGGCACGGAGCTTCGGCTCTCGTATGCGACTTTTTCCCACCTCTCGAACTAACAAGTGGTGAATGGTATGTGGGTCTATTGGACTTTACTACATACAACAGTATAGCGAACGTGGTTGAGGGGGAAAACAACGTGTTTCCAGTACTGCGGAACGGGGTGTGGGATTTGATAACTTTACCCGAAGGTGCTTATGAAATCGGCGACATAGAAGCCTATCTCAAAAAGCGGTTGGGGGACACGAATATTAGTCTTCGCCCCAACAACAACACCTTAAAATGCGAACTGACTTGTGCCATGGATATTGACTTTCAACAAACGACGCACGGTATTGGAAATATGTTGGGTTTCACGAAAAAGCAACTGCTTGAATCTAATAAAACTCACGTGTCTGACGCGCCCGTGAACATTATTAAAGTGAACAGCATATTGATAAGGTGTAATATAGTGCAAGGATCATACAAGAACGGAAAAAACGAGCATACATTGCATTTATTTTATCCGTCAGTCGAACCGGGATTCAAAATAATTGAATCGCCAGCAAACGTCGTATACCTGCCAGTGAATGTAAGTCGTTTGGACAACATAACATTATCTTTACACGACCAGGACGGTGATACAATAGATTTTCGAGGAGAAGTCATCACCGTGCGTTTACATCTAAAACGGATATAGACATGGGTTTGTGCTTTGTTTCTACGTCGTCGCCACTGCTACTAGTGCCGACAGAAATAAAAAAAGAAACATCGGTTACGAAACGCATCAGTACTCATTCGAAACTGAAACGATTAACATCGGTTAACCGTCGTTTCCTGATTTCACAAGGTTTTACAGTAAAGAAGTAACATGACGAGCGGAATATTATCCGTGGAGCGGGATCCGTTCTTTGAAGACAGTATCACGCACTTTTCATTTCGTTCTCACGCACCATACGCCACTACGCGATACGGAAACAATGATGAGATACGTGTGCCGATACAACAACAGGACGTCTTTACACTACCGTCCGAAAGTTTCCTCTACATTGAAGGCAAGTTGACCAGAAAGTCCACTACGGCTGCAACTACTGCACCGAATGTACAACTCGTGAACAACGCCGTAGCGTTTCTCTTTGAAGAGATCCGTTACGAGTTGGCCGGTATGGAAGTGGATCGTACCATGCGGGTTGGACGGCCCCAACCTCGAACGTGCTAAAAGTGAACGGTGACGGCGAATTCAACTTCTGTATTCCGCTGAAAATGTTAATGGGGTTCGCTGAAGACTATACACGCATTGTGTTAAATGTGAAACAAGAACTTATACTGCTACGCACATCTACCGATATAAACGCTACGGTATTAGCAACCGGACAAACGGCTGCTAATTGCGTTCTGGAACTGAATAAACTTTATTGGAAAATGCCGTACGTTCATGTGGCTAACGTGTACAGATTGCCGCTGTTACGACTCATAGAGAAAGACCACCCGATAACTACAGCATTTAGGACGTGGGCACTGCACGAGTATCCCGCCTTGCCACAAACTAAAAGTCAGAATTGGAACATTCAGACTTCTAGTCAGCTAGAAAAACCGCGCTTTGTTGTATTAGCGTTTCAGACGGTAAGAAAGAATGTACCGACAGCACACGCTGATGAATTCGATCACTGTAACGTTACCAATGCGAGACTGTTTCTAAACGACAAGTATTATCCTTACGATAATTTAAACTTGGATATTGGAAAAGACCGTTTTCCGTTAATGTACAATATGTACGCCCGTTTTCAGAGTTCATATTACCATCGGCTGGACACCAACCCACTACTCTCACCGACATTATTCAAATCAAAATCTCCGCTGTTTGTATTCGATTGTAGCAGACAGGATGAATCGCTTAAAACATCACCGGTTGATGTGCGTTTGGAATTTGAGGCGTCGGAGAATTTCCCCGGACACACCGCAGCCTACTGTTTAATATTACATGATTCGCTTATTGAATATAAACCTTTGTCCAACACAGTACATAGACGTGTTTAAGTCTTATTTTTATACATATTCTGTAAATAATAGTTCAAATATATTTTCATGCTTGTAACAATATAATCTTAGAGTTATGTGTGTGTGTGTGTGTGTGTGTGTGTGTGTGTGTGTGTGTGTGTGTGTGTGTGTGTGTGTGTGTGTGTGTGCGTAATTTAATTGTAAACTTGTTTAAATATATTTTCATACTTGTGGGTGTGTGTATGTATGTATTTTTTTTAATTGTAAAACTAGTTAAATATATTTTTATACTTGGAGCAATATATATATATATATATATAATCTTGGAGCTGTGTGTGTATGTATTTGATTGTAAAACTAGTTTAAATATATTTTATACATGTAACAATAATATTTGTGTTGTGAATGTACTTTAATAAATGTATTTAACACACTTTGTTATTATTATTATTATTATTATTATTATTATTGTTCACTCCCCTCCCACTACATAGTCTACCACATGTTTGTCATAAACGTAATGTACATAGATTTATTATTTTTTTTACTTACTTACTTGCGTCAAAGTAGTGAGCAATGTCCACGCACACGTACCCTTAAATGTAAGGTGTTGTCTATAGGGAATTCGAGTATACCTAAAATATATATACATTCGATTAGTAGTGTAATAAAGTACTGTGAGAATAAATTTCTGAAATTGCTACATGTATAGTAATATGATCACACACACACACACACACACTTAACATTGTTTACTCAAATTATACTCTTTTAACAACAGACTGACTTTTTAAAGTTCAATAACGCGCTTGATAATGTTTTATCGTGATGTTTAAAATCAGTTAATTTACATTCAAACACACACTTACTTAGTTGTACAAGTTCCGCATTAAATTCAATAAATAACACGTCTGATAATGTTTTAAGACAGATAATTTACGAGAATAAATTATTGAAATTGTAGCAGACGTCGACATATCGAACACTGTTTTTGGAACTTATCCGCTTATAACTTCAGTCCGTTGTTAAATAACTCACATGATAATTTTTTTTTTATGTACAAATCTGTAACTTCATTAACATTGTTCACTTATTAATGTATTAACAAATATTTGTTTACTTACCTCTTTAAATACAGATGTACGCGAAGGTTGATTTCAAATGCGAGTGTTCCATGAAGTCTCAACACAAAATGAGACCTAGTTATTGCAGTTATTCACGTATATCGATGCGTAGTGGCGTAGTGGGAGCGGCTTTGTGTGTGTGTGTGTGTGTGTGTGTGTGTGTGTGTGTGTGTGTGTGTGTGTGTGTGTGTGTGTGTGTGTGTGTGTGTGTGTGTGTGTGTGTGTGTGTGTGTGTGTGTGTGTGTGTGTGTGTGTGTGTGTTTTAGGACTACCCACTTTCTAATTCCAAATCGGTGTAAACTCATGTCACTGTCCGCTAAATACGTGCGTTCACCCGATAGAGAGAGAGAGAGAGAGAGAGAGAGAGAGAGAGAGAGAGAGAGAGAGAGAGAGAGAGAGCACACTCCGCTTTGCACAGAACGGTAGTTACCTTGCCAATAATTATGACTTTATTTCACTATACACCTCTGAACATGTGTACAATTATTTTTTATTTTTTATGAACTGTATTACTTGTGGGAACCGTTACATCAGAAGATTTGTATGAATTTCAACCACCTTCGTCTGCAGCAATATATACATACAATTTACTTACTAAACACATGTACACAATAGACCAGCATTATTGTGAAGCTCTCAACGACTTGAGAAATTAATTTCTATTTTTCATCTGTAACGACATGCGTGTATAATTTTAATTTATTTCACTATACACCTCTGAACCTATGTGTAATTATTTTGTAAACTGCGTTACCTGTGGAGGAACTGTTGCAGCAAACGTTAACACTAGAACGATTATATTATTATTATTATTCAGTGATATATACATACAATTTACTTATTAAACACTTCAAGGATTGGATTTCTACTCGTCATTTGTAACGATATACATACAATTACATTAAAAAAAAAAATCTGTACAATGGACGCAGAGAGAGAGAGAGAGAGAGAGGACACATGTAAGTAGTTCGATACTCAGTGACAACAACACACGCACACACAGTTAATATTTGTCAAATGTATATTTCTAAATTATATTAAAAATTATAATTATAATTAACAATATAATTATAAGTAATGTCCGTTACATTATGAGTAATAGATTTTCAGTTGATAGATTAGTTTACCATAAACTTTTGTTTGTAATGTTATGTAAATTCTCTTATGCAAGTTTATAAATTCCTACAGTTATTTTGTACAGAATTCTGTAAATTAGTGACGTTTCTTGCAATACCAGTACCAGTAGTGAGTGAAACATGATAAAAATAACTTTTAATAATATACATAATTAAACATCCCTACAATCTGTATTCAGCTATAATATGTTTTACTAAGTTATATGTAGACAGGTATATCTTATATATTATATGTAATTGGTTTCTGTACCAATTCTAATATATTTTATTGTTGATTACTGTTTTTATAATTAATTACAAATACCATTACATTATGAGTAATTTAAATTGTAATACTGTATAAATTATGTTCTGGGATATTATAGTTTTTCGTTGTATTTAAGGAAAACAATATGTAATAATGCAATTATTTTGATGATATAAACAAACTGTTTCAACTCCTTCACATACGCGCGCTCACACATACACAAACACGTTCACTCAACAATTGATCTGGTGTGTTGGATATTTTCTCTTGTATTCGTACACAGGTCCTAATGATGACAATAAATACTGTCGAAACGTCGACACAAATAATGTAAAATTTGTGTTATACTTTTTTGACCGATCCTCGCAAACCCTTCATCGTTAAAATTGTTCTATTAACAGTATCCGGTCAATCATTACACGTGCCAAACCAGGCAATTACGGAGCAAAGCGGAATTTGCACCATAACAGCTCGGTACAAACTGGGTGTTACGAAAACCAAATTGTGGAGTACGACAATGTAATTTGCACAGTTTGTGCGTGGATTTATTCAGTCTGAATTACTGAAAAGGAACAGCGACAAACATGACGGAACCCGAAAAAGTTCAAGACTGAAAAGACACGTATATTTTATTGAGAACACAAGCTTAGCGCGTTGAGAACATAGTCCCCATACTGTTTATGTAAGTGGCCACTTTTCAGGTATTTATTTTCGTTCATTTACAGGTACTATATTTTAAGTTATTCACGCAATCTGTTATTTTCAATTATAGTTTCACATTATTTGTTAGTTTCGAATTTTTGTAATGGTACGCCACTAACATGGTTGGGCTCAAATAACGTTTGGAGTAATTGACTATATAATCTGGTATTGCCACAATTTAAATTTCTATTCGAACTGTGTTAACATTTTAATATAGCGTTGATTATGGCACGCAAAGAAATACCATTACACCCAAGGACCACATCAGCAGACGGTGAAGACTGCAGTTCACGGGTTGAATGTCCCGAGGTTACACAAATATAAGCACAGATAATTATTTTAGTTTATATATAATAATTTGACTTTGCATCGTTACCTCCTTCCCCCATTGCTGATAGGCAGCTATAGTTCTCAGTGAATGTCTGTGTAACCATGTTCCCTATTTGTACTCTGACCCTAATATAGCGTATTATGTTTCAGTTGTGTGACGAGAATGCTATGACGTCAGTGTTAAAACCAACACGTCACCATCGCAGTCGTAACCGCTTCCGAAGCGGCTGTATCGCCGTCCCGGACTATGTTGACACGCCGCAACTGGGTGTTGCGATTCAGCATCGTACTCAACATCGTAGTCCTCCTTTATGTCGCCACACACATCGCTTCCAGGTAAGCCCTTACCTCCCTTGTTTATCTAGGTTGACAACATTTGTATCGCTGTTGGGCGAAGACAGACGATGATTAATCCACCATATATTATATTATTTGGTACATTTTGCTGTGTGAAGCACAGCTCTGTGTCATAGACCATAGAAATAGAAGCAGACGATAAATAGGGAGTTTTGAGACATAGTGGCTGGAGAATAACGAAGAGAAAGCAGAAGTGTTTACGATGATATGTGAGTAATTACGTTTATGGAAAAACTCAAAATAAGAAAGCCTCTAGTTGGGCCACTTAAATTAGGCATTCCTATTAGACGATATAGCTGTACCTGGAAAGATTGATGACAGAAACGCAAGGCGAAGACGACCAAGAAAGAGGTTCGTGATCAGGCAAAGCAAAAATTGACTTCAAAAATGCAAGGATTTTAACTAGAGGACGATCAGCAGCACTGCTTGTTTATCTAGCCACCCGCGCGCGCGTGTGTGTGAAACAAAGTATAGGCCTAATATTTAAGAAGACTGCATCAGCCGAGCAGGTAACAACTGACGGTGAAGATCAGAGAGTTGTATACATATATATACCTACTCCTATAGGTGTACGTGTAGCGTAATGTCGGAAATCATCAGTCGAGTAAGATTCGGGTGTTTTTATTTTGGAAATATAAACAGTACTGTAAAAAGTAGCAGACAGGCTTGTACGTATTTAAGAATAGATTTAAACCAGTTGGAGTTTCCTGCATTGAAATTTGGGTCAGAAATATGGACAGTGAACTCGATAATGATTCAAAAGTTGCAGACTCCATAGAGAAGCATGGAAAGAATTATTCTGTGAATAACATAACTGAGATAGGAAAATGTTGATTCATAAATTTTAAAACGAAGTATATAACTGAATTTGGTTAGGAGTTTATTAGAACTTTGCAACTTCTCAGAACTAGACTATAAATATTAGTTGAATGGAAGGTAGATGTGCTGACTTTTAACTGATTTAATTTAACAGTTAAATGTTTTTACGTGCCATATAACGTGTTCCGGCCTCGTTTTAAAAAGTTTGTATTATTTTAGTGTACGGTGTGTTAATTATTTAAAAATTGACTGAATGTTGACACTTATTAGACTATAGCAATAGGTTAGATAAACCTTTCATCTTGTAACTTATTTTTGTAAATTTTAATTGTCATCGTTGCTTTTTATAATTTTAACAACTGTATTGTCTAGATGTAATTACGGGGAGGATCTCAAGCTACATACAGAGAGCTTGAGCCTATGTAGGGGGACCTGCAATGAATCTAGTTAGCCTTTGCTAATTTGCAAATCTCAAATAAAGACCAGCACGGCAGGCAACCGTTTTAATCCCCGTATGGTAAGGGGTAGTAACCGACACATTAAGAGATCTAATGCCCTCTGCTCCGTTGTTATAATGAATGATAGGAGCAGTGGCATTCTGGTCACCCCAGCAGAATTAACCAACGAGAATTTAGGGCGGTATCCTATCCGAATTACTCAGTCGTTCCCTTGATACTGTCCCTTTCTCCGGCTTACTGTATCTACAGACATATATTCATTCAAGTTCAGTACTATGAAATATTATAAATGTCAAGACTAAATGACTCAATGTCGTACACAAATAGAACAGTCAAGCAGTGAGAACACATGTTTTAAATATTTGTAAGATAAATATTTTGTCAAAATTTAAAATTTTCGGCTTTCCTCTAAAGTGTAACATCATTTGTTACACACACACACACACACACACACACACACACACACACATTCACACATTAAGTTAAGACTGAGAAGATTGTGTGTAACGAAATGCAAGTTCCTATTTGTTCTGGCTTCATTATTTAGTTGTTGTTATTATATATGTTACCGGCCGAACCCGATTTCAGGCCAAACTAGTTTATCCGAAACGCGACAGGATCAACCGGTTTAGCTAAGTCTGAACTAGTTATCCGAAAATTAAGACGGAACTCCCAGGATAAACTCATATTTCCTAGTCTGAACCAGTGTGGCTTATAGTCTCTGTTCACTGAATATGACAAATTGGTTGAGCCTAGTCGAAAGTGATTACGATGAACGTTGTTCTAGCCTGTCGGAAAATTCCTTAGTCGAATGTGGTCACGATGAACGTTGCTGTAACCTCTCGGGGAATTCCCGTGCGTGCCGATTCTTCCCCAGCCCATCTTTGCCCGTAATTTCTTTACTTCATCATCAGTGTCGTGACTTCGCTGACGAACTGTGTACGTTTTGTAGTCGCATGAATAATACAATTTTATTTTTCATCAGTTCTGTTAGTTTGTCGTCAGGGTCGTGCATTCATCAGCACATTGTCTACGTTTTGTTATTGAGTGATTGGTAGAATTTTACTTTACTTTAATGTTTTAGTGTTCTTTAGGTTGTGGCCACCATACATGAGGCTTTGTCTAGTAGACAGAGTTGTCAAAGGCAGTAGAAAGAGAGATTTATAACAGTGATTTTTAAAAGTTAAAACAAAAAATTGACTCATTATAATGTGGTTACAAAGGAAACGTACTTAGAAATTATGAAAAAGGTGGAGGGGCTTTAAAAAAGCGGAAAAGAAGACACAACTGCAACAAAGAAGAATAAAACGATTCAGTGTTTTTGAAAGCAGAGGCGTGAAAAACCTTGTTGCTAAAGATGAGGGAAACAACAATATAAAATATTATCTCTCTTCTGAAGAACTATATAATGTGATCGCAGTAGCTCATGTGGCTGTTGGTCATGGTGGTCGTGACAGAATGTTGGCTGAAGCATCTAAAAAATTTTCAAATATTACAAAGGAAATGATACTTCTCTTTTTGTCTATGTGTGAGGTGTGTCAACAAAAGACAACGAAGAAGAGAAGCGGATTGGTTTCCAAAACCATTCTGCATTCTGAGATGAATAGTAGATGTCAAGTTGATCTCATTGACTTTCAGACACAACCAGACGGTAATTTTATATGTGATGGTCTATCAAGATCATAATATAATAAAACTTGTTTTGCTCCATGCGTTGAAAACTAAGAGAGCAGTAGACGGGGCCCGAACACTACTTGTGACCATTGATTGTTTCTCTTGTCAGAGGTAGTGTTCGGCCCCCGTCATCTGTGTCGAACTTATTATTCTTAATTCTATTGATGATGGCCTCCGGAAGCGTGGCCGATACGTCTAGAAGAAATTATAACAGCAATCGGCTACGGACTAACAGCCCGGTATTTTATATTCATCGGTATTTTATTTGATTGTTTAATTTTTTAGAACTGAGTTCGATACCTGCGCTCAAACATTTCTACACGAGAAAAAAGTTAGGATCAGGATTGTGAAATTTAATTGAGAACTGCATCCAGCAAACACTCCGTTGGAACGAGAAAAGGTTTCATCAGGTGCAGCTGTACCAAAAACTGTTCAACAGATGTCTATACTTTATACTTGGAAGTGGCATAAGATTTCACCGTGTAATAGGAAATAAATGTATATGAAAGGCCGTGTTACAAATAAATAAATAAATATGAAAGACATACATTAAGTCGCAATTTATTTACTTTTTCTTGCATTTAAACATTTAGACTAGGAAATATCAGTTTATCCTGAGAGTTCCGTTTTACGTTTAGGATAAACTAGGTTGGCCGAAGAATAACTAGTTTGTTCTGAAATGTGGTTTGGCCAGTAACGCAATACAGTCTTCTTGAGCTGGTTGGCAGCTAACCATAAACTCTCAATTTGGACGACTGGGACTTTCAGGGTATCCGCTAGAGAACTTTCATCCTTACGAGTATGTAGAGTTGAGGAATCATCTTCTCAACACAGATGTTGGTGGTCTTGCAATTTCTCGACTTCCGAAGAGTTTCTTAGTCTCTACATACTTTCTACCTCATTGTTTTTCATCCATATACTGCTGTCTGGCCTGCCTCTCTGTGGTAAGGAGTAGTAACCGTCAGTATTTATTAAGTATATCACTTAAGAATTACGAGATATCACATTACTCTATTGTTATAATGAATGATACAAGCAGTGACATTCTGGTCGCACCAGTAGAATTAACCAATGAGTAGAGTGTTATCCTCTCTGAATTATTTAGTTTTCCCTTGAATCTGATCCTGTCTCCGAATGATCGAGCTTTGTTTTTGGCAGCGTATTATGTGGTCGTATTTCCACACTAAATAGGCCTACATATGTTGCTATCGGTGTACACTATCTTCCCTAGCCCCGCTGACCCAACAGAATACTACTGTATAGACCAACTCTGCCGACGCAGTTGCTTACTACAATTTAGAATGGCTTTCTGGGAGTAAAAATGCCTATCTTTGGTAGACAAGAGCTATCACATTAGTGAAATCAAAATGCCTATCTTTGGTAGACAAAAGCTGTCTCATTAGTGAAATCAAAATGCCTATCTTTGGTAGACAAGAGCTATCACATTATTGAAATCAAAAGGCTTATCTTTGGTAGATAAGAGCTGTCACATTAGTGAAATCAAAATGCCTATCTTTGATAGACAAGAGCTATCACATTAGTGAAATCAAAATTTTTAATGTGAAATTCTCGTAGACATAGATAATGTAAAAACAACGTTACTAATTTCTTAATTTAATTAAGAAAGTTGTGTTAGTGGTTATAATCACAAACAGAATTATCACTGTTGCACACCACTATAGAGAAATTATTCCGGTTAGTGCTTTCAAGCTTCACAGCTCATCGTCAGGTCGGAAATAACAATAATAGGACAAACAAGTGGAGGTATTAAGAAGTTGTTTGTCCTATTCTTGTTATTTCCGATCTGACGATGAGCTGTGAAGCTTGAAAGCGATAATCGGAATAATTTTTCTATAGTGGTGTGCAACAGTGATAATTCTACTTGTAATTCCTTAATGTAATACTTATTTCAACATTGTAGATGCCATCTTTAGATGTAGTATTTAAAAGTAATACTCTTGTCTTCCAAAGAAATTTATTTATAAATCTGTAAACCATGGAAGGAAATACAGCAGTGTTGTATTGTACTAAAAAAAATAATAATTCACATTATTCTGAATTTCTTTTATTGAACGGGTGAACCGAGTGAGTTGTCAGTTTCAAGTGGACCGTTTGACATTTATGTGCCGATCCATCTATTTGGTGTACGTCTCACGAGATAACTATTGAATGCATCTCCCGTTTGTCGTCAAACTTAGTCCATACCTTTGCCACACAGAGCCCTATTGTTTTTGAGATTATTCCCCCCCTCCAAAAAAAAAAAAAAAAAAAATAGAGTGTCAGGGAACAAAAACGTCAGAGGTCAAAATTTTGAAAAATCCTAAAAATGTATGTGGGGAATCAAATTAAAGAGAATTTAGCCACAATCTGAATACAGTGTTCAGGTTTGAAAAATTCCAAATTTTAGGTCACCAGGGACAAGTAGATCTCAAAAGACATGGCGGGTATCAGACTAAAGGGAATTTTAACCCAACTCCGAATTAGTTTTACACTGAATTTTTTTTTAACTTTAGGGCACCACGGGTCAAAAAATGTAAGCCAATGTTTTGAACAAATTTTAAAGTATATGTGGAGCATTAGATTGAAAGATATTTTATTCAAAATACGAACACGGTATCTTTAATAATTTAATTAATAGTAATTAACACATCAGCGAAGTGCAAAGGATGTGTATCAAACGTCATCATATGGTGTTCTGTCGTATATGTTGTTCGGTCGCAACCGCGACAGCCGGCCTTCATCCCTTAATACGGTACCCTACATCCAAGAACTTTAAGCTTCTCTGCCCATTGTGATTTTCCACTTCCCACTGTTCCCTCAAGAACCATTGTTACTACTTCATTTTCCCCTCAGAGCATTTCTCGTCTCTGTAATCCTTTTTGTTCTTTCGAGCATCACGTCACTTTTTATTTTCTCTTTCCATCCGCTACCAAATCCTCATCTACAACACATCAACCCTATCTCTTATCTTTTCCTCATTGAGTAATGTGGGATGTAGCAGCAGTACCAAACTACTAACACCACAATAATTGTGGGAGAATTTGAAACGATAAGGATATTCAGTATACGAACTGATTTGTGAGTACCAGAACAAGGCAGGAGAACAACATTTTTACATCATTTGTTTAACAAAATTGACACGGTTACATGACAATTATCGTCATCACTTCACTATGAATCTAGTTCTAAATTATTTAACTGTTATTTCAGTTAATTTACGAATCCGTAAAATGTATATTTAAGTTAGAAACGGTAAAAAATTAATTACTTTTTATACATTTGTTAATCAAAATTTTGAACTAGTAGCTTTATTTATTCTCTTTTCTTCTGATAAATTTGTATTTTGTTTCTGTTCATCAGACTGTGTATTAAACAGAAATAAGTATATTTTTCCCTGTGTTTATTTTGAGTGTATTGTGTATAGTTCCCGGGACGTATATTTAACATGTGTCTCGAGTTTCGTACAATCGTCTTTCGTATATTTTTCACTCTCAATCCAACTGCATGCGATAGCCGAGGACATACCGTGCACTGGGGATTGCAATGTAACTTTTTTGTATGTAATTTATTTTAAAGTACTTCAAACATAACATTCAGCAATACGTATGACATATAATACTGTCATGTCAGAAGCGTATTCAGTGTCACACTTTCCTGACTTTTTACCAATCTTAAGATCTGCTAAAGCACGAGTTCAACTGTCATTCGGTGTTTCAGTCTCCGCTCTGGAGTGTTGTCGTAAGTTCTGTTAACGGCTTCAAATGTATTCACAGCCTCTTGTCGTATCGTTGCTTGCTTGACCGTAGAGTACCCACCCGATATTCTCGTTCCTGTCATACTGCGGCGCCTAAGTGACTAATCTTAGTCACTTTGTTTTGATTGGAACCTTTTTTTTTGTTTGACGCCAAAGATTAATCTTAATCTTTGATTGAAACCTTTGTTTGACTTCTATGTTTGAATAAGAAACACAGAACACTGGGTTCCCCCAGAGTTGCAGTTCGTAAGTCCATATTACGTAGTTTCAAAAGATTTGTAGACAGATAACTTGTTATTAAGGTTTAAGAATGAATTACGAGGTTTATGCCTTGGTTTAAGTTTTCCTTGGTCTGTGTATGTTCTTTCCAACTAACTTTTGGTCCAAGTGATCCCAAAGTTGTCTTGAAGGATTAGTTTGTCATTAAGCATGACTGGTGAGCATGTTCTTTTACGGGCAGTAATATATATGTGGCATACATATATGTTGACATATTTTGATTCATTTTGCTATCACTTTGCTAGTCGTTCTAAAACGGTGGTGAGATCGTGATCAGAGGTCAATACAGCCGTGTCGTCGGCAAAGGTTTCTATGATAGTCTCAGGAGTTGTAGGCAGGTCTGCTGTATACAGAAGATAGAGTAGTGCCCCTGGAACGCTAGCTTATAGCAATTTCGCTTGTATAAGTTGCACCTCTGAATACGCATTGTGCTTTTTAACCAGGAAGTATTTGTCTTTAAATTAAGATCTAAAGACGGTATTGTAATTCACTGGAAGTAATTATTAAGCTTGAAGAACAATCCAGTGTGCCAAATTTTATCAAATGTCTGTTCAAGACTGCCGATCAATACTTGCTTTCTTCGAGATCTCAAAAGAGTTTACTGGCCACTTATTGTAACTTAAATGCTATTTCAGTTATACATGTGAAGAAATCAAATTAGAGTTCTACCAAGGTAGGATAAGTCATATTTTAGTAACAATGCTTACTTCCCGGTGAAAAGATACTTTGCAGGTTAATTTGGCAAGAAGTGAGATGGTAGGACAGCGGCTCCTCATCGGAGGAGGAGAAGGCTGATTCCTTTGCACAAAGCTCTAGGAACGAGAACCAGATGAACTGTGAACGAGTCCTAAACAGCGACTAGATATTACCGTCGATTCTAGTTTGCTAGGGAGTGATGAGTTTCTAGAAGACAAGGCCTCTGATAAACCATATCCAACTGCTAGCCAGTAGCAGCTTACTGATCGATTGGTTATTCAAAAACAGCAATGATCAGATTCAAATGTTGACTTGTTACTTAGCATATAAAGGTTTGGGCAACACTGGTTCCTAGAAAGTGGTTCTCTTTATAGTAGGATTCAAACATAATGAGACAGGATTCAAAAATAAACAGTTGACACAGAGTGCAAAAAGCTCTGAAGGAAGGTAGAATAATCCTGTCAGAGGAGAGCTCCTTGAAGGAATGTCTGCAAGGAAGTATAGAAGTTTCATCTTCAACGGGAAAGACTCCTTAAGCAAGATTCCCAGAGAATGTTCCCAGTGTAAAGAGTCCCTAGGTTCCCAGTCTGTTGATTTATGAGAGAGTACAGAGCTGCATTGAGAAAATGAGCTCTGAGAGTATTCGCAAATTCCTTTACCAATTTGTTTTTAGATTGTTGTATTTCTTTATCATTGTTAACTGTCATAACATAACAACATTTACTTGTGTTGTTTTTAAACTGTAATAAACCTGCTTTGTGTAATACTGATGACAATTAGTTGTTCATCCTTTTCGTTGTTTTTTTTATTTTTGTAATATTACTTTACCGTATTTCAGAAATGGCGGAATGGACTTCCTGGAGGAACTACAAGCATCAGGACGCAACCTGGCATCACTGGAGATGACACAAGATACTGCCGCTGTGTACCAGGCTCAGCAACAAGCACAAGGATCAGATACTCCTGACGCACCACTTCCTTCACAGACACAAGCAATTGTGCAAGGTAACTGGCCATTTATATAAGGATTGTTTAAACCCTTGTGTAAAACTTGTTTACAACGTGTGTGCTAAAGACAGTGTTATATTAAGTCATAATACAAACTGATGGTGTCATACCTATCTAGAACAATGTGTTTTTTGCAGTCATTATTCTTCAAATATACAATTTTCTTATGAGCTGTTCTGTATACAGTTTTCAGCATGTAAGCTGAGTATAAACAAGCTTCTCTGAAGGCCATGTAATTTGAGCCTTAGAGTAATAATTGTTTTTAACTTATATCACTCCAATACTGTCCTTTTGAAAAATGATTGTAATTTTGATATCCCATAACCACACAAGTAAATGAAACATATACATATAAATATTTTTTTCAGATTTTAAAATAATTGTATTTTTTACACTTACTTTTATTTATTATAAAATTATTATGTAATTACTCATACCATAATAAGAGAAATAATGAGTTTCAGAACTTCATGGTTTTGCCTTATGTCACCGAGTCTCCCTCATTGCACCTCCTATTGGACTCACTCATTCTTTCTTGCAAAAGAGGCAAAATTTTGCCCACTAGACAATAGAGAAAAATTAATTTTAACTAAACATATGTTTCTTCTAGTTTATGATTGTCATACTAAAGCATCTCAGATATCATTATTTTCTCTACTAAAACCAGTGTATTAAATATTAAATATACCATTTTTTTTTTATTATATAGGATTACTGTAACAAAGTACTGTATGCATTAATTCTTTCAAATCATTTCACCATTACCATATTCTGTAATACGGAGGCAATTGTTAATCATATAAAACAACTCTGATATTATGCTCCACATGACATTCCTGAAATAAAATTTCTTTTCTTACTATTGCTGAAACTACAAATTACAATAATTTTTGTTTTAATTATTATGGTGGTTTGACACCCAACAAAAAATAAAAATTGTTAAATTCTTTTATGACACAGTTGTGCATTAGGTCCTTTAGCTCACTTATCTGTATTCATGTAATATAATAAAGATTATTGATTTAAATACAACTATTTCACTAATGACTCAGAACACAAAGTTTTTTATGAGTAAAAACATTTTTACCTTACAACCTGAACCGGTTTTCACCTTTAAAAAAGCTTCTTCAGAGGTTGCCGCTGGTAGTGCTGTCTGTCCTGTTGTGGGCGACGGAATCGATTTTCGAAAGATCGATGTTGCGTGTGTGGGGTGAGATATGTTCGAATAATGCGTGAGATTTGAATTGTGTCTGTTCATTTAGGATGTCGTTTTTATTTGTTTTCGTGTGTTTGTATATTTCCAATTGTTCTAGAGTGTCTAGTTTTCGGCCTTTTGTGTGTACGTGTAGAATGTTCATGTTATTGTCGATGTTTTTGTATGTGTGGTTTGCTTCAATGAGGTGGTTTGCAAAGGTGGATTCTGTAGTGGAGTGGAGTGCCTTTGTGTGTTCAGTGTATCTTTGTTTGAAGCTACGTTCTGTCTGGCCTATGTAGAATTTGTTGCAATTTGAGCAATTTAGTTTGTAAACACCAGGTAGATCGAATTTGTTTTGTGCTTTGTGTGTGTGTTTTGATAGTGTGTTCTGTTTTGTTAGTAGTTTTGTAAGTGATTCTGTATCCTGCTGTTTTGAATTTATGGGCTATTTTTTCTTTTCAGTTTGTTTGTTGATGTATGTTAGTGTTATGAATTTGTTGTTTTCTGTCTTTGTCTGTTGTTTGTTTTGTGTTTTGTATAGGGGTTTATTGACTATTGTTCTGTCGTATCCGTTAGATTCTGCTAGATATTTTATCGTGTTTAGTTCGTCTTTGTAGTCTTTTTCATCTAGGAGGTGTTGTTAAGTCTATGTATCATGGTTCTGAAGGCAGCTAGTTTGTGTTGTATTGGGTGATTGGAGGGGTTGTGTATTACTGTGTCAGTTGTAGTTGGTTTTCTGTATATACTGAATTTTTGCCTGTGTTCAAATTTGTGCTGGAGAGGTCTAAGAAGTTTATGGTATTGTTGTGTTCGTATTCAGCAGTAAAGGTTATGTTTTTATGTATTTTGTTTATGTGCGTTAGTAACTGTTCACATTGTCTTTTGTTTCCCCTGTATAGTATTAGAATAGGGGAACATACTCTGAACATTAGTGATTTCTTTTGTTACAGATTTTTTTCAGAAACAATTTAAAATAACTGTTTTTATTCTGCTCACTGTTTTATATACAGAAATAATAAAAACTTATATTTCTAAGGAAAATTTTTTTTTTTATATTTGATTTTTACATTTATTTCTTTGTCTAAACACAGTCAGCCAACTGATACGTATTTTCCAATATATTCCATCAAATTTTGTAAAAGATCTTCAGATTGTTCTTGTCGGAATATGAATTAGGTACAGAAAAATTAGTAGATAGATTAATTCTAAGCATAATATTGACAGCCTGTAAATTCTACATATCAAATTAGTATATTTTATGCTATATTTATGTTTTTATAGTGTATTTTATGCCTTCTTATATCAGCAAACATGTAAGTTTATTTTCCTTGAAAGTGTTCATAGTGTATGTAAATACATAATAATCCTTATTATTGCTTTTTACATTTTATGCTTTGGTGTCATGATTACTAACATTATTATAAGTTTTTTGTAATATGTCCCAGATGAAATATATTTTGATTATTATTATAAAAAACAATGACTATTTAAAATTAATAATTTGTTTAATATTTTATATTAAATAGATTAATTATAATGCAAATCATATTGGCCAAACGGACAATTTTCATATAGAAACTGACTGTCATATTTTATAGAACTCATCTTTATAATAAATTAATATACTGCACCCTTTAATGTGGTCTTGCTCAGAGTAAGGATTATTTCACTTACTACACTGGCTACAGTTATCTAAAGCTTCCCACTGGGAAATATAATTTATACAGGATAAATGTAAACCAGTCCCCGCTCTCCTCCCCAAATGTTCATGTTCTTTGAACACTCTGTTCAAGTGTTTAATGATACAAATAATCACTGAACAGTAACATTTAAAGCATTATGATGATCAATAACCAATCCCTGTTTACCATTTTCCCATGGATCACACTATACACAGTCACAGTAAGTCTTTTTAGTGAGGTCTGTTTCTGAAGTGAACATTTTATGCCACGTAATCTGTTTTTTGTGTGCTTTTTTTACATTCAAATGTTAACATTATCATAATAAGTAATTATCACTCAAGAAAGTGAACAGTACTGATTACTTCTTTCACTTCATTACTAGATTCGCCTTTTTCTTACATCAAGGATGCTATTTTAAGTTTTGACTTCTGTGTCCACACTCACCTCTCCCTGGTCCTCGCAAGTTTTGTTAAACCAAAGAATAAAGAATTTTTGTAATCCTTCTTTAGAAAGCTAACTGTAGGTGTCCTTACAGTTCGTCTGCCATAGAAATGTAAAAAGTAGAGATCTTGAGTTTGTTTGGGTTTATTTACCATGTTATAATTAAACAAATTGAAAAAATAAGTCATTAAGAAGGTATTTACAACAATTAATTACTATCATTTATTGCCACAAGAATTAATGGATGGCTATAATTAATTTAATTGAAATACAATTTACATAAATTTTGATTGCTCATCATCAATAATTTTAGTGTTGTACACAGTAAAGCGTGTGATATTCTTTTTGTGGGTGGTGTTTGTGTGGTGTGGTAATATTTGTTTAAATACCATCTTCCTGATAGACAGCTTTAAGTTTCTTTCAATTTCAACTAAAAAAAATCACTTTATGATCATTGATCACTCCCTCCATGCCAAGCCATCATTATATACAATTCACATCATTACATGTTCATACAGCTTTCCATATATTATTATTATTGGGGCAGACCTCATGCTTTTCAGGTACCCTAGTATCAGCAGCTGTAATTAAAATACTATTACCAATTCAATTATGCTACTCAGTTTTATTGTTCACCGGTTTTTTCAAACAATGCTCAGAAAAAATATTTATCAAACAATGTCAGAAAAGTATTTAAAAAAAATGAGTAATTGAAAATACATAGATTGTAGTTTCAAGTTAGAAAGTTTCAACTACCAGATTTTTTGTTGTTTTTTTTAATAAATAAAATAAAAAATGGAAAACTGTATCATAAAAACTGAAAATTTCTCTAATTAGGTATGTCTGTGTCTATATTAACTCGAAAAGGACTTCAGTTAACAAATTAACTTCAAAATAAAACTTATAGTTTACCTTATTTCCTTTCCATCTTGCGACTTCATTATAATGTCATACACGACATGTTTCGGGAAAAATGTTCCCATCTTCAGGTTTAAAACTTCTCACTCTCACATGAAGAACTTGTCAACGCAAATAAAAAACTTTGACTACATCATTAAAACACACTACATTAATAAAATGTCACAACGTACCGCGCGAAGAATCAGTGCGCACTGTTCGGGTTCATAATCGCAACTGTTGATTTCTCATTTGTCTGTAATCTGATAAACATGTTGTAACGCTGTATCGTACAAGCTGTTCGAGTTAAATGACAATTGATCGTTGAGCACAAGGTTTTTTTGTGTTCTCGATCCTTTGTAGATTTCGAACTCTTCTAAAGCACTCATAATTCGCCCTTTGTTGCAAATATGCAACGGTTTCAAATTTTTGGTGCAACTAGTGTATTCGTGGTTATTATTGATCAAATGTAACGCAAAGTTGGAGGTAGTATATCTAATGCTGCCCTTCGGTATGTGTTCACTAAATCTATCTTTAAATTTTCTCCCTGTCTGGCCAATGTAAAACATGTCACAATCATCGCACACAATTTTATACACACCCGAGTTATTTTCAAGTTCTGAACATTTATTATGTCTGAAGAAATTCCGTAAGTTATTCGTGGTTTTAAAAAATACATTAATGTTTAGTTTTTTAAATACTTTTTTTATAATGTGTGGAAGCAGATTAGTATATTCAGTCGCGATGAAAGCGTTCTCTGTATTATTAGATTTAATCACTTTATTTGCTTTGGATTTATGTTTACGAATTAGTTTGTCTATAATTGTGTCTTTATATCCATTCCTTACGGCAATGAATTTGACAGTGTTTATCTCATCCTTCAGGTCTTCTTGGCGTAGTGGGAACAACAATAATCTGTGTACGAAAGCATTGAAGGAAGCCAATTTTTGCGTGTGTGGTTGATATGAATCTGCATGAATAACCATGTCTGTAGTTGTGGGTTTTCTGTATATCCCAAATTTAAAAGAATCGGTGCATTTCTTGATGCATACGTCCATAAAATTTAAGCTATTATATTTCTCTGTCTCCATAGTAAATTTAATGTTTCCGTTTATGTTGTTCATGTGTTTGAGCATTATATCGATTTGTCTATTTGTGCCGTTGAATATTATACTGGTGTCATCACCGTATCGGGTGTATGAAATGATAAGTTCGTGCAATTTCTTATGAGCAGACAAAAGATATTTATTTTCATAATAATTAAGGTATATTTCTGCCAATAGACCACTGAGCGGGGAACCCATCGCTAATCCTTCTTTCTGCTCGAAAAACTTGTTATCAAAAGTAAAATAATTCTGTTGTAACATGACTCGTAACAATGACAATAGTTCTTGAATTTGCTGTTGGCTTAATACTGCGGCATTAATCAAGTTGGTTTGAAGTATGTTTATAGTCTCATTTACCGGTATGTTAGTGTATAAATTGGTAATGTCAAACGAGACTAGTTTATATTTCGGGTCAAAATTGACGTTCCTTATGTTGTTTATAAATTCCAGGCTATTCTTTATGCTATGAACGTTCGTTAGTTTGATACTATTTTTTAAAATGAGTTGTAGTTTTTTAGCTACTATATAACCAGGCGCAGATGTGTAATTAACTAAGGGTCGTATGGGCAAGCCAGTGAATATGGGGGCCCGCGGTTTCATCTGTTTAATCTGGCGTCTAGTGTCTTTGTCAAACAACGTTATGCATTCATTAATAACGGAGTTTAATCGTTTTGTGTATTTTGTAGTGGGGTCGTTCTTTAGGCATTTAATGTTGTTGCAGGTAATGAACTCGTAACCCTTTTTTATGTAATCTGAATTTTACATGATAACCAATGTATTACCTTTGTCGGCTTTTGTTATTACTGCTTCATTTAATTAAAGTTTTTGTTTGATACTTTTTGCTGTCTTAAATTCCTCTTTGTATTTTGAAGGCATTATATCGTTGTTGCTGATTTTTAGTAGTCATGTTAGTTTGTTGTTGATTATGGATCGTGCCTCCAGTTGTGTTCCTTGATTTTTAATGTATTTTAGAGCGGCTTCGGCCTTTGTTACTTCTCGTACTAAATTATTTTTATTAAATTTGGGTAGGTTATAATTTAATCCTTTTGATAATAACTTTATCTCATCTTCGTTGAATGTCATTTTAGTGTGATTGTCTACTCGTTTGTGGAAAATATGTTTACATTTGATGTCCCTGTGTGTATGTTGTTCGCGTTGTAATTTAGTGAATTTCTTATTGTGCGTGGCTATGATGACTTTTGTTGTGTTTGTTATCTGTGTATTTACGGTTCCGATGATGTTGTTGATAATAGCCGGGTGCAATGTATTTAAAAACTTCTAAATGCGCTCGATATACCGTATGATTTAAACTTATTTTCTTAATATAAAGCTGTTTAATTTCTTCTTTTAACCAAAATACCTGAGACAAAAATCTAAACATAAATCCAAAGCAAATATAGTGATTAAATCTAATAATACAGAGAACGCTTTCATCGCGACTGAATATACTAATCTACTTCCACACATTATAAAAAACGTATTTAAAAAACTAAACATTAATGTATTTTTTAAAACCACGAATAACTTACGGAATTTCTTCAGACATAATAAACGTTCAGAACTTGAAAATAACTCGGGTGTGTATAAAATTGTGTGCGATGATTGTGACATGTTTTTCATTGGACAGACAGGGAGAAAATTTAAAGATAGATTTAGTGAACACATACCGAAGGGCAGCATTAGATATACTACCTCCAACTTCGCGTTACATTTGATCAATAATAACCACGGATACACTAGTTGCACCAAAAATTTGAAACCGTTCCATATTTGCAACAAAGGGCGAATTATGAGCGCTTTAGAAGAGTTCGAAATCTACAAAGCATCGAGAACACAAAAAAACCTTGTGCTCAACGATCAATTGTCATTTAACTCGAACAGCTTGTACGATACTGCGTTACAACATGTTTATCAGATTACAGACAAATGAGAAATCAACAGTTGCGATTATGAACCCGAACAGTGCGCACTGATTCTTCGCGCGGTACGTTGTGACATTTTATTAATGTAGTGTGTTTTAATGATGTAGTCAAAGTTTTTTATTTGCGTTGACAAGTTCTTCATGTGAGAGCGAGAAGTTTTAAACCTGAAGATGGGAACATTTTTCCCGAAACATGTCGTATAAGACATTATAACGAAGTCGCAAGATGGAAAGGAAATAAGGTAAACTATAAGTTTTATTTCAATAACACGACTTGGAGACCATAAATCACAAATTATGTAACTTCAAAATATTTTTATATTCTGTACGTAGATTCCAAACTTAACTAGGGTAGGGGATTTTCAAAAACTCTTCAGATTTGTCATGAAAGTACCATATAATTCTTCTTCTTTTTAGAATTTTTCCATTGGAACAAGGTCCATTTTCTCAATCAGTGAATACAACTTGGTGCAGTCTGTTGTGACATTAATCCACAAGTTGACACAGTAATTGACCAACTGTCCTGTCCCCTGGACCTGTTGTTGGTTTTCTGAAAAGTGTTGTAGTAACTGAAACCAATATGTAGTTTTTGTCTAACAGCATGTAGTATTAGGTCTTTAAGGGAACTGTTTTTCAGTAGCCCCAATCTTCTATTGTAAGCACTGCACCCCACTCACATTTACCTGTTGCCTATTGGTCTGTCCGAGGTAAATTTCCTTCTAGCCTAGCCACCCATACATCTGCCAGCTGGGGACGCACCCTCTAAGAGTTACAGACTCCCCTGAGGGAAAATAGCATATAGTTGTGACTTTGACATCTGATGTTTACCTAACTGTATTACTTAAAAATGTAAATATTAAACTCAGAACTTAGTTTTTTGAAATACAGTAGTATACTTTACTTTAACGAGTTGATTTTATCCACATAAGTCTTCTTGTCACTTTGACATTGCATATTGTTTATTTTGAACATTGAAATTGAAATATCTTTTGAAGTCCACTTTGGTGACTAGTTATCAGTTTCACAAATTACTTTATCATAATTTTGTCACATCTTTATTGAGTCACTTCTTTCATCTTGGTCTTAAATATGTCACTCTTTTGTCATTTTCTATAGTGTTAATATTTCAGGGTGGTTGTATTTAAAGATTATGATCTTAGGTATCAAAAATATTCATCACCTCTAATTTAGTAAAAATAAATAAGATATCTAAATTTATGAACAGAACTGTGTTAATGCCAAATAAAATATTCAGTATTAATGTTATATGTGTGTATATTTTTACACTCTCCATTTTCAAAATTACATGTACTTGTAACTTAAAAACTGTGTACATTTTTCAAAGCATTCTTTCCCCTTGTGTTTTTCATTGAGCAGTAAATACAAATGATTACTGATTTTAACCCTACAGGGATTGGTAATCTCCCTGCAGGTGGGGTTGTAACTCTGGCACCCTTCACACATTGAACATATATAACTTGCAAGATCTGTGTGCTTATTGCCATCACTACTAGGGGAATTGCTATTCTTTTATTAGTCCCTGTGAAAACATTGTGTTAGTTGTTGATAGCAGCAGCTGTTGTGGTTGTTCTCCACTTTTAGCCTTTGATATTTTATTCTTGTGAAACACACTGGTAAAAATTTGGTATACCCATTTATAAATTGTATATCTATGTTGGTTTAAAGTGGTTGACTTACTTCAATAAGAAATCATATAATTTTGTTCAAAACATTATAATGTTTTATATGAAAGTAATACAAGGCATGTGTCTTTCAGGTACTGAACTCAGAATTCTGTATTATACAGCTAAGACAACTGTGTGTGTGTGTGTGTGTGTGTGAGAGAGAGAGAGAGAGAGGGGGGGGAAATTAGAGCCATTGGTTTCATTACTTTATCGTTGTTTGCCTCTTCAGTGCCTAACAAGGATTGCAAGAGAATTTTAGCTAAAGGTTATGATAAGTTCCACTCCTGATCAGAAATCATCAAAACTGTTGTGACAAACCATGATGGATCCAGAATTTCAAGAAATAATGAAATGAAATCCCATTATTGTGAGAGGGGGAAGTAATCAAAAAACCTTGTAGCCTGATGGTAAAACTATAGACAGGTCTGTCATTTCCATATTCTGTTTGAATTGCTGTTTAGTCTCTGTTTCAAAGATTACTTCATTATTTTAGTTAAGAGGAAAAGCACCCTCCCCATCACTGACTTTTGATCAAATAGTTTTAAACTAACTTTTGTTATTAACTTCTGCCATAAAATAGGCAAGAGGTGTTTTAATACGCAACATATTGTAGATGATGGATTTAAATATAGAAACACGAATGAGTGGTGAAGATTGGAGGATCAAATCGTTTTTCTAACCAGAAGCAGGATGTGGACAGTTTAATAATACCAACTAGATACCACTTGGTATTTTATGTTCATGGATGTTTTGTGATATAAACACATCATATTCTCACATTAAACGGATTAATACTCATTTTTAGTTATAACTGTGGAAATTCAGACCACACTGTATTCAATCTTGGATTTAATCTTCATACCAATTTATGTGTTCAAAATTTGCTCTTTGACAGAGCACAGGGAAACAGACAATACCCTGAATATATGAATTGTATCCGCACCAGTGGTGGATCAGATTTGATATATACTGTGACCTATGCGTTCACGATCGGGTAGGACTTGAGATCATAGGCAACAGATGAATATGTGTTGCTTCATTTACATATGGTGCCTGCTGGCTTAATGGACTGAAAACTGATCTACCACTTGCATAACTGAGTCCTTAGTATTTTGGTCGTTACTAGACCCCACTTACTCATAAAGCACAATATCTTACTCGATTAATTATATCTGCATACTAATACTGCTCAGTTAGTTACTGGTTTTGTGAAATGTAAAATCACTTTGAAAATATTTCTTCTTACGATTGTGATTTTTAGGATTTCATTAATAAAACTTAACTTTAAGGAGACCAGTTAGCATTTGATGCAGAAGATGACCCAAGAAAAGTGCTTTACAAAAAAGCGTATAGAAAGCTTAGATTTTTTTGTTATATAAATTACATAGGACATGTACACATCCGGTAGCATGGTGCAGGAGACACCAGTGATTGAGACCTTCCATAAATTGAAAATTAAATTATAAAATATTTATGTCAAGTAAATGCTGAAAGTAACTGTGATGAAAAATAAAATATACACTACGCTAAAAGTAGTTGTTAGTTAAGATATAACAAATATAAATAAATTATACATTAAAAATAATTAAATTACTTATTACCATCGAAGATAATTTATATACGATGTTTTTCCCAGCTATCAATGAACTGTATGTCTGTGTGCAATTACTACTTTAAAAAAGAAAAAATAAACAGCCAGTGTTTTTTCGATTAGAAAGAACACTCTCATTTTCGTTTTTACACAGCACACACGCCCAGACACGTAAATGTTAGAGCGTGCATTAGACAGAACAGGACAATACCGGCTTACTGTGCAATGACCAAACCTTGAGGGCATTTTTTCTATTGTCAGGAGCTTCTGTTGTCTACTGTCTGTTCTCTCACACTGGCATACTGATTAAAATTGTTTTTTCTGTTACTAAGGAAATCACACTGGTCTGGACTGGTCAGTGAGTCTCAAGTGGTTATTAGTGAAAAGTGATTATTGTGCAGGACTCTATTAGTTGACATTATTATTGTGTGTGGACAAATTTAATTTGAATTATTGTACGAGTATAATCTTGTTGAAATTTTGTTGAAACTGTTATTTGTTATTTGATTAGTGACTCAATTGCTGTCTGTATTTTGTTTTCCACTGTACCACATGACGATCAGTGAGACTGTCATAACAATAGTCTGTCATGCAGATTGGAACGGTGTTTTCCATAGTTGAAGTTAAGGTTCACAGAGATTAATTTACATGATGTATCAAAGTTGCATCGATTGTATTAGTCATCAGTTGCATTGTGTTTATATTGTGGTTCTAAATGTCCAGTCTTGAAGAGTTTTGTGACTTGAATTGCAGCTTATTGCATATTTAATTCTCACCCATTTTTTCCTATATGTTAATGTTTTACGTTCCTTTACGCTTTACAATTGAGAACAATTCTTATTTTACAATGGCTTTATCATTAAAATCTGTCAAAAACTCATAAAATAGTTTTTGCTGTGAGGTAAATGCGGAATCATAAGAAGTCTTGGTGCTGGCAAGTTTACAAAAAACTTTAGCAGAAGTTTTTATATAACAACTTCATAAATTAACTTTGTATCAGGATTACAGTATAGACAAAAGCTCTGTTCTGGAGAGTTAACATTTTATTTGAGCAAAAAAAGGCTTAGTTCATAAATATGAAGTGCGCAATGGGGGGGGGGGGCATTAGTAAAGAGCGATGGATATTCATGTGCTAGTACTACTGGACGTCAACAATTATTGACTACTTACCGGTACATTGAGAACTACTTCTAATTGAAAAAATGACACAAAACAAGAGCATTCTTTAGGAGAATGATAATATAACAATAATATGTAACATCAAAAGTAATAAGGAATCAGATAACTAAATATCACTATAATATTGACGACTCGGAACACTAAGTTTTTTATAAGTAAAAACGTAAAGTTTTACCTTACAGCCTAAACCGGCTTTCACCTATAGAAGGCTTCATCAGAGGCTGTCGTAAGTAGCGCTGTTCGTCTTGTTGTTGGCGACGAGATAGTTTTTCGAAAGATCGAAGCTGTGTGTGTGTGGTGAGATGTGTTCGAATAATGCGTGCGATTTGAATTGTATCTGTTCGTTTAGGATGTCGTTTTTATTTGTTTTTGTGTGTTTGTATATTTCTAATTGTTCTAGAGTGTCTAGTTTTCGGCCTTTTGTGTGTACGTGTAGTATGTTCATGTTAGTGTCGATGTTTTTATATGTGTGGTTTGCTTCAATGAGGTGGTTTGCGAAGGTAGATTCTGTAGTGGTGTGGAGTGCTTTTGTGTGTTCAATGTATCTCTGTTTAAAGCTACGTCCTGTCTGGCCTATGTAGAATTTATTGCAATTTGAACAATTTAGCTTATATACACCAGGTAGATTGAATTTGTTTTGTGCTTTGGGCATGCGTTTTGATAGTGTGTGTTCTGTTTTGTTAGTAGTTTTGTAAGCGATTCTGTATCCTGCTTTTTTGAATTTGTGGGCAATTTTTTCTGTTTGTTTGTTGATGTATGTTAGTGTTATGAATTTGTTGTTTTCTGTCTTTGTCTGTTGTTTGTTTTGTGTAGGAGTTTACTGACTATTGTTCTGTCATAACCGTTAGATTCTGCTAGATATTTTATCGTGTTTAGTTCGTCTTTGTAGTCTATTTCATCTAAGGGGATGTTGTTAAGTTGAACACACAAAAGCACTCCACACCACTACAGAATCTACCTTCGCAAACCACCTCATTGAAGCAAACCACACATATAAAAACATAGACAATAACATGAACATACTACACGTACACACAAAAGGCCGAAAACTAGACACTCTAGAACAATTAGAAATATACAAACACACAAAAACAAATAAAAACGACATCCTAAACGAACAGACACAATTCAAATCGCACGCATTATTCGAACACATCTCACCACACACACACAGCTTCGATCTTTCGAAAAACTATCTCGTCACCAACAACAAGACGAACAGCGCTACTTACAACAGCCTCTGATGAAGCCTTCTATAGGTGAAAGCCGGTTTAGGCTGTAAGGTAAAACTTTACGTTTTTACTTATAAAAAACTTAGTGTTCCGAGTCGTCAATATTATAGTGATATTTAGTTAAGTAACGGACACGTCATGGACGACGAAATCCAAGAATCAGATAAGTCAGTTAAAAATAAAATAGTTAATTTTGCACTTGCATACCCCCCCACACACACACAAACTCTCACAAAACACTCGTCTGTTCTGTTATTGTTTTCTGTTCATTTAAATGTGAACACTTATTCACCATTGCTCCCATATACAGAACGTAGTAGAAAATTAACAGCAGGAGGATTATCACAAGGTTCTGATAGCCTAGACATTTTCTACAACCTCAATAGGTTATTAGTGTTATTTCTGAAATGTACCCAATTTTACTTGAGTTTTGGAAGAAGCTGGCATTTGTTTTATATTTAGCATAATAAACTGAAAATAGACAAAAGTGAGGAAACTGTGTTTTGTTCATTGTAGGCATTCTAGCAATTTTCGCTGAGCACTTCTTTTCTCACAGAACTGATTTATCACGAAATGTTACCGTGTAAACATTTCATAACACTTTATATTCAAAGTATTTTTCACAATGTTTCTGTAATGAAATTAAACTTTCAATCTCGAATTGAAATCTGTATTTGTTTGTTACATCTGTATCTGTTTGTACGTTAAATTATAATTCTATAATACATCAGTTGATACCAAAACAATTCAGTAAATATATTTGTGAACAGGAACAACAGGCAGCACAACAGTGGCCACATCAACCGAGAGGAAGGAGGGCAGCAGTACCGAAGCGGACACTCCTCGAACTCTACAGGACACGATCGCGTGTCGCGACAGAGACCGAGTATCGCACATTGCACAACGCGGAGACTACTGGGTCCTTTACAACTACATCCCTGCTGCTAGACAGTTTCACTGTTGGGAAAGCATAACATACACAACACATGCAGACTATACATTCTTAGACAACCTCGAAACACTTCTGGACAGGTGGAGAGGTCCAATATCAATAGCATTACACGCTCCCGGCACAGACTTACCACCCACTCTAGCCACTATACGTTATCTACGAGAATGCACGTCTCCACTCGTTCCTGAACTAGTTACGTTTCACATATATTTTCCTTCAAAACATGTTCCAAAACAAGTTCCTTCGTTTGATAAAGTCTTAGATGAACATTATAATTGTTCAATACCTCCTCCTTGGGTAAATTTGACCACTACTTCGACCTACAAAGCTCAGAGGAAACTCCTTTATCCAGTCAATGTTGGAAGAAACATAGCAAGGGAGTCTGCTCAGACGCATTATATATTGCCTTCAGACATTGAACTGTATCCTAGTCCTGGAGTGATTCCAGATTTCTTAGAAATGATACATAGACAAGATTCACCTCTGTTACACAAACATCCAAAGGTTTTTCCCCTTTCAATATTTGAACTAGAATCAAACATGAGCCTTCCCAACAACAAAAAAGAATTGGTAAGTATATAATATTATAATGTAATACTTATTTTGCCAAATGGTCTATATAATTGCATTAAAACACTATTTTTGTTATAATTGCTAATTAATGTGTCCTTAGTTTGAATAATCTCATTACATTGGGAATAATCTGTGTACGTTGTATTGTTTACGGTAAAAGCAGACCTATTCATAAATACATGAGGCTAAACATGTGAAGTGTGAAGATGTTTAAACATGAAATTAGTTAATTGAATAAAGTCAATACAACATTATGCCATTGGTGTTTCAGACACACACACACACATTTCTATAAAGTATTTTAATTTAGTGACAGTTTTGGATGTGACAGAGGTTAGTCCAATTTTCTTCACATAGTAGTTTAAATAATCACACTTCTTATTTGCTAATTTATGGAACATTTGTTTTGGTGGTTCAGACTGCAATCTTCACCATTTGTTTTGTTCAGAGCAGTACCACAGTCAGTGTACAATAAAACACACACACAAATTAAAGTTTTGACCATTTCTTCAAGCAAATAGCATTACAAACGGTATATGCCCTTTCTCTTGATTTGCTGTCTCATACATATATAAATAGCAATCACTATTTCACATACAAAGTTATATATTATAATTAGATACCGGTAGTTATTGATATACAAGTACATCCATAGCAATGTACATTTTACTTTAAATAGTGTAAATTTATCTTTCAAATCAACATCTGTAAAGAAGTGAGTATAAAATACCTACAATGGCTAATGTGCAATGCTATGATACCTGGTACATACGGAAAAAATGTAATTCAGTTATGGGGGCCTAGAAACAATCATGTTTCAGCATTTAGTGCACAATTCAGTACTATATTCTAATTTGCACATTATGAAGGGTATAAAAAATAATTTTTAATATAATTAATGCAAACTTACAAAACAGTTCAGATGAATTTTTAAATTATTTTAAAAATCTTGCGATGTCTAGTTGTCTAAGATTTTGAAAGAAAGTTGAATGGAGCATATGCAGCTGTAAAATCATTACACACTCAGCTGCAGGAATTTTTTTTAGATTGCCATGAATACATGGACAAGGCACTTAGTAAAGCTGTGCCAGTTAATACAGTATTCTAGTTGATAGGATTCCAGATACCATTTACTGTAGTAAAACCATTTGCGGGGGGGGAGGTTATTCCCAATATGACCTTCCTAATAATAAAGAATATAAATACAAATAATATTATACATAACAGAATTAAAAGCTAATAAACTGAATACCCACTTACAAAATGCCAAACCTGTTACTAATTAAAACTAGTATGCTTCCTGAGCTTCAGAACTTCCTCACTATTTTGAACAGTTTTTTATTATTGGATAAATTTTGTTATTAGATAATTATGAAAATCCTGATTACCCTATTACTTTTTATGTAATAAAGTAACAGTTGTAGAGCAATCGTACAATAAATACTTACTAAAAATTCCAAACAATAGACGTGTTAAAATATTAAATAGAAAATATTAGAATTAATGTAAATACAAAATTGATATCACTGGATGTTAAGGACAGTTTACCAATATCACAGAAAATAAAGTTATTAAGTTAATAAACGATAATAATATGGGAGAATACAGGTATAAAAAGCAGTTGATTAAAGTAATTAAAGAATGTGTAAATCAGAACTATTTTAGGTTTAATAACAAGTTTTATATACAGAAAAAAGGTTTACCTATGGGGTCTTCATTGTCCCCTATTCTTGCTGAAATATACATGAATGATTTTGAAAAGCAATTAATAAGTTCCACTAGGTATAAAGACAATATAAAATTATGGTCTACATACGTTGATGATGTATTAGTAATTTGGGAAGGAAGCATAGAAGAAGTGCATGACTTTATAAATGAGGTAAATAATAAGGATAAAAACTTACAATTTAAAGAAGAGATAGGAGGTAAGAAAATAAATTACTTAGATTTAAACATAGAAATTAAAGATAATGAGAAACTACAGTTTGGGATATTTAGGAAAGAGTCGTATTCTGATATAATTATACCAAGAGAGTCTTACCACCCTTATAGATATAAAATGGCGGCAATCAATTCATTTTGTTACAGAGCTCAGAAGTGTTTAAAAGAGACCGAACCAAAAGATAGGGAGTTAAAAACGATAAAGGGAATTGTAAGGAATAATAATTATAACACCAACATAGTGGATAAAGTTATGAAAAGGGTTAACATACAAAAAGCTAAAATAGAACCAGAACAAAAGAATTATGCAGGGTCATTGACATACATAGGTTCACATACTAGAAAAATTATAAAATGTTTTAATAAATACGGAGTAGATATAGCTATTAAAAAATGTGAAACTGTATTTGATAAGATAAGGAATAAGAATATAGAAAAAATTCCAGTATTACAGAAAAGCGGAATTTATAAATTAAAATGTAAAGACTGCAACAAAGTGTACCTAGGTGAGACAGGACGCAAATTCGTATGCAGGTTGTCTGACCACAAACATGGAGAAGGTAATAGAACAACCAATTCGTTATATGCAAGACATTTCATAGAAGACAACCATAAGTTTGTTAATCCTTTGGAAGAATACGAAATTGTAAAAGTAGTAAATAACACAGTTGAAAGGAAGCTTAGAGAGGAATTAGAAATATTGAAAGAAAGAGAAAAAGGGTTAGACAATTTAATTAATATTAAAATTAAATTTGATAATGAAGAAATATTTTATAACATATTTAAGAAGTAAATGATAGAGGGCAGATAGATAAGATTAAGAATTATATTGCATACTACTAATTGGATGGTTTAAAATAAGGGTGTGTGACTTACCCACATGTGTGGAGAGGAAGAGGGTAAGTTTAAAAGGATGCACACACACACACACACACAACACTGAAACACAAGGAATTTGCTAGAAAAATATGTAACTGTACAGATGGTGGGACAGGGTTTAGGGGGTTGGGAAGGGACATTAATTTATAGCTTGTTGTGTGTGAGCAGGGTGGGGTGAGAGGGGTGAAGGGTTTGTTTTCACATAATTTCTGTCTGTTCCGATCTGACGATGAGCTGTGAAGCTTGAAAGCGCTAATCGGGATAATTTTTACATAGTGGTGTGCAACAGTGATCATTCTGCTTGTAAATTTCTTTAGTCTACCACCCAATAGAATTTTTGTAACTTTTCAAATTTTTGACCCCATTTTTGACACTTGGAGTCAAAATATTTTGAAATTTTAAAAACTGAACACTATATTCAGATTCTGGTTAAAATTCTTTAATTTGATATCCCACATGGAATTTAAAAGTTATCAAACTTTTACCCCTTTACCCCGCTTTTTTGGGCTATGGCATCCGAAAATTTAGAAATATCCAGAAAATTACTCTACACTCACATTTTAGTTAATATTCCTTTTAATTTGATACACCACATGAGCTTTTAGATTTTATCAAAAATTTTGAAATTTTTTAAAATGAAGCTAAATTCATATTTTGGTTAAAATTCCCTTCAGTCTAATACCTTACTTGAACTTTTGTGATTTCTTTTCAAAATTTTTGCCTCCCACTCTCCTATTTTTGGAGGATCAATTTCAAAAACAATGTAGTTCTTTAGTGTAAAAGTATGGTCACACATGCCATGTTTTACTAAAATTGATTGATGCGTTCAAAAGTTATTGAGATATTCCCCAAATATACAGACAGACAAATGTCAAATGTTTAGTAAAAACTGAGAATTCGTTTTGTTTATTCAATAATTTGTACGAACATTTATGTATAAAATAATAACCAATGACTTTCCTTTCAATATGCCAATTTATTAAATTTTATTGGTAGGGGATGATGCTCCATAACATAATGAAAAAACACCATCTCACATTGTGTACATTTCATATATCAGTACCATCCAAGTTTCACTTTTATTCCTTACAGCTTAAATAAATTACAAATGACTGTTTACTGATATTGTTTTTTTTTTTTACAATTAACCCATTTTTTGCATGTTTTTATTTTGTAAAACACATTTTTCTCCAAACTCATTGATGTTATACCATTTTCTCCACTTTGTTGAAGTTATACTGTTACATAGTGCACATAAAGCATTCTGCTTTAAAAATTACTCAAGTTTTTGTGAATATAACATTCACAGTTGTGTGACTCCACTTCATGTCTTCTGTCCTCTTGACAGCAATTTGTACACAAATACAAAATACTGCTGTGATGCTCTAAACAAGTGATGAAAAAGTTAGAAAAATATTTGTGTATTAAAATTTGGCATAAGTTCAGATTAATTTCATCATGTGCTTTTAGTTAATGTATGTATTATGGAAATGAGATGTGAGAACTGAATGGAGATGTGCCGTTAGATGAACTTGTTGTACCAGTTGAAAGCCAAACCAGTATCAGGTTTCCTTGTAACTGGCTGGCATTTCACCAATATAGAATGTGTGTGTGTGTGTGTGTGTGTGTGTTGTGTGAGAGAGAGAGAGAGAGAGAGAGAGAGAGAGAGAGAGAGAGAGAGAGAGAGAGAGAGAGAGAGAGAGAGAGAGAGAGAGAGAGAGAGAGAGAGAGAGAGAGGCAAACATGCAGAGTATGATAAAAACTAGAAGCCAGTGAGTCTCATCCGAACTTTGCATAGCAATGTGATACAAATATTTGCCATTTTTGATTGTGGTATGTTGACAAATATGGATTTAAGATTACTATAAAGCTTAAGATTTGTTATAATTCGGACAGAAATTGGATTTACCTGTTTCTATAAAACAGTTATCCATTATAAACTACATAATAATCATTATTTACTATTAACAAATAAGCATATATTATGAACTAAATAAACGGTTTCCACAAATGTTAAAACTGTGCAACTCTGTAAAAATTAATCACTTTTGTCTGCTTTAAAACATGTAGATTAGTAAGTAATAAGCATTATGTTAACACAGTTCTTTATATTAATTCCACTATTATTAATAGTACTGTGGACATTAATATGACAACTATATGGTAATGTAAACATGAATTTGTGTTATATCAGGTGCTTATGAAATTGCGGAAAATTAAATAGACACCAGGAACAGTAAAAAAGTCACTTATATTCATATCAATCTTAATAATTCTTTTTCACAAGTATGATAATATATTTGCACTATTCATAATAACATTGACAATTACCAAAATTATGAATTGTTCTCAATCACAATAAAATCAAATAAATACTTCATTATCATGTCACACATCTGCATGCAGCATGACTCCTGCAAATTCAGCAGTTGTAACACAGTTGGTTTGCCACTGGATCAAACATCTTTCTTATTGGTCATAATCAAGACTATTGATAATGCACAATGATAACCTCAGCATTACTACAACTCACATGATGATGGTCGCCATTGTGGAATGTGTTCTGTTTAGCTCATATCAGACTATTCTTGATAGTCAATAGTTTGTTTGACAAGAATTATGTTCTTAAGGTATATACTCGTAATTTATTTCACTTTCTGCACCTTCACAAAACTGCTCCATATATATGACGTAATATGAGTACTTCTTGCAGTCATCTTTTTAGGATTCACCAGAGTGTCTACAATTAACATAACACTGTCCACAAATACTGTCTTATATACTCTTAATTTGTTATGTAGTGTGTGTGTGTGTGTGTGTGTGTGTGTGTGTGTGTGTGTGTGTGTGTGTGCATAGTGCTATCATACAGGTATTCTCCTTTCATGTCTGCAGAAAGTAAATGTATAGAATTCATAGATTTTATTACCAACTAGCAATTACCCGCGGCTTCGCACGCGAATATTTGTATATGATTGTTGTGGTAACTGTCGAGTTAGTAGTTTGTAACCCAGTCTGAGGATTGACTAATTTTAATGTAAAATGATAACCATCTTCTCCTCTGCAAAACATTAAAGAGTACTGTAAAGCATCATAAGCTCGATGTGTTTCTGCAATTCGATGTAGCGCGTATGATCCCTCCCACGGATTATTATATCGAGTTTATCGCATTCCTGGTTAACTAAAACTACTGCCACCTCATTAGTTGTCGGTGCATTGTAGCGACCCCTGTGCTCTTCATTATTTTCTTTTCAATCAGCATGAATTACAATATTGTACTGATTATTATTCGCAGATGTTACAAATTCAAACGCACTTTACAGTTCACTAACATATGGGTTGATTGCGTGAAGTAAATTTTGAAGTTCTGTTACTAATGTCTTATCCAAGTCACGAATATGATCCATTCTTGTTTCAGCTTGCTGTAAATAATCAGCTATGAAATACACCTGTAGAAATTTTGGTACTTCGTTTTGTGTGGGGAGTAATGATCCCATGAGGTGATACACTTGCCTTTGTAGGCATGAAGCTCCCTTCGACTATTTCATTGGAAGACATGTTTGAATAGGTATCCAAGTCACTTATTGACAAAATCTGTATAATATTTACCTTATTTCTTCCGTCGTGTGACTTCGTTTTGCGTTTTGATTTGCTTTACGCGTTTCGAGACATATGTCTCGTCATCAGAAATAAATAAAATAAAAATTCACTCTTAGCGAGGTCATTACATATTAAATACAAATACTTGAATCGTGTGTAATCATTTTCATATGTAATCGCACATATGTCTCGAAACGCGTAAAGCAAATCAAAACGCAAAACGAAGTCACACGACGGAAGAAATAAGGTAAATATTATACAGATTTTTATTTCATTGGCTCCGAATGATGTAAATTGAAAAGCTGAATTGTACGATCTTAATGCATGCAAACATTTTTTCGATAAATGATGTTCTCCATTTAATAATGATTTTAACGGTTCTGGAGGAGGAAGTATGGGATCTAATCGCACTTTTCCTGCAGAGCAACATAATCCATGTGATTCATTTTTCCACTTTAAAGCTTTGCAATGAGGGCAAAACATACTCGGTAACCCGATATCTGTTTCATTCGCGTAGTTAATAACTGGATTATAATTGAAACCACTATTTAATTTTGCATTCCATCGTAAAGTAGGACCTCGTGATCTGAGAGTCGCTTGCCTGCGTCTTTGTGCCGCTAATCTATTTTCACGAATCGTAGGACTTTCAACCCGTGAGACTTCTTCTAATCCAGATCTTTCTGAAGAGTTTCCAGGAGCTGATTGCATTTTGACTCCTTTGACGTCATTTTCAGATGCTCTAAGACGCCTCTTTCTTTCCGCAACAGCAGTAGATCTTCCTAAACATGATCGTCTTTTTGGCATTGCAAAGCTAAAAAAAGTGGAAATGTATTTATTTTATCTATACTAATAAATCTCTAGGGGGCAATTAATAATTTATACAATACAATACATATTGCACATATTACTTACCGATGGCGTAAAATTAACGAAAAAAGGCACTGATACTACATCACTGACGCTCATCGCATAATTCTCGATGAAGTAGGTTAAGTATAATTCTCAACAGTTAATTATTCCTACTGCACATAGGCCTACTGAATATTCAAATGTCGAAGAGTATGGTTTGTCAGAATCAACGTGTACTATATAATTATTGTTACAATATAATCAAACAATGAATTATTGTATTGTTTATACGAATTCCATATGCTCATAAGAATTCCATAAGAATATTATTAATACAGATGTACCATTAGAAATTTACCAACTCGACAGTTACCACAACAATCATATACAAATATTCGCGATCGAAGCCGCGGGTTTAAAAAAATGAGTTTTTTCGCTGTAACTTCGGTTCATTTTAACCTATCGTTATTCGCGATCAAAGCCGCGGGTTTAAAAAATTAGTTTTTTGCAATAACTTCGGTTCTTTTTAATCTATCGTTATCAGATAAAGTGGAAAACCTTCCGTTGGGTACCTGCGTGCAAAGTTTCATTGAAATCGGTTCAGAAGATTCTGAGATTACCGGGGACATAGACCCCCCTAGAGATTTATTATATAAATAGATAACGTGTCCATACACTAAATTTTTTATCTAGTTTTAATGTGTATTACTTATTTGCCATTAATTTATATTGTCTGTGTAGCACATGTTAATGAAGATAAATACATAATTTTATTTATAAATACAGAGTGGGCCAAAAGTCACTACCCATTGTGAGTTACTGAGTTACCCATTGTAAACATTAAGATAACTTTGGTTGTGATCTTCCCAACGATTTTAAATTACTATTAAGAAACTATCAGACACAAACCAAAGGCGCGTAATTTAAAATCGATGGGAAGATCACAACCAAAGTTATCTTAATGTTTACAATGGGTAACTCAGTAATCACAATGTGTAGTGACTTTTGGCCCCCTATATAATAATGTCTTGTGGTCTGAATTGTAACAAGATTTAATCTGTACATTTATAATAATGTTCTGTGTACAAATTTGTCCAAAAATAATATAAAAATTTTCTTAATAAATAAAAGTTAATAGTAATTATTAGTTTAATTATTTGACACTTTACATTGTATTGTGTTGTGTTATTAGGTGTCAATGTTGAGAAATGGCTCAGCAATTCCATTCCATAAGAAAGTCTGCCCTGGCTGCCACAACGTTCCAAAGTCAAAGGAATGGCAAAATGCTGTTCCCACAGAAGGTCTGAAAGTTTTTCACATTGGAAAACGAACAGGTTATTTTGTGCACTGGGAGCCAATATTTATTGGCACACATTCTGATCCTCTGTATGATGAGAGGTTAAGCTGGGAAGGAAAAAGTGATAAAATGACTCAGGTAATACATTTTATGTGAAATAGTCTTCCCATGTTATGTAAAAATGTATGGGGCATATGTTTTCAACATCTTGGGAGTACTACGGTATTTAAAAATTTTTGTCAGTTATAATTCTTGTTCTGTTTATGATTTAAAGTATATTAGGTTTAACAGCAAAACCAGTATCAGACCATTCTCGTATTGTTTTGTCTGTAACATTCTGAAAACTGTCCTTAACTGCACTATGTACGTATCACGTTATAACAGACAGGTTATACATTTGTATGTGTTTCATCTTAAACTCATTACTGCATAAATATTTGTAGTCTAACAATTGTCTGTTATAGTAGTCTTCTTTTACACAACTCAGTCTACATAAACACATACTAATAAAGATGTGTTCAGAACAGTGTAATGGTAGTAAACCATTTCATTCTACAGTCTAGATAATTGTTATGACTTTCACTGTTAACAATAAATGTAAATTAACAAAACTTTTGTTCAATTATGCAAATTGCTATAGTGATTAGACTCTCTTCTTCTTCTTTTTCTTTTTCTTCTTCTTCCTATGATTATTATTATTATTATTATTATTATTATTATTATTATTATTATTATTATTATTATTACTACCAAATATTTGCTGCTTTAGATACAGATCATTAAATACATGCCTCAGTACTTTAAGCAGTGTAATTTTAAAAATGTTGACTTTTGTATGCAGCTGTATTACTCTACACATTTGTTCAATTTACATGTAACTTGACTATATAATTGTAATTATATATGTTACAGGGTTACATTTTATGTGTAATGGATTATGAATTCCAAATCTTAGACAATGCATTCTTAGTTCATAAGCCGGGGATCAAAACACTGAAGAAAGATCCTGCACGTGCAGCGCTGGCAGGAAAAACAAACTCGCTAATCCGAAAAATCATATTTCCTGAACTAAAAGTTTTGTATGGCACACGAAAAGGGTGTGCTGTCTGACATTCACCAAAGTATGGCACCCCTAGTAGGAGGCAAAGAAAGAAAACAATCAGGTATGTTTGTATAATCTTTAGAACATTAAAGAAAAGTAAGAACAGTTTTTTATACATTTGCCCATACACTAATTTTCTATTTCCTTTTTTACATAAAAAGGAAATAATATTTATTTCATAGGAAAATACATTGCCATATGCAGCACTTGATAATTTTTGTTGTTAAATGGAATCTCTGACCAGTGATAGTAGATTAGGCTACTGTTAAAGTAACATAACATAATAATTCACTAAAACATAACTTTACGTATTTTGCAGATGACAGAACAGATCCAGTTCTCTCCTGTGAATCGAGTTAACCAGATTACCAGAATAACAAAGGCCAGGGAGTTGTGATAAACGATTTTTGAAAAAAAGCTGTTTACAACAAAAACTTTGCATACATGTCAGACTTTACAAGATACTGTATTCTATACTGCATTTAATGTTAGCATGTGCGCTGTGTCTCCATTGAACTGTGAAACATTACATAAAAAAATTTCATACATATTTATTTTTATATAATGATGTCAAGGAAGATTATTTTTAAAAAAGTTGTGGACTAGTAAATAAATAGCTGAAAATATGAATTATAAACTCTAATAAGGGAAAAGTGCAATTCCAATACTTGAATTTATTAAACATGGACGGAATGAAGTGTCTTATAACAAAAACAAACATAAACAGGTAAAACAAAACTATTTCAGTGTCATACAGGCATTTTTAAGTTGTCATTATCAATTATTATACAATGTTTATATTTCAAATAGTTTAGAGTATCAATTTTGAATATAGTGTTCTTAATTTTTGTGTCCATAGACGTGCTTCATGTGTACATTAACGTGAAATTTCTTTGAAAACAAGTGATAGTGAGGTTGGGCTTGAAGCAAGTTGTGATATGTGTGGCATATTTATTGTACTCACAGAAAGCAAACCTCTTGTTGTAATTCACATATATTCTGTGCAAAGTGGCAAAAAGAAGTTTTAATATTATCTAAACAAATAAGATTTATACTGGACTATACAGTTTGCAATTGGTGTACTTTTATTAAAAAATTATGTCCAAACTTTGGTTTTAGTCTTCCATATTTATTTCCATTAAACGTTTATGAACAAATATATTTATCAGTTGATTAGTGCATTTCTGAACCTGTCACAAAATTTTGTTTTGTTGCACTGACAACTTTTTGTGACTTTAAAATGATTAAAATGTGACTTTTTGTGAAACTAAAATGAAACAGCAGATCTGGTGTTTCCTGAAATGTAACATAGCATATCCTGAAATGTAAGTAGCTTCAACAAGTACCTTTACTTTTCTTACCACCTTCTGGTTAGGAAACAGTCTCACCATCTGCAGGTTGGTTTCTGGCCAGATGGTTGACAACTGAAAGTGCTCATAAGAATCTATTATGCTTATAGTCATTAGTATAGATGATTTTGTGAGAAAAAACTGGTAATGATTTGTTTGCTACTTTTTTAAAATTTATTTTTTGATCTTTCAAAAGAGTGCCTATTTTAAAGTGTGTTTTTGTTTGTAATTTATTCTAAGTCCTTAGAATGACACACTTGGATCCTTGGTATGAATTACCATGTATGATATGCAGCACCAATTACAAGTATAATAGAATCATAATAGATACCATAGAAATAAAGTTTTCAATACCATAATTTATGTGGACAGACAAATTTTCTTTTGTTTCCAATTATTGTGATTGTAGATTAAGATGTACTTAATATTATATATTTCATCTGGACCCCTGCACTACTGTTATAAATTGTATACTTTCAGTTTTTAGTTTTTTAGTATTATGTCTGTGTATTATTGTAATTTTGATAGTTCAAAATTATGTTCTAACGCTTGTATTCAGTTTTAAATTCAATTCTTTGTACGTGTAAGATACATTGTACTAATCATTTCTTACATACATTTATATAAATTTATATTTACAAAAATATGAAAATTATATAAATATGTACATAAATTATATATAACTGTTTAAACAATTTTGTTTTACATTTTATTAAAAAAAAAATATATATTCCAGTAAAAATTCAGTGTAAATTATTTTTAAATGTGTTTAAACAGTACTGTGTACTGTAGTCTTACACAAGATGCAAACAGTTATTTTATAACTCATACAATAAAAAAATTCATTCAATTCTTCACTTATTACATGTAACAACTATTTTTTATTATCCTGTATATTTTGTTTATATTTTGTTATTATTTGTAATAAGTAACAAAACAATGTCCAGTACTTATGGTTGCAAATGCTGACTTGTTTAGAAAGGTTTACATTCACTAAAAATAACTATATTTTTTTAAACTTCTGCCTAGTTCTCAATTAATAACAACTGGTAAACATGATACATTTTGATCAACAGATTTAATCTTAACATCAGATGCACTGCAGTAAAGTAATTATACTGAGCATGTAAGATTTGTCAATTATCTTTACTTAAATATATAAAAATAAATTCTTAAATTTATGAATGTTTGTATTCAATAATAGGATTAAGAATATTTTGAGAACTATTAGTTAATGGTAAATGGCACAGTAAGATTGAAATTCAAGTATGATTGTTTCAATTCTAAGATTGACACCAGGATGTGGTTGTGAATTCATGAATTCAGCCACAACCCCTAGTGTTTGTTGTTATGCACAGGGGAAATTAAAGGAGAGTTGACGACAACATTGGTTTCTTGAAGCTCTCTCTAAAGTGACAATAACATGTACTTTTAGTAAGCTTGTTAATAATCACATTAATAATTTTTAATGTTTAATTATATTTTTAAAAAGTATCATTATAAAATGGTATACAATTTATAGCTATACAATTTTTCCATATAAAAATTAAACTGTATTTAACAGTGCTAGGCAGGTAAATTCCACTATTTAATACTAATAGTGAATAGTTAGTTTTAACAGGTTTGTTGTGACTACCTAAGATTTATTTTCAAAATTTGAGTAGTTCTGACCAGCTTTGTAGTACACAATAATAATATAAATATATACATCACTATTCTTTACATTCATCACACTGACTGGCTGTCTGCATAAACTGAGGCAACTGAAAAACAATTACTCATATTTGATTTTTTGTTGGTTTGGTTTGATTACCCTTATACTCGTTGTTTTCTGTTTATTGATTTTTCAAACACTTAAAGTTCTAGTTTTAACAAACTGAACAATTTTACATATGATTTAAGTGTGTGTGTGCGCGCACGCACATGCTCACATGCACATGTACTCAAGCACACATTTCGTTTATGGTTTTGCTGGTGCATCAAATATGTAAATATTAAAATTATAAAATTCCGTTAATTCAAGTTTTAAATAAGTGACAGTTATGAGTTTTTTTTAAATTAAAAGATTATTGTTTAATATGATTTGTTTATCCCACATGTGTAGATGACACATAAAGTCACAAGTGAGATAACAAAAGCATTATAACCATCAGGTTTGTTTGACAACAACCAATTTGGTTTATAAAAATAATTTGCTTTAAATTACAAAATTACCAATCAAAACTGTGCCTTAAATAGTTTACATAATTTGCTAGTCTTTTCTAAGCCATCTGTTATAGTCATAGAAACTGCCTAAGAAAACCTAGTTATAACTTTATAACTAGTATTGTAGAGAAGAGCTGTTATTATACATCGATAAGCATTTTTTTATTTCATTAAAAATGCGTTTTTATATTTATTTTAGTGTAATAGAATTGTAAAAATGTGTATGGCTATAAGAATTCCTTTCAAAAAAAATGTTTTAACAAATTTCTGTTATAGATGGATTGTGTTCATGTAGCCTATATAGTTTGTTGTTTGAAGGACATACTTTGTAAATGATTAAGATGACAGATTTGCACACTTTTGGACACATTTTTCTATTAGATTTTTTTTTAATTTCAGAATTGCAATTCAAGTTGGCCAAAAGTAGCAATTCATATTGATTTTTAAAGTAGCAAACAGAAAACAGTGTCCAGTATACTTACACTGTGTAGTAAAATAAAATATAAAAAACAAGGAAACAGTACCACTAACCACTACACACTTGACTATATATTGTGTAGAATATTTCTTAATAAACGAATCATATATGTTATAACTTAATTTGATTGAATTTTAATTGCCTTATTTTGAATTTCATATATTTAAACTGTTCAAATTATTTTTAAAGAACTGATTACAAAAGACTGGAAATACATGCAAGAGGCCAAGGTTTTGTGTGGGTATAGTGCCAATATATAGTATAACCTTAAAACATGAATAAAGTCTATGACTAAATAAACAAAATATTTATGTACAGACAGAACATTATATGTGTGACTCTTGACACGCTTTTTTCTAATGTTATTTACAAATTTTACATACCTTCCTACAAAGTAAGAATACACAGTTCATCTTTGATTAAGTTACACAAACTGAATTAGTGAAACAATTATATTTTGTCACTGTACTTTCACTATATTAAAATGTATAAATAATTTAGAAATAAAGAATACATTGTGTATAATGGTGATGGGATGTGGGTGATTTTTTTTTTTATTTCAATTAGCAGATTAGTTTAATATTTTTTGAAACCGTTTTAATTATGTAAGGAATCTGGAAAAATTGTTTATTTCTTTTTTAAAGGACAAAATGAAACTGACATAGGCAGGCAATTAATGAAAATAAATTTCTTTTCTTTTTTTAAAACTACCTACTACAGTTTTCATTATTTTGACATTTGCTAATGAAGAACAGTGTGACTAAACACAGTATGGCAATAACGGTGTAAAGATTGTGATACAAGTTTTTTTTTATTAAAATGGTTTTATCTGTACGACTATGGAAGAATATGCCATAAATACCCTTCTTTTATTATCCGACTATAAAGACTTGCCACTTTCCTTCTTATACCTTTTATATAGTCTCTCATTCACTTTAAGGTTAAATGAATCCACTTTCATTGCCTGTATATGAAAGAATACTAATCTGTAATGATGACTTGTAAAATCTGGCACTAGTTTGGCATTAAATTCAAGAGCTCCCTTTTCTTCTAACAGATATTCTCATTTTCTGTGATTTTATCTTGAAGATCTCTCCATTGTATTCTTCAACACTAAATAACTTTGTTGCTATAGTCTAGGTAGTGAAAGCACCATGCTTCTGTGGTTAACTTCTTTCATTTGAACAACATACAGTCTATTGCTTTGAATTTTTACCTTAAGGCCAGATGTTCTGACTTGCCTCCCAATTTGGATATAGTAGGAAACTGCGGTATGGTCAGAAAATTTTCAGGTTTTTGTCCAAGACCAAAGGTTTAGGTCTTTTAGTACATGTTTCGGCCTTGGTTTCACTATAAATTTTAATGATATATCTTATGGTAATTTTACCTTCTCTGTCATTTGTGTCAAGTTAAATACACTTGTTTATTAACCTTTCTGGTGAGTTTTTCATATGTCTGCAGTATGTTTTTAATTAAATGGCTTTTGCCCTTCACCACTATTTAAACTGTATACTTTTCTGAGACGAAACACAATAAATTTTGATATCCTGTGGAGACGTAACACATGTACACAGTTTTCAACTGAACCTGTTGGTTATGAACACAGAATTTTAATTAACATTTGGTATTCTTAACATGGACAGAAAATCCTTACAATATTTATTTATTTATTGGTTGTTAGTAATTTATGGTTCTGATTACAAACAAACAATGAATTAATTCTCTGCTAGTTGAAATTGACTTGTATTAGTACTTAAACTAGTAAATTATTGTATATTATTGATAAATAAATATGTATATTTTGTAAATGCTTAAATGGTATTTAAGGTCAAGTCCAAGGTATATGTGCCACTATTTAGGTTAAGTAAATTTTGTAGGTTAAGATGCCGTATTGTAATTAGAATGTATGTAATGATTAAGAAAACTAGCTCTGTAATGCCTTATAGGTGCTGCCTAATTAGTATTTTATATATATACAATGTTTATTCTTAGCTGTTTCTACTCTGTGTGTTTGGTGCACTGCCCCACTTTATTTGTTTGTTCTGATTCTTGTTTATATGGTCAATACAATAAAAACATATTCAGCATCAAAAGTAAATTTCTAAATTAGTATATGAATGAATGTTTATACATTTATTGTATAAAAAAAAATATTTTGAATGTAGGCAAAAACAAGTACTTCTTTGTAATAAAAATATTTAAATTTGTTTTCACATTTTTAGATTTATTTCTGTTTCCTGTAAATGTTCCATCTTGTTTTAAGTAATTTCACAATGTGCACTACATGTTATATTCATTCCCCTGTTTTTTCGTACTTCAGTAACCCAGCATTCTCAAGTAACTTAACATTACTGTAAATAATGCCATCACTATTGCTGTATTTTAAGGGTATATTTCACGTGGTTAAGACATTTTGTCATCCCTTCTTCCCCTAATCAGTCAAATTTGTCCGTTGTTATACATAGGCCTGCCTTAGTTGCTCTTTATTCAATACTAAGATCGTGCATGTTTCACCAGATCAGCTATGCAAGTAGTCTAGGATATTTATCTTTGTTTCTTATACTTCTGTAGTCACTAGATCGCAAATTTGTTTATACTACTAGGTTTACGCCATCGCCACTTATAAAACTAAACCACTTGGCTTCAAGTCTATTACATTGACACTGGTAAGTGATTCAGCAAAAAGCAAATATATCTCACTACAGATGTAATTTATTAACATAACATTACAATTATACATTACAACACAATTACACACCAATACACAATGCTACTTTTTAACACTACCTAACAGCCATATGTCGCTATTATAACAATAATAATTTTGTCAGTCCGTTTGTGAAACAGACTGACAAAATATGTGCTTACTTACTTACTTCTTCTTTTAAGTATCCAGGGCTAGGTGACCCTGATTGCCTGATGTTCAGTGTAAGCCACTGCTGCCAGTGCCCAAAATCCTCTGTCCTACAGTATTTGAGACATCATTAAGTCCATGATAAGTCCACCTCCTGCCCCTGGATAGCTGTTACACAGTGAACTGAGTGATGCAGTCGCTTCTCTCAAAGCCCCACAGTATGCCACAATTGAGCACCAGCAAAAACCATCATGCCTCATTTAACACTTATGAGTGGTCTCAATGATGATGAAGTAACTTATTTATCAGTATCAAATTTGTGCAATAAAGTTCAGATAAACAACTCAGTCTAAACTCTATTAACTACAAACTGTTAACTTAAATGGAAGAATAATAACTACTTTGAATTATTGAATTTTTATATTGCAGACTAATTATTTGGAGTTTCTCGTAGTTTATCAGAATTATAAGAGATACATAATTAATTCTGTCTAAAAGTTACAATTTTTTGTATATCATATATATTTCACAGATCAAAGCTGGATCATCAGAGATAACAGGCAAACTAACCTGTTTGTGTATGAAACAGAAAGTTTGTTTGCCCCCTTGATTGCTAGTTCTCCCCGTGGCACTGATTCCAATTAACAATACAACACATTAATTGCGGCACAAGTTACTCTGAAAAAGCAGATTTTCTTTTTCAGAGTATCGTGTGATGCTAAACCGCTGCTTCTTTTTAAGACCTGATACTGTAGCTATTTGAAGTCTGCTGGAAATAAACCAATTAGACACATGTTGCATTTAATGCTACTGTTATCAGATCAGTGTGTTCTCTCTTCTCTGTCTCTGTTTATCTGTTTCTCTCTCTCTCTCTCTCTCTCTCTCTCTCTCTCTCTCTCTCTCTCTCTCTCTCTCTCTCTCTCTCGCTCCCCTCTCCCTCTCTCTGTTCCCTACTTTATTCCATTCTTAAAAAGTACAGAGTAAAAATACTTTTAATCTGTAACAACTACCAAACTTCTGTGAACCATTCATTATTTTCGAAAATGCATATAGTTTATCTGGTAAAGAATAAGAAAATATATACACATAAATGATGTGAATTTTTACAAATATGAAGTATCAAAATACACATGTAGTTAATTACAAACACTTGTTTCTATTGCAGTACCATGTTCAAATTCATTATGTCATTCACATTTTAATGTGACGTTTGTTTCAACTTGGACCAACTGTTTCACACTAAGGCCAGCCGCACACCAGACGCGACGAAACTGTCAGCAACGAATTGTCTCGAGACAAAAACGTCAGAGACGAATTTTTTGGTTTCAGACTGTCTCTGACTGTCGCTGGTGACTCGGGCAACATTTCTCATTCTGAGGCAATATGGCGTGTGATGAAGATGTGGCTATTGTGTTCTATTATTATCTGATATGTTTGGAGGAAGAAAGGCCAGTTCGTAAGTTTTGGACACATCCAATTAACCAGAAAAGAAAAATCATAAACTTTTTAAATGAACTATGGGAGGACGAAAAGAAGTTCTTCAATTTTACGAGAATGAGTATAAATAGTTTTGACTATTTATTAGAGTTAATAAGTGACAAAATTAAGAGACAAAATACTAACTATCGGAGGAGTGTGACACCCGCAGAGAGGTTATTGATTACGCTAAGGTAAGTGCTCTGTACAATCTTATTTTTATTTAAAATTTTTCTTAATATACAATAAAGAATTTATGTAATTCATAAGGAAAGTAATTAATATTTATGCCAATTTTTGTTGTGATTAGTTCGTTTGTTTTTAGCTTACGTCCACACAGACGAACGAACTTTTTTTATTTACCGCATGTAGTGGGACCGAAACTAAGAATTGTTTTTGATGGTTTTTTATTTTTTTTTCCAAATGATTACAATCTATATATTGTAACGGTACATAACCCGGTCCCAATAAAGTAAGTCATGAGAATAAAAGTCAGAAATGGATAGAACTAAAGCTCGCTCAAAATTTAATTATATCACTCCACCTAATAAACAATTCGAGTGGTATATAGTGCGAAGTGAGTTCTAGTGTACCCATTGAGGTGAAAAACCAAAGTGAAATTAATGTATTACTAAACTGTGCTGTATGTTTTGGATAGGATAAAACTATGGAAGTAGTATGTAATAATACTAATTGATTTTTGTGATTTTATTTATTTATTGTAATTTATATTGTATGAACCACAATTTGTTATACCCAAGTTAATATTATATTGTTTCAAATAATTATGTTAGATTGTAAGAAAACCCAGGGTTAATTTTAAAAGACATAAAAATTTTAACTACCAAAGATAATATAAAATTAAAATAATCCTATGAAGGAAATGACAACAGGAAGTAGTACCGGGTATGAACACTATTCGAGACTAAATAAATAATATATAAATTTATTTAATGATAATAAAATGATAAAATATTTATATACAATGTCATAAAAAAAAATTAACCAAAACATATTATGTGAATTAAATTAGTAAATAAACCGGAATGGAAGGGAATTATTTTTCCATAAATAAAATATAAATTTATAATAATCACAAACTGCCTACATAATAAAAATACTATGTGTTACTAAGAGTGATGAAAAATAACAAGTATTGTTAAAATAAGATATAAAAATTTTGAACTAAACCGGAGAGTTGAAGAAACGATGCGACAAAAATTATAAAAAAATAGCCTTTTTTGGACGTTGGAGGAGGCGAATTTCACGCAAGAGTAATAAACAAAGTGAAAACTAACTAATTATACCTGAGGAATCCAAATTAAATGGTGTTATACATTAAAAACCAGTGGATGAAACCATTCTGAGGATTCAATATAGTTCGGCCTACTTCTAGTAGACAATCAGAAAATACTCTAAACGAAAAGGAAATAATAACGCAAGACGTACCTCATCACAGAATAAAACTTCAATCCAGTAAGGACAACACGGAGTGAGGTAATATAAACATTTTTCGTAATAAGTACAGAAGAAAACTCGTTTTTTAACAGTGAAATAGAACAAAAATATTCATTTTATCATATGTTTCTTTCAAAAGTAAACAAATACATGCTGCTCTCTTACGGCAATTCCGGAAACTACGTAATATTTGAAAAAATAAACAAAATTATTTATTAATTTTTGATATTGTAAAGCGTAGCAATTAGCCATTTCTGACACTCTCATAACACAAAGAATTCACCCTGAACCCTGGGGAATTACTAAGAATTATGTAATAACTGATGTATTTTATTATAGCGTAATATTGGTTAAATAACAACATATATGTTTTGTTCCTTAGACAGATCTCTGTTTACTCGGTAAAGTCGAGATGATGTTTTTTTTTTAAAGATTAATTGTGATACCTATATTTTGGTGGCTGGAGACAAAAGTCAATAATCAATAAAGCAATATTATTGAAAATTAATATTGAATTATAACGTGTTATAATTTATTGTAGTGGGTAGTTAATGAAAATTTCAGCACAACATACAGAAAAAATCGTCACAACAGAGGGGCAATAATAATACTTACTCTCTCTTCTGTATAAGGCTGAACAAATTACCTCCTTGACCCCAAATCACACGCTCTCGATTTCTTTTAGATTGAGTAAAACAAGATAAACAAAATCCTTTATTTATACCGTTTAAAACGTCAGTTAGTATAATTCAAAAGTGACGCATACTACTTGAGGTGTATCATAAAAATCTACTATATCTCACACAAAACAGTAGAACGTTACAAAATGGCGCTCAACGTAAAAGGGCGGTAATTAGAAAAGAATTTTGATATTTAATAAAAAATATACCAAAAAATCTAATTATCGTTGGCAGTTATGAGAAAACAAGAAATGCCTAATACCCGAGGAAAATCGAAGAAGAGGGCAGAAGAAAAGGAGATTGAAGAAGGTGGACAGGAACAAGAAATAGAGTTAGTCACGGACAGTGAAATGGACCAACAGACAAGTGATACAGAAGAAACCGAAGTAGTTATGGATACAGAAAAGGAAATAGTGGAAGAGGATGCCCAAGGGGACCAACCAGATAAAGTGGTGGCCAGAGAAGAACCTAATTGGCAAGATCTGATGAAATTTATGGCAGAACAATTTAAGGAACAGAATAAACAAACTAATGAACAATTTAAGGAACAGAATAAACAAACTAATGAACAATTTAAGGAACAGAATAAACAAACTAATGAACAATTTAAGAAACAGGAGGAAAAATTTGACAAAATAGATGAAAATTTTAGAAAACAGGAGGAAGCCTTGAAACAAACCAATGAAGAAAATGAGGAGAATTTTAAGAAACAGGAGGAAAACTTAAAACAAACTATGAATGAACGATACCATGAACTGAAGGAAGCGGTTGAAGGGCAAAGAGAAGAGATGAATGCAAAATTTGAAGAGAATAATGAGAATTTAAAACAAATTGAGGGTAAGATGGAGAAGTTCAACAAGGAATTAAGAGAAAATCTAGAAGGTAAAATTGAACTGGTCAATAATACGTTAAGCCAAAGAGTAGATGAATATAAGGAAGAGGCAGAGAAGAAATTGATGGAAACTAACCAAAGATTAGATAAAACTGAAGAGAAAATGGAACTAATTAAAACAGGAGTCGAAGCACGAATGGAAAAAGAAGAACAAGATAACCAAGTTCGTGTAATGGCCATACGACAAGAAAATAATGACCAGTTAGATAGCATTAAAAGCAGTCTAAACTGTAAATTCTCAGAGTTTCATAAAACTGTAGAGAATGTCAAAAATCAATGTGATAGCCAAGCAGAGAAATTAGATAGTTTGCAACAAATACAAACCAATTTTCAATGTGATGTAGATAGAATAAGTGCTAGATCTGCATGCAGCAGTCATCATGTTTATCCAGACAATAAGGAAAGTGTAAACTTTCGGGATTATCGCAGAAACCCACTTGAATTTTTAGGGAGAGTAGATGAAATTTTGAACAGATCAAAGGAGAATCGATGGAATATGATAAAAGGTCTATTAGACGAATCGTTCAAAAATATCAATGATAATTGGTGGACAGCAATTAGGAACGAGGTGTGTGATTATGAGGGTTTCAAAACTATGTTCAAACTTAAGTACTGGTCAGAATCAGTACAAAACATTATTAGGGACGATATCTGTCATGGTAGGTATGACCGTACAGTGGGACAAACACCTACTGCTTACTTTTTAGGGAAGGTGTGTATCGCCAAGTATCTAGACCCTAAGATACCTGAAGAGTGTCTAGTGACCAAAATGGCGTATCATTTTGAAGAAAAGATCATAAGTGCACGCTTGAGTGGACAAATCAAAACTATTGGAGGCATGGAAACGCTGCTAGAAAATTATGAACAGGAATCTTATTATAGGAGAAGTAGATGGAGGTCAGGAAATACCGAGGAGCGGAAGAATGAACCACCAAGAGAGAATCGGCCCAGAGTTAATTATGTACATGCTAATAACCATTATTACAGTAATAGTTACCAAGGAAGACGTCCGTATTTTAACCAGAGACAAAATTATGATAGAAGAGATGAGAGAAACAACTACAACAGACAACAATGGAATGATCATGACAAATATAGGAGGTCCAGAAGTGGAGATAGACATAGGGACATACCTTCGGGAGATCCACCAAATGACAATCAGGGAACTAATCAAGCCCAAGTAAATTATCTAATGGCTGATGAGAGGGATTCGAGGAGACCCGAAGAAAAGTGGACAAACAAGTTGACCATGGGAAAAATCAAGGGTCTAATCCTGGTCCCAGTAATAAAGATGAGAGGCTATATACATACGATAATATTGAAATGTATGGTAGTGATCCGCAATGGGGCAATCCAATAGCGAATTTTATTGACAAGTTTAATCAACAGAATCCACGGGAAAAATATACGAGTGGATCAATCCGTGTTGTGAATGATACTGAAAATGGTTAAACTAATTTAGAATGAAGAAACTAAAAAACCCCAAAATTCTAAAAGCATGTAAGGACATCTTACTCAACTTATTTCGAAACCATATAATTTAAAGTGAAGAGACTAAAAGAGAACAGATGATTAAATAATATTTATAAAGAACTGATTTAAAATGGACTAATAGGAAAAATAATATTTTGATGGTAACAAAAGAAGAATAAATAAATAAACAATTAATGGTAATGTGCTCAGATAAGAAGGTACAATAAGAAGAATAACGAATAATTTAATGACTCCAATGAAACTGAAGGAGGATGATAATTAATACAACAAAAATTAGAATTTCTCGGAATTAAAGATTAGATAAGAAGAAATGATACGGAGAAATATGTCACAAGAAGAAAAGTCAACAGAATTTTAACATAAGGCCTATCAATAATGTTATATGCTATTAATTAATGGAAAAGAAGAAGGAATCAAGGAGAAGAAGAAATATATAAATAAATACAAACAGCTACAGTATGAAGAATCCCAAAAGTGTTTGGTACTAGTCGCTAATTGACTACTACTTATAATTTTTTATTTTTATGTATTGACCGTAGAAATGTTCCGGCAATAATTTTTATGAGCAGGGATGATGTTCCCCTGGTCTCAGAAGGTGTAAGGATGGACAGCGGTGTATGGACCCAGAGTGGCCACCCGACTGGAACCACCACACAAGATAGGGAAAAATGTTAGGGAAATTGAATATTTAAGGGATAATAATTAAAATAGCTGAAAGGAGTGATATTAGATTCCAGAAGTATAAATGAAGAAAATAGAAGGAAGATAGCAGACCGAAGCTTAATTGATAAAGCGAGTTTATAAAAGTAAATAGAAAATAAGTGTTAAAACAAGTTTTTATGATTAGTGTGACCAGTCCTTATCAAGTAAAATGTGGAAGTACCACTAACCCCGAGAAATAATTGATGAATTTGCCTCCAAGAGAGAGAGAGTTAAGTAAGAAAACGACAATTACCACAAGTCTGAATTACCAGAGTTTATAATCAGTCAGCAATGAAACATTATTATGAAAACAAAGTCAAGACCATTAGGAGACTTGAACCAATTAACAATTTATTTCTATCAACGAGTTGAACTAAAATAAATTTGTTCTAGTGGGGGGGCTTTATGTAACGGTACATAACCCGGTCCCAATAAAGTAAGTCATGAGAATAAAAGTCAGAAATGGGTAGAACTAAATCTCGCTCAAAATTTAATTATATCACTCCACCTAATAAACAATTCGAGTGGTATATAGTGCGAAGTGAGTTCTAGTGTACCCATTGAGGTGAAAAACCAAAGTGAAATTAATGTATTACTAAACTGTGCTGTATGTTTTGGATAGGATAAAACTATGGAAGTAGTATGTAATAATACTAATTGATTTTTGTGATTTTATTTATTTATTGTAATTTATATTGTATGAACCACAATTTGTTATACCCAAGTTAATATTATATTGTTTCAAATAATTATGTTAGATTGTAAGAAAACCCAGGGTTAATTTTAAAAGACATAAAAATTTTAACTACCAAAGATAATATAAAATTAAAATAATCCTATGAAGGAAATGACAACAGGAAGTAGTACCGGGTATGAACACTATTCGAGACTAAATAAATAATATATAAATTTATTTAATGATAATAAAATGATAAAATATTTATATACAATGTCATAAAAAAAAATTAACCAAAACATATTATGTGAATTAAATTAGTAAATAAACCGGAATGGAAGGGAATTATTTTTCCATAAATAAAATATAAATTTATAATAATCACAAACTGCCTACATAATAAAAATACTATGTGTTACTAAGAGTGATGAAAAATAACAAGTATTGTTAAAATAAGATATAAAAATTTTGAACTAAACCGGAGAGTTGAAGAAACGATGCGACAAAAATTATAAAAAAATAGCCTTTTTTGGACGTTGGAGGAGGCGAATTTCACGCAAGAGTAATAAACAAAGTGAAAACTAACTAATTATACCTGAGGAATCCAAATTAAATGGTGTTATACATTAAAAACCAGTGGATGAAACCATTCTGAGGATTCAATATAGTTCGGCCTACTTCTAGTAGACAATCAGAAAATACTCTAAACGAAAAGGAAATAATAACGCAAGACGTACCTCATCACAGAATAAAACTTCAATCCAGTAAGGACAACACGGAGTGAGGTAATATAAACATTTTTTGTAATAAGTACAGAAGAAAACTCGTTTTTTAACAGTGAAATAGAACAAAAATATTCATTTTATCATATGTTTCTTTCAAAAGTAAACAAATACATGCTGCTCTCTTACGGCAATTCCGGAAACTACGTAATATTTGAAAAAATAAACAAAATTATTTATTAATTTTTGATATTGTAAAGTGTAGCAATTAGCCATTTCTGACACTCTCATAACACAAAGAATTCACCCTGAACCCTGGGGAATTACTAAGAATTATGTAATAACTGATGTATTTTATTATAGCGTAATATTGGTTAAATAACAACATATATGTTTTGTTCCTTAGACAGATCTCTGTTTACTCGGTAAAGTCGAGATGATGTTTTTTTTTTAAAGATTAATTGTGATACCTATATTTTGGTGGCTGGAGACAAAAGTCAATAATCAATAAAGCAATATTATTGAAAATTAATATTGAATTATAACGTGTTATAATTTATTGTAGTGGGTAGTTAATGAAAATTTCAGCACAACATACAGAAAAAATCGTCACAACAGAGGGGCAATAATAATACTTACTCTCTCTTCTGTATAAGGCTGAACAAATTACCTCCTTGACCCCAAATCACACGCTCTCGATTTCTTTTAGATTGAGTAAAACAAGATAAACAAAATCCTTTATTTATACCGTTTAAAACGTCAGTTAGTATAATTCAAAAGTGACGCATACTACTTGAGGTGTATCATAAAAATCTACTATATCTCACACAAAACAGTAGAACGTTACAAAATGGCGCTCAACGTAAAAGGGCGGTAATTAGAAAAGAATTTTGATATTTAATAAAAAATATACCAAAAAATCTAATTATCGTTGGCAGTTATGAGAAAACAAGAAATGCCTAATACCCGAGGAAAATCGAAGAAGAGGGCAGAAGAAAAGGAGATTGAAGAAGGTGGACAGGAACAAGAAATAGAGTTAGTCACGGACAGTGAAATGGACCAACAGACAAGTGATACAGAAGAAACCGAAGTAGTTATGGATACAGAAAAGGAAATAGTGGAAGAGGATGCCCAAGGGGACCAACCAGATAAAGTGGTGGCCAGAGAAGAACCTAATTGGCAAGATCTGATGAAATTTATGGCAGAACAATTTAAGGAACAGAATAAACAAACTAATGAACAATTTAAGGAACAGAATAAACAAACTAATGAACAATTTAAGGAACAGAATAAACAAACTAATGAACAATTTAAGAAACAGGAGGAAAAATTTGACAAAATAGATGAAAATTTTAGAAAACAGGAGGAAGCCTTGAAACAAACCAATGAAGAAAATGAGGAGAATTTTAAGAAACAGGAGGAAAACTTAAAACAAACTATGAATGAACGATACCATGAACTGAAGGAAGCGGTTGAAGGGCAAAGAGAAGAGATGAATGCAAAATTTGAAGAGAATAATGAGAATTTAAAACAAATTGAGGGTAAGATGGAGAAGTTCAACAAGGAATTAAGAGAAAATCTAGAAGGTAAAATTGAACTGGTCAATAATACGTTAAGCCAAAGAGTAGATGAATATAAGGAAGAGGCAGAGAAGAAATTGATGGAAACTAACCAAAGATTAGATAAAACTGAAGAGAAAATGGAACTAATTAAAACAGGAGTCGAAGCACGAATGGAAAAAGAAGAACAAGATAACCAAGTTCGTGTAATGGCCATACGACAAGAAAATAATGACCAGTTAGATAGCATTAAAAGCAGTCTAAACTGTAAATTCTCAGAGTTTCATAAAACTGTAGAGAATGTCAAAAATCAATGTGATAGCCAAGCAGAGAAATTAGATAGTTTGCAACAAATACAAACCAATTTTCAATGTGATGTAGATAGAATAAGTGCTAGATCTGCATGCAGCAGTCATCATGTTTATCCAGACAATAAGGAAAGTGTAAACTTTCGGGATTATCGCAGAAACCCACTTGAATTTTTAGGGAGAGTAGATGAAATTTTGAACAGATCAAAGGAGAATCGATGGAATATGATAAAAGGTCTATTAGACGAATCGTTCAAAAATATCAATGATAATTGGTGGACAGCAATTAGGAACGAGGTGTGTGATTATGAGGGTTTCAAAACTATGTTCAAACTTAAGTACTGGTCAGAATCAGTACAAAACATTATTAGGGACGATATCTGTCATGGTAGGTATGACCGTACAGTGGGACAAACACCTACTGCTTACTTTTTAGGGAAGGTGTGTATCGCCAAGTATCTAGACCCTAAGATACCTGAAGAGTGTCTAGTGACCAAAATGGCGTATCATTTTGAAGAAAAGATCATAAGTGCACGCTTGAGTGGACAAATCAAAACTATTGGAGGCATGGAAACGCTGCTAGAAAATTATGAACAGGAATCTTATTATAGGAGAAGTAGATGGAGGTCAGGAAATACCGAGGAGCGGAAGAATGAACCACCAAGAGAGAATCGGCCCAGAGTTAATTATGTACATGCTAATAACCATTATTACAGTAATAGTTACCAAGGAAGACGTCCGTATTTTAACCAGAGACAAAATTATGATAGAAGAGATGAGAGAAACAACTACAACAGACAACAATGGAATGATCATGACAAATATAGGAGGTCCAGAAGTGGAGATAGACATAGGGACATACCTTCGGGAGATCCACCAAATGACAATCAGGGAACTAATCAAGCCCAAGTAAATTATCTAATGGCTGATGAGAGGGATTCGAGGAGACCCGAAGAACAGCAACAAAGAAAAGTGGACAAACAAGTTGACCATGGGAAAAATCAAGGGTCTAATCCTGGTCCCAGTAATAAAGATGAGAGGCTATATACATACGATAATATTGAAATGTATGGTAGTGATCCGCAATGGGGCAATCCAATAGCGAATTTTATTGACAAGTTTAATCAACAGAATCCACGGGAAAAATATACGAGTGGATCAATCCGTGTTGTGAATGATACTGAAAATGGTTAAACTAATTTAGAATGAAGAAACTAAAAAACCCCAAAATTCTAAAAGCATGTAAGGACATCTTACTCAACTTATTTCGAAACCATATAATTTAAAGTGAAGAGACTAAAAGAGAACAGATGATTAAATAATATTTATAAAGAACTGATTTAAAATGGACTAATAGGAAAAATAATATTTTGATGGTAACAAAAGAAGAATAAATAAATAAACAATTAATGGTAATGTGCTCAGATAAGAAGGTACAATAAGAAGAATAACGAATAATTTAATGACTCCAATGAAACTGAAGGAGGATGATAATTAATACAACAAAAATTAGAATTTCTCGGAATTAAAGATTAGATAAGAAGAAATGATACGGAGAAATATGTCACAAGAAGAAAAGTCAACAGAATTTTAACATAAGGCCTATCAATAATGTTATATGCTATTAATTAATGGAAAAGAAGAAGGAATCAAGGAGAAGAAGAAATATATAAATAAATACAAACAGCTACAGTATGAAGAATCCCAAAAGTGTTTGGTACTAGTCGCTAATTGACTACTACTTATAATTTTTTATTTTTATGTATTGACCGTAGAAATGTTCCGGCAATAATTTTTATGAGCAGGGATGATGTTCCCCTGGTCTCAGAAGGTGTAAGGATGGACAGCGGTGTATGGACCCAGAGTGGCCACCCGACTGGAACCACCGCACAAGATAGGGAAAAATGTTAGGGAAATTGAATATTTAAGGGATAATAATTAAAATAGCTGAAAGGAGTGATATTAGATTCCAGAAGTATAAATGAAGAAAATAGAAGGAAGATAGCAGACCGAAGCTTAATTGATAAAGCGAGTTTATAAAAGTAAATAGAAAATAAGTGTTAAAACAAGTTTTTATGATTAGTGTGACCAGTCCTTATCAAGTAAAATGTGGAAGTACCACTAACCCCGAGAAATAATTGATGAATTTGCCTCCAAGAGAGAGAGAGTTAAGTAAGAAAACGACAATTACCACAAGTCTGAATTACCAGAGTTTATAATCAGTCAGCAATGAAACATTATTATGAAAACAAAGTCAAGACCATTAGGAGACTTGAACCAATTAACAATTTATTTCTATCAACGAGTTGAACTAAAATAAATTTGTTCTAGTGGGGGGGCTTTATGTAACGGTACATAACCCGGTCCCAATAAAGTAAGTCATGAGAATAAAAGTCAGAAATGGGTAGAACTAAATCTCGCTCAAAATTTAATTATATCACTCCACCTAATAAACAATTCGAGTGGTATATAGTGCGAAGTGAGTTCTAGTGTACCCATTGAGGTGAAAAACCAAAGTGAAATTAATGTATTACTAAACTGTGCTGTATGTTTTGGATAGGATAAAACTATGGAAGTAGTATGTAATAATACTAATTGATTTTTGTGATTTTATTTATTTATTGTAATTTATATTGTATGAACCACAATTTGTTATACCCAAGTTAATATTATATTGTTTCAAATAATTATGTTAGATTGTAAGAAAACCCAGGGTTAATTTTAAAAGACATAAAAATTTTAACTACCAAAGATAATATAAAATTAAAATAATCCTATGAAGGAAATGACAACAGGAAGTAGTACCGGGTATGAACACTATTCGAGACTAAATAAATAATATATAAATTTATTTAATGATAATAAAATGATAAAATATTTATATACAATGTCATAAAAAAAAAATTAACCAAAACATATTATGTGAATTAAATTAGTAAATAAACCGGAATGGAAGGGAATTATTTTTCCATAAATAAAATATAAATTTATAATAATCACAAACTGCCTACATAATAAAAATACTATGTGTTACTAAGAGTGATGAAAAATAACAAGTATTGTTAAAATAAGATATAAAAATTTTGAACTAAACCGGAGAGTTGAAGAAACGATGCGACAAAAATTATAAAAAAATAGCCTTTTTTGGACGTTGGAGGAGGCGAATTTCACGCAAGAGTAATAAACAAAGTGAAAACTAACTAATTATACCTGAGGAATCCAAATTAAATGGTGTTATACATTAAAAACCAGTGGATGAAACCATTCTGAGGATTCAATATAGTTCGGCCTACTTCTAGTAGACAATCAGAAAATACTCTAAACGAAAAGGAAATAATAACGCAAGACGTACCTCATCACAGAATAAAACTTCAATCCAGTAAGGACAACACGGAGTGAGGTAATATAAACATTTTTCGTAATAAGTACAGAAGAAAACTCGTTTTTTAACAGTGAAATAGAACAAAAATATTCATTTTATCATATGTTTCTTTCAAAAGTAAACAAATACATGCTGCTCTCTTACGGCAATTCCGGAAACTACGTAATATTTGAAAAAATAAACAAAATTATTTATTAATTTTTGATATTGTAAAGCGTAGCAATTAGCCATTTCTGACACTCTCATAACACAAAGAATTCACCCTGAACCCTGGGGAATTACTAAGAATTATGTAATAACTGATGTATTTTATTATAGCGTAATATTGGTTAAATAACAACATATATGTTTTGTTCCTTAGACAGATCTATGTTTACTCGGTAAAGTCGAGATGATGTTTTTTTTTTAAAGATTAATTGTGATACCTATATTTTGGTGGCTGGAGACAAAAGTCAATAATCAATAAAGCAATATTATTGAAAATTAATATTGAATTATAACGTGTTATAATTTATTGTAGTGGGTAGTTAATGAAAATTTCAGCACAACATACAGAAAAAATCGTCACAACAGAGGGGCAATAATAATACTTACTCTCTCTTCTGTATAAGGCTGAACAAATTACCTCCTTGACCCCAAATCACACGCTCTCGATTTCTTTTAGATTGAGTAAAACAAGATAAACAAAATCCTTTATTTATACCGTTTAAAACGTCAGTTAGTATAATTCAAAAGTGACGCATACTACTTGAGGTGTATCATAAAAATCTACTATATCTCACACAAAACAGTAGAACGTTACAATATATATATATATATATATATATAAAAGAGAAATACCACTGACTCACTGATTCATCACGAAATCTCCGAAACTATAACACCTAGAAATTTGAAATTTGGCATGTAGGTTCCTTATGTGATGTAGGTATCTACTAAGAAGGAATTTTTGGAAATTCGACCTTTAAAGGGGGAAAAAGGGGGGGAAAGGGGGGGAAAGTTTGCCTGACTGACTGACATAGAATCAACGTAGAGCAAAAACTACTGAATGGATATCAATGAAACATTGAACATAGCTTCATCATAGGTCTTAGGTGCTCACTAAGAAACGGTTTTAAAAACTTTCACTCCTAAGGGGCAAACCCCCCCCCCCCCATTGTATGTATGTATCTATGTATGTATGTTCCACATCTCCTCCTAAACCACTGGACCGATTTCAACCAAACTTGGCACAAATATTTTACGCGATGGGAGAACTAACATAGGAGAGGTGCTTTTTTCGATGGGGTCCTTTGGGGGGTTCTTTGGGGTCTTCTACATCTCCTCTTAAATCACTGGACCGATTTCAACCAACCTTGGCACAAATATTTTATGCAACGGGAGAACCAACATAGGATAGGTGTTTTCTTCGATGGGGTCCTTTGGGGTCTTCCACATCTCCTCCTAAACCACTGGACCGATTTCAACCAACCGTGGCACAAATATTTTATGCAACGGGAGAACCAACATAGGATAGGTGTTTTCTTCGATGGGGTCCTTTGGGGTCTTCCACATCTCCTCCTAAGCCACTGGACCGATTTCAACCAAACTTGGCACAAATATTTTACGCAACGGGAGAACCAACATAGGACAGGTGTTTTTTTCGATACGATCCTCTGGGGGGTCCTTTGGGTCTTAAAAAACTATTAGATCTGGTTACTATGGCAACCCAATAGAATAGATTCTGGTTACCATAGCATCGGTGGAAGTCTCCCACATAGGAAATAGCGCGGGAGTCGTCCGACGGGCCTTCCCCGGAACAATACCTCTGAAACCTTCTGGTTTCACGATATCTCTGAAACCGCTGAATGGATATCAATGAAACTTTGAACATAGCTTCATCATAGGTCTTAGGTGCTCACTAAGAAACGGTTTTACAAACTTTCACTCCTAAGGGGCAAAAAACCAAATACTGAAATTTATCCACTGTAAGTGGTTGACATCTCAGTTTACTGGAAACCCCGAATACATTTAGTCCTGAGTTTTTAATCATTGTTTTAAATTGAAAAAAACTTCGTTGTTTGCAGGTTCTTATAGTCGTGAAAATTTCGAAGTTCAATTAATTAATAAATGTATGTCCTTTTTTTCTCGGAACGGCTCTAACGACTTTCTCGAAATAAATAATAAATAGCTGTTGCTATGAATGTAAATAAACAAACTATGAGTTCAGAATTTGTACAATCTATCTAATCCTATACTATTAAGCGAGCAATAATTGTACAATTACGTACAATGTGAAACTCCGTAGCGAAGCACGGGTATTTTGCTAGAGAGATAGCAAGTAAAAGTAGGGCAGAGTAGTGATACATTCACTAAAAGTTAAATCATAAATAAACTAAAATAAAAGAAATTAAATTCGAAAAAGTCAGTAGACAAGTTTAAGTAAAGACAAAAAGAAAAATCGTATATAAATGAAATTTAACTAAAACCAAAATTTGTAAAGAATTATTTTTCTAAAAGAAGAAACAAAATAATAACAATAATTATTAGCCTATTTACAAAAAGGTATCTAGGTTACCTAATAAAAAAGTATAAACATTTATTGGTTACTAGGAGTAACTGACTAACAAGAAACATTAATTGTTAAATGCAATTCAATGTGAGATGAAAAAGTGTAATGTCCTATAAAAGTTAAATAAATTTCAAAGAATATTCGGAATTAACCACTTCTAAATTAAGAAAACAAGTCAGCACTAGACACTACATCCGAGATGTCCATTGGAATAAACTGATCCACACCAGAAAATCAATGAACAAACAATAAATTCTGCTAATATCAGCTCAACCAGACGTTATCTTTGAAAACCTTTTGGTGAGATCGTTTCTGTTTACAAGTTAACTAAATTACACCTCAACTACAAATCTAAAACACTAGAAACAGCACCATCTCTGTAAATTCATTATTTTGGTTAATAATACATGGTTAATAACATTACAACCATGGTTGTACCATGGTTGGTTATGGTAAATCAACTGAATATTACAGATTATACAAATTTTAACATAATTTATGTAAAGTTTGATACAGACCAATATGCTAAATACAGTATAATAAAATAACATTAACATAACAATAATAATAATAATAACATAATAATAATTTAACATTATTATGTTAAATATAATAAAATAACATAATTACCTACGCTACGCTAAGTCAGTCGGTCTGACCAGTTTGTGCGCTCTTGCTTTTTTAGTTAAGTACCTAAGTAAGCAGCTACGAATTTTGATACCTATTAGCTAAATAAACGTTCTATTTTGAAAGTAGAAAATGGACGAGGAAATTGAGTTTATAATAAGCAATGGATTACAGATTCCTTACCGAATAGTAAAGATAATTGGTGACGGCGCGTGTCTCTTCTCCTCCCTGTCCTATCTGGTGCACGGCGACGTTTCAAGGGCCGCTCAAATTCGTGCAGAAATAGTGAATCACGTGTCCAATAACTGGCAAAGGTTCAAATGCTTTACTCACCAGCGGTCTGGAACTGCTTATGGTACCAAACGTCTGTACCTCACCGAAATGTCTAGGCCGAACACATATGGGACTACTTGCGAGCTCAAGGCTGCTGGAGAAATATTTCCTTATGAGTTTCAGGTGTTTCAAGGTGGCTCTACTCTTGCTATTTTTGGGGAGGCATTACAGGGAGTCAAAAGAATTCGGTTCACTGGAGATTTCAATGAAGGGCATTTTGATGTTTTAATTCCCTTGGCCGAATCAACACATGATACAGTTAACTTAGAATCCCCGAATACCAATAACCCAGTGGAATGTCAACTGAATTTGTCCGAATCCCCGAATACCAATAACCCAGCGGAATGTCAACTGAATTTGTCTTGCACTGTCTCCCAGTCCCAATCCTCTCCTTACGTTGACCTCTCCAGTCCAAGTTCAGCCGAATCTGTTGCTTCGACTGTAGCATCAGTCAAAGGGAAAAGAGGAAAAAACGCAAGAAAAGGTTTACAAATGCAATCAGGAAAAAACAAGGAAGGGAAGCTGCTACCAAATATGCCAAAAACAACCCAAAAGTTCATAGGGGGCAGTCAAAAAATATACTGATAGTCACCCGACAGTTAACCGGGAGGCTGTAAAAAAATACAATGAGTCATCCAACAGTTCATAGGGAGGCCGTAAAAAAATACAATGAAAGTCATCGAACAGTTAATAGAGAGGCCGTAAAAAAATACAATAAAAGTCATCCAACAGTTCATAGGGAGGCATCTAAAAAATATGCATCTAATAACCCCCATATCAATCCAGTAGCTTCTGCAAAATATAATGAAAAGAGAGCACATAATAGATTATTGACCTGGGATAAACTTTTGTCCGGATTTCAATATGAACCGGAAATAGATTATTCCATGGACAAGTTCGTTGAGCTTGGAGTTCGGTTACCATGTAACTGGTGCCGTGCACTGAAGTGGAAGGATGAGACTCCTGGTTTGTGTTGCAATAATGGTAAGGTCCAGCTTCCTCTCCTTGAGCCCTATCCTGAACCCTTACACAGTCTCCTCAATCACCAGCATGCAATGACTGAGCACTTTCTTCCTGCTACCCGGAAGTACAACGGATGCTTCCAAATGACGTCTTTTGGAGCCAAAGAGGTAAAAGAAGGAAACTTTATGCCAACTTTTAAAGTACAGGGCCAGGTCTATCACAGGATAAGGAGTCTTATGGCTGAGCCTGAGCAACAGCCTTCATTTCTCCAAATATACTTTGTTGGTGATGATGACAAAGAGAGGGATATCCGTTGTGGAATATACCCTGGCGTCAAGCCAGGATTGGTTAGCCAGCTGCAGAAATTACTTCATGAGCACAACAAGTATATTTTGGATTTTAAGGCTGCTGTTGATTCTGTTCCCAAGGACCAGAAGGAGTTTCAGGTAGTTATTAAAGCAAATATGAAGCCTTCTGGAGAACACCATGGTCGTTTCAATGTTCCAACAACTAGAGAAGTGGCAATTCTCATTGTCGGCCAGGATTTTGATAAAAGAGATATCGTTCTCCATAGCAGAGACAATAGATTGATACGAATCAGTGAGACGCACCGTGCCTATGATGCTCTTCAATACCCTTTGATGTTCTGTCGTGGAGAAGACGGCTATTCTATAGACATACCACAGCGCGACCCAAAGACAAAGGCTCCTCTCAAGAAAACTGTGTCTGCTACTGACTTTTACAGCTACAGGATAATGGAGCGTGATGGTGAACAATGCAACCTACTGCTGTTTCGCAACCTTCTCAACCAATTTCTGGTTGATATGTATGCGAAAATTGAAACTGAGAGACTCAATTGGATACGTAACAACCAGAAAAAGCTGATAAGTGAGAATTATGTCCACCTGAAGGATGCCATGAGTAGAAAGGACGGCCAGTTATCAGAAATAGGCAAGATGGTTGTGCTGCCGTCCACTTTCACTGGAGGACCCCGATACATGCATGAGCGAACTCAAGACGCGATGATGTATGTGCGCCATTTTGGATGACCGGATCTGTTTATTACGTTCACTTGCAATCCAAAATAGCCGGAAATCACAGAGATATTGACACAAGGCCAAAAACTCACGATAGACATGACATAGTAGCGAGGGTTTTCAACATAAAAGTGAAGCATATGATGAAACTCCTCACTAAAGGTTACATCTTTGGCCCTACCAGGTGTCACGTGTATTCCGTGGAGTGGCAGAAGCGTGGGCTGCCTCACATTCATATCCTTCTGTGGTTGGAGGAGAAGATAAGGCCAGAGTCCATAGATAAAATTATCAAAGCTGAAGTACCTGATCCCAACCTAGATCCAGCCCTCCATGAGATTGTCAAGACAAATATGATTCACGGACCATGTGGACCGCTTAACAGGAACTCACCATGCATGGTGGATGGCGCCTGTACAAAGAATTACCCACGGCCATTCTTAAAAGAGACTCAGACAGGAGAGGATGGCTATCCTAAGTATCGCAGACGGTCGCCGGCAGACGGCGGATTTACAGTAAAAATCAATGAGGTTATTCTTGACAATCGCTGGGTAGTTCCGTACAACCCCGTCCTATCTCGCACATTCTCAGCCCACATAAATGTTGAATATTGCAACTCTGTCAAATCAATCAAATATATCTGCAAGTATGTGAATAAAGGGTCTGATCAAGCAGCGTTCACCGTTGAAGATCTGGACAAGGTACGAAACAGGACGATACATCAGCAGCTCTGAGGCAGTCTGGCGCATCCTCTGCTTCCCTATTCATGAAAGGTTTCCTCCTGTTATGCACCTTTCCGTACATCTAGAAAATGGTTAAAGAGTTTATTTTACGGAGGACAATGTCATTGACACGATAAATAATCCTCCAAAAACGACACTTTTGGGATTTTTTGACCTGTGTAAAGTTGATGCCTTCACAAGGACCCTTTTATATTGCGAAGTTCCGTCCTACTATGTATGGAAAAGCAATCAATTCTGCAGGAGGAAGCAAGGTAAATCTGTGACAGGCTATCCAGGGGTAAAAAAAGATCAGATGTTGGGTAGAGTATACACTGTCCATCCTGGCAATGCTGAGTGCTACTATTTACGCCTCCTCTTACATGAGATCCGCAGTCCTGTATCATTTACTGCATTAAAAACTATCGCAGGGGTAGTTCAGCCAACATTTCAAGCGGCATGTAGAGCACTTGGCTTGCTGGAGGATGATGCCCATTGGGACCATACTCTTGAAGAAGCTTCTATCTCTGACTCTCCTAATAAAATTCGTGAGCTATTTGCCATAATGTTAGTATTCTGCCAAGTGGCAGACCCCCTAAAATTGTGGGAGAAATACCGAGACAGTCTTGCGGAAGATGTTAGAAGGCAAATAGAAAGAGAGCGCAGAGATGTCCAATTAGGCCAGGACATTGTTTACAACCAATGCCTTAAGCTTCTTGAGGATACTGTCATATCCATGTTGGGTAAAACACTCAAAGAGTTCGGTCTTCCAACACCATCACGACAGCAAGAAGTTATCAGCAACCATCAATACCTGAACGAACTGTCCTATGATTGTGTTCGGTTGACTGAAACAGTGGCTGTAAATGTTCCAAAATTAAATCAAGAACAAAAAGATGCCTATGACGAAATCGTTCACAGTATTAATTGTGATTCTGGGAAATTTTTCATTCTGGACGCTCCTGGTGGCACTGGGAAAACGTTCTTGATAAATCTGTTGCTCGCCACAGTTAGGCGCAAAAGGAATATCGCAGTTGCAGTTGCTTCATCAGGTATTGTAGCTACCTTGATTGAAGGAGGAAAGACTGCTCACTCTGCATTCAAGTTACCCCTTAACCTGAATCATTTTGAGTCTGCACTTTGTAATATTTCTAAGCAGAGTGATATGGCACAGGTGCTTTGTGAAGCTAAATTAATAGTGTGGGATGAGTGCACTATGGCTCATAAAAGAGGCGTTGAGGCTCTGAACAGAACACTCCAGGATATTAGAGACCGCAAAAGCCTTTTGGGTGGAGTTACAGTGCTTTTGGCTGGTGACTTCAGACAAACATTACCCGTTGTTTCACGAGGGACACGTGCGGATGAACTTAAGGCCTGTCTAAAGTCATCGACTTTATGGCCTAATGTCAAAATACTATCCTTAAGAGTTAACATGCATGTTCACCTTCAACATGATTTGAGAGCAGAGGAGTTTTCTAAATTATTACTTGATATTGGGACTGGAAGGATTTTAGAAGAGGAGGATGGAAAAATAAATATTCTGAATAATCTTTGCTCCGTTGTAAGAGATTTAACAAGCCTGACTGACAAGATCTATGGAAGTAATATTCAACAGAGTGGTGCAGATTGTATATCATGGCTCAAGGAAAGGGCTATTCTTACTCCAACCAACGATTCAGCCAATTCTATCAATAATCTTCTACTAGAGAAGCTACCTAATGAACTCATGAAGTATGAATCTATTGACTCGGTAGTGGAGGTACAAGATGCGGTCCATTATCCTGTAGAGTTTTTGCACACACTTGATCCACCAGGAATCCCACCACACGTCCTCTACCTTAAGGTTGGTGCTCCAATCATGCTTTTGTGCAATCTAAATCCACCCAAACTCTGTAATGGCACTAGGCTTCAGGTAAAAAATCTGTACAAGCATGTGATTGAAGCCCAGATTTTCACAGGCGTCAGTCAGGGAGAAACTGTCTTCATCCCCCAAATTCCAATGATCCCATCGGATTACCATTTTGAGTTTAAACGTCTGCAATTCCCGGTTAAAGTTTGTTACGCTATGACGATTAATAAGGCGCAGGGACAGAGTTTAAAAGTGGCTGATGTGGATCTCAGGAGTGACTGTTTCTCCCATGGCCAGTTGTACGTGGCGTGCTCGAGAGTCAGTTCATCTGATAGCTTGGTCATCCTCCAGCCAGAAAGGAAAACCAGGAATGTTGTTTACAGAGAGGTCTTGGAAAGATAGCAACTGAAAATCATAGCAGTAGAATTAAGGAACTGAAAATCTTCTAACTTACTTTTTAAATATCTTGTTGATTCATCCTCTTTGTTCACTTTTTTAATATTATTATATATAAAAAACTTTCACACATGAACTTACTTTTGTTCTCACTATCACAAACGTTTCAAGGTGTTGTGCCTCTTCCTCAGTGTGATTAAATACTGAAAGTCATTGTTGCAGAATAACGGTTATGGACTATAGGTGTGTGTGGTGGGAATTGATGTTGGGAGGGAATTGGCGCTGAGGTTCAAATTTTGTGTTTGGATCAATGTATCAAATAGTGTATGTGATCTGTAATGTACTTGTTCATTTAATATGTTGTTTGGTTGTAATGTGTGATATCTGTATATTTCAAATTTTCAGCTGTGTTTAATTTTCTACTTTTTGATAAGTAGTGTAATATTTCCATGTTGTGTTCTATGTTTGTGTAACTATGGTTTTCATTTTGTAAATGTGTGGCAAATGTGGAATGTATGTAATTTGTGGTGAGGGCTTTTATATGTTCTGAAAATCTGGAATAAAAAGATCTTCCCGTCTGGCCGCTGTAGAATTGGTTACAATCATTACAATTTAATTTATAAACTCCTGTTTTACTGTATGTGTCTGTGTCTTTGTTAAAATTTATATGTTTCTTAATGGTGTTGTTGGTTCTGTAGGCTATTTTATAATTGTGTTTTCTAAATGTGTTAGCATTTTGTGTGTATTGGAGTTGTAGTATGTAAGTGTTATGTACTTACTGGGTTGTGTGTTGTTGGTCTGATGTGTTTTATTTTTATTTTTTGTGTTTAGGATGCGTTTGTGTATTTTATTTACCAAATCGGGGTTGTATCCATTTTTAACTGCTATATATATTTGATTGTGTTAAGTTCTTCTTGGTAATCATGTGTGTTTAGGGGTACTGAAGTGAGTCTATGGAGCATGTAGTTGAATGCTGCATGTTTGTGTTGAGTTGGGTGGTTGGATGAGTTATGTATGACCATGTCTGATGTGGTGGGTTTCCTGTATATTTTGTATGTGTGTGTGTTGTTTGTTTTGGTGATTGTGAGGTCTAAGAAGTTTAAACTATTATTTAGTTCTATTTCAAGTGTGAATTTTAATTTATGGTGTATAGTGTTAATATATTTGTGGAAATTTTCTATTTGTCTTTTGTTGCCGTTGTATAGGATTATAATGTCATCAATATACCTGTGCCAATATATTATTTTATCAGTATATTTGTTATTGTGTAATATGTGTTCTTGTTCTATGGTGTGTACAAATATTTCGGCTAGTATACCTGATATAGGTGAGCCCATGGGTAGTCCATCTGTTTGTGTGTAAAACATGTTATTGTGTGTGAAATAATTTTGATCTGTTATAATTTTAGTTAGATTTATGATCTCATTTATGTGTGTTTCAGGTATGTTGTTTAATTTTAGTAATTGTTCTAATGTAATTAAAGTTTCTTTTATGGGAACATTGGTGTATAGGTTTGTTATATCAAATGAAGCTAGTGTGGAATTATGAGGTATATGGATATGTTGAGTTTTATTCACTAGATCTCAATTATTTATGACAGTGGTGTTGTTAGTTAAATTTATGCTATTTCTGATTAATTTATCTAAGTGTCTAGCTATTTTGTGTGCAGGTGCTTGTGTGTTGTTTATAAGTGGTCTGATTGGAATATTTGGTTTATGTAATTTTGGTAGTGCATTAAGTGTAGGGGCTTTTGGTTTAATTTGTTTAAAATATTTGATGTTGTCAGGTGATACTATGTGTTTTGTGTTATTTAAGGTTTTGTTTATTTGTTTGTGATAATTTGGGGTGGGATCTTTATTTAATTTAGTGATGTTATTTTCATTAAAAAATGTTTCGATTTTGTTGTTTAAAGTTTGTTTTTCTATTATGACATTAATATTACCTTTGTCCGCTTTTAGTATGGTTAGGTTATGTTCTTGTAATTTACGTTTTATGTTTTTTAGTAATTGGAACTCATTACTGTGTTGTTTATGTTCATATTGTTGTTTGTGTTGTAATTTACGTTTGATATCGTGGCGTATGGTGCCTTGGTCTATGTTATGCGTGTGTTGTATGGCTGTTTCAGCATCAAGGACTATGTCACGTGTATGTTTTTTATTACTGTTGTTATTAGTTGGAATGATGTCTAAATTGTGTTTTAGACCTTTATCTAATAGGGTTATTTCAGCATTAGTGAAATGGGTCAATGTTGTGTTTACAGTACGTGCGTGAAACTTATGTGTCGGTGTAAGGATGTTTTCGTTTCTGCGTGTTAAAAGGTTATTGATTTTTCTGTTATGTCTTTCTTGTGTTCTTAATTGGATTTTCTCTATGATATTTCGTGTATATTGTATTATGTGTTCTAATTCAATGTGGTGTAATATTTGTGTGAGTTTAACGTGTAGGTTGTATGCCGTTTTGTTTAGTGTATCTTTTTTGTGGTATAAATCTTTGACGATATTATCTAGGTGTAATATTTCTGCTTTATGTTTGGTTTGTATTGCGGCGTGTGTGTTATTTTTTATTATGATTTGTGCATGTGTGGGTATAATATTGTGTTTGCGGCATGTTTTGTTGTATGCGATGTTTAAGGATGTTTTCGTTATCTGAATTCTGACGTTTCTATATTTGTGGATGTAATACGCTGTGCTGGCGATATTATAAATATCATGTTGATTCATCCTCTTTGTTCACTTTTTTAAAATTATTATATATAAAAAACTTTCACAAATGAACTTACTTTTGTTCTCACTTTCACAAACGTTTCAAGGTGTTGTGCCTCTTCCTCAGTGTGATTAAATACTGAAAGTCATTGTTGCAGAATAACGGTTATGGACTATAGGTGTGTGTGGTGGGAATTGATGATGGGAGGGAATTGGCGCTGAGGTTCAAATTTTGTGTTTGGATCAATGTATCAAATAGTGTATGTGATCTGTAATGTACTTGTTCATTTAATATGTTGTTTGGTTGTAATGTGTGATATCTGTATATTTCAAATTGTTCAGCTGTGTTTAATTTTCTACTTTTTGATAAGTAGTGTAATATTTCCATGTTGTGTTCTATGTTTGTGTAACTATGGTTTTCATTTTGTAAATGTGTGGTAAATGTGGAATGTATGTAATTTGTGGTGAGGGCTTTTATCTGTTCTGAAAATCTGGAATAAAAAGATCTTCCCGTCTGGCCGATGAAGAATTGGTTACAATCATTACAATTTAATTTATAAACTCCTGTTTTACTGTATGTGTCTGTGTCTTTGTTAAAATTTATATGTTTCTTAATGGTGTTGTTGGTTCTGTAGGCTATTTTATAATTGTGTTTTCTAAATGTGTTAGCAATTTTGTGTGTATTGGAGTTGTAGTATGTAAGTGTTATGTACTTACTGGGTTGTGTGTTGTTGGTCTGATGTGTTTTATTTTTATTTTTTGTGTTTAGGATGCGTTTGTGTATTTTATTTACCAAATCGGGGTTGTATTCATTTTTAACTGCTATATATATTTGATTGTGTTAAGTTCTTCTTGGTAATCATGTGTGTTTAGGGGTATTGAAGTGAGTCTATGGAGCATGTAGTTGAATGCTGCATGTTTGTGTTGAGTTGGGTGGTTGGATGAGTTATGTATGACCATGTCTGATGTGGTGGGTTTCCTGTACATTTTGTATGTGTGTGTGTTGTTTGTTTTGGTGATTGTGAGGTCTAAGAAGTTTAAACTATTATTTAGTTCTATTTCAAGTGTGAATTTTAATTTATGGTGTATAGTGTTAATATATTTGTGGAAATTTTCTATTTGTCTTTTGTTGCCGTTGTATAGGATTATAATGTCATCAACATACCTATGACAATATATTATTTTATCAGTATATTTGTTATTGTGTAATATGTGTTCTTGTTCTATGGTGTGTACAAATATTTCGGCTAGTATACCTGATATAGGTGAGCCCATGGGTAGTCCATCTGTTTGTGTGTAAAACATGTTATTGTGTGTGAAATAATTTTGATCTGTTATAATTTTAGTTAGATTTATGATCTCATTTATGTGTGTTTCAGGTATGTTGTTTAATTTTAGTAATTGTTCTAATGTAATTAAAGTTTCTTTTATGGGAACATTGGTGTATAGGTTTGTTATGTCAAATGAAGCTAGTGTGGAATTATGAGGTATATGGATATGTTGAGTTTTATTCACTAGATCTAAGTTATTTATGACAGTGGTGTTGTTAGTTAAATTTATGCTATTTCTGATTAATTTATCTAAGTGTCTAGCTATTTTGTGTGCAGGTGCTTGTGTGTTGTTTATAAGTGGTCTGATTGGAATATTTGGTTTATGTAATTTTGGTAGTGCATTAAGTGTAGGGGCTTTTGGTTTAATTTGTTTAAAATATTTGATGTTGTCAGGTGATACTATGTGTTTTGTGTTATTTAAGGTTTTGTTTATTTGTTTGTGATAATTTGGGGTGGGATCTTTATTTAATTTAGTGATGTTATTTTCATTAAAAAATGTTTCGATTTTGTTGTTTAAAGTTTGTTTTTCTATTATGACATTAATATTGCCTTTGTCCGCTTTTAGTATGGTTAGGTTATGTTCTTGTAATTTACGTTTTATGTTTTTTAGTAATTGGAACTCATTACTGTGTTGTTTATGTTCATATTGTTGTTTGTGTTGTAATTTACGTTTGATATCGTGGCGTATGGTGTCTTGGTCTATGTTATGCGTGTGTTGTATGGCTGTTTCAGCATCAAGGACTATGTCACGTGTATGTTTTTTATTACTGTTGTTATTAGTTGGAATGATGTCTAAATTGTGTTTTTGACCTTTATCTAATAGGGTTATTTCAGCATTAGTGAAATGGGTCAATGTTGTGTTTACAGTACATGCGTGAAACTTATGTGTCGGTGTAAGGATGTTTTCGTTTCTGCGTGTTAAAAGGTTATTGATTTTTCTGTTATGTCTTTCTTGTGTTCTTAATTGGATTTTCTCTATGATATTTCGTGTATATTGTATTATGTGTTCTAATTCAATGTGGTGTAATATTTGTGTGAGTTTAACGTGTAGGTTGTATGCCGTTTTGTTTAGTGTATCTTTTTTGTGGTATAAATCTTTGACGATATTATCTAGGTGTAATATTTCTGCTTTATGTTTGGTTTGTATTGCGGCGTGTGTGTTATTTTTTATTATGATTTGTGCATGTGTTGGTATAATATTGTGTTTGCGGCATGTTTTGTTGTATGCGATGTTTAAGGATGTTTTCGTTACCTGAATTCTGACGTTTCTATATTTGTGGATGTAATACGCTGTGCTGGCGGTATTATAAATATCTTGTTGATTCATCCTCTTTGTTCACTTTTTTAATATTATTATATATAAAAAACTTTCACAAATGAACTTACTTTTGTTCTCACTATCACAAACGTTTCAAGGTGTTGTGCCTCTTCCTCAGTGTGATTAAATACTGAAAGTCATTGTTGCAGAATAACGGTTATGGACTATAGGTGTGTGTGGTGGGAATTGATGATGGGAGGGAATTGGCGCTGAGGTTCAAATTTTGTGTTTGGATCAATGTATCAAATAGTGTATGTGATCTGTAATGTACTTGTTCATTTAATATGTTGTTTGGTTGCAATGTGTGATATCTGTATATTTCAAATTGTTCAGATGTGTTTAATTTTCTACTTTTTGATAAGTAGTGTAATATTTCCATGTTGTGTTCTATGTTTGTGTAACTATGGTTTTCATTTTGTAAATGTGTGGCAAATGTAGAATGTATGTAATTTGTGGTGAGGGCTTTTATATGTTCTGAAAATCTGGAATAAAAAGATCTTCCCGTCTGGCCGATGTAGAATTGGTTACAATCATTACAATTTAATTTATAAACTCCTGTTTTACTGTATGTGTCTGTGTCTTTGTTAAAATTTATATGTTTCTTAATGGTGTTGTTGGTTCTGTAGGCTATTTTATAATTGTGTTTTCTAAATGTGTTAGCAATTTTGTGTGTATTGGAGTTGTAGTATGTAAGTGTTATGTACTTACTGGGTTGTGTGTTGTTGGTCTGATGTGTTTTATTTTTATTTTTTGTGTTTAGGATGCGTTTGTGTATTTTATTTACCAAATCGGGGTTGTATCCATTTTTAACTGCTATATATATTTGATTGTGTTAAGTTCTTCTTGGTAATCATGTGTGTTTAGGGGTATTGAAGTGAGTCTATGGAGCATGTAGTTGAATGCTGCATGTTTGTGTGGTTGGATGAGTTATGTATGACCATGTCTGATGTGGTGGGTTTCCTGTATATTTTGTATGTGTGTGTGTTGTTTGTTTTGGTGATTGTGAGGTCTAAGAAGTTTAAACTATTTCAAGTGTGAATTTTAATTTATGGTGTATAGTGTTAATATATTTGTGGAAATTTTCTATTTGTCTTTTGTTGCCGTTGTATAGGATTATAATGTCATCAACATACCTGTGCCAATATATTATTTTATCAGTATATTTGTTATTGTGTAATATGTGTTCTTGTTCTATGGTGTGTACAAATATTTCGGCTAGTATACCTGATATAGGTGAGCCCATGGGTAGTCCATCTGTTTGTGTGTAAAACATGTTATTGTGTGTGAAATAATTTTGATCTGTTATAATTTTAGTTAGATTTATGATCTCATTTATGTGTGTTTCAGGTATGTTGTTTAATTTTAGTAATTGTTCTAATGTAATTAAAGTTTCTTTTATGGGAACATTGGTGTATAGGTTTGTTATGTCAAATGAAGCTAGTGTGGAATTATGAGGTATATGGATATGTTGCGTTTTATTCACTAGATCTAAGTTATTTATGACAGTGGTGTTGTTAGTTAAATTTATGCTATTTCTGATTAATTTATCTAAGTGTCTAGCTATTTTGTGTGCAGGTGCTTGTGTGTTGTTTATAAGTGGGCTGATTGGAATATTTGGTTTATGTAATTTTGGTAGTGCATTAAGTGTAGGGGCTTTTGGTTTAATTTGTTTAAAATATTTGATGTTGTCAGGTGATACTATGTGTTTTGTGTTATTTAAGGTTTTGTTTATTTGTTTGTGATAATTTGGGGTGGGATCTTTATTTAATTTAGTGATGTTATTTTCATTAAAAAATGTTTCGATTTTGTTGTTTAAAGTTTGTTTTTCTATTATGACATTAATATTGCCTTTGTCCGCTTTTAGTATGGTTAGGTTATGTTCTTCTAATTTACGTTTTATGTTTTTTAGTAATTGGAACTCATTACTGTGTTGTTTATGTTCATATTGTTGTTTGTGTTGTAATTTACGTTTGATATCGTGGCGTATGGTGTCTTGGTCTATGTTATGCGTGTGTTGTATGGCTGTTTCAGCATCAAGGACTATGTCACGTGTATGTTTTTTATTACTGTTGTTATAAGTTGGAATGATGTCTAAATTGTGTTTTAGACCTTTATCTAATAGGGTTATTTCAGCATTAGTGAAATGGGTCAATGTTGTGTTTACAGTACGTGCGTGAATCTTATGTGTCGGTGTAAGGATGTTTTTTTTTCTGCGTGTTAAAAGGTTATTGATTTTTCTGTTATGTCTTTCTTGTGTTCTTAATTGGATTTTCTCTATGATATATCGTGTATATTGTATTATGTGTTCTAATTCAATGTGGTGTAATATTTGTGTGAGTTTAACGTGTAGGTTGTATGCCGTTTTGTTTAGTGTATCTTTTTTGTGGTATAAATCTTTGACGATATTATCTAGGTGTAATATTTCTGCTTTATGTTTGGTTTGTATTGCGGCGTGTGTGTTATTTTTTATTATGATTTGTGCATGTGTGGGTATAATATTGTGTTTGCGGCATGTTTTGTTGTATGCGATGTTTAAGGATGTTTTCGTTACCTGAATTCTGACGTTTCTATATTTGTGGATGTAATACGCTGTGCTGGCGGTATTATAAATATCTTGTTGATTCATCCACTTTGTTCACTTTTTTAATATTATTATATATAAAAAACTTTCACAAATGAAATTACTTTTGTTCTCACTATCACAAACGTTTCAAGGTGTTGTGCCTCTTCCTCAGTGTGATTAAATACTGAAAGTCATTGTTGCAGAATAACGGTTATGGACTATAGGTGTGTGTGGTGGGAATTGATGATGGGAGGGAATTGGTGCTGAGGTTCAAATTTTGTGTTTGGATCAATGTATCAAATAGTGTATGTGATCTGTAATGTACTTGTTCATTTAATATGTTGTTTGGTTGTAATGTGTGATATCTGTATATTTCAAATTGTTCAGCTGTGTTTAATTTTCTACTTTTTGATAAGTAGTGTAATATTTCCATGTTGTGTTCTATGTTTGTGTAACTATGGTTTTCATTTTGTAAATGTGTGGCAAATGTGGAATGTATGTAATTTGTGGTGAGGGCTTTTATATGTTCTGAAAATCTGGAATAAAAAGATCTTCCCGTCTGGCCGATGTAGAATTGGTTACAATCATTACAATTTAATTTATAAACTCCTGTTTTACTGTATGTGTCTGTGTCTTTGTTAAAATTTATATGTTTCTTAATGGTGTTGTTGGTTCTGTAGGCTATTTTATAATTGTGTTTTCTAAATGTGTTAGCAATTTTGTGTGTATTGGAGTTGTAGTATGTAAGTGTTATGTACTTACTGGGTTGTGTGTTGTTGGTCTGATGTGTTTTATTTTTATTTTTTGTGTTTAGGATGCGTTTGTGTATTTTATTTACCAAATCGGGGTTGTATCCATTTTTAACTGCTATATATATTTGATTGTGTTAAGTTCTTCTTGGTAATCATGTGTGTTTAGGGGTATTGAAGTGAGTCTATGGAGCATGTAGTTGAATGCTGCATGTTTGTGTGGTTGGATGAGTTATGTATGACCATGTCTGATGTGGTGGGTTTCCTGTATATTTTGTATGTGTGTGTGTTGTTTGTTTTGGTGATTGTGAGGTCTAAGAAGTTTAAACTATTATTTAGTTCTATTTCAAGTGTGAATTTTAATTTATGGTGTATAGTGTTAATATATTTGTGGAAATTTTCTATTTGTCTTTTGTTGCCATTGTATAGGATTATAATGTCATCAACATACCTGTGCCAATATATTATTTTATCAGTATATTTGTTATTGTGTAATATGTGTTCTTGTTCTATGGTGTGTACAAATATTTCGGCTAGTATACCTGATATAGGTGAGCCCATGGGTAGTCCATCTGTTTGTGTGTAAAACATGTTATTGTGTGTGAAATAATTTTGATCTGTTATAATTTTAGTTAGATTTATGATCTCATTTATGTGTGTTTCAGGTATGTTGTTTAATTTTAGTAATTGTTCTAATGTAATTAAAGTTTCTTTTATGGGAACATTGGTGTATAGGTTTGTTATGTCAAATGAAGCTAGTGTGGAATTATGAGGTATATAGATATGTTGAGTTTTATTCACTAGATCTAAGTTATTTATGACAGTGGTGTTGTTAGTTAAATTTATGCTATTTCTGATTAATTTATCTAAGTGTCTAGCTATTTTGTGTGCAGGTGCTTGTGTGTTGTTTATAAGTGGGCTGATTGGAATATTTGGTTTATGTAATTTTGGTAGTGCATTAAGCGTAGGGGCTTTTGGTTTAATTTGTTTAAAATATTTGATGTTGTCAGGTGATACTATGTGTTTTGTGTTATTTAAGGTTTTGTTTATTTGTTTGTGATAATTTGGGGTGGGATCTTTATTTAATTTAGTGATGTTATTTTCATTAAAAAATGTTTCGATTTTGTTGTTAAAGTTTGTTTTTCTATTATGACATTAATATTGCCTTTGTCCGCTTTTAGTATGGTTAGGTTATGTTCTTGTAATTTACGTTTTATGTTTTTTAGTAATTGGAACTCATTACTGTGTTGTTTATGTTCATATTGTTGTTTGTGTTGTAATTTACGTTTGATATCGTGGCGTATGGTGTCTTGGTCTATGTTATGCGTGTGTTGTATGGCTGTTTCAGCATCAAGGACTATGTCATGTGTATGTTTTTTATTACTGTTGTTATTAGTTGGAATGATGTCTAAATTGTGTTTTAGACATTTATCTAATAGGGTTATTTCAGCATTAGTGAAATGGGTCAATGTTGTGTTTACAGTACGTGCGTGAAACTTATGTGTCGGTGTAAGGATGTTTTCGTTTCTGCGTGTTAAAAGGTTATTGATTTTTCTGTTATGTCTTTCTTGTGTTCTTAATTGGATTTTCTCTATGATATTTCGTGTATATTGTATTATGTGTTCTAATTCAATGTGGTGTAATATCTGTGTGGGTTTAACGTGTTGGTTGTATGCCGTTTTGTTTAGTGTATCTTTTTTGTGGTATAAATCTTTGACGATATTATCTAGGTGTAATATTTCTGCTTTATGTTTGGTTTGTATTGCGGAGTGTGTGTTATTTTTTATTATGATTTGTGCATGTGTGGGTATAATATTGTGTTTGCGGCATGTTTTGTTGTATGCGATGTTTAAGGATGTTTTCGTTACCTGAATTCTGACGTTTCTATATTTGTGGATGTAATACGCTGTGCTGGCGGTATTATAAATATCTTGTTGATTCATCCACTTTGTTCACTTTTTTAATATTATTATATATAAAAAACTTTCACAAATGAAATTACTTTTGTTCTCACTATCACAAACGTTTCAAGGTGTTGTGCCTCTTCCTCAGTGTGATTAAATACTGAAAGTCATTGTTGCAGAATAACGGTTATGGACTATAGGTGTGTGTGGTGGGAATTGATGATGGGAGGGAATTGGTGCTGAGGTTCAAATTTTGTGTTTGGATCAATGTATCAAATAGTGTATGTGATCTGTAATGTACTTGTTCATTTAATATGTTGTTTGGTTGTAATGTGTGATATCTGTATATTTCAAATTTTCAGCTGTGTTTAATTTTCTACTTTTTGATAAGTAGTGTAATATTTCCATGTTGTGTTCTATGTTTGTGTAACTATGGTTTTCATTTTGTAAATGTGTGGCAAATGTGGAATGTATGTAATTTGTGGTGAGGGCTTTTATATGTTCTGAAAATCTGGAATAAAAAGATCTTCCCGTCTGGCCGATGTAGAATTGGTTACAATCATTACAATTTAATTTATAAACTCCTGTTTTACTGTATGTGTCTGTGTCTTTGTTAAAATTTATATGTTTCTTAATGGTGTTGTTGGTTCTGTAGGCTATTTTATAATTGTGTTTTCTAAATGTGTTAGCAATTTTGTGTGTATTGGAGTTGTAGTATGTAAGTGTTATGTACTTACTGGGTTGTGTGTTGTTGGTCTGATGTGTTTTATTTTTATTCTTTGTGTTTAGGATGCGTTTGTGTATTTTATTTACCAAATCGGGGTTGTATCCATTTTTAACTGCTATATATATTTGATTGTGTTAAGTTCTTCTTGGTAATCATGTGTGTTTAGGGGTATTGAAGTGAGTCTATGGAGCATGTAGTTGAATGCTGCATGTTTGTGTGGTTGGATGAGTTATGTATGACCATGTCTGATGTGGTGGGTTTCCTGTATATTTTGTATGTGTGTGTGTTGTTTGTTTTGGTGATTGTGAGGTCTAAGAAGTTTAAACTATTATTTAGTTCTATTTCAAGTGTGAATTTTAATTTATGGTGTATAGTGTTAATATATTTGTGGAAATTTTCTATTTGTCTTTTGTTGCCGTTGTATAGGATTATAATGTCATCAACATACCTATGACAATATATTATTTTATCAGTATATTTGTTATTGTGTAATATGTGTTCTTGTTCTATGGTGTGTACAAATATTTCGGCTAGTATACCTGATATAGGTGAGCCCATGGGTAGTCCATCTGTTTGTGTGTAAAACATGTTATTGTGTGTGAAATAATTTTGATCTGTTATAATTTTAGTTAGATTTATGATCTCATTTATGTGTGTTTCAGGTATGTTGTTTAATTTTAGTAATTGTTCTAATGTAATTAAAGTTTCTTTTATGGGAACATTGGTGTATAGGTTTGTTAAGTCAAATGAAGCTAGTGTGGAATTATGAGGTATATGGATATGTTGAGTTTTATTCACTAGATCTAAATTATTTATGACAGTGGTGTTGTTAGTTAAATTTATGCTATTTCTGATTAATTTATCTAAGTGTCTAGCTATTTTGTGTGCAGGTGCTTGTGTGTTGTTTATAAGTGGTCTGATTGGAATATTTGGTTTATGTAATTTTGGTAGTGCATTAAGTGTAGGGGCTTTTGGTTTAATTTGTTTAAAATATTTGATGTTGTCAGGTGATACTATGTGTTTTGTGTTATTTAAGGTTTTGTTTATTTGTTTGTGATAATTTGGGGTGGGATCTTTATTTAATTTAGTGATGTTATTTTCATTAAAAAATGTTTCGATTTTGTTGTTTAAAGTTTGTTTTTCTATTATGACATTAATATTGCCTTTGTCCGCTTTTAGTATGGTTAGGTTATGTTCTTGTAATTTACGTTTTATGTTTTTTAGTAATTGGAACTCATTACTGTGTTGTTTATGTTCATATTGTTGTTTGTGTTGTAATTTACGTTTGATATCGTGGCGTATGGTGTCTTGGTCTATGTTATGCGTGTGTTGTATGGCTGTTTCAGCATCAAGGACTATGTCACGTGTATGTTTTTTATTTCTGTTGTTATTAGTTGGAATGATGTCTAAATTGTGTTTTAGACCTTTATCTAATAGGGTTATTTCAGCATTAGTGAAATGGGTCAATGTTGTGTTTACAGTACGTGCGTGAATCTTATGTGTCGGTGTAAGGATGTTTTCGTTTCTGCGTGTTAAAAGGTTATTGATTTTTCTGTTATGTCTTTCTTATGTTCTTAATTGGATTTTCTCTATGATATATCGTGTATATTGTATTATGTGTTCTAATTCAATGTGGTGTAATATTTGTGTGAGTTTAACGTGTAGGTTGTATGCCGTTTTGTTTAGTGTATCTTTTTTGTGGTATAAATCTTTGACGATATTATCTAGGTGTAATATTTCTGCTTTATGTTTGGTTTGTATTGCGGCGTGTGTGTTATTTTTTATTATGATTTGTGCATGTGTGGGTATAATATTGTGTTTGCGGCATGTTTTGTTGTATGCGATGTTTAAGGATGTTTTCGTTACCTGAATTCTGACGTTTCTATATTTGTGGATGTAATACGCTGTGCTGGCGGTATTATAAATATCTTGTTGATTCATCCACTTTGTTCACTTTTTTAATATTATTATATATAAAAAACTTTCACAAATGAAATTACTTTTGTTCTCACTATCACAAACGTTTCAAGGTGTTGTGCCTCTTCCTCAGTGTGATTAAATACTGAAAGTCATTGTTGCAGAATAACGGTTATGGACTATAGGTGTGTGTGGTGGGAATTGATGATGGGAGGGAATTGGTGCTGAGGTTCAAATTTTGTGTTTGGATCAATGTATCAAATAGTGTATGTGATCTGTAATGTACTTGTTCATTTAATATGTTGTTTGGTTGTAATGTGTGATATCTGTATATTTCAAATTGTTCAGCTGTGTTTAATTTTCTACTTTTTGATAAGTAGTGTAATATTTCCATGTTGTGTTCTATGTTTGTGTAACTATGGTTTTCATTTTGTAAATGTGTGGCAAATGTGGAATGTATGTAATTTGTGGTGAGGGCTTTTATATGTTCTGAAAATCTGGAATAAAAAGATCTTCCCGTCTGGCCGATGTAGAATTGGTTACAATCATTACAATTTAATTTATAAACTCCTGTTTTACTGTATGTGTCTGTGTCTTTGTTAAAATTTATATGTTTCTTAATGGTGTTGTTGGTTCTGTAGGCTATTTTATAATTGTGTTTTCTAAATGTGTTAGCAATTTTGTGTGTATTGGAGTTGTAGTATGTAAGTGTTATGTACTTACTGGGTTGTGTGTTGTTGGTCTGATGTGTTTTATTTTTATTTTTTGTGTTTAGGATGCGTTTGTGTATTTTATTTACCAAATCGGGGTTGTATCCATTTTTAACTGCTATATATATTTGATTGTGTTAAGTTCTTCTTGGTAATCATGTGTGTTTAGGGGTATTGAAGTGAGTCTATGGAGCATGTAGTTGAATGCTGCATGTTTGTGTGGTTGGATGAGTTATGTATGACCATGTCTGATGTGGTGGGTTTCCTGTATATTTTGTATGTGTGTGTGTTGTTTGTTTTGGTGATTGTGAGGTCTAAGAAGTTTAAACTATTATTTAGTTCTATTTCAAGTGTGAATTTTAATTTATGGTGTATAGTGTTAATATATTTGTGGAAATTTTCTATTTGTCTTTTGTTGCCATTGTATAGGATTATAATGTCATCAACATACCTGTGCCAATATATTATTTTATCAGTATATTTGTTATTGTGTAATATGTGTTCTTGTTCTATGGTGTGTACAAATATTTCGGCTAGTATACCTGATATAGGTGAGCCCATGGGTAGTCCATCTGTTTGTGTGTAAAACATGTTATTGTGTGTGAAATAATTTTGATCTGTTATAATTTTAGTTAGATTTATGATCTCATTTATGTGTGTTTCAGGTATGTTGTTTAATTTTAGTAATTGTTCTAATGTAATTAAAGTTTCTTTTATGGGAACATTGGTGTATAGGTTTGTTATGTCAAATGAAGCTAGTGTGGAATTATGAGGTATATAGATATGTTGAGTTTTATTCACTAGATCTAAGTTATTTATGACAGTGGTGTTGTTAGTTAAATTTATGCTATTTCTGATTAATTTATCTAAGTGTCTAGCTATTTTGTGTGCAGGTGCTTGTGTGTTGTTTATAAGTGGGCTGATTGGAATATTTGGTTTATGTAATTTTGGTAGTGCATTAAGCGTAGGGGCTTTTGGTTTAATTTGTTTAAAATATTTGATGTTGTCAGGTGATACTATGTGTTTTGTGTTATTTAAGGTTTTGTTTATTTGTTTGTGATAATTTGGGGTGGGATCTTTATTTAATTTAGTGATGTTATTTTCATTAAAAAATGTTTCGATTTTGTTGTTAAAGTTTGTTTTTCTATTATGACATTAATATTGCCTTTGTCCGCTTTTAGTATGGTTAGGTTATGTTCTTGTAATTTACGTTTTATGTTTTTTAGTAATTGGAACTCATTACTGTGTTGTTTATGTTCATATTGTTGTTTGTGTTGTAATTTACGTTTGATATCGTGGCGTATGGTGTCTTGGTCTATGTTATGCGTGTGTTGTATGGCTGTTTCAGCATCAAGGACTATGTCATGTGTATGTTTTTTATTACTGTTGTTATTAGTTGGAATGATGTCTAAATTGTGTTTTAGACATTTATCTAATAGGGTTATTTCAGCATTAGTGAAATGGGTCAATGTTGTGTTTACAGTACGTGCGTGAAACTTATGTGTCGGTGTAAGGATGTTTTCGTTTCTGCGTGTTAAAAGGTTATTGATTTTTCTGTTATGTCTTTCTTGTGTTCTTAATTGGATTTTCTCTATGATATTTCGTGTATATTGTATTATGTGTTCTAATTCAATGTGGTGTAATATCTGTGTGGGTTTAACGTGTTGGTTGTATGCCGTTTTGTTTAGTGTATCTTTTTTGTGGTATAAATCTTTGACGATATTATCTAGGTGTAATATTTCTGCTTTATGTTTGGTTTGTATTGCGGAGTGTGTGTTATTTTTTATTATGATTTGTGCATGTGTGGGTATAATATTGTGTTTGCGGCATGTTTTGTTGTATGCGATGTTTAAGGATGTTTTCGTTACCTGAATTCTGACGTTTCTATATTTGTGGATGTAATACGCTGTGCTGGCGGTATTATAAATATCTTGTTGATTCATCCTCTTTGTTCACTTTTTTAATATTATTATATATAAAAAACTTTCACAAATGAACTTACTTTTGTTCTCACTATCACAAACGTTTCAAGGTGTTGTGCCTCTTCCTCAGTGTGATTAAATACTGAAAGTCATTGTTGCAGAATAACGGTTATGGACTATAGGTGTGTGTGGTGGGAATTGATGATGGGAGGGAATTGGCGCTGAGGTTCAAATTTTGTGTTTGGATCAATGTATCAAATAGTGTATGTGATCTGTAATGTACTTGTTCATTTAATATGTTGTTTGGTTGTAATGTGTGATATCTGTATATTTCAAATTGTTCAGCTGTGATTAATTTTCTACTTTTTGATAAGTAGTGTAATATTTCCATGTTGTGTTCTATGTTTGTGTAACTATGGTTTTCATTTTGTAAATGTGTGGCAAATGTGGAATGTATGTAATATGTGGTGAGGGCTTTTATATGTTCTGAAAATCTGGAATAAAAAGATCTTCCCGTCTGGCCGATGTAGAATTGGTTACAATCATTACAATTTAATTTATAAACTCCTGTTTTACTGTATGTGTCTGTGTCTTTGTTAAAATTTATATGTTTCTTAATGGTGTTGTTGGTTCTGTAGGCTATTTTATAATTGTGTTTTCTAAATGTGTTAGCAATTTTGTGTGTATTGGAGTTGTAGTATGTAAGTGTTATGTACTTACTGGGTTGTGTGTTGTTGGTCTGATGTATTTTATTTTTTGTGTTTAGGATGCGTTTGTGTATTTTATTTACCAAATCGAGGTTGTATCCATTTTTAACTGCTATATATATTTGATTGTGTTAAGTTCTTCTTGGTAATCATGTGTGTTTAGGGGTATTGAAGTGAGTCTATGGAGCATGTAGTTGAATGCTGCATGTTTGTGTGGTTGGATGAGTTATGTATGACCATGTCTGATGTGGTGGGTTTCCTGTATATTTTGTATGTGTGTGTGTTGTTTGTTTTGGTGATTGTGAGGTCTAAGAAGTTTAAACTATTATTTAGTTCTATTTCAAGTGTGAATTTTAATTTATGGTGTATAGTGTTAATATATTTGTGGAAATTTTCTATTTGTCTTTTGTTGCCGTTGTATAGGATTATAATGTCATCAACATACCTGTGCCAATATATTATTTTATCAGTATATTTGTTATTGTGTAATATGTGTTCTTGTTCTATGGTGTGTACAAATATTTCGGCTAGTATACCTGATATAGGTGAGCCCATGGGTAGTCCATCTGTTTGTGTGTAAAACATGTTATTGTGTGTGAAATAATTTTGATCTGTTATAATTTTAGTTAGATTTATGATCTCATTTATGTGTGTTTCAGGTATGTTGTTTAATTTTAGTAATTGTTCTAATGTAATTAAAGTTTCTTTTATGGGAACATTGGTGTATAGGTTTGTTAAGTCAAATGAAGCTAGTGTGGAATTATGAGGTATATGGATATGTTGAGTTTTATTCACTAGATCTAAATTATTTATGACAGTGGTGTTGTTAGTTAAATTTATGCTATTTCTGATTAATTTATCTAAGTGTCTAGCTATTTTGTGTGCAGGTGCTTGTGTGTTGTTTATAAGTGGTCTGATTGGAATATTTGGTTTATGTAATTTTGGTAGTGCATTAAGTGTAGGGGCTTTTGGTTTAATTTGTTTAAAATATTTGATGTTGTCAGGTGATACTATGTGTTTTGTGTTATTTAAGGTTTTGTTTATTTGTTTGTGATAATTTGGGGTGGGATCTTTATTTAATTTAGTGATGTTATTTTCATTAAAAAATGTTTCGATTTTGTTGTTTAAAGTTTGTTTTTCTATTATGACATTAATATTGCCTTTGTCCGCTTTTAGTATGGTTAGGTTATGTTCTTGTAATTTACGTTTTATGTTTTTTAGTAATTGGAACTCATTACTGTGTTGTTTATGTTCATATTGTTGTTTGTGTTGTAATTTACGTTTGATATCGTGGCGTATGGTGTCTTGGTCTATGTTATGCGTGTGTTGTATGGCTGTTTCAGCATCAAGGACTATGTCACGTGTATGTTTTTTATTTCTGTTGTTATTAGTTGGAATGATGTCTAAATTGTGTTTTAGACCTTTATCTAATAGGGTTATTTCAGCATTAGTGAAATGGGTCAATGTTGTGTTTACAGTACGTGCGTGAATCTTATGTGTCGGTGTAAGGATGTTTTCGTTTCTGCGTGTTAAAAGGTTATTGATTTTTCTGTTATGTCTTTCTTATGTTCTTAATTGGATTTTCTCTATGATATATCGTGTATATTGTATTATGTGTTCTAATTCAATGTGGTGTAATATTTGTGTGAGTTTAACGTGTAGGTTGTATGCCGTTTTGTTTAGTGTATCTTTTTTGTGGTATAAATCTTTGACGATATTATCTAGGTGTAATATTTCTGCTTTATGTTTGGTTTGTATTGCGGCGTGTGTGTTATTTTTTATTATGATTTGTGCATGTGTGGGTATAATATTGTGTTTGCGGCATGTTTTGTTGTATGCGATGTTTAAGGATGTTTTCGTTACCTGAATTCTGACGTTTCTATATTTGTGGATGTAATACGCTGTGCTGGCGGTATTATAAATATCTTGTTGATTCATCCACTTTGTTCACTTTTTTAATATTATTATATATAAAAAACTTTCACAAATGAAATTACTTTTGTTCTCACTATCACAAACGTTTCAAGGTGTTGTGCCTCTTCCTCAGTGTGATTAAATACTGAAAGTCATTGTTGCAGAATAACGGTTATGGACTATAGGTGTGTGTGGTGGGAATTGATGATGGGAGGGAATTGGTGCTGAGGTTCAAATTTTGTGTTTGGATCAATGTATCAAATAGTGTATGTGATCTGTAATGTACTTGTTCATTTAATATGTTGTTTGGTTGTAATGTGTGATATCTGTATATTTCAAATTGTTCAGCTGTGTTTAATTTTCTACTTTTTGATAAGTAGTGTAATATTTCCATGTTGTGTTCTATGTTTGTGTAACTATGGTTTTCATTTTGTAAATGTGTGGCAAATGTGGAATGTATGTAATTTGTGGTGAGGGCTTTTATATGTTCTGAAAATCTGGAATAAAAAGATCTTCCCGTCTGGCCGATGTAGAATTGGTTACAATCATTACAATTTAATTTATAAACTCCTGTTTTACTGTATGTGTCTGTGTCTTTGTTAAAATTTATATGTTTCTTAATGGTGTTGTTGGTTCTGTAGGCTATTTTATAATTGTGTTTTCTAAATGTGTTAGCAATTTTGTGTGTATTGGAGTTGTAGTATGTAAGTGTTATGTACTTACTGGGTTGTGTGTTGTTGGTCTGATGTGTTTTATTTTTATTTTTTGTGTTTAGGATGCGTTTGTGTATTTTATTTACCAAATCGGGGTTGTATCCATTTTTAACTGCTATATATATTTGATTGTGTTAAGTTCTTCTTGGTAATCATGTGTGTTTAGGGGTATTGAAGTGAGTCTATGGAGCATGTAGTTGAATGCTGCATGTTTGTGTGGTTGGATGAGTTATGTATGACCATGTCTGATGTGGTGGGTTTCCTGTATATTTTGTATGTGTGTGTGTTGTTTGTTTTGGTGATTGTGAGGTCTAAGAAGTTTAAACTATTATTTAGTTCTATTTCAAGTGTGAATTTTAATTTATGGTGTATAGTGTTAATATATTTGTGGAAATTTTCTATTTGTCTTTTGTTGCCATTGTATAGGATTATAATGTCATCAACATACCTGTGCCAATATATTATTTTATCAGTATATTTGTTATTGTGTAATATGTGTTCTTGTTCTATGGTGTGTACAAATATTTCGGCTAGTATACCTGATATAGGTGAGCCCATGGGTAGTCCATCTGTTTGTGTGTAAAACATGTTATTGTGTGTGAAATAATTTTGATCTGTTATAATTTTAGTTAGATTTATGATCTCATTTATGTGTGTTTCAGGTATGTTGTTTAATTTTAGTAATTGTTCTAATGTAATTAAAGTTTCTTTTATGGGAACATTGGTGTATAGGTTTGTTATGTCAAATGAAGCTAGTGTGGAATTATGAGGTATATAGATATGTTGAGTTTTATTCACTAGATCTAAGTTATTTATGACAGTGGTGTTGTTAGTTAAATTTATGCTATTTCTGATTAATTTATCTAAGTGTCTAGCTATTTTGTGTGCAGGTGCTTGTGTGTTGTTTATAAGTGGGCTGATTGGAATATTTGGTTTATGTAATTTTGGTAGTGCATTAAGCGTAGGGGCTTTTGGTTTAATTTGTTTAAAATATTTGATGTTGTCAGGTGATACTATGTGTTTTGTGTTATTTAAGGTTTTGTTTATTTGTTTGTGATAATTTGGGGTGGGATCTTTATTTAATTTAGTGATGTTATTTTCATTAAAAAATGTTTCGATTTTGTTGTTAAAGTTTGTTTTTCTATTATGACATTAATATTGCCTTTGTCCGCTTTTAGTATGGTTAGGTTATGTTCTTGTAATTTACGTTTTATGTTTTTTAGTAATTGGAACTCATTACTGTGTTGTTTATGTTCATATTGTTGTTTGTGTTGTAATTTACGTTTGATATCGTGGCGTATGGTGTCTTGGTCTATGTTATGCGTGTGTTGTATGGCTGTTTCAGCATCAAGGACTATGTCATGTGTATGTTTTTTATTACTGTTGTTATTAGTTGGAATGATGTCTAAATTGTGTTTTAGACATTTATCTAATAGGGTTATTTCAGCATTAGTGAAATGGGTCAATGTTGTGTTTACAGTACGTGCGTGAAACTTATGTGTCGGTGTAAGGATGTTTTCGTTTCTGCGTGTTAAAAGGTTATTGATTTTTCTGTTATGTCTTTCTTGTGTTCTTAATTGGATTTTCTCTATGATATTTCGTGTATATTGTATTATGTGTTCTAATTCAATGTGGTGTAATATCTGTGTGGGTTTAACGTGTTGGTTGTATGCCGTTTTGTTTAGTGTATCTTTTTTGTGGTATAAATCTTTGACGATATTATCTAGGTGTAATATTTCTGCTTTATGTTTGGTTTGTATTGCGGAGTGTGTGTTATTTTTTATTATGATTTGTGCATGTGTGGGTATAATATTGTGTTTGCGGCATGTTTTGTTGTATGCGATGTTTAAGGATGTTTTCGTTACCTGAATTCTGACGTTTCTATATTTGTGGATGTAATACGCTGTGCTGGCGGTATTATAAATATCTTGTTGATTCATCCTCTTTGTTCACTTTTTTAATATTATTATATATAAAAAACTTTCACAAATGAACTTACTTTTGTTCTCACTATCACAAACGTTTCAAGGTGTTGTGCCTCTTCCTCAGTGTGATTAAATACTGAAAGTCATTGTTGCAGAATAACGGTTATGGACTATAGGTGTGTGTGGTGGGAATTGATGATGGGAGGGAATTGGCGCTGAGGTTCAAATTTTGTGTTTGGATCAATGTATCAAATAGTGTATGTGATCTGTAATGTACTTGTTCATTTAATATGTTGTTTGGTTGTAATGTGTGATATCTGTATATTTCAAATTGTTCAGCTGTGTTTAATTTTCTACTTTTTGATAAGTAGTGTAATATTTCCATGTTGTGTTCTATGTTTGTGTAACTATGGTTTTCATTTTGTAAATGTGTGGCAAATGTGGAATGTATGTAATATGTGGTGAGGGCTTTTATATGTTCTGAAAATCTGGAATAAAAAGATCTTCCCGTCTGGCCGATGTAGAATTGGTTACAATCATTACAATTTAATTTATAAACTCCTGTTTTACTGTATGTGTCTGTGTCTTTGTTAAAATTTATATGTTTCTTAATGGTGTTGTTGGTTCTGTAGGCTATTTTATAATTGTGTTTTCTAAATGTGTTAGCAATTTTGTGTGTATTGGAGTTGTAGTATGTAAGTGTTATGTACTTACTGGGTTGTGTGTTGTTGGTCTGATGTATTTTATTTTTTGTGTTTAGGATGCGTTTGTGTATTTTATTTACCAAATCGAGGTTGTATCCATTTTTAACTGCTATATATATTTGATTGTGTTAAGTTCTTCTTGGTAATCATGTGTGTTTAGGGGTATTGAAGTGAGTCTATGGAGCATGTAGTTGAATGCTGCATGTTTGTGTGGTTGGATGAGTTATGTATGACCATGTCTGATGTGGTGGGTTTCCTGTATATTTTGTATGTGTGTGTGTTGTTTGTTTTGGTGATTGTGAGGTCTAAGAAGTTTAAACTATTATTTAGTTCTATTTCAAGTGTGAATTTTAATTTATGGTGTATAGTGTTAATATATTTGTGGAAATTTTCTATTTGTCTTTTGTTGCCGTTGTATAGGATTATAATGTCATCAACATACCTGTGCCAATATATTATTTTATCAGTATATTTGTTATTGTGTAATATGTGTTCTTGTTCTATGGTGTGTACAAATATTTCGGCTAGTATACCTGATATAGGTGAGCCCATGGGTAGTCCATCTGTTTGTGTGTAAAACATGTTATTGTGTGTGAAATAATTTTGATCTGTTATAATTTTAGTTAGATTTATGATCTCATTTATGTGTGTTTCAGGTATGTTGTTTAATTTTAGTAATTGTTCTAATGTAATTAAAGTTTCTTTTATGGGAACATTGGTGTATAGGTTTGTTATGTCAAATGAAGCTAGTGTGGAATTATGAGGTATATAGATATGTTGAGTTTTATTCACTAGATCTAAGTTATTTATGACAGTGGTGTTGTTAGTTAAATTTATGCTATTTCTGATTAATTTATCTAAGTGTCTAGCTATTTTGTGTGCAGGTGCTTGTGTGTTGTTTATAAGTGGGCTGATTGGAATATTTGGTTTATGTAATTTCGGTAGTGCATTAAGTGTAGGGGCTTTTGGTTTAATTTGTTTAAAATATTTGATGTTGTCAGGTGATACTATGTGTTTTGTGTTATTTAAGGTTTTGTTTATTTGTTTGTGATAATTTGGGGTGGGATCTTTATTTAATTTAGTGATGTTATTTTCATTAAAAAATGTTTCGATTTTGTTGTTTAAAGTTTGTTTTTCTATTATGACATTAATATTGCCTTTGTCCGCTTTTAGTATGGTTAGGTTATGTTCTTGTAATTTACGTTTTATGTTTTTTAGTAATTGGAACTCATTACTGTGTTGTTTATGTTCATATTGTTGTTTGTGTTGTAATTTACGTTTGATATCGTGGCGTATGGTGTCTTGGTCTATGTTATGCGTGTGTTGTATGGCTGTTTCAGCATCAAGGACTATGTCATGTGTATGTTTTTTATTACTGTTGTTATTAGTTGGAATGATGTCTAAATTGTGTTTTAGACATTTATCTAATAGGGTTATTTCAGCATTAGTGAAATGGGTCAATGTTGTGTTTACAGTACGTGCGTGAAACTTATGTGTCGGTGTAAGGATGTTTTCGTTTCTGCGTGTTAAAAGGTTATTGATTTTTCTGTTATGTCTTTCTTGTGTTCTTAATTGGATTTTCTCTATGATATTTCGTGTATATTGTATTATGTGTTCTAATTCAATGTGGTGTAATATCTGTGTGAGTTTAACGTGTTGGTTGTATGCCGTTTTGTTTAGTGTATCTTTTTTGTGGTATAAATCTTTGACGATATTATCTAGGTGTAATATTTCTGCTTTATGTTTGGTTTGTATTGCGGAGTGTGTGTTATTTTTTATTATGATTTGTGCATGTGTGGGTATAATATTGTGTTTGCGGCATGTTTTGTTGTATGCGATGTTTAAGGATGTTTTCGTTACCTGAATTCTGACGTTTCTATATTTGTGGATGTAATACGCTGTGCTGGCGGTATTATAAATATCTTGTTGATTCATCCTCTTTGTTCACTTTTTTAATATTATTATATATAAAAAACTTTCACAAATGAACTTACTTTTGTTCTCACTATCACAAACGTTTCAAGGTGTTGTGCCTCTTCCTCAGTGTGATTAAATACTGAAAGTCATTGTTGCAGAATAACGGTTATGGACTATAGGTGTGTGTGGTGGGAATTGATGATGGGAGGGAATTGGCGCTGAGGTTCAAATTTTGTGTTTGGATCAATGTATCAAATAGTGTATGTGATCTGTAATGTACTTGTTCATTTAATATGTTGTTTGGTTGTAATGTGTGATATCTGTATATTTCAAATTGTTCAGCTGTGTTTAATTTTCTACTTTTTGATAAGTAGTGTAATATTTCCATGTTGTGTTCTATGTTTGTGTAACTATGGTTTTCATTTTGTAAATGTGTGGCAAATGTGGAATGTATGTAATTTGTGGTGAGGGCTTTTATATGTTCTGAAAATCTGGAATAAAAAGATCTTCCCGTCTGGCCGATGTAGAATTGGTTACAATCATTACAATTTAATTTATAAACTCCTGTTTTACTGTATGTGTCTGTGTCTTTGTTAAAATTTATATGTTTCTTAATGGTGTTGTTGGTTCTGTAGGCTATTTTATAATTGTAGAGTGGAAATGAAAACCGTGCTAAGTGCCAAAAACATAGTTTTGAGTAAATGAAGAAAATATGTTTAAAACAATTACTATTAATGGTTTTGCTTTGCCATATTTATGGTAGATAAATTAAATGATAGGTAATTATGATTTAATAAAATAACTGTTGGAAAAAAATCCTAAATGTAATAAAAAAATTTTTAAAGTTACACTTTTGAAACAAGGGTTAAGTCCATAAGCATAGTAGTGAAAAGCGTGCTAAGTACCTAATTCAAAATCATAAAACGGGCTAAGTGCAGAGTTAGTAAACATAAAAGGTTCTACATTGTAATAATTAAAACTTGGGTAAACTAAAAAAACAAAACAATAAAATATCAAAATCGAGTTTTATTGTCATAACTAAAAGATCTAAGAACCAAAATTAAAGTGTCACTTTTGGTACAATCTAAAAACTAAACAGTTAAATTTCTGTAAAAGTCTTTGTTTTCTTCTTTCAAAAATGGTATCATTGTCTTAAGATCATCTTTCTTCTCTTTTTTCATATTGTTTATAGGATTCAAGTGTTCGGGTAGCTGTTTCAAATCTTCTAATTTTACCCCCTTTCTCAAAACTTTGGTTTGTGACCATGGCTCGATTTCGTTGAATGTTTTTTTTGTGCTGATTGTGCCAGGGTTTTCTTTTGTTATCCTAATCCAGTGCACCTTTTTAATTTCAAGTTTTTTTGTATTTAAAAATGACTTTGCTGCACTCTTGAAATCAAAAAAGTCCTCTTCTTGCATCAAGGTAGCCATAAACGGATTTTTGTGGCAGGTACTTACAAGAAGTCGAACAATATCCAAAGGAACTTCGCATTTTGTGACTTTCTTCTTTTTTTCTATTTGAGCAAAGTCCCTGTCACAAGATAGATATGAATGGCCAGAAACCAGGTACTTATGATCTATCTCATCGAATACACCGTTCAATACCAGATAAATCCACAGAAATAAAAGCATTTGGTTCTTATTTTGACCTGTACAATTGTCGCTCCAAATGACAAGATTTTTCTTATTTGTAAATCTGGATTGTCAAAATTTTAGTAAACAAGAAGCAATCTCGTTGCCACCTCTTCCACTCAAACCTTCGTGCCACACAAACATGAATCCTTTATTGTAGTCACCGAGATGAATGCCAAAATTATAGCAGGAAAGTTGGCGTAAGTAATACATCTGTGAGTGCGTCAATGTCGGTAGTGAGAATACTTGTTGGAGATCAACTGAAATGGTACACATTTTACTGTTAGGATGTTGAGATTTTTCTGTGTCTGATTTCATTTCCAAGCGAGCTCGCTCTGCCTGTCGATGATGAAGTTCGAGAGTGTTTTTGTTTTTATCCTTATTACTACTACTGCTAGACTCATTCACAAGTTTAGATTTTAACAAATCACATGTTCCACATGTGTCTTTTCGTGGTTTCTGAAATTTTAAATTCGGAAAACGCCTCTTTACAGTATCTTTATAATAACGAGGCTTTATCTCAGATTCTGGATAGATTTCTTTAAATGCTAAGTACATTCTGTTGAAATTCAAATCTTCACTCAGGTAATCTCTATCATTTTTTGCCCTCGTATAGTGACTCTTTTGCTTTGGAAAGCTATTTACATGATCGACTGTTGAGGATTTCTCATCCTCAGGAGAATATTTCCTGTTTTTCTTTTTATTTCCTCTTTTTTCCACGTAAACAAAATCCCCTTTTTTCTTCGCTTTAACCAATGTTTCAACTGTCCTTTTGGTAATTCCATGTACATCCAAAAAAGTCTTTTTGCAAACTTGAACTACATTACCTTTCCCATCAGGTAGAGTAAAAAATACTGTAGCTTGGCGACGGCTTGATTCAGGTTCCTCGTAGGTACCATGTCTTCGTCTGACAACGTTAGTCACAATAATCAGGCCCATGAGATAGGAATATTGTTTAATATTGTCACCCATATCATAATATTCTCTGAATATTACCAGTTTCTGATCATAAGAAACATTTTTGCATTGATACTTGCATTTGCAGGTAACCTAAAAAAAAAGTCTAAGACTTGCGACACCACGAACATATTAGTTTTCTAACTCTGCAATAAAATAGCCCGAGTAAATACCTTACTAAATAATACCTAAATACCTATACCTTATGAGTTATTAATAATCAACCAAGAAAGTTAAAAGCATAGGCCTACCTCATCTGGAGGGGGCTGCTTTGCCAACACCTGTTGCTTTTTGTTATTAATGTACGATTTGCCTTCACAGCGTAATTTCTTCTGAAACTCCTTCTCACTTCCTTCTCCACTCTTACGTCTCTTCTTAGGATTACTTTCTACTAACTCTGTATCACTCATTTCTAGTATAAAAATACGTGCACACTTCTAACAACACAGTCAACACTATAACAATGTTATAACCTCATAATGGGGTCCAAGGAGCTTGGCACTTAGCCCGGTTTTCATTTACTGAGGTAACGGAGTTGACCCATGCGCATTCTTGCGGCTACTGTTTGAACCTCTTAAGAAGTGGTATTTGCAGATAACCCGCTTTTCAGTGTATTGGGCTTGGCACATAGCACACATTTTGACACTTAACTCAATTTTTGATTTTTTGGCACTTAGCCCGGTTTTTATTTCCACTCTACAATTGTGTTTTCTAAATGTGTTAGCAATTTTGTGTGTATTGGAGTTGTAGTATGTAAGTGTTATGTACTTACTGGGTTGTGTGTTGTTGGTCTGATGTATTTTATTTTTTGTGTTTAGGATGCGTTTGTGTATTTTATTTACCAAATCGGGTTTGTATCCATTTTTAACTGCTATATATATTTGATTGTGTTAAGTTCTTCTTGGTAATCATGTGTGTTTAGGGGTATTGAAGTGAGTCTATGGAGCATGTAGTTGAATGCTGCATGTTTGTGTGGTTGGATGAGTTATGTATGACCATGTCTGATGTGGTGGGTTTCCTGTATATTTTGTATGTGTGTGTGTTGTTTGTTTTGGTGATTGTGAGGTCTAAGAAGTTTAAACTATTATTTAGTTCTATTTCAAGTGTGAATTTTAATTTATGGTGTATAGTGTTAATATATTTGTGGAAATTTTCTATTTGTCTTTTGTTGCCGTTGTATAGGATTATAATGTCATCAACATACCTGTGCCAATATATTATTTTATCAGTATATTTGTTATTGTGTAATATGTGTTCTTGTTCTATGGTGTGTACAAATATTTCGGCTAGTATACCTGATATAGGTGAGCCCATGGGTAGTCCATCTGTTTGTGTGTAAAACATGTTATTGTGTGTGAAATAATTTTGATCTGTTATAATTTTAGTTAGATTTATGATCTCATTTATGTGTGTTTCAGGTATGTTGTTTAATTTTAGTAATTGTTCTAATGTAATTAAAGTTTCTTTTATGGGAACATTGGTGTATAGGTTTGTTATGTCAAATGAAGCTAGTGTGGAATTATGAGGTATATAGATATGTTGAGTTTTATTCACTAGATCTAAGTTATTTATGACAGTGGTGTTGTTAGTTAAATTTATGCTATTTCTGATTAATTTATCTAAGTGTCTAGCTATTTTGTGTGCAGGTGCTTGTGTGTTGTTTATAAGTGGGCTGATTGGAATATTTGGTTTATGTAATTTTGGTAGTGCATTAAGTGTAGGGGCTTTTGGTTTAATTTGTTTAAAATATTTGATGTTGTCAGGTGATACTATGTGTTTTGTGTTATTTAAGGTTTTGTTTATTTGTTTGTGATAATTTGGGGTGGGATCTTTATTTAATTTAGTGATGTTATTTTCATTAAAAAATGTTTCGATTTTGTTGTTTAAAGTTTGTTTTTCTATTATGACATTAATATTGCCTTTGTCCGCTTTTAGTATTGTTAGGTTATGTTCTTGTAATTTACGTTTTATGTTTTTTAGTAATTGGAACTCATTACTGTGTTGTTTATGTTCATATTGTTGTTTGTGTTGTAATTTACGTTTGATATCGTGGCGTATGGTGTCTTGGTCTATGTTATGCGTGTGTTGTATGGCTGTTTCAGCATCAAGGACTATGTCATGTGTATGTTTTTTATTACTGTTGTTATTAGTTGGAATGATGTCTAAATTGTGTTTTAGACATTTATCTAATAGGGTTATTTCAGCATTAGTGAAATGGGTCAATGTTGTGTTTACAGTACGTGCGTGAAACTTATGTGTCGGTGTAAGGATGTTTTCGTTTCTGCGTGTTAAAAGGTTATTGATTTTTCTGTTATGTCTTTCTTGTGTTCTTAATTGGATTTTCTCTATGATATTTCGTGTATATTGTATTATGTGTTCTAATTCAATGTGGTGTAATATCTGTGTGAGTTTAACGTGTTGGTTGTATGCCGTTTTGTTTAGTGTATCTTTTTTGTGGTATAAATCTTTGACGATATTATCTAGGTGTAATATTTCTGCTTTATGTTTGGTTTGTATTGCGGAGTGTGTGTTATTTTTTATTATGATTTGTGCATGTGTGGGTATAATATTGTGTTTGCGGCATGTTTTGTTGTATGCGATGTTTAAGGATGTTTTCGTTACCTGAATTCTGACGTTTCTATATTTGTGGATGTAATACGCTGTGCTGGCGGTATTATAAATATCTTGTTGATTCATCCTCTTTGTTCACTTTTTTAATATTATTATATATAAAAAACTTTCACAAATGAACTTACTTTTGTTCTCACTATCACAAACGTTTCAAGGTGTTGTGCCTCTTCCTCAGTGTGATTAAATACTGAAAGTCATTGTTGCAGAATAACGGTTATGGACTATAGGTGTGTGTGGTGGGAATTGATGATGGGAGGGAATTGGCGCTGAGGTTCAAATTTTGTGTTTGGATCAATGTATCAAATAGTGTATGTGATCTGTAATGTACTTGTTCATTTAATATGTTGTTTGGTTGTAATGTGTGATATCTGTATATTTCAAATTGTTCAGCTGTGTTTAATTTTCTACTTTTTGATAAGTAGTGTAATATTTCCATGTTGTGTTCTATGTTTGTGTAACTATGGTTTTCATTTTGTAAATGTGTGGCAAATGTGGAATGTATGTAATATGTGGTGAGGGCTTTTATATGTTCTGAAAATCTGGAATAAAAAGATCTTCCCGTCTGGCCGATGTAGAATTGGTTACAATCATTACAATTTAATTTATAAACTCCTGTTTTACTGTATGTGTCTGTGTCTTTGTTAAAATTTATATGTTTCTTAATGGTGTTGTTGGTTCTGTAGGCTATTCTATAATTGTGTTTTCTAAATGTGTTAGCAATTTTGTGTGTATTGGAGTTGTAGTATGTAAGTGTTATGTACTTACTGGGTTGTGTGTTGTTGGTCTGATGTATTTTATTTTTTGTGTTTAGGATGCGTTTGTGTATTTTATTTACCAAATCGGGTTTGTATCCATTTTTAACTGCTATATATATTTGATTGTGTTAAGTTCTTCTTGGTAATCATGTGTGTTTAGGGGTATTGAAGTGAGTCTATGGAGCATGTAGTTGAATGCTGCATGTTTGTGTGGTTGGATGAGTTATGTATGACCATGTCTGATGTGGTGGGTTTCCTGTATATTTTGTATGTGTGTGTGTTGTTTGTTTTGGTGATTGTGAGGTCTAAGAAGTTTAAACTATTATTTAGTTCTATTTCAAGTGTGAATTTTAATTTATGGTGTATAGTGTTAATATATTTGTGGAAATTTTCTATTTGTCTTTTGTTGCCGTTGTATAGGATTATAATGTCATCAACATACCTGTGCCAATATATTATTTTATCAGTATATTTGTTATTGTGTAATATGTGTTCTTGTTCTATGGTGTGTACAAATATTTCGGCTAGTATACCTGATATAGGTGAGCCCATGGGTAGTCCATCTGTTTGTGTGTAAAACATGTTATTGTGTGTGAAATAATTTTGATCTGTTATAATTTTAGTTAGATTTATGATCTCATTTATGTGTGTTTCAGGTATGTTGTTTAATTTTAGTAATTGTTCTAATGTAATTAAAGTTTCTTTTATGGGAACATTGGTGTATAGGTTTGTTATGTCAAATGAAGCTAGTGTGGAATTATGAGGTATATAGATATGTTGAGTTTTATTCACTAGATCTAAGTTATTTATGACAGTGGTGTTGTTAGTTAAATTTATGCTATTTCTGATTAATTTATCTAAGTGTCTAGCTATTTTGTGTGCAGGTGCTTGTGTGTTGTTTATAAGTGGGCTGATTGGAATATTTGGTTTATGTAATTTTGGTAGTGCATTAAGTGTAGGGGCTTTTGGTTTAATTTGTTTAAAATATTTGATGTTGTCAGGTGATACTATGTGTTTTGTGTTATTTAAGGTTTTGTTTATTTGTTTGTGATAATTTGGGGTGGGATCTTTATTTAATTTAGTGATGTTATTTTCATTAAAAAATGTTTCGATTTTGTTGTTTAAAGTTTGTTTTTCTATTATGACATTAATATTGCCTTTGTCCGCTTTTAGTATTGTTAGGTTATGTTCTTGTAATTTACGTTTTATGTTTTTTAGTAATTGGAACTCATTACTGTGTTGTTTATGTTCATATTGTTGTTTGTGTTGTAATTTACGTTTGATATCGTGGCGTATGGTGTCTTGGTCTATGTTATGCGTGTGTTGTATGGCTGTTTCAGCATCAAGGACTATGTCATGTGTATGTTTTTTATTACTGTTGTTATTAGTTGGAATGATGTCTAAATTGTGTTTTAGACATTTATCTAATAGGGTTATTTCAGCATTAGTGAAATGGGTCAATGTTGTGTTTACAGTACGTGCGTGAAACTTATGTGTCGGTGTAAGGATGTTTTCGTTTCTGCGTGTTAAAAGGTTATTGATTTTTCTGTTATGTCTTTCTTGTGTTCTTAATTGGATTTTCTCTATGATATTTCGTGTATATTGTATTATGTGTTCTAATTCAATGTGGTGTAATATCTGTGTGAGTTTAACGTGTTGGTTGTATGCCGTTTTGTTTAGTGTATCTTTTTTGTGGTATAAATCTTTGACGATATTATCTAGGTGTAATATTTCTGCTTTATGTTTGGTTTGTATTGCGGAGTGTGTGTTATTTTTTATTATGATTTGTGCATGTGTGGGTATAATATTGTGTTTGCGGCATGTTTTGTTGTATGCGATGTTTAAGGATGTTTTCGTTACCTGAATTCTGACGTTTCTATATTTGTGGATGTAATACGCTGTGCTGGCGGTATTATAAATATCTTGTTGATTCATCCTCTTTGTTCACTTTTTTAATATTATTATATATAAAAAACTTTCACAAATGAACTTACTTTTGTTCTCACTATCACAAACGTTTCAAGGTGTTGTGCCTCTTCCTCAGTGTGATTAAATACTGAAAGTCATTGTTGCAGAATAACGGTTATGGACTATAGGTGTGTGTGGTGGGAATTGATGATGGGAGGGAATTGGCGCTGAGGTTCAAATTTTGTGTTTGGATCAATGTATCAAATAGTGTATGTGATCTGTAATGTACTTGTTCATTTAATATGTTGTTTGGTTGTAATGTGTGATATCTGTATATTTCAAATTGTTCAGCTGTGTTTAATTTTCTACTTTTTGATAAGTAGTGTAATATTTCCATGTTGTGTTCTATGTTTGTGTAACTATGGTTTTCATTTTGTAAATGTGTGGCAAATGTGGAATGTATGTAATTTGTGGTGAGGGCTTTTATATGTTCTGAAAATCTGGAATAAAAAGATCTTCCCGTCTGGCCGATGTAGAATTGGTTACAATCATTACAATTTAATTTATAAACTCCTGTTTTACTGTATGTGTCTGTGTCTTTGTTAAAATTTATATGTTTCTTAATGGTGTTGTTGGTTCTGTAGGCTATTTTATAATTGTAGAGTGGAAATGAAAACCGTGCTAAGTGCCAAAAACATAGTTTTGAGTAAATGAAGAAAATATGTTTAAAACAATTACTATTAATGGTTTTGCTTTGCCATATTTATGGTAGATAAATTAAATGATAGGTAATTATGATTTAATAAAATAACTGTTGGAAAAAAATCCTAAATGTAATAAACAAATTTTTAAAGTTACACTTTTGAAACAAGGGTTATGTCCATAAGCATAGTAGTGAAAAGCGTGCTAAGTACCTAATTCAAAATCATAAAACGGGCTAAGTGCAGAGTTAGTAAACATAAAAGGTTCTACATTGTAATAATTAAAACTTGGGTAAACTAAAAAAACAAAACAATAAAATATCAAAATCGAGTTTTATTGTCATAACTAAAAGATCTAAGAACCAAAATTAAAGTGTCACTTTTGGTACAATCTAAAAACTAAACAGTTAACTTTCTGTAAAAGTCTTTGTTTTCTTCTTTCAAAAATGGTATCATTGTCTTAAGATCATCTTTCTTCTCTTTTTTCATATTGTTTATAGGATTCAAGTGTTCGGGTAGCTGTTTCAAATCTTCTAATTTTACCCCCTTTCTCAAAACTTTGGTTTGTGACCATGGCTCGATTTCGTTGAATGTTTTTTTTGTGCTGATTGTGCCAGGGTTTTCTTTTGTTATCCTAATCCAGTGCACCTTTTTAATTTCAAGTTTTTTTGTATTTAAAAATGACTTTGCTGCACTCTTGAAATCAAAAAAGTCCTCTTCTTGCATCAAGGTAGCCATAAACGGATTTTTGTGGCAGGTACTTACAAGAAGTCGAACAATATCCAAAGGAACTTCGCATTTTGTGACTTTCTTCTTTTTTTCTATTTGAGCAAAGTCCCTGTCACAAGATAGATATGAATGGCCAGAAACCAGGTACTTATGATCTATCTCATCGAATACACCGTTCAATACCAGATAAATCCACAGAAATAAAAGCATTTGGTTCTTATTTTGACCTGTACAATTGTCGCTCCAAATGACAAGATTTTTCTTATTTGTAAATCTGGATTGTCAAAATTTTAGTAAACAAGAAGCAATCTCGTTGCCACCTCTTCCACTCAAACCTTCGTGCCACACAAACATGAATCCTTTATTGTAGTCACCGAGATGAATGCCAAAATTATAGCAGGAAAGTTGGCGTAAGTAATACATCTGTGAGTGCGTCAATGTCGGTAGTGAGAATACTTGTTGGAGATCAACTGAAATGGTACACATTTTACTGTTAGGATGTTGAGATTTTTCTGTGTCTGATTTCATTTCCAAGCGAGCTCGCTCTGCCTGTCGATGATGAAGTTCGAGAGTGTTTTTGTTTTTATCCTTATTACTACTACTGCTAGACTCATTCACAAGTTTAGATTTTAACAAATCACATGTTCCACATGTGTCTTTTCGTGGTTTCTGAAATTTTAAATTCGGAAAACGCCTCTTTACAGTATCTTTATAATAACGAGGCTTTATCTCAGATTCTGGATAGATTTCTTTAAATGCTAAGTACATTCTGTTGAAATTCAAATCTTCACTCAGGTAATCTCTATCATTTTTTGCCCTCGTATAGTGACTCTTTTGCTTTGGAAAGCTATTTACATGATCGACTGTTGAGGATTTCTCATCCTCAGGAGAATATTTCCTGTTTTTCTTTTTATTTCCTCTTTTTTCCACGTAAACAAAATCCCCTTTTTTCTTCGCTTTAACCAATGTTTCAACTGTCCTTTTGGTAATTCCATGTACATCCAAAAAAGTCTTTTTGCAAACTTGAACTACATTACCTTTCCCATCAGGTAGAGTAAAAAATACTGTAGCTTGGCGACGGCTTGATTCAGGTTCCTCGTAGTTACCATGTCTTCGTCTGACAACGTTAGTCACAATAATCAGGCCCATGAGATAGGAATATTGTTTAATATTGTCACCCATATCATAATATTCTCTGAATATTACCAGTTTCTGATCATAAGAAACATTTTTGCATTGATACTTGCATTTGCAGGTAACCTAAAAAAAAAGTCTAAGACTTGCGACACCACGAACATATTAGTTTTCTAACTCTGCAATAAAATAGCCCGAGTAAATACCTTACTAAATAATACCTAAATACCTATACCTTATGAGTTATTAATAATCAACCAAGAAAGTTAAAAGCATAGGCCTACCTCATCTGGAGGGGGCTGCTTTGCCAACACCTGTTGCTTTTTGTTATTAATGTACGATTTGCCTTCACAGCGTAATTTCTTCTGAAACTCCTTCTCACTTCCTTCTCCACTCTTACGTCTCTTCTTAGGATTACTTTCTACTAACTCTGTATCACTCATTTCTAGTATAAAAATACGTGCACACTTCTAACAACACAGTCAACACTATAACAATGTTATAACCTCATAATGGGGTCCAAGGAGCTTGGCACTTAGCCCGGTTTTCATTTACTGAGGTAATGGAGTTGACCCATGCGCATTCTTGCGGCTACTGTTTGAACCTCTTAAGAAGTGGTATTTGCAGATAACCCGCTTTTCAGTGTATTGGGCTTGGCACATAGCACACATTTTGACACTTAACTCAATTTTTGATTTTTTGGCACTTAGCCCGGTTTTTATTTCCACTCTACAATTGTGTTTTCTAAATGTGTTAGCAATTTTGTGTGTATTGGAGTTGTAGTATGTAAGTGTTATGTACTTACTGGGTTGTGTGTTGTTGGTCTGATGTATTTTATTTTTTGTGTTTAGGATGCGTTTGTGTATTTTATTTACCAAATCGGGGTTGTATCCATTTTTAACTGCTATATATATTTGATTGTGTTAAGTTCTTCTTGGTAATCATGTGTGTTTAGGGGTATTGAAGTGAGTCTATGGAGCATGTAGTTGAATGCTGCATGTTTGTGTGGTTGGATGAGTTATGTATGACCATGTCTGATGTGGTGGGTTTCCTGTATATTTTGTATGTGTGTGTGTTGTTTGTTTTGGTGACTGTGAGGTATAAGAAGTTTAAACTATTATTTAGTTCTATTTCAAGTGTGAATTTTAATTTATGGTGTATAGTGTTAATATATTTGTGGAAATTTTCTATTTGTCTTTTGTTGCCGTTGTATAGGATTATAATGTCATCAACATACCTGTGCCAATATATTATTTTATCAGTATATTTGTTATTGTGTAATATGTGTTCTTGTTCTATGGTGTGTACAAATATTTCGGCTAGTATACCTGATATAGGTGAGCCCATGGGTAGTCCATCTGTTTGTGTGTAAAACATGTTATTGTGTGTGAAATAATTTTGATCTGTTATAATTTTAGTTAGATTTATGATCTCATTTATGTGTGTTTCAGGTAAGTTGTTTAATTTTAGTAATTGTTCTAATGTAATTAAAGTTTCTTTTATGGGAACATTGGTGTATAGGTTTGTTATGTCAAATGAAGCTAGTGTGGAATTATGAGGTATATAGATATGTTGAGTTTTATTCACTAGATCTAAGTTATTTATGACAGTGGTGTTGTTAGTTAAATTTATGCTATTTCTGATTAATTTATCTAAGTGTCTAGCTATTTTGTGTGCAGGTGCTTGTGTGTTGTTTATAAGTGGGCTGATTGGAATATTTGGTTTATGTAATTTTGGTAGTGCATTAAGTGTAGGGGCTTTTGGTTTAATTTGTTTAAAATATTTGATGTTGTCAGGTGATACTATGTGTTTTGTGTTATTTAAGGTTTTGTTTATTTGTTTGTGATAATTTGGGGTGGGATCTTTATTTAATTTAGTGATGTTATTTTCATTAAAAAATGTTTCGATTTTGTTGTTTAAAGTTTGTTTTTCTATTATGACATTAATATTGCCTTTGTCCGCTTTTAGTATGGTTAGGTTATGTTCTTGTAATTTACGTTTTATGTTTTTTAGTAATTGGAACTCATTACTGTGTTGTTTATGTTCATATTGTTGTTTGTGTTGTAATTTACGTTTGATATCGTGGCGTATGGTGTCTTGGTCTATGTTATGCGTGTGTTGTATGGCTGTTTCAGCATCAAGGACTATGTCATGTGTATGTTTTTTATTACTGTTGTTATTAGTTGGAATGATGTCTAAATTGTGTTTTAGACATTTATCTAATAGGGTTATTTCAGCATTAGTGAAATGGGTCAATGTTGTGTTTACAGTACGTGCGTGAAACTTATGTGTCGGTGTAAGGATGTTTTCGTTTCTGCGTGTTAAAAGGTTATTGATTTTTCTGTTATGTCTTTCTTGTGTTCTTAATTGGATTTTCTCTATGATATTTCGTGTATATTGTATTATGTGTTCTAATTCAATGTGGTGTAATATCTGTGTGAGTTTAACGTGTTGGTTGTATGCCGTTTTGTTTAGTGTATCTTTTTTGTGGTATAAATCTTTGACGATATTATCTAGGTGTAATATTTCTGCTTTATGTTTGGTTTGTATTGCGGAGTGTGTGTTATTTTTTATTATGATTTGTGCATGTGTGGGTATAATATTGTGTTTGCGGCATGTTTTGTTGTATGCGATGTTTAAGGATGTTTTCGTTACCTGAATTCTGACGTTTCTATATTTGTGGATGTAATACGCTGTGCTGGCGGTATTATAAATATCTTGTTGATTCATCCTCTTTGTTCACTTTTTTAATATTATTATATATAAAAAACTTTCACAAATGAACTTACTTTTGATCTCACTATCACAAACGTTTCAAGGTGTTGTGCCTCTTCCTCAGTGTGATTAAATACTGAAAGTCATTGTTGCAGAATAACGGTTATGGACTATAGGTGTGTGTGGTGGGAATTGATGATGGGAGGGAATTGGCGCTGAGGTTCAAATTTTGTGTTTGGATCAATGTATCAAATAGTGTATGTGATCTGTAATGTACTTGTTCATTTAATATGTTGTTTGGTTGTAATGTGTGATATCTGTATATTTCAAATTGTTCAGCTGTGTTTAATTTTCTACTTTTTGATAAGTAGTGTAATATTTCCATGTTGTGTTCTATGTTTGTGTAACTATGGTTTTCATTTTGTAAATGTGTGGCAAATGTGGAATGTATGTAATTTGTGGTGAGGGCTTTTATATGTTCTGAAAATCTGGAATAAAAAGATCTTCCCGTCTGGCCGATGTAGAATTGGTTACAATCATTACAATTTAATTTATAAACTCCTGTTTTACTGTATGTGTCTGTGTCTTTGTTAAAATTTATATGTTTCTTAATGGTGTTGTTGGTTCTGTAGGCTATTTTATAATTGTGTTAGCAATTTTGTGTGTATTGGAGTTGTAGAATGTAAGTGTTATGTACTTACTGGGTTGTGTGTTTTTGGTCTGATGGGTTTTATTTTTATTTTTTGTGTTTAGGATGCGTTTGTGTATTTTATTTACCAAATCGGGGTTGTATCCATTTTTAACTGCTATATATATTTGATTGTGTTAAGTTCTTCTTGGTAATCATGTGTGTTTAGGGGTATTGAAGTGAGTCTATGGAGCATGTAGTTGAATGCTGCATGTTTGTGTGGTTGGATGAGTTATGTATGACCATGTCTGATGTGGTGGGTTTCCTGTATATTTTGTATGTGTGTGTGTTGTTTGTTTTGGTGATTGTGAGGTCTAAGAAGTTTAAACTATTATTTAGTTCTATTTCAAGTGTGAATTTTAATTTATGGTGTATAGTGTTAATATATTTGTGGAAATTTTCTATTTGTCTTTTGTTGCCGTTGTATAGGATTATAATGTCATCAACATACCTGTGCCAATATATTATTTTATCAGTATATTTGTTATTGTGTAATATGTGTTCTTGTTCTATGGTGTGTACAAATATTTCGGCTAGTATACCTGATATAGGTGAGCCCATGGGTAGTCCATCTGTTTGTGTGTAAAAAATGTTATTGTGTGTGAAATAATTTTGATCTGTTATAATTTTAGTTAGATTTATGATCTCATTTATGTGTGTTTCAGGTAAGTTGTTTAATTTTAGTAATTGTTCTAATGTAATTAAAGTTTCTTTTATGGGAACATTGGTGTATAGGTTTGTTATGTCAAATGAAGCTAGTGTGGAATTAAGAGGTATATAGATATGTTGAGTTTTATTCACTAGATCTAAGTTATTTATGACAGTGGTGTTGTTAGTTAAATTTATGCTATTTCTGATTAATTTATCTAAGTGTCTAGCTATTTTGTGTGCAGGTGCTTGTGTGTTGTTTATAAGTGGGCTGATTGGAATATTTGGTTTATGTAATTTTGGTAGTGCATTAAGTGTAGGGGCTTTTGGTTTAATTTGTTTAAAATATTTGATGTTGTCAGGTGATACTATGTGTTTTGTGTTATTTAAGGTTTTGTTTATTTGTTTGTGATAATTTGGGGTGGGATCTTTATTTAATTTAGTGATGTTATTTTCATTAAAAAATGTTTCGATTTTGTTGTTTAAAGTTTGTTTTTCTATTATGACATTAATATTGCCATTGTCCGCTTTTAGTATGGTTAGGTTATGTTCTTGTAATTTACGTTTTATGTTTTTTAGTAATTGGAACTCATTACTGTGTTGTTTATGTTCATATTGTTGTTTGTGTTGTAATTTACGTTTGATATCGTGGCGTATGGTGTCTTGGTCTATGTTATGCGTGTGTTGTATGGCTGTTTCAGCATCAAGGACTATGTCATGTGTATGTTTTTTATTACTGTTGTTATTAGTTGGAATGATGTCTAAATTGTGTTTTAGACATTTATCTAATAGGGTTATTTCAGCATTAGTGAAATGGGTCAATGTTGTGTTTACAGTACGTGCGTGAAACTTATGTGTCGGTGTAAGGATGTTTTCGTTTCTGCGTGTTAAAAGGTTATTGATTTTTCTGTTATGTCTTTCTTGTGTTCTTAATTGGATTTTCTCTATGATATTTCGTGTATATTGTATTATGTGTTCTAATTCAATGTGGTGTAATATCTGTGTGAGTTTAACGTGTTGGTTGTATGCCGTTTTGTTTAGTGTATCTTTTTTGTGGTATAAATCTTTGACGATATTATCTAGGTGTAATATTTCTGCTTTATGTTTGGTTTGTATTGCGGAGTGTGTGTTATTTTTTATTATGATTTGTGCATGTGTGGGTATAATATTGTGTTTGCGGCATGTTTTGTTGTATGCGATGTTTAAGGATGTTTTCGTTACCTGAATTCTGACGTTTCTATATTTGTGGATGTAATACGCTGTGCTGGCGGTATTATAAATATCTTGTTGATTCATCCTCTTTGTTCACTTTTTTAATATTATTATATATAAAAAACTTTCACAAATGAACTTACTTTTGTTCTCACTATCACAAACGTTTCAAGGTGTTGTGCCTCTTCCTCAGTGTGATTAAATACTGAAAGTCATTGTTGCAGAATAACGGTTATGGACTATAGGTGTGTGTGGTGGGAATTGATGATGGGAGGGAATTGGCGCTGAGGTTCAAATTTTGTGTTTGGATCAATGTATCAAATAGTGTATGTGATCTGTAATGTACTTGTTCATTTAATATGTTGTTTGGTTGTAATGTGTGATATCTGTATATTTCAAATTGTTCAGCTGTGTTTAATTTTCTACTTTTTGATAAGAAGTGTAATATTTCCATGTTGTGTTCTATGTTTGTGTAACTATGGTTTTCATTTTGTAAATGTGTGGCAAATGTGGAATGTATGTAATTTGTGGTGAGGGCTTTTATATGTTCTGAAAATCTGGAATAAAAAGATCTTCCCGTCTGGCCGATGTAGAATTGGTTACAATCATTACAATTTAATTTATAAACTCCTGTTTTACTGTATGTGTCTGTGTCTTTGTTAAAATTTATATGTTTCTTAATGGTGTTGTTGGTTCTGTAGGCTATTTTATAATTGTGTTAGCAATTTTGTGTGTATTGGAGTTGTAGTATGTAAGTGTTATGTACTTACTGGGTTGTGTGTTGTTGGTCTGATGTGTTTTATTTTTATTTTTTGTGTTTAGGGTGCGTTTGTGTATTTTATTTACCAAATCAGGGTTGTATCCATTTTTAACTGCTATATATATTTGATTGTGTTAATTTCTTCTTGGTAATCATGTGGTGTTTAGGGGTATTGAAGTGAGTCTATGGAGCATGTAGTTGAATGCTGCATGTTTGTGTGGTTGGATGAGTTATGTATGACCATGTCTGATGTGGTGGGTTTCCTGTATATTTTGTATGTGTGTGTGTTGTTTGTTTTGGTGATTGTGAGGTCTAAGAAGTTTAAACTATTATTTAGTTCTATTTCAAGTGTGAATTTTAATTTATGGTGTATAGTGTTAATATATTTGTGGAAATTTTCTATTTGTCTTTTGTTGCCGTTGTATAGGATTATAATGTCATCAACATACCTGTGCCAATATATTATTTTATCAGTATATTTGTTATTGTGTAATATGTGTTCTTGTTCTATGGTGTGTACAAATATTTCGGCTAGTATACCTGATATAGGTGAGCCCATGGGTAGTCCATCTGTTTGTGTGTAAAACATGTTATTGTGTGTGAAATAATTTTGATCTGTTATAATTTTAGTTAGATTTATGATCTCATTTATGTGTGTTTCAGGTATGTTGTTTAATTTTAGTAATTGTTCTAATGTAATTAAAGTTTCTTTTATGGGAACATTGGTGTATAGGTTTGTTATGTCAAATGAAGCTAGTGTGGAATTATGATGTATATGGATATGTTGAGTTTTATTCACTAGATCTAAATTATTTATGACAGTGGTGTTGTTAGTTAAATTTATGCTATTTCTGATTAATTTATCTAAGTGTCTAGCTATTTTGTGTGCAGGTGCTTGTGTGTTGTTTATAAGTGGGCTGATTGGAATATTTGGTTTATGTAATTTTGGTAGTGCATTAAGTGTAGGGGCTTTTGGTTTAATTTGTTTAAAATATTTGATGTTGTCAGGTGATACTATGTGTTTTGTGTTATTTAAGGTTTTGTTTATTTGTTTGTGATAATTTGGGGTGGGATCTTTATTTAATTTAGTGATGTTATTTTCATTAAAAAATGTTTCGATTTTGTTGTGTAAAGTTTGTTTTTCTATTATGACATTAATATTGCCTTTGTCCGCTTTTAGTATGGTTAGGTTATGTTCTTGTAATTTACGTTTTATGTTTTTTAGTAATTGGAACTCATTACTGTGTTGTTTATGTTCATATTGTTGTTTGTGTTGTAATTTACGTTTGATATCGTGGCGTATGGTGTCTTGGTCTATGTTATGCGTGTGTTGTATGGCTGTTTCAGCATCAAGGACTATGTCACGTGTATGTTTTTTATTACTGTTGTTCTTAGTTGGAATGATGTCTAAATTGTGTTTTTGACCTTTATCTAATAGGGTTATTTCAGCATTAGTGAAATGGGTCAATGTTGTGTTTACAGTACGTGCGTGAAACTTATGTGTCGGTGTAAGGATGTTTTCGTTTCTGCGTGTTAAAAGGTTATTGATTTTTCTGTTATGTCTTTCTTGTGTTCTTAATTGGATTTTCTCTATGATATTTCGTGTATATTGTATTATGTGTTCTGATTCAATGTGGTGTAATATCTGTGTGAGTTTAACGTGTAGGTTGTATTCCGTTTTGTTTAGTGTATCTTTTTTGTGGTATAAATCTTTGACGATATTATCTAGGTGTAATATTTCTGCTTTATGTTTGGTTTGTATTGCGGCGTGTGTGTTATTTTTTATTATGATTTGTGCATGTGTGGGTATAATATTGTGTTTGCGGCATGTTTTGTTGTATGCGATGTTTAAGGATGTTTTCGTTACCAGAATTCTGACGTTTCTATATTTGTGGATGTAATACGCTGTGCTGGCGGTATTATAAATATCTTGTTGATTCATCCTCTTTGTTCACTTTTTTAATATTATTATATATAAAAAACTTTCACAAATGAACTTACTTTTGTTCTCACTATCACAAACGTTTCAAGGTGTTGTGCCTCTTCCTCAGTGTGATTAAATACTGAAAGTCATTGTTGCAGAATAACGGTTATGGACTATAGGTGTGTGTGGTGGGAATTGATGATGGGAGGGAATTGGCGCTGAGGTTCAAATTTTGTGTTTGGATCAATGTATCAAATAGTGTATGTGATCTGTAATGTACTTGTTCATTTAATATGTTGTTTGGTTGTAATGTGTGATATCTGTATATTTCAAATTGTTCAGCTGTGTTTAATTTTCTACTTTTTGATAAGTAGTGTAATATTTCCATGTTGTGTTCTATGTTTGTGTAACTATGGTTTTCATTTTGTAAATGTGTGGCAAATGTGGAATGTATGTAATTTGTGGTGAGGGCTTTTATATGTTCTGAAAATCTGGAATAAAAAGATCTTCCCGTCTGGCCGATGTAGAATTGGTTACAATCATTACAATTTAATTTATAAACTCCTGTTTTACTGTATGTGTCTGTGTCTTTGTTAAAATTTATATGTTTCTTAATGGTGTTGTTGGTTCTGTAGGCTATTTTATAATTGTGTTAGCAATTTTGTGTGTATTGGAGTTGTAGTATGTAAGTGTTATGTACTTACTGGGTTGTGTGTTGTTGGTCTGATGTGTTTTATTTTTATTTTTTGTGTTTAGGATGCGTTTGTGTATTTTATTTACCAAATCGGGGTTGTATCCATTTTTAACTGCTATATATATTTGATTGTGTTAAGTTCTTCTTGGTAATCATGTGTGTTTAGGGGTATTGAAGTGAGTCTATGGAGCATGTAGTTGAATGCTGCATGTTTGTGTGGTTGGATGAGTTATGTATGACCATGTCTGATGTGGTGGGTTTCCTGTATATTTTGTATGTGTGTGTGTTGTTTGTTTTGGTGATTGTGAGGTCTAAGAAGTTTAAACTATTATTTAGTTCTATTTCAAGTGTGAATTTTAATTTATGGTGTATAGTGTTAATATATTTGTGGAAATTTTCTATTTGTCTTTTGTTGCCGTTGTATAGGATTATAATGTCATCAACATACCTGTGCCAATATATTATTTTATCAGTATATTTGTTATTGTGTAATATGTGTTCTTGTTCTATGGTGTGTACAAATATTTCGGCTAGTATACCTGATATAGGTGAGCCCATGGGTAGTCCATCTGTTTGTGTGTAAAACATGTTATTGTGTGTGAAATAATTTTGATCTGTTATAATTTTAGTTAGATTTATGATCTCATTTATGTGTGTTTCAGGTATGTTGTTTAATTTTAGTAATTGTTCTAATGTAATTAAAGTTTCTTTTATGGGAACATTGGTGTATAGGTTTGTTATGTCAAATGAAGCTAGTGTGGAATTATGAGGTATATGGATATGTTGAGTTTTATTCACTAGATCTAAATTATTTATGACAGTGGTGTTGTTAGTTAAATTTATGCTATTTCTGATTAATTTATCTAAGTGTCTAGCTATTTTGTGTGCAGGTGCTTGTGTGTTGTTTATAAGTGGGCTGATTGGAATATTTGGTTTATGTAATTTTGGTAGTGCATTAAGTGTAGGGGCTTTTGGTTTAATTTGTTTAAAATATTTGATGTTGTCAGGTGATACTATGTGTTTTGTGTTATTTAAGGTTTTGTTTATTTGTTTGTGATAATTTGGGGTGGGATCTTTATTTAATTTAGTGATGTTATTTTCATTAAAAAATGTTTCGATTATGTTGTTTAAAGTTTGTTTTTCTATTATGGCATTAATATTGACTTTGTCCGCTTTTAGTATGGTTAGGTTATGTTCTTGTAATTTACGTTTAATGTTTTTTAGTAATTGGAACTCATTACTGTGTTGTTTATGTTCATATTGTTGTTTGTGTTGTAATTTACGTTTGATATCGTGGCGTATGGTGCCTTGGTCTATGTTATGCGTGTGTTGTATGGCTGTTTCAGCATCAAGGACTATGTCATGTGTATGTTTTTTATTACTGTAGTTATTAGTTGGAATGATGTCTAAATTGTGTTTTTGACCTTTATCTAATAGGGTTATTTCAGCATTAGTGAAATGGGTCAATGTTGTGTTTACAGTACGTGCGTGAAACTTATGTGTCGGTGTAAGGATGTTTTCGTTTCTGCGTGTTAAAAGGTCATTGATTTTTCTGTTATGTCTTTCTTGTGTTCTTAATTGGATTTTCTCTATGATATTTCGTGTATATTGTATTATGTGTTCTAATTCAATGTTGTGTAATATTTGTGTGAGTTTAACGTGTAGGTTGTATGCCGTTTTGTTTAGTGTATCTTTTTTGTGGTGTAAATCTTTGACGATATTATCTAGGTGTAATATTTCTGCTTTATGTTTGGTTTGTATTGCGGCGTGTGTGTTATTTTTTATTATGATTTGTGCATGTGTGGGTATAATATTGTGTTTGCGGCATGTTTTGTTGTATGCGATGTTTAAGGATGTTTTCGTTATCTGAATTCTGACGTTTCTATATTTGTGGATGTAATATGCTGTGCTGGCGGTATTATAAATATCTTGTTGATTCATCCTCTTTGTTCACTTTTTTAATATTATTATATATAAAAAACTTTCACAAATGAACTTACTTTTGTTCTCACTATCACAAACGTTTCAAGGTGTTGTGCCTCTTCCTCAGTGTGATTAAATACTGAAAGTCATTGTTGCAGAATAACGGTTATGGACTATAGGTGTGTGTGGTGGGAATTGATGATGGGAGGGAATTGGCGCTGAGGTTCAAATTTTGTGTTTGGATCAATGTATCAAATAGTGTATGTGATCTGTAATGTACTTGTTCATTTAATATGTTGTTTGGTTGTAATGTGTGATATCTGTATATTTCAAATTGTTGTTTCAATTTTCTACTTTTTGATAAGTAGTGTAATATTTCCATGTTGTGTTCTATGTTTGTGTAACTATGGTTTTCATTTTGTAAATGTGTGGCAAATGTGGAATGTATGTAATCTGTGGTGAGGGCTTTTATATGTTCTGAAAATCTGGAATAAAAAGATCTTCCCGTCTGGCCGATGTAGAATTGGTTACAATCATTACAATTTAATTTATAAACTCCTGTTTTACTGTATGTGTCTGTGTCTTTGTTAAAATTTATATGTTTCTTAATGGTGTTGTTGGTTCTGTAGGCTATTTTATAATTGTGTTAGCAATTTTGTGTGTATTGGAGTTGTAGTATGTAAGTGTTATGTACTTACTGGGTTGTGTGTTGTTGGTCTGATGTGTTTTATTTTTATTTTTTGTGTTTAGGATGCGTTTGTGTATTTTATTTACCAAATCGGGGTTGTATCCATTTTTAACTGCTATATATATTTGATTGTGTTAAGTTCTTCTTGGTAATCATGTGTGTTTAGGGGTATTGAAGTGAGTCTATGGAGCATGTAGTTGAATGCTGCATGTTTGTGTGGTTGGATGAGTTATGTATGACCATGTCTGATGTGGTGGGTTTCCTGTATATTTTGTATGTGTGTGTGTTGTTTGTTTTGGTGATTGTGAGGTCTAAGAAGTTTAAACTATTATTTAGTTCTATTTCAAGTGTGATTTTTAATTTATGGTGTATAGTGTTAATATATTTGTGGAAATTTTCTATTTGTCTTTTGTTGCCGTTGTATAGGATTATAATGTCATCAACATACCTGTGCCAATATATTATTTTATCAGTATATTTGTTATTGTGTAATATGTGTTCTTGTTCTATGGTGTGTACAAATATTTCGGCTAGTATACCTGATATAGGTGAGCCCATGGGTAGTCCATCTGTTTGTGTGTAAAACATGTTATTGTGTGTGAAATAATTTTGATCTGTTATAATTTTAGTTAGATTTATGATCTCATTTATGTGTGTTTCAGGTAAGTTGTTTAATTTTAGTAATTGTTCTAATGTAATTAAAGTTTCTTTTATGGGAACATTGGTGTATAGGTTTGTTATGTCAAATGAAGCTAGTGTGGAATTATGAGGTATATGGATATGTTGAGTTTTATTCACTAGATCTAAATTATTTATGACAGTGGTGTTGTTAGTTAAATTTATGCTATTTCTGATTAATTTATCTAAGTGTCTAGCTATTTTGTGTGCAGGTGCTTGTGTGTTGTTTATAAGTGGGCTGATTGGAATATTTGGTTTATGTAATTTTGGTAGTGCATTAAGTGTAGGGGCTTTTGGTTTAATTTGTTTAAAATATTTGATGTTGTCAGGTGATACTATGTGTTTTGTGTTATTTAAGGTTTTGTTTATTTGTTTGTGATAATTTGGGGTGGGATCTTTATTTAATTTAGTGATGTTATTTTCATTAAAAAATGTTTCGATTATGTTGTTTAAAGTTTGTTTTTCTATTATGGCATTAATATTGACTTTGTCCGCTTTTAGTATGGTTAGGTTATGTTCTTGTAATTTACGTTTAATGTTTTTTAGTAATTGGAACTCATTACTGTGTTGTTTATGTTCATATTGTTGTTTGTGTTGTAATTTACGTTTGATATCGTGGCGTATGGTGCCTTGGTCTATGTTATGCGTGTGTTGTATGGCTGTTTCAGCATCAAGGACTATGTCATGTGTATGTTTTTTATTACTGTAGTTATTAGTTGGAATGATGTCTAAATTGTGTTTTTGACCTTTATCTAATAGGGTTATTTCAGCATTAGTGAAATGGGTCAATGTTGTGTTTACAGTACGTGCGTGAAACTTATGTGTCGGTGTAAGGATGTTTTTGTTTCTGCGTGTTAAAAGGTCATTGATTTTTCTGTTATGTCTTTCTTGTGTTCTTAATTGGATTTTCTCTATGATATTTCGTGTATATTGTATTATGTGTTCTAATTCAATGTTGTGTAATATTTGTGTGAGTTTAACGTGTAGGTTGTATGCCGTTTTGTTTAGTGTATCTTTTTTGTGGTGTAAATCTTTGACGATATTATCTAGGTGTAATATTTCTGCTTTATGTTTGGTTTGTATTGCGGCGTGTGTGTTATTTTTTATTATGATTTGTGCATGTGTGGGTATAATATTGTGTTTGCGGCATGTTTTGTTGTATGCGATGTTTAAGGATGTTTTCGTTATCTGAATTCTGACGTTTCTATATTTGTGGATGTAATATGCTGTGCTGGCGGTATTATAAATATCTTGTTGATTCATCCTCTTTGTTCACTTTTTTAATATTATTATATATAAAAAACTTTCACAAATGAACTTACTTTTGTTCTCACTATCACAAACGTTTCAAGGTGTTGTGCCTCTTCCTCAGTGTGATTAAATACTGAAAGTCATTGTTGCAGAATAACGGTTATGGACTATAGGTGTGTGTGGTGGGAATTGATGATGGGAGGGAATTGGCGCTGAGGTTCAAATTTTGTGTTTGGATCAATGTATCAAATAGTGTATGTGATCTGTAATGTACTTGTTCATTTAATATGTTGTTTGGTTGTAATGTGTGATATCTGTATATTTCAAATTGTTCAGCTGTGTTTAATTTTCTACTTTTTGATAAGTAGTGTAATATTTCCATGTTGTGTTCTATGTTTGTGTAACTATGGTTTTCATTTTGTAAATGTGTGGCAAATGTGGAATGTATGTAATTTGTGGTGAGGGCTTTTATATGTTCTGAAAATCTGGAATAAAAAGATCTTCCCGTCTGGCCGATGTAGAATTGGTTACAATCATTACAATTTAATTTATAAACTCCTGTTTTACTGTATGTGTCTGTGTCTTTGTTAAAATTTATATGTTTCTTAATGGTGTTGTTGGTTCTGTAGGCTATTTTATAATTGTGTTAGCAATTTTGTGTGTATTGGAGTTGTAGTATGTAAGTGTTATGTACTTACTGGGTTGTGTGTTGTTGGTCTGATGTGTTTTATTTTTATTTTTTGTGTTTAGGATGCGTTTGTGTATTTTATTTACCAAATCGGGGTTGTATCCATTTTTAACTGCTATATATATTTGATTGTGTTAAGTTCTTCTTGGTAATCATGTGTGTTTAGGGGTATTGAAGTGAGTCTATGGAGCATGTAGTTGAATGCTGCATGTTTGTGTGGTTGGATGAGTTATGTATGACCATGTCTGATGTGGTGGGTTTCCTGTATATTTTGTATGTGTGTGTGTTGTTTGTTTTGGTGATTGTGAGGTCTAAGAAGTTTAAACTATTATTTAGTTCTATTTCAAGTGTGATTTTTAATTTATGGTGTATAGTGTTAATATATTTGTGGAAATTTTCTATTTGTCTTTTGTTGCCGTTGTATAGGATTATAATGTCATCAACATACCTGTGCCAATATATTATTTTATCAGTATATTTGTTATTGTGTAATATGTGTTCTTGTTCTATGGTGTGTACAAATATTTCGGCTAGTATACCTGATATAGGTGAGCCCATGGGTAGTCCATCTGTTTGTGTGTAAAACATGTTATTGTGTGTGAAATAATTTTGATCTGTTATAATTTTAGTTAGATTTATGATCTCATTTATGTGTGTTTCAGGTAAGTTGTTTAATTTTAGTAATTGTTCTAATGTAATTAAAGTTTCTTTTATGGGAACATTGGTGTATAGGTTTGTTATGTCAAATGAAGCTAGTGTGGAATTATGAGGTATATGGATATGTTGAGTTTTATTCACTAGATCTAAATTATTTATGACAGTGGTGTTGTTAGTTAAATTTATGCTATTTCTGATTAATTTATCTAAGTGTCTAGCTATTTTGTGTGCAGGTGCTTGTGTGTTGTTTATAAGTGGGCTGATTGGAATATTTGGTTTATGTAATTTTGGTAGTGCATTAAGTGTAGGGGCTTTTGGTTTAATTTGTTTAAAATATTTGATGTTGTCAGGTGATACTATGTGTTTTGTGTTATTTAAGGTTTTGTTTATTTGTTTGTGATAATTTGGGGTGGGATCTTTATTTAATTTAGTGATGTTATTTTCATTAAAAAATGTTTCGATTATGTTGTTTAAAGTTTGTTTTTCTATTATGGCATTAATATTGACTTTGTCCGCTTTTAGTATGGTTAGGTTATGTTCTTGTAATTTACGTTTAATGTTTTTTAGTAATTGGAACTCATTACTGTGTTGTTTATGTTCATATTGTTGTTTGTGTTGTAATTTACGTTTGATATCGTGGCGTATGGTGCCTTGGTCTATGTTATGCGTGTGTTGTATGGCTGTTTCAGCATCAAGGACTATGTCATGTGTATGTTTTTTATTACTGTAGTTATTAGTTGGAATGATGTCTAAATTGTGTTTTTGACCTTTATCTAATAGGGTTATTTCAGCATTAGTGAAATGGGTCAATGTTGTGTTTACAGTACGTGCGTGAAACTTATGTGTCGGTGTAAGGATGTTTTCGTTTCTGCGTGTTAAAAGGTCATTGATTTTTCTGTTATGTCTTTCTTGTGTTCTTAATTGGATTTTCTCTATGATATTTCGTGTATATTGTATTATGTGTTCTAATTCAATGTTGTGTAATATTTGTGTGAGTTTAACGTGTAGGTTGTATGCCGTTTTGTTTAGTGTATCTTTTTTGTGGTGTAAATCTTTGACGATATTATGTAGGTGTAATATTTCTGCTTTATGTTTGGTTTGTATTGCGGCGTGTGTGTTATTTTTTATTATGATTTGTGCATGTGTGGGTATAATATTGTGTTTGCGGCATGTTTTGTTGTATGCGATGTTTAAGGATGTTTTCGTTATCTGAATTCTGACGTTTCTATATTTGTGGATGTACTACGCTGTGCTGGCGGTATTATAAATATCTTGTTGATTCATCCTCTTTGTTCACTTTTTAATATTATTATATATAAAAAACTTTCACAAATGAACTTACTTTTGTTCTCACTATCACAAACGTTTCAAGGTGTTGTGCCTCTTCCTCAGTGTGATTAAATACTGAAAGTCATTGTTGCAGAATAACGGTTATGGACTATAGGTGTGTGTGGTGGGAATTGATGATGGGAGGGAATTGGCGCTGAGGTTCAAATTTTGTGTTTGGATCAATGTATCAAATAGTGTATGTGATCTGTAATGTACTTGTTCATTTAATATGTTGTTTGGTTGTAATGTGTGATATCTGTATATTTCAAATTGTTCAGCTGTGTTTAATTCTCTACTTTTTGATAAGTAGTGTAATATTTCCATGTTGTGTTCTATGTTTGTGTAACTATGGTTTTCATTTTGTAAATGTGTGGCAAATGTGGAATGTATGTAATTTGTGGTGAGGGCTTTTATATGTTCTGAAAATCTGGAATAAAAAGATCTTCCCGTCTGGCCGATGTAGAATTGGTTACAATCATTACAATTTAATTTATAAACTCCTGTTTTACTGTATGTGTCTGTGTCTTTGTTAAAATTTATATGTTTCTTAATGGTGTTGTTGGTTCTGTAGGCTATTTTATAATTGTGTTTTCTAAATGTGTTAGCAATTTTGTGTGTATTGGAGTTGTAGTATGTAAGTGTTATGTACTTACTGGGTTGTGTGTTGTTGGTCTGATGTGTTTTATTTTTATTTTTTGTGTTTAGGATGTGTTTGTGTATTTTATTTACCAAATCGGGGTTGTATCCATTTTTAACTGCTATATATATTTGATTGTGTTAAGTTCTTCTTGGTAATCATGTGTGTTTAGGGGTATTGAAGTGAGTCTATGGAGCATGTAGTTGAATGCTGCATGTTTGTGTGGATGGATGAGTTATGTATGACCATGTCTGATGTGGTGGGTTTCCTGTATATTTTGTATGTGTGTGTGTTGTTTGTTTTGGTGATTGTGAGGTCTAAGAAGTTTAAACTATTATTTAGTTCTATTTCAAGTGTGAATTTTAATTTATGGTGTATAGTGTTAATATATTTGTGGAAATTTTCTATTTGTCTTTTGTTGCCGTTGTATAGGATTATAATGTCATCAACATACCTGTGCCAATATATTATTTTATCAGTATATTTGTTATTGTGTAATATGTGTTCTTTTTCTATGGTGTGTACAAATATTTCGGCTAGTATACCTGATATAGGTGAGCCCATGGGTAGTCCATCTGTTTGTGTGTAAAACATGTTATTGTGTGTGAAATAATTTTGATCTGTTATAATTTTAGTTAGATTTATGATCTCATTTATGTGTGTTTCAGGTATGTTGTTTAATTTTAGTAATTGTTCTAATGTAATTAAAGTTTCTTTTATGGGAACATTGGTGTATAGGTTTGTTATGTCAAATGAAGCTAGTGTGGAATTATGAGGTATATGGATATGTTGAGTTTTATTCACTAGATCTAAATTATTTATGACAGTGGTGTTGTTAGTTAAATTTATGCTATTTCTGATTAATTTATCTAAGTGTCTAGCTATTTTGTGTGCAGGTGCTTGTGTGTTGTTTATAAGTGGGCTGATTGGAATATTTGGTTTATGTAATTTTGGTAGTGCATTAAGTGTAGGGGCTTTTGGTTTAATTTGTTTAAAATATTTGATGTTGTCAGGTGATACTATGTGTTTTGTGTTATTTAAGGTTTTGTTTATTTGTTTGTGATAATTTGGGGTGGGATCTTTATTTAATTTAGTGATGTTATTTTCATTAAAAAATGTTTCGATTATGTTGTTTAAAGTTTGTTTTTCTATTATGGCATTAATATTGACTTTGTCCGCTTTTAGTATGGTTAGGTTATGTTCTTGTAATTTACGTTTAATGTTTTTTAGTAATTGGAACTCATTACTGTGTTGTTTATGTTCATATTGTTGTTTGTGTTGTAATTTACGTTTGATATCGTGGCGTATGGTGCCTTGGTCTATGTTATGCGTGTGTTGTATGGCTGTTTCAGCATCAAGGACTATGTCATGTGTATGTTTTTTATTACTGTAGTTATTAGTTGGAATGATGTCTAAATTGTGTTTTTGACCTTTATCTAATAGGGTTATTTCAGCATTAGTGAAATGGGTCAATGTTGTGTTTACAGTACGTGCGTGAAACTTATGTGTCGGTGTAAGGATGTTTTCGTTTCTGCGTGTTAAAAGGTCATTGATTTTTCTGTTATGTCTTTCTTGTGTTCTTAATTGGATTTTCTCTATGATATTTCGTGTATATTGTATTATGTGTTCTAATTCAATGTTGTGTAATATTTGTGTGAGTTTAACGTGTAGGTTGTATGCCGTTTTGTTTAGTGTATCTTTTTTGTGGTATAAATCTTTGACGATATTATCTAGGTGTAATATTTCTGCTTTATGTTTGGTTTGTATTGCGGCGTGTGTGTTATTTTTTATTATGATTTGTGCATGTGTGGGTATAATATTGTGTTTGCGGCATGTTTTGTTGTATGCGATGTTTAAGGATGTTTTCGTTATCTGAATTCTGACGTTTCTATATTTGTGGATGTAATACGCTGTGCTGGCGGTATTATAAATATCTTGTTGATTCATCCTCTTTGTTCACTTTTTTAATATTATTATATATAAAAAACTTTCACAAATGAACTTACTTTCGTTCTCACTATCACAAACGTTTCAAGGTGTTGTGCCTCTTCCTCAGTGTGATTAAATACTGAAAGTCATTGTTGCAGAATAACGGTTATGGACTATAGGTGTGTGTGGTGGGAATTGATGATGGGAGGGAATTGGCGCTGAGGTTCAAATTTTGTGTTTGGATCAATGTATCAAATAGTGTATGTGATCTGTAATGTACTTGTTCATTTAATATGTTGTTTGGTTGTAATGTGTGATATCTGTATATTTCAAATTGTTCAGCTGTGTTTAATTTTCTACTTTTTGATAAGTAGTGTAATATTTCCATGTTGTGTTCTATGTTTGTGTAACTATGGTTTTCATTTTGTAAATGTGTGGCAAATGTGGAATGTATGTAATTTGTGGTGAGGGCTTTTATATGTTCTGAAAATCTGGAATAAAAAGATCTTCCCGTCTGGCCGATGTAGAATTGGTTACAATCATTACAATTTAATTTATAAACTCCTGTTTTACTGTATGTGTCTGTGTCTTTGTTAAAATTTATATGTTTCTTAATGGTGTTGTTGGTTCTGTAGGCTATTTTATAATTGTGTTAGCAATTTTGTGTGTATTGGAGTTGTAGTATGTAAGTGTTATGTACTTACTGGGTTGTGTGTTGTTGGTCTGATGTGTTTTATTTTTATTTTTTGTGTTTAGGATGCGTTTGTGTATTTTATTTACCAAATCAGGGTTGTATCCATTTTTAACTGCTATATATATTTGATTGTGTTAAGTTCTTCTTGGTAATCATGTGGTGTTTAGGGGTATTGAAGTGAGTCTATGGAGCATGTAGTTGAATGCTGCATGTTTGTGTGGTTGGATGAGTTATGTATGACCATGTCTGATGTGGTGGGTTTCCTGTATATTTTGTATGTGTGTGTGTTGTTTGTTTTGGTGATTGTGAGGTCTAAGAAGTTTAAACTATTATTTAGTTCTATTTCAAGTGTGAATTTTAATTTATGGTGTATAGTGTTAATATATTTGTGGAAATTTTCTATTTGTCTTTTGTTGCCGTTGTATAGGATTATAATGTCATCAACATACCTGTGCCAATATATTATTTTATCAGTATATTTGTTATTGTGTAATATGTGTTCTTGTTCTATGGTGTGTACAAATATTTCGGCTAGTATACCTGATATAGGTGAGCCCATGGGTAGTCCATCTGTTTGTGTGTAAAACATGTTATTTTGTGTGAAATAATTTTGATCTGTTATAATTTTAGTTAGATTTATGATCTCATTTATGTGTGTTTCAGGTATGTTGTTTAATTTTAGTAATTGTTCTAATGTAATTAAAGTTTCTTTTATGGGAACATTGGTGTATAGGTTTGTTATGTCAAATGAAGCTAGTGTGGAATTATGAGGTATATGGATATGTTGAGTTTTATTCACTAGATCTAAATTATTTATGACAGTGGTGTTGTTAGTTAAATTTATGCTATTTCTGATTAATTTATCTAAGTGTCTAGCTATTTTGTGTGCAGGTGCTTGTGTGTTGTTTATAAGTGGGCTGATTGGAATATTTGGTTTATGTAATTTTGGTAGTGCATTAAGTGTAGGGGCTTTTGGTTTAATTTGTTTAAAATATTTGATGTTGTCAGGTGATACTATGTGTTTTGTGTTATTTAAGGTTTTGTTTATTTGTTTGTGATAATTTGGGGTGGGATCTTTATTTAATTTAGTGATGTTATTTTCATTAAAAAATGTTTCGATTTTGTTGTGTAAAGTTTGTTTTTCTATTATGACATTAATATTGCCTTTGTCCGCTTTTAGTATGGTTAGGTTATGTTCTTGTAATTTACGTTTTATGTTTTTTAGTAATTGGAACTCATTACTGTGTTGTTTATGTTCATATTGTTGTTTGTGTTGTAATTTACGTTTGATATCGTGGCGTATGGTGTCTTGGTCTATGTTATGCGTGTGTTGTATGGCTGTTTCAGCATCAAGGACTATGTCACGTGTATGTTTTTTATTACTGTTGTTCTTAGTTGGAATGATGTCTAAATTGTGTTTTTGACCTTTATCTAATAGGGTTATTTCAGCATTAGTGAAATGGGTCAATGTTGTGTTTACAGTACGTGCGTGAAACTTATGTGTCGGTGTAAGGATGTTTTCGTTTCTGCGTGTTAAAAGGTTATTGATTTTTCTGTTATGTCTTTCTTGTGTTCTTAATTGGATTTTCTCTATGATATTTCGTGTATATTGTATTATGTGTTCTGATTCAATGTGGTGTAATATCTGTGTGAGTTTAACGTGTAGGTTGTATTCCGTTTTGTTTAGTGTATCTTTTTTGTGGTATAAATCTTTGACGATATTATCTAGGTGTAATATTTCTGCTTTATGTTTGGTTTGTATTGCGGCGTGTGTGTTATTTTTTATTATGATTTGTGCATGTGTGGGTATAATATTGTGTTTGCGGCATGTTTTGTTGTATGCGATGTTTAAGGATGTTTTCGTTACCAGAATTCTGACGTTTCTATATTTGTGGATGTAATACGCTGTGCTGGCGGTATTATAAATATCTTGTTGATTCATCCTCTTTGTTCACTTTTTTAATATTATTATATATAAAAAACTTTCACAAATGAACTTACTTTTGTTCTCACTATCACAAACGTTTCAAGGTGTTGTGCCTCTTCCTCAGTGTGATTAAATACTGAAAGTCATTGTTGCAGAATAACGGTTATGGACTATAGGTGTGTGTGGTGGGAATTGATGATGGGAGGGAATTGGCGCTGAGGTTCAAATTTTGTGTTTGGATCAATGTATCAAATAGTGTATGTGATCTGTAATGTACTTGTTCATTTAATATGTTGTTTGGTTGTAATGTGTGATATCTGTATATTTCAAATTGTTCAGCTGTGTTTAATTTTCTACTTTTTGATAAGTAGTGTAATATTTCCATGTTGTGTTCTATGTTTGTGTAACTATGGTTTTCATTTTGTAAATGTGTGGCAAATGTGGAATGTATGTAATTTGTGGTGAGGGCTTTTATATGTTCTGAAAATCTGGAATAAAAAGATCTTCCCGTCTGGCCGATGTAGAATTGGTTACAATCATTACAATTTAATTTATAAACTCCTGTTTTACTGTATGTGTCTGTGTCTTTGTTAAAATTTATATGTTTCTTAATGGTGTTGTTGGTTCTGTAGGCTATTTTATAATTGTGTTAGCAATTTTGTGTGTATTGGAGTTGTAGTATGTAAGTGTTATGTACTTACTGGGTTGTGTGTTGTTGGTCTGATGTGTTTTATTTTTATTTTTTGTGTTTAGGATGCGTTTGTGTATTTTATTTACCAAATCGGGGTTGTATCCATTTTTAACTGCTATATATATTTGATTGTGTTAAGTTCTTCTTGGTAATCATGTGTGTTTAGGGGTATTGAAGTGAGTCTATGGAGCATGTAGTTGAATGCTGCATGTTTGTGTGGTTGGATGAGTTATGTATGACCATGTCTGATGTGGTGGGTTTCCTGTATATTTTGTATGTGTGTGTGTTGTTTGTTTTGGTGATTGTGAGGTCTAAGAAGTTTAAACTATTATTTAGTTCTATTTCAAGTGTGAATTTTAATTTATGGTGTATAGTGTTAATATATTTGTGGAAATTTTCTATTTGTCTTTTGTTGCCGTTGTATAGGATTATAATGTCATCAACATACCTGTGCCAATATATTATTTTATCAGTATATTTGTTATTGTGTAATATGTGTTCTTGTTCTATGGTGTGTACAAATATTTCGGCTAGTATACCTGATATAGGTGAGCCCATGGGTAGTCCATCTGTTTGTGTGTAAAACATGTTATTGTGTGTGAAATAATTTTGATCTGTTATAATTTTAGTTAGATTTATGATCTCATTTATGTGTGTTTCAGGTATGTTGTTTAATTTTAGTAATTGTTCTAATGTAATTAAAGTTTCTTTTATGGGAACATTGGTGTATAGGTTTGTTATGTCAAATGAAGCTAGTGTGGAATTATGAGGTATATGGATATGTTGAGTTTTATTCACTAGATCTAAATTATTTATGACAGTGGTGTTGTTAGTTAAATTTATGCTATTTCTGATTAATTTATCTAAGTGTCTAGCTATTTTGTGTGCAGGTGCTTGTGTGTTGTTTATAAGTGGGCTGATTGGAATATTTGGTTTATGTAATTTTGGTAGTGCATTAAGTGTAGGGGCTTTTGGTTTAATTTGTTTAAAATATTTGATGTTGTCAGGTGATACTATGTGTTTTGTGTTATTTAAGGTTTTGTTTATTTGTTTGTGATAATTTGGGGTGGGATCTTTATTTAATTTAGTGATGTTATTTTCATTAAAAAATGTTTCGATTATGTTGTTTAAAGTTTGTTTTTCTATTATGGCATTAATATTGACTTTGTCCGCTTTTAGTATGGTTAGGTTATGTTCTTGTAATTTACGTTTAATGTTTTTTAGTAATTGGAACTCACTACTGTGTTGTTTATGTTCATATTGTTGTTTGTGTTGTAATTTACGTTTGATATCGTGGCGTATGGTGCCTTGGTCTATGTTATGCGTGTGTTGTATGGCTGTTTCAGCATCAAGGACTATGTCATGTGTATGTTTTTTATTACTGTAGTTATTAGTTGGAATGATATCTAAATTGTGTTTTTGACCTTTATCTAATAGGGTTATTTCATAATTAGTGAAATGGGTCAATTTTGTGTTTACAGTACGTGCGTTAAACTTATGTGTCGGTGTAAGGATGTTTTCGTTTCTGCGTGTTAAAAGGTTATTGATTTTTCTGTTATGTCTTTCTTGTGTTCTTAATTGGATTTTCTCTATGATATTTCGTGTATATTGTATTATGTGTTCTAATTCAATGTGGTGTAATATTTGTGTGAGTTTAACGTGTAGGTTGTATGCCGTTTTGTTTAGTGTATCTTTTTTGTGGTATAAATCTTTGACGATATTATCTAGGTGTAATATTTCTGCTTTATGTTTGGTTTGTATTGCGGCGTGTGTGTTATTTTTTATTATGATTTGTGCATGTGTGGGTATAATATTGTGTTTGCGGCATGTTTTGTTGTATGCGATGTTTAAGGATGTTTTCGTTATCTGAATTCTGACGTTTCTATATTTGTGGATGTAATACGCTGTGCTGGCGGTATTATAAATATCTTGTTGATTCATCCTCTTTGTTCACTTTTTAATATTATTATATATAAAAAACTTTCACAAATGAACTTACTTTTGTTCTCACTATCACAAACGTTTCAAGGTGTTGTGCCTCTTCCTCAGTGTGATTAAATACTGAAAGTCATTGTTGCAGAATAACGGTTATGGACTATAGGTGTGTGTGGTGGGAATTGATGATGGGAGGGAATTGGCGCTGAGGTTCAAATTTTGTGTTTGGATCAATGTATCAAATAGTGTATGTGATCTGTAATGTACTTGTTCATTTAATATGTTGTTTGGTTGTAATGTGTGATATCTGTATATTTCAAATTGTTCAGCTGTGTTTAATTTTCTACTTTTTGATAAGTAGTGTAATATTTCCATGTTGTGTTCTATGTTTGTGTAACTATGGTTTTCATTTTGTAAATGTGTGGCAAATGTGGAATGTATGTAATTTGTGGTGAGGGCTTTTATATGTTCTGAAAATCTGGAATAAAAAGATCTTCCCGTCTGGCCGATGTAGAATTGGTTACAATCATTACAATTTAATTTATAAACTCCTGTTTTACTGTATGTGTCTGTGTCTTTGTTAAAATTTATATGTTTCTTAATGGTGTTGTTGGTTCTGTAGGCTATTTTATAATTGTGTTTTCTAAATGTGTTAGCAATTTTGTGTGTATTGGAGTTGTAGTATGTAAGTGTTATGTACTTACTGGGTTGTGTGTTGTTGGTCTGATGTGTTTTATTTTTATTTTTTGTGTTTAGGATGTGTTTGTGTATTTTATTTACCAAATCGGGGTTGTATCCATTTTTAACTGCTATATATATTTGATTGTGTTAAGTTCTTCTTGGTAATCATGTGTGTTTAGGGGTATTGAAGTGAGTCTATGGAGCATGTAGTTGAATGCTGCATGTTTGTGTGGATGGATGAGTTATGTATGACCATGTCTGATGTGGTGGGTTTCCTGTATATTTTGTATGTGTGTGTGTTGTTTGTTTTGGTGATTGTGAGGTCTAAGAAGTTTAAACTATTATTTAGTTCTATTTCAAGTGCGAATTTTAATTTATGGTGTATAGTGTTAATATATTTGTGGAAATTTTCTATTTGTCTTTTGTTGCCGTTGTATAGGATTATAATGTCATCAACATACCTGTGCCAATATATTATTTTATCAGTATATTTGTTATTGTGTAATATGTGTTCTTGTTCTATGGTGTGTACAAATATTTCGGCTAGTATACCTGATATAGGTGAGCCCATGGGTAGTCCATCTGTTTGTGTGTAAAACATGTTATTGTGTGTGAAATAATTTTGATCTGTTATAATTTTAGTTAGATTTATGATCTCATTTATGTGTGTTTCAGGTATGTTGTTTAATTTTAGTAATTGTTCTAATGTAATTAAAGTTTCTTTTATGGGAACATTGGTGTATAGGTTTGTTATGTCAAATGAAGCTAGTGTGGAATTATGAGGTATATGGATATGTTGAGTTTTATTCACTAGATCTAAATTATTTATGACAGTGGTGTTGTTAGTTAAATTTATGCTATTTCTGATTAATGTATCTAAGTGTCTAGCTATTTTGTGTGCAGGTGCTTGTGTGTTGTTTATAAGTGGGCTGATTGGAATATTTGGTTTATGTAATTTTGGTAGTGCATTAAGTGTAGGGGCTTTTGGTTTAATTTGTTTAAAATATTTGATGTTGTCAGGTGATACTATGTGTTTTGTGTTATTTAAGGTTTTGTTTATTTGTTTGTGATAATTTGGGGTGGGATCTTTATTTAATTTAGTGATGTTATTTTCATTAAAAAATGTTTCGATTATGTTGTTTAAAGTTTGTTTTTCTATTATGGCATTAATATTGACTTTGTCCGCTTTTAGTATGGTTAGGTTATGTTCTTGTAATTTACGTTTAATGTTTTTTAGTAATTGGAACTCATTACTGTGTTGTTTATGTTCATATTGTTGTTTGTGTTGTAATTTACGTTTGATATCGTGGCGTATGGTGCCTTGGTCTATGTTATGCGTGTGTTGTATGGCTGTTTCAGCATCAAGGACTATGTCATGTGTATGTTTTTTATTACTGTAGTTATTAGTTGGAATGATGTCTAAATTGTGTTTTTGACCTTTATCTAATAGGGTTATTTCAGCATTAGTGAAATGGGTCAATGTTGTGTTTACAGTACGTGCGTGAAACTTATGTGTCGGTGTAAGGATGTTTTCGTTTCTGCGTGTTAAAAGGTCATTGATTTTTCTGTTATGTCTTTCTTGTGTTCTTAATTGGATTTTCTCTATGATATTTCGTGTATATTGTATTATGTGTTCTAATTCAATGTTGTGTAATATTTGTGTGAGTTTAACGTGTAGGTTGTATGCCGTTTTGTTTAGTGTATCTTTTTTGTGGTATAAATCTTTGACGATATTATCTAGGTGTAATATTTCTGCTTTATGTTTGGTTTGTATTGCGGCGTGTGTGTTATTTTTTATTATGATTTGTGCATGTGTGGGTATAATATTGTGTTTGCGGCATGTTTTGTTGTATGCGATGTTTAAGGATGTTTTCGTTATCTGAATTCTGACGTTTCTATATTTGTGGATGTAATACGCTGTGCTGGCGGTATTATAAATATCTTGTTGATTCATCCTCTTTGTTCACTTTTTTAATATTATTATATATAAAAAACTTTCACAAATGAACTTACTTTCGTTCTCACTATCACAAACGTTTCAAGGTGTTGTGCCTCTTCCTCAGTGTGATTAAATACTGAAAGTCATTGTTGCAGAATAACGGTTATGGACTATAGGTGTGTGTGGTGGGAATTGATGATGGGAGGGAATTGGCGCTGAGGTTCAAATTTTGTGTTTGGATCAATGTATCAAATAGTGTATGTGATCTGTAATGTACTTGTTCATTTAATATGTTGTTTGGTTGTAATGTGTGATATCTGTATATTTCAAATTGTTCAGCTGTGTTTAATTTTCTACTTTTTGATAAGTAGTGTAATATTTCCATGTTGTGTTCTATGTTTGTGTAACTATGGTTTTCATTTTGTAAATGTGTGGCAAATGTGGAATGTATGTAATTTGTGGTGAGGGCTTTTATATGTTCTGAAAATCTGGAATAAAAAGATCTTCCCGTCTGGCCGATGTAGAATTGGTTACAATCATTACAATTTAATTTATAAACTCCTGTTTTACTGTATGTGTCTGTGTCTTTGTTAAAATTTATATGTTTCTTAATGGTGTTGTTGGTTCTGTAGGCTATTTTATAATTGTGTTTTCTAAATGTGTTAGCAATTTTGTGTGTATTGGAGTTGTAGTATGTAAGTGTTATGTACTTACTGGGTTGTGTGTTGTTGGTCTGATGTGTTTTATTTTTATTTTTTGTGTTTAGGATGTGTTTGTGTATTTTATTTACCAAATCGGGGTTGTATCCATTTTTAACTGCTATATATATTTGATTGTGTTAAGTTCTTCTTGGTAATCATGTGTGTTTAGGGGTATTGAAGTGAGTCTATGGAGCATGTAGTTGAATGCTGCATGTTTGTGTGGATGGATGAGTTATGTATGACCATGTCTGATGTGGTGGGTTTCCTGTATATTTTGTATGTGTGTGTGTTGTTTGTTTTGGTGATTGTGGGGTCTAAGAAGTTTAAACTATTATTTAGTTCTATTTCAAGTGTGAATTTTAATTTATGGTGTATAGTGTTAATATATTTGTGGAAATTTTCTATTTGTCTTTTGTTGCCGTTGTATAGGATTATAATGTCATCAACATACCTGTGCCAATATATTATTTTATCAGTATATTTGTTATTGTGTAATATGTGTTCTTGTTCTATGGTGTGTACAAATATTTCGGCTAGTATACCTGATATAGGTGAGCCCATGGGTAGTCCATCTGTTTGTGTGTAAAACATGTTATTGTGTGTGAAATAATTTTGATCTGTTATAACTTTAGTTAGATTTATGATCTCATTTATGTGTGTTTCAGGTATGTTGTTTAATTTTAGTAATTGTTCTAATGTAATTAAAGTTTCTTTTATGGGAACATTGGTGTATAGGTTTGTTATGTCAAATGAAGCTAGTGTGGAATTATGAGGTATATGGATATGTTGAGTTTTATTCACTAGATCTAAATTATTTATGACAGTGGTGTTGTTAGTTAAATTTATGCTATTTCTGATTAATTTATCTAAGTGTCTAGCTATTTTGTGTGCAGGTGCTTGTGTGTTGTTTATAAGTGGGCTGATTGGAATATTTGGTTTATGTAATTTTGGTAGTGCATTAAGTGTAGGGGCTTTTGGTTTAATTTGTTTAAAATATTTGATGTTGTCAGGTGATACTATGTGTTTTGTGTTATTTAAGGTTTTGTTTATTTGTTTGTGATAATTTGGGGTGGGATCTTTATTTAATTTAGTGATGTTATTTTCATTAAAAAATGTTTCGATTATGTTGTTTAAAGTTTGTTTTTCTATTATGGCATTAATATTGACTTTGTCCGCTTTTAGTATGGTTAGGTTATGTTCTTGTAATTTACGTTTAATGTTTTTTAGTAATTGGAACTCATTACTGTGTTGTTTATGTTCATATTGTTGTTTGTGTTGTAATTTACGTTTGATATCGTGGCGTATGGTGCCTTGGTCTATGTTATGCGTGTGTTGTATGGCTGTTTCAGCATCAAGGACTATGTCATGTGTATGTTTTTTATTACTGTAGTTATTAGTTGGAATGATGTCTAAATTGTGTTTTTGACCTTTATCTAATAGGGTTATTTCAGCATTAGTGAAATGGGTCAATGTTGTGTTTACAGTACGTGCGTGAAACTTATGTGTCGGTGTAAGGATGTTTTCGTTTCTGCGTGTTAAAAGGTCATTGATTTTTCTGTTACGTCTTTCTTGTGTTCTTAATTGGATTTTCTCTATGATATTTCGTGTATATTGTATTATGTGTTCTAATTCAATGTTGTGTAATATTTGTGTGAGTTTAACGTGTAGGTTGTATGCCGTTTTGTTTAGTGTATCTTTTTTGTGGTATAAATCTTTGACGATATTATCTAGGTGTAATATTTCTGCTTTATGTTTGGTTTGTATTGCGGCGTGTGTGTTATTTTTTATTATGATTTGTGCATGTGTGGGTATAATATTGTGTTTGCGGCATGTTTTGTTGTATGCGATGTTTAAGGATGTTTTCGTTATCTGAATTCTGACGTTTCTATATTTGTGGATGTAATACGCTGTGCTGGCGGTATTATAAATATCTTGTTGATTCATCCTCTTTGTTCACTTTTTTAATATTATTATATATAAAAAACTTTCACAAATGAACTTACTTTCGTTCTCACTATCACAAACGTTTCAAGGTGTTGTGCCTCTTCCTCAGTGTGATTAAATACTGAAAGTCATTGTTGCAGAATAACGGTTATGGACTATAGGTGTGTGTGGTGGGAATTGATGATGGGAGGGAATTGGCGCTGAGGTTCAAATTTTGTGTTTGGATCAATGTATCAAATAGTGTATGTGATCTGTAATGTACTTGTTCATTTAATATGTTGTTTGGTTGTAATGTGTGATATCTGTATATTTCAAATTGTTCAGCTGTGTTTAATTTTCTACTTTTTGATAAGTAGTGTAATATTTCCATGTTGTGTTCTATGTTTGTGTAACTATGGTTTTCATTTTGTAAATGTGTGGCAAATGTGGAATGTATGTAATTTGTGGTGAGGGCTTTTATATGTTCTGAAAATCTGGAATAAAAAGATCTTCCCGTCTGGCCGATGTAGAATTGGTTACAATCATTACAATTTAATTTATAAACTCCTGTTTTACTGTATGTGTCTGTGTCTTTGTTAAAATTTATATGTTTCTTAATGGTGTTGTTGGTTCTGTAGGCTATTTTATAATTGTGTTAGCAATTTTGTGTGTATTGGAGTTGTAGTATGTAAGTGTTATGTACTTACTGGGTTGTGTGTTGTTGGTCTGATGTGTTTTATTTTTATTTTTTGTGTTTAGGATGCGTTTGTGTATTTTATTTACCAAATCAGGGTTGTATCCATTTTTAACTGCTATATATATTTGATTGTGTTAAGTTCTTCTTGGTAATCATGTGGTGTTTAGGGGTATTGAAGTGAGTCTATGGAGCATGTAGTTGAATGCTGCATGTTTGTGTGGTTGGATGAGTTATGTATGACCATGTCTGATGTGGTGGGTTTCCTGTATATTTTGTATGTGTGTGTGTTGTTTGTTTTGGTGATTGTGAGGTCTAAGAAGTTTAAACTATTATTTAGTTCTATTTCAAGTGTGAATTTTAATTTATGGTGTATAGTGTTAATATATTTGTGGAAATTTTCTATTTGTCTTTTGTTGCCGTTGTATAGGATTATAATGTCATCAACATACCTGTGCCAATATATTATTTTATCAGTATATTTGTTATTGTGTAATATGTGTTCTTGTTCTATGGTGTGTACAAATATTTCGGCTAGTATACCTGATATAGGTGAGCCCATGGGTAGTCCATCTGTTTGTGTGTAAAACATGTTATTTTGTGTGAAATAATTTTGATCTGTTATAATTTTAGTTAGATTTATGATCTCATTTATGTGTGTTTCAGGTATGTTGTTTAATTTTAGTAATTGTTCTAATGTAATTAAAGTTTCTTTTATGGGAACATTGGTGTATAGGTTTGTTATGTCAAATGAAGCTAGTGTGGAATTATGAGGTATATGGATATGTTGAGTTTTATTCACTAGATCTAAATTATTTATGACAGTGGTGTTGTTAGTTAAATTTATGCTATTTCTGATTAATTTATCTAAGTGTCTAGCTATTTTGTGTGCAGGTGCTTGTGTGTTGTTTATAAGTGGGCTGATTGGAATATTTGGTTTATGTAATTTTGGTAGTGCATTAAGTGTAGGGGCTTTTGGTTTAATTTGTTTAAAATATTTGATGTTGTCAGGTGATACTATGTGTTTTGTGTTATTTAAGGTTTTGTTTATTTGTTTGTGATAATTTGGGGTGGGATCTTTATTTAATTTAGTGATGTTATTTTCATTAAAAAATGTTTCGATTTTGTTGTGTAAAGTTTGTTTTTCTATTATGACATTAATATTGCCTTTGTCCGCTTTTAGTATGGTTAGGTTATGTTCTTGTAATTTACGTTTTATGTTTTTTAGTAATTGGAACTCATTACTGTGTTGTTTATGTTCATATTGTTGTTTGTGTTGTAATTTACGTTTGATATCGTGGCGTATGGTGTCTTGGTCTATGTTATGCGTGTGTTGTATGGCTGTTTCAGCATCAAGGACTATGTCACGTGTATGTTTTTTATTACTGTTGTTCTTAGTTGGAATGATGTCTAAATTGTGTTTTTGACCTTTATCTAATAGGGTTATTTCAGCATTAGTGAAATGGGTCAATGTTGTGTTTACAGTACGTGCGTGAAACTTATGTGTCGGTGTAAGGATGTTTTCGTTTCTGCGTGTTAAAAGGTTATTGATTTTTCTGTTATGTCTTTCTTGTGTTCTTAATTGGATTTTCTCTATGATATTTCGTGTATATTGTATTATGTGTTCTGATTCAATGTGGTGTAATATCTGTGTGAGTTTAACGTGTAGGTTGTATTCCGTTTTGTTTAGTGTATCTTTTTTGTGGTATAAATCTTTGACGATATTATCTAGGTGTAATATTTCTGCTTTATGTTTGGTTTGTATTGCGGCGTGTGTGTTATTTTTTATTATGATTTGTGCATGTGTGGGTATAATATTGTGTTTGCGGCATGTTTTGTTGTATGCGATGTTTAAGGATGTTTTCGTTACCAGAATTCTGACGTTTCTATATTTGTGGATGTAATACGCTGTGCTGGCGGTATTATAAATATCTTGTTGATTCATCCTCTTTGTTCACTTTTTTAATATTATTATATATAAAAAACTTTCACAAATGAACTTACTTTTGTTCTCACTATCACAAACGTTTCAAGGTGTTGTGCCTCTTCCTCAGTGTGATTAAATACTGAAAGTCATTGTTGCAGAATAACGGTTATGGACTATAGGTGTGTGTGGTGGGAATTGATGATGGGAGGGAATTGGCGCTGAGGTTCAAATTTTGTGTTTGGATCAATGTATCAAATAGTGTATGTGATCTGTAATGTACTTGTTCATTTAATATGTTGTTTGGTTGTAATGTGTGATATCTGTATATTTCAAATTGTTCAGCTGTGTTTAATTTTCTACTTTTTGATAAGTAGTGTAATATTTCCATGTTGTGTTCTATGTTTGTGTAACTATGGTTTTCATTTTGTAAATGTGTGGCAAATGTGGAATGTATGTAATTTGTGGTGAGGGCTTTTATATGTTCTGAAAATCTGGAATAAAAAGATCTTCCCGTCTGGCCGATGTAGAATTGGTTACAATCATTACAATTTAATTTATAAACTCCTGTTTTACTGTATGTGTCTGTGTCTTTGTTAAAATTTATATGTTTCTTAATGGTGTTGTTGGTTCTGTAGGCTATTTTATAATTGTGTTAGCAATTTTGTGTGTATTGGAGTTGTAGTATGTAAGTGTTATGTACTTACTGGGTTGTGTGTTGTTGGTCTGATGTGTTTTATTTTTATTTTTTGTGTTTAGGATGCGTTTGTGTATTTTATTTACCAAATCGGGGTTGTATCCATTTTTAACTGCTATATATATTTGATTGTGTTAAGTTCTTCTTGGTAATCATGTGTGTTTAGGGGTATTGAAGTGAGTCTATGGAGCATGTAGTTGAATGCTGCATGTTTGTGTGGTTGGATGAGTTATGTATGACCATGTCTGATGTGGTGGGTTTCCTGTATATTTTGTATGTGTGTGTGTTGTTTGTTTTGGTGATTGTGAGGTCTAAGAAGTTTAAACTATTATTTAGTTCTATTTCAAGTGTGAATTTTAATTTATGGTGTATAGTGTTAATATATTTGTGGAAATTTTCTATTTGTCTTTTGTTGCCGTTGTATAGGATTATAATGTCATCAACATACCTGTGCCAATATATTATTTTATCAGTATATTTGTTATTGTGTAATATGTGTTCTTGTTCTATGGTGTGTACAAATATTTCGGCTAGTATACCTGATATAGGTGAGCCCATGGGTAGTCCATCTGTTTGTGTGTAAAACATGTTATTGTGTGTGAAATAATTTTGATCTGTTATAATTTTAGTTAGATTTATGATCTCATTTATGTGTGTTTCAGGTATGTTGTTTAATTTTAGTAATTGTTCTAATGTAATTAAAGTTTCTTTTATGGGAACATTGGTGTATAGGTTTGTTATGTCAAATGAAGCTAGTGTGGAATTATGAGGTATATGGATATGTTGAGTTTTATTCACTAGATCTAAATTATTTATGACAGTGGTGTTGTTAGTTAAATTTATGCTATTTCTGATTAATTTATCTAAGTGTCTAGCTATTTTGTGTGCAGGTGCTTGTGTGTTGTTTATAAGTGGGCTGATTGGAATATTTGGTTTATGTAATTTTGGTAGTGCATTAAGTGTAGGGGCTTTTGGTTTAATTTGTTTAAAATATTTGATGTTGTCAGGTGATACTATGTGTTTTGTGTTATTTAAGGTTTTGTTTATTTGTTTGTGATAATTTGGGGTGGGATCTTTATTTAATTTAGTGATGTTATTTTCATTAAAAAATGTTTCGATTATGTTGTTTAAAGTTTGTTTTTCTATTATGGCATTAATATTGACTTTGTCCGCTTTTAGTATGGTTAGGTTATGTTCTTGTAATTTACGTTTAATGTTTTTTAGTAATTGGAACTCATTACTGTGTTGTTTATGTTCATATTGTTGTTTGTGTTGTAATTTACGTTTGATATCGTGGCGTATGGTGCCTTGGTCTATGTTATGCGTGTGTTGTATGGCTGTTTCAGCATCAAGGACTATGTCATGTGTATGTTTTTTATTACTGTAGTTATTAGTTGGAATGATGTCTAAATTGTGTTTTTGACCTTTATCTAATAGGGTTATTTCAGCATTAGTGAAATGGGTCAATGTTGTGTTTACAGTACGTGCGTGAAACTTATGTGTCGGTGTAAGGATGTTTTCGTTTCTGCGTGTTAAAAGGTCATTGATTTTTCTGTTATGTCTTTCTTGTGTTCTTAATTGGATTTTCTCTATGATATTTCGTGTATATTGTATTATGTGTTCTAATTCAATGTTGTGTAATATTTGTGTGAGTTTAACGTGTAGGTTGTATGCCGTTTTGTTTAGTGTATCTTTTTTGTGGTGTAAATCTTTGACGATATTATGTAGGTGTAATATTTCTGCTTTATGTTTGGTTTGTATTGCGGCGTGTGTGTTATTTTTTATTATGATTTGTGCATGTGTGGGTATAATATTGTGTTTGCGGCATGTTTTGTTGTATGCGATGTTTAAGGATGTTTTCGTTATCTGAATTCTGACGTTTCTATATTTGTGGATGTACTACGCTGTGCTGGCGGTATTATAAATATCTTGTTGATTCATCCTCTTTGTTCACTTTTTAATATTATTATATATAAAAAACTTTCACAAATGAACTTACTTTTGTTCTCACTATCACAAACGTTTCAAGGTGTTGTGCCTCTTCCTCAGTGTGATTAAATACTGAAAGTCATTGTTGCAGAATAACGGTTATGGACTATAGGTGTGTGTGGTGGGAATTGATGATGGGAGGGAATTGGCGCTGAGGTTCAAATTTTGTGTTTGGATCAATGTATCAAATAGTGTATGTGATCTGTAATGTACTTGTTCATTTAATATGTTGTTTGGTTGTAATGTGTGATATCTGTATATTTCAAATTGTTCAGCTGTGTTTAATTTTCTACTTTTTGATAAGTAGTGTAATATTTCCATGTTGTGTTCTATGTTTGTGTATCTATGGTTTTCATTTTGTAAATGTGTGGCAAATGTGGAATGTATGTAATTTGTGGTGAGGGCTTTTATATGTTCTGAAAATCTGGAATAAAAAGATCTTCCCGTCTGGCCGATGTAGAATTGGTTACAATCATTACAATTTAATTTATAAACTCCTGTTTTACTGTATGTGTCTGTGTCTTTGTTAAAATTTATATGTTTCTTAATGGTGTTGTTGGTTCTGTAGGCTATTTTATAATTGTGTTAGCAATTTTGTGTGTATTGGAGTTGTAGTATGTAAGTTTTATGTACTTACTGGGTTGTGTGTTGTTGGTCTGATGTGTTTTATTTTTATTTTTTGTGTTTAGGATGCGTTTGTGTATTTTATTTACCAAATCAGGGTTGTATCCATTTTTAACTGCTATATATATTTGATTGTGTTAAGTTCTTCTTGGTAATCATGTGTGTTTAGGGGTATTGAAGTGAGTCTATGGAGCATGTAGTTGAATGCTGCATGTTTGTGTGGTTGGATGAGTTATGTATGACCATGTCTGATGTGGTGGGTTTCCTGTATATTTTGTATGTGTGTGTGTTGTTTGTTTTGGTGATTGTGAGGTCTAAGAAGTTTAAACTATTATTTAGTTCTATTTCAAGTGTGAATTTTAATTTATGGTGTATAGTGTTAATATATTTGTGGAAATTTTCTATTTGTCTTTTGTTGCCGTTGTATAGGATTATAATGTCATCAACATACCTGTGCCAATATATTATTTTATCAGTATATTTGTTATTGTGTAATATGTGTTCTTGTTCTATGGTGTGTACAAATATTTCGGCTAGTATACCTGATATAGGTGAGCCCATGGGTAGTCCATCTGTTTGTGTGTAAAACATGTTATTGTGTGTGAAATAATTTTGATCTGTTATAATTTTAGTTAGATTTATGATCTCATTTATGTGTGTTTCAGGTATGTTGTTTAATTTTAGTAATTGTTCTAATGTAATTAAAGTTTCTTTTATGGGAACATTGGTGTATAGGTTTGTTATGTCAAATGAAGCTAGTGTGGAATTATGAGGTATATGGATATGTTGAGTTTTATTCACTAGATCTGAATTATTTATGACAGTGGTGTTGTTAGTTAAATTTATGCTATTTCTGATTAATTTATCTAAGTGTCTAGCTATTTTGTGTGCAGGTGCTTGTGTGTTGTTTATAAGTGGGCTGATTGGAATATTTGGTTTATGTAATTTTGGTAGTGCATTCAGTGTAGGGGCTTTTGGTTTAATTTATTTAAAATATTTGATGTTGTCAGGTGATACTATGTGTTTTGTGTTATTTAAGGTTTTGTTTATTTGTTTGTGATAATTTGGGGTGGGATCTTTATTTAATTTAGTGATGTTATTTTCATTAAAAAATGTTTCGATTTTGTTGTTTAAAGTTTGTTTTTCTATTATGGCATTAATATTGCCTTTGTCCGCTTTTAGTATGGTTAGGTTATGTTCTTGTAATTTACGTTTTATGTTTTTTAGTAATTGGAACTCATTACTGTGTTGTTTATGTTCATATTGTTGTTTGTGTTGTAATTTACGTTTGATATCGTGGCGTATGGTGCCTTGGTCTATGTTATGCGTGTGTTGTATGGCTGTGTTTCAGCATCAAGGACTATGTCATGTGTATGTTTTTTATTACTGTAGTTATTAGTTGGAATGATATCTAAATTGTGTTTTTGACCTTTATCTAATAGGGTTATTTCATAATTAGTGAAATGGGTCAATTTTGTGTTTACAGTACGTGCGTTAAACTTATGTGTCGGTGTAAGGATGTTTTCGTTTCTGCGTGTTAAAAGGTTATTGATTTTTCTGTTATGTCTTTCTTGTGTTCTTAATTGGATTTTCTCTATGATATTTCGTGTATATTGTATTATGTGTTCTAATTCAATGTGGTGTAATATTTGTGTGAGTTTAACGTGTAGGTTGTATGCCGTTTTGTTTAGTGTATCTTTTTTGTGGTATAAATCTTTGACGATATTATCTAGGTGTAATATTTCTGCTTTATGTTTGGTTTGTATTGCGGCGTGTGTGTTATTTTTTATTATGATTTGTGCATGTGTGGGTATAATATTGTGTTTGCGGCATGTTTTGTTGTATGCGATGTTTAAGGATGTTTTCGTTATCTGAATTCTGACGTTTCTATATTTGTGGATGTAATACGCTGTGCTGGCGGTATTATAAATATCTTGTTGATTCATCCTCTTTGTTCACTTTTTAATATTATTATATATAAAAAACTTTCACAAATGAACTTACTTTTGTTCTCACTATCACAAACGTTTCAAGGTGTTGTGCCTCTTCCTCAGTGTGATTAAATACTGAAAGTCATTGTTGCAGAATAACGGTTATGGACTATAGGTGTGTGTGGTGGGAATTGATGATGGGAGGGAATTGGCGCTGAGGTTCAAATTTTGTGTTTGGATCAATGTATCAAATAGTGTATGTGATCTGTAATGTACTTGTTCATTTAATATGTTGTTTGGTTGTAATGTGTGATATCTGTATATTTCAAATTGTTCAGCTGTGTTTAATTTTCTACTTTTTGATAAGTAGTGTAATATTTCCATGTTGTGTTCTATGTTTGTGTAACTATGGTTTTCATTTTGTAAATGTGTGGCAAATGTGGAATGTATGTAATTTGTGGTGAGGGCTTTTATATGTTCTGAAAATCTGGAATAAAAAGATCTTCCCGTCTGGCCGATGTAGAATTGGTTACAATCATTACAATTTAATTTATAAACTCCTGTTTTACTGTATGTGTCTGTGTCTTTGTTAAAATTTATATGTTTCTTAATGGTGTTGTTGGTTCTGTAGGCTATTTTATAATTGTGTTTTCTAAATGTGTTAGCAATTTTGTGTGTATTGGAGTTGTAGTATGTAAGTGTTATGTACTTACTGGGTTGTGTGTTGTTGGTCTGATGTGTTTTATTTTTATTTTTTGTGTTTAGGATGTGTTTGTGTATTTTATTTACCAAATCGGGGTTGTATCCATTTTTAACTGCTATATATATTTGATTGTGTTAAGTTCTTCTTGGTAATCATGTGTGTTTAGGGGTATTGAAGTGAGTCTATGGAGCATGTAGTTGAATGCTGCATGTTTGTGTGGATGGATGAGTTATGTATGACCATGTCTGATGTGGTGGGTTTCCTGTATATTTTGTATGTGTGTGTGTTGTTTGTTTTGGTGATTGTGAGGTCTAAGAAGTTTAAACTATTATTTAGTTCTATTTCAAGTGTGAATTTTAATTTATGGTGTATAGTGTTAATATATTTGTGGAAATTTTCTATTTGTCTTTTGTTGCCGTTGTATAGGATTATAATGTCATCAACATACCTGTGCCAATATATTATTTTATCAGTATATTTGTTATTGTGTAATATGTGTTCTTGTTCTATGGTGTGTACAAATATTTCGGCTAGTATACCTGATATAGGTGAGCCCATGGGTAGTCCATCTGTTTGTGTGTAAAACATGTTATTGTGTGTGAAATAATTTTGATCTGTTATAATTTTAGTTAGATTTATGATCTCATTTATGTGTGTTTCAGGTATGTTGTTTAATTTTAGTAATTGTTCTAATGTAATTAAAGTTTCTTTTATGGGAACATTGGTGTATAGGTTTGTTATGTCAAATGAAGCTAGTGTGGAATTATGAGGTATATGGATATGTTGAGTTTTATTCACTAGATCTAAATTATTTATGACAGTGGTGTTGTTAGTTAAATTTATGCTATTTCTGATTAATGTATCTAAGTGTCTAGCTATTTTGTGTGCAGGTGCTTGTGTGTTGTTTATAAGTGGGCTGATTGGAATATTTGGTTTATGTAATTTTGGTAGTGCATTAAGTGTAGGGGCTTTTGGTTTAATTTGTTTAAAATATTTGATGTTGTCAGGTGATACTATGTGTTTTGTGTTATTTAAGGTTTTGTTTATTTGTTTGTGATAATTTGGGGTGGGATCTTTATTTAATTTAGTGATGTTATTTTCATTAAAAAATGTTTCGATTATGTTGTTTAAAGTTTGTTTTTCTATTATGGCATTAATATTGACTTTGTCCGCTTTTAGTATGGTTAGGTTATGTTCTTGTAATTTACGTTTAATGTTTTTTAGTAATTGGAACTCATTACTGTGTTGTTTATGTTCATATTGTTGTTTGTGTTGTAATTTACGTTTGATATCGTGGCGTATGGTGCCTTGGTCTATGTTATGCGTGTGTTGTATGGCTGTTTCAGCATCAAGGACTATGTCATGTGTATGTTTTTTATTACTGTAGTTATTAGTTGGAATGATGTCTAAATTGTGTTTTTGACCTTTATCTAATAGGGTTATTTCAGCATTAGTGAAATGGGTCAATGTTGTGTTTACAGTACGTGCGTGAAACTTATGTGTCGGTGTAAGGATGTTTTCGTTTCTGCGTGTTAAAAGGTCATTGATTTTTCTGTTATGTCTTTCTTGTGTTCTTAATTGGATTTTCTCTATGATATTTCGTGTATATTGTATTATGTGTTCTAATTCAATGTTGTGTAATATTTGTGTGAGTTTAACGTGTAGGTTGTATGCCGTTTTGTTTAGTGTATCTTTTTTGTGGTATAAATCTTTGACGATATTATCTAGGTGTAATATTTCTGCTTTATGTTTGGTTTGTATTGCGGCGTGTGTGTTATTTTTTATTATGATTTGTGCATGCGTGGGTATAATATTGTGTTTGCGGCATGTTTTGTTGTATGCGATGTTTAAGGATGTTTTCGTTATCTGAATTCTGACGTTTCTATATTTGTGGATGTAATACGCTGTGCTGGCGGTATTATAAATATCTTGTTGATTCATCCTCTTTGTTCACTTTTTTAATATTATTATATATAAAAAACTTTCACAAATGAACTTACTTTCGTTCTCACTATCACAAACGTTTCAAGGTGTTGTGCCTCTTCCTCAGTGTGATTAAATACTGAAAGTCATTGTTGCAGAATAACGGTTATGGACTATAGGTGTGTGTGGTGGGAATTGATGATGGGAGGGAATTGGCGCTGAGGTTCAAATTTTGTGTTTGGATCAATGTATCAAATAGTGTATGTGATCTGTAATGTACTTGTTCATTTAATATGTTGTTTGGTTGTAATGTGTGATATCTGTATATTTCAAATTGTTCAGCTGTGTTTAATTTTCTACTTTTTGATAAGTAGTGTAATATTTCCATGTTGTGTTCTATGTTTGTGTAACTATGGTTTTCATTTTGTAAATGTGTGGCAAATGTGGAATGTATGTAATTTGTGGTGAGGGCTTTTATATGTTCTGAAAATCTGGAATAAAAAGATCTTCCCGTCTGGCCGATGTAGAATTGGTTACAATCATTACAATTTAATTTATAAACTCCTGTTTTACTGTATGTGTCTGTGTCTTTGTTAAAATTTATATGTTTCTTAATGGTGTTGTTGGTTCTGTAGGCTATTTTATAATTGTGTTTTCTAAATGTGTTAGCAATTTTGTGTGTATTGGAGTTGTAGTATGTAAGTGTTATGTACTTACTGGGTTGTGTGTTGTTGGTCTGATGTGTTTTATTTTTATTTTTTGTGTTTAGGATGTGTTTGTGTATTTTATTTACCAAATCGGGGTTGTATCCATTTTTAACTGCTATATATATTTGATTGTGTTAAGTTCTTCTTGGTAATCATGTGTGTTTAGGGGTATTGAAGTGAGTCTATGGAGCATGTAGTTGAATGCTGCATGTTTGTGTGGATGGATGAGTTATGTATGACCATGTCTGATGTGGTGGGTTTCCTGTATATTTTGTATGTGTGTGTGTTGTTTGTTTTGGTGATTGTGGGGTCTAAGAAGTTTAAACTATTATTTAGTTCTATTTCAAGTGTGAATTTTAATTTATGGTGTATAGTGTTAATATATTTGTGGAAATTTTCTATTTGTCTTTTGTTGCCGTTGTATAGGATTATAATGTCATCAACATACCTGTGCCAATATATTATTTTATCAGTATATTTGTTATTGTGTAATATGTGTTCTTGTTCTATGGTGTGTACAAATATTTCGGCTAGTATACCTGATATAGGTGAGCCCATGGGTAGTCCATCTGTTTGTGTGTAAAACATGTTATTGTGTGTGAAATAATTTTGATCTGTTATAACTTTAGTTAGATTTATGATCTCATTTATGTGTGTTTCAGGTATGTTGTTTAATTTTAGTAATTGTTCTAATGTAATTAAAGTTTCTTTTATGGGAACATTGGTGTATAGGTTTGTTATGTCAAATGAAGCTAGTGTGGAATTATGAGGTATATGGATATGTTGAGTTTTATTCACTAGATCTAAATTATTTATGACAGTGGTGTTGTTAGTTAAATTTATGCTATTTCTGATTAATTTATCTAAGTGTCTAGCTATTTTGTGTGCAGGTGCTTGTGTGTTGTTTATAAGTGGGCTGATTGGAATATTTGGTTTATGTAATTTTGGTAGTGCATTAAGTGTAGGGGCTTTTGGTTTAATTTGTTTAAAATATTTGATGTTGTCAGGTGATACTATGTGTTTTGTGTTATTTAAGGTTTTGTTTATTTGTTTGTGATAATTTGGGGTGGGATCTTTATTTAATTTAGTGATGTTATTTTCATTAAAAAATGTTTCGATTATGTTGTTTAAAGTTTGTTTTTCTATTATGGCATTAATATTGACTTTGTCCGCTTTTAGTATGGTTAGGTTATGTTCTTGTAATTTACGTTTAATGTTTTTTAGTAATTGGAACTCATTACTGTGTTGTTTATGTTCATATTGTTGTTTGTGTTGTAATTTACGTTTGATATCGTGGCGTATGGTGCCTTGGTCTATGTTATGCGTGTGTTGTATGGCTGTTTCAGCATCAAGGACTATGTCATGTGTATGTTTTTTATTACTGTAGTTATTAGTTGGAATGATGTCTAAATTGTGTTTTTGACCTTTATCTAATAGGGTTATTTCAGCATTAGTGAAATGGGTCAATGTTGTGTTTACAGTACGTGCGTGAAACTTATGTGTCGGTGTAAGGATGTTTTCGTTTCTGCGTGTTAAAAGGTCATTGATTTTTCTGTTATGTCTTTCTTGTGTTCTTAATTGGATTTTCTCTATGATATTTCGTGTATATTGTATTATGTGTTCTAATTCAATGTTGTGTAATATTTGTGTGAGTTTAACGTGTAGGTTGTATGCCGTTTTGTTTAGTGTATCTTTTTTGTGGTATAAATCTTTGACGATATTATCTAGGTGTAATATTTCTGCTTTATGTTTGGTTTGTATTGCGGCGTGTGTGTTATTTTTTATTATGATTTGTGCATGTGTGGGTATAATATTGTGTTTGCGGCATGTTTTGTTGTATGCGATGTTTAAGGATGTTTTCGTTATCTGAATTCTGACGTTTCTATATTTGTGGATGTAATACGCTGTGCTGGCGGTATTATAAATATCTTGTTGATTCATCCTCTTTGTTCACTTTTTAATATTATTATATATAAAAAACTTTCACAAATGAACTTACTTTTGTTCTCACTATCACAAACGTTTCAAGGTGTTGTGCCTCTTCCTCAGTGTGATTAAATACTGAAAGTCATTGTTGCAGAATAACGGTTATGGACTATAGGTGTGTGTGGTGGGAATTGATGATGGGAGGGAATTGGCGCTGAGGTTCAAATTTTGTGTTTGGATCAATGTATCAAATAGTGTATGTGATCTGTAATGTACTTGTTCATTTAATATGTTGTTTGGTTGTAATGTGTGATATCTGTATATTTCAAATTGTTCAGCTGTGTTTAATTTTCTACTTTTTGATAAGTAGTGTAATATTTCCATGTTGTGTTCTATGTTTGTGTAACTATGGTTTTCATTTTGTAAATGTGTGGCAAATGTGGAATGTATGTAATTTGTGGTGAGGGCTTTTATATGTTCTGAAAATCTGGAATAAAAAGATCTTCCCGTCTGGCCGATGTAGAATTGGTTACAATCATTACAATTTAATTTATAAACTCCTGTTTTACTGTATGTGTCTGTGTCTTTGTTAAAATTTATATGTTTCTTAATGGTGTTGTTGGTTCTGTAGGCTATTTTATAATTGTGTTTTCTAAATGTGTTAGCAATTTTGTGTGTATTGGAGTTGTAGTATGTAAGTGTTATGTACTTACTGGGTTGTGTGTTGTTGGTCTGATGTGTTTTATTTTTATTTTTTGTGTTTAGGATGTGTTTGTGTATTTTATTTACCAAATCGGGGTTGTATCCATTTTTAACTGCTATATATATTTGATTGTGTTAAGTTCTTCTTGGTAATCATGTGTGTTTAGGGGTATTGAAGTGAGTCTATGGAGCATGTAGTTGAATGCTGCATGTTTGTGTGGATGGATGAGTTATGTATGACCATGTCTGATGTGGTGGGTTTCCTGTATATTTTGTATGTGTGTGTGTTGTTTGTTTTGGTGATTGTGAGGTCTAAGAAGTTTAAACTATTATTTAGTTCTATTTCAAGTGTGAATTTTAATTTATGGTGTATAGTGTTAATATATTTGTGGAAATTTTCTATTTGTCTTTTGTTGCCGTTGTATAGGATTATAATGTCATCAACATACCTGTGCCAATATATTATTTTATCAGTATATTTGTTATTGTGTAATATGTGTTCTTGTTCTATGGTGTGTACAAATATTTCGGCTAGTATACCTGATATAGGTGAGCCCATGGGTAGTCCATCTGTTTGTGTGTAAAACATGTTATTGTGTGTGAAATAATTTTGATCTGTTATAATTTTAGTTAGATTTATGATCTCATTTATGTGTGTTTCAGGTATGTTGTTTAATTTTAGTAATTGTTCTAATGTAATTAAAGTTTCTTTTATGGGAACATTGGTGTATAGGTTTGTTATGTCAAATGAAGCTAGTGTGGAATTATGAGGTATATGGATATGTTGAGTTTTATTCACTAGATCTAAATTATTTATGACAGTGGTGTTGTTAGTTAAATTTATGCTATTTCTGATTAATGTATCTAAGTGTCTAGCTATTTTGTGTGCAGGTGCTTGTGTGTTGTTTATAAGTGGGCTGATTGGAATATTTGGTTTATGTAATTTTGGTAGTGCATTAAGTGTAGGGGCTTTTGGTTTAATTTGTTTAAAATATTTGATGTCGTCAGGTGATACTATGTGTTTTGTGTTATTTAAGGTTTTGTTTATTTGTTTGTGATAATTTGGGGTGGGATCTTTATTTAATTTAGTGATGTTATTTTCATTAAAAAATGTTTCGATTATGTTGTTTAAAGTTTGTTTTTCTATTATGGCATTAATATTGACTTTGTCCGCTTTTAGTATGGTTAGGTTATGTTCTTGTAATTTACGTTTAATGTTTTTTAGTAATTGGAACTCATTACTGTGTTGTTTATGTTCATATTGTTGTTTGTGTTGTAATTTACGTTTGATATCGTGGCGTATGGTGCCTTGGTCTATGTTATGCGTGTGTTGTATGGCTGTTTCAGCATCAAGGACTATGTCATGTGTATGTTTTTTATTACTGTAGTTATTAGTTGGAATGATGTCTAAATTGTGTTTTTGACCTTTATCTAATAGGGTTATTTCAGCATTAGTGAAATGGGTCAATGTTGTGTTTACAGTACGTGCGTGAAACTTATGTGTCGGTGTAAGGATGTTTTCGTTTCTGCGTGTTAAAAGGTCATTGATTTTTCTGTTATGTCTTTCTTGTGTTCTTAATTGGATTTTCTCTATGATATTTCGTGTATATTGTATTATGTGTTCTAATTCAATGTTGTGTAATATTTGTGTGAGTTTAACGTGTAGGTTGTATGCCGTTTTGTTTAGTGTATCTTTTTTGTGGTATAAATCTTTGACGATATTATCTAGGTGTAATATTTCTGCTTTATGTTTGGTTTGTATTGCGGCGTGTGTGTTATTTTTTATTATGATTTGTGCATGTGTGGGTATAATATTGTGTTTGCGGCATGTTTTGTTGTATGCGATGTTTAAGGATGTTTTCGTTATCTGAATTCTGACGTTTCTATATTTGTGGATGTAATACGCTGTGCTGGCGGTATTATAAATATCTTGTTGATTCATCCTCTTTGTTCACTTTTTTAATATTATTATATATAAAAAACTTTCACAAATGAACTTACTTTCGTTCTCACTATCACAAACGTTTCAAGGTGTTGTGCCTCTTCCTCAGTGTGATTAAATACTGAAAGTCATTGTTGCAGAATAACGGTTATGGACTATAGGTGTGTGTGGTGGGAATTGATGATGGGAGGGAATTGGCGCTGAGGTTCAAATTTTGTGTTTGGATCAATGTATCAAATAGTGTATGTGATCTGTAATGTACTTGTTCATTTAATATGTTGTTTGGTTGTAATGTGTGATATCTGTATATTTCAAATTGTTCAGCTGTGTTTAATTTTCTACTTTTTGATAAGTAGTGTAATATTTCCATGTTGTGTTCTATGTTTGTGTAACTATGGTTTTCATTTTGTAAATGTGTGGCAAATGTGGAATGTATGTAATTTGTGGTGAGGGCTTTTATATGTTCTGAAAATCTGGAATAAAAAGATCTTCCCGTCTGGCCGATGTAGAATTGGTTACAATCATTACAATTTAATTTATAAACTCCTGTTTTACTGTATGTGTCTGTGTCTTTGTTAAAATTTATATGTTTCTTAATGGTGTTGTTGGTTCTGTAGGCTATTTTATAATTGTGTTTTCTAAATGTGTTAGCAATTTTGTGTGTATTGGAGTTGTAGTATGTAAGTGTTATGTACTTACTGGGTTGTGTGTTGTTGGTCTGATGTGTTTTATTTTTATTTTTTGTGTTTAGGATGTGTTTGTGTATTTTATTTACCAAATCGGGGTTGTATCCATTTTTAACTGCTATATATATTTGATTGTGTTAAGTTCTTCTTGGTAATCATGTGTGTTTAGGGGTATTGAAGTGAGTCTATGGAGCATGTAGTTGAATGCTGCATGTTTGTGTGGATGGATGAGTTATGTATGACCATGTCTGATGTGGTGGGTTTCCTGTATATTTTGTATGTGTGTGTGTTGTTTGTTTTGGTGATTGTGGGGTCTAAGAAGTTTAAACTATTATTTAGTTCTATTTCAAGTGTGAATTTTAATTTATGGTGTATAGTGTTAATATATTTGTGGAAATTTTCTATTTGTCTTTTGTTGCCGTTGTATAGGATTATAATGTCATCAACATACCTGTGCCAATATATTATTTTATCAGTATATTTGTTATTGTGTAATATGTGTTCTTGTTCTATGGTGTGTACAAATATTTCGGCTAGTATACCTGATATAGGTGAGCCCATGGGTAGTCCATCTGTTTGTGTGTAAAACATGTTATTGTGTGTGAAATAATTTTGATCTGTTATAACTTTAGTTAGATTTATGATCTCATTTATGTGTGTTTCAGGTATGTTGTTTAATTTTAGTAATTGTTCTAATGTAATTAAAGTTTCTTTTATGGGAACATTGGTGTATAGGTTTGTTATGTCAAATGAAGCTAGTGTGGAATTATGAGGTATATGGATATGTTGAGTTTTATTCACTAGATCTAAATTATTTATGACAGTGGTGTTGTTAGTTAAATTTATGCTATTTCTGATTAATTTATCTAAGTGTCTAGCTATTTTGTGTGCAGGTGCTTGTGTGTTGTTTATAAGTGGGCTGATTGGAATATTTGGTTTATGTAATTTTGGTAGTGCATTAAGTGTAGGGGCTTTTGGTTTAATTTGTTTAAAATATTTGATGTTGTCAGGTGATACTATGTGTTTTGTGTTATTTAAGGTTTTGTTTATTTGTTTGTGATAATTTGGGGTGGGATCTTTATTTAATTTAGTGATGTTATTTTCATTAAAAAATGTTTCGATTATGTTGTTTAAAGTTTGTTTTTCTATTATGGCATTAATATTGACTTTGTCCGCTTTTAGTATGGTTAGGTTATGTTCTTGTAATTTACGTTTAATGTTTTTTAGTAATTGGAACTCATTACTGTGTTGTTTATGTTCATATTGTTGTTTGTGTTGTAATTTACGTTTGATATCGTGGCGTATGGTGCCTTGGTCTATGTTATGCGTGTGTTGTATGGCTGTTTCAGCATCAAGGACTATGTCATGTGTATGTTTTTTATTACTGTAGTTATTAGTTGGAATGATGTCTAAATTGTGTTTTTGACCTTTATCTAATAGGGTTATTTCAGCATTAGTGAAATGGGTCAATGTTGTGTTTACAGTACGTGCGTGAAACTTATGTGTCGGTGTAAGGATGTTTTCGTTTCTGCGTGTTAAAAGGTCATTGATTTTTCTGTTATGTCTTTCTTGTGTTCTTAATTGGATTTTCTCTATGATATTTCGTGTATATTGTATTATGTGTTCTAATTCAATGTTGTGTAATATTTGTGTGAGTTTAACGTGTAGGTTGTATGCCGTTTTGTTTAGTGTATCTTTTTTGTGGTATAAATCTTTGACGATATTATCTAGGTGTAATATTTCTGCTTTATGTTTGGTTTGTATTGCGGCGTGTGTGTTATTTTTTATTATGATTTGTGCATGTGTGGGTATAATATTGTGTTTGCGGCATGTTTTGTTGTATGCGATGTTTAAGGATGTTTTCGTTATCTGAATTCTGACGTTTCTATATTTGTGGATGTAATACGCTGTGCTGGCGGTATTATAAATATCTTGTTGATTCATCCTCTTTGTTCACTTTTTTAATATTATTATATATAAAAAACTTTCACAAATGAACTTACTTTTGTTCTCACTATCACAAACGTTTCAAGGTGTTGTGCCTCTTCCTCAGTGTGATTAAATACTGAAAGTCATTGTTGCAGAATAACGGTTATGGACTATAGGTGTGTGTGGTGGGAATTGATGATGGGAGGGAATTGGCGTTGATGTTCAAATTTTGTGTTTGGATCAATGTATCAAATAGTGTATGTGATCTGTAATGTACTTGTTCATTTAATATGTTGTTTGGTTGTAATGTGTGATATCTGTATATTTCAAATTGTTCAGCTGTGTTTAATTTTCTACTTTTTGATAAGTAGTGTAATATTTCCATGTTGTGTTCTATGTTTGTGTAACTATGGTTTTCATTTTGTAAATGTGTGGCAAATGTTGAATGTATGTAATTTGTGGTGAGGGCTTTTATATGTTCTGAAAATCTGGAATAAAAAGATCTTCCCGTCTGGCCGATGTAGAATTGGTTACAATCATTACAATTTAATTTATAAACTCCTGTTTTACTGTATGTGTCTGTGTCTTTGTTAAAATTTATATGTTTCTTAATGGTGTTGTTGGTTCTGTAGGCTATTTTATAATTGTGTTTTCTAAATGTGTTAGCAATTTTGTGTGTATTGGAGTTGTAGTATGTAAGTGTTATGTACTTACTGGGTTGTGTGTTGTTGGTCTGATGTGTTTTATTTTTATTTTTTGTGTTTAGGATGCGTTTGTATATTTTATTTACCAAATCGGGGTTGTATCCATTTTTAACTGCTATATATATTTGATTGTGTTAAGTTCTTCTTGGTAATCATGTGTGTTTAGGGGTATTGAAGTGAGTCTATGGAGCATGTAGTTGAATGCTGCATGTTTGTGTGGTTGGATGAGTTATGTATGACCATGTCTGATGTGGTGGGTTTCCTGTATATTTTGTATGTGTGTGTGTTGTTTGTTTTGGTGATTGTGAGGTCTAAGAAGTTTAAACTATTATTTAGTTCTATTTCAAGTGTGGATTTAAATTTATGGTGTATAGTGTTAATATATTTGTGGAAATTTTCTATTTGTCTTTTGTTGCCGTTGTATAGGATTATAATGTCATCAACATACCTGTGCCAATATTGTTACAATACGGGTTACCTCTCCTTAAAAACCCCTCTGTTGTTTTTGTCAATATGTGTTGTATTAGTATTTAATTGTATAAATTCTCGGAAATATTTGGAGTTGTGGAATATATGGATGTACTCAATTAATGTTAACTTAACTATTTAATAATTATCAGTGTTAGTGTGCCTAGAACTTAAATAACTTAAGATTTATTCTACAATTTCATCCAACCCTATTATGCCTTGAAGAGAGTTCTGTCTGATTTTATATTTTTACGCTCCCTCTTTGGTGTCAGATAATTCCGCTATAAGCGCTGTAGTATCGGCTCAACGAAACTTGTAGGTTATTCGATGTTTATATTAACTATTTATTCTCTACTTATTCAGTTACTTTTGTTCCAGTTCACTAAACCATACTCCAAATAACAAGGTGTGACAAATATATAAAGGTTCTTTATTTGTTTATCAATTCACATTAACTAAGATATATTCCAATTAATATATGTTGGGACTATAGATTCAGGTATCGATTGTTGATTATTTGATCCTTTGTTTATATTTGGTTATTTATTATATTTGATTCGTATTTTATTTATTTCAGGGTGTGAAGGTTCTTGTAACTGTGGGGAAGACTAAAAATACATAATAAGAATGCAAGATTTACAAAAATTATGTGTTGTGTATTTAGTATGATTAATATAATATAATTTTACCAGACTCTAACGACGCCAATCACGTAGGCGGTTGATCGCTAAATTTGTTGTTCTGGTCAATTATGAAGTACAGTTTTCTTTCTTCAGTTTAATAAAAGTAAATCTTGTCCTGTCCACTTCGGAATACAGCTTCTGAATTGTTTTACAGCACGATTGATGTTTCTTCTGCACCGTCAGGATCCAAATAGGTTCTTCCTTCGGTTGAAGCAGTTAGTGTTGTTCCGTGTATTTGCAAGGTTATAATTTCTGGTGTTGTGAATATTATAATTTGTGTTATTGTTAACTCTTTATATTTGATTAACTTTTCATCAATTCCCTTCGGACAGGGGACAGTCCAAGTTTCTTTTTGTAGAATTTGGTTATTTGTTCTCGATTATTACTTCATAATATATCGTTATTTTATTAATCTGTGTTAGTGATAGATGTAAGTATTATCATTAGAATTTTATCTTCTTTATAATCGTATCTCTTGATTTCGAATATTACGATTCAATATATTCTTCTTGGGTGTTTTAAATCATCACGTTCAGTTTTTACAAAAGCAATTCTTGTTATTTTTTAAAATCAACAACATTCTTCTTAAATTTTTCCCTAGCAACCTATATTAATTTCCGCTTCCACATGTTTGACTATATAGTGTTTCTTTCATATATTTTTTTGTCTATTCTTTGTCAATTTGCTGTCCTATCGGAATGTAAATTTACCGATAGCTGGTTTATTATTTTATACACATCTTCTACTGTTTTTTTTTATATAATTCCGTTTTTTTCCTTTTTTATTATATTTAATCCACCTTCGATATTATTTTTTACCAATCGATATTATGGCATTATGGTATTATTATAATTTGTATAAATTTTATTAAATATTATTATTAACTTAATGTTTTTTTCTTCTTTCTAGCTCTTCATAGTGTATTTATTAATTATTATTAATTGATGTATCTAACCTTTAAGTTATAAGTGTTTATTTAGTATTTTTGGCTGTTAGGCCTTTTATTGTAAATTGATCTACCTGTGGTTATGTCTGTTAGGCATCTATAGTCCCTTTTATATAAATTCGTACATACAATCAAAACTTAATTATTAACATTTGTATAAACAATTATTTTTCTACATCTAATAACAAATTTATCTTGATCTCTCGATCACATATAACAAAATTCGAACTTATGAACATTGGTTAACTGCCTCACACTTCATTCTATGACAGTCATTGAATAACACTATTTGTTTCATTATTTTTCATGAACTCAACACATATTTGATATAACATCACATAAATTTTATCATAACATTTTTGTCATAATATAATACTTTTTTAACACAAAATTCTTATCTGTTATTACCATAAATTAAGTCATTGTTTCATTTTTCTGTTTTGTTTTTTATTAAACATATATCATTAGCTATTATTTATTTTACAGGTTCGTTTATTCTATTCAACACTACCTTGCATTCTTATTTATTTTGTCTATGACTATAATTGTCATAATTGGGTCTCTGTTCTATTATGGGATTAAGTATCAATTTATTTATCAATCTGTGAATCTTCTTTTATGTAACAGCAATGCGATCATTTTTGTTGCGCTACATATGCTTCCCCTCCTAAAAAAGTTTAGTTTACCTGAATGAAGTTTAGGTCAAATAAACTTGCCTTTTTCACATGCCTTTTCTTAATTTCATTGTTAATGGTTGACGATGGTCTTCTCAATGTAACTTCATTAGACTAGTACTAGTACCTTTTTTATTTAATAACATTTCATCATTTTATTTAACATTCTTGATTCTTGATATTTTTTTATTTCTGTACACATTATTTGTTGGTAACTGGCTACACTATTCACTGATACATTAGTTTTACATCTCTCCTATTTATAATTACTATAATTACTGCATTTTTCAATTATTCTTCTGTCAACACGCTTATTTCTGTTTTCTTCGTCCTATTCCTTTGGAAACTGAATTTATTTTTGCAACTATTCTAATATTCCTTAAATATTTAATTTCCCTAACAATCCCTAACACATGCGTTGGTACAGTTCAGAGAGGCACTGTTTGGCTTCATACTCTGCTGCCCACACTACATCTTAATATAGTACTGCTGGAATTCATCTACAGTCAGCTATAAAATATAATAATAATCTCCTAATAATCTCTTTAATCATTTAATAATAAATATTTGGGAAAAGATTTTTTCTTTGTTGCATTTATATTTTTTCATTACTATTCTTCATATTTCGTAGTTCCATTTTAATTCCTTAAACATTCGTTAATATTGACTTTGACAGTTATCAATTGTAATCATTTTTGTTTTCATTTTTGTTGAGATTGTAATGTTCAGTATCTTCTTTGTTTTTTTTTTTTTTTCTCTGATCTCAATATTTTTTAATCAGTTGTTGTGTGTTGATCATTATAATTGCATTTCTTACTAAATATATTCCTTATACTTAATTATTCTTCTTCTTATCGTATTTCACTATTTTGGCTGTTTATTTTTTAATGAATTATGTTCATAAATACTCTTTCCTTCTTGTCTTCTTTAACATTATATTAGTTACATTCAATCGTTTACTGAGATTGTTCCATCATGTGGCAATGTAGTATATATTTTATGTCATATGATTTTTTTTTTCTTTATTTTGGATAAGTAGGTTTGAGGTAATAACTTTTTATCTTGGGGTTCATTCTTCATTATTCACACTATTTCTTTATACACATAATAATAATAATTATCGTTTTCTTCTGTAATCTTGGGGTTTGTTATTCATTATACACATTATTTCTTTATAAACATTTAACAATAATTCTTGTTTTCTTCAAAATCGATAATACGTTGTTCTTATTGTATTTCAGAATTTAGTGGTAGTATTCAACTCAAATTATTTTTAAATTCCAAGTATTTTTCTTCAAGATTGGTAATAAGTTGTTCTTATTATTTTTTAGAATTTATTCATTTATATAAATTCTTTTTCTTTTTTGTTAATCCAGAAGTTGTTCAAATATAAGGTAATAAGTTGTCCTTACTTCATTTTAGGATTTATTCATAATATTTCTTTTGGATTTAGTAATTTTTTTTTTCTTACTAAATTCGTTTTATATATAATAGTTATTTCGAATAATTTTTTGTAAGTTGGTCTTACTGTCTTTTAGAATTTTGCTGATATATATATGATTTCGTTATTACTATTACTGTTTACATGTTTCTGGTCCTCTTCTAACAAATCTTCCCGGATATTCTTTAAATAGTGGTTATTAATTATGGTTATTTTATGATTACACTTAATTTTATTTATTAATTGTTGTTCCCCAAGATTACGGTTCAGTGACGGGTATTCATTAATTTTCACTGCCTCTATTAGTTTAAATGAGGGCTTACTCCCTCTTCTCTATTTTCATTCTGATTACTGTGTTGGTTTTGTACTGGTTCCGTGCGATCCTCCGTATTATGTTCTGCTATCCTATAATTTCCATCATGTGGGTAGTTGTCTTCATGCCGAGATTGGTCATAATGGTTGTCATATCGGTGACTCCTTGGGTAGTATCGTCGCTGATTACCTTGAGGTCTGGAGTAAATATAATTGACGTTATGTCTATAATTATTGGGTCGTCTGTCCCCATCTCCTCTATTATTGTGACTATCACGATAATTGTAATTGTTATTGCCGCGATAATTATAGTTTCTGGAATTATTATTCGTGTTTTAATTTTGTGTTCTATTAGTATTAACGTTATGCGCAGGTCGATTGCGAACGTTATTATGAGAATTGGCTGGTGGCGCGTTATTATCATACTTCTGATATTTATGATTTAGCATTCTATTTCTTTGGTATTGGTTCTCGTGCTCATAATTCTCCAAGAATTTGGCCATGGCTGGAATCGTTTTGATTTGACTACACATACGCGCATTCTTTATCCCTTCCTCGTAATGATAGGATAGTTGTATTACCAAACATTCTTCAGGAATTCGGGGCTCTAAGTTCCGCGCCATACATACTTTTCCTAAAAAGTATGAAGTAGGGGACTGGCCTACATTTGTTTCGTATCGACCGTTACTCAAATTATTCCTAATCATGTTCTGGGTCGATTCTGACCAATACTTCTCCTTAAATTGTTTTTTGAACTCAGTCATGTCCAGTATATCCGGGCGCACCGCTGTCCACCAATTATCATAAGTATCTTTAAATGTTTCATCAATCATGCTTCGTATAATACTCCAGCGACTCTCTCTATTTCTTATGATCACTTCTTCCAATCTCTTTAAAAATTCCATAGGATTGCGCTTATAATTACGAAAATTAATCGATTCTCTGTTCTCATGGTTATTTATATGACTATTTTGGTATGTCCTATCCCGCCATGTTGTAATTCACGCCTACTAATCTCTTCTATTTTATTTTTATTGGTATTGATTTGACCTTCCATATTATTTAAATTGCCATAGACCCTTTCGAGTCGTTCGCCCATGTCTGTCTGTATTTGCTTAATACCTTCCTTATTCTCTTCCCGTACCTGATGTACTTCGTTTTTAATTTGCTCACATTTTTCGACAGTTTCCTGTTGAATTTCTTCGACCAATGTTTTATTCTCAATTTTTGTGTCATTAATTTTATTCTGTAATTCTTCACGAACCTGTACTATTGTTTCGTTAGTTTTTTCTAACTCTTCATTTGTTTTGGCTATTTCTAATTTTCTTTCCTCATTATTTTGGTCCACCTTCTGGTTAATTGTCACATGAATATTTTCAATTTTTTCATTAATTTGCTTTAAATTTTCTTCATGTATTTGTAAGATGTCTTCCTTCATTTGTTTTAAACCCTCATCATTCCTATCTAACCTTTCGTGAATTTGTTTTGATGTTTCTTTAATTTCCTCATTTGTTTTATCGTATTTTTCCTCCAGTCTCTTTGAGTTTTCATCCTGTTTCCTAAATTGTTCCCTTGAGTCTTCCTTAATTTCCTCTTTCATTTTCCTAAATTGTTCTCTTGAGTCTTCCTTAATACTACTCATTAACTCCATTAATTTTTCCCAATTTAGTCCTTCTCTGGCTCCTGCTTTATCTATTTGGTCCCCTTGGACAACTTCTTCGATTACTTCCCTTTCCTTGTCTGCCATTATTTCAGTTTCCGTTATTTCGTCTGTCTGTTGTCCCATTTCACTGTCTGTTATTAGTTCTATTTCCTGCTCTTGTTTGTCTATTTCCTTCTCCGTTTCTCCTGCCCTAATCCTTGATCTACCTCTGGTATGCATGTTTACTCTCCCACAGTTGCCTGCTCTGGTTAAGTAATGTTATTATACTTATAGTTACTTAACTTAAGCCCTACACAAGTTGAGCGCCAATTTGTTACAAGACGAGTACGTGCGTCTCGTTCGAGCCCCGCGATGGGCGCCAATTTGTTACAATACGGGTTACCTCTCCTTAAAAACCCCTCTGTTGTTTTTGTCAATATGTGTTGTATTAGTATTTAATTGTATAAATTCTCGGAAATATTTGGAGGTGTGGAATATATGGATGTACTCAATTAATGTTAACTTAACTATTTAATAATTATCAGTGTTAGTGTGCCTAGAACTTAAATAACTTAAGATTTATTCTACAATTTCATCCAACCCTATTATGCCTTGAAGAGAGTTCTGTCTGATTTTATATTTTTACGCTCCCTCTTTGGTGTCAGATAATTCCGCTATAAGCGCTGTAGTATCGGCTCAACGAAACTTGTAGGTTATTCGATGTTTATATTAACTATTTATTCTCTACTTATTCAGTTACTTTTGTTCCAGTTCACTAAACCATACTCCAAATAACAAGGTGTGACAAATATATAAAGGTTCTTTATTTGTTTATCAATTCACATTAACTAAGATATATTCCAATTAATATATGTTGGGACTATAGATTCAGGTATCGATTGTTGATTATTTGATCCTTTGTTTATATTTGGTTATTTATTATATTTGATTCGTATTTTATTTATTTCAGGGTGTGAAGGTTCTTGTAACTGTGGGGAAGACTAAAAATACATAATAAGAATGCAAGATTTACAAAAATTATGTGTTGTGTATTTAGTATGATTAATATAATATAATTTTACCAGACTCTAACGACGCCAATCACGTAGGCGGTTGATCGCTAAATTTGTTGTTCTGGTCAATTATGAAGTACAGTTTTCTTTCTTCAGTTTAATAAAAGTAAATCTTGTCCTGTCCACTTCGGAATACAGCTTCTGAATTGTTTTACAGCACGATTGATGTTTCTTCTGCACCGTCAGGATCCAAATAGGTTCTTCCTTCGGTTGAAGCAGTTAGTGTTGTTCCGTGTATTTGCAAGGTTATAATTTCTGGTGTTGTGAATATTATAATTTGTGTTATTGTTAACTCTTTATATTTGATTAACTTTTCATCAATTCCCTTCGGACAGGGGACAGTCCAAGTTTCTTCTTGTAGAATTTGGTTATTTGTTCTCGATTATTACTTCATAATATATCGTTATTTTATTAATCTGTGTTAGTGATAGATGTAAGTATTATCATTAGAATTTTATCTTCTTTATAATCATATCTCTTGATTTCGAATATTACGATTCAATATATTCTTCTTGGGTTTTTTAAATCATCACGTTCAGTTTTTACAAAAGCAATTCTTGTTATTTTTTAAAATCAACAACATTCTTCTTAAATTTTTCCCTAGCAACCTATATTAATTTCCGCTTCCACATGTTTGACTATATAGTGTTTCTTTCATATATTTTTTTGTCTATTCTTTGTCAATTTGCTGTCCTATCGGAATGTAAATTTACCGATAGCTGGTTTATTATTTTATACACATCTTCTACTGGTTTTTTGATATAATTCCGTTTTTTTTCCTTTTTTATTATATTTAATCCACCTTCGATATTATTTTTTACCAATCGATATTATGGCATTATGGTATTATTATAATTTGTATAAATTTTATTAAATATTATTATTAACTTAATGTTTTTTTCTTCTTTCTAGCTCTTCATAGTGTATTTATTAATTATTATTAATTGATGTATCTAACCTTTAAGTTATAAGTGTTTATTTAGTATTTTTGGCTGTTAGGCCTTTTATTGTAAATTGATCTACCTGTGGTTATGTCTGTTAGGCATCTATAGTCCCTTTTATATAAATTCGTACATACAATCAAAACTTAATTATTAACATTTGTATAAACAATTATTTTTCTACATCTAATAACAAATTTATCTTGATCTCTCGATCACATATAACAAAATTCGAACTTATGAACATTGGTTAACTGCCTCACACTTCATTCTATGACAGTCATTGAATAACACTATTTGTTTCATTATTTTTCATGAACTCAACACATATTTGATATAACATCACATAAACTTTATCATAACATTTTTGTCATAATATAATACTTTTTTAACACAAAATTCTTATCTGTTATTACCATAAATTAAGTCATTGTTTCATTTTTCTGTTTTGTTTTTTATTAAACATATATCATTAGCTATTATTTATTTTACAGGTTCGTTTATTCTATTCAACACTACCTTGCATTCTTATTTATTTTGTCTATGACTATAATTGTCATAATTGGGTCTCTGTTCTATTATGGGATTAAGTATCAATTTATTTATCAATCTGTGAATCTTCTTTTATGTAACAGCAATGCGATCATTTTTGTTGCGCTACAATATATTATTTTATCAGTATATTTGTTATTGTGTAATATGTGTTCTTGTTCTATGGTGTGTACAAATATTTTGGCTAGTATACCTGATATAGGTGAGCCCATGGGTAGTCCATCTGTTTGTGTGTAAAACATGTTATTGTGTGTGAAATAATTTTGATCTGTTATAATTTTAGTTAGATTTATGATCTCATTTATGTGTGTTTCAGGTATGTTGTTTAATTTTAGTAATTGTTCTAATGTAATTAAAGTTTCTTTTGTGGGAACATTGGTGTATAGGTTTGTTATGTCAAATGAAGCTAGTGTGGAATTATGAGGTATACGGATATGTTGAGTTTTATTCACTAGATCTAAATTATTTATGACAGTGGTGTTGTTAGTTAAATTTATGCTATTTCTGATTAATTTATCTAAGTGTCTAGCTATTTTGTGTGCAGGTGCTTGTGTGTTGTTTATAAGTGGGCTGATTGGAATATTTGGTTTATGTAATTTTGGTAGTGCATTAAGTGTAGGGGCTTTTGGTTTAATTTGTTTAAAATATTTGATGTTGTCAGGTGATACTATGTGTTTTGTGTTATTTAAGGTTTTGTTTATTTGTTTGTGATAATTTGGGGTGGGATCTTTATTTAATTTAGTGATGTTATTTTCATTAAAAAATGTTTCGATTTTGTTGTTTAAAGTTTGTTTTTCTATTATGACATTAATATTGCCTTTGTCCGCTTTTAGTATGGTTAGGTTATGTTCTTGTAATTTACGTTTTATGTTTTTTAGTAATTGGAACTCATTACTGTGTTGTTTATGTTCATATTGTTGTTTGTGTTGTAATTTACGTTTGATATCGTGGCGTATGGTGTCTTGGTCTATGTTATGCGTGTGTTGTATGGCTGTTTCAGCATCAAGGACTATGTCACGTGTATGTTTTTTATTACTGTTGTTATTAGTTGGAATGATGTCTAAATTGTGTTTTAGACCTTTATCTAATAGGGTTATTTCAGCATTAGTGAAATGGGTCAATGTTGTGTTTACAGTACGTGCGTGAAACTTATGTGTCGGTGTAAGGATGGTTTCGTTTCTGCGTGTTAAAAGGTTATTGATTTTTCTGTTATGTCTTTCTTGTGTTCTTAATTGGATTTTCTCTATGATATTTCGTGTATATTGTATTATGTGTTCTAATTCAATGTGGTGTAATATTTGTGTGAGTTTAACGTGTAGGTTGTATGCCGTTTTGTTTAGTGTATCTTTTTTGTGGTATAAATCTTTGACGATATTATCTAGGTGTAATATTTCTGCTTTATGTTTGGTTTGTATTGCGGCGTGTGTGTTATTTTTTATTATGATTTGTGCATGTGTGGGTATAATATTGTGTTTGCGGCATGTTTTGTTGTATGCGATGTTTAAGGATGTTTTCGTTATCTGAATTCTGACGTTTCTATATTTGTGGATGTAATACGCTGTGCTGGCGGTATTATAAATATCTTGTTGATTCATCCTCTTTGTTCACTTTTTTAATATTATTATATATAAAAACTTTCACAAATGAACTTACTTTTGTTCTCACTATCACAAACGTTTCAAGGTGTTGTGCCTCTTCCTCAGTGTGATTAAATACTGAAAGTCATTGTTGCAGAATAACGGTTATGGACTATAGGTGTGTGTGGTGGGAATTGATGATGGGAGGGAATTGGCGCTGAGGTTCAAATTTTGTGTTTGGATCAATGTATCAAATAGTGTATGTGATCTGTAATGTACTTGTTCATTTAATATGTTGTTTGGTTGTAATGTGTGATATCTGTATATTTCAAATTGTTCAGCTGTGTTTAATTTTCTACTTTTTGATAAGTAGTGTAATATTTCCATGTTGTGTTCTATGTTTGTGTAACTATGGTTTTCATTTTGTAAATGTGTGGCAAATGTGGAATGTATGTAATTTGTGGTGAGAGCTTTTATATGTTCTGAAAATCTGGAATAAAAAGATCTTCCCGTCTGGCCGATGTAGAATTGGTTACAATCATTACAATTTAATTTATAAACTCCTGTTTTACTGTATGTGTCTGTGTCTTTGTTAAAATTTATATGTTTCTTAATGGTGTTGTTGGTTCTGTAGGCTATTTTATAATTGTGTTTTCTAAATGTGTTAGCAATTTTGTGTGTATTGGAGTTGTAGTATGTAAGTGTTATGTACTTACTGGGTTGTGTGTTGTTGGTCTGATGTGTTTTATTTTTATTTTTTGTGTTTAGGATGCGTTTGTGTATTTTATTTACCAAATCGGGGTTGTATCCATTTTTAACTGCTATATATATTTGATTGTGTTAAGTTCTTCTTGGTAATCATGTGTGTTTAGGGGTATTGAAGTGAGTCTATGGAGCATGTAGTTGAATGCTGCATATTTGTGTGGTTGGATGAGTTATGTATGACCATGTCTGATGTGGTGGGTTTCCTGTATATTTTGTATGTGTGTGTGTTGTTTGTTTTGGTGATTGTGAGGTCTAAGAAGTTTAAACTATTATTTAGTTCTATTTCAAGTGTGAATTTTAATTTATGGTGTATAGTGTTAATATATTTGTGGAAATTTTCTATTTGTCTTTTGTTGCCTTTGTATAGGATTATAATGTCATCAACATACCTGTGCCAATATATTATTTTATCAGTATATTTGTTATTGTGTAATATGTGTTCTTGTTCTATGGTGTGTACAAATATTTTGGCTAGTATACCTGATATAGGTGAGCCCATGGGTAGTCCATCTGTTTGTGTGTAAAACATGTTATTGTGTGTGAAATAATTTTGATCTGTTATAATTTTAGTTAGATTTATGATCTCATTTATGTGTGTTTCAGGTATGTTGTTTAATTTTAGTAATTGTTCTAATGTAATTAAAGTTTCTTTTATGGGAACATTGGTGTATAGGTTTGTTATGTCAAATGAAGCTAGTGTGGAATTATGAGGTATATGGATATGTTGAGTTTTATTCACTAGATCTAAATTATTTATGACAGTGGTGTTGTTAGTTAAATTTATGCTATTTCTGATTAATTTATCTAAGTGTCTAGCTATTTTGTGTGCAGGTGCTTGTGTGTTGTTTATAAGTGGGCTGATTGGAATATTTGGTTTATGTAATTTTGGTAGTGCATTAAGTGTAGGGGCTTTTGGTTTAATTTGTTTAAAATATTTGATGTTGTCAGGTGATACTATGTGTTTTGTGTTATTTAAGGTTTTGTTTATTTGTTTGTGATAATTTGGGGTGGGATCTTTATTTAATTTAGTGATGTTATTTTCATTAAAAAATGTTTCGATTTTGTTGTTTAAAGTTTGTTTTTCTATTATGACATTAATATTGCCTTTGTCCGCTTTTAGTATTGTTAGGTTATGTTCTTGTAATTTACGTTTTATGTTTTTTAGTAATTGGAACTCATTACTGTGTTGTTTATGTTCATATTGTTGTTTGTGTTGTAATTTACGTTTGATATCGTGGCGTATGGTGTCTTGGTCTATGTTATGCGTGTGTTGTATGGCTGTTTCAGCATCAAGGACTATGTCACGTGTATGTTTTTTATTACTGTTGTTATTAGTTGGAATGATGTCTAAATTGTGTTTTAGACCTTTATCTAATAGGGTTATTTCAGCATTAGTGAAATGGGTCAATGTTGTGTTTACAGTACGTGCGTGAAACTTATGTGTCGGTGTAAGGATGTTTTCGTTTCTGCGTGTTAAAAGGTTATTGATTTTTCTGTTATGTCTTTCTTGTGTTCTTAATTGGATTTTCTCTATGATATTTCGTGTATATTGTATTATGTGTTCTAATTCAATGTGGTGTAATATTTGTGTGAGTTTAACGTGTAGGTTGTATGCCGTTTTGTTTAGTGTATCTTTTATGTGGTATAAATCTTTGACGATATTATCTAGGTGTAATATTTCTGCTTTATGTTTGGTTTGTATTGCGGCGTGTGTGTTATTTTTTATTATGATTTGTGCATGTGTGGGTATAATATTGTGTTTGCGGCATGTTTTGTTGTATGCGATGTTTAAGGATGTTTTCGTTATCTGAATTCTGACGTTTCTATATTTGTGGATGTAATACGCTGTGCTGGCGGTATTATAAATATCTTGTTGATTCATCCTCTTTGTTCACTTTTTTAATATTATTATATATAAAAAACTTTCACAAATGAACTTACTTTTGTTCTCACTATCACAAACGTTTCAAGGTGTTGTGCCTCTTCCTCAGTCTGATTAAATACTGAAAGTCATTGTTGCAGAATAACGGTTATGGACTATAGGTGTGTGTGGTGGGAATTGATGATGGGAGGGAATTGGCGCTGAGGTTCAAATTTTGTGTTTGGATCAATGTATCAAATAGTGTATGTGATCTGTAATGTACTTGTTCATTTAATATGTTGTTTGGTTGTAATGTGTGATATCTGTATATTTCAAATTGTTCAGCTGTGTTTAATTTTCTACTTTTTGATAAGTAGTGTAATATTTCCATGTTGTGTTCTATGTTTGTGTAACTATGGTTTTCATTTTGTAAATGTGTGGCAAATGTGGAATGTATGTAATTTGTGGTGAGGGCTTTTATATGTTCTGAAAATCTGGAATAAAAAGATCTTCCCGTCTGGCCAATGTAGAATTGGTTACAATCATTACAATTTAATTTATAAACTCCTGTTTTACTGTATGTGTCTGTGTCTTTGTTAAAATTTATATGTTTCTTAATGGTGTTGTTGGTTCTGTAGGCTATTTTATAATTGTGTTTTCTAAATGTGCTAGCAATTTTGTGTGTATTGGAGTTGTAGTATGTAAGTGTTATGTACTTACTGGGTTGTGTGTTGTTGGTCTGATGTGTTTTATTTTTATTTTTTGTGTTTAGGATGCGTTTGTGTATTTTATTTACCAAATCGGGGTTGTATCCATTTTTAACTGCTATATATATTTGACTGTGTTAAGTTCTTCTTGGTAATCATGTGTGTTTAGGGGTATTGAAGTGAGTCTATGAAGCATGTATATATATATATATATATATATATATATATATTTATATTATTTGTTTTTGTATATTTGTTATTATTTTATAATGAGCATGATACATCGCTTGTTGTCTATACCCCTTAGCATCGAGGATTATATCGAAGAGTTAAATACCACTAAAGTCGTTGCGTTTAACAACGGGTACAACGAAAGAATAATAGTTAATATTTTAAAAAACAAAAGAAAAAGATGAGTAACACTATTAAAAATGAAACTAAAGATATAAATAATAGAAATGAGAACCTCGAAACAAAGGCACGCAAGTACGTTGCGGCACCTTATACGCATTTCATGCCGGGGATTTTTAAGTCAACCATTAATAAAGTCAACAACATAGTCGTTTCCTATAAGACTAGTAATAACATCTTGAATAATCTCCGCACCCGTGAACATACCAGTCTTGAAAATAAAACGGGTGTTTATAAGCTAGTCTGCAACGACTGTGAGGCTTTTTATGTGGGCCAGACGGGTCGAGGTTTTTTGAAAAGATTTTCTGAACATAGACCCCCTACACGAGTTTACAACTTCGACAATATCAAGTCAAATTTCACCAAGCACCTCATAGACAACAGTCACAGTTACACGGATTTTAGCTCAAATTTAATACCCCTTCATTTCTGCAGTAAAGGGGGTTATTTGAACGCCCTTGAAGAATATGAAATTTACAAAGCATACAACGACGCCAGTACCAAGCCACATGTGTTGAACGACCAATTACAGTATAAATCAAATATACTGTACGATACCGCTATGAGATATGGTCGAGATAAGGCTTAGATTACGTCAGTACGGCGCGTGTTGTCTTGCAAGGCACACCGAACATTTTTAAAGCAAATTTATGTACATAGTTTAATTGCCGTATTGTGTTTTTAATATTTTGACAAATGTCATTATTTATGACATAGATTGATTTTATAAGTTCTGATGATGAGGCAAGTGCCTTGAAACATGTAAACACGGAAAAAACATTACGGAAAAAGGCCATAGACGGTGAGTACAGTGTATTTGGTTGTTCATTAATGGTTTGATACTGTAGGTTACTTTTTACATAAATAATCACTCCATCTGCTTTATTTATTCTGCTGTTATTTTTAAAATGTGTATAACCTGTTATATTTATAAGCTTGATATTATCCATGAGCCAAGCTTCAGTGCATATTATCACATCTGGTTTATGTTTAAAAGAACTTAACATACTGTAGTTTCAAGTTTTAATACATTTTTCTGTATACTTCTGATGTTGACATGTAGGGTCAGAAGCTCAGAGTCACAAAAAATGGGGTTGAGATTTATCTCTTCTGTACTATTAAAAATTAATTCATCATTAAGGTTATATTCTTGTATTTCCATAAAAAATTTATTTATAGGTTAGTTTTCATTTTTTCTTTTTCTTTTTTCCTTCTAAATACAAAATTTTATCTAATCAACTAGTTGTAACGTAATTAAATGGAGGTTCTGGTTTCCAGGGGTAGTTTGTATCACTCCGAAATAACACACTTTGAATATTTCTCACTATATTTTGAAATACCACTGAATCAATTTTATTCTCTTTCAAAGATTAAATAAATATATTAAGACACTGTATATTGGTCAAATTATAAAGATAACCTATCATTAATGTACGAACCTTTAAAACACTTCTACTACACTTCCACAAACCATTTATAGTTACGCTGTCACTGGACAAAAGGCTTGCCGCATGACAAATGGCGCCAATCGTACACTCTAGTGTTTTTGGTGGCCCTAAAAAGGACCTTGTGGCGAGAAGGCTGATGTTGGTCGTGCCGCGCTAAGATGTTCGGCGGCTGCGCCCGCTGTTCGTGGCGTACTGCAGTCCTCCTCTTCTTCCGGCACCGGTTGTAGAGTCGGCTGCCGGCCCAGCGAATTCCATCGCTGGCGCAGAACTGGAGGGCGAAGACGCAAGAACGCCGGTTCTATTCTTCGGCCGTTCCTTCCGGCTGACTCCGCACCGATGTCGTCCGAGAGAGGAGAGGAGCTGAAGTGCGTCCGTTGGCGTGGCGATGAAGAGTGCTCAAAAATTTTTTTTTTTTTTTTTTTTTTTTTTGCTGTTTGAGACCGACCAGTATGGTCGGACTCGGGCTGTTTTGGAGACGAGCTCCCTTCAGCCGTGTGGGTAAGGGGTTTTTGGGGGACGTACGCCAGACGACCGGAGCGCAGAGAAGGTGGAGGCACTTAGTTGGGAGAGTGCTGTTTGTAGGTTATATTGTGTGAGGTGTAGTGTGTAGCCATACACGAGAGGGAGAGGTAGATGGATGTGGCCGTTATAATTGTTCTGGGGCATCTTTATTTATTCATGTTGTTTATTGAGTTTATTGCTTCGTATTTTTCTGCGACGTTCTTGCAGGGGGGGGCGGCCTCGCCAAAGCTGTTAGGTGGCGACAGGGAGCCGTCAAGGGAGGCGGAAGGAACAGATTCGGATTATATGCGGGTACGTAAGTGTGGGGAACTAGAGTGTGTGTTTACTGTGGTGAAGAGAAGAGAGTGTGGGGGAGTTTTATCGCGTGTTGGGTATTGAGGCTGCTTTAGGAAGACAGGTCGCTACTGCCGGGGAGAGATAAGTCCTTGGCGGGGAAATGGTATGTGTTACTGCTTAAGCAGGTCTGTGTCGTTGACGCCGGCGAGGGGGAGGACCATTGGCTATTGCGAGGAGGCGATTTAGTAAGTAGGAAGGTCGGCTTGTATTGCGGGTGTTTCTATTAATTGACGGGACTATCGTTTGTATGGAATTGCGGCGGGAGGCTGTGCGGGAATACTTCCAGTTGAGTTTAACAAGGAAGGAATCAAGGTCAGGGAAGCGGGTGTTAAGCGCATACAGGGCGGCATTGGAAGTCTTCGTCAGGCGTGGTCGGCGGTATATGAGTCGTAGGGCCCGTCGTTCTGTGATACGGTGGAGATCGAGGTAGGCTGGAGAGGCAGTAAGGAGAACTGGGTGTGCATATGTGAGGATGGGTCGGATACATGTAGTATAGATGCGGCCTAGTAAGTCGCTGGAGCAGTGGTTTAGTCGGCTGAGGGTTCTGAGAGAACGGAGGCGGGTACGGGCGATGGTAGTTGTTCGTTTGATGTGTGGTCGCCAGGTAAGTTTGGAGTCAAGCGTGACGCCCAGATATTGGCAATCACGCTTCGGGCGTACTGATGATGGGCCAACGCGGACGGGCGTTGTATAGAAATGCGACATGTTGCGTCCAGTGGAGTTGAAAACACAGAGTTGGGTTTTGTCCGCGTTCACAGTTATTCGCCAAGTATTGCAGTAGGCGAAGAAAGGTTCTAGGATTTGTTGTAATTCGATTGGGATCTGCCGGTGTGCGCCTGCTGAGACCCAGTAGGCAGTATCGTCGGCGTACTGGGCTAGGCCTGCAGATGGGTAGGGTAGAGGAGGCGGAGGGGGAGGGGTGTCTTTCGTAAAGATGATATACAGTAGCGGGCTAATGGCGGAGCCTTGGGGGACACCGGCATGAAGGCGGAAGGGTGCCGAGAGATGCTGACGGACTCGGACTTGTGCCGTGCGGCCATCCAGGAACTGGGAGAGCCATTTGACGATGGTTGGGGGAAAGTGACATCCGAGGATTTTAAAACGGAGGCCATTGTGCCAGACAGAGTCGAAGGCTTTGCGGATGTCGAGTAGGGCTAAGATGGTCGGGCGTTTGCGGGCCGAGTTGTCCTGGATGGCGCTGATAACCCGAACAAGTTGATCGTATATGTTGTAACCAGGGCGGAATCCGCCCTGGGTACTGGGGAGGACGCTATGAGTTTGTAGGTGGGGATGTATCCTGGCGACGAGGATTTTCTCGAAAAGCCTGGAGATTGCAGGGGTGAGAGAAATCGGGCGATAGTTCGACGGGAGGCTGGCGCTTTTGTTAGGTTTGGGGAACATGAGGACATGGGCGTGTTTCCAGGCCCGCGGGACGTAGCCGAGGAGGAGACTAGCTGTGTACAGATGGGCTAGGGCTTCGATAGCAGTGGCGGGGAGCGCTTTTAAAATCCGGTTGGGGATTCCGTCAAGGCCGGGGGCTGTATTTCTGCATTTTCTAAGTCGGTCTTTGATGTCGTCTGGTTCGATGGGCCGCTCCAGCGGATGGTCGTGGTCTGCGGTTAGGACGTCGTGTGGGGTGAAGAGGTCTGAGTGGGTGGTTAAAAAAGTGTCTATAGTATTTTCGGCGATGGCGTCAAAGTCCGGGCTAACGGGGTGGCTATGGATGGTCTGGAGAGAGTCCCGAAAGGCAGCGGCCTTCTCCTCATCCTCAAAATTTTCTGCCGGGCCGGGTTTTTATTAACTAACCGGGATCGCTGATTGGCTAGCTCCGAACACGTAGTTGGTCACGTCTCGGCGGCTGCTGATGCCGGATTGGCTCGCTGTGTCCACCACTGGTCCCGGAGAGCAGATGTTCGCATACCGCTGCCGTCACAACACGTTACAATAGAGACTTCAGCTGCTCGATCTGGGAGAAGTCTACCTAGAGCTGTTGCCAGGGTAGGCTGCGTCACTTTGTACGGCAATTTTGCCAGTGAATTTTACCGTTGTTTGTAATTCTATCAAAGTGATTTCTTCACCATATCTTCTTCTGTGTTCATCATCACCATTGTGCATCATTTTATCAGTGTATTGTGTCGTGCGCGTGTGTTTTTGTGATTCGTGTGCAGTGCGCGTCTGGTGTTCGTGTTCTTTGTCTGTCAGTGTAGTGATTCAGTGCTGGTGAAAGTTACTCATTCCTAGCCCTTTTTGCGTCTTCGACGTTCATTTCGGTTAATCCGTCGAACGCCGCCGGCGTCGAACGCAACTCCCGTTCCTTTGCCGACACCGCTGGTAACCTTAATGGAAACCTGCGGTACTGGTCCTCGTTCTACCCCGTTACCTTCCCATACAGTTAGTGCAAGTGAAAGTGAAAGTGATGATTGTGCGTCGATGTGTAGTGTGGGGACGGGGGAAGGTGAATTTTCGCTTGTGGAGGGCAAGTCTGCCAAACGCAAGCGAAAATTGGTCGCCAGCCCGCCACCGGCCGCTGCTACGCATCGGGTATCTAGTCCCGGTAACAGCGCCAGCCATCCGACTCAGTCTCCCTCTCAATCTGTCCCCAAACCTAAAATTCCGCCGATTGTTATTCCCGACAATCGTAACTACAGGGAAATTATCCGTTCCCTGCAGAATCTGCTTCCTTCGGCCAAACTCGAGGCCAGGTGCCAAGGCTCCTCGCTTCGAATTGCGGCTACAACAGTCCCGGACTTCCGATCGGTCCAACAGTTTCTTACTGATCGGAAGATCTCCTTCCATACTTTCGCGCTTCCTTCAGAGCGCGAAATTAAAGTTGTTATCTCCGGACTTCCTTCCTGGACCGCCCCCGATACCATCAGGCAGGAGCTTGTCGCTTTAGGCTATTCGCCGACGGCGGTAAGTGTACTGCATGCTGGCAAGGGGAAAGATCGCCGTCCTGTGAATAGTTTCCTCGTGAAACTACTCAAAGTAGGCCAGTTCGAGGAGGTTTATGGCCTCCAAAACTTCCTGCACCTTCGGGTGTAAGTCCGTACTTTTGACCCGCGGCCAGGCCCCTCGCAGTGTTTTAACTGTCAGAGGTTTGGCCACTCCAGCTTGTTCTGTAATCACCCTCCGCGTTGCGTGCGGTGTACTGAGCCTCATCGTGGGTGTGATAAGCCCAAGACGGGGTTCACGGCCATTTGCTGCAACTGCGGCGGGGACCATCCGGCTAGCTATAGAGGATGTCGAGACTTTATATCTGCCATGAAGCTGCAGCGGACTCCTGCTCGCCCTGGCGCGCAGGCAGGCCGTGTTGCAGGTCCCCTCCCTAACCGCACAGAGGCCTTCCCACCTCTCTCCGGAGCATCATCTCAGGCCCCGGCAGCAGTTCCGGCTGCTCCCAGGGCCCCAGTTCCGCCTGCAGTCGACGTTTCGGCGCCGCCTGCAGTCCCCTCTCTCCCGGCGCCTACCGGAGCGCCCGGCCCTTCATACGCGGCTGTCGCCGCTACATCAGTCCCGCCTTCCGCTCCTCGGAGCTCCAAGCCGAAGCGCACTCGTCGCCGTCAGCGACAAGTTCCACAAGCCTTGCCTGTAAAACCTCAGCGGGCCCCGCCCGCCCCCAGCCATCAACCTAAGCTCCCAACTGAGCAGACCTCACGTCCGTCCCCGAGCCCTGCGCCATCTGCAACACCGGCCGAGGCCAGCCAGGTCCGTCTTCCGGAATCTCGGGAATCTTCCCGGGCCCCGGTGGACCCCCTGACTGCCTGGGCTGAAACTTTGGTAAACAACATCAGGTCTGCTCCAGATACAACCACGGTTCTCGCCCTGGTGTTTCAATCACTGTCTACCCTCTTTCCTCTTCTTCCTTTGAATGGCTAGGAGTCTTAGGATCGTTGCGTGGAATGCCCATGGGGTAGTCCCTCGGCGATCTGAATTGATGACTTTCGTAACGGAGTACGACGCTGATGTCGTCCTCCTTTGCGAGACTCGTCTGGCTCGCTACCATATCTTCAACCTGCCATCTTACATCTGTTTTCGACAGGATCGTCCCCAACGGCCTGGCTGTCGCCCCTCGGGGGGGGACAGCCGTCTTAGTCCACAGGCGGATATCCCACAGGCCACTACCCCCTTTAGATACATCTCTTGTTGAAGGTTGTGCGGTGGCGATAGACGCTGGCGGACCGGAGTTGCGCGTTGTTGCGGCGTATCTCCGGCCCGGCCTGCGAAGCCAACATCGTCATGATTCCGAAGCCTCGCAAGCCGCGCATGCTTCCTGAAAGCTATCGTCCAATCTCTCTCTTGCCAGTCATCTCGAAGGTGTTCGAGCGTCTCCAGCTACCTCCTCCGCCCGAGGAGTGGGACGCTCTCCTCGATCATCCCCTACCAACCATCGTAGCCGGCGACTTAAATGCCAAGCATCCTTCCTGGAACAGCAGAGTAGCCAACGCCTACGGAAAATCTCTGTATCGGTTCGTCTCCGACGACCCGGTACTTCAAGTCATCGGCCCTGAAGACCCTACTCACTTCCCCTTTTCCGGTCATCGACCGGACGTCCTTGACATTGTCATAGCCAAGGACGTGACCCATCACATCCAGGTCTCGTCAGTGTCGGATCTCTCATCCGATCACAATCCCCTTTTTATAACTGCCCGTGAGCTGTCGGCCTCACCCCGACCTCCCGCTCAGACTGTTAGGAGAGTCAACTGGCACTCCTACCACGATGAGCTCTCACGGCGGTTACCATCACTCCCCGCGGACCCGATCGTCACTTGTGACGATTTGGATCTCCGAGCCACTCATCTTCAGGAGTTGGTCCAAGGTGTCATGGATCGACACACATATACTCTCGAGGTGAATCATCGTAAATCGGCCTTACCTGCGGAAGTACTCCACGCCATCTGGCTCCGGCGCAATCTCCGCCGCAGATGGCAAAGAACCCGTGATCCCGGCGTCAAAAGGCGCTTTCAGGCCCAGTCTCTTTACGTCCAGCAGCTACTGCGGGACGTAAACTCTGATCGATGGGACTCATACCTTGAGTCTCTTGAAGTCGACCACGCCTCCGTCTGGAGAGCGGCGAGTAGACTGACCCGCGAGAAGAGAACTCGCAACCCACTTGAAACTCCGAACGGGGTTGTATCTTCATCAGAAGGCAAGGCCGAGGTCTTCGCCGACTGCATGGAGGTGCAATTTACTGTTCACCAAGGCGTCTCGGACCCTGCCCACTCGGCAGAAGTCCGTGACTTCCTATCTGGACATTTTTCACGCCCTCCCGAAATCCCAGCCCTCCCGTTCGACAGGGATGAACTAGTTTCATCTATCTGCCGACTAAATCGCCGTCGCGCCCCCGGTCCTGACCGGATCGGGGCCGCTGCTCTACAAAATCTCCCGGCCTCAGGCGTTGACCTCGTTCTTGAGCTGTTTAACTCCTGTCTCCGGCTACAGTACTTTCCCCGCCTGTGGAAATCAGCCAACATCGTCATGATTCCGAAGCCTCGCAAGCCGCGCATGCTTCCTGAAAGCTATCGTCCAATCTCTCTCTTGCCAGTCATCTCGAAGGTGTTCGAGCGTCTCCTGCTGGCTCGCATCTCGCCGCTGCTAGATGGTTTCATCCGCAGCGAACAGTTCGGGTTTCGCAGAGAGCACTCGACCACGCTTCAATTGGTCCGCGTTGTTACGCACTTGTCAGACGCCACCAACAGGCGAGCGGCTACGGCCGCCGTACTGTTGGACGTGAGCAAGGCCTTCGATAAAGTCTGGCACGAAGGTCTTCTCTTCAAACTTGCCAATTCCCCTCTACCATCAACCATAGTGTTTTTCCTCCGGTCGTATCTCAGCGACCGAACCTTCAGGGTGAGCGTCGACGGGTCCTGTTCTACAGTTCGACCCGTCGCCGCCGGCGTACCTCAGGGATCTGTCCTCGGCCCCGTTCTGTACCTTGCGTACACGAACGACCTGCCTGTCTTGCCCGGAGTCACGTTGTCTTTGTTCGCTGACGATGCTATGTATCACTGCAGCTCCCTGTCCCCGCGATTTGCGAGTACAAAGCTGCAGCGTCAGTTGAACCAGCTTCCGGACTGGCTACGGAAATGGCGGGTGACGATCAACACGGAGAAATCCGAGGCGATCTGCTTCACCCGTAAGTCCATCTCCCGATGCCAGCCCCTCTCCCTAGCAGAGAGACCCATCGCCTACAAAGAATCGGTGAAGTATTTAGGCGTTCGGCTAGATCGTCGCCTTTGCTTCAACGCCCACGTGACGGAAACCCTTGCCAAGGCTCGCGGCGTCCGAGCCAAATTATCTCCTTTCCTCTCGTGTCGCAGCCGCCTGGCCATGCGCACGAAACTTACCATCTATCTACTATTTCTCCGGTCTGTATTGACCTATGCGGCACCCGCCTGGTGGTCTCTTTTATCCACCACCAACAGATGTAGGCTGGAAGCTTTCCAGTCCCGAACACTCCGATCCTTGACGGGGTCCCCTTGGTTTGTAAGGAACGACGTGATTCGAAGGGGTCTCCGTGTTCCTACCTTGACTTCCTTTGTCCGGTCGCTGGCTCTAACTCTCTTTGCTAAAGCCTCGACCTCCACCTTCCCGTACCTACGAACCATCAGTGCATCAGAACCACCACCGCCCATTCGGGTCAAGCGCCCTCGGGCGCTTCTTGATGACCCGCCATAACGCCATCCTCTTTAAATTAAACAAAAACAAGTAATCATCAGTCCTAGACCAGAGTAGTTCACCAAACTGTCCTTCTCTCCTTCCTGTCCACCTCCTAGCACGCTGAGCCGGCTGCTTGTCGCTGTCATCATTCACTGGCACGGAGGCTCTCCGCCTCGCGGGGAGCGACCGACGCCCTCAGTGCGTCTGCTGACTGGACTTGAAACGGGCAACATCTGTTGCTCGAATCGGTACCAGCGGCAGTGCATTCAACAAATAAAAGTTATACTCCCCCGCCTTCTCAGTTAACTGGTTGGCGGTTTCCTTTTCCAGTTTTAGGTAACCAGTCGACATGTACCAGCACTATGTTTACTTCTGGCAGCCATTGGACACGATCCAGATGCTGCAATAAAGCCACGGGTGCACAGACACCCCGCATCCATAATGCAATGCAATGCTCGATCTGGAAGGACCTGCTCCCTTGGACCAGCTCTCTCTGGACGACTTCGGAAGCTTTGTCGCTGTTTACAGCTGCTGCCCTGCTGCCTTCGAATTGCCGAGGACAGACATTCTACATCTGCTGCCCTGCTTGCCGAACATCAACAGGCCTTAGAAGACAGAAGACTACAACTCAGCTGGCTGGTGAACTGAGTAGCCAGCACAACAGCTGAGTTCGTCGGACCTTCTTAGGGCCACCAGCCAAGTGACCCTTTTCAGGACCACCAGCTGCCGTTGAAAAGGAAGCATTTCCAGCCTGCCAGAGCTTAAGGTTGCGCAGCGCATCTAGCCCGCTGACGCTCAGGCTCTTAGGTAGCGCTGCCTAGGACGATCCATGCGAGCCCCACCAGTGGTAAGCGAGCTTGGATATCGCCTAGGTAAAGAGGCCGGTGGACACCTCTCTTGGTAAGGAGAGGTATCTAACAAAGCCGGTCATTAGCCCAGCTCATAGAAAGCCTGAGCGTTCCAGTAGTCCCGCTTGCGATCCGGCTCGGGCCGGACCCTAGGTCCCTGGTTACCGCCGGAAGCAGCCTGGCTGCCTCTGGTCGGCGAACCTCCCGCTCGTTGGCGGAAATGCCCGTTTCGGGCGCGTCAACGAGCACGCAGTCGCTCGCCTCCTCCATACCCCACACGAGCGAATCGCCGTGTTCTCCGGCTATGGAAGCGGACCAAGTTGTCGATCCCCGGACGGTTCCGCTGCCCGGTGACGAGACCGACGCTTTCGTGGCGGTTGGGCCACGGGGGCGGCCGGTTAAGAAACCGAGGCGGAATCGGTCCTCCTCAACCTCTTCCTCGGCGTCCGCCATGGAAGTTGTCCCCGCCGATGGCGAATCCGGCTCGGGGATGACTGTGCCCGGCGCTGCCCAAGCACCGTCGGCCACTCGTCGCATCCCGCCCGTGTTCGTTCACGGCGTGAACAACGTCACCGGTTTTTACCGGCGACTGATAGTGGCTCCCGGACTTTCCCCGGCCAGCGTTGACTTGAAGCTCCTTGGGGGCGACACCGTCAAGATCGCTGTCCGAGGAATGGACGAGTACCGCAGCGTCATGGCGTTCGTCGAATCCGCCAACCTACAGTACCATACCTTCACCCCGAAACACGTGAAGCCTTTGTCCTTCGTGCTCAGAGGCTTAGACGTGGACTCTCCTCTCGAGGAAATCCTCGATGAGCTGCGCGAGCTGGGTTATCCGGTTCGCGCGGTACATCGGGTGTTTGCTCCCGCCGGACCAAGGCGTCCAATTCCCCTGGTCCGCATCATGGCCGAGAACAGCGAGGCAGGCGCAAGCCTACTCTCTCTTACGCGGCTTTTTGGTTTCCGCGTAAAAGTGGAAAGAAGCCGCGCTCCCGGGGCTCTGCCTCAGTGCTACAAGTGCCAACGCTTCGGGCACCACTCAGAGACTTGTTCTAACGCTCCGGCGTGCGTGAGGTGCTCTCTACCTCACGCTAGTAAACACTGTGATGCCCCTGCATTCAAAAGGTGCATCAACTGCGGCGGAAGTCACCCCGCCAACTACCGGGCATGTCCGGTGTTTCAGCGGGAGCTCGAGCGGCGAAAGCCCAAAAGGGCGCCTGCCACCACCGAGGCATCCGGAAGCTGGTTCAAGACCTGCAACCGAGCAGCCAGGCCCTGCGCCTCCTGCTACGGCTGCCGTGTCTTTCGCCGCAGTTGCTAACAAGCAACGTAAACACAGCAAAGGCCCGAAGCAAGCACCTGCAGCTCAGGTAACTCCAACTCAGGCTCCTTCCCAGGCCCCTGTCCCGCCTATGGCGAAAAAGCGCCGAAACCTCGTGGCATCTAAAAGTGAGACCACCCAGCCTACAGACAACATCTCGGTTGTGGAGCCTGAGAATTCTCAACCCTCCCCAGCACCGGAGAATCCTGCCCCTGCTTTAGAAGCAGCCTCGCCAGACCTCCCGCCCCCGCGGTACCCTAATGCAGGCAAAAAGAAGCGGCATCGTAAGCCCCGTGGCGCTCGCTCCCGGGCTCCTGCCAACCCAGCCGCACAGTCCAGACAGCCTGCGCAGCGCGTGAAGACCGACGTTATCGCATCTGTCCCTCTTCCTAGCACCTCCGCTAGAGGCGCTACACCTGGCCCTAAGAAACCCCTGGCTTCCACCAATCCCCCGATTGATAAGCCTCGGCGCTCTTATGCGCACACAGTCTCCGGGCAATCTGCCTCGAAAACCGATCCAGACGACTATCAGGTCGTCAAAGACTTCCTTGCGGAATTTGACCTCCGCAAAGTTGCCCAGACCTTCAGGTCCATCCGCTCCCGCTTGGAGACTGCCGATACAACCGAGAGATTCATGCTCTTGGTGGAAGCCGCCGCTTGTGTAGGTTTTCTATGAGTCGGGTCCTCAAACGTGATCTCTCAATTCTTTCCTGGAACGCCAACAGGTTGTCCAACAAGATCCAGGAACTCCAAGAATTACTGGCCCGACTCAAACCCGATGTAGTCCTTCTCAATGAGACCCACTTGACTCCTGCGAGTCGGTTACGACTGGCCAACTATGTGTGCTATCGAAACGACAGACCGGGCACTGCTGGTGGCGGTACTGCCGTCGCGGTGAGGCTCACTCTCGAGCATCACCGAGTCGTCTTGCCTGCAATGACTCACCTCGAAGGCACCGCTGTGGAGTTGTCGAACACTCTAGGGGGCGTACAGATGGTCGCGGCGTATAAACCGCCGCAAAAAGAGCTCTTTCACCCCGATCTAGCTGTCGCGTTCGATGCACACAGGAGGGTCATCATGGCCGGCGACCTGAACTGTAAACATCGCGATTGGAACAGTCGCTTGACTGCCCCAAACGGGAAACGTTTACGCAGGTTTGCCGATTCTCGCAGGATAACAGTGATTGGGCCTACCCAACCTACGTTCTACCCCTCACAACACAACGCGGCTCCCGATGTCTTGGACATAGCGGTGATCCAAGGAATTGACTACCGGATACCTTCGGCGTTGGTAGGGAAGAGGCGCCGGCCTCGTATCCCGGCCATTGCTGGACCCTTCGGTCAAATCCTGGCTCGCCCGGAGGCGAAGGCCGAGTACTTGGGCGCGTGTTTCGAGCGACAGTTCGCTCCTAACCCGCCCATGGACTGGGACTTCGATGAAGAAGTCGAGATGAAGAAGTCGAGAACGAAGTGGAAGACTTTCTGTCTCTTCCGATCACTGCGGAGCCCGAACCCATTACTAGGGAAGAGGTCACAGATCGGCTCGTTGAACTCGTGCCGAGAAAAGCTCCTGGCCCGGACGGCGTCTCGAACGCCGCTCTTACTCGACTCCCGGAGCGAGGAGTACTTTTCTTGGTCGCGCTGTTCAACGCGTGTCTTAGACTGGCCTATTTTCCCCAGAAATGGCGTAAGGCGACGGTCATAGTGATCCCGAAGCAGGGAAAGGACGCTTCCCTCCCGGCAACCTCCGGCCCATTAGTCTACTGTCAGCCACGTCAAAGGTCCTCGAACGTCTCGTACAACGGAGAGTACTAGATCATCTAAGAAATTTCGATGTACTGGTCCCCGAACAGTTCGGCTTCCGTGTGGGGCATTCCACCACTCATCAGCTGATGAGACTGGTGGAATACATCACGGACGCCGGGTGTCGGAAAGAGCAGACTGTCGCCTGTTTCGTAGATGTGGAAAAGGCCTTTGATAGTGTCTGGCATGACGGGCTCGTGTTCAAGCTCCGGGAAATCCAGCTCCCAGATTGCTACCTTCGCTTGATTGCTAGCTTTCTGAGGGAGAGGACTTTCTGCGTGCGAATAGACGACCATGTCTCTTCCGAGAGACGCATTACAGCCGGGGTACCTCAAGGTAGCGTGCTAGGGCCTCTCCTGTTCTCCGTGTATGTCAACGACGCACCCAGAGATCCTGGAGTCCAGATGGCTCTGTTTGCCGACGACACGGCGGTCTATACCGCCGATCGGAACGCAGACTTTACTATCCCACGACTCCAGCGCGCACTCGATGCGTATTCGACGTGGACGGAAAGCTGGAAAGTTGCCGTCAACGAAACCAAGAGCTCCGCGGTGCTATTCACAAAGCGCCGGAAAGAACCACGAGGCCGAGTGAGACTCGGTAGAACGTATTTGCCCTGGTCGAGAGAAGTAAAGTACCTCGGTGTCCACCTTGATCGTCGGCTCACCTGGCGTGCCCACGCTGAGACGATGCGAAAGAAAGCGTCCGCTCGTCTCGCGCAACTCTGTCCGATACTTGCCAACAAGGCTATGACCCGCAAGCTGGGTAAGTTGATCGTCAACGCGTATCTGTTGCCGATCATTACCTACGCTCTTCCCGTCTGGGGTTACCTCGCAACCGTTCATAAAAGAAGGTTGCAAAGCGTTCTCGATAGAGGTCTTCGGCTAGCGGCCAAAGTCCCCTATCGGTTTTCTTCTCGTCTCCTGAGAAGAGGACTCGGTGTCCGCTCCTTGGATGACACCGCAAGGCGACTTGCACGTAAATTTTACGTCCGAGCTGCGAGGACCCAGACAAACCCACTCATAGCTGGCCTTGGCAAGTACCGTACACGTCCAGATGAATCTTGGAAACGGCCTCGACAAATACTGTACTAGTCGACCTAGTACGAGCATGTCGTTGTAGCGACCACTAAAAATTAATTAACAATATTCCGTCTGGACAGGACCGTCTGGGCAGGAGCCCCTACCGGAGGCTCGGTACTAGGAACCCATTGGGTCGTCTCACGACGCACAACCCAACAGCTCTCACCTGGCGGTTGTGTATTTTTATTATTGAAATTGCATCTGAGCCTTTTAACGTGATCATAGGAATTCACAAAATTTGAACGAAAATATTTGTTTACTTGTTTGGCAGAACGCCATACTGTATGTTAATCACGTTCAATATCGATTTGTAAAACCCAGAGAGAACGTCTCATAAAGAAATAACCGGTGCAAAATTATATAAGAAAGCAAATATAACTTGTGTCTATGAAAACAGTAATATCATATCGCTAATAAATCAATACTGTGTATGTTAAAATGTGTTTTATTTTCAGTAGGAAAGTGTATTCTTAAAATTATAATTTACAGCGAATGTCTCTGACGTGATAACTAGCGCTCAAGCAGCGAATACTGTAACTGCCAGCTGGATTATACAAATCGAGAAACGGCGGGACGAATTGAATTATTCACACAGCCTGAGCAGAACCGCTGATAATAATTTATTTTTAATTGTTTTCAATAAACAATTTGGCGCCACCCGGGAATTATACACTACTAGTGAACCTCAGATCGGGGACTACGATACCTGGTTATCCGTACATTCGCTACGGACTCAAGCATCGTTAGTTACGTTACCGTGCGAGGACGAATTGGTAAGACACACATACACAAGCTACACTCTGACACACTGCTACATTTTACAAACTACATATGTAATAATATATATATATATATATGTATATATATATATAGATATATATAGGGCCTATATACAGTATTCCCTCGCCAACCGCAGGGGTTAGGTTCCTACAAAACATCGCGGTTAGTGAATCCGCGGTTGGTGAAGTTAACTTTATATGGGAAAAGTAAGGTTAGGGGAATCTGAAACAAAGCCAGAAATATAAAATACTGTACAACTCTTTATTATACAGTATACACTACATTGTTCGAATGTATAAAACCAGTCCAATGATTTCAAATAGCTGACAGTTACTTAAATTATAAAAATTTTCAAAATTTTTAAAATACATACTGTATTACATTATAACGAAAAAGCCGCTAAGACAAGGAAAAAATAGCGGCCAGTTTTTAGTGCTAAGTAAGTCCAGTTTTATAGCTTACTACAATTTTCAACTTAAAATTTTAAAATAAAAACAATTTTTAACACACAAACAATTTAAACGCAAAATTTTAATCAAAACAATTTTAAATCAAGGCATGGGAATCGGCACTTGTGGAAGGGTGAGGGACGTCAGTTGACTTGCCACCAGATGATTTAAAAATAGCATAAAAGAGAAGTCTGCTTCATTTTATTTTGAAACTCCTTCTGAAGCTGCTTGTATGGAGATAATAAATCCTCCAAACCCCGTTTGAATTTTATACTCCGCTCCATGATGGGAACGATGTCAAGAAAAAATTCAGCGAGATTGTTAGCCAAAAGTATTCCTTTTCTTAGGTTAGAAGACGTCATTTCTCTCTGTTCTTCTTTGTCCTCCTCGTCATCATCCCCATCCTCACTCGATCGTATTATTTCTTCCAATTCATCTTCATTCAACTCCTCCTTGTGTGACTGAAGAAGTTCTTCGACGTCGTCATCTTTCATGTCCTTCACCTCCCAGACGTCTTGCAACATCTACAATATCCTTAACGGCTGGGAGTTTGTGTTGCAAACGTTGATTAACACACTCCTTCTACAGCTTGGACCAACAGGCATTCAAAGTTGACTGTTTTACTTCGTCAAGAGAGTCTTTAATAATGGTGATGGAGTCAGTGATGTTGAACAGTTTCCAGCAATCAGTGACTGTCAGACTTGGGTCATTCTCCATAGCTTCCAGTATCCTGTTGAATGTGCGTCATGTATAGTATCGCTTGAATGTTTCGATAATTCCTTGGTCCATCGGTTGTATGAGTGAAGTAGTATTTGGGGGCAGAAATACAACTTCAACATTTGGATGGGCGAACTGGAGAGCCTCGGGGTGTCTTGGAGCCAGTGGCGGCGCTAACGAAACGGGGGCCCCCCCGCGAAACTAATTAGGGGGCCCTATAAAAATGGTTAAATTTTGTATACGTAATAGGGGAAAACACTCAAATGAGTTTCTATTTACGTGTGTTTCACAACATTGGTTTGTGAATACTTTCTCGTCTATCACAAAGCGTTTGCAATTTGCAAAGGATGTTTTACACGTATACAAACTCTTAAAATTCATTGTTGCTAAATAGACAAAGTTCTATACAAACTATAAAAAAAACCAAAATAAAAAGAATTATTTATTTTTACGTCAAAGACCTAAATTCAGACTATGAAACAGTACCGCACACAGAGTGTTAAAAATTTATTATTTAAAAACGAATATCAAAGTAACATTCTAGCTTTTTTCAGACATTTAAATTAGTTTGTAACTGAATTTGTGAAATTCTTGAATATACTCTATACACGTTCTCCTTAAGTCTAATCCAATTCAATAACACTCGAACTCAAGTAATGTACAATATTTACAGATGAGGATCAACCAAAGTTCACTGTTTTCCTAAGCCTAGTCTTCTTTTTTTAATAGCTAAGAACTTTTCAACCACTTCGTTGATATTAGATTTCTGTGTCTCTTCATGCTCAATGCTTAACAGTGCCAAGTCACTCAACCGAGTTTGGGCCATGGCACTTCTTAAGTATGACTTAATTAATTTAAGTTTTGAAAAGCTTCTTTCCACTGTAGCTGTTGTGACAGGTATCGTTAAATAAAGCTGCAAAGCTGTAGTTAAGTCTGGGAGGCAGCTCATAAGGCAGATGTTTTCTTCAACCAGTAAATTCATCATTTCTCGAACGCTTTTCTTGTGTACAATTTCTTTGGCCATCAGAGCTTTGAAGGATATTACTTGGTCAGGCAGTGATGTGGAAAGGTCACCAGGATACACATTTACCAGAGCCTTACTTTTTGAAAACTAAAATCAAATGTTAAGTCATTAAACTTAAACGGCACTAAATTACGAAATGAATGCAATACAGTACTATCGCGCAGGAGATGCGACGCACTACTGAGTACTGAACTACATTGTGTTGTGTTTGTTTACGTCTCCTCAGTGCCGAGTGACTCATCGCACGGACGTACGGGCACCACAAGAGATAAGATAAGCTTCGCTTACAAACTACAAACAGTAATGTCATTTCGGAAAACGTAGTTTTTTTGCATGTCTATACACTTAAATAAAACGTATATTTCGTATTTTAAATACAAATTTGCCGGTAGTCGGACCCCATTAAAACTTTTTTCCTATTATAGCTCGTTTCATATTTTTTTCTAGGGGCCAGAGTGGCGGGGCCCCCCAGAGGGTCGGGGCCCCCCCGCGCCGCGGGGTCTGCGGGGGCCTTATCGCCGCCACTGCTTGGAGCGTTATCTAAGATCAGGAGAACCTTGAAGGTTAAATTTTTCTTGGATAGATACCGTTCAACATCAGGAACGAAGCAGTTATTCAGCCAGTCCATTGACAATGCACCTGTCACCCATGCTTTCTTGTTTGCACGCCAAAATACTGGAAGATGACAATTTGTTTTTTCCTTTCAAGGCACGTGGGTTCAGCGATCGATACACTAACATTGGTTTCACCATACAGTCACCAGAAGCATTAGCACACAAGAGCAGGGTGATACGGTCTTTCGAGACCTTGAAACCTGGTGCAGAGCGTTCAGCTTTAGAGATGTGTGTCCTCTTGGGCATGCGCTTCCAACACAGACCTGTTTCGTCTGCGTTAAATACCTGTTCCGGCAAATATCCTTTATCTTCAATTAATTTTTTTAATTGTTCAGGATAACTCTCAGCAGCGCTATGGTCAGCTGAGGCTGTTTCTCCCACTGTTTTCAAATTGTGAAGGCTATGGCGGTGGACGAAGCGAGCAAGCCATCCCTTACTAGCTTGAAATTTAGATTGGCCAACACCTTGCTCTAAATGTTTGTATATTCTCAGTGTCTTTTCACGTATAACTAAGCTACTTAAAGAAACTTTCTTTTGTGTTTGGTCTTCGATCCAAACATTAAGTGCCTTTTCCATCTTTTCAATAATGGGATCACGAGGCATAAAGGTAACTTTAGCACTAGAAGCAGTTCCACTAGCAACACTAGCTTTTATTGTTTCTTCACTTTTTTTTATTGTTCTTATAGTTGTCTCTTGACAGCCATTAACCTGGCCACAGACGCAGCACTCTCGCCGCGCCCTAACCTGTTCAAAACATCGAGCTTTTACTCCAGCGGTAGTACATTCCTAGACCTTTTGGCTAGCTTATCACCGCCAATGATGTTTTCCGAACGTTTGGAACACATTATGACGAAAGGATAGATTATAAAAGAGTAAATTAACACTAGATAATAAGAACAACGCACACTAAAAACTAAAGAACACACAATACGTCACGGCAGAAGAGCAACGCGCGACTGACTGACTTCAATCCGATTTGAAGGGATATGTGTGCACGAAGCGCTGCCTAGCGGATGCTACTACAAACCGCGTATAAGCGAATTCCAGCCCCGCGGTTTGAAACTACTGCGCATTTATAAAACCGTGTATAAATGAATTCCGCGGTTGGAGAACCTGCGGTTGACGAGGGATTACTGTGTATATATATAGTAGCATGACAGATAATCCACTTAATAAAGATTACAATATGATCATAATTAAAAATCAATTACATTAAATATCAAGAAAAATTCAAATGAAAACAAATAAAAACAAAATAAAATACCACCATAAAGGGAAAAAGTAAAAGTAAAGAACCACAATGCAACAAAAATGTATAAAGAAAAATAAACCCCAAAAAACTAAAATAAAATAAGGATAATACCCAGGTAGGATAGGAGTAGGAAAGGAAGATACCCCGAACAAACCAACGGACATGAGAAAACAATGTTACCTTGAAGAAACCAAGAAAGAAGAATTTTGAAGAAACAAAATTGTAGGATGGGAAGACTACAAGATATATCCAAGGGAAACCTATTGAGAAGAATATAACAAACCCCGAAAGAGATTCAATGTCACAAAAGAAAATATAACACCCAAAACCTGATATTAATGTAAAATAGTTGTAAACAAAAGTGTTTAGTGTTGTAAGTAGAAGTGCACCCACTAAAGTTATTGTATAACGGAATAAACAAATCTTCATAATCCCTTATAACTAAGATTTTGGTCTTGGAATATTGTAAAACTCAATGAGAGATAAGATCCAAAAATAAGTGAACAGGTGCAAGTTATTTCAGTGTATTATATAAACTTCAAGTAGAAGTGTGACTAATACTTCAACTAAGTACATGTGTACCATAAAACAACTTTAAAGTTTTCAATAACTACAGAATAAAATTTTATAAAATATTCTTGAGTAAACAATTACTAATGTTTCTAAGAAGGTGCCACTTTTTATCAAAAAACCTTCATTAAAATGTAAAGGATAAAGTGAGAGCAGGTGGTGAATAAATAAAGTGACAGGGTATAAATCTTTAAATACCAAAATAAAAACAGATAAGACTACAACCAAAATAAGTTTAAGAAAAAAATAAAAAAAATAAAGGGCTTGTTATGTTTATGTTAAAGCCCATGAACTCCATAATTCAATGTGGGGAGTAGAATATAAGATTTTGTTATTATTATAAAAATGTTTAATATGTCTAACAGGTTAATCCAGACTAAAATGTCTAAGTATGGATACCATACTCGTTTTATAAAATGTTTATTATATGTTACTAGTAGTAGTTGAAACTAAAATGTCTGAATTTGAAGACCATATTGTTAATTTCAAATATTGTTTAGGTATTATGAGTATGAATACGATACTACATGTTCTATTAGTTAATTAAGGAGATTTTAATTAATATTGTATTAAAATAAGAAAGTCAGAAGGGGTATAAACACAGTATTATTCAAAAACATTATATGTAAAACCAGAAAAATCTAGGCCAAATAGGAAATACCAACACCCTTATAATTGTTAATTAAGTTAAATAAAACAATTAAACTCATGGAATTTATATAAAGTGAATCAGTCACCAGATACTATGACTAAAACTATACTTTAAAAGGATAGTGTAAAAATATATATAAAATTATTGAAAAAACTGCAAATGTAATAACTAAAATTTCAGAGTGGGGAGTCATAAATTCATGAATTATATTTAAAAGGATAATCAATTGATAAAATTGCACGAAATTAAGGAAAGATAAACATGTATGTCAATCTGAGATTTATTATAGTCATAATTATAACATATAAAATGGCTAATATTTGGAGAAGAACAGGAAATAAAAGGTTGAGCCTACTTTTCCAAAATGAAAGAAATATAGCATTTTTGATAAAAAACTTTGTAAAGATAGATTATTGGGTATCAAATTAAGCAGAAGGAATTAAAGAAACCGATTATGTATTTATTATTTCATGAAATTAATTAATAACCAAAATATATTCTGTGATATAATGTACTTTTTTTACATGTATCGGAAGCGATTAAAAATTGAAACAATACTTTTCTAATATTAAATTGGCTAAGATATTTCAGAAAACGAAGGAAGTAAGACAGTTCTTTATTAACGTTCGTAGTGTATGGTTGAGTGAGCTCTGCTATATAACAACCTATATCGAAACCATTAATGGCGTATAAAAGTTGAACCTAGCCTACAGTAAAATTTTGAGAATTTAGACAGAACCATTTTAAACTTTAAATTCAGTGAAAATTAACCACTACAAACATTGAATCAAGTGAATACATGATCTAAACTAGTGAATTAACAATTTGAACCTCTAACACTAATATTTCCGAATAACAAAAAACGAACTTTACGACACCAGTAACTTAACATTATCACACACATTTTACTCGAGTGAACAACAGAACATTGAACGAGAGATACTACAATAACACCAGAATTATTAATCACTACTGCCAAGATGAGGAAGCATTGGAAAGGCAGCTTTATTATAAGAAAATTTCAGCGACACGATTCCTGTTTTACATCAGCAGCTACGAAACAGCCATTTTGACTCCCAGCATGCAAAGTGCACACGACGACTAGTATTCGTCAACTCTTCATTGGTATAAACTTTTCATTTTATAAACATTATATATTATCAAATAACTTTGTAATTATTAACTATTAAGCTTTTTAATTGTGAATGTTATACTTTCTAGCCTTACCCCTTCTCTGACTATTAACTAAAACCGTTCAAAGAACCTATACAAAATTAATATTAAATAACATATGTATCAACAATCGATCGCCCTGTGAACGAGTCGAGCATTATATGATATCGATTTTAAATCGATACTTTTAAACATTTGTCAATAAAAATTAGAATTTCTACAATTTTGTTTGAAATTTATTTATAAATTTAATAAATAGCGTAGTAGTGAACAACAGGACTACAAGGAAGGCGGCCATTACTCAAGTGGAAGCAATACATACTAAGAAGAAGAAATACCGCAAATCGATCAGTGAATGAGACAATCCTGTTAACACTGAATTTAATTCCAGTAAACCGTAAGCAATATTATTGACAAAATTAACTCAAGGGAACTGAAAATTTTAACACTACACCATTACAAGAATTATTTACTAAATTATTAAACATTAAAACAAACTTAAAACATTTTTTTTTCAAATACTAAATAACGCAATTATTTTTTTATTTTGTAAACGAAATTTATTAGTTTCGTTACAAATTGGCGCCCAATGTGGGGCTTCAATTAGTGATTGAAAGGCTACTGTAACTTGCCCAATTACTAATTCAAGCTTGGCAGCGGTTATACAGTCGGAGAAAGAAGCAAAATGCAACGTCGTGCAACTTCAAAGAAAAGGGCGGCAGAGGCCGAAAAGGAAATTAATATGGAGGACAAGGAGGCAACACCCGTGGAACATGTGGAAAGTTACTACCACCAATGGAACCTAAACAACTCGCACCACCAGAGGAACAACCCGAGAAACCCTCACAAACAGAGGAGGTCAGTTTCCAAGAAACTATAATGAGAATGATGATGGAAATGAGCAAGAAAATGGATTCCACTAAAGAAGAAAATAGTAAAGAAAGGAAGGAAGACAACCAGTCCTTGAAGGAAGAATTGAGTGAAATAAATAAAAACATAGAATCCACAAAAGAAGAATTGAGGAAGGACAACCAATCCACAAAGGAAGAATTGGGTAATAAAAATTGAAAACACCAATAAGAGAATTGAGGAAACCAGTAAGAAAATGGAAGAGAAGATGGAGGAAAACAGTAAGAAGATGGAGGAGAAACTGGATGAGAATAACCAACGATTAAGAGAAGAATTAAGAGAAGTCAACCAGGAAAACATGAACAAGGTAGACGAGAGAATAGAGTTGGCAAAGAAAGAATTGAGCAGGAAAATCAACGACCATAAGAAGTCTATAAATAAAAAATTGGAAGAAGAAACCATAATAATAAACCAACAAATCAGGGAAGTTGACGAAAGATGTCGCCAGACTGAGTGGGAAGTACAGGAAGTCAAGGAAGTAGTAAATACCAAAATTACCAAGATCGAAGAACACCATAAGAAAAAATTGGTAGAGAACCGAAAGGAAGCACAGGAGGAATTAAGTAAGGTACGTAACAAAATTACGGAAAGGTGCGATGGAATGGAAGTAGCGATGATGAATATCACCGGTCAAGTGCGGCAGAGCCAGGAAGAGATGGAAGTAATCCGAAACCGACCAACTAACTTCACGAATATCCCCATAAATGAGAATCAGGAATGGCTAAACTTTCGCCAATATAGAAGGAAGCCGATGGAGTTCTTGGCCCGAATAGAGGAGTACATTGCCAAACATAGGGGCAACAGATGGATCAACAACCGGGAGCTATTGGACGAATCATTCCGTGAGATGACGGACAATTGGTGGATGGCAAACCGGAGCGAGATCGATGATTACCAGCATTTCAAAAATTTGTTTAAGGCAAAGTACTGGTCGGAGACTACCCAGAATTTAATACGTGACAACATCTGTCACGGCCGATACAAACCACAGTTGGGTAATTCTATGACTGCATACTTCCTCGGAAAGGTATGTCTGGCAAAGCATTTAGAACCAGCCATACCAGAAGAATGCTTCGTCAATAAATTATCGTACCATTACGATGAAGAAGTAATCCGAGCAAGGAGAGGCAGCCAAATAAAAACAATACAGGCGATGACGGAGCTATTGGAGAACTATGAAAATGAAGAATACTATAGACAAAGCCGAAGGAGGAACGATCGGCCGGAAACAAGAAACCATCAGTACACCAATAACGGTAATAACAATAACAGCAATGGCTACCAAGGAAACCGTACCAATCCCAATTATAACACCAACAACAACAACAACAACAACAACAACAATAATAATAATAATAATAATAACGTTCCGGGTAACCAAAATACCAATAGAACTAATAACGATTACCAAGGTAATAGAAATCAGTATTACCAAAATCCCAATATCAATAGTCAGAGAAGCCCCCACCATAATAACACAGAACGGTATTATAACAATAATCGAGGGTACCCATCAAACCATAACAATGGTAACAATAGGTTTTCCCAACCAAGGGTAAACTTCATACGAGCTGAAGACGGTCGGCAACGAAGATACTACATCAGCGGCGTAACAGCTTCCATGAGTATGAGGATCGGCGGAGAAGCCGAGAACGTGACAGTCCGAGGTATAATCAGCCTAGACGAAGTACCAGTCTAGATGATCCAGAACGACAACCAAACCGAGAACAACCGTTGGAACATCGCACGGAGCGGCAGGGACCCACTCAAGGTCTCCCGACTGATGCATCGATCGGTACGAACAATACCCATAATGAAATCGAGAATTTAAACGGGAGGAGGCAGTGATAAATTATCATGACCCTTTACTGCTCCTATCTCCTGGGTATCAAAACGAGTTGCAAAGAGCAACTAACACAAATAATATAACTATCATTGGTTGCAATTACTTGAAAAATATTCGACACGAACTATTGGAGGAGGACGACACTAGCCTCAATAGTATAAGCAATTAAATCATATATATCAATGCAGAAGTAGAAGGAATTGCCGCACAATTAATGATCGATACTGCTTCGAATGTGTCTATAATTAGCACAACAGAGTTGGAGAGAATCCAAAGGGAATGTGGTAAGGTATTGCCGACATTGCCGATAAACAATATTGTTTTAATAGGTGCCACCGGCCGCCAAAACAAAACGATCAGAAAACAAGTTTCGATAAACGTGATTAGCTGTGGTATAGCGATAAACATGATATTCTTAGTTGCGACCGGATTGCCTTTTAACATATTGGTGGGGTGCGGTGTACTCAGACGGAACTCCGCTATAATCGATTTACGCACGGAAAAAATATCACTGTGTGCAGACGGACTCACCTGGACGGCTGACTTGGTAGGTAGCGAAACAGTAATTCCCAGCAATATACACCAACAAATCCGGAAAATAAATTATATCGACAATACTTCTATGATTAAACCAATAATATACGATAACTCTGATGAGGATTTATGGTCCCAAAAGATCCAGGAAATCAGGGATTTCCGGGGCGGAATCACTAAGGAAAGGTTGCCAACACACCAAGCGAATCAGTTAATAAACATTTATGAAAGATACCGCTCAGTATTTTCCGACGAACCCGGTAAGGTAAAAAATTACCAATGTACTCTGCAATTTAGAGAAACAGTGGATTTTAACCGGAAATCATATCCCATCGCGCATTCACGAAAGGAAGCTGTAAGAGCTGAAATAAATAAAATGATTAACCGTGACATTATAGAGAGTAGCCAGTCCCCATTCACCAGCCCTATTGTGGCTATTCCTAAGAAAAACGGACAAGTCCGACTTTGCCTAGATGCGCGTGAAATAAATAAAATGATCGTCAATGACAGGACATCGCCCGGTGAGATAGAAGAGATCTTGAAACGTTTCCACGGTACCAAGTACTTTAGTACCTGGGACACGGTGTGCGGCTACTGGCAGGTGGAATTGCACCCACAGAGTCACCAGTATCTGGCATTCATATTCGAGGGGCGTAATTATCAATTCAAGAGACTGCCCTTCGGACTCGTGAATTCGGTCGCCATCTTTGTGGCCTGCATGGACCAGATACTTGGCCAGGAAGCACTACAATTTACCACCATGTATGTAGATGATCTGCTAATTACCTCAGAAACATGGGAGGAACACTGCTACCGTGTGGAACACGTACTTGAGAAGTTGGCTGCGAATAACATGACGCTTAAACTGGAAAAATCCCAATTCATTGCAAAAGAAGTTCAGTTCTTGGGTTTTAACTTGAATGACCAAGGAATCTTACCGTCAGCAGAAAAGGTAGAAGCGATCCAGAAATTTCCTGCACCAAAGAATAGAAGGCAATTACAGTCATTCCTGGGACTCCGTAATTATTACCGCTAGTTCCAGGAACAATATTCTGAATTGACCGCAAGGTTTCAACCACAACTGTCATCTAAAAACAAATGGATCTGGGGTCAAGAGCAGAACGAGACCTTACAATTCATTAAGGACAAATTTTTGGAACCCATAAGACTTCGCCACCCAGATTTTAAAAAACCTTTTTTCCTAAATTGCGATGCCAGCGACATTAGCCTCGGAACGACGCTACATCAAGAAGATGAGAAAGGCGAACATCTAGTGATTAGGTTCGCGAGTAGATCTTTAAACCAGTGCAAAAAGAACTACAATGTCACTGAGAAGGAACTGCTGAGTGTAGTATTCGCGTGTAGCAAATTCCGCACCTACATCTTAGGCTACCCAGTTACCGTCCGGACAGACCATAAATCCATATCGTTCCTGCGGAGGTGCAAATTGAGTCACGGCAGGCTGACCAGGTGGATACTTGCCCTTCAAGAGTACAATCTAAAGTGGGAGTACATCCCAGGAAAAAAGAATGTCATTGCAGATGTGTTATCACGTGTTAATGTGGAAAAGCAAACATTCGAGGGAGAGAAAGAAAGCGTACTCAAAATCTACCACATTATTAGCACCAGAGCCGATCTAGCCACAATATTAACGAACCCTGGTACCCACCAACAAGCAGACCCGAAATTGAGAAATATAAAAACTCGATTGGAAGAAGGGGACGAAACTATCGCTCAATATTATCAGATAAATAACGAGATATTGTTCATTAAACCATCATTAAGGCAGGAGACATGGAATGTGATTATTCCAACCCATATTGAAAAAGAGATAATCATAAATTACCATATACGATATGGGCATATGGGCGCCTTAAAGGTGATTAAGGCTCTGGAGGAGAGCTGCCACATAAAAAACGTAAACCGGAAGGTCCGGATGTATATCAGATGTTGCCGTATCTGCCAACTAGTTACATCAAATTGTGCCGATTCAAAAAATTTATCGGCGCGTGTTCGGTATTTGCTGTACTGTATTTAGCGGTAGCAGCAATTGAGATAAGTAATCTGCAGCTGTATTACCATAAGCGCGGTGCTTGATTGGTGCTGCCCTCTAGCGTGAGCCACGGTTTACGAGTTCAGACGGAAACTACGTTTTCTGGAAAACTTTATCTCTGGCCGACCGTCGTCCTGTTAGCTTCGCTTGCTGATCTACTCCGGTAGAGAAGAACAAATTTGTTGCACCATCTTCAAACTATGGCAGGCTAAATCTATACAGATCTGCGGTAAGTTACGGCAATATTATTATATGTATCTATTTAAAGTTTACGAAGAGTATTTGTTTAAATAGTACAGACATGGATGTAATCTGATAACCTTATTACGGCACCTCGTGGTGAAAAGTAAAATGCGTAATTCTGAGTAAGTTACATGCAACCTTTATTACTAATTATAGTAACACTATATCAATTTCAGAAAGCTTACTAAGGCACCAGAATTGAGAAGAATGTAATTGCCAAAAGGTATTTATTTGATAAGTATAGAAATGATTGTAATCAAGTAACCTTTCGGACCACTTGGCAAACATCAGAATATGTGTAAATTTTATTAAAAGTCAGTGGCGGCTCGTGACTTAAGAGGCTGGAGGGCACGACCTTTAGGCTCCTTAATTATTTATCAATATAGAATTTAACGTGATGATATAGAATGGGGTAGTTATGATAATTTTCGGAAGTTTTGACACTTCTTTGGAAACTGACGTAAGATTGTTTTCTTCTATAAAGTTAAGAAGTTTTATTGCGGCATTAATATTAAAATCATGCCGTCTGTATAGGCTAATAGTTCCAATTCACTCCGAACTTTGTTTTCTTGTAAGAAAGGGTAATGTTGAATCACTCGCTTGAATTTTTCTTCCGGAAAGTTTGTAGAAAAAAGTGGAAATAAGTCACTTGGTTCCTCAGGGAACTCCTAATTTATTTGTGTTTCTATTTCATTTATTTTCTCCCTCTCTGCATCTCATTTTCAAAAATTCCGATGTCACTTTGCCACATTACACTGTCTTTGTTCCTACTCTGTAGTTGTTGGTACAGTATGTCCAGATGGGATAGAATTCTATGGAAAAAAGTTACCCAGAACTTTAGGAAATTTTGGTCCTAAAGAGCCCTTCTGTGAGCACTTGCCTCACTAACTGTGAGTCTGTTTGTACACTTTTCTTCAAGAACTTCGAAACATTCCTCCAACTTATATCGGTTTTCGTACACAACGTTGACTGTACGAATGTTGTAATTTCATCTTGTTATAGAAACTCTGGGTAACCTGGCTTGGTCTACTTCCTTCAAAACGTCCGTTCGTAGAGATGAGTGTGAAAAAATGCTGGAATGGCAGACAGATTTGAGAAAAACTCTAACTCTGTTGTTTACACTTGTTGCTTTTTCTAATAGCAAATTAAGTTCATGAGCATAACAGTGTACAAAACATGTGAACGGATACACTTCTCTAATTTTTGCCTTTACACCTCCAATAGAACCACACATAACATTAGCGCCAACATAAGTCTGACCTATTAACATTTCCTTTGACGTGTGAAGAAGGGGATAGATATTGTTCATTATGCACTGCTAATGTTTCTGCACATTTACCTTCAGGACTGAGAAATCCCCAAAATCTTTCGTACACCGACCCCTTAAACATGTAGTTAAAAATTATACTATTTGACAGTGGTTTCTCACATCAGTTGTCTCCTCACATTCGATTGTCACAAATTCGGAAGCTTGTATCAACTTTTCTATTTCTTCCCTGCAGACACTAAGCATACAATCCAATATATCATTCTGTATTATTTTCTATGTACCTTTGAATACTGTGGCCGATTCTAAATGGTCTTTCATTGCAGAATCCAGCTCCGCAGTAAAATTAATTAAGCCTTTGTATACCCCTGGGTTTGTAGACGATGCTCATTCGTATGAACTCTTGGAGACAACTGTATAACACTACAGAATTTGACACACGAAATCAGCTGTTTTAAAACATGTCTGTTTTTGTTGACTTGAACATTGTGCTTTTCAATTTTTTGTCTAAATTACGAGTCCAGACTAGACAGTATGTTTACTTTGCCTAACAAAAAAAATCAACAACACTATTCATGTGTATAACAACACAGTATTATTCAAAAACATTATATGTAAAACCAGAAAATTCTAAGCAAAATAGGAAATTCCAACACCCTTATAATTGTTAATTAAGTTAAATAAAACGATTAAACTCATGGAATTTATATAAGGTGAATCAGTCACCAGATACTATGACTAAAACTATACTTTAAAAGGATAGTGTAAAAATATATATAAAATTATTGAAAAAACTGCAAATGCAATAACTAAAACTTCAGAGTGGGGAGTCATAAATTCATGAATTATATTTAAAAGGATAATCAATTGATAAAATTGCAAGAAATTAAGGAAAGATAAACATTTATGTCAATCTGAGATTTATTATAGTCATAATTATAACATATAAAATGGCTAATATTTGGAGAAGAACAGGAAATAAAAGGTTGAGCCTACTTTTCCAAAATGAAAGAAATATAATATTTTTGATAAAAAACTTTGTAAAGATAGATTATTGGGTATCAAATTAAGCAGAAGGAATTAAAGAAACCGATTATGTATTTATTATTTCATGAAATTAATTAATAACCAAAATATATTCTGTGATATAATGTACTTTTTTTACATGTATCGGAAGCGATTAAAAATTGAAACAATACTTTTCTAATATTAAATTGGCTAAGATATTTCAGAAAACGAAGGAAGTAAGACAGTTCTTTATTAACGTTCGTAGTGTACGGTTGAGTGAGCTCTGCTATATAACAACCTATATCGAAACCATTAATGGCGTATAAAAGTTGAACCTAGCCTACAGTAAAATTTTGAGAATTTAGACAGAACCATTTTAAACTTTAAATTCAGTGAAAATTAACCACTACAAACATTGAATCAAGTGAATACACGATCTAAACTAGTGAATTAACAATTTGAACCTCTACCACTAATATTTCCGAATAACAAAAAACGAACTTTACGACACCAGTAACTTAACATTATCACACACATTTTACTCGAGTGAACAACAGAACATTGAACGAGAGATACTACAATAACACCAGAATTATTAATCACTACTGCGAAGACGAGGAAGCATTGGAAAGGCAGTTTTATTATAAGAAAATTTCAGCAACACGATTCCTGTTTTACATCAGCAGCTACGAAGCGGCCATTTTGACTCCCAGCATTCAAAGTGCACACGACGACTAGTATTCGTCAACTCTTCATTGGTATAAACTTTTCATTTTATAAACATTATATATTATCAAATAACTTTGTAATGATTAACTATTAAGCTTTTAATTGTGAATGTTATACTTTCTAGCCTTACCCCTTCTCTGACTATTAACTAAAACCGTTCAAAGAACCTATAAAAAATTAATATTAAATAACATATGTATCAACAATCGATCGTCCTGTGATCGAGTTGAGCATTATATGATATCGATTTTAAATCGATACTTTTAAACATTTGTCAATAAAAATTAGAATTTCTACAATTTGGTTTGAAATTTATTTATAAATTTAATAAATACTAAGAAGAAGAAATACCGCAAATCAATCAGTGAATGAGACAATCCTGTTAACGCTGAATTTAATTCCAGTAAACCGTAAGCGATATTATTGACAAAATTAACTCAAGTGAACTGAAAATTTTAACACTACACCATTACAAGAATTATTTACTAATTATTAAACATTAAAACAAACTTAAATTTTTTTTTCAAATATTAAATAACACAATTATTTTTTTATTTTGTAAACGAAATTTATTAGTTTTGTTACAATATATATATATATATATATAGTGGTGAATCCAACTGCTCATACACTGGCCAATTAAACCATAACATAAGTCACTATGACAGAATACACAGGTTTCCACAATGGACAAAGGCTTGAGAATGTCTGCACTAGCCCAGAATACAACCGAGACTGGTCCAAAGAACAACTGATTTCAAAGAAACAAAACTATTGGCTGTCACAGAACAGCTGTAGAACCGCATCATAATAGAGGCCATTAAAATTCACAAGAGATTGGATGCTCTCAACAAACAAGCAATGGCCTGCAACTTCATTCAGCCTAGAAGCCAGTACTTCACGCTTACTAGTTCAACTGCAAGCCAATAGGTAACACACCTTTCAACTCCCACATCAGTATAAATACAGGACCAGCCTAGGTGAAAATCATTCTATCCTAAGTTGTTGAAGAGGAATCTGTCTGAAGATGGAGTTTGACTAAAAGCGTAATAAATTCTAGAATAAAACTTCTTTCCTGGGCTCAGGGGACGTCCATTAATTACGTTAGGTGAGGTTTTTTTTTTTTAAATTTGGACCCCCTCCCCCCTTGGTGAGATGTGGTGGGACCCCCCTCCCCCTCACGTGAGGTTTACCCTATAATTTTTAAATAATTACATTTATTTGATATGTTCATGTTTTTGCTTCATACCACTAAAAATACTTAAAGCATATCTTCTATGTACTACATTTTTTCTGTGAAATTAGAGGTGAAAATGATAACTACATTTAAGGTGCATTATAATAATGTATATTCTCTGAATTAAAAAGTTGACGAGAGATTTTCGTTGGCCCCCCCCTCCTTTTAAATGAGATTTGGTGAGATTTTGCCGGACCCCTCCCCCCCCCATTTTGAGCTCACGTAATTAATGGACGTCCCCTCAGAGCTCGATAACATTTTTGTAACTGTATATTTTAGAAATATTCAATACCAAAATTAATTCTTTCCAATTGTTTGTACATTTTGCTCTATCATGGTAATTGGCCTCTTTAGGCTCTCCAAGGTTGGCTCCCAGCGCTGTGAGGTTTCATGGCCCATATATTCATGGTTACTAGGCCTGAAGATGGTTATGTCATGTAGTGGTAAACAGTGGTCTTGGAAAATGGGTGTTGCAGCAAATATTATGCCGTTTGTGTTTAGGGCAGTACAGCATTCCTTCTGTATATACCGTCTACCTGATTGGCTGTATTAAGTTCCAGCATTATATAAAAATTTTTGACATACAAGCTAACATTCTGAAATTGCCTTTTCAGCTTCTTCTTCTTTAAACATATTTAAAGCGGTCCAGGTCACTGTATGATAATAATATATAATTTACCTTGTAATTTCCGTCCAGTGACGTCGAGCGTAATTTGTATGTTACGCGTTTCAGGCCATGTGGCCCATCCTCAGACCATCACTCCGAGAGGAGCTCGTTAAACAATAAAATCCACACAAAACAAACACATAATAAATAAATACATAAAATATATTAAATAAACATATAAAGGCGTTCTATTACCCGAACACGGTGCACCGCGTGTAGCATGTCTGAACTGCGTCAATGGAACCTGTTATCTATTATTATCTGTAATCGATCGCAGCGCGGTATCATACAGTGGGTTGGACCTGAAGTTAAGTTTATCATTAAGTATGTCGTCACACACACCAGGGTTATTATGACCTCTATATACCTCGAATTCTTCGAGTGCATCCATATAACAGCCTTTAGCACAATAATGTAGGGGTATGAAGTTATTGTTGAAATTTGTATAAGAATGATTACACGAAATCAGATGCCTTGTAAAGTTAGATTTAATATTATCTATGGAAAAATCACCCCTGTTAAAATGGCTTTGTGGCTTTGTGGATATAAAATCGGTCACAATCGTCACATATAAGCTTATAAATACCGGTTTTGGATTCAATGTTTGTCTGAACGACTGGGCGAACCAAGTTCCATAGACGGTTATTTGTTTTAAAAATGACAGTATAACCTAATTTACTTAAAGTGGATGTAAGGATCCTGGGCATCAACTCAGTGTATGTTGTTGTGATGTATTTGTTGTTAGGTGTATTATCATGTGTCTGTTTGGAACGACGGGATTTGTGTTTTCTAAGAATATTGTCAATCATTTGGGACTCATATACGTTGGCCAAAACTTACCGGCTTACCCAAGATCCACAAAGATGACATTCCTATCAGGCCATTAGTCAATTTTACTACAGCCCCGGGTTTCAAAACGGCCAAAAAACTTGTCACACTAATTAAAGACAACATCTTTCTCAAAAACAACCATATTATCGTCAACAATATTGATTTCATAAACAAGGTCAACGACATAAAATTACAACCCAGTTACAAACTAGCCTCCTTTGACATCATCAATTTATACACAAATATACCCGTGAACCAAACTTTAGATATTTTGAATGACAATCTCCATGATACTAACAAATTGGACACACAACTCATTAAAGAACTAATTATCATACTAAGACTCATCCTTCAACAAAACTATTTTACTTTCAACGGTAATTACTATATTCAAACAGATGGCTTGGCCATGGGTTCACCGTTATCCGGCCTGTTGGCTGATATATATCTTGACTTTTATGAGAACAATTATATCCTTAACAATAATATCTTCGCCAATAATATTATCTTTTATGGCCGATATGTTGATGATACTTTTCTAATTTTTAACGGTACTTTACGCCAAATCAGTAATCTTAAAAACCATATGAATACTGTTACCCACAATATTCAATTTACTATGGACACTGAAACCAATAATGAACTCAACTTTCTTGATCTTACTGTCACCAGGCAACTTAACAGCTTAAACTTTAAAATTTATAGAAAACGTACCACCACAAACGTGACCATACATGCAGACTCACACCACCCTTTCTCTCAAAAATTAGCGGCCTACAACAGTTTTATTCACAGACTTTTGATGATCCCCCTAAATAATGATGATTTCGAGTGTGAACTCAACATAATTAAACACATAGCCTGGCCAACGGATATGAGTCCCAAATGATTGACAATATTCTTAGAAAACACAAATCCCGTCGTTCCAAACAGACACATGATAATACACCTAACAACAAATACATCACAACAACATACACTGAGTTGATGCCCAGGATCCTTACATCCACTTTAAGTAAATTAGGTTATACTGTCATTTTTAAAACAAATAACCATCTACGGAACTTGGTTTGCCCAGTCATTCAGACAAACATTGAATCCAAAACCGGTATTTATAAGCTTATATGTGACGATTGTGACCGATTTTATATCGGCCAAACGGGTAGACCGTTCATCAAAAGATTCCGCGAACACACACCACAAAGCCATTTTAACAGGGGTGATTTTTCCATAGATATTATTAAATCTAACTTTACAAGGCATCTGATTTCGTGTAATAATTCTTATACAAATTTCAACAATAACTTCATACCCCTACATTATTGTGCTAAAGGCTGTTATATGGATGCACTCGAAGAATTCGAGGTATATAGAGGTCATAATAACCCTGGTGTGTGTGACGACATACTTAATGATAAACTTAACTTCAGGTCCAACCCACTGTATGATACCGCGCTGCGATCGATTACAGATAATAATAGATAACAGGTTCCATTGACGCAGTTCAGACATGCTACACGCGGTGCACCGTGTTCGGGTAATAGAACGCCTTTATATGTTTATTTAATATATTTTATGTATTTATTTATTATGTGTTTGTTTTGTGTGGATTTTATTGTTTAACGAGCTCCTCTCGGAGTGATGGTCTGAGGATGGGCCACATGGCCTGAAACGCGTAACCATACAAATTACGCTCGACATCACTGGACGGAAATTACAAGGTAAATTATATATAATTCTTCTTCTTGTTATTACATGTTTCCAGATTGTTCTCCGATGACACGATGTCTCCTGTAGATGTTTTCCGCCACTGTCCAATATGAGTTGTCGTTCATTATTGCGTCCATATTTGTTTTCAGTCTTGGCACTCCTGGGATGTCTGTCTGGCAATCCACTAATATGTGCTGTAAGGTCTCCTCATGCTGATGACAGTAGACAGGTAGCAGTTTGGGTCAAGTTGAATTTGTATAAGTATGACTGGGTTACGGTATGGCCAAGTCTTCCTCTGGAGCCGAAAGTTTGAACACTTCTAGGGATGTTTCTATATATGGAGATAGCTTGTGTACTGATGTGCTGCTTGTATGTTAAACCTTTGGTGGAATTCAAAAATGCATCCTTCCATGTCTCTGTGAGTCTTCTGTTGAGATCCAAAGTGGCAGCCAATAGTGATGTTACACTTTCCCTATATTGGGGACAGCATAGTTGCGTCCTTAGCTATCTCATCTGCTTTTTCGTTACCAGTAATATTTACATGGCTGGGAGTCCATTGTAAAGTTAACTCAATTTTGTTTCTTTCCAGTTTTTTTGATTATGTGGACTGTTCTAAAATAGTATGCTGATGGTTTGTATTGTTGTAGTAATAGTAGTGCAGCCTGCGAGTCTGTGAAGATACGTATTTTGTTGTTGTTTAAGGTGAGGCAGTAGGTCAGTGCTGTATTGATTGCCAGAAGCTCAGTGTCAACACTTGAACAGGAGTTAGCTGGTACAAGGAAGGATTCTTGTGTACTAGGAATAAAGTATCCTGCCCCTGACTTCTTTCTTTGTGTATCCAGTGATCCGTCTGTATAGATGTGGACAATATCCAATCTGTAGATTGGTTGTAGTTTTCTGCTATTATTTGTTGTGCTATAGCGTGGACAATTATAATTATAATTAATGGGTCAATGTTTTTTGTTACGCTGTCTTCTAGTATAGTTTTTATTGTTGGTTGTATCCACTGCCAAGGGGGTGTTTCATTTACTGGAGGGATTTTTTTAGGTTGGTCATGTCCATCTAAAACCAGGATTTTGCTTTTGTATAAAAAGGATCTTTTTTGACTTGATGCTGAATCAATTTTCTGCAATTGATGCTCTGTGGTTATTGTTCCGAACTTTAAACTAAATTTACCTATTCTTTTGTTAATGTATATATCCATTGGTTCTATATTGAGTTCAGCCTCCATAGCTTCTATTGGTGAGGTCTTTGGGCAACCTAGGCAAATTCGCAGGGCACAGTTCTGGAGTTTTTCTATTTTTCAGATGAATTTTAGCTAAGCATCCCCATATTTCACAGGAATATGTCGTTTTGGGTCATATGTATCCTAGGTAGAATTGTCGTAAGATAATTGTGTCTGCTCCCCAATTCCTTTTTGAGAAAGCCTTGAGGATGTTAATTCGTTTCATGGTGCTGTCCTTAAGGCATAGATAGGAGTGCGAGGGAAAATAAAAGTTGACAAAAACACTAAAATTAGAAAAAGTAAATGGAAGGCTTTACTTTACAATAGGGATATAGATAGAGAAATTTAAAAAAATTACCCAAATAGTACCCAATGTACATATACATGGGTTAAAGGTTAGGCCTTCAATTTTTGTTCAATACTTGGGCTACCTGTCTACCCCCCCCCCCTTTGAAGGGAGTAAGTAAGCCCTTTTGAATCTGCAAATATAATCATAAAATGTTAGAAGACAACAACCTATCACATAATTAACAATGTTAATAACTGTCAAGAAGCTTCTGCTGCATTTCTGATGTTTCTCAAGATTATATGCAGAGTTATGTTTGTGTAAAATAGGTCGCATAATTATTCGGCAAAATACTTTGAGTTGCAAAAGCATTTTAAGTAACAAACACAATTTATAACCCTTGTGTTTAACGAAGCAGTTAAATGAAAATACGTCATATGCATGCGTACTTGTGTCTTTCAAAAAGATCTTAACAATTTATAAGAATTAAATCCTTTATAACATCAAGAATACCACCAAAAGTCAAGGGGTTCCATTGTAGCAATTTCCTTTAATGCTTGGATATGTTGTTTGCATTCACCAATCTCAAGGAATTACTTTAGAAAATATATAATTGACATGGAATGCATATGAGTTATTCAATAATTACAGACACAGACAGCTATTATGGGAAAAACAGTTTACAGAAATTGAGATACTTCAGAACTTGTAGTCGGTATTCCTGTAGTCAATTTTTCAACAGCTGTTTGATATAAATATAATATTCGTCATTTTTACTTATTATGGTGCGTCTTCTCAAGAATAGTGCATTTGAAGAACAGCATGCAGGAATTAATTTTTGATTTCTGAATATGTAAAAACCATCAGAAATCTACTCGCATATGACTAAGCCATGTGAAGTAAGTTGGCTGGATTGTATAAGTTTTTATAAGTGGCGAAGTGTTTTTAACAATAAGTGTTAAGTGGCCAAACGTAAGGTGATTGATGAGCACTGTTCTGGTCATCCAGTACAGGGGCAATCTTTTGGATCACTAACAGTCTTGCTTTTGTGAAGATCACTGGTCAATAAATAGTGAATATTACTCCAACACGCCTGAGAACATAATGAAATCAGCAGTATTGAAGAAGTGCCCTGGTGCCCTATAGATCAGATTTTGTCTTGTTTGATCCCCTCACAGCAGTATTACATGGTGTCAAGTTTCAGGTAATGTAGAGGTAAAAATATGTCATAAACTAGCGTAATCATCAGGATCCAGATTCTTTGCAGCAGGCATGAGAAAGCTTGTAAAGAAGTGGACAAATCCACAAATGTGTCTGAGAATTATTTGGAAAATAAGAAAATTGTCACATCAATAAAAAAACTGTTTTTTCTCTGCTGCTGTTTCTCTGTAATTATTTAATTACTGGTTAGTAAGAAGAATGATCCGTCACGTGAGGACCAAAAAAATTTTAAGATGCGGCCCGATAGGACCAAAAAAAAATGTTAATGTTAGGAAGAATGATGCTTGTGGTGCTATTGCCAGGATGCAGAATAATGACGATAGTGGACTGTATAATACATTTATTAAGTTCTGTACACTTATATCATGGTGTTGAGATTGGCTAAGTCTGAACAATTTGATTTTGAATAAACAGAGTCGTTAAGAACGCTACATGTTAGATGAGGCGCAAATGTGCGGCACTCAGATTAAAACGTTAAGGCCTAAGGCCTAGACGAATGTCGTATGAAATGTCGTAAGACTTGAGGCGCGAGTAAGCTACATGAAATAGAATTAGCAATGTATTGCTAATTCATTGCAAGTATGCAATATGTGTTGTGGCCTAAGGCCTACAATGATTGTCTGACGACAAGAAAAATGATGATGACAGAACAAGCGAGCAAACGTAATGACGTCTGTCGCCAGCCGTAGCTCGGACAACTGTAACGTTGAACGTTGTATAAACATGATAGCGCAATATCAGAAAGCACAGATTAGCCAACCTCTGAATGCGAAAATTACCACATTACTGTCCATAACTGCCCGCAAAAATCAAAGGGTTTTTTAATACATTTTAGTAACTTATTATAGAAAAATACAGAGTTCTTAATAATAAAGTCAATCTCAATAAGTTGTACTGAACCTTGAGTTTGAATCTTAGATAACAGTTATGACATTAACTGTTTAGAGATAAGCTTGAATGATGATAAGAGTTGAACAGGCCAAAGTCAGCTTGCAACCTGATTATGCATGAGTATAAATGCAAGATTAGCAATGTATTGCCAATATATATTGTATGTAATCGGTGACTCATCACATGATGGGCCCGATAAATTGTAACATTTATGCAAGTGATAATGGTTATCTTGAACCAGATAAGGCCAGTAGACCTATACAATAGTATGAATACAATGAACAAACAAAATTGTTATAAAATTATACATGTAAAGACAAGCTATACATAGTTGAATGATTGTAAGCACAAAGTGTAATGACATGTATGTCATAATTAAAGCATGAATAATAATTGTGCAATACATGATCACAAAATACAAATACAAAATACAATATAAAAATATAGGCATGGCGTATGGTTATAGACAGTAAATGCGGATAAAACAATGTGTTTTACATAGATACAAGTTATACATAATAAATACAATAGAAATCGATTTAGATAATTACAAAATGTAATACATGTGTTGAACAATTGTGAGAAATAAATTCACAGAGTAACAAAATATCACACATATTGACAAAATGTGCGAGAAAATGCATACATGGTTTGTATAGCTGCAGACCATGCAAATATTACAACAAAATGTTTACATAAAAACAATAGTAAGCAATGACATGAGGCATAAATCAAATGTTGCATACACGAAAATACAAAATAATAATTAAAGCCTTGCATATTGTGAAGCTACAAATTTATTGTCACATAAAATTTACTAATTTACTAATAAACATTGAATAATTATCGGGCGCCATGTTGCCAGATTGTGCAACAACATAAATATTGGGCTTACCTTGCGGTCCAGAATTCGTGTTAAACGAACCAGTAATTGTGAAATATACCTGAAATAACTCACTCGTACTTGTATTTTTTACCAATGACATTACCTCTTATTATCAAAAAGACTCTACGTACATATGAAAATGATTCTACTGAACTATGTGCCAAACACGCACGTTACTATGCCTCGGGGCGTAGTTCCATTTATTTTGTAAACATTAATAAGAAATAAACATTGTAAATATAATAAACATAATGAAATATAGTATAATATACTAAACAATATCTGCACAACCCAGCACTATAAATATTTAGGTCACTCTCTCTCTCTCTCATTCTCTGGTACAATTATATTTTATGAGCTCATTATTTAATGAATTTTGAATTGGTCATTCTTTTATGATGTTGATTTACTTGAATGATATATTGGGACGATCTCACCAAATCGGACAGCTTAGCTGCCGTTGTTTTTCTGTAGAACGTCGCACACCGCGAGTTCGTCGACTGTATGTACGATTACATCTTTGCTGATTACACCTTACCGAATGGTAAGGTGTCACTGTTATTTAAACACTTTTGTTGTTAACCACTTTTGGTGGTGTAAAAGTTAAAATTCACACTTGGTGAACCTCTTGCCGGCCGGCTACGTTCACACTTCAGGATGAAATGACCCAGAGTCTTTGTTTAGCATTGCGTATGTGGGGCAAAACTACGTCACCAGGCTTTTGTTTGTTGTTTACAGCCTCGAGTTGTTTACAGAAAATGTGCATTCTTTCCACTGACGTCATCAGGGCTCGTCTCGTTATCGCTATATGTTACATACGATTTTTTGCTGTGTTTTCCGTTTTACAATGAAAGTGATCGAAATCCTGTCAATTCCCATCTGCGTTTTATAAAATAATTATATAGTCCACTCACCAAAACTTTACAGGGATTATGAAATATTTAAATAATTATTTCCAAATAATTGTTACAATAAATAAATACAATAATTATGGTCTTTTGTACCATGTTTTTATAAATTTAGTATTGTACCAGAATTGTACCATCACAAAACCCCCTCAATGAAAGATTTTGTGCCGAAACATAAAAACTTTCATTGATCCATTCGTACTTCCTAAAGGGATCAGCCAGGATATGTCACCACAACCCCCTTACAATTTATATAAAAAAAAATCAATAACTCACCCGTGGTCTGATGACGATGACAGAACCTGCATGACCTTACTGGACTTCTCCTTCGAGATCCCAACACCATAAGGCCAATCAGGCGCATAACCCTCCTGCTCTGACGCGCTGGCCAGCTCAGGACCGCCGTCATAACATCACCAAACACTGAAACTATAAATTAAAATATCAAAATAGTGGCTTGGTATATTACTCTATCCTTAACTGATCTGGTTCCCCTTAGCTATGTGCTGGTTTGCGTTAATAAGCACTGGGTTTCCTTGAACTACTAAAAATATAAATACAAAAAATGTAAAATACAAGAATTACATAGAATTGCCATTCTCTTCATGGACTACCCTTTAATTGTAAAAATCGTTTCGATTCCCATCGATAATAATTAACTCTTTCTGTTTTATAATTAATGTAATTATAAAAGAAACAAATATTTAAATAAAACATGGAAATCCCCATATAAATCTCCCAAATATTCAAACATGAATAAAAACATTTTATAGAAAAAAATAATTAATAAAATCTTATTGAAATTATTATTATTATTAACAATTAATAATTGGCGCTGTTAACAATATTTACCCCTCTTTCTCCTCCACACACACTATTTCCTATACATCATGTTAAAATTTCTATATTAATACATAATACATAGATACATTAATACATTTAATACATTGAAATAGTTAATTCACACTTAATCTGATTAAGATTTGCATATTCTATCTATTTAAGTTTGCATTTAAATTATAAAAATTACAATTTCAATGAATTGAATAATTAATTCTAAACTTTCATTAATTAGCCATCAATTATTTATCATGATTATTAATTTATTTCAAATTTATTATTAATATTCATATTACCTTATATTATAAATTATCATTCCTTATTACCTCTCTACTCTGAACTTTCTACCTAACCTTTCATCTTCTAATCATTCTTTAGTCTGGGTGACTCCTGTATTCACTATACTTTTACTTATTATAATCTTACTCACCTTTCTTCTAATTAACAACCAAATTTACTTATCATGACACCAATTGCTCACTTATAAACACCTTTACTAATTTCATTCCGACGATAAATCCTATAGCACCGCGCATCTTTATACAGAGATGGGTGTTCCCTATCTGGCTATATACATTCATAATATTTTGCCCTTCCAAAAAATTCGGCAAACACTCCCTTAAACTACGCTATTACCTGCCACAACGCTATACGTTGGCTACTCCTTATCACCTCACCCCCACTACAAAATATCATCAACAACAATATACATTTACACCAATTTCTTTACTCACCTCTACAAATAATCACTAACTACTGTGTCCCTAAATATCTAATACTCTCTTTGTATTATTTACTTTAAAATTCTTAACAATCTAACTCCCATTAACTTCAATTAAATAACTCACATGCTTTTATCTATACCCAGGCTCTATCCCTGTTTAAACATTCTACCTTACTGTAATCATTGACAATTGTCTTATATCTCTGTTCCTCAAATTTGTCATTCAATTTAGTAAATTTAACATTAGAATCAAATTTTTGCTCATCTAGCTTTTTGTCTAACTTTAACAGTAATTGCATTATTGCACTAGTCTCATCTGGTTTATTTTCTGACCTAGTTGAGATGGAGGTAGTGACTTTCTCTACAGATGCAAGCGTATTTGCCTCGTCAATCTGACTAATTTGTGTTGATTGCACATCCATCTCACTAGTCATATCTACATCAGTTGTATTGAGTTCTAATGTTATATTGTCATTAGTACTCATTTTTGCTATTCTATCTTGCTACAACATATATGTTTATAACCTAGAAATTTAACCCTATTGTACTCACGTGTTTGCGTACTTTCGCAATTACTTCAGGTAATTATTTCGCTTTCCTGGTAGGTATTACTCCACATAAAATTACGTTTTATGTAGAGTCCCTGTTCGGGCGCCATATGTGAAGCTACAAATTTATTGTCACATAAAATTTACTAGTTTACTAATAAACATTGAATAATTATCGGGCGCCACGTTGTGCAACAACATAAATATTGGGCTTACCTTGCGGTCCAGAATTTGTGTTAAACGAACCAGTAATTGCGAAATATACCTGAAATAACTCACTCGTACTTGTATTTTTTACCAATGACATTACCTTTTATTATCAAAAAGACTCTACGTACATATGAAAATGATTCTACTGAACTATGTGCCAAACACGCACGTTACTATGCCTCGGGGCGTAGTTCCATTTATTTTGTAAACATTAATAAGAAATAAACATTGTAAATATAATAAACATAATGAAATATAGTATAATATACTAAACAATATCTGCACAACCCAGCACTATAAATATTTAGGTCACTCTCTCTCTCTCTCTCATTCTCTGGTACAATTATATTTTATGAGCTCATTATTTAATGAATTTTGAATTGGTCATTCTTTTATGATGTTGATTTACTTGAATAATATATTGGGACGATCTCACCAAATCGGACAGTTTAGCTGCCGTTGTTTTTCTGTAGAACGTCGCACACCGCGAGTTCGTCGACTGTATGTATGATTACATCTTTGCTGATTACACCTTACCGAATGGTAAGGTGTCACTGTTATTTAAACACTTTTGTTGTTAATCACTTTTGGTGGTGTAAAAGTTAAAATTCACACTTGGTGAACCTCTTGCCGGCCGGCTACGTTCACACTTCAGGATGAAATGACCCAGAGACTTTGTTTAGCAATGCGTAGGTGGGGCAAAACTACGTCACCAGGCTTTTGTTTGTTGTTTACAGCCTCGAGTTGTTTACAGAAAATGTGCATTCCTTCCACTGACGTTATCAGGGCTCGTCTCGTTATCGCTGTATGTTACATACGATTTTTTGCTGTGTTTTCCGTTTTACAATGAAAGCGGTCGAAATCCTGTCAATTCCCATCTGCGTTTTATAAAATAATTATATAGTCCACTCACCAAAACTTTACAGGGATTATGAAATATTTAAATAATTATTACCAAATAATTGTTACAATAAATAAATACAATAATTATGGTCTTTTGTACCATGTTTTTATAAATTTAGTATTGTACCAGAATTGTACCATCACAATATTAAATAAACTGACACTTGCTTGAATAAAACAAACAGTTTCTGAATCAAAAATATACAAATTAAAGCTTATTCTAAAAACAAAGGTGCTTATAACTAACAAAATCTTCTTAGGACATCTGATTTATGTATTTTTGACAAATATATACAAAGGAAAATAAACTCTTTTTTTACTGTTCGTCCCTCGTAGGGACCAAACATAATTTATGGATTGGTCTGCGATAGGTGCCAGTAGGCGTGCGAACGTCAACTACTCTAATTAAGTTGTCTGGGCCGGGAAATGTGGCGGTAATTACACCAAATTTCCACGCTAATGGAGGTAAGTTATCCTCAATCAGTAAAACCAGGTCACCAATGGAAACGTTGTCCTTGGCGAATTTCCATTTGTGACGTTGTTGTAATTGATGTAAGTAGTCGCGAGACCAAGCCTTCCAAATGACTTGGACAAACTTCTGGAGAAGTTGCCAACCTCCAAGACGAGAGATGGGAATGTGAAATAAGTCTGGATCAGGTAACGCCGTTAATGGTGCGCAAATCAAAAAATGGCCAGGTGTAAGTGGCACCGGATCATTTACATCCGATGAATCGGCAAATAATGGACGTGAGTTTAGACATGCCTCTACCTGAGACAAAACTGTCGTAAACTCCTCGAAGGTGAGTATAGACTTGCCTACCACGCGGCGCAAGTGATACTTTAAACTCCTTATACCGCTCTCCCAAAGACCACCAAAATGAGGTGATGAGGGCGGAATAAATGACCATGTAATACCCTGAGAGGTCGTAAAGGATTGGATTGATGAGGTGGCATCCTTATTATGCCAAAGATTGTAAAGGTCACGCAAAACATTGCGGGCCTTCCTAAAGTTCGTGCCATTGTCAGAATATAACTGGCTGGGTATGCCCCTACGGGACATGAAACGTTGTAAGGCAGCTATAAACGCGTTGGCTGTAAGGTCGAAAACTAATTCCAAATGAATAGCCCTAGTTGCTAGGCAGATGAACACGTACGATTTTGACAGAGTCCTAGATTTCTGCCCACCATGACGAATCATGAAGGGACCACCATAGTCAACTGCGCAGAATAGAAACGGCCGCGAAGGAGTGACTCTGGGAGATGGCAAAATACCAAGCCTCTGAATCTGATGTTTGGCACTAAACCTGAGGCACTTGACGCACCTACGAATGATAGAGCGAATGACAATCTTGGCGTTAATGATCCACCAACGTTGACGAAGTGAGTGATGCACGAGTTGAGCACCAGCGTGGAGTAGACGAATGTGTTCGCGTTCAATAATAAGGCGAGTAATATGAGCCAATGGATGCAAGACAATAGGATGCTTATTGTCATAAGGTAGTTGCGACTGCTGTAATCGTCCGCTGACGCGTATTACGCCAGACTCATCAAGGAACGGTCCAGAGAAGACAACTTGCTCCTGATAGAGACAGAAGACCCATTACGCAGACAATTAATCTCGGCAGCGAAGTGGATGGACTGAGATTGTTTTATGAAAAAATTGAGAGTGGAATGAATTTCAACGGGGGTAAGAGCGCCCGATATTTTCTCAGCCCTGGAGAGTCTAATGTTTTTGATGAATTGAAAGCAGTAAGCGTATACGCGAGTCAGACGGTGCAACGAAGAAAAGTCCTTAGAAAGATCAATAGCCAGGGTAGACATTAGAGAAAGTTTGGGGGTTTGTTTTTCCTCCGCAGTGAATTCAGAAGACGACTGATTAGAAGGTAAAAAGGATGGAAAAACATTGGACTCGGAAGATTGAGACAAACAAGCGGGACCATGCCACCAAAGCAAACAATCGCGCAAAACGTCGGGGTGACATCCCCTAGAAATAATATCAGCAGGATTATGTCGAGAATTGATGTGATGCCATGTGTAGGCTTCCGTAAGACGCTGAATCTCGGCAACACGATTAGCGACGTAAGTTTTCCACCTAGAAGACTGGGCATGAATCCAGTAAAGGGACACCATAGAGTCAGAATAGAGGTGAACACTATTGATAAAGGAATGAAGAGCAGGGGCGACCTTGAACAAGAGTCGCGATAACAACAAGCAAGCGCAGAGTTCAATGCGAGGTAATGACACCTGTCGTAGGGGGGCTACGCGAGATTTAGTACACAGAAGGTGACAAGAGGCCGATGAATCTTGATAAATGGCTCTAATGTAAACGCAACACCCATATCCCCTTTCAGAAGCATCCGAAAACCCATGTAATTCAACTATCCTTGCTTTAGACTTGCAGCGAATAGAACGTGGAACAATGATTTTACTGATCAGACATAATTTATTGCATAATGAACGCCAATGCAAGTGTAATTGCCCGGAGATTGGCTCATCCCAACCAAGATTGCACAGCCAAAGTTGCTGCATAAACTGTTTGTACAGGAAAACAACGGGACCGACGAGTCCGAGTGGGTCGTATATACCTGCGATAATCGATAGGATTTTCCTCTTAGAGATGCTTGATTCAACGGGGAATGATCTGATGTCAAACAAAAATGAATCGGTAGTGTTATTCCAGAGAATGCCCAAGGTACGCACATTACCCTGTTTGTTTAAAGGGAGTGATAAATTGTCATGATCTGCGACCACATTGGGTTCATTTGATGCCCATTTATGTAGAGTGAGACCGTATTGACTCAACAACGTACCTAAGTCAGATTTCAACTTGGTCAGATCAGAAATGGTGTCTGCACCGGTTAACAAATCGTCGACATAGAAATCATTGGTTATAGCTGACGCAGCGTCAGGAAAAGAAGTTTGATGATCCTTACCAATCTGATTAAGACAGCGAGTAGCCAAAAACGAAGCACTAGCAGTGCCGTATGTTACAGTTCGCAGTACAAAATGTTTAAACTGTTCGAGGGGAGAGTCACGCCACAGAATACGTTGATAATGACAATCCTTCTCAGCTACCAGAATTTGTCGATACACCTTCTCGATGTCGGCGATGAGAACATAGTTATGCATACGAAATCGCAAAAGAATAGAAAAAAGGTCTTGTTGGACGTTTGGGCCTACCAACAAAATGTCATTGAGAGAAAGGCCATTGGTAGTTTTGGACGAGCCGTCAAAAACGATGCGAAGTTTTGTGGTAGAACTAGAATATTTAAAGACGGCATGGTGAGGCAGATAATAAGTATTTGAAACACCTGAATTTATGGAGCAATCGTCGTCAAGCGACATGTGGCCAAGGTCCTTATACTGCTGTATAAAGTTTGCGTATTCGCGTGCAAGCTTAGAATCACGCATGAACCAGCGTTCTAAACTCAAGAATCTCGCTTCAGCGCTAGCATAGGACTCAACCAACTGGGGATTGTCAAACTTAAATGGTAGCGAGACCACAAACCTACCCTCCTGATTGCAATGAGTAGACTTAACGAAATGCTCCTCACAAGCCGACTCATTATTAATGGGTGTATTATCAGGGATAGTTTCGGTCTCCCAAAATTTCTCGAGAGACGCTAGGATTTGACTGTCGTTGTTCCTAGCCAGGAACGAAACAGCAGGACCCTTATAATGGCAGTGTTTGGGCAGATTGCCTGCAAGAATGTAGCCTAACTTTGTTTCCTGTACAATAGGAAAATGAGAACCCCGTACATATTTGTTAGGTAAAATTAAATCTAAGTGAAATTGCGCTCCTAAAAGTATATCGATATCAGCCGATATGTTGAACTGTGGATCGGCAAGATAAATGTTATCTGGGACATTAAACTGATTTATGTCAAAAGATTGTGCTGGCAATTTATGGGTTAATCCAGATAAGACAGCACACCTTGCCTCGAAGCTAAATCTTTGATAGCGAGAGATAATGCATATAGACGCAAGATTAGTGGCACAACACTCGGTGTTATTTATACCTGTTATCGGTATGTTAGATTTAGTCAAGTTAAGCCGTAATTTCTTGGCAAATGATTCCGTACAAAAATTTATCTGTGAACCCACATCCAAAAGAACTCTTGCGGGTCTGTTGCCAGCCTGGTCAATGACAAACACAATTGCCGTTGATAAAAGAATATTATTTGTGGATTGTAATTTGAGTGAACAATAATTACTGCTGCTGGCAGAGACTGGCTTCGACACATTGTTTATGTGCAACAATGTATGGTGTCGTTTTGAGCAGATCTTACATGATTGTTTAATCTTACAATTAGATGAGAAATGATCTGGTCTTAGACAATTAGTACAGCATTTATGATTTAATATGAATTGTCCTCGTTCTGATGTGCTTAATGCACGAAATTTGTCACACATGTAAATTGGATGACTAGATTTACAGCATAAACATGAATAATTATTTGACGCTGAGTGATAACTTTTAAATGCAGTGCTGCCAGCAGAGTTTCGTGATTTATGTTTGTCAGATTGATTGAATCTTAAAGTTGACTTGTTGAGGTGGCGTCCGGCATCGATAGGCAGTGTATTTTCTAACAGCTGTCTACGTGCGCTTAAAAACTGAGTGAAACCTTGAAAGTTAGGAAGATTATCGGGGTCTATAGACTCCTTCCATAATTTAAACGTGGTATGGTCCAGTTTTGCTGACAATAATTGTACAGTGATAAGCTCGAATGAATCCACTGACAGTTGCATGGCCGCCAGTGAATTAACGGAAGACGTTATTGTATTTATGAACTCTGCCAAACTTTGGACAGAGTCCTTAACTGTTGACTTTACTTCAAGTAAATTCTGAATATAATACTTAGCTAGTATGAATTTGTTGTCATATCTAGCGGACAGCAAACTCAACACTATCGAATAGCTTTCGTTACAAATAGGTAATGCCTTAATTAAATCTAGCGGCTCATTTTTCAGAGACGAATACAAATAGTGTAATTTCTGCACTGAGGTTAAATCAGATCTGGCGTGGACCAAGTCCAGAAATATTGAATAGAAGTGCTGCCATTCTAAGATATTACCTGTGAAGCAGGGCAAACTTATCAGTTTTAATTGTATGTTGCTTGTTAATACGGGAGATACAGTCTGCATGTTGAAGCCTTCTATCAACTGCAAGATATTGGCTTCTGTTGAATATAACAGCTCTTCAACCTCAATTAGGTCTTCTTGAGCAGCGTTTATGTCTTTAGAAATGAATTCAATTTCGGACTGTACCTCATCGTATTTTGTTGCCAAACTTTTTAGACTTTCGAGTCTAACTGTTAAAAAATGTTTTGTGTTAGTGTTTTTATCAAAGCTAATGATAGCCGAATTAATACGCACTATGGCAGACTTTATGCCGCCTCTCTTTCTGACGAACACTTTGAGGCCTTCTTCAGCCATTGTACGCACCTGTTAATGATGTGGTACCTGCTATGCGATGTCCTGGAGCGTCGAAGTCGTGGAGAAGATGGCAAACACACAGACCGTAGAGATGACTGCTCAAACTGGAGTGTAGACGCTAGCACATGGATGTTCTTGCAATGATGTTGTCACGAGGCTCAATGGCGATGAAAGAAATGCTGAAGTAAGTCCCGAGACGGTCGGATCAGCGAATGTGCTGAATCGCCCGTGATGGCCAGAAATTGGGGCAGAAAAATGATGAAACCGCTAGAATATGTTGCAAGAGGTGAATGACGAATCCAGGCACGGAGCGACCAAAAAAATGGTTAGTAAGAAGAATGATCTGTCACGTGAGGACCAAAAAAATGTTAAGATGCGGCCCGATCGGACCAAAAAAAAATGTTAATGTTAGGAAGAATGATGCTTGTGGTGCTATTGCCAGGATGCAGAATAATGACGATAGTGGACTGTATAATACATTTATTAAGTTCTGTACAATTATATCATGGTGTTGAGATTGGCTAAATCTGAACAATTTGATTTTGAATAAACAGAGTCGTTAAGAACGCTACATGTTAGATGAGGCGCAAATGTGCGGCACTCAGATTAAAACGTTAAGGCCTAAGGCCTAGACGAATGCCGTATAAAATGTCGTAAGACTTGAGGCGCGAGTAAGCTACATGAAATAGAATTAGCAATGTATTGCTAATTCATTGCAAGTATGCAATATGTGTTGTGGCCTAAGGCCTACAATGATTGTCTGACGACAAGAAAAATGATGATGACAGAACAAGCGAGCAAACGTAATGACGTCTGTCGCCAGCCGTAGCTCGGACAACTGTAACGTTGAACGTTGTATAAACATGATAGCGTAATATCACAAAGCACAGATTAGCCAACCTTGAATGCGAAAATTACCACATTACTGTCCAATTACTTTTATGTAATATTTTGGAGTGCTAAGACCCTTGATCAAATAGAGTTCAAGTTCATTTAATTTATGTAGTACTATCATGTATGTTCATGTATGAAGATATTACATGGATTATTCTTGAAGCCTCCATTCATTTTTGATCAGTTGTAACGATCAACAGAAATACTGCTACGGTTGTGTATTGTGATAAACTACAATGTAGATTCCATGACATAAGTCACAAAGATTGTTTTCTATGCTCATTATTAAACTGACATTTTGTAAGATTAATAAGTACCCGAACTTGTACATTAAATTTAGTAATTACCAAAATTTGTAAATCAATATCCATTATAAAGATGGCTCCACCCCATTTATTTTCAAAGACAAGGACACTCTAGTATTCATTTTAGTAAAAATAATTTGTTATTTATGGCACTTTTTACCTTCTCCATTAAAAAAAGTACCTGTATAATTGTCTGTGCCAGTATTTGTTGATTTCTGATCTTGAAAATAAAATCATATTATCACCTCCATTAATTAGACTCCAAGGAATTTGCTAGGTACCATCAAACAGACAAGTTAAATAACATATAAAATTTTTAATGTAAAAAATATATTGACAATATATATTTTATATAAATAAAACATTATGACACATACAGAATATGTCACTACATATTTTAAAGCATTATGTTCACAACTGACAACAGGATAAAGAATGTCCATGAAGAATGCCATTTGGTACATAGGAAGATTCAGTTCCTTAAAACTGTTTACACAATTTTCTTATTCACATACCAAAGTGCAAATTATCTAAAAATAAAACATTTTGTTTTACATACAGCTGTAATGCACAATTTCTGTACAAAAATTAAACCAACAGCCAATATACAATTAATTACTCAGAGGATGCAATAAATAATTTGTAATCACTATGTTTAGAGGCCATCAAATTTTTCCAATAATGTCATATAATGTCCATTGCACTAACATAACAGCTTAAATGCTATTAATATTGTTTATTTTAAATTTAACTTAATTTTAGTTAATAAAATTATGAAATAATTTAAATCAGAAACCACTACAAACTTAAAATTCTCTTTATTATTGACACCCTCAACACGAGTGTTTGACATGTTACTGTGTATGATACCTTATATTGCATTCACTGTGTGAGCGTGTTGTGGGATGTGATTCTCATCTTTTCTACCCAACATTTTTTAAAACTTTGTACAATCTACTTTTCTTTGCACATAATATGAGATAGTAAATTAGAATTAACTTGAATATAACATGACATAATATGGAAAATAACTTAATTATATTTTAATAATCGTTTATAAGCCCTGACATGATTTAAATTTTAATGACTATTTTTATTAATTATTACAGTTGTAATACACAAAAAGTTGTATGCACATTATAAAATGACTCTTACTACACCATTTATAGCATACACTCAAACCGATAGGACTCCCAAGCAGTAATAAAGAGAGTATAAAATAAAAAAGTGGTAATGTTTATCTAGCTTCATATATATATATATATATATATATATAAATCTTATCCCATATTACTGTTAATATACATGTCTTAATGCATCTAATTAAATAGAAATACTACAAGAACTCTTGTAGTATTTAACTGAAGCAACAACATGTAAATTGCTTATTAAAAAATTGTTTAATGCATGTGGTAACCATGTATTAATAGTGTACAAAACAATGTACTTATCAGTTTAATACTCGTACAAGAATCTTTCAGAACATTATATAATAATGACATAAATGAACATGTGTATTTATTTTCTTTGATTTATGCTAACAAAGTATAAAGTAAATTGTCTTCATATACTGTAAACATAAGGCTTTAAAATGCTAAACTACACAAATCGTATGTACATATTATATATATATTAACAACAACCAAACTTTAAGTACAGCACTAAACAACATTACTAAAAAAAAGTTCAGTCACACACAAAATCAACATAAGTTAACATAAAAGAGATGCACAGAAACAATATTATGACAAAATAATTAGGAAACATTTGAAAAAAGTAAGTGAAGTGCAAACTCAGATTTGTAAATCTGTGTTTTTAAGAGTTTTAGCTGCTCAATGATATGATATGATAAACAATCATAATTAAATTATATATATTTTTTAATTATTGACTTAAGAGTTTTGTAACAATTTAGTACTTACTGCACAGAATCCACTGCCAAAATAGATATTTCATATATATTTTATATACAGTGAATATTTTTATGTTTTCATAAACTTAAAATGGCATTAAAAATGATTTATTCACTAAATCATTCTACCACAATATCTGAAAATGAAACATCCACATATCAACAATATAAACTGCAGTAATAATAATAACAGTAATGTATATTAAGGACATTGTAAGGTGGTACAATACAATTTGTTTCAATACCAATAGTCAGGATGACTTTAAAATTTAAATAAGATAACCATTTTTCAAATTAATAGTGAAATTAAAAAAAAAAAAAGTTACAAATAAAGTCTAAAGTCATGGCTGCCAGAGCTGTTTCTTTTTATATATACAATACTTATTAGTTTACAAAAACAACAACTTTTAATAAAGTGAAGCAGAATAATATTCATCATATTTATCAAAACCGTTTAATACAAAGAAAAACAGTGTATCACTTTTAGAACATAATTTAAGCTTATAAAATTTACATGAGAAAAAGAAACTGAATCATACCAAATATAAAATTGTCTAGTACCAAACTGCACCAATTCTTGTCAGAGCTCTATTCACATCTTAAATTTTATTTACAACCTACTCTAGCTGTGCACTTCAGTTACTTTTCTCCTTCTCTCAGTAGGTTTTAACATCATTTTATAAACAACTAGTAAATCTATCAACTGAGAGTTTTTTAGGAACATTCCATAGACTCATCATGTATCGCCCTCTATACAAAAATTTATTGACTTAACAGAACATACATCAACTCAAAATAACATAAACACAATCTATACGAGTTACACAATATCTTTTGAAGTTATCAAAATTTAAACAATATAAGTATAAATATCGCTTTCAGTCTACAACTTCAGCCAAAGATTTTTATAAGTCATATATACGGTTTGTTGTAATCTAAAATAAGTACACATTTTCAGTAGTATAAATGCTTATGCACACCCAATGTAAAAACTCCTATATTTTTCCCAACGCTGTTTTAAAAAATTACTGAATACTCAATTTCCATGCTATGTGGCTCCTCTTTGGTATAATATAAGAATTATCACACATTCTATTAAATAAAAATCTATTTAAAAAATAATGCAACATTCACACATGAGAATAATATGTTTTGTAAATGAAATGAGTATGACTTCTAATATATGTACAAAGATAGTATACAAAGTTTTTTAACACTGTACCAGGAGGATACAGTTGAATAATTCAGTGCAGAAATAGTGGGCACCATTCACAGGTTAACTAAACCCTGCATTGTTCTGTAAAATGAGATGTGATTTAATTGAACGTAATTTGGCTCAGGATTTGTACACCAATCCGTGATTATAATGAGACTTAACAGTAGAGAAGAAAAACTTGAATGTTCACAAAATCTTTGCCACGGAACTGTGGAAACTGGTGAACACCTTACCAGTAAACCTTTAATCGCTACACTGAAGATGGCCTGCAATGGTGGGACTGAAACATCTATTCAAATTAATAAGCATTAGACCACGGCCTACTAGCAAGGCAATGAGTCATAACTTTAACAGGAACAAACAAATTCCATACTGTCACCATTCTACTGAAAGAAGACAATCACAAATGATGAAACAAACTGGCACAAAACAAGCATATCAATTAGTTTTATAAATACTAACTTGAATAGAATTTTTGTTTGTAAATTGAATAGAGTATACAACAAGAATTTACTTTGAACTAAAAGTTCAGCAATCATAGTGGAGTGGTAGAAACCACACAATTTCATCCCTAAAACACTGTCAGCAGCAATCATTCTGAATGATAATATATATTGTGTTTCATGTGAATAATCAGTAAAGTATGATGGAAGTGCTTATGACAAGAATCCACCAGAGTGACTGAAGACGGTACAATATTCAAAATGGGCAAACATTAGTTAATATTCTACATCAGGATTAAAGTGATGACCTAATCAATGAAATATTTCAATAACAAAAGGATCCTTACAGCAAGACTTGCCCAAACATTGAATTTCTCCAATGAAACAAAACTAAATCACAACAGGTCAAGGTCTTTAATTGAGCTTTGTGTCCAAATCTGAACTACATGGTAGGTGGGGTTTTAGCACAGTCTTAGTCATTTTGGTTTTAATTAATTTTGTTATAAAAGGCACACCTTGAATTAACACCTATGTCAAAATTAACTAACAGGATGACAAATTCTTTTGTTATTAGTAGTCAAAAAGCAATCAGTGGTGTTTTTCTCTCACAAGTTTGAATTATTAGATCCTCAGCAGATTGTTTACAATCAGTGTATCAGAGAATTGTGACACCCACAAAATTATGATTTATAATGCACATAAATTTTGTAAGGTGCCTTCCACCAAGGTGACTGTGGTGGATCAGAGTTGTATAGTACTTAAAATGTGGACCTCCATTGGAACCAAGAACTTCAGGCCACCGAAGAACACATATTTATTTATGAAAATGAAATTTATCTAATTTTAACAAAATAAAATATACTTGAGGTAACTAAAATGTACTGAAATTATCCCTGACTTATTTACGATTAAGCGATATGATTATTGGGGTTGGATTTGTTTCACCATTTGTGGAATTTTTGCGTTAATACTGTTGTTCAAATCTAATGACATGTCATTGCCTTCATCAAGAAAACTTATTTGCTTATTTTCTACTATTCTGTTGCTTTCACGTATGTATGGTGAATACATACATATACATACTGTGTCTGTTCATGGTGAACAGATTAACACATCATGTGTGTGTGTGTGTGTGTGCTTTTCTTTTTTAATAGATCTCAGTAACCCCATGGACTACTTCTGAACTTCTTGTGGACTACTGGTTGGGAACCACTGCTGTTGAAGACCTTTTAAGTTAACTTCATTCCATTTTAATGTTCTTTTAACATGGATATAATATACTACTACAGTAGTACCCACTTACTGTAATATCATGAATAATGTTATCAAACAGTTAACGGACTTTCTCAGTCCTGAAGAGATACATATAATTGGCCTCAAAATCTGCCATTTATCGGACCCACAGTTCTGCCTAATTTTATCATTTTGTTGCTTGAATAATCTACTACGTGGCTTCTTTTGAAATTTTAACTACACTGACTTTTTATCTTTAATTTCCTGTTATTGTATTAAGAATTTTATCAACATGATACTGTATGACTCAGTACACCTACTCATTCACAGAAGTCTAATGTCTGTCTTTCAACAATCTAAATAAACACCCTACTGCAGTTTTCTTATTGTAAATATACAGTCAGTTCTGTATCATAATTTGAACCATAAATATGTTTAAAATCATCATAGTGATTTGCTTTCTTTAATTCAGTAGTATTTTCTTAATGGAACAGTGGTGTAACCTCAAAAGAAATAGCATGATTTAAACATGAAAGAAAACTGGACGATTTAATACGTTGCTGAAAATGAGCCAAAGAAATCTAGCTGGAAGACAAAACAATAACTTGCAAATTAAAAGAAACTGACATGGAAAAGATGAACAAATTGCAACAGCATTACAATTTTGGTTCAAAAACGTTTGTGATCACAATATTCTTGTGTTAACAGTCCATTAATATACAAAAAAGCCAAGGAACTTCCTACAAAAACATGGGAAAATACAATTTTGTTGCCAACGATGGTTGGTTTCATCGTTGGAAGAAAAGAGAAAGCAGTCTTCAAATGAACATATAGTGAACAGAAGATGCCAACTTTATGGGAGCCACGAAATGGATAAATAGCAAATGGCCTAAGATTTCTGTTTATCAAGAGTATCATCCTTGCAATATATACAACTCAGGTGAAACTGAAATTTACTATTGCACATTGCCTAACACATTTATTCAAGAATAAAGACACCAAAAGTTGTAAAACTTCTAAAGAAAGCGCTACTGGACTCTGCTGTGTTACTATGTTCAATAACAAAAAACAACTTTTGGTTATTGGAGAAGCGAAAAGCCCTTACAACAAATTATCTTTTAAAGGAGTAAATAATTTACCAGTAGAGTATTATGCAAACTCTAATACTTGGATGATGGCAGTAATTTTTAATGAGTTTACTTTAATGTTAATTAAATGGGATAAAGTTCTTGATCGTACGATTGTACGGCAACTGTACAGCACACAGTGTTAGTGTACTGTTAAAAACATTAAAGTGGTGTATCTTCCAGCCAATATAGTGGCACTTATCCAACCTTGTGATGCTTAACCAAGGAATCTTCTAGACACGTTGCATCTTTTAGCAATGTCACGAATCAGGAGTCAGAAAGTACTATTAAACATTGTTTTAAGAGAGGGGGTTAATAAAAGATGGTTTAACTGTGGAAAAAGGCTTAGAAGAAAACATCCAGTTTCCAGACATGCTGAGAGAAGAGTGTGATGGCAATAGATAAGCATGTTACCATAGCCTCTCTGAGGAAGACGTATGTGAAGCAATCACTTCTACATCTAAAGTAACACAAGCAGAAGTGTGTGAAGTCGACAGGGATGCCTACTGGTTCTATTGGTAAGAACAAATAAAGAAGTACAGCAAGCTACAGAGATCTTGCAGCAGTTTGTCCACCAGAAAGCTATGAATATTTTCAAAAACATATGAATATGAGAGATTTATTAATGACCTTCTAATAAAAATTAGCATGCAATCAACTCTAGGCGACTTTTTTAAAAATTAGTGTAGCTGCAGTACAGTGTTTGCATCTTATTTTCACATTCGATCTTTATTGGAACTATTTTAATTTTTTTGTTTTACTTACTTCAGTGATACTGTAATTAATGTTTCATTTTCAAAATTTAATTTTCATTATACCTCTCTGAAAACTCCTTGTTTACATGTATGGTTACATGTATTGTTTACATGTAGCGCACAGAAAATTGCTATTTTTGGTGTGCCTGCAACAATATTCAATAAAGTACAATAAACTTGTCTAATATTGCCTAATGTTACATTCAGAATTATGAAAGTTTTAAATTTCAGCCTAAATTTTATAATTATTTTTTATTTTCTGGCTTCACCCGTCATTAATATAATGACACTGCCTACTTTCCAGTCATAATAAAATATGCTACTGAGAGTTCCTTAGTAACTCTAAACAACGCTTGTGTGTTTTTGAATTTTTATACAAGATAATTTTAAAATGATTTCTCCAGAAGAAGAAATATTACTTGAAGCAGCAAAAGTAAGTGCAGAATTACTGCCTAGTGAGAGATATGAAAATCAATACCACCTATTTTGCAAATGGTGCTGGTAAAAAAAAAGTTACTGTAAGTGATGATACTCTTCTCGTTTATTTGTCCGAAAAAGCCAAATCTTCGACTTTATGGAGTAAATTTTTAATACTAAAAAGTTGTCTAGCAGTAAAAGAAAATCTGAATGTTAGTAATTTACCAAAGAACTATTGCATTTCTCAAACAACAAAGTGTTGGTTACACACCAAAAAAGTCTAAAGTATTAACTGCAGACTAAGTTGGCAAATTTTTACTTGAAGCACCAGATGAGAAGTGGTTATTAACCAAGGTAGTTTTAGTATTTGGCATTTTCAGTGCATTCCGAAGAGAGACTTGGTTTGTTTAACTTTGGATGACGTAGAAGATAATGGCTGTTTTTTGGTCGTATTTCTTCAAGATGGTAAATATCACAAATCGAGAAGTTTCACAATTATATAGGAAGGATGCCCCTTTGATCCATGCAGTTTTTATTATAAATATATGAACCTAAATCCTACAAATATTGTAACATAACAAGATTACACCTCAGAATAAAGACAAGTATATCATCCAAATTCATTGTGAATTATGCCTAAACGCTACCTTTTTAGAAATAAAATACCAAGAAATATAAACTAAACTTAACAAATAAAGAAATTAAAACAAAATATACTATTTAAAGATAATAATAATATCAAGGAGTAAAAAGCAATACAAAACAAAAAGGGAAATATTATAATAAATAAATACTAGGGAAACAGGGAATGAAAATTTAGGAATTAAATAATTTAATTACAATGACAAGACGATTACTGACGATGACCATGATACCCAGAAGAGAAGATCACAGAATAATGAAAATGTAAATAGTTATTAGTAAATATAAATATAGTGGATAAATGTTAAACCTAGTAAGTAAGTGAAAAGACACTGATTATAGCATTAGACTATTAAACTAGACGGAGGTCTGCGAACCTCAAACAGTTATTTTGTGTCAGAACTACAAAATATAAGTGACATCAAAATTACTAAAAGAATAGTATTAAGCTATAATTATAAAAAGTTATGTAGTTTAATAATCTAAAATAGTGAAAAGAACAGTGATAAACATTATAAAACAGTGTAGAATAAAAGTGAATAGGAAATGGACCTAGTTATAATATACACTGGAATAAAATATATAAATTATATAAACCAACTATATATAGTTAATATAAAAAGGTGTATAATGATTAATAACAGTGAAATCTTACGTTACAAACTAATAATATACATTAGTGACAAAGAAAAAATAATATTCAACTGAATCATGTGAATTATAAAATATGAAACCGAACCTGTGACCCATAAATAATCCATCCAAGAGCTGTGCAGAATGAATCGGTATTTTGTAAAAAGAAATTGGATTTGTTGAAGAATATTCTCAAAGAAGCCAGAACACTTTCATTTAATGCTGGACATTTATACAAAATAATTGAAGAGATAAAACGAAATGATGAAGAAAAACTGTAGAAATAACGAGGAGACTAATGTTTTAATGGAATACAATGAAAACTTAAAGGCCAGAAGATAAATATCAAGCAATAATTCGTAAATGAAACTACAAGATTGGTGAGATTGTTCCATAATGTTAAGACAAACACTTGAACAAACATTAGTTCATTTAAGGAGCAAGTTACAGTGAAACACTATAACAAAAACAATATAAACATTATAATTATGAATTTTATTTGTTCACTATAATAATAATTATTATTATTAATAGTTCCTGTTAAAGTTGTTCTTTTGTATGATCCAAAGGACCCATGATTCATCATACATACCCAACACCAAATTACTGAACATTATTTATAAGTATTATGTTTTATTTTATATGTACGACTTGGACGGTACATAGACTTTAGTTTTTATATTAACCCTGAGAAAAAGAGTTTTCATGTTATCAAACCGAAAGGAACTACAACCTAAGAAAGGGACATTGAATGTTAGTACAATTAAATATATGTCAAAAAGAAAGTATCAATAAATTTATTGAATTGGAGACAAGAGCGAATAGGAGTTTGATTCTTTATTTTAGCATAGCATTACACTGAAGAAGGGTAAGATTAGGATTTAAGATTCACACACATAAGAGTTTAGAGTTATATATTTGGCACCCAACGTGGGGCTAGAAAAAGGAAATAAATAAAGATTGAACAGAATTAGAGCTGTCATTTCTAGCCGGCGATCATACAAAAGTAAACAAGATGGCCAAGAGAGGAACCTCATGTAGAAGAAACAAGACAGCTAATACCGAAATGAATATGGAAGAGAAAGATGCTCAACCTGCAATAGAAGTGGAGGTAGAAGCCATCAATATGGAAGAAAATCAGCCTGACAAACCAACATATACGGAGAAAGTAAGTATACAGGAAATGATTAGGATTATGACCGAACAATTAAGGAAGACAATGGAAGATAATAACCAACAGTTGAAGGAAGAATTAAAAAACGACAGTAAACAGTCGAAGGAAGAATTAAGTAAGGAAATAAAAGACAATAGTAAGAAAATGGAGGAATTAAGTCAGAAAATGGAAAATACCAATAAGAAGGTAGAAGAAAGTAATGAGAATTTTAAACGACAGATCATAGGGGAAATTACTGAAATTAATCAGAAAATGGAACAGTACAATGAAACAATCAAACAGCAAATTTCTGAAAACAAAGAACAGCTGAAGCAAACAAGTCTGGAACTACAGCAATTTAAAGAAGATGTCTGCATACAGATTGACCACATAGAAAATAATAATATAATAAGAATAGAATCAATGCAGATAGAGACACAAGAAAAAATAGAAAAGGTGCATGAAAAGGTAGATGAGAAAATAGGGCACATAGAAGTCAACGTTAATAGTATATAGAACTGAGTGACCAATAATACAGAGAAAATCGAAGAGATAAATCAAAGAGAATTGGTGAATATACGGGAAGAATTGGAGATGATTAGGAACAGGCCATTTCACATACCTAACTTCCAATTTACTGACAACAATGAAATAATCAATTTCAAAAACTGTAGAAGGAATACTTAGAAAGGATTGAAGAAAATATTACAAAGAATAGAGAAACCAGATGGACGGTAATCAGAAGCATATTAGACGAACACTTTAAGACATGACGGATAACTGGTGGACAGCCACCCGACATGACATAAACGACTATCCGGAATTTAGGGCATTGTTTAAGGCCAAATTGGTCCGAGTCCACCCAAAACATAGTGCGAGACAATCTGTGTAATGGTAAATACGATCCACAGAGAGGGCAATCACCAACAGCATACTTCTTGGGAAAGGTGTGGCTAGCTAGGAATTTGGAACCCAAGATACCAGAGGAGTGCCTGGTAACGAAACTCTCTTACCACTACGAAGAAGGGATTGCCAGAGCAAGACTCTGCGGACAGACTAAAACAATACAGTCCATGGCAGCACTGTTAAGAGAATTATGAGCATGAAAATTACTACCGCAGAAGTAGACAGAGAAATGACTACCAGCTGAGAGACAGAAATAATACATCGAGTAATAATAATAATCAAAACAATAATGGCAACCAGAATAATCTATCACGAGTGAACTATGTATGATCGAATAATCGAGAAGGTAACCGCGGTTATAGAAGACCAAATTATCAAGGACGCAGGAGCCTAGAACTCAACCACCCATATCCAAATGGTAATAGAGACAATGGCTATAACAGCAATAATTACAACCGAAATTATTCAAGAAGGAGCAGGAGCAGTGAAGATAATAGGAGAATCAATAATTATAATCCAATGGGGAACACTAGTGAGGAAAGACATAATACAAATAACCATGATGTTCACCATAACAATGATGTTAGGGACAATGATAATGACCACACTTTAAACGAGAGGCGGCAGTGAGAAATCTTAATGGCCCATCACTGATCCGATCTTCTGGGTACTGTAACGGGACAAATATTTGGGCTGTATTTTTATTATGTCAAGTGTATTAACGGGGAGTTACCCATATGGAGCCTCAGGCCTTAACAATCGGTGTTTACTTGTGGAACACCCATTTGCACATTTGTACAGCTTGTTAACAGGCACCGATTCCTGATGCTCTGGAATGTGAAACCGTGCGGACATGCGTGCCCGTACAGATGAATAATCACAAACTTTTTAACGAGCCCCAGGTCATATGGCTCTCGGCCAGCTTACGGTAGACTCACGCTCAGAGAAGAGACTAAAGAGGAGAGATCACGTGGTGCCTTTTAACCAATCAGGGAGCAAGTTGCCGCTCAGGAGAACGTTTTAGGCCATTTTGGACGCGTGGTGTTCAGCATCTGTCATCTTACAACCCTAGGACCGGCCGGTTCAATGTAATAGGCTAGCGAGCCAAACTTTCTACTAAACGTATAAAGAATGTGAGTAACATATAAAGAAGAATGGTTTAACACAACATAAACAGTAACATATCATCAGTGTATTAAAATTAAACTGGGCGAACGCAATTCGGACAATTGAGTGAATAAATCCACCGAGTGATCGGCAAGGACACGTACAGAGAAGTAACAGTGCAACTTTCTTCTTAATTTTTTGCCATAATTATGTTAAATTTTATAAAGCGCTAAATCTAAAGAAAAGGGGAATTTAAATAATGTATGAATGAGTGTATGCACAAATACTGGGTTGTCTTAGAACATAGAGATACAATAGTTTAAGTTGTCTTTTCAATATGTGTTTTTCCTAGAAATGTGGTAATAAACAATGTTTTTGTATTTTAAAAAATAAAGTAAAAAGAGCAGTAAGAGTTATGAGAAGAAAATGAATAACAAATAATTTGAAAGAAAGAATATAAAAGAAATGTGGCATTTGTCTAATAAAAGTTGAGTAAATTAACAATTACTATGAGAGTCGAGTTCATTAATAAAACAAACCCTAACTCACGCTTATAGATTACAAGTTCATGTGAAGGACCTCTGGCTGACACAATGTAAGAGAAGTTTTTTTTTAATTATTATGTAATAAGTAATTGAACGATTACAGTACCAACGTAGACAACAACACCACATACCTAACAAGACGATTATTGTAATTAACAATAACTATTTAAAAAACATACGCGAGGACCAGTGGCGAAGTTACATGGAGGCAATTGAGGCAATGCCTACCCTAAAAATTCTGTAGAATAAAAATTATAAATACGTATGAACTACATAACGTAAAGATTATACATTGTTATTGTGACTGTCGAATTTATTAAGCCGAAATGTGCTTTACTGAGCGACCACTAGATGGTGACAGGTGAGATTCGGCATAAAGCGAATGAGGCAACGTGAACTTGCCTCAGCATTTTTTGTATACATCGTATGTAAGCAATGTGCTGGCTAGATTGGGAAGTGCTGGGGAGGGGGATTGTCCTGTGCTGTACACATAGAGGGTTGAGGCATGTCTCACTTCTATGGTGCAAACAGTTAAGTTAACGCGCTGTGTTGTTTATATGTGTGCTTATTTTATGCGGTTATTAAAAGTGTGCTGGTTATTCCGCTGAACTAACAGATGATCAAGATTGTTTTTTGAATTGTTTGTAACATTAAACATATAATATATAGAAACTAATCAAGTTTAAAAATTTGAAGTTTAATCAGATGTATTATTGTGTATGACTTATACAAGGATTGTTCAATAGAAACACGTTTAGAGCTGGAAAGCATTTTTTATTCAACGATTTTAAAAGAAGTCTCCATTAACATTAAGACACGAGTCCCACTCTTGCACTAATCTGTAGATTCCCTGCTAGTAAAATTGTTACGGCTGTTTGCGGAACTATTCGCTAACAGCAAACTCTACATCAGCGTCCGATTTGAACCACCGTCCTTTTAGTGATTCCTAAAAAAAAAATAAGGTAAGATTTTTGCCTACCCATTCATTAACTACTAGCTTCGCCGCTGGCGAGGACTTATTAACTGAAGAATCTACCCATGGGGAAAGTAATAATAATAATGAAATCACATATATTCGAGCTGAGGTAAATGGGATACCAACCGAATTAATGATAGATACTGGGGCGAACGTTTCGTTGATTGACAGCACAGAGTTAGATAGGATACAAAGAGAGTGCAAGAAGGTTATACCAACTTACCCGTTAATAACATAACTCTAACTGGAGCTACTGGATGCCAAAACAACTCTGTACGGAAGCAGATATTACTTGAAGTGAAGAGTAATCGATCTACAATTCCCATGATATTTTTGGTAGCAAGGGACCTACCATTTAATCTGTTAGTCGGGTGCGATATGCTAAGGCAGTATTCGGCTATAATTGACCTGAGCAGAGAGAAGGTGTCTCTGATCTCAGATGATTTAGTATGGACGGTTGAGTTAAATGGAAGCCAAAGTGCCCCTCATAACCGTACCAGCTATTATGTTAGGGAGGATAAAATTGATGGGTTTAGATCATTATGAAATAACATAGATTATCAAGACAATAGTGAAGAAATGTGGCAGAATAAAATAAAAGAAATCCAGAGATTCCAGAAAGAAAAAAACGGGGTTAAATCTAAATGCAGAACAAGCGAATAAACTAGTATCAATCTATAACAAATATAAACACGTTTTCTCCGACATGCCCGGTAAAGTGAGAAACTATCAATGCAAATTAAAGTTCAAAGAACCAGTAGAATTCAAAAGGAAATCCTATCCCATCACCCATTCTTTGAAGGAAGCAGTCAGAAATGAAATAAATAAAATGATGGCCAATGATATTATTGAATATAGTCACTCTCCATACACAAACCCAATAGTTGCAATTCCAAAGAAAAACGGAAAAGTTAGACTTTGTTTCAATGCCCACGAAATCAACAAGATGATAGTAAACAATAGAACATCTTCGGGGGAAATAGAGGAAATATTAAAGAAATTTCATGGTACAAAATTCATTAGTACTTGGGACACAGTATATGGGTACTGGAAAGTAGAATTGCATCCAGAGAGTAGGAAGTACATAGCCTTCATATTCGATGGAAGAAATTACCAATTCAAGAGACTCCCATTTGGTCTCATTAACTCAGTGGCTATTTTCATTAAATGTATGGATCAGATATTGGGACAGGAAGCACTACAGTTCACCACGGTATACGTAGACGATTTGTTAATTACTTCATCAGACTGGGACGAACAATGTGACAGAATAGAACATGTGTTAAGGAAATTGTCAGAAAATAATATTACACTGAAACTCGACAAGTCAAGACTTATTGCTGACGAAGTCCAATTTTTAGGTTTCGTTTTGTCTGAGACAGGCATCTCTCCGTCTCCCGACAAAATAACGACTATCCAGAATTTTCCTACTCCAAAAAACTGAAGACAATTGCAATCTTTCCTAGGACTATGCAATTATTACCGAAAATTCCAACAAAATTACTCTGAATTAACAGCAAAGTTTCAACGACAATTAACTTCCAAGGAAAAATGGAGATGGGGACCTGAACAAGACTCGGTATTACAATTAATTAAGGACAAATTTTTAGAGACAGTTATATTACATTATCCTAATTTTAACAAGCCCTTTTATTTAAACTGCAACGCGAGCAACATAAGTCTGGAAGCAGAACTGTACCAGGAAGATGTAGAAGGGAACCACTTGGTCGTTAGTTTTGCAAGTAGAGTGCTAAACAACTGTGAAAAGAATTATAATGTTACGGAAAAGGAATTGCTTAGTGTGGTATTTGCCTGCAATAAGTTTCGAACCTATATCCTTGGATACCCGGTAACCGTTAGATCCGATCATAAGTCAATCTCATTTTTAAGGAGATGTAAACTAAGTCGTGGTCAATTGACAAGATGGGTATTAGCACTACAAGAGTACCACATCAACTGGGAGTACATACCGGGAAGAAAAAATGTAGTCGCAGACATACTATCCAGGATTAACGTGGAAAAGAATACACTCGAGGCAGAGAATGAGGAAATCGCCAAGGTATATAATATTATCAAAAGAAGAACCAACTTAGAAATTATCATTAGCAAAATTAAACAACAACAAAAAACTGACCCAAAATTATTACAGATAAGACAAAGACTAGATAACCAGGACGACAAAATATTACAATTTTATTGCGTACACGAAGATGTGTTTATAAAAACTAAATTAGATCAAAACAATTGGAAGGTGTTTATACCCAAGACTATAGAAAAGGAGTTAATAGTTGATTACCATATTCGGTATGGCCATATGGGTCCTCTGACAGAGAAGTTACTGAATTGATTAGTTTCCCGGACACTCAGGAATATAAATTTGATAAAATTAGATTTTATAATAAAATAGTGGAAAAAACAAACAAACAAAGGGATACGTATCAAAATCGGCAACAAAAGATTATTAAATATTCAGAAGGAGAAAAGGTACTGCTAAAAAATCGACAGTTACATAATTACCAAAGACAAGATGAATAACACATACGAATTAACGGACCCAAACAGTAAACAAATTAAAGGAACACACAACCAAGCTGCTCTGAAAAAATATTATGAAAACCCTACACAAGAATGAATGATGATTTCATCAGTCTTATAAATATGCCATCAGAAATAATCATTCTTATAGAGGGGGCATTATGTAACATAACAAGATTACACCTCAGAATAAAGACAAGTATATCATCCAAATTCACTGTGAATTATGCCTATACGCTATCTTTTTAGAAATAAAATACTAAGAAATATAAAATAAACTTAACAAATAAAGAAATTAAAACAAAATATACTATTTAAAGATAATAATAATATCAAGGAGTAAAAAGTAATACAAAACAAAAAGGGAAAATATTATAATAAATAAATACTAGGGAAACAGGGAATGAAAATTAAGGAATTAAATAATTTAATTACAATGACAAGACGATAACTGACGATGACCAAATGCCCAGAAGAGAAGATCAAAGAATAATGAAAATGTAAATAGTTATTAGTAAACATAAATACAGTGTATAAATGTTAAACCTAGTAAGTAAGTGAAAAGACACTGATGATTGTAGCATTAGACTATTAAACTAGAGGGAGGTCTGCGAACCTCAAACAGTTATTTTGTGTCAGAACTACAAAATATAAGTGACATCAAAATTACTAAAAGAATAGTATTAAGCTATAATTATAAAAAGTTATGTAGTTTAATAATCTAAAATAGTGAAAAGAACAGTGATAAACATTATAAAACAGTGTAGAATAAAAGTGAATAGGAAATGGACCTAGTTATAATATACACTGGAATAAAATATATAAATTATATAAACCAACTATATATAGTTAATATAAAAAGGTGTATAATGATTAATAACAGTGAAATCTTACGTTACAAACTAATAATATACATTAGTGACAAAGAAAAAATAAGATTCAACTGAATCATGTGAATTATAAAATATGAAACCGAACCTGTGACCCATAAATAATCCATCCAAGAGCTGTGCAGAATGAATCGGTATTTTGTAAAAAGAAATTGGATTTGTTGAAGAATATTCTCAAAGAAGCCAGAACACTTTCATTTAATGCTGGACATTTATACAAAATAATTGAAGAGATAAAACGAAATGATGAAGAAAAACTGTAGAAATAACGAGGAGACTAATGTTTTAATGGAATACAATGAAAACTTAAAGGCCAGAAGATAAATATCAAGCAATAATTCGTAAATGAAACTACAAGATTGGTGAGATTGTTCCATAATGTTAAGACAAACACTTGAACAAACATTAGTTCATTTAAGGAGCAAGTTACAGTGAAACACTATAACAAAAACAATATAAACATTATAATTATGAATTTTATTTGTTCACTATAATAATAATTATTATTATTAATAGTTCCTGTTAAAGTTGTTCTTTTGTATGATCCAAAGGACCCATGATTCATCATACATACCCAACACCAAATTACTGAACATTATTTATAAGTATTATGTTTTATTTTATATGTACGACTTGGACGGTACATAGACTTTAGTTTTTATATTAACCCTGAGAAAAAGAGTTTTCATGTTATCAAACCGAAAGGAACTACAACCTAAGAAAGGGACATTGAATGTTAGTACAATTAAATATATGTCAAAAAGAAAGTATCAATAAATTTATTGAATTGGAGACAAGAGCGAATTGGAGTTTGATTCTTTATTTTAGCATAGCATTACATTGAAGAAGGGTAAGATTAGGATTTAAGATTCACACACATAAGAGTTTAGAGTTATAATATGCATAGTACAAGATTATTTATTGCACATCATAATGGTAGATGTTATGCTCAACATGTAGGATGTCGTACTATAAGTGGTGTAACAAAGCAGATTGCTGAATATCTGAATCTAAAAAATCCTGAATAATATACTGACATGGCTTAAGACAATCTTCAGCATCTGTCAGTCAAAGGCGCAGAGGATTTGCTTACTCTAAAAAGACATAGTGGTTTGCGTTCCTCGAGTGTAGCTGAAGGCTACATAGAAGATTCGGCAAGCAGAAAGGTTGAAGTCTCTCGTAAGTCATTCAAGTACAGGAAACACATCAACATCAGAAACCATTGTAGTTGGAGGAGGCCATGATAATAACATTAAAGGAGCACCTTTGACTTTAACTTGTGTTGAAACATTTCAATTCTACAAAATGGAGTACCTGCTAAATGATTGCATATTTGTAATAACGCAAACAGTAATATAAATATTACATTTAGTAAAAATTAAAGATATACTTGTTTGTTCATGGTTCGAAATAAAGGTTTCTAAAAATGAGTAGATTTTTTTACTTGTTTTCAGAGAGGTATAATGAAAAGTATCGTTCATTACACGTCCATAAATGCTTCGCTTCACGCAAGAATTTGTCATGTGCACACAGGAAAAGCCTATTTTCTGGACTCCTAATGAAATATACTATTTTTGATGTATGTTTAACACCTGTAATGTATCTATTACATCTGTGTTAAATTTAAACAAAACTTTTTTTTTCAAATCTAGCTATTGGGTTCTTTAATCTGTTACACCTTGAATATTATATATACACAATACAGTTATGGATTACATTTTAACCACAAAACCTTCAGATATTTTCTGTGGGTTTCACCAGTGTAATCACTTGGTCTGTATATACAATGCTATCTGCTACTATAAACGTAATGGTCAATATATGTAACAATTACTTACTTACATTAACACAGTGTGAAATATAATTACATTTGAAGACTCTTTAACACTTCTTAGTTTTATAAATAATGTTTATCAGTAACAAATTAATAATATACTCTTTCACACACAAAATATATCAGATATAACAATCAACTGCAGAAAGGATAGAGATAGTTACTATGCATGAGTCAATTTTTCCCAAACATTACAGTTTGATTCCCAGACATTGATAAAATAATTATATTTATAAAATACACAGACAAAAAAAGGATGACAATAATGACTTCAATGGTGATGATGATAATAAAACTATATTATACATAAACTTAATCAAAAAATGTACCTTTGCCAAAATTTAATATAAAATTAATTATTACTGTGGACAGTGTATTAATACCTGGAAGACATGAATTATCTGAATATAACAGATAACTACCATACTAAAAATTAGCACTGGTGTTTAGTACCTTAAAAACTATTCATTTCTAACAACCCAATAAATGACTTTTACTCAAGTGACACCTCATTAACATTCAACTACAAGTTACAATGAACAGAGGATTTCGCAACAGGCATAATAGATTAGTGACCAAAACTGTATCAACTCAGAGACCCTACCAACATGATGTTTTAAAGGCACTCTGGATTTTTAATATTTGCTTAGAGTTCATCCAAAATGCAGTCATTTAAATATAGATGAACATATCATAGGCAATGTAAACAACCGTTAGAATCACAGACTAGTACACTCGCCAGCATGTAACATATACTTGGACTCTAATATATCATTTGCCTTCCAAATATCAGCTGTTTGTAATTTAACAGTTTGTCAGCAGAAACATACGTAATACTCAATGTGATGCATCATGGCCAAACTACATCAAGCACATCTTACTCGCTTTCCTGCCTACACAGTAAATCACAAACAAGTGTAGTGTCTCACACTAACTACAAAATAATACTAGACAGTGATCAACTTTTAACTCTTCTACACATTTAATTAATTTTCCTTACTGGCTCCATGAAACCTGATGACAAAATTTATTAGTGCAACCAACCACTGGACTTAACAAAACAATTTAATATAGAGAACTTCTTACATAAACAACAAGAAAAGTTGCTACTAATAACATGTCATAATTAAATTCTTGTTTATACAAAATTGAAAAATGTTCAGTGATCTAGTTAGCTTTTGATTTTGGCAGTAATGGTTTTTCAGATATCAAAGAAGTAAGAAAATGCATCAATGTGATATATTTGCTTCTTTAGAGAAAATCCTTTATTTCATAACTGTAAGATGAACAGGGTATTGCATATAAATTGTTAAATCCATTAAACCGAAACATATAATGTTCGCATCAATAACAAATGGAATCGGACTGGACCACAATAGAACTGGCAGAATTATAATGGAAGGTCTTTTACATTAGTCTTATGTGCCTGTTATTCCTCGATTTGGCTTTCCTACACAAAACAACTCACTCTATAACACGTACTTTTTCATAATTCCTACACAACTGAATGGGCTGTTAAATATGTGATCTGATACATGTGGCTATTGTATCAACAGCGTTTTGCCAAATGGATGTGGTAGTGTTGCTCATCACCTTTGGGTTCAGTACTTTAAGGATTGACTGATTGTAAAGACATTCTCCACATATTTATTGTCATATGTTTGTAAATTGTCATTTTCCTTCATTTCAAATGTAAAAATATGGTCAGAGTCCTCAATCAATGAGCCTATTTAGCTACAATACTACGCAAAAGTTCATCCTTCCACGATTACAGGATTAACATGTGTTCAAACAAGGGCGGCTGTGAAAATAATATCATTAATATTATATTGGAAACATTGGAAAAATTCAATTTTTCAAAAAATCCAGCAATGATATGAAATTGAACAAAACATTCAATCATGAACTGTCTGAAGTGGCCATCATACAGTATATGACTATACAATTCAAGCACGAATATGTAAGTGTAAGAAATAGAGTTCAGGCAATGGATAGGCAGGAGGAAGAACCTTTGGTATGGAGTGTGTTAATGACAATAATACTATTAAATGCAATAAATCTACTACAGCTTGAAAAACTATTAACACAGCATGAAGAAACAATTCAGGGAGGAGTATCATACAAATAATAACCTGGTACATTGGGTAGTGGATTACAGGCATCTGTTATGGGGACAATACATGACAAAGGATATATGATATTTGAGCGCATAAAGGTTAACATAGCATGAACATATTAAAGCAGCCTTAAAAATAGCCTGATCCTAGAAATGCATGAATGGAACTTCCTAAGAAAGGTGGTGAGAAATATAACAGAGTACATAAATAGAACATTTAATAAAGTAGTTGAAAATGAGGAAAACACCAAAGATACGAAAAATGCCATATAATTATTTTATTTATAAAAACACGGACAAAAATTATGTTCAAATTACAGAGGTAATACTATAATTTCGTGACAGTAAGCTGTTCTGTACCACCCCAAAGGAAACGTTATATGAAGCAGGCTTTAGACAACAGTAGTTTTAGAAGAGGCAAATCGTTTATTTAAGTTCAGTTATTGGACAGAGAGTTAAATGTGACAAGGATATTGCCATTCAACTATGTCTTTCCATGGACTCATATGACACACAAATTAGCCAAACATTGGATATTCCATAGTATAATTACAAACTAGTGATATACAGAGCAGAAATGTTCATGTTGATGATTAAAAGAAAATCTGAACCATGGAAGTAAATTATGAGAAGATACCTATATGTTACTGATGACGATAAAATACAGACAACAGAAATAGATTCAATCCAATAGTGTTGAGAACGTTGTGTATTCACGTTTCTTTTATTATTACAGAATTTACTTTAGTAGTTCTTAATTACCACACTGTCTCTTTAATTACCACATTTTTTGCCTCTTTATTATCTCATGCTTCTGTAAACTATAAAACATATTCCTAAAAAAAAAAATCAGTTCCACTAGTGAGAAATACATTAACGTACTATTGTAGTACCTACTTTTCTGGTCCACACAATTAATACTTAAAGGCTGCAGACACCGTTGTTCTCAGCACACATACATACTTTGTTTCATTTTATTCATAATACACTTAGAATAATTCTTTTATAGTTTTCTAGACTAACGGCCAATAATTTGTATAATCTCAATACATATAATACCAAACATCTCCAATATATATAAAGGCTTACACAAGTTCCAGTTTTATTTTGTAATATAAAAAGTGTGAATAGAAGTGACAATATACAAAACATATTTGGCTCACAAGCCAAGTACCTAATGACTTACATAATTTCACTAATTGTTACAAATAGAGAAATTTCTTGAGTGAACATCAATAAAAACAAAAACCAGACAAACATTACTTTTACTTACTTTCTTAGATATTTTTTACTATATTTAATATGCATAATTTCATTTAAACAACAAATACGCATAAGAAGTACAGTATTGTATTTGAAGAAAGTGCATGTTGCTCATCATTGCCTTGCTACTACTGTAAACTGCTAGTCAAAACAAATTTAAGTTGTGATTCTTGAATGAAAGCAGGTTTAACTTTTATCCTAAATCAGATGCTATGCATTTAGTTGAAAACATAAACTACTCGATGTAAACACAATGCAGTGGACACTTCACGCACAAATTGTCTACAGTAAACAACAAGCCCTTCACACATAAAACAAAAACAAAAAGTTATTACAAAGACACAACACCTTATCACTCTACAGGCACTTTTATCTTAACTCTAAACATGTTTAAGACTAAATTTCTACAAAAACAGACCTACTATACAGAATAGGCAATACATCATTATTATACATTACCACACACAAATTTTTTTATGTACATAGCCTTCTTGAAATTTTTCTGCAAAGGCCATTGCTATTGTCAAAACATTAAAACTTTTAAGGTTGAAGTTAACTCAATTTAAAGTTTCCCAACTGTCAAGCAATGGTCCGAATTCACATTTAGCAAATAATTTGATTCATACTATGGTAGTCATTTATAAATATGCTATAACCCAGATCCCAACATGACAAGCAATAAACATCTGAAAATATGATATTGGACCATATAACACTAAACTCTACAGCCGGAAATTTAATGCAAGCCTACTGTTTCATTAACTAAAACTAAGGTACAACATCCACCTGCAAAACAATATCATATTATAATTTATATTCTGTTCTTACATATCAATATCCACACCTACAAAGTTAAAATACAGCTGAGAAAATTGAAATTTAATATTTTTATTAGTTTAATGTGAAAAAACGTAATATCCAACCACAAATATTTGCTTTTGCGTTCTACTGAACACTGTGCTGGACAAAACAGGAGAAATATTAAATTACCATAACAAATCAAAACATAGCAGTCAACTAACTAAAAAGTTCTGACCCTGGTTTTACACATCAGGCAGCAAACAGAAGGTTATGAAACAATTATATCAAAGATATTTTTGTTCTTGTGGGATACACATTGCCACAATTGGTTTACAAGAATGAAGATTATTATATCTGTATAATCACATTCTGACACAAAATAAGTTGAATATTAAAAAAAAACAATACTTCCAGTAATTATACAGAGATTGTGGACCTTGTGGCTATTGTAATACAATTTGTTTGAATATTATATATCACACCTTTGTAAGTACCTCGTTGAGTTTCCTGCAAGTCTCCCATGTAATATTTTCAAATAAATATACTTTAAGTAGGTTTATTATCACCTGACACACGTTTCACAGAAATTATTCTGTATCTTCAGAGGTTTGTTTGAATTGTAATTATAAAATATATATAATTATATTGAATTGGAAGTTTAAGGTTCTGTATTTTGGGTGTAATTTTGTATGTATATAAAAAATTATTATTTTACAAGCAGAAATAAAATTGATCAAAACCTTTGCTATGATGTAAGCATTACAACACATAAAACACAGTCAATTTATCCACAACCTATTTAGCTAAAAGTTAATTATGCAAAGTTAATTGAAAGTCTGTCAATTGTATGCAAAACAAATATGTTAACTTTCAGTGTACAGTACTAAACTGGTTTTTGAAAAGTTCAAAATAAATTTCCAATATTCACTGGATTTTAAATAATAATAATAATAATAATAATAATGTTAATAATAAAAGTTTTAATAATATAATATTAAAATATAGAAAAGAGAATCTGCACTGAAATATTTTCCACAGTATATTATTTGTTTATACGAGGGTCATTCAATAAGTAAACAGACAAACAGCTGTAGAAAAGAAATTAATTGTAGCAGCTGATTGAAACTTTCAGGAGTGTTACCTGGCAATGTCGTTATGAGTTTTGATCAGCTGTTCAATAATATATTGCATAAACATAACCAATACAGTTTTATTTGCGATGGCGTGTCCTCTTGAGGACAGTACTTTCGAAGAACAGCATTCTGTTATAAGATTTTTGAAAAGAATTTTAACGTGTGATGAAACTTGGATTCACTAATTTGAACCTGAGTCAAAGCGACAAAGCATGGAGTGGAAGCATCCCAGTTCACCCGCCAAAAAGAAATTCAAAACCCATCCATCGGCTGGTAAGGTGATGTTAACCATCTTTTGGAGTTCCCAAGGCCCAATTTTCTGATTACCTATAAGACCAGCGTACCGTCAATAGTCAGTACTATTCTGACATTATTGTGAACAAAGTTAAGCCTGGAATGAAGAAGAAATGTCCGGGATGGGAGAGGAAAGGTGTGATTCTTCTTCACGATAATGCCCGCCCACACACAGCAAAACTGACGCTCGAAACAATAAAAAAGTAGGTTGGGAGATCCTGCCTCATCTCCCTTATAGCCCTGACCTTGCCCTATCTTACTTTTTCTTGTTTGGCCCACTCAAGGAGATTTTGCGTGGTGTCAAGTTCAACAGCAATGAAGAAGTGAAGGAAAAAGTCCAAAACTGGCTTCGACATAAAGGTAAAGAATTCTTTGCTGATGGAATAAAAAAGCTTGTAAAGAGGTGGGGCAAGTGCATAGACGTTGCTGGAGATTACGTTGAAAAGTAACAAAAAAATTGTATTGATTGAATAAAAAGTTTTTACTCCACAGTTGTTTGTCTGTTTACTTATTGAATGACCCTCGTAGTTTACATTTTGGGACAGTTGTGAAACAGAACGTTAAATAATCAATTGAAAATAAGGACAATTAAGAGTACACAGGCAAATACACAAACATAAATAGAATCTTAAACCTTATTAATGGATCTATACGTTCGAGTATAACTTACAGTGAGTGTGACAATAACATCCTGACTAATAATGTTGGCAACAAATGTGCAGTCAATTATTATTATGAGTTATATCTTAAATAACTTAATCTACATCTTTGTGCAAAGTATGTATGGTTTATCTCAATTTTCGAGATATATATATATATATATATATATATATATATATATTGTAACATTACATTTGGCATAGCTTGATATCGTACCAGATTTAATGAAGATCATGGATAAGAAACTTAACAAGAAGAAACATATCTTTTAAAAATGATAGTGAAGATGAACAAATAACAACTTTAGACTGACTTAGACTATAACTGACGATACCCAAATTAATGTTTAGGTAAAGTGATGGAAAATACCCAGATGATGAGGTAAAATTCGACCAATTACAATAATAATACCTACGAAGCCAGACACCATTATGGACCATTACTATCAGTAAAACAAATTGTTTTGATAAATGTATCATACAATATAGAAATAATCAAAATACAAATTGAGGGATAATAGGCCCAAATACACAATAGAATGTAAAAAAAAAAATACTAGCAAAATGTTAACTACCCAATATAATTGAATAATACAAGAACACAATCATTATAGATACATGGAAACATACAATTAAAATAGTGTGATTAATGGTGGACCTAATGTTATAAAATAAATACTGTACAACCAAAGAAGAGATTATTGTGTAATAAAAACAAATAATAAAATATGGAAAAAATATAGAAATGCCAATCCATATGTAAACAAGGCTTAAGAAATAATAATTATCAAATGTATATGACAAGATGAAAAAACCAGTAAAAGTATCTAGTACAGCAATGGCTGAACTGTCTAAGACAAATAGAAAGATATAAAATCATTATTAAATGATTAAACTTTTTCTTTTAATGTTTGAAAGTAAGAATAAAGTTGTGTTTATGTTATTTATAGTTTTGTTAGGTAATGAGTGGATGACATGTCTTATGCAGGATTTATGTAACCAGGCATAGAGAGATTGTTTGATCACAAAATGTGAATTATGTTTTTTATAATGTTCCAGTAATAATTATTGTTGTAATTTTAAATAATAATACTAATAGAGTTATAGGGAGTAGTTTTGATGGTAGTTGCATAGTTAATAGGTGTTACAATAACAGTAAATAGAAATTTAACATGTTAAGGCCTAGACCAAAAAACTTTGGAATTTTGTAAATTTTAGGAAATACATTTAGAATTTTATAAAACAAATGTAATATGGATAGGTTTATAATTAATAGTATACACAGTAAATATGGAATCGAAATAATCAGTTTTAAATTATTTAAGAAAATTCAAATAGCAAAAATGTAACATCAGAATTTCTTAAGCAAAAATGGGCATGTTTGGTGTCTATGTGTCACAAATGTTAAGACCAAAATAATGATGCTATTAGTTTTAAATTCCCCCAATTAGTATAACAAAGTTATACTAAATTTAAAAGTTTTGGCCAAGTTCATGCAATAAAATAATGAATTTGTATGACAATGTATATCTGAATCAACCAACCAGATTTCAAGTTTTACCTTAGCAACCGAAAATTCAGATAAATAAAATAGGGACTTCTTTAACAACCATCATTGAAAACAGACGCATTTTTATAACGTCTTAGCTAATTATATTTTAATAAGAGGAAACCTATACCAAACATAGTAAAACGAATCAGGACAGTTATTGAAGAACATTAGAGGAACCCAAGACCAACAAGACCACAATTCGGAAGAATTTAAATCCTGGAAGAAGAATTAAGGAAGATTTGGACCCCATCTTCGTCCTGAACGAATAAAAGAAGAGGATCTGGGTGAATCTGTATAATTTTATAAACTTATTTAACAACAACACCCACATCTGAGCACACGAACCACTTAGAAAACTAAGCAATAAAAAACCACATACACTATAATATACACCAACACTAAAGAACACTTGAAGATAACACAAATTGATTATTACACCTTTTGAATACCAAAAAACTGAACGACAACTAATAAATATCTAAAACTTTTCATAACCTAGAACTGTGAACAACACAACCATGACTACTAGTTTGGACTATAAAACCATCAAAACCTTTTTATATCCTTATCTTGTAAAGTTTGTATTTTGATTTTAAGAGATGTATAAATTGTTTAACCATAACATTCGAACCGAATACGCCCTGAGATTATTTTATTTAATAGAATAAAAACAACGAGCATCATTATCGAGGTTGATCCCAGCATAGTTATTAGTAACTACCAACTTATGAACGAAGACGACATAATTTTGTCACAATTTGTATTAAAGTAAAGAAAAAAAACGTAATTGATCAATTCGTTTGAATAAAGATTGATTAAAGGAGTACATCTGTTTTTTTTTTTGCATTATTATTACTGATAAAATTAAAAGATACGATAGCGCAGCAAAGCGGATGGAGCGACAGTTGGCAGCTCCGAATTATGTCACTGGTTTTGCGCGCGAGGCTGGAGCGAACGGCAGAAATAGTGGAATACAACAGTAAATGAATTTACTTACATCTTATTATTCAACACTATAGAGAGTAGTTGGGTTATAAATTGGTGAACCAACGTGTGAGGCAATAAATTAAAATATAATTTATAATCAAACAACAAAAAATAAACGAAAATAGGAAGCGAGAAACATCGTGCAGGGCGGCTGAAACCGAGAAAGAAAGCGAATTAAGCATGGAAGACAAGGAAGCAACACCGGTTGAGGAAGTAGAAACTATAATAAGGAAGGCTCAGGAGAAACAACCAGAAGAACCCACACAAACAGAAAGCAAGAAGACGCAAGAAATGATTAAACGTATGATGGAATTAATGCAGGAAACTGGTAAGAAAACGGAGGAGAGTAATAAGAAACTAATGGACGAAATGAAGGAAGACTTGAGTAAGAAGATGGAGGAATTAAAAAAGGACAATAAACAGTCTATGGAGGAAATAAAGAGTGATAATAAACAGACAAAGGAGGAATTGAGCCGAAAATTGGAAGAGACTAATAAGAAAATGGAAGAAAAGATGGGAGAACTGAAAGAGAATAGCAGGAAAATGGAGGAGAAAATAGACGAAAATAATAGAGCATTGAGGGAATAATTGAAGGGAAATTACCAGGAAACCATGAAAAAATTGGATGAACATAAAGAGTCATTAAAAGAAGATGGAATAAGAAGATGGAAATTAATAACCGGCAATTGCAGGAAGAATGGGACAAGAAGCTAGAAGAACCGGTGACCGAAATTAAAAGGGTAGAATCCGACACGGAGGAAAAGTGTGAGCGGATGAACCAAGAGATACTGAGCGTCCGGGAAGAAACGAATGGACGAATAGGAAATATACAAACCAACCAAGCAGTGATGGGAGAAAGATTAGAAAGCATAGGTACTAGTCTTAGTCGGGTACAAGACCAAACAACTGCCCATAGAGATGAAATCAACTCTCTAAGAAACAGACAATGTACCGGTGCCCATACCACATGTGAGGAAAACCGAGAAGTTATCAACTTCCAGAATTATAGAAAAAACCCCATGCTATTCCTAGAACGGGTAGAAAAAAAATAGCAAAAACCGGAGAAGGCAGATGGATTGTAATTAGAAGTATGCTGGACGAAATGTTCAGAGAAGTCTATGATAATTGGTGGATGGCGATGCGGCCGAATATACAAAATTTTCAAGAATTTAAAAGACAATTTAAATCCAAATACTGGTCTGATGCCACACAACACATGGTAAGAAGTGACATAGGATTGGGCCGATATGATCTACAAGGCAAACAAACTCCGACCACATACTTTCTGGGTAAGATCAACATAGCCAGACATTTAGAGCCTGCAATTCCTACTGAATGTTTAGTGAGGCTATTGGCTTATCACTATGGTGGAGAAATTACGAGAGGCCGAATAAACGGACGGAACAAACCGTTGAGGAGATGTCGGCATTGTTAGCGGAAATGGAACAAGAGAAGTGCTTCCTCCAATACAGACGAAGGAGCGATGAGATGGATAGAAATAATAGTCGCCGCGACGCCCGATATGAAAACAATGGGAATAGACCAAATAATAATAATTACAACAACAACGGTAACCACTATCAACGTATTACCAAAATAATAATAACAATAACGAACAATAATTCGAATAATGAGATTGCCTATATTATCGCCTAAGTAAATGGACTAGACACAAGATTCATGATAGATACGGGCGCAAACGTGTTGTTAATCGATAACAACGAATACCACAAAATTCAAAAATTAAGTAAGATCATCTTACCGACTCTACCAATCCAGAATATAATTTTAATTGGAGCCACCGGAAGGCAAAACAAGTCAATAAGAAAACAGGTATCATTAGCAGTGACCAGCGGAAATATAGCTATACCTATGATTTGTCTAATAGCTAGTAACCTACCATTTGATCTACTAGTAGGCTGTGATATTTTGAGAAAATACTCAGCAATAATTGACATGAGAAGTGACCATAAGTCAATATCTTTCTTAAAAAATTGCAAGCTTAACCATGGCAGATTGACAAAGTGGATACTTGCACTACAGGAATACCATATAAATTGGGAGTAGTTCCAGGAAAACAGAATATTGCTGCAGATATATTGTCTCGGATTAACATAGAACAACAAGCTTTTGAAGGAGAAAAGGAGACAATCGTCAAGGTATACACTATCATAAAAAACAAATCAGATTTGGAAAACATCGTGAAATCAATTTTGCAACAACAAACAGAGGATACAAAAATCAACAATTTTAGGCAAAGACTGATCCAACAGGATGAAAAAATTACTGCATATTACTGTCTACATGAAGACATATTATTTTACAAACCAAATAATAACCAAGGATCATGGAAGGTAGTGATACCTAAAGCATTAGAAAAAGAATTAATACTGGACTACCATAGTCGATATGGGATTATGGGTGCATTAAAAGTGATGAAAGCACTTGAGGAACACACTTACATTAAGAATATCAACCGGAGAGTTAGAGAATGTATTCGGCAGTGCCACATCTGTCAGTTGGCAAAATGCAATAACGAGAAAACAGAAGGAATAATGTAGCCAATTACATCAACTGGTAAATTAGAGAGAGTATTTTTAGATGTGCGTGGACCGTTACCTCGTAGTGGAGGGAGAAAACAATATAAATTCATTATAATCATGTTCGATCATTACTCCAAATTTACAAAACTGTACCCCATTAATTGGGCAACTACAAAAAAGATTCTGCAAATGGTAACCCAACAATACATACCAGAATTAGGAACTCCAAAGTCAATTATTACAGATCACGGAACTCAATTCCGAGGAAGGGTATGGAAGGAGACTTTGTTAGACCTAGGTGTCAAGACATATAAAACATCTGTCTATCACCCAAATAGCAATCCGGCGGAAAGAGTACTGAGGGAGGTCAGCAGGATCCTCAGGACCTATTGTTTCGATAAACACCAGAAGTGGAGTGACTACATTACACACAGAAAGCTTTATCAACTTAGCTTACCATGAATCAATACAAGATACTCCATATACTATAATGCATGAAAGACCACCACCCCGAGAAATTATTGAAATAATCAACTTCCCAAACAACCCAGATTACCAGTTCGACAACATGAGATTCCACAGCAAACTGAATGAGCAAGTGGAGAAAAGAAGGAAAAAATACAAAATAGTTCAACAGAAGATAATCCACTACAAGATTGGAGATAAAGTATTGTTAAAAAACCGCGAATTGCCAAGTTCTAAGGAAGGAATAGCAAAAAAGCTATTATTACTTTATAACGGACCATATGTTGTTATAAAAAACAATAACAACAATACTTATGTAATCAGTGATGTGGAGACGAAGAAGATTAAGGGAACATACAACCAAGTTTCCTTAAAAATGTATTATGAAGCCAATTAAAACCATTTTTGAAATAAGTTCAAAATTCAAACAAATAGTAAGGACAACTTACAGTACATTTTGACAATGTTATTTTGGATCAAGTGAATAAATGAATTTGAATAAATCTCAAAATTCTAAACGAAATAAGCACATCTTATTAAATATAATTACGAACTTATTATTTGGATATAAAAGAAAGAGAAAACATCCATGAATCAGGAGAAACCAAAGTATTATAAAATGAATAAGAAAAGACAAATGTAGACAATCGACGATGAAAATAAGACGAGACTAGAAACGAAATTACTACGAATAACTAACAGCTATCATGATTGTGAGAGAATCAACAACTATAGATACAGATACTTGTTACATTTTAATTGAATAAAGATAGTGAATGAAAAATGAAGATTAAGCAGTACTGATAAAGAAGGAAAGAAGATAGTACCAATTAAAAAAAAAAATGTTATTAATATCGCCACAAGAAAATGAACATCTGAAGGAATCAATGGAAAGAAATATTTAGATCTGAGAATTTAAACTGAGTGAACCATCCCAAGAATATATTATTATATTATTTTAAATGATTTAGTCGTGAATAGACTAGTTATTATTAAATGTGAATGACTGATGAGATAGCTCCAGCAATCGATATTATTGATGTATTATGTATTATAAGGACAGCGGGGTATTAGGTCAAAAGAGCCCCCCCCCCCCCCCGACTGATTCCAAGATATATGTGATAATGATTAATTTGTTAGGGAGGTAACATGTTCCAGGGATAGAACACTTATAATTAAAGACAATTATACCAGATCATAAAAAGGATAACAAGTGCTAATATGAAAGATAAGATAATTGATAATTTCAACAAAATATATTATTTTATTAAAATAATCAAATTTGGTGGCAAGGTGTTATATAACATTACATTTGGCATAGCTTGATATCATACCAGATTTAATGAAGATCATGGATAAGAAACTTAACAAGAAGAAACATATCTTTTAAAAATGATAGTGAAGATGAACAAATAACAACTTTAGACTGACTTAGACTATAACTGACCGTACCCAAATTAATGTTTAGGTAAAGTGATGGAAAATACCCAGATGATGAGATAAAATTCGACCAATTACAGTAATAATACCTACGAAGCCAGACAGCATTATGGACCATTACTATCAGTAAAACAAATTGTTTTGTTAAATGTATCATACAATATAGAAATAATCAAAATACAAATTGAGGGATAATAGGCCCAAATACACAATAGAATGTAAAAAAAAAAATACTAGCAAAATATGTTAACTAACCAATATAATTGAATAATACAAGAACACAATCAGATATAGATATCAATATAAACGAGCATCATTATCGAGGTTGATCCCAGCATAGTTATTAGTAACTACCAACTTATGAACGAAGACGACATAATTTTGTCACAATTTGTATTAAAATACAGAAAAAAAATGTAATTGATCAATTCGTTTGAATAAAGATTGATTAAAGGAGTACATCTGTTTGGTTTTTTTTGCATTATTATTATTATTACTGATAAAATTAAAAGATACGATAGCACAGCAAAGCGGACGGAGCGACAGTTGGCAGCTCCGAATTAAGTCACTGGTTTTGAGCGCCGAGGCGGGAGCGAACGGCGGAAATAGTGGAATACAACAGTAAATGAATTTACTTACATCTTATTATTCAACACTATAGAGAGTAGTTGGGTTATAATATATACATATATATATATATATATATATATATATATTTTGCAATTACATTATCAACTCAAAACCGGCTTAATATAAGTTCTATTTTCCATTATTGCTAAGTTTTAGAATTCAAGAATATATTACAATTATTAATACGTATTTATTGAATAAACAAAAAATTAAACAGTTTAAGTGTAGAATCTTCTGACAATAAAAAAAACATATCTTTTTAACTTTAATTATAAAACTATTAAATCATTTACACAACATTTTACACGTTTCTCATGATTTTTGAAACCACAAATTCCTTTCTTAAAAAAATTCATGTTAAAAACAATACTCTCTTACTTGGTTTCTGTTCAATGGTATAATTTATCAAAAAAGGGTAATCTTTGCCAAAGAGATACCTGAAGTAATTTCTAGTGCAAAGTTCTTAATAATTTTATCCACAAACAATGTTTGTCTTTGCTCATTACAAATACAATAGTTTTAATAGTGTTATAATGTACAAAAATAATTTTTGTAGATTTATATTAGTTACACCCTATACTGTTATCCCTTGCACTCTCCCCACTCCCTTTCCTTCACTGATGGTAAAGTATACGCCAAACTCTGAATAGTAATATCATTTCATTAAAATCATATTTACCAGATAATGTAATAGATCATAAAAACTTTGTAAATAAATTACAAAAAAATTATAATACTTATCATAAATTCATAATAACATTACAAACAAATATACACATTTACATTACATACATAAAATACAAACATGTGTATATGAGTGTGTGTGAACATATGCAATTGTATACATAAGTGCACTAATAATGCCAGTAATAAATAGTGCATGACTAGCAATTAACAGAACTTATAATGTAATTTTTCACAATTTTCTTTTCCCTATAGTGTGACTGACACAGTGGTTAAGCACACCCTTGAATCATGACTTTCCAACCACCTGAGTGAAATATTTATCATGGGGTGGCTAGCCGGCTCAGGATTCTTGCATACCTAATGGGTCTGTGATCTAGGTATAATGCCCACCAACTTACTCATGTGTTACATACATGTACTGTAATTGATTCTGGTTCTAAATAATTTTCGATTTAATATTAACAAACTTTTTTCAAAACATTTTCTTGTATCTTTTACTTAATATCTTTTTACAAGATCTGTTTTTAAGTATGTATACTATTGAACATGTTTCACACTAACATTTACATATAGCACATGGGTATCTGACAGTAGTATTCCACATGATATGAAACTAACATACACATTAAAAGTAAAGAATACTAATACTTCACGAAAAAAATACTGTACAAAACCACAACAATTCCTTATTAAAAAGCTTGATGTACTAAGTAAACTGTAGGAAAATTTGTAAATGATGCCTTTTAACAACATTTTTTATTTGTACAGAAAAAATTATTTTAATTCCTCAATATTTTTGTAACATTTTTGTTACTACATATTAAGACATTTAAAACTGTCTACAATTGTAAATAAAAATTTATTTTTTATTTAAACATAATAATATGACCACCAATCAATAAAACCAAGTATATTAAGTATGTATGTTTAAATTATAAAAAGGTAATGAAGAAATCGCAACAAAGTAAAAGCATTGTTCATTAGTTAAGCAAAATTATATTACGTATTTACAGTATCTCTCATAACAGTCATTAACATTTTTAGAACGTTTTATATATATATATAATGCTAATGATTACTTGCCACAACAGTGATATTAAAACAACAACATCTTTATTTCTGTCATTATGTAACTGTATTACATAGAAAAACAAAAATATATTACCTATTTTAATCAATAAAACAGTTACAACTAAAACTATAAACAAGTTTTAAGATCATGGTATCAAGCTACTACAAAAATTTGTCAGAATAAAATAAAAACATTTTAGCAAACATTATTACCTGAACAATTTTTTAAAAGAGATAAAAATAATAAATATGGAAAAGTTGTCTCATTAAAAATATCAACTCGTATTTCCCCACACTGGTCAATAATAATATTACACTGAATACTACTGTCAGATTGATTAGTAAATAAATTATATTAATGTATACTATCACAAACAAATATTGCTGTTTTTTCATAACTGGCATTTTCTTGCCACACCAACTCCAGCACACACAAAATAAGCTTGTAATCTTTTTGTACTGTATATGATACAAATGGGAACTGTAAATAATCATTTCACAAGCAGGAAACCGTGTACATTTACAATAAATTTATCAAAATTGTCTCTAAATTTTGACCTCTGCAGTCTATCTGTGTTCAAATATATATTAGCAGTCAGCTCAGTAAAGGCTTTTGCAAGCCTGTCAGCAACTTCAGGTTCTGGTTGGCAGTCAATTAACCTCTGCACTATCTGCTGGTACTCTTCCTATAAGCAAACAGAGTTAAGGTCTTTAGCAAACACTTCAGCAATTGGTAAGACCATTAATGAGAACTACACGAAACACTACGTACATATGTGGCAGAAGATCTATTGTGCTCTGCTTTGCAGATATATTTCAAGTATCTGCACTCTCAATTCAATAACTCTATTGTGGCAAACAAATAGGGGTGCCAAAGGAAGCTGTATAACCATATTGACAACTCGTAGGGAACGAGTTGGTGCTTAGACATTTTATACAACAATAACTTAGCCACTGCTACAAAATTCCTCAATAATGTCTAATCTAAGATGTCCATGATGGTATGAGACTGAGTTGTCTATATTACTGTACAGTGTGGCAATCTGGTTAGATGAACTGAAGTAAAAATACAAGTGTACAAACAAAAAATGATTAAAGAGTAATTCTATTCTAAGGAAAATGTTCACTGCCCTTGCTTCAATGCAAACAGAAGTGTACAGCCAATTACTTTAATGAGCACTGTGGAATGTATTTGATGTATTAATGATTAACTTAATCATGAAAAAATTGGTTTAACTTTATAACTTAATCATTATTAAAATGGTTACCTTTAATCATTAATTGTTAACATTTTTTGCTAACAAGTTATTTTCTGGCTGGCCTGAATTTTTTTTGAAGTCAACATTGGAGAAAGTTTCTTCCAGGTAATCCTAATACATCAACAGAAAATGGGACAATAGGTTTGGGTGTTAGGTCTCCTTTGTCTCCTTGGGAACGTCCACCTGGCTGGGGTGGCTAATTGTCTACTGTTTACTTATGCACATGACTATCCTAGACAAGTAGACAATAATGCTTCTTTCTTACTTCCGTTATGACTGATCCCCGAGCGATCGCAGTCAAATATTGCAGAATTGAAGCTGCCAAATTCCGCCAATTGTAGGGCAATTAAACACACAAATTCAAAATGTCTATATCAAACAAATGTATTTTAAGAGTTACCAGGCCTCAGATTTTAGCCTGTACAGTCCCATACAAGCACACACACACACACACCATTAAGAAGTGAACGACTAAAAATCACTCATTAACAGTTTTATAATAGATAGCCTGTTTCACGAAGCTCTGATAAAATTAACAGGCCTTAATATAACTGGTTAATGGGAGAGATTTTTGGTCCATTAAGCAGCTAACAGCCATTAAAAGGGCAATAGATAAACTTAAAATTCTGTTCAGTGTCGCTTTAATGTATGTTCTTAATTAATGATTAAATTAAATATACAGTGGAGAATTGAAAATTCGGACCTCAAAAATCCGGAACCCTTGAAAAACGAATATAAATTTTTTTACTGCGTCCGGACTGAGTGTAGTTTCAGCACTCGCCGGTACCGTAACTGGTCCGTTGTGGCTAGGTACGAGAAGGCTAATGAGTCGCATGACCGCATTATTGTGCAGTGTTGTGTACGTTTATATAAATGTACATGTTTGTATAAAATGTACATTTCTGTACGTTATTAATTTCAATACACTAGAAATATCTGTTTGAGCACAGATACTTTAGTGTTGTTCGGAATGTCTAGTACGTCTGTTAGTAAAGCTAGTGGAAAGCGAAACATGTGTTTTTGACAATTAAAAATAAGTTAGAAACTTTGAAAAGATTATCTAAAACTGACAGTGGGACATCTCTTTCTAAAATCTACAATGTTGGGACTGCGACTTCAAGTGAAATTAAAGGACAAAAAGATAAACTGGAAAAATACACCAAAAAATTGGATTCTGAAGAAGTGTCACAAAACAGAAAAACATTGAGGACTGCCAATAACACAGCTTTAGAAGATGCCATTTACATATAGTTTACACAGAGAAGAAGCTTGGGTGAACCCATTTCAGGCCCTACATTGTGTGAAAAGGCACTAGAATTCAATAAATCTTGAATGGGCCCGGTGATTTCAAAGCTAGTGCAGGATGGTTACATAATTTTAAAAAAATGGCACAGGATACGAGAATTAGAAATTCAAAGAGAAAAGTTATCTTTGGACTATGGTGCTTCTCAAACGTTCAAACTAAAATTTCTTGATATGGTTGTTAAAAATGATTTCAGCAGAGATGATGTGTACAGTGCTGACAAAACAGGTGTAAACTGGCTTTCTCTGCCTAAAAAATCTCTTGCTTCCCACTATGAAACCTCTGCTCCAGGTTTTAAAGTAAGCAAAGACAGTTTTGTGCTAATGCGAGTGGTTCTCATAACTGTTAGTGATAGGAAAAAGTAAAAGGCCACGTTTCATAAAAAATGTTAAGAATCTTCCCGTGACTTGTAAGTCTCAAGAAATGCATGGATATCACCCGATATTTTTAAGGACTGGTTTGAAAATGACTTCATACTAGGTGTGAAAACATTTTGCAAAGAACAAAATAAAACGGGAAAAGTGCTCTTCATTATTGGCAATGCCCCAACACACCCATCTCTTGAAGTGTTACACAGCATTGATGAAAACTGTGTTGTACAATTTCTTCCCCCAAATGTGGCCGTTGTTCTCCAACCTATGGACCATGATGTCATTGAAAAAATGAAAAGAATGTGCCAGAAACAACTTCTCTGACGTCTCTTGTTAGACGACTGGGACGAGGACAGGGTTGTTGATTTTAATAAGAAAATCAACATACATGTTGTGTACATGTTGGCTGACTCTTGGGAAACCCTTACCAAAGAAAACTCAAAGAATGGGTGGAACAAACTATAGTCGGACAAAGAAAGGGATGAAGAGAATTTTGTCAAAAACGAAAATGACAGAATTGTTGAAGAGGTTACATCACTTTTTGATACCATTCCATGTTTTGAACAATGTGAAGCAAGTGACGCTGAAGATGGCTGAGCTGTGAAGAATGGAAAAGTGATTAAAAAATTTTTAATTAGTAATAAAATGTGTTTTTTATTAGTGTGTCAGCATTAATTTAATCAACCTTTTTTGGGGGGCAAAGTGAAAGATCTGTAATTGCATGCAGAACCAGAGCAGATGTCAGGAGAGATAGTGAAAGGACGGAATGCGGGTGAGTTGACCTAGCGTTTTGTTTTCACATGTAAACAAAGGATGAGTCAGGTTGCCGTGCTGCTGGGAGGAGGGCACCATTCCACTCACAGAGAATTGGAATGTGAACAAAAATTGGAACACAAAAATTGGAACCTGCTGATCGGCCGCAGCGAATGCACCTCCATAAACTCCCAGCGCTGTTTTAGTGATTTGGTTATTTTATTAAATCACTAAAACAGCGCTATTGTGTATGCTCGCGGGAGTTCACTGTGGAATTTAAAAGTGTTCTTTCTTATGTTTTAAGTACTTAATTTCAACACCTCATCCATTAAAAAAGAATAAAATACGGATTATAATGTTCTCTGACATAAATTACTAGCAGTTTAAAGTACATTTTGAAAATCTGGACAAACTGAAAATCCGGATAGGGTCCGGTCCCAATTGATCCGTTTTTTTGAGGTTCCACTGTATATGTATGTATATATGCAAAAATCTGGTCAGTTTCTGTATTCAGAAAATTTAGTTTGAACGTTCAGTGTTGTTTGCAAAAAAAATGTAAACACAGACTAATATATACAAAAAAATAAAATAAAATATTTTTAAGCATTTTTCAAAATTTGTTGTATTTTAAAACATAAAAACAAACTAGTCAGAACAAACAGGAATTTCAAAAACTTCAAAGGGAAAGTAAAATAATTTACAAAATACACACAACAATTACATATAAAGGCGCTTTATAGGCCCAAATTAATTTGTAATTATAGGCCTGTAATAAACTATTTCTTATACAAACAGAAGCAGCATTAGCTACTATCATAGCAGAATAGGTGTGTAAATAAGTTACAAGAAACTTTTTACTTGTAACAATACGATAAGTGTGAAGGCATATATTTGAAAAGATGTACCTGCTAAAAAACAAAATCGACAGTGCGATCGGTACTATTTGGCTGAAAATGTATACATAAGTGGCCAAAGTGATAAAAACCATTGCTATCATATATATATTTATTGCAACGTTACAAGTATTATAAAAATTACACGAATACATACCCATGTACTCAACGCAACTATGAAGTGTATCACACCGGCCAGGTCGCAGGATTTTTTTTATTCTCATTGTGTCATGTATATGTAGTTGCACAATAACAAAATAATTTTCGAAGAGGAGTGAGATGTTGTTGACATGAAATAATTAATTAAAACCATTTCAAAATAATCATTCTATGATTTATTAATATTAATCGAAAATATACAAATACAGTAGAACCTCGTTAACCCGGATCAACTGGGGCCGGTGCAGATCCGAGTTAACGAAAATCCGGGTTATCCAGAGAATGAGGGAAAAACGATAAAAAAGAACATGTACTTACCAAAAATATTTTTAATGGAGTTTAAAAATTATTATCGGCACACTTTCACCTAAAAACACATGTATTTTCACTGTACACTATATAGGAACAAACTAGTCGGTAGTAAAAAAGGCAGTGAGCTTTTGCTGCCTCAGTTTTGTGTATCGCTTACAAGCAGCGCGATCTCGCATCCGCTTTAGCATTAGAAGCTCGTCTGGCGATGTTTCGGCTTGACTCTCGAAATAAACCATCAATTTATCTATGTTTGCTACTGCTTCTGCGTGGGTCATAACCACAGCTGGTTCATCAACACTGTCTGAATCCTCTTCATTTTCAATTTCTGTAACACTGCAGATGCAATAATTTCTTCCTCTGTGATCGCTTTATAACCTCCGTCATTGTCAATTTGCAACCAATTGTCAATGTCTTCTTCATCAACATCGGAACAGCCATCGATATTTTTAAAAATGTCTATAAAATCTTCCACACTTGTCTCCTCCTCCTCCTCCTCCTCCTCCTCCTTCTCTTCAATTGTATTGTTTTTCTGGCAAGTCACACACACCAGGCCACAACTTTTTCCATGACATTATCAAAGTTTCTCTTCCAACCTGGTCCCAAGCTTCCGCAATCATATAAATAACAGTCTTTACGTTAAAAGATTTCAGCACCTCTACCACACCATGCTCTCCTTCGTCCTCTACCAGTTGACTTAGCATTTGCCTTTTGTACACTTTTTTTATTTTTTCTAGAACTCCTTGGTCCATCGGTTGAACGAGAGAAGTTACATTAGGTGGTAAAAACTTCACTGAAATGTCATCTTTGACTAGTTCACTGACAGATGGTGCGAAGGCACATTGTCAATCAGCAAAACCGCCTTGTTGGGAAGGCCACAGTTCTTCAAATATTTTTTTTTACTGACGGCACAAAATTCTCGAAAAACCATTGTTTGAAAATGTCACTAACCATCCAAGCACTTTTTTGTGAGCTGTAAACGACAGGCAATGAGCCTCGTTTCACATTTTTCAATGCACGGGGGTTTTTAGACTTCCCTATTATAAGGAGAGGAATTTTGTGCTTTCCTGACGCATTACTGCAAGCCATTATGGTGAGGCGGTCTTTCCCTTTTTTATACCCTTTCGCTAAATCTCCTAATTTTGAGGCCAGCGTTTTACTCGGCAACATCCGGTAAAATAAACCGGATTCATCCGCATTGTAAACTTGATCTGCAGTCAGTTCTTCCTTTTTTAATAAAGTCTTGAAACTCTTTTTTAAATTTTTCTGCCGCTTCAACATCACCTGACAAGCTTTCTCCAGTGATTGTAAGTTGACGCACTCCATGCCGTTTTTTCCATCTGTCCAACCACCCCTGGCTAGCTGTAAAACTCGGGTCTCCATGGGGCAACTGTTTGTTCAAACTCAATGCTTTCTGTTGGATGATGGGTCCAGAAATCGGCAAACCACGTTCTCTTTCAGCACAAAACCAGACAAACAATGCTTCATCCAGAGTTTCTAGTTTAGCAGTTTTTGCTTTACACCGATTATCCAAACTGTCCTTAGAAATCATTTTGAAACAAAAGTCTTCAATGTGTTTTCTGTTCTTTTTCCAATCAGATACGGTCGATGTTCCTACTCCAAACTCAGCAGCAATGTTCTTTAACGATTCTCCCTTATCAATTCTTGTCAATGCTTCCATCCTTTTTTTTATAGTCACAACAATGTTTTTACGTTTCGTCGCCATCATGAACAACGCGCTAACGAAACAGCACAACGATACTGGGCAGTAATGTGGTAATTTCATATTCAAAGGTTGGCTAATCTGTACGCTCTGCCTCACGCTTATCGCGAACCGGCTAAAACACAGTGCAACGTGCGTCGGCGGGCAGCGGACGTAATCGCGTTTGCTGCCTTGTTCTGTCATTTTTTCATTTTTCTTGTTGTCGCGACAATTTATGTTGGCCTTAGGCCTTAAACATTTTCATGTAGCTTGGAGTGTTGCGCACTTGCGCCTCAATTTTGCCATGTAACATTTCTTACCCGACGTGGTTTTTTACAAAATTCAAATGCGTGTCAGACTTAGCCAATCTTACTATTCAAATTAAATTGTAACGAAACATTAATAAATGTATAAAAATACAGTCCACGCTCATCATTATTTTCTGCATCCTGGCAAACACATTTAAACCATTAACTTCCTAACATTTTTTTGGTCGCTCCGTGCCTGGATTCATCATTTTACTTTCTTTCAACTAGCCAGAGCGGCTTTCATCATTTTTTCCACCTCAATTTCTGGCCATCACGGGCGATTCAGCATGTTCGCTGATCCGACCGTGTCGGGAGTTATTCAGCATTTCTTTCGTCGCCATTGAGCCTCGTGACAACACCACTACAAGACCATCCATGTGTTAACGTCTACACACCAGATTGAGCAGTCATCTATCCAGTCCGTGTGTATCTGCCATCTATTCCACGGCCTCGACGCTCCAGGACATCTCACACAAGGTACGACGTCAACGACATCACTAACAGGTGTGTAGAATGGCGGAAGAAGGCCTCAAAGTGTTGGTTAGAAAGAGAGGCGGCTTAAAGTCTGCCATAGTGCGAATCAATTCTGCTATAATTAATTTTGATAAAAACAGTAACACTAAACATTTTTTAACTGTTAGATTGGAAAGTCTAAAGAGTTTAGCAACAAAATATGATGAGGTACAGTCTGAAATTGAATTAATTTCCAAGGACATAAACGCTGCTCAAGAAGACAGAATTGAGGTTGAAAAACTTTTATATTCAACCGAAGCTAACATCTTGCAATTAATAGAAACTTTCAACGTTCAGACTGAATCTCAAGTATTAACAAGTAATATGCAATTACAACCTATAAGTTTGCCCTGCTTCACAGGCAACATTTTAGAATGGCAGCACTTTTATTCAATATTTCTGGACTTGGTACATACCAGATCTGATCTAACTTCAGTGCAAAAACTACATTATTTGTATTCATCTCTCAAAAATGAGCCATTAGATCTAATTAAGGCCTTACCTATTTGTAATGAGAACTATTCAATAGCATTGAGTCTGCTGTCCGCTAGATATGATAACAAATTCATTAGCGAAATATTATATTAAAAATTTGCTAGAAGTAAGGTCTACAATCAAAGACTCTGTACAGAGCTTAGCAGAATTTATAAATACAATAACGTCTTCAGTCAATTCGCTGGCAACTATGCAATTGTCAGTTGATTCATTTGAACTCATTACTGTACAACTATTGTCAGCAAAACTTGACCATTCCACGTTTAAATTATGGAAGGAGTCTATAGATCCCGATAATCTTCCTAACTTTCAGAGCTTTACACAGTTTTTAAATGCACGTAGACAATTATTAGAAAATACATTACCGATAGATGCTGGACAGCAGCTTAACAAGCCGACTTTAAGGTTTAATAATAAGTCTGAAAAACATAAATTACGAAACTCTGCTGGCAGCACTGCATTTAAGAGTTATCATTCAACTTCAAATAATTATTTATGCCCATGCTGCAAGGCCAGTCACCCAATTTATATGTGTGACAAATTTCGTGAATTAAGCATATCAGAACGAGGGCAATTTATATTAAAGCATAAATGCTGTACTAATTGTTTAAGACCAGATCATTTTTCACCTAATTGTAAGGTCAAACAATCATGTAAGATCTGTTCAAAACGACACCATACATTGCTGCACATAAATAATGTGTCAAAACAAGGTTCTGCCAGCAGCAGCAATTATTGTTCATTTAAGCTCCAGTCAGCAAACAATGTTCTTTTGTCGACAGCAGTCGTGTTCATCCTCGACCGGGCTGGTAACAGACAGCTTGCAAGAATTTTATTAGATGCCGGGTCACAAGTGAACTTTTGTACTGAATCATTTGCTAAAAAATTGCAACTTAACCTGACTGAATCTAATATACCGATTACAGGTATTAATAATGCGAATGTTGTGCCACTAATTTGGCATCTATTCGTATTATTTCTCGCTATCAAAGGTTCAGCTTTGACGCTACGTGCGCAGTCTTATCTGCATTGACTCATAAACTGCCAGCACAATTTTTCGACATAAATCATTTTAATATCCCAGATAACGTTTTCCTCGCTGACCCACATTTCAACGTATCAGCTGACATAGATATACTTTAAGGAGCGCAATTTTATTTAGACTTGATTTTAGCTAACAAATATGTACGTGGTCCTAACTTTCCTATTATACAAGAAACAAAGTTAGGCTACATTCTAGCAGGCAATCTGCCCAAACATTGTCATTCTAAGGGTTCTGCTGTTTCATTCTTGGCAAGAAACAATGACAGTCAAATTTTAGCGTCTCTTGAGAAATTTTGGGAGACTGAAACCATCCTTGATAATGCACCCATTGGTAACGATTCAGTCTGTGAGGAACATTTTGTTAAGTCCACTCATCGCAATGATGAGGGTACGTTCGTTGTCTCATTACCATTCGAGTCTGACAATCCCCAGTTGCGTGAGTCCTATGCTACCACTGAAGCGAGATTTCTAAGTTTAGAACACCGGTTCAAGCGTGATTCTGAGCTTGCGCGTGAATACGCAAACTTTATTCAAGAATATAGGGATCTTGGCCACATGGCGCTTGTCGACGATTGTTCTGTTAATTCCAGGGTTTCAAATACCTACTATTTGCCTCACCATGCCGTTTTTAAACATTCTAGTTCCACGACAAAACTTCGCATCGTTTTTGATGGCTCGGCCAAAACTACCAATGGTTTTTCTCTCAATGATATTTTGTTGGTAGGCCCAAATGTCCAACAAGATCTTTTTTCTATTCTCTTGCGATTTCGCGTACACAACTATGTTCTGATCGCCGACATCGAGAAGATGTATCGACAAAATCTAGTGTCTGATAAGGATTGTCATTATCAACGTATTCTGTGGCGTAATTCTCCCCTTGAACAGTTTAAATATTTTGTACTGCGAACTGTAACACATGGTACTACTAGTGCCTCGTTTTTGGCCACTCGTTGCCTTATTCAGATTGGTAAGGATCACGAAGCTTCTTTTCCTGACGCTGCTTCAGCTATAATTAATGATTTCTATGTCGATGATTTATTAACCGGTGCAGACACCATTTCTAATCTGACCAAGTTGAAATCTGACTTGGGTATGTTGTTGAGTCAATATGGCCTTACTCTGCATAAATGGGCATCAAATGAACCCAATGTGGTCACAGATCATAATAATTTATCACTCCTATTAAACAAACAAGGCAATGTGCGTACGTTGGGCATTCTTTGGAACAACTCTACAGATTCATTTTTGTTTGACATCAAGTCATTTCCAGTTGAGTCAAGCATCTCTAAGAGGAAAATCCTGTCGATTATCGCGGGTATCTACGACCCACTCGGACTCGTTGGTCCAATTGTTTTTCTTTATAAACGGTTTATGCAGCAACTGTGGCTGTGCAATCTTGGTTGGATGAGCCAATTTCTGAGCAATTATATTTGTATTGGTGTTCATTATGCGATAAGTTATATCTAACTGGTAAAATTATTGTCCCACGCTCTATTCGCAGCAAGTCCAAGGCAAAGATAGTTGAATTACATGGGTTTGCGGATGCTTCTGAAAAAGGCTATGGGTGTTGTGTTTACGTTAGAGTCATTTATCAAGATTCATCGGCCTCTTGTCACCTTTTGTGTTCTAAATCTCGCGTGGCTCCACTACGACAGGTGTCATTACCCCGCATTGAACTCTGTGCTTGCTTGTTGTTATCGCGACTTCTATTCAAAGTCCCCTGCTCTTCATTCCTTTATCAATAGCGTTCACCTGTACTCTGACTCCATGGTATCCCTTTACTGGATTCATGCCCAGTCTTCTAGGTGGAAGACCTACGTCGCTAATCGTGTTGCCGAGATTCAGCGTCTCACTGAAACCTACACATGGCATCATATCAATTCGCAACATAATCCTGCTGACATCATTTCTAGGGGATGTCACCCCGACGTTTTGTGCGATTGTTCGCTTTGGTGGCATGGTCCCGCTTGTCTGTCTCAATCTTCTGAGCCCAATCTTTTTTCACCTTTCTTACCTTCTAATCTGTCGTCTCCTGAATGCTCTGTGGAGGAGAAATAAAACCCCAAACTCTCTCTAATTTCTACCCTACCTATTGATCTTTCAAAGGACTTTTCTTCATTGCACCGTCTGACTCGCGTATACGCTTATTGCTTTCGATCATCAAAAATACTAGACCCTCTAGGGCTGAGAAAATCTCGGGTGTTCTTACCCCCGCCGAAATTCATTCTACTCTTAATTTCTTCATAAAGCAATCCCAGTCCATCCACTTCGCTGCTGAGCTTAATTGCCTTCGTAATGGGTCTTCTGTCTCTATTAGGAGTAAGTTGTCTTCTCTGGACCCGTTTCTTGATAAGTTTGGCGTCATACGTGTCGGCGGACGCTTACAGCAGTCGCAACTACCCTATGACAATAAGCATCCTATTGTCTTGCATCCATCGGCTCACATCACTCGCCTTATAATCGAGTGCAAGCATGTTCGTCTACTCCACGCTGGTGCTCAACTTGTCCATCAATCACTTCAACAACGTTGGTGGATCATTAACGCCAAGATAGTCATTCGTTCCATCATTCGTAGATGCGTCAAGTGTCTCAGATTTAACACCAAACATCAGGTTCAAAGGCTTGGTATTTTGCCATCTCCTAGGGTTACTCCTTCGCGGCCGTTTCTATTCTGCGCAGTTGATTATGGTGGTCCCTTCATGATTCGTCATGGCGGGCAGAGATCTAGGACTCTGTCAAAATCCAACGTGTCTTTGTTCATTTGCTTAGCCACCAGGGCCATTCATTTGGAATTGGTTTCCAACCTTACGGCCAATGCGTTTATAGCTGCCTTACGTCGCTTCATGGCCCGTAGGGGCATACCCAGCCAGTTATATTCTGATAATGGCACGAACTTTAGGAAGGCCCGCAACGTTTTGCATGACCTTTACAATCTTTGGCATAATAAGGATGCCACCTCATCAATCCAATCCTTTACGACCTCTCATGGTATTAAGTGGTCATTTATTCCGCCCTCGTCACCTCATTTTGGTGGTCTTTGGGAGAGCGGCATAAAGAGTTTAAAGTATCATTTGCTCCGCGTGGTCGGCAAGTCCATACTCACTTTTGAGGAGTTTACTACGGTTTTGTCACAGGTAGAGGCCTGTCTAAATTCATGTCCATTATTTGCCGTTTCATCGGATGTAAACGATCCAGTCCCACTTACCCCTGGCCATTTTTTAATTTGCGCACCATTAACGGCAATACCCGATCCTGACTTATCTCACGTTCCCATCTCTCGTCTTGGACGTTGGCAACTTCTCCAGAAGTTTGTCCAAGTCATTTTGAAATGTTGGTCGCGTGACTACTTACACCAATTGCAACAATGTCACAAATGGAAATTCGCAAAGGAAAACGTTTCCATTGGTGACCTGGTTTTGCTGATCGAGGATAACTTGCCTCCATTAGCATGGAAATTTGGGGTAATTACCGCCACATTTCCCGGTCCAGACAACTTAATTAGAGTAGTTGACGTTCGCACGCCTACTGGCACCTTTCGCAGACCAGTTCACAAGTTATGTTTGTTGCCAGCGCGGGACAAGGCTTAGACACAAGGTCAATATAATCACTTAGCACAATGCTATTTCACCTGGCCACTGGCTTTCATTACTTAATTGTCTGACAATTTGGTCGACTTCAATTGGTGATATGTATTATCACAAACATTTTTATGTTAATATTGCATTATTGCGCATTTCATACACTAAATTCGCATGTGGCTTGTAATTGTACAACCATGCACTATGTTATTATATGTATACTTATTATATTGTTATGGTGGTATACTTTACTATTCTTGTATTTATATATTGATAATTTTGTGAGACATACTATGTCCTTTGCATACTTATATTTGATATTGGTAATGGGTTATGTGTCATGTCATTGGTGGTATTGTTCTTATGTCATAATTTTGTTATAATATTCACATGGTTTGCAGCTATACAAACCATGTATGCATCTTTCTTGCACATTTTTTGTTAATATGTGTGCCATTTTATTACTCAATGAATTTATGTATTACTTGCAATTGTTCAACACATGCATTACATTTTGTATAAACACATTTGCTGTACTTGTCACTTATGCTATTGTGCCTTGTATTCATGTATTTCTAATTATCCAAACCGATTTCTATTATATTTTATTATGTATAACCTTGTATCTATGTAAAACACATTATTTTACCCGCATCTACTGTCTATAATCATGCGCCACGCACATATTTTTATATTTTGTATTTGTATTTTGCGATCTAATTACATATGTATCTAATTACATAGAAAAGAAATAATTATGATTCAAATAGAAGAAAGTGAAGGGATATATATAAAAAAGCATAAGAGTCGACATGGAAATATACAACAATTGATGAATTCTTCAATAAAAAATTAATATACTAATTCAGAATTAATCAATTCTTATAGGAAGGCATATGTAACGTACCAAATTTGGCAGTTACATAAAGTAACTAATTATTACGTCAAGTGACGGGAGATCATGAAAATATTTCAAAGTACATAAAATAATGTAGACAAAGTGTGTATCTACAAAGATATATTATTGAAAAAATCCAACAAAGAAGAAGGAAGAGTAATATAGCATCATCGAGTACAAAGGAGAGAGAAAATAACAAGCCAATATAAAATGTTAGAAACCAGGCCCAATAGATTCCAAACAGTGAGGGGAAACAACAAAAACCATAACCATTAAAATGAAGAGAAGACAACAGAGTCCAAACAGTGAGGGGAAACAACAAAAATCATAACCATTACAATGAAGAGAAGACAACAGAGTCCAACCAGTGAGGGGAAACAACAAAAATCATAACCATTAAAATGAAGAGAAGACAACAGAGTCCAAATAGTGAGGGAAAACAACGAAAAATAACTATTAAAATGAAGGAGAGACAACTCAAGAGCAACCACAATGATGGTAAAACAACCAATTTATTTATTAATATAAATACTATGGACCAATGACTACCACAAGTGGAAATATTGAAGAAGACGACAAGAATAAGTGAACATTGATTATCACAAGCAATGTACAACCCAGGAGAGCACCGATAGTGAACAACAATTAAACAGAAGAAGAAAGGAAGAAGAAGAACAAAGGAATGAAGATAATATATGGACAATACAAGGAATCACCATTCACCAAGTATACAAGAAACTATACTAATGACCGGAAGAAGTGTAACGATTATTCGAAAATCAACTATAGAGAAACCAGTGTTTAGCAAAATTAAGCAATCACAAACAATAACAGTGAAAACTTAATGTAAGTGTGACAACCTGTAACAAGTTAACCATTTTTACCCCAAATAAACCCCACAGACAATACAAGTGAGAATGTTTATAACAGAGGAAAATGAGTTACCAGTGTAAGTGGAAGAATCCAAGATTAACTAGTTAAAATGCACAGACAATTAGTGTGACCAGGTTAATCAAGATTGTAACCCAAAATAGATAATCATAAAACCACCAAGAGCAATGTGAGATAGAACAGTAAAATAATTGTTCATAGGAACTGATAATAAGAGCTTAGTAAACCTTAAAATGAAATATAACTGAATGCCACGGCAAGACAGAATAAAGTATAAATAAAGTCCAGAACAAATAGTAACAAATAAGCTAGTTTGTTAGGTATCAAACAATCAATGTACCAAAAAACTAGGTACAACACAACAAGAAATGTAATACTATTAGATTAAGAATACTTGTGTTATTGTTTAGAAAAATAGTGTAAACATGTGTATTACTTAATAATTAAACCATTGTAATAGAATACCATAATGAAATGATAATAGTAGAATCAAATACTGCATAAGAATATGTTGCACATTGTTACCAGATAACTGATACATAACCTCATAGGAAGTGCACCTATAACATAAGATGATATATATTAATTAAACCAAGCAACTATCAACAATTGTTTCAATCAAAGACTAATTATGAATAGTAATGCAAACTAATAAATAACATTTGTACTGAAATACACAGCAAATAAATCAGATTAAATATGATAGCATATGGCCAAAAGAACAGAAACCCAATGTGACAAGTTAGTTAATCAAAATACACTATCAAAACTTATTAAAAGATGACTAAAAATGTTACCAGTAGTTAGAGAGATATCTGATACTACTATGAGAACATACCACAATTATAATAATAGTAATTTTATAATTAAATTATTAGAAACTAACTGACTACAATCATAGAACCAGATGTAAACAAACACTATGTGAAAAGATAGTTAAGCAAAATCCACTATCAAAACTTGTTCAAAGATTACTAAAAATGTTATCAGTAGTTAGAGAAATATCTGATACTACAATGAAAACACATCTCAAATGTAATAGTAGTAATTTAGTAGTTGAATTATTAGAAACTAACTGACTATCATTGCAAAACCTGATGTAAACAAACACAATACTAAGAATTGGAAAGCTTTCAGATAACGAAAGACTGATAAATACATTAAATAAACAAGGTACTATAATTGTACACTATTTTAATTTATAACATTATATACCTTATGTGGTAAAATAATTGAAAAAGTGACAAATTCAAGAAAAGAGAACAGAAGGTATTTTGATAAGACTATTAGTATATGAAAAATAACATTTTTCATAACATAAAATGTGAACAAATGTAAATAAATGTATATATTATTGTTAGAATGCCAAACAAATATAATTAGGTAAGAAATAATAGCGTTACAAGCGATTATAAACAATCGAATATGGTCGTTTGAGGACGCCATTACCAAATATTGTTTAAATGGTAATTACAACTATTTTCTGTATTAAAACGAAAGAGAAATGGACTCGAGACGTTTAATAATGAGTGTTATAGTGTAATTGGAGCAAAATATGGTGAAATAAACTTATTTATATTAAGAATCACCATATGAGTTTGTGAAATGGCTTAGTGAGTTAATAATGAACGGATTTAATCCTTGTTTAGACTTAAATTAAAGCCGCAAGTGTCCGCAATTTAATGCCACTAACCATTCAACGGTACGATAATTAATAAAAAAGTTATAGCAATTATAAACTTTTCAGTCATTTTGTATATTGACGCTTACGTCACCCGTAGCCTCCAACCCAGACGAAAATTGGTAAAAAATTAAAAGTTTTATTTAACTAAAGTGTTTTGGGGTAGAGAGTTTGACCCTGTAAACCAATCAAATGTCTTAAAATAACCAGATGAGCAGGAGACGCTTTGATGAAACATTCAGTCGTTCCGCATCACTCAACGAGCAAAGTTGATGAAGAAAAGTGTCAAGATTTTATTTAAAATGTGCGCGTCACCGACATAAGTTACGCTACACACATTAACCTGTACACCACAGAATAATAACGAGTGTCCAGTGATTTAAGTGAATGCAAATAATAAACCGACCAGTGTATAATAAAGGTCGTGTTTTGTAAAAAACAGGGAGTACTCTATTTTAATTATTTAACAAATTGAATTGAAATAATAATTTTTCGTTAGTAAACGAAGAGATATTGTTTTGGGACTGCACTAGTCAAAAGTACCGAAGTGCATAACCCATGATGAAAATTATCAGAATTGAATAAATGAATTATATCACAATTATTAATTTAAAAAATAAATATTTTACGATTTTATCGTTATTGAAAAAATCGGTATTAATTTAAATATCGAACATACAAGTGTAATGAATAGTCGCTCATTTGACTAAATTTGTTTGAATTGACGAATAACTAGTTTATTGTGAAAATATTCTAAATAACTGGTAATTATACATCAGATGACATATGAATAAAATGTATGTGTTTATATTATTAAGAATTTAATGAATAATCTATTTATTCAAAATAATTACTTACTTTTGTCAAGTAACTAACCTAGAAATACCAATGATAACTTTGTCACCAAGTAATGATTCTGTTCTCAAATAATTTCAATCCAATGAAGGCTATCACAAGAGTTTTTTTATTCTAGATTTTTTCTCTTGCCAATAAATGACTTTAATAACTAACTAATAAATAATAATAGTATTTTTAACAGTGCAGCACAAAGCACGTGTTGTCAACACAACTGCGCTGTGTACATTCTACTCACCGTACGATAGTACGATAGATATCGGTTTATGGTACCGACTTTTATAATTTTAAATCTTTGTTTGTTTTTATAGTAATTCATTATTAAATATTGTTAGATAAGATAACATCTTGTATCTGGTATCATGCATCTTCCAAGAACACACGAATTTGGTAATATAACTGAGTAAAGAGAACATAACCTCGTTAACTAAAACTATTGTACCAGACCCCAGTGTTACCAGCCTTGAGGTATAAAGAGCTCAAGAATTGTTTATAGTAATTATTGTTTTGTAAAGACATTATTAATTGATTGTTTTTTAAAAGAGTTCATGGCATTTTACAATTGTTAATAAATCCCAATGTTATTTACCAGTGGAACAGAGTTTTTGATTTTTTTTAAAATAGTTTAATTTTTATGATCAGTTCTATCAGAAGGTGGCGGTAGGATTTGAATGTTCAATACCATTCACATTACAGTTAAACTATCATTTTAATTTATTGTGCATGTGCATTATTTAGGATATTCAAATAGAATATCCATATTTGTGTATCAAGTGTATTTTGCAGCAGAAGAAGTCACCAACCAGAACATTGAAAACATCCACATATGGTAAGTGGGGAGGTTGACAGTGAAGTGCTAAACACTCTTTTAAACTAAAAGAATTAAACGTGAACACCCACACCAACTCTATTAATAATCACAATCATACTAATAATAATTCCATTTAACTTATACTCAACTAGAGTATATCTACACACATATCAATCTACATCAACTCTACTTTATCAAATCAAAGTTTAATTTAAATCAAAATCTTATTATCATCGTTGTAATACGTTACAATATATATATATATATATATATATATATATATATATATGTATCCTATAATTACAATTACATCTTATTATCTGCATTACAATTGGTTTTTAAAAACTCCTTATAAAAGTAAATATTTTTTTTAGTAATATGTAAGAAACAAACCCTTTGTGGTGGGCAACAAAATTCCTTCCCCCTACCTATACAAACATAGCAGCTGTTTACATCCTGCTTTCTATTGTTGTACTGTTATACATATCGACACACTGGTTCACTGTACATTTTTGTTGTCAGCTTATTTCTACCTGTTTCCCTTCTCCGTATGGCTCGGCTCTTGTCATAATAGCCAATAGACATCCTGCGTTACACTTGTTTCCGTGTACATAACAATGATTATTGTACTCTCTGTGTACTGTTTTGTCGCTACTACGTTCCCTTATTTTGCGTCATTTGCGGTGCTCTCCTCCCTTACCTGCATTCAGAGGGTCAGTTGTATTACAACACTTCATTTTTCCCTCTTCACAGTAATTCTCTTCTCTCTCAAAATGTACGCTTCTCTCTCGCAGTTTGGGTTGGTTAGTGTGTGAGTCGTTCACTACTCCGATTGTGCGAGTAAAATTAATAATTCTTCAATAGTTTTAATTCCTTGTGTTTAAATGGCTAATCTACTATCTCTGTGAAAGTGATGTGCTAATTTAAGTACCTAAGTACCAACCCATGTTGTGTAAATGTGGGTCTTAAGTGTTTACTTCTTTCCACGAGTTGTATGACATACTCCTCTAAGGTAAGTCTACCATTATGTTGATATTTACCATATTCTAATTCGTCTCGTATTTGTCTTTGTGTGTGAATATTCCAACAGCGACCTTCAAATGAGTTTTTAAATTGTTCGTCAGTAGTTAAATTATCTCAAACAATAGTATACCATCGTGCAGCAGAATCTTGGAAATGTTTACTAACAAATACAATTTTCTCTTTATCAGTTAAAGCACTACCTATTAACTCCATTTCTTTTTGACAGTTCAGTAAGAATTCAATGGGATTGTCTCCCTTTAATCCTTTGAAGACTAACAATTTTGTCCTTTCATCAATCTGTGTTGGATACACCATCACCTGCATTGGTCCCCTCTTCAATTCCATTTTTAGATGTTCTACTTCTCCACGTAGATTTTTCTTTAGTGTATTTATTTCAGTTGAATATTCCTTTGTGGTTTTATTAGACTCTACTACGGCAGTTTCCAACATCATTGTTCTGGCTTCCAACTCCTGTGTCTTATCAATGTTTTCATGGACTTGTTCACCGACTGCTTTTATTTTCATTCCCTGCTCCCGCTTTGATACTATAAACTTCTCATTCCAGTGTTCAGCTAATTGTTTCACACTATCTTTTCATTCTTTTGACCATTCTGCTTTATATTCTTTAAATTTATTCGCCATCTTTAAAGCTTGTTCGTTTAGTGACTGTTCTACTCTAGCTCCTAATATTTCTATTCTGGTATTAGTTTCTTCAAGTTTTGTAGTCAACTGTTCTTTACGGTTATTGAATTCAGCTATAAATTCAGCTTTGACTTCGTCTTTATTTTTCGCTAATTCTGCCGTAAATTCGGCTTCAGTTTCTTCGCTATTATTTTGTATTTGTTCATTATTTCTCGCTAATTCAGCTTTAACTTCCTCATTATTCTTTTGTATTTGTTCCTGGAGACTTCTAAACATAGCCTCAACATCAACTCCTTTCTGCAGTGTAGCCATTTAGTTGCATTAGAATTAAATTTAAATTGTTTTTTTTTATATTAATTATTATTATTGGTAAACCACAACTCTATTGGTTTTTATTTAATATTATTTATTTACGTTTATTATTATTATAAATTATCTCATACCAACAATTTCACTCCTCTTTCAGTTTTGTTGAGCGCCAGTTGTGAAATACACAACAATATTACAATTACAATACAATAATATTAATAACAATAATAATAATACACTTATTAATTATGAGCATATATGATAATTAACATATATTGAGACCCACATTGGGCATGCCAAATTATTATGCAACGTTACAAGTATTATAAAAAATTACACAAATACATTACCATGTACTCAACGCAACTATAAAGGTATCACACTGGCCAGGTCGCAAGATTTTTTTTATTCTCGTTGCATCAAGTATACGTAGTTGCACAATAACAAAATAATTTTTGAAGAGGAGTGAGATGTTGACATGAAATAATTAATTAAACCCGTTTCAAAATAATCATTCTATGATTTATTAATATTAATCGAAAATATGCAAATATTAAAATTTCAAATTATAAACATAAAAAAATATTCTCTTTTATAAGTTTACAAAAATACAATATAACCTTCTGTGCTGTTCATGACATATAAAAAATAAACAACCATATAATCTTACTAGCTAAACAGACATGTTAAACAAATTATCTAAACACTTTTTATTTCAGTGTGTCTGACTCTGACTCAAATTTTAAATAATAATAGCAACTCATTTACAAACAAAAATAATATTAAATCTCAAGAATAAAACTAATTGTTGCTATAAACAAAATAAAAAATATAACATTTACTTCCAACCTATTATTTATTTCTACTGACACACCCAAATTTTAACATACTACAGAAGATTAGTATTTTTAAATTTTCTTGTTAAATTAAATTATTTTCTCTAACTACCATTTAAATTTATGTACAGTGATTATATTTCAAACTTTAAGTCTTTACTGTTCATATATAAGTTTCTTTTTAAGAGTTCTTTTCACAAACAATAATATAATTGTTTATTCATCACCTGCGTAGTGCGGACGTTACCACTGTGTGTGTGTGTGTGTGTGTGTGTGTTCTGAATCCTGAGAGTTTGATGATGATTACGTTGATGCTGTGTTCTCTGTCTCTAAGGGTTGTTGTTTGTGATGGTCCAGAGTTTCTCCATAAGTCTTGGTGTGTGTGGTAAAGATGTTCGGTCGGCAGACCAGCAGCGTGACGTTGTGTGAAGATCTCTTGAGTCTGAGACCGCCTCAAAATTGCCAGTGGTATTTATACTGGACGGCAATCTGACAAGTCCAGAAACATACTCGTAGCACGAGCGACATCATCTTTGCATAATTTTTTTCTGGTCACTCACATATAACACACATATTAATTACTATTTAATTACACTAGTAATTAACATTAAATTACCTAGCGTCTTTATTATTGCAAATTTCTGCAATACTTTTACATCACTATATTCGTTAAAAATTCCTTAATGTAATGGTGTTTTTATAATTGGGGTAAGTCTTTGTTCACAGGTTTAAAATGTATTAATTAGTTTATTTTTATTTGGTTAAAACCTGATTACAGACATACGCATCACCCCATCGTAGACTTTTTCCTGTCGTACCTTGCATTCACACACACACAAACACACAAGCACTGTATTCACTCGCGGGGCAGGTGTACGCTTTCTGACAATTCTTAGCCTGCATAATATTGTTAAAAACTGTTCATCATATATTTTCTATGCTAAATATTTACAAACATACCGCCCTGGGCAAATATGCAAATATACGAGTGTTATTCGGAAAGTAAGGTCCGATTTCTTATAAAAAATAAACCATCACAGATTTTTTCAAAAAACTTTTTTTATTTAATTCCTTACATCTTTCTCTATTTTTCTACATAGTTTCCATTTTTGTTTAAACATTTGTCATAATGTTCTACAAGCTTTTGTATGCCGAAGTCATAGAAGTCTGCCGCCTGTGAGGATAACCAGTCTTTAACTGCTTCTTTCACCTCGTCATCTGTGGCGAAGCGCTTGCCGCTGAGAAACTCCTTTAGGTAGCGGAACAAGTGAAAATCGCTCGGCGCCAAGTCTGGACTGTAAGGTGGGTCAATCTGTTCCCATCCAAAAGATCTGATCAGATTTTGGGTTTGAATGGCAGAATGGGGTCTGGCATTGTCATGCAGCAACAAAACTCCAGACGTCAGAAGGCCACGTCGCTTATTCTGTATTGCACGTCAAAGTTTAGTCAGGGTAGCGCAGTAAGCGGCTGCATTTATTGTTGTCCCTTGCTGCATAAACTCGACTAACAAGACTCCATGTCTATCCCAAAATACGGTTGCCATAACCTTGCGTGTTGAGATTGTCTGCTGGCCTTGACTTTGACTGGTGATGTCGTGTGATGCCATTCCACTGACTGATGTTTAGACTCTGGGGTCATGTGAGAAACCCACGTCTCGTCCCCTGTGACAATGTTCTCTAAACGTTGATCACCTTCCTTATGATATCGGTCCAAAAAATCAAGAGCACAAGCCATTCTTTTCATTTGGTGTTCCTCAGTAAGCAGCCTGGAAACCCAACGTGAGCACAATTTGTGAAATTGCAAATTTTCAGAGACAATTTTGTGCAAAGTTGTTCTACCCACATTCGGAAATTCCAATGCTAAAGTTGAAATTGTGAATCGCCGGTCTTCACGAATTTTTTTGTCCATGGCATTGACCAAATCTTCTGTGATCACTGATGGTCGGCCTGATCGCGGTTCATCATGGACATTTTCCTGTCCATCCTTGAAAGCTCTCACCCACTTAAGCACTTTGCTGTCACTCATCGCATTGGGGCCGTACACTTCCCTTATCTGTCGATGAATTTCCGCTGCTGAAACGTTCCTTGCTGTCAAAAACTGAATCACTGAACGTATTTCACAGTCGGCGGGCTGATCAATTGTTTTAAACATTTTGAACTGACACTGTAAACAGCACACTGCAACAATACCAATGCAAATGGGATCGTTTGACGCGCAAGGCATGCCGGGAGCCGGTGCGTTTCAATGTTCGCTCGTCATTCGATTAGCTACGGCGATTCGGACCTTACTTTCCGAATAACCCTCGTATGTATTGTTGCAATATACATATATATTACAACAATACATATTATAAAATGTAAGCGTGTCGAGCCCCAAGTTAACGGGTGACAAAATTATATAACAACACAAATTATATATGCAGGTTGTAAGTAATTATAACAATACCAGGTGTAACTATAATAAGAGTAGTAGATTTATGAGTAGTTAAAAATTCAAATTTATTGTTTTATCAAGCACTATAAATAATTAAACATTTTTAATAATCTCCTATCAAGATATCACTCATTATTAAGTGTTTATCTCTTAAGCTATATGGTGTTACACACATTTAAAACACTCTTACATCTAGACATATTAATAATCTTAATCTAGACATTTATTCTATTTAATTTACTAAAACAAAATAAAATTTAAATGTAATTTTAATTGAATTCTTGTAATTCAGATCTGACCTCAGCTTGCTCAGTCTATACCAATGTTTCAAAAAAAATAAATTTAAAATTATATTCATTACTCTTAGACTGGCATTTGTTTCATATTCAAAAATTTAAATTATTCTTTTCTACAAAATGCAAATATCAATTCATTTCAATTATTTACTTTGATACACAAAAATATACTATCTCAAATTTAAACTCTTTTTTTTTCTATACTTCTCTATATGCAATCGCTCATTCTTACGACTAAAACATTTATCTAAGATTCTAATACATTCTTTCTAATTATAAACTTTTTTGTTTGAATTCATTGTCTTTTTATATAGTCTTTATGAGCTCTTTTAAAAAAAAATCATTTATACATGCATTATGCATGTCACCTCGAGTTTTGATGACCTTACGACTTATTGACGGGGTCCAGCATTGTCCAGAGTTGGGTTTCCATTACTCCTGGCTTGGCGTGGTCCTGGATATGTCCAGAGTCCAACGCTGTTCTCCAGCAGTGTGTGGTCTGTCCCAGAGAATTACTATCTGCTGCAAGGTGGATCTCAGTCGTCGGTTAGGCATCTAAAAAGCATCTCCTAATGTCCAGCATCCCACGTCGCTCTTGTAGCTTCTCCGTAGATACTCTGCTGACTTAAACGGTCCCGGTACTTTACGTTTCCCGAAATATCGTAAACATAATTATTGAACGTCTTTATTTGTTCATAGATGAGACTTATAATAAAATAAAACTGTTCTGGCAACGGACAGCGTGTCCGACTGCAACTGTGTCTTGAAATGAAGAGAAGGGTTTTCAGTCGAACCCTTAATTTATACCCTCTCGAGATTCCGCACCTGTTGGTTCCGAAATCATCTTGTCGAGACCTGCAGATCACATGCTAGCCCCCACTCCCGAACCTTTTCATATATTTGCAATTTTTTGCAAATGGCAATGTTTTGCATGGAATCGAGATAGCACAAATCATAGCTAATTTGATTAAGCACTCACTGTATTAATTTCAGCATCTTAGGGTAATTTGCGTATTTTTGGCACATTTATTTCGCACTGACTTCGCGTAGTGTGTCCTATTAACGTCATTTTCTTACTGTGGATAACTATAAAATTTACATACACTTTAATGCCTTTTGTTTGTTTATACACTAATTAGTTTTCACACAGTGAATTAAAATAATTATTTTAGTAATTACTTGGGGAGGGTAGCTGAGATTCCTGTCTGTACATGCATCACTACCACACACAAGATACACGCGTAACACGCATACAATCGAGCAGGTGTTCCTTGCCTGTTGAAACAGGTTAATTTCTCCCCTAGTATAACAATGAAACATTTTTACAATCTCAGACCTGTCCATTTACCCCAAACTTATATTAATTAAACAAATTTTAGATTTATTTAAATCAATGCTCAATACAGCATATGGCTGTATCGTTGCAATATACACAATAATATTAATATATATAAGACGGAACGGTGCAATGAAAGCCATCATAAATGGATGTGAGTTCTGTAACACATTCTCTGACTTTCATAGACAAGTTTTAAACTGATTTTATTCATTTTTTGTTAATTAGATGTAAGTTTTGACTTAAGATATGGATAAAGAAGTGGTACGTCAAAATACCCATAATTTTATGCTCTATTATGTCCAGTGCAATGTTAGTGCACGAGTGCGCGTGTTATCTACGTTTTATTGAATAACTACGTTAATAATTAACATTTCTACATGAAACTTCTACAGAGTATGCATCACATTGAGTGCTACGTTTTTCACATGTTCAATACTGCAGAACTATAATTTTAATTATTTTTAAAAAATGAAATTAACTCTTCTTTTAACACATTATCTGCAAGAGGGTAATAAAATTTGTAGATAAAATCAGACAAGCCTTAGCAGATTTGGACATTGTTTTAACTTGAAGACAGTGTATCTTAATGAAAATCTATGACGCATCTAAGATTTCAACAAATCAGAAGTCCTTAAATTTATTCGGGTTGGTCTTCCGATGTGAGCACATCGGACAGTTCGCTTCAAGATCCTGTCACAAAAAGGTGTACTAGCTGTCACGAGTTTTTCGTGTCAGGACACGTATATTTGATAAGTGACGCGGGACTTAGATACACAATACGAGTTTCCCGTATATGATATCTAGGGTAGCAGAAATCAAAGAACACCAATATTTAAAATAGATCAGTATAATTGCTTTTCATGCGAGTTCAAGATCTCCGCACAGGACAGCAGTACTCAGTGGAATACTACTTATTGAAATGCGAGAACACTTGAAGATTCCGGATTGTGTACGCAAAATACACAGATCTATTAAATACCTACATATGAAACCCTGAGATAAATTAATAAACAATTACTAAAAGAAAACGGCGCGAGTGTCAGCTATGCCAAGGTCAACGAGCATCTGGACACCAACGCAGCTGATGTGACCTGCAAGAGAGTGTGGAATTCTTCGAACAAGTAAACTTACACAGTTGTGAAAAAATAATTAAACTCTTTATTAAAAGACTCAATATTATAATAAATAATTGTATGTTTTGAAGACCAAATCAGACAAAAGTATAATTTGTGTTAATTAGTAAATTTCTTACTGCCAGATATAGACTCTGTTTTATATTATTATTATTACCTATGTATGCTATATTTTGTAATTAAAATTGTTTACCTTAATCCGTCACTGTGACCGCTTGGTTTCTGTCTTCTAACGCGTTTCGGATTAGATTTAATCCATCATCAGAGTAAAAATTCGTCAGTTGACTTCGTTAAAACATTAAAAAGACACTAAAATACATCTATGTATATGTCGTACGAACACAGCGACGTACGCGGATGTGAGTGCGCACTCGACACCGGTTGACAACGTACTGCACAGTTTATTTACGTTATCATGTTATCTATTGTTGTGTTGGGGCGTGTACTCTATGGTTATGTTATCTATAATCTTATCATATATTGTATGTGATTTAAATGCCAACTGTTCGTTTAGTATATTATTAGGATTATTTCTGAAGGCCCGGTAAATTTCAAACTCTTCTACTGCATTCATATATATCTTCCCTTTTCGCAAATGTGTAGGGGTTTGCAATTTGCCTCAAAATTTGTGTAATTATGATTTAATGAAACAAGATGTTTAGCGTAATTTGATTTATTTGTATTTGAAATGCTCGTGGGTAAGTGTTCTTTATATCTTTCGAAAAAACCTCTGCCAGTCTGACCAATGTAATGCATGTCGCAGTCATCACATATCATCTTGTATACGCCCGTTCTTTTTTCAATTGATGTTTGTGTGGCATTATTTAACATTTTTGGATATTGTTATTTGTTCTAAATGTGATATGGATGTTATGTTTTTTAAATGTATTTCTAATGAGCATTGAGAAGTTATTAGTATAATCAACCGCCCTATATATTACGTCCATCGTGACACGGTGAGGGTTGTCAATTCTGCGTTTGTGTCTAAGCATCAAGTGTTCAACTAATGAGCTGCGGTAACCGTTTGCAATAGCAATGTGTTTAATTATATTTATTTCTTCCTTATGGTTTGTTGGATCTAAAGGTACACTGTATAGTCTGTGTATCAGACTGTTGAACGCGGCCATTTTTTGTGAGTGCGGGTGGAACGAATCGGCATGTATGACACCATCAGTTGTGGTGGGTTTTCTGTATATCCTGTACTGAAATTTATTATTGTGTTTCATAAAAGTTAAATCCAAAAAATTTATTGCGTTGTTTGACTCTATTTCGAGTGTGAACTGTATGTTTTTGGCGATGTTATTCATGTAATGTAACAGCATGTTTGCCTGTCTCGTTGTCCCGTCGAAGATAACAAATGTGTCATCTACATATCTTTTATAAAATGTAATGTTACGTTGCCATTTATTATGTGGTGACAGCAAATATGTATTTTCGAAGTTATTCAGGAAAATGTCAGCCAACAAACCGGATAAGGGTGAACCCATTGCAAGACCCTCCTCTTGAATAAAAATTGTAGAATGTGAAATAATTTTGTTTCAATATTACGTCTAGTAAAAGTAACAATTCTGTTACTTCTTGTAGATTTAACTTTCCTGTTCTTATTAAATTATCTTTTAGAATGTCCAAGGTTGTCTGTACTAGGACGCTTGTATAGAGGTTTACTACGTCAAAGGAGATTAACTTATGCTGACTATTAATGTTAAGGTCTTTAGTTAGTTTTATTAATTTAATGCTATTTTTTATAGAATGATTGTTGTCTATGGTTATGTTATTTTTTATTAATTGGACCAATTTCTTGGATAATTTATAACCCGGGGCTGTTGTGTAATTAACGAGAGGTCTTATCGGTATACCTGGTTTATGGATCTTAGGTAAACCGTTGAACATGGGTGCATGTGCGGTTATGGGTTTCAACTGGCGGCGTGTGGGTTCATCGAAAAGGTGTGTGCATTTATTAATCATTTGGTTGATATATTTTATATACTTCATTGTGGGATCGGAATCTATGGCTCTTATGTTGTTGCTATGGATAAATTCATATACTTTTTGTTGATGCATGTCTATCGGTAAAATAACCATAGTGTTGCCCTTGTCTGATTTAGTGGCTAAGGCCTTATGTTCGTTTAGTTTATGTTTAATTTGTTTAATGGTTTTCATTTCACTTGCGTATTTCTTTTTTAAACTGTCAGATAATGGTTTAAAGTTGTTGCCATGTGTTCGTATATGTCTGTCTATTTTTCTGTTGATTGTAACTCTCAACTCGTTTTGTGTCTGTGAATTTGTTACACTTTTTATGGCTGCTTCGGTTATAATCAATTCTTTAGTAACGTGATTCTTATTTAAATCTGGTAAATTGTACTTGAAACCTTTATTAAGTATATTCATCTCTTGTGCGTCGAATTTAATATCAGTTAAATTAGAGACTCGGGTATAAAATGTTTTTTACATCCAGTGAATTTGTCGTGATGTTGTCTTATAGTTAACATATTTAATTTCTTATCATGTTTGTGTACGATCGGTAAAGTGGACTTCGTAACTTGCTGATTAATGAATTGTAATATGTTGGGCAAAAGTATTGAGTGTATCTCTTTTAACAATGTTAAATGTGCTTTATATAATAGTGAGTTTAGTCTATTCTTTTTAATATATAATTGTTTGATCTCTTCTTTTATCCATGTTATCTCTGCTATATGTTTAACTTTTGTGGCAGCTTTCGTTGTGTTATTAATGCGTACTGTGCAGTATCTAGGTATAACGTTAAATTTCAAACAGTTTTTATTGAACTTGATGTGCAAATTGGTCTTTGATAATTTACTTTTAATGTTTATGAATTTGTATACCATTTTTGCTTGATAAGCTTCCAATTTTAAAGTCATTGTACTGGTATCCGCGTCACAATTATAGCTATATTTTGATACGCTGCTCTCTCTCTCTCTCTCTCTCTCTATATATATATATATATATATATATATATAGTATAAATTATATATTGTATAATGTATAAATTAAAGAGAAATGAACAACATTGAAGATGACAAATTCACTGAAGAGAATATGAACAGTGTAGTGTTGTATATATGGTTGGTAACACGTATTACCATCAAGCACGAACTCGTCACATAAGAAAAGTAGTTCTTCAAATAACATATTTTTATAAAGTGAAACATGAATAAAAATGTGATGGAGGGTATAACAGTGAGACTATGGAAGAAATGTGGTGTTATAAAAACTGATTGGACGTAGAAGAAGCCGTACATTAATTTTGTGATGCATGCACCCAGTCGGCAGTGTTTTGCTACGTACTTGTGAGTTGGCCATAATAGAGGATAGTTCGTCTTTCTAAAGTGTGATACGAAAAACGTTTCGCGGGTCAGTGGGCTGTGCGAGGTGAAGGGCATGCCCGTCGCCCACTCATGTACTGCGTTCCGAGCTTCAGGAAGAGCTCCTGCCGCAGGGTCTATTGATAGGGTCTGGATTTGGGTGTGGCCTGCTACAGGCCGTGGGAGTTCAATTAATTAATTAATTGAGGGTGAGTGTTCGCCGAGGCCGGGTCCAAGATTCTCCTGGCACAGATTGGTAGCGACCGAGGGCGCTAATGAGATGGTTGCCCTGGAATCGGGCGGAGCGACGATAGAATTTTTGGGACAGTGTCCGTATAGTGGCGTCCAGGGAACGGGCATGCAGAGAGTCTCGGATTGTTTTGTTTGAGGTCAGATAATGGGCTTTGCATGCCCAGCGCAATCCTCAGTCGAGGAGAGACTGAAGCTTTCGCTTGTGGGTCTTGGCCAAGCAGCCCCATACAGGGATCGCGTAGGTAACCATCGGCGCCACATAGGTGGAGACGATAAGTTTCCCTAGGCGGCGGGTCATGGCGTTGCTGCATAGCACTGAACGGAGTTGGTATAGGCGATTGGCGGTCTTGCAGGCTACTTGTGCGGAGTGTGTCCGCCAGGTGAGACGACGATCGAGGTGGACCCCGAGGTACTTAACCTCTCGAGACCAGGGCAACAGTGTATCGCCTACGTAGAGTCTGTTGGGGAGCCTAAAGCGTCTGGAGAAGACTACTGCTGTGCTCTTGGCCGCGTTGATGGCAACTCTCCATTTCTCTGCCCACTCAACGTATTTGTCCAATTGTTCCTGGAGCCAGATAACGGCCGTCTCAGCGCGACGATCGATGGCATACCGCCGTGTCATCGGTGAACATGGCCAACCTGGTGCCAGGCAACTTGGGCACGTCATTAACATACAGAGAGAAAAGCAGGGGGCCCAAGACGCTTCCCTGAGGTACACTAGTAGTAATGGCCCTTTCCGAAGAAAGGGTGTTATCTACTCTCACGCGAAAGGTTCTGTTCCGAAGAAAGCTAGCAATCAGATGAAGGTAGCAATCCGGAAGCAGAATCTCCGTGAGTTTGTAAAGAAGGTCTGGATGCCAAACACGATCGAAAGCCTTCTCAACATCAAGGAAAACGGCGACGGTCTGCTCTCGCGAGCAACCGGCCTCGGCCAGGGTCTCCACGAAGCACATCAGTTGATGCGTCGAGGAGTGCCCAGCATGAAAACCGAATTGCTCGGGGACCAGAATGTTGAACCGTTGAAGGTGATCCACTAGCCGCCGCTGGACTAGTCATTCGAAGACTTTCGAAGTGGATGACAGCAGTCTGATAGGCCGGAGGTTCTCGGCAAACTTGTGGTCTTTCCCCGGCTTCAGGATCATCGTGACCGTAGCTGAACGCCATTTCTTAGGAAAGTAGGTGAATCGGAAGCAGGCATTGAACAAATCAACCAGGAAGCGAACTCCCCGGTCGGAAATCTCTGTAAGGCGGTGTTAGTAACACTGTCCGGTCCAGGGCTCTTCCGGGGCCGAAGCGCAAAAAGCCTGTCCATTACCTCTTCCACCAAAGTGGGTTCGGGTTCGGATGTGATCGGGCTGCCGAGATAAGCCTCAACTTCGGCTTCTATCTCCTCATCGGAGTCTGGGTCCCCAGATGGGTTAGTAGCAAATTGAAGCTCCAGGTGCCCGGCCAGGAACTCAGATTTCTCGTCCGGCTTGGCAAGGGGATGTCCCCCAGGTCCGTTGATGGCCGGGAGTGGAGGACGGCACCTCTTCCCGGTCATCGCGGTAGGAATCCTGTAAACGGAGGAGCTTCCCTCTTGTACATCGTCTGCCATTTTGGTGACCGCAAATTCCCAGCAGCTTCGTCGGAAGGCCTGCAAGTCACGACGTAACTTGCCAGCCGCCCGATTGAAGCTGGCCTTGTCGTCCGGATTTCGCGTCCACTGCCACCACCTCCGAAGTCTGTTCTTCTCTTAAGCGAGAAGATGGACTTCTTGTGGGATCCAGTGATAATCAGGAGTGAGATTAGGCTTCATCCGTGAGCACACGCCGACGGAAGAGACCACGGCATCATCGAACAAGGCGACCGCCTCGTCGATGAGATGAGTGGTATTAAGCGGAACTTCGTCGGGAAGTCTGCGAAAAAAGGCAGGCCCAAATCGGTCCCACTCAACCACTCGTCGTGCTGCTCTCCCAATCGTGTGACGGGTAGGTATGTGCACCTCGATGGGACAATGGTCAGAGGACAGCTCCGTTAACACGGATACCTCAATCTGGTTGACAACGCCCTTGACAACAGCAATGTCTAAGTATGTCAGGTCGGGCTCCAGGTCGGCGGGGATAATGCGTCGGTACTCAGGGTTCGTAGGCTCGAAGGTGGTGGTCGTGAAGGTACCTGCTAAGCGCCCTCCCGGATGTTGTAGTCAGACGACTACCCCAGTCGGGGTGTTTGAAGTTCAGGTCACCTGCAAGAATAACCTTCCTATGCGCCCTGAAAATAGCTGACAGGTCGGCGTCTAGAATTGGTTTGGTCGGCGGTTTGTAAGCCGAAACCAGGAGGACACCTCCAACAACTCCGTGGAGTTCAACGGCAGTGGCCTCGATATTTTGGCGAGGAGGCAAGACATGCAATATTTCACCGCTATGGCCGTGCCACCCCCACATTCCGCCCAGGTCTATCGTCCCTGTAAAGCGCATAGTTGGGCAATCTCACATTGTCTTGGGCCCTAAGCCAGGTCTCACAGAGGAGAAGCACGTCGGACTTGTGACGGGCTAGGAACTCTCTAAGTTCCTCGAGTTTAGGTCGAAGGCTGTCGGCGTTCCACGCTATGATGGATAGGTCACGCTGGATGGAGGTAATTCTGTTAGCGTGGAGCATTACAGAAGACCTATGGCGGCTGCAGCTTCTGCGAGCACCAGGAACTTCTCAGTCGGGGTCGGCGTGCGAAGACGCCCCCGGATGGATAGATATAATTGGGCCAGTTCTTCGAGGTCATATTCCACGAAGAAAGACTTTACCTCGGCTAGAGCTGAGGGGGATGTGGATGACGAGGCAGATGTGGGTGCAGGGTCGCTGCGGGTGGCAGCAGCATAGCTGCGGCAGGAATTTACCCGAGATGTAGGGACGTTGGTCAGGTGCTCGGTCCATGTGGCTGCAGGACGGGATTCCTTTTGGACCTGCCGAGCAACCCCAGCACCAGGGCGCTGCGATTTCTTGGTCTGGGTTACCTTGGGAGGGGAAACGGGAGCAGCGGTTTTCTTGTTCCGCTGCCTCTGTTTCCTATTCTTGCAGGTGTAGCAAGCCGTGGTGTGAGGGGGTCAGACCTCTCGGGGACTGGCTCGTCTACCTCGGGGAATGGGCATGGGAACGGGCTGAGTATCCTGGGGCGATGTCTCTGTAGCATGCTCCTCTGTGGGAGCAGAGGTGGTCGATGCACGTGGCCTCACACATGGGCGAGGTCGGGCGGGAGCTTCCTGTCGGTTTGAGGAGCTTACCTTCTCCGGCAGACGGGGAAAGGCGGCACGCTCCGGCTAGACCTGACACTGCTGGCGGGCAAGAGAATTATTCATGGTCGCGACCTGCTTCAGCTGGTCCTGGAACACCCAGGATCCATGATAGTTTACCGAGTGTGGTTCCCCGCAATTTATGCAATAGCGGGTACCCAGAGCCGGCAACTGGCAACTTTTTGTTGGATGCGGGTTCCTGCACCTGACGCAGGCCACTTCGTTGTGGCAGCTATCAGAGCCGTGGCCGAAGCGTTGGCACCTGCGGCACTGTTGGACATGGCCAGCTTCACGGCTTCTTTCAACCTTTATTCTTAAGCCGCAAAGGCTGGTCAAGCCATGCAGTCTGTCCGCCAATTCCCCCTTTATGATAATCACCCGGAGGAGGGGTAATTTGCGCCTGGGTCCATATGATGTGTACAATCTAATGCACTCTTTGATCGGGTAAACGAGTTGGCAGAGCTCGTCCGCCACCTCATCAGGGTCAGTTTCTTCGTCCAGGCCGCGAATTATCAGCCGGACGTGAGCCGCCTTCTCGTTTGTGAACGTGTGAAATTGTGGGCCATTACGTTGCAAAAAGAGGTAGACGGCCCTGTATTCGTCATCCATCGTGCAGCTGACGCGAAGACCGTCTCTCCCACGAAGAGACATCTGCACGTCCGCTGAGAGACGGACTCCGAGTGTGTGTGTGTGTCAATAAAAAAGTACTGATTTGTATTGAGTTAATTTAATATAATGTTAATGTGGTAATTATATTACAGTAGTTTTTTTCAAAATTCTCACATGTTGAAGGTGATTGCACCACAAAAGGTAACCTTTCAAACAAGTTACCTTATCAAAGATTAATGTTGGACAAAAAGTAATGTAGAGTGAAACAATTGTATTTATTTCAATTAATAAAATATATTAAATTTATGCAAACTTCGTTTTCATCTTACCTTCGGGTTTCACTCCAAGGTCCTACAGACGAAACCAGTTGCAGAAGGATTATTTGAGTTGAGCGGTAAAAATATAATAACACAGTTTATTCTAAAACAAATTGCTTCTGGTTTATTATACAAATTAATTACTTCGTCTCACTTTGATGACAATTAAGTTTCTTATTTGTTTTCTGGTATATTAGAATACTCGTTGAATTAGTAACATATAACATCAAACAATTTAACAAAATGAATATTTCTTGCTTAACATTCCTATGACAAACTATTTGTAATTTTTAATGAACCAGTACGTATTTTATCCACACACTCACATACATTCGTTCTTTGACTTTGACATTCTATTTAAACCCCACTTTGCGATCTCATGATTTAGGAAAACGTCTGTAAATATAAATGTTAATGTAGTTAAAATTTCTGAATTGATAATATGGTACTCATCCTGGTTGTTGCTCTGCTCCAACTGATGATGCACGTGTTTTATCCCTCACTTCGAAAGTCAATTGATGCTCATTAAAGTAATTTTGTCTTCGGACTGGTACTAAGTTTTACTGGTTACTAAAACCACGTTTTTCACATTTAATAATTGTGTCGGCCGACGTAACTTTTGCTCAAGCACTACTTGGGTTTTTAGTGAGTTGACCTATTGTTCTGACACTTTATTATTTGACTACATGGTTCACGCACTTTTAATAGTTATTATACAGGATAGGCTGACGATATTTTCGGAATATTTTACCCGCCCGAGGCCACTGTTTTTAGTTAACTTGCAGACGACTGTAATCTGCTGCTGTTTGATGCAAACTGGGGTGACAGAGTGTTTTACTGTGATTCACAAAGAAACTGAGCTGGCAAGCTGTTGCATAATACGTCTGGCTGGGCAGGCTACAGGCTACAGTCTGCAATAACAATGTATGTGTTGCTGGTTACAATGGGGTACCCCTGAGGTGAATACTGACTACTTTAAACTATAGCCTGTTTAAATTATTATTTCTTAGCACACAATTCTGTACCGCTACAAAAGTTATGAATTAAAATTCATAAACAGAAACTTCAGTTGAGTTTATTCGGCCGGGGGAACTGAAACCCGGCTGAAATCTTTCGCTAGCCGTAACTCGTTTACAAAGCGTTTCCGGACATATGTTTATATGAACTTTTTTTCTTCTTTTACACTATAGAACCATTTCTCAAATTATTTCCCTCTCCTCCCAGGGCACCCTGTATAACAAAACTAATAGAATGTATATGTATTTATGCATACAAATCAAATAATAGTCCCACAAGTCATACAATACAAAATGTAACCACACATGCATATCTCCATGCTCGGAGTAGGCCTAACTAATTTACTAATTTTAACAAGCATCCTGGCACGGTCGCCATTACAATGATACAAACAATAATAAGAATAAGATTAAGGCCCCAATACTAATCACTTACCTTATCAGAAAATTCCTAAAAAACCCAAGAGCCCTCGTCACCACCACATTTTGATAAGCAGAATGTTGAAATCACAACACTCTCCCTGTGAAAACTTAAAAATAGCAAACTTTTCCTTATAAGAATTTCCAAAGGTTCATCTAGGCAAGCTTGTTGAGCACAGGTTAGGTCAGAGCAAGGTGACATTGAAAATAACAACTCATATTCATTGTTATTCACATCAATTCATTTATTGATGTTATGGTAATTGTGAGGCTGCTTTAACCCAAATTTATTACATTTGTTACATTAACTATATAAATTACATTAATTATATCATATTAACTATATAAATTCGTAAAAAACGTTTTTTTAGGTTAGAAGTACAATAACTTTGTTAAATGACTAATAAATGCATAAAAGTTAAAAACAAAACTTGTAAAGAATTTCATTCTGAGAAAAATGGTGTAAATAAAGTCAATAAAAATCAACAAAAAATTCCAACTGTTTCCAATTTTCCAAAATTTGTTTTTAGGCAAAGATTTTTCCGTTTTACATCGGATATCATGAAACTTATGGGAGATACAGTTCTGCGACCTGTTTTATTCGATTTTTCAGGCCAAAAACCATAAGAAACAACAGAATTCGCCCCTTCCCAGAATTTCAGAAAGTCTTCATTTACCCGGGGGAACCGAAACCCGGGCGAAATCTTTCGCTAGCCGTAACTCGCTTACAAAGCGTTTCCGGACATATGTTTATATGAACTTTTTTTCTTCTTTTACACTATAGAACCATTTCTCAAATTATTTCCCTCTCCTCCTGGGACACCCTGTATATACGCAAGGGTAAGATATATATGTAATTAAAAGTGGCAGATGAAAATGAAACTGACCCTACTCTAACCAACTCTGCCATAATGAGCGATTCAGGGGTACATTCTACCACAGTATCTACCGTTAGTAGTAAATCGAATGATGAGGTGATTAACTTGTAGAAGCTACTAGAACAACAAAGTGCTAAAAGTGAGCAAATGAATAGTAGTTTAATGAATTGAGCGGTTCTCATAAACTATTGGTGAACGTATTGTTGCTACTGACAAAAAAATCTAAGGTGTTTAATAGGAAGCTTTGAAGAGCAAGTTGAGAAGTGGCAAAGAGATGGAGATAAATTTAATGAGAACAAAGAAGTTAAACTGGACCAGGTCATAGATAGTTGAGTTAAACTGGACCATGAGGTGGGTGATTTCATTAGTGAAAGTAATATACGTAGTAAATAATGATAATTTAAGTGAAAATATGGTAGCATCAGAGAACTGTATATTGAATAATAGTGGTGCTGAAACTGCAGTGGAAGTGGGAACTTGTGGTGAGGTAAAAGTGATAGACGATGAGTGTGAAAGAGAGTGTAAAGTGAGGTTGTATGAGAGGGATATGAAAGGGTAATTTTTCCCAGTGATTTAAAGGGAGTAAGGGCTCCACATGTAGTTATATGGGACATGGGATCCTATTTTGATTATGCAAAAAAAAAAGAAGATTTTTGTGTTAAAAAAGGTAATTTGATGGAATTAGACAATAGTGAACTGTGTATATACAATGTTAGGATGATATATGATGTTGGGCGGGGGGGTAAATATCTCGATCAGGAACATTTTATTATTGGATTTCCACGGTTCTTAATGATTGGCTTGCTGATGTAATGATTTAGGATATGCTACTGGAATATCAGGATAACAATACATATTTTTTTATATACAAATTTATAGTGATTATGTAAGCGTGGTAGACAAGTGGGATATATTAATGCAGTGTATTTGTGATTAGCTATGAGACATTATGTATTATGTGGGTTACAATGGGGTATTTAGTTATTATATGTATAACTTTCTTTTTAACACCAGGTAAAAAGGGGATTCCCCAACTTTCGGGTGGTCACGGCCTCACCAAACCAAACCCTGACTGTGGAATTGGCTTATCTTTAACAGGCTGTGGTCAGAGCACATTACAATTCACGCTGCTTGATAATGGGTATAGTTTGATATTGTTATAAAGGTGAATATAGAAATTGAACATTTGAAATTGGGGGGGGGGGGAATAGATCTGTAATAATCTATGGAACAGCAGCTACACACAGAATGGGGTGGTAGACTGTCTTAAGGGCGTATAGTAGTTTACTGTTGTTACTGGTGTCTTGAACACTGGACCTTGTGTAAGGCTGAAGCAAGATGGGCCCAATAATAGTATTAGAAGGTATCACGACGGGTCCCATAGAGTATCTATTGAATACTCAAATAATGTTCAGGTCTGGTGGAAGCAACTAGGCGAGACAGTCCAGCCATAAAATTACAATAGTGTAGTGGATAGGGGGGTAGCTAAGACACTCTAGCTATGAATAGAATTTAGATATTGTTTGTTGTAATCTAATATTATTAAATTTTGATTGTAACTATTTGTATTGTAACACTGGTAATTAAGCACCGAGTTAATGACTGGACACTATAAAGAATAATGTAGCACATTTGAACTAGTAATGGGTTATAAATACCTTGTTAATTGTGTTAATGGAACTCTTGTGAAGGTATCTTCATGTATGAAGCTCTGATATGGAATTTAAATTTGTAGTTTGCTGTGGATAATTAAATGAAGTTTAATTATCATGAAGTGTAATCAAGTATCATTTTGGTTATGAAGCCACAGCATGATATTGACATTTTGTTGATGCTGTCTGATTATTTTTATATGCATCAATTTATTTATGAGGTAGATAAATATTCTATTAATAGATAAGTATATTTAAAGTGTAATCAAGTAAAAATTATGAGATTGGGTTATTGTATTTTTGTTTGTTTGTTTAAATTTAGGTTGCACATATGTATTTTCTTACGTAATTTGACATAGGATATGATGTAATTGTTTGGTTAAATAATTTGTGTATTTCATAGATACACACAAGAGTAAAAAAAAGGGGACTAAAAATCTGAATAACGCTTTATAATATAGTTGATCAAATCAGTACTTCTAGGAGAAACTGAAATCAATGCAGGGATATCCAATGTCCAGAGACCACTTAATGATATTTTACTTTTGTTGTTGCCGAATCTGCATGGAACTGTGGGCGCGAGCCTGTGCCGACTGGTTCATCAGGACAGAGTCGTCTAGTGCCTGTCTGGTTTTACGGTGTTGGGATCCTGATGAAGGAAGTCCAGTAAAGTCATATGGGTATGATCACAGCCACTGGATGGGGTAAGTACCCAACGTTAATCATGAAGTAAGGGGGGGGTCGTGGTGCCATATCCTCACTGATCCACCTAGGTTTAGGGAAATAAGAGTTTTTGTGTTTTTGGACATAAAACCTCTCATATGGGGGGAGGGTCTTGTACTGGTACATTTCACTGGGAAGACGGATTTTCGGTGGTAGGAGACAGCATCGAACTGTGTACGTGACCTTGGCCTGAAAAGTATGTAATTATTTGTACGTGTCCAAAAATCTGTTTCACAAGGTCAAGGAGTATTGCATCAGACAAACATCACACCTAGGAAGAGCTAGAAAACCCCAGTTTAGCGCAGTAGAGTGAGTAACGTCAAGCCATGCGGTAGTCAGTCGCAGTTACAAACGTAACACGACTTATGTATACATGCTAAGTTTGATGAACATCGGTTAATTTGTTCAAACGTTACAGTAAGACGTACTCAAACAGACAGACAGGCAGGCAAATACCAAACAATTCAGTCAAAACTGAGAACATTCAATTATTTTCATCAACCCAATACATAACAAATAACAGGACAAACTTACCTGATAACAACAAATCAGAATGTATAATGCTATACCAGTGTTTGGAAGAATTTCTGAATTAATTTGATGTGATAATATGAGATCCATTAGTATCTGAAAAAAAAAAATGAAAAGTGAGACATAAACAGGTTTGTTTTACTGGCAATTGTCAAACTGTGAAATGCCAAATATACTACCATATGGTACCTTATGTGTGTACACATGTCCACAAATAGTATACATGTTCGCATGCATATAGTACATGTGTAAAATATAACACTTTTGTCTGTTTATTAGTATATCATCATGAAATGATTCACGTTTGTCTTTAGTTTATTCACTGCATAAACTTTTCCTTTTTTTACAGTTTACAGTTGCCCTCAGTATATATGTTTGATATTGTTTATTTGAAATAGAATTCTATTATATGAAAAACGGGAAGGCAATTGTGTACATAATGGATGCAATTAATGAACAATCCAAAGCAATATATAATGGAATTCATTGCAACATGGAAGTGTGGTTAATCTAACAATAATGCTCTAGCCACATTATGCAAGACAAAGACAACTGGGTAGATTTGTTTACATGAAATTATATTAAAGGGTATCCTGGGTTAAGAGGGGTCAAATGCCCTTAATCATGGATTCCAAAATAATATATATATATATATATATATATATATATTGTTTCTTGAGCCTAAAAAAAAGTAACCCATTATCCACACCTCGGATACTTCCCCCTCCCATCACTAGGGTATAAGAAACCCATTTTTTCACATTTTATTTTTTATCAGTTCTAATATATAAAAATTTTGAAAAAATAAAGTATATACAGGCCATGAGGCGAGTGATGAAACTGTCTATGCGCGCAGGAGGGGAGGTAGCAGGTTGGGGAGGAAGCTTCCCCTCCTGGAGCTGGTGGCTATTGTTGTACTAGCCACCCGCCGAACATCAGCCCGTACGATGCCACTGACATCCTATACTACAAAAACATTTGGAGATTTAATTTCATCCAGAGGACTTTTCTCGAAAGTTCAAGTGTTTTGTTGTATCTTTATTTATAAGTATCTAAATTTATTAAAAATGTATACAAAAATATTAGAATTAACCCACACACCACCGACAAACAAAGTTTCGATAGTTCTATTGTTTGTCCTTTTGGTGCCCTGTAGAGGCATTGAAGATAACAGAAGTGGACAACAACCGGTACTTAATACAGTTTTAAAATATTAAAACTGCTTTAAAAGGTATAGAAAGAAAACATTCTAAAGATTCATTTTCATGTATAAGCACTGAATGATAGTGATGATTTTATTTAATTTCTTTAATAAAAAACCACGTTTTCGCAGATACCTTTTGTATAAACTTATAACTTTTTTCTTTTGACTTTCTGAACTAATTTTTTTACATATCCTTGTATGGTAATAAACTGGGAATATATGTTTATTACCGAATTTGTCATAAATATTTTTTATAACTGATTAGTGTGCCTTAAAATTTACGTCATTTTTGCAAAACTTGTTCAAGTGAAACTTTATTCATTGTAATTATTCACATAAGATTACGAAAATGTATGCTTAATAAAATTCTTATATTTGTTCTTAACATTAGGTTAAGAAATGTTTTTATAAAATAAATGGTATGCGAATAATTAAGTTGTTAAAAATATCAGGTGAAGCAGTAATAATAAGTAATTGTGTTACAAAAATTAAAAAAAAACGTGTATTATTTACACACAATATTTACACATTAAAATTTACTAATAGCATTGTGGAACATTTAAAAAGCAAAAAACATACAGTTTGTCATGTCATACACTTACACGGTTGAGTCAATTGGGCTTTAGTCTAGTTCTTCTATTCCACTCATATTTTCTTCGCTGGCAACTGAATCATTGTCACTGTTGTCACTGTCACTTGTTGTACAAGATGGCTGGACCAGGTTGGTAAGGAGGCAGTGAGGCTGGGTGCAGCAAACTGGTGGACATTGGCCGGGAGTAGAGACTAGTGGGGAAGATTTCTTTTGGAGGCCAGGGCCCGGACTGGGCTGTAGCGCCGAGGATGTATGTATGTATGTTGTCACTGTCACCATCACTGCTATCATCCACATGTATAACAAAACGCTCAGTCGCTTGGTCGATAACAGATAGTTCACGGTTCAGATAGTTCTCTTCTATTTTCTTCACATGTTCACATCGCTTCTTCCAGTCTTCTGGAGTAATTTGGGCGAATTTCTCGGCTGCAAGCTGGAGGACGGTTTGCAGACACAACTTGACATTTTTTTGTTTTTTCACTGTAGCCCACATTAACTCGACTGGATTCAGATCCGGATGGTAAGGGGGTAGTCTGAGTACAGAATGACCGTGCTGGGCTAAGATTGCATCGATCTTGTAAATTTTTAACTGAGGTTTCTTCAGTTTAATTAGTGAGTATAACTGGGGCTTAAGCATACTTTCACAGTAAGGAATTCCATTGTCAGTCAGCCATTTTTGCATATCTTGTTTCTTCCACGATGAGGTTGGCGCCGGGTTGACCTGTTTATGATACGGCGCATTATCGATAACTAACACACTGTTAGGCTTCAGGTTTGGGATAAGTTGTTCCTTGATCCACTTCTCGTAGTTATCGTAGTTCATGTCCCCGTGGTAGTCTCCCTTTTTTAATCCAGACTTGAACATTAATAAACCGTTGGCTACAAATCCCTCCTCGCCTCCTGCGTGTAAAACAATTACTCGTAATACTTTGCTGACTGATTTCTTTAGCCCGCCAACTGCTACGCAACGTGCTGTCCATCCAGGTTTTCTCAGTCGTTGTTGTACTATGGAAACATGTTTCGTCCATGTATATGATCTGCCTCTTTTCTTTCCTATATCTGTCAACATTCACCAAGTAGTTTAACCTTAAATTTCGGATATCGCTTTTCTCAACAAGTAATTTTCTGTTGGATTCTGTTTTCTTCCAGCGGAAACATCATTTTTTTACAACCTTCCGGACACACCAAACACTTCCTTTGAAATCTATTTCATTCTTTAATACACGTAGTATTCCTTTGAGAGTAGGCCTTTCACCCTCACTTAGATGAAATTCATGAATTGTCTTGCGGATTAAAGATAAGTCGAAATCATCAAATGTAGTTTTCAAATTTTTTCTAGGCCTCTTTTTCTTGGAGTACTGAACTTAGGCGATGATGTACCGGACTTTTTATTATGCTCATTGATAATTCTTCTAACACTACTAAAAGATACACCGCGAGCAGCAGCCACTTTAGTTTGTACAGCATTTTCACTTAAGCTGCCATTTTCTTTTTTCATATAATCGTAAACATTGTGAATAATCTCCCTGCTCTGGCTGTGGATCACTTTTCTCTCAACAGACTTACTTGCTGACGTTGTATGATGTGACGATGACAGCCCAGACATTCCTGGAGACAACACCTACACAACACTGGAAATACACTGAAATGTTTTCAGAAAGGCAATAACACAATCACCACGCACGGAGACCTAAGCCAACTGATGGGTTATTGTCCCTAGCCGCTGTCCCACGCATGCGCATTCTATCTCTTTGCCACTGCACACCACCAAGACAGTTTTATCACTCGCCTCACGGCCTGTACTTGATTAGAAGGCCTTTTATATTAATTTTTTAGAGGTCTTGGACCCTTAAAAAATTAGAGAATCTTTAACATGCAAATAGCCCACGTAACAAAAGTTTTCTTTTTGTTATTTTGGAAAACTTTCAGTATATTAACTCCATGATTTTTTTCAGATTTTTTGGAGTGGTGGTTCCTGGTCAAAAAACGATTTTTCATACTTTTAGGAATTTTTTCAATTTTTTTTATGATTACCTTGACCACAAACCTTTTTTTTACTGAATATTGGTTAAAAGTTACTTAACAGTGTCATAAAACATCAATATTTTAGTTGAAAAACAACAAGTTAAGAAAAAAACTTCCATAATCATAATTTTCAAAATCTCTTTTAGTCCAGTCACGTTAGATATGAGCTCATATTAAATTGAAGAAGAATGCAACCTTTTTTTAATAACATACTAACATATAGAACATTATTTTAAGAAACTCTTCACCCCTCAGCACAGTATCAAACCACCCCAAAACAACCCTTAACGTTCAAAAAATAAGTTTTTTTAATTATAACTTTTAAATGATTAGTTTATTGTGAAAATAAATATGTGCATAAAGTAGATAAAATTTCAGACAAAATATGTCCTTATAGACTTTTTCCAAAATTTAAAGTTTTCGCGAAAAAATTATTGAGGCATAAGTTTTTCGCTCGGAGACCTAGGGCGAAGCTAATTGTTCAACTTATTAGTCGGTAACTAGTAGACCCCCTAAATAATGCTCAGTTATATTTTGGAGTCATAATAATAGATACATTCAAAGTTTAAAGTTGCTTTATAATTACATAATTTTTTGGAAATGTGACAGTTAATGTGACGGTTAATGTATGTAATGTTCTAAGCCTGAGCTGATCAATAAATTAATAGTTATTTCAATTAGACATTGATTAACAGAACAATATAATTTGTATAATACAATCATTTTTAGAAAATTACATACTGACATAAAATTATTTTTTGTGTAAAATTAAAACCAATTGTTACATGAATGTTTATTCATTTAATTTTCAATTGTTTGGAATTACAGATGTTTAAAAATGCAAATTTTTTAAAATCTGTCAGCGAATTGTCTGCAAGAAAGATCAAAAAGAGATCACTTTCTCAAATATTGGTTGCAAACACTGGCGACAGCAGTACTAAACACAGCCAACCTACATCACAAAAAAGTAGTACATGGGTCATTCCATATCAATTCAACCAAAACAAAATCACTTTCTCACCCACCATCTCAGATTTTGATGAAACTTGGCTTATTTGTTCTCCCTACAAAGATAAGTAACCACACCAAATTTTAACCCTCTACCTCTCTCCGCTTTCATTGTATAGGCTTTCAAAGTTTTGAAATGTTGGTGTTTTTAACAATCAGATGTCGTGAAACGAGACTTGCTAACCTTTTGAAAGTAATTTGTAACTTATTTATTTATCATCCAATCTTTGTGAAATTTTGTAGTTATATACTCTAAAGTATAAGGATTCTAGAAAAAAAATACACAATACCTTTAAGTAAAACTACTAAGGCTGGAAAAAATGTTTTATTTGCAACTTTGTAGTTTTTGAAAAAAACATGGTTTAGCATTAAACTGAATATCACAGAAAGGGAAAGGGATAATCACAAAAACTTTTTTTTTCAAAATAATCTTCAATACATGGGTTATCATAAGAAAAATAAAATTGATGGGGTTTTCATTCCTTTGTTGTTGTTTTTTCTGTTAAAGGTAAGTTTTAAAAAAATGTTTATTGAGCGATTTTACTAAGCCATAGAAATTTAAAAGGGTCTTAAGTATTTTGTTTTAATAAAACTAAAATTTTAAGTGATTATAAAACAAACAGGCCCTATATTAAAACAAATATAAGTTAGAACAATATCAACAACTTCTCAAGTAATCAATCAAAATTCAAAAAATCCCTAATTGCATTTTCATCCTTGGACTATTGAATTTCGAGGTATGGGCCTAGGTTGATATTATTGAAGAATAAATAACTAATAAATATTTTCATCCATAGGAATTATTCTATTTTAATCTAAATAGGCTTGTTCAAGAATTTTTTTTTAATGCTGACCATTGATCATTATTTTTTAACATTATATACATTTAATAAAAAAAATGATAAATTCTGGAAAGTTACCAAAATTGCATTCCAATATTTGTTATTTACAGTATGTATCGCATTCCAATATTTGGTATTTACAGTATGTACAGTCAAAGAAATTTAATGGAGTAACTTTTTTTTCTGAATTGAACTCATACACTCCTCTGAGAATCTGTAGGTTCTTCCAGTTGATGTGTGAGGAGGCTCAATAGTTACAAGCACATGAGGAATTGGCACAGGGCAAATGTCATCTTGTTTGGGCCAATGAAATGATGGTGATGGTCCTGCAGGATGCAAAAATTGAACAGTCACATCACCTTCTCTATTTACTTCAGTGATGATTCTAAAGTACCACAGATTGTCATATTTACAAGCTATGTAGCATGATCGGTTCAAATTTTCTTCTCTCACAAGTGATGTCAATTAATTCCTTAAATTACACGTAAGGGTGGGTTTCTCATCACTACTGATCCTCCTTGCTTCCAAGTTCCCTAAACAATCTAATGGCTTAAAGTTATGGAAACTTCTGGTTCCCGGAAGTGTTTGTACATCTTCAAAGTGTTCCGCAAGGTCAGAATGTATCTGATTTACAGATCTCTATAAATAATAATGAAAATTTATTTTGGTGATGTTGACTTTACAAAACTCAAACAAATCTGATGGAGATAATATTTGATGTCCAAGAGGTCTTTGTAGGCTTTCCTTTCGTGCTAGCCTTTGTAATGTGCCTATATGTCTGTTTTAATTATATTGTATTACCTATAATAAGGAGACATACCTATGGTACTTGTATATGATATTACCTAGAACAAAGGACCATAACTATGTACTGACATATGGTATTATTATATTGTTTTATTTCAGTAATAATGTAAATGTGTAGTAATATAATACTTTATTATTTTATTTTATTATAATATTGTAAGCCATGCAGTATGGGATTTGAGCATATAGTATTACATTTCTATATTATTGGCGACAGTCTGGCTTGTATATATTAACATAAACAAATTTCGCAATACTGAATGACATAAGAATGATCTCATACTTCTTGGCGTCAACGCTTACAGTCCTGCGCCCATGCACACATACGCGCACTAAAACTAGAAATAACTGGTAATATCCAGGTTCTGGGAATTACTGTGGGGAAGAGACAGAATGATAGAGAGTGAACAGGGTAACTTGTACGCATACGCAGAATAAGCCCCAGCTATGAATTGTAAAATGTAACGCTCACAGAGTAGATTTTCTAACGCCACTTCTTAGTCACCAGTGAAGACGGGCGGTTGTTCGGCTGCAGTTCGCAAAGTTTCAGTTTTGTTTTAAAAAACATGTGAAGTTCTTTTAATACTTCTTAGTCACTTTCAGAATAGTAAGGCATCTCTGGACACAGTTCGTTAATCTTCAGCTTAAATTTTAACTGCTTCATGTTTCGGGAGTTTTCAAGTGGTGATAGTGTGTCAATGTTCAGACATCAATGTCGACCTTTTTAAGTCTCTTAATGTAATAAGGACTTTTCGTCATGGTTCAGAATAGTAAGACGCCTCTGGGCACAGTTCGACAATTCTTTTATGTCAAAGCTCTAGAATTTTAAACCGTTAGTAAAAGTCAAGTGAAAAAAAAAATTAATTTAATTTTAGCAATGGGCGGGCCGGATTTACAGTCATCAGCTCATTAATGTAATGCTCAATATATAACCAGTGAAGTTTAACATTTAAATTTGTACGACCCGGACACAATACTCAGTCAAGGAAATACTATGTCATCACCATAGACGCAATCAAATAACTATAACGGAGGCGAGATGCGGAGAGTAGCGACCGTCAGCTTTTAATGGTGTTTTCAATGATCTACAACTACGATGCCCAAAAAATCCTTAAAATTCAAATACCCAGTGAAAAGTGATGGTGTTTTAAAGTGAGGTGAAAAGAGCAGAGCACTGAGTGCGGTAAATCGTGTATTAAATTATAAATAAAGCAAAGGAGGTATGTACGTAGAAACTACTATTGTATGTTAACAGAAACTTAACCTCCAAGCCATATTTTAAATTCATATATTCATATCATCATGTGTGTCAATTGTTGAATAAATTCTACTTGTAATACTTATAAATATGTATTTGTTTAATTGTATTTGCCTATTATTCTCTGCCAAGTACACTAAACAATATCCCTGGTTAACCCTTGCAAAAAGTTTCACACAATATTTTTAAATGCTTTATTGTACCTTAACTCGTAAATTCAATTATTACATAATTATTAAAAACAGAACCACTTCACCTTTTAACAGTGCTTCCTATACCATCACACTCAGTTTTCCCATGGCTAGTTGCAAAGAACGACCACTGCGTCCTGATCTTAAAATCTTGTTCATGCAGACAAAGTTTTATAAAATTAAATGTATTACTTCCATATTCCTTAAGGAATGGAAGTATGGTGATGGCAAAAAAAATCGTGTTCGAGATTATTGCAGATTCTGATTGTACTACACTCAAAACATGAAAAAAAGTCGTTTTCCGAAAAGTGTCTGTGTGTGTGTCTGTCTGTGTGTCTGTCTGTCTGTGTGTCTTGTGTCTGTAGATTTTTACTTCCATATTCCTTAAGGAATGGAAGTATGGTGATGGCAAAAAAAATCGTGTTCGAGATTATTGCAGATTCTGATTCTACTACACTCAAAACATGAAAAAAAGTCGTTTTCCGAAAAGTGTCTGTGTGTCTGTCTGTCTGTGTGTGTGTGTGTCTGTCTGTCTGTAGATTTTTTTTCTATGGCAAACGATAACTGCCGCAAATTCAAACAGAATCAAATAATTTTTTGCATACAGCCCGGTTTTGCAGAGTTCTCGCGACCTATTGTTTTTGGTGAAGATCGGTTGAGGGAAAGGGGTAGTTTACCTGCAACGGTTTTTTTTTAGCAAGGGAAATTTTGTTTGTTTGGCAAACGATAACAGCCGCAAATTCAAACAGAATCAAATAATGTTTCGCATACAGCCCTGAATTGTAGAGTTCTCAAGACCTATTGTTTTTGGTGAAGATCGGTTAAGGGAAAGGGGTAGTTTACCTGTAACGTTTTATGTTTTAACAAGGGTATTTCCTATGGCAAACGATAACAGCCGCAAATTCAAACAGAATGAAAAGATTATTTGCATACAGCCCTAAATTGTAGAGTTCTCAATACCTTTTGTTTTTGGTGAAGATCGGTTAAGGGAAAGGGGTAGTTTACCTACAACGTTTTTTTAACAAGGGTATTTTCTATGGCAAACGATAACAGCCGCAAATTCAAACAGAATCAAATAATTTTCTGCATACAGCCCTGATTTGTAGAGTACTCAAGACCTATTGTTTTTGGTGAAGATCGGTTGAGGGGAAGGGGTAGTTTACCAGCAACGTTTTTTATCATGCGTATTTTCTATGGCAAACGACAACTGCCGCAAATTCAAACAGAATCAAATAATTTTTTGCATACAGCCCTGATTTGTAGAGTACTCGCGACCTATTGTTTTTGGTGAAGATCGGTTGAGGGGAAGGGGTAGTTTACCTGCAACGGTTTTTTTTATCAAGGGAAATTTTTTTTTTTTTTGGCAAACGATAACAGCCGCAAATTCAAACAGAATCAAATAATGTTTCGCATACAGCCCTGAATTGTAGATTTCTCAAGACCTATTGTTTTTGGTGAAGATCGGTTGAGGGAAAGAGGTAGTTTACCTGCAACGTTTTTTTAACAAGGGTATTTTATATGGCAAACGATAACAGCCGCAAATTCAAACAGAATCAAATAATGTTTTGCATACAGTCCTGATTTGTAGAGTACTCAAGACCTATTGTTTTTGGTGAAGATCGGTTAAGGGGAAGGGGTAGTTTACCTGCAACCTTTTACGTTTTATTTTCTATGGCAAACGATAACAGCCGCAAATTCAAACAGAATCAAATAATGTTTTGCATACAACCCTGATTTGTAGAGTACTCAAGACCTATTGTTTTTGGTGAAGATCGGTTAAGGGGAAGGGGTAGTTTACCTGCAACGTTTTTTTATCAAGCGTATTTTCTATGGCAAACGATAACAGCCGCAAATTCAAACAGAATCAAATAATTTTTTGCATACGTCCCTGAATTGTAGAGGTCTCAATGACTTTCGATTTTGGTGAAGATCGGTTAAGGGGAAGGGGTAGTTTACCTGCAACCTTTTACGTTTTAACAAGAGTAAAGTACTTGAAAATTTATTTAAACTTTTTGAAACAATGGTAATTGTTAAAAATAAAATAATTTTGTTGCCAGGCAATAAAATTATAATTTTTCATTTTAATGTAATATAATATTTTTCATTTAATACAGCAATAAAAAGGCAGGTAAGACACAGCCTGGCTGTTTGGCTGAAAATGATTTTAAATATAAATCTTAGAATATGGAAGTCATGTATGGTTCTCCATACCGATATTTTTTTTGTTAAAATTCCTTCCCTGGCTGTTTGGCTGAAAATGATTTTAAATATAAATCTTAGAATATGGAAGTCATGTATGGTTCTCCATACCGATATTTTTTCTATGGCAAACGATAACTGCCGCAAATTCAAACAGAATCAAATAATTTTTTGCATGCAGCCCTGATTTGCAGAGTACTCGCGACCTATTGTTTTTGGTGAAGATCGGTCGAGGGAAAGGGGTAGTTTACCTGCAACGGTTTTTTTTAGCAAGGGTAATTTTGTTTGTTTGGCAAACGATAACAGCCGCAAATTCAAACAGAATCAAATAATGTTTCGCATACAGCCCTGAATTGTAGAGTTCTCAAGATCTGTTGATTTTGGTGAAGATCGGTTAAGGGGAAGGGGTAGTTTACCAGTAACGTTTTATGTTTTAACAAGGGTATTTCCTATGGCAAACGATAACAGCCGCAAATTCAAACAGAATCAAAAGATTATTTGCATACAGCCCTAAATTGTAGAGTTCTCAAGACCTATTGTTTTTGGTGAAGTTCGGTTGAGGGAAAGGGGTAGTTTACCTGCAACGTTTTTTTAACAAGGGTATTTTCTATGGCAAACGATAACAGCCGCAAATTCAAACAGAATCAAATAATGTTTTGCATACAGCCCTGATTTGTAGAGTGCTCAAGACCTATTGTTTTTGGTGAAGATCGGTTAAGGGAAAGGGGTAGTTTACCTGTAACGTTTTATGTTTTAACAAGGGTATTTCCTATGGCAAACGATAACAGCCGCAAATTCAAACAGAATCAAAAGATTATTTGCATACAGCCCTAAATTGTAGAGTTCTCAAGACCTATTGTTTTTGGTGAAGATCGGTTGAGGGAAAGGGGTAGTTTACCTGCAACTTTTTTTAACAAGGGTATTTTCTATGGCAAACGATAACAGCCGCAAATTCAAACAGAATCAAATAATGTTTTGCATACAGCCCTGATTTGTAGAGTACTCAAGACCTATTGTTTTTGGTGAAGATCGGTTAAGGGGAAGGGGTAGTTTACCTGCAACGTTTTTTTATCAAGCGTATTTTCTATGGCAAACGATAACAGCCGCAAATTCAAACAGAATCAAATAATTTTTTGCATACGTCCCTGAATTGTAGAGGTCTCAATGACTTTCGATTTTGGTGAAGATCGGTTAAGGGGAAGGGGTAGTTTACCTGCAACCTTTTACGTTTTAACAAGAGTAAAGTACTTGAAAATTTATTTAAACTTTTTGAAACAATGGTAATTGTTAAAAATAAAATAATTTTGTTGCCAGGCAATAAAATTATAATTTTTTCATTTTAATGTAATATAATATTTTTCATTTAATACAGCAATAAAAAGGCAGGTAAGACACAGCCTGGCTGTTTGGCTGAAAATGATTTTAAATATAAATCTTACAATATGGAAGTCATGTATGGTTCTCCATACCGATATTTTTATATTGGCCTGCACAGCCATCACTGAAATAGTGAATTTTTGTAACATGTGAATACTTTTCTTTAATGAATTCTGTCACAATTTCTTGAATTTTGTATACCATACAAACATCATGTTTCATGTCGTCAGATATGACACAAAGAGACAAAACCAATCTTTCACCTTCAATACTTTTAGGTTTAATAGGATGTACAGTGCAAGAGTCAGATGTCCAGTGGTATCCTTGGGCGTTGTCGTGGATAGTAAAAGAGTAATTTTCACTAAAATCCATTGATACTGTGTCAACATTTGTATCAGAAGATTCTTTAAGTGTCTTGAAATATTTTGATTGAGACTTTGCAATGTAAGAATGTGGGTATATTGCACAAGTTTCTCCAATTTAGATGACAGGTCATCAATAAATTCATCAATTTTTGCAGAACATGTAATCATTTGTGTTCTGTCAGTTGAAATCTACTGATTAAATTCAATGGTGTCATCTTCGTCACAATCTTCAAATTTTGTTTGTACAAAAAGTCTGTTAGTTTTTCTTTGAGTGGCCAATTATTACAATGCCTTAGCATACACGCACAGTTTGGGTTTTCACATACTAACATTTTTGTGAGATCTTTATAGCTCTCTTCAAATTGTGCAGCATAAATTAATAAAATTACATTCTGATGAATGGTGCATACACATACTGAGTGGGTACTATTGGCATCTGGTAAAAAACACCATTTGGGGCGGAAAGAACAGAATTTAGAAAAACCGACTTTAATTTCAGGATACTCCCATTTAAAATTTGACTAAACTTTGTGTAGGTTGCCTAAAATCAACCATTTCCTTTCATATCGTTTTTTCCCTATGCTGACAACATCTTTCATACCTGGCAAAACTCTGGACTGTTCATCACTTTGGAAAAAATGTATTCATATATGTTGGATAAAAAAACAACACACATGCACAGGCTTATTGGAAGTAATACTGTAAGTAGAACACACCACTATTTCATCAAGAAGCACCAGAAACAGACTGACCAAATGAGCAAAGATAGCTAGCTACTGTAGAGCTGCCTGTTACTACTTGCTCAGCAGGCTCTGACAGAGGCTACTATGGAATGGAAAAATAGTTACTAATAATTTAGGCCTAATACATATTTGTCATACAGTAAAACTTGGTTAATTCGAAGCTGAAGGGACCAGTAAAAAATTCGAATTATCCAAAAATTCGAATTAGGAAAGTTTTAATAAGGGTAGAAAAATCAAATAAAAACCGAAATGCAGTAAAGCAATATGTTATTTTATTAAACAATTTCCTTATACATATGTATTACAAACGTATAAACACGTTTCAGTACAAAATACAGCATTTACAGTTTTTTAAAAAAGATAGAAACTTTTGATTGCATTTTGCAGTTAATACACTGAGTTGTAATAAACTCTTCAAGTTTATTAAGTGGTTGGAAAATAGCGTCACTTACGTTCTGCTGTCCTTCAACAAACCGTCTCAAGTCTTGAATGTAATTTGATGCCTGTGAAGCCGTTGGAATCGGTATCTCTGGACGTTCTAGCTGGTCCCCTTCTTCATCTGAAGATGCACCATCATTTTTGTTCACATCAGCTACGATCTCCGCATCTGTCTGTTCACTGCATACCGCCAAGTCTTCATCCATGTTTACAAACTCTACGTAACGAATGCCTGCGTCATGTCCAACATCTTCCCAGTTATCCGCAGTGGGTACGACTTCTATAGCAGCTTTATTCTCCTCTTCACCTTCAATGTGGCAGAAACCACCTTTACGAAAGCAATTAGCAATTGTTTTTTGCGTAACTTGGTCCCAAGCACTGTTGCACATGCGGGCAGCTTGAAGGATGTTAATCTTGATAGTATTTTCGTGCTCATCTAAAAAAGCACCTGACAGAATTTTTTGGACCACAATCCATCTGTGAAAATGCTTAAAATTTTTTATTACACCTAGGTCCATAGGTTGAACTACTGAAGTCATGTTTGGGGGGAAATACACAATGTAATGGGTCGAATTAGAAGGTTTTTTATTCTACTGATTTTGGGACTTGATTTTATAAAGATTTTAAATTCACTTCATGTATGTATAAGCTACCCCAGTTTAATTTTATATTAACATAGATCACCCATTCAATCACTTTTAAATTGCCAGACTTCACCTGTAAGGAGCCTCCAGTACAGCAATGCAACATACACACAGTCAGTCAAAACAATTGCCAGACGCATTGCGCAATCACATAGCAGCAGCCTTGTGACACAGTCTCCAGTGTGCAGTTTGGTATCAGAGAGCAAGCAGCACCAGACAATAGAATTGTGAATTTAAAACAGGGACCTCGGGTTTACAAGATAGGCCGTTAAAACAAATTTGGCCTATCTTAGAAAGTGTGAAAACAGTCATTAAAAAGTATTAACAGTGTACAAACAAAAAGTTTGCCGCGCAGTTCGTCACTGATCGTGTCTGAGCAGACACAGAGCCGAGTGGGCTCTACAAAATTTTATAAGTTTTAATATCAAGAGTAAATTAAATTTCAACTAAAATGTGTCAGTGGTAGTAGTGAACATGTGAGAAACCTCAATCAGTTTTATGTGACGGCGACACAGTTATTTACGGAATAAAACGAGCTCGAATGGTCACCGCGTGCCGGTGGGGGTTATTATTTTAAATGTTAAGGGCAGGGTAAATTTTTTTTTTGTGTCTGTGAGAGTGTGTAAAAATTACAGGCTGGGCTCTGTCTGTGTCTATATTGATATGTAACAAGTAAGGTAAGATCATAGGTTAAGTTAACTTGTAGCAGATGACAAAGAGAACAAAGAAAAAAAATGTAATTTAATCTTTAAAACCATGAACAACAAATTTTGGACAAAATTCTGAATGATGCTAAAGAATTAAATTATCAATTCTCTTCATGCAAAAAAAAGGAGTCGAGTCACTTATTTCACTAACCCATGAAACACGTTTGTATCTAGCGTACATGTGATCGAATCCCTGGACCCGAGTCTTTGCAGGTAGGTGGGAGATTTATTACTATAATTTGATAATTAAAAAATTTCAATTCGATTAGAGTAGCACAGATGGCGCCCGAACAGGGACGAATTATAATTAATTAATTAAAATTCCACATCTACAAAGATACAAACATGTTTGAGGTTAGCTTGGCAAAATAATATTATATTACACAATTTAATTAACTGTGTTATTTACTTAATTAATTTATTTAATTTAATTTAACCAATAATACAAAATGTCAGATAAAGAAAATAACGTAAATGAGACGGAGAGTGTCGAAGTTTTCGACGACTCAAACATTAGTAACTTTGAAGCACACTCGACTCCAAGTGCGAGTCAGGAGAAAGCAGAGATAAATTTAAGTGACCAGAGTAATGTAATTGAAGATTCGGGTGTGCAACTGACCCCGACTTCAACAAAATGTAACGCCCAATTTAACAGTAATGTAATGAGCATGTTACAATTACTTCTAGAACAAAATAAAGAAATGAAAAGTGATTCTGACGCTAAATTCAATATTCAGAATAACAAATTTAACGCATTAAATAATCGATTTGACAATAACGATATAAAATTGAATAAATTTGACGCTAAATTTGATGCACTCAAATTTGATATTGATGAGGTAAAAATGAAATGCGAAAATAGTTGTAATGAATTGAAACGAGATATTGAGAGAGTAGTAGAGTCAGTAGGAGAACAGAGTAAAAGTAAAAATAATAATGACAGTAAGAAATTAACAAGTGATGACAATAATGTTGAAAATGAGAATATAATTAAAAACGTGGTAGTAGAGAGTAAGATAAATAGTAACAATAATGTTGAAAATGGTAATGTAATTGAAAGGGTGGTATCAGAAAGCGATAGTGAAAATAGCGGTTTAGACGTTGAAAATAGATAGGGAAACAGTAAGTGAGAGTGAGAAAATGATAAGTTGTAATGAAGTAATAATTAGTGTTGCTGAATTAGAAAAAGAATGGAAAGAGAGAGTAGATGAATGTGTAGGGCAGGGGGTAGATTTTCCCCTTATTTGTGATGAACCAGAGTGTTCAAAAGTGTTATTTTTGGGCAAGAGACCCTTATTAATGAAAGATTTGAGTTGTTTATTTTGTTGAATAATTTTGTACCCTCTGCATGGAATGAGAGAGAAAGTGTGATATGGCATTATGATGAGAGAAATTTAAATGGAGAGTTGTGTGTTGACAAAGAGATAGAATTATATAAACTAAGGAGAGAGTATAACGAGTTGAAAGAGATGCTAAACTTACTTGTTAAAATAGAAAGTGAAGATTATTTTGATAATACATGTTTAAATAATAATAATTTACTTTATGAAGAAAAGATAACTGACTTGATAACGAATATTACTAATGGAGACTGGACAGAAACAAATAATGTTGACTTGTTTTATGAGTATTTGAGTATGATGGATGAGTTTAGTTTGTATGGTTACCACACACAGACCAGTCATTTGTGTGGTAATAAAATTGAACGATGTTATGTGAAACCCCGTCTAATTTTTGACGATGGAGGTTGAAATTCATAAATGAACAATTCTAAATATGTTAATATATGGTAATGACCTAGCTGATTTTGATATTGAAGTGTGATATAGCGGAATAATAATGATGATGATTTGTAAATAAATGATGCGAAATTAATTGTGTGTATTATAAGATGCTAGGTAAACAATATGTGTACGAAGTAGAAATTGTTGAGATACTAATAATAATACTTAGCAGCTAAACTAAATAACTACAAAATTAGGAATTTAACATATAAAGAAGTGGTAGCAGATAGATGTTTCCCACTTGTCCCAGTGGGGTTCGTCTATTTCAGGGACGCGCCCCTGCCCACGCGAGCCTTGGTTTTCTCCATGTACCCTTATTTCCGGAGGAAGCTTTGTCCCCTACCTTTAGTCCTAGTTCTTGACCTTGTAATAATCCTTATCCCTTTTATTTTCCCGATTTCCCTAACCCTCCCCTTAGAGTAAACACATAAACAATAGTTACACAAATTGGCACACTTTTTGGAACCATTTGATTACCTTAATTCTAAATACTACATTAGGGTAATCATCAAAATCAAACAAACCGGCGTTATTTATGACTTGTAAACTCATCCCTTAATTAGGTAGGTAGTGGAGAAGTTTTGTGGCTGAGTAGACAAACTAGATAATAAATTTCTGTATAATTCCACATGACTATTGTGGATGAGATGGGGTTGTAGATTAGTGGTTGTGGTTTGTTTTGGAGAAAAAAAAAAAAAAAAAAAAAAAAAAAGGGGGGGAAAGAGAGGGTAGTTCATCATATGAGTAGGGGTTCTGTTCGTCTTCCATCGCATCTCTATATACGATAATACGGTACATGTAACATATAACCTATTTACAGGTAATTAAGAAAAAATAATAAGTATAAATATTATAATAAGTATAATATTAAGTAAGTAAATAATTTTGGAAAATATTCTAAAGTAAACTTATGTAACCAAAGGGTTTAATTATTATTTTGTGGTACCTGCTATGTTAGGTTATGAGTACGGTATATTGGTAGTTGGAATGTGATTATGGAGGAATTTAAAGAGAGATTAGAACTAATGATGTAATGTTTGTAAAATTTATTGAATTATTAAGAAAAACTGAAACATTTAATCACGCAGAATCATTTTGAAACTGTAATCAAAGTCATGGAAATTGTTTTAATTAAATAAATAATTTAAAAGGGTCAATTTTATTAATGAATTAAAAATACATCTGATCCGAATTGGAATAAAAATGTGAGACAAATATGTTATCTAAAAGATTTATAAAATTTGAAAAGTGTACTAAGCAGATATGTCAGTATATGATGTAACCAGAGTGTTTAGTCTATGAAAGCTGAAACGGAGAATGTTTATAACTGTTGTTTATGAAAGCAAGTCTGGCACACAAATGTAAACAGAAATGTTGTAGTCTGCTGAATCAGTATCTTGAGCAAAACCATATTGTGACATAAAAGAATTGAAATTAAATTTTCACGGACAAAATAATAATGAGGTAATTATTGTAACTTATAGTTTGAGAAATTAAAAACCATTAAATTAATTGGGTATTCAAATTAATAGAAACAATGATTTTAACAATGAACTTAAATTGTTTGAATTTTAATTTTTTTTTTGAAAAAAAAAAAAAAAAAAAAAAAATGGGATGCATATAATTTCAAAATTAAATAAATTTTAGAATTAAGTGACCAAAAACAATTGTCAAGAGTTAGTATCAGTGAGCATGGGAACGTTTTGAAACGATGTATAACAAAATATAAACTTGATATTAATACAAGAAGTGGGGATGATTTTGGGGGGTAGATTGGTGCTAAATGAAGTGATAGAACAATGGAGTGTTGAACTGTATTTGTAGAAAGTTTAATTTTCAATTGTTAAGTAATTAATTAGCTATTAAGTGGCTATTGAGGGGGTGGCCTGTGCTCTCTTAGATAGCGAAATGGGTTGGGGGTAATAGTGAGTGTTACCTCCATCGGAGGCCAAAATGGCGATAAATGTGCGGCACACCTTATCAGTGTAAATTAAAGTTTACACACATTACTAAATGGCAGTGTCGCACATAGTAGTGATGTGTAACAGGCAATTAAATTAAAGTTAGATTTCCTCGACTTTTTGGGCGGTTACTGCCTTACCAGCACTAACCGTGGTTTTGGCTAGCGGCCAGCTATGGCCATACCAAGTCCCTTGACCATAGCTGACTTGAAATTGGTATATATTTGAAATTCAATGGGGGGACAATTAGAGGAAATCTGCCGGAACTATGGAACAGCGGCTGCCACTCTGCCCGCCTTGGGGTAGCAAGACCGGTGGTAGAACCGTTTTAAGGGTGTATGATTATAGAACAAGAACATGATGATGTTCACTACTTTAAAACTTAATAGCGGAATCAGAGACACGGAGAGGTAAAAACCTGCTCCAAAATATACAGTCTCTGTGGAAGCGAATGGGCGAGACAGTCCTCCATAATCTGAAATAGTGTGTGTGGCTGGGAGGTGACGCAAAGGAGTCACGAATGTAAATTTTATAACATAACATTTTTTTATTCAAAGTTTGATCAAACAAAATGCTTGTGCTCTGTTCAGGTAACTAGCTGCTTAGATATTTAAAATTAAGGTGTTCATTACATGCTATAATTTTAATTGTATTAGTTTATTGTTGTCTGTTAGATAAGCGTTGATAAGAATATGTATTTTCATTATGTGTGTATTTAGCTAATAATTAAATCGTCTGGCAGGTTAACATAAATGACCAAAATCAGAGAAAGGGGAAACAAGGAGGTGAGGAATAATGATAAATAAATATGTATATTTCGTGTAAGTGGTTCAAGTAAAAGATGTATTTTCATTGTGTATCAGCTGATCAGCAATACCATGTCACTGGTATATTGGTTATAATTGTTTTAAGTAATTGATGTTCAATGTAATGTTTAATGTATTACAGATGTTTTGAAGTAATGATAAAAATAATTTGCTACAATGAGAAATAAAGTAACGATTTGTGAAATCTAATAAAAGATAGTTTTTTGGGTGATAAATATTTTATGGGACACATAGATCTGTCCGAATTGAATTCAAAGTTGAATTTGAAATAGTAGAGATGAATATGATTGTTTTGAAGTAATAGAAGTTTGAGAAGTATTAATGTTGACACAGTTGTAATGGAGAATTTATGTGGAGTTCTGAATGATATATTTATGTTTATAATTAATGAGGTTATTTTGTGTATTTGTAGTGAGGTAATGAGATTGAGATTTTTGGGGATGGCAATTTTGTATTAGGGGGTAGTGTCATGTAGGAGTCCGCAACAAGGGTTGGGACAGGATAGGGATAGATTTTAGTGAGGAGGGGCCGCCTTAGGTAGAATCCAGGGGCCAAATAAGGGAATTGAGTTTTTGGGTAGGGGAAACACGTATCCTATGTACAAAGGGTTAGAGAGTATTTTTTATATATGTAGAGAAGGTAGCGATTTGTGTTTAATGATAAGTTGGGGCTTAGAGTGTCCTGATTAGTAGATATTTTGGTAGAGATGTGTGTCATGGTATTTGAAGTTGATTAATATTAGAGCCATAGGGAGAGGTAAAGATTATATATGCATACAGATCTAGTAATACAGTAAATGAGAATGAATAATTTACATCACCCACAGTAGATTAACGTAAGATTGTTGAATAAAGAGAGAGAGTTATGATAAAGAATATAAACTTTTTATTTTAAGCCAGCGACAAACTTTTGGTAGAATTGAAAATAATGTAAAATTAAGAATTGTTTATTTTAAATAATTTAAATGTCAACTTGATTATTATATTAATCTTTTATATGTTTTAAATGTTTTATTTTATTATGTTTTGTATTTCAAGTTAGGATATTACAGATGTTCAATGTGTTTTCAGAACTTATATATAACATATGTAGGTCAAGGGGTTTTGGACTTGACCTAGTTTCGATCAGCTGATGAGGTCAGACACCTACTAAGCTTGTATAGTAGGGAATTAATTTTATTTGTTTATTTAATCCCTTTAAACCAGTTTTGAATAATTTCTAAATATAAATGAAACTTTTAAACAAAATGGAAATTTTTTTGAATTTTAAAATTTTTGGGAATTTGAATTTTTTGAAGAAAAAAAAATTTTGATTTTTCGCCTGCCAGCGAACGCATATTTTAGGTAGGGATTGTTTTATTATGTGTGTATTTACCACGTTTTGTTGTTTTGTTAATTGTTTAGTTTACTGATTTCTTGTATTGAACTGTATTGTTAGACTAAGACATGTTAGGTTAAGGATTTGTCCAAGTAGAGAAAACTCTTAATTCAAGTCATTTTAAAGGAAACAAAAAATAATGAAGAGAATTTTTTTGAGCATATTATTTTTTTGAATTTTGAATTTTTTAAATTTTTAATAAATTCTAAAAGAAATCTTTTATTTTTAATGTGTTATGGTAACATGTAATGTTAGTGTGTGTGAGCCCAGTATTTGCTAAAGGCAGCCCAGCTTGCAAAAAAGGGGAAACATATCGGCGGAGGAGCTGGAATAATTTTAGCCAGGGATTGAGGATTTTTGGGGGTAGCATGTTAAAAGGCGAGGCGCGCTGTGGTGCGAGTCTGTTTGATTTCTCGGTGTTGGGATCTCTTACGGAGAAGTCCAGTGATCTCGTTCAGATGAGTCCATAGTCGCTAAGCCAGGGGGGTCGTGTACCCCTGAGATTAAGAACCAGGGGGTTGTTGGCACCAGCTCCTCACCGGTCCTCTTCGGGGTTTATCGATGAGATTTCTTCTGTTGTGAACAGCAGAATTCTCATCGAGGGGGTATTGTAATGGGTCGAATTAGAAGGTTTTTTATTCTATTGATTTTGGGACTTGATTTTATAAAGATTTTAAATTCACTTCATGTATGTATAAGCTACCCCAGTTTAATTTTATATTAACATAGATCACCCATTCAATCACTTTTAAATTGCCAGACTTCACCTGTAAGGAGCCTCCAGTACAGCAATGCAACATACACACAGTCAGTCAAAACAATTGCCAGACGCATTGCGCAATCACATAGCAGCAGCCTTGTGACACAGTCTCCAGTGTGCAGTTTGGTATCAGAGAGCAAGCAGCACCAGACAATAGAATTGTGAATTTAAAACAGGGGCCTCGGGTTTACAAGATAGGCCGTTAAAACAAATTTGGCCTATCTTAGAAAGTGTGAAAACAGTCATTAAAAAGTATTAACAGTGTACAAACAAAAAGTTTGCCGCGCAGTTCGTCACTGATCGTGTCTGAGCAGACACAGAGCCGAGTGGGCTCTACAAAATTTTATAAGTTTTAATATCAAGAGTAAATTAAATTTCAACTAAAATGTGTCAGTGGTAGTAGTGAACATGTGAGAAACCTCAATCAGTTTTATGTGACGGCGACACAGTTATTTACGGAATAAAACGAGCTCGAATGGTCACCGCGTGCCGGTGGGGGTTATTATTTTAAATGTTAAGGGCAGGGTAAATTTTTTTTTTGTGTCTGTGAGAGTGTGTAAAAATTACAGGCTGGGCTCTGTCTGTGTCTATATTGATATGTAACAAGTAAGGTAAGATCATAGGTTAAGTTAACTTGTAGCAGATGACAAAGAGAACAAAGAAAAAAAATGTAATTTAATCTTTAAAACCATGAACAACAAATTTTGGACAAAATTCTGAATGATGCTAAAGAATTAAATTATCAATTCTCTTCATGCAAAAAAAAGGAGTCGAGTCACTTATTTCACTAACCCATGAAACACGTTTGTATCTAGCGTACATGTGATCGAATCCCTGGACCCGAGTCTTTGCAGGTAGGTGGGAGATTTATTACTATAATTTGATAATTAAAAAATTTCAATTCGATTAGAGTAGCACAGATGGCGCCCGAACAGGGACGAATTATAATTAATTAATTAAAATTCCACATCTACAAAGATACAAACATGTTTGAGGTTAGCTTGGCAAAATAATATTATATTACACAATTTAATTAACTGTGTTATTTACTTAATTAATTTATTTAATTTAATTTAACCAATAATACAAAATGTCAGATAAAGAAAATAACGTAAATGAGACGGAGAGTGTCGAAGTTTTCGACGACTCAAACATTAGTAACTTTGAAGCACACTCGACTCCAAGTGCGAGTCAGGAGAAAGCAGAGATAAATTTAAGTGACCAGAGTAATGTAATTGAAGATTCGGGTGTGCAACTGACCCCGACTTCAACAAAATGTAACGCCCAATTTAACAGTAATGTAATGAGCATGTTACAATTACTTCTAGAACAAAATAAAGAAATGAAAAGTGATTCTGACGCTAAATTCAATATTCAGAATAACAAATTTAACGCATTAAATAATCGATTTGACAATAACGATATAAAATTGAATAAATTTGACGCTAAATTTGATGCACTCAAATTTGATATTGATGAGGTAAAAATGAAATGCGAAAATAGTTGTAATGAATTGAAACGAGATATTGAGAGAGTAGTAGAGTCAGTAGGAGAACAGAGTAAAAGTAAAAATAATAATGACAGTAAGAAATTAACAAGTGATGACAATAATGTTGAAAATGAGAATATAATTAAAAACGTGGTAGTAGAGAGTAAGATAAATAGTAACAATAATGTTGAAAATGGTAATGTAATTGAAAGGGTGGTATCAGAAAGCGATAGTGAAAATAGCGGTTTAGACGTTGAAAATAGATAGGGAAACAGTAAGTGAGAGTGAGAAAATGATAAGTTGTAATGAAGTAATAATTAGTGTTGCTGAATTAGAAAAAGAATGGAAAGAGAGAGTAGATGAATGTGTAGGGCAGGGGGTAGATTTTCCCCTTATTTGTGATGAACCAGAGTGTTCAAAAGTGTTATTTTTGGGCAAGAGACCCTTATTAATGAAAGATTTGAGTTGTTTATTTTGTTGAATAATTTTGTACCCTCTGCATGGAATGAGAGAGAAAGTGTGATATGGCATTATGATGAGAGAAATTTAAATGGAGAGTTGTGTGTTGACAAAGAGATAGAATTATATAAACTAAGGAGAGAGTATAACGAGTTGAAAGAGATGCTAAACTTACTTGTTAAAATAGAAAGTGAAGATTATTTTGATAATACATGTTTAAATAATAATAATTTACTTTATGAAGAAAAGATAACTGACTTGATAACGAATATTACTAATGGAGACTGGACAGAAACAAATAATGTTGACTTGTTTTATGAGTATTTGAGTATGATGGATGAGTTTAGTTTGTATGGTTACCACACACAGACCAGTCATTTGTGTGGTAATAAAATTGAACGATGTTATGTGAAACCCCGTCTAATTTTTGACGATGGAGGTTGAAATTCATAAATGAACAATTCTAAATATGTTAATATATGGTAATGACCTAGCTGATTTTGATATTGAAGTGTGATATAGCGGAATAATAATGATGATGATTTGTAAATAAATGATGCGAAATTAATTGTGTGTATTATAAGATGCTAGGTAAACAATATGTGTACGAAGTAGAAATTGTTGAGATACTAATAATAATACTTAGCAGCTAAACTAAATAACTACAAAATTAGGAATTTAACATATAAAGAAGTGGTAGCAGATAGATGTTTCCCACTTGTCCCAGTGGGGTTCGTCTATTTCAGGGACGCGCCCCTGCCCACGCGAGCCTTGGTTTTCTCCATGTACCCTTATTTCCGGAGGAAGCTTTGTCCCCTACCTTTAGTCCTAGTTCTTGACCTTGTAATAATCCTTATCCCTTTTATTTTCCCGATTTCCCTAACCCTCCCCTTAGAGTAAACACATAAACAATAGTTACACAAATTGGCACACTTTTTGGAACCATTTGATTACCTTAATTCTAAATACTACATTAGGGTAATCATCAAAATCAAACAAACCGGCGTTATTTATGACTTGTAAACTCATCCCTTAATTAGGTAGGTAGTGGAGAAGTTTTGTGGCTGAGTAGACAAACTAGATAATAAATTTCTGTATAATTCCACATGACTATTGTGGATGAGATGGGGTTGTAGATTAGTGGTTGTGGTTTGTTTTGGAGAAAAAAAAAAAAAAAAAAAAAAAAAAGGGGGGGAAAGAGAGGGTAGTTCATCATATGAGTAGGGGTTCTGTTCGTCTTCCATCGCATCTCTATATACGATAATACGGTACATGTAACATATAACCTATTTACAGGTAATTAAGAAAAAATAATAAGTATAAATATTATAATAAGTATAATATTAAGTAAGTAAATAATTTTGGAAAATATTCTAAAGTAAACTTATGTAACCAAAGGGTTTAATTATTATTTTGTGGTACCTGCTATGTTAGGTTATGAGTACGGTATATTGGTAGTTGGAATGTGATTATGGAGGAATTTAAAGAGAGATTAGAACTAATGATGTAATGTTTGTAAAATTTATTGAATTATTAAGAAAAACTGAAACATTTAATCACGCAGAATCATTTTGAAACTGTAATCAAAGTCATGGAAATTGTTTTAATTAAATAAATAATTTAAAAGGGTCAATTTTATTAATGAATTAAAAATACATCTGATCCGAATTGGAATAAAAATGTGAGACAAATATGTTATCTAAAAGATTTATAAAATTTGAAAAGTGTAGTAAGCAGATATGTCAGTATATGATGTAACCAGAGTGTTTAGTCTATGAAAGCTGAAACGGAGAATGTTTATAACTGTTGTTTATGAAAGCAAGTCTGGCACACAAATGTAAACAGAAATGTTGTAGTCTGCTGAATCAGTATCTTGAGCAAAACCATATTGTGACATAAAAGAATTGAAATTAAATTTTCACGGACAAAATAATAATGAGGTAATTATTGTAACTTATAGTTTGAGAAATTAAAAACCATTAAATTAATTGGGTATTCAAATTAATAGAAACAATGATTTTAACAATGAACTTAAATTGTTTGAATTTTAATTTTTTTTTTGAAAAAAAAAAAAAAAAAAATGGGATGCATATAATTTCAAAATTAAATAAATTTTAGAATTAAGTGACCAAAAACAATTGTCAAGAGTTAGTATCAGTGAGCATGGGAACGTTTTGAAACGATGTATAACAAAATATAAACTTGATATTAATACAAGAAGTGGGGATGATTTTGGGGGGTAGATTGGTGCTAAATGAAGTGATAGAACAATGGAGTGTTGAACTGTATTTGTAGAAAGTTTAATTTTCAATTGTTAAGTAATTAATTAGCTATTAAGTGGCTATTGAGGGGGTGGCCTGTGCTCTCTTAGATAGCGAAATGGGTTGGGGGTAATAGTGAGTGTTACCTCCATCGGAGGCCAAAATGGCGATAAATGTGCGGCACACCTTATCAGTGTAAATTAAAGTTTACACACATTACTAAATGGCAGTGTCGCACATAGTAGTGATGTGTAACAGGCAATTAAATTAAAGTTAGATTTCCTCGACTTTTTGGGCGGTTACTGCCTTACCAGCACTAACCGTGGTTTTGGCTAGCGGCCAGCTATGGCCATACCAAGTCCCTTGACCATAGCTGACTTGAAATTGGTATATATTTGAAATTCAATGGGGGGACAATTAGAGGAAATCTGCCGGAACTATGGAACAGCGGCTGCCACTCTGCCCGCCTTGGGGTAGCAAGACCGGTGGTAGAACCGTTTTAAGGGTGTATGATTATAGAACAAGAACATGATGATGTTCACTACTTTAAAACTTAATAGCGGAATCAGAGACACGGAGAGGTAAAAACCTGCTCCAAAATATACAGTCTCTGTGGAAGCGAATGGGCGAGACAGTCCTCCATAATCTGAAATAGTGTGTGTGGCTGGGAGGTGACGCAAAGGAGTCACGAATGTAAATTTTATAACATAACATTTTTTTATTCAAAGTTTGATCAAACAAAATGCTTGTGCTCTGTTCAGGTAACTAGCTGCTTAGATATTTAAAATTAAGGTGTTCATTACATGCTATAATTTTAATTGTATTATTTTATTGTTGTCTGTTAGATAAGCGTTGATAAGAATATGTATTTTCATTATGTGTGTATTTAGCTAATAATTAAATCGTCTGGCAGGTTAACATAAATGACCAAAATCAGAGAAAGGGGAAACAAGGAGGTGAGGAATAATGATAAATAAATATGTATATTTCGTGTAAGTGGTTCAAGTAAAAGATGTATTTTCATTGTGTTAGGGTATCAGCTGATCAGCAATACCATGTCACTGGTATATTGGTTATAATTGTTTTAAGTAATTGATGTTCAATGTAATGTTTAATGTATTACAGATGTTTTGAAGTAATGATAAAAATAATTTGCTACAATGAGAAATAAAGTAACGATTTGTGAAATCTAATAAAAGATAGTTTTTTGGGTGATAAATATTTTATGGGACACATAGATCTGTCCGAATTGAATTCAAAGTTGAATTTGAAATAGTAGAGATGAATATGATTGTTTTGAAGTAATAGAAGTTTGAGAAGTATTAATGTTGACACAGTTGTAATGGAGAATTTATGTGGAGTTCTGAATGATATATTTATGTTTATAATTAATGAGGTTATTTTGTGTATTTGTAGTGAGGTAATGAGATTGAGATTTTTGGGGATGGCAATTTTGTATTAGGGGGTAGTGTCATGTAGGAGTCCGCAACAAGGGTTGGGACAGGATAGGGATAGATTTTAGTGAGGAGGGGCCGCCTTAGGTAGAATCCAGGGGCCAAATAAGGGAATTGAGTTTTTGGGTAGGGGAAACACGTATCCTATGTACAAAGGGTTAGAGAGTATTTTTTATATATGTAGAGAAGGTAGCGATTTGTGTTTAATGATAAGTTGGGGCTTAGAGTGTCCTGATTAGTAGATATTTTGGTAGAGATGTGTGTCATGGTATTTGAAGTTGATTAATATTAGAGCCATAGGGAGAGGTAAAGATTATATATGCATACAGATCTAGTAATACAGTAAATGAGAATGAATAATTTACATCACCCACAGTAGATTAACGTAAGATTGTTGAATAAAGAGAGAGAGTTATGATAAAGAATATAAACTTTTTATTTTAAGCCAGCGACAAACTTTTGGTAGAATTGAAAATAATGTAAAATTAAGAATTGTTTATTTTAAATAATTTAAATGTCAACTTGATTATTATATTAATCTTTTGTTTGTTTTAAATGTTTTATTTTATTATGTTTTGTATTTCAAGTTAGGATATTACAGATGTTCAATGTGTTTTCAGAACTTATATATAACATATGTAGGTCAAGGGGTTTTGGACTTGACCTAGTTTCGATCAGCTGATGAGGTCAGACACCTACTAAGCTTGTATAGTAGGGAATTAATTTTATTTGTTTATTTAATCCCTTTAAACCAGTTTTGAATAATTTCTAAATATAAATGAAACTTTTAAACAAAATGGAAATTTTTTTGAATTTTAAAATTTTTGGGAATTTGAATTTTTTGAAGAAAAAAAAATTTTGATTTTTCGCCTGCCAGCGAACGCATATTTTAGGTAGGGATTGTTTTATTATGTGTGTATTTACCACGTTTTGTTGTTTTGTTAATTGTTTAGTTTACTGATTTCTTGTATTGAACTGTATTGTTAGACTAAGACATGTTAGGTTAAGGATTTGTCCAAGTAGAGAAAACTCTTAATTCAAGTCATTTTAAAGGAAACAAAAAATAATGAAGAGAATTTTTTTGAGCATATTATTTTTTTGAATTTTGAATTTTTTAAATTTTTAATAAATTCTAAAAGAAATCTTTTATTTTTAATGTGTTATGGTAACATGTAATGTTAGTGTGTGTGAGCCCAGTATTTGCTAAAGGCAGCCCAGCTTGCAAAAAAGGGGAAACATATCGGCGGAGGAGCTGGAATAATTTTAGCCAGGGATTGAGGATTTTTGGGGGTAGCATGTTAAAAGGCGAGGCGCGCTGTGGTGCGAGTCTGTTTGATTTCTCAGTGTTGGGATCTCTTACGGAGAAGTCCAGTGATCTCGTTCAGATGAGTCCATAGTCGCTAAGCCAGGGGGGTCGTGTACCCCTGAGATTAAGAACCAGGGGGTTGTTGGCACCAGCTCCTCACCGGTCCTCTTCGGGGTTTATCGATGAGATTTCTTCTGTTGTGAACAGCAGAATTCTCATCGAGGGGGTATTGTAATGGGTCGAATTAGAAGGTTTTTTATTCTATTGATTTTGGGACTTGATTTTATAAAGATTTTAAATTCACTTCATGTATGTATAAGCTACCCCAGTTTAATTTTATATTAACATAGATCACCCATTCAATCACTTTTAAATTGCCAGACTTCACCTGTAAGGAGCCTCCAGTACAGCAATGCAACATACACACAGTCAGTCAAAACAATTGCCAGACGCATTGCGCAATCACATAGCAGCAGCCTTGTGACACAGTCTCCAGTGTGCAGTTTGGTATCAGAGAGCAAGCAGCACCAGACAATAGAATTGTGAATTTAAAACAGGGGCCTCGGGTTTACAAGATAGGCCGTTAAAACAAATTTGGCCTATCTTAGAAAGTGTGAAAACAGTCATTAAAAAGTATTAACAGTGTACAAACAAAAAGTTTGCCGCGCAGTTCGTCACTGATCGTGTCTGAGCAGACACAGAGCCGAGTGGGCTCTACAAAATTTTATAAGTTTTAATATCAAGAGTAAATTAAATTTCAACTAAAATGTGTCAGTGGTAGTAGTGAACATGTGAGAAACCTCAATCAGTTTTATGTGACGGCGACACAGTTATTTACGGAATAAAACGAGCTCGAATGGTCACCGCGTGCCGGTGGGGGTTATTATTTTAAATGTTAAGGGCAGGGTAAATTTTTTTTTTGTGTCTGTGAGAGTGTGTAAAAATTACAGGCTGGGCTCTGTCTGTGTCTATATTGATATGTAACAAGTAAGGTAAGATCATAGGTTAAGTTAACTTGTAGCAGATGACAAAGAGAACAAAGAAAAAAATGTAATTTAATCTTTAAAACCATGAACAACAAATTTTGGACAAAATTCTAAATGATGCTAAAGAATTAAATTATCAATTCTCTTCATGCAAAAAAAGGAGTCGAGTCACTTATTTCACTAACCCATGAAACACGTTTGTATCTAGCGTACATGTGATCGAATCCCTGGACCCGAGTCTTTGCAGGTAGGTGGGAGATTTATTACTATAATTTGATAATTAAAAAATTTCAATTCGATTAGAGTAGCACAACAACCTTTACATTTTCCATCACAGGAATAGTGTTGTGCGCTGTACAGTTGTCAATAAACAAGACGGTTCTTCTGTTTTGATTCCGAAATTTCCTGTTGATTTTCAAAAACCCTCTTTCAAAAATTTCACCTGTCATCCAAGCTTTATTGTTTGATTCATATTCAACTGGTTTTGTTTTTTCATTTTTTAAACAACGTGGGTTGGCTGACTTCCCTATCATTAGCAAAGGCAGTTTTTCCGAGCCATCCATGTTTGCTCCGACTAAAAGTGTTATGTGCTCCTTGCTGTGTTTGCCGCCAATACAACTTTCTCCTTTAAAAGCAAGTGTTTTGTTGGGGGTGCATTTGAAGAATAAGCCCGTCTCGCCTACGTTAAAAATGTCTTTAGCATCTCTATCAGAAATCATTTGCAACAAAACGTCTTTCCATAAATTTGGAGCTTCAACGTCAACAGATCCACTTTCCCCACAAACAGCTTTCAAAGACATGCTATTCCTTTCTTTAAAACCATCGAGCCAACCAGTGGTGGCCTTAAAATCATTTTTCCCTAAGCTAGATGCGAATTCCTCAGCTTTGGCTTTGACGAGGGGCCCACTGACTGGAATTTTTTTGTCCCTTGCTTGCTTAAACCACATCACTACACATTCATCCACATCAGGATTTTCTGGTCCTCGCGCTCTTTTCCTATCTTTGTAGCTGGCTTTACACACACTATTCAAAATCTTCTATTTATTTTTTAGATAAGTTGACAGTGTACTTGGCGGTATCCCAAATTCCTTAGCAATTTCAGATTTCTTTTTTTGTCCCTTTTCCACTTCCCGAATAACGGCAACTTTTTCGGCAAATGTCAATGATTTGTATTGGGTCCGTGTTGGTTTTGAAAGGCCCATGATGAACACACAACACAATAAAACTGCACAATAAGCAGTCTGTATATACAGTACTGTATAAAGAAAGGAACGGTCTCTCACTACAGGACACAGCTCGCACAGTAGAAACTCAAAAAGACTTAACCCTTCCACGAATGCAGGCAGACTGAACTGAAAGCAACAGTGAGAGTGGCTGACTGATGAGGCGTGGAACAAGGGACACGGCGGACGGTACCGTTACACGAGCCAGTCACGTGTCATCGCGAGATACTGGCGCCAATTCCACAAATTTGACACAAAGGAGAAGCGTCTGTTCACAAAGGGCGATGCCTGCTTGTCTGTTCCAGTCGTCTCTCTATTGTTACGTGGTCTAGCCCATATTGCAGGCGATTGTTTGTAGTTTGAGCAAAATTTTTATTTCGAATTAACCAAAAAAAGTTCAAATTACAGACGACTTTTTTGCATGGTTTTACATAGGATATTTAAGGGACCACGGTAAAAGTTCGAATTATCCACGAATTCGAATTATGCACGTTCGAATTAGCCAAGTTCTACTGTATTACACTCCATATTAATTTAATTTATTTAGGCCTATATTAGTTTTATTTATACTGTCTTTAAATATATTAATTAGCATTATAATAATCAGAAATTTTAATTAATTTTTAAAAACTATTTTTAAAACCTTTCACAATACTACACTGGTAAAACAACTCGATAAAAACTTGCCTGAAAGTCTTACATTTAACAGAAAAAAAACACAACAAAGGAATGAAAACCCCATCAATTTTATTTTTTCATATGATAACCCATGTATTGAGGATTATTTTGAAAAATAAAAGTTTTTGTGATTATCCCTTTCCCTTTCTGTGATATTCAATTTAATGCTAAACCATGTTTTTTACAAAATAAAAAACTACAAAGATGCAAATAAAACATTTTTTCCAGCCTTAGTAGTTTTACTTAAAGGTATTGTGTATTTTTGTCTAGAATCCTTGGAGTATATAACTACAAAATTTCACAAAGATTGGATGATAAATAAAAAAGGTACAAATTATTTTCAAAAGGCTAGCAAGTCTCGTTTCATGACATCCAATTATTAAAAACACCAAAATTTCAAAATTTTGTCAGCCTATACAATGAAAACGGAGAGAGGTAGAGGGTTAAAATTTGGTGTGGTTACTTATCTCTGTAGGGAGAACAAATAAGCCAAGTTTAATCAAAATCTGAGATGGTGGGTGAGATGGCCTGGTTGAACTGACATGGAATTACCCTTAAGTGAGAACAAGTTCGGTATCTCAGCTTACTGATAGCGGTTCAATTTACATTCCACCAGAAGGACATCAATGCGAAGAAATTGAAAAAATAACCATGCCACTCCAAAGAGTAATTTCAAGTAAATCCTACTTTTTTATAAGTAGATAAAAGATATTCACGACATTCTATTTAATGCTCGTATCCAAGTCTTCGTAAAGAGGTGTATTTTAGGTGCCGTTCTTTTAGGTGCTGTTCAAAGCATCTTATTAGAAATCGTTTTTATGAGGAAAAAGTAAAAGCAATGGTTGTTTATTCGAATGAATCTATAACTGAATGTACAGAAGTAAGAATTTTTTGGATAAACTACAAACTGCAATAGACACTCGACTTCACAATAAGATTGGTGTGATTTCAGAAGAATAAGTAAAAGCACTAACTGGATATAACTGGCATTTATTACAAATTAGCAATTTGTTCCAAAATATGAGAAAATCTTGCAACCGAAATGTCTTGCAAGCTCTCGTTATATTTTTATTTAAATTGAAATCAGGGAATTCGAATCAATTATTGCAGCAATATTGGAAGTTAGTGAGTATATTATTCAAGACTCGATTCATTCTGTTCTAGATTTATTTACAAAAATGTACTCCAAACAAATTTTGCAATTCAAAAACATGCGAGGGAAGATTTCTTACATGAAACTGCTTGAGTTGCTTCTTTATTATACAATTTGGGTAGTATTTCTTTGATAATCATTTGTGATGGAACTTATTTACGTAACAAAAAAAGTGGAAACAATTATTATCAAAGAAAATAGTATTCTGGTCAGAAATAAAACGTCTCTTTGAAAACCTTTTACAATTTGTACAACAAATGGATATGTTGTAGATTTAGCAGGACCATTTGAAGGAACTCTAAATGATGCTACTATTTTAGAGCATATAATAAAAGATCCGCACGGTATTTCTAGTATTCGTGGTATAGGACTTGAAAATGGTGGAAACACTGAAAGGCCTTGTCTGGAACAAGTAGCAGTTTAGCGAGTAAACACGACAAAGTTGTTTTACTTACATTTATGACTTCGTAATCCTTCAGTCTTCGACTGGTTTGTACCCTCCCCGCATATACCTGTGGTGCGTGTGGTACTGATTCTCTCACAAGTATATGGGACCTACAGTTTAACGCCGGATCTGAACGGCATAGTTGGGGAAGGTTTATACTAAGCAGGATACCTCTCGCTGGTTTGCCATTGCCTTGTGAGGGGGAACGGTCGTATCTAAATCAGATGGCCCCCGGCGGGAATTGAACCCGCGCCGACAGCGTAACAGCGCCACACGCTAGCCACTATGCCACGACCGCTCCACATTTATGACTATACACCCTAAATTACAAACAGTTTTCACCTAGCTTTTACTGTAAGTTTATGTACGTTTTCTTCACTATTTATAGCCCCATATATAATATTTTTCAGAAATGTATGCAACTGACAACAATTAAATATTAAGTTTTTTTTACAAACTTTTTGAAGATGGAGCAACATTTGCAAGAGGTGTTGATGTATAGTAATTTCGTCGAATTATTAAAGATAATGAGTTCGTACTTTGAACAAAATTCCTCATTATCTGGTACCCCACATAGATTTTTACATTTTTCAGAATACTGACTTGGTGCCCCTAAAGTTACAAAATTTTAAGTGTAAACACTATATTCAGAGTTTGGTTAAAATTCTCCTTAGGCTGATCGCTGGCATGGATTTTTCCAATTTTCTCATTATTTTTGACCCCATTTGGCCCCCGGGTGTCAAAAAATTTTTAATTTTCAAAACTGAATACTATACTCAGATTCTGTTTATCTGATACCCTGTGGATTTTTGTGATTTTTTCAAAACTTTGAAATTTCCAGAACTAATACTACAGTCAGATTATGATTAGAATTCTCTTTAATTTGATACCCCACATGATTTTTGGCAATTTTTCAAAATTTTCATTTCTCAAATTTTTGATCTGGGTCCCTTTTTTGTGGGGCTACGTAGGGTAAAGGTAGGGTGAGGCTGTATGGATATACATGCCAAACTGTTTGAATATCAAATGCATTCAAAAGTTATGCACTAACAGACAGATGGTCAGACAAATGCCAAATGGTCAAATTAAAACTGAGACTCATTTGCTCATTCAATAAATCATTACAATCTCCTGCCTGAATACTCTCAATACACCAGTGGCGTGGCGTGGGTACATAACAATCTATTGCCGGTGTTAATAAAAATTAACCTAAAAGTGAATTCAAATTTTTGTCTTGTACAAAGTGTTCTTTTTAGAGTACTTTTTATCATTCGCTGGGAGAAGACGAGGGTCCCAGTTCAACGGGATCTGACTCTCATTATATTTACACCGAATAAATCAGAACACAAATAATCGAATTAAAAATAATAAATAAAAACAGCAAAACACATGACTAAACGAACAAAACACAAATAGGTACATACTATCTGCTGCATGTCAGTTCTGAAAACGAACATAGCTGCTAACTGAGCATTTTGCCGGTTTATACAGTGGCAACACACTGGCTGGACGAAAGTGTCTACCACTCCACAGTTTGTACAGTGACACATTGGGAGGTCAATGACCGTACCCAGTAAAACACTGCTGATGTCTGAGCCGGCAACACAAGATGGTGCAAGTGCCCAGCAGTTCGAAAGCACTGGCTACGCTTTTCTTCACGTTTCCCTACTAATATTGTTCGGTTTCAAATTATGCAATAACTAAAGTACAGTAGAACCTCGTTAACCCGGACCTCTTTAACCCGGACGTCCGGATAACCCGGACCAGTTTTGGAAAAAAAAAATTATGTTTAGCGTAGTAAATGAAGACTTGTTTTACAGATGATAAATCGCTATTCTCAGTAGGTACATTACTCGAATTCACTTGCCAGCGGGCGAGTTCATTGCACTCACCCCACCTGCCAACCCTCTCCTTCCCCTCCCCACGCCTCGCACTTGACATCGACCTAGAAACAACATTCCTCAGTTGCGCTGCAATCTCGGTAGTGTTCGCATGTTGTCCTAGTGTCACTGTTGAGGTACAGTATCGTTAGTGCGTTGTTCGCGATGGCGACGAAACGTAAAAACATTGTTGTGACTTTGAAAAAAAGGATGGAAGCATTGACAAGAATTGATAAGGGAGAATCGTTAAAGAACATTGCTGCTGAGTTTGGAGTAGGAACATCGACCGTATCTGATTGGAAAAAGAACAGAAAACGCATTGACGACTTTTGTTTCAAAATGATTTCTAAGGACAGTTTGGATAATCGGTGTAAAGCAAAAACTGCTAAACTAGAAACTCTGGATGAAGCATTGTTTGTCTGGTTTTGTGCTGAAAGAGAACGTGGTTTGCCGATTTCTGGACCCATCATCCAACAGAAAGCATTGAGTTTGAACAAACAGTTGCCCCATGGAGACCCGAGTTTTACAGCTAGCCAGGGGTGGTTGGACAGATGGAAAAAACGGCATGGAGTGCGTCAACTTACAATCACTGGAGAAAGCTTGTCAGGTGATGTTGAAGTGGCAGAAAAATTTTAAAAAGAGTTTGAATACTTTATTAAAAAGGAAGAACTGACTGCAGATCAAGTTTACAATGCCGATGAATCCGGTTTATTTTACCGGATGTTGCAGAGTAAAACGCTAGCCTCAAAATTAGGAGATTCATCGAAAGGGTATAAAAAAGGGAAAGACCGCCTCACCATAATGGCTTGCAGTAATGCGTCAGGAAAGCACAAAATTCCTCTCCTTATAATAGGGAAGTCTAAAAACCCCCGTGCATTGAAAAATGTGAAACGAGGCTCATTGCCTGTCGTTTACAGCTCACAAAAAAGTGCTTGGATGGTTAGTGACATTTTCAAACAATGGTTTTTTGAGAATTTTGTGCCGTCAGTAAAAAAATATTTGAAGAACTGTGGCCTTCCCAACAAGGCGGTATTGCTGATTGACAATGCACCTTCGCATCCGTCTGTCAATGAACTAGTCAAAGATGAATTTCAGTGAAGTTTTTACCACCTAATGTAACTTCTCTCGTTCAACCGATGGACCAAGGAGTTCTAGTAAAAATAAAAAAAGTGTACAAAAGGCAAATGCTAAGTCAACTGGTAGAGGACGAAGGAGAGCATGGTGTGGTAGAGGTGCTGAAATCTTTTATTGTAAAGACTGTTATTTGTATGATTGCGGAAGCTTGGGACCAGGTTGGAAGAGAAACTTTGATAAAGTCATGGAAAAAGTGGTGGCCTGGTGTGTGTGACTTGCCAGAAAACAATACAATTGAAGAAGAAGAAAAAACAAGTGTGGAAAAAGATTTTATAGACTTTTTAAAAATATCGATGGCTGTTCCGATGTTGATGAAGAAGACATTGACAATTGGTTGCAAATTGACAATGACGGAGGTTATAAAGCGATCACAGAGGAAGAAATTATTGCATCATGCAGTGTTACAGAAAATGAAAATGAAGAGGATTCAGACAGTGTTGATGAACCAGCTGTGGTTATGACCCACGCAGAAGCAGTAGCAAACATAGATAAATTGATAGTTTATTTCGAGAGTCAAGCCGAAACATCTCCAAACGAGCTTCTAATGCTAAAGCGGATGCGAGATCGCGCTGCTCGTAAGCGATACGCAAAACTGAGGCAGCAAAAGCTCACTGCCTTTTTTACTACCGACTAGTTTGTACCTATATTGTGTACAGTGTAAATACATATTATGTGTTTTTAGGTGAAAGTGTGCCGATAATAATTTTTAAACTCCATTAAAAATATTTTTGGTAAGTACATGTTCTTTTTTATCGTTTTTCCCTCATTCTCTGGGTAATCCGGATTTTCGTTAACTCGGATCGGCCCCGGCCCCAGTTGATCCGGGTTAACGAGGTTCTACTGTATTTATTCTGTGGTATAATTAATATTATTTTCTCTTATTTCCAGTACTGTTGCCGCCGGCAACAGCGGGTTACATGGACCCCACGCTACCTACACATAGGTACACTCAAGTTAATCCGATGCAATTTTTTGTTCTGTACAATGTACTGGCCTAAAATTGTTTAAATTGTTGAGAAAGAGAATGAATATAGACACACTTGCAAAGTAAAAATCACAAGAAAAACATTTTCGCAACATTGTGTATAACAAGATTTGGATTTGGATTCCCATTTCTCTACAGAAGTAATCAGACGGTTCCCAGGCCCAAGCAATTCTTCTAAACTCAGAAGACAGGAGTTTATGGTCTGTAATCCATAATAAAAAAAAAATTAAGAAATTATTCTCCCACCGATAAACAAACCATTCAACTAAAATAACCTCTTACAATCCTACAATCCATTTCAAAAAAGATTTCTTGCATATCCCTCTCTATGGTATTTTCTTTGTGTTGTGTACACTTGTCAATAACAGATGAGATGCTAGTGACCTGAAATATTTCAAACCAGCACTGGATTTCTTATGCTGTTTTTCCTACAATCATTTTTAAGTATAATGAGACTCGGTGTTCTCTAAGCTAACAACATTAACTAAAATATTGTCTCAGAATATTCAGCTACAATTAAAAAAACGACTGGTTATACTACATTATGATTACTATATCACAATGCTCTACCTTTAGGAATGGTCTGAGCGCATGATGAGCTGGGCTGCCATGCTGACTGGCTCTGTGCAAGTATGATCCTAGGCTCTGTATGAAGTCGCAACATAGAGTGGTCACATCCTGTCCAAATGCTGTCAAGCCCAATTCTATAGTAATTAGAATACTTTTCAGTAAATCTAATGATTGTTGACATATTTTCTCTGGATACATCTCGCACACAAACGTTATCATCTGCAAATAATTCAATGTAATGTGTAAGTCTTTTAAAAAAATATGACAATTCATTACGGGTGGGGGACCTTGTAAAGGTACTCGCCTTCTACCCTTTTTATAATACTACACTCATCATAAAATAATACTTACCGCTGCCAGAATTTCACTTACCGTCATGGTCCCCGTAAAACTTACCTTATTAAATTACCCAGGTCGCCAACATGTTTTTTAGTTATACATGTAAACTTTGAACACTCTTGCCCTTACAAAAATCCCGCTATCTGACTGTAATAAAATTTCAGAAAACCCCCGATTTCGTTAGACGAGCTGTCAGCACAGAAATGAGGAAATGGTAATGACGAAATAACAGTCTAACACATTTTACGTTATGAAAATTAAATATTTTTACTCACATAAAGACGGAAATTCTTCATACATAAACACAACAAGAACAAAACACATTTGGTAATGGTGAAATCGGCCTTACCCTTACATACTATTTATACTATAGAAAGTAGCCCAGCTTTGCACACACACACTATCATACCATTTGAAACCCCTTTAAAATATTATATTAGAAATCGAAAAATAGTTTGGCTTTACACATTCCTGTTTCATTTACGATACGTCACGGTCGCGGTAATGGCCGAACACGTGCTTTATCCCGCGGTTCGAATGTCCGTACTTAACTGTTTTCACTGTATGATTCCACTGTGTAGCGGGTCAATTTTTGGGTATTTTAATTTTTTAACCGTATGGGGTATATATATATATATATTTTATTTATTTCGTTTTCAGGCGGGCTTGTATAAAATATTGTAAAACTGTATTATTGTGCAACGTATTTGTCAGTATAACAGAACGATGTTGAGAAACCGTGAAACAAAGCAGTAAGACGCAGGTTGTTGTTGAGTAATGCGGCGAAGAATTTACCACCCCAATTTTTCGCAGAACTTTGCGTGTGTGTGATCACGCCCGTATGCAACATTGATGGGCGGCGCGCCGGAGTGACGCTTGGAAAACACAACCCACGCTGTGAAACATGGCGATGTAGCAAACCGTTTGTCGCAGCTATCAGCTCAATACCGGAACCAGCATTAAACTCCGCCTACTGTTGGTGACATCAGCATAGCCAAGTCCAATATTGTCCTCTGGTCACACACATATATCAGCTCCATTCCATATATAAAATGGTTACCCAACAGCAAATGAGCAATGAGCGACGAAAAATAGTGGCAGTGAACAACAGCTTCCCTCCAAAGAAAGCAAGCTGTACCTGTTACGTTCTCGGTGACGGCGCAGTCGAACAACCACCCACGCCACGCGTGGCTGCTATCAGTTTTGTGCCCGGGCAAAGTTTCATATTTTTTCATAAGTCGGCCGACAAAATAATTGTGTGAGTCTCCGAAACACAGATTACAGTGCATATAGTGACGATGAATAATTATTGAACTTGATTAAACGCTACCAGCTTATAAAAATCCGGAGTATGAAAGACTGTGGTAAACGCAACACGCGGTCGGGTAGTACGACGCCACATACGTAATGTTACATAAAAAGGACTTGTCATTTATTTTACATAAAAATGGGGGGTTATTGTATTAATACGGGGTGTTAAGAATGAAAGAGTGAGCAGGCTGGGCTATTTTAAAGTACGTAAGTAGTAGAAGTTAAGCATAGTACGTAAGCTGTAGGAGTTACACAATTTTTAAAACATGTAAACCTATAAATATGAAATTGGAAATTTTATAAATGGAAAACTTATGAAGTCAATATTTCTGATTAATAAACAAAAAATAATTTCTCTTCCAAAAAATTGAGAGTTAGATTCTTTCAAAACCTTAGTTCGTTTTATGTGCTGTCAGAGTTCGTCGAACGAAATGGGTTTACCTCCACTATGCGATCCGGCCAGATCAAAGACAAAAGGTAAGTGGGAGTTTTGAATTTGAATAAAATATAAATATTAATTAAAATTGTAAGAGTTACAATTGGTACCGCGTGACCAGGATGTAATATAACAAAAAAGTTATTGCACCGACCTACATTTGACAGTACATTGAACGGAGTACGGTTGCGAAAGTAAAAGTGTAGTGATGTAAACTTACGTAATTATGATAAAAGGGTGATTTTATGTATGTTGTAATATCAATTTTGAAAAAAGACTAATCATTGGTAGTTGTTACGTAAGACAAAATAGATTAAATAAAAATGTCTGAAAACACAGAGAAGAGCAGTATAGTAGATTCAATTATGAGTGAGAGTGGCCTTGGTTCGATGAACCCGTCACCAAGTGTGAGCGAAGTAAGTCAGTCAAGGTCAACAGCTGAGTTGAGCGTGCAATCAATAGTTAACGATGACCTAACTGGGTCAATTATGGTCGATCACGCAGAAGCGAAATCTACCCCGATATTAATCAAATCAAATAAGGCGAAAGAATTATCAATGAATGATATATTCAATCTAATACAAACTATGTCTGAAAACATGGTAAAAAATAGTGATTTCAAAGAATTAAATAAACGTTTTGATACTAATGACGAGAAATTTGAAATTTTAAGTAACGAATTCAAAGAACAGAGAATAAAATGTGAACAACAGAATATTCAGTTGCAGCAGAGTATTAATGTACAATTTGATAATTTGAGTCGTGTACTAGATAAACACATTGATGAACGTTGTGAAAGTATGAAATTACAATTGTCAGAGTCCATAAATGAGCAATTAGAGTGCCGTGTTTCTGATATAACCAATGATATAACCAATAAAGTAGAGAAACAGATCACGGAACAATATAGCGTAATAAATACAATTGTTGAGAAACAAATAAGTGAATGTAACACCAATACTGAATGTAAGGTTAGTTATGCTATGAATAAGATTGAAAATAATAACCTTAAAATAAGTGAAATAGAAAATAGTTGTAAGATCGAGTTCAAGACCATACATAATACAATAAGTGACCTTGAATGTGATAATAACCTTAAATTAATGAATGTTAAAAATGAATTGAGCAAGGCCATCAGCCAACAAGTTAACACTGTTACCGAGCGAGTAATCATGACTCGTGACGTAAGCAGTGAAGTTGAGTTAGAGACATTCAGTTGTGATAACAAAAAAGTACACCCTATGCAGTTCATAAGCAGAGTGAGAGAGTTCAATAAGTTCAGTACTAATAACTGGGAAGTCCAATTATTAAAAATTTTAAAATGCTTCAAAGGTAGTTCGGAGATATGGGCCGAAGTACATAAAACGGAATGGGAGTGCTTTGAAAGTTTTGAGTCTGCATTTATAAATAAATATTGGTCTGAAGAAGACCAAGAAGTGTTACGAAGTAGGATTATGGGAACCGGGAATTTTGGGGGGCCCAATAATAATATAACAGGGTATGTGATGAAAATATTTAACGAGGCGAAATACTTAGAACCGCCATTGCCATTTAGATCTTTTGTGAGGCATATAAGCAAGCATTTGCCAAGGGAAGTGCAAATAACACTTATGACACGGGAGGTAGCTAATATTAGCGAATTAGAAAATATTTTAGATGTGTTTCAGAATATCCGGGACCAAGAATTGAGTCGCCGTCAGAACCAGCAGAATGGAAATAATGGAGGTAATCAGGGACCGCCGAGGGGACCTACAAATGGACCGGCATATACCAGACGAGAACAAAATAACCGAGGACCAAAATGGACTTGTCCAGCATGTTCACAAGAGAATTATGCGACACAAAATTTTTGTTTTAGATGCAGGAGAGAGAGACCGGGTCAGCGACAGGGACCACCACCCGCACAGAACCAGCATGCATACCAGCGAAGGGGAGAGGGCCCAGGAGGAGCACAGAGAGGCCAAACTCATGAACCGCGAGGAAACCAGCACGAGCGAGGATACAACCATGCAGTGGCGGGCACCTCTGCGGGAAACTAAGAGGGACAATGGAACACCGGACCCGACCGTTGTCGCCGGAAGTTTCTGGGGTCCAAATGGATGATAGATACCGAAACAACGTTGTGATTACAGATTTGTCGGAGGAATTATTGGAGGAGGAAGACTTCGAAGCAGTGAGACGGGAGAATGGACTGACTGAGGTGAAAATCAACATAGAAGGTAAGGAGATTAAAACTTTAATCGATACGGGTAGCGAAATCTCTGTTATTTCTGAACATGTATTAGATGAATTAAGAGAAATAAATAAAAATATTCCGTCTTTACCAGTAGCTGGGGTGACGATTGTAGGTATTACGGGAGTTAGAAGTAAGAGAGTCACAAAACAAGTACATTTAAACATGATAATTAACGGGGTAGGGTATGATAATACATTTCTAGTTGTACGGGGACTAAATCTTGAGGTTATACTTGGAAATGATTTTCTGATTAAACATAAGGCAGTGATTGATTTTCATAAACGGGTATTAGAATTAAATAATGAAGGGGAACCAGTCCATATTAATTTTGAACGGGTGTTAGATGCGGTAAGAATTTCAGGGGTAAGGGTGATACACAATCGGAATAATAAACAAGACATGGAAATTAGTATGAATGTGTGTAGTGAGAGTAAGATAGAGTATGAGGAGAATGTGGATCACTTATGGAATGAGAGAGCACTGAAATTTTGTAATGAGGGTGGCGTGATAGGGAGTTCTCAACGTGAATCGTTGTGGCGGGTAGTAGAGAATTTTAGAGAAGTGTTTGCCGATATACCAGGGAGGGCAAGAAACTATGAATGCGAGTTAAAGGTAAGGGAACACGCACCCTATGTGCAAAGAAGTTATCCGGTGCCATATGCGAAGAGAAGAGCGGTTCAGCTTGAGTTAGAGAAAATGTTAGATGGAGATATAATTGAGCGATCTGTATCACCATATTCTAACCCCTTAGTTGTAGTGATTAAAAAAGATGGTAGAGTTAGGTTATGTTTAGATGCCCGCAAAATCAATCAAATAATTATTCCAGACAGGGAGTCACCCGAAGCTATTGAAGAAATATTTCAGAAGTTTAGTGGCGTACAATATATGACTTCGTTAGACCTAACCGCCGGGTATTGGCAAGTTCCATTGGCAGCAAATAGTAGAAAATATACAGCCTTTTTATTCAATGGAAAGAACTATCAATTTAAGAGACTACCGTTCGGTTTGAACACAAGTGTAGCTAGCTTTATCAAGTGTCTTGACGAAATTTTGCAACCACATAACTTAGATTTTTTAACCATTTATGTTGATGATATTTTGATAGCGTCCAGAACATTTGAAGAGCATGTAGAGCATTTGGAATATGTATTGGAGAAGTTACATCAGGGAGGTTTGACAGTGAATTGGGACAAATCAAAATTTTTGCAAACTGAGATACATTTTTTAGGTTTCATCATAACACCTACGGGAATACGTGCCAATCCGGATAAAGTAGAATCCATCCTGACGTTCCCGGAGCCTAAAAATATAAAACAATTGCAGAGTTTTCTTGGTCTCTGTAATTTTTACAGGAAGTTCCAGCGGAACTACGCCCAGACGACAGCCCGACTAAGCGCAGTGCTGCAAAAGAATAAGCAATGGAGATGGGGTGATAACGAAAGAGCGGCGTTTAATGACATCAAAATTAAGTTCACAGACATGATACTAATGAATCATCCCAATTTTAATGACAAATTTTATTTGCAGACAGACGCTAGTAATATAGCACTGGGAGCAGAACTTTACCAAGAGGACGAGGAGAAGGAACATAAAACCATCGCCTTCGCCAGCCGGACGTTGCTAGCCGCAGAGCGCAACTACACTACCACCGAAAAGGAGCTCCTCAGTATAGTGTTCGCTGTGAGGAAGTTCCGAACGTATCTGCTAGGTAACAGAACCATCATCAGGACGGACCATAAAGCGCTGTCGTTCCTCAATACTTGCAAACTCACACACAGCCGTATAACCAGGTGGGTGTTAGCTCTTCAAGAGTATAATTTTTCTTGGGAATATATCAGGGGTGTAGAGAACATGGTGCCAGATACACTATCATTAAAGAGATAGAAATTTATAGACTATCCCGGGAAGACAAACTTTTTGGGGAGGAATTAAAAGATATAAATGTAATGCAAAGAGCTGATAGTAAATTAAATAAAATAATTACTAGTATAGAATCAGATGTAGATGAGTTTGGGTATAAGCAATATTTTCAAGTGTTTAAAGGGAGTTTGTTTAAAAAAGTAGAGGGGAGAGAGAGGGATTGGAGGTTAGTTATACCTGAAGGGTTGATAGAGAAAATAGTGTGGGACTGTCATCTTAGATACGGGCATTTTGGGGCACGGAAGTGTGTGAATGTGTTAAAGGAATCTTGTTTATTTAAGAATATGGAGAAACGCGTCCGAAGAATACTTAGAGTTTGCGAGTTATGTCAGAAATCCAAAGTTGTAAATTATAGGTTAGAGGGAGAACTAAATTACATTAAAGTAGAAAAGCCATTCGATTTAGTAGCTGTAGCTTTGTACGGCCCATTGCCAAAGGGTAGGGGTGGAGTGATGCATATTTTTGTTGTACTTGATACTTTTTCCAAATATGTCAGACTATATAGCGTGAAGCGAGCAACGAGTAAGGTGCTGAGCGAGAAGATCACACGCGACTACATGATCAACGTGGGAAAGCCGAAGGTGATATTATCCGACCATGGGCCGCAGTTCATCAGCGGAAGATGGCGCCAGACTCTTGGATGGGAAGGTATCATCCCAAAGCACACCGCAGTATATCACCCGCAGTCCAACCAGGCGGAGCGAGTCATGAGGGAGCTGGGCAGAATTTTTCGAACACACTGCCACGCCAAACACAGTGAGTGGCCACTCTATGTCCAGAAGATTGAAAATTGGCTAAACTGCACCACCCATGAGTCGACGGGGTTCACACCTTATGAGCTAATAAGAGGAAAGCGTCCACAGAGGGTTCTGGAACAATTAATCGAATATCCACCGGAGACCAACACTATTTGTCACGATGTTAAACTTAGACTAGCGAATGAAAGTTTGTTGACGAAGGGAGAGAGGAGAAAACAGCGCCATGATAGGAAAGGTAAGTGGACGAAGTATGAGGTTGGACAGCTGGTATTGATACGACGACATGACTTATCAAGTGCACAAGACAAGGAGATCAAGAAGTTTTTCTTATTGTACGAGGGGCCGTACGAGATAGTAGAAATAAAAATGAAAAATTCGTATGTGTTACAGAATAGAGAAACCAGGGAGATAGTAGGTACGCACAACGCTACAAATTTGAAATTATTTTGGTCAGCATAAGGATTTTATTAAATTGTAAAGGTATGAATGTTATTTAATTAATCTTTTATGTTTTTAGAAGGGCTCCTCCCCCATTTTCGGGCGGCCACGATCTTACCAGTCCTGGCCGTGGAATTCGGAACTCGGAGGCGGGCCATGGTTGGCAGATCTTCCTTCGGGCGGTGAAAACAACGATGGTCCGGCTCCACCAAAATTGGTAAAAATTTGAAAACTTCCATCATATTTGAACAGGGAGGGGGACCCCAAAAAAGGTACGTGACGAATTAAATTTTTATACACTCTGGGTACAGCAATTTTGATGTACCTGTCACGTACCTGCACTGCCTTAGAGTGATTATATAAAGGAGGCTACACCTAAATGCAAGGCAGTGCATACAAATTTCAATAATTTTAGTGTCACTGGCAAAGTTAAAATTGAGCCATTGACAACAGTTTTGCTTAAACCGAAATGAAGAGTTTTGCGGGGAAGTATAATGACTGCCAGATCAGACGACGGGTTAGTAGAGATGAGGAGATTTGGTAGTATCATTTGCATAGAAAGGGGAAGTAACTGCACAAAGTAGATCTGCTCTGGCAGTTTTATATACTTCATCGCAAAACACCCCCGTTTCAGGCGGGGATACTGACCACTTAGTTATAAATTATAAGTATAAGTTTAAAATGTAAATAAATTTTAGAATTAAGTGACCAAACATAATTGTCAAGTTTAGTATCAGTGAGTATGGGAACGTTTTAAAGAATGTATAACCGAATAAAAACTTGTTGTCAATACAAGAAGTGGGGATGATTTTGGGGGGTAGTTTGGTGCTCAATGAAGTGATAATAACAATGGAGTGTTGAACTGCATTTGTAGAAAGATTAGTTTCATTGGTTAAGTAATTAGTTAGTTATTAAGTGGCTATTGTGGGGGTTGCCTGTGCTCTCGCAAATAGCGAAATGGGTTGGGGGTAACAGTGAGTGTTACCTCCATCGGAGGCCAAACTGGCGATAAATGTGCGGCACACCTTATCCGTGTAAAGTAAAAATTTTACACACATTACTAAATGACCGTGTCGCACATAATAGTATTGATGTATAACAGGCAGTGGAATGAAAGTTTAGATTTCCTCGACTTTTCGGGCGGTTACTGTCTTACCAGCACTAACCGTGGTTTTGGCTAGCGGCCAGCTATGGTCATACCAAGTCCCTTGACCATAGCTGACTTGAAATGGGTATATATTTGAAATTCTTTGGGGGGTGACATTAGAGGAAATCTCCAGTACTATGGAACAGCGGCTGCCACTCTGCCCGATTTGGGGTAGCATAGACAGGTGGCAGATCCGTTTTAAGGGTGCATGATTATAGAACAAGAACATGATGATGTTCACTACTTTAAAACTTAACAGCGGAAGCAGAGACACGGAGAGGTAAAACCCTGCTCCAAAATATACAGTCTCTGTGGAAGCGAATGGGCGCCACAGTCCACCATAATCTGAAATAGTGTGTGTGGCTGGGAGGTGATGCAAAGGAGTCACGAATTTAAATTTTATGACATTAAAATTTTTTGCTCATTCAAAGTTTGATCCAATAAAAAATGTTTGCACTCTGCTCAAATAACCTGATGCTCATATTTTCAATATAAGGTGTTCATACTACTATTTTAAAGGTATCATTTTATTGTTGTGTGTTAGATATAGTTGTTGATAAAATGTGTTTTCATTATGTATGTATATTTTAAACTAAGTCAGAAAGTAAACGTCTGGCAGGCGGTCAATATGAACTATCAGAATCAGAGAAAATGGGAAACCAGTAGGTGAGAAATAATGATAAATAAATATATATATATATTTACTATAAGTTGTTCAATTTTGAGATGCATTTTCATTGTGTTAGTAGGATATCAGCTGATCAGCAATAACATGTCACTGGTATATTAGTTATAAATGTTTTAAGTAATTGATGCTCAATGTAATGTTTGATGTATTACAGACGTTTTGAAGTAATGATAAAAAGAATATGAGAAATAAAGTAACAATTTATGCAAGATAATAAGAGATAGTTTTTTGGGTGATAAATATTTTGTGGGGCATATAGATCTGTCCCAATTGAATTCAAAGTTGAATTTGAAATAGTAGAGGTGAAGATAATGTAATGTTGTTCTTGAAGTAATAGAAGTTTGAGAAGTATTAATGTTGACACAGCAGTTGTGGAGAATAATTGTAGATTTTGAGTGATATATATTTATGTTTATGATTAATAATATTATTTTGTTGTATTTGTAGTAAGGTTATGAGATTGAGATGTTTTGGGGATGGCAATTTTGTATTAGGGGGTAGTGTCATGTAGGAGTTCGCAACAAAATATGTTGGGACGGGATAGGGATAGATTTTAGTGGGGAAGGGGCCGCCTTAGGTAAAATCCAGGGGCCAAATAAGGGAATTGAGTTTTTTGGGGGCGGGGAAACACATATCCTATGTACAAAGGGTTAGAGAATAATTTTTTTATATATTGGGAGAAGGTGACGATTTTGTGTTTAATGATAAGTTGGGTTTAGTGTGTTTGTGTGATAGATATTTTGATAGAGATGGGTGTCATGTTACTAAAAGTTGTAGGTGTTGGAGTCAAAGAGATAAAAGATTATATATGTAGACAGAATAAATGAGAATAAATAATTTACCTCACCCACCGTAGACTGAAGTAGGATTGTTAAGAATAAGGAGAGAAATTTATGATAAAGAATATAAACTTTTTATTTTAAACCAGTGACAGAATTTTGATAAAATTTGAAAATAATGTAAAATTAAGAATTGTTTATTTTAAATAATTTAAATGCCAATTTGATTATCATTAATATTAATATTTTGTAATTTTAAATATTTTATGTTACTATGTTTTGTATTTCAAGTTAGGATATTATAGATGTTCAATGTGTTTTCAGAAATCATACATAACATATGTAGGTCAAGGTGTTTTGGACTTGACCTAGTTCCGATCAGCTGATGAGTTCATACACCTATTAAGCTTGTATAGTAGGAAGTCAATTTTGATTTGTTTAGTTAATTGATTCAAACCAATTTAAATAATTTTAAATATGAGGGAAACATTTAAATAAATTTAAATTTTTTTTAAATTTTAAAGTTTTTTTGGAAATTTTAATTTTTTTTTTGAAAAAAAAAAAACGTGCTTTTTCGCCTGCCAGCGAATGAATATTTTAGATAATGATTCTTTTATTATGTGTGCATTAACCATGTTTCTTTTATTGTATTGCATTATATTGGTAGACTATAAGTGGTTCTCATGTTAGAGTAAGGATGTGTTTATATTAGTAGAAATGTCTAGGTTAAGTCATTTGAAACAAAAATTAGAAAAACCAGGAAGAGAATTTTTTGAGAAAAGATTATTTTTTTTGAATTTTGAATTTTTTAAATTCATAATAAATTTTAAAAGAAATTTTTTTATTGTACTATGTGTATGTCAACATGAGATGTGAGTGTGTGTGAGCCCAGTATCTGCTAAAAACAGCCCAGCTTGCATAAAAGGGGATCCATATCGGTTGAGGATCTGGCGTAGTCTGAGCCAGGGATTGAGGATTTTTGGGGGGTAGCATGTTAAAAGGCGAGGTGCGCTGTGGTGCGAGTCTGTTCGATTTCTCGGTGTTGGGATCTCTTACGGAGAAGTCCAGTGATCTCGTTCAGATGAGTCCATAGTCGCTGAGCCAGGGGGGTCGTGTACCCATGCAAACTAAGAACCAGGGGGTTGTTGGCACCAGTTCCTCACCGGTCCTCTTCGGGGTTGTCAATGAGATTTCTTCTGTTGTGAACAGCAGAATTCTCATCGAGGGGGTATTGTAGCGGGTCAATTTTTGGGTATTTTTATTTTTTAACCGTATGGGGTATATATATATTTTATTTATTTCGTTTTCAGGCGGGCTTGTATAAAATATTGTAAAACTGTATTATTGTGCAACGTATTTGTCAGTATAACAGAACGATGTTGAGAAACCGTGAAACAAAGCAGTAAGACGCAGGTTGTTGTTGAGTAATGCGGCGAAGAATTTACCACCCCAATTTTTCGCAGAACTTTGCGTGTGTGTGATCACGCCCGTATGCAACATTGATGGGCGGCGCGCCGGAGTGACGCTTGGAAAACACAACCCACGCTGTGAAACATGGCGATGTAGCAAACCGTTTGTCGCAGCTATCAGCTCAATACCGGAACCAGCATTAAACTCCGCCTACTGTTGGTGACATCAGCATAGCCAAGTCCAATATTGTCCTCTGGTCACACACATATATCAGCTCCATTCCATATATAAAATGGTTACCCAACAGCAAATGAGCAATGAGCGACGAAAAATAGTGGCAGTGAACAACAGCTTCCCTCCAAAGAAAGCAAGCTGTACCTGTTACGTTCTCGGTGACGGCGCAGTCGAACAACCACCCACGCCACGCGTGGCTGCTATCAGTTTTGTGCCCGGGCAAAGTTTCATATTTTTTCATAAGTCGGCCGACAAAATAATTGTGTGAGTCTCCGAAACACAGATTACAGTGCATATAGTGACGATGAATAATTATTGAACTTGATTAAACGCTACCAGCTTATAAAAATCCGGAGTATGAAAGACTGTGGTAAACGCAACACGCGGTCGGGTAGTACGACGCCACATACGTAATGTTACATAAAAAGGACTTGTCATTTATTTTACATAAAAATGGGGGGTTATTGTATTAATACGGGGTGTTAAGAATGTAAGAGTGAGCAGGCTGGGCTATTTTAAAGTACGTAAGTAGTAGAAGTTAAGCATAGTACGTAAGCTGTAGGAGTTACACAATTTTTAAAACATGTAAACCTATAAATATGAAATTGGAAATTTTATAAATGGAAAACTTATGAAGTCAATATTTCTGATTAATAAACAAAAAATAATTTCACTTCCAAAAAATTGAGAGTTACATTCTTTCAAAACCTTAGTTCGTTTTATGTGCTGTCAGAGTTCGTCGAACGAAATGGGTTTACCTCCACTATGCGATCCGGCCAGATCAAAGACAAAAGGTAAGTGGGAGTTTTGAATTTGAATAAAATATAAATATTAATTAAAATTGTAAGAGTTACAACTGCACCAATTTATAACGGTGATATGTTGATTAATTTATTGGGTCCCGGTCGGTATTAACGATATTACACTGAATTATACATATTTAAAAGGTTCAACCCGACCGGGCCCTCATCTCACCAATTACGTCTGATGGCTGTAATCGGTTCTCCTGCACTGCGTAGCGTCTATCTTCGGGCGGGCGGATATTGATGCCCGGCCGAACGGATTTCGTCGACGCTCATAGTTGAGTTGTTGCATTTTAGTCGCTAGGCGCATGATACATAGTGGTTTTTTCTGTAGTGTGCGCCGACGATATTTAGGCGCTTCTGGCTTGATGTCACAAAAGAGGCGCACCTTAAATGTTCATATCCGTCGTTTCACTCGTTGAAGGTGGATAACATTTGTTTCCTGACATCTTGGTTTTTGGATGATAGCGTCACCCGCGCTTCTACTCACTTGATGCGTGCGTGCGCGCTGTCACATTCAAACAAAGTTCTTGGAAATCTAGGGTGGTGCACATTCCTTGACTGATTTCGCAACGTAATATTGCGTTGCTGCTTTGTTACAACACTGTTTTATTCACCACGTCTGTCACAATGGAATAAAACTTACACAATATTTTTTATAAATCCCTGAAATGAAATCAAATAAAAATACCCACAAATTTGGACCGTTACAACCTTACACCCTATCTCGCCCATATAATTTTTAGTATTTGTATGTACCTTTTTTTCAGAAACTATAAAAGATAGGGAGCTGACATTTTTACAGATTCGTTTCAGGATATTTAGTGCCTATGGAAGCAGAATTATACTTCAGAGTAATTTCAAAAAGTTTTTATTTTTTTAAAAAGTGTTCAAAAAATTTGCTTTAATAGTTTTAACTTTTTAATTATTTTTGTAAAGTACATTTCATCATAATTCTGGTTCCACATACGTAATCTTATGAAATTTAGCTACAATAAAAGTATCAAGTCTCTGATATCTTTTATAGTGCCTCAGAAAAAGGTACACATGTGAAATAAAAACACAATTTTTCAGGAAACTAAGTTAAAAAAGATATTTTTAATGTATTCCTGATAAAATAGTGAACAACATACACTTCGGAACAGTCCAGCTCCTGTAACGGTCCAAAAAATATGGGCATTTTTATTTTATTTCATTACCGGGGTTTTATAAAAAATATGTGTAAATTTTATTCCTCAACGGTGACCAGAACACGTGGTGAATAGAACAGTGTTGTAATGAAGCTGCAACGCAATATAATGTTGTGAAATCAGTAAAGGAATCTGCACCACCCTAGAATTCCAAGAATTTTGCTTGCGTGTGACCATGCGCCCGTATGCATGAGACGGGTATACTCGCGGACTGACGCGGTCGTGAACTGCCAAGATGGTGAAAAGTATATTTTCTGTTTCGTCTCCTTGACTGAGCTGGCGGATATGAAACTTAAGGTCCGCCTCTTTTGTGACATCAAGACAGAAGCGCCTAAATATCGTCGGCGTAGAACACAGCAAAAACTACTATGTATCAGGCACCTAGTCGCTCAACTGCAACACTTCAGGCTGTGAGCGTCGACGAAATTCATTCGGCGGGGCATCAACATCCGTCCTCACCAAATAGATGCGTTACGCAGTCCACGAGAAACTACAACAGCCGAAAGACGTAGTTAGTGCGACTCGGCCCCGGTCGGCTGAACTTTCCAAAATGTGATCACTTCAAAAATAATACCGTTTTAGTACCGACCGGGACCCGTGGAATTAACGGATTTGAACAAGTGTACAACTAGTGACGAACGACGAACAATAGAACCGAAATAACGGGCAGTTAACTCGGTCGGTGAAAGCACGTGTTCGGCCGGTGATGTGTTTGTGAACCGTTTTAAACCATAAACAGTAAAGGGACTATAAAACATAATAAATAAGGGTAAAGTATGGTGTGAAAGAGAGAGTGAGCAGAGTGGGCTGTCTAATAGGATTTTATAGGATGTTATGTAGTAAATAGGATATCTAAATGTATATGTATACAGATGTTTCTGTGTTTTGATTTAAATAAGTAAAGCAGTCAGATATCAATTAAACCATATTTTAGTCACAACAAAAATGTGTTAGTCTTAAGTTATTTCGTCATTACCACTTTCTCATTTCTGTGCTGCAAGATTCGTCTAAACGTTCCGGGGATCTTCTGAATTATTAGTGGGGGTGGTCAGATTGATAAATTGTCCCTTGTTTTATTAAGGTGGAGTATAAAGGTTTTCGATATTTTAACCTATAAAAAATATCGTGGGGACTCTGGTCTTCTGATAAAATTTAATACGAGGTAAGTAGTTGAGAATGAGTACAGGTAAGTCTGTTATGTTTTGTTTTATTGATATTAATAAAGTAAATAAAATATGATTGACTTTGATTTTAATAAATTTTTACTGTCTAACTTTGTCGGGCGCCATCTTGTATTACCAACTGTAAGGAAAACTTACCAAGGTTCGAATCAGCGAACCGGGAAGTGCAGAACTGGTTATTTAAGAAAGTACAACTGAATTACCATCACACCTATTTTAATTCATTTTCACACTACAAAAGAAAACATGAAAATATAGCCCTTAACATAATTTCAAATGTTATATAGACAAATGTTCCCCTTCCCACTCCTACTTTTTGCGATCTTATAGAAAAACACTAATAACATTTATTATGCATGATTTTCTCTTTAGAGTAGAAATAAATACATTTTATAAACCTAGGATTAGTTTTAAAAGCGGAAACCAGCACTTCATATTTTAATATATAATTGAACAAAACCCCCACACTCGCTCACATACTACCCATTTTAGATTTTCCCCTTAAACTCCTATTTTATTTAATTTGCCCCATCTGTTTTGGTTTTCTGAAAAATATAATAAAATTTGATAATTCTGTGTATATCCTGGTAAAACTTATCTGCCTTGAGTCCGAATTCTAGTCCAGACGACGTCACATTGCTTTCCGTGCGCACTTTCACTTTACTTCATAATTTCCGAATTGTTATATTGTAAAGAAAACTGTTAATCACATTTTAGTAAGAATTTTGATTTTTTAAGTCATATTTTAAATATATTATTCACATTCTTTCTGTTTTGCGGGCGCAAAAATCACGCACACCCGGCGAGCCGGCGGACGCGAAAGTTATTTGCGTCCGACACTGGTAGTTGTTATTTGCCGACTGCTTTGTTCTGTGAGTGTGACAAAGCTGCTGGCGTCGACACACCTACATTCTTCGTTATGTAAGGCGCTGACGTAATGTCGCCTGATGTTCAATTACATAACTTGTTTACGCTGTTTTGTGTGTCATCGGTTGACCTTCGCACCGTTCCAGCTCGTTGATTCTCTCGCTTCAGAAATTCATATGCAATATTTTCAATCAGTCGTACCACCTTCGCTACCACTGTTGCTAACAATAAATTTACCTTTGTTTACGTTTGTCCCTATCATAGTAAAAAAATGTTATTTGTTTTATTACAAAAATACAAACTTCTTTATTACCCTAAAAATAGGCCCAAAATGTCCCGTTACAATACCCCCTCAATGAGATATTTTATGCCGAAGCATAAAAAATCTCATTGACACATTCATACTTGCCAAAGGGATCAGCCAGGATATGTCGCCACAACCCCCTGTATGGTTTACAAAAAAAATTATCAACTCACCCTTGGTCCGGTGACTGTGACGCACCTGAATGACAATACTGGACTTCTCTATCGAGATCCCAACACCGTAGAGTCAGACAGATACTTAAGGCCCCTGCTCTGACGCGCTGGCCAGCTCAGGTCCGCCGCCACAGCATCACCAAACACTGAAACACAAATTAAAATATCAAATAGTGGCCTTATACAACACCATATCCCCAACTGATCTGTTTCCCCCTAGCGGTGCTGGTTTGCGCTAAGAAGCACTGGTTTTGTTTTTTACTTATTTCTAACATATATCAGAATACCTAACAACATAACATAACATAAGAAAACATAGTACATTCATAATTCACATTATTATTATCAATTTTATCTTAACAATTTACACACTTTACATCATTAAATTTGCATATAAAATCATAAAATTATCTTTTAATCTCACTTTACTTTTATTAATTCGTTTCTCAAAAAAAAATTATATATATATATATATTTTTTTTTTCAATCATTTCATTTATTATTCCCTTTCATTAATTTGGGTGATTCTCCGTTATTCATTATAATTCACTTTATCAACTTGCCATTTACTCATAATCTTACCCCTTTTATTACTCTAATGCTCCCTTACAAAATCTTTAACTAGTATGACACCCCTCTATCAAAAAATCTACTAACCTTTCTCTACCTCTAACTACTTAGTACTTTAACTCAATTCACCACATTCTCTCAATATATAAAAAAAAATACTCTCTAACCCTTTGTACATAGGATAAGTGTTCCCCCCCCAAAACTCAATTCCCTTATCTGGTTCCTGGATTCTACCTAAGGCAACCCCTTCCCACTAAATCGATCCTAATCCCGTCCCAACTTCTCATATATGTTGCGGACTCCCACATTACACTATGTAATCTATAAACACATTGAATACATATTATTATATTTTTATAATCCTTATTCCTAACATACAACATGCAATTAACACAATAAGACATAATAAACACAATATAGGAAGTATCTAGTGCATTTATTTTGCAAATCAAAATTATTTAGTAGCGAGTCATCATTATTAAAATACAACAAATTTCTAATACGTTCCCCCCCTGGATAACCTCCCTGCCACACACTATGACCCCCCCTGGACTGTGGCGTCCAGTTGCGTCCACAAGGACTGAAATTTTGGAGGAATTTGACATCTCCGTGTCCTTGCTTCTGCGTTACATTTTAAAGGTTTAGATATCAACATATCTTTGTTCTATAGTTATGCGCCCTTAATGCGGGTCTACCACCTGGCTTTGCTGTTCCTCCTCGAACAGAGTGGCAGCCGCTGTTCCATAGTTCCGGGATTTCCCCTAGTTTCACCCCCCATTAATTTCTATTATAGACCAATTTCAAGCCAGCTATGGTCAAGGGACTTGGTATGGCCATAGCTGACCGCTAGCCAAAACCACGATTAGTGCTGGTAAGGCAGTAATCGCCCGAAAAGTCGGGGAAATCATCTCTTCCTTCAGGCATGTATTCGTCATCATTAATTTGCACGGCACGGCAATTTATCAAGTTACAATATAAAATTGTACAAAAGGGTGTGCCGTGCATTTTCGCCATGTTGGCCTCCGATGGAGGTAACACTCTCTGTTACCCCCAACACTTTCCGCTATCTACTGGGGCACATGCCACCCCAGCAACAGCAACTTAATAACTAATTAATTAGAATGATAACTAAACTTTCTACCATTGCAGTTCCACACTCCACTGTTCTATCACTTCATTGAGCACCAATCTACCCCCCAAAATTATCCCCACATCTTGTATAATACATTACATAACATAATAAGCAAATAGACATTAACCTTGATTATTAGCATACATTAAACAAACAATTCTCTTTTAAATAATTTATATAAAAACTTATAAACATTATTACTTAAAATTTTTCATTAACTCTTTTATATATCATCATTTCATTATTTATCCTCTGCTGTAATTAGGTTCCTCAAAATTTCAAAATCATTATTAATCTATTTCTTTTAACAATTATGTCATTCCACAAACTAAACCATTTAATATTTATTTACTCATTAATTGTTATTAAATGGAAATCACATCAAATAATTTAAATTCATTATAAAATTTTAAACATATAACATTCAATCACAATATTGAAACATCTCAAATTATTTACTTCAATTGATTATTAAAACACAACATATTTCAATTATTATCAATATTTACAAAGCATCAATTATTGTCTTCATAATTATTTTATTATTTATTTAGACTGCAAACTATTAATAATATTATTATTATTATCACAACATTTTGCTACTACATATACACATTATTTACCTAACATTTCATAATACACACACTTGAATTCACTACATTATTTACAAATTATTCATCAATAACTGTTCAATTGTTTCACACTTCATATGTCCAAATCTGCAAGGTCATTACCAACAATTACAATATTTAAATTGTCCATTCACTGATTTTTTATTTCTACCTCCATCATCGTATAGATATCTAATATATTTATAACATGCATCATTGTTATCCACATACCATTTATTATTATTATTATTATTATTATAATAATCCATTAACTTTATTTCATTCATTATGCCATTATAATTTATAGGGTTATTTCCTATTAATATTTTATAAATCTTGTCAACATAAGTTACTATTGTCCAGTCTCCATCAGTATTATTGGTCAACGTCAGGTAAGTTGTTTTATCATTTTTATATTCCTCTACTATTACGTCAGGTAAGTCATTATCGTTTATAAAGCTATTATCAAAATAATCCTCTATCTCTCTTTCAACAGGTAAGTATTTTATATTGTTTATCTTCACCCCTCTAAACTTTCTCTCAATTGATTATAATTTCTCTTTAACTTATATAATTCTATCTCTCTCTCAATACACAACTCTCTATCTAAATCTCCCTCACCATAACACCATATCTCACTTTCTCTCTCACTCCATCCAGAGGGTACTAATTTATAAAAATTCGGGGAACAATTCAAAGACCTCATGTCTTCCAATAACAAGGGACTCTTACCCTTCAACAACAACATTTGTGAACACCTTGGTTCACCACAAATATGGGGAAAATTTACCCCCTGCTTCATACCCCCAACATAACTCTCTTCACTCACTCTCTTTAATCCATTAACACATACTGACATTCCATTATTACATTCTAAAACTTCATCAGTACTCTCTATATTTACTCCATTATTTTTTAACATCATATTTTCACTTATATTGTCATAATTATCACTCCTACTTACCTCAGAATTGTAATTAATATCATTATCATCACTAGTCAACACTACTTCTCCCACTATTTGGTCACTGTTATTTATTAATTCATTATCACTGTCACTCACCTGGTTAATGATTTCTTCACTATCATTAACAACATTATTACCACTTACCTGTTTTGGTTTAACCTCTGTACTCTCCTTTAATTGACATCTATCTCTTCTCCACTCCTCGTTTTGTTTTTTCATATAATTGATCATTTGTTCTTGCGAATTTAGCATTTCCTGGCACATCTTAATCATCATCTTTATCATTCGCGTCTTATTAGATTCACTCAAATCATCTTTACTTACCTCATTATCTGCCACCTGATCGACTTTATTTTTGTTAAATTGATTTGTCTCTCCACCACTTTCTGCTCCCATTATATTATCATCCTTAACATTAGGCCTATTTACTGCCTTATTTACTACTACTATCGCTTCAACGATCTTACCTTTATTACTTGTCACCTCACTATCAATATCATCACTGTGCTTCTTAATTTCTGCGAATATTCCCTCTTCCTGTTCTTCCATTCGTGTTAAACTATCGTCTAACCTACCCCATTCCTCGTCTGTCATTTCACCTACAACCCCTTTAAATTCGCTTTCCCACTCCTTCCATACGAAACCACTATCATTTTCTTGTATCTTAGCCATATTTAAAAGATTTTTATTATAATACCCTTTATACTACTTAATAATTATCATAGATATTAATTATTATGCATATTACTTCACAATACCCGCTACAAAATATCAACATCAATATTTCACATTTATCACAACATAACCCCTATCTACGTCTATTTTACGTACACACAAAAATTTTAATTCCTATTTCAAACAACCATTCTGCTCTTCCAGTAGGCCTATATTTTATATAAATTTCTTTATATAAAATTGTCCCTGTTCAGAAGCCAATGTTATGTTTTGTTTTATTGATATTAATAAAATAAATAAAATATGATTGACTTTGATTTTAATAAATTTTTACTGTCTAACTTTGTCGGGCACCATCTTGTATTACCAACTGTAAGGAAAACTTACCAAGGTTCGAATCAGCGAACCGGGAAGTGCAGAACTGGTTATTTAAGAAAGTACAACTGAATTACCATCACACCTATTTTAATTCATTTTCACACTACAAAAGAAAACATGAAAATATAGCCCTTAACATAATTTCAAATGTTATATAGACAAATGTTCCCCTTCCCTTCTCCTACTTTTTGCGATCTTATAGAAAAACACTAATAACATTTATTATGCATGATTTTCTCTTTAGAATAGAAATAAATACATTTTATAAACCTAGGATTAGTTTTAAAAGCGGAAACCAGCACTTCATATTTTAATATATAATTAAACAAAACCCCCACACTCGCTCACATACTACCCATTTTAGATTTTCCCCTTAAACTCCTATTTTATTTAATTTGCCCCATCTGTTTTGGTTTTCTGAAAAATATAATAAAATTTGATAATTCTGTGTATATCCTGGTAAAACTTATCTGCCTTGAGTCCGAATTCTAGTCCAGACGACGTCACATTGCTTTCTGTGCGCACTTTCACTTTACTTCATAATTTCTGAATTGTTATATTGTAAAGAAAACTGTTAATCACATTTTAGTAAGAATTTTGATTTTTTAAGTCATATTTTAAATATATTATTCACATTCTTTCTGTTTTGCGGGCGCGAAAATCACGCACACCCGGCGAGCCGGCGGACACGAAAGTTATTTGCGTCCGACACTGGTAGTTGTTATTTGCCGACTGCTTTGTTCTGTGAGTGTGACAAAGCTGCTGGCATCGACACACCTACATTCTTCGTTATGTAAGGCGCTGACGTAATGTCGCCTGATGTTCAATTACATAACTTGTTTACGCTGTTTTGTGTGTCATCGGTTGACCTTCGCACCGTTCCAGCTCATTGATTCTCTCGCTTCAGAAATTCATATGCAATATTTTCAATCAGTCGTACCACCTTCGCTACCACTGTCGCTAACAATAAATTTACCTTTGTTTATGTTTGTCCCTATCATAGTAAAAAAAATGTTATTTGTTTTATTACAAAAATACAAACTTCTTTATTACCCCAAAAATAGGCCCAAAATGTCCCGTTACAAGTCCTGGCAGTATTATATTTATTTAATATATTTCGACTTATTTTGTAGTATTACATTGGCTCTCGCTGCCAGGATTTTCGTTTAATTTTATTTATACGAGATAGACCTATTTTAAAGCACAGAAAATAGGATGTGGTAATGACGAATTTGTAAAAATTTGATCGTACATAATTACGTAAGTGTGAGTAGGTTATGTTTGTGTTATTGTGATTTACAGTTGTGTTAGGTGTGTTGAGTGTAGAAAAATAGGGGTTTTTTATATAAAAAGTGTTATACAAACGAACTTTAAACATGTCAAAAATCCAAGGGAATGATATTGATTTTGCGTGGGATGAGTGGGAGAGTGAATTTCGAGGTGTTGTGGGTGAGATGACAGATGAGGAATGGGGTAATTTAGACGATAGGTTAACCCGAATGGAAGAACAAGAAGAAGGAATATTTGCAGAAATCAATAAACATAGTGAGATGACCAATGATAAAGGTAAGATAGCTGAAGTAATAGGGGTAGAAAATAAGACCGTAAATAGGCCTAGTGATAATGATGAGAGTGTGGTGGTGGTAAATAAAGGTAAAGAGACAAACCAATTTCAAGAAAATGAAGACGATTCGGGAGCAGATAATAAGGTAGGCCTAAGTAACGATGAGATTAGGTGAGCGAGTCAGTTGTCATAGGTGGAGTTCGATGTAATAGCCAATTTGAAAAAGACTTTATAAGTCTGCTAGTTCAAGAGTTTGCTAAGTTGCACGCGAAGTTTGATAAACAAGAGGAGAAGTGGAAAGGAGGTGGATATCAATTAAAAGAGAATACAGTTGAATTAAAGCAGGTAAGTGGTAATAATGTGGTTAATGATAGTGAAGACATAATTAACCAGGTGAGTGGTAATTCAAATAACGAATTCGTAAATAACAGTGATAAAATAGTGGAAGAAGTAGTGTTGAATAGTGAAGATAATTATGATGATTACAATTCTAAGGTAAGTGGTGATGTTACTACAAGTAATTATAATGATGAAATAACATTAAATAAGATTAATGATTATATAGCTGAAAATAGGGTATCTAAGAATGATACGGTAAGTAACAGTGGTGAAATTAAAAACGTGGTGTTAGAGTGTAAGGTTGTGAGCAGAGAAAGTGTTGATGAGGTTATAAGTGTGTGTGTAGAGAGGTTAAATGGGCAAAGGGCAGATGTTCCCCAAGTTTATGGTGAAACAGAGTTTTCACAGGTGTTTAATGAGGACAGAGTTTCCTCCTGTATTTGTACGGAAGACAAGGTGTCTTCAGATGGTCCCTGTATTTTTTGTGATTTAACTGGTAAAGCCAGTAGAGGTAATAAATATTTAATGGTGCCCTTTGCATGGAATGGGAGAGTTCAGTATGGTTATGAGAGGTGTTGTAATGAAAGAGAGAGAGAAATAAAAATTTTTGAGATTAATAGAGGTTATGAGATATTGGTGCAGGTGTTAGATATTGAGAGAGATGAAGAAAGTAAATTGCATTATGAAACAGAGAGAGAGAGGAATATTTGAATAAAACTGTTATAAATAATGATAAAATAATTGATTTGGTGTTTAGAAAAATTACTGACGGAGACTGGACAAAATTAATTGATCGTGACGAGTTGTATGAAATAATAAATGGTATAACGACGGATATGAAGAAAAGGGTCTATTATAATAATAATAATAAACTCAAGGTAAACAAAAATAATTTAGTCTACAAATATGTTAGATATCTATTTGACGATGGAGGCTAGATTATGAAATCGGGGAAGGGACAGTTTAAGTATGTGAATACATGGTAATAACTTAGCTGATTTCGACATTGAAACATGATATAACTGAATAAATAATGAGGAAGGTTTGTAAATACAAATGTAGAGAATTGATTTGTGTGTATGACAAAATGTTAAGTAAACAATGTGTGGGCAGGTAATTGTTGAAATAATAATATTAATGTTTGCAATTCAAATAAATAAACAGAATTAATTTTGAAAACAGTAATTGACTAATTGTAATTGTTGTGATAGCAATGAATTTGTATTTTTCATAATGAATTTAATTAAAATAATTTGAGATGTGTTAAATATGTTGACTGATTTAAATGTTGTATAATTAAACTTTCTAATGAATTTAAATTTTTATGAGATTTGTGAATTTGGCAATTAAATGATAAATTGTTTGATTTAAACTAACATTTGTATTCAATGTTTCAGAGGTGAGGTGAAAGTGTGGTATATGTTTTGTGTATGTCATTTTAAATGGATTGTAAGTATAGAAATTTTATAGTACGAATCATGTATAATAAAAATGTTTACAGGTGTAACTCAGATGAAAGGATTTTAATTAAATAATGAGATGATTTGAAATATTTGTGTTAAATAAAAATAATTAAAAAATTTTATAATAACTGAAAGATGATATAATAATTATTGATAATAAATTTTGAAAATTTTAAGGAAGATAATTGTAGAAATTTATGAAGGATTTGAATGAGTTAAATGATTAATGATTGATGAAAATGTTATATTAGAATGTATAAAAAAAAAAAATGTTATTATTTAGTTAGTAAGGTGCTATTGCTGGGGTGGCCTGTGCCCCAGTAGATAGTGAAATGGGTTGGGGGTAACAGAGAGTGTTACCTCCATCGGAGGCCAACATGGCGAAAATGTGCGGTACACCTTTTTGTACAAAATTCAATTTGTACCCTGATAGACGTTCGTGCCACACATCACAAAGATGAAGTAGAACAGGCTTTGAAATGAAAGTTAGATTTCCCCGACTTTTCGGGCGATTACTGCCTTACCAGCACTTATCGTGGCTTTGGCTAGCGGTTAGCTATGGCCATAATCAAGTCCCTTGACCATAGCTGGCTTGAAATTGGTTTATAATAGAAATTAAATGGGGGTGAAATTAGGGGAAATCCAGGAACTATGGAACAGCGGCTACCACTCTGTCCGCGTGGGGACAGCAAAGCCAGGTGGTAGACCCGTTTTAAGGGCGTTTCAATATTTACCAAGGATATGTTGATATCCAAAATCGTTCAAATGTAACTGCCGAAGCAAAGACACGGAGGTGTCCAATTCCTCCAATATGCAGTCTTTGTGGAAGCGAAAAGGCGCTACAGTCTTACATAAATTGCAATAGCGTGTGTGGATGGGAGGTGGCTCAAACATTTCTTAAAAATAAAAGAACATCCTTAGCCTAACATGTGATTACTTAGAGTCTAACAATACAATTCAATAAAATAATTCAATAAATACCAACATGATTAGAATACCAACAATATAATAATCAAAGTTTACAAATATCCATTATCTGGCAGGCGCAAAATCAAGAAACCTTTTTTTTTTTTTTTTTTAAGTTTAAATTCAAAAAATTTAAATTTATTAAAATATTTTCTTTTCATATTGAAATTATTTAAAATTTGCTCAAATTAATCAAACACACAAGCACACAAGTTGGATTAACTTCCTTGCTAAACATGCATAGTATATGACCTCACTATCAGCTGATCAAAACTAGGTCAAGTCAAAACCTTGACCTACATACGTTATGTACAAATTACATCTGTGAATACATTGAGCTTCTGTAAAATTCTGTCTTGAAACACCAAAAACATAATAAAATAAAACATTTAAAAGAACAAAACATTATTACAATTAACAATTGGATTGACATTTAAATTATTCAAATAAACACTTTATAACTTTACATTTCCAAATTCTATCAAAAATTGTCACTGGTTGCAATTAAAAATTTCATGTTCTTACTATAAATCTGTTTCTTTATTTAACAATCTTATTCTCCATTACGGTGGGTGATTTAATCATTGTAATAACTCGATTTGCCACTTGGCTTGTATTCATATAATATCTTTCTCACTTTGACTCTACTACTCTCTAACAACTGTGAACTAATATGACACCCATCTCTATCAAAACATCTACCAATCAACCTCTAAACCCAACTTACCATTAAACCCAAATCGCCACCTTCTCTCTCTATATATAAAAATACTCTCCAACCCTTTGTACTTAGGATAAGTGTTTTCCCCCCCCAAAAAAGCTCATTTCCTTAATCTGGTCCCTGGATTCTACCTAAGGCGACCCCTTCCCACCAAATCTGTCCCTTCCCGTCCCATGGAATTTGTTGCAGACTCCCACATTACACTACCCCTATTACAAAATTGCCATCCCCAATAATCTCATTCCTATTACCTCACTTCAACTACCACAAAATAACTTCATCAATTATAAACATCAATATATCCCTCAATACTCTACATATATTCTCCATAACTACTGTGTCAACATCAATACTTCTCAAATTCTATTACATTACCTCATAACAACATTACATTACTTCAAAACAATATTTTTTCTCTCTACTACCCCTTTAACTTTGACTTGGACTTGGACTGATCTACTTGTCCCAATAAAATATTCATCACCCAAAAACTTTTATTCTTTCTGACAATTCATTTTAACATCTCAACCTTATTAACTTACTTTTCTCATTATTTAAAACAATATCTTTAACACATTAAAACATTATATATGACATTAAGTACCTTGAACATCTATAAACAATTTAACAGTGATATTTTACTACCGATCAGCTGACATTCCTAACAAAGTGAAAATACATTCCGAAATTGTGCAAATTACATGAAATACATATTTTTAGCAATCCTTACATCTACCATCATTGTTTCCCCCCCCCTACTGACTCTGGTACTATGTTAACCGCCTGCCAGTCGGTTTAGTTATTTGCTTAGTTTAAAAATATACAAATTATACAAAACATATACTTTTTACCAATTCTTATCTACCCTACTACAATAAAATACTACATTTAAAAAATATAGAATGAACACCTTATAGTGAATGTATGAGCATCTAGTTATTTAAACGGAACACAAGCATTTTTATTAGATCAAAATTAGAGTTAGCAATTTTTATGTTATAAAATTTAAATTCGTGGCTCATCTGAGCCACCTCCCATCCACACACGCTATTGCAATTTATGTAAGACTGTAGCGCTAAGGATGTTCTTTTATTTTTAAGAAATGTTCAATTGATTTATGTTAGATAACAGAAAAAATTAATGGAGAGAATTATTCGGTATAAAGGAAAAATTTGTGTTTTAATTTTCAAGCAAAACTGTTAATGACTTTTCGCTTAGTAAATTTTTTAAAAATATTTTCATTTTATAATATGTAGTATCAGTGTGTGTGTGAGCCCAGTATCTGCTAAAGGCAGCCCAGCTTGCATATAAGGGGAAACATATCGGCTGAGGATCTGGCATAATCTAAGCCAGGGATTGAGGATTTTGGGGTAGAATGATAGAAGGTAAGGTGCGCTGTGGTGCGTGTCTGTTCGATTTTTCGGTGTTGGGATCTCGCACAGGGAAGTCCAGTGATCTCGTTGAGATGCGTCCATGGTCGCCGAGCCAGGGGGGTCGTTTACCCATGCAGAGTAAGAACAGAAGGGGGTTGTTGGCACCAGTTCCTCACCGGTCCTCTTAGGGGTTTTATCAATGAGATTTCTTCTGTTTTGACAGAAGATATCTCATTGAGGGGGTATTGTAACGGTCCAAAAAATATGGGCATTTTTATTTTATTTCATTACCGGGGTTTTATAAAAAAATGTGTAAATTTTATTCCTCAACGGTGACCAGAACACGTGGTGAATAGAACAGTGTTGTAACGAAGCTGCAACGCAATATAATGTTGTGAAATCAGTAAAGGAATCTGCACCACCCTAGATTTCCAAGAATTTTGCTTGCGTGTGACCATGCGCCCGTATGCATGAGACGGGTATACTCGCGGACTGACGCGGTCGTGAACTGCCAAGATGGTGAAAAGTATATTTTCTGTTTCATCTCCTTGACTGAGCTGGCGGATATGAAACTTAAGGTCCGCCTCTTTTGTGACATCAAGCCAGAAGCGCCTAAATATCGTCGGCATAGAACACAGCAAAAACTACTATGTATCAGGCACCTAGTCGCTCAACTGCAACACTTCAGGCTGTGAGCGTCGACGAAATTCGTTTGGCGGGGCATCAACATCCGTCCTCACCAAATAGATGCGTTACGCAGTCCACGAGAAACTACAACAGCCGAAAGACGTAGTTAGTGCGACTCGGCCCCGGTCGGCTGAACTTTCCAAAATGTGATCACTTCAAAAATAATACCGTTTTAGTACCGACCGGGACCCGCGGAATTAACGGATTTGAACAAGTGTACAACTATTGACGAACGACGAACAATAGAACCGAAATAACGGGCAGTTAACTCGGTCGGTGAAAGCACGTGTTCGGCCGGTGATGCGTTTGTGAACCGTTTTAAACCATAAACAGTAAAGGGATTATAAAACATAATAAATAAGGGTAAAGTATGGTGTGAAAGAGAGAGTGAGCAGAGTGGGCTGTCTAATAGGATTTTATAGGATGTTATGTATTAAATAGGATATCTAAATGTATATGTATAAAGATGTTTCTGTGTTTTGATTTAAATAAGTAAAGCAGTCAGATATCAATTAAACCATATTTTAGTCACAACAAAAATGTGTTAGTCTTAAGTTATTTCGTCATTGCCACTTTCTCATTTCTGTGCTGCAAGATTCGTCTAAACGTTCCGGGGATCTTCTGAATTATTAGTGGGGGTGGTCAGATTGCTAAATTGTCCCTTGTTTTATTAAGGTGGAGTATAAAGGTTTTCAATATTTTAACCTATAAAAAATATCGTGGCGACTCTGGTCTTCTGATAAAATTTAATACGAGGTAAGTAGTTGAGAATGAGTACAGGTAAGTCCTGGCAGTATTTTATTTATTTAATATATTTCGACTTATTTTGTTGTATTACACTCCATAATCTTTGTGTTTTCCTTTTTTCTCTCTTCCTTTTTTCTTGTCTCGTTTTTTCCTATCTTTTTTCATCTATACTGAATTTTTATCAGTTTTTCGCACCCGCATTGTGTCGATTTGCTGTAATCGCACTTTACAGTTTGCACTATATTTTAATCCCAAAGCACTGAGCACATCTAGTTTTCCCACTGCACCTTTATTAAATGATATAAAATTGCATCAACACTTCTACTTTTAGTGCTGTGATGCCGACAAAAATAGTTTTTGGCAGTCTTTTCCAAATCACCACGTTGAATGATTTGTTTGGATTGTAACATGACATAAGATAGTGAAAATACATTGATAATTAATAATAAAACAAAGAAGCTGAAGACAAGAAGAAAGGTCAAGAAACTTATAACTCAGAGATTAATGACCAAATTACAAAATGACAAATGACTAATAAACTGACGATGACTTGACCCAATAGATTGGATGAACCAAGGACGAGAAAATGGAACAAGGAAGAAGGAACCAGAAACTAGATGTAATCGAGAAATAATAACGAACATTGTAATCCCCAAATTATGACTACAAAGTGTATGTAAACAAATGCACTAAAATAGTTAGGGCATAAATGAGATGTACCTATGTTAATAATAACAAATAAGATAGTAATATTATGCATATTATATGAATGAAGAAAATGTACTTATAAATATAAGGTAGGGAGTTAAAAATAAACATACCCAAATGAATAGTGATAACATAGTCAAAACCAGTAAACCATACTCTGAGGCAAATAAAGGCCATAGTTAATAATCAAAAGTGATCAAAGTGAATGGAAAATAAATTAATTACTCATAACCAGTAACCACACAATGATGTTAAAATAATTAGACAACATAGTGAATAATATCAAGTGAGTGGAATAAAGAGTGTGTCAATATAAATAAGTGGTGACATGCCAGGTATAGCATGTTATAAAAAAAAAGTGAAAGTGAATAAATAAAAAACCTTCTATGAAGGAAAAAGTGTAGTGGGTGAACAGAAAAAGGTATTTTAATAGTAGACTGTAATAAAATATCTAAACAACCTGTGATAAACTTTATGTTAGCAAGTAAGATGAACTAATTGTACTGTGATTAATTTAAGTAATAGTTAGTAAGAATTATAAAATAAGATAAAAATTAAGTCATTAGAATGAATGGTAAATAAGGAAGATAGACACTGTATTCTAGTGAAGGAATTAGTGAGTAAAGTATATTGTGTAAGGTACAGTTTAACAGTAGTATTATAAGAGTTTTGTTATTGTTTAAAGAAGCATATAATGTAATAAATTATAAGTTAAACCAGATAGTAGTAAGAAACAGAAAAGTAGTTAGAAGTTTAATTTCAGGCTTGAACCTGGCAAGAAAATGTTTATTCTTATGATAAGTGATGTGGCTAGTGTCACGAATGTTTTATTATTTGTTTCTATTAAAAAATTGTTTTAATGTACCATATATAAAGTTAATAAGTTACAAGGAATGTTAAATAGTAGTATGGGGAAATCTAGGCTCTAGGCCTAACATTTAATGAAAGAACTTTGTTAATTTAAGAGCAAAACAATAGCCCAGCATTAATCAGAATATACCAAATGTTTAAACAGTTAAGTACGTATACCTAATACAAAAATGTATAAACAACATCCAGTTTTAGATTAAAGATATATAAAATATAAATAAGAAAATAACGAAAATGTGATTAACTATGCAAAAGTAACCATGAGGGGTATCAAAATAATCCTTAACAAAAAATAAGAACAATGGTATTCATGTAATTAACATAACTACTAATATAAGAAAGAAATCGTAATTTGAAGATATTTTATAGATTTAAACCAAAATAAAACGTTAGAATATAACAATGACATAAAATAACGACCAATGAGAATTAGCATAATTTAATAGGTAACCACAGCAACTGAAATTTATTACCAAAAAACCGTTGGAATTCTAATTAATCCATTATTGACAGACGCGGAGGGCGGATGTATGCAGCTCTCAATCCGAAATTAACTATAAAAACGTAAATTTTAATAAAACCACGAAGGAAGAAGTATTGTAAAAGCATTCCACATAACACCTGATGAATTAACCAGTATTAAAAAATTCACAACATAAAAAAAATCAGTAAAAATAAGAAGACTTCGAAGGAACGTTACCGACGACTCATCCCGAAGGAAGAAGGGGATCGACCTACTTCAACCTGAGAATACGAATGACTACGGAACAAGAGGGAAGCCGGACTTGAATTGAAGACCATCTGAACAAGAATTGAGAAACATCGAGGAAGAGAAGACGACTAGACCTATCCGGAAGAAGTAGACGAACATCGAAGAAGCCACAACAAGAACCCGATGAGTATAAACTAATAATTTCACTTAAAAATGAATTCTCCTTTTATCCATAATAACGAGTTAAAATTTTCACTTCAGTGATCACAATTTTGAACAAGAACTGAAGGTAATTAAATTATCACTATTCATAAAACTTAATCAATTAATAATTTATAATAAATTATTAATGAACATAACTTGCTGTCAAAATTCTAACCAAACACTATTCTAATTCTCATTGTCGATAACTTACTTGTATGTATTAGTGTATTTAACATTGTGTACCTAGTTTTAAGAAATATTATAATTTTGTGCATTTTAACCGATAATCCAACTTCTGTAGTCAAAAGGACTTTAACACGCCTTGTGACAAAATAATCATTGTAAACATAAACAATATCTGCCATACTGGCGTCTCTATAAACAACTGAGCATACCAACTGAGCAATTGTAAAAGCCGGCATTAATATAAATTTATGTACTATTGAATAACTGAAATTGAAAGGGTTTAATAAATCTTATTGTTCTTCAACGCTGTATGTTTGATTCGTATAAAAATAAAGTAATATATAGAGAATTATTAAACTGAAAACACCAAAACACCACAGTTAGCGAAGTCGGCACTGCAAGACGGTGTGAGCCAATCAGGTGACGAGGCGGTAAGATTCAAATTGAACGCCGAGAGATATGGTTTGCCCGTAAGTATTAAGAAAAAGTACAACCCGACTCGCTATATACGAATAACATTCACAGAAGTAACTTAACTGATTAATACCCACAATTACACGCTTATACTATACTACGAACGCAACGAGCGAATTAAAAAAACGCTCGTCACACATATTTACGATACGAGTACAAGAACGGGTAACAAAGACAAAAATTTAAAACACCCCACAAATGGTTCTAATACAGGATTCTGAATCTTTCCCAAACAGCATTTACTCAAAATGGTTTCATTAGTGAGACCTTTAAAAATTGGTTTTATTTGATTTAAAACTTTTTCAGGAAGGGAGTGTCTGTGTGTATAAGATTCTTTGGTCACTTTGGCTTGATTATATCTGCACCACGAGCTCCCCCAGCAAAGTAGGCCCCATTGATGCAAATTTTCTATCCATGAGTCACTTTATTATTTTTTTCTTTAGCGAGTTTACAACTTTTTAACATGGACATGTTATATATCATTTTGTTCAGAAGATTCCAGGCTATAATAATGAACAAGAAACCAAAAATTGACAAAAAATTATTTTTTGGGTGTAAGGTACCCCCCTAAGTAGTTTACTTTTCTGTAGAATTAAGCTTTGTAATAAGTACACTGGGAATCCAAGAAATATGAATTATTATTCAGAATATAAAATTGTTATTGTTATTATAGGACACTATGTTATAGAACTCTATACCTTGAAAAATATGTACAGTATGTATGTGCACACACATAGATGTGTAATTTATGTAGGTATGTATAAAATGTATTATGAATGTTATATTATGTATTACATTTCCAGTTCCCGGAAGAGAAGAAGAGTGTAGAGAAGAGAAGAGAGTCTATTGTGATTTTATCAAGACACTACCCATATTCTTGCTGCTTTTGTAGCCTTCTATAAACAAAAAAAATATTGTGCTTCTAACACATTTACTATACTGTTCCATTTATGTAACGGGCAGAACAACCCATTTTTAAATCCTATTTCTTAACTTATTTAATTTTTGTTATCATGTTTACTACCATTACAACCGCTATCACTACCCCTACTGCTACTGCTCCTGCTGCTACTACTATGATTGTTCTTATTGTTACACAAGTTCTGACAATAAAGTTTATGACTGTATAACACTATGAGCTGAATAACTCTACAGTTCCTTTCTACACAGCCGAATAATACTATGGTCTCATTCAAAATAATATCCTTTGAATACTATACTCAATGCTAGTGCCTAATCCATCCTTCAAAGCAGATTTGAAACGGGTTTTGTTGAATCATATTCAGAAGTGCCACCATATAGTTGGATCTCAGCAATGTCATACAATTTGCCCCTGTCAGTGTTTTAATTTTAACAAAGTAAACATCAAAATTTTTCCTGCATCTCAGACCAGTGAGAGTATGTGATATTTTTCCATAAGTCACTGGAAAAAAGCTAGTCTTTTTTGCCTAATATCTCCTTCTAGACTTTTCAGCACTTCCACACAGTAGGCTTGACTAAATGTGTGTTCAGCTGGTATGAAGTACCAGTGAACAATTCCTTCAACATTAAGAACAGTCAGCAGCACTGTTTAGGAGTAAACACCTGACAGACTTCTATTAAACACACAGTCACTTTGTTTCAGGGTCATATTCGCAGGTCATGACACATCACCTGCAACAACATGGTTTAAAATGTCATTTTGCCTTTTTTAAAAAGGGGTTGGCAAATTACAACTCTTCTTTTGCTTCTGCTGTTATGATTTTTCTTAACTGTTTCTTAGTAATGTTCATTTATTCTACTGTACTTTTAAAATTGTCAGGCGACAACTTTCTTAATAATTTGATGAATGATTATAATGTTCTCCTCATCAGTTCTGCTCATTAGTTATATTATTTATGATTATCTGGTAACTGTGCTTTGTTTTGTTCTAAACTCTAAGAAGATGGTCTCAACCTTTGTTCACTAACTGTTTACCTGGTTTTTTCCAACTGTCTCTTTTTCATACAACTCCTGTATCTATAATTACCTATATACAAAAATTAAAAAACAACTCAATAAAACAGAAGTCATAATTTGATAAAAAACATAGCACTTAATGAGGTAATGTTACTCAACCTAACAAGGATTTTTGCCATAAACCTTAGTATTCTTCAAACGAATGTCTGTTGCACTAATATTTTGTACATAAAAATGTTTAATGCAGAGCTGAAATCATACTGGTTCTGGAATTTTTTGTGAAGTTACTCGTTCTTAATAAGCACTCTGTCACTATGTGTCAAACAACAATTTCACTGGTGCTTGAATGACTCCCAATACACCAAACTAATATACTGTGTATGCTCAAATCTGCCAGACTACATATGCAAAATTGTGGTTGACTGGACCTTAATTTTCAAATTACCCTCATATTTAGAAGCACTTGGTTCTGAACTAAGAAGTTGAAATACAGAAATTATTAAGCATTTCTGAGTGGTAGGCATACAAATTAACATTTACCTTAAAATACTGAAGACACAGCGAAGGAAACTTTAAAAGATCTATTGTCATCAATGGCATTATTATATTTAGTCCATATAAGCATACATTAGCTGCTGTAATCTCATTGTTTTGGCCATCCCCTTCACCATCTATGAAAAACAAAAAACATTAACAAACATTTGAATAAAAATAATTAAAAGTGAGCACAGTTTGTACTACAACTAAAAATAATGATTACCATAATACGAGGGTCATTCAATATGTAAACAGACAAACAGTTGTAGAAAAGAAATTAATTGTAGCAGCTGATTGAAACTTTCAGGAGCGTTACCTGGCAACGTCGTTGTGAGTTTTGATCAGCTGTTCAATAATATATTGCATAAACATAACCAATACAGTTTTATTTACGATGGCATGTCCTCTTGAGGACAGTACTTTCGAAGAACAGCGTTCTGTTATAAGATTTTTGGATTTGGAACCACTATAACCACTAACTTGGATTCACTATTTTGAACCTGAGTCAAAGTGACAAAGCATGGAGTGAAAGCATCCCAGTTCACCCGCCAAAAAGAAATTCAAAACCCAGCCATCGGCTGGTAAGGTGATGTTAACCATCTTTTGGAGCTCCCAAGGCCCAATTTTCTGTGATTACCTACGAGACCAGCGTACCATCAATAGTCAGTACTATTCTGACATGATTGTGAACAAAGTTAAGCCTGGATTGAAGAAGAAATGTCTGGGATGGCAGAGGAAACGTGTGATTCTTCTTAACGATAATGCCCGCCCACACACGGCAAAACTGATGCTCAAAACAATAAAAAATATCGGTATGGAGAACCATACATTACTTCCATGTTCTAAGATTTATATTTAAAATCATTTTTGAAATGAAATATTTTCATAGAAATTACTTCTTTCTTCAGCCTTAACCACAGTACTGTGGTCACTATCGTATACCACTTCACGTTAGCGCACTCGATTTTCACTGATGATGACAGTCGATAGTACAGCAGAAACGTTTGGTATTGTAGAAAACATTGGACCATGCCAAACAGCCCGGGAAGGAATTTTAACAACAAACTACTTCTTTGTTGCCGATAACGTAGTACACATGACATATAAATAAAAATTATCCCCTCCGCCTTCAACAATCAATTTCATCTATAGAAAATTACCCCCTTCATTGATGGAAAATAACCCCCACCCCGTCATTTATAGATATTTCATCTACGTTTCTACAGTGGATTATTATGATCTGCTTTTCAGGATAGTTTATTTATCAAAATTAAGTACTTTCCCCTTGTTATCACATAAAACGTTGCAGGTAAACTACCCCTTTCTCTTAACTGATCTTCTCCAAAATCAATAGGTCCTCTACAATTCAGGGATGCATGCAAAACATTATTTGATTCTGTTTGAATGTGCGGCAGTTATAGTTCGTCATATAAACAATTACTCTTGTTAAAACATTAAAGGTGGCAGGTAAACTACCCCTTTCACTTCACCGATCTTCACAAAAATCAAAAGGCCTTCAGTTCCTTACAATTCAGGAATGTACGCAAATAATTATTTGATTCTCTTTGAATTTACAGCAGTTATCGTTCGTCATGGAAAAAATTACCCTTGTTAAAACATAAAACGTTGCAGGTAAACTACCCCTTTCCCTTAACCGATCTTCACCAAAATGAACAGACCTTGAGTACTCTATAATTTATGAAGGTGTGCAAAAAAGTATTTGATTCTGTTTGAAGTTGCGGCTGTTATCGTTTGCCATAGAAAAAAATTACCCTTGTTAAAACATAAAACGTTGCAGGTGAACTACCCCTTTCCCTTAACCGATCTTCACCAAAAACAATAGGTCTTAAGAACTCTACAATTCAGAACTGTATGCGAAACATTATTTGATTCTGTTTGAATTTGCGGCTGTTATCGTTTGCCATAGAAAAAAAATCTACAGACACACATACAGACACTTTTCGAAAAATGACTTTTACTTCCATATTCCTTAAGGAATGGAAGTATGGTGATGGCAAAAAAAATCGTGTTCGAGATTATTGGAGATTCTGATTCTACTACACTCAAAACATGAAAAAAAGTCGTTTTCCGAAAAGTGTCTGTGTGTGTGTCTGTGTGTAGATTTTTTTTCTATGGCAAACGATAACTGCCGCAAATTCAAACAGAATCAAACGATTATTTGCATACAGCCCTAAATTGTAGAGTTCTCAAGACCTATTGTTTTTGGTGAAGATCGGTTGAGGGAAAGGGGTAGTTTACCTGCAACATTTTTTTAACAAGGGTATTTTCTATGGCAAACGATAACAGCCGCAAATTCAAACAGAATCAAATAATGTTTTGCATACAGCCCTGATTTGTAGAGTACTCAAGACCTATTGTTTTTGGTGAAGATCGGTTAAGGGGAAGGGGTAGTTTACCTGCAACGTTTTTTTATCAAGCGTATTTTCTATGGCAAACGATAACAGCCGCAAATTCAAACAGAATCAAATAATTTTTTGCATACGTCCCTGAATTGTAGAGGTCTCAAGGACTTTCGATTTTGGTGAAGATCGGTTAAGGGGAAGGGGTAGTTTACCTGCAACCTTTTACGTTTTAACAAGAGTAAAGTACTTGAAAATTTATTTAAACGTTTTGAAACAATGGTAATTGTTAAAAATAAAATAATTTTGTTGCCAGGCAATAAAATTAAAATTTTTTCATTTTAATATAAATTATGTTTGAGTTAATATCTTTATATATGCAGTGGAACTTGGTTATTACGGCCTCGGCTGTTACGTCAACTCGGGTGTAGCGTTATTTTGTCATAAGTCCGGTCAAACTGATATCTTTAACATTATAAAAAATGGAAACGTAAACAGTACATAACTGAGATATGCTAGCCTGCCACGCACGATATATTTTCTCTTATACATGATTTACATCAAAATGAACAAATTATAATTTTATTGCCTGGGAACAAAATTATTTTATTTTTAACAATTACCATTGTTTGAAAAAGTTTAAATGACTTTTCAAGTATGTTTCTCTTGTTAAAACGTAAAAGGTTGCAGGTAAACTACCCCTTCCCCTCAACCAAACTTCACCAAAATCAAAACGCCTTGAGTTCTCTACAATTCAGTGACGTATGCAAAAAATTATTTGATTCTGTTTGCATATGCGGCAGTTATCGTTCGTCATAGAAAATTACTCTTGATAAAAACGTTGCAGGTAAACTACCTTCCCCTTAACCGATCTTCACCAAAAACAATAGGTCTTGAGTACTCTACAAATCAGGCTGTATAACAAAAAATTATTTGATTCTGTTTGAATTTGCGGCTGTTATCGTTTGCCATAGAAAATACCCTTGATAAAAAAACGCTGCTGGTAAACTACCCCTTTCCCTTAACCGATCTTCACCAAAAACAAAAGGTCTTGAGAACTCTGCAATTTAGGGCTGTATGCAAATAATCTTTTGATTCTGTTTAAATTTGCAGCTGTTATCGTTTGCCATAGAAAATACCCTTGTTAAAACATAAAACGTTGCAGGTAAACTACCCCTTTCTCTTAACCGATCTTCACCAAAAACAATAGGTCTTGAGAACTCCATAATTCAGGGCTGTATGCGAAACATTATTTGATTCTGTTTAAATTTGCGGCTGTTATCGTTTGCAAAAAAAAAAATTACTCTTGATTTAAAAAAACTGTTGCAGGTAAACTACCCCTTTCCCTCAACCGATCTTCACCAAAAACAATAGGTCGTGAGTACTCTACAAATCAGGGCTGTATGCAAAAAATTATTTTATTCTGTTTGAATTTGCGGCTGTTATCGTTTGCCATAGAAAAAAAATCTACAGACACACACACACACACTTTTTGAAATAAAAGGTTGCAGGTAAACTACCCCTTCCCCTTAACCGATCTTCACCAAAATCGAAAGTCATTGAGACCTCTACAATTCAGGGACGTATGCAAAAAATTACTTGATTCTGTTTGAATTTGCGGCTGTTATCGTTTGCCATAGAAAATACGCTTGATAAAAAAACGTTGCAGGTAAACTACCCCTTCCCCTTAACCGATCTTCACCAAAAACAATAGGTCTTGAGTACTCTACAAATCAGGACTCTCTGCAAAACATTATTTGATTCTGTTTGAATTTGCGGCTGTTATCGTTTGCCATAGAAAATACCCTTGTTAAAAAAACGTTGCAGGTAAACTACCCCTTTCCCTCAACCGAACTTCACCAAAAACAATAGGTCTTGAGAACTCTACAATTTAGGGCTGTATGCAAATAATCTTTTGATTCTGTTTGAATTTGCGGCTGTTATCGTTTGCCATAGGAAATACCCTTGTTAAAACATAAAACGTTACAGGTAAACTACCCCTTTCCCTTAACCGATCTTCACCAAAATCAACAGATCTTGAGAACTCTACACTTCAGGGCTGTATGCGAAACATTATTTGATTCTGTTTGAATTTGCGGCTGTTATCGTTTGCCAAACAAACAAAATTACCCTTGCTAAAAAAAAACCGTTGCAGGTAAACTACCCCTTTCCCTCAACCGATCTTCACCAAAAACAATAGGTCGCGAGTACTCTGCAAATCAGGGCTGCATGCAAAAAATTATTTGATTCTGTTTGAATTTGCGGCAGTTATCGTTTGCCATAGAAAAAAAATCTACAGACAGACAGACAGACAGACACACAGACAGACAGACAGACAGACAGACAGACAGACAGACACACAGACACTTTTCGGAAAACGACTTTTTTTCATGTTTTGAGTGTAGTAGAATCAGAATCTGCAATAATCTCGAACACGATTTTTTTTGCCATCACCATACTTCCATTCCTTAAGGAATATGGAAGTAAAAAATCAGGACTGTATGCAAAACATTATTTGATTCTGTTTGAATTTGCGGCTGTTATCGTTTGCCATATAAAATACCCTTGTTAAAAAAACGTTGCAGGTAAACTACCCCTTTCCCTCAACCGATCTTCACCAAAAACAATAGGTCTTGAGAAATCTACAATTCAGGGCTGTATGCGAAACATTATTTGATTCTGTTTGAATTTGCGGCTGTTATCGTTTGCCAAAAAAAAAAAAAAATTTCCTCTTGATAAAAAAAACCGTTGCAGGTAAACTACCCCTTCCCCTCAACCGATCTTCACCAAAAACAATAGGTCGCGAGTACTCTACAAATCAGGGCTGTATGCAAAAAATTATTTGATTCTGTTTGAATTTGCGGCAGTTGTCGTTTGCCATAGAAAATACGCATGATAAAAAACGTTGCTGGTAAACTACCCCTTCCCCTCAACCGATCTTCACCAAAAACAATAGGTCTTGAGTACTCTACAAATCAGGGCTGTATGCAGAAAATTATTTGATTCTGTTTGAATTTGCGGCTGTTATCGTTTGCCATAGAAAATACCCTCGTTAAAAAAACGTTGTAGGTAAACTACCCCTTTCCCTTAACCGATCTTCACCAAAAACAAAAGGTATTGAGAACTCTACAATTTAGGGCTGTATGCAAATAATCTTTTCATTCTGTTTGAATTTGCGGCTGTTATCGTTTGCCATAGGAAATACCCTTGTTAAAACATAAAACGTTACAGGTAAACTACCCCTTTCCCTTAACCGATCTTCACCAAAAACAATAGGTCTTGAGAACTCTACAATTCAGGGCTGTATGCGAAACATTATTTGATTCTGTTTGAATTTGCGGCTGTTATCGTTTGCCAAACAAACAAAATTTCCCTTGCTAAAAAAAAACCGTTGCAGGTAAACTACCCCTTTCCCTCAACCGATCTTCACCAAAAACAATAGGTCGCGAGAACTCTGCAAAACCGGGCTGTATGCAAAAAATTATTTGATTCTGTTTGAATTTGCGGCAGTTATCGTTTGCCATAGAAAAAAATCTACAGACAGACAGACACACAGACACACAGACAGACAGACAGACAGACAGACAGACACACAGACACTTTTCGGAAAACGACTTTTTTTCATGTTTTGAGTGTAGTAGAATCAGAATCTGCAATAATCTCGAACACGATTTTTTTTGCCATCACCATACTTCCATTCCTTAAGGAATATGGAAGTAAAATTCCCGGTTTTAACGTCACTAAATATTGTACTACTCTGTTATAGCGTCAAATATTTCTCAGATATTTTACTCTAAATTTCATATAAACGTATATATGTGCGCGCGCGCGCTAGCCCATGGCTACAGACATACATTGTATGCAAGCGATAAGCACTGTAACAGGACTGCCGGCGCCAGCCATTTTACGTGCTCCAACGGATGGCTAGATCGATTTAAGGCCCGACACTCGATTTCCTTTGCAAAAATTTGTGGTGAGGCAAAATGCGTAGATCTGAACGTTACAGGCGATTGGGTGCATAACACTTGGCCAGAAATTAGACGATCATATAAAGATGAAGACATCTTTAATGGACATGAAGCCGGAATTTTTTATAAATTAACTCCAGATAAGACTTTCAAATTTAAAAATGAAAAGTGCGTTGGTGGGAAGCTCTCTAAACAAAGAGTTACAGTTTTTGTTTGTGCGAACATGACGGGAACCGAAAAAAGGAAACTTTTAGTTATCGGGAAAAGTTTGCATCCTAGATGTTTTAAAAACATCAAAAAACTTCCTGTAAGTTACACTGCCAACATAAAAGCGTGGACGACTTCTAGTATTTTTGAAGATGACTTCTGTACGTGTGTATGTCACTGAACTCCTCCATGTATATTTTTTTTTTCTACGAGCTTTAATTAAATTTTATTAATGTTTAAATATAGATAGTTAACTACTTTTCCAGGGTCTCGTCAGGTGTACTCATTAGCAGAGAGAAACAGGTGAACGCAAATGACCAACACTTTTGGTTAACGAACACTTTTTATTTTATGCTACCGACTCCCATCTCGTCAACTTCTTTTATACTATAATTTGAACATGAATATATTTGGCCACGAGGCTCAATTAATAGAACAACTCATACTTAATTAATTATTAACTACAAAATGAATTTAATTACTATACAAATAGTTACGCAACCAGCACTTTTTAAATATAGATTCTTTACATTCACTCAAACAGACACTTTCATGCAGTACATTTTTTTATTTATATTCCCCTTTTGAGCTCATTTTATAGTGAAAAACATTTCTTTCAATGACAAATTTGAATTGTGTTTGAATTTATTTATGCCTGGTTGAAAAATTATATTATGCTTCGTTCTGTTACTTATCTGTTTCCAACCGGTGAGTCCATTTTACTGCGCACTTTTAACTATTTCTTATATTTTCTTGGTTTCCCGCACTTTACTGAAATAATGTACTTTTACATCGGAAACTGTTAATTAATTTTGTGCAATTCCGACCCGATTTTGTTGATATTTTCACATTTTTGTTGTATGCGGGCCCGCAAAAATACGTTCCGGAACTTAGTATGTGTTGCTCGCGCGAGCGTTGAATTTAGACTGGCAACAGGCTACCGGCGCTAATTTGTGAAGCGGCCGTGGTTGGATGATCAAGTCTTATTGTTCATAGTTTTGTATTCCTCCGCCAGCAGACTGTTTTGCTGCTGTGTGTCACAAAACTGCTGTCGTAGACACACCCTGCATAGCAGCGTTATGTAAGGCGCTGACGTAACGTTCGCCTGTTGTTAGTTACATAACTTGTTGACTGGTTTTGTGTTTGTCATTAGCTGACCTTGGCACAATTTGTCGGTTGTTGAATCTGTTTTACAAAATATTATTGAATAAATGTCACGTATAATGTTAACAGCAGTGCTGCCACTGTCGCTACTAATAAAACACCTTTTGGTTTACGTTTGTCCCAAATATTCGAAAAAATGTTATCTACTTTATTTTAAAAAAAAATACAAATTTCCTTATTACCCCAGGTAGGCCAAAATGCCACGTTACAATACCCCCCTCAATGCGATATTTTATGCCGAAGCATAAAAAGTCTCATTGACACATTCATACTTGCTAGAGGGTCAGCCAGGATATGTCGCCACAACCCCCTGTATGGTTTACAAAAAATATAATCAACTCACCCTTGGTCCGGTGACTGTGACCGCACCTGAATGACAATACTGGACTTCTCTCTCGAGATCCCAACACCGTAGAGTCAGACAGATACTTAACGCCCCTGCTCTGACGCGCTGGCCAGCTCAGGTCCGCCGCCACAGCAACACCCAACTCTGAAACAACAAATCAAATATTAAATAGTGGCCTTATACAACACCATATCCCCAACTGATCTGTTTCCCCCTAGCGGTGCTGGTTTGCGCTAAGAAGCACTGGTTTTGTTTTTTACCTATTTCTAACATATATATCAAAATACCTAACAACAACATGATACCCCTTTTAAAATTCCATAATTTCATTCTATCTACTTTCTCTTGTTAACTTTATCCCAAAATTCAAAATTATTGCCCTGATTCCCATCAGAATTTAAATAAACATTTCCCATTACCATATCACATTTCTCTCATCCCCAATTTAAAAAGCATTTAAAATATTTAAATTCATAAAATTCTCTTACACTAACAAACACAATATAACATAAGAAAACATAGTACACTCATAATTCACATTGTTATTATCATCTTAAAATAAACAATTTATATTTAAAATTTACACATTTTACATCATTAAATTTGCATATAAAATCATAAAATTTACCTTTTAATCTCCATTTAACTTTTCTGAATTCGTTTCTCAGTTTTTTTTTTCTTTCATAACTCATTGAAAATTTTAATTATCATAAATTTATTTCATTTTTAGTAAAAATCTTTAAACACAGAAAACTTATTATTATATTTTTATAATCCTTATTCCTAACATACTACATGCAATCAACACAATAAGACATAATAAACACAATATATAAAATATCTAGTGCATCTATTTTTTCAAATTTTAACAAAACTATTTAATAGCGAGTCATCATTACTAAAATGCAACAAAATTTCTTAATTCGTTACTCCCCTTGGGTAACCTCCCTGCCACACACACTATGACCCCCCCTGGACTGTGGCGTCCACAAGGACTGAAATTTTGGAGGAATTTGACATCTCCGTGTCCTTGCTTCTGCGTTACATTTTAACATTTGAATATCGATATATTCTTGTTTATAATTATGCACCCTTAATGCGGGTATACCACCTGGCTCTGCTGTCCCTACTCAGACAGAGTGGCAGCCGCTGTTCCATAGTTTGGTGATTCCCCTTAATTTCACCCCCCTTCAATTTCTAAATACACCTTGACAACGATAGCAGCTATGGCCAGTTATGGTCAGCGCGTAACCGTAATGTGCCCCAACCATAGCTGTTAAAGCTAAACCAATTCCACGGTCAAGGTTCGGTGAGGCCGTGACCGCCCGAAAAGTTGGGGAATCACAAGTATAATATTTCTTGGATTTCGTTGTCCATGACGTGTCCGTTACTTAACTAAATATCACTATAATATTGACGACTCGGAACACAAAGTTTTTTATAAGTAAAAACGTAAAGTTTTACCTTACAGCCTAAACCGGCTTTCACCTATAGAAGGCTTCATCAGAGGCTGTCGTTAGTAGCGCTGCTCGTCTTGTTGTTGGCAACATCCCCTTAGATGAAATAGACTACAAAGACGAACTAAACACGATAAAATATCTAGCAGAATCTAACGGTTATGACAGAACAATAGTCAGTAAACTCCTACACAAAACACAAAACAAACAACAGATAAAGACAGAAAACAACAAATTCATAACACTAACATACATCAACAAACAAACAGAAAAAATTGCCCACAAATTCAAAAAAGCAGGATACAGAATCGCTTACAAAACTACTAACAAAACAGAACACACACTATCAAAACGCATGCCCAAAGCACAAAACAAATTCGATCTACCCGGTGTATATAAACTAAATTGTTCAAATTGCAGTAAATTCTACATAGGCCAGACAGGACGTAGCTTCAAACAGAGATACATTGAACACACAAAAGCACTCCACACCACTACAGAATCTACCTTCGCAAACCACCTCATTGAAGCAAACCACACATATAAAAACATCGACAATAACATGAACATACTACACGTACACACAAAAGGCCGAAAACTAGACACTCTAGAACAATTAGAAATATACAAACGCACAAAAACAAATAAAAACGACATCCTAAACGAACAGACACAATTCAAATCGCACGCATTATTCGAACACATCTCACCACACACACACAGCTTCAATCTTTCGAAACACTTTCTCGTCGCCAACAACAAGACGAGCAGCGCTACTAACGACAGCCTCTGATGAAGCCTTCTATAGGTGAAAGCCGGTTTAGGCTGTAAGGTAAAACTTTACGTTTTTACTTATAAAAAACTTTGTGTTCCGAGTCGTCAATATTATAGTGATATTTATAATATTTCCTTTTAAAATTAAAATTAACAATTTATATTACATGACATTTCTAGTCTTGGTGGTGTTTTAACCTAATACATTTCTTTCTTAACTTTCCCTACCTTGATGTTCATTTACATAACATGCATAACTTGTGTCTAAACAAAAATAATAATTTATAATAATAGAACATAAAAATGTCTGTTTATGTATGAAAACTTTAATATCTACAAATACATCCATCATCACTCAGCTAGATAATACTTTTTTAATTGGGTCACATTATAAGTTCCTTTTATTTCTCGAGTTTGCAAATCTACTAAAACATAAGCATTCTCCATTTTCACTTGGCTAACCTCGTATGGACCATCATACAATAGAAAGAATTTCTTAAAATTTTAAAATTATTATTAACATTTATTTTTAACCTTTATGTTATTCCACAAACTAAACTATTTAAGATTTATTTAGTCATTAAATGTTTTTCAATTGAAATTTCATCAAATAATTTAAATATCTCATAAAAATTCAATCATACAACATTAAATCACAATATTTAACCATCTCAAATTATTCACTTCAACTGATTATTAAACACAACCTATTTCAATTATTATCAAAATTTACAAAGCATCAATTATTGTCTTCATAATTATTTATGTAAACTGCAAAATATTAATAATATATATACACAAATGAATTCACAAATTATTTACAAATCATTCGTCAAGAACTGTTCAATTGTTTCACACTTCATGTGTCCAAATCTGCAAGGGTGTTACCAAAATTTACAATATTTACCAATGTCTATACACTGATATTTTAGTTCAGCCTCCATCGTTATATATATATCTAATGTATTTGTAACATGCATCATTGTTATACACACTCAATTTGTTATTACTATCATTATAATAATCATCCATTACCTTTATTCCATTCATTATGTCATTATAATTGATAGGGTTATTCCCTATTAATATTTCATACAACTTGTCAACATAAGTTATTATTGTCCAGTCTCCATCGGTAAATACATTCATGATCGGGTTAATTACTTTTGTCAGATCATTATATTCATTATTCTTCAAGTATACTTTTAAACTTTCTCTCCATTCGTCATACTTTCGATTCACATTATATAATTCTGTTACTTTATTAACATACCATTCTCCACTTATATCTCTCTCACCACAATACCAAATCATACTTTCAACATCATTATTACAGACAGGGGTACAACATTATACAACATCAATACGGGACTCTTTCCCTTCTTAAACAACACTTGTGAACACCTTGGTTCAGAAAAATTAATAGGAAAATTTACCCTCTGCCCCACATACTCTATTCTCTCTTTCCACTTTCTCTCTGACTCATAATAATTTCTCTTTAACTTATATAATTCTATTTCTCTCTCTGTACACAACTCTCTATCTAAAACTCTCTCACTCACATTAGTTAATATCTGATTAATGGTTAAATTTAAGTCTTTTCTGACTTTAATTATTTCACGCTCATGTTCCGCTTGTTTATTTTTTAAACTAGCTACATTAATTATAATTGCATCAACTGGTTCACAGTTACTTCTGAATTCATCATTTATATTTTCTTGTATCTCACTTGCTCGTTTGATTTGCTCACACTCATTAATTATACATTGAACATTACAGTCCATTTGGTCATTTGGCTTTTTAATTTTATCATTATATTTACTTGTCAATGTGTCAAATTTTTTATTTGTCTCTAGCATTTTCTCTTTTTGTTTTTCGTTAATTATTTTTCTATCGTTTCTCATTTCGTCTTGTACTTTATTTATAACACTAGTCAGTTCATCTCTCACTCCAACAATAACCTCATTCATACTTTCCAATCGGCTCTTCATATTTACATCACTCATTCTTAGTTCGCTTCTTATGTTAGCAAATTCGTTATTTATGTCTACTAACACACTTTCGTCTTGTTTGTTAAATTTACTATTTATTTCATTTATCTCTGATTTTAACTCATTCAAACTCATGTTAGATTATTATTTTCTGACTTCATTTTCTCGTCTTGTTTGTCAAGTTTATTATTTACTACATTTATCTCTGATTTGATCTCAGTTTTCATTCCTGACAGCATCTCCATCATCAATGCTAATTGGTTAAATATATTTAACCCCTTGTCTTTACTACTCCCCGCCACTACAGTTTCGTCTACATTTGTTTCATCAACAAAATCATTGGTTGTTACCATATGATCTTGCGTAATATTTAAAATTGATACTTCTACGCTACTTCCATCTAAGTCTGCGTTCTTACTTCCCTCTGCCATTTTTCGACCTGTTTGTAAATTTTTGTTAACTCAATTTACAAAGTCCATGTTAACGGGCGCCATTGAAGCTCTACGAGCTTTAATTAAATTTTATTAATGTTTAAATATAGATAGTTAACTACTTTTCCAGGGTCTCGTCAGGTGTACTCATTAGCAGAGAGAAACAGGTGAACGCAAATGACCAACACTTTTGGTTAACGAACACTTTTTATTTTATGCTACTGACTCCCATCTCGTCAACTTCTTTTATACTATAATTTGAACATGAATATATTTGGCCACGAGGCTCAATTAATAGAACAACTCATACTTAATTAATTATTAACTACAAAATGAATTTAATTACTATACGAATAGTTATGCAACCAGCACTTCTTAAATATAGATTCTTTACATTCACTCAAACACACACTTTCATGCAGTACATTTTTTTATTTATATTCCCCTTTTGAGCTCATTTTATAGTAAAAAACATTTCTTTCAATGACAAATTTGAATTGTGTTTGAATTTATTTATGCCTGGTTGAAAAATTATATTATGCTTCGTTCTGTTACTTATCTGTTTCCAACCGGTGAGTCCATTTTACTGCGCACTTTTAACTATTTCTTATATTTTCTTGGTTTCCCGCACTTTACTGAAATAATGTACTTTTACATCGGAAACTGTTAATTAATTTTGTGCAATTCCGACCCGATTTTGTTGATATTTTCACATTTTTGTTGTATGCGGGCCCGCAAAAATACGTTCCGGAACTTAGTATGTGTTGCTCGCGCAAGCGTTGAATTTAGACTGGCAACAGGCTACCGGCGCTAATTTGTGAAGCGGCCGTGGTTAGATGATCAAGTCTTATTGTTCATAGTTTTGTATTCCTCCGCCAGCAGACTGTTTTGCTGCTGTGTGTCACAAAAAAGCTGTCGTAGACACACCCTGCATAGCAGCGTTATGTAAGGCGCTGACCTAACGTTCGCCTGTTGTTAGTTACATAACTTGTTGACTGGTTTTGTGTTTGTCATTAGCTGACCTTGGCACAATTTGTCGGTTGTTGAATCTGTTTTACAAAATATTATTGAATAAATGTCACGTATAATGTTAACAGCAGTGCTGCCACTGTCGCCACTAATAAAACACCTTTTGGTTTACGTTTGTCCCAAATATTCGAAAAAATGTTATCTACTTTATTAAAAAAAAAAAAATACAAATTTCCTTATTACCCCAGGTAGGCCAAAATGCCACGTTACAAATAATATATCACAATCAGAATGATCACAGTTGCACACCACTATATAAAAATTATCCCGATTAGCGCTTTCAAGCCTCACAGCCCATCGTCAGATCGGAATAGGCAGAAATTATTTTAAAAACAAACCCTTCACCCCTCTCCCCACCCTGCTCACACACAACAAGCTATAATATAAATGACCCTTCCCCACCCCCTAAACCCTGTCCACACCATCTGTACAGTTACATATTTTTCTAGCAAATTCCTTGTGTTTCAGTGTGTGTGTGTGTGTGTGTGTGTGTGTGTGTGTGTGTGTGTGTGTGTGTGTGTGTGTGTGTGTGTGTGTGTGTGTGTGTGTGTGTGTGTGTGTGTGTGTGTGTGTGTGTGTGTGTGTGTGTGTGTGTGTGTGTGTGTGTGTGTGTGTGTGCATCCTTTTAAACTTACCCTACTTCCTCTCCACACACATGGGTCAGTCACACACCCTTATTTTAACCATCCAATTAGTACTATGCAAATAATTCTTAATCTTATCTATCTGTCCTCTATCATTTACTTCTTAATCATGTTATAAAATATTTCTTCATTATCAAATTTAATTTTAATATTAATTAAATTGTCTAACCCTTTTTCTCTTTCTTTTAATATTTCTAACTCCTCTCTAAGCTTCCTTTCAACTGTGTTATTTACTACTTTTACAATTTCGTATTCTTCCAAAGGATTAACAAACTTATGGTTGTCTTCTATGAAATGTCTTGCATATAACGAATTGGTTGTTCTATTACCTTCTCCACGTTTGTGGTCAGACAACCTGCATACGAATTTTCGTCCTGTCTCACCTAGGTACACTTTGTTGCAGTCTTTACATTTTAATTTATAAATTCCGCTTTTCTGTATACTGGAATTTTTTCTATATTCTTATTCCTTATCTTATCAAATACCGTTTCACATTTTTTAATAGCTATATCTACTCCATATTTATTAAAACATTTTATAATTTTTCTAGTATGTGAACCTATGTATGTCAATGACCCTGCATAATTCTTTTGTTCTGGTTCTATTTAAGCTTTTTGTATGTTAACCCTTTTCATAACTTTATCCACTATGTTGGTGTTATAATTATTATTCCTTACAATTCCCTTTATCGTTTTTAACTCCCTAACTTTTGATTCGGTCTCTTTTAAACACTTCTGAGCTCTGTAACAACATGTATTGATTGCCGCCATTTTATATCTATATGGGTGGTAAGACTCTCTTGGTATAATTATATCAGAATACGACTCTTTCCTAAATATCCCAAACTGTAGTTTCTCATTATCCTTAATTTCTATGTTCAAATCTAAGTAATTTATTTTCTTACCTCCTATCTCTTCTTTAAATTGTAAGTTTTTATCCTTATTATTTACCTCATTTATAAACTCATGCACTTCTTCCATGCTTCCTTCCCAAATTACTAATACATCATCAACGTATCTAGACCATAATTTTATATTGTCTTTATACTTAGTGGAAGTTATTAATTGCTTTTCAAAATCATTCATGTATATTTCAGCAAGAATAGGGGATAATGAAGACCCCATAGGCAAACCTTTTTTCTGTATATAAAACTTGTTATTAAACCTAAAATAGTTCTGATTTACACATTCTTTAATTACTTTCATCAACTGCTTTTTATACCTGTATTCTCCCATATTATTATCGTTTATTAACTTAATAACTTTATTTACTGTGATATTGGTAAACATGTCCTTAACATCCAGTGATATCAATTTTGTATTCACATTAATCCTAATATTTTCTAATTTTTCTATCAACTTTACATTATTCTCTATGTTGTATTTTGTCCCAAATTCATATTTCTCTCTCAGTACTCTGCTAACTTCCTTTGATAATTTATAAATAGGTGCATTAATAAAAGAAACAATCGGTCTAATTGGTTTTCCTTCTTTATGTATCTTAACCTGACTTTTAAAAGTTGGTGCTGTTGGATTACTTTCCAATAAATACTTTTTCTTATTTTCTTCTATAAATGTTATCTGTTTCATCATTTGTTTTATCCTTGACTGGTACTTACTTGTATAATCATACTTTATTTCCTCGTATGGTCCTTCCCTTATAAATTCTTCCGTTTTCTTTATGTATTCGTCCTTTCTCAGTATTACCATTGTACCTTTGTCCGCCTTCGTAACTATAATATCATTTTTCTTTATTTTATTCTTTAGTTTAGTTACAGTTGATTTGATTTTTTGTTCATTTTTTGAATTATACAAACTTTTCTTAAATATTTTATCTACTACATTCCCTACTTCCCACCTTATTCTTTTTTTATCATTTTCATTTCCTAGTTTTTGTATTATGCTTTCGCATTCAATAATCGTTTTTTCTTGATTTAATTCTGGTGGCGGTGCGTATTTTAAGCCTTTTGCTAACATTTCTTTTTCTTCTGTATTGAAATTCACCTCTGTAAGGTTTATTACTCTTTTTTCATAGTTATTCTTAGAGAGGTGTTCCTTTTTTACTTCGTTCTTTCTTATTAATTTATTTAACTTATCTACCATTTTTTTATTTTTATTTTCCAATTTCTTTTCTACGTACCCCAAACCAAAATTATATAATATTTCTTCTAATTCTACATACGAGTATATTCTTAACAATTCTATGTGTCTGTCATATAATTCCCTATTATATCTATTGATTAAGCCGTAGAGTGACCTTATTTCCAGTTTTATCCACAACTTCTCGCTTTGTTCTTTTACTTTTTTGGCTACACTGTTCTTATTTTTAATTTTAACTTGAGCGTACTTTGGGATGACATTATTATCCAGACATTGTTTATTAAACCATATTTTACTTAAAACCCTCTTCAATTTAACTTTTAACTTAAGATATTTAAAAACTTTACTTACCTTATTGTTGTCGTTTATTACCTCATTGTTGTTGCCCATTACCTGTAGTCGATTGCACATCTTAACAGACGTTTAATGAAGAAATTTGTGTTAGTGGTTGAAATCACAATCAGAATGATCACAGTTGCACACCACTATATAAAAATTATCCCGATTAGCGCTTTCAAGCCTCACAGCCCATCGTCAGATCGGAATAGGCAGAAATTATTTTAAAAACAAACCCTTCACCCCTCTCCCCCACCCTGCTCACACACAACAAGCTATAATATAAATGACCCTTCCCCACCCCCTAAACCCTGTCCACACCATCTGTACAGTTACATATTTTTCTAGCAAATTCCTTGTGTTTCAGTGTGTGTGTGTGTGTGTGTGTGTGTGTGTGTGTGTGCATCCTTTTAAACTTACCCTACTTCCTCTCCACACACATGGGTCAGTCACACACCCTTATTTTAACCATCCAATTAGTACTATGCAAATAATTCTTAATCTTATCTATCTGTCCTCTATCATTTACTTCTTAATCATGTTATAAAATATTTCTTCATTATCAAATTTAATTTTAATATTAATTAAATTGTCTAACCCTTTTTCTCTTTCTTTTAATATTTCTAACTCCTCTCTAAGCTTCCTTTCAACTGTGTTATTTACTACTTTTACAATTTCGTATTCTTCCAAAGGATTAACAAACTTATGGTTGTCTTCTATGAAATGTCTTGCATATAACGAATTGGTTGTTCTATTACCTTCTCCACGTTTGTGGTCAGACAACCTGCATACGAATTTTCGTCCTGTCTAGTGTACCTAGGTGAGACAGGACGAAAATTCGTATACAGGTTGTCTGACCACAAACGTGGAGAAGGTAATAGAACAACCAATTCGTTATATGCAAGACATTTCATAGAAGACAACCATAAGTTTGTTAATCCTTTGGAAGAATACGAAATTGTAAAAGTAGTAAATAACACAGTTGAAAGGAAGCTTAGAGAGGAGTTAGAAATATTAAAAGAAAGAGAAAAAGGGTTAGACAATTTAATTAATATTAAAATTACATTTGATAATGAAGAAATATTTTATAACATGATTAAGAAGTAAATGATAGAGGACAGATAGATAAGATTAAGAATTATTTGCATAGTACTAATTGGATGGTTAAAATAAGGGTGTGTGACTGACCCATGTGTGTGGAGAGGAAGTAGGGTAAGTTTAAAAGGATGCACACACACACACACACACACACACATACACACACACACACACACACACACACACACACACACACACACACACACACACACACACACACACACACTGAAACACAAGGAATTTGCTAGAAAAATATGTAACTGTACATATGGTGTGGACAGGGTTTAGGGGGTGGGGAAGGGTCATTTATATTATAGCTTGTTGTGTGTGAGCAGGGTGGGGGAGAGGGGTGAAGGGTTTGTTTTTAAAATAATTTCTGCCTATTCCGATCTGACGATGGGCTGTGAGGCTTGAAAGCGCTAATCGGGATAATTTTTATATAGTGGTGTGCAACTGTGATCATTCTGATTGTGATTTCAACCACTAACACAAATTTCTTCATTAAATAATATATCGTTCGTGGCAGGTAAGCATATCTCAGTTATGTAATGTTTACGTTTCCATTTTATTATTATGCCTACAGCAATAAAAAGGCAGGTAAGACACACACACACACACACACACACACACACACACACACACACACACACACACACACACACACACACACACACACACACACACACACACAATTCACGTTATTTCTGGCCTCACTCATGTTTATTTTCTTACATTTGCACGCTTTTTAAATGGAAAGTGCCGAAACCCATACCAACATAACGCGTGCAAGCCGAAAAAATGGACATCAATTTGCTTCCTGTGGATCGCTGGGCAATGTAACTGCACGTGTTTACAGAGGAACGATTCATAGACAGACTTTTCGTCTTTAGGGAATGAACCCTCTGCAAGATGCTGAGGGTCCATGAGCGACTTCGGAGCGCTCCTTCTTTTTCGCGTGTTTGTTCTGTGAAACATACACTGTAGATTCGCAGCTTTACTCTAAGCAACGCTCAATAGAAAATGTTGAAAATTTTGTCCACAGTGTACCCTCATTCACACTAAACCTGCTCTGATGTTTTAATTACGGACATCATAATATTAAAACTTTGGAAACTTGAGCACTACTTAATGGAGATCAATCATTAACTTATACAAGCCATTAATTTTATGCATATATTTTATATATATATGTGTACAACGTTATCGGCAACAAAGAAGTAGTTTTTGTTAAAATTCCTTCCCGGGATATTTGGCCGTAGTCCAATGTTTTCTACAAAACCAGATGTTTCGGCAATGCCATTGACTTCCATCATCAGTGAAAATCGAGTGCGATAACGTGAGGTGGTATATGTTAGTGACCACAGTACTGTGGTTAAGGCTGAAGCAGTAAGTAGAAAGAAGTAGTTTCTATGGTAATATTTCATTTCGAAAATGATTTTAAATATAAATCTTAGAATATGGAAGTCATGTATGGTTCTCCATACCGATATTTTTATGTTTTGAGGGTAGTACAATCAGAATCTGCAATTATCTCAAACACGATTTTTTTTTTGCCATCACCAAACTTCCATTTCCTTATGGAACATGGAAGTAAAAGTAGGTTGGGAGATCCTGCCTCATCCCCTTATAGCCCTGACCTTGCCCCATCTGACTTTTTCTTGTTTGGCCCACTCAAGGAGACTTTGCATGGTATCAAGTTCAACAGCAATGAAGAAGTGAAGGAAAAAGTCCAAAACTGGCTTCCACATCAAGATAAAGAATTCTTTGCTGAGGGAATAAAAAAGCTTGTAAAGAGATGGGACAAGTGCACAGACGTTGCTGGAGATTACGTTGAAAAGTAAAATAAAATTTGTATTGATCGAATAAAAAGTTTTTGCTCCACAGCTGTTTGTTTGTTTACTTATTGAATGACCCTCGTATAATAACACTAGCCAACAAAAAAAAATCATTATTTTGTTTCCCGACTGAAATTAGCTGATTTTGATTGTTTATTGGGTAAGAATACAGAATATAACTGACAAAAACGTTTTTTAGCTCCTGTTTTATTGATATACTGTTCTTAGTATATACGAAATTACAATCTCCAGAGCAAGAAATAACATTTAAATATTTTAGTTTATATAAAAAAATGAATTTACATAAAAAATGTTTATAAAATGTGTACATAGTCTAAAGAAAAGAAAAGAAATTCTTTAAAAGTTAATATTGTTATTAAAATTGTTCATTATTACTGTTTTTCTTGATTGTTTTTACCTTTCCTTTTAGTTTTCTGCTTAGGCTTTTGGTCTGAAACATCCCTTGCTAATGTTCAGCCGTAATCTGCAATAATGGACACGTCCCATTTGCCCTGATACCTCTTCTCCTGGCGGTGATCCCTTGGTGAAATCTTTCACCATGTTCGTCACTTACGTGTCCACAATTGTCAGAGAAGAAATGCAAATGCGAGTGGAGGAAATGAATTTTTAAAGACATACTCCATCCTAACTTATGGTATTTTTTTCCAAAAGGTCATTTATATTTTAAACATAGTTTTCAGCTCTTTTCTTGCCTAAAAACCTCTTATCTACTTTTTTCAATGTTTCCCAAGCCGCTTTCTCATTGATGTTAAGTGCATTTTTTAACTTTTCATTTTTCATCAGCTTTCTGATTTGAGGGTCAACAGAGATGTCTTCTTTGACTTTGGCATCACTTAGTTGAGGAAACTTTCCTCTAAGATATTTAAATCCCTCACCGTCATCTGACAGTAGTTGATAGTCTCATGAAGGGTTAGGCACCGGTGGGAAGGGACGAATAGCTGATGGAAACTATATATACTTAAAACTTCCGGGCTGAAAGGCCGTGGTCGAATGCTTGATGTTGTGTAGCTAGACGTTTCGGCCACACCACCGGTGGCCATCTTCAGTAGCAAAAATGTTCGAAATAGGTGGTATGCCGAACAAAGTCGCCCAGTGAACTGGGAACAAGCAACTATTGTTTCCGGTGGTGTGGCCGAAACGTCTAGCTACACAACATCAAGCATCAAGCCTTTCAGCCCGGAAGTTTTAAGTATATACAGTGACACCGGCCGGGAAAGCCTACGTACTAAAAGCTGATGGAAAGTTCGGATATTCTACAATCCACTTTTTTTCTTTGAAATACCATCCTGTAAAGGCGATGTCATGCATCATGCAGAAATAACAGTCATTTACATGGTTTGTTGGTTCTTGCCATATCACCAGTACACCAATGTTCATTGAACGTCTCTTTCCAGTTAACCAATTACGAAGATTCACTGAACGTGTATAGCAACAAAAGTAAGGCGCCCATAACTTGTCTTGATCCCCTACCTTGACTTAAAAGTAATGAAAGTAGGCTGTTTTTAGTAGCTGTGTTATAGGTCGTTTATGAGCAGAAAATGTCACATCACCACATACATAGCAAAAGTTGTCAGCACTATTAACGCATTTGAGAGGCATTTTCACAGTTTCTAGACACAGTATAAGGAAGGAAAGAAAATATCACTAACACTCACTAACCTTAAAATGAAGTTAGACAAAAACTATTGTCAAACGACAATAAAAGTGGTCTCAGACAGATTTGGCAACCATAAAAAATGAAATTTCTCAGTTTGAAACAAAAATTCTCCTAACTATACTTAAACTGTTGGATCTTGAAAATAAGAGCTAACTAACCATTTTAAAGGTTAAATTAGTTTTTTATAACCTACATGAAATACAAAATTGCTACTTTCAAGCAGGAAACCTTTTTGCTGTTGAACAGTGTAATAATAATACAAAAAATAATAATAATAATAATCATCATCATCATCATCACCATCACCATCACTCCCTCAGGGGCTCACATCTTGTGAGTACGGGTGTTGTAAGCTTGGGGTGCATAGTTGAACTTTGCTTCAACTTGTCAATGGTTAGTTCACTTTAATTTGCTGTCACTCTCAATTGATCTTGTTTTTTCAACCCGACGCTATTAGAATATTCAAGGGCTACGGATCTCTATTTTTTTTTCTTTTTCATTATCTTCATCTTGTTTAAGTTTTTTAATGGAATAATGGCAATGAATAAAAGATTTGGTATTTATACCACAGGTGACAGACCATTTGATCTGGAAAATTGAGCTATTGCTTCTACCTAATTTGAACACCAACTCTGTCGTGTTTCCTTACTGAACTGCTACTTGTCATGTTCCGGAAGAGGTCTTTCAGTGTTTCCACCATTTTCAAGTCCTGAAACACTACATTTTCACATTTTCAAGTATTATCCCTAAGCAACATAAAACATCACAGAAGGAAAACAGAGAAAGGGATGTGTCTCCTCCAACTGAGTGGACTGAAATCCAATATAAGAAGGGCACCTGAAAGAAAAATGTTTCACACTCTGATGACAGGCCATCATTGGAGATTACTGCCCATAAGAAAAAGAAAAACTGGACATATCCAGATGTGGTTTTGCTAAGGTCAGCAGACTGGAAAACTTATGCTGAAGTACTGAGTACTGTACAACAGAAAATTAAACCAGAAAACCTGAAAACGGAGATTCGATCAATTTGGAGGACAAGAGCTGGCAACATCTTGCTGTAACTTAAGCAAGACCCAAGAAGGTTCTGTCGCACTTCTGACCCACTGTTACAATGGCCTAACTGATCATCGTATGGTACAGTGGAAAACAAAATACAAGACACCAATGAAGTCACTAAAAACCAGCTTTAATTACGACAACAGTTTGTAATCAACAAGATTATACTCGTACAATAATTCAATTTAATCTGCCCATACAAATAATAATGTTAACTATAAAGAATTCTGGACTATAATCACTTTTCACTAATACACTACTTGAGATGCAATGTGTAAATCGCCTGACATAAAACTGAAAACTAAGTGGCAGGTATGGGCTATTTATAGTCTGCATGGTTCCATAATATGCGTCCTTAACAAACACTTGAAAATTCTAGAGGATACTTCAGCATGGCTTTGGCAGAAACACACACTGGCAGCACTAGTCAAGAAGCTTCTAGAACGACACAATCGAATGCATGAGACATTTTGCATATGTAACATTGTTGACACATTTTAAGTGTTGTGTACGCACACAAACATTACAGCTGGGCTCTGCTGGGATAGCTAAGAAACATGTAGACCGTCTGTAATGGAATAACAATATATAACACAAGAAAGGGCAATCTCATAAAACAGAGTAAACAGTCATAATGGCAGGACGGGATTGGCATCAAGAGAATTGTTTCAAGAGTATCAGTCAATATGTCCTGCTCCAGGACTAGATTCATAACCTTTTTTAACAAAAAATTTATATTTTATTAATATGATTCCCCATATATTGAGAATCCAAAAATGGTTTCAATTTATTCATATAATTTGTCCCTTCAGCCATTTTTGTTTCATGCAGATAAGCCGTTTTTAGTTATTTAGACATTTATAAAATTAGATTACCTGCAGTTCTGTAAGAATTATTCCAAAATTAACACAGATTGGTTGGTTGGTATGCCAATTAGCTGGTATACACAGACTGGTTGCTATAGCGTAGTCAGTAGCACCCAACATCCTTTACATAGTTATATGCAAGTCCGCTAATCGAGTAGCGACAATGAAACCAGCTGTAATGTTTGTGTGCGTACATGACACTTAACATGTGTCAATAATGTTGCATAATATGGAACCTCTCGTGCATTCGATGGTGTCGTTCTAGATGCTTCTCGACTAGCCCTGCCGGTGTGTGTTTCTGCCAAGGCCACGATGAAGTATCCTCTAGAATTTTCCAAGTGTTTGTTAAGGACGCATATTATGGAACCCTGCAGGCTATAAATAGCACATACCTGCCGCTTAGTTTTCAGTTTTATGTTGGGCGATTTACACAGTGCATCTCAAGTGGTGTATTAGTGAAAAGTGATTATAGTGTGGAATTCTTTATAGTTGACATTATTATTTGTGTGGACAGATTAACTTGAATTATTGTACAAGTATAATCTTGTTGAATAACTTGTTGATTACAAACTGTTTAATTGTCATAATTAAAGCTGGTTTTCAGTTACTTCATTGGTGTCTTGTATTTTGTTTTCCACTGTACCATACGACAATCAGTTAGACCATTGTAACAATATGTTCCTCACTAACTGATGACACTGTTTCAAACCAATGTTGTTTTTCCTTACATGTGTATTGTTTATTGGAAACAATGAATTTTGTATGTTTCCTGGTTTTCCTTACTCAATTTATTATTATTATTCATAGTAACAGAGGCAGTGTTTTGGAACTTTTACATTTAATGTCCTTAATATACTAGGTCAGTTTTTTATGTATGTATATATTGTTCCAGGCTTCACAATCATAACTTCAAACAACAAAGTTGACAATTAACAATGGTCTCCACATGCTTGTATACTGGAGCTTGTCCAACAATACACAATATGCCCTACAATATGTAAAAACAATATTCTACACAATATGCCCTATTGTTTTTACAAGAATTTAAATCATGGTTTTACAATATTGATAATAATAATAATTCTAAGTAAAATAATAACAGCATAACATTCAACCACTTAAACAGGAATGGTACACCAGAGTCTGTACAAAGTATTAGCTTGAGGTGTGAGGCATACACAAGAAAAACAGTGTAGTTACATTGTACATTGTACTTCCACGAACTAGTTTTTCATTTACATAAACAAAATTACATTCTTAAAACACTGACTAACATTTACTATAGTACGGGACATAGCATTGTAAGCTTCGAGGTGATGCAATAGTAACTGCGGTACTGCCATGTCGCTTCACTCATGCGCTACACTCACGGGCGCGTTACACTACGAAGCCAAACAAACAACGTCAGCGCATTCTCGTACAATAGAGATAACACACACACACACACAAACACACACACCTCACTCTTCTACATCGGTGAGCTACTACGATCAAAGAGAATACGTCAGCGCATTATCGTACAATAGAGATAACACACACCTCACACTTCTACATCGGTGAGCTGCTACGATCAAAGAGAAACAAGTCCTCTTATTTCCTGTTTTTTCTTTCTTTATATAATTTTTGTGTTGTTTTCAATTTTGTAAGTAATTATTTTCTTTATTCTTTATTAATATGACAATTCTCTTTACATTTTATTTGTTTTTAAAACAGTCGTTTACATTATATGTTATATAATGAAACACTTCATTTTTTAAAAATTTGGTAAAGAAAAATTATACACATTATAATAAAAAATATACACAAAAATTTAAGCATTATAATTATTTTTAAATTCTTTCAATCAGAACTGGATTCGCTATCTTCTGAACTTTCTTCTGTCACTGCAATCACCATACGTTCTATAGCCAAATCTCTAGGGCATTCTTTCTGGTAGTCGTCCTTTTGAAGCTCTTCGGAATGTCGGACGCATTTTCTCCAGTCTTCAACCGTTACTTTAGCTATCGCTTCGTCCATCAGTCTTTCAAGGTCGACCATTTTAAAAGTATTATTTCGATCGGCCACATATCCTTTCACCTGTGCCCACACCAACTCAATTGGGTTGTAATGTGCATGATAAGGTGGAAGGCATACAACCTCATGACCCATTTCGTAGGCTATTTGATCAATTTTATATATTTTCAGCGCATTTTTTATTTCGTTTTTGTTTAGCAATTGAGCCCTCGTATCTTGCATAGAAAATTCAATTTTATGATTTCTCAACCATTCTTGAATTTCCAATTTTCTCCAGTTTGATTTAGGAGCTTTCTCAGCAAGTGCGGAATGATAACTCACGTTATCCATTACTATGACAGAACTTTCTTCCAGTAAATAGAGGAAGTTGACAAACCACTCTTTAAAAAGTTTCAAATTCATTTCGTTGTGTGTAACGGTACAAACCTACGAGTATTTGTGATCTGTATTTAATGAAGATTTTTGTGCGTGGAAAATTAATTTGCATTCCTTCACGAACCCTGTTTCAGCTGACCCCGCATGAAGTGCAATTAATCTCCCACCTTTTCCGACTGGCACTTTTAAACCACCCCTTTCCTCTGGGTCCTGCCAAATCATTGATTTGCTGTGATTTTGGTTCACCCATGTCTTGTCCAAATAAAATATGGGCCTTTTTAATATGCCATTCCGAATTTGATGCACTTTTCTCAGAAAAGTAGCGCGAGCACAAGCAATATCTACTCTTTCCATTAAAAATTTTCGGCCGTCATTACACTTTTTATATTTAAATCCAATCTGTTTCAAAATTCGCTGCACTGATTTCTTGGAGCCCCTAAAATTTATTTGTTCAGCCAACTGCTGTTGGATTTTTCCCGATGTTGGGTTTCTCCACGTTCATAAAAACTAAAAACACATCTTCGCACAACATCTTTGTCGAAGTTGTCCAAATTTGTTATTATCGACTTCTTTTTAAAATGCTTCTGTGGCGTACCAAACTTAGGTTCATTTCCTTCACACCTCTCTGCGTCTCGCCTTACGCCTTGAACTTACTCCACAAGCTTCGGCACTCAACCCTTGAACCCTTTTAAAATTCAACTTTTCAACCTTTTTTGGATCGTCCGCGAGACTCTGTAAAAAGTTGTAAACATTGGCAATGATGTGTTTTCCTTGCTTCCCTAAGTCCTTTTTACCAGATCTTCCTCTGTTTGATGACACTGTAGGAGTTTGAGGAGCCTCAACAATTTGTAAATTATTATTATCATTCATCGTGAATAAGCCTTATATAATTATTAAATAACAACAATAATACAATATAACAAAAATAATTAATAAAAAGTTTAAACGCGTAATCCTAGAGCGTAATCCATGTAATATGTACATGGGTAATGTTGAGAAGACGGAGATGTTTATCCTGTAGCAAGTGGAATGACATGTCAATGGAATGTGAAGTGTTTGCAACAGACCTCCCCTCCCCGCCGTTGCCTACGAATACCAAGTGTAACGCGCGACAATGCTGTTGGGCGAGGGGCGGGGAAGAGCTGTTACTATTGCGTCACCTCCAAGCTTACAATGAATGTGTCCCGTACTATAAGAGGGGTTTAGTAATTACATTACATCTTCTAATGCATTTTAGACAAGTTATTTTACTGGTTACAGTACAATATAACCTGAAGCTGGTAATGAAGCCAAATGTGATGCTGTGTGACTATGCTGAAATTCATTTACATAAGATTGATTTGTATAATAATGTATTAAAGAAAATATGGTTTTACAGTAACATAAATTTATCTATAAAACAACTTAAGAAATGTACTATCAAATTCTGATTATAAAAAAACAGATTTGATTTTTTCATGGTAAACAATATTTGCATGTGCATGAAAAATAAAATAAAAATATAAAATACTCATACCTGGAGGACTGAGGTCTATGAAATCTTTTGACAGTAGGTTTGTTAATAATTCCATCAGAAGTTGTATATCATTAAATGATTCTTCCTCTGCAGCAGCTTCCAAAGTATGCCTCCCTGAATTATTTCGTGCATAGCATTGTATTGTTGTTAAACAGCATTCATACAACCGCCGACTTTCTGCCTGTATTTCATTACAACAAACACAAATCAAAAATTTTGAAAAACGTGTTTGTGTTGTTGCTACACTATATTTGCCATATATTAAACCCCTAACCTGTTTAACATTATAATACGATACACCAATACCAAAACATAAAGATTGGTAGTTAAGATTACGTAATACAACAAATTCTGAACCAGAAAGATTTAAATAAAATTAATGGGATTCAAAATTTATTTAGACTCAGTAGGTAACTGCAGCACTGTTTTACCCAACGAAAGCTCATTTCAACCCAGAATATTGAATTCTACAGAGATCTCTATAAAGATTTTAATTTGAAAGCTTTCATAACACAGGAAGGCAATGCATTCTTAAATCGCCATATACTCATACTGCTATAAAATGACTACTTAAAGGTTCCTGAAAGCTTATCATGAAGAAAAGTTAAAAGTTGATCCTTCTGTTTTTGACATCATAGAACACATGATCCATCATATCTAATTTTCTTATGGCTCTATGTCTGAAAGCCTCATATGCTGGTTTATCATAATTAATGTACAATTTAAAATCATATGTGATACATCAGATCTTTGGAATTTGTTTGGAGGGAGTACGAGCTCTTAGTCTTCTCATCACCATACACACCATGGGTCAAACTATTAAGACACCAAAACACAGAATGTGAAAAAAGTATATGTGTGATGTTACTATTACTATGCAAGTCTCACTGGTAGTTTAATGAAACCAAACCACTGGAATCGAAAGATCTTACTTATGCCTATCTACTCATTTTTTGTCATCATGCCTAAAGGGTAGGTGACCTCTATTGAATGGTATTGAAGTGTATTATTAGTGTGTTATATGTAGTGTAGAATAGAAGTGTATGGAGCCACAACAATATAAGATACACATCTCTCTCTCTCTCTCTCTCTCTCTCTCACACACACACACACACACGCACACACGCATGCATGTGCGCGTGCTCACACACACACAGTTTCTCTTTCTATTCTTGGTCCAGATTTCTTTCTGTTAAAATGTTCAGCAGGCGTTCTTAAATCATTCTGCTAAGATTGCAATCAGCCAGGCACTTGCTACAGCTTTGGCATTATCTGCTCTCAGAATACATTAATGGTTGTTCATCTTGCCAGAAATCATGTATAACTTGGAACACCATTATCACACAAGATGCTGGTCAAATTAGGATGTTTATATTTACAAGAAAAATAAGGTTTGTATGCAGATCAATACAGTATCCACTCAATTCTTATTTAATTTCCAATATACACAATATGCAGAAGTAACTGTATGTTGATAATTTTGTTTAATACTGTTCAATTAGTTTTCACAGTTTTTTAGCTTTTTATATAGATATATAAATATATATAGACATCGTGATACAAAACCAGGATATATTAAACAAGTAGGAAAAAACTTGGAACAACAGAGAGAAATTGTAAGCAACCTGACATCCGTTAACAAAGCACACAGACTACCATGTGTAATAACAAAGTACGTACTACCCCAAGAAAAAAATCTACACTCATAATTATAAATAAAAACATTCAAGTTATTCTAGGATACTTTCTAATTAAACTGTTTTGGAATTCCAATTCCAGTAGAAAACATACTGATTGAACATGATACTAAAATACAATATATAGGGTGATTCAAAATTGCACGGCAATATCTCGGAACCTAATTCTATAGCTAAAAATAAGAAATATAGTTCATATAAACATAGGTCCGAAAACGGTTCCTTAACGAGTTACAGCTCGCAAACCAGTTCAGCCTGATTTCTGCTCCCTCTGTAAAATGATGCCATACTGAAATTTGTGGGGATATATAAAGTGAAGAGTAAATTTGGTGGTTTCTTATGGTTTTTGATCTGAAAAATTGAATGAAAGAGATCCCAGACCTCTATCTCAATTAGTTTTTGTGTAAACACAAAAAAATTGGAGTCGAAAAACACACATTTTTAGATTTGGGATAAAATAACTTCCTTAATTTGCTAATAAACAAATAAAAATTGCTAACTAACTTTGTAGAGAATTTAATTATGAGAAAACTGATGTGTATAATGTATATTAAAAGTGAGTACAAATTTAAGAAATTTGACTTTAATTAAAAACAAAACAGACCAAAATGCGGCAGAAAAGTGTTACAATTTACAAGAAATGGCAATGTAAACTTTTGAAACACCTACACTTGGGCAGACGAAAACCCACGAGACTGCTACGAGACATGACCAACATACTTTTTCATTTAATGTGTAGTGCGGTTTTCTTGGTGGTAATGTCTTAGGCCCTTTTTTCAGACCAGTAAATGGTCACCTCGATCTCCTGATCTCATGCCAGCAGTTTTCCCTTTGGGGTTGGATGAAATCGTCAGTTTATTCTGCTCGTATTGGCACACAAGAAGAATTGAGACACGCATAATAGAATATGGAGCTACTGTTAAGAATAATCCTGATGCTATAAAACGTGCCCGGCTACCATGGTTTCGCCGAGCTGAAATCTCCATTCAACAAAATGGCCACGTTGAGCGAATGTTTGCAGCTTTATCAATTTAACACGTTTGATATTTAATCATTTGAAGGAAAAACTCAATAATATAAGTTTTCAATTTGTTTACAGTTAATTTGTTATGAAAATGTTTATGAAAACCTTTGTTATATTCAAAATTGTAACACTTTTCTGGGGAATTCGAGGTGGCCATTTTACTGGTCCATTTCGACCAATCCATCGCTTACCGAATGTGCTATTTAAATGGTTCATCAAATCATGACAGTAGTGAGCAGATATCTGCACTCTATCTGCAAGTGGAATATCTTCCAAGAGTTCCATCAGATGGGTTTGCAAAAAATGTAAGTATTGTCTTCCATTAAGCCTTGGTGGTAAGAAAAGGGCCTAAGAGATTATCACCAAGAAAACCGCACCACACATTAAATGAAAAAGTATGTTGGTCATGTCTTGTAGCAGTCTCGTGGGTTTTCGTCTGCCCAAGTGTAGGTGTTTCGACAGTTTACAATGCCATTTCTTGTAAATTGTAACTCTTTTCTGGCACATTTTGGTCTGTTTTGTTTCTAATTAAAGTCAAATTTCTTAAATTTGTACTTATTTTTAACAGACATTATACACATCAATTTTCTCATAATTAAATTCTGCACAATGGTTACACATTTTTATTTGTTTATTGGTAAATTAGCGAAGTTATTTTATCCCAAATCTAAAAATGTGTGTTTTTCGACTCCATTTTTTTTGTGTTTACACAAAAACTAATTGAGATAGAGGTCTGGGATCTCTTTCATTCAATTTTTCAGATCAAAAACAACAAGAAACTACCAAATTTACCCTTCACTTTATATATCCCCATGAATTTCAGTATGGCATCATTTTACCGCGGGATCAGAAATCAGGGCGAACTGGTTCGCGAGCTGTAACTTGCTAATGAACCGTTTTCGGACCTATGTTTACATGAACTTTTCCTTATTTTTTGCTACAGAATCAGCTTCCGAGAGATTGCCGTGCAACTTTGAATCACTCTGTATAATGATAAACTGAAGGTTATCATTATTGTCTCTGCATGCTAATAAATACAGGTACATCACATACTACAAATGCTATTAACTCGATCTGTATATTCTCTTGGAAATAACAGATACTAATTGTATAAGATAATCTAAGTTTTACCCTGAAAAGAACTGCAACTAGCTGACCACCTGCAGAAGACTTTACACTAAATTATTACATCCAGTGGAAAAAAAATGTAAAAATATATAAGTAAGGTCTCGCAGTTAATATCCTCAACTATTACTGGAAATATTATTTTATATATTGTAACATGACATATGAGCCCTAAGATTTCAGTGATATAAAATGATAACACATGTCAGATAATGAGTCAAAGAGACAAGCCAAATAATTTGTCTAAAATGCCAAGCTCAACGCTACATGAGCTAACTATCACCAAATGTAAACTCACAGCCATAAGAGTCAATAAACTGATGGTAAATACAAATGAAATGACATTATAGTGAAGAAATATTGCACCACACGATGATTCTACCAACAGAAGCAACCACCCAATAGTTTTCGGTCAGTGAAGAACCAAACAAACACAAAGTCAGTGAAGAACCAAACAACACAAAATCAGTGAAGAAACAAAACCAAAGAAGAAAGAAGAAAGAAGAAGGGAGAAAGAAGAAGGGAGAAAGAAGAATAAGTGAAGAACCACCAAACCAAACAAGGAAGAAGAAAGAAGAAACAAGAAAGAACAAACAAGAAGGAAGAAAGAAGAAAGAAGAAGGAAGAAAGAAGAAAGAAGAGGAAGGAAGAATCAGTGAAGAAGAACCAACAACCATGGCATAAAAGATTGCAAGAGCCAGTCAACTATAAATCAACACCTACCAATATGTGTAATGACCAATCAACCTGCAGATTAAAGAGATAGACAGAAAACTGACTAACTGAGATGACCAGTATACTATAAATAATGTTATAAATGAATAAGAAAAGAAATGTTATACAAAGGAGTGAAAATACCAAATAATACTTATTTTAGAAGCTGTGAATTAAGCATAGTAACAAGATATGCACAGCAACAATGTAACAAAAGGAGTATTAATATGTCTCAGATATCAGCAAACACTAGTCAAATAATCTGACAATCGTATATAAAAGCAAGAGAATAATTAAAAGATTATTAGTTATCTTTATTAAAACCAGATATGCAAAAAATAAGGTTAAAAGAATGCCATGTGAGTCAAACTAACATACACATTGTTAGCACCAATGACCAAATAACATAACCTATGATGTGTGTAAGATTCACCTGTATTCACAACTAACAGTAGAAAAAACCTACCCAAACCAGAATATAATATATGTAAAAGCAAGTAGAAATAACAATCTTTCTACAGGTAACAAAATCAGATGCCCAAAATAAACTTTGAATAAGAAAATAAACAAAGAAAATGAACCAAAACCCACTAAAATGGAAGTCACTAATAAAACTTGTATAAAGTCACATTATAAAAATGAATAGAAACGAAATGTCGATGTCAATACCACAAACAGAGTGTGATACCACTACTGTACTATGGTACAGAGATAATAAGACGGAATACAGTATATTATAATTATATTTAAGTGCACATGTCATGTGACACCAGGTGTAACTAGTATTGTTTAACCCACTGCAATGTAAAAAAGTCTAATGTAGTAAACACACCAAGTCCAGTACAAAGACAATGTTATTACTCAGCTATTGTAACTGAGAGATAATAACAAAAAGAACTCTAATACCAGAAAAGAATAACATTAAGTAGGCATCTAATGATGAAAATAGAGACCACTTAAGTAACCAAAAATTACCTCATTTTCCAGCTAACAAAGGTAACCAGTAGTAGTAACCCTTTGTTATCAACAAATGGAAACAATTAGAAAGCAGACAAATACTTTCTAATGAGTGAAATATGTAAATATAAATGTAAGTACCTAGGCTAAGATGACAGTAGAATAAGAATTGTGTTTTATAAATAAATCTAAGTAAATAGTAACTAAGGAGTGATGAGAACTTGGAAGGCATGCCCTCAAGTGGGTATGAGTGCCATTATATAGTGATAATAAAGACTTAAATATAAAATAAATAAATAAACCTCCGCTCCACAGTCCGTTAAGGACCAAGGCGTACCGCGCGGCTTTTGTGTTAGTGTGACGGTGTATGGCTAGTACTACGCGCCACCAGCCGCTAGTTGCGGTATTCACGGCCAGGAGGCGGCGCTGTTATCTCAGCGCCTACTCAGTTTGCCTCACGACGCTGATTGCACGCCGTATGGAGCCTCCGCCGGGAATTGAACCCGGGACCACAAGCGCATCAAACGCCCGCGTTAGCCACTAGACCACCTGGAGGCTCATATAAAATAATAGTGTTAAGTGAACCGTACTAATCACAAACAATAGCTTCATTAATAATGGACCAAAGCACACCATGAGTGGACTCAAATAATAGAGCCAAGTGTTGTGAATCCATTGATACGCTCAGATCTAAAATCGGAATGATTATTAACAAAGTTATTACAATTATAAGAATTTGTGTGAAAATGAGAAAAACATTTATAATCTCGAAACCGAAGGCCCACGCCAACCTTAACAATTAAATATAACGCCGAGGGGGTATGTACACAAAATAGAAGATCGCCCACCAATCAAATCCACGGATTTAGCCAAATTCTAGACGTTTACTGAACAGAACGGCAGAGCGAGGCCTGCGTTCTGGTCACTTTTCAATCAACATTCGAAGTGATGAGATGTCGCCCGGCGAGAGTAAAAGTCAGCTGATTTGTTAATGTGTGTGCGTCACTAAGTAACCAGAGTGACATAACCTAAAAATTGTGATAATGAATATACATTAGTATCAGTGAGTGAAGTGCAACAGTGCAAAATAAATTGCCCAGTGTATCATCCAGGGCAATTTCGGTATTAAAATTATAAAATTAAAAGGGAGTATAAGTGATTTTTACTATTTCAGTCAAATCATGAAAAACGATATTATCGAAACATTTAATAACAATGAACATAGGTTAAGGTGTATTTGTAACTGTAACTGAACAAGAAATGACAATCCTCAGAGATTTAATTAATTTTATTGTGGATTTATTAACCTTATAATTAATTTCTATGTATAATAATTATTTTTTTGTGTGACTTTACCACAATTGATGACAGTTGTCAACCATAACATATCTACCTATTCAACCACCAACTGCCAATGACTGAGGCTTGTCAGATGATTGAATTATTAACGAAAGTTAATACAATATTTCTATGTTTTTATGCTTTTATGATTTAGGGAAGAAACCTACTATCATTATAATATTTCAATGTCAATTATTATTGTGAATAATAACCAAGGTTGCCAGAATATATGGTTACTGACAGCCATGCAATTATAATCATATAACACTAAATACTGAATCAGATGTTTAACTAGATAACACTGTTTCGAATTTATAATTTTATTGTTCATTTTAATTGTATTATCAAGAATTATCTTGACACTAACTAACTTTGTTTCAAGCATTTATTGTCCATTGAATCTAATAATTTCACTAACCTGTAATGTCCAGATTAGAGACATGATTATTATTTTGTGTATTAATTGTAAGTGACTGAATTATAGTCAACATCTAAGTATTTAATAACAATCTATAAGAGTTCTATTCCAAGACTTGGTATCCCGTTAGCTCAAAGAACACACGAAGGTATTGAATTATTATTAACCAACAAACATTTAGATGCATTAAAATTGTAAACAGTTCTGCCACCCTGAGGCAAATTTTTGTAAAGTTGAAAGTCTCATGCTTATTATTATTATTATTGTTCTGAATCTAATTATAAATCATATTTATGCTCATTCAGAACGAGCAATTATTTTGAATAAAACGATTGTTGACATAAGAAACAGAGTCAGTCAGATTATTTCTAGAGATTAGTTGAAAACAGGTGGATGAATTTGATTGGTCGACTCAACAAGCAGCGGCGACTACAAAAACGGTAAGTCCGTATATACTGGATCGAGAGTACGACCCTGCGAGTTCGACACGACACCAAGTAAGTTCTTATTAGTGAAAATTATTTGTGTTTTCAGCAAGGAAACTATATCACCGATTGAACGAGTCAACGGAAGAACTTCCGAGGGAATAAACTGACCGAAGTAAAAATACTTCGTTAAATAATTTCTTGTGTAACAACCAGACTTATCAAGCTGGATTCAACGCTAGGTTGAATTGAGCCATAAGTCAATAATAATACATCAATAAACATAAATTTTTGCAAATACTAAACTAAACTAAACGGGAATTTAGCTCCCCAGAATCCCCTAAATTACGTGTTCTATTACAATATAGAAGGCAAAAAGTATAATAACATTTACAAACAGCTTTTTGTTATTCAGGTCTAAGTGAATAGAAGTCTTTTTTTTAACAAAAGTCTTTCAAAATATCAATAAAATTAGAATTTCAAGAAAAATCCTAATTTTAATAATTAAAATTAATAAGTCAAGTACTTCAAAATAATTAAACTACTAGTACTACTATGGTACTGCCTTACCTTCAAACAGCTTACATATTTTATATAAGCACACTTAAACATAGCTGTCTATACCTAACTACATAAATAATCTCTCTTGTACATTATATCACTGATTCCCAAAGTGGGTCTGTAATAATGCTTCAGAAGGGTGGAATATTAAAAAAATTTATGTTGGTAAAGAGAACTAGAATTATAAATTTTGTACGCTCTAAAATCTGAATTTAGAATCTAAAACCATCAGTACAAAAATGAGAGACTGTTTTGGTCAAGCTACTTATAATTTCAAACTAATAGGGTTAATAATGTCTTTAATTCATATTATGTAGCCAAAGTCAGTTGTCCTGATAGCTGTGACAGTAAGCATAAAATATTATATGTAGCAAACTCTACTTTAAAGTATAACTGAAGTTCATTAAAATTACAGTTTTTCAAATTACAAATGGCTCCCTTTTTTGTTATATGGAATGACTGACTATCCTGAATGCTCAAGAAAAGCTTTGAAGTGCTAAATTGTGTTTCTCACTGCTCATTTGTGTGAAACTACTGTCTCCCAGTTCATGTAAGACTACTTGAAATCAAAGCCAAAATATAACCTTGCAGATGAGAGTGACTTAATACTGATACCATTGGATGCTAAATCCAACACTGTAGAGCTGTTTAAAAGCGCCTTTACTTTTCACATTAACCTATGTTTGATGTCATTTATATTATTATTTTGCAAGTTACAGAGCTTTTTTATGTTAATAATTTTAAGTAAAGTATAAGATTTTGCTTCATTATTTAGAGTTTGTTTTATTTCAGAAATCAAAAGTGATCTGCAAAATTTTCCATTTTTTGGGTGGGGAACTGAAAACTGAAAAGTTCGTGAACTAATCAATTTAGTAACAAAACCCATTGGGCAATAAAAATATTGACTGAGTCACATCTTCAATATGTGAAGTTATGGATTCCTAAGATACGTGGATCTTCTTGCACAGTGTAATTGTACGTTTGTTATTACAAAACATACAAAAAACAATGATCAAGAAAACACTGAGCCTAATAAAGAACAGTTATGTGTATAATAAATAGTTACAACCTACAATTAGTCATTATATGAGTTACAGCAACTGCCATATTTTTTATCATACTTATCAAAATGTAACTTACAAAATAAAAACAATTAAGCTACTAAAGTCAGGCCATTCTTTTTATTGCTGCTTTGGTACATAAATTTCAGCGACTCAGTCATCTTCAGCTTTCTGTTCTGTCCAAAGGGTATATCACTACCATAACAATATGCTGAAGACAATGGTTTGAATTACTGTAATGCATCTGTATCATAAACTACAAACAGAAACAAATGTTTAGGCTGACAATATCAATCTGTTTTCATTTAAAGTAATGAACAAATGCCACAACTTCAGTGATAATCAATTTTATAAAACTATGTAAACTTACAGGAGTGAGATAACACAGCATGCTTCTAGCGCACTCACAGAACAGCTGCAAAATAAGCTCAACAACCTGCTGGTAATTGTGATATATGTTAACTAGTGAAGCACACTCAGCTAGCATTGGTGAGAGGAAACTGAACAGCTGGTGTACAGTTACTACTTGTGAACCCTGAACAACACCTATGTGCACAAAACAACTGTTGTAATGACACATCAAACAAAATACAACAAAGTAACATTACACAATTATACACAGTGCAGTCTATAAATATTACCCACAACAAACACAAGTCTGTAAAACTACACATAGTAAATGTATTCACTCAAAACATGCATTCTACCAATGACTAGTACAAACGCACTCCTATACAAGAAAAATTTGGCAAGTAAAAAGTGCAAAACCATTGGAAGAGAAAAATAATTTTTCCTATGTTCGACCACTTCTGTCCAGTACAAACTGAAGGTAGTAATTCCTATGTGTAGCATGTTTAAAATCATGGTATCAACTTTCAATGCCACAATGCACAAAATTCATTAATTTTTAGCTTCCTCAAAACTAGAAATGAATCTATCATTAATTTGTTGGTGTTTGTAGTAACAACATTATGAGCATATAAATGTGACAAATTGATGTTCTGAATTTTAAAGAGGAAGAAGTCAACAAACAAAGACGTTAGCTGTGGTCAGTCAATAAACAAAATTGATGAATCAGAAAGGTGATGACTTTATGAACTGCAACAAGAAGAAACTTGAGTTTCAGTTTATGAGACTTTGCAGCAATCAATAGAATTATGTTGCAACTGTACAGATCATTAAATAAATTCAAAAGTTCAAAATGACATACAAAATGGAAAAAATGACATTTAAAATCAAACTAAATGGGAACTGTTCTACTGAAACCAAAGGTGCCTCTTCTTACTATACTAACTTCGTGCCTTTACAGTATTGCTGCATACTGTGTGAAACATAAAGAATATGCTGAACTGTTAAAACAAACAAGGAAGGTCACAGCTCGAAACACAATGGAACTGTTCATATTTGTTTGGAATTCTCAGCCATCTTTTCCACAGAATCAGTAATGGGAGAGGCACAAAAATAACTAAATAGTACTTGAATACTGAATGTTTCCTGATGCATATTGTAAGTCTCAATATAACGAATAACCTACAAACTCAGTACCAGGCACTAGAAGAAATTAATGACAAGTTTGACTTCCTGCATGTGGATAAAGAACACAAGATGGGCATGGAAGATTTAAAGACTGATTATGTTAGCAGAGGCATGCAAACACGACATAAATGATGACAAATTCCTAATGGACAGTCTGAAACAACCATGTCTTGGTAGTTATGCACTATTAACATAGCACTGCAGTGACACTTTTGAGCCTAATTTATGAACACAGACTTGAAGAATGATATCTAAACTTGACCACAGCCTTAAGGATATGTCTAACTCTTCCTGTAACCACTGCTTCGGGCAAAAGAAGTTACACTACACTTTCGTTTATCCAGAACTGATGGGACCAGACCCTTTCCGGATACATGAAATTCCGGATAAACCAAACTAATGGCAAAAATGCCGGTATTAGTGATGTTTACCTACCGCTATACAGAAAAGTTGCGTTTTTTTTATTTTGAAGAATTTATTCAAACTGTAATAGCCTACTGTACTGTATTTTACAAGTAAATCTTAAGGAAAAACAAAATCTATTTCAGAATATTATACTGTATAAATAAGAAAAAATGTATTTAGCATTAGACATTATACATACATTATATTAAATTCAGTACAGTACAGTAGTAGCATTTCTAAAAATTAACAAGTTTAATTTAGGTAGAAAAAACAATAATAAACACATACGTAGGGGGACCCAAAAGTAACGAGAATTTTTCTCTGGCAGTTGGTAGAACGCTAGTTCCGACTTCTCCCGCTAGGTGCCTTCACTAGACACCATTTTGTATCAGTTGCCCTAGCGGCATTGTTGTGGAAACATTAGCGCGGTCAGTGTGACTATTTTTTGTAAGAGCTGTATCACATTTTCGGCGATTTTTAAATTAATTTAATGGCAGACATTAAAATACCAACGTGCTAACATCAGGTTCTGTTTCCTGTTAGGGAAATCAGCAGCAGAAACTGCCGCAATGCTTCGGATGGCTTATGGGGAGGAAGCTTTGAGCCAGGCAAGGATTTTGAGCTGACAAGAAAGCACACGTGGAACGAATTTTGCTACAACACGTTTCATCTTCAGATCTTCAGTCAAAATTCGTTGGCATGAACTCCAGTATATTCCAGTCATTTCCTCTAATTCATTGGTGTTCTACGACGATCAAACATGATCGCAACATGGATTTTTTCAATGTTTTCGTCCGTTTTGGAAGTCGAGGGACGTCCCGGTTGTGGTTCGTCTTCAATTGACATTTGACCACTTTTAAAACGAGAAAACCACTCTTAAATCCTTGCCTGGCTCAAAGCTTCCTCCCCATAAGCTGTCCGAAGCATTGCGACAGTTTCTGCTGCTGATTTCCCTAACAGGAAACAGAACCTGATGTTAGCACGTTGGTATTTAATGTCTGCCATTGACAAATCGCCGAAAATGTGAAACAGCGCTTACAAAAATAGTCACACTGACCCCACTAATGTTTCCACAACAATGCCGCTACGGCAACTGATACAAAATGGTGTCTAGTGAAGGCACCTAGAGGGAGAAGTCGGAACTAGCGTTCTACCAACTGCCAGAGAAAAATTCTCGTTACTTTTGGGTCCCTCCTCGTACATGAATGATCTTTACTTTTTAAAAAAGTCAATAATTTTTTTCTGCTTTAGCGATGTTTCTCTCTTCTTAGCTGTATGGTCACTGAGTCCTTTTAGAAGTAACAGACCTGCTGGGTTTGTCTCGCTTTGGCACTCAAAATAATTTAATAATTTGTCCAGCAATGAAGTAGCCCCTGATTGGTTGATTGCCATTGGCACGTCGTCTGCATTATCATCATCATCGGAACTTGAATCTTTGTTGTTTGATTTTTTTAGAACATTCAGCAACAATCTCGTCCTCAAAAAGGAATTGATGCCCGGGATCATATTGGTCTACACCTACATTTAACCACTTGGGCAATTTTCCGCCATTTCTGGCCACAGCTTTTTCCAAGAATTTCTTAATGTTTTTTGAGAAACATCTTCCCACGCTGCAGCAGACATATGAATTACATCTTTTATGTTAATTTTCTTCAAAATGGTCATATCTTCTTTTTTCTCCTCATTGTCTCCTACTATTTTACTCAAAAGAGCTTTACAATGCCACTTTAAAGCCTCAAGCGAACCCTGGTCCAATGGTTGGATTAGGGAAGTCACATTAGGAGGAAGGAATTTAACAAAATTGTCACCACTCCTCGTCTCGTTCTCTGCAGGAAGTGTACGAGCATTGTCAATCAATAACATCGCTTTCAGAGGCAGTCCCTTTTCTGTCAGATATTTTTTGACATTATGTATGAAGTCGTAGAAAAACCAATTTTTAAATAAATCCGCAGACATCCAGGCTTTTTTTTTATCTGTACAGTTCTGGTAAACAGTTAACACTTATGTTTTTTAAAGCCCTTGGCTTCGCAGATTTGCCGATCAACATCAGCGACAGTTTATGTTCACACGTGGCATTTCAACAACAAAGCAATGTCACACGATCTTTACTTTTTTTGTGGCCTTTAGCTTTCTCATCTAATTTAGACGACAAGGATGTTTTGGCATCATTTTATAAAACAACCCTGTTTCGTCAGCATTATAAGCTTGGGATGGTGACAGATTTTCGTCTGAAACAAATTTCTCAAAGCTTATTTTATACATGTCACTGGCTTCGACGTCTGCATATAAGATCTCACCTGTCACAATGAGCTGCCAAATTCCATGATGTTCCTTCCACCACATTAGCCACCCACTGCTAGCCGTAAATGATGGATCCTCATCCATTTTCATGTTTAAATTTAATGCCTTTTCTTGCAATATAGGGACTGATATAGGGACACCACGGTCTCTTTCTTGGCAGAACCATAAAAAAAGAGCATCGCTTAACACCTCATTTTTTGCTTTCTGAGCGGTACTCCTTTTTCCTAAACTGTCTTTGGTAACCATCTTTGCACAAAAGTTTTCTATATGAGCCCTGTTTTTTTTTTCAGTCGCCCACAGTGGAAGTCCCTACTCCATAATCCTTAGCAATATTATTTAGTGTTTCACCTTTGTCAAGTCTATATATGGCCTCCAGCTTCTTTTGCATCGTAACAACATTCTTCTTTCTTTTACATGACATTGTTTAATGAGACAAATGCAGTAAACAGAGTAGTACACTGTGACGGCAGCGATATGCGAACATCTGCTCTCCGGTACCAGCGGTGGACACGGCAAGCCAATCCAACAACGTGTTCAGAGCGACCCAATCAGCGATCCCGGTTAGTGAATAAAACCCGGGCCGGCAGAAAATTTTGCACACACCTCATCGCCACGCCATTGGACGCACTTCATCTCCTCTCCTCTCTCGGAAGACATCGGCGCGGAGTCAGCCGGAAGGAACGGCCGAAGAATAGAACCGGCGTTCTTGCGTCTTCGCCCTCCAGTTCCGCACCAGCGATGGATTTCGCTGGCCCGGCAGCCGACTATACACCCGATGCCAAAAGAAGAGGAGGACTGTAGTACGCCACGAACAGCAGGCGCAGCCGCCGAACATCTTAGTGCAGCACAACCAACATCAGCATTCTCGCCACAAGGTCCTTTTTAGGGCCACCAAAAACACTAGAGTGTACGATTGGCGCCATTTGTCATGCGGCAAGCCTTTTGTCCTGTGACAACACGAACACTTATGTATACAGACTATGAAAACTTATAACACTACGAAATGTTTTGGAACTAACAAGTAAAAATACGACTGCTTGCATGCCACGCACACAATGAAGCCCTGAACAGTATCAGTAGGTTGCCGTTACTGCACTAGGAAATGTAACTGGTCACAACATGCTGTCTTCCGGCGCGCCAATGCGTGAGTCACTCTGTGTTACAATCTTGCCTGTCACTCACTGGGAGCTCACGCTTGCTACAGTCCACGAAAAGATTACACTGTAAAGTCGGCGCAGGCAGAAGTCGGAAGCCTTTGATGTAATAATGAGTTCTTAGAACTGCAACACTGGCTGCCTGCGCCAAACTCGCAACCGCAGAGGTGGAGTTGTCTAGTCATTTGTGACTGATAAAATTCTCTTTGAATGCCGACGTTAACCAGATCGCCTAGGGAACTATACACTGCACTGCATTATTTTTACCCTTGCAGTTTAGATTAATTACGTTTACGTTGATGAGTTCTGAACGCATATATAACGTTGAATTTATAACAAAACAGGTGGTTTTTAGTAGAAATTGTATCTTAAAATTCATCAGTAAAGTCGTTAAAAAAAAATTATTTGGAAAACTTATTCTGGATAAGCCGGAATTCTGGATAAACGAAGGCCGGATAAACGAGAGTGTAGTGTACACTGAACTGAAAATTATTAAACATTTCATAAGCAATAGGAGAAAATTTCAAATTTAAGTTTCTTAAAAACTAAATACAAGAAAGCATCGCCTATTTCCTGTGATGCATCGCAAAAATCTTTACTGCAAAAAAGCTCACAAGTTGAATCCTTGAAAGACTTGTATGATTCATTCATTAAACTCAGTTTCACAATAAGCAGACAATCTTGAAGATGAACAATTATAAGGAATGCCATTAAAGGTAACTAATAAGGTAACGCATTAAAGGTAAAGGGTCCTAATAAATAATGTTCCAAGATAGTGTGTGTTTTACTTTATTAGTTGTTTCATAAACCTACAAATATGACATGTACAAAATTACATTATATTAATTTTAAATAAAAATAAAAACTCCAGATTAAAAACTTTTAGCCAAACATGACTACAATATACTTCTGAAATTTAAGTTGTTAAATTTACGAAAATTAGAAACAGATTTACAATCAGTTGTTTAATGTATAACAGAATGACAAACTTCATAACACCTCCTTCAGTAACTCTTAGGAGGGGGGACAAAATCCATATTTGCTCTGGGGGACAAAAACCCTAGTTGCAGCCCTGTTGAAAACCACAATCATTAAAGTGATATTCTAACAGCACTGCAGGTTGTTAGAACAATGCAATGCTTTAAAAGTTTTGCGACAACAATTTACTTCCAAATGTCTCTCATACTCAACACAATGTTGATCATATGAAGTGTCATATGATCTACAACACAAATTTAAACAATAGTACATTTCCAGCAACATCACATTACCAACATAATAGTATGTATTGGTACTTACAATGAGTTTATACTTATTATTTACATCATTACACTTTTGTTAAGTTATTACTAGCATTTTACCTGATGATTAGTCATGTCACTATAACTAGTCTCACTAGTGATAAAAACTAACTTTATTACTCTGTTCTTTTAGTTTTAGTTACTTTTGGTTTGATTCTATTTACTACACAACCTTTTATACTTTTTTTATTTATTTTACAGTTTTTCTACATAGGTCTATTAAAAATTTGCCTAGAATTTCATAAATAACACTAATATAACATGGAAGCAAAGTTGAGTAAATGGTGCTGTCTACTAGTGTCATTCTTATTTAACTGCTTGTTGGTCGCCATGATTTTACTATGCTTAATCAATTTTAACTGGCTGATTTTATGAGCAATGAGTAAACATTAAGTTTTGCTTCAATATTGTGAAAATTTTGATTGAGGCTTGCCAAAATAAGTTTAAGGCTACTGATGCATAAGCTGCTCATGTCGTTAAAGACCAGTTAAACAATTTAAGGATAGTTGGTTGCTAAAAGATGACAACCCACATTCAATATGGTCCATCCTGTTGAAGAAGTTTGTGAAAGTGTATATTTCTATTACTATACTCAAAATTATGTTTGACAATTTAGGAAACAGAAAAGTGGAAGAAATTGACAGGTTCCATTATGACATTTGTAAAACTAAATTAGAAACAGTGTTTGGTATGGCAATGACTTGGTAGTTTTTCAATGAAAATATACATATTTGTATATATAATTTAGATTTCTTGTATGTTTTTCCAATTGCTGACTATGTGGTTAGCATTGTGTTTCTTAGCAAAAACAAAAACAAACAAAAAAACAGTAATGTGGCATGCTTTATGTCAAAGTAGTATGTGTAACAATAGACCCCTTACAGAATTCAGAAACCAAATTTATATAAAATGGGGTGTGTAAATGTAGATGTACTCAAAGAATGGTTTTCGTTTTTAAATTTCATTCAGTGGCTTCTCTGAAGACCAATTTTATTATTTATGGATGTACAACATAAATCCATAAATCATACAAATGACAAAAGACAATCAAATTCACCCTTTTACATTTTCTGTGCATGCATCATCTTTGGATGTACACTTTATGGAACCTTTGAATGCTGGCGTTTATAAAACTCTAAAAAAGTAACAGAGCTAAAGCTCTTAATGGTTGTTTTGTACATGTGTGTGCTTGTCTCCTAGGTAAACCAAATCACTACAATTTTCATGGAGTATTTTGTGGTATGATTTCTTAAAAGCCTAATGTATCATACAAGCTTTCAAAGATATTGGCACTTACCAAACAAACATTCAAATGCACTTCTACCATCAGAGTCCAGAATATCTACACAAGAAGAAGATACTGATAGTGACACCGAATCAACAGATAGCAAATGCTTTAAAACTTTCTCACAAGATGTATAAAGAAAAAAACCCAATGCAAAATCGATTTAATGCATAGCTTCTGCTTAGTACCACATCACAAAACATGTCAAGAGTATTTCTTTGATACTGGCTGTGTTTATATGTGCAACAGCTGAGACGCTCAAGAAAAAGAACAAGCAGGTGGACAACAGTGAGACTGACAGGTGGCAGGTAGTTTGTAGTGACTGAAAGACTACAAACTCTTTTTATTCCCTGTAGTAGTTCATGACGACTGGTGATTGGTGAACTTGTTCCTGTCCTAAATTTAAACTACAAGTTTGCTAGGAATGTGAAAGGTTTGATAATATTTTTTGTTGTTGTTATTTCAATGGTATTGTGCATTACGAGTTTAAAATCCCGAGGATAATCTGGGAATCATTAGTATTAGTATAAAAATAATAAAATAACTGAGCTCAGGTACCAGGACAAAACTTGTTATCTTCAGTCATATACCGCTCATTTATTTCATCATAATTTTTAAACAAAAAATTTACATTCGATTTTACCATTTAATAATTTATAAAAACCAGTAGTAAATGCCTCTCACAATATTAACACTTTGAGTGCTAACTCCGTCAATTGACAGACTAGCGAAACTTCCATAAAATGTGAAGTCTGTCAATTGACGGAGTCGTGTTTTCAATGCTTTTATACGGGTTAGTCATTCATATGACGGTTTAGCAGCACTATACAGAGTTGGTAATGCACAAGCAGTTCACATTTTTACCGCTAGATCTCATATGCGGCCACATAATAGTCAACAGTTTGAGTTGAACCCTGTCGTCGTTTGGCGCTCAAAATGTTGGGACGCGGCTTGACCGTAGACGAAATTCTTGCTGAACTGAAACGCGATTTTAGTGAAAGTGGTGGTGATATTGGTGATTGTGGTTTTTCTGATAATACAGACGATGATCCAGATTATGTTCAAGAAGATTTGTATTCAGGTTAGTATTTATAATCATACAATTTATAACATTTGCATTTGTTGTGAACCTATTTTTTATAAACTTATTTATAATTTTTTTGTGAACGTATTTTATTTTATTTTTTTATAAATACTTATACGATTTTGTTTTTTGTGTTGTAGATACTGAAAATGAAGAATCGCAGTCTGAAAATGAAAGTGAGCAACAACATTCTGCTCCTGTTCAAGTGAGAGGAAGGCCAATAAATAGTTGTACAGGCAGAGACAGGGCCAGAAGAAGTGACTCAGCCAATGGTTGGACAGCAACTGATCAGGTACCAACTATTGATGTATTCACAGGACAATCAGGTATAACCGATATTACAGAATTAGACGAAAACAGTTCCATAACAGACTTTTTCTGTTACTTCACTGACAATGAGTTTTTGCACCATATCAAGGAACAAACAAATCTGTATGCCCGACAATGTATTAGAAAGATGAGAAGTACAAATTCGTTATCTCCCAAGAATGGCAAATTGGAAGGGTGTGACGATTTCTGAATTACGTACATTTTTTGGCATTATTTTTCATATGAGTGTTAGCCAGAAACCACACATTTCAGATCACTGGTCCAAGAAGGCTGTAATATCATGTAACTTCTGTCCTAATTTGATGAGCCGTGACAGGTTTCTTTTGATTCTTCGCAATTTTCATATAAACGATAATAGTAGCAAAAAAAAGAAAGGGGAACCTGGGTATGATCCTTTGCATAAAATTCGCCCTTTAGTTGACAAAGTCCGCTTGCGCTTTCAGCAGGCATACCAACCAGCTGAGGACATTACAATTGATGAGGGCATGTGTAAATACAGGGGTAGAATTTTTTCAAGCAATACATGCCTCAGAAGCCTAATAAATATGGCATCAAATTATACATGCTTTCAGAGTCAGATACTGGCTATATATGGAATTTTTCTATTTTTTGTGGGCAGAGTAATGTTGTCACTAATACTGTGAAAGATCTATTAGGAGACTTGCGTGGGAAAGGACACACTTTGTTCACTGATAGATACTACACCAGTCCAACTCTTGCAAGTGAGCTGGAAAATGAAAATACTGCACTGGTGGGAACAACAAATAAAAACAGGAAAGGTATGCTTTGGCATTGAAAAATCCAAATCTTCAACGGGGGGAACAAATGTACAGACGAAGAGGCAATACTCTGGCTATTTGTTGGAAAGATAAAAGAAATGTATATATGATCAGTACCAGACACTGTGCTGAGATGGTCACATATGTAAACAAAAGAAGACAAGAAAAAACTAAACCAGTGTGTGTAATAGGTTACAACAACAACAAAATTGGTGTAGATCTGTCAGACCAAAGATTGTCTTATGGTGTATTTGAACATCGGACAGTAAAATGGTGGAGAAAACTTGCTTTTCACACTTTGCTTATGTGCATTATAAACTCAAGTAATTTGTATAATAAAGTGAAAGGTCTGAAGATTCCTGTGACACAATTTATGCAGAATTTGAGTGAAGATCTTGTTGCGGTTGAAGATGATCCACCTATGGCAAGTACCAATGGAAACAGTGGAAATCAGCTTTCTCGGCTGGCCACAGGAAAACAATTCTTGGAGAAGATACCACCACCACCTGGTAAGAAGAGACTACAGAAATGCTGCAAAGTATGTGGAGATAGAGGGAAAAAAGAAACGGGAAAGTTTGTGAGGAAAGGCACAAGTTACCAGTGTTGTGAGTGTAAGATAGCATTATGTATAAACCCTTGTTTTAAATTATTTCATTCAAAAAAAAAACTATAAAGTGTGAATTTATTACATACTATATACATATCTTTTTAATTAAATTGAATAAAGTGTTAAAACTAAGTGTAATTGATTAATAAAATTGTAAGTTTAACGCGGTCAAGTTTTAAACATTTTCAAAAACAACCCAAATTTGAAATTTGAGAAACAGCTTAAGCTTTTCCTGTACAATATTCACGATACAATCACTATAAAGAAGAAAGTATGACCTTTAAAATAAGGTAAGTTATATTTTTCTATCTGTTCTAGTTTATGAGTTACATTAAAATGAAAAGTTCGAAAAATGGCCAGCATTCTTCGCATATTATGAGTAAAAACACACAGCACTATAAGTGTTAATGATACATATCTATAAACAGAAAAAGATCTTTTAAAATTGTGTGAACTGCATACTTGTTCAGTGCTGCTAAAAATACATTCACAATAAAATAAGAAATACAGTACACATCTGCTAAAATAAGAAAATGCACATTCTCTACAATTACCATAACATTACCTTCCCTTTCCCCATAATACAAAAATGCAAAGTTTACCCTACAACTTCCAATGCAGAATCAAGGAGACAGCTGTTCTACTTATCAAGAAGGAACTTTTGGTTCACAGTAACACAGATAAGGAATTACAACAGGCAGTTTTCATAATGCGTTTAAAAAATTTATAACACCAAGAAAGTAAGATAGGTCAAGGCGAATGCGAAGTTCCTGTTCCTGTCCAGAATAGTTATTTAAGTGACTTCACACATCAGTGACACAATAAACAAGTGTGTGTGTTTTATTTGCAATATTACTACACAAGGCTACACCACAATCGTTTTGCAAACTGCCCATTGAATATTAAACTTTTACACTTTATGAACACTAAGAAAACTAAACAAAATCATACCTATGAATGATTCCAGTATATCAATAACTTCATTACGTATTTTCTCTTCTTGAAAAGTACGAGAAAATGATTCATTACACACAAGATTTTTGAACCTTTCTTGTAACGGTTTTAATATCTGTAAAAAAAAAAAATACAAAAAATCTGTAAAAATTTTTTTAACAGAAAAATAATTTTATTATTACACCAATCCAAATAACTATGGAATTTTAATTTGTATAATGAAATAAAGGAATGCTTTTTAATTTAATTTCACCAGTATACTTTCAGTGACCATCTATCATGTTTTAGTTTCATAACTGTACTATATTCATAAACATATAATTATCTCAAACACATCAGTAAGTATTCAAGCGAAGAAGACACAACACCTATCAAACTTCACTGCAGGTAAAAAATGAGTATAATTTTAATTCAAAACAACTGTGAAGTACGAGTTAAGGAACGATAACGATATTGGTGTAAGTTGACTATAAAATCAGAAAGTTCGGAGTGTGTGAAATGGAGACGGTGGTGAAACAACAATAGGAACACCGGATGGATGGATAACTGTACAGAACAATTCATTGATGAAAATAAATAAATAATTTTACTTAAAACATAAATACCATTTATAAATTAATATCTTAAAATTAAAATACTTTATTAATGAGATCTCAGTAAGGGGTTTGAATCTGTTATTATAAAAGAGAGAGTGTGAATGCAGAGTACTGGTTCGGTAATCATATAAATTACTTGTAACAGTTCTGTAAGAATGGTAGTTGTAAGAATTGTTTATTTTGTCAATTGTATACTGATAACTTGGTGCGTTATTTCTGTCTAACTAAAAAACTGAATAGATGTAGTAGTTGATCAGAAACGAAGAGAATACAAGTGTAGAATATAACGTAATTTTTTCGTAATAAACGAACAATAATTTGTTTTAGTTAGCACAACATGTGTTTGCTTTATGATTTCGCAACTCAACCCAAATAATCCTTCTGCAACTGTTTTCATCTGTAGAATCCTGGACGGAACCCGAAGGTAAGATAAAAATGAAGTTTTAATATATTTAATAAGATTTTTATTATTTGCATAAAAAACAAGGTTTCAGTGGCGCCCGAACAGGGACGGTGAGTATAATTTATTAATTATACAAACCAGACCTGACTGAGTGCAGAAAAGGATTATTGGGGAGTGAGAGTGGTTGTGTAGGTTAGGAAGTATAGGGCATATATAAAAACAATAATAATAAAACATGGAAAATACTGAGAGTACAATAATTGAAACTGACATAACTGTCAGTGATGAATATGAAAATAAGTCAATGAGTGTAAATAAAGAAAATATGTTAACAGAGTCAGCTGAAAGAAGCGACTCAGGAATCCAAACAGATGTAATGCTAGCAAATGAAAGTAATTTTGGTAATTTTACCGAATCAAAATTAATGAATGAAGTTGAAATTCATTCAACGCCAATTTCAATTAGTCAAAATAATAAAGCTGATGACGGTGGTATGTTAAAAGATTTGTATAGCATAATATGTAGTATGAAAGAAAGTTCAGAAAAGCAATACACAGTGTTAAATAATAATTTTGCTGAAATGAAAAGGGATAATGAGGTTAAATTTACTGTACAAAATGCAAAATTTAATGAACTAAGCAGTAGTGTCAAAGAAGTAAAAAATAATTTTAATGAACAAAATAATAAATTGAATGACTTAAATAAAAGATTTGATGTAAACGACGCTAAATTTAATGAAATAAACGAAAAAGTGACTGAGTCACAAAAGAATATCGATGATAAATTAAACGAAATGAATACTAAATTGATACAACAGTTAGATAAGCTGGGGAGGAATATTAAAAATAATGAAGGTATAGACAATAAGGTAAGTGATGACTGTAAAACAAGTGATAATTATAATGGTGAGATAATAATGAATAATAATCAGGTGATGAATTACAAGGTAAGTGGCGGTGGTAAAATAAGCAACGATTATAATGGGAGTGAAATAATGTTGAATAATAATAATAAAGAGGTACTTGAAAATGGGGTATCAAAAAGTGATACAGTAAGTAATAGTAGAAATGATGAGAGTATAAAGAGTCAGTTGAGGTTCGTAATGGGGTGGTAATGTGCATTGATGAGCTTGAGAGAGGGTACGAAGAGAGTTTAAGGGGATATGGGGGGCAGAGGGCAAATTTCCCTTGTGGTATATGTGAAGGAAAGGCTTCACAAGTGGTATTGGAGGACAAAGGTTCCTCGAGAGGTTTTGTGGGAGGCAAATGGTCTCCAAAATGTCCCTTGATTTTTTGTGGTTTACCTGGTAAAGCCAGGATGGGTTTACATAATGTAGTATTTCCCTGTGTGTGGAGTGAAAATGTGAAATTGGGTTGGGGAAGTAATTATAAAGAGAGAAATAGAATGATAGAGTTGTTAAATGTAAAGAAAGGTAATAGAGAATTTGTAGAGAGAGTAAATAACATTAAATATTTACCTTATGAACTAAACAGTGTAGTGGTAAACACTGATTATATTGATGATGATGATAAACATTTACCTGTTGGGAGAATTAGTGTACTGGTAGTAGCAGATAATTGTGATAATGAGGTAACTCACCTGGGTTTAACAATAAATACTAATGGAGACTGGACTAAAAATAATAATGACTTGGCTTATGATAAAATAATAATGGGGGATAACCCTGGGAACTATTATTATTGTGAAATAAATAAAAAAGATTTAAATGGTTACCACACAAATGGTAATCATACAAGGTATGTAAACAAAAATAAAATGGTTATGTGATAATTAGACTAATTTTCGATTATGGTGGTTACATAAACAGTGAATGAACATTTAATTATTTGAGTTTATAGTGTAATTACTTGGCTGATTTATGTAATGAAGTGTGGCAAACAAGAAAGGATATGACGAAAATTTGTAAATAAATTTGTATGGGTGTTAGATTGTAATGGGGCAAAAGGAGGGGCTTTTTATTTTATTAAATAGGGGTTTTATTTTATTAAAATATTTTAAATTCATTTTTCATCTGTGTGGACAGCCACGTGTTAAATAAAGCGTAGTTCGAACAAAGGACTTGTGAGGTGATGCCAATGCAATGGAATGTCGTGTTGTTGACGGTGATACAATTCTTGGAACTTTGAGGCTATGTGACACCTGCACACAAGCGCGCTAACTCCAGCAGGTGCGCAGATGACGCCAAGAAGTTTAAAACAATATGGCTCGGAGACAAAGGTTTTGTTCGCACGTGGTCCGAGCTGGAGGATATAAGTTTAAGTCACGCCCACTACAGTGACGTAAACCTCTGGACACCAATATCGTCGACGTCCAACACACGAAAATCACATGTGTTGGCTGAACAGTAATAATGACTTTGGTACACAAGGCATTGGTTTTCCGCCTTGTCGAAGAATTGAAAGTGGAAGGGTTTTTGTGAAGGCTCTTCCCAGTTCTCTCACCGACGCTTACCTGGCCAGGTAAACGCCCCACGGGGCTCATTAAAAAATTGTGAATATCAAGTAAAAGTGAGTTTCAGTTATCAAAAATGTGAAAGTGACTATAGTTTTCGGCAAGAAGAAGAAAAGTAAATTATAACTGTTTTCGAACTACAACTAAATGCGTAAGTGAGAAGCCGAGTTCGGAGGAACCCCTCGTTGCCGGCAAGGGTATTGCACAATGTATCAAATAATGTTCCTAAATAATTAAAAGGGGGTTTTTATATAAATGGAATGAATGTGAGTGCGAGCAGGCTGGGCTGTTTATAATGAGGTAAGATGTTTTAAGTAAGTTTAGTGGTACCAGATAATGTTTCAAGTATTTCAAGAAAGTTGTATTTAATTTGAACTTTGGCTAGAAGTAATACACTGTTTTTTTTTTAAAGATACAGAAATGAAAAAAGAATAATTTGAAGTTGAAAAAATTTAAAGAATAAAAATAAAATTTAGTTTAATATAATTAAATTACCTTATTCGGTCCACCTTAGTGACACTGGCTTCCGTCGTTTAATGACGCGTTTCGGGATAAAATCCCATCTTCAGATACACAATAATCAAAACGTAAATGTATACCACATTTTGTGGTTTGTCATAATTTAAAATGTTTTAAAATCTTTTAAATAAAATATATACAAACGTAACAACTGAATCGCTCGGAGCGCTCGCATGCATGCACGCTGTACCACGATCTTCTCACGACTGGCTATAATTATCATTCAACCGTATAGCAGTGTCAAACAGGTTAACTGCCTGTAAACAATAACCTGTTTGACACTGCTATACGGTTGAATGATAATTATAGCCAGTCGTGAGGAGATCGTGGTACAGCGTGCATGCATGCGAGCGCTCCGAGCGATTCAGTTGTTACGTTTGTATATATTTTATTTAAAAGATTTTAAAACATTTTAAATTATGACAAACCACAAAATGTGGTATACATTTACGTTTTGATTATTGTGTATCTGAAGATGGGATTTTATCCCGAAACGCGTCATTAAACGACGGAAGCCAGTGTCACTAAGGTGGACCGAATAAGGTAATTTAATTATATTAAACATAAAGTGACTCGGTACGTAAAACATGAATAGATTGAAAATTTAGTTTGTTTCTCTTCACAAAAGGCGAGTTGCGTCAGTTATTCATATAACCTTTAAATCACTCTTGCATCTCGATGTTCGTGTGACGGATTCTGGGATGAGAGGGCAAAATATAAGGTAGGTGGAAGATAGATAATTTTCTTTATTTGTATTGAAATATAATATAACAAATGGCGCCCGAACAGGGACGAATTTTATTAATTGAATTGAATTAAAATTCCACACCTACAGATGAATGCAAGCGTGATTCGAGGTTAAGTGACAGTACGAAAAATTACGTAAGATACATAAACTTGTGTATACGTTGTAGATGTAGATTAAAAGTTAATGAAACAAAATTTTGTAAAATTACCACTTAAAAATGGCAGGAAATAATGAAAACAATATAAATGAAAAGACTAGTATCGACAATTGTGATGATTCAAATATTATGAATAATGTTGAAGTCCACTCGACTCCAAACGTGAGTCAGGAAAATAAAATAAAAATCAATGTAGATGAAACATACAGTACAGATGATTCGGGGATTCAAACAACCCCAAAATTAAGTAGGGAAAATAAAAATAATGATGAAGTCAGCTTCACTGATGATAGACGATAAAACAGAAAGTCTGTCAACACCTATCCAAAATAAACAAGAGGTAGATAGTAATGAGAAAGTTATGAATATGTTGCAATTAATTTTGGAGCAACAAAGTATTAAATTTAATGAAGTACAAAGTAGTTTTGACGCCAAATTTGATGAACAAAAAAGTAATTTTAACAATAAATTCGAAGTACAGAATAACAAATTTGATGAGTTAAAAAACCTTATCAATGAGACCAATAAGCATGTAGAAAATACCCATGAAATAGTTCAAAATAACTTGAATAAATTAGAGCAGAATATTGAGAGAATGGGAGTGGATGTGATAAATACAGGTAAGAATAAAACAAGTGAAAATTATAATGATAGGTATAAAAATGTGGTATTAGAAAATAAGGTAACAAAGATAAAAATAATATTGAAAATGGTAATGTAATTGAAAAGGTGGTATCAGAGAGTGATACGTTGAAAACAGTTAGTGAGAGTGAGAGAATAATAGGTTGTAATGGAGTAGTAATTAGTGTTGATGAATTAGAGAAAGAGTGGCAAGAGAGATTAGATGAGTATGTAGGGCAGAGGGTAAATTTTCCCCATATTTATGATGAACCAAGGTGTTCAAAAATGTTAGTGTTGAAGGGCAAGAGTCCCTTGTTAGTGGAAGATTTGAGTTGTTCCTCCTTTTTGTATGAGTTAGTACCCTCTGTGTGGAATGGTGTTGAAAGTGTGAGATGGTGTTATGATGAGAGAGATTTAGATGAAGAGTTGTGTGTTGATAGAGAGACAGAATTATATAAATTAAAGAGAGATTATAATGAGTTGAAAGAGATGTTAGAAGTGGTACAGATAAATGATATGAAATACTTATTTTATAAAATAGAGATTGAGAATTATTTTGATACCTATTTAAATAATAATAATTTACCTTATGTTGTAATGAATGAGAGAATAACTGACCTTATATTGAATATAACTACTGATGGAGACTGGACAAAAATAAATAATGTTGACTTGGTTTATGATAAAATAATTATAATGGGAAGTAACCCTAAGTATGATTATTGTGGTAAAATGAATAAACTAAAATTTTATGGTTATTATACACAGGATAGCCATATGAGGTGCGTAAATGAAATTGAAAAATGTTATTTGAAACCCAGACTAATTTTCGATGATGGAGGCTGAACATTAAATTAATAAATGGGCATTATAACAATTCTGATTTATGGTTCTGACCTGGCTGATTTTGGAAATGAAGTGTGATAAATTGAATAATTAATGACAAAAGTTTGTAAATAAATGTTTAGTGAAATTAATTGTGTGTATTGTAACAAGTATATGATGTAAACAATCTGTGTATGTAGTAGAAATTGTTGTGATAATAATAATAATATTTTTGCAGTCTAAATAAATAACAAAATAATTTGAAGAGGATAACAAATGAATTGTAATTATTGTAATTGGTGAGAGTAATTAAAATTGTTGTGTTTTCAATAATTAATTTAATTAAAATAATTTGAGATGTTTAAATATTTTTGATTGATTTAAATGTTATATAATTGAATTTTGATAATGGATTTAAATTATTTTATGAGATTTCAATTTGACAATGATTAATAAATAAATAAATGTTAAGTTGTTTAGTATGGAATAACATTGTTGTTAAAATGTTTCAGAAGGTACAGGGAGTTACTGATTGTGCGGTAGCGCGATAATTTTACGTTGCAGGTTGGCTAATCTGCTTCTTGCCTTTTGTTCTATTCTGATTACTCATGTCGAAACTTTGTACAGTTCATCTCAAACGCTAGCGGCGGTCGGGTCGCCCGCTGTCTTACTGTCATATTTTCTTGTCGCGACATTTAATGTAGGCCTTAGGCCACCACATTTCACTTATGGCCAACTAGGCCCGTTATTAATATAACATAAAATTTTGATACTTTCTATATACGACATGCTCATTAGCCAACCTTTTATTTAAATATCTGCTAACTACATATGTAATGTAAATTTGAACTTCAATTAAAATGAATTTAATACAGTCCACAACTTTCATCATTTCTGCTACCTGGTGATTCATCAATGCACGCATTTACAAGTTACATTCTTTTACTAAACATTTTTTGGTCCACGCCGACCGGATTCCAACATCATTGGTCCTCACAGTACGGATCACTCATATCACTAACCACTGATATTTATATTTGTGTGTTATGACAGGGTATGAGCAATGTACTGTAAGTATAAATTTTATAATACAAGTTAAATAGAATAAAATGTTTACAGGTGTTGAAAAGATTTTAACTCAATGATGAGATTAATTTGAGATAATTGTACTAAATAGAAACCATATTCAAAAGGTTGTAATAACTGAAAGGTGATGTAAAATAAATGTTAATAATAAATTTGGAAATTTTGAGGAATATAATTGTAGTGAGTGAAAAATAATGAAGTGATGTTATGTGGAAGATTTAGTTTAGTTATTAAGTGGCTAGTACGGTGGTGGCATGTGCCACCGTAGGTAGCGATAAGTGTTGGGGGTAACAGAGAGTGTTACCTCCATCGGAGGCCAAAATGGCGTAAAATACACGGCACACCCTTTTATACAATTTTATATTGTATCTTGATAGATTGCCGTGCCGTGTATAAAAAATGATGTAGATAACATGCCTGAAATTAGAGATGATTTCCCCGACTTTTCGGGCGATTACTGCCTTACCAGCACTAATCGTGGTTTTGGATAGCAGTCAGCTATGGCCATAAATTAAGAACCTTGACCATAGCTGGCTTGAAATTGGTTTATATTTGAAATTGATGGGGGGTGAATTTAGGGGAATCCCCGGAATTATGGAACAGCGGCTACCACTCTGTTCGAGTAGGAACAGCAAGGCCAGGTGGTAGACCCGTTTTAAGGGCGTATAAATTTGTAACATGGATATGATGATATACAAATAATTTCCAATGTAATGCTGAAGCAAGGACACGGAGATGTTAAATTCCTCCACCTATGCCGTCCTTGTGGAAGCAAATGGGCGCAACAGTCCACCAGAAAAAGCAATAGCGTGTGTGGCAGGGTGGTTGCTCAGGGGAGCAACGAATTAAAATTTTGTGACTTAAAGATGATGACTCACTCCTGAAGTAATTAAATAGTTGTATCTTGCCATTAGAAATAGGGTTTTAGATGTTTATTATGCTGGGTTCATTATGTCTTGTAAATGTATTAGTTTATTGTGTTATAGGTAAGTGTTGATAAAATGTGTAATTTATATAATTTTGAAATGTGTTTATAGTAAGGTCATTCACCTTGACTAGAAAATCAGCTGATCCGCTGTAGAATGTCACTTATAAATTGTTTGCTAATTTCCAATGTAACTAATGTTTGAATATAATGATTTTTATGTGTTAAAGATTTTATTTTAAATGATGATAAAATGAATTGAAATAGTTAAGAATTTTAAATGATGTGTGAAAGATAGTAAATGGGAGATTTTGGGTGATTAATATTTTGTTGGGACATGTAGATCAGTCCATGTTGAATGTAAAGGGGTACTAGAGATGAAATAATGTTGTTGTGAATTAATTTAATGTAGAATTTGAGATGTAATAGTGACACAGTAGCTATGGGGAAAATAGGTAGAGTATTGATTGATATATTGATGTAATAAGTAAATGGAGATATTTTGTTGTAGTTGAAGTGATGTATTGGGAGAGTAATTAGTTGATGGGAATTTTGTAAGGGGGTGGGGTGTAGGAGTCCGCAACGAAAAGCGTTGTGGCGGGAAGGGACCGTTTAGCGCCGGAAAGGGTTGCCTAGGAATGAAGTCCAGGAACCAGATAAGGGAATGAGCTTTGGGAGGGAAACACACATCCTGAGTACAAAGGGGTAGAGAGTATTTTTTTTATATAAGAGTAGAATGATGCGAATTGAGTTGAGTAGTAAGTTGGGTTTAGAGAGTGTTTGATAGATGTTTTGATAGAGATGGGTGTCATGTTAGTTAAAGCTGTTAGTGATATTCGAGTCAGAGGGGATTAAGAGTGTATATATATATATATATATATATATATATATGCCAAGTTGATACAATCAAGTTATTATGAATAATTAAATCACCCAAACTAATGGAGAATGAGAATATTAAAGAAAGAGAGTCATAGTAAAAATATAGAATTTTAATTGAAACAAGTGACAATTTTAATAGAATTTGAGAATAAAGTAAAGTTGTAAAATGTGTAATTTTGAGTAATTTAAATGTCAATTTTATTGTTAATTGTAATAATACTATGGTAATTTTAAATGTCTTATTGTATTATGTTTTATTGTGTTTGAAGATAAAAAATTTTAAAGATGTTTAATATATTTTCTGAGGTAGCCTATGTAGGTCAAGGTTGTGGACCTGACCCAGTTTGATCAGCTGATGGGTGATGTTGTAAACTAGACCAGTTTTGGCAATGAAGTGATGCCAATTTTGTTTCTTGATTGATTTAAATAATTTTAAATTTTCTGAATATTGAGAAAAGTATATTAAAAAAAAAAAAAAAAAAATTGATTTTCTGTATCTAATTGATGTTTTGAGTTTTAAGTGTATTATTGTTTAGGTGTATTACTAGTGTTTTTTATTGAATTGTATTGTTTAGTATGTATGTCTAATCCAAGGTTAGGATAAATGAATTCATGTGTAGTTAGATGTTCAATTTATTTGTTTTTCTGATTATGAATAATAGTGAAGAGAATTAATAGAGTGATGAATTATGGAACAGATTTTTGATTTTAGAAGGTCACTTAAATGAATTTGATTTAATGATAAATATTTTGAATTTGAAAAATGTATTATAAGAGTCTGTATGAGCCCAGTAACTGCTAAAGGCAGCCCAGTGTGCATGATAAGGGGGAACATATCGGTTGAGGATCTGGCATGGTATAAGGCCAGGGGTTTGGATTTTGGGGTGGCATGCTAGAAGGTTAGGTGCGCTGTGGTGTGTGTCTGTTCGATTTTATGGTGTTGGGATCTCGAATAGAGAAGTCCAGTGATCTCGTTCAGATGTGGCCATAGTCGCTGAGCCAGGGGGGTAGCTTACCCATGAGGTATAAGAACTAATGGGGGTCTGTTGGCAACATATCCTCACCGATCCTCTTAGGGGTTTAGCAATGAGATTTCTTCTGTTTCGGCAGAAGATCTCTCATTGGGGGGGGTATTGTAACGGGGCAAAAGGAGGGGCTTTTTATTTTATTAAATACGGGTTTTATTTTATTAAAATATTTTAAATTCATTTTTCATCTGTGTGGACAGCCACGTGTTAAATAAAGCGTAGTTCGAACAAAGGACTTGTGAGGTGATGCCAATGCAATGGAATGTCGTGTTGTTGACGGTGATACAATTCTTGGAACTTTGAGGCTGTGTGACACCCGCACACAAGCGCGCTAACTCCAGCAGGTGCGCAGACGACGCCAAGAAGTTTAAAACAATATGGCTCGGAGACGAAGGTTTTGTTCGCACGTGGTCCGAGCTGGAGGATATAAGTTTAAGTCACGCCCACTACAGCGACGTAAACCTCTGGACACCAATATCGTCGACGTCCAACACACGAAAATCACGTGTGTTGGCTGAACAGTAACAATGACTTTGGTACACAAGGCATTGGTTTTCCGCCTTGTCGAAGAATTGAAAGTGGAAGGGTTTTGGTGAAGGCTCTTCCCAGTTCTCTCACCGACGCTTACCTGGCCAGGTAAACGCCCCACGGGGCTCATTAAAAAATTGTGAATATCAAGTAAAAGTGAGTTTCAGTTATCAAAAATGTGAAAGTGACTATAGTTTTCGGCAGGAAGAAGAAAAGTAAATTATAACAGTTTTCGAACCTACAACTAAATGCGTTAAGTGAGAAGCCGAGTTCGGAGGAACCCCTCGTTGCCGGCAAGGGTATTGCACAATGTACCAAATAATGTTCCTAAATAATTAAAAGGGGGTTTTTATATAAATGGAATGAATGTGAGTGCGAGCAGGCTGGGCTGTTTATAATGAGGTAAGATGTTTTAAGTAAGTTTAGTGGTACCAGATAATGTTTCAAGTATTTCAAGAAAGTTGTATTTAATTTAAAGTTTGGCTAGAAGTAATAGACTGTTTTTTTTTTAAAAGATACAGAAATGAATAAAGAATAATTTGAAGTTGAAAAAATTTAAAGAATAAAAATAAAATTTAGTTTGTTTCTCTTCACAAAAGGCAAGTTGCGTCAGTTACTCATATAACCTTTAAATCACTCTTGCATCTCGATGTTCGTGTGACGGATTCTGGGATGAGAGGGCAAAATATAAGGTAGGTGGAAGATAGATAATTTTATTTATTTGTATTGAAATATAATATAACAAGATGTATTGTATACTAGGTTCTATTGCTGGCATGTATATTGTTTGTTTTGTGTAACTAATGTTTACAGGTAGGATGGAATGGATAATAATAATATTTGATACTGATGAATAATTTATATTTTATTATGAAATACAATAAATACAAGATATACTTAAATGGAGTTGATTTGTCTTGAATAATGTAATTAAAATAACTTAAACTGTTTTGAGTAAAATTATGAAATGAAATTAAATTTGAGTGGGAATTAAATTAATTCAGAATGTAAATGTCAGTAATGAATATAAATTTATTTTGATTTGAATTTTGATTTAAATTGTAAAAACATGTGTTTAAAATATAAACTGTACATGTAAAAATGGTAATTGATTAAAACGTAAAGACTAAAATATTTATTTAAATTGAAAACTGAAAGGAAATGTTTGTGTTGATGCTGAGGTAGTATTTGTATGTTTAACTGTAGATTCTCCGTTTAAGTGCGGTCATGACCTCACCGGATATCATGACCGTGAAAGTAGTTAATTATAGAAAATCATAAACTTTAATTGTTATAACCGGCTTATGGTTTGTTTTTGTTTTGTTAACCTGGTGGTTTGTTAAATTTAGTTGGGAGGTTATTTTTAGGGGAATCTACCAATTTTTGGAACAGGGCTATTTTCACCCATATAGGGGTGGTAGTCCATTAGGGGTGTATTCATCATGATTAGTAAGTAAGTAATACTGAATTTTTATTGTAATGCCGAAGCAAGGATGGGGGTGGAATAAAAGAAAAAATGTCTGCCCCTTCCGCATCAGTCCTTGTGGAAGCAACTGGGTGCTACAGTCCAGGGGGAAGTCATAGTGAGTGTGGATGGGGGGTGACCAAGTTACAGGCCATGAGGGAGATGTGGTTTACGGCTAGGATGAGGCCGGCAATGGTCAAGAAGCCTAGTGCAGAACACAGTAAATTGTAATGGGTATCAGGGGTTAAGGGACTTGGGGGATTGTAAAAAAAAAAAAAAAAAAACTGCGTTAGGAGTTAAGGATAAAAGGTATTCTTGAGGGTGTAATCTGTATTTTATAGTGAGGTTGCTATGATTTACTTGTATTTTATGTATCAATGTGTAATTTTGTGGGGAATAATGTTTTGTCAAGGGAGAAAAGTACTAATATTTAATTTGTATGGAATTTTATGCATTAGATGTAAGTATACAGTAAATTTATATGGCCATGTGGACATTGTATTTTATGTAGGCCAGTTACAGGGTTGTTTGAGACTAATGTAAAACGTTTATGATGAATTAAAATTGTTGTGATAGTGTCGGAGTGTGGACTTAAATAATTCGAGTTGGGTTAACAGATGGAAAATGTAACAAATTTGAATTATTTATTTTTGACTTGCAGTGAATAAGGTGGTAATGTTTTGCTTGTAATTCAATGTAAAGCCCAAGGTGAAAGATTTAGTTCAATGTAAACATGGTAATGTTTATTTGGAATGTTTATTATGTTGTATCCTACTTATGTAACTGCATCTGAATGTAGGACAGCTGTCTTAGTATATTAGCAGATTAAATGAAAAACTAGTACTTTGTAAAAAATCTAACCAGTATTGTGCTAACAATGAACCAGTACGACTATGAGGAAATGAATCAGTTGGGGATATGGAATAATGGAAGGCCGTTTATTGATACTTTGGTTGCATGTTTCAGAGTCCGTGGTACTGTGGTGACGTGCCTGTCTGATTTTATGGTGTTGGGATCTCGAGCAGGGAAGTCCAGTAATGTCATTCAGGTGCAGCCACAGCCACCAGACTAGAGGGGTAAGTACTGCCACAGCCACCAGACTAGAGAGGTAAGTACTCAAGATTTTAGTAAAGAACTAAGAGGGGTTGCGGCGCCCTATCCTCACTGATCCTCTTAAATTTAGGCAATGAGAGTTTTTATGCTTCGGCATAAAACCTCTCATTGGGGGGGTATTGTAACGGTACAGAATTGGGAGGCAGAAAATGTGAATAAAATGTTGTCAATTGATAGTGTACAACCTTTTGGGAAACCCTGCTTTCACAAAGCTGGATGCAATGTTATTACAACACACGTCTATGTTTGTTTATGTCTGGAGTTGGCCCGGCTAGACGTATTACGTAACCGCTGGCAACTCATGCGGCCGTGAATTACGAAAAACGCCAGTTTCAACAGGCAGTAAAGAATATCAGAATTACCGGGCTAAGCGTCGTGACCTACCGGCCAATCAGAGAAGGCGAAGTTAAAAATACATACTTTGGCACGCAGCTAGGCCAACGCCTAACACCACAGTCGTTGACCAACAGCGAAGTAGTTGACTCACAGTAGAGTGAATAGCAGTCTAACAGCAGAGCGTTAGCAAGCCAGTGGTGGCCTCGGGCGTGTAAGATGGGCCGAATACATTAAAATCGGCCTATCTAGCAAAGTGTGAACAATATACCGCAGTCAACTCGTATTTTTTGACCGCGCGGTCACAAAAAGAAAACAAATATTAGTGTTCGAGCAAATACATTGCCGGCCGGCTAAAAAATGAGTATAATTTTAATTCAAAACAACTGTGAAGTACGAGTTAAGGAACGATAACAATATTGGTGTAAGTTGACTATAAAATCAGAAAGTTCGGAGTGTGTGAAATGGAGACGGTGGTGAAACAACAATAGGAACACCGGATGGATGGGTAACTGTACTGAACAATTCACTGATGAAAATAAATAAATAATTTTACTTAAAACATAAATACCATTTATAAATTAATATTTCAAAATTAAAATACTTTATTAATAAGATCTCAGTAAGGGGTTTGAATCTGTTATTATAAAAGAGAGAGTGTGAATGCAGAGTACTGGTTCAGTAATCATATAAATTACTTGTAATAGTTCTGTAAGAATGGTAGTTGTAAGAATTGTTTATTTTGTCAATTGTATACTGATAACTTGGTGCGTTATTTCTGTCTAACTAAAAAACTGAATAGATGTAGTAGTTGATCAGAAACAAAGAGAATACAAGTGTAGAATATAACGTAATTTTTTCATAATAAACGAACAATAATTTGTTTTAGTCAGCACAACATGTGTTTGCTTTATGATTTCGCAACTCAACCCAAATAATCCTTCTGCAACTGTTTTCGTCTGTAGAATCCTGGACGGAACCCGAAGGTAAGATAAAAACGAAGTTTTAATAAATTTAGATTTTATTATTTGCATAAAAAACGTAAGGTTTCATGTTTGAATAGTATGTGTAATTTGAATTGTGTCTGATTGTTTAACATGTCGTTTTTTTAATGTGTTTTTGCGTGTTTGTATATTTCTAGTTGTTGAAGAGTTTTCGGCCTTTAGTGTGTACGTGTAGAATATCAATGTTGCTTTTATGTTTGTGCATGCGTGGTTTGCTTCAATGAGGTGGTTTGTAAAGGTGGATTCTGTGGTGGAGTGTAGTGCCTTTGTGTGTTCAATGTGTCTCTGTTTGAAGCTACATCCTGTCTGGCCTATGTAGAATTTGTTACATCCTGAGCAGTTTAGTTTGTAAACACCAGGTAAATCAAATATGTTTTGTTCTTTGTGTGGGTTTTTTGAAAGTGTATGTTCTGTTTTGTTTTTAGTTCTGTATGCGTTTCTGTATCCAGCTTTTTTAAATTTGTGGGCTACTTTTTCAGTGTGGTTACTGATGTATGTTAGTGTTATGAACTTGTTGTTTTTGGTCTTTATCTGTTGTTTTGTGTAGGAGTTTTGTAATGTGGCAAAAAGGGGTTTTTATTTTTATTAAATTTATTTAAACTTGTAATTGCAAGTCCCATGTAAAATACGGCTGTATTCAAACAAAGAACAGTAATGTAAATTTTTGGTCGGAGTATAGTTGAAGAATGCGACACTCGTTTGTGAATTCAATGATTGTCACAAACAACTACGCGCATACACTCGATGGGGCGCAGCTTCTACGCCTAACAGGCTGAACCGACGCCACGAGAAGTGGCGAGGCATAAAGATTTTAGTTCCACGTGCTTTGTAGATGGCGGAAATCTGGTAGAGGCTCCACCTACCTGAGCCTCCTGTATCGTCGCCGTTTAATATCGTCAACCTCGTGGGCACATTGACAATCCACACTTCATGAACGTTGACGAAAATTTCACAGCCTGATGGCTGTGATTTTCCGTTTGGTTAACAAGGTTTAGTGGGGAGTTTGGTTGGCACTCTCCCCCCAGTCGACAAGACAATTTTAACCCGGCCGGGTGAACACATCGACTCTTGTGCATAATATTAGTAAAATAACAAAAAATTGTGAATCAAATAGAAGTGACTAAGAGTGAAACATTAACTATTCAATCAGTGAACAAACAGAAAACTTTTTCGGACGCGAACAAGGAAACAAAAATGTAATAAGTGTGCCACGAGGTCTGCCAGTACAACACCAGCCACGTACAGTATAATAAACCAAAAATTATGAAATTATAAAAGTGCTAAATAAAAGGGGTTAAAAGATGTGTGTGTGTGTGTGTGTGTGTGTGTGTGTGTGTGTGTGTGTGTGTGTGTGTGTGTGTGTGTGTGTGTGTGTGTGTGTGTGTGTGTGTGTGTGTGTGTGTGTGTGAGAAAAATGCTGGGTCGCCTTTTATTTGATTGATCTAATAAATAGTTTAAGTTAGTTATAAGAAAGAAAGGATGTTTAATTTTGTTTAGTTGAAATGTTAAAGAAGGAGAAGACATGATTTTAATTGATTCATAAAAAGAAAATGATAAAAAGAATAATAAATGAGTTGAAATATTTAACCGTAAATGAGAGTAATTATTACAACACATAACCTTAAGTCTCGCTGTGATGGTAAAATTTTGGTACAATCTAACATTTATAAAAATATGGTCCAAAAAACTATAATTATTGTATTTATTTATTTTAACAATTATTTGGTAATAAATTTTGTAATATTTCATAATCCCTATAAAGTTTTGGTGAGTGGACTATATAATTATTTTATACAACGCAGATAGGAATTGACAGGATTCCGATCGCTTTCATTGTAAAACGGCAAACACAGCAAAAAACCGAGTGTCACAGATAAAGATAACGAGACTAGCCCTGATGACGTCAGCTGAAGGAATGCATATTTCTATAAACAACTCAAGGCTTGGCTATACGAACAAAAGAATGGTGACGTAGTTTTTGCCCCACCTACGCAATGTTAAACAAAGACTCTGTCATTTTCGCCTGGACAGTGAACGTAGCCGGCCGGCAGAGATTCACTAAGTGTGAAATTTTAACTTTTACACCACCAAAAGTGGATAAATAACTATTTTCAAAACATCAGAAATGTTGGGGCGGTAACCATTTGAACAGGTGTCATCGGCCAGTGGATCGTCAAATTTCGTGCGGTTAAAATCTGCCCAAAGTGTTTTCGAGGGTGGACACGACGGTGTGGGCCCGAAGATGAAGTAAAAACGAACAGATTGTGCACAATAGACGGATCCGAGCAGTACAATGAGACCTGTCCGATATTTTGGGTGAGACCGGTCCAACATTTTTATCATTCAAGTACATCAACATCATTATAATGACCAATTCAAAATTCATTCAATAATTTAAATGAGCTCATAAAATAAATTTGTACCAGAGAATGAGAGAGAGAGAGAGAGAGAGAGAGAGAGAGAGAGAGAGAGAGAGAGAGAGAGAGAGAGAGAGAGAGAGAGAGAGAGAGAGTGAACTAAATAATTTAAGTGCTGGGTTGTGCAGGTATTTGTTGTTTAGTATATTATACTATACCATATTTTATTATGTTATTACCAATGTTTATTTTGGAGGGTTAAAAAACCTGTAATTCTTATTAATGTTCAGATAAATGGGACTACGCCCCGAAGCGTAAAAAACGTGCATGTTTGGCACGATTTGTTTTTGTGAATATATGGGAATATGTCTTTTGTGAGCAGTGTTTGAATAAAGGGTAATGTCATTGGTAAAAAATACAAGTACGGGTGAATTATTTCAGGTACATTTCGCTATTACTGGTTCGTTAACCCGAATTCTGGACTGAAAGGTAAGCCTAATATCATATGTTGTTGCACAGACTTGCATCATGGCGTCCGTAATTATTCAATGTTGTATTTGCTAAGTAAATTTTATGTGACAGGAATTTGTATAATCACATTTGGGCGCTTTCCGAAAAGGGACTTAGAATCACATTTGGCGCTGGCCGAACAGTGACTTGACATAAAACTTAATTTTATGTGGAGTAACACCTACCCGGAAAGCGGAATAATTACCTGAAATAATTACGTAAGTACATAAACACGTGTGCAAGATAGGGTTAGGTTACTAGGTTATAAACCTATATGTGTTGGAGATATAATAGCAAACATGAGTACTAATGACAATATAACATTAGAAATCAGTACAACTGATGAAAATTTGACTAGTGAGATGGATGTTCCATTAACACAAACTAGTCAGATTGACGAGGCGAATACGCTTGCATCTGTAGAGACAGTAATATTAACCTCCATCTCAACTAGGTCAGAAAATAAACCAGATGAGACTAGTGCAATGATGCAATTACTATTAAAGTTAGACAAAAAGATGGATGAACAAAAAATGAAATTACAAAACAAAATGTTCAAATTCAAAGTGATTTCAATGAGAAGTTTGACGAAATAAAAAGAGAAATTAAAAAACGTAACAATAATCTTAATAAGCAATGTGACCAAGTAATTAAAAAGTTGGATGAGAAGTTGATCCAAATAGAAAATCAGAAGGTGAGTAGTAGTGAAAATATGACAAAAAAACGAAGTACTGATTAATAAAGTAAGTAACAATGACAATCTGAATAATGTGTTTACAGGTAGTAAGAATGATATGATATTAGAAAATGATAATGAAAATATTATGAGTGATAATGAGGTGTTTGAGTGTGTTGAGTCAGAGAGAGAGCTTAGAGAAAGTATTTTTGTTAAAGGGGTGCAGGGGTTAGAATTTTCCTTTGATGTTGTGTTAGGGGGTGAAGTCAAGTCTTCACGTATTTTTAATAAGGACGAGAGTTCCTTAAATTTATATTTGGGAGACGAAAGGTCTACAAACAGAGTTCCTTGGTGTTTTTGTGTACCTCATAGGTGGTGCAATAATTATGAGTTCGTGACCCCTGCATATTTGGAGAGAGAGTGTGTAACTTGGTGTTATATTAAGAGAGAAAGTGTAGAGAGGTATTGTGAGAGATATGGTGAGAGAAAGAGAGTAATAGAAATTTTTAAAGTATATAGAAAGTACAGAGAATTTGTAGAAAGGTTGGGAGTAGAGATGGTGGATGATTATAGTAAATACATACCTTGTAGTAAAAGTGAAATTAAAATAATAACAATAGATAATGAGAATAATGGTATCAAGCACTTACCTTGGGAAGTAACAGGTGTAGTAGTAGAAAATTATGATGATAATTACTATATGACTAACAAGATTGTAACATATAATAATGATGTAGACAGAACTATACCCGATCGTGACTTGATATATAATAAACTGATTGAGATTGTAAACGGAATATATAAAATGTTTGATAATTATTATAATGATTATAATAATAAAAGTTATTTAATAGACAATAAGATAAATAGACCTAAGATTAGAATGTTATTCAACGATGGAGGATAGATTGTTTCAATTATGTAATGAACATTTAATATATGTGAAAAGTGGTTTTGAATTGGACTGCTATGGACTGATTTTGATTAATGACAAAATAATGTGTTTGGATTATATATTTTTCATTGTTTTTTATGTTTTAATATCAATGTATTTATGTATTTTGATGTTGTGTATTACAGGTAAATTTTAGGTACATAATGTATTATGTATTGTTTTAATAATAAACATGTTTTTATTTTGCTAAAAAAAAAAAGTGAAAGTAATAATGAAAAGTTTAAATAATTGAATAGTAATTACTGAATTAATATGGTACAAAAAAAAGTTGTACTAACTTGTAACTGAAGTTGTAAATTATTAATTGTAATAGAAAGTTTCTAATGAAGTTAAATTATTATTTAATTTGTAATGAAGGTAATTCCTATGAATAATAATAAATGGTTAAGTAAGAATATATATATTTGAAAACTGATATGTACTGTTATGAGTAGGTGAGAAATAAGTTTTATAATGCAATTGTCAATGATTACAGTAAGGTAAAGTGTTAAAAAGGGATAGTGCCTGGGTGTGTAAAAATAAAAGCATGTGAGTTATTTAATTGAAGTTAATGGGAGTTAGATAGTTAAGAATTTTGAAGTAAATAATACAAAGAGAGTATTAGATATTTAGGGACACAGTAGTTAGTGATTATTTGTAGAGGTGAGTAAAGTAAAGGCTACACATTTATTTGTTGTTGATGATATTTTGTAGTGGGGGTGAGGTGATGAGGAGTGACCAATGTATAGCGTTATGGCAGGTATAGCGTAGTTTAAGGGAGTGTTTGCCGATATTCCAGGAAGGGCAAAATATTATGAATGTATATAGCCAGGTAGGGAACACCCATCTCTGTACAAAGACGCGCGGTGCTATAGGATTTATCGTCGGAATGAAATTAGTGAAAGGTGTTTATAATTGAGAGATTGGTGTCATGATAGGTAAATTTGGTGGTTAATTAGAAGAAAGGTGAGTAAGATTATAATAAGTAAAAGCATAGTGAATACAGGAGTCACCCAGACTAAACAATGATTAGAAGGTGAAAGGTTAGGTAGACAGTTCAGAGTAGAAAGGAAATAAAAAATGAAACGAAATAATAACGTAATCTGAATATTGTAACAAATTAATATGTTATGTCTTATTTCTTTAAGCCTCACACTGGAGTCGTCAATTTGTAATTATTAATACGTTATGTTTTAATGTGTCGCTCCTTATTTTCTGCCCCACTGTTGGGTTCGTCAATTTATAACACTAAAATTGTGTTACTGATGTTATTGTTATCTTGCGGGCACTTAAATTACATACGCCGCCCATTGGAAACGTCAATTAATAACAAATATATAGGTATTAACTACTTTCAACCACACTGTTGTTGTTGTAATTATGTTACTATTAATAATATATGTTGAACGGCAAATGATTTTGTAATCTGCCGCTCGCTCCCACTATACGTACCGTTTCAATGACGTCACCCACCGTTGCCAACCGTTGTGGTGTCCGCTGTGCTCTGTGAACTTATTTTTTAAATGGAACAGCAATAATAACGACGCAAATATAACGACAAACATATATCTTTATAGAAGCCATTTATTCAGTAAAGCAATGGTTAATTGTTTCTCGTTTCTTTTATGATAATCACAATTGTGGCAAAAATTATGTGTCTTCTTTACCAGTTGGTACAGTAGTTGCAATTCTTATTGTATTCAGACCAAAATAAAGCGTTGATTATTATTTCTATTAAAGTAAATCATCTCAGGGCGTATCTGGTTCGGGGATTACATTTAAACAAAATATTATTCTATAAATCAAAGTACAAATTTTACAGATCAACGATATTACAAAGTTTAGAGTGTAATGTGCACACAGGCAGTCGGATAGTGATTGCTACTTATTATAGGTTATGTCCAGTTTATGTGTTTAATAGTTATTATTAAAATCAAAGGTTCTTGTGGTGTTTAAAAAGGTGTCAATCTCAATTCGTGTTATTAGTGAGTGTTCTTGGTGTTGGTGTGATATGGTGTCTGTAGTTTTAGTTGATTAATTCTTAAAAAGTTGTGTATACAAAAGTTGGTGTTGATGCATAATATAATAAAATGTTCGAATTCACCAAATCCTCTTCTTAAAATGGTTCTTGGTCGAAGATAGGGCCCACGTCTGCTTCTGTCCTCCACCCTGGTTCTTGATTCTTCTATTTCCAATGCTGGATGTTCCTCACTCGGTTGTAATAACTCGTATTATGTGTATCTATCTGTATTAAGATGTCTGGAATGTTTTTTCATAGTTTATAGTTAATTATGTAAGACGTTTTGCAAACGCGTCTGTATGCTATGACCGTTGTTAAAGAAGTCTCATTTTATTTATCCGAAATTTCTGGTTGCTAAGGGTAAACTTGGAATCTGGTTGGTTGATTCGGATATACAATGTCATGTAATTTCATTATTTCAATGTCTGAATTTGTTCAAAACCTTTAAATTAGTATAACTTTTCTGTACTGATTGGGAATTTAAAACTATTAGCAACATTATTTTGGTCTTTACATTTGTGACACATAGACACTAAACATGCCTACCTTTACTTAAGAAATACAGCTGTTACAATTTTGTTATTTGAATTTTTCTTAAATAGCTTAAAACGAATTATTTTGCTTCTAGATTTGTAGTGTATACTATTAACTATAAATCTATTCATCCTTCAACATTTGTTTCACAAAATTCCTAACAGTATTATCTAGAATTTACAAAAGTTGGTTTTACATGGCTTCCTACAGTTTGCCATCCACAAAACATTTGCTACTCCATTTATTTGTTCAAAAATGATCATCCTTATATAACTACTGTCTTCTATTTCTCATTAATTTAGAATGGTTGGTTGCTTTCCTGGCTATCCTGATAACATCATTACATGAACAATAACAAAACAATATATAATCAAATCAATTTAGTGTCACGCCCACATGGCTATGACTTTTATGGACATTGAATAAATAAGTTAAAATTTCATTAAACATAAACAACTGTTTACCACTAGTAATAACACCTCCTTTCACTCCATCTTGCCTTGATAACTAATTAATTAATTCTTATTATTAATACATAACAAATATATTTGAAAACAAAAGAGTTGTACTCTAACTCAGACCTTCCAGCCTTGAGTTCAATGAACCATTGATATAAACAAAACACATATGTTTTTTCATTACTTAAATTATTCCTTAAAATTAAGTTTCATGCAGTCCTTGCTGTTTTTGTTTTATTTCAGGGATATACCCTTGGTCACTGCACTACTTATTATATTATCTCATCACATTTATAGTCATATTACCTAATATTGTGAGATAAAAATAGCACTCATTTGGGATCATTTTTAGTATATTTTCATAATAAAATTACTTGTACTAGTCCACTGTTATTCTTTGATCTTATCTCTTATTTGTTTTAATTAGTCCTATAAGATTAATAATCTTATTTATACAAGATTATTAAGATTTGTTTGTCCCATTATAAATATTTTCCACTGGTTCACTTTTAATTCTACCTTTAGACACTTCTGTTACCGATTGTTTTGGTTTCACTGACACATAATATTCAGCTACTTCCTTATCCATTAAAATATATTTAATACTACAATATATCGTATTGTGTTTCTATTTGTCACATTCATTGTTTTTGTATTTGGGTTTACATTTTTATTGTCATTAAAAGAACTTCACTCTTGTTATAAAATATTACTGTGAATAAGTTATTATTTGTTGTTTTCTGGACAACCTTATGACCATTATTTATTACAATTAGTTGTATGGTTCATGTATCTATAATAAGGTTTGTTATATTTTCATTACATCATTCAAATTAATCACTTACTGATATTTCTTTTTACACAGTATTGTATGTTTGGGCCTATTATCCCTCAATTTGTATTTTGATTATCTTGATATTATGATACATTGAATGAAACCATTTGTTTCCTTATAGCATTGATACATAATCTGTCTGTCTTTATAATACTTATTTTGTCATTATTATTTTGTTCATGTCTTAATCGGGGTTGAATGTACTTTGCATCACTTTGCCTGAATCATTAATTTGGGTACGGTCAGTTGTATTACTAGTCAGTCTAAAATAGTTATTCGTTCCTCTTCACTATCATCTTGAAAGATATTTTTCTTCTTGTTTAGCTTCTTATCCATTGTCTTCATTAAATCGGGTACGATATTAAGGTGTTCCAAATGTAATGTTACATACTACCCTGCCACCAAATTTGATTATTTTAATAAAATATTGTTTTTGTTGAAATTATCAATTATCTTATCTTTCACATTATCATTTGTTATTCTTTTTATGATCTGGTATACTTGTCTTTAATTATAAGTGTTCTATCCCTGGAACATGTTACTTCCCTAACAAATTAATCACCATATATTTTGGAATCAGTCGGGGGGGCTCTCTTGACCTAATACCCCGCTGTCCTTATAGTACATAATACATAAATAATATCGATTGCTGGAGCTATCTCATCAGTCAATCACATTTAATAATCACTAGTCTATTCACGACTAAATCAAATAAAAATAATATAATATATTCTTGGGATTGTTCACTCAGTTTAACTTCTCAGATCTAAATATTTCTTTCCATTGATTCTTTCAGATGTTTATTTTCTTGTGGCGATATTAATAACATTTCTTATTTTCAATTGGTACTATCTTCTTTCCTCTTTTATCAGTACTCCTTAATCTTCATTTTTCATTCATCTTCATTATCTTCATTCAATAAAACATAAAAGTATCTGTATCTATAGTTGTTGTTGATTCTCTCACAATCATAATAGGTTATTTGTAGTAAATTCGTTTCTAGTCTTGTCTTATTTTCATCGTCGATTGTCTACATTTGTCTTTTCTTATTCATTTTATAGCACTATGGTTTCTTCTGATTCATGGATGTTGCATCTTTCTTTTATATTCCATTAATAAGTTCATAATTATATTTAATAAGAGGTGCTTATTTTGTTTAGAATTTGGAAATTTATTCACATTTGTTTATTCACTTGATTCATAATAACATCATCAAAATGTACGGTAAGTTGTCCTTACTATTTATTTGAATTTTTTGATATTCAAATTTGTTTATTTTGGCTTCATTTAAAATTATATTCTGGATTAGTAAAGTTGGTACGATGAGCTTACTATATTTTTTGAATTTTGAGGTATTATAATAATAAATTCTTCAATTCCATATTAATTCTCATAAATAATTAGTTGTAAGTTGATCTTACTATTTTTTAGAATTTTGTGGTATTATAATAATAAATTCTTCAATTCCATATTAATTCTCATAAATAATTAGTTGTAAGTTGATCTTACTATTTTTTACAATTTTGTGGTATTATAATAATAAATTCTTCAATTCAAAATTAATTCTCATAAATAATTAGTTGTAAGTTGATCTTACTATTTTTAAGAATTTTGTGGTTTATTCAACTTTGTTTATTGGGTTCATAATACATTTTTAAGGAAACTTGGTTGTATGTTCCCTTAATCTTTTTTGTTTCCACATCACTAATGACATAAGTATTATTGTTATTGTTTTTTACAATAATATATGGTCCACTATAAAGTAATAATAGCTTTTTTGCTATTCCTTCCTTAGAACTTGGCAATTCGCGGTTTTTTAACAATACTTTGTCTCCAATCTTGTACTGGATCATTTTCTGCTGAATTATTTTGTACTTTTTCCTTCTCTCCACCTGTTCATTCAGTTTGCTGTGGAATCTCACGTTGTCGAACTGGTAAGCTGGGTTGTTTGGGAAGTTGATTATTTCACTAATTTCTCGGGGTGGTAGTCTTTCGTGCATTATGGTATATGGGGTATCTTGTATTGATTCATGGTAAGCTAAGTTGATAAAGCTTTCTGTTTGTGTAATGTATTCACTCCACTTCTGGTGTTTATCAAAACAATATGTCCTGAGGATACGGCCGACCTCCCTCAGTACTCTTTCCGCCGGGTTGCTGTTTGGGTGATAGACAGATGTTTTATATGTCTTGACACCTAGGTTTAACAAAGTCTCCTTCCATACCCTTCCTCGAAACTGAGTTCCGTGATCAGTAATAATTGACCTTGGAGCTCCTAACTCTGGTATGTATTGTTGGATCACTATTTGCAGAATCTTTTTTGTAGTCGCCCGATTAATGGGGTAAAGTTTTGTAAATTTGGAGTAATGGTCGAACATGATTATAATAAATTCATACTGTTTTCTCCCTCCACTACGAGGTAATGGTCCACACACATCTAAAAATACTCTCTCTAATTTACCAGTTGATGTAATTGGTTGCATTATTATTTCTGTTTTTTCGTTATTGCATTTTGCCAATTGACAGATGTGACACTGGCGAATACATTCTCTAACTCTCCGGTTGATATTCTTAATGTAAGTGTGTTCCTCAAGTGCTTTCATTACTTTTAATGCACCCATATGCCCATATCGACTATGGTAATCCAGTATTAATTCTGTTTCTAAAGCTTTAGGTATCACCACCTTCCATGAGCCTTGGTTATTATTTGGTTTGTAAAATAGTATGTCTTCATGTAGACAATAATATGCAGTAATTTTTTCATCCTGTTGGATCAGTCTTTGCCTAAAATTGTTGATTTTTGTATCCTCTGTTTGTTGTTGTGAAATTGATTTCATGATGTTTTCCAAATCTGATTTGTTTTTTATTATAGTATATACCTTTACGATTGTTTCTTTTTCCCCTTCAAAAGTTTGTTGTTCTATGTTAATCCAGGACAATATATCTGCAGCAATATTCTGTTTTCCTGAAACATACTCCCAATTTATATGGTATTCCCGTAGTGCGAGTATCCACCTTGCCAATCTTCCATGGTTAATCTTGCAATTTTTTGGGAAAAATATTGACTTATGATCGCTCCTCACAGTTATCGGGTATCCAAGAATATAGGTTCTGAATTTTCCACAAGTGAATACAACGCTTAATAACTCCTTTTCCGTTACACTATAATTGCGTTCACATCCATTAAGTATTCTGCTTGCAAAACTCACCACCTGATGGTCTCCCTCACTATCTTCTTGATATAATACAGATCCTAAACTTATATCACTGGCATCGCAGTTCATAAAGAAAGGTTGATTGAAATTAGGATGTTTTAATATAACTGAACTTAGGAAATTATGCTTGATCATTTGGAGTAAGTTGTCTTGTTCCTGTCCCCATGACCATTTGTTCTTAGAGGATAATTGTGGAGAAAACTTCGCTGTCATTTCAGAATAATTTCTCTGAAATTTCATATAATAATTGCAAAGTCCCAGAAATGATTGAAGTTGCTTTTTATTTTTTGGACTTGGGAATTTCTGGATAGCTTCTATCTTTTCATTGGATGGTGTTATTCCTTGTCTTGTTAAGTTAAAACCCAGGAATTGGACTTCACTGGCGATAAGTTTGGATTTTTGAAGCTTTAGAGTAACGTTATTGTCTGATAATTTTTGTAATACTTGCCCTACTCTGTCACAATGGTCTTCCCAATTCACTGAAGTAATCAACAAGTCATCAACATAGACTGTGGTATATGGAATAGTATCTGGACCCAACACCTGGTCCATACATCTTACGAATACAGCTACTGAGTTTACCAGTCCAAACGGTAGTCTTTTGAACTGGTCGTTCCTCCCTTCGAAAATAAAGGCGACGTACTTTCGACTATCTGGGTGTAACTCCACCTGCCAATACCCACAAACAGTATCCCAGGTGCTGATAAATTGTATGCCATTAAATTTTTTCAATATCTCCTCAATCTCTCCGGGAGATGTTCTGTCATTAACTATGATCTTATTGATCTCTCTAGCATCCAAACAGAGTCGTACTTTGCCATCTTTCTTGGGAACGGCTATTAACGGACTTGTATATGGGGAACAGCTATACTCAATAATATCTTCTGCTATCATTTTGTCTAGTTCAGTCCTCACTGCTTCTTTTAATGCATAAGCAACGGGATATGATTTCTTATTAAAATTTACAGGCTCCTTGAATTGTAGTGTAAATTGATAATCTTTTACTTTGCCAGGTATATCAGAGAAAACATAGCGGTATTTATTATATATGGATATCAACTTTTCTATTTGTTGTGTGGTTAAATTACATTCACTTTGTTCTGACCGAAATTGTCGGATCTCTTCTAATTTTTCCACCATAAACTATCTTCACTCCCAAAGTATTCCCTTCTTATATTCCATGAATCATCTTGATTATTATTGAATTTTCTTATACTATTGCATAAAGGTACATTTTTATTTTCTACTAATTTTGCTGTCCATTCTATATTATCCATTTTTAACGACACTATGACCTGTCTCATGTCAATTATTGCTGAGTATTTTCTCAAAATATCACAGCCTATTAGTAGATTAAACGGTAGATTACTAGCTATTAGAAAAATCATAGGTATAGCTACATTTCCGCTGGTTACTGTTAATGATACCTGTTTTCTTATTGACTTGTTTTGCCTTCCGGTGGCTCCGATTAAAATTATATTCTGGATTGGTAAAGTTGGTAAGATGACCTTTTTTTTTTTGAATTTTGATGTATTCATTATTATCGATTAACGACACGTTTGCGCCCGTATCTATCATGAATCTTGCGTCTAGTCCATTCACTTGGGCGATAATATAGCCGATCTCATTATTCGAACTATTGTGTGTTATCGTGTCTTCATTCAGTAGTTCTTCTCTCACATTTTTTAAGAAGTGATTGTGCACTATCGTCAGTCATTTTGTCTCGTCCTAGTAAGTACCCAAATTGTCGGTTCAGTGATGGGACCTGATGGTTTTTCACTGCCGCGGTCCGTTTAAATCAGGGCTGATCTCCTCAGTCCTGTTGTCTGGTTGACCGGGTCTGTCTCTATTTTGCAACTCTACCTCAATGGCGTTATTATCGAACGTCACTGAGTTTCTGTTATTCCTGTTGTCGTCACAGCTCCTACTTCGTCTATGTTCTTCACGGTAGTGCTGGTTATTCTCCTCCTGAAAACTTCTCCCACGGTTCCCATTATAATTCGTTCGTCCCTGGTACGAACGCCTTCCCACATCTCTATCGTCAATGCTTACATAATTCACATGTCTTCAATATGTTTGGTTTTGATTGTTATTATTGCCGTTATTATTCTGTCTGTATCGGTTATCGTAGTTGTTGTTATAACCTCGGTTGTTCTGGTAATGGTGGTCTCTGTCATTGGCACGCTGGTATCCATGATTGTTATTATTTGTAGGAGAGCTACGGTAATAGTGGTTGTTGTTATTTGCCACATTATTTTGTGGATAGTTGTTATTGTTATTGTGGTTTTGGTAACCGCGTTGATAGTGGTTACCGTTGTTGTTGTAACTATTGTTCGGTCTCTACCCGTTGTTTTCATATTGGGCGTCGCGGCGACCATTATTTCTATTTATTTCGTCGTTCCTTCGTCTGTACTGGAGGAAGTTCTTTTCCTGTTCCATCTCCGCTAATAATGTCGACATCTCCTCGATGGTTTGTATACGTCCGTTTATTCGGCCTCTCGTAATTTCCCCACCTTAGTGGTAAGCTAATAGCCTCACTAAACATTCGGTGGGAATAGCAGGCTCTAAATGTCTGGCTATGTTTATTTTTCCACGAAAATATGCGGTCGGAGTTTGCTTGCCGTGCAGGTCATATCGGCCCAATCCTATGTCACTTCTTATCATATGTTGCGTGGCATCGGACCAATACTTAGATTTGAATTGTTTTTTGAATTCTTGGAAGTTTTGTATACTCGGCCGCAACGCCGTCCACCAATTGTCATAGACTTTTCGGAACATTTCGTCCAGCATACTCCTATCACAAACCATCTGTCTTCTCCGGTTTTGGCTATTTTCTCTTCTACCTGTTCTAAGAATAGCATGGGGTTTCTTCTATAATTTTGGAAATCGATAACTTCTCGATTTTCCTCGCATGTTGTATGGGCACCGGTACATTGTCTGTTTTTTAGGGAATTAATTTCATCTCTATGGGCAGTTGTTTGGTCTTGTACTCGATTGAGACTAGTACTCATACCTTCTAATCTTTCCCCCATCACTGCTTGGTTGGTTCTTATATTTTCAACTCGTCCATTCGTTTCTTCCCGGACGCTCAGTATCTCTTGGTTCATCCGCTCACACTTTTCCTTGGTCTCGGATTCTACCCTTTTAATTTCGGTCACTGGTTCTTCTAGCTTCTTGTCCCATTCTTCCTGCAATTGCCGGTTATTAATTTCCATCTTGTTATTCCACTGCTCTTTTAATGACTCTTTGTGTTCATCCAATTTTTTCATGGTCTCTTGGTAATTTCCCTTCAATTCTTCCCTCAATGCTTTATTATTTGCGTCTATTTTCTCCTCCATTTTCTTGCTATTCTCCTTCAATTCTCCCATTTTTCCTTCAATTTTCTTATTAGTCTCTTCCAATTTTCGGCTCAATTCCTCCTTCGTCTGTTTATTATCTTCCTTCAATTTTTCTAAGTTCTTATTACTGTTCTCGCTTAATTCTTCCTTCAATTCTTCCATAGACTGTTTATTGTCCGTTTTTAATTCTTCCATTTTCTTACTGACATCTTCATGACTCTGTTTTAAGTATTCTATAATGCTCTTCATGTCAACGCTCTCTGTTCCTTTGTTCGGTTCTTGTCTATCTCCTTGGTCCTCTCTTATTATTGCTTCTACTTCCTCGACCGGTGTTGCTTCTTTGTCTTCCATGTTTAATTCGTCTACTTTCTCGGTTTCGGCCGCTCGTTTGCGCGATACTTCTCGCTTCCTCATTTTTGTTTATTTTTTGGTTTAATTATAAATTATAATTTAATTTATATTAAATTAAACGCCTCACACGTTGGTTCGCCAATTTGTAAAAAATTAATATGTTACGTCTTATTTCTTTAAGCCTCACACTGGAGTCGTCAATTTGTAATTATTAATACATTATGTTTTAATGTGTCGCTCCTTATTTTCTGCCCCACTGTTGGGTTCGTCAATTTATAACACTAAAATTGTGTTACTGATGTTATTGTTATCTTGCGGGCACTTAAATTACATACGCCGCCCATTGGAAACGTCAATTAATAACAAATATATAGGTATTAACTACTTTCAACCACACTGTTGTTGTTGTAATTATGTTACTATTAATAATATATGTTGAACGGCGAATGATTTTGTAATCTGCCGCTCGCTCCCACTATACGTACCGTTTCAATGACGTCACCCACCGTTGCCAACCGTTGTGGTGTCCGCTGTGCTCTGTGAACTTATTTTTTAAATGGAACAGCAATAATAACGACGCAAATATAACGACAAACATATATCTTTATAGAAGCCATTTATTCAGTAAAGCATTGGTTAATTGTTTCTCGTTTCTTTTATGATAATCACAATTGTGGCAAAAATTATGTGTCTTCTTTACCAGTTGGTACAGTAGTTGCAATTCTTATTGTATTCAGACCAAAATAAAGCGTTGGTTATTATTTCTATTAAAGTAAATCATCTCAGGGCGTATCTGGTTCGGGGATTACATTTAAACAAAATATTATTCTATAAATCAAAGTACAAATTTTACAGATCAAGGATATTACAAAGTTTAGAGTGTAATGTGCACACAGGCAGTCGGATAGTGATTGCTACTTATTATAGGTTATGTCCAGTTTATGTGTTTAATAGTTATTATTAAAATCAAAGGTTCTTGTGGTGTTTAAAAAGGTGTCAATCTCAATTCGTGTTATTAGTGAGTGTTCTTAGTGTTGGTGTGATATGGTGTCTGTAGTTTTAGTTGATTAATTCTTAAAAAGTCGTGTATACAAAAGTTGGTGTTGATGCATAATATAATAAAATGTTCGAATTCACCAAATCCTCTTCTTAAAATGGTTCTTGGTCGAAGATAGGGCCCACGTCTGCTTCTGTCCTCCTCCCTGTTTCTTGATTCTTCTATTTCCAATGCTGGATGTTCCTCACTCGGTTGTAATAACTCGTATTATGTGTATCTATCTGTATTAAGATGTCTGGAATGTTTTTTCATAGTTTATAGTTAATTATGTAAGACGTTTTGCAAACGCGTCTGTACGCTATGACCGTTGTTAAAGAAGTCTCATTTTATTTATCCGAAATTTCTGGTTGCTAAGGGTAAACTTGGAATCTGGTAGGTTGATTCGGATATACATTGTCATGTAATTTCATTATTTCAATGTCTGAATTTGTTCAAAACCTTTAAATTAGTATAACTTTTCTGTACTGATTGGGAATTTAAAACTATTAGCAACATTATTTTGGTCTTTACACTTGTGACACATAGACACTAAACATGCCTACCTTTACTTAAGAAATACAGCTGTTACAATTTTGTTATTTGAATTTTTCTTAAATAGCTTAAAACGAATTATTTTGCTTCTAGATTTGTAGTGTATACTATTAACTATAAATCTATTCATCCTTCAACATTTGTTTCACAAAATTCCTAACAGTATTATCTAGAATTTACAAAAGTTGGTTTTACATGGCTTCCTACAGTTTGCCATCCACAAAACATTTGCTACTCCATTTATTTGTTCAAAAATGATCATCCTTATATAACTACTGTCTTCTATTTCTCATTAATTTAGAATGGTTGGTTGCTTTCCTGGCTATCCTGATAACATCATTACATGAACAATAACAAAACAATATATAATCAAATCAATTTAGTGTCATGCCCACATGGCTATGACTTTTATGGACATTGAATAAATAAGTTAAAATTTCATTAAACATAAACAACTGTTTACCACTAGTAATAACACCTCCTTTCACTCCATCTTGCCTTGATAACTAATTAATTAATTCTTATTATTAATACATAACAAATATATTTGAAAACAAAAGAGTTGTACTCTAACTCAGACCTTCCAGCCTTGAGTTCAATGAACCATTGATATAAACAAAACACATATGTTTTTTCATTACTTAAATTATTCCTTAAAATTAAGTTTCATGCAGTCCTTGCTGTTTTTGTTTTATTTCAGGGATGTACCCTTGGTCACTGCACTACTTATTATATTATCTCATCACATTTATAGTCATATTACCTAATATTGTGAGATAAAAATAGCACTCACTTGGGATCATTTTTAGTATATTTTCATAATAAAATTACTTGTACTAGTCCACTGTTATTCTTTGATCTTATCTCTATTTGTTTTAATTAGTCCTATAAGATTAATAATCTTATTTATACAAGATTATTAAGATTTGTTTGTCCCATTATAAATATTTTCCACTGGTTCACTTTTAATTCTACCTTTAGACACTTCTGTTACCGATTGTTTTGGTTTCACTGACACATAATATTCAGCTACTTCCTTATCCATTAAAATATATTTAATACTACAATATATCGTATTGTGTTTCTATTTGTCACATTCATTGTTTTTGTATTTGGGTTTACATTTTTATTGTCATTAAAAGAACTTCACTCTTGTTATAAAATATTACTGTGAATAAGTTATCATTTGTTGTTTTCTGGACAACCTTATGACCATTATTTATTACAATTAGTTGTATGGTTCATGTATCTATAATAAGGTTTGTTATATTTTCATTACATCATTCAAATTAATCACTTACTGATATTTCTTTTTACATAGTATTGTATGTTTGGGCCTATTATCCCTCAATTTGTATTTCGATTATCTTGATATTATGATACATTGAATGAAACCATTTGTTTCCTTATAGCATTGATACATAATCTGTCTGTCTTTATAATACTTATTTTGTCATTATTATTTTGTTCATGTCTTAATCGGGGTTGAATGTACTTTGCATCACTTTGCCTGAATCATTAATTTGGGTACGGTCAGTTGTATTACTAGTCAGTCTAAAATAGTTATTCGTTCCTCTTCACTATCATCTTGAAAGATATTTTTCTTCTTGTTTAGCTTCTTATCCATTGTCTTCATTAAATCGGGTACGATATTAAGGTGTTCCAAATGTAATGTTACAATATTAATAATAAATTTGAAATGAATTTTATAATTATAATAAATAATTGCTGGCTAATTAATGAAAGATTAGAATTAATTAATTAATTAATTGAAATTGTAACTTTTATAATATTTAAATGCAAATTTAAATAGGTAGAATGTGTAAATTCTGATAAAGATTAAATATGAATTGACTATTTCAATGTATTAAATGTATTAATGTATCAATATAGATTATGATGTGTCATGTATTATGTATTAACATAGAAATTTTAACATGATGTATAGGAAATAGTGTGTGTGGAGGAGAAAGAGGGGTAAATATTATTGACAGCGCCAGTTATTAACTGTTAATAATAATAATAATAATAATAATAATTTCAATAAGATTTTATCAATTATTTTTTTTTCAATAAAATGTTTTTCTCCATGTTTGAGTAATATTTGGGAGATTTAGGTAATACTGGGGATTTATATGTGGATTTCCATGTATTTTTATTTTAATATTTGTTTCTTTTATAATTACATTAATTATGAAACAGAAAGAGTTAATTATTATCGATGGGAATCGAAATAATTTTTACAATTAAAGGGTAGTCCATGAAGAGAATGGCAATTCTATATAATTCTTGTATTTTATATTTTTGGTATTTACATTTCTTGTATTTCAAGCAAACCCAGTGCTTATTAACGCAAACCAGCACATAGCTAAGGGGAAACAGATCAGTTAAGGATAGAGTAATATACCAAGCCACTATTTTGATATTTTAATTTATTGTTTCAGTGTTTGGTGATGTTATGACGGCGATCCTGAGCTGGCCAGTGCGTCAGAGCAGGAAAGTTACACGCCTGATTGGCCTTATGGTGTTGGGATCTCAAAGGAGAAGTCCAGTAAGGTCATGCAGGTACTGTCATCGTCATCGGACCACGGGTGAGTTATTGATTTCTTTTGATATAAATTGTAAGGGGGTTGTGGCGACCTATCCTGGCTGATCCCTTTAGGAAGTACGAATGTGTCAATGAAAGTTTTTATGCTTCGGCACAAAATCTTTCATTGAGGGGGTTTTGTGATGGTACAATTCTGGTACAATCTAACATTTATAAAAATATGGTCCAAAAAACCATAATTATTGTATTTATTTATTTTAACAATTATTTGGTAATAAATTTTGTAATATTTCATAATCCCTATAAAGTTTTGGTGAGTGGACTATATAATTATTTTATACAACGCAGATTGGAATTGACAGGATTCTGATCGCTTTCATTGTAAAACGGCAAACACAGCAAAAAACCGAGTGTCACAGATAGAGATAACGAGACTAGCCCTGATGACGTCAGCTGAAGGAATGCATATTTCTGTAAACAACTCAAGGCTTGGCTATACGAACAAAAGAATGGTGACGTAGTTTTTGCCCCACCTACGCAATGTTAAACAAAGACTCTGTGTCATTTTCGCCTGGACAGTGAACGTAGCCGGCCGGCAGAGATTCACTAAGTGTGAAATTTTAACTTTTACACCACCAAAAGTGGATAAATAACTATTTTCAAAACATCAGAAATGTTGGGGCGGTAACCATTTGAACAGGTGTCATCGGCCAGTGGATCGTCAAATTTCGTGAGGTTAAAATCTGCCCAAAGTGTTTTTGAGGGTGGACACGACGGTGTGGGCCCGAAGATGAAGTAAAAACGAACAGATTGTGCACAATAGACGGATCTGAGCAGTACGATGAGACCTGTCCGATATTTTGGGTGAGACCGGTCCAATATTTTTATCATTCAAGTACATCTAACATCATTATAATGACCAATTCAAAATTCATTCAATAATTTAAATGAGCTCATAAAATAAATTTGTACGAGAGAGAGAGAGAGAGAGAGAGAGAGAGAGAGAGAGAGAGAGAGAGAGAGAGAGAGAGAGAGAGAGAGAGAGAGAGAGAAATAATTTAAGTGCTGGGTTGTGCAGGTATTTATTGTTTAGTATATTATACTATACCATATTTTATTATGTTATTACCAATGTTTATTTTGGAGGGTTAAAAAACCTGTAATTCTTATTAATGTTCAGATAAATGGGACTACACTCCGAAGCGTAAAAAACGTGCATGTTTGGCACGATTTGTTTTTGTGAATATATGGGAATATGTCTTTTGTGAGCAGTGTTTGAATAAAGGGTAATGTCATTGGTAAAAAATACAAGTACGAGTGAATTATTTCAGGTACATTTCGCTATTACTGGTTCGTTAACCCAAATTCTGGACCGAAAGGTAAGCCTAATATCATATGTTGTTCCACAGACTTGCATCATGGCGTCCGTAATTATTCAATGTTGTATTTGCTAAGTAAATTTTATGTGACAGGAATTTGTATAATCACATTTGGGCGCTTTCCGAAAAGGGACTTATAATCACATCGCTTGTATTCCACCGTTCGTGTGAAGAACCTGGGAACCCGATAGAAGGTAAGGAGTAGAATAAAATGGTTAATTTTATTAAATATTATGTTGTACAGTGAATGAGATTATTAATTAACCCCAAAATTAACAAGGGAAAGTAATAAAAATAAAGACGAGAATGTCAGCTTCACTGATAGTAAAACCGAGAGTGTCAAATAACTAGCGACTCAAGTGAGACTAAATCAAAATTAATGGATGAATTAATTCATTCAACGCCAGTCCCGATTAAAAAATCTGAGGATAATGATATGATAAAAATGATGCAATTGCTTTTAGAGAAAAATACAATGTTGTGTACTACTTTCAGTGAACAGTGTAAAATTAAATGAATTAAGTAGCGATTTCAACATAAAATTTGATGAACAGAGTAGAAAGTTTAACGAACTTAAAATTGATATTAATGTGGTAAAGAATAAGTGCGAAAGCAATTTTAATGAATTAAAAAACAATATTAAAGAAATCAATAAAAATGTTGAGAAAACCAATGAGATATTTACCAGTAACGTTAGCAAATTAGAACGAAATATTGAGAGAATGGGAGTGTGGGTAATAAATACAGGTAAGAGCAAAATAAATGAAAATAACGGAGATATATGTATTAACAGTAGTGGTGGTAGTTTAGATTCAAAACAGGTGGCGGTAGACAAGGTGAGTACCGATAATTATAATAATGAGTTAACAAGTGATAACAACGAGATTGTGGGGTTCTTTTTGATTTGCAGTGGACTGTATATTGTCAAAATAAATAGTTAAAAGGCTTTATTCCCATGTAATCAGCAATGCATAAAAATTAAGCGTTTACTGACCTTGTCCTTGTGCGTTGTAAATGTCCTGTTGTAAGCAACACTGGTGATTTTCTAGGCAGTCCTAAACTTAACAATAATATCCCAACAAACGTTAAACACATAAATAAACACATGAAAAAAAAGCACAAAGTAAAATAACAAGAGCGTTGAATAGTCTTTCTATTCTTGCGGTATGCGGGTATAAACGAAAAGAACTGAACTGCACGATATACCGTACACTACAGGAAAGAAAAACGCTCTAACTATGACTGCTGATTACAATGTGAATTGAACTTTGAAACAGGTAATGGGAGTGCATTCTATGAGAGATAATGAAATATAGATAGGGTGGGTTTAACTATTGTTATAAAAACAAAATATCTGACATACCGGCCCCTTTGAACCAACTGGTTCAACAAGAAACATTAAAAGAACATAAGAACAAATTTGATCCTTTGGAAGAGTATAATAAAACTAAATTATAAGGGGCAGTAGCCAATTAACTGGTCGAGGATTTTAGTAAATGGGAAGACGGGATACCTTAACAGAAGGACGGGTCAAGGTTCCACCGGCAGTCTTCATGTTGACGACACGTACCGCTCCATCATTCCCTGGAGATACGGAGATGACTCTCCCGAGCTTCCACTTGAGGGGTGGCAGGTTTGTTTCATGAATAACGACTAAATCTCCTATTTTGAGATTTTCTTGAGGTCTGATCCATTTGGACCGTTCTTGAAGTGTGTGGAGGTACTCCATTTGCCATCTTTTCCAGAGATGTTGTGTGAAGGCTTGAACCAATTTCCAGCGTTTTATGTGATTAAGTGGTGCATTGGTTAGTTGAGGTTCGATCAGGGCATTAAGAGGTCCTCCAGTTAGAAAATGTCCTGGTGTAAGAGGTTGAAGATCTGAAGGGTCATTCGAGAGAGGAGCTATCGGCCTCGAATTAAGGATAGCTTCAACACGCACAACTAAGGTGGTAAATTCTTCGTACGTTAAAATGTGTTCACCTATGACTCTGGTGAGATGATATTTTGCACCTTTAATGGCACGTTCCCAAAGTCCACCTTGGTGAGGTGCACGCGGAGGAATGAAATGGAATGTGATACTGTTGGTCGTAGCAAAATCTTGCATCTCTGGTTGCTTCATGAGATCTTGGAAACATCTTTTGAGCGAAGAAGCAGCTCCTATGAAATTAGTCCCACAATCAGAGTACAGGTCTGATACAAGACCTCTCCTAGAGATGAATCTCGTAAGGGCTGCAATGAAGGCGTCTGTAGTTAAATCAGTAACCACTTCCAAGTGTACAGCTTTTGTTGCAAAACAGATGAACAGACAGAGGTACACCTTTATAGGCTGTATCCTGCGAAGTGTAAAAAACTTGACCGTGTAAGGGCCAGCATAATCAACTCCAGAAGCGTTGAAACAACGAGTAGGGGTAACACGACCGGCTGGTAGATCACCCATGAGCGGAGACGTGTTTGTTGATTTTGCACGAAAACATCGTACGCATTTAAATATTCTTGAGCGTATAACACTGCGGGCGGAGAGGATCCAAAAGCGTTGAGATAGTGTTGCTTGGAGGAACTGGGGACCAGCGTGCGGGTACATGCCATGATAGTAATCAATGAGTAAATGAATAGCGACATGATTTTTTGGCAGAAGAATAGGATGTTTCGCATTGTAAGTAAGCGCAGAGTTTTTCAGTCGACCTCCGACACGGACTATTCCTGCATCATCAATAAAGGGTGCTAGACGTTGGATGCGGTTTGAGCATGTCCTTTTCTTGGAGAGTAGATCTATGTCTTCTGCAAAGTGAAGTCTCTGAATGAGCCAGCAAATGCGGTTACAGGCGTTATTTAATTCAGTTACTGTAAATGATCCACTTATGGTGGTTTTAAATTTCAAACGGGTTATAAAGCGAAGGACATAAGCCATTACATGAAGAAGAGTCTTCCAAGAAGAAAACTTTGTAAGAAATCCAAATGTTGGGACTTCTTTTGTGGTCATCATAAGATTAAGCACATTTGGTTTCATTTCAGGAATAGACTCCTCCGAAATTGGATAAAGGATAGATTGTGGCCAGGTCTGCGTTGATTTAGCGAGCCATGGTGGTCCTAGCCACCACTGACTATGTTTCATCAGAACCGTGGGTGTCAAGCTTCGAGAAGCACAATCAGCAGGATTGTCAACAGTTGAAGCATATTTCCAGATGTGCGGTGAAACTAAGTCTTGTATTTGTGCCACACGATTAGCAACATACACCTTGAGACGAAAAGATAGAGTGCGTATCCAAGATAGAACTACTGTAGAGTCGCACCATGCTGAAATGTTGTCGATCTTGTGATGTTGTGAGAGCTGTTCTGTACAGTAATGTAGCAATTTGGCTAACATGTGCGCACCACAAAGTTCCAAGCGGGGAATAGTCACACGCTTCAGTGGAGCTACTCTTGATTTTGCGATCAGCAGTCGTATGTTGACATCTCCTTCTGCGTCTTCTGTGCGCAGGAAGACACAAGCTGCATATCCGGATTCACTTCCATCTGAAAATCCATGAAGCTGGATATTGACTGCAGTTGCTAAGGATATGAAACGTGGTATCCTTAGCTTTTCTATTTCTGGAAGTTCTTTCACGAATCGTGACCACTTCTCGGAAATATGATCAGGTAATGGAGAATCCCAATCTAAGCCTAAGGTCCATACATGCTGCATTAAGACTTTAGACCAAAAAACTATTGGGGATATCCAACCACAAGGGTCATAAATCTGAGCAATTGATGAAAGTAAAGTTCTTTTTGTGTAATTACTTGAAGGTGTGTGCATCACATATGAAAAGACATCAATATCTGGGATCCATTTTAGCCCTAATACACTTGAAAATGGCTGTTCCGATGTGCGTAACATGAGGGGTGTCTCAGGATTATCTTGCATGACATTTTCTAAGAGTTTAGGATGGTTTGAAGACCACTTGCTCAGTTCGAATCCACCCTTTTTCAAAAGTAAAACAACATCCTCTTGAAGGTGGAGAGCTTCTTCCAGAGAATTGCTCCCTAATAGAGCATCATCAACATATATTTGCTGTTGGAGTGCTTCAGCAGCAAGTGGATGATTTTTTCCTTCGTCCATAATGAGCTGTTGTACTACTCTATTAGCACAGTAAGGCGAGGACGTCATACCATAAGTGACAGTAGTCAATTGGTAGACCTTTAGCGGGACTGAAGTGTCTTCTCTCCATATTAACTGAAAGATCTGATCATCTTCATGGATGGATATCTGCCTAAACATTTGTTTGATATCACAAGAGAAAACAAATTTATGTTGACGAAAGCGAAGAATTATATCAGTAATGTCATTGTGCAACTTTGGACCCTGATGTAGAATGTGGTTCAGTGAGACACCTGAAGAAGATGGTGCTGATGTATTGAAAACAACACGGATTTTCCTATCTTTAAAAACGCCATGATGTGGCAAAAAGTAATGCGGCTTGTTCAGAGATGGCACAGATGTGCACAGTTTCATGTGCCCACATGCTAAGTAGTCATTCATAAAATTGACATACTTCTGTTTAAACTCAGGTTGAGATTCAAATTTGCATTCCAGTGTATTAAACAGGCGTTTTGCCAAAGTTGTAGAGTCACCTAGTTGAGCAGGGTTTCCGCTGAAAGGCAAGTGACAAACATATCTGCCGGAGGCATCTCTCTTATGAGTAGAGACGAAGTGAGCTTCACATTTTTCATCTTGTGGAGCGAGTTTTGTAGTGTGAGGTGGTTCCTCTATGGACCAAAAACGTTGCAATGTTGCGTGCAGATCACGATCATTCGTCGATAAAAGAGTCACTAAGCCTGAGTAAGGATTAGACTTAAGTGAAACAGGTGTCGGACCAAGCACAACATAGCCAAAGATTGTATTGACAGCGTATGGCATATTCTTGCCGAGATTGATAAAGGTACCATTAAGAGTCAATGCAAATAAATCTGCTCCAATCAGAAGGTCAACTGGACCCGGAACATCAAAAGTTGGATCCGCTAGCATATAACCTTTGAGTCGCTCTTTAATTTCTGGTGGGAGCTGAACACGAGGCAGATTGCATATTTTATTAAGAATCATGACTGGGTGAGATTTTGCTAAAATATTCCCACTGAGCGAAGACAATGTCACAAAGGCAAGTCCCTTCGTTTTCACTGGGGCTGTAGAGATGCCACTAAGTTCTGGAACATCTGTTTGAGAGCGGTACAAACACAAAGTCTTTGCACAACTTTCTGAAATAATTGTTGTTTGGGATGCACTATCAAGCACAGCTCGTACAACTGCTGCATTTCCATTGGCAGATGTGATATGCACCAAAGCGGTTGCGAGTAACACAGTGTTATTCTGGTTGCAAGAAACACCTATCAAGGTAGTATCCTGGTGACACTCTGCAGAGTGGTTTTGCTTATTCATCGTCGTTTCAACAGAAGGGCACAAGGTAGGTTTATTTGACTGAGTCAATTTTTGTTGCGGTTGTGCGGAGCGGTTCTCAACAAAAAAATGTAGTAGGCTATGGTGACGCCGATGACATACATTGCATGTGTGGACGGACTTACAGGTGACTAACTTATGTGTTCCAAAACAATTTTGACACAAGTTCTTATTTTTAACAAAAGCTTGTCTCTCTTGTACAGTAAGTGCGGAAAAATCTGCACATCTATATATGTTGTGTGAATTTGATGAACAGAAGATACAATGCTGAGTGTGAGTAGTGACCGTCGCTATTTTGTGCGGTTTAAACTGGTTTTTATTCATTTTAAAGCCACTGATTTTTTGAGAGGTTTGAAGAGAAGGTTCATTTTTTGAGATGATATTAGTTAAACCCGCTGCCTCTTTGCAAGAACATTCATTTTCTAAGAATGTAATTACTTCTGTAATGGTAGGAACATTTTGTAAATTATCTCGCGAACGTTCAAGTTTGGTCCTGAATTCCGTGTCAAATCTACGCAAAATATATGAGGTCAACAACAAACTTTCACTAGCAATATCATGTCCTAGTGCTTTGAGCGCTTGATAATTTTCATTGTAGGTCGACAGAAAATTCCTCATTTGTTTAACTGAAGGATTGTGCAATTGTGGTAACTCAAATATATTGTTTACGTGAAGTGTTATCAACAATCTAGAATTCTGATATCTTTTTAGCAAAGTTTGCCAGGCTATGGCATAGTTTGTATTAGTAACAGGCAACGATTTCATTAAATTTAGCGGCTCATCAGTCAAACAAGAAAGCAAGTATGTAAATTTCTCCACATTAGAAATGGTTTCATTTTTGTGCACTGCATTTTCAAACAGACTGTGAAAGGCTACCCATTTCTCAGGTTGTCCAGAAAATGTTCCCAAGTTTAAGCGAGGTAAATTTACGGTGGGAGTGGGTGCAACTAGTTGTGGTGCACCAGTGTGAGACTGATCCAAGGTTTCCTGCGGTTGCGATGGTAGAAGAGGAGCACACAAACTTTGTATAGATATATTTAAGTCTGATATAGAATCTTGTAATCTTGAAATCTGTTCATTATCCAGATCTTCTGGTAAAGGTGTTGTACTAAATAGTTTATTTATAAGCCTTTCAAATTCAGCATATTTATTTTCTGCGGTGGAACTAAGCAAACTAACTTTTTGTGTTTGCTGTTCAGTTAAATTACCTATACCAATAACCTCAAGAGCAACAATTTGCTTGTTAATATTATGAAGCCTACTCTCAATCAGTTCACATTGCTTCACAAAAGAAGAAAATCTCATTTTGGTAATTTATTAATACACTCGGTTAAAAAAACAGATTCAGATGTAAATAACAAAAGAGTTCTGAGTAAAAGTTGTAATTCACAATGTTCTTCCACTATTCAGTAATTTCCAGTCCAAATAATTTTAATTTATTTATTTTTTATCACTCTAATACCAATAGCGTAGATGACAATAATAATGGTAATATGGCTACTGTATTTTAGAAACTAATACAGAGGTCGGTTTTGAAGAAACACACTACACTTCAGAACTATGCTTGCTAGATAAAACATGAAATAACACACGCTGCACAACGAATCAATAAAACTATGCTTGCATGAAAAAACAAGAGAAAATCATAACAAAATGAAAAGAGCACTGAGTATTGGCAATACTTGCCAGTAGTAGTTTTTTTTTTTTTTTTTTTTTAAAGCATTACAATAATTCAATAAACATAATAATAAAGAGCGTAATAATTAATAAAAATCTTGCTTTCCAACGTGCTGGATTCTGAATGAAAGATGCTATCCGGCCCGGAGGACCAAAAATGTGGGGTTCCTTTTGATTTGCAGTGGACTGTATATTGTCAAAATAAATAGTTAAAAGGCTTTATTCCCATGTAATCAGCAATGCATAAAAATTAAGCGTTTACTGACCTTGTCCTTGTGCGTTGTAAATGTCCTGTTGTAAGCAACACTGGTGATTTTCTAGGCAGTCCTAAACTTAACAATAATATCCCAACAAACGTTAAACACATAAATAAACACATGAAAAAAAAGCACAAAGTAAAATAACAAGAGCGTTGAATAGTCTTTCTATTCTTGCGGTATGCGGGTATAAACGAAAAGAACTGAACTGCACGATATACCGTACACTACAGGAAAGAAAAACGCTCTAACTATGACTGCTGATTACAATGTGAATTGAACTTTGAAACAGGTAATGGGAGTGCATTCTATGAGAGATAATGAAATATAGATAGGGTGGGTTTAACTATTGTTATAAAAACAAAATATCTGACAGAGATAATTAAAAATGTGTTAGAAAATAAAGTGAATAATAATAGTGGAGATAAAGTTTTAGTGGAAATAGAGAGTAGCAATAAGATAGTGGTTGAAGAGAGGTTGGGTTTACAAAGGGCAAATTTTCCCCGTGATTTAAATGGAGTCAAGACTCCAATAGTGAGTTATGAGGACAGAGTTTCCTCACATGGTTATAGAGACAAGGTGTCTCTAAGTAGGTCCCCTTTTGTGTATCATGAGTTCCCTGAAAGAATCAGGATGGGTTATGATAACGTTATGTTGCCTTTTGTGTGGAGTGATAGAGACAAAGTGAGATGGTGTCATGATGAGATGTATTGTGAGAGAGTGGTAGAATTATTCACATTGAGAGAGAGAGAGATAATATTATCTGATGTTGTTAGAAGTTACGAAGAGCTACTAGAGAAAATAAAGAGAGAGAGAGTTAGTAATATTGTTGACTTACCTTGTCGTGAATAGTGCAGAAATAAATGATGATAACGTTGATAATTATATTGAATGCTTACCTGTGCATAGTATAACATCGCCAAATTCAGATCATATTTGATATCTATAAGTATGTAAGAAATGCTAAAAAATAATATATTTTAATAAATAAATAATGAAGAGAATAAAAATATAAAATGTAATTAAGAAAGAAGGAGGAAGAATTATAAACTAAAAGTGATTATTAAAGAAACTCACAGACTAGACTGACAGACAAACGACTTTGACCCAACCCCAGAGATTGGCCAGATAATAACCAAAATAAAGTGAAACAAGATGGAAGTGAAGAAGAAAAATGAAATTAAAAATGGAACAAACCAACTATAAAGAAAATAAAGTGAACCAAGGTGATAAAACACAAATAGTATAGAATATGTAGCGGGTCATTTTTGAGTGTTTTTATTTTTAACAGTAGTGGGCATTTATATTTTTTATTTCTTTTATTTTGGGCGGGTTTGTCTAAAAGTTGTGAAAATTATTGTGTAACGAAATTCATTCCATGTAACAGAACGGTGTTAAGAAACAGTTCGAAACAAAAGCATCGACGCAGTTTGTTGTTGAGCAATGCGGCTGAAGAATTTACCCCCACAAAATTCTAAGAACTTTGTATGTGTGTCGACGCACGGGCGCGACTACCCACGCAAGCGCTCCCAGTGACGCTCTGGCCGAAAAACTCAAGATGGCCAAAGCAAGAGAATTATTCATCATCTTCTCCAAGATTAACCGGAAATATTGCTAAGAGACCGCCTACTATCAATGACGTCAGCAGAGCCAAAGCCAATATCGTACTTGGGTACCCGGAATATAACTTCCATATTCCATATATAAAATGGTTAGCTCACAACAACTGAGCTTGAACGACGACGCAAAGCGGGTGGCAGTGAACGGCAGCTTCCTACCGCCTATGCCAGTCGACATTGGTAAGAGACGCGAGACAGTCAACTAGAAACCAAGTTCGCTAACAGACGCTGATCACGTTGTGCGGGCCCGGTCGGGTCGAACTTTTAAGTATGAATACCTAAATAAAATAACGCCTTCATACCAACCGGGACCCGAGTAATTAACGGATGTAACAATATTATAATTGCTGCAGTAGAATTGGGAAGTGACGACAGTGAAATAACGGACCGTGGACTCGGGCAACAAAACACGTGTTCGGTCGGCCGTGAACAGTTAATCAACTTACCACGAATAAAACCATAATTTCGTAAAACAAAATATTAAAGGGGAGTATATTAAATTGTATGGATGTGTGTATGGGCAAAGCTGGGCGGCTTTCGATAGTGTAAGAAATATATGAGGGTAAGGCCTATTTAACCATTTAAAAATGTTTTGTATTATTTTTTGTGCGTTTTGTATTAAGGAGTTCCGTCTTATGTAAGTAAAAATATTCATTTCATAACATAACCATGTGTTAGACTAAGTTATTTCGTCATTACCACTTCCTCATTTCTGTGTTGAAAAAATTCGTCTAACGTATCGGAATCTTCTGAATTATTAATTGGGTGGGGTCAGATTGCTAAATTGTCCGTTTTATTAAGGTAAAGTGTAAAGGTCTCCATATCTGTCCTCCAAAGATATAGGTGGCGACTCTGGGCTTCTGATGAAATTTCTGCAACAGGTAAGTCCTGGTAGTGGTTTTATTTATTTTATATTTTGGCAGATATTTTAACGTCACACTGGCTCCCGCTGCCAGGATTTTTGTTTAATTGTAATGTTATATGAGATAGACCTATTTTAAGGCACAGAAAATAGGATGTGGTAATGACGAATGTATAAGAATTGTATCGCGCATATTTACGTAGGTTATGTTTGTGTTGTAATTCACAGTGTGTTAGGTATTTGAGTATAGAAAAAGAGTAATTTTATATATACAGTAGACGCCCTCTTAACCGGCCTCGGATCAACCGGCCGCCGCTTTAACCGTCCAGACTCGTCTGTTTCCCACGCTTTCGATATCCGTTAATTAAACGGATGTACTGTACCTACATTTTCTATTTGTTTTTAGTAGTCAAGCGGCTTTTGATTACCGCTTTAACCAGCCGACCCTCAGACTCGTCTGTTTCCCACGCTTTCGATATCCGTTACTTCAACGGATGTTTATACATTATCTACACTATGTTTTTAGTAATCAAGCGGCTTTCGATTGTATCGCATAAACATAAATGTGAAATTACACCGACACAGCTCACCGGCATGTCAAAAGTTTCATGATTTGCACTTGTTTATTTTACTGAACGTCTTTAGTCAGTTTAGTGGTTGATTTGTCAATGTGAAGACGTGTCGATTATTACTGTACTGGGTACTACTGTAAGTACAGTTTCATTATTTTTTTCGTGTGCTACAAACATGAGTGACAAAAAACGGAAACGTGTAGTAATCAGTATCGCGCAAAAACTTAACGCCTTAGAACGTTTGGACAAAGGTGAATCGGTACAATTAATATGTAACGAATTAGGCGTGGGAAAAAGTACTGTCAACGACTGGCGGAGAAACAGAAATTCACTTCAGGATTACTGTATGCAAGTTGAATCACAAAAAGTACTCGAGTCCCGTTGCACAATTAGAAAACCAACCAACGAGATTGTTGATGATGCCCTTTGGGTATGGTTTGTCCAACAACGTCGAAAAGGTACGCCGATTAGTGGGCCAATATTAAAAGAAAAGGCCTTATGTTTTCACAAAAAACTCGAAAACCAGGCCGAATTTGTTGCTAGTGATGGGTGGTTATCGAGGTGGAAAAAACGGCATGGAACACATGTGCTTGATGTGTGTGGGGAAAAGCTGTCCGCTAATCCAGGAGCAGTAGATGAATTTACAAAGGAACTCGTAAAAATCATAAACGAAAAAGAACTTAAACCAGAGCAGATATATAACCTAGATGAAACGGGCTTAAATTTCAAACTTCTACCAAAACAAACTTTCGCTATGGCAGATGAAAAATCAGCACCGGGAATGAAAATTAACAAAGAAAGATTGACTGTTGCTCTCTGTAGCAATGCCGCGGGTACACATAAGATTCCTCTTTTTGTGATTGGTAAATCGAAGAAACCGCGTGTGTTTAAACATGTTAATATGGAAGCCCTCCCGGTTTACTATAGATCTCAAAAATCTGCGTGGATGGACTCCCATCTTTTCAAAGAATGGTTTACAACGCAATTCACACCAAAAGTTAAAAGCCATTTAATCAATCTAAAATTGCCTGTAAAAGCTCTACTTGTCATTGACAATGCACCGACCCACCCCAGTGCTGATCAATTAGTATGTGAGGAAGACATCAGCGTTTTATTTTTGCCTCCTAACGTAACTAGTCTCATACAACCTATGGACCAGGGAGTTATTGCAAGTTTCAAAAGACGGTATAGGCGAAAATTGTTATCTGAAATTTTGGGTAAAATGGAAGATGAAAACTCAGGACTTGTAGACGCTGTAAAGACTATAAACATCAAAGATGTGGTGTACATGATAGCAGCTGCGTTTGAAGAAATTCCCCACACTGCTTTTATAAAATCATGGAGGAAAGCTTGGCCAGGCATTGAGAATTACGTTGACCAGATAACGGAAGAAAATACACGTGTCCCAGATAACGACAATCAAAGTTTACTCTGTGATCTGCAAAAAATAATGGCAGAATGCGAAGAAAGAGATGTCGAAGAATGGATAAATGGTGATCAAGAGCTTGAAAACGAAATTTTGGCTGATGAGGAAATCATAAGTGTTGTCTGCCAGCAAACTGATATTGACGAAGATGGGATCATAGAAGAAAAAGAAGAAGACAGCGAGGGAAAAGTCAGTCACAAAGACGCATTGGAAGCATTACAGCTGGCAGTGCGATACGTCGAACAACAAGGTGAGGCGTCTGGTGTCGATGTCATGTTTATGCGAAAGTGGCGCGACCACGCTTTTAAAAATTCATTCAAACTTAAAAAGCAAAAAACAATCACGGATTTTTTTAAAGTGTAACTGAAATGTGTACTGTATACAGTGTTAATGTTATGTCTGTAAAATAAACAACTTTTAACGATACAGTACGCGATGTACAGTAACGATGTTTAGATATCGCGTGTGTCTCAAATTTGGGTATTTTATGTGTTTTTTATGTTTATATTATATTTATTGTTATGTGTAAAATTGTATATACAGTGTTTTTAATATTTTAACGATCGACGAACTTCAACAATGGATATTCCTGATGATGGGGCATATGTCCTGAAACGCGTTGAATTAAATATAGAGAAAAGGCCACCAGACGGACAAGAAAAAGGTACGTAAACTATTTTACTACAGTAATTAGTACAAGTGTTTGATTTTGTTCGGTTTAACCGGCCATTTTGTTAACCGGCCGACCCCCTGGTCCCAAGCTGACCGGTTAAGAGGGCGTCTACTGTAAAAGTGTTATACAAAAGAACTTTAAAAATGTCGATAATACAGAGTAATGTAACTGAAGATTCGGGTGTGCAGTTAACCCCGACCTCAACAAAATGTAACAAATTAGATGATGATATAATGAGTATATTAAGAACCATATCAATGGACATTCATGTACAGAATAACAAGTTTAACGAATTAAATAGTCGCTTTGACAATAATGACATAAAATTAGACAGACAAAGTAGCGAATTAAATAATCGCTTTGATGAAATTAAGACCGAATTCAATTGCAAATTTGATATTGAGGAGGTAAAAACAAAATGCGAAAATAGTTGTAATGAATTGAAACGAGATATTGAGAGAGTAGTAGAGTCAGTAGGAGAACAGAGTAAAAGTAAAAATAATAATGACAGTAAGAAATTAACAAGTGAGAACAATAATGTTGAAAATGAGAATATAATTAAAAATGTGGTAGTAGAGAGTAAGATAAATAGTAACAATAATGTTGAAAATGGTAATGTAATTGAAAGGGTGGTATCAGAAAGTGATACGTTGAAAATAGATAGTGAAACAGTAAGTGAGAGTGAGAAAATGATAAGTTGTAATGAAGTAATAATTAGTGTTGTTGAATTAGGAAAAGAATGGAAAGAGAGAGTTGATGAATGTGTAGGGCAGGGGGTAAAATTTCCCCTTATTTGTGATGAACCAGAGTGTTCAGAAGTGTTATTTTTGGGCAAGAGACCCTTATTAGTGAAAGATTTGAGTTGTTTAATTTTGCTGAATAATTTTGTACCCTCTGCGTGGAATGATAAAAGTGTGACATGGTGTTATGATGATGAAAGATGTTTTGAGAGAGAGTTGTGCATTGATAAAGAAATAGAATTATATAAACTAATGCGAGATTATAATGAGTTGAAAGAGATGTTAGTTGATATGAAACACTTACCTGTTAAAATAGAGAGTGAAGATTATTTTGATAATACATGTTTAAATAATAATAATTTACTTTATGAAGAAAAAATAACTCATGGAGAATATTACTAATTCTTTATGAAGAATATTACTAATGGAGACTGGACAGAAACAAATAATGACTTGTTTTATGAATACTTGAGTATGATGGATGAGTTTAGTTTGTATGGTTACCACACACAAAACAGTCATTTGTGTGGTAATAAAATTGAACGATGTTATGTGAAACCCCGTCTAATTTTTGACGATGGAGGTTGAGCCTTAAATTCACAATTGGACAATTTCAAATATGATAATATATGGGAATGACCTAGCTGATTTTAGATATTGAAGTGTGATATAACTTAATAATTATTGATGAAGGATTGTAAATACATGTTTAGTAAATTTATTTGTATGTATTATAAAATGTTAGATAAATAATGTAAGTACGTAGCAGAAATTGTTGTGAGGAGGATATTAATATTTTGCAGCTTAAATAAATAACAAAAATAATTTGGAAGAAGATAGTGAATGAGGTGTAACTATTAGACTTAATGAAAGTAATTAAAAATGTTGTTTCCAATCATTGAAATAATTAAAATAATACATTGAATCCTGTAATTAAATATAACTAAACCACTATAATAAACCTATAGTTAAAAAATTATAAATAATTATGAATAATATCAAACAGTAAGTGGTAGCGGGTAGATGTTCCCCACTTGTCCCAGTGGGGTTCGTCTATTTCAGGGACGCGCCCCCGCCCACGCGAGCCTTGGTTTTCTCCATGTACCCTTATTTCTGGAGGAAGCTTTGTCCCTACCTTTAGTCCTAGTTCGTGACCTTTTAATAATCCTTATCCCTTTTATCTTCCCGATTTCCCTAACCCTCCTCTTAGAGTAAACACATAAACAATAGTTACACAAATTGGCACACTTTTTGGAACCATTTGATTGCCTTAATTCTAAATACTACATTAGGGTAATCCTCAAAATTAAATAAACTGGCGTTATTTATGACTTGTAAACTCATCCCTTAATTAGGTAGGTAGTGGAGAAGTTTTGTGGCTGAGTAGACAAACTAAATAATAAATTTTTGTATAATTTAATAGAATTATTGTGTACAGAGATGGGGTTGTAGATTAGTGGTTATGGTTTGTTTTTATGGGAAAGGAGGCAGGTAAGGAATTGAGGGCTGCCAACGGGTTTTGTTTACATTCACTGATGTAGGGGTTCTGTTCGTCTTCCATCGCATCCCTATACACAATGATTCTGTACATGTAACATATAACCTATTTACAGGTAATTAAGAAAAAATAATAAGTATAAATATTATAATAAGTATAATATTAAGTAAGTAAATAATTTTGGAAAATGTTCTAAAGTAAACTTATGTAACCAAAGGGTTTAATTATTATTTTGTGGTACCTGCTATGTTAGGTTATGAGTAGGGGATTATGGTATTAAGAATGTGATTGTGGAGGAATTTAAAGAGATGTTAGAACCAATGATGTAATGTTTGTAAAATTTATTGAAATAATAAGAAAAACTGAACATTTAATCACGTAGAGTCAGTTTGAAAATTGTAATCAAAGTCATGGAAATTGTTTTGAATGAACTAAGAGATGAAATTGAAGTATAGCTGCCCCTGGAGTAACTTAATATTGTAGACGTTAGTGGTGTGTTTAAATTCATGTCGATTCAAATTGAAGTTGTAATTTTACATATTTTATACAGTAACTTCATACAGCTGTAATTAAAATCAAACTGTTTTGGGTGGAGACTGTTAGAGAATTTTCAAGTTAAACAAATAATTTAAAAGGGCCAATTTTATTAATGAATCAAAAATATATCTGAGCCAAATTGGAATAAAAAATCTTAATAGACAAATATGTTATCTACAAGATTTATAAAACTTGAAAAGTGTAGCAAGCAGATATGTCAGTATATGATGTAACCAGAGTGTTTAGACTATGAATGCTGAAACTGAGAATGTTTATAACTGTTGTTTATGAAAACAAGTCTGGCACACAACTGTGTTTAGGTAAACAGTAAACAGGTGTAGGATGTTGTGACTCAAGCCTGTGGTCATGCTTGTGCTCTGTTTACATAATTATATGCTCAGACTCTTAATATAAGGTGTTCATACTATAATTTTAAAGGTATCATTTTATTGTTGTATGTTAGGTATAGGCATTGATAAGAATATGTATTTTCATTATGTGTGTGTATTTTTTTTTCTAAGCCAATAATTAAATCGTCTGGCAGGTTAACATAAATGACCAAAATCAGAGAAATGGGAAACAATGAGGTGAGGAGTAATGATAAATAAATATGTATATTCCATGTAATTTGTTCAAATTTGAGATGTGTTTTCATTATGTTAGGATATCAGCTGATCAGCAATAACATGTCACTGGTATATTAGTTATAAATGTTTTAAGTAATTGATGTCCAAGGTAATGTTTTAATGTATTACAGATATTTTAAAGTAATGATAAAAATAATTTACTACAATGAGAAATAAAGTAACGATTTGTGAAATCTAATAAGAGATAGTCTTTGGGTGATAAATATTTTATGGGACACATATATCTGTCCCAATTGAATTCAAAGTTGAATTTGAAATAGTAGAGATGAATATGATGTAATGTTGTTTTGAAGTTGTGTAATGTAACAGAGTTTTGTGAAATATTAATGTTGACACAGTGGTAATGGAGACTTTATGTAGATTTTGAGTGATATATATTGTTGTTTATAATTAATGAGGTTATTTTGTTGTATTTGTAGTAAGGTAATGAGATTGAGATTTTTGGGGATGGCAATTTTGTATTAGAGGGTAGTGTAATGTAGGAGTCTGCAACAAGGGTTGGGACGGGATAGGGATAGATTTTAGTGGGGAAGGGGCCGCCTTAGGTAGAATCCAGGGGCCAAATAAGGGAATTGAGTTTTGGGTAGGGGAAACACGTATCCTATGTACAAAGGGTTAGAGAGTATTTTTTTATATATATGTAGAGAAGGTAGCGATTTGTGTTAAATGATAAGTTGGGGTTAGAGTGTTTTGATAGATATTTTGATAGAGATGGGTGTCATGTAGTAAAAGTTAATAGTAGAGTCAGAGGGAGAAGGATTATATATGCATACAGATCTAGTACAGTCAATGAGAATAAATAATTTACATCACCCACAGTAAAGTATAGAGAGATTGTTAAATGAAAAGTAAGATTGTTAAGCATAAAGAGAAAAATTTATGATAAAGAATATAAAATTTTTATTTTTTCGAAACCAGACAGAATTTTGATAAAATTTGGAAAACAAGATACAAGTAAGAATTGTTTATTATTAAATAAAATAATTTAAATGTCAATTTGATTATTATATTAATATTTTGTTTATTTTAAATATTTTGTTTTATTATGTTTGTATTTCAAGTTAGGATATTACAGATGTTCAATGTATTTTCAGAACATATACATAACATATGTAGGTCAAGGGTTTTGGACTTGACCTAGTTTCGATCAGCTGATGAGGTCATACACCTACTAAGCGTGTGTAGTAGGAAGTCAATTTTAATTTGTTTGTTTAAGTAATTCGAATCAATATTTAAATAATTTTGCATATGAAGAAAACATTTAAATAAATTTAAATTTTTTTTAATTTTAAAATTTTTTGGAATTTGAATTTTTTGAAAAAAAAAAAAGAAAAAAAAATTTTTTGATTTTCCGCCTGCCAGCGAACGCATATTTTAGGTAGGGATTGTTTTATTATGTGTGTATTTACCACATTTTGTTGTTTTGTTAATTGTTTAGTTTACTGATTTCTTGTATTGAACTGTATTGTTGGACTAAGACATGTTAGGTTAAGGATTTGTCCAAGTAGAGAAAACTCTTAATTCAAGTCATTTTAAAGGAAACAAAAAATAATGAAGAGAATTTTTTTTGAACTTTGAATTTAAAAAAAAAAAAAAAAAAAAAAAAAAAAAAAAAAAAAAAAAAAAAAAAAACTTGTCAATTTTAAAGAATTTTTGTAATTTTTCAATTTCACAATGTATCATGTAATGTGAGTATGTGTGAGCCCAGTATTTGCTAAAGGCAGCCCAGCTTGCAAAAAAGGGGAACATATCGGCGGAGGAGCTGGAATAATTTTAGCCAGGGATTGAGGATTTTTGGGGGTAGCATGTTAAAAGGCGAGGTGCGCTGCGGTGCGAGTCTGCTCGATTTCTCGGTGTTGGGATCTCTTACGGAGAACTCCAGTGATCTCAGTCAGGTGAGTCCATAGCCGCTGAGCCAGGGGGGTCGTGTACCCATGAGATTAAGAACCAGGGGGTTGTTGGCACCAGTTCCTCACCGGTCCTCTTCGGGGTTTGTCGATGAGATTTCTTCTGTTGTGAACAGCAGAATTCTCATTGAGGGGGTATTGTAGCGGGTCATTTTTGAGTGTTTTTATTTTTAACAGTAGTGGGCATTTATATTTTTTATTTCTTTTATTTTGGGCGGGTTTGTCTAAAAGTTGTGAAAATTATTGTGTAACAAAATTCATTCCATGTAACAGAACGGTGTTAAGAAACAGTTCGAAACAAAAGCATCGACGCAGTTTGTTGTTGAGCAATGCGGCTGAAGAATTTACCCCCACAAAATTCTAAGAACTTTGTATGTGTGTCGATGCACGGGCGCGACTACCCACGCAAGCGCTCCCAGTGACGCTCTGGCCGAAAAACTCAAGATGGCCAAAGCAAGAGAATTATTCATCATCTTCTCCAAGATTAACCGGAAATATTGCTAAGAGACCGCCTACTATCAATGACGTCAGCAGAGCCAAAGCCAATATCGTACTTGGGTACCCGGAATATAACTTCCATATTCCATATATAAAATGGTTAGCTCACAACAACTGAGCTTGAACGACGACGCAAAGCGGGTGGCAGTGAACGGCAGCTTCCTACCGCCTATGCCAGTCGACATTGGTAAGAGACGCGAGACAGTCAACTAGAAACCAAGTTCGCTAACAGACGCTGATCACGTTGTGCGGGCCCGGTCGGGTCGAACTTTTAAGTATGAATACCTAAATAAAATAACGCCTTCATACCGACCGGGACCCGAGTAATTAACGGATGTAACAATATTATAATTGCTGCAGTAGAATTGGGAAGTGACGACAGTGAAATAACGGACTGTGGACTCGGGCAACAAAACACGTGTTCGGTCGGCCGTGAACAGTTAATCAACTTACCACGAATAAAACCATAATTTCGTAAAACAAAATATTAAAGGGGAGTATATTAAATTGTATGGATGTGTGTATGGGCAAAGCTGGGCGGCTTTCGATAGTGTAAGAAATATATGAGGGTAAGGCCTATTTAACCATTTAAAAATGTTTTGTATTATTTTTTGTGCGTTTTGTATTAAGGAGTTCCGTCTTATGTAAGTAAAAATATTCATTTCATAACATAACCATGTGTTAGACTAAGTTATTTCGTCATTACCACTTCATTTCTGTGTTGAAAAAATTCGTCTAACGTATCGGAATCTTCTGAATTATTAATTGGGTGGGGTCAGATTGCTAAACTGTCCGTTTTATTAAGGTAAAGTGTAAAGGTCTCCATTTCTGTCCTCCAAAGATATAGGTGGCGACTCTGGGCTTCTGATGAAATTTCTGCAACAGGTAAGTCCTGGTAGTGGTTTTATTTATTTTATATTTTGGTAAATTTTTTAACGTTACAAATAGGGAAGGGGGAGATGATACCATCAAATATCATAAAGGAAACGAAACCAGTAAATAACCAATATAAAAAAGAAATATTAGTATTGTCTAAGTGACAAATGTAATTCATAATTAATAAAACACCGTTAAATAAAAATACACTAACCCACGAATTAGTAGTATATGTAAGTAAGAAATCTAGAAAAAGACATGAACTTATTAGATATTGTTACAACACAAATAAGCCACCCCAGTACCAGGGATAAAAAAAGATAATTTTTAAATACAAATATACTACATATCAAATAAAATGATTAAATATAAATAAAATATAAAGACAGTGACACGACAAACGACGATATTACCTAACCCAAGTGATTGACCAAACAAACAGTAAACAAACGAAGAAGGGAAGAAACCAAAACCAAAGAAGAATAAAGACAATTGAAGGAAGTGAACGAATTCCTACAACTAAATAAAACCAAACCAGACGAGAAAGGGGAGAACCAAATTAAAATGAAGACAATTGAAAATGAAGAAGATGAAGGAAGAGAAGAAGAAGAAGAGGAAGAATGAAGAGGAAACGAAGTGAAACCAAGAAATAAGAAACACCACATATAAAAGGGAGAAATGGTGCACTCCAATATAAAATATTGTAAATGAAACCAATAATTATCCGATAATGGAAATGAATAATATTGTAAATGAAATGATTTATATACCTGTTTTAAACAAAAACAGTAAAGTAATCTAGTAAAGAAAAGTACACTAACCCAAATATTAGAGTTAGATATAGTAAAATATATAGAAAACTATCATTAATACTAAGTATAATTTATAATGAAAGAAATAGTGAGAAAGTGAGAAAGAGAAAGAGAAATAATTATAGGGATTACCCACTAAAAAACACTTAATATAAACAGTGAAAAAGTGCAATAGTGAATGTGTATACCCCAAAATAGTGAGTGTATCAGTGATAAACACCAATTAATTAAAGGTGAAGGTGATAAGTGTAAAAAGATATTATAAATAATAAAAAGATAGTAATAGATAAGAAAACACTTAGTAAATCATTGATGAACCAATGAATGATTTAAGAGTGCACTTATAAAAAATTAGATAGTTAAGGATAATTAGAAATAGTATTTCAAGTAGAGATAGATAAAGGATATGATGTTATTCTGGGAAGAAAGCCCATGTAAAAACAGTCTGTGTTAACATGGAATGGAGAAAAGAAGTAGTAATGAATTAAGAATTTAAGTATATAATTAATAAACTCCCTATGTTAGAAGGGATAATAAATTAAATAAGTTTGAAGGAGGTGATGATATTTCTCACTCAAAATAATAACAAAAGAATGAAATGTATGTTAAACCAACAGTAACTAATAACTTGAAAAGAATTGTTCGTTTTAATTTTATGAATAGGATATGGCTGAAGGAAGCTTACAGTCCATAGGCCTAATTGTTATATTTTAAATATTAAGAGATAGAAAATAATCTTGCCATGTAATCAGAACACAAACAGACTCCAAAAAACAACACAACCAATTATGATAGCAAAATAAAGCCCATCAGGCTGAAATGAAATGTAATTTAAATGTAATAAGTCAAATACCATAATGGCTACTTAGGCCTATAAACATGCCTAACTGTCAGAAACACACAAATACAAATTATAACAAATTAACAAGGAAATTAACAAATCTAAGGCAAGTAAATAGCCAGTAATTATGTATAAATCATTTTAAAAGGAAAATGTTACTATAAGAGTTTAAATTCAAAGAAATATGTAATTATCAAATGTCAGCATAATTAGACAAAAGTTAATATATAATAGAACATTACCTTATGAGGTATTGTTTTAATCTTTGAAAGGAAATAAATACAATAGTGATAATATTTAATACCCAGAAGGGAAGACAGAAGAATAAAATCAATCAGAAATTATATAATAAATTTGAATAAAAATTCAAATATAATAACAATGCTTTTAATCGAGGCCTTAACCAATCAAAGGGTTTCTGTTACCATAGAAACGGGCCGTCAGTTACTAATTTTCCGTTAAATTTACTTACTTGGAAAAATGACGCTTGAGTAAGAGGTACGCAAGATTGAGATGACCGAAATTTTATTTTAAAAGTTTGAAAAACATTCAGAAGTCGACAACATTAACCAGTGAAGAGGAGATGAAGAGTCTCAACTAGTAACAGATGTCCAGGAACAAAATAAACAAAATTAAATAGCAGAAATTCCCAAGACAAATTAGAAGAAGATGCCCGCAGCCTAAGTTACCACAAAATTGATGAATTTCCATTACCCCAGAACAACGACCTATAGCAACCTTCTGAACTGATAAGTATCAATTAAATACAATAATCCCAGGAATAAAATCACTTTAAATATTTCTCATATCAATCAAAAAATTCTCACTATCAAGTAAAATTAATTTTCTTTCAAGGATTGAATAACATAAACTTACGTAAAGAAATTGTTAACTAAGAAATAACCTCGCACTAATTTGCGAAATTTGTAACAACTATTACTACACTGCCGAACAATTTGTAAACACACTATATCATTTAAGTACGGATAAGGTACGGTAGTATATTTTTTTTAATGTAACCATCTTTTATGTTTTCTTTATAATCCAAAGAACTCCAGATTTTGGATGAGTTAATATATAGTGTACAAACAGACGCCATGTCGGCCTCAGTATAACTCATTTCAAAAACCAATTTCGTCAGCCTAGAGATTTATGTTTCATGTTTTAAGCCGGAGCAATTTTATTGAAAAATAACTAATAATATTATTGTCACATTGATTAATGTCCAAATCATAATTAAAGTTACAGTACAGAGTATTACCATTGTTTTATTTCATAGGAAGTTGTATAATATATTTGTGTGTTAGCGTTTTCACTGAGAAGACTACTAGCGCTCTTGCCATGTGGGCAATACAGTAAGCTGTACAGAGGCGGGAATCATTTGAACGCTCCAGCTGTCAACGCTGATAACACCAATTTAACTTGTTAATTCACAAATTTAATTGTTTTAAAATAAACAATTTGGCGCCACCCGGGACTCGCAACCCCTATGAAATTACAGGTAGGGTGTACTGATAATTGTGACCACGCTACGGACTTCGGTAGCAACAACCATTAATGTAATGACAGGTGTGAGACGAACACACCACACTAACACTTTCTACACATAAAAAACAGGTGTACACATTTTACAGATTCGACCGAGTCTTCCATTTCGTTACAATATAAATAAAATTTGTAAAGATAGTGAGATAGTGAGAGATATAATGAAAGTAACTAAGTGACAAAGAAAAATAATAATAGGGATTACCCACCAATAAACGCTTAAAATAAAAAGTTTAAAAAGTGCTAATAGTGAAAGTGTAAATACCCCAAAATAATGAGTGAATCAGTGATAAACACCAATTAAAGGTGAAAGTGATGGGTGAAAAAGGATATTGTAAATGACAGTATGATTAAAAAGATAGTAATAGATAAGAAAACACTTAATAAATCAATGATGAAGCAATAAATGATTTAAGAGTGAGCTTATAAAAATTATATAGTTAAGGGTAATTAGAAATAGGATTTAGATTAGATATAGATAAAGGATACGATGTTATTCAGGGGAGAAATCCCATGTAAGATAAACAGTTTGTGTTAACATGGAATGGAGAAAGGGATTAGTAAAGAAATAAGAAATTAAGAATGTAATTAATAAACACCTTATGTTAAGGGAAAATAAATTAAGTAAGTTTGAAAGAAGTGATGATGTTTCTCACTCAAAATAATAGTAAAAGAATGAAACGTACGTGAAACCAACAGTACCTAATAACTGGTAAAGAATTGTTCATTTTAATTTTATGGATAGGATATGGCTGAAGGAAGCTTACAGTCCATAGGCCTAGTTGTTATATTTTAGGTATTAAGATATAGAAAATAATCTTGACACATAATCAGAACACAAACAAATTCAAGACGCAACAACCACTAAATGAATCAATTATAACAACAGAACGAAACACTTTGTAGTAAAATGAAATATAATTAGAATATAATAAGTAAAAATAATCAATGGCTACTTAGGCCTAGGAAATGTATAACTGTCAATAACAAATAATTGCAAATTGTATAAAAACAACCAGGAAATTAATAAATTCAAGGCGAGTAAATAGCCGAGAATAATTTGTAAATCAGTTTAAAGGAAAAATATTAGAATAAGAACTTAATTTAAAGGAGAAATGTAAATACCAAATATTAACATAAATGTACAAACATTGATATTTCATAAAACCATACCTTAGGTGGTATCAAATTAATCTTTGAAAGGAAATAATAACAGTAGTGATAATATTTAATATGTAGGGAAGATGACAAAAGAATATAATCAATAAGAAGATATACAGCTATTTTGAATAAAAATTCAAATTTGATAACAATGGTCATAAATCAGAATTAACCAATCAGGATTAATTGGTTACTACGACAACAGACGTTTGGTTACTAAATTACCATTAGATTTCTTTACTCGTAAGGTGACACTCTTGTTGAATAGATGCCAGATCTTGAACGATCGAAATTATTAATTAAAACATCAAAATATCAAACGAAATTACCAGCAAGTGAAAAAGAAGGAAGCAGACGATGGCTGAAACCATTTAACTGATGGCGAAGACGAATTAAAGAAAAAAGAAACGAGTAAATTGCCGATTAACTTGAAAAAGATGCCCGAAGCCCCGAACCATTGAAAATTAAATATGATTGCAGCCTAATTCATTATTACCAGATTAACTGAGTTCATCCAGTCTACTGAAGTGTTAAGTATCAATTAAATTACCCAAATTTCCGAATAAACTCACGTTACTTATTTCTCACTGAAAGCTGAACTCTCACTAAACTGCAAATAATTTCTTTCAAAGATTAAAATAAAAAACTAAGACACTGAAAATTTGTCAACTGGTAAAGTTAACCTGTTATTAGTTAGCGATATTTTGTAACACTTTTACTACACTCCAATAAACAAGTTATAACTACACAGTATATTATTTAAGTTTAACTGATGTAAGGGTGTGTATTTTTATTGTTGTAATTATTAATAATCCTTTTAACGTAATCACAAGAATCCAAGACATCGAACAATAATAATTTGTGTACAATTCCAACAGACGCCATTACTGAATGTCTGTTAAATTCAAATCGATTTGTCAAACCCTAGAGATGTGTCTCATATAATTTACCGGTGCAAATGTATTACAAAAGAAAACAATTTGTATTAACTGAATAATTAATCATCAACCAAAAATAAATAAGTACTGAGTGTAACCACTGTGTTATAATTTCATTAGGATGGTGTATAATAATTTGTGTACATTTTAGCAAACAGTTAGTATTGATGACAAACGCTCGCGCAGCCAACGCAACGAACTACTGGCCCGATCCAGACGGCCAAGGCGAGGCGGGAACAAATTGAATTCTTCACACCGCCTGAGCTGCGCTTGTCATACAAACATAAAAATTGTTTAAATTGTTTTAATAAAACAATCTGGCGCCACCCGGGATTTTCACACCCCTAGTGAACAACAGGTAAAGACATCGATACCTGGTTATTCGTACGTTCGCAACGGACGATATCAGCGTAAGTTACATTCCAAAGCGACGACGGATAGAGAAGACACGTTACACCCATCATACTTATACACGTGTAAGATTAGACGGACAGCGGTCTTATTACAAATTGACGCATCCAACGTGTGGCATTATAACACGGGAGCCACAAAGCAGTATTACAAATTGACGAATCCAATGTGTGACAAAACAACACGGGAGCCACAAAGCAGTATTACAATAGACGTGGATTATTAATAATAGATGATTCTGAAATTGAGATGTTAAAATACTTGGGGGTGATAGATACAGATGGTGACAAGACCAAAATCAATGATTTAGACAGGGTATATGATTTGATAATAATGTGGGATAATCCAGTAGATTATTATGTGGGTTTTATGGAACAATTTTAATTATAGAGAATTATTATATAAATAATAATAATGAATTGAGCATGAGTAAAGATGATAATTGTTATATAAAAATAAGACTATTATATGATGATGAGGGTTAAATAAAAAATCAGTGAATGGACAATTTAAATATTTTAGTTTATGGTAATGACCTGGCTAGATTATGAAATGAGGTGTGTTAAACAGAAAAATTATGACAAGAAATTGTAAATAAATTTATAGTGAAATTAATTGCGTTTATGTTATAAAATGTTTTATGTAAACAATATGTGTATGTAGTAGAAATTAATTTAATAATAATAATAATATTTTGGCAGACTAAATAAATAATGAGAGTTTGTAATAAATGAAGTGTAATTATTTTGGAGTAAAGTAATTAAAATAACTTGTGTTTTCAGTAATTGTTTGAGTTAAATAATTTGAGATGAATTGATTTAAATGTGGTAATAAATTTTGATAATGATTTTAAATGATTTAAACTTGATAATAAATAGTAAATTAATAAATATAAAATGTATTTAGTTGTGGAATCATATGATTGTTATAATGTTTCAGAAGATACATGGAGTTATGTACATTATTTGGTGGGGATCAATGTTTATATTTTTGTGTCTATGACAGTATATGAGTGATGTACTGTAAGTATGAAGTTTATAATGCAATTTAAATAAAGTAAAATGTTTAATGTTTGAATGGTAAAGTATAGATGAAGCTCACAGATGTTAAAGTAAATAATATTATAACCAAACATATAAGAGTTTACCGTCCGAGAATTGTAGTAACGGTGTAAGTGTGAGCCTTATATGTCTTTTGGTAGTTTCCCCTACATTTTGGGCAGTCACGGCTTCACCGAACCCTGACCGTGGATTTATAATGTAAATATACTCTAAATTGGTGAACTTAGAAATTAACCGGGGGGGGGGAACTCAGGGGAATCTACATAACTATGGAACAGCGGCTATCATCGAGGGTGGTGATAGTGCCGTTTTAAGGGTGTGTGAATCATATTTAGTAGGATTACTGGTGTCCTCGGACATCAGTAATGCCGAATTTTTATATAACGTTGAACCAAGAACGGTATAGGCAGCATCCATACTCTATATAAACTTCAGTTCTTGGGGATGCAAATGGGCGCTACAGTCCACCAGCAGGAAACAATAGTGTGTGTGGAAAAGGAGCTGGCCGTTACAAGCCAGGGGCACAGATAACGCATCTGTGCATAAGGCAAACGCTCGATCCGGTTTATCCGGCGGGTGGTTACCTAATTGTAACTGGGTAAAGGGGGGAATTAAGAAAATGATGTAGTAGGAGTGGTAACTGAGAAATCAGTGAGAGGGTGACGACATCTGTAAACAGCGGGCCGATCAATTTCACTGACTCTAAAGAGAGAGTGGGTGGTTGATGACCCAGTTCCTGTTCAGTAACAGTTGCTATAACTATGATTCAATGATTAGTGACGTATTTCACTTATGAGAACGAACGATTTTAAGTGTTAGGGCCAATTATAATGATTTTGTTTTGATTCAAGAAATACTATTGTAGTAGATAGTCGGTTTAGAAGTAATTGATTTAAAAATGTTATGCTCTGTATAATAATTTTATAGAGGATTTTACTGATTTTGGAAAAGATTAGTGCAAGTATAGAAGATGTTTATCATATTTTGTTTATTATGTTTTATTGTGTTATTATTTGTGCTATGTTAGGGTATAAGAGTATAAACTATAAGGTATAAACATATGTCATGTATCTTGCATTATATACTTTTGAAGTGTATCTAGGATGAGGTCATTCACCTGACCCAGAGAGATCAGCTGATGACAGATGTTTGATATGTAGTCTGTTTCCTACAATTGATTCGTAGATTTTGTTAATCAATATTGAAATAATTAAATAATAAATTTGGGGTAACAAAATAATTCTTTTTTTTGGGAATCAATTTTTTTTTTTTAATTTAGTTTTGCTTGACAGATTGTGTTTCGCTATTCAAAATATTTTGTGGATTATATGTATGGCTAATGTACTAATTGATTTATATTGTTCATATTATACGTGTTGTCAACAAATGTAATGATAAGGGAATTTATGATTTAATAAGATGTTCAATTTATTTTGTTTTTTTTTTATGGTTAGCAGTTCGTTAAGAAGAGTTTTAAATTCATGTAAAAGATTTTGAAATTTTAAAAGTAAATGGAAAAAGTTTATCAAATTAATGGTAATAGGAACTCTTTGATATTGAACTTAGATTCATTTCTATAGGTGAACAAAGTCTAAATGATTTAAATTTGATTTGTTTGATTTATTTTTTATTTGAAACTGTAACGTAAATTTTTGAGAAAAGGAATTGAATTGAAAAGATAAAATACTTTATGAATTAAAAGTATGGAGTTTGTTTATAATATAGTAATGTATATATGTACGCACCCAGTATTTGCTGAAGGCAACCCAGTATGCATGTAAGGGGGAACATATCGGTTGAGGATCTGGTATAGTATAAGGCCAGTGTTTGATTTTTTGATGGAATGAGTTGAGGTTGGGTGGTACTATGGTGAGTATCTGTCCGATTTTATGGTGTTGGGATCTCGCACAGAGAAGTCCAGTAATCTCGTTCAGGTGCAGCCATAGTTGCCGAGCTAGGGGGGTAGTTTACCCATGATGCGTTAAGAAATTAAAAGGGGGTTGTTGGCACCATATCCTCACCGATCCTCTTAGGGTTTAGCAATGAGAGTTTTTCTGTTTCGGCAGAAAACCTCTCATTGGGGGGGTATTGTAATGTGGCAAAAAGGGGGGTTTTTATTTTTATTAAATTTATTTAAACTTTTAATTGCAAGTCCCATGTAAAATACGGCTGTATTCAAACAAAGAACAGTAATGTAAATTTTTGGTCGGAGTATAGTTGAAGAATGCGACGCTCATTTGTGAATTCAATGACTGTCACGAACAACTACGCGCATACACTCGACGGGGCGCAGCTTCTACGCCTAACGGGCTGAACCGATGCCACGAGAAATGGCGAGGCATAAAGATTTTAGTTCCACGTGCTTTGAAGACGGCGGAAATCTGGCAGAGGCTCCACCTACCTGAGCCTCCTGTATCGTCGCCGTTTAATATCATCAACCTCGTGGGCACACTGACAATCCACACTTCATGAACGTTGACAAAAATTTCACAGCCTGATGGCTGTGCTTTTCCGTTTGGTTAACAAGGTTTAGTGGGGAGTTTGGTTGGCACTCTCCCCCCAGTCGACAAGACAATTTTAACCCGGCCGGGTGAACACATCGACTCGTGTGCATAATTTTAGTAAAATAACAAAAAATTGTGAATCAAATAGAAGTGACTAACAGTGAAACATTAACTATTCAATCAGTGAACAAACAGAAAACTTTTTTTCGGACGCGAACAAGGAAACAAAAATGCAATAAGTATGCCACGAGGTCTGCCAGTACAACACCAGCCAAGTACAGTATAATAAACCAAAAATTATGAAATTATCATAAAAGCGCTAAATAAAAGGGGTTAAAAGATGTGTGTGTGTGTGTGTGTGTGTGCGCGTGCGTGCGTGCGTGTGTGCATGCGCGCGCGCGCGTATGTGTGTGTGTGTGTGTGTGTGTGTGTGTGTGTGTGTGTGTGTGTGTGTGTGTGTGTGTGTGTGTGTGTGTGTGTGTGTGTGTGTGTGTGTGTGTGTGTGTGTGTGTGTGTGTGTGTGTGTGTGTGTGTGTGTGTGTGTGTGTGTGTGTGTGTGTGTGTGTGAGCAAAATGCTGGGTCGCCTTTTATTTGATTGATCTAATAAATATTTTAAGTTAGTTATAAGACAGAAAGGATGTTTAATTCTGTTTAGTTGAAATGTTAAAGGAGAAGACATGGTTTTAATTGATTCATAAAAAGAAAATGATAAAAAGAATAATAAATGAGTTGAAATAGTTAACCGTAAATGAGAGTAATTATTACAACACATAACCCTAATTCTCGCTTGTATTCCACCGTTCGTGTGAAGAACCTGGGAACCCGATAGAAGGTAAGGAGTAGAATAAAATGGTTAATTTTATTAAATATTATGTTGTACAGTGAATGAGATTACACAGTTTATTGACTATTGTTTTGTTGTATCCGTTGGTTTCTGCTAGATATTTTATCATGTTTAGTTCATCTTTGTAGCCTTTTTCATCTAAGGGGATGTTGTTTAGTCTGTGTATCATGGTTCTGAAGGCAGCTAGTCTGTGTTGTATTGTACGAGTACAACAATAGCATAAACTTCCTACACCTCACCATCACAAAATTTGAACACAGACACAAATTCAATATATACAGAAAACCCACTACAACTGACAAACTAATTCCACTGACTAACAAACACGGGCTGAAACCTCCCAGTATACTACTTCAACCAAAAAAAAGGCTGGATGGACCAACAAATATTTAAAGAGTGGTTTAAAAAAAACTTCATTCCTCAAGTTAGAGAGCATCTCAAGTCTCAAAACATACGCCAGAAAGCTGTACTGCTGACTGACAATGCCCCGTCCCACCGAGGGGAAAGTGTTTTTAAATCGGAAAATGGAAATTTTTTCGTCAAGTTTTTGCCTCCCAATGGTCACAGCTCTTATCCAGCCCATGGACCAGGGCGTAACTGCTTCAATGAAAAAAAAAATACAGAACAAACTTACTGAAAAAAAGGATTGAAGAGGGTAATGATCTTCAGGGCTTCTGGAAAGATTACACGATTCTTGACAGTATTTATGAAATAACACTGCTTGGGAGTCAGTTAAGCAATCTACGTTAGTAAAGTCCTGGAGGAAGATTTTACCAAATGTGGAAAATACTTTGGTATTTTCCAAAGATTCCTCTGCAGAGGAAGAAGAAGAAGTTTCTGCTTGTGATTTGGCTAATTTAGCGAAATCTGTTACTGGAGGAGGTAACGTTGATGAAGATAACACCGTTGAGTGGATTAATTGTGATGCCAATGATCCAGGCTTTGAACATCTTACTGATGAACAAATCATACGTGGAGCATTAGGTATGGTTTTGGAGGAGAGTGTGGAAGAAGAAGAGGATAAGACACAGAAGCAAGTGAGCCATGACGCAGCTTTTGCACACACTGACGGGCTCATTCAATATCTGGAAGAACAAGATGATGCATCACTTTGTGACAAAATTGTGATGGTACAATTCTGGTACAATCCTAAATTTATAAAAACATGGTACAAAAGACCATAATTATTGTATTTATTTATTTTAACAATAAATAAGACGGATCTTAGCAGTGTGGTGAGACCTGTCCGATATTTTGGTGAGATCGTTCCAATATTTTTTTTTTATTATTTCAAATAAATCAACATCATTGTGTAATAATGACCAATTCAAAATTTATTCAAGAATGAGCTCATAAAATAAAATTGTACCAGAGAATGAGAGAGAGAGAGAGAGAGAGAGAGAGAGTGACCTAAATATTTTAAGTGCTGGGTTGTGCAGGTATTGTTTAGCATATTATACTATACTAGGGGAATACCCGTGCTTCGCTACGGAGTTTCACGTTGTACGTAATGAAAATGTTAGTTTAATTAATAAAGTTCAATTAAAGTAGGTTTCTTAAAAATAAATAGCTGTTGCCCACGACTTCGTTCGCGTGGTCTTCAGTTTAATGCGATAATATATTTATAACAGAATCTATTCTATTGGGTTGCCATAGTAACCAAATCTAATAGTTTGGGGGACCCCAAAGGACCCCCCAGAGGATCGTATCGAAAAAACACCTGTCCTATGTTGGTTCTCCCGTTGCGTAAAATATTTGGGCCAAGTTTGGTTGAAATCGGTCTAATAGTTTAGGAAGAGATGTGCAAGACCCCAAAGGACCCCCCAAAGGATTGTATCGAAAAAAACACTTGTCCTATGTTGGTTCTCCCGTTGCGTAAAATATTTGTGCCAAGTTTGGTTGAAATCGGTCCAGTGGTTTAGGAGGAGATGTGGAAGACCCCAAAGGACCCCCCGAAGGATCATATCGAAAAAACATATCCTATGTTGGTTCACCCGTTGCGTAAAATATTTGTGTCAAGTTTGGTTGAAATCGGTCCAGTGGTTTAGGAGGAGATGTGGAAGACCCCAAAGGACCCCATCGAAAAAACACCTATCCTATGTTGGTTCTCCCGTTGCGTAAAATATTTGTGCCAAGTTTGGTTGAAATCGGTCCAGTGGTTTAGGAGAAGATGTGGAAGACCCCAAAGGACCCCATCGGAAAAACACCTATCCTATGTTGGTTCTCCCTTTGCGTAAAATATTTGTGCCAAGTTTGGTTGAAATCGGTACAGTGGTTTAGGAGAAGATGTGGAAGACCCCAAAGAACCCCCAAAAGGACCCCATCGAAAAAACACCTATCCTATGTTGGTTCTCCCGTTGCATAAAATATTTGTGCCAAGTTTGGTTGAAATCGGTCCAGTGGTTTAGGAGGAGATGTGGAAGACCCCAAAGGACCCCCCGAAGGATCATATCGAAAAAACACCTATCCTATGTTGGTTCTCCCGTTGCGTAAAATATTTGTGCCAAGTTTGGTTGAAATCGGTCCAGTGGTTTAGGAGAAGATGTGGAAGACCCCAAAGGACCCCATCGGAAAAACACCTATCCTATGTTGGTTCTCCCTTTGCGTAAAATATTTGTGCCAAGTTTGGTTGAAATCGGTACAGTGGTTTAGGAGAAGATGTGGAAGACCCCAAAGAACCCCCAAAAGGACCCCATCGAAAAAACACCTATCCTATGTTGGTTCTCCCTTTGCGTAAAATATTTGTGCCAAGTTTGGTTGAAATCGGTACAGTGGTTTAGGAGAAGATGTGGAAGACCCCAAAGAACCCCCAAAAGGACCCCATCGAAAAAACACCTATCCTATGTTGGTTCTCCCTTTGCGTAAAATATTTGTGCCAAGTTTGGTTGAAATCGGTACAGTGGTTTAGGAGGAGATGTGGAAGACCCCAAAGAACCCCCCAAAGGACCCCATTGAAAAAACACCACTAATTCAGAAACCTTCGCGGGCGTGCGCACAACAACTCACCGAAGTTTCATTGCAATCCGATGAATGGTATAGGAACGCATACGGGACAAACAAAGAAACATTCATTTTTATATATAATTTCCTGGAACCCGATCGCAGCGCCACCTACCGGGTCCAATTGTGAATCTAAACCATCCAGGGACCCACTCAAACACACACACAAAATTTCATCAAAATCGGTCCAGCCGTCTAGGAGGAGTTCAGTGACATACACACGCACACACGAAATATATATATAAAGATTTCATTATGTTTATTTTGGAGGGTTAAAAAACCTGTAATTCTTATTAATGTTCAGATAAATGGGAACACACCCCGAGGCGTAAACATGTGCATGTTTGGCACTATTTGTTTTTTTTGTAATGATATATGGGAATATGTGATTTGAATAAAGGGTAATGTCATTGGTAAAAAATACAAGTACGAGTGAATTATTTCAGGTACATTTCGCTATTACTGGTTCGTTTAACACGAATTTTGGACCTAATAAAGGTAAGCCTAATATCATATGTTGTTGCACAAATTTCCATCACGGCGCACGATAATTATTCAATGTTTATTAGTAAATTAGTAAATTTTATGTGACACTAATTTGTAGCTTCACAAAATGTTGTTAAAAAAACTTCAATCACAAATAAAGAAGAGATGTTTTATCAGGAAAAAAAGAAAAACAGTTGACCGATTTTTTTTTGTGAAAAAATAAACCAACAAACTTGTAAGTACATAAAACTATTGTTTATTAAGTCATAATTGTATTTGTAGACCTCCTACTGTAAATAAAAATTGTTCAAAAGCATTTTCGTGTTGATTTGTGTCCTTTTTCGGTCATTTTGTGGCTTAATTATCTGTGGAATTGGCTTATCCGCGGTTGAAGCACCACCTAATTCTGCGGATAATCGGGAGTTTACTGTATTAACGAATAATGATTATTTAGGATTAGGTGGATATTAGCCCATACAAGATTTAAATCTTATCACAGATATCTCCATTTCCTTGAATGAGGCCTGTTTTGTAATTGTTGTAGTTTATAATTTATGGAGAGCAGATGGAGGGGTGGGGAAGGGGGGCACTGAGAAAATAGGGCCCAGGGGCCCAAGAGTTGCTAATCCCCGACTGATTGTGCGGGACTCTATTAGTTGACATTTTTATTGCGTTTGAACAATTTATATTTGATTTGTTGTAAGAGACTATCTTGTTGATTACAAACTGTTTAATTGTGATAATTAAAGCTGGTGATTAGTGACTTAATTGGTGTCTTGTATTTTGTTTTCCACTGTACCATACGGCAATCAGTAGACCGTTGTAGCACTATATTGGCACAAATATGTTGATGAAATCATAATTCTATACAAGGGAAACAAAAGACAATGCAAACAGCTACTAACCCACATAAACAAAATACACAAAAACATAACCTTCACTGCTGAATACGAGTACAACAATAGCATAAACGTCTTACAAAACCTTTGTATTAATATGTTTCACCAAGTGCCCAACGAGTCATCAATTAATAAACGTCCTAGACCTCACCATCACAAAATTTGAACACACACAAATTCAATATATACAGAAAACCTATTACAACTAACACACTAATACAGAACTCCTCCAATCACCCAATACAACACAAACAAGCTACCTTCATAACCATGATACATAGACTAAACAACATCCCCTTAGATGAAAAAGACTACAAAGACGAACTAAGCACGATAAAATATCTAACAGAGACCAACGGATACAACAAAACAATAGTAAATAAACTCCTACACAAAACAACAGATAAGGCGCCGTCCATATATTATCTCACCACTTGGGGGGGGGGGGGTTCAGCAGTTGTGACGTAACCACTTTTTTATTCTTCATTTTATAAGGATGAGTTTTGTAAAGAAAACGCTTTTTTATGCAGAAATGCGTTTAAATATTTACATTTTCTTCGCTAATTTGTACTGGGGCGTAGAACACTCACACAAAAGTTCAATTTCCCGGAACTCGGCTACCGCGTGTTTACTCACATCATACATTCTTCGCTGCTAGCACTGTGTTGTCGGTGTCTCGATTTCCCCGAATTCGGCCACCACGTGTTTACTCACATCATACATTCTTCACTGCTAGCACTGTGTTGTCGGTGTCTCGATTTCCCCGAATTCGGCCACCACGTGTTTACTCACATCATACGTTCTTCGCTGTGAGCACGCTCTTTGTTTAGTCTTCTCTTGATTTCGAGCATGTCTGTTTAGTCTTCTCTTGATTTCGTGTCTCGAGTCCTCCTATCGCGCGTTTTGCTACGCCTTCACTCCCATCATACATACCATCATTGTGGTCGTTCATAACATGAATCGCGGCAACTTTACGAGTCTCTTTTCGACGCGTATAAGAAGTCCTACCCCGACAGGCAGAAAGTGAATCTCCAAAATGACTGCAATACCTTCTGGGCGGAAGCAAAAAAGGAGTGCGGCAAGGATGATTCGTCTTTTGACGCTAAGATTAGTGCGAAAGTGAAAGAGCTTTTGGTGAGAGGGACTAATAAGAAAGTCAAGGGTTTGTTTTCGTATTTTACTATACATTCCGCAAATGTGAAAACCGGAAGGCAAAAAAGGAGTGCGGCAAGGATGATTCGTCTTTTGACGCTAAGATTAGTGCGAAAGTGAAAGAGCTTTTGGTGAGAGGGACTAATAAGAAAGTCAAGGGTTTGTTTTCGTATTTTACTATACATTCCGCAAATGTGAAAACCGGAAGGCAAAAAAGGAGTGCGGCAAGGATGATTCGTCTTTTGACGCTAAGATTAGTGCGAAAGTGAAAGAGCTTTTGGTGAGAGGGACTAATAAGAAAGTCAAGGGTTTGTTTTCGTATTTTACTATACATTCCGCAAATGTGAAAACCGCAACACATGCACCTGCAACAATCACGGCTCCGGCTGCGTCGACCAGTCAGCTCACAGTTAGTGATACACCTAAAAAATGTAAGATCGGAGACTCTGAAAATGAAAAAAGGCGTACACCTTCCCAGGATGTATCTCAGACGATGATTGCAAATTTTCAAGCCAAAATTTGTACTTTACGTAATGAAACTGATAGTGGTCTTGCATGCGACGACTCTTCTAAAGAAATCTCTCAAGAAGGAACTGAACAGCGAAAAAAATGCTTTAAAAAGGAAGCAGTCGAACGCAGCGTGTCAAAAAACGTGTCGTAAGAAAAAAAAAAAAGAAAAAAAAATTGGATGAAATTTGCCGCGAGCATCCTCACATTTCAAAACAGCTAAAATCTAGAGATGCTTCACGTAGACCACGTACCAAAGAGGAACAACCGGGCCTTCTAAAGGCAATCTGTGATCTCGCGATATTTGGCGGGGGAGCCCAGGTAAGATGACAATCTGAACAGGTGCGAAGCTGCAAGACGCTCAACGATTTAAAAGATGGTTTGGAGAAAGCAGGATTTCATTTAAGTCGGAGTGGGATATATTTGCGACTGCATCCCCATCATTCTGACACATTGGAAGGTAAGTCCTCAAACTTCTGTACTGTTAAATTAGAAAATTTAAAGCATTAAACTACATAGGTACACCCATCGAAATTTTATACTCAATTTTTTAACCTAATTAAATTTTTAAGAAATATTTTTTAGTAAATAAAAGAAATAGACGGTGGAGTTGATTGACTTTTCTTTGCTTTGTCGCAGGCAAACGGCATGTTATTACCATGCCGGTAAAGCTGTGCAAGGCAAGGGCAGATGAGCACAAAAAGCACGCCGATACAGCATTCTGCACTTCCACTATTCGTGATCTGGAAACTTTAGTGTCGGTTTTGGGACCTCAGGAGGTTTTTTTCTTGTCTCAAGACGACAAGAGCAGAGTTCCTCTCGGCATCACGGCTGCAAACGCCCAGAGCCCGATGCTCATGCATTTAGAATACAGAGTGACGCTGCTAGACCACGATTGGGTCGTTGCGGAGCGGCATAAACTAATACCTTCAGTATATGCCGGAAACAACATTACCGTCAATGGTGAGGGAGATCCACGATGCGCTACCTACTCTGGCCCCACCCATATCTCGATTAGGAGTGGAGAACATTGTAGTTCTACTGTGGAAACGCATGCGGAAGATTTAAAGGAACTATTGACTTTAGATAACTTCAAGCCATTGATGATAACACCAGATGGTTCTACAAAGCCGGTTATGATAGTTACTGTGGATGGCGGGCCTGATGAGAACCCAAGGTATCAACGGGTTATTGCCTGTGCTGTCAAACATTTTAAAGACATGGACCTCGATGCAATCTTCATAGCTACAAATGCACCAGGCCGGAGCGTTTATAACCGGGTTGAGCGCCGCATGTCGCCGTTGAGCCAAACTCTATCAGGTACAGTTCACAATTATAGTGTCCGTATTTCTAAACTCGTATTTCTGAAAATTTCAAAATGCTAGTTTTCATTTTTGTTTGCTTAATTTAAGAGCTTGTCTTTTTCTCAGGTGTCGTTCTGCCTCACGGTTACTTTGGGTGACACTTGGACGATCGCAGAAGAACGGTCGATAAGGAGAGGGAGCAGCAAAATTTTGAATACGCCGGAAAAGTACTGGCAAAAGTTTGGTAAAGTTTAGTCTTGGATGGCTACGAGGTTTCAGCGAAGTACGTTGTGCCTGCAGAGCTACCAACAGCAACGTTGGACGACGTAGATCCTATATGGTACAGCAACCACGTCCGGGAGGCCCAATATTTTCTGCAGATTGTGAAATGTACTTCCGAAGAATGCTGCGGAAAGTCAAGGAGCAGCCTTATTCTGCTGGACGGATTTCTACCACCGCCATACGGGTTAATCCAGACAGCAGACGGATTGCAGGTCACCGATGCAGCAACAGGCAAAGGTAATTACTATTGAAAATTCCTCTGAACTCAAATATTTTGCACAAGAAGAAAATTTAAAAAAATCTTTGTGTACAACTTTTTATATTTTTAATGATTTTGTTTCCTCTTTTTTTGTGCATGCAGAGGGTGACAAATTCGCACCACTGTTGCTCCGGCTTACTGCAACCCTCAAGCCATCATCAAGGCAATTTAAGCACATACCCTATGATCTTAATTGCCCTTCGGTCAAACCTCACTTGTCTTCGAGGACCTGTCGAGTATGTGGCCTGTACCACGCGTCTCAAAAAGCCGCAAAACTACACCTCTCGAAAGTGCATAAAGATGCCGGCAACGCTCCATCTGTTGAAAAGGTATGCCGTAACAGTCCATAAAAACCTGTAAAAATGTTCGTAATATTCTATAATGTTATATTATAATGACTTTTAATTTTTATCTCTCAATCTAATTAGGTGAGACCAACGCGAGTAGTAGCGCGACGAGCAAAAGAGCTACTTGCGTCGTTCTATGACAAAACAACAGGTGTAGAGCACCAGAACTGGCTGGATGAAGACGACGTGGAATCTTCATCGGTCCCACTTCCGCCTCTGCTTGATGAAGGAGCCAGTGATGGAGAAAATGACAGCGTTAGCATCATCCCGTCACTAGAGGAATGGTGCAAGCAACCGTGGCAAGACAACACTGAGTAAAAAAGTAAAAACGTACGACTTATAGTCTAATCCGCCTATGCGGATTTTGTTGTATTTAATTTGTTTAAAAGTGTTTTAATTTACAATATTTAAATTTAATAACTATTTAATTTGTTTAATAGTTTTAATTAAATTAAATACGGTATTTAATTTAATTTAATGTGTTTAAAAGTAGTTGTAATAAAGAAATAACTTATAATTGCTGGTAAGTAATTTTTCATTGAAGATCGCCGACTTCCAACAAAGAAGGGAAAATAAGGGGGGGGGTCTGACCCTCCGTGGTGACGTAATATTATGGGGAGGGATTCGCCGAGTGTGACAAATGGTGACAATGGGGGGAGGGGGTCCAAAATGCCGAATTTTGTGGTGACATAATATATGGATGGCGCCTAAAGACCAAAAACAATAAGTTCATAACACTAACATACATCAGTAACCACACTGAAAAAGTAGCCCACAAATTTAAAAAGCTGGATAGAGAATCGCCTACAGAACTACAAACAAAACAGAACACACACTGTCAAAAAATCCACACAAAGAACAAAACAAATTTGATTTACCTGGTGTTTACAAACTAAACTGCTCAGGATGTAACAAATTCTACATAGGCCAGACAGGATGTAGCTTCAAACAGAGATACATTGAAAACACATAGGTACTACACTCCACCACCGAATCCACCTTTGCAAACCGCCTCATTGAAGCAAACCACACATACACAAACACAAACAGCAACATGGATATTCTACACGTACACACAAAAGGCTGAAAACTAGACACTCCTGAACAACTAGAAATATACAAACACACAAAAACACATAAAAACAACATCTTAAATGAACAGACACAAATCAAATCACACATATTATTCGAACATATCACACCGCTCACACACAACATCGATCTTTCAAACGACGGCGCCATCACCAAGAACAAGACGGACAGCGCTCCTAGTGGCAGCCTCTGATGAAGCTTGTAATAAGCGAAAACTGGTTCAGGCTACAAGGTAAAAATTTTACATTTTTACCAATTAGTGTTCCGAGTCAGTAGTATTATATTTATAATTACCAAAGTTAGTGTTTAGACATTCACAGCCAGTTATAAGAATTGTAATTAAAATGTAACTTCTGCCAGCTACAGACATAAAAAAAAACACCGTAATACCTGTAGCCAGTATTCATCACGTTTATGACTATCATCCAATGCAGCCCCTGCTAACACAAATGCTTTGAGCAGCCCTCGTTTTGCAGATTGTGGTATCGCATCACTTTCAAAATCATTATGGAGTCTCACAAGGTTCCAAAAACCATCACATTTTAGGACATGCGCTCCTCTGAAATTAAACATACAAAGACTGATATATAAACTATATGTGTATAAAGTGTACTGATATATAAACTGTATAGAGTAACAAAACCCTGTAAAGCATAATTAATAAAACGAAGCTGTATCAAAAACGTTACTTAATTACAACTGGTCACGGAATAATTAATGCTTACAACTTGACATCTTTCTAAATATTCCTGTAACAGCCTTTAAAAACAATGTAGATTTTTCTTCTCTCAGTTCTTTGATGTTCAAAGCCAGAATTTAATCTTCATTTTGGTTTCTGTTTCTGAGTGTAAGGCTCAATTCTGTTTTTCAGCCAGACACGTTTTCTCTACATCTGTAGTAGCCTTTTGGCTGTCAACTTAACTACTGCCAGTGACATGAACACAGATGTAGCTGGCTGAAACTAAATAATCACCACCCAGAAACTGAAACCAAAAGGAAGGTTTTTTTCTCTACATAAGATTTAATGTCATTTTGAAATTTATGAAGATCAGAAATTTTAATATTTCATTAAAGTAGATTTTTTTTAAGATTTTCTGCCACACTTATAGCAGGCATATATAATTCAATTGTACAGTTCTACAACATCATTTGTTTATCCTGTCTGTGCTTATCTGATCGAGTCAAAGAAGTAAATATGTAGAATTGGTGTAATGATTATAAAGTTAATATTGAAAAAGTACTGATATCAACCATTTTTAGTCTATAATATACTGTAAGTCTTATAAATTATAGTGCATTTCTACACTCAAATATTGTCCTACACTAATGTTAAGTTTATTACATTCTGGAGTCAATATGCATACCTTGCACCATTACTATACCAGTTTCACATCTAATAGGTCACTAGATGCTGTGCACCTTATGAAAGCCAAGATCAGCAAGAAGATGGTAAAACACAAAGAAGAGGCACCAAACCTTGAGCAGTGACAAGGAATAAAGAGCTTGGGATGAGGGGACGAGACAACGCTGGGCGATGCTGCTGATCAAACATGTGAGGCCGTGGACTGAGAGACAGCATGGGGAGGTCAGTTTCTACCTGACACAGCTTCTGAGAGATCATGGATATTTCTGAATCTACCTTCATAAGATGGGTAAACCTTGCCTGCAGACTACCTGTACTGACCGAGTATATAGAATAATGTGAAGCACATCTCCATAATAATGAAGATATGAGCCCACTGTGTGCAGGAAAATGGCCTAGTCTGATGTAGTGTGATAAATGATCCCACGCTAGTGGTAAATCGATGGATAACACAAAAGGTGCTGAAAAAAGGTCTTGAGGAAAATGACTAGGCCTATCCAGCTACACGGGTCAAAAGGCTGAGTTAGCATGTAAAGAACCAAATATTTGGTGATATGTCCAGAGATCCGACCCACCTGAGCTGAGATAGACAAAGCATCTTCATGAAGGTTCCACGTGAGACCCATTGCACTATTTCGACAGCTATTGTCAAAATGAACCGGTGGGAGACCCTTCATCAAAGCAGTGCTACTGTGGGCCCATTTCTTCAACACAAAACCTGCACGTCACAGGAGATTCTGTGGTTTGTCACACAGAGTTAGTGGCTCTTACACGGTGTCTATCCTGGTAACAATTGTCATCAAGAAAAGGTATTACTGAGGAAAATCTTGGATGCCAATGGATATTAGTGCAACCCATTAACAGGCAGTTATTTCAGGGTTCACGAAGCCAAGAATGGAACAGAAGCAAGACCATAAGTAAGAGTCCACAAGGCAAAAATCCTTATGGTATCAGAAGCAGATTTCCAACACAGAATACAGGTGGTAACATCATAAGTTTAGGACCCATGAACAAAAATTCCTTTGAAGACACACCACTGGTGGTTAGTATGCTGGCACTCAAGACAACTCAAATCTTCTGAGAATCACCTTTATTCTTAAAAATACTATGATGGGAAATAAAACACTTAAGAAAGATTGGTACAGTTACAGTACCACAGTGTCCATGAGCAATATATCATCTATAAACTTAATGTGCAAATCTTCAAACTTGAGATCTTAGGCAAATCTCTCCTCCAAACTAAGGAGAAGAGAAAGACAACTATAATACACATCCCTTAGAGCTGCTGAAAAATTGGGCCTAAACACATATCTAAAAATATACTGGCCCAATGATAATTGTAAGGTAGTCTGATCATAAAAACCATCAACTCACTACATCTGGAAGAGCTGGTAGTCCTCATCTGACAGTCGCAAAGCTGGAAGAGCAGGGAGGATTGGCATCCTAGAACCTTCTGCATAATGCTGAAGAATCATCTGGAGAGATCATTTTGTGGAGGAGACAAATATGGTGTCAACACCACACAAGTAGCCAGATCATGAAGCTGATGAGCACAAACTACATCAGGTGGTATCAACATCGATGACCTTTTACATAATAAGGAACAGCAGAGGGAGGAGATGGGGGCAGTGTACATAATGACAAAACCAAATTTGATCCCAACAGCAGTTTGGCCAAATGGAACAATCTGTTCTGTAGGAACAGCAAACACCATGTCCACTCCCAACAATACATTTACCGCAGCACAAATGTCATTGGTAGGATCAGCAAGAACCAAGTTCCTTGTAGCCTCCTTATCAGAAGGTGACACAACACAATCAGGAGTATTATGGGTGATGGTCTTCATCACTGTGAAAGTCTGACTAAGGGCAATTGCCTCCCCTCCTAATGTCTGAATGGTTAGCTGACAAACACCATGAAAGAGCATTTGAGCAGTCCCAAATGCTGTCAACAACCAATGAACTACACATGCGCAGACATCCCAACTGCTGTACATGATGATTGTAAATAAATGAGGCTTGAGAAGCAGTATCCAGAATAGATCTGGCTATAACAAGACTTTCATTGAAACACAGAGATACCAGGCATGTGGCCAACAATACTCCCACATGCTTTACTCCAACCTGCAGGCAAGGTTTACTTTCACTCAAGGAAGTGGTAAGAGATTGCAAAGAGTTTATAGTGGTCCCGCTCTCGTGGCCGCGTCATCGTATATAGAGTACCACTCTCTCTCTCTCTCTCTCTCTCTCTCTCTCTCTCTCTCTCTCTCTCTCTCTCTCTCTCTCTCTCTCTCTCTCTCTCTCTCTCTCTCTCATCCCCTCTCCGAGGGCCTGATCTCAACGGTTCTGTTGAGAATCCCTACTACATCTCTCTCTCTCTCACTCTCTCTCTCTCTCTCTCTCTCTCTCTCTCTCTCGCTACTCTCATCTTCCTGTGCCACGTTGTATTAAATACACCATGCTTAGTTTATAAGTAGTGTTAACAATGGATAATTCAAGTAGTGATAGTGATGAACCAAAACACGTAATAACTGTTGTAGCGGATATTCATCAAATTCAAAATGTTGAAACAGAGAGTCATGAAATAACGAGGTAAATAAATAAATATATATATAAGTATATAATAATTGTTTATATACATTAATTTATTGTACATAAACATGAATAAATAAATAAATATATACATATTTATATTGTGTTTGAGTGTGCGTGAATAAATAAATTAATATATATAAATAAAATAATATATGCATTTATATACATATATTTATGCACACACACACACAAACACACACACATACACACACACATGGAGTATTTATATACCTATGTACAATATGTACATATATGTATATATATATATAATATGTGTTGTTTGTATAAGAATATCTCTGACGTATAATTTTTACACACACACACACACACACACAGTTTTATATATATGTATATATACAGGGTGCCCCGGGAGGAGAGGGAAATAATTTGAGAAATGGTTCTATAGTGTAAAAGAAGAAGAAAAGTTCATATAAACATATGTCCGGAAACGCTTTGTAAGCGAAAGATTTCGCCCGGGTTTCGGTTCCCCCGGGTAAATGAATACTTTCTGCAATTCTGGAAAGGGGCGAATTCTGTTGTTTTTTATGGTTTTTGACCTGAAAAATCGAATAAAACAGGTCGCAGAACTGTATCTCCCATAACTTTCATGATATCCGACGTAAAACAGAAAAATCTTTGCCTAAAAACAAATTTTGGAAAATTGGAAACCATTGGAATTTTTGTTAATTTTTATTGACTTTATTTACACCATTTTTCTCAGAATTAAGTTCTTTACAAGTTTTGTTTTTAACTTTTATGCATTTATTAGTCATTTAACAAAGTTATTGTACTTCTAACCTAAAAACGCGCGCGCGCATCGCGCGCGTGTGTGTGTGTGTGTGTGTGTGGAGTATATATATATATATATATGTACATATATATATATGGGGTATATTTTTGTACATATTGTGTACATATACGTACATTATTTCTCAATTTTTTTATCATAAATATTTTTGTCTGACAAAATATTTTATTCATTAGACCTTACCAAAAACAGAGGCTCAACGTAGCAAAGAATACCGTGCATGGAAAAAATTAAGCCAAGCAGAAGCTACTGCATCTAAACCAATACCAAAAACAGAGGCTCAACGTAGCAAAGAATACCATGCGCGGAAAAAATTAAGCCAAGCAGAAGCTATTGCATCAACTAGTGCTGATAATTTGACTAGGTATCGGCACTCTTTTTTTTTTTAATTCTTTGATTATAACCAAAATTTTTGTGCTATGACAATACACAAATCGCAAGGTGGAACTTTTTCTCACGTTGTTTATGAATATGATAAGACACATTCACAACAACTCGTATACGTTGCCCTATCTCGAGTTACTAACATAGAAAATGTATACATCGTAACGAAAATTAATGATAGAAATAAATCAGATTTCACCATGGCCGCCGACAAGCTACATCTACTTTATCGTTGCTACAAGAATTTCAACAATTATCCTTAAATCCTTTGCAAACTAAAGCGAAAGTGATATTAGATTTTATTTCAAATAAAAAGGGTGTCTCAATATTAACTTTCAATTGCCAAAGTTGCAAAGGCACCAACTAGATTTAACTGATACAGTCACAAAAAATACTAATGTTTTGTTACTCACTGAGACATGGATGGACAACAATCAACAACTCGACATTCCCAATTTTAATTGCATTGCTCAATTTAAAAGAGATGGCGAACGTGCTGCAGGAGTTGCAATCTACCATAACATCAACGACAATGCCAATATTTTTACTCCAAATCTGAATGTATCCATCTCAAATACTACGTCTGTATGTGTTCGAAGTGAAGAAATTGGAGATGTCTGTTCAGCTATATGTAAATTAGAGAACAGTGTTGAGATAGTAATGGTGGTAATCAGGGGCGTATATTCTAGGCTAGCTAGGCTAGCTGCGAAGCCCAAAGATTAAAGCACAAAAAAATCTATTAGGAATTTCCATAAAATTGTTCATTTTATCGAAGTCAGACGTGTTTCCCTCACGTGTTTACTTCTGTTTCGTAGTAGCGTAATTACTAATTACAGACAATACAACTTCGCATATAACGGCGCCTGAATCGCTGCAACTTGCTTTACTCAGGCTTCGCAAGTAACCTGCGAAGCCTTTCCTCGTCACGATTCAATGGCGTTGCTATGACAACGCTGAGGGACTTGGTGGGGGCAATGATGTTTATCGTAGGCTAGGCTTCGCTCCTTGGAGAGCTAGCCAACAGTGTGAGACAGTAGGCCATGTGGCACGCAAAGCAGTGGTTCATTTTAAAATTAGTTATAATTTTGTGAATGATATTTTGTGCTGTGCGGTTTGAATAATAAATTAAGATGAGTGATATAGTTAATAAACTATTGACAAAGACACAATTTGTTCAGCTTCCGTATGAGGATAAGCTTCAAATTGTAAAGATAGGTAGGCCTCAGCCATCCCTTCTAGAACTTAAAAGTGAACATAAAGAAAAGAACAGAGTGTATACTAGATGTTTTAGTGAGGCCAACTACAAAAAATACCCTTGGTTAACTGGATCGAGTACAACTAATAAATTGTACTGCTGGGCGTGTTTGCTTTTTTGCACCGATACAAGTCCTTGGAATAAGACAGGATTTAATAATTTAAATTATTTGCTAACGGCTTGTGATAAACATCAAAAATCACTTAGTCATATACGAGCATTCAATACGTTACAGACATTCGGTTTCAAAGAATCGATCATTCCCTTAATTTACAGAAAAAGATTGCCGACAGTCTACATAATGAAAAAGTAAAGGAAAATAGAATTATTTTAAGAAGACTGATTGACGCAGTAACATTCCTAGACAAGCAAGAATGTCCATTTAGGGGCCACAATGAGTCTAGCGATTCAACAAATAAAGGCATGTACATAGAACTTTTGGAATTTTTATCAATGTATGAGCAAACAATAGCAAACCATTTAAAAACCGCAACAATTTTTAGAGGAACGTCACCGGTAATACAAAATGATTTAATTGACGCAGTAGGTAGCGTAATTACAGACAAAATCAAATCGGAAATATCTAATGCAACATTCGTTGCAATATTACTTGACGAGACAACTGACGTAACCAATAAAAGTCAATTATCAACAGTTTTACAATTTGTTGATAATGAAGAAAACTGTCAGGAACGATTTTTGCACTTCACTGATGTCAGTTTAGACCGAACTGCACAAGGATTGTTCCAACATGTCACCAAGGTTGTGGATGATTTAGAATGTTCAAAAAAACTTATAGCCCAAACTTTCGATGGAGCAGCTGTTATGGCCGGCCATGTGTCTGGACTTCAAACCTTGGTGAAAAATAAGTACCCATCAGCAACTTTTATTCATTGCTGTAGTCACAGGCTGAATTTGGTTTTGTCAAAGTCTACAAATTTTGTAGCAGAATGTAAACGGTTTTTCATCACTTTATCAGGAATACCTAGCTTTTTTCACATTCTACAGTCCGCACAACTGCTCTAAAAAACTTTATGGAGAAGAAACTACCGAGAGTGGCACCAACAAGGTGGAATTTCTCATCAAGGCTTGTAAATACTGTCAAAGAATATAGAAGGTCTCTTATCATGTTCTTTTCATCAATAGAAGATGAACCCGGTGACTGGACAGGTGAAGAAGTGAATACTGCTTCTTCAGGCTTTGTTTGTTTTTTACATAAATTCGACACTAGATTTCTTCTTCTTAGTTTCAGCAAAATATTTGCAATTTCTGATGTTCTTTTTGACATAATGCAAAAAAAATGTTTGGACATTTCTTACTGCATGAACAAAGTCAATGAATTCTATGATACTCTGCAGAAAATTAGAGATGAGGATTTTGATCTTGTATGGACAGAAGCTACAAGTAATTCTGAATATGAAGATAATGAAGATAAAGAATATGAACCAAGACACAAAAGACAGAAATGATGACCGTTCCAAATGGCAGCGTATTTTTAACGAAATTCTGGACACAGTGATGTCCTAGATAAAATTCAGGTTTGAGTCCCAAAAGGATCTTAAATTCGTGTCTTTGTTGGATTCAAACAATTTTGATACATTTTGTAAAAGTTTCCTAAATATCACTATTTAGTTAATAGTGATATTTAGTTAAGTAATGGACACGTCATGGACAACGAAATCCAAGAATAAAAGTTTCCCACAAAATCTGATGACAGAACTTAAGAACCATATAGTTCATACTTTGATATTGTTCACCTCAAAAATGAACTAAATGTGCTTTATACTCTAGATGAGTATAAGAAAAAAATCAGTGAATGAGATTACTATTTATATGAAACTCAATAATTTGGACATAGTGTTCAGTGAAGTGTACAAACTAGCAGAATTAACATTGACATTTCCATCTACAACTGCAACTGTTGAAAGAAGTTTCTCCGCTCTAAAGAGGATTAAGACTTACCTCAGAGCCACACAAGGACAAGTCCGATTAAGCAACTTGGCTGTTATATCTATTGAGAAAAACATTCTTCTTAATATGAAAAAGTGATCAGAAGAAACATTTTATTAAAATTAATCCTGAAATTCACACAAAAGGAGAGAAGAATAGAGTTCTTGTTCAAATAAGTCTACACAGAGCCGTCGTCGAAGTAAGTCAAACTTTCTTCAGTATGTAATGATATAGTTCTTGCTTTCTGTAATCTTTTATTTGTTTCACTACCGCCGTCCGGCCCTAGTGACTTCGGTGGAAAAATGTATGCTATAAATAAATAAATAAATGAAGTATTGAAGTTCTTTGCTTGCTTTTGTCTTTCTAATGATGCCATTTCATAATTGTTGTTGAAACATCAGTCATTATTATATAAGTTAGAATGCATTGGCATGGTGTCACAACAACACATCACTTCAAAAAGCTTGAAATATGAACGAGGGGACCCCCTCCAGTGCATTTTCTTCAATTCTAAGGTGAGCTAGCCCAGGTCTCGAACTCAGCATACGCCACTGGTGGTAATATATATTTCACCAAATAAAGGGATTAATGACATAATAACATTCATTAAGACAGCTCTTGGAGAATATAGCGAATATGTTGCTAGATGGATGGGCCATAATCAGCATAAACTACCGCTTATATTAGCTGGTGACTTTAATGTCAACTTTAAAAGTGAAAAATCAGAACCACTTAAAGAAGCTCTGCATAATTCATTCAATTTAACAATGAACTCTAATCCGTCGGAATCGACTACAAAATATGGCACAACTATTGATACAGTTTTTTCAAGATTTTTAAATGAAATCGATTCGCAGACATTTGTATCATATTTTAGTTACCATAAACCAATAGTATCTATTGTACAATGTAATGATAGTTTAGATAATAATTCGTAATGTTATAATATACATCATTGTAAATAAAATATAATATTTCATGCAAATTTGTAATTTGTATATAATAAAAATAATATATTTTTTTATAATATATTATGTATTTGACAATGTACACATAGATTTTTCCTATTTTTGATAATTAATTAAAAAATATTTTATTAAATTTTTATGTATTCATTACTGATGTTAACCTTTAATTAACAAATATATTTGGATAAATTATTGTTCTTTCCATTAGTAAACTACTTCATATTTTTTATTGTTCTTTCTATTAGTAAACTACTTCATATTTAATAATTTTCAACTTAATATTTAAAAATTAATATCAACTTTTGTTCATTAAATTTATTAGTTCTCTATATAGCTTAAAAGCTTCACTTTGGTCAGTCACTCCCGAGTGCCACACACCCTAGTTTATTATCTCAGCTAATTTCTTGGCTGCTTTGTATCCTGGTGCTGTAGTGTAATTTATAAGAGGTCTTATTGGTGTGTCTTCTTTATGGATTTTAGGTAGACCGGTAAAATGAGGTGCTTGTGCAGCCATTGGTTTCAGGTACCGACGTGTGGTATCATTAAAGAGATGTGTGCATTTATTGATTGCATTATTAAGAGTTTTCACAAATTTGGAAGTGGGATCTACATCAATGGGTTTTATATTATTGTTGTGGATGAAATCATAAACTTTTTGCTGGTATACCTCTCTTGATATAATAACTAATGTGTTACCTTTGTCCGCTTTAGTAACTATAGCATTATTTTCCTCAACTTTCTTTCTAATTTGTTTAATAACTCTTAAATCATTTAAATAGACTGATTTTAAATTAAAGGTCGTGAATGATTCTTGTTATGTATACTAAGGGCCTTATTTTAACTGTTAATTAAATTTGTTTACTGTTAATCAAAACTCTTAGTTCGTTTTGTGAATTTACATTGGGCACTGTTTTTATCGCTGCTTCAGCATGTATTCAGCATGACTGCAAACTGCACACCCACAGGACTCTTGTAGGCTGATGACAAACAAACCATGCAGAGTTTAATGATGCTTGTCCCATTTATAGTGGTCAGACAGGCTCATACTAAATCATTTCATGCACTCCATAATAGGATGATTTGACTTGCAGACAGGACTTTGTCAATTGGAGTACACACCTGAGTGTTTACTGGATCAATACAAGAAGGCTTATGAGGAGCAACAGATCCTTGATGAGATGGGCCTGCCAGTGAACTAGACAGCACGGCCCATTCTTTATGTTGTTTAGTGCCCTTGAAAACTTTACAGAGATGTTTGGAAGCTGAAGGAGAGTCTGCCAATACATGGTACATCTGCCAATACGGACAGGGTAATCTGGCTAACAGGGAATTGGGTAGATTGTTTCGGGGATACTGTCATGAACAGCATAATAGTTGGCTGCAACATACACAATTCTTTGAGCAATCTATAAATGAAAATTACAATACCGTCACCGGTCATATACCAATGGAGTTGGATTCTGGAAAACAGCCGAACAGATTTTGGGATGGCCATATAAAACGGATAATTATTTTGAATCTGCCTGTGCTGATGCAGATTAAAAGAGTGCAAGTGGTTGAATGGATTCATAAGGTAGCTAATAAGAGATCTGAAGAATTCAACGCTACACATAAATTACAAACATTTAGAGTGGGATAATTAGTATTGCTAAAAGCACATACTGGCAGAAAAACTGAAGACAACACAGCAACTAAGTTCTTTCGACTCTACACTATGCGAGAGAGTGGATAAAATTATAGATACAATTACATATACTGTTGCTGATGAACAAATAAATAAAAGTTATCAGTAAATTCCATGCACTGTCATTTTGAAAATACTTCCAACACTAAAGAATGTGAAATAATAATAATAGCCAATTTAAATAAAGACAAATTTATTATAAAACGTATTGAATGAATGAAAGGTTGACTGATCAGCTGGGGAATGTAAACAAGAGAAACCTGTTTAGTGATAAGGAGTGCATACTTTACTTAATCAATGTCATATGCTATGATAGCAAGAGAATTTACATTTGACAGTTGTAGAAGGGATTGTTTACGTTGGATTAAATATTTTAATTATTGTAGAAGGGATTTTGCATTTATTAAAAACATTTTTTTTATAAGAAAAAAAAAAGTTAACCCAGTCAGGGTGTATATGCAATAGGTGGAATTTGTGTACAAAGTAGTAAGTTAACTCTTAATGTATGATAGCATGTTGCAATGAAAATTTGTCTAAGTAAAGATTGAAGTTCAGACACTGTATGATAGACAATATGTATGATAGACAATAAGATACACGTCAAATTTGTTAGTTTAAGTTAATTTTTGACTGTAAAATACATAATTAGTGTTGTGAAGTAGTGCAAAAATATGTGTGGGCACATGGCAAGTGCGCACGTGCTGGTATGTACGCTACGGGATAATTATAATAAACAGATTAAATTAAATAACTTTTGTGAAAATAAAAATTCTGAGATAAGACTTACACCAGAATACATACAAATAAAAGACCTATCGAGTGGTTACTATTTGTTCATAAATTACAGAACTAAATACATGAGTTTTTTATAAAGAAAGTTTTACGACCCTAAAGAAAAGTAATAAAATCAGAGTGGTTTTATTTGCAAGCTTAACTTTGTCTGTAGTCAGTCTTTTGCAGGAAGAACATTATCTTCACTAAAGATGCAGAGGAAGGGAATTTTTCAGCCAATGAACGTTCAAGATTTTGAATCTCATTTTATTTTATTCTTTGTAGGGTATAATTCTGTCTTGCTCTGAACTCAATAACCCATGGTAGTCACTACTCATTTAAGATGATTGGTCTACAAAAACTACTACAAAGTCAGAAAGTTTGGGAGTAAATTAAATATAGAGTGCTAATACAGTATAGTATAAGACATTTTAAGTAAAAAAACGAAGTCACATGACGGATCTAAGGTAATTTATTAATTTATAAATAAAGAAGTGACTTGGATACCAATAACAATATGTATGTCAATATATTTATTTGGTCAGTCACTGTGTGTGGTGATGCTGCTTTGGGACTTGGAGGATGACTGAATAAACCTGCAGTGACAACCAGTGGCGAAGCGTCAGGGGAGACAAGGTAGACAGTGTCTCCCCAAATAATTTATTCATAAAATAATTAATTTTTATTTATGCATTAAGTTGCATAAGTTACTCAGAAAGGTATAAAACTAATGTAAGGAGTTAAATATTATGCGACATGCTGCGAGTGTGAGCCATGGAACCTTGCTGTGCGATGCAATTGTACGCTGAGTATCCGGGTAGACATTACTTGAAATGTCTTTTTAACAAGGCTGGAAGTGAGGAGGACTTCGGTGGGCGACAACGGGAAGGGACCTGCACGCGCAGCATAAAAATGCGTCCCGTACATCAGATCAGAAGACACGTCTCCCTGCACTAAAGAGCACAGAAATTCTTGCCTGGCCGCCTGTGTTTGTTTCAATGTGCTCACGTAGTGAATATTTGTTTTTGTTTAGTTTACAAATTATTTTTAATTTTTTATATAGGTGTATAGACTAAGAAGTGAGTAATCATTTACGCACTAATTATTTAATAAAACTTATTATAAAGTGTCGTCATTTAAGTGCTTTGAGCATACCGTTTAATTGGTTTAAAGGAGCAAAGTGAATATAGTTAGTACCAGTTCTACGGCAGAAGTATTTGATATAAACTCTGACAAATTTGATTTATTAGAATTTTTGTTAAAATACGAAATCAGTACGTTACATATATAGCAAAAAGTACTGCTAACGACAAAAAAATCTTGGGCGTCTTTGTAAGGGGACAGATCAGGGACGGGAATAAATTTTAATAATCGAAAATAATTCTTAAAGCAGTCAGTGTTCACCTTTGGGGTACCTCGTTTTAACCAACGACACATACAATGTTATTGCAAAACACCCGTCTGTGTTTGTCTCTGGAGTCAGCCAGGCCAGACATATTACGTAATTACATACAGCTTGTGCCATCCATGAATCACGGAAAACGCCAGTTCAACAGGTAGAAAAAATTATAAGGATCCCCGGGCTGAGCGTCGGGACCTGCCGGCCAATCAGAGAAGGCGAAATAAACAATACATACGTTGGCGCGCAGCTGGGCCAACACCTAACACCTCAGTAGTCGTTGACTAACAGTAGAGCTGAATAGAAGTCTTCCAACAGAGCGGGCACAAGTTAACGGTGGCCTCGGACATATAAAATGGGCCGAAAACACTATAATCGGCCTATCTAGTAAAGTGTGCGAGTAGTCGACAACACTCCGTTAAACTAAACGCGGTCAAATAAAAATAAGTGTTCGAGAAATTATACAGTCGGCCAACTAAATAACTAGTACCAGTATAATTTAAACAGTGGTGATGGACGGTCACAACAATCAAGCAAATTAAATAGTGTACTCAAAAAACTAAATGCGGAGTGAACCGGAACGTTGAACGGACAGTGATTGTGCAACTCCCAGAGACACACACGGAACGGTTAAGTACCAGTAATAATTAATTGGCCAAAACTCTTAAATTGTACAGTTACAACTGGTAGAATACCTAACAAAATTAACTAAATGGAAGAGAGAGAGAGAGAGAGAGAGAGAGAGAGAGAGAGAGAGAGAGAGAGAGAGAGTACGTACAAAGTAAAGTACTGGTTTCATAACATTATTACTGAGTTATAGTTTGTGGCAATCAATTAATTGTAAATTTTTTGAATAATCTTGGTGTTATAAGGGGATGACGCAAAAATAACTGTAGTAAATTTTTAATATCACTTTCCTTTCATGTATTAAGTAATTAAGAGATTTTGTTGTACACCATTGTTCAACAGAGAGTAGATACGGAAATTAACTAAAGAAAAATAAATAAGAGTAATTCCTAGTATAACATGTGTTAACGTCATGATTTTGCAACTCAAACCCAAATAATCCCTCTGCAACTGTTCTCGTCTATACGACCCAGGAGGCAACCCAAAGGTAAGAAAAAGACATTTTTAATAAAAAGTTATTAACGAATAAAATTCGTATAGTTTCAGTGGCGCCCGAACTTAGTGACGATTTGTATGATTTATTGCAACCATACAAATTAGACCTAAATTTAAGTTGCAGAGAAGGATTATTTGGGAGTGAGGGCGGTTGTGTAGGTTAGAAAGCATAGTTGTATATGTAAGAATAATAATAATAAAACATGGAAAATACTGAGAGTAAAATAAATAAAACTGATGTAACCGTTGGTGATGAATCGGAAAATAAGTCGATGTTTATAAACAAAGAAAATATGTCAACTGGGTCAGCTGATAGAAGCAACTCAGGAATCCAAACAGATGTAATACTAGCAAATGAAAGTAATTTTACCGAATCAAAAATAATGAATGAACTTGAAATTCATTCAACGCCAATTTCAATTAGTCAAAATAAGAAATCTGATGACGATGATACGTTGAAATGTTTGTACAGTATGATGTGTAGCAATCATAGTGAAATAAGGAGCAATATTAAACAGAATTTACAAAAGGTTAGTGAGCTCAAGGGGGAAGTAAATGGTAAATTTGATGAACTAAGCAGTAGTGTCAATGAAGTAAATATTAAGTTAAATGAACAGAAAATTAAATGTGAAAGTAGTTTTAACGAATTAAATAAATGCTTTGATATAAATGATGTTAGATTTTATGAACTAAAGAGCGATATTAATAATCTGAAATTACAAAAAGGTAACGTTGATAAACGTTTAAATAGTATTTATGAACGTTTCCAGACAATTATAAAACGAATGAAAGATGATGTAGATGATATTAGAAAAAGAAGAGAGAATAGAGAAAGTAAAATTAACGTGTTAAGGGGTTGTAATATTGAAAATAGTAGAAATGAGATATTAGAGAATAAAATAATCGGTTCTGATAATGAAGACAATGAGACTATATGTGGTAATGAGAATATAAACAAGGAAGCAACAGTTAACAAGGTAAGTGAAAATAACGGAAATATAAATGATAATGGTGTTAGTTTAAGCGTCAAACAAGTGACAGTAAACAAGGTGAGTAATGTGGTTAATACAGTGAATAATATTAGTGATATTGAGAGTAGAAAGTTAGTTGGCATTAGTAATGGAGTAGTGATAAGTATTGATGAGTTGGAGAAAGAATGGAGGGATCATCTAAATGTAGAGTGGGGACAGAGGGCAAATTTTTCCTGTGATGTTGGTGAAACAGAGACTTCACGAGTGTTTTTGGAGGACGAGAGTTCCTCGATAGTGTTTGTAGAAGATAAAAGATCTTCAAAATGTCCCCTGGCTTTTAGTCTATCTGGTATTCTGGCAAGTCAACGGTGGCCTCCTGAGATGGGCCAAGTCATCTTACACGCCTGCGTGTAAGATGGGCCGAAAACACTAAAATCGGTCTATCTAGTAAAGTGTGCGAGTAGTCGACAACACTCCGTTAAACTAAACGTGGTCAAATAAAAATAAGTGCTCGAGAAATTATACAGTCGGCCGACTAAATAACTAGTACCAGTATAATTTAAATAGTGGTGATGGACGGTCACAACAATGAAGCAAATTAAATAGTGTACTCAAAAAAAAAAAAAAAACTAAACGTAGAGTGAACCGGAAGGTTGAATAGACAGTGATTGTGCAACTCCCAGAGACACACACGGAACAGTTAAGTACCAGCAATAATTAATTGGCCAAAACTCTTAAATTGTACAGTTACAACTGGTAGAATACCTAACAAAATTACCTAAATGAAATAGAAACGAGAGAGAGAGAGAGAGAGAGAGAGAGAGAGAGAGAGAGAGAGAGAGAGAGAGAGAGAGAGAGAGAGAGAGAGAGAGAGAGAGAGAGAGAGAGAGAGAGAGAGAGAGAGAGAGAGAGAGAGAGAGTTTGAGTATGTACGTACAAAGTAAAGTACTGGTTTCATAACAGTAATTACTGAGTCACAGTTTGTGGCAATCAATTAATTGTAAGTTTTTTGAATAATCTTGATGTTATAAGGGGATGACGCAAAAATAACTGTAGTAACTTTTTAATATCACTTTCATGTATTAAGTAATTAAGAGATTTTGTTGTACATCATTGTTCAACAGAGAGTATATACGGAAATTAACTAAAGAAAAATAAATAAGAGTAATTCCTAGCATAACATGTGTTAACGTAATGATTTCGCAACTCAAACCCAAATAATCCCTCTGCAACTGTTTTCGTCTATACGACCCGGGAGGCAACCCAAAGGTAAGAAAAAGACTTATATTTTTAATAAAAAGTTATTAACGAATAAAATTCGTATAGTTTCATCTTTAGACTTGTCGCAAAAGGATGGAAAAGTTATCAGAAAATTTGGTGTAGTAAATATATATGGCTCTGTTGTTGTAAGCGAAACAAAACTCTGCACTTCTATTACTGTTTGATGTTTAATGGAGAGGAACCATGGAGCAAAGTTGGAGAAAGCGCTATAAAAAATTTGAAGTTAAAACCGCTAAACATGCTAGTAGCAAAACTCATATGAAAAATTCTGAGATGTTTCACATGCTAGGATGTAACTGTTTGTCCGAAACACCTAGAATTCAAGCAATACAGCACAATGAAAATGTGGCACGAAATTGAAGGATAGTAGGTCGTTTGGTAGATGTTGTTTGTTATTTAGGGAGACAAGAGTCAGCTTTTAGTAGGCATAAGGAAAATGAGCAATCTCTCAATAAGGGCAATTATCTAGAAACTTTAAATTTACTGGCAATGGAAAAGTCTTTCATGAAAGAACATATACAGAGTGATTCAAAATTGCACGGCAATCTCTCGGGAGCTGATTCTATAACTAAAAATATAAAAAAAATGAGACACAGCGTGTAGATCTCATTTACAAGAAAATATGAACAGTTTGTGTAATGCCTGAAGTAATCCGGATTTTTCACCATTACAAAATATGAATAAAATTTATGTTTTTCTGGCAATATTTTCTAATTAAGATTCATAAACGACACCAATAACAATAAAATAATTTTTGTTTTTATATTTAGGCTAAATTATATCAAAAAGCGTGTGTTTCAGACAGTCACTTAGCTATTATCTGATAGAGGTAGCATTAATTCTATTTACCATAGTTTTACTGGTTCATTAAGAACGTCAATAATCTTAGTAAGAGATTGCTTTTGGCTGGTATTTTTATGTCTACCCAAATTATTTTGTCATGCTTCGCCACTGGTGACAACATAGCCAGAAGCATCAATAGAGTGTGAAAGTCAATCTATGCAGTCAAGACTATGATAAACGAGGCCGACTAAATAATTTATGTGACCCAAAATATCAAACAGTGGTAAATGTTGCAAAATGTTTGGTAACAACAATAACCACTTTACAATAAATACTGCTGTCCAATATGGCATCCCAACTCACATCATCAGTATTATGTAATAATGTTTGTAAGTTTCATGATGTACATGCCACGGAATAATCAGAATAATCAGTTGGCATTATGTGAGCTAACTATGTACAACTTGCATATTTTCAACACCCTTTTCCAGTTCCATGATGGAATCAACTATCAATTTAGCTCTTTCAATAAGGAAAAGTGATCTCTATAAATGCAATAATATCAGTAATCTGTAGAGTGAAACCTTAAAAAGTTAGGAAGGGGCCCTCATACACAGGAGCTCCAGAGAAAAGTACTTGTGAAGAAAGGCATGTGAGAGATGGTTCCCAAGGTCTGAGATTTTATAGGAGAAGGTACCCTGAGCTAGTGACTTAGGTAAATGGTTTCACTATTTATAGTTTCTGATCATAGAGTTTCTATGGGGGGGGGGATTTCAGGCACATATAAAGATGGTGCTTACTTATTTTTTCCTACACCATAGGTGATATATTTTCTTAAAATGTATTTAATGTATAACTTCTTATTAAAAATATATAGGCTTTACAACATATTAATTAAAATATTAAACTTACAAACTGTACAAATAATCTTCTTTACGTTCAACTAACTGTGTTTTGGAAATTAAAAACTTTTAAACGGAGAAATTAAAATTTGTTTATACTTTACAATTAAAAACTGCATCACTCACAGTAATAATTTCACTCACTTTTCTCTAATTTCAACCAATGTGATAAGCAATTCAACACTTTCTTTTATTAAATTTGGTTCCCAACGAAAGTAACGCAGGTTTGATTCCACTTTACCCAGTAAGTAATTTGCAGTCCAAACAGCGCCCTCTGTATGTTGTCCAAATGCAGTGACCAATGGCAAACTCATCTACCAACACAAGAACACAATGTTGCTATATACACAATCGATACTTAGAGCCCCATTTGCTCAGAGAATAACTTATAATATGTATATCACAAACACTAAGCAATCAGAATACTGACACCATTATTTTAAAATATGACTTAACATAAATAACTGTGTACTATATTTGTGCTATTCATATAGCATATCCAAGTATTTTTAATCTTACCTTCAAAACATTGAAGTTGATTGTCATCTCAACCACACTGGTCAGTGGGAATTTTAATATGTTTTCTGTATACATAAAACTTATTAATTTTATGAAACTGTAACTAGTTTTATATACACCTGTATCAATTTTACATTCTAAGTAACATTATTTATTTATTTGATATATCTACCTACTAATTACTTTTACATTCATAAAAACAATCTTTTAGTTTTAATTGAAGAGGAAATTAATTCCTCCATGTTTGTAGAACACAGTACTTCCAGAAAACCAAAAATACAAACTAGGGGACAGTACTTTTAATATTTAAATATCAGATTAAATTATATAGTTAAAAATACAACATTTTAATGAAAACCAAAACCTCCTGATTTTATTTTATTTAGATTTAGAAATAAGATTACATAATTGCAATTTTTATGTAGAAAATATTCTGTCTTCGTATACACAAAACTGAAAGTGGTAGAACTTTTGAAAACCTAGCTAAGGATTTTAACCTAATTGATCAATCCATACTACTAGAATATTTTTAAATAAGGCATAATAAATCTATATGTCACACTGACTTAATTGAAAACAAATCATTTTAGTTAAGAAAACAGATAAAAAATTTGACTGGCAGTCAATGAATTACATTATTATGCCTTGGTGTAAATTCTGTACTTTTGGCTTTCTATTTATACATTAGTAACTTGACCGTTATTCACAGGATTGCAGAACATTGTGACAGAACGACACCAACACTTTACTGCTAAAAAATCTGTTGGCTAGAAATATTATTTATACCACATATCTATTTGGTTCTTGGTTATCTTTCAATAAACTCAGTTTCTATATGAAACCAGCCTTCTCCTTTTACCTTCAATAGACACCAGAATTTTCAATGTATTACCACTCCCCAGCATAAAAGTATTTTGGCTTAATTGTTTATGTTTAGTATTATATGAAAACTTCATTCTAAAGATACACAGGAAATCTTACTACTTTAATTCAGTTTGGCTTGCTTTAAATATAGAAATCTATGATACTCTCAAAATGTTATGTTACTATGGTATTAACTGTACAAATTGATACATGTCTTTACTTTATGTCCTACAGTGGGACCTTCAATCTGATAGTCTTGTTATTTTATAATCACCAATTCAGTACCGCACAAAAACTGCCATAGTATAGAGACTCAAAGATGTTGTCACGATAAAACAACAAGATTGCAACAGTGACATTTTCAGCAAATTGCTTCAAATGTAGACCAATTTTCAAACCTAAGTATTAAATTTAAACTATTCCCAGTTGTATGTTCTAGAACTGTTAAAGCACATTAAACATAAACAACTTTTAAATTACAAAACTCATATTACTTATAATATCCAGCAAAAATTTTCAAAAATCGAATGAACAAACATAAATGAGATTGGTAACAACAACAGAGTATACGAACATTCTGATAAATATTAATAAAAATTAATACAGGTCATTGGTTAAGACAAGGGTGGTTTAATAGTTAACATTTTAGCAACAATTTAACGTAAGTTATAGTACAGGAATGTTTTTATTCAGTCATTATTTTGATTTCTTATATTATGATAAATTATATTTTTCTGTATTAAAGTATACACATATGCTTTAAATTATGTTACAGTAGTTATTTCAGGTACGTTTCTAAAACTGTTACCGTATATTACCTATTCTACATGTTCGCTTGTGTCTTTGTTTCTAACAAACTGTCAGTGTGACAATCCCAATTGCTTTTGTCAAATATTAAAAGCCAGTATATAAATGCATTTTATTATATTCCTTTCTAGTATATGGGAGTATAAAAGTTTCAGGTGCAGAGAGGCCTTTACTTATTTAGAAATTGTAAAAAAGTTTCATTTGTAAGTAACTTATTTCAGGAAATATCACTAATTTATGTTATTTCTTTTAAATTTAATTTAGTTAATCTACTCATACACTTCCCACAATATATCAAAGAGATGAGATAAGACTATTTTCATATAAAACATTGAAGTGTTCTATGATAACTACTACTTACAAGGTAATGATGTCGCATGCATTCATATGGGTAAACTGAGCAAGATGTAAGCAATATAATCAAATATAATAAACTTGTGTAATATATCATACTGCCAACAAAATAAAAATGAACAGTTAATAACATTTCTATGTTGATTTTTAATATTTAATTGTTTCATTCTTTTTGTACCAGTACTAATAATTACATTTTGTTCTATCCTGTACTGAATTATTTTTTCTTTTTTTACCTGTAATTTCTACCTGCTGTTTACAAACATGTAATTTAAAATGTCAAATAATTTTAAGTAAGTGAAGTTTATTTCAAAAACTTTCACGTGTTAAATAAAATTTTTTTATATCTACAATAAATTATACTCTTCGTATTGTTTAAATTAGCAGCCATCCTTACTTTTCTTTTATAAAATTGCTAAACTGCTATAATTGTTTTTATTATTTAGACAAAGCTTTTCGTCATTACTGACATCTTCAGGTCTTAAACAACCAGGTGTTGTTTAAGACCTGAAGATGTCAGTAATGACGAAAAGCTTTGTATAAATAATAAAAACAATTATAGCAGTTTAGCAATTTTATAAAAGAAAAATAAATTATACAATACAACCTCCCATAACCAGAATAATGTGGGCGGGACGCATTCCAGATATTAGAAAATTCTGGATAAGAAAGAAAATATTACAATATTTTAAATAAATTAGACTGTAATGCATAATACTGTACTCTTTAATACTGCAATTAATATATAAATAAACACAGTGTTTATAAATAACTACAGTATTTTTTAAACTTTATACAGGGGTTTTTCAAAATATTTGTTAATAGTAGTTTGGTTTTTCTTAGCTACCCAATATTTAGCTGCTATACCATGCCACCGCTTAATAAACACTACATCAGCTACTGTTGCATTTTCCACTGCAGTTCATTGCCACCTACGAAAAAGTTACAAATATTTTAAAGAATTTTATCACTTTTATAGTTGAAATTTTCACTACATCATTGTAACATAGAGTCTAGTACAGACTTATGTAACTTACCTTTAATGCCTTAAATCCTTCCTCTGGTGTAATGCGCTTTTCTTGTGTTGAATTTGGATCATTATCTTCGCTATCATTGGGTTCTTCCTTTTCTTCTCTGGTTGCAATGTTTATAAACTCTTGGTCAGTGAAGCCACATTCAATGTCACTGCTAATTCACTTGGAAATCTTAGTTTCAGTCATTAAAATATCTTTTGTCTTCACAATCATCAATCTGATGAACTAATTCCACAAGATTATCAGAAGTGTTTTCATCAGCAATGTCTTTACATTTCTCATAATTTTGTTCCATGGTTTCATGAGTGTAGAATCACCAGATTCCATGCTTCAGCAGCCCAGAATGTTACTTGTTTTGTATAATTTGATTTTAAACTGTTTAACAAAGATTGGGATCCATCACTTACTACAGACTGTAACTTTTTTATAATTTCTTTTAAAGTTTCAACACCCTTCTAGTCTAGGGGTTGAAGTAAACTGGTCATGTTTGGTGGAAGAAAACAAGCCACAATTTTGTTGGATTTTAATTTGGTAATATTAGAGTGCACAGGACTATTGTCAATGAAGAGAACTGTTTTAGGCAGCAATTATTTAGATGCTAAGAAACTGGTGACATTCAGTACAAACTGCTCATGATGTTGCTTATTAAAAAAACCCCAACTCACTTTCAAAGTAATATTGTCAAAATTGTATATGACTACATTAAGTGATTGGTTTTGTACAACACTTTGTCACTGGAATAGTATATAGGTTTTGCATGTTTACATTATCCACAATTTACATATAATGATGTACACTATTTGTAGAGATGCTGTTTATGGAGTACACTAGAATGCTCTGTAGAGGCAGGACAACAAAAATTGAACACTGAGGTTTCGATGTGCAGTAGACAAACACCTCGTTGCGAGGCTAACAAAATTTTCATTCAGTTCGCACATGCGCAGAACAGTTTTGTCCAGTGTTCCGGGATGTGCACATTGGGCTTTGAAAACGCAGTGTATAATCATTTACAAATTATACTGTGACGACAAAACTATTTGTGTTAATCAGTGAAATTAGTTGTACGCTACCTATTTACATTTTATTAGAGAACGTATTATTATATTTTAGAAAAGTGTTAATAAACTATTTCATAATTGCGCGTATGTTTTAAATATTAGTGTGAAATGTACACTAATATGTCCCCCAAAATTTCCAAATTGAGTTCAAAAACTCTGCATAGCTAGACTCGTGAGGTAGTGTGGAATGTGTATAATTTCATGAAGAGTGAGGCTGTGTAACGGGGCTAAAAGGAAGGGTTTTAATTTTATTAAAATATCATAACTTTGTTTTCCCTTTGTGTGGCCAGTCACATGTTGAGTAGAAGTTGGATCAAACAAAGGAGCAAGGCACAGAACGATAACAATGGAATGCGTCGTGTTGTCCACAACGGTTTAATTTGTAGAACTGTAGTACTGTGTAATGCGCCCAAACATCTGCGGAGCGCATAACCGACGCTTAAACGAAGTCGCGCAAAATGAATTTGAAATTAAAGGGGGGTGACTTTAGGGGAAATCCCCGGACTATGGAACAGCGACTGCCACTCTGTTCGCGTGGGAACAGTAAACCAGGTGGTAGACCCGCATTAAGGGCATATAAATTTGAAACAAAAGATATGATGATATCTACTTAATTTTAAAATGTAACGCAGAAGCAAGGACAAGGAAATGTTAAATTCCTCCACCAATGCCGTCCTTGTGGATGCAAATGGGCACAACAGTCCACCATCAGAAAACAACAGTGTGTGTGGTTAAGGAGGTTACTCAAGGGGGTAACGAATTAAAAATTTTTTGTGGTAACTTAATAATGGCGACTCGCTACTACGCTGACTAAATAATTTTGTTTTGATTTGAGAAAAGGGGTGCAGTAGATGTTTATTATACTGTGTTTATTATGTCTTGTAAATGTATTAGTTTATTTGGTTAGAGGTAAGGATTGATAAAATGTGTAATTTGTATAATTTTGAAATGCGTTTATAGTAAGGTCATTCACCTTGCTAAGAAAATCAGCTGTAGAATATCACTTATAAACGATTTGCAATTTTTTCAATGTAGTTAAATATTTGAATATAATTGATGTTTGAATAATAGACTTTCAAGGTGTTAAAAGATTTTAATTTAAGTGATGATAAAATGAATTGAGATAGTTAAGAATATGAATTGGTCTGTAAAAGATAGTAAATGGGAGATCTTGGGTGATTATTATTTCATTGGGACAAATAAATCAGTCCATGTTGAGTTTAAAGGGGTACTAGAGAGAATAATATTGTTATGAATAATGTAATGTAGAATTTGAGAAGTAATAGTGACACAGTAGATATGGGGAAAATATGTAGACTATTGATTGATATATTGTGTTAATAAATAAGTGGAGATATTTTATAAATGAAAGTATTGTATTGGGAGAGTAAATAGTTGATGGGAATTTTGTAAGGGGGGTGTGTGATAAGGAGTCCGCAACGAAAGGTGTCGGGACAGGAAGGGACTGATTAGCGCCGGAAAGGGTTGCCTAGGGGAAGTCCAGGAACCAGATAAGGGAGTGAGCTTTGGGAGGGGAACACACATCCTGAGTACAAAGGGTTTGTGAAGCTACTTTCCTTTTGTATCACATAAAATTAACTAACAAACATTGTATATTTCTCGGGCGCCATCTTACCAACTGTAAGAAAATAATTTACGTACTTACTGTGTTTTGGGTCCTCGGGTTCTTTTTCAGCGAACAGGAGATCAGAATGGTATATTTTGAAATGATTTACCCAACAGCTTATTTGTTGCTCATGAATTATTTATTCATTCTATAGCACGTTATTTCTTTCCATTTTACTTCATTATCGGTAGAACATGGTTGTTAGTCATATTTATAATTATTCAATACTATATTTTTCCCATATATATATCTAAGTTTAACATTTAAAAGAAGAAACAATTAAAACTAAACCATGGTATTTATTCAATTAATTTACTACCTTATTAAGCAAACCAGCGTTCTTTATTTAATACGTACTCTCATTCACTCTGTTTTACATTCCCCCATACCCATATGAGATCTCATTTGTTTAGTGCTTAAAATTTTGTTTCGTTATAAAATTTATATCGGACTTTGTTGATGTTAGACGAAAATTGAAAGTTACTTAACTGACATGTGAGTCCAGATGACATCGCCTTATACTACGCGCACTACGTAGATCACTGAATTTACATGTTTTTTTAAAAAACCATTTAACTGTTAGTTCAATCTAATTAAGTTGACAGCTGCTATTTTACATTTAAGATCTGTATACGTGCAGGCGATAATTACGCACGGCCGGCGCAACACCAAAACTTCGCCGAAAAACCGGCGGCGAACCGGCGACGCACAGTGGTTAGCGTCTGTATAACTCAGATGTTGTTTTGCGACTGTTTGTTCGGTGCCTCACACAATTGCTGGCGTGACACACCCAGGATAGGCTCTGACGAAACCGATGACACACAGTTGTTATATAAGTTGCTGACGCAACACATCGCCTGATGTCTGGTTGTGTAACGTGTTTACTGTTACATAACGTGTTTACGTTTTTCGTGTTCGTCATTGTCCTTGAACTGAGTTTGGTACAGTTGCCGGTTATTATATGAATATTGTCTAATAACTTGGTTTCCAACGCCTCAAGCAGTGTTGCCGTTGTTGGGATCGCTTCCAAATAATAAATTTACCGTTCTTTATAAATTTTGTTCCTAATGAAGATTTTTATTTATTTATTACAAAAAATATACAAATTTCTTTAGATTGCCCCAGGTATGCCCAAAAATGCCCCGCTACAATACCCCCTCAATGAGATATTTTATGCCGAAGCATAAAAAATCTCATTGACACACTCATACTTGCTAAAGGGATCAGCCAGGATATGTCGCCACAACCCCCTGTACGGTTTACAAACAAAAAAAATAATCAACTCACCCTTGGTCCGGTGACTGTGACCGCATCTGCATGACAATACTGGACTTCTCTCTCGAGATCCCAACACCGTAGAGTCAGACAGATACTCCACGCCCCTGCTCTGACGCGCAGGCCAGCTCAGGTCCGCCGCCACAGCATCACCAAACACTGAAACAACAAATCAAAATATTAAATAGTGGCCTTATACAACACCATATCCCCAACTGATCTGTTCCCCCCTAGCGGTGCTGGTTTGCGCTAAGAAGCACTTTACTCACTTATTACTAACATGTATATATCAGAATACCTAACATAACTTAACATAAGAAAACACAGTACATTAATAATTCATTTTAAAATAAACAACTTACAATTAAAATGTTACACACTTTACATCATTAAATTAGCATATAAAATCAAAAAATTACTTTTAAACTTGATTTACTCTTATTAATTCGTTTCTCAAAATTACAAAAATTATTTTTTTTTTTTTTTTTTTTCAATTATGGCCATCATTATTCCATTTCATTACTTTGGGTGATTCTACGTTATTCATTATTTCATTATAATTTACTTCATCCATTTGGCATTTACTCATAATCTTACCCCTTTTATTACTCTAATGCTCCCTTACAAAATCTCTAACTAGTATGACACCCCACTATCAAAATTTTACTAACCCTTCTCTACCTCTAACTACTTACTACTTTAACTCCAATCGCCACCTTCTACTCTTATATAAAAAAAAATACTCTCTAACCCTTTGTACATAGGATACGTGTTTCCTTCCCAAAACTCATTCCCTTATGTTGGTCCCTGGACTCACCCTAGGTAACCCTTTCCGGCGCCAATCGGTCCCTATCCCGTCCCAACCCTTGTTGCGGACTCCCCAAATACACTACCACTACTACAAAATTACCATCCCCAAAAAATCTCAATCTCATAACCTCACTACAATTACAACAAATTAACATCAACAAATAAACAATATATCGCTCAAAACTCTACATAAAATCTCCATAACTACTGTGTCTCCACTTATTTCTCAAAATTCTATAACATACATTAACTCAAAACAACATTGCATTATTTTCATTTCCACTATTACTTTAACTTTTACTTCGATTTGGACAAATCTATGTCCCACAAAATTCAACTTGAATTGACTCAAACATTTTATTCAACTAATTATTATCACCCATTTCTATCTTTTACAACCCATTGAAAATTTTACCTATCACAACTATTTTTCATTTTATTTTTAAATCTATAAACACATTGAAAACATATTATTATATTTTTATAATACTTATTCCTAACATACTAATGCAATCAACACAATAAGACATAATAACACAATATAAGAAGTATTTAGTGCATCTATTTTTTAAATTCAAACAAAATTATTGAGTAGCAAATCATCATTATTAATTAAAATATATCAAATTTTTAATACGTTATCCCCTTGGATAACCTCCCAGCCACACACACACGATTATAATACATTACATAACATAATACACAAATATACATTAACCTTGTATTATTAGTATACATTAAACCAACAATTCTCTTTTAAATAATTTATATAAAAATGTATAAACATTATTATTTAAAATTTTCATTAACTGTTTTTATTTATCATCATTATTGACTTATCCTGTGTTGCAATCAGCTTTTCAAAATTGCTTAAAATTTATTATTAACATATATTTTTAATCATTATGTTCCACCAAATTCCACAAAATAAACCATTCATTTATTTACTATTTAATTATTATTAAATCAAAATCTCACCACACAATTTAAATTCATTATAAAATTCAAACACATAACATTCAATCACAATATCTAAACATCTCAACTTATTTACTTCAATTGATTATTAAAATTAAATATTCATTGGATTATTAAAACATATTATTAATATTATTATTATTAATACAACATTTTCTAAAACATATACACATTACTTTTCTAACATTTCACAATACACACAAATGAATTCAATATTATTTACAAAATATGCGTCAAAACTGTTCAAGTGTATCTCACTTCAGATGTCCAAATCAGCAAGGTCATTACCAAAAATTTACAATATTTAAAATTGTCCCAACACTGATCTTTTAGCTCACCCACCATCGTCATATATATATCTAGTGTATTTGTAACATTCATCATTTTTATCAACATACAAATTATTATAATTGTTGCTATCATAATAACCCATCAACTGTACTTCATCCATTATACCATTATACATCATGTCAACATCAGTTAGGATTGTCCCGTCTATCTTAGTATTATCGTTTAACGCCAGGTAATTTGCTTTTTCATCATGTAAGTCATTTTCATTTATAAAAACATTATCAAAATAATTCACCCCTACTACTCTTTCTCTCAATTCATCATAATCTCTTTCTAACTTATATATTTCTATTTTATTCTCAACATATAACTCTCTTTCTTCATAGCACCACATCACACTCTCACAATTATTACGGACAGAGGGTACAACATTATACAACATTACTTCATTTAACAATAAGGGTCTCTTGCCCTGAAAAAACAACATTAAATCATCATCATCATTATAAACAATAAGGGGAAAATTTGCCCTCTGTCCCCATTTAATTACTACATTATTCTTCCACTCTCTCTCTACTTCATAAACACTCATGAACATTTCATTATCGTATTCTAAAACTTCATCAGCACTATTTGTTATTATATTTTCATCATTATTCTTCACCCCCACTATACTCTCAAAATTGTCTACTATTTCGTCATTTTTACATTTTGTCTTACTTAAAACATTGTCACCTAATTTCTCGAACTTCTGTTCTAACTTATTTAAACTGTTTCTTATTATTTCGTGAGTGCTTTCTAAATGTTTATTCATTTCTTGTATTTCATGTTTCAACTCTCTATTCTGATTTTTTAATAACTCTTCAAAACTATTCTTTTGGATATCAAACTTCTCATTGATACTACTTTTGAACTCTTGCATATCGTTTTTCTGTTCATTAAAAAGCAATTTCATCATCTTAATCATATCATTTTCTTGTATCTCAGCCATTTTAAAAGATTTTATTATAATACCCTTTATACTATTTAATAATTATAATACATACTAATTATTATGTATATTATCTCATAATACTCCTTATATAATTCGACAAATAATTCACTACATCCATAACCCTATCAAAACATAACCCCATACTTGCGTCTATTTTACGTATGAAAAAAAATTTATTTTACCTTAAACAACCATTCTGCTTTCCCAGTGGGCCTATATTTATATAATATTATTATATAAATCGTCCCTACGTTCGGAAGCCAAATGTGAAGCTACTTTCCTTTTGTATCACATAAAATTAACTAACAAACATTGTATATTTCTCGGGCGCCATCTTACCAACTGTAAGAAAATAATTTACGTACTTACTGTGTTTTGGGTCCTCGGGTTCTTTTTCAGCGAACAGGAGATCAGAATGGTATATTTTGAAATGATTTACCCAACAGCTTATTTGTTGCTCATGAATTATTTATTCATTCTATAGCACGTTATTTCTTTCCATTTTACTTCATTATCGGTAGAACATGGTTGTTAGTCATATTTATAATTATTCAATACTATATTTTTCCCATATATATATCTAAGTTTAACATTTAAAAGAAGAAACAATTAAAACTAAACCATGGTATTTATTCAATTAATTTACTACCTTATTAAGCAAACCAGCGTTCTTTATTTAATACGTACTCTCATTCACTCTGTTTTACATTCCCCCATACCCATATGAGATCTCATTTGTTTAGTGCTTAAAATTTTGTTTCGTTATAAAATTTATATCGGACTTTGTTGATGTTAGACGAAAATTGAAAGTTACTTAACTGACATGTGAGTCCAGATGACATCGCCTTATACTACGCGCACTACGTAGATCACTGAATTTACATGTTTTTTTAAAAAACCATTTAACTGTTAGTTCAATCTAATTAAGTTGACAGCTGCTATTTTACATTTAAGATCTGTATACGTGCAGGCGATAATTACGCACGGCCGGCGCAACACCAAAACTTCGCCGAAAAACCGGCGGCGAACCGGCGACGCACAGTGGTTAGCGTCTGTATAACTCAGATGTTGTTTTGCGACTGTTTGTTCGGTGCCTCACACAATTGCTGGCGTGACACACCCAGGATAGGCTCTGACGAAACCGATGACACACAGTTGTTATATAAGTTGCTGACGCAACACATCGCCTGATGTCTGGTTGTGTAACGTGTTTACTGTTACATAACGTGTTTACGTTTTTCGTGTTCGTCATTGTCCTTGAACTGAGTTTGGTACAGTTGCCGGTTATTATATGAATATTGTCTAATAACTTGGTTTCCAACGCCTCAAGCAGTGTTGCCGTTGTTGGGATCGCTTCCAAATAATAAATTTACCGTTCTTTATAAATTTTGTTCCTAATGAAGATTTTTATTTATTTATTACAAAAAATATACAAATTTCTTTAGATTGCCCCAGGTATGCCCAAAAATGCCCCGCTACAATACCCCCTCAATGAGATATTTTATGCCGAAGCATAAAAAATCTCATTGACACACTCATACTTGCTAAAGGGATCAGCCAGGATATGTCGCCACAACCCCCTGTACGGTTTACAAACAAAAAAAATAATCAACTCACCCTTGGTCCGGTGACTGTGACCGCATCTGCATGACAATACTGGACTTCTCTCTCGAGATCCCAACACCGTAGAGTCAGACAGATACTCCACGCCCCTGCTCTGACGCGCAGGCCAGCTCAGGTCCGCCGCCACAGCATCACCAAACACTGAAACAACAAATCAAAATATTAAATAGTGGCCTTATACAACACCATATCCCCAACTGATCTGTTCCCCCCTAGCGGTGCTGGTTTGCGCTAAGAAGCACTTTACTCACTTATTACTAACATGTATATATCAGAATACCTAACATAACTTAACATAAGAAAACACAGTACATTAATAATTCATTTTAAAATAAACAACTTACAATTAAAATGTTACACACTTTACATCATTAAATTAGCATATAAAATCAAAAAATTACTTTTAAACTTGATTTACTCTTATTAATTCGTTTCTCAAAATTACAAAAATTATTTTTTTTTTTTTTTTTTTTTCAATTATGGCCATCATTATTCCATTTCATTACTTTGGGTGATTCTACGTTATTCATTATTTCATTATAATTTACTTCATCCATTTGGCATTTACTCATAATCTTACCCCTTTTATTACTCTAATGCTCCCTTACAAAATCTCTAACTAGTATGACACCCCACTATCAAAATTTTACTAACCCTTCTCTACCTCTAACTACTTACTACTTTAACTCCAATCGCCACCTTCTACTCTTATATAAAAAAAAATACTCTCTAACCCTTTGTACATAGGATACGTGTTTCCTTCCCAAAACTCATTCCCTTATGTTGGTCCCTGGACTCACCCTAGGTAACCCTTTCCGGCGCCAATCGGTCCCTATCCCGTCCCAACCCTTGTTGCGGACTCCCCAAATACACTACCACTACTACAAAATTACCATCCCCAAAAAATCTCAATCTCATAACCTCACTACAATTACAACAAATTAACATCAACAAATAAACAATATATCGCTCAAAACTCTACATAAAATCTCCATAACTACTGTGTCTCCACTTATTTCTCAAAATTCTATAACATACATTAACTCAAAACAACATTGCATTATTTTCATTTCCACTATTACTTTAACTTTTACTTCGATTTGGACAAATCTATGTCCCACAAAATTCAACTTGAATTGACTCAAACATTTTATTCAACTAATTATTATCACCCATTTCTATCTTTTACAACCCATTGAAAATTTTACCTATCACAACTATTTTTCATTTTATTTTTAAATCTATAAACACATTGAAAACATATTATTATATTTTTATAATACTTATTCCTAACATACTAATGCAATCAACACAATAAGACATAATAACACAATATAAGAAGTATTTAGTGCATCTATTTTTTAAATTCAAACAAAATTATTGAGTAGCAAATCATCATTATTAATTAAAATATATCAAATTTTTAATACGTTATCCCCTTGGATAACCTCCCAGCCACACACACACGATTATAATACATTACATAACATAATACACAAATATACATTAACCTTGTATTATTAGTATACATTAAACCAACAATTCTCTTTTAAATAATTTATATAAAAATGTATAAACATTATTATTTAAAATTTTCATTAACTGTTTTTATTTATCATCATTATTGACTTATCCTGTGTTGCAATCAGCTTTTCAAAATTGCTTAAAATTTATTATTAACATATATTTTTAATCATTATGTTCCACCAAATTCCACAAAATAAACCATTCATTTATTTACTATTTAATTATTATTAAATCAAAATCTCACCACACAATTTAAATTCATTATAAAATTCAAACACATAACATTCAATCACAATATCTAAACATCTCAACTTATTTACTTCAATTGATTATTAAAATTAAATATTCATTGGATTATTAAAACATATTATTAATATTATTATTATTAATACAACATTTTCTAAAACATATACACATTACTTTTCTAACATTTCACAATACACACAAATGAATTCAATATTATTTACAAAATATGCGTCAAAACTGTTCAAGTGTATCTCACTTCAGATGTCCAAATCAGCAAGGTCATTACCAAAAATTTACAATATTTAAAATTGTCCCAACACTGATCTTTTAGCTCACCCACCATCGTCATATATATATCTAGTGTATTTGTAACATTCATCATTTTTATCAACATACAAATTATTATAATTGTTGCTATCATAATAACCCATCAACTGTACTTCATCCATTATACCATTATACATCATGTCAACATCAGTTAGGATTGTCCCGTCTATCTTAGTATTATCGTTTAACGCCAGGTAATTTGCTTTTTCATCATGTAAGTCATTTTCATTTATAAAAACATTATCAAAATAATTCACCCCTACTACTCTTTCTCTCAATTCATCATAATCTCTTTCTAACTTATATATTTCTATTTTATTCTCAACATATAACTCTCTTTCTTCATAGCACCACATCACACTCTCACAATTATTACGGACAGAGGGTACAACATTATACAACATTACTTCATTTAACAATAAGGGTCTCTTGCCCTGAAAAAACAACATTAAATCATCATCATCATTATAAACAATAAGGGGAAAATTTGCCCTCTGTCCCCATTTAATTACTACATTATTCTTCCACTCTCTCTCTACTTCATAAACACTCATGAACATTTCATTATCGTATTCTAAAACTTCATCAGCACTATTTGTTATTATATTTTCATCATTATTCTTCACCCCCACTATACTCTCAAAATTGTCTACTATTTCGTCATTTTTACATTTTGTCTTACTTAAAACATTGTCACCTAATTTCTCGAACTTCTGTTCTAACTTATTTAAACTGTTTCTTATTATTTCGTGAGTGCTTTCTAAATGTTTATTCATTTCTTGTATTTCATGTTTCAACTCTCTATTCTGATTTTTTAATAACTCTTCAAAACTATTCTTTTGGATATCAAACTTCTCATTGATACTACTTTTGAACTCTTGCATATCGTTTTTCTGTTCATTAAAAAGCAATTTCATCATCTTAATCATATCATTTTCTTGTATCTCAGCCATTTTAAAAGATTTTATTATAATACCCTTTATACTATTTAATAATTATAATACATACTAATTATTATGTATATTATCTCATAATACTCCTTATATAATTCGACAAATAATTCACTACATCCATAACCCTATCAAAACATAACCCCATACTTGCGTCTATTTTACGTATGAAAAAAAATTTATTTTACCTTAAACAACCATTCTGCTTTCCCAGTGGGCCTATATTTATATAATATTATTATATAAATCGTCCCTACGTTCGGAAGCCAAATGTGAAGCTACTTTCCTTTTGTATCACATAAAATTAACTAACAAACATTGTATATTTCTCGGGCGCCATCTTACCAACTGTAAGAAAATAATTTACGTACTTACTGTGTTTTGGGTCCTCGGGTTCTTTTTCAGCGAACAGGAGATCAGAATGGTATATTTTGAAATGATTTACCCAACAGCTTATTTGTTGCTCATGAATTATTTATTCATTCTATAGCACGTTATTTCTTTCCATTTTACTTCATTATCGGTAGAACATGGTTGTTAGTCATATTTATAATTATTCAATACTATATTTTTCCCATATATATATCTAAGTTTAACATTTAAAAGAAGAAACAATTAAAACTAAACCATGGTATTTATTCAATTAATTTACTACCTTATTAAGCAAACCAGCGTTCTTTATTTAATACGTACTCTCATTCACTCTGTTTTACATTCCCCCATACCCATATGAGATCTCATTTGTTTAGTGCTTAAAATTTTGTTTCGTTATAAAATTTATATCGGACTTTGTTGATGTTAGACGAAAATTGAAAGTTACTTAACTGACATGTGAGTCCAGATGACATCGCCTTATACTACGCGCACTACGTAGATCACTGAATTTACATGTTTTTTTAAAAAACCATTTAACTGTTAGTTCAATCTAATTAAGTTGACAGCTGCTATTTTACATTTAAGATCTGTATACGTGCAGGCGATAATTACGCACGGCCGGCGCAACACCAAAACTTCGCCGAAAAACCGGCGGCGAACCGGCGACGCACAGTGGTTAGCGTCTGTATAACTCAGATGTTGTTTTGCGACTGTTTGTTCGGTGCCTCACACAATTGCTGGCGTGACACACCCAGGATAGGCTCTGACGAAACCGATGACACACAGTTGTTATATAAGTTGCTGACGCAACACATCGCCTGATGTCTGGTTGTGTAACGTGTTTACTGTTACATAACGTGTTTACGTTTTTCGTGTTCGTCATTGTCCTTGAACTGAGTTTGGTACAGTTGCCGGTTATTATATGAATATTGTCTAATAACTTGGTTTCCAACGCCTCAAGCAGTGTTGCCGTTGTTGGGATCGCTTCCAAATAATAAATTTACCGTTCTTTATAAATTTTGTTCCTAATGAAGATTTTTATTTATTTATTACAAAAAATATACAAATTTCTTTAGATTGCCCCAGGTATGCCCAAAAATGCCCCGCTACAGGTTAGAGTATTTTTTTTTTTATATAAGGGTAGAATGATGCGATATGAGTTAGAGTAGTAAGTGGGTTTAGAAATGGTTGATAGATGTTTTTGATAGAGAATGGGTGTCATGTTAGTTAAAGCTGTTAGGGACGTTAGAGTCAGAAGGGGATTAAGAGAATATGTAAATGCCAAGTTGTAAATCAAGTTATTATGAATAATTTAAGTCACCCAAATTTATTGAGAAAGGATATTAAAGAAAGTAAATCATAGTTAAAATGAAAAAAAAAAAAAAAAAATTAATTGCCACAAGTGACAGATTTTAATAGAATTTGAGAATAATGTAAAGCTATAAAATGGGTAATTTTGATTAATTTAAATGTCAGTTTTATTGTTAATTGTAATAATACTATGTTAATTTTAAATATCTTATTTTATTATGTTGTATTGTGTTTAAAGACAACAAAAAATTTTGAAGATGTTCTATGTACTTCATGATGTAGATCTATGTATAACATATGTAGGTCAAGGTCGTTGACTTGACCCAGTGTGATCAGCTGATGGTTGATGTTATAAACTAGACCAGTTTTTGGCAATTGCTTGATGCAAATTTTGTCGTTTAAGTGATTTAAATAATTTTAAATTTTTTCCGAAATTGATAAAAATTAATATTTTGATAAATTTAAATTAAAAAAAAAAATAAATAAAATAAAAAAATTTTTTGATATTTATGCCTGCCATATAAGTGAGGTTTGAATCTCAAGTGTATTATTGTTTAGGTGTATTACTAGTGCTTTATGGAGTTATATTGTTTAGAATATAGAGTATTAAACATTATTCATGTTTTAATAAGATGTTCAATTTGTTTTTTCTTTGTGATTGTTGTAGTGGAGAAAATTAATAGAGTTGATGGATTCATGCAAAAGATTTTATTCTGATTTTTTGAGAAAGTGATGGTAATAAGACAATTTGATTTTAATTTAAATGAAATTTTTGAATTTGAAAATAAATGTAGTTAGGATGTATTAATAAATATATGTATGCGCCCAGTATTGCCAAAGGCGACCCAGTGTGCATGCAAGGGGGAACACATCAGTTGAGGATCTGGCATGGAATAAGGCCAGGGATTTGGAGTTTGGGGTGGCATGTTAGAAGGTTAGGTGCGCTGTGGTGCGTGTCTGTTCGATTTTATGGTGTTGGGATCTCGGATAGAGAAGTCCAGTAATATCGTTCAGGTGCAGCCATAGTCGCCGAGCCAGGGGGGTAGTTTACCCATAATGTGTTAAGAATTAATGGGGGGTTGTTGGCACCATATCCTCACCGGTCCTCTTAGGGTTAGCAATGAGATTTCTTCTGTTTCGGCAGAAGATCTCTCATTGGGGGGGGGGTATTGTAACAGGGCTAAAAGGAAGGGTTTTAATTTTATTAAAATATCATAACTTTGTTTCCCCTTTGTGTGGCCAGTCACATGTTGAGTAGAAGTTGGATCAAACAAAGGAGCAAGGCACAGAACGATAACAATGGAATGCGTCGTGTTGTCCACAACGGTTTAATTCGCAGAACTGTAGTACTGTGTAATGCGCCCAAATGCACAAACATCTGCGGAGCGCATAACTGACGCTTAAACGAAGTCGCACAAAGTGGCTTTTTGCGAATTTTGTCTAACACGTGCTCTCGACAAGGCAGATACGAGTTTAAGGACACACCTTCTTAGTGACGTAAACCAGTGGACACCAGATTTCGTCAACGCCCGACACACGGGTATAACATGGGTTAATTGAACAGTGAAGAACGATTCAGAGCAGAAGGCATTGTAATTCCGCGATGCCTAGTTTTCTGGTGGGAGATTTTTTCAGTGACTCTCGTCCCAGTTAAATAAAGTTCTCAGCCCGGCCGGGTGTGAATTAAAACGTGTGCATACAAATTTCTAAATTTAACATGTAAAAATGTGAACAAAAGTTTTAAAAAATGATTTAAAGTAAAGAAACAGAATCAGTGAAGTGAGCGGACGAAATAAACGGGGAACCGAAAATTTTTGAACACTTGAAATACTCGAAGCACATGGCAGCGAGAGGAAGGACGCCGTTGGGTAAACCATCAAAATAATTTCAATTGAATGAGTCGAGTGTGCAGCAATCTGGGTCATCTATAATAGAATAAAATAATTAGGTTCCTGTATTAAGAAATATATATTTGTCTGTATGAAAATGATTCAAGGTATTGTTATGTTTTAAATAATAAAAGTTGTTGTTAAGGATGTGAAGGCAGAGAAGTTTAAGTCAGTAGTAAGTTTGAATAATTTTGAGTAAAATTTCAAAAGTAAAATAACTAAAATGTTGAAAGTTTAAAGAATTTAATAAAATCTAATTTGCTTCTCTTTATAAATGTGAGTTGAGTCTGTTATTAATACAACCTTTCAATCATACTTGCATTACATCGTTCGTGTGACAAACCCTTGGCTGGAGAAGATTTTAAAGGTAAGTGGAGAGCAAATAAATTTTATGATTTTAATATATTAAAAAGGTGTTTAACTTAACAGCTGAAAGTGGGAAACCTCTCTTAGATTTCCATAAAGTACAAGAGCATGTTGCAAAAAAAGCGACGGGTATTACTCATAGCTCCGTGAGGAGAATAATAAAGGAAGGTCAGCAGCTACACAGTCCAGATGCAGAAGCGGGAACGTCATTTAGCACACCGGGAAAGAAACATCGCGTTCGTAAACCTATAACCAGGCTTGACGAGTTTGATAAGGATGTAATTAGGAGAACAGTTCGGAATTTTTACATTGAAGAAAAGTGTCTCCCAACGGTAAAAAAGCTGTTAGAAAAATTAAAAGAATCTATCAACTTTAAAGGCAGCAGTAGCAGCCTAAAAATTATCTTGAAGGAAATAGGCTTTAGGTGAGTAAAAACTAAAAATAATCTACTTGTGTTAACATAAATTCACGAAATAAGAGCTATGAGAATAAATTATTTACAAAACATAAAAAAAATTTAGAGAAGAAGGCAGAACCATAGTATATCGAACGAAACATATATTCATAGCAGCCACACACTTCTGTACACCTGGAATGATCAGATTCAGCCTGGTGGCTACGCTGTTCCAGTTGCGAAGGGACAAAGATTAATTATTGTTCACGTGGCAGTCAATACGGGTTTGTTCCAAACGCACTGCTGATTTTTAAATCTAACCAAAAGACAGGAGATTACCACGATGTAACAGTACAGACTGACCCAGTACCAGAATTATGGGAATTATGGGTATTTTCATTGTTTTATTATGTATTTTTTTAAACATACAGAATGGTTAGGTACATTGTCCCTCTGGAAAACGGAACAACGTAAATTCGGCCAGAGTAAAACACCAAGGTCTCCGGTGGACGTGAAAACAGCAAAATCTACCATGGCGGTGTTTATGACGAAGTACCACAATATGCATTATGATTGGGCTATAACACTAGTCCGTCATCGCTAAGAACAATGACGCACTGAGTACAATGTGTGCAACGAGGCGTTGTCCAGCAAGACAAAGCGGGATGACGTAAGAACTACACACACACAAGCAAGAAATTACACTTGCCTCGCTCTCATTTCAACCCCATTCTTCAGAGGAGTCACAGCGATGTATCGTTGTGTGTATAACTTTTTAACAATACTTTAATTCAACTAACAAAAATGTTACCAACAGCAGTGGCGCAATAAAGGCTCATCTTGTTTACAGTATAAATATATAAAGAATGTAAATTCAGTGCACACATCTATCTAATTAAACTCAGCGGAATTAAAGGCGAACACCGACCATCACCATGGGAGTCTCACACCAACAACGGATGGACACCACCACCTAACAAGCAGAGAAGTTCCTTTTGTCATTTTTATAGTTAATGAGCTCATTAATATCAAATCGATAATAAAAAAGAATGTACGGGTCTGAAGTTGAATGTGTGAGAATGAATGCGTGAATGTATGGCCATAACACATAAACCGAAGGCATTGGTTTGTGCAGTAACTAATTAACTATTAATAAATGATTTAAAGCTGCAGCTATAAAGTGTACATTGATATTAATTCAACAGATAAAGAAATAGAGAGAATCAAAAGAGATAGGAAAGTTAGCCACCATTTTGTTTTGTGTCATATCATATGACGTCACTATTTTGACCGCATGGTTGTATGTGTACTACCTTAGATTGAATTAAATTTGATGGTTAATTTCAAGAATATCTGGTTATCAATTGTGTCGTCAACTGTGTTTCAAAATCTTCCTGTACCCGAACCCTGGTACCCCTTAGGTAGAAAACAAGTTATAAAGGAAGAAAACGAGCCCGGCAAATAATGAAATTGGTGAGTATCATTAATACCGAATTATGGTATTTGTTATCTATACCTTACTAAATATATGTGCTAATATTATTGATAAGAGTGAGTGTATTCACAATTGCCGCCCTCACAGTGATTATAAGTGTGTTTATTCACAATTGTCGCCCTCACTGGGACTTGATAAATTATTATTATGGGTAAGATAACCTTATTTATGTATTTAAAGTTTATTGACAAAGGTAGTATTGTTAAAAACAAATATAAAGACATTTATATTGTAATAATATTAGTGAGTATAAGTTTGTTTATTCACAACGATAACATGAACACTGACAACTACAGACGTTGGATTGAAGAAAAATTGGTCCCGAATTTGCCCGCCAACAGTGTGTTGGTAATTGACAATGCCAGCTATCATAATATACAGCTAGAAAAAAACACCTACATCTAATTCTATGAAACGTGATATGCATGACTGGCTAACACGACATGCAATACCGTTCCGTCCTGATATGGTTATAGAAGAACTTTATGAAGTTGTTAAAATGTATAAATAAAACTTTAAAACATACTTAATAGATCAAATTCTGCAAAGCAGAGGACATTTAGTTTTAAGGCTTCCCCCTTACCACCCTGAACTAAATCCTATAGAGACGATGTGGTCAGAAATTAAGCAGGGTGTTGCTGAAAAAATGTAACGTTTACTTTAAATGATGTGAAAAACTTATGTGAAGAAAAAATTTCAATTGTGACTGCTGACGATTGGGAAAAAAGATGCAAACATGTAGAAAGCATTGAAAAAGAATATCTGGAAAGGAAGCTATTGTTGATGAAACAGTAGACTGCTTCATAATTAATCTTGGAGGAGAGAGTAGTTCAGACACAGTTCTGACGATTTTGCTGAAGAGGAAGATGGTAATATCTCTGGAATAGAGGTACTGCCTGACAGCAACTGAAAACTTCCTTCAAACTGTAGAATAGTTTTTGTAGTTAAATAACTCCAATATTATTTTCTAAATGTAGTACAAATTTTTATATTTAATTAAATATATTCATATTTGCTCAATTATTCTTGTTTATATTTTTTATTATGTGATGATGATGATGATGATAGTTTATACTATCGAAACAGTACCTTATTAAAAAATACAAAAAAAATATTCTTGTAAGAAAAATTGTATTTATTGTTAATAATATTAAAAAAAAAAAATTAAATATGAATAACTCAAAATGTTCTCGAATTTATAATTTTAAAATAAATTTAGGTTACGTACAATAAAAACAATCCAAATAACAAATATATCTGTTTTCAAAGTAATGAGTACATGTAGTACTATGTTACACATACTAAGTAACATCAGTGATGTTAAGTAACAAAATAGATAAAGTTAAAATGTAAATAGATTTCTGCCAAGAACATCATAAGTGTGCAAGTTTTGTTTTGAAGGGACTGTACGTGTTAGAGAGACACTGTTATCGCATACTCTCCTCTCTCGAGTACTTTTTGAGTGGCGCCAATTCATACATTGGGTCTGCGCCGATGACTGTTCAGGAATCACTGGCGGGCCTATAACAACTGTACTGTAAACTGATAGGTAAACATAGTTATTCTACACAATTCTGGAAATAACACCCAGAGTTTTCACATGGCTTATCTAGTGACAAGGGCTGGGAATGGCATCATTACCAACCATGTATATAAGCAAAGACTATGGTTAAGTTACTTTTAAGTCAGTCTTCACTGATATTTTGGTTAAGGGAGTTATAGAATTATTGCATGTAATTGATAATTTGTGGATCAATATTATATATGTGATGTTGTTTGTATAAATTATGATTGTGAAAATCATTGATATCACTGTTGTGAATCAGAATATGTATTTTTAAATTTTTAAGAGTACAAGTTATTTGTGATAACAATAAATAAACAGGGTGTCAACAGTGATACCAGTGTGTTTTTATTTCGATCACTGCCTAGAAGACGACAATGAAACCATTCTTCAAACCATACAGATGACATCCATCCAATTTTTTGGATTCTATAATAGACTAACAGCACATCTGGATTAATGTTTTTAACTGCCCATAGTTTTTTATACTTCCTATTAGCATAAGTGGAAGATGGTGATCTCCTGATATGTTATTATGCAAGAGAATAGTTACTCTTTCTTTACTCTTTTGGTAACCAGGTACTTATTTTCCTTGTTTACTAATGACACTCATCAGCATTATGTGCATTATCAGCATTATCCTTTGTATAACCCCTCTGTTAATTTTTTAACTTTTCTTTAAATTTAATTGCACCACTTTTATTGCTGGATAACTGTTCTCCACTTATAGCTAATTGTCTAACACTGTAGCGAGATTTCCATCCGTCTAACAAACTGGATCTAGCACAGAACACTTAATAACTATCAACCAGTTTAGAAGCCTAAATTTTTACTTTTTCATGTACAATAGGCTCTGAGTAGGGACACCTTTTGTAACGGGACATTTAGGCCTACCTGGGGTAATTTTGGGAAACATAAAAATATAAATAATAATTATGGGAAAAGTAAACAAATTTATAGTTCATGAATTATACAACGTAACAAGTAAGCAAGTGGATTTGTATCAAGGTCAGCTCCAGACGCATGCAGAACAGTTATTTTTAGATACATGACAGACAAGTTATGTAATTCAACGGGTCATAAAATGTGACATCAGAGACCCACCCAGGTTCTTATTTTCACTGGAATGTCGATTCAAAATTAGCCTCCTGTCAAAATGATTTTAAAACGGTTGAGAACAAAAGGTTGGAATCACGTGATTCCCTCACTACGTTGGAAATAGAGACACAAAAGTTAGTCCCAGTCTGCTATATCAACTTGTGTGAATAGCACGTATAAGTTCCAAAACGTAAATCGCGGGCGCCCGCACCTAAAATGTGAATACCGCACGTATAAAAATGTAAAGTAACAAAATTTTTAACTTTATCAGAATGGATTAACAGTTTTTAAAAACCATGTAAAGTCAGTGAAAATTGGAAAAACAATCTCCGTAGTGCGCATAGAGCAATGAGACGTCTTCGGGACTGATTTTCCAGCTAAGTAACAAATGGGGGGTAGAACAAAATTTTAAACATATAAATATTAAAATTTAATAATTAAACATACAATATGTTTAGGTGTTGAGTTATATTGTTATTATGAGGTAAGTTATGAATTTTCTAAGGTAATTTTCAATGATCATATAAATGTAAAATGTTGTAAGAGATGAAGTTTGGGTGATAATTAGTTCAATAAGGCATTTGAGTCAGTCAAAGTTAATTTAAATGGGTGTTAGACAAAATAAGAATTTTTGAATAAAAGTAATACAGAAACGGGTTGATAGTAGGGACACAGTAGCAGGAGTGCGTATATGTGGAGAAAGTGAGAGTGATGTAAATGAAGAGTAAATAGGTGGTGGTTAAATTTTGTAGTGAGTGTGGAGTGGTAAGGAGTCATCAACGACAGGCGTTGTGGCGGGAGGTGAATAGTTTTAAATGAGCGTTGGCGGAGTTACCTGGGAGAGGCCAGGGAGTGAGTATAAGGTAAGGGAACACACATCCTAAGTACAAAGAGGGTATCAGGTATTTTGTAATAAGAGGAGAATGATATAAGTAGAATAGATAAAGTGTTGGAAGGGGGTTATTATTGAGAGATTGGTGTCACCCTATGTAAATCTTTTAGGGGTTGTTAGAAGGAAGAAGGTGAGTAAGGTTATCTATAACACATAAAGCCCCAGAGGTCACTCACTGACTCACTGACTGATATAAATTCTAACCCATAAGGAAGCCTCGGAGCGAAAAAACACAAGAGACCTTTTTTATTCCCCCCCCCCATCCGAAGTAACTTGGTGAAAAATTATAAAACCAAAGCTTTGTGCAACCGGAAGCCCGAAAAAACGCAAGAGGCCTTTTTTATTCCCCGTCCGAAGTAACTTGGGGAAAAATTATAAAACCAAAGCTTTGTGCAACCGGAAGCCCGAAAAAACGAATTTTGTCTGACCGATTTTCATACCGGATATAAGAGGGGAGCCTATCTCGAGAACGGTTAGTGCTATCGAGCTGGGAGTAACTTTAATCCAATTGGCTCGCCTGACTAAATGTAAACCGATTATCGGTTGTTTGAAATTTATGAATAACTTTATTGTTTCTTGTTTGTTTTACGGCCCAGTGGGGGACTGGTATTAGTTTCTTATTTTGAGCAGTTGTTTTCTGCAATAAACGTACCATTTACCATGTATTTAAATGTAGAAATACAAAATGAAAGGTATTCCACAATATTGCGCAATCGATGAGTCATCATCCTGTTATGTCAGAATGTTACGCAATTGATATGACGTCAGCATTGACGTAAATGCGCAATGCTAGAATCTTCGGTGTAATGCGCATCCTATCCCCTCTCATCGTTGCGCAGTGTGAACTGTTGCAATCACTGCGCATCCCCCACTACCAATTCTCCCCACCACCGATCCTACCTTTATAAAGGCTTGCCTCCACATCGGAGCTCAGTGTGAGATCAGGAGCCGAAGAGTAAACAAGTAAAAAGGGGGGAACCCGTGCTACTTTGTTACTCAATTTTCTGAAATCACACTTTTCACTTCACTTCAACTAAACGACTACAGCGAGGATCATCACGCAGGACAACTGCTACTCCGGAAGTGGATTACCTCACTTATTTAGATTTTTACGAGCAGTACAGAATCCACCCGAGCAGTCCAAAATCCTCCCTTAATGCGGTTCGGCATTCGGACGGGAAACATTTCATAACGCGAAGACAGAGGGGTGATTGTGTCGTGAGACTCTTTTGGGTCGCTCCCACCAGAGGTGAGCAGTATTATCTGAGAATGCTGCTATGCAGGTATCCATGCCGTGGGTATGAGGACTTGTACGCTCTCGGAGGCCCTGATTGCAAAACGTTCCAGCAGGGGGCTAGGGAATTGGGATTCGCGGATGATAAAAAAGAATACTTTGACGCTCTTGAAGAGGCTGCACGCTTCATGAAAGCCGACAGATTGAGGCAATTTTTTGTTATGCTCTCGGCGATAAGATCTCCGGTGCCAGAAATGTGGGAGAAATATAAAGCAAATTTATGCGAGGATTTTTTGGAACATTTTCACGAAGATGAGGAAAGAGCGTATAAGTTAGGTCTTATTCACATAGACAGGTGTCTGCGCCGACATGGATCTTCACTTCTAGAGGCCGGTCTTCCCGTAGTTGAAGATGATCCACGGAATTAGGTCACAAAAAACTTCAATACAGCGTCTCAGTTCAGAATGCTTTTGTCGAGGAATGGGAATCGCGGCTTTCTTCTGATCAATCTAGGGTTTTTTATTACTTTAAGTTGCTCATGCGCGGTGAACAAAATGAAAAAGTTCTCTTCTTGGACGGTCCTGGCGGTTCAGGAAAAACGCTCCTTCTTAAAATTATTTCAGCTTTCACGCGGTCGCAAGATAAAGTCGTCTTATGCGTAGCCAGTTCCGGCATCGCCGCTCAAAATCTCACCGGAGGTACGACTGCACATAGCCTTTTCAGATTACCCCTAGATATACGCGATGACGATAACCAACGGGACACAGAGAGCTGAACTCATCCGAGAGGCGACTTTACTGATTTTCGATGAAGCGGCTATGGCGCATAAAAAACTAATCGAAATGTTGGACCGGTCTCTCAGAGACCTGATGCAAAAGGATGAGTTGTTTGGTGGTAAAATAATAATTTTCTCGGGAGATTTCAGGCAAATTCCTCCGGTAGTAGAAAACGCTAAGACAAATGCCGATATCGTTCGTGCGTCAGTTCGCGTACCTTATATCTGGAATAAAGTTAAGTCGTTCACGCTTACAACGGCCCATAGGTTAACGGGCGAAGGATATTATGAAGAATTTTTAATGAAGATATGTTCCGACTGCACCGAAAAACGCGAGCTCGGTGAAGGGCGTAATTTGGAAAAACTCGTGGCACTACCACAGCTATCCTACGTGACTAAGCTTCGCGAATTGATCGACTTTGTTTTCACCAAAGAAATTTTACAGAAGCCTGATGAATGTGCAAAAAGGGTTGTAATATGCACTCTGAATAATAATGTCAAAGAAATTAACGGTATAGTATTACAGGCGCTCGACGGGGAAATTCAAAATTTATATAGTTTCAACAGTGTAGCCGAGGAGGAAGGAGCGGGAATAGATGTTGATGAGTCCCTATTACATCAGGCTCAAGGGAAAGGAATTCCAGAACACATGCTCAGGCTTAAGGTAGGATCGGTTTGCATGGTGATGCGAAATTTACATTTTGATCTCGGCTTAGTCAACGGCACAAATGTAATTATCGTCACAATTACTCGTCGAATTATCACATGCCGAAGAACAGGCTCTGACGAGCTTTTTGGCATCACAAGAATAACTCTTAAATTTTCAATCTTCCCAAATAGTCCCATCGAAATGTACAGGCGGCGGTTTCCCCTCCAACTTTGTTACACGATAACGATCCACAAAAGTCAAGGGCAAACCATATATTTCGTGGGATTAGATTTACGGTCCGACCCTTTTACCCACGGGCAACTTTACGTCGCGCTTAGCCAGGTAAGATCTCCGAAAAATATTCACTTACTTGTTCCTCCCGACCGGGTTATAGATGGCGTTCCTCACACAAGAAACATAGTGTATAAAGAACTATTATAAATAATGTATTCTCGGTAATAAGCTTTCCACCCTGTAAATATGTAATATAATAATGTTTAAGTTGTGTAATATTGAAGTTTGCATGTTAAAATAAGTGATTGTAAATATTAAGATATTGTAAATAAATAAAAGGCATTACCGAGAATACATTGTCTCCTGGGATAGGTTCGTTCAGAGGCCGTTGTAAATATGTACATAGCTCCCCCGACGTTCGTCGGATTGGGGCGTCTACCAAGGGGGTCTGGGGACGAAGCCCCCAGTGAGCGGCAAAGCCGCGAGTATATATACAAATGCCCATTCAATAAATCAAATCATTGTGAATGACGGTGAGTCACCCGAACAAATTAATGATGATAATGTTAAATAAAAAATCATAGTTGAAATGTAATAATAAATGAAACAAGTGAAAGATTTAATAGAATTTGAAACTAAAGTAAAGCTGTAAGGTGTGTAATTTTGGTCAAACTTAAATGTGAATTGTTTATTTTTAAGGTAATAACAACAATGTTCATTATGAGTGTACTATGTTTTATTATGTTAGTGTGTAGGAATCTTAAACATGTAATTGTATTGTGTATAACATGTTTTAAATGCGATTCCCTACTTTCGGGCGGTCCCGGCCTTACCAGCCCAGGCTGTGGTTTTGGATGAAATCAGCTGTGGGCAGAATTATTGTAAAACTGACCATAGTTGGTTGCCTGTGAAATTGGTATAATTTAGAAATTAACAGGGGGTTTTCATCAGGGGAATCCACATAACTATGGAACAGCGGCTATCGCCGAAGGGGGTGGTAGTGCCGTGTTAAGGGCGTATGAATCATTATAGTAGGATTACTGGTTTCCTCGGACGTCAGTAATGCCGAATTTTTATATAACGCTGAAGCAAGAACAGGGTAGGCAGCGTCTACACCCTAACAAGACTGCAGTTCTTGTGGATGCAAATGGACGCTACAGTCCACCATCAGTAAACAATAGAGTGTGTGGAAAAGGAGCTGGCAGTTACAAGCCAGGGGCACAGATACAGCATCTGTGCACAAGGTAAATAACTAGACCGAGCTGGCAGGTTATTTACCAAATTGTAACTGGGATATGGGGGGATATTAGAAAATGATGGAGAAGGAGGTTACTAAAGCATTAGTAACGCATTAGTAAATATTAAAATGAATTCTGTTGAGGAGATGATGAGATAATTGAATGATTATGTAATGAAGTAAGAAGTTTTATGATAATGAAAGATAATTAACAATTTTAAGTAGATAATGTGTTCTGATGTAGTAGACTTAAATGTGTTTGTTCTATATAAGAATTTTATTAATGAATTTAAATTGTTTTGGAATATTATTGCGTTAATATAAGAATTTATACTTCTTCTTGTAAAAAGGGAAATGCTTAATTATTGTCGATTGGAATCGAAAATTTTATAAAATATTGGTAGTGAAGTAAGAGAATGAAACGTCTATATAATAAATATTGTATTTTTATATATGTTAGGAGTTAAGAAAAAACCAGTGCTTCTTAACGCAAACCAGCACACAGCTAAGGGGAACTATTTGATATTTTGATTTGATATTTTAGAGTCTGGTGATGCTGGGGCGGCGGTCCTGAGCTGGCCAGCGCGTCAGAGCAGGAGCGTCAAGTGCCTGACTGGCCTTGCAGTGTTGGGATCTCGAGAGAGAAGTCCAGTAAGGTCATTCAGGTTGTAGCGGGGCAAATTTTGGCCTACCTAAGGCAATATAAAGAAGTTTGTATTTTTTATTTTTAATAAATAACATTTTCGAATATTAGGGACAAAAATTTATAAAGAACGGTAAATTTATTATTTGCGACGGAAGTGAACGTGGCAGCACTGCTGTGTTAAAATTACTTATGAATATTTTCTCAAAACGAGAAACAAACGACAAACTGTACCAAGGTCAACAAATGACGAACACGAAACCAGTAAACACATTATGTAACAGCGTAAACAAGTTATATAACCAGCGTCAGGCGATCTGACGTCAGAGACGATCTTTGTTATGAAATGCCGTTACATAACGGTGACATGCAGCTGGCGGAGTGATACAAACTCTAAGACAATAAGAATTGAACATCCAACAACAGCCGCTTCACAAATTAGCGCCTGTAGCTCTGCGCCAGTCTAACTCCATCACCACTCGCGAGTGGTATATAAAAGTTTCGAAACGTAAGTGCGGGCCCGCAAAACCTTCTAAAATGTGAATAATATATTTAAAAATATTGTAACAATAGAAATTAATACAAAAATGTGATTAACAGTTGATTTAGACTAACACAGTTCGGAAATAATGAATTAAGATCAAAGTGCGCACGTAAAACAATGTGACGGCTTCTGGACTAACAATCGGACTCAAATTCAGTTAAGTACATACGAGGAAATATCCAAATTGTTAAATTTCATTATTTTTTCGTAAAACAAGAACAGAGGGGTGAAATTAAAATAAATATGAGCTCTTAAAAACAGGGGAAGATGCGTGCGTGCGTGCGTGCAAGCGTGCGTGTGTGTGTGTGTGTGTGTGTGTGTGTGTGTGTGTGTGTGTGTGTGTGTGTGTGTGTGTGTGTGTGTGTGTGTGTGTGTGTGTGTGTTGCAATCACTGCGCATCCCCCACTACCAATTCTCCCCACCACCGATCCTACCTTTATAAAGGCTTGCCTCCACATCGGAGCTCAGTGTGAGATCAGGAGCCGAAGAGTAAACAAGTAAAAAGGGGGGAACCCGTGCTACTTTGTTACTCAATTTTCTGAAATCACACTTTTCACTTCACTTCAACTAAACGACTACAGCGAGGATCATCACGCAGGACAACTGCTACTCCGGAAGTGGATTACCTCACTTATTTAGATTTTTACGAGCAGTACAGAATCCACCCGAGCAGTCCAAAATCCTCCCTTAATGCGGTTCGGCATTCGGACGGGAAACATTTCATAACGCGAAGACAGAGGGGTGATTGTGTCGTGAGACTCTTTTGGGTCGCTCCCACCAGAGGTGAGCAGTATTATCTGAGAATGCTGCTATGCAGGTATCCATGCCGTGGGTATGAGGACTTGTACGCTCTCGGAGGCCCTGATTGCAAAACGTTCCAGCAGGGGGCTAGGGAATTGGGATTCGCGGATGATAAAAAAGAATACTTTGACGCTCTTGAAGAGGCTGCACGCTTCATGAAAGCCGACAGATTGAGGCAATTTTTTGTTATGCTCTCGGCGATAAGATCTCCGGTGCCAGAAATGTGGGAGAAATATAAAGCAAATTTATGCGAGGATTTTTTGGAACATTTTCACGAAGATGAGGAAAGAGCGTATAAGTTAGGTCTTATTCACATAGACAGGTGTCTGCGCCGACATGGATCTTCACTTCTAGAGGCCGGTCTTCCCGTAGTTGAAGATGATCCACGGAATTAGGTCACAAAAAACTTCAATACAGCGTCTCAGTTCAGAATGCTTTTGTCGAGGAATGGGAATCGCGGCTTTCTTCTGATCAATCTAGGGTTTTTTATTACTTTAAGTTGCTCATGCGCGGTGAACAAAATGAAAAAGTTCTCTTCTTGGACGGTCCTGGCGGTTCAGGAAAAACGCTCCTTCTTAAAATTATTTCAGCTTTCACGCGGTCGCAAGATAAAGTCGTCTTATGCGTAGCCAGTTCCGGCATCGCCGCTCAAAATCTCACCGGAGGTACGACTGCACATAGCCTTTTCAGATTACCCCTAGATATACGCGATGACGATAACCAACGGGACACAGAGAGCTGAACTCATCCGAGAGGCGACTTTACTGATTTTCGATGAAGCGGCTATGGCGCATAAAAAACTAATCGAAATGTTGGACCGGTCTCTCAGAGACCTGATGCAAAAGGATGAGTTGTTTGGTGGTAAAATAATAATTTTCTCGGGAGATTTCAGGCAAATTCCTCCGGTAGTAGAAAACGCTAAGACAAATGCCGATATCGTTCGTGCGTCAGTTCGCGTACCTTATATCTGGAAAAAAGTTAAGTCGTTCACGCTTACAACGGCCCATAGGTTAACGGGCGAAGGATATTATGAAGAATTTTTAATGAAGATATGTTCCGACTGCACCGAAAAACGCGAGCTCGGTGAAGGGCGTAATTTGGAAAAACTCGTGGCACTACCACAGCTATCCTACGTGACTAAGCTTCGCGAATTGATCGACTTTGTTTTCACCAAAGAAATTTTACAGAAGCCTGATGAATGTGCAAAAAGGGTTGTAATATGCACTCTGAATAATAATGTCAAAGAAATTAACGGTATAGTATTACAGGCGCTCGACGGGGAAATTCAAAATTTATATAGTTTCAACAGTGTAGCCGAGGAGGAAGGAGCGGGAATAGATGTTGATGAGTCCCTATTACATCAGGCTCAAGGGAAAGGAATTCCAGAACACATGCTCAGGCTTAAGGTAGGATCGGTTTGCATGGTGATGCGAAATTTACATTTTGATCTCGGCTTAGTCAACGGCACAAATGTAATTATCGTCACAATTACTCGTCGAATTATCACATGCCGAAGAACAGGCTCTGACGAGCTTTTTGGCATCACAAGAATAACTCTTAAATTTTCAATCTTCCCAAATAGTCCCATCGAAATGTACAGGCGGCGGTTTCCCCTCCAACTTTGTTACACGATAACGATCCACAAAAGTCAAGGGCAAACCATATATTTCGTGGGATTAGATTTACGGTCCGACCCTTTTACCCACGGGCAACTTTACGTCGCGCTTAGCCAGGTAAGATCTCCGAAAAATATTCACTTACTTGTTCCTCCCGACCGGGTTATAGATGGCGTTCCTCACACAAGAAACATAGTGTATAAAGAACTATTATAAATAATGTATTCTCGGTAATAAGCTTTCCACCCTGTAAATATGTAATATAATAATGTTTAAGTTGTGTAATATTGAAGTTTGCATGTTAAAATAAGTGATTGTAAATATTAAGATATTGTAAATAAATAAAAGGCATTACCGAGAATACATTGTCTCCTGGGATAGGTTCGTTCAGAGGCCGTTGTAAATATGTACATAGCTCCCCCGACGTTCGTCGGATTGGGGCGTCTACCAAGGGGGTCTGGGGACGAAGCCCCCAGTGAGCGGCAAAGCCGCGAGTATATATACAAATGCCCATTCAATAAATCAAATCATTGTGAATGACGGTGAGTCACCCGAACAAATTAATGATGATAATGTTAAATAAAAAATCATAGTTGAAATGTAATAATAAATGAAACAAGTGAAAGATTTAATAGAATTTGAAACTAAAGTAAAGCTGTAAGGTGTGTAATTTTGGTCAAACTTAAATGTGAATTGTTTATTTTTAAGGTAATAACAACAATGTTCATTATGAGTGTACTATGTTTTATTATGTTAGTGTGTAGGAATCTTAAACATGTAATTGTATTGTGTATAACATGTTTTAAATGCGATTCCCTACTTTCGGGCGGTCCCGGCCTTACCAGCCCAGGCCGTGGTTTTGGATGACAATCAGCTGTGGGCAGAATTATTGTAAAACTGACCATAGTTGGTTGCCTGTGAAATTGGTATAATTTAGAAATTAACAGGGGGTTTTCATCAGGGGAATCCACATAACTATGGAACAGCGGCTATCGCCGAAGGGGGTGGTAGTGCCGTGTTAAGGGCGTATGAATCATTATAGTAGGATTACTGGTTTCCTCGGACGTCAGTAATGCCGAATTTTTATATAACGCTGAAGCAAGAACAGGGTAGGCAGCGTCTACACCCTAACAAGACTGCAGTTCTTGTGGATGCAAATGGACGCTACAGTCCACCATCAGTAAACAATAGAGTGTGAGGAAAAGGAGCTGGCAGTTACAAGCCAGGGGCACAGATACAGCATCTGTGCACAAGGTAAATAACTAGACCGAGCTGGCAGGTTATTTACCAAATTGTAACTGGGATATGGGGGGATATTAGAAAATGATGGAGAAGGAGGTTACTAAAGCATTAGTAACGCATTAGTAAATATTAAAATGAATTCTGTTGAGGAGATGATGAGATAATTGAATGATTATGTAATGAAGTAAGAAGTTTTATGATAATGAAAGATAATTAACAATTTTAAGTAGATAATGTGTTCTGATGTAGTAGACTTAAATGTGTTTGTTCTATATAAGAATTTTATTAATGAATTTAAATTGTTTTGGAATATTATTGCGTTAATATAAGAATTTATACTTCTTCTTGTAAAAAGGGAAATGCTTAATTATTGTCGATTGGAATCGAAAATTTTATAAAATATTGGTAGTGAAGTAAGAGAATGAAACGTCTATATAATAAATATTGTATTTTTATATATGTTAGGAGTTAAGAAAAAACCAGTGCTTCTTAACGCAAACCAGCACACAGCTAAGGGGAACTATTTGATATTTTGATTTGATATTTTAGAGTCTGGTGATGCTGGGGCGGCGGTCCTGAGCTGGCCAGCGCGTCAGAGCAGGAGCGTCAAGTGCCTGACTGGCCTTGCAGTGTTGGGATCTCGAGAGAGAAGTCCAGTAAGGTCATTCAGGTTGTAGCGGGGCAATTTTTGGCCTACCTGAGGCAATATAAAGAAGTTTGTATTTTTTATTTTTAATAAATAACATTTTCGAATATTAGGGACAAAAATTTATAAAGAACGGTAAATTTATTATTTGCGACGGAAGTGAACGTGGCAGCACTGCTGTGTTAAAATTACTTATGAATATTTTCTCAAAACGAGAAACAAACGACAAACTGTACCAAGGTCAACAAATGACGAACACGAAACCAGTAAACACATTATGTAACAGCGTAAACAAGTTATATAACCAGCGTCAGGCGATCTGACGTCAGAGACGATCTTTGTTATGAAATGCCGTTACATAACGGTGACATGCAGCTGGCGGAGTGATACAAACTCTAAGACAATAAGAATTGAACATCCAACAACAGCCGCTTCACAAATTAGCGCCTGTAGCTCTGCGCCAGTCTAACTCCATCACCACTCGCGAGTGGTATATAAAAGTTTCGAAACGTAAGTGCGGGCCCGCAAAACCTTCTAAAATGTGAATAATATATTTAAAAATATTGTAACAATAGAAATTAATACAAAAATGTGATTAACAGTTGATTTAGACTAACACAGTTCGGAAATAATGAATTAAGATCAAAGTGCGCACGTAAAACAATGTGACGGCTTCTGGACTAACAATCGGACTCAAATTCAGTTAAGTACATACGAGGAAATATCCAAATTGTTAAATTTCATTATTTTTTCGTAAAACAAGAACAGAGGGGTGAAATTAAAATAAATATGAGCTCTTAAAAACAGGGGAAGATGTGTGCGTGCGTGTGCGTGTGCGTGTGCGTGCGTGCGTGCGTGCGTGATTGCGTGTGTGTGTGTGTGTGTGTGTGTGTGTGTGTGTGTGTGTGTGTGTGTGTGTGTGTGTGTGTGTGTGTGTGTGTGTGTGTGTGTGTGTGTGTGTGTGTGTGTGTGTGTGTGTGTGTGTGTGTGTGTGTGTGTGTGTGTTGCAATCACTGCGCATCCCCCACTACCAATTCTCCCCACCACCGATCCTACCTTTATAAAGGCTTGCCTCCACATCGGAGCTCAGTGTGAGATCAGGAGCCGAAGAGTAAACAAGTAAAAAGGGGGGAACCCGTGCTACTTTGTTACTCAATTTTCTGAAATCACACTTTTCACTTCACTTCAACTAAACGACTACAGCGAGGATCATCACGCAGGACAACTGCTACTCCGGAAGTGGATTACCTCACTTATTTAGATTTTTACGAGCAGTACAGAATCCACCCGAGCAGTCCAAAATCCTCCCTTAATGCGGTTCGGCATTCGGACGGGAAACATTTCATAACGCGAAGACAGAGGGGTGATTGTGTCGTGAGACTCTTTTGGGTCGCTCCCACCAGAGGTGAGCAGTATTATCTGAGAATGCTGCTATGCAGGTATCCATGCCGTGGGTATGAGGACTTGTACGCTCTCGGAGGCCCTGATTGCAAAACGTTCCAGCAGGGGGCTAGGGAATTGGGATTCGCGGATGATAAAAAAGAATACTTTGACGCTCTTGAAGAGGCTGCACGCTTCATGAAAGCCGACAGATTGAGGCAATTTTTTGTTATGCTCTCGGCGATAAGATCTCCGGTGCCAGAAATGTGGGAGAAATATAAAGCAAATTTATGCGAGGATTTTTTGGAACATTTTCACGAAGATGAGGAAAGAGCGTATAAGTTAGGTCTTATTCACATAGACAGGTGTCTGCGCCGACATGGATCTTCACTTCTAGAGGCCGGTCTTCCCGTAGTTGAAGATGATCCACGGAATTAGGTCACAAAAAACTTCAATACAGCGTCTCAGTTCAGAATGCTTTTGTCGAGGAATGGGAATCGCGGCTTTCTTCTGATCAATCTAGGGTTTTTTATTACTTTAAGTTGCTCATGCGCGGTGAACAAAATGAAAAAGTTCTCTTCTTGGACGGTCCTGGCGGTTCAGGAAAAACGCTCCTTCTTAAAATTATTTCAGCTTTCACGCGGTCGCAAGATAAAGTCGTCTTATGCGTAGCCAGTTCCGGCATCGCCGCTCAAAATCTCACCGGAGGTACGACTGCACATAGCCTTTTCAGATTACCCCTAGATATACGCGATGACGATAACCAACGGGACACAGAGAGCTGAACTCATCCGAGAGGCGACTTTACTGATTTTCGATGAAGCGGCTATGGCGCATAAAAAACTAATCGAAATGTTGGACCGGTCTCTCAGAGACCTGATGCAAAAGGATGAGTTGTTTGGTGGTAAAATAATAATTTTCTCGGGAGATTTCAGGCAAATTCCTCCGGTAGTAGAAAACGCTAAGACAAATGCCGATATCGTTCGTGCGTCAGTTCGCGTACCTTATATCTGGAAAAAAGTTAAGTCGTTCACGCTTACAACGGCCCATAGGTTAACGGGCGAAGGATATTATGAAGAATTTTTAATGAAGATATGTTCCGACTGCACCGAAAAACGCGAGCTCGGTGAAGGGCGTAATTTGGAAAAACTCGTGGCACTACCACAGCTATCCTACGTGACTAAGCTTCGCGAATTGATCGACTTTGTTTTCACCAAAGAAATTTTACAGAAGCCTGATGAATGTGCAAAAAGGGTTGTAATATGCACTCTGAATAATAATGTCAAAGAAATTAACGGTATAGTATTACAGGCGCTCGACGGGGAAATTCAAAATTTATATAGTTTCAACAGTGTAGCCGAGGAGGAAGGAGCGGGAATAGATGTTGATGAGTCCCTATTACATCAGGCTCAAGGGAAAGGAATTCCAGAACACATGCTCAGGCTTAAGGTAGGATCGGTTTGCATGGTGATGCGAAATTTACATTTTGATCTCGGCTTAGTCAACGGCACAAATGTAATTATCGTCACAATTACTCGTCGAATTATCACATGCCGAAGAACAGGCTCTGACGAGCTTTTTGGCATCACAAGAATAACTCTTAAATTTTCAATCTTCCCAAATAGTCCCATCGAAATGTACAGGCGGCGGTTTCCCCTCCAACTTTGTTACACGATAACGATCCACAAAAGTCAAGGGCAAACCATATATTTCGTGGGATTAGATTTACGGTCCGACCCTTTTACCCACGGGCAACTTTACGTCGCGCTTAGCCAGGTAAGATCTCCGAAAAATATTCACTTACTTGTTCCTCCCGACCGGGTTATAGATGGCGTTCCTCACACAAGAAACATAGTGTATAAAGAACTATTATAAATAATGTATTCTCGGTAATAAGCTTTCCACCCTGTAAATATGTAATATAATAATGTTTAAGTTGTGTAATATTGAAGTTTGCATGTTAAAATAAGTGATTGTAAATATTAAGATATTGTAAATAAATAAAAGGCATTACCGAGAATACATTGTCTCCTGGGATAGGTTCGTTCAGAGGCCGTTGTAAATATGTACATAGCTCCCCCGACGTTCGTCGGATTGGGGCGTCTACCAAGGGGGTCTGGGGACGAAGCCCCCAGTGAGCGGCAAAGCCGCGAGTATATATACAAATGCCCATTCAATAAATCAAATCATTGTGAATGACGGTGAGTCACCCGAACAAATTAATGATGATAATGTTAAATAAAAAATCATAGTTGAAATGTAATAATAAATGAAACAAGTGAAAGATTTAATAGAATTTGAAACTAAAGTAAAGCTGTAAGGTGTGTAATTTTGGTCAAACTTAAATGTGAATTGTTTATTTTTAAGGTAATAACAACAATGTTCATTATGAGTGTACTATGTTTTATTATGTTAGTGTGTAGGAATCTTAAACATGTAATTGTATTGTGTATAACATGTTTTAAATGCGATTCCCTACTTTCGGGCGGTCCCGGCCTTACCAGCCCAGGCCGTGGTTTTGGATGACAATCAGCTGTGGGCAGAATTATTGTAAAACTGACCATAGTTGGTTGCCTGTGAAATTGGTATAATTTAGAAATTAACAGGGGGTTTTCATCAGGGGAATCCACATAACTATGGAACAGCGGCTATCGCCGAAGGGGGTGGTAGTGCCGTGTTAAGGGCGTATGAATCATTATAGTAGGATTACTGGTTTCCTCGGACGTCAGTAATGCCGAATTTTTATATAACGCTGAAGCAAGAACAGGGTAGGCAGCGTCTACACCCTAACAAGACTGCAGTTCTTGTGGATGCAAATGGACGCTACAGTCCACCATCAGTAAACAATAGAGTGTGTGGAAAAGGAGCTGGCAGTTACAAGCCAGGGGCACAGATACAGCATCTGTGCACAAGGTAAATAACTAGACCGAGCTGGCAGGTTATTTACCAAATTGTAACTGGGATATGGGGGGATATTAGAAAATGATGGAGAAGGAGGTTACTAAAGCATTAGTAACGCATTAGTAAATATTAAAATGAATTCTGTTGAGGAGATGATGAGATAATTGAATGATTATGTAATGAAGTAAGAAGTTTTATGATAATGAAAGATAATTAACAATTTTAAGTAGATAATGTGTTCTGATGTAGTAGACTTAAATGTGTTTGTTCTATATAAGAATTTTATTAATGAATTTAAATTGTTTTGGAATATTATTGCGTTAATATAAGAATTTATACTTCTTCTTGTAAAAAGGGAAATGCTTAATTATTGTCGATTGGAATCGAAAATTTTATAAAATATTGGTAGTGAAGTAAGAGAATGAAACGTCTATATAATAAATATTGTATTTTTATATATGTTAGGAGTTAAGAAAAAACCAGTGCTTCTTAACGCAAACCAGCACACAGCTAAGGGGAACTATTTGATATTTTGATTTGATATTTTAGAGTCTGGTGATGCTGGGGCGGCGGTCCTGAGCTGGCCAGCGCGTCAGAGCAGGAGCGTCAAGTGCCTGACTGGCCTTGCAGTGTTGGGATCTCGAGAGAGAAGTCCAGTAAGGTCATTCAGGTTGTAGCGGGGCAATTTTTGGCCTACCTGAGGCAATATAAAGAAGTTTGTATTTTTTATTTTTAATAAATAACATTTTCGAATATTAGGGACAAAAATTTATAAAGAACGGTAAATTTATTATTTGCGACGGAAGTGAACGTGGCAGCACTGCTGTGTTAAAATTACTTATGAATATTTTCTCAAAACGAGAAACAAACGACAAACTGTACCAAGGTCAACAAATGACGAACACGAAACCAGTAAACACATTATGTAACAGCGTAAACAAGTTATATAACCAGCGTCAGGCGATCTGACGTCAGAGACGATCTTTGTTATGAAATGCCGTTACATAACGGTGACATGCAGCTGGCGGAGTGATACAAACTCTAAGACAATAAGAATTGAACATCCAACAACAGCCGCTTCACAAATTAGCGCCTGTAGCTCTGCGCCAGTCTAACTCCATCACCACTCGCGAGTGGTATATAAAAGTTTCGAAACGTAAGTGCGGGCCCGCAAAACCTTCTAAAATGTGAATAATATATTTAAAAATATTGTAACAATAGAAATTAATACAAAAATGTGATTAACAGTTGATTTAGACTAACACAGTTCGGAAATAATGAATTAAGATCAAAGTGCGCACGTAAAACAATGTGACGGCTTCTGGACTAACAATCGGACTCAAATTCAGTTAAGTACATACGAGGAAATATCCAAATTGTTAAATTTCATTATTTTTTCGTAAAACAAGAACAGAGGGGTGAAATTAAAATAAATATGAGCTCTTAAAAACAGGGGAAGATGTGTGCGTGCGTGTGCGTGTGCGTGCGTGCGTGCGTGCGTGCGTGCTTGCGTGTGTGTGTGTGTGTGTGTGTGTGTGTGTGTGTGTGTGTGTGTGTGTGTGTGTGTGTGTGTGTGTGTGTGTGTGTGTGTGTGTGTGTGTGTGTGTGTGTGTGTGTGTGTGTGTGTGTGTGTGTGTGTGTGTGTGTGTGTGTGTGTGTGTGTGTGTGTGTGTGAAAGCGCTGGTTTTCGTTATAGGTGATATTTGTAGCAAATAATTTGTAGTTATATTATTTCTTATTTTGCAGACGATTTTAAACAAATGATCTATTTTATGAATACGTCTTTTGGAATATCATTAAAGTTAAAATGATGAGGGAGAAAGGAAATTTTGTATTTTAACAGAAACAATATAACTTGATGATGTTTTTCTTTTCTTTTTGAATTTAATAAAGTAATATTGATTAGAACATTTAATGTGAATTAATAGTTATTTCAAACAACCATATGGTTTTCAATACGTCTAACGAGATCCTGGACATGGTGAGTATAAGTTGGTACTTGACAATATGGCTGCTTCACTAGCCGAAAGTATAAAAGATTTACAAAGTGTAATAATAAATTAATAAAAAGGCAATTAATTAATAAGATAACAATGGCGCCCGACCAGCTGGACCGTTTGCATAAATTTAATTATGCAAATGTGGACCTGTTGAAGAAATGATATGGTTGTTTGGAATTCGTATTTACGTATGTACGTAAAATAGACGTAAAAGGTTATGTTTAATATGGGTGAGTAGAATATTTTTCAATAAGTATGTGTTACATATAATAAGATTTTATAAAGAAATATATATAAAAAATTTTAAGAAAAATGGCAGATAATAATGATATCAGTTTATCTGATAGTCAGATAGCAAATCAAATAAGTAGCGACTCCGGAATTCAAACAACTGACAGTAGTCTTGAGGAGTCAAAAATAATACAGACAGTTGAGATTCATTCAACACCTATTTTAGGAAATCAAAATAAGAAACCTGATAATGATACTATGTTAGCAAGATTGTATGATATGATGTACAATAGTGTAGAAAAACAAGATAGTAATTTTAGAGAATTAAAAAACCAAATTAATGAAATAAAGAGCGATTCTGACGCTAAATTCAATATGCAAAATTCAATAATCAATAACAAATTTGATGAATTAAAAGGTGAGATTAAAGAAATTAATAGACGTTGTGAAAACGTAGAATTTACTAATAAAATTAACCAAGTTAGAGGATTCAATACAGAAGATAGATGTTAAATTTAATGAAATAGATAGCCAGATAGATAAAGTTGAGAAGCAAATCAATGAAAATAATGAGATATTAATAAATTCAATGAATGAGTATAACAATGACATAGAATCTAAAATTGATAAATGTAATATTGAAACGGAATGTAAGTTGAGTAGCGTAGTAATGACAGTTGAAAAAATTAGTCAAAATATTGATGAACACCAAAATAAGATAGCCTATAAAATAAATGAAATCGAAAGTAATTATAAGACAGAAATACAAGCAGTAAATGAATCTATTGAAGTAATACCAAAAAACAATGTACAGTCTGAATGTAGTAATGACAAAAAATTGTATTCACTTGAACAAAACAATAGTAGTATGAGAGATGAATTAAGTTTAGTGAAAAATCAAAATGTAAACAATGTTATTGAACGAGTATTTATGACACGAGATACAATTAATGAAATAGAATTAGAAACTTTTAATTGTGACAATCGTAGAGTACACCCAATGCAATTTTTAAATAGGGTTAGGGAGTTTAATCGGTTTAATAGTAGTAGTTGGGAAGTTAAATTGCTGAAGATTATCAAATGTTTTAAAGGTAGTGCCGAGATATGGTCGGAAGTACACCATACCGAATGGGGTAGTTATGAGGATTTTGAGGTAGCTTTTCGAAACAAATATTGGTCAGAAGAAGACCAAGAAATCTTAAAAAGTAAAATAATGGGTACTGGGAATTTTGGTAGGATTAATAATCACCTAACCATATATGTAATGATGATATATAACGAAGCTAAGTATCTAGAACCACCGTTACCATTCCGATCATTTGTAAGACATATTAGCAAACACCTGCCCAAAGAGGTGCAAATCACGTTAATGACTAGAGAGATTACAAATATTAATGAGTTAGAGAGCATGCTAGACGTGCTACAGAATATAGGGGAACGCGACATAGGACGACGTCCAAACACACCAGTAGTACCACACCATAATAATAATAATACTTACCATCAGAACAGGGGTACACAGAGTTTTCATAGAGGAGCGCGGGGAGGAAGTTTCGATAATAGGGGCGAGAGTTGGCGGTGTAGAACCTGTGAAACCAACAATTATGCTAATAGAACCAATTGTTTCAGATGTCATCGAAACAGGGAGTGCGCCAGGAACGAGCGAGCAAACCCACCACCCAATCAACAGTCGAGAGGAGGAGAATTTCACAGAGGAGCGCCGAGAGGAGGAGGACATTATAATAGAGGGAGAGGAGGAAATCATCCAGCTGTGGCGGGTCCCTCCACGGAAAACTAGGGAGGACAATGGAGATGCGGGCCGAACCATTGTCTACGGAAAACAGGAGGGTCCAAATAATCAACGGATACCATAATAACGTTATCAAGATGGACATGGCAAAGGAACTATTAGAAGAAGAGGAGAACAAGGTGATGGAACGCAGAGCAGGATTGACTGAGGTGACAATTAACATTGAAGGTAAGAATTATAAAACTTTAATCGATACCGGTAGTGAGATCTCAGTAATTTCTGAAAATGTCATGGGTGAATTGAAAGAAATAAATAAGAATATACCGTCATTACCAGTTGCAGGGGTTACTGTAGTGGGGGTAACTGGGGTGAGAAGTAAAAGAATAACCAGACAAGTACAATTAAATATTTTAATAAATGAAGTTGAATTTGAAAACACTTTCCTAGTAGTTAAAGGGTTAAGTCTAGATGTAATATTGGGAAATGATTTTTTGGAAAGAAACGGAGCAGTAATAGATTTCAATAAACAAATAGTAAAATTTGAAAAGGGGAATAAACCAGTCAGAATAGAGTTTAAGAAAGTAGTAAATGAAAGTAAAGTCACGGGGATTAAAATGTTACATAAGCAGATAGGCGATAGAGAGATAGAAACTAAAATAAATATATGTCTAGAGAATGATAGTATAGAAAATGAGGAGGGAGAAATGCATGAGCGTAATGAGTGTGTATGGGCAGATAGAGCCGACAAATTTTTCAATGAAAATACAGTTGTAGGAAATACTCAGCGAGAGGAGCTGTGGGCAGTTGTGGAGCGGTTCAGAGAGGTGTTTGATGAATCACCAGGGAAAGCGAAGGACTACATCTGCGAGCTGAAAGTTTGGGACCATGCACCATACATGCAGAGGAGCTACCCGGTGCCGTTTTCGAAACGAAGGGCTGTACAGGAGGAACTGGACCGGATGATGCAAGGAGGCATCATTGAACGCTCAGTATCACCCTATTCAAATCCTTTGGTGGTAGTGATAAAAAAGGATGGCAAGGTAAGGTTATGTTTAGATGCTAGGAAAATTAATCAAATTATTATACCTGACAGGGAATCTCCAGAACCCATAAATGAGATTTTGCAAAAGTTTAGTGGAGTCAAATACATGACGTCTTTAGATCTGACCGCTGGATACTGGCAGGTACCATTAGCAACAGAGAGCAGGAAATACACAGCTTTTCTTTTTAATGGTAAGATTTACCAGTTTAAACGCTTACCTTTTGGATTAAACACCAGTGTTGCCAGTTTTATCAAATGTTTAGATAATATTTTACAACCTAAGGATTTAGACTTTTTAACTGTATATGTCGATGATATTTTGATAGCCTCTAGAACATTCACTGAACATTTAGAACACATAGAATATGTATTAGATAAGCTGCAAAGAGGGGGTTTAACAGTGAATTGGGACAAGTCTAAGTTTCTGCAGACAGAAATACACTTTTTAGGATTTATTATTACACAGGAGGGGATATTAGCCAACCCTGACAAAGTCGAAGCCATAATGCGATTCCCTGAACCTAAAAACATTAAGCAATTACAGAGTTTCTTAGGCCTATGTAATTTTTACAGGAAATTTCAGGAGAACTACGCACACACTACATCCAAACTGAGTGCTGTACTGCAGAAGAATAAACAGTGGAGATGGGGCGATACGGAACGAGCTGCGTTTAATGAAATTAAGAGAAAGTTTAGTCACATGATCATGATGAATCATCCCGATTTTAATAAGACTTTTTATTTGCAGACCGACGCCAGCAATGTAGCACTAGGGGCGGAGTTATACCAGGAGAGTTGCGACAAGGAACACCTGATGATCGCCTTTGCTAGTAGATCGCTGTTATCGGCGGAAAAAAATTATACAACAACGGAAAAAGAACTTCTAAGTATTGTGTTCGCCGTGGGTAAATTCCGCACCTACATCCTAGGGAATACCACGATAATCCGGACGGACCACAAGGCACTGTCATTTCTGAATTCATGTAAGCTAACACATAGCAGATTAACCAGGTGGGTATTAGCCTTACAAGAATATAACTTTTCATGGGAGTACATAAAGGGGTCAGATAATAAGGTACCTGATACACTTTCTAGAGTAGATGTTATAGACAATAAAACTGGTAGGGATCTTAAAGAAATAGAAATTTTTAGACTAACTAGAGAAGATAGAATTTTTGGTGAGGAATTAAGTGACATTAAAAACTTACAAAGATCTGATAGCAAACTGGGTAAAATAATTGTTAGTTTAGAAACAGATGTAGAGGGATCTGAATATAATGAGCGATTTCAAGTATATCAAGATATTTTGTTTAAAAAAGTAGATGGTGGGGAGCGTGATTGGAGGTTAGTTATACCTGAGGGGTTAATAGATAAAATTGTTTGGGATTGTCATATAAGGTATGGTCACTTTGGTGCGAGAAAGTGTGCAAATGTTTTGAAAGAGTCATGTATATTTAAGAATATGGAGAGGAGAGTTAGAAAAGTGTTGAGAGTGTGTGATTTATGTCAAAAATCGAAAGTAGTGAATTATAGAGTGGAAGGGGAGATGAATTACATAAAAGTAGATAAACCTTTTGATCTAGTTGCGGTTGATTTATATGGGCCATTACCCAGAGGTAGAGGAGGTGTGTTATATGTATTTGTAATTCTAGACACTTTTTCAAAATTTGTAAAGTTATATAGCATTAAGAGAGCAACTAGTAAAGTACTTAGTGAGAAAATAGTAAAAGACCACATGCTTAATGTTGGAAAACCGAAAATTATATTATCTGACCATGGTCCACAGTTTATAAGCGGCAAGTGGCGGCAGACGCTTGGATGGGAAGGCATCATACCCAAGCATACGGCAGTGTACCATCCTCAGTCGAACCAAGCAGAACGGGTGATGAGAGAGATTGGCAGGATATTTCGGGCGTACTGTCACGCCAAACACACAGAATGGCCATCCTACGTGAAAAAAGTAGAGGAGTGGCTGAATTGTACCACCCATGAGTCCACGGGATTTACGCCGCATGAGTTGATCAGGGGAACAAGGCCGCCCAGAATATTGGAACAACTTTTCAAATACCCACCAGAAGGTCAAGTTTTGGACAGGAACATGAAAATTAGATTGGCCAACGAGAACTTACTCACGAGAGGAGAGCGAAGAAAACAGAAACATGATGCCAAGGGTAAATGGACCAAGTATGAGGTAGGTCAGTTAGTGTTAGTAAAAAGACATGATTTGTCCAGTGCTCAAGATAGGGAAATAAAGAAGTTTTTCTTGTTATATGAAGGACCTTATGAAATCGTAGAAATTAAAATGCAGAATGCGTATGTGCTGAAGGACCCAGCGACGCAGGAAATAGTAGGTACTCAAAATGCGACGAATTTAAAATTGTATCGGTCACTTTAATTATGTTATGTTTAGAAATAAGATTTCAAATATTGTTGTATGTTTTCAGAAGGGATCCTTCCCCATTTTCGGGCGGTCACGATCTTACCAGTCCTGGCCGTGGAATTCGGAACTCGGAGGCGGGCCATGGTTGGCAGATCTTCCTTTGGGCGGTGAAAACAACGATGGTCCGGCTCCACCAAAATTGGTATAAACTAGAAAACTTAGCTACATTTTGAATGGGGAGGGGGACCCCAGCAGGTACGTGACATAAATTATTTTTTATACACTCCAGGCGCAGCGGTTTCGGTGTACCTGTCACGTGCCTGCACTGCCTTAGAGTGTTTGTAAATAATGAAGGCTGCATTTAAGTACAAGGCAGTGCGTACAAATTTAAATATTTTAGAACCAATGGTAAAATTAAAATTAGCAATTGGTTATAGTTCTGTTTAGTCTGACGTGTTGAAAGTCAAGATAGAGTCAGCTTTCAGTGTGAAGCTGGAGTTTGGATGTTTAGAATTTTAAATTTGATTAAATGTTAGAATTAAGTGACCAAATATAATTGTCAAATTTTAGTATCAGTGAGTATAGGAACGTTTTGAAGAAATGTGTAGTAAAATAAAAACTTGTTATTAATACAAGATGTGGGGATAATTTTGGGGGGTAGATTGGTGCTCAATGAAGTGATAGAACAGTGAAGTGTGGAACTGCAACGGTTGAAGGTTTAGTTTTTCCATTCTAATTAATTAGTTAGTAAGTTGCTGTTGCTGGGGTGGCATGTGCCCCAATAGATAGCGGAAAGTGTTGGGGGTAACCGAGAGTGTTACCTCCATCGGAGGCCGACATGGCGAAAATGCACGGCACACCTTTTGTATAATTTTACATTATACCTTGATAAATTGCCGTGCCGTGCATAATAGTGATGATGTGTACATGCCTGAAGGAAGAGATGATTTCCCCGACTTTTCGGGCGATTACTGCCTTACCAGCACTAATCGTGGTTTTGGCAAGCGGTTAGCTATGGTCATACCAAGTCCCTTGACCATAGCTGGCTTGAAATTGGTCTATATTAGAAATTAATGGGGGGTGAAACTAGGGGGAATCCCGGAACTATGGAAGAGCGGCTGCCACTCTGTTCGAGGAGGAACAGCAGAGCCAGGTGGTAGACCCGTATTAAGGGCGCATATTTATATAACAAAGATATGTTGATATCTATACCTTTTCAAATGTAGCGCAGAAGCAAGGACACGGAGATGTAACATTCCTCCCAAACCTCAGTCCTTGTGGACGCAACTGGACGCCACAGTCCAGGGGGGGTCATAGTGTGTGTGGCTGGGAGGTTATCCAGGGGGATAACGTACTAAAAATTTGTTGTATTTTAATAATGATGATTTGCTACTCAATAATTTTGTTTTGATTTGAAAAATAGATGCACTAAATATTTCCTATAATGTGTTTATTATGTCTTATTGTGTTAATTGCATTTAGTATGTTAGGAATAAGGATTATAAAAATATGATAATATGTTTTCAATGTGTTTATAGATTTTAAATAAAATTTAAATAAATTCGTGATAGTTAAATTTTTCAGTGGGTTGCAAAAGATAGAAATGGGTGATAGTAATTGTTTGAATAAAATGTTTGAATCAGTCCAAGTTGAATTTTTGTGGGACATATAGATCAGTCCAAATTGAAGTCAAAGTTGAAGAAATAGTAGAGATGAAGTAATGTAATGTTGTTTTGAGTTAATGTATGTTATAGAATTTGAGAAGTATAAGTGGAGACACAGTAGTAATGGAGAATAATGTAGAGTTTTGAGTGATATATTGTTGTTTATTTTGTTGATGTTATTTTGTTGTAGTTGTAGTGAGGTAATGAGATTGAGATTTTTAGGGGATAGCAATTTTGTAGTAGGGGTAGTGTAATGTGGGAGTCCGCAACATAAGGGTTGGGACGGGATTTGGTATAGTTTTAGTGGGAAGGGGTTGCCTTAGGTAGAATCCAGGAACCAGAGAACGGGAATTGAGCTTTTGGGGGGGGGGGGGAAACACGTATCCTATGTACAAAGGGTTAGAGAGTATTTTTTTTATATATTGAGAGAAGGTGGCGAATTGAGTTAAAGTAGTAAGTAGTTAGAGAAGGGTTAGTAGATTTTTGATAGAGGGGTGTCATACTAGTTAAAGATTTTGTAAGGGAGCGTTAGAGTAATAAAAGGGGAAGATTATGAGTAAATGCCAAGTTGATAAAGTGAATTATAATGAATAACGTAGAATCACCCAAATTAATGAAATGGAATAATAATTGCAATGTTATGAAAAAAAAAAAGAAAAAAAAAAAATTTTGAGAAACGAATTAATAAAAGTTAAATTGAGATTAAAAGGTAATTTTCTGATTTTATATACAAACTTAATGATGTAAAATGTGTAAATTTTAAATACATGTTTATTTTAAGATAATAATAATAATGTGAATTATTAATGTACTATGTTTTCTTATGTTATATTGTGTTTGTTAGTTTAAGAGAATTTTATGAATTTAAATATTGAAATGCATTTTAATTTGGGGATGAGAGAAATGTAATATGGTAATGGGAAATGTTTATGAGTCGGTCGTCTGTTTATTTAAATTCTGATGGGAATCAGGGCAATGAGTTTGAATTCTGGGATAAAGTTAATAAGAAAAAGTAGATAGCCTGGGAGTATGGAATTTTAAAGTGGGTATTATGTTGTTCTTAGGTATTCTGATATATATGTTAATAACAAGTAAAAAAACAAAACCAGTGCTTCTTAGCGCAAACCAGCACCGCTAGGGGGAAACAGATCAGTTGGGGATATGGTGTTGTATAAGGCCACTATTTGATATTTTGATTTGTTGTTTCAGTGTTTGGTGATGCTGTGGCGGCGGACCTGAGCTGGCCTGCGCGTCAGAGCAGGGGCGTGGAGTATCTGTCTGACTCTACGGTGTTGGGATCTCGAGAGAGAAGTCCAGTATTGTCATTCAGATGCGGTCACAGTCACCGGACCAAGGGTGAGTTGATATTTTTTTTTGTAAACCATAAAGGGGGTTGTGGCGACATATCCTGGCTGATCCCTTTTAGCAAGTATGAATCTGTCAATGAGATTTTTTATGCTTCGGCATAAAATATCTCATTGAGGGGGTATTGTAGCGGGGCAATTTTGGGCCTACCTGAGGCAATATAAAGAAGTTTGTATTTTTTCTTTTTAATAAATAACATTTTCGAATATTAGGGACAAAAATTTATAAAGAACGGTAAATTTATTATTTGCGACGGAAGTGAACGTGGCAGCACTGCTGTGTTAAAATTACTTATGAATATTTTCTCAAAACGAGAAACAAACGACAAACTGTACCAAGGTCAACAAATGACGAACACGAAACCAGTAAACACATTATGTAACAGCGTAAACAAGTTATATAACCAGCGTCAGGCGATCTGACGTCAGAGACGATCTTTGTTATGAAATGCCGTTACATAACGGTGACATGAAGCTGGCAGAGTGATACAAACTCTAAGACAATAAGAATTGAACATCCAACAACAGCCACTTCACAAATTAGCGCCTGTAGCTCTGCGCCAGTCTAACTCCATCACCACTGGCGAGTGGTATATAAAAGTTTCGAAACATAAGTGCCGGCCTGCAAAACCTTCTAAAATGTGAATAATATATTTAAAAATGTTGTAACAATAGAAATTAATACAAAAATGTGATTAACAGTTGATTTAGACTGACACAGTTCGGAAATAATGAATTAAGATCAAAGTGCGCACGTAAAACAATGTGACGGCTTCTGGACTAACAATCGGACTCAAATTCAGTTAAGTACATACGAGGAAATATCCAAATTGTTAAATTTCATTATTTTTTCGTAAAACAAGAACAGAGGGGTGAAATTAAAATAAATATGAGCTCTTAAAAACAGGGGAAGGTGTGTGTGTGTGTGTGTGTGTGTGTGTGTGTGTGTGTGTGTGTGTGTGTGCGTGCGTGCGTGCGTGCGTGCGTGCGTGCGTGCGTGTGTGTGTGTGTGTGTGTGTGTGTGTGTGTGTGTGTGTGAAAGCGCTGGTTTTCGTTATAGGTGATATTTGTAGCAAATAATTTGTAGTTATATTATTTCTTATTTTGCAGACGATTTTAAACAAATGATCTATTTTATGAATACGTCTTTTGGAATATCATTAAAGTTAAAATGATGAGGGAGAAAGGAAATTTTGTATTTTAACAGAAACAATATAACTTGATGATGTTTTTCTTTTCTTTTTGAATTTAATAAAGTAATATTGATTAGAACATTTAATGTGAATTAATAGTTATTTCAAACAACCATATGGTTTTCAATACGTCTAACGAGATCCTGGACATGGTGAGTATAAGTTGGTACTTGACAATATGGCTGCTTCACTAGCCGAAAGTATAAAAGATTTACAAAGTGTAATAATAAATTAATAAAAAGGCAATTAATTAATAAGATAACAAGGTGCAGTCACAGTCACTGGACCCGGGGTAAGTAACTATTTTTTTTTTTTATAAAACGTAAAGTGGGTTGTGAAGACATATCCCGACTGATCCCTTTAGGAAGTATGAGAGTGTCAATGAGAGTTTTTATGCTTCGGTATAAAACCTCTCATTGAGGGGGTATTGTTAACGGGACATTTAGGCCTACCTGGGGTAATTTTGAGAAACATAAAAATATAAATAATAATTATGGGAAAAGTAAACAAATTTATAGTTCATGAATTATACAACGTAACAAGTAAGCGAGTGGATTTGTGTCAAGGTCAGCTCCAGACGCATGCAGAACAGTTATTTTTAGATACATGACAGGCAAGTTATGTAATTCAACGGGTCATACGATGTGACGTCAGAGACCCACCCAGGTTCTTATTTTCACTGGAATGTTGATTCAAAATTATCCTCCTGTCAAAATGACTTTAAAACGGTTGAGAACAACAGGTTGGAATCACGTGATTCCCTCACTACGTTGGAAATAGACACACAAAAGTTAGTCCCAGTCTGCTATATCAACTTGTGCGAATAGCATGTATAAGTTCCAAAACGTAAATCCCAGGCGCCCGCACCTTAAATGTGAATACCGCACGTATAAAAATGTAAAGTAACAAATTTTTAACTTTATCAGAGTGGATTAACAGTTTTTGAAAACCATGTAGTCAGTGAAAATTGGAAAAACAATCCCCGTAGTGCGTGTGGAGCAATGAGACGTCTTCGGGACTGATTTTCCAGCTAAGTAACAAATGGGGGGTAGAACAAAATTTAATAAGGGCTAAAACCAACATTTAAATATTATTATTATATTTTAACAAAAATGGAGATCTCCTAAAATCTTGGGATGTATAGGTGTGTGTGTGTGAATGCAAGCGCTGGTTTCCGTATATAAAATTAAGTTTGTAGCTAATTATTTTATTTTGAAACTAATATTTTGTTAAATATTACTGAAACTAAAATATAAGAGAGGGAAGAAGAAGATTTTGTATGTGATGATGGGGTTGAAAGAAATGTATAAAGTTCTTATTTTGATTGAAAAGATAAATTTAATTGGATTTTTTAATAAAGTAAGATTGATTTGAACATTTGAATTTGAATTATTAGTTATTCCAAGCAACCATATTGTTTTCAGCACGTCTAATTCGAATCCTGGACACGGTAAATGAAAAATTTGAGTTGGTACTATACAAAATGGCGGCGACACGAGCCGTAAGTGTAAACGTAAATAAAGTCTATTAATAAATGTAAATAAAACATAACAATGTTTCGCACGAACAGGGACAATTAAATAATGAATTAAAATAAAACATAACACTTTTTCTCTTTGATTAAGAAACCAGATGTAAAGAGCTTAATCTAAAATTTTGTAATTCATCTAATCACCAACCGTCGATGTTCTAACCTTTAAATCAGCACATTTCTTCCAGCAATCGGGATCTTTCTTTCCCATGCAAGACCTATTGAATACGCAACTGTTTTCAGGTTTATTGACTTAAGGTAAATTTCCATTTCCTCATCAGAATTCACTGTAGCACTCAGAAGTTCACGGCGGTAATGCGATTTAAATGCTTTTATGATGCCTTGATCTAATGGCTGGATCAGTGCTGTAGTGTTTTTCGGCAAGAACATGACTCCGATTTTCCCATCTCTTGACTGTAGCATATCAGCAGGTGGATGTGCTGGACAGTGGTCAAGGGTCAGTACAGCTTTTTCTTCGAGGTTGAGTGACCGCAGGTGGCTCCTCACAGATGGAACAAATTCTTCATGGAACCATTTACCAAAAATATCACTTGTCATCCAAGCATTTTTTGTATTACGATATGTGATGGGTAATGACGTCATGTTAACATGTTGAAAGCATCTAGGATTTCGGCTTTTCCCTATACAGAGAGGTTTAACTTTGTGGCTGCCTGATTTATTTGTGGCAAACAGGAGGGTAACTCTATCCTTATTTATTTTTAATCCAGATTTATTTATTGAATTATTCACATCCAGAGTTCTGGTAGAAAGCATTCGAAAATACAGAGCAGTTTCATCACAGTTATACACTTGATGGTCATTTAAATCGTTATCGATCATTACTTTGTTTAATGCCTGAGGAAAAAGTGCTGCAGCTTCACTGTCACATGATCGTGCTTCCCCTTCAATGCTTATCTGGCTTATACCGTGACGAGATTTCCATCGCGAAAACCACCCATCAGATGCATTAAAGTCACTGTTGCCATGTAAGTCACTATGGAATTTCACAGCTTGAGCTCTAATAACTGGTCCTGACAGTGGCACACCTTCACTTCGTTTTATTAAAAACCACCTGTACAGACACTCATCTAGTTCACTATCCTTACCTACTTTAGTCTTTTTTCTTTGCAACCCCACTTCACTTTCAACTGTGTTCACAAAACTTTTAAGTTTATCTTCTTCCTTCATCCACCCTCTAATTATTCCTTCTGGGATGCCACACTCACGTGATAAACTTGCCTTTGACTCTCCGTTCTTCACACGATCAATTATTTTGAGTTTATCACTCACAGAATATGCTTTTCTATTCTGCGACATCACAAAACTCTACACTATGCGAATTTATGACAAAGACTATACACTTTGATAAGATAATGTCAGAGTATGATCTTAAGGTGGGTATACACTTGCGCGCTGCGCGGTGCACGCGCCGCAAGTTCTCTAGATTAGTACGGGGTTTTGGAGCTGCGCATGAACTGCACGCGCACGGCGCGTCATGTTCCATCTCCTGTCAGTTTTTTCAACGAACACTTTGTGTGTTCGTTGTTCAGATTGGGACGGGAGCGTGAGAGGTTCGTTGTTTTTTGTGCGCATGTGATTTCTGTTTTGTGCCTTTTGAGTGGTAATTATGGAGTGGTCAGAAGAAAATTTGATAAAACTTATCAATGCTTATCGTAACAAATCTCTTCTGTGGGATCCTCAACATAAGGATCATTTTAAAAAACCAGACATGAGATAAAATCCACAGAGACATGATTACAACTACACTGCAAAATGACTACTGAATGTTCGTGGGTTTCCCTTGGATCGCGGGAGGTTTGTTGAAATAATAATTCCAACGAACATTGGACGAGCAGCACGCGCGCCGCTCGGCACGCAAGTGTATACCCACCTTTATACTGTAATATAAGAGTATGAGGGAGAGAAGGGATTTAGTTGGCTGCTTGCCTTGGCATGAATTCTTAGAAACGTAGAGACTGTAAATTGTTTATGTCTACAGGTACACTTCAACTGGCAATTCTGGCTGTTGTTTACAACGCCGTTTCCAACAACAAGCCTTTGTTTACAATAAACGCAACGCATTCCAATGTGGCTACGGAAGTCACGATAAACAATTCATAATTTACTCACTCTCTACAAGTAAGAATTTTCGCTAATAACGGGCGACATACTCTTCACCGCATTATATCCGAATCCGCGGTATATCGGACCGCGCTATATCGGGCTTCTACTGTACTTTACTGTTGTTAAAACGTAAAAGGTTGCAGGTAAACTACCCCTTCCCCTTAACCGATCTTCACCAAAATCGAAAGTCCTTGAGACCTCTACAATTCAGGGACGTATGCAAAAAATTATTTGATTCTGTTTGAATTTGCGGCTGTTATCGTTTGCCATAGAAAATACCCTTGTTAAAAAACCGTTGCAGGTAAACTACCCCTTTCCCTTAACCGATCTTCACCAAAAACAATAGGTCTTGAGAACTCTACAATTTAGGGCTGTATGCAAATAATCTTTTGATTCTGTTTGAATTTGCGGCTGTTATCGTTTACCATAGGAAATACCCTTGTTAAAACATAAAACGTTACAGGTAAACTACCCCTTTCCCTTAACCGATCCTCACCAAAAACAATAGGTCTTGAGAACTCTACAATTCAGGGCTGTATGCGAAACATTATTTGATTCTGTTTGAATTTGCGGCTGTTATCGTTTGCCAAAAAAAAAATTTCCCTTGATAAAAAAAACCGTTGCAGGTAAACTACCCCTTTCCCACAATCGATCTTCACCAAAAACAATAGGTCGTGAGAACTCTACAAATCAGGGCTGTATGCAAAAAATTATTTGATTCTGTTTGAATTTGCGGCAGTTATCGTTTGCCATAGAAAAAAAATCTACACACAGACAGACACACAGACTGTGACGATTTTAAAAAACATCGAAAATCGCACAAATTAAAATTTTTTATTTTTAATAAGTAAGAGTATTATCCACCCTTACCTATACCCAGATTCCTGAATCAACTTGAAATTGTCCAGTACCAACACGCCAAGAAAGGGATTAAGTAAAGAATAATAATAATAATTACTTTAATTATTAAAAATGCGACTATATAAATAAAGAAATCTCTAAGTCGTAATAAAGTTAACAAAGTATTTACATTCTAATTAGTGAATAATTAATAATATATAAAAGTACGAACTATTTTCTTAGTGCGTAAATACGCACCAGCTTACTGAGCCCTCGCCCCTAAACTATACGCGCAGTCGCCAGTAGAACTTCGTCATGAAAAGATGTGAGTTTTGTGTTGTCTACATACACATAAGTGTATGCCGTTAAACGAATATCCAGTGTAAGATGATTTTATTTTGAAAAATGTAGTGTGTGTAGAATTAGAAAGAATATACAGAAAGGAAAAATTAGCCAACACATCTCTTTTAAAAATATAAAACTGTAAGTTGTACGAAATGTAACTACCAGACTTTAGTACTGCAAAGTAAGAACTATAATTAAGGTGTAAAATGTGAACTACAAAATCCGGACGAAGAAAAGTCAAACTACAACAGTATGAACTTCAAGTAAAAAACCGATCGTCGAGAGCAGACATAATCAACCCGATGTAGCTTCAAGAGGAACCACGTACTCCACCCATAGAAGACGACAGGAGATGCCCCCAAGGACCCAACAACAACCTCATATTAAATTCAGGTGATATCCAAACACAACATTTGTAAATTTTCGTTTCAATAAGAGAAGTAACAAAAGAACACTAAAGAACTTTAATAATATAAAGAAGAAATTATCAGAATTGTAATTTTTGTAATGAAGTAGTAGTAACAGCAATATATAGATAAATGTAAGATAATAATGTAGATTACCACCAATATTATTCTTCCAATAATTTGGTTGAAGTTTGTGATAAATTAATTATTTTGAGAAAGTTCAGACCTGGATCCGAGGTATTTAAAACAAACATCTAGATGAGTAATTTTTTTGAGATAAAAGGAATAATAAACTTAATATCTTTAAAGCAGTAAAAGCAGAATTTACTAAAGTAAATTTTCTTTAAAAAGAAACAAAGTCAAACATAATATTTGAATAGTAATAAAGAGATGTTTTCGCTAACACCAAATGAGTGAATAAATTTGTGCAAACCTTGTCAATTTCCTATGTCATAATTGTGTTGTAATTTGTTGGTAAGGATGTTTTACTAACAACGGCAGCTAGTTTAATTAACTGGTAAAGAATTGAACTAGTTCCCGACTTTTGTGTTGTCTTAACAAGGGAGACGTCACAAAATTGCGCCACTCTGCTACTTTGAAAAAATAAATAATTATGTTGCTGTTGTTGTGTAATTTTATAATTCGTTAACAATAACTTGTACAAACATAAATTTATTCACTCAGAAATAAACAAAAAATAAGTGAGTAAAATTTTAATTATGTTATAATAATATTAGTATCACGACTTTGCCGTATTAAACAAGTCATCGCTGGTAAGTATTCCATTCCAAACCTGTCGATAGAAGCTAAACTAAGATAGTTCATGTTAAATACGTGTTGAGGAATGTAAACTCTCCCCTTTGTATGCACTCATCTCATTCATAACCTCCCCTCGCTAAACCAAACAAACCACCTTAGACACGCTCTTTCCTGTTTTGAATTGTCCTAAATTACCACCCTAGATGACTCCCCAAAACAGCTGACCCTTTGTGCCATTGTTAAAGCAATGAACATTTCATATATGAAATTTCTCTCCACTATACGATGGTATTAGTTTTTGTTTTGATTAATTATATATGTCAGTACAGAAAATTGAATTGTTGTGAGATAAGTTATGTTGATTAATTAATATAAGATTTCATATGCAATAAGATATATATGTGTATGTGTTTAAATGAATTCACGTTAACTATTTTAAACATTGATAAAACGAATTAAAGTAAGTGACATAAGATTTGTCGTTCGTAATACGTCGTGTATTTAAAGTTGTTATTATCAAAAATGGCTCAATTTAACCCAGACTTGTTGTTGAAAGACGAATTAAGCTATGAAGCATTATTGCGTGGTCTTCCCTACTCTAATGTAACTGTCGCGGAACTTCGCAAGACGTTACGTGAAAATAAACCGGACAAACCCTCATTATTAAATCGTTTGAGTGTTTTAGATTTTGAAAGCGAAAAGGAAACATGTTATCATAAGTATACGGAACTAACTTCGATCGCACAAACCCTGCGTGATGAAAAATCCCCCGCAGTAATTTTACGCACCACCCAAAGAATCGAGCATCTGACCCGCCGTATCACCAATTTGTTGAACTGGCCAGGTGATAAAGATACCCCTCATGATGTACAAAAATTCGCCGAGGAAGCATTACAACAATTACCCGAGATAATGCACGAATTACGTCGACGATCCGAATCGTTTAGATTAGATGAAATTGAAGAAGCAATGACAAAATTAAATATTTCACCTACCCAATCCCCGACTCAAGAACAGCCAAACGGTACTGCAAAACTTCAGATTCTGCAGGAATCAAATATAAATCCATTCAAAGAACGGTTAACTGATAGTCAAGTAAATATCCAACCAGTAAACGTTACGTTACTCCCTAATGAACTAGAAAATATGACCCGTACCTACGATTTACCTTCTCACTTGCGGACTAATCAATCTGCGGAAAAACCTAGAATGATGAGTCAAATAAATCTAACTACCGAGCTCTATGGAAAGATAACCCACCCTGTAGAAAGTATTTTGTCTGACATACCAATCACTGATGGGCTGAATATTACAAAGCTCCTTGATTTTATCAAGCACATTTTACAATTAAAGGACCTGCAACAACTAAGAGATAACCAGATTTTGCAAGTAATTTTACCTAAGTGTAGACCTCCATTAAAAGATAGAGTGTTAGAATCCCTAAGGTATAATCACCCGGTAGAACTTCATACCACACTAATAAGACATTTCATTCCCACCGGTATCTACGAAGAATTGAAGCGAAACTTAGTACTTCATGTACAAGCCACATACGAGAGATTAGCTCATTATATATCTGAGGTAAGAGAATCTGTTTTATTGCTACAAGTTAAATGGAGTGAACAACAGTTAGTAGACACTATCTTAGTAGGACTATCCCCCGAGGAGCGATCTCGCCTAGCACTCATGAAGCGACCTACCACTTTCACCGAACTAGAACTATGTTGTATACATTCATCCAACATCTGGTATTCTGACCAGAATAGACGCGTTTCTATGTCCCAGAGTCAACACAGAGATTCCTTCCAAACTCGACCAATTGGAAATGATACCCGAAACTACCGCGATAAGCGATTCGTAAGTACATATAAAACCCAAAGCTATCCCCATGTTTCATACTCTAAACCAAAACCCCGACAACCTACGAGCGAAATAAATGAGGAAAGAAGATGTTATAACTGTGGAAAGGCCGGACATATTAGCAAGTTATGTAAACAAAAGCGCTATCAACAGAAAACCGAACAATCAAAAAACATGTGAAGCTGGAAGAATGAAAATCCTACATCTTCCGAAGCACAAGAAGGAAAGGTAACAACAATAATAAGCATCAAATAAAAATAAATAAAAATAAACGCATAGACCCTTACTTAACGAGATTTATCGAGAAGTGCAACTCTATTGGTGCATGTAAAACAAGTATATGCCAACTACCCTATGTACAGATAGACCTTGGAGCAACGAATACCCTTGGTTTAATTGATTCCGGATCTACCCGTAGTATAATTAGTAAACAGTTAGCCACCTTATTAGCTAATCATAAACTGATTAAACGTAGCCAAATGGTGAACATAAAGTGTACCACCGCAAATAACAAAACCTAAAGATATCGCACAGTATAACGGTGAAATTAAAAATAAAGAATTTTACTTGGTATATTCCCCTACTAGTAGCTGAAGAGTTAGGACAAAACTTAATATTAGGCGCGGATTTTATAAGAAAAACTGCCTTAATACTGGATATATATGCAAAACAATATTTCTTCAGATTTGATCGTACTCGAAAATATCAGTTCGACTCCGAATTAAGTAACGACGCTATTTGTGAAACCGCAACTATTCATTCAGAGCATCATGAATCGAGTCTGAGTCATTTAAAAGGAAATGAGAGACTAAAAATCCAAAAGTTAATAAAAGAATTTTCTACTGTACTCACTCCCAAGTTAGGATTAACCCATTTAATCGAATATAAAATAAATCTTAGTGACAACAAGGCAATACGACTCCACCCATACAAATTATCTCCGCCCAAGATGGAAATAATGAGAAACCACATTAACAAACTCCTTGATCAGCACGTCATTGAACCGTCAACGTCTCCATACTCATCACCTGCATTCCTAGTACCAAAAGGAACTGACAAACATAGACTAGTCGTGGATTATAGACAACTAAATAAGAGTATAGAATTTGAATCGATACCACTGCCCGACATTCACAGTGCGTTTCACTATTTTACAAGAGCGAAAATCTTCACCATAATGGATCTCAACCAAGCATTCCATCAAATCCCACTAGCTGAGGAATCAAAACATTTAACTGCTTTTGCTGTCCCATTTAATCTATATCAATTTACGAGAGTACCATTCGGTATATCACAAGGAAGTTCAGTATGCAGCCGACTGTTAGAAAAAATTTTCCATTACGTTAAATTTAAATTTGTATATCATTATCTTGACGATATAGTAGTATATAGTGAGTCAATGGATCAACATATTGATCACTTGCGTGAAGTATTAGCCAGGTTAAAGAAACCCGGACTGACCGTAAACCCGAGTAAAGTTAATTTCGCAGTAAAACAATTCTCCTTCTTAGGTCACATAGTATCAGCCGAAGGTAAGGTTAGCATCGATCCCGAACGTACACGCGCAATCCGAGAATTCTTACCTCCGAGAGACGTCAAAGGTATAGCTCGATTTTTAGGTATGATTAATTATTTTCATAAGTACATACCCAACTTAGCGGATATAGCAGCCCCATTGAATGCCTTAAGAAAGAAAGGAACGAAATTCGAGTGGACTACTCAACATCAAGAAGCGTTTGAAACACTTAAAGAAAGCATTATATCCCCACCTGTATTGCAGTTAGCGGATTTCAGTAAACCATTTATTGTACAGACCGATAGTTCAAGTGTAGCATTAGGAGCCGTAATATACCAGGAAATAAATGATACTAGACTCCCGTTCAGCAATGCATCCCGTACATTGACCGAGCAAGAAAGGAAGTTCTCAGCCTACGAACTTGAATGTTTAGCCGTAGTATTCGCCTTTGATAAATTCAAACCATTTTTGGAACACAAAGAATTTCTACTAGAAACCGATAATCAAGCTTTATCATGGTTATTGAATCACCCAAAACAGTTAGGTCGTATCGGAAGATGGGTGTTAAGATTAAATTGCTACAAGTTCAAAGTGCAACATATTCGTGGTACTCAAAATGTAGTAGCCGATACTCTAATAATAAATACTCTGATAATAAAGATTATGGTACACCTTTAAACCTAATATCTGACAATGGACCCAAGTCGAAAGAATTTAACATGTGTTTTAAATTAGGTATAAATCATATTACCGTGACCGAGTACAGACCGCAAGGAAATATAGCAGAAAGATACTTGCGTAACTTAAAATCGGCATTAATATCTTATCATGCTAAAGACCAGACAACCTGGGATCAAAATATTTCGTGGATACAATTTGCATTCAATTCAGCGTATCATGAAGGTCATAAATCAACACCATTTGATTTACTGTACAAGTACAAACCCAACCATCCTTTAACCACAAAGTGGAAAATCAATGAGTTATTACCGCGCGACGTAAATGGGAATAACATACGAAAAATATGGAACGAAGCTCGTGCAAATTTGAGAGTGAATTTACAAAAATCAAGGAAGTATCATGAGCATAATAATAGGCAAATAAAGTATAAAATAGGTGATTTAGTAATGTATAAAACTCATCCTATGAGTAAAGCAGTTGATAGGACCACTTCGAAACTATCATATCGATGGTGTGGGCCCTACCAAATTCATAAGTTCATCACCCCCGTTACTGTAGCTCTGTATGAACCCAATACAGAAAATTACATTCACAGAAGCCATCTGTCTCAAATAAAAAAAAGTTTTTCGTGTCAAAATACAGAAGAAAGACTACGAGAAAGATAGAAAACCTAGAATACTATCTAAGTATTAAGAATAAAATATGTTGTATATACTTATACCGAAATAGGATAAGACTGTGCAACATCCTATACCATAAGTGAGTATAAACTCAAAACCCCCTCGTACGAATACTAGCGAGGCCTGATCAACCTTAGCTAATGTCCTGCGAGAATGATATAATACATGAGAAATCTGATGACGACGATAATGAAGATGAAGAGAGAGAAAGAAAGAAAGAAAAATAATCCCTAGCGCCGTAAACTAAAAGTAATTCGATTGTTATTACAATACGTGATTATTATTAGTAACATACTCATGAGTATAACTCCGTAAAACGAGTGACCAATTCAAGAAAAAACCGGTAGTAGATGTAAGAATTAAAATAAGGTAGATTTACGTTTTGTGTATTTTATGTATAGTAGATGTAGTAGAATTTAGATGTTACGTAAGTGTAAGATAATCAATTGATGAATAGAAATAATCTGAGAGAGAGAAATTTCAGTATGGAATTCTGTGTCCAAATATAATTGTTTATTAGATTTTCTATTAATATTCCACCACCCCCCCCCCCGTTTTTCATAGTTAAGTGCAGGAGGATGTGACGATTTTAAAAAACATTTGATTCTGTTTGAATTTGCGGCTGTTATCGTTTGCCAAAAAAAAAATTTCCCTTGATAAAAAAAACCGTTGCAGGTAAACTACCCCTTTCCCACAATCGATCTTCACCAAAAACAATAGGTCGTGAGAACTCTACAAATCAGGGCTGTATGCAAAAAATTATTTGATTCTGTTTGAATTTGCGGCAGTTATCGTTTGCCATAGAAAAAAAATCTACACACAGACAGACACACAGACTGTGACGATTTTAAAAAACATCGAAAATCGCACAAATTAAAATTTTTTATTTTTAATAAGTAAGAGTATTATCCACCCTTACCTATACCCAGATTCCTGAATCAACTTGAAATTGTCCAGTACCAACACGCCAAGAAAGGGATTAAGTAAAGAATAATAATAATAATTACTTTAATTATTAAAAATGCGACTATATAAATAAAGAAATCTCTAAGTCGTAATAAAGTTAACAAAGTATTTACATTCTAATTAGTGAATAATTAATAATATATAAAAGTACGAACTATTTTCTTAGTGCGTAAATACGCACCAGCTTACTGAGCCCTCGCCCCTAAACTATACGCGCAGTCGCCAGTAGAACTTCGTCATGAAAAGATGTGAGTTTTGTGTTGTCTACATACACATAAGTGTATGCCGTTAAACGAATATCCAGTGTAAGATGATTTTATTTTGAAAAATGTAGTGTGTGTAGAATTAGAAAGAATATACAGAAAGGAAAAATTAGCCAACACATCTCTTTTAAAAATATAAAACTGTAAGTTGTACGAAATGTAACTACCAGACTTTAGTACTGCAAAGTAAGAACTATAATTAAGGTGTAAAATGTGAACTACAAAATCCGGACGAAGAAAAGTCAAACTACAACAGTATGAACTTCAAGTAAAAAACCGATCGTCGAGAGCAGACATAATCAACCCGATGTAGCTTCAAGAGGAACCACGTACTCCACCCATAGAAGACGACAGGAGATGCCCCCAAGGACCCAACAACAACCTCATATTAAATTCAGGTGATATCCAAACACAACATTTGTAAATTTTCGTTTCAATAAGAGAAGTAACAAAAGAACACTAAAGAACTTTAATAATGTAAAGAAGAAATTATCAGAATTGTAATTTTTGTAATGAAGTAGTAGTAACAGCAATATATAGATAAATGTAAGATAATAATGTAGATTACCACCAATATTATTCTTCCAATAATTTGGTTGAAGTTTGTGATAAATTAATTATTTTTAGAAAGTTCAGACCCAGATCCAAGGTATTTAAAACAAACATCTAGATGAGTAATTTTTTTGAGATAAAAGGAATAATAAACTTAATATCTTTAAAGCAGTAAAAGCAGAATTTACTAAAGTAAATTTTCTTTAAAAAGAAACAAAGTCAAACATAATATTTGAATAGTAATAAAGAGATGTTTTCGCTAACACCAAATGAGTGAATAAATTTGTGCAAACCTTGTCAATTTCCTATGTCATAATTGTGTTGTAATTTGTTGGTAAGGATGTTTTACTAACAACGGCAGCTAGTTTAATTAACTGGTAAAGAATTGAACTAGTTCCCGACTTTTGTGTTGTCTTAACAAGGGAGACGTCACAAGACAGACAGACACACACACAGACACTTTTCGGAAAACGACTTTTTTTCATGTTTTGAGTGTAGTACAATCAGAATCTGTAATAATCTCGAACACGATTTTTTTTTGCCATTACCATACTTCCATTTCCTTAAGGAATATGGAAGTAAAATGATCCAGTACTAAATTTTTCGAATTTTTTTTCTGATTTTCTTTCCAGTTATGAGAAATCCAGATATGGGAGGTTCTACTGTATATTAATGCACTTTAAATACATTATGTACATACACATACATCATACATACATTACAAGTCTGTACATATACGTACATTATGTACACATTGTAATATAATAATTATAATAATATAATATAATAATGATATATACACTTTATATAATTATTAAACGAATCATGGTCCTAAAAATCTAATTTTTGGTGTGCTACACATATTCATACATGTCTTCACACAATTTCTAAAGAAAATAAATTAATAAACAACTTTGAAAATCAAACAAATTAAAAATAATATAATTAATGCATAATGCTGTGTGCAATATATACACAGCAAGAAAAATTACAATACAGCATGTCAATCTAATATAAATGCACATGAAATGTTACTGACAAAACAAACAAAAATAGAAAAACTTGGATTGTATATGCAAAACAAAATGTGATTAATGCCACGTACACATACCATATATACGTGTGCGTGCGTGCGTGCGTGCGTGCGTGCGTGCGTGCGTGCGTGCGTGCGTGCGTGCGTGCGTGCGTGCGTGCGTGCGTGCGTGCGTGCGTGCGTGCGTGTGTGTGTGTGTGTGTGTGTGTGTGTGTGTGTTAATGGTTATAGCATGGCAAATGTATATGGTTATATTACTCCAATATATACCATATACAAGTACTCTGAATAATAAGCAGTTTCAATAACCTTATACAATTATGAAAATTATGTTACAAAAAATTAATTGATCCAAATTTAGCCAAACTCCTGATTGGATTAATTATCTACACTTATTGAACAGTCACTATATACATGATACCACCAATAATTAAAAATGCTATAAATAAATAACTATTTAGAGGAACACACACACACACAGAGGAATTTTGGTCAGATATGGCAACTCGGATGTGCATACAGTGTTAGGGGAAGTATGGAGCTGACAACTTGCACATCTATTTATCAGCTGTCTTGTGAGAAAAATTTCTGTACATAATGTACTTTCTTTTTTAAACCAAATAATACTACAAATTTACAAACAGAATTCAAACAGTGCACTGACAAACTAACTTTGATATAACTGGAAGTTCAACAAGAAACGAGATTAAGCAGTCCATTAAAAAAGTTTTATTAAACAAAAATGTCACTAAACACTTTTAAAACTTACATTTTGGTTTCCATACAGCAAATGGAATTATTGCTCCTTCAACATAAAATTACTAATACTTATTAATCTATGTATACTTTTTTAATAAAGTTATAACAGTGATTACCTCAGAGTAATAAGTTTCTGTTGGCACCAGGTACGTATGTGCCCACTGACGTAAAAACCATATCATCGTACAACCAACTTGTGGGCTTAGTTGCAAAGTCATCATAACATGTACTACTTTGGTCTCCACCTCACACAATCGTAACACTGCTGCCACTAGTCTGTACACGACAAATATATTGTATTTATAAAACTGTACTTATATTTAACACAAAAACTTTCAGAAAAACAAGTTAACTAAAATAAACTAATTTATAAATAGAATGGAAGAGCACGGGATACTGTTGGCGGTTACACTAATCTTAAATCAAATTATACCAGTTTTTAGCTAATTTCATTGTGCATTGAATGATGGTAATCAAACATTTTTTCGTCATTTTTGTCAGAGTTGTGTTGGTCTGAATAAAAAAGTGCCAGTTTTTACCTATTCTAGAGGAACTTCAACTTAAAAAGGGCATGTGCCTGGTCACTTTTCGTACTTTGCCTCTGTGAGTCACAGTGATGTTTAATGAACTGTCATCCACCTTACCTGCCCAGACTGTACTACCCTATACGGATGCTCATTGACTTTCATGGCTGAGCCCACACTACTTCACTATCAAATAAACATCATTATAAAATAAAATTATCACTTTTCGTTTTTTGTAATTTATGAATTGATACAGAAAAGTTACAACCTTTAAAACAAGCCCAAGCGTAATTTATTCTGATTATTCGGTAATGAGAAAAAGATGTTTAACAAACTCTATAACAACTTCTTTTCTAACCCAGATAACTTCTAACTGTACCCATGTGTTGAAAACATTCCTTCTATAACGTGTCCATATTTTGTTGCAGTCAGACTTTTTATGTTTGTATGTACTTTTGAGGTTTCTCTAGAATAGGTAAACAAACGGGCACTTTATTTGTTCCAACCAATGCAACTCTGACAAAAATTTTTTGATTACCACACTATTCACCACACAATAAAATAAGCTAAAAAGTGGTATAATTTGATTTAGGATTAGTGTAATGGTTAACTTGGAATTAAGGTTCAAACTCGGGTGCACATAGTTTCTGCATCGACAGTACACCAACAGTTATAACAGAACACCACACAAAATGGTTTGAAACTGAAAACCAGGACATGATGCTACCACCTATTCCTGTAACAGTGATGACATTAATACAACCTAAATGAGATGATAATAACACTGAAAGTTTATCTTAATTTTTATAAATATGATCTAAATTTGTATAAGCATATAAATGTACACGTTTTTACAAATATGTAATAAAGTAAACAAATGTACATGGTGTACAAATAAGTGAGTTCAATGATGATCATGATCATCATCTCTCGTGCTACAACCAATGCTGACTCTCGATCTCCTCCAGAAGCCTTCTCCAATAATCCCTACATGACACAATGGCCAAATAGTTAGGAATTACTGCCACATCCTCAATCACAGCTTTGGCCTGACACTTCTTTTTCCATCCAGCTGCAATGCCAAGACTTTCCTTGGTATTTCATCCTCTTGTCATCCTCATCAAGATCCTCATCTTTTTTTTTTTGCCTAGCCCATCTCAACTTTTATAATTTTTATAATTTAATATATTTTACAATGTCTACCCCCCCCCTCCAGAGTGCAAAAATTCTCAATTATAACATACCCGTATACAGCCTTTCACATGCTGGACCATAAATTTTCCACAATATACTTCTTTCAAAAGTTATAATATGTCTTTCATTTACTCTGGTGAGTTGATAATGATCAAAATACCAAAATGTACCAAGCATACATGTATAGCATGGTTGGTCACATTAAATAATAGTGTTGGGTTAAGATGTCATAGTGATGTGATAATAGCTGTTACGACAGTTTGTTCATAATACTTCCATACTGTTATTGATACAAACATATATTCATTATTGGTATTACATATCAATGCATCTTGAAATTTCTATTTTTTTACTGGGGTTTTATACCAAATTTATGCATCTGATGTTAAAACAGACTAGAAGTGGATTACACAATAAAATCTATCTATATTAAATTGAATCTGAGTCTCAAGCATAAATGAAGAGTGTTTATTTGGTCTCAGCTAATTCCATACATTAAAAGTAGAATCACAAAATTATTAGTAATGATCACAAACTAAACTATATAAATACCCTCTGCTTACACGTGTCTGGCACATACTTATTATGAGATTTGAAAATATACGTTATAACAATTACCTCTGCACAGAATGGCTCTAAAATCTATATAAATATAACAGAAATACTACAGTCATTACAGTTACTATTACTTAATACAGATTCTTTACAATTATAACAAATGTCCTATGGACACAATAAACATAGTTCTGACAAACACTTAACTCCATCATCATACTTGTAAATACCATAATTTGATAAAATTAAAGTAAGAGCCGCTTTTGTGAGATTTTCTTTGTGAAAACGCTATGAAAAAATATGTTACAATAACTTTCTACAGAATGGCCACACAAGCATGATTCCATGCCAGAATATAAAGTGTAAGGCAATGAAAATGTGCTGAGGTCAATTCGTTTCACGTTCAATGTGTGGCCATACTTATGGGCAACACACATGCTGTATTGTGCTCTTCTAGTAGATTGAACAGCAAATTGTAAACAAATTTTGTTATTTGGGTCTGTGAATTGAGTGTTACCTTATCGAATTATTAAAGTCAAAACTGGTTTTGAATGTTTGAAAGTAGTAATAATTTACATACACTTTATAATACTCAAAACGATTGTCTGAATTTTCTTTCAGTTTATTATACATTAGCACAAATTTCCTTTTTGTTAACCTGTCATTTAATAATGGATGGATGCAACATTTTCTCTGATGTTGATAAATATATAGCACATAATGAAACAACTTCTATCTTGTTTTCAGAACGTCTGTTCATAATTACAAAATATCCTCACAGATGTAAATGTTTTGCCAGTTCATACTCTAAATTCATCTGGAAAACATTACGTGTGGCCATAGCTAGATATGCAGTAGTGTGGGAACATGTGAAGTGCAGCACAAAAAAAAACAAGTGTGGGTGTAGCCTCAGGAATAAAAAGGCTAACTTACATTCTAACCAAACTGATAGTCTCCCCCCCCCCACAACACACACACACACACACACACACACACAGATCAGTACCTACAACTAACCAAAATATACCTGACTTGCTAATATTAAGTAACTTACTCAAACGACATACATCATATCTTCAAGGCTATGCTGAAAAGTCCTGAGCCTGAATAAGAAAACAACATTTTTTATTAATTTGCACTTATTTCTTAACATAATCTCAATTTAGCTCAATATACTTTTCCCAACAATGTTCTAAGGCTGTTACGCTAGACCGATATGTAATATCAAACTATCAAGGTCCTCAATATAGCCATTTACATCACTGATTTGATGATCATCCAAAAGCCTTCCTCTACGAGCCTTTATTGAGGTTAGGAAAGAAACAGAAGTTGCTTGCGGCTAAATCTACACAGTATGGGGGTGAGGAAGACTACAATTTGGTTTGAATTCTTTGATTTTAGTCATTGTAACAATTGATGTGTAAATTGGCGCTTTGTTTTTGTGAAACAGCACTTGATTTTTTTGCAAATCATGATGGCCTAGAACTTTGCTCTCTACTCAGGTAAATGTGAACTTCAATGAACCCGAATTATCAACCTACCGAAACACTAATACAAGAAATTTAAATACAAATATTTGATACTTCACCTCACTACATGGTCAGCTGACTGTTCAGCACCTGGTACTTCCCCTATAGTCTCTCCTGGAGATGCCAATAATTTCAGAGTGACATTTACATCTGTCTGATTGTTACTGTTCTGTTGTATACTATAATGATTTATTTCACTAGGAATTAGAACTGTTTCTCCTTCACTGTCCATACATATCATATGCCCTACAATAAAAACAATAACATAAATGATTTCATGTTAGGTTCACAATGGTGATCTGGTACATACTTTAGTGAAATTAAATAATAGAGCACTATAAATTCTGATTGGCTCATCAAACTGCATGCTACATTTTATTAAATGCAGAATTTCTCATATATTTTTCTCTCTACAAATGAAAACTTGCAAAACCATTACCACATTAAAATTGTACACATGTATAAATAGAATAACACAATAATATGATAATCTAAAAACAAAATAAATACATCAGCACATACACACATTTCTGAACATTATTGTCTGTCACAGTATATCTAGTTTATTCTGCTGACGTTTGTTGAAGTTATTACATGATGATGTCTAATTTAATAAACAGATACTGATACTAATCTTTCATGCATGAAGAATACACAGTAACTGACAACAGCAGTCCAAAATCTGTCAGTGCTTTGGTCATGGAACTGATAGTGAGAAGTGCATGAACTCCAGAAGAGTATTCAGGAAAACAAGAGAAATCAACCCAATATTGGTGAGACTGATATTATAGAAGTTACACACAAACTCACATGCACTGTGTGTGTATGTGTGTGTTTAACATTTTCTTCAGGACAGTATTAAAGTATAAATACAATGTACAAAAACCTGGCCAGTACGTATACACAGTATGTATAAAACTGTAATACAAAAAACCTAAACACAATGGTTGGGACACTGTTATTAAATAACTATCACTGTTCTGGGCGTCAGTTGTTACTATACGAATTAACAAGTTTATTTTTATTAATTTTATTCATGTATGCTAGCCATACCATAATTATCGTACTTACTATAACTGTGCTGTACCTGTTGATCTGATCGTATTTGGTTATTGTGGGTCCAGGGTTTCGAATTAAGCGTGAATAGCGACTGAGTTGGGCCTTGAAATAAAAATAACCAACATCTACAAGTATTGAAATCAATTTCGATTTATTGTTTTCCCATTTTACACCTGACTTTTAATTATTGGACAATGGCATCTCTTAACGACCAAAACAAAATGGCGGCCGTTACTTACATTTCTTTATTACTCATGATATTCTAATTATATTATATTTTTTGATCAAATTCCCCTCTCTCTGTTATTTAGCAGCTGCCTCTTTACTTAAAAATGCTTCTATTTATATTTATATTAAGACTAGACGCAAACCCACGCCTCAGCTTGGCTGTCAACAGTATATCAGACACGCTTTCCTTTCGCACGCTCACTCACTCATTCTGAAAAATATTTAATACATTTTTATATACGTATATACTGGATGGTTAATTCTTTGAGCTCAATAAGATTATATGATGATTTTAACTTTCCTGATTGTCGACTGGAAGTTCTGGTAGATGGTTTCACATGGTGTTTCAGCAGAGATTCCTTGGTTACATTTTTACTGACTGTTGTTACACTGACTCTAATTTATGAATTTTGAAAACTGTTATGCACTGATGTTAATCCATTTTAACTGATTGTTATTTAATATATTACATCTTGGTTGTTTTAAACTCACTAGGCCGGTATTACTTGCCGGCGAATTTCTGTAACGTGTGTGCCGATTCTAAAAATTAATCGGCGCGTGTTCGGTATTTAACGTCAAAAATAGACGTTAAATGCTGTACTGTATTTAGCGGTAGCTGCGGAGATAAACAAATCTGCAACTGTAATACCATTTAAGTGAGCCCGGCTAGTGCTGCACCCTAGCGCGAGCCGCTGTTTGCGAGCGAGGAAGACGGAAACGGGGTTTGGTTAAGATTGTCTATCGCCGGCCGTCCACCTGTTAGCTTCGCTTGCATATCTACTCCGGTAGAGAAGAACAAATTTGTTGCACCATTCTTCTACCTATGGCAGGCTAAACTACTACAGATCTGCGGTAAGTTACGGCAATATTATTATTTACTTCAATTTAAAGTTTTACGAATGAAAAATTGTTTAATAAGGCCACATTAAGTAAATTCTGATAACCTTTTTACGCCACCACGTGTTGAGTTGTGCAACGCGTAATTTAAACGTAATTTTTTTTTGTAATATAGTAACACTATATTAATTTCAGTAATCTTAACTAAGGCACCAGAATTGAGAAGAACGTAATTGCCAAAAAGTATTTGTTCAATAAGTATAGAAATGATTGTAATCAAGTAACCTATCAGACCACGTGGCAAAAATCAGACTAAGTGTAAATTTTATTAATCGTATAACAAACCGAATAATTAGATAATCAAAATTGAATTATGTTAACCCACAGGGGTAAAGTTTATTATATGGAATTTAACGAAACTAGATGTTTTCAAATAGGGCTTGTTAGCCATATAACCTTTGCCAAGTGTGTCAATTATCATTTTTAAATAGCCCTAAAGCTGTGTTAATATTATATGTGGGTTTTGGTGCGTGTGAAGTTTCTGGGGGAATTTGTTTTATGAACTCTCGCTGATAAAATGTTGTATGACCAGGGTCCCTCGCTGAAGAAGGGGAACCAGCTCCAACCTGAACTTGTAACATCCGGATTCTCTCTCTCGACTTCATCTGCCGGAGGAGAATAGCGAAGACTAACACAAACACCCTATCATGTAGGCCAGAAGATCACCACATATCCATTTATATTCTTTACACATTGTTATGTAACTCACTAGAGCCAGTGGACATTCAATCACTCTACAACAATACTTGAAGTTTTAAACATTTTAACTGGGTCCCCGATTAACGGGACAGAATAGTGCGTGAACTTGGGGGGGAATCTTTTGTAAATTTTATTAATTTGTTTGTATACTCTGTGAGCCCAGAGGCTGACATGCATCTGTGGCTGCTCACCATTCAGACGTGTAATTTCCTTTTATTTCCAGTATAAGGGTTTCATTACTGCTACTAATTCATTCAATCAACATGTAATTTCTCTGGTTCAATTTAGTTTTCATTTTATGATTAATTTCTCATTTTAAATTCAGTTTGGATTATATAGGGATAGAAGTTTCTTTGTTAGTTAGGTCGGGTCACCAGTTTAATCCTGTATAGGTGCATTTTCATGCAGAGTTAAACATGCTGTTGGGACAGGTTGAGTTATGCACTATCTTGCTTATGACATGTCGGCCTTTGGGCCAAAATTACTTTTAAAAGGGTTATAAGGTTCATGACACATTACTATTTTCAAAACTTAACAATATTTATCAAAATTTAAATACTTTTAATTAATTATGATAACTGGGGTGTTCACTGTATTCTAAATTTTATTTCTCCCAGTCTAAGTGCCCAGTGTGGCAGCATTTTATAATAGCATCAGGCACTTTGCCAAATTTTGAATTTATTATGTCCTGGGGACTACTGGTGTTGCATATATAATCAGATACACATGTAATGTGTTATGCACATATTAAGAATTAAAACCTAACATGGATTTTCATAAATTATTAATGATGTACCTCATGGGGTGGAAAAGGGTGTGGCAAGAGATATATGTTATAATTGTCCTGTATTGTGGAACATGTATATGTATTGTATATTCGTGTGTGTATTTTGTGGGGTACTATATGTATTGTACATTTGTGTGTATTTTGGGGGGAGTTAGATATAGGGCTTATAAAATAAAATATAAAACATATATATATATATTGTAATGTTGTCGTGAGTACGGCTACCGTTTTACTCTGCAAAATGTGAATAATGTACAATTTGTGTGTGATGGGTGTAACGTGTCTTCTCTATCCGTAGTTCAAATGCGTGCAACTTCCGCAGATTTCGTTCGTTGCGAACGTACGAATAACCAGGTCTTGATGTTCTTACCTGATGTTCATTAGGGGTATGAAAATCCCGGTGGCGCCAAATTGTTTTCTTAAAACAATTAAAATAAAATTCAAAGGTGTATGACCAGCGCAGCTCAGGCGGTTTGAATAATTCAAATATTTCCGCCAGCTAGGCCCACTGGAGCGCACAGCAGTTCGATGCGTGGGCTGTGTAAATCGTTAGTCATCTGCTAAAATGTACATAAAATATTGTGCACCTCCTAATGAAATTATAACACCGTGGTTACACTCAATACTTACACATTTTTTATTAGTGATTGTTATTCATTTAATACAAATTATTCTAATACAAATGCTCCGGTTATTTATATGAGACAATTACAGGGTTTGACAAATCGATATTTGAATTGATAAACAGACTTTTAGTAATGGCGTCTGTTGGAAATTGTACAAATTATTAATGTTCGTTTGTCATAGGTTCTTGAGGTTACGTTAAAAGGATTACAAATGTTTAAAACAATAAAAATACACACCCTTACATTAAGTAAACTTAACTAACATATTGTGTAGGTATAATTTGTTTAGCGCAGTGTAGTAAAAGTGTTTACAAGTTATGGATCATTAACAACAGTTTATATTGGTTAGTTTATAAATTGTCAGTGACTTAGTATTCTTTTTAATCTTTGAAAGTAATTAATTTCAGTTCAGTGAGATTTCGACCTTTAGTGAGAAATAATTAACGTGAGTTTATTTATATATTTTGGGTAATTTAAGAGGTACTTATCACTTCCGTAGTTATGGCGAATTCATACGATCTGTTATTCATGGGTTATACTATAATCTTCTTTAATTTGCTGGGTTCAGGACATCAGGCATCTTTTCCAGTTTAATTGGTAGTAATTTATTTTCTTTTTTCGTTAATTTGGCCTCAACTTCAATAATATGGTTCCAGTCCTTGTCTGATGTCTTGGTATACACTTAGTAGTAACTTCTTCTGATATTTTCTATGTTTTAATTGACAATTTTGGTCACTCGAAAATTAGCGTCTATACCATTAAAGCGTCATGCATTCAGTAAAAAAATCTAACGGTATTTTTTTGCTTGTTACTCCACAGTTTCCATGGTAACGTCATTATTCTCCCTGGTCAATCTCAAAATAAACACATTGTTATCAAACTTTGAATTTTTTGTTTAATTTGAATAAATATTTTATAATGGCTATATTTACTTGGGGATAATTTCAATGGTTGTAATCTTTACATAGATGTTCCTATTTTCTTTCAAAGATTAGTTTGATATCTTACAAGATTGGTCTAAGCCATGTATTATTGTTTTAGTCCAAAATTGATAATACTATGTTAATACATAATTTACTTATTTCTAAGTTTTAATATAATTCTGCCATGTTCCCTTTCGTTACACATAATTATTATATTTTGCCTATTATTTCTTATAAAGGTATTGCTATTATTTTCTTTATAAATTCCTTACTTACTTAAAACATACTAACATATTACTGTAAAACTATTTCTTCTGGTATTTATTGCCTTAAACATTAAGCCAATAACTTCTTTCTTTAAATTAACAAATGAACAAATTTGGTGAGTGTTATACCTACACCATCTCTTTTATAACAGTAATCACCCTGGTGATTTTTATACTGAGATAATATTTTTTCTGTTTTTTTTTTATATTCACAATTATTCTGTGTCTTTCAGTCTAATATACTTAACTTAATTGCTCATTTAACATGTGCTTATGTTTTGGGTTTGTCACACTTGTTTAACTCTTTTTTCTTAAGATTATATGCTGTTTATTTTATTACACTTATCACTTCACTGTTCATCTTTGTCACTCCCTACCTATCTCTAATTACCCTTATATTTCTCACGATCTCACTATTATTACAAAGTTTTTGTATCTAATGAGTTCATGTCTCTTTTGTTAACTTCAGACTGTCACATATCATTTTATAATATTCAAACAACATGGTATTGTAAATACATCTTTCAAATAAAACATAACTTTGTATACATTGTCATTAAAGTGATGAAAATTGGTCTGAAATGTCATAATTAGTAATAATAACAACAATTTAATAATGTTAAAATATATTGTGTTAATTGAAACATACTACATCTGTAGCAACAGCAATAATATTAGTGAATAAATAAACTCTCCAAAACCTTATACTTTCAAACACATAATGCTGAGATAACATACATACTGCTGAAATAATCCTAGTAAAAGTTCCAAAGTATATAGTAGGCTATACAATTTGTTCTCTGATTGAACCACGCACACATTTCTATTCCCTGTCTGTATGAGTGTAATTTTAAACATAACAGCTGACACATCACCTATAGATAAGGATATCCATACAATCATATCTACACATGGTTTTTTATGTATAACAATTGCTGAGATACTGTCATTTACAAGTTACCACTAATAAAAATTTAAACATAAATTATTAACAATAATAAAAAATTATGCTCTTTTAAAACAATCTTGTGAGTTAATTGTTATGGCCATGTAATTTTTTTTTCTTTTTTCTTCACTGTCTTCTTGTCTCGCTTTACTTTGGTTAATATCTGGCCAATCTCTGGGGTTGGGTCAATGTCAGTTGTCTGTCAGTCTAGTTCGTATTTTCTTGTTTTGTAACCACCTTTGGTTGTATTCTTCCTCCTTCACTATTGATTATATTTACTACTTTCATTCTCGTTATCATTTATCTATCAAAATATATGGTTTCTTGGCATTTTTTACATACTTATTTATATCAAATGTGATCAGGGTTTGGCAATGTTATATAATGCCCTTCCACCAAAATTGATCATTTTATAAAACATGAATTTAAGTTTGATGAAATTATCAATTGTATCGTATCAAATTTTTTTTTTTTTTTTTTCAAATTCTCCTGCTTCTCATTCATTTTTTATAATTAATTCGGTATCTTTTATTTCCATTCTTCTTAGTCTTTTCTTCATTATTTTCTCACATTGCGAACTGGCTTATTGATTTTTTATTATAACTTATTCCCTATAAATCTTATTTTTCATCAAAACTACTCTTATACTGATATCAGGGGAACATCATCCCTGCTCAGTAAAATGATTGCTGGTTCATTCAACAAACAAACTCCATTAACAATTCTTAAATATAGTCAACTCGTGACTCAAAATAATAATAATAATAATCATAATCATAATATTTGTTGGGAATCTTTTACTTTTATACTTCATTATAGCTCAGTTCGAGTCATGTATTGTTTCATCTTTCTTTATAGATACTATTTGATACATTGTTTTTTATTGATACAATTCACATTTTTATTCATTTTTAATTACTCTTTGTTTCATCTCATCTCACATTATGACTCTTAGAATGTTGATTTCATTTATATTGTTTTGTGATCATTGGTTTGGGTAATTTTACTTCCCCTCTTTCTAAATAGTTGTGGAAGCTGATCATTTTGATTGATATATTTTTTTTTTTTTTTTCATAATTTTTAAATATCATAGTAAGTTATGGCTTCTTACTAGTTAGGAATTTTTTGTAGCTTATTCCTTTACAGTATGTTATGCTTTTTATGCCTCATTTTTTGGCTAAATATTATGGTAATTTAACCTTATTTTGTAGGAATGTTTTGTAACTACACTCCTCTATTGTTAATTTTTATTTAAATATTGTAGTAAGTTGGTTGCTCTTACTTTATATGAATGCCTTGTAACTTTTATCTCTCCATTTTTACTTGTTCTAAACTATTATCGAGATATTTGGGTAAGCTTTTCTTACATATCTTTTTTGATTTTTTACAATTTTTTATTCATCATAATGGTTTCTCTAATGCTTAGTGTAAGCTGTACTTACTAATGTTTTGGAATTTTGACATTCTTTAGAGATCTTTTCTTTATGACATTGGCAGACTTGTTTGTTTGTCACGTTTTTTTTTTTTTTTTTTTTTTTTAAAGTATTTTTGTTGGTTTTTTACTTTAAATTGTTTTTTTACAGTTATTGTTGATTGTCATAATATTTCTTAATTGAGGCTTGATTGTATACCCCCTTTATTTTCTTGGTGACGGGGTGAGTGATCTCATAAGTGTTATTGCCCTTGTCTTTTGTTATAGTGTATGGTCCCACGTATAATAATAGTAACTTTCTAGTGATGCCTTCTATGGAGCTGGGTAATTCTCTGTTTTTTAACAGTACCCTTTCTCCTACCTCGTACTTAATAGTCTTTTTCTGGTTCTTAGCGTATTTATTCTTTTGTTGCTCTACCTTTTCGGCTATTCCGTTATAGAATCTTTTTTTCTCGAATTGATATTCGGTGTTGGTGGGGAATTGGATCATATCAGTTATCTCTCTAGGCAGTGGCCGCTCAAACATCATTGTGTATGGGGTAGCTTCCGTAAAGTCGTGGTAAGCTAAGTTTATAAATTCTTCATTCTTCCAATCTGTCAATATTCTTTCGGGTGATTGTCGGCAATAATTGTTTTGGATCATGTTATAGTGGTTTGTTATCAATGGTAAGTTGCCACCATTCACTATATCGGCTGACCATATTCCTTGTTCTGTGGTTAGTGATACTTCTCCCTGCCGCAGGTTAATTATGGCAGAGTGTTGTCTGAGTACATCACACCCAACAAGTAATGAGAAAGGTAGGCCCCGCTGGCAACAAGAAATGGCATAGTTACTATTATACCTTTGCTATTAATTTCCAAGGATACTTGTTTCCGGACGGTTTTGTTTTGTCGGCCGGTAGCACCAATGATAGTTATATTGTTTATGGGCAGGGTTGATATGGGTACACTACTTCCCTGCTGTAGTCTATTTAATTCTATTTGGTCGATCAGGGAGACATTAGACCCTGTATCGATCATTATGGTTGATAGAATTCCATTTATTTGGGCACTCACATACACTATTTCATTGTTTCTAATGGGCATCATGTTATCATTTTCTTTGATCAAATCGTCCCTTATATTTTTCAAATAATTAGTACATATTATTGTGATCTTCTTGTCATGTGTTGTCTTATATTCACCCAGAGATTGGTCCAGTGATGGGCTGTCCGCAGTTTTCACTGGCCTTAAGCGTTTAAATGAGGGTTGACCTCATTGCCCCCAACATCAGTAGTGTTTGATGGTTGGTTAGCGTTCGGCTCCTGTTGATTATTCCGGTCATCCATGCTGTGCCTGTGATCTTCTTCGAATGGGTGACTTCTCGTATCGGGTACCTGGTTATAGTACGTTCGCCGATAGTTAGATGAGGGATAGTTTCTTCTTGGGCTCCTTTGTCTTTGCCCCCTTATGTAATTTACCTGTGGCCGGTATCCTGGATTATTGTTCTGATTACTGTTGTTTCCAGGGCGATAATTGTTGTTGTAACCATTCGACGGGAAATTACCTCTGTGGTTGTTCCTGAAGTTGTTATTATTATGGTTTCCACTTCTGTTAAAATTTCTGGGCACGTTATTGCCCCGTGTGTTCCCTTGGTAATTGTTAGGGTTATTTATCGGTGGTTTAGTATCTCCCTGTTGATTCTGTGACAATTGTCCCTAATTGGTTCTATTATTTCTGAAACTGTACCCTCTATTTTTCCTGTACTGCTACTCATGTTCATGGCTTTCTAGTAAGCTAGCCATATCTTGGATGGTCTTTACCTGGCTGTACATCCGTGCCTTTTGGATGGCGTCGTCGTAGTGGTAAGATAACTGTATTACCAGACACTCTTCAGGTATACGTGGCTCCAAATTCCTGGCCATGCAGATTTTTCCCAAGAAGTAGGAGGTAAGGGATTGTCCATTCTGGTTTTCATACCTTCCATTGCTCAGGTTATTGCGGACCATATTCTGAGTTGATTCAGACCAGTATTTAGCCTTGAACTGAGTCTTAAAGTCTTGAAGGTTTTGGATGTCTGGTCGAGTGGCAGTCCACCAGTTGTCGTATGTCTCCTTGAACATTTCGTCCAACATCCCTCTTATTGTAGTCCATCGAGTCTCTCGATTCTTGAGGATTAACTCTTCTACCCTCTTCAAGAATTCAATAGGGTTTCTTTTATAATTACGGAAATTGATGGTATCTCTGTTGTCTGTGTTCATGACATGATTATTATTACATGGTCGGTCACGCCAGGCATCCACTTCTTCCCGTAATGACTCTTCTATTCTGCGCATTTCGTCAATCCTCTGTTGGTTTTTGTCTACTTTGCTATCTACTTTATTTAAGTTACTGTAAACTCCTTCCATTCGTTCTCCCAAGTCTGTTCGTACAGCTGCTACCTCTTTCTGGTTTTCTTCCCGGACTTGGTGTATGTCCTGGTCTATCTGGGTACATCTTCTGACTGTTTCTTCATGACCTTCCTCAATTCTTCTCTTATTTTCTCCTTCGAGACGGTTCATTTTATCGAGTACTTCCTTGCGGACTCCAGAAACATTTTCGTTGGTATTCTCTAGCTTCTCCAACGTTTCCTCTAATTTGTCATTGATTTCCGTAATCTGCTGTTTTGCTTCTTCTCGGTACTCCATTAATTGGTGTGCCATCTGCAGCTTCATTTCTTCTTTATTTTTCTCGTGGTCCTTCTTCAGCTGTTCCTTCAATTCTTCCTTTAATTCTTCGTTTCTTTGCTGAATTTCCTCCAGCAATCGTTATTGTAGTGTTTCATTATTTTGGTTGACTGTTTTCCTCAATCTTCCTTAGTACTCACTATTTTTTCATTGATCTGTTTCAAATTATCACTGGTTTCTTTCTTCATCTCCTTCAAGCTCTCCTCATTCTTGTCGAATTTATTGTTCATCTCCTTCAAGCTCTCCTCATTCTTGTCTAATTTTCCATTAATCAACTCCCATAATTTTTGTAAATCCATTCCTCCTCTGGCTTCCTCCCTTTCTCCAGCCTGTGTTTCCATTTCTTCGTCTTGGCTTGGTTCTGTTGTGGTTATTACTGTCTCCACTTCTTCAATCGGTGTTCCTTCCTCTTCTTCCCCTCTGTTTTCTTCCATCTCCTTCTCCCTTGCCAATTTTTTCGACAATCCTCTGGTGTGCATATTGTAACCTTTCGTAATCGCCGCTAGAATGTCGTATTTCTCTCTCTTCTAGCTCCACCGGTTGGTCGCCAATTTGTAATGTAGACGTGAGTACGGCTACCGTTTTACTCTGCAAAATGTGAATAATGTACAATTTGTGTGTGATGGGTGTAACGTGTCTTCTCTATCCGTAGTTCAAATGCATGCAACTTCCGCAGATTTCGTTCGTTGCGAACGTACGAATAACCAGGTCTTGATGTTCTTACCTGATGTTCATTAGGGGTATGAAAATCCCGGTGGCGCCAAATTGTTTTCTTAAAACAATTAAAATAAAATTCAAAGGTGTATGACCAGCGCAGCTCAGGCGGTTTGAATAATTCAAATATTTCCGCCAGCTAGGCCCACTGGAGCACACAGCAGTTCGATGCGTGGGCTGTGTAAATCGTTAGTCATCTGCTAAAATGTACATAAAATATTGTGCACCTCCTAATGAAATTATAACACCGTGGTTACACTCAATACTTACACATTTTTTATTAGTGATTGTTATTCATTTAATACAAATTATTCTAATACAAATGCTCCGGTTATTTATATGAGACAATTACAGGGTTTGACAAATCGATATTTGAATTGATAAACAGACTTTTAGTAATGGCGTCTGTTGGAAATTGTACAAATTATTAATGTTCGTTTGTCATAGGTTCTTGAGGTTACGTTAAAAGGATTACAAATGTTTAAAACAATAAAAATACACACCCTTACATTAAGTAAACTTAACTAACATATTGTGTAGGTATAATTTGTTTAGCGCAGTGTAGTAAAAGTGTTTACAAGTTATGGATCATTAACAACAGTTTATATTGGTTAGTTTATAAATTGTCAGTGACTTAGTATTCTTTTTAATCTTTGAAAGTAATTAATTTCAGTTCAGTGAGATTTCGACCTTTAGTGAGAAATAATTAACGTGAGTTTATTTATATATTTTGGGTAATTTAAGAGGTACTTATCACTTCCGTAGTTATGGCGAATTCATATGATCTGTTATTCATGGGTTATACTATAATCTTCTTTAATTTGCTGGGTTCAGGACATCAGGCATCTTTTCCAGTTTAATTGGTAGTAATTTATTTTCTTTTTTCGTTAATTTGGCCTCAACTTCAATAATATGGTTCCAGTCCTTGTCTGATGTCTTGGTATACACTTAGTAGTAACTTCTTCTGATATTTTCTATGTTTTAATTGACAATTTTGGTCACTCGAAAATTAGCGTCTATACCATTAAAGCGTCATGCATTCAGTAAAAAAATCTAACGGTATTTTTTTGCTTGTTACTCCACAGTTTCCATGGTAACATCATTATTCTCCCTGGTCAATCTCAAAATAAACACATTGTTATCAAACTTTGAATTTTTTGTTTAATTTGAATAAATATTTTATAATGGCTATATTTACTTGGGGATAATTTCAATGGTTGTAATCTTTACATAGATGTTCCTATTTTCTTTCAAAGATTAGTTTGATATCTTACAAGATTGGTCTAAGCCATGTATTATTGTTTTAGTCCAAAATTGATAATACTATGTTAATACATAATTTACTTATTTCTAAGTTTTAATATAATTCTGCCATGTTCCCTTTCATTACACATAATTATTATATTTTGCCTATTATTTCTTATAAAGGTATTGCTATTATTTTCTTTATAAATTCCTTACTTACTTAAAACATACTATCATATTACTGTAAAACTATTTCTTCTGGTATTTATTGCCTTAAACATTAAGCCAATAACTTCTTTCTTTAAATTAACAAATGAACAAATTTGGTGAGTGTTATACCTACACCATCTCTTTTATAACAGTAATCACCCTGGTGATTTTTATACTGAGATAATATTTTTTCTGTTTTTTTTTTACATTCACAATTATTCTGTGTCTTTCAGTCTAATATACTTAACTTAATTGCTCATTTAACATGTGCTTATGTTTTGGGTTTGTCACACTTGTTTAACTCTTTTTTCTTAAGATTATATGCTGTTTATTTTATTACACTTATCACTTCACTGTTCATCTTTGTCACTCCCTACCTATCTCTAATTACCCTTATATTTCTCACGATCTCACTATTATTACAAAGTTTTTGTATCTAATGAGTTCATGTCTCTTTTGTTAACTTCAGACTGTCACATATCATTTTATAATATTCAAACAACATGGTATTGTAAATACATCTTTCAAATAAAACATAACTTTGTATACATTGTCATTAAAGTGATGAAAATTGGTCTGAAATGTCATAATTAGTAATAATAACAACAATTTAATAATGTTAAAATATATTGTGTTAATTGAAACATACTACATCTGTAGCAACAGCAATAATATTAGTGAATAAATAAACTCTCCAAAACCTTATACTTTCAAACACATAATGCTGAGATAACATACATACTGCTGAAATAATCCTAGTAAAAGTTCCAAAGTATATAGTAGGCTATACAATTTGTTCTCTGATTGAACCACGCACACATTTCTATTCCCTGTCTGTATGAGTGTAATTTTAAACATAACAGCTGACACATCACCTATAGATAAGGATATCCCATACAATCATATCTACACATGGTTTTTTATGTATAACAATTGCTGAGATACTGTCATTTACAAGTTACCACTAATAAAAATTTAAACATAAATTATTAACAATAATAAAAAATTATGCTCTTTTAAAACAATCTTGTGAGTTAATTGTTATGGCCATGTAATTTTTTTTTTCTTTTTTCTTCACTGTCTTCTTGTCTCGCTTTACTTTGGTTAATATCTGGCCAATCTCTGGGGTTGGGTCAATGTCAGTTGTCTGTCAGTCTAGTTCGTATTTTCTTGTTTTGTAACCACCTTTGGTTGTATTCTTCCTCCTTCACTATTGATTATATTTACTACTTTCATTCTCGTTATCATTTATCTATCAAAATATATGGTTTCTTGGCATTTTTTACATACTTATTTATATCAAATGTGATCAGGGTTTGGCAATGTTATAATATATACATTTAATTTCTGATGGCAATTTGGAAAGAGAGAATAAAGATTTATAATAATTAATTTCAAAAGAGTTTTGTTAAGGAGTATATAGATTCTATCTCTATTAATTTTTAATTCATATTGGTGAAGAGAATTAATTATTTTAATTAACATTGATAAGGAGTATGTAATTTTATCTCGATTAATTTTCAATTAATTTTTAAAGAGAAGATAGAAAATGAATTTTAATTTATTAATAATTTTCAGGCAACTTTACTTAAAGAGAATTAATTATTTTTAATTAATCCCTTTTTAAGGGAACATAGAATCTCAATGTTATATTTATTGATTTTGTATTTATCAATTTTAAAAGAGGTAGAATAATAAAAAAGGATCTTATTGATTGTTAATTTTATGAGTTTTAATTGCAAGTCCCGTCCCACTGGATCCAGCGCATTTTTGGCTTCTCTAGGCTTTGGTCTAGTTTTAATTATCTTGTGGCCCCTTAAAAAAAAAAAAAAAAAAAAAATTTTTTACCAGTCTAAGTTAAACCGGGGTTACATTTGGTAGCAGAGCGTGGTTGAGATTAGGGTCAACCCTTGGGTCCTTTGGGTGTGACGGGGCTTGCAAACTCAGGAAACATTCTTGGGGTTCAGATGGAACTTAGCAGAATTTCTAAAAGGCCCTATATCTAAAAGTGAATATGTTTTGTTAGGTTTAAGGTTTTGTGTATAATATGTCTATGTACTTGCCCGCCTGTTGGATAGTTGAACGGTAGGTTGCCACGTGGTGTGAAATTTTAAAAAAGAGACATTCCTTTGGAAACGCAAATTATCGCAGATCTGTGCCTAGGTGGAGATGGTTTGCGTATTACCTTGCCCATAATAGGGGAGGTGTTTAATTTATGCGGTATGGCCCGATTGGCAGTCGGTCTCCTCCGAGATATGGGAGCCGAAGTTATTAGAAATTAATTTTTTTGAGAATTGTCGTTGGTCGGTGATTTTGTCGTGTTGTGTGTTAGTGTGTGTGTCGCGTTCATTAATGTGTAGTGTTGTTGAGAGAGCAGTTCAGGTAAGTGGGCTGGGTCCTCGCAACGGTAGGGGAACCCGCAGTCTGCTCGAAGGAAGAGTTTAGTACTAGTTTTTTCTGATTCCTGTGTTATTATTGTCATTATTTTGTAGGGTGTTAGGTGTTTTGTGGGAGTTATGTTTTGTTGATTGTGTATTGTGAATTGTGCATTCTGGCGGCGGTATGCTTTCAGAAATTGCCCCACCCCCTTTCAGGGGTTCTCCAGAAACTTTCGGTGGTGAATGAATTTGATGAGGATGGGTTGCTGGTTTTCTTGGACCTTGTCCTGCAGTTGGCAGATTTTCCGGGTGTATCCAATGGGGAGGTCTTGTCCCTTATATACCCGTATTGCCGGGGGTCATTGGCAGGGTTGGTCACCAATACTCTGCGTCGGGGCGGCAGTGTCGACGCTTTTCATGGGGAAGTGTTGGATTACTTCATACCACATCGACGACGTTCCCAGCTTAAGTTAGATTCATTCTATCGCCTACAGGCCAACGGAGAGGCATTGGGGGGACTTCGTCCAGGACATACGGAAAGCTGCCCGGGTATTAAGATTAGGGTTGCTCGAGACGGAAGTAATACAAGTAATTCTGGAAGGACTGAATCCCCAAGAGAGATCGTGTTTGATATTCGCAGAACATCCACGTTGTTTCGCGGATCTATACCGGTTGTGTGTGGTTTCTAATACTGTCCAGGCAGGGGATGAGTCCCGGGGAAGAGCAGCTACGGATGTCCAATACTCCAGTGGTCTGTCAGGAAGAGCTAAGAAGGACAAACATGGCGGTTGGAGAAAAACACAAGAGACTGTCAGAAAAACTGAATATTCCAGAAGTAATGGAGGCTACAAGGGTGTGGCAAGTGAGAAGGCAGTAGCAACGGTTACAGTAGAGAAAACCAATAAGTACGAAATTAACAGGGAAAGAAGAAGTTATATTAGTAAACCAACATCGGCAAGTAGGGAGCCTGTAGCAAGGCGTTATTCCTATTCGGAGAAAAAAGAAACTTTGAAGCTTCCAGAGGAATTACCAGTGCCTAATAGAGTAGTGGATGAAGAAGGGGAGGAGAAAGAAGAAAAGCGAAGTAACTGCTGTGGATCAATACAAGACGACAAGAACACGTCTGTTGATATTGAATTACAGGACTCTAAGAGGACGTCATGGTTAAATCCAGATGCCGTGGAATTTGTTCCGGTATCTCCATCTCGGTTCATGACGGATCCAGATCCGGTAACATCATCATCGCCTACGCCGGGAGATGAGAAGTCACTTGATGGTGGAGCTTTACCATCGTCAGTAGAATTTAATTTAGACATTGCACAACTGAATTCCAGGTTGGGAAATGTTGAGGAAGTTGTAGTTGCTGAGAGTGGTGAAGAAGAGGAATCGAAGGAAGAGGCAGAAGAGCGGTCTGCACATGCTACGCAGGGGAGTATAAGTGTAAGTGTTAGGGAGGCTGCAAGTGTTTCTAAGGTTGCGGATGGACAAGGGGATGTCCAGGCTGCAAGTGCGGTAGAAGTAGATGAGGTAGAAGTTGGGGAGAAACTGGGTGGCAGCGTTGTGGAGTGTGTGAGTGAGAATGATGTAGTGTGTGAAGATGTGCAGACGCTTTCTGTAAGTAGTGTTGAGGATTCCGAGGAATGGAAAGAAGTTTCGGGCGGACCAGGTGAGCAACTAGAGGATGAAGATGTGCAGTGTCGTGATGGTGATTTGGATTATGTAGAGGAGAAAAAGGAAGAGGTGGAAGAAAGAGAACCAGGGGAAATTGTAGAAGAGAAGAAGGTAGAAGCAGAGGAGTTAGAGGTTGAGGATAATCCAAATCGGGGTAAAAGTAGTCAGGTAAGTTGCCTTGATTCTAACTCAGAAGAAACAAATCAGTACAGCTCAACACGAGATAGTTTCTCAGAGAGTGGTGTCCAAAAGGAACGAGTACCTAAAGTTCGTCATAAAAAGGTGAGAAGAAGCGGTTAACGGGTAGCGGGTAGATGTTCCCCACAGTCCCAGTGGTGTTCGTCTACTTCAGGGTTGCGCCCCTGCCTCCGCGAGCCTTGGTTTTCTCCACCCATCCTTATTCTCGGAGGGAACCATGTCCTTACCCTTAGTCCTAGCTATTGACCTTTCACTGATCCTTCCCCCTTTCATCGTCCCAATTTTCCTACCCCTCCCCTTAGAAAACAAAATAAAATAAAAAACAAATAAAAATTAGAAAGAAAAAAAATTAGAAAAGGAAAAAAGAAAAATATCAGAGAGGAGTTAGAAAAGAAATTAGTTGGAAGAGTTGAGACTAGGTTGGTGTAGTGATGTTAGTGTTAGATTGTTGGTTGTGGTTTTCATTTTTCTTTGTTGTAGTTTGTGTTGATTATTGTAGGGTCGGGGCCATGCCGCATTCCCCGATTGATTTCCCTGGTAGGTTATTTTTGGATTAAGTGTGGGTTGTTAGACGATGACGTGCTGAAGTAAACCCCCCCCTGCTAGTTAAGCAGTATTTAAAGAGTAAGAGAAGGGATAATGTTCGCGTGCCCTCTATGCGGTTTTCTCTGTCCGGCTAAGCGGGGCCGTCCGCCCTAGTGTAGGGATGTGGGCCAGCCATATGGCAAGGATGGAGATGCCTTGTTGGTGCATGTGGCTGGTCGGTCCGAGAGATGGACGAGAGAGGAGTAGTACGGTCACTCACATACCAAGGTGAGGGATACCTTGTTAGGTCTTCAGATGAGTATGTGAGTAGGACCAGTAGAAGTAGGTGGTGGTCACCAGAGAGGGTGACGTGTTGGGGCGGTCCTGTGGGGTTGGCATAGCGGAGAGGGTCGCGTGGGGATGGTCGCAGTGGCGTTGAGATTTTCCAGTCCTGTGAGGGGGGGATAAAAGTTGTCCTGAGTGGGGATCAAGTTTGGGTCTCAGTTTGTGAGTTGGGAGGTCAGAACTTAGGAGGGTGCCAGATTCTTGTCTTTCGTCTTTTCTCCTTCTATCTCTTGTCGCTGTATGCTGACCCTGATCAAGTCAGCATACAGTACCCGCACACATGCATACACACTACACTTCTTCTTCTTTCCTCTTCCTTCGTTTTCACCCTGAGCCTCTGTTCTCCCGAGAGCGGTTAAGTTTCTGAGATTTCCCAAGACAGACAAGAAAGTAGTAGTATTATGACTAGCCAAGAGGCGGTGAGTTAGCTTTTAGGCAACTATGTTGCCCTTTTGGGGTGGGGGTGTGCCGATTCTAAAAATTAATTGGCGCGTGTTCGGTATTTAACGTCAAAAATAGACGTTAAATGCTGTACTGTATTTAGCGGTAGCTGCGGAGATAAACAAATCTGCAACTGTAATACCATTTAAGTGAGCCCGGCTAGTGCTGCACCCTAGCGCGAGCCGCTGTTTGCGAGCGAGGAAGACGGAAACGGGGTTTGGTTAAGATTGTCTATCGCCGGCCGTCCACCTGTTAGCTTCGCTTGCATATCTACTCCGGTAGAGAAGAACAAATTTGTTGCACCATTCTTCTACCTATGGCAGGCTAAACTACTACAGATCTGCGGTAAGTTACGGCAATATTATTATTTACTTCAATTTAAAGTTTTACGAATGAAAAATTGTTTAATAAGGCCACATTAAGTAAATTCTGATAACCTTTTTACGCCACCACGTGTTGAGTTGTGCAACGCGTAATTTAAACGTAATTTTTTTTTGTAATATAGTAACACTATATTAATTTCAGTAATCTTAACTAAGGCACCAGAATTGAGAAGAACGTAATTGCCAAAAAGTATTTGTTCAATAAGTATAGAAATGATTGTAATCAAGTAACCTATCAGACCACGTGGCAAAAATCAGACTAAGTGTAAATTTTATTAATCGTATAACAAACCGAATAATTAGATAATCAAAATTGAATTATGTTAACCCACAGGGGTAAAGTTTATTATATGGAATTTAACGAAATTAGATGTTTTCAAATAGGGCCTGTTGGCCATATAAACTTTGCCAAGTGTGTCAATTATCATTTTTAAATAGCCCTAAAGCTGTGTTAATATTATATGTGGGTTTTGGTGCGTGTGAAGTTTCTGGGGGAATTTGTTTTGTGAACTCTCGCTGATAAAATGTTGTATGACCAGGGTCCCTCGCTGAAGAAGGGGAACCAGCTCCAACCTGAACTTGTAACATCCGGATTCTCTCTCTCGACTTCATCTGCCGGAGGAGAATAGCGAAGACTAACACAAACACCCTATCATGTAAGCCAGAAGATCACCACGTCACACCCATGGAAAAAATAAGGTGAAATCAATCCATTTATATTCTTTACACATTGTTATGTAACTCACTAGAGCCAGTGGACATTCAATCACTCTACAACAATACTTGAAGTTTTAAACATTTTAATTGGGTCCCGATTAACGGGACAGAATAGTGCGTGAACTTGAGGGGGAATCTTTTGTAAATTTTATTAATTTGTTTGTATAATCTGTGAGCCCAGAGGCTGACATGCATCTGTGGCTGCTCACCATTCAGACGTGCAATTTCCTTTTATTTCCAGTATAAGGGTTTCATTACTGCTACTAATTCATTCAATCAACATGTAATTTCTCTGGTTCAATTTAGTTTTCATTTTATGATTAATGTCTCATTTTAAATTCAGTTTGGATTATATAGGGATAGAAGTTTCTTTGTTAGTTAGGTCGGGTCACCAGTTTAATCCTGTATAGGTGCATTTTCATGCAGAGTTAAACATGCTGTTGGGACAGGTTGAGTTATGCACTATCTTGCTTATGACATGTCGGCCTTTGGGCCAAAATTACTTTTAAAAGGGTTATAAGGTTCATGACACATTACTATTTTCAAAACTTAACAATATTTATCAAAATTTAAATACTTTTAATTAATTATGATAACTGGGGTGTTCACTGTATTCTAAATTTTATTTCTCCCAGTCTAAGTGCCCAGTGTGGCAGCATTTTATAATAGCATCAGGCACTTTGCCAAATTTTGAATTTATTATGTCCTGGGGACTACTGGTGTTGCATATATAATCAGATACACATGTAATGTGTTATGCACATATTAAGAATTAAAACCTAACATGGATTTTCATAAATTATTAATGATGTACCTCATGGGGTGGAAAAGGGTGTGGCAAGAGATATATGTTATAATTGTCCTGTATTGTGGAACATGTATATGTATTGTATATTCGTGTGTGTATTTTGTGGGGTTCTATATATATTGTACATTTGTGTGTATTTTGGGGGGAGTTAGATATAGGGCTTATAAAATAAAATATAAAACATATATATATATACATTTAATTTCTGATGGCAATTTGGAAAGAGAGAATAAAGATTTATAATAATTAATTTCAAAAGAGTTTTGTTAAGGAGTATATAGATTCTATCTCTATTAATTTTTAATTCATATTGGTGAAGAGAATTCATTATTTTAATTATTGATAAGGAGTATGTAGATTTTATCTCGATTAATTTTCAATTAATTTTTAAAGAGAAGATAGAAAATGAATTTTAATTTATTAATAATTTTCAGGCAACTTTACTTAAAGAGAATTAATTATTTTTAATTAACCCTTTTTAAGGGAACATAGAATCTCAATGTTATATTTATTGATTTTGTATTTATCAATTTTAAAAAAGGTAGAATAATAAAAAAGGATTTTATTGATTGTTAATTTTATGAGTTTTAATTGCAAGTCCTGTCTCACTGGATTCAGCGCATTTTTGGCTTCTCTAGGCTTTGGTCTAGTTTTAATTATCTTGTGGCCTCTCTTTAAAAAATTCAAAAAAAAATTTTCAAAAAAAAAAAAAAAATAATTTTTTTTTTACCAGTCTAAGTTAAAGCGGGGTTACACGTGTTACCGCTGATGCGGCGTTGTGAAGACTGGGCTGAGGCACTACGCACTTTTTACGTATGTGTGTGTGTGTGTGCGTACGTCATTATTCTTTGTCTCTAGGCAAGGAAACGCCCTGGTTTATTCGTATTTTATTTACGTCATTCTTATTGTTAATGACGTCTGGCATTGTTGACCAATGAAACAAACGTATCTAGAGCCTGTATTAACTTATGCAACCATTTAAAGTGTTCTGATCCGCACGTCCGCCTTTGACCTTGGAATCATTCTGCTTTGTCGAATCTGCGTCGTTTTCGGCAAAACAAGGGAAAATTGTACCATCCATACACATGAATGCAAAAATACAGTGAAATACAATAATTTGATACCTTTCGTACCATAAATCTGACATCAGGTTTTTCGTACTGTTACAAACCCCCTCAATGAAAGGTTTTATGTCGAAACATAAAAACTTTCATTGACCCATTCACACGTTCTAAAAGGTTCGGCCCAGATATGTTGCCGCAACCCGCTGTAGTGTTAATATATACAAATTTAATCACTTACCCTGGGTCTAATGATGATGATCGTACCATCTGACCTTACTGGACTTCTCAGGAGAGATCCCAACACCATAAGGCCATGAGGCACTTAACGCTCCTGTTCTGACGCACTGGCCAGCTCAGGACCGCTGTCACAACACCACCAAACTCTGAAACATGCAATACAAATTTTAAAATAGTGGCCTTCTCTATATCCATATCCACAACTGATATGTCTCCCCTTAGTGCATTGGTTTGCGTTTTGAGATGTTGGCTTGGTTAACTTAAAATTCTCAAACAAAATAGCAAGATTTAGGATAGAAGACCCCTTCTCCTTTTAACACTCCTGCATTTAATACAACTTTCTGACTCCAGTCAATCATATTTACTCTCTTTACCACATGAAAATATATTCTTATCCTAAGCAGGAAACAAATTTTACTTTTCTAAGCAACAACCACTAACTCTACTATTTTACTCCATATAACATTGAAACATATATCTATCATGGCAAACAACTTCAAAACTCTTTTATATTTTCTTTACTCATTTTTCTTTATTCTTATATTTCTTTACAACAGAACTAAATCGTTTATTTTGTTCAAAACCATCGTTATCTTCATCTTTTTAACACATTAGCATTTTTTACCGTCGCTACCCCCATAACGACCTCCTATCCACACACACTATTGTACCATCAACATAATAAAAACATAATACATCAAACATTAACACTGAACAATTCACATGTAAATAACTTGTATAAAATTTGATAAGACATTATTATCATCAACTCTCTATTAACTTTTTATTATTTAACATTCATTTATCATTAGATTCTACAAAAAAATTTCAAATTTATCATTACCCTTCCAGTTACATCACCTTCCTACTACGAATTTTCCTTCTCTAACCCTTTTATCCTTATTCGTTTGGGCTATTCTCTATTATTCATTATTATCTATATATTTTGGCATTCGTCTATCTAACCTTACTATCCCTTTTTCCACTAACAACCGCTACTAACAACCATTAACATATTATGACACCAATATCTCCAATTATAAACCCCTTCACTAATCCCATTTAAATCCTCTGGCACCGCTCGTCTTTGTACTAGGATGTGTGTTCCCTACCTGGCCATATCCATTCCTAACCATTTGCCCTCCACCAAATATCGGCAAACACTCTAACCCAAAATTGCTCCGCCTGCCACAACGCTGCACGCTGGTCTCTTGCCACGTCGCACGCTGATCACTCCTTACACCGGATCCTTACTACAAAATATCATCATCAACAAATATATATACCATTCACATTACTCACCTCTCTACATATAATCACTAACTACTGTGTCCCTAAAATATCTAACACCTCTTTATATATTATCTGTATCTCAACATTCTTATTTTCTCTAACTCCCATTAACTCTATTTAACTAACTCCAATGCCCTTATTTATCATTATTACCCAAACTCTTTTACAACATTTCACCTTACTATAACCTTAGAAATTCATCCCTCACCTACTAATAACAATACCTCTCAATATCCAAATATATTACCTGCTTCATTTATTAACCATTAGAATCTAAATCTCATAATTGTTTAAAATCATTATCAAACTTAATTATTCTTGAATATTTAAAATTCTACAGTACATGGTTTACATAAAAAATACATAAAATACACAACAGCAAAATACACAAATAAATTGACATTAATACACAAAAATATACAATCCAAAATTATCATTTTATCATTTACCAAAAATCAGTTTGTTTATAAGCAGTCCATTTCAAAACACTGTCCACATAATTAAATGTTCATAAACACAATAAAATAATTAACCTCCATCGTCAAACAATAATCTTATCTTATATCTATATACATTGCTTATTATTGAATCTCTTATATTAACATCATAAATGCATATACCATTCAACTTTTTATCATTTTCCGCAAACTCATATAATCTGTCATGATTGGTCATTGTCCTGTCACCTTCTGTATTATTAGTCATAATTAGGTAATTTATAAAGTCATTATTTTCATTATCTCCTACTACTTCAGTTTTATTACAAGGCAAGTATTTACTATATTTACTATATATCATCTCTACTCCTAACCTTTCCATAAATTCTTCATAAGTTCTACTTGTCTTAAAAATCTCTATTTCTCTCTTTCTCTCGCCATATCTCTCACAACACCTCTCTCTCTCAATGTATCTCTCTCTATCACACCAAGCTACCTTCTCTCTCTATATATTTGCATAGGGCACTACTACTTCATAAAAACACCCCCTGGCCTCACCAGGTACAACTAAGGGATCATTGGAGACCACATGTCTCCCACATAAATTCTAGAGGAACCTTCGTCCTCAAACAATTTTGGAGTCTTTACTCCATTCCTACCACTGGGAAAATTTGCCCTCTGCTCACCATATTCACTTAAACTCTCCTTACCCCCACTTTCACTCTCATCTACAACTATCTCCTCATCATTAACCTCTACTCTCATTAAAATCTCATTATCACTACCAACATCCACACTATTATCATCTATTACCATATTTTTATTTATTTTATCACAATTTTCACCCCCACTTACCTTGTCTTTGTTTATATCTAATTTGTCCACTCCCCTCTTATTTTCTAACTCTATCTCGTCTAACCGTTCATGTATCTCATTTAATCTTTTGTCAATGTTACAATTTTGTTTCTTAATTCCATTAATATCATTTTTTAAATCGCTATTTTGTTCTTTCAGTTCGTTAAATTTCTCATCAAATTTATTATTTTGTATTTCAAAAAGTGTTTGCATAATTTTTACAATCTCATTCTCTTCGGTTCTTTTATTTACGACTGGCGTTGACTGATCGTCTTCTCTCATAATTTGCGATTCAGTCATACTTATTTCACTACTGTTTGCCATTGTGAAAAAAATATTGTTAATGAATTGTTGCTTTCTACATATGTCACAACATAACCTACAATCGTACTTCTGATTTCAATACCCACTCCGTCTCTCTATTCAGGCTTATTATATAAAAATACAACAGGATATTTTTTTATATAGTCACTTGTTCGGGCACCATTTGTTATTAAATAACTTATCACTGTTCTGAGCGTCATTTGTTATTATATAACTTAGTAATCACTGTTCTGGGCGTCATTTGTTACTATACGAATTAACAAGTTTATTTTTATTAATTTTATTCATGTATGCTAGCCATACCATAATTATCGTACTTACCATAACTATGCTGTACCTGTTGATCTGATCGTATTTGGTTATTGTGGGTCCAGGGTTTCGAATTAAGCGTGAATAGCGACCGAGTTGGGCCTTGAAATAAAAGTACCAACATCTACAAGTATTGAAATCAATTTCGATTTATTGTTTTCCCATTTTACACCTGACTTTTAATTATTAGACAATGGCGTCTCTTAACGACCAAAACAAAATGGCGGCCGTTACTTACATTTCTTTATTACTTATGATATTCTAATTATATTATATTTTTTGATCAAATTCCCCTCTCTCTGTTATTTAGCAGCTGCCTCTTTACTTAAAAATGCTTCCATTTATATTTATATTAAGACTAGACGCAAACCAACGCCTCAGCTTGGCTGTCGACAGTATATCAGACACGCTTTCCTTTCACACGTTCATTCTGAAAAAATACTTAATACATTTTTATATACGTATATACTGGATGGTTAATTCGTTGAGCTCAATAAGATTATATGATGATTTTAACTTTCCTGATTGTCGACTGGAAGTTCTGGTAGATGGTTTCACATGGTGTTTCAGCAGAGATTCCTTGGTTGCATTTTTACTGACTGTTGTTACACTGACTCTAATTTATGAATTTTGAAAACTGTTATGCACTGATGTTAATCCATTTTAACTGCTTGTTATTTAATATATTACATCTTGGTTGTTTTAAACTCACTAGGCCGGTATTACTTGCCGGCGAATTTCTGTAACGTGTTACCACTGATGCGGCATTGTGAAGACTGGGCTGAGGCACTACGCACTTTTTACGTATGTGTGTGTGTGCGTACGTCATTATTCTTTGTCTCTAGACAAGGAAACGCCCTGGTTTATTCGTATTTTATTTACGTCATTCTTATTGTTAATGACGTCTGGCATTGTTGACCAATGAAACAAACGTATCTAGAGCCTGTATTAACTTATGCAACCATTTAAAGTGTTCTGATCCGCACGTCCGCCTTTGACTTTGGAATCATTCTGCTTTGTCGAATCTGCGTCGTTTTCGGCAAAACAAGGGAAAATTGTACCATCCATACACATGAATGCAAAAATACAGTGAAATACAATAATTTGATACCTTTCGTACCATAAATCTGACATCAGGTTTTCGTACTGTTACAACACATTTCATTGCTATGTGAAGCATATAATAATGCCATGAAAACTATATTTTTAACTGTCAGAGTTACACTTAGAATGACCCAGTAGAATACCCAAAGGGGTTTCTGGGGGTTACAACTCCCCCCCCCCACTGGGTAAATCACCAATGGACCAATGAACTAACACAAATTATCGTGTTATACATTTTCTTTAGGGATACAGGATATCACAAATTATAACAAAAAAATTATCAAATTTTAACATATCCTTTCAACACTCTAATGATGATGTAGTCACCTGATATAAGAAGCAACCAATGAATGTCTTCATACAAAGAGTCCAGCATATTGGATTTTGTTATAGTAAAATTTTGCATCTGACCTGGCTGTAGTGCTGCCTGCAGCCTCCTTGTCCGTTCTTCCAGGAGTCTTGCAAGCAGAGGTAAAGCATGTCCTGGTACCTGTTTAGTTCACAATAATACAAAATTACCAATAAAATACAATAAAAAACAAATACAATACTAAAATATACTATGAGAAAACAAAAGTCAAAGAAGAACAGCAATTTAATTTGTGTAAATTCAATATTGTATTTGGAGAGAAGCATCCACTGTCTACAGTCATGGACAGCCTAGGTTATGGTACAAAACAACAAAAAACAAAAAGTACGCTGTGTTATACAAACAGACAGTAACGAATTACAGCAATAGAGCATAAATAATAAATTTAAAACATACAACTTAAAATTTTTTTTTCAAGTGCATGTAATTTTCACCTGGATGAAAGCTATTGTCAAATAAATTAGATAATGTACCATCCAAAATTATTTGTATAATATTACAAAACTATGGAACATATATTCATCTAAATAAGATGTAGTATTTGATCAAGTGTTCATTTCACTAGTTATACACAATGAGTTCTGCCATAAATGAGCTTATGTTCCAATAACTTTTACATAATTAACGTCATATGTGAAGTACCTGTTGAAGATATAAATGTGGAATAAAATGGATCACAACAGACCTACAGCATAAAACCCACGTAAATATTATGAAAAATTATTAGGTTTTTGAACTTGTATTATATTTGCAAATCATAAAATATTTCATTAGCATGAACAAACTAAGGCAAATATATAGTTTTCACTGAGCTAATTCATATGGAAGTTATTTAAATATAATATAATATTACTAGCAAAATACCCGTGCTTCGCTACGGAGTTTCACGTTGTACGTAATTGTACAATTATTGCTCGCTTAATAGTATAGGATTAGATAGATTGTACAAATTCTCAACTCTTAGTTTGTCTATTTACATTCATAGCAACAGCTATTTATTATTTATTTCGAGAAAATCGTTAGAGCCGTTTCCGAGAACAAAAAGGACATACATTTATTAATTAATTGAACTTCGAAATTTTCTCGACTATAAGAACCTGCAAACAACGAAGTTTTTTCAATTTAAAACAATGATTAAAAACTCAGGACTAAATGTATTCGGGGTTTCCAGTAAACTGAGATGTCAACCACTTCATTTACCAAGTATGCATTTCCCGCTATAAATTTCAGTATTTGGTTTTTTCCCCTTAGGAGTGAAAGTTTTTAAAACCGTTTCTTAGTGAGCACCTAAGACCTATGATGAAGCTATGTTCAAAGTTTCACTGATATCCATTCAGTGGTTTCAGAGATATTGTGATCAGTGAGTCAGTCAGTGGTATTTGGCTTATATAGATATCTATATCTAGCCGATTTACCCAGCGTTGCTCGGGTTCATAATTTATTCATAGGCTCATAGGCACCTATTCTTGTTCTAACGTTATATTACTTGTATACTGTATAATCTTCCATATATTGTTACGTTCGCATTCTCACTGGAGGAATACTCTGTAGCGCACCTGTTTAAGAACATGTCACAAACTGTATTCTTATATCTGGAGAAGAATTCTGTTGCGCGTGATGCTCCTGCTCGATTTCTAACTCTGGGAGAGGGCAAACAGCTAAATTAGTTTCAATAAAATGTCTACAGTACTTGCACGCGCTGCGTATTTAACTGTCGTTTTATAATTCATTGTGTTAATGTTGAAATAAGGCATTTGTTAAATTAGTGTCTCCTAAACTTATTCTAACAATACAATACCTCTATAGATTTCAGCTTATCAATTTTTAAATTCAAACTGAAGCAAGTGCATTTATATTGTCTGAGCTCTATGGTCTGAATACATTCGCTATCAAAACTTTGTTTTTTGTACTCGCTTATAACTTACTTCGATCTTAACTCTTAAACACTTTTAAATTCAAACTGAAACAACTCTGAATTCACACACTATTAAGACGTTTCTTAAGATGCATACACCACCTTTGATATCATAACCTATATCTTTATTTATAAGAACCGTGGACTCTGGCCCCGCCGTCTTTCGCGGGATCCGACCTAAGACTCCCCGGGTTCCGTGGATGAACTCCGGGGAAGGCCCGTCGGACGACTCCCGCGCTATTTCCTATGCGGGAGACTTCCACCGATGCTATGGTAACAAGAATCTGTTCTATTGGGTTGCCATAGTAACCAGATCTAATAGTTGTTTAAGACCCAAAGGACCCCCCAGAGGATCGTATCGAAAAAAAAAAACACCTGTCCTATGTTGGTTCTCCCGTTGCGTAAAATATTTGTGTCTAGTTTGGTTGAAATCGGTCCACTGGTTTAGGAGGAGATGTGGAAGACCCCAAAGGACCCCCCAAAGGATCGTATCAAAAAAACACTTGTCCTATGTTGGTTCTCCCGTTGCGTAAAATATTTGTGCCAAGTTTGGTTGAAATAGGTCCAGTGGTTTAGGAGGAGATGTGGAAGACCCCAAAGGACCCCCCGAAGGATCGTATCGAAAAAACACCTATCTTATGTTGGTTCTTCCGTTGTGTAAAATATTTGTGCCAAGTTTGGTTGAAGTCGGTCCAGTGGTTTAGGAGGAGATGTGGAAGACCCCAAAGAACCCCCAAAGGACCCCATCGAAGAAAACACATATCCTATGTTGATTCTCCCGCTGCGTAAAATATTTGTGCCAAGTTTGGTTGAAATCGGTCCAGTGGTTTATGAGGAGATGTGAAAAACCCCAAAGAACCCCCCAAAGGACCCCATCGAAAAAAACACCTATCCTATGTTGGTTCTCCCGTCGCGTAAAATATTTGTGCCAAGTTTGGTTGAAATCGGTCCAGTGGTTTAGGAGGAGATGTGGAACATACATACATAGATACAATGGGGGGGGGGGGGGTTGCACCTTAGGAGTGAAAGTTTTTAAAACCGTTTCTTAGTGAGCACCTAAGACCTATGATGAAGCTATGTTCAAAGTTTCATTGATATCCATTCAGTAGTTTTGCTCTACGTTGATTCTATGTCAGTCAGTTAGGCAAACTCCCCCCCCTTTTTCCCCCTTTAAAGGTCGAATTTCCAAAAATCCCTTCTTAGCGGATACCTACATCACATAAGGAACCTACATGCCAAATTTCAAGTTTCTAGGTGTTATAGTTTCGGAGATTTCGTGATGAGTCAGTGAGTGAGTCAGTGGTATTTCTCTTTTATATATATAGATTTTACTCACAAAAATAATTTAAATAATATATCCAAATATTAGACACATATCAATTCAGTTCACCTAAACTTTTATTATGAACTCCTATACAAGTGCAATATAATTCATAGTAGGCACTTGCATAAACAGTACTCATAAACATTCTTCATACAATGATAGTACTTCACATTTTTCTAATCGAATACACTTTCAAACTGAATATTTTTACTTACACGTCAAGTAGAAATAAAATTTCTATCATCACTTATGAAGTGTCTGAAATGTATTTAAAACCAGTTCAACTATACAATTATGAAATCAACAAAATGATCATTCAATTTACTTACACGTAAAGAGAAAAATGTTTATTATTTTATCCAATTAACTTAAAAGCCTACTTATTTTTCAACATAATCTCCTGCTACAATTTTTACTTCCATATTTCCTTAAGGAATGGAAGTATGGTGATGGCAAAAAAAATCGTGTTCGAGATTATTGCAGATTCTGATTCTACTACACTCAAAACATGAAAAAAAGTCGTTTTCCGAAAAGTGTCTGTGTGTGTGTGTGTGTGTGTGTGTGTCTGTGTGTCTGTAGATTTTTTTACTTCCATATTCCTTAAGGAATGGAAGTATGGTGATGGCAAAAAAAATCGTGTTCGAGATTATTGCAGATTCTGATTCTACTACACTCAAAACATGAAAAAAAGTCGTTTTCCGAAAAGTGTCTGTGTGTCTGTCTGTCTGTCTGTCTGTCTGTCTGTCTGTCTGTCTGTAGATTTTTTTTCTATGGCAAACGATAACTGCCGCAAATTCAAACAGAATCAAATAATTTTTTGCATGAAGCCCTGATTTGCAGAGTACTCGCGACCTATTGTTTTTGGTGAAGATCGGTTGAGGGAAAGGGGTAGTTTACCTGCAACGGTTTTTTTTTAGCAAGGGTAATTTTGTTTGTTTGGCAAACGATAACAGCCGCAAATTCAAACAGAATCAAATAATGTTTCGCATACAGCCCTGAATTGTAGAGTTCTCAAGATCTGTTGATTTTGGTGAAGATCGGTTAAGGGAAAAGGGTAGTTTACCTGTAACGTTTTATGTTTTAACAAGGGTATTTCCTATGGCAAACGATAACAGTCGCAAATTCAAACAGAATCAAAAGATTATTTGCATACAGCCCTAAATTGTAGAGTTCTCAAGACCTGTTGTTTTTGGTGAAGTTCGGTTGAGGGAAAGGGGTAGTTTACCTGCAACGTTTTTTTAACAAGGGTATTTTTTATGGCAAACGATAACAGCCGCAAATTCAAACAGCATCAAATAATGTTTTGCATACAGCCCTGATTTGTAGAGTACTCAAGACCTATTGTTTTTGGTGAAGATCAGTTAAGGGAAAGGGGTAGTTTACCTGTAACGTTTTATGTTTTAACAAGGGTATTTCCTATGGCAAACGATAACAGCCGCAAATTCAAACAGAATCAAAAGATTATTTGCATACAGCCCTAAATTGTAGAGTTCTCAAGACCTATTGTTTTTGGTGAAGATCGGTTGAGGGAAAGGGGTAGTTTACCTGCAACGTTTTTATAACAAGGGTATTTTCTATGGCAAACGATAACAGCCGCAAATTCGAACAGAATCAAAAGATTATTTGCATACAGCCCTAAATTGTAGAGTTCTCAAGACTTATTGTTTTTGGTGAAGATCGGTTGAGGGAAAGGGGTAGTTTACCTGCAACGTTTTTTTAACAAGGGTATTTTCTATGGCAAACGATAACAGCCGCAAATTCAAACAGAATCAAATAATGTTTTGCATACAGCCCTGTTTTGTAGAGTACTCAAGACCTATTGTTTTTGGTGAAGATCGGTTAAGGGGAAGGGGTAGTTTACCAGCAACGTTTTTTTATCAAGCGTATTTTTTATGGCAAACGATAACAGCCGCAAATTCAAACAGAATCAAATAATTTTTTGCATACGTCCCTGAATTGTAGAGGTCTCAATGACTTTCGATTTTGGTGAAGATCGGTTAAGGGGAAGGGGTAGTTTACCTGCAACCTTTTACGTTTTAACAAGAGTAAAGTACTTGAAAATTTATTTAAACTTTTTGAAACAATGGTAATTGTTAAAAATAAAATAATTTTGTTGCCAGGCAATAAAATTATAATTTTTTCATTTTAATGTAATATAATATTTTTCATTTAATACAGCAATAAAAAAGCAGGTAAGACACAGCCTGGCTGTTTGGCTGAAAATGATTTTAAATATAAATCTTAGAATATGGAAGTCATGTATGGTTCTCCATACCGATTTTTTCTATGGCAAACGATAACTGCCGCAAATTCAAACAGAATCAAATAATTTTTTGCATACAGCCCTGATTTGTAGAGTACTCGCGACCTATTGTTTTTGGTGAAGATCGGTTGAGGGAAAGGGGTAGTTTACCTGCAACGGTTTTTTTTTAGCAAGGGTAATTTTGTTTGTTTGGCAAACGATAACAGCCGTAAATTCAAACAGAATCAAATAATGTTTCGCATACAGCCCTGAATTGTAGAGTTCTCAAGATCTGTTGATTTTGGTGAAGATCGGTTAAGGGAAAGGGGTAGTTTACCTGTACCGTTTTATGTTTTAACAAGGGTATTTCCTATGGCAAACGATAACAGCCGCAAATTCAAACAGAATCAAAAGATTATTTGCATACAGCCCTAAGTTGTAGAGTTCTCAAGACCTATTGTTTTTGGTGAAGATCGGTTGAGGGAAAGGGGTAGTTTACCTGTAGCGTTTTTTTAACAAGGGTATTTTCTATGGCAAACGATAACAGCCGCAAATTCAAACAGAATCAAATAATTTTCTGCATACAGCCCTGATTTGTAGAGTACTCAAGACCTATTGTTTTTGGTGAAGATCGGTTAAGGGAAAGGGGTAGTTTACCTGCAACGTTTTTTATCAAGCGTATTTTCTATGGCAAACGATAACTGCCGCAAATTCAAACAGAATCAAATAATTTTTTGCATACAGCCGTGATTTGTAGAGTACTCAAGACGTATTGTTTTTGGTGAAGATCGGTTAAGGGGAAGGGGTAGTTTACCAGCAACATTTTTTTATCAAGCGTTTTTTCTATGGAAAACGATAACAGCCGCAAATTCAAACAGAATCAAATAATATTTTGCATACAGCCCTGAATTGTAGAGTTCTCAAGACATATTGTTTTTGGTGAAGATCGGTTGAGGGAAAGGGGTAGTTTACCTGCAACGTTTTTTTAACAAGGGTATTTTCTATGGCAAACGATAACAGCCGCAAATTCAAACAGAATCAAACAATGTTTTGCATACAGTCCTGATTTGTAGAGTACTCAAGACCTATTGTTTTTGGTGGCGATCGGTTGAGGGGAAGGGGTAGTTTACCTGCAACGTTGTTTTATCAAGCGTATTTTCTATGGCAAACGATAACAGCCGCAAATTCAAACAGAATCAAATAATTTTTTGCATACGTCCCTCAATTGTAGAGGTCTCAAGGACTTTCGATTTTGGTGAAGATCGGCTAAGGGGAAGGGGTAGTTTACCTGCAACCTTTTACGTTTTAACAAGAGTAAAGTACTTGAAAATTTATTTAAACTTTTTCAAACAATGGTTGGTTTATTGCCAAGCAATAAAATTAAAATTTTTTCATTTTAATGTAAATCATTTATAAGAAAAAATATATCGCGCTTGGCAGGCGATATTAAGATTTAAATATAAATCTTAGAATATGGAAGTCATGTATGGTTCTCCATACCGATATTACTTCCATGTTCCTTAAGGAAATGGAAGTATGGTGATGGCAAAAAAAATCGTGTTCGAGATTATTGCAGATTCTGACTGCACTACACTCAAAACATGAAAAAAAGTCGTTTTTCGAAAAGTGTCTGCGTGTGTGTGTCTGTAGATTTTTTACTTCCATATTCCTTAAGGAATGGAAGTATGGTGATGGCAAAAAAAATCGTGTTCGAGATTATTGCAGATTCTGATTCTACTACACTCAAAACATGAAAAAAAGTCGTTTTCCGAAAAGTGTCTGTGTGTCTGTCTGTCTGTCTGTCTGTCTGTCTGTCTGTCTGTCTGTCTGTCTGTAGATTTTTTTTCTATGGCAAACGATAACTGCCGCAAATTCAAACAGAATCAAATAATTTTTTGCATGCAGCCCGGATTTGCAGAGTACTCGCGACCTATTGTTTTTGGTGAAGATCGGTTGAGGGAAAGGGGTAGTTTACCTGCAACGGTTTTTTTTTAGCAAGGGTAATTTTGTTTGTTTGGCAAACGATAACAGCCGCAAATTCAAACAGAATCAAATAATGTTTCGCATACAGCCCTGAATTGTAGAGTTCTCAAGATCTGTTGATTTTGGTGAAGATCGGTTAAGGGAAAGGGGTAGTTTACCTGTAACGTTTTATGTTTTAACAAGGGTATTTCCTATGGCAAACGATAACAGCCGCAAATTCAAACAGAATCAAAAGATTATTTGCATACAGCCCTAAATTGTAGAGTTCTCAAGACCTATTGTTTTTGGTGAAGTTCGGTTGAGGGAAAGGGGTAGTTTACCGGCAACGTTTTTTTAACAAGGGTATTTTCTATGGCAAACGATAACAGCCGCAAATTCAAACAGAATCAAATAATGTTTTGCATACAGCCCTGATTTGTAGAGTACTCAAGACCTATTGTTTTTGGTGAAGATCGGTTAAGGGAAAGGGGTAGTTTACCTGTAACGTTTTATGTTTTAACAAGGGTATTTCCTATGGCAAACGATAACAGCCGCAAATTCAAACAGAATCAAAAGATTATTTGCATACAGCCCTAAATTGTAGAGTTCTAAAGACCTATTGTTTTTGGTGAAGATCGGTTGAGGGAAAGGGGTAGTTTACCTGCAACGTTTTTTTAACAAGGGTATTTTCTATGGCAAACGATAACAGCCGCAAATTCAAACAGAATCAAATAAAGTTTTGCATACAGTCCTGATTTGTAGAGTACTCAAGACCTATTGTTTTTGGTGAAGATCGGTTAAGGGGAAGGGGTAGTTTACCTGCAACGTTTTTTTATCAAGCGTATTTTCTATGGCAAACGATAACAGCCGCAAATTCAAACAGAATCAAATAAAGTTTTGCATACAGTCCTGATTTGTAGAGTACTCACGACCTATTGTTTTTGGTGAAGATCGGATGAGGGTAAGGGGTAGTTTACCTGCAACGGTTTTCTTTTATCAAGGGTAATTTTGTTTGTTTGGCAAACGATAACAGCCGCAAATTCAAACAGAATCAAATAATATTTCGCATACAGCCCTGAATTGTAGAGTTCTCAAGACCGTTTGGTTCTGGTGAAGATCGGTTAAGGGAAAGGGGTAGTTTACCTTCAACGTTTTATGTTTTAAAAGGGTATTTTCTATGGCAAACGATAAGTGCCGCAAATTCAAACAGAATCAAATAGGTTTTTGCATACAGCCCTGATTTCTTGAGTACTAAAGACCTATTGTTTTTGGTGAAGATCGTTTAAGGGAAAGGGGTAGTTTACCAGCCACGTTTTTTGTTTTATCAAGGGTATTTTGTATGGCAAACGATAACAGCCGCAAATTCAAACAAAATCATATAATATTTTACATACAGCCCTGAATAGGGCTTCGTTTTTGGTGAAGATCTGTTAAGGGAAAGGGGTAGTTTACCTGCAACGGTTTTTTATCAAGGGTAATTTTACTTCCATATTCCTTAAGGAATGGAAGTATGGTGATGGCAAAAAAAATCGTGTTCGAGATTATTGCAGATTCTGATTCTACTACACTCAAAACATGAAAAAAAGTCGTTTTCCGAAAAGTGTCTGTGTGTGTGTGTGTGTCTGTGTGTGTGTGTGTGTGTGTCTGTAGATTTTTTTCTATGGCAAACGATAACTGCCGCAAATTCAAACAGAATCAAATAATTTTTTGCATACAGCCCTGATTTGTAGAGTACTCGCGACCTATTGTTTTTGGTGAAGATCGGTTGAGGGAAAGGGGTAGTTTACCTGCAACGGTTTTTTTTTATCAAGGGAAATTTTTTTTTGGCAAACGATAACAGCCGCAAATTCAAACAGAATTAAATAATGTTTCGTATACAGCCCTGAATTGTAGAGTTCTCAAGACCTATTGTTTTTGGTGAAGATCGGTTGAGGGAAAGGGGTGGTTTACCTGCAACATTTTTTTAACAAGGGTATTTTCTATGGCAAACGATAACAGCCGCAAATTCAAACAGAATCAAATAATGTTTTGCATACAGCCCTGATTTGTAGAGTACTCAAGACCTATTGTTTTTGGTGAAGATCGGTTAAGGGGAAGGGGTAGTTTACCAGCAACATTTTTTTATCAAGCGTTTTTTCTATGGCAAACGATAACAGCCGCAAATTCAAACAGAATCAAATAATATTTTGCATACAGCCCTGAATTGTAGAGTTCGCAAGACCTATTGTTTTTGGTGAAGATCGGTTGAGGGAAAGGGGTAGTTTACCTGCAACATTTTTTTAACAAGGGTATTTTCTTTGGCAAACGATAACAGCCGCAAATTCAAACAGAATCAAATAATGTTTTGCATACAGCCCTGATTTGTAGAGTACTCAAGACCTATTGTTTTTGGTGAAGATCGGTTAAGGGGAAGGGGTAGTTTACCTGCAACATTTTTTTATCAAGCGTATTTTCTATGGCAAACGATAACAGCCGCAAATTCAAACAGAATCAAATAATTTTTTGCATACGTCCCTGAATTGTAGAGGTCTCAATGACTTTCGATTTTGGTGAAGATCGGTTAAGGGGAAGGGGTAGTTTACCTGCAACCTTTTACGTTTAACAAGAGTAAAGTACTTGAAAATTTATTTAAACTTTTTGAAACAATGGTAATTGTTAAAAATAAAATAATTTTGTTGCCAGGCAATAAAATTATAATTTTTTCATTTTAATGTAATATAATATTTTTCATTTAATACAGCAATAAAAAGGCAGGTAAGACACAGCCTGGCTGTTTGGCTGAAAATGATTTTAAATATAAATCTTAGAATATGGAAGTCATGTATGGTTCTCCATACCGATATTTTACTTCCATATTCCTTAAGGAATGGAAGTATGGTGATGGCAAAAAAAATCGTGTTCGAGATTATTGCAGATTCTGATTGTACTACACTCAAAACATGAAAAAAAGTCGTTTTCCGAAAAGTGTCTGTGTGTGTGTCTGTCTGTGTGTCTGTGTGTCTGTCTGTAGATTTTTTTTCTATGGCAAACGATAACTGCCGCAAATTCAAACAGAATCAAATAATTTTTTGCATACAGCCCTGATTTGTAGAGTACTCACGACCTATTGTTTTTGGTGAAGATCGGTTGAGGGAAAGGGGTAGTTTACCTGCAACGGTTTTTTTTTATCAAGGGAAATTTTTTTTTTTGGCAAACGATAACAGCCGCAAATTCAAACAAAATTAAATAATGTTTCGTATACAGCCCTGACTTGTAGAGTTGTCAAGACCTATTGTTTTTGGTGAAGATCGGTTAAGGGAAAGGGGTAGTTTACCTGTAACGTTTTATGTTTTAACAAGGGTATTTCCTATGGCAAACGATAACAGCCGCAAATTCAAACAGAATCAAAAGATTATTTGCATACAGCCCTAAATTGTAGAGTTCTCAAGACCTATTGTTTTTGGTGAAGATCGGTTGAGGGAAAGGGGTAGTTTACCTGCAGCGTTTTTTTATCAAGGGTATTTTCTATGGCAAACGATAACAGCCGCAAATTCAAACAGAATCAAATAATATTTTGTATACAGCCCTAATTTGTAGAGTACTCAAGACCTATTGTTTTTGGTGAAGATCGGTTAAAGGGAAGGGGTAGTTTACCTGCAACGTTTTTTTGTCAAGCGTATTTTCTATGGCAAACGATAACAGCCGCAAATTCAAACAGAATCAAATAATTTTTTGCATACGTCACTGAATTGTAGAGGACTCAAGGCCTTTTGATTTTTGTGAAGATCGGTTAAGGGGAAGGGGTAGTTTACCCGCAACCTTTTACGTTTTAACAAGAGTAAAGTACTTGAAAATTTATTTAAACTTTTTGAAACAATGGTAATTGTTAAAAATAAAATAATTTTGTTGTGGGCAATAAAATTATAATTTTTTCATTTTAATGTAAATCTGTACATAGTATAAAGTAAAGTCAGTCCGTTTTCTCTCTGTGTTTGAAATCACTAATCTCAGGAAGTACTGAACGGATTTTATTCAAGTTTTCGCCAATAGATAGAGTGTCTATCGAGGAACATTTATGTGTATAATTAATACATATATGTTGTACATTAGCTTAGCTATCACGGTTTATGTCAAGTAAGTGGTATAGTTTACATCTTATAAATAAAAATGAATGTTTCTTTGTTTGTCCCGTATGCGTTCCTATACCATTCATCCGATTGCGATGAAACTTCGGTGAGTTGTTGTGCGCACGTCCGCGAAGGTTTCTTCCACATCTCCTCCTAATCCACTGTACCGATTTCAACCAAACTTGGCACAAATATTTTACGCAACGGTAGAACCAACATAGGATAGGTGTTTTTTCGATGGGGTCCTTTTGGGGGTTCTTTGGGGTCTTCCACATCGCCTCCTAAACCACTGGACCGATTTCAACCAAACTTGGCACAAATATTTTACGCAAAGGGAGAACCAACATAGGACAAGTGTTTTTTTCGATACGATTCTTTGGGGGGTCCTTTGGGGTCTTCCACGTCTCCACCTAAACCATTGGACCGATTTCAACCAAACTTGGCACAAATATTTTACGCAACGGGAGAACCAACATAGGACAGGTGTTTTTTCGATACGATCCTCTGGGGGGTCCTTTGCGGTCTTAAAAAACTATTAGATCTGGTTACTATGGCAACCCAATAGAATAGATTCTGTTCTAAATATATTATCGCATTAAATTGAAGACCACGCGAACGAAGTTGTGGGCAACAGCTATTTATTTTTAAGAAGCCTACTTTAATTAAACTTTATTAATTAAACTAACATTTTCATTACGTACAACGTGAAACTCCGTAGCGACGCACGGGTATTCTGCTAGTCATGTATAAGAGAAAATATATCGTGGGTGGCAGGCAAGCATATCTCAGTTGTGTACTGTTTACGTTTCCATTTTATTATTATCACTACCGCAATAAAAAGGCAGGGAAGACACACACACACACACACACACACACACACACACAATTCGCGTTATTTCTGGCCTCATTCATGTTTATTTTCTTACATTTGCACGGTTTTTAAATGGAAAGTGCCGAACCCATACCAACATAACGCATGCAAGCCGAAAAAGTGTCCAGCGTGGATAGCGATTTGCTTCCTGTGGATCGCTGGGCAGTGTAACTGCACGTGTTTACAGAGGAACGATTCATAGACAGACTTTTCGTCTTTAGGGAATGAACCCTCTGCAAGATGCTGAGGGTCCATGAGTGACTTCGGAGCGCTCCTTCTTTTCCGCGTGTTTGTTCTGTGAAACGTACACTGTAGATTCGCAGATTTATTCTAAGCAACGCTCAATAGGAAATGTTGAAAATTTTTGTCCACGGTGAACCCTCATACACACTAAACCTACTCTGATGTTTTAATTACGGACATCATAATATTAAAACTTTGGAAACTTGAGCACTACTTAATGGAGATTAATCATTAACTTATACAAGCCATTAATTTTATGCATATTTTTTATATATATGTGTACAACGTTATCGGCAACAAAGAAGTAGTTTTTGTTAAAATTCCTTTCCGGGATATTTGGCCGTAGTCCAATGTTTTCTACAAAACCAGACGTTTCGGCAATGCCATCGACTTCCATCATCAGTGAAAATCGAGTGCGATAACGTGAGGTGGTATATGTTAGTGACCACAGTACTGTGGTTAAGGCTGAAGCAGTAAGTAGAAAGAAGTAGTTTCTATGGTAATATTTCATTTCGAAAATTATTTTAAAAATAAATCTTAGAATATGGAAGTCGTGTATGGTTCTCCATACCGATATTTTCTATGGTAAACGATAACAGCCGCAAATTCAAACAGAATCAAATGATGTTTTGCATACAGCCCTGTATTGTAGAGTTCTCAATACCTATTGGTGTAGGTGAAGATCGGTTAAGGGAAAGGGGTAGTTTACCGGCAACGTTTTATGTTTTAAAAGGGTATTTTCTATGGCAAACGATAAGAGCCGCAAATTCAAACACAATCAAATACGTTTTTGCACACAACCCTGGTTTGTTGAGTACTAAAGACCTATTGTTTTTGGTGAAGATCGGTTAAGGGAAAGGGGTAGTTTACCAGACACGTTTTTGGTTTTATCAAGGGTATTTTATATGGCAAATGATAACAGCCGCAAATTCAAACAGAATCAAATAATTATTTGCATACAGGCCTGAATTGTAGGGTACCTAAGATCTGTCGTTTTTGGTGAAGATCGGTTAAGGGAAAGGGGTAGTTTACCTGCAACGGTTTTTTATCAAGGGTAATTTTTTTCTATAGTAAACGATAACAGCCGCAAATTCAAACAGAATCAAATGATGTTTTGCATACAGCCCAGTATTGTAGAGTTCTCAATACGTATTGGTGTTGGTGAAGATCGGTTAAGGGAAAGGGGTAGTTTACCAGCAACATTTTATGTTTTAACAAGGGTAATTTTTTATATGACGAACGATAACTGCCGTAAATTCAAACAGAATCAACTAGGTTTTTGCATACCTTTTTGAACTAAAGAGAACTCAAGGTCTGTTGATTTTGTTGAAGATCGGTTAAGGGAAGGGGTAGTTTATCAGCAACGTTTTATGTTTTAAAAATGGTAATTTTTTTATGACGAACGATAACTGCCGAAAATTCAATGAGAATCAAATAATTTTTTGCACCCCCTGAGTTGCAGAGAGCTCAAGGTCTATTGATTTTGGTGAAGATCGGTTAAGGGAAAGGGGTAGTTTACCTGCAACATTTTATGTTGTAACAAGAGAAATGTTTCCATGACGAACGATAACTGCCGCACATTCAAACAGAATCAAATATTTTTTTGCATGCTTCCCTGAATTGTAGAGGATGGAAGGTCTGTTGATTTTGGAGAAGATCGGTTAAGACAAAGGGGTAGTTTACCTGAAACATTTTATGATTTAACAAGAGTAAAGTACTTAATTTTTATAAATAAATTATCCTGATAAGAAGCTCATAATAATCCACTGTAGAAACGTAGATGAAATATATATAAATGAAGAAGTTAGGTGAATGGGGTGGGGGTAATTTTCTATTATTAAAAATTATAGTTGAAGGTGGAGGGGAGAATTTTTTATATGTGTACTATGTTATCGGCAACAAAGAAGTAGTTTTTTGTTCAAATTGCTTCCCGGGCTCTTTAGCCGTAGTCCAATGTTTTCTGCAAAACCAGCTTTTCGGCAGTGCAATCGACTGCCATCATCGGTGAAAATCGAGTGCGAAAACGTGAGGTGGTGGTGGTATACGTTAGTGAGCACAGTACTGTGGTTAATGCTGAAGCAATAAGTAGAAAGATGTAGTTTCTATGGAAATATTTCATTTAGAATATGATTTTAAATATAAATCTTAGAACATGGAAGTCATGTATGGTTCTCCATACCGATATTTACTTCCATATTCCTTAAGGAAATGGAAGTATGGTGATGGCAAAAAAAATCGTGTTCGAGATTATTGCTGATTCTGATTGTACTACACTCAAAACATGAAAAAAAGTCGTTTTTCAAAAAGTGTCTGTGTGTGTGTCTGTCTATGTGTAGATTTTTTTTCTATGGCAAACGATAACAGCCGCAAATTCAAACAGAATCAAATAATTTTTTGCATACAGCCCTGATTTGTAGAATACTCACGACCTATTGTTTTTGGTGAAGATCGGTTGAGGGAAAGGGGTAGTTTACCTGCAACGATTTTTTTTTATCAAGGGTAATTTTTTTTTTGGCAAACGATAACAGCCGCAAATTCAAACAGAATCAAATAATGTTTCGCATACAGCCCTGAATTATGGAGTTCTCAAGACCTATGGTTTTTGGTGAAGATCGGTTACGGGAAAGGGGTAGTTTACCTGCAACATTTTATGTTTTAACAAGGGTATTTTCTATGGCAAACGATAACAGCCGCAAATTCAAACAGAATCAAAAGATTATTTGCATACAGCCCTAAATTGCAGAGTTCTCAAGACCTATTGTTTTTGGTGAAGATCGGTTAAGGGAAAGGGGTAGTTTACCTGCAGCGTTTTTTTATCAAGGGTATTTTCTATGGCAAACGATAACAGCCGCAAATTCAAACAGAATCAAATAATTTTTTGCATACAGCCGTGATTTGTAGAGTACTCAAGACCTATTGTTTTTGGTGAAGATCGGTTAAGGGGAAGGGGTAGTTTACCTGCAACGTTTTTTATCAAGGGTAATTTTCTATGACGAACGGTAACTGCCGCATATTCAAACAGAATCAAATAATTTTTTGCATACGTCACTGAATTGTAGAGGACTCGAGGCCTTTTGATTTTGGTGAAGATCGTTTAAGGGGAAGGGGTAGTTTACCTGCAACCTTTTACGTTTTAACAAGAGTAAAGTACTTGAAAATTCATTTAAACTTTTTCAAACAATGGTAATTGTTAAAAGTAAAATAATTTTGTTGCCAGGCAATAAAATTATAATTTTTTCATTTTAATGTAAATCTATACATAGTATAAAGTAAAGTCGGTCCGTTTTCTCTCTGTGTTTGAAATCGCTAATCTCAGGACGTACTGAACACATTTTATTCAAGTTTTCGCCAATAGATAGAGTGTATCGAGGAACATTTATGTGTATAATTAATATATATATGTTGTACATTAGCTTAGCTATCACGGTTTATGTCAAGTAAGTGGTATAGTTTACATCTTATATATAAAAATGAATGTTTCTTTGTTTGTCCCGTATGCGTTCCTATACCATTCATCCGATTGCGATGAAACTTCGGTGAGTTGTTGTGCGCACGTCCGCGAAGGTTTCTGTATTTTTTTCGATGGGGTCCTTTGGGGTCTTCCACATCTCCTCCTAAACCACTGGACCGATTTCAACCAAACGTGGCACAAATATTTTACGCAATGGGAGAACCAACATAGGATACGTGTTTTTTCGATGGGGTCCTTTTGGGGGTTCTCTGGGGTCTTCCACATCTTCTCCTAAACCACTGGACCGATTTCAACCAAACTTGGCACAAGTATTTTACGCAATGGGAGAACCAACATAGGATAGGTGTTTTTTCGATGGGGTCTTTGGGGGGGTTCTTTGGGGTCTTCCACATCTCCTCCTAAACCACTGGACCGATTTCAACCAAACATGGCACAAATATTTTACGCAACGGGAGAACCAACATAGGATAGGTGTTTTTTTGATGGGGGTCCTTTTGGGGGTTCTTTGGGGTCTTCCACATCGCCTCCTAAACCACTGGACCGATTTCAACCAAACTTGGCACAAATATTTTACGCAAAGGGAGAACCAACATAGGACAAGTGTTTTTTTCGATACGATCCTTTGGGGGGTCCTTTGGGGTCTTCCACGTCTCCACCTAAACCATTGGACCGATTTCAACCAAACTTGGCACAAATATTTTACGCAACGGGAGAACAAACATAGGACAGGTGTTTTTTTCGATACGATCCTCTGGGGGGTCCTTTGCGGTCTTAAAAAACTATTAGATCTGGTTACTATGGCAACCCAATAGAATAGATTCTGTTCTAAATATATTATCGCATTAAATTGAAGACCACGCGAACGAAGTTGTGGGCAACAGCTATTTATTTTTAAGAAGCCTACTTTAATTGAACTTTATTAATTAAACTAACATTTTCATTACGTACAACGTGAAACTCCGTAGCGAAGCACAGGTATTCTGCTAGTCATGTATAAGAGAAAATATATATTGCATGGCAGGCAAGGATATCTCAGTTATGTACTGTTTACGTTTCCATTTTATTATTATCACTACCACAATAAAAAGGCAGGGAAGACACACACACACACACTCACACAATTCGCGTTATTTCTGGCCTCATTCATGTTTATTTTCTTACATTTGTACGGTTTTTAAATGGAAAGTGCCAAACCCATACCAACATAACGCATGCAAGCCGAAAAAGTGTCTAGCGTGGATAGCGATTTGCTTCCTGTGGATCGCTGGGCAGTGTAACTGCACGTGTTTACAGAGGAACGATTCATAGACAGACTTTTCGTCTTTAGGGAATGAACCCTCTGCAATATGCTGAGGGTCCATGAGTGACTTCGGAGTGCTCCTTCTTTTCCGCGTGTTTGTTCTGTGAAACGTACACTGTAGATTCGCAGCTTTATTCTAAGCAACGCTCAATAGGAAATGTTGAAAATTTTTGTCCACGGTGAACCCTCATACACACTAAACCTACTCTGATGTTTTAATTACAGACATCATAATATTAAAACTTTGGAAACTTGAGCACTACTTAATGGAGATTAATCATTAACTTATACAAGCCATTAATTTTATGCATATTTTTTATATATATGTGTACAACGTTATCGGCAACAAAGAAGTAGTTTTTGTTAAAATTCCTTTCCGGGATATTTGGCCGTAGTCCAATGTTTTCTACAAAACCAGACGTTTCGGCAATGCCATTGACTTCCATCATCAGTGAAAATCGAGTGCGATAACGTGAGGTGGTATATGTTAGTGACCACAGTACTGTGGTTAAGGCTGAAGCAGTAAGTAGAAAGAAGTAATTTCTATGGTAATATTTCATTTCGAAAATGATTTTAAAAATAAATCTTAGAATATGGAAGTCATGTATGGTTCTCCATGTAGCGGGGCATTTTTGGGCATAACTGGGGTAATAACAGAATTTGTATTTTTTCAGAAATAATAATTAACTAATTGAGTGATAGAAAAATGTTATGACCGAGAGGTAAATTTGTTATGTGGAAGCGATCCCAACAACGGCAACACTGCTTGAGGCATTGAAAACAAAGTTATTAGACAATATTCATATAAACAGTTTTAATAACCGGCAAACTGTACCAAAGTCAGTTCAAGGACAATGACGAACACGAAAAACGTAAACACGTTATGTAACAAGATCTGTAAACCAATTATGCAACCAGACATCAGGCGATGTGTTGCGTCAGCAATTTATATAACGATGTGTGTCACCAGTTTTGTCAACAGGACAAAAACAGTCCACTGGCGCAAGGATACAAACTGTAAACCAATGAGAGTTGAACGAACAACAGTCGCTTCACAAATTAGCGCAAGTAGTTCGCTCCCAGTCAAAATTCCATGCTCGCGCGAGCAACACCGATACAAAGTTTCGAAACGTAAGTGCGGGCCCGCATACAATAAAAAATGTGAATCTTTATATGTACATCTAAAATACAAACAGTTTTCCGGCCAATATTCATCAAAAATTAACAGTTCGGCAGTAAAATGTGATAGTGCGAACTATAAAACAGTAAAACAGTGCACGCCATAAGGAGACACCCCAGGAGTCGAACTTCTACTCGTAAACAGGAAAGTAGACATTCAAAATAATAATTAAAAATGCTGGTTAAATTTTCTTTTTTAAAAAAATTAAATAAAATGGGGAAATAAATTTTGAAGAAAGTATAAAATATTTAAAAATGAGATCTCTAAAGTAGCTTTGTGTGTGTGTGTGTGTGTGTGAGAATATAGTTTTACTATAGTTTATAGTAATAAGAAGGCTGGTTTGCGTTCCCGTTATAATTCTTAAAAATGTATTTCAAGAATCTGTTATTGTAATGCGAGTAAGTAAATTAAAAGAGATTCAAGGTAATCAACAACTATTATTCACGCTTTGTAAATTATTAATTCAAATTTTGTCTGTATGATTTTATTAACATGAAATATGAATAATAATAAAGTAATAATAACGTTTAATTATTGATGAACATAAATGATTGTTATTATTTCAGCAACCACATTCTGTTCTCCTAGTTCGCTGAAACGAACCTTGGTAATTTTCTTATTACAGTTGGTAACAAGATGGCGCTCGAAGGAGATATTTAGTAAATAATTGAATTAATTAACCAAATCCCTTAGGTTTATCAAATATCAGTTTGTTTAATACTGTATCATCCATACCGATTTTTTTACATTTGTCCCATCGCTCTTACTGGTTTTTATGCTTTTAAAGAATTCTTTGTCTTAAAGTCTAAGCCGGTTTTGCACATTTGACAGATATAAGTATGAAACCAAATGGATCACTGAAAAGTCATACATGGACAACAGGTATAAAGCACATAAATGTTATGAAAAATTAATAGGTTTTTTGCATTTGTATTGTATTTGCGAATCATTAAATATTTCATAAAATGTTTCTTTTTAGCTGTGAAATCTGACTTCACGCAAAAACTCATTGAGTAGACCAACCAAAACGTCAGATGCCACAAGATCTGGATTATAAAGTAGATGAAGCAGAACATCCAAAACCAGTTTTTCAATGGTCTGAAGCAGCTGTTTTTGAACTGGAGCTGTTTTTCTCTCTACTTATTGTATTATTCTCATAGTTTATTAATTTTTCTATTAAGAAGAATACAAGGATAATACAACAAAGTAAATATAACCTCAACACCGAACTTATATTTTTGTGGGCACAAAGTCATTGTCTACATGTACAGTTAGGTACTGTTATAATGCACATGTAAATAAATATGTTCACCGTCATAAGCTTTACCTTTCTTGCAAATGCTCCTATTGCTTGCAGCTGATCTCTAAATTTTATTCTGTCATCTTCTTCAGTTTCATCAATTTCTTCTGAATCTATTTCATGTCCCTGCCAAGAAGATAATAGTTTAATTTGCATTTCTGATCATTTTAATTCACATAAGAGGCTACAGAATTGATGAGTCAACGTCTTACTACTGCTGATCATAACATTATTACAAGTCTTATTTATACAAATACTAATATAGACAGCCAACCTGTGAATACACAATGTTATCACTTTTCACTGGCAAAAAAGAAAGACATATTTGTTGTTACAAGATAAGAACTGACATTAGTCTAATTTCATGAACAACAGTTGCAAGTGACATAAAGCCAAAATGACAAGATCAAATAATTTCAAATCCCCTTTCTACATTGATTTCAAATATCAAAATGGAAATAACAAACAGTATATTACAGAACTTTCTATGAAAAATTCAGTAGTGTATAACCAAACCTTCTTAACATTTTTTAAGGAATACAGTAGTAAATGTAATTATAAAACATAACTTTTGTAATTACAATTCTTTATTTCTAAAAATAACTGTCACAAAGGCAACTTTATATTTTAGTGTTACTTGTTTTGAGGATTTTTTTTTTGTTAGACACCATTGAAAAATGTATTTAATTTGTACATTAAGTCTATCACAACCACTATGTTCTTTCTGAACTCAAATTTCTTGTTTCCAGGGGGGGGGGGAGACAAAGTACAAACCAGATTGTTAATAAAGTAAAAAATAACACTTAAGACTGCTCATATAAACAGCTTTGACTGCTTTATTACATAATGGCTGACCATTTTAAGAGCAGTTAGTTGTTCAATGAAAGTATGCATTTGTTTGTGGCCAAAGTGCATTAAGTATGATAATGTAGTGTTTTTATTATTGATGCAGCATCGTATGTAAAGAAAGCAGCAGAAGCTTTTTGTGGTATCCGAAACTGATACACATTACCTGTGTTGTTTTCATACTCTACAAAGAGCATGTGAAACTATCCGATCCTTGTATCCTAATGTGGGAGAAAGTGATTGTTAAATCCCTTATGAGAATTAATCTTTTCAAAAACAAAAATTCGATCCTTCCATTACCACCAGCACCCATTGTCACTCGCTGGGAGACTTGGCTTTCTGCAGTGTTATATTATGCAGATAATTTTGAAAGTGTTATATCAGTTGTCAACAAATTGTATAAAGGTAATGCTTCATAAATAGAGATTCTTTAAAATCTGTTAAAAGACAGAAGTGTAAGAGATGAGTTGGCATATATTTCTGCTATCGAGTTTCTTGTGCAATTAGATAAGAAAAATTGAAAAACCAACAGCCTCTTAACAGAAACTGTTAATGAAATACATTTTGTTGAAAGTAAAATCAATTCTCTCATGGGATCAAAAATGGAAACCTTAAAATATACATTCAAAGTTCTATTTGAAAAAACAATAGATTTGAAATTGTAAGTACAGTTGCCCAAGTCTAGAAGATCAGCAAGAAGACATTGAAAATATACGTGTATGTGATGTTCCTCTTTTTAAGTATGCCAGACTGACTTCATGTGATGTAGAACAGTCCTTTTCCCAACATCGAGCTTTGTTCCATGATAATCGGCACAGATCTGGAATGGACAATTTAAAGATGGTGTTTATTGTTCACTACAACTCCAATTACATTTTCAAGGACTGATGAGTTGACCAGCAAGTTTGATGAGTACTTATAAGCATTTTTCCTGTTACAACCTGTTTGATTACGTTAAACTAAAATAAAATATCTTTAATTTTTTAACAATTTTTGTTTTGTTTTTTTAGCACATACAAATTTAATATTTTCAGTTTTGTTTAGCACCTAAAAATCCATTCCCTAGTAATTATACAATATTTTATTTAGAATATGTTACAGACAAAACTTATATTCAAACAACGTATAATAAAAAATTAGATCAATATACATATCAAACCAGTACAACTTAATTTAAATTATACACATAAAATGAAAAGTCTGAAAACATTTTCTTACATTTTATGTCTAAATTAAATTTAATCTATCACTAACCATCCCTCTGTTTCCATCTGGAGGTGACAAATGACACTTCAGGTATGTATTGAAAATCTGTACAGACGACTGATTGCAAAATTCTTCTGGAAATGTTCCATAATCACCAAGTATGGTCATCCATGCTTTCAGCATATGGTCAAATGCTTCCATAAATAAACAATCATCCATACATACCTGTAACATTACAGAGTACAAATGGTATACCAAATTACAATGGTTAAGGAAGTGGAAATTCTAAATACCATAATTTAAATTCAATATTTCAAATGATTTTCATAATTTTATAACACAGCAAAAAGGGAATAATATGAGGACACTGAAAAGTTCGCAGCCTAACAATGAAAAAACACTTATTTTTCAACCTACATTCTTTTTAAGGTAATGCACTTATTCCAGTGATTTTCCAACACCATCATTCCATCCCTGAAATGGTTTTCCATAAGGTCTGCAAAATATCCTTCTACATTCACATCTTGATCTAATGAAAAACTTCAAGTTTTGGGGAAAGTTAAAAGTCTGAGGGACCCTCTACCTAATCTGGGAAATAGGATGTTCCAACAATTCATAGCTGAGTTCTCTTAATTTCCCCATTATCAAAACACATTTGTGGGCAGGTCATTTGTCTTGGTGAAAAATGATTTTTTTCTTCTGAAAACTAGGTTTTTTCATTCATTTTTCCATCTAGTTTTGATTAAGGACTGGAATAATATTCCTCAATTATTGTTTCATTATTTTTAAGATAATTGATTTACAAAACACTTTTAGCATCCCAAACCAATGATGCCATACCTTCCTTCTGATGGAACTGACCTTGCCTTCTTTGGTACTCAACAACCAGCGTCTGACCACTACTTTGTTGTTTGGGCTCTGTGTGTTGTGGTGGATCCTTTCATCCACTGTAATAAACCAATGCACAAAATCCAGTTTGTTCTTATTAAAACACTCTATGCATACTTCAGATATTACAATTTGTACAGTTTTTGATCTGCTGTGAGCAAGAGCAACACCCACTTAGCTCAAAGCTTATTTATTTGCAATCTCTCATGTAAAACATGTCCCACTACGTTATTTTGAAATTCCTATAGTCTCAGCAATTTCATGTGTTTTAATTCCGCAATCGTCCAATACCATTTCATGCATTTTTTCAATGGTTTCTGGTATTGTTGCTGTTTGGGATATCATTCACTTGATCTTCCAGGGTGGTACTACCATGTTTAAACTGTGCAACCCATTTTTAATTGTTGAAAATTAAGGGTACGGAGTCCCCATACACATTAATGAAACTGGAATAAATTTCATTTGGCATTAAACATTCTTTCACAAAGAACTTTATGACCACATGATACTGAATTTTCTCCATTTTACGGAATACAGACAAAATTTCTGTTTCAAGCAGCTGTATAAAACAAATTATTTAAGTACAGCTGGAAATTTCACACAGATTCAACAATAGATATAGCACCAACACAGACAAAAAAAACGGCAATAGTAATCGAGCCCAAGAACTGTTCAGACTTCATAAAGTAGTAGAAAGTTATTTTCCTATCCAAACATTTTATGACAAAGGATATTCTACAACGTTATTTCATAGATAGCTCATTTTCCTTTGTACCTGTGCAGACCATAAGCAATATACTTTTGAAAACACACACACACACACACACACACACACACACCTATACTTCACTCTTTCCTCTCACTTTCCCTGTTATCTGCTTTCACAATTTTACTATTGATTATTACTTAACCACTTGTTAACATGACCATTATAATTTTCTAATAGTGGCTTTTCTTCTCAGTTGCCTTCCTTATAAGATACTGGATATACTACTGGGTCCTATCAAAGATTATTTTTCTAACCATAAGTAACTTACTGTAAATTTTATAAATGCGTCTATATTCAGTCATTACCATGCCATATTTTTGTACTGTAAGATTTACCATTTTGATACAAATACTGTCTTTTAAAGTCACCACACCTTCATCTGCTACCCACATCATATATTCACCCAACAGAAAAGCTGGTGACAAAGGACCACTACGTGTTAGTCACATGGATTAAATGTGGATTGTCATCATGGTAAATCTGAACTCATGCTGCAACACACAATTTGTACTGGAATCTTCCTTATTCTTTAAATAAAAGCTGAGAAACAAGACAACTTGGCAAGGGTCAGCTTAAAATACTGTTTTAATAGAATTTGCTCTTTTCAGCTAAGGAAACGTCATTTAAATTCTTCATTACTGAATACAACCTTTACTAATTCTCTGTTTCTTAGGATACTGTATTAAATGCTCAACTACTATCACTGTTACTATCAAATTATTATAAGCCACTGTTACAGTACTATCTACGTTTACAGCTAGACCTTTTCCAGAACAGCAACATTATATTCTGAAACTAGTATTTATGGGTACGTGATAATGTTTTTATAAAGATTAATGATATACTAAACAAATTTATTACTTACAGATTCCTCCTGGGCAGCTCCCTCTGCAAAGAAACATGTGAGCCTGGTCATTTGATGCAAATATGCTTGTAAGACATCCTGTGGCAGTGTAACCAACAAATTGGGTGGATAAAACAGTAATATTTTTCTGACAATATTGCTGATTCCAAGTGCTTCTCTGTCCAGTACCTGGACACTAAAGACATAAACACATGATGTTGCAAAAAACTGGATTAAAAAAATGTTATTTACACAGTGTGGAAAAGTAATGCTAAAATGCATGTAAATGTGATCGCTCCTACTAATTAATTATTAAAATTCAATTTACTGTTTGTAATGTGTGACTTAAATACTGACTATAAAACACACAAAGAGGTGAACCAGATGTTAATAGTTTGCAAGTTTTTTTAAACAAATACTTTTTTATCTTATTCCTAAGAGATGTCTGGAATAAAACATGTAAATCAAATCAGGTTACTTTATTAAAAAAATGTATCAATGTCTATTATAAAAACCTGGAATTAAATAAATAAATATTGTTACATTACCAAAAGCCGCCCAGTAAAAGGGAGGGAATACCTTATAATATAAAGAGAAAACATGCAGCTAAGAAGAGATAAGATGAGAAAATTCATAATTGTAATAAATAGCAAAATAATAACATTAACTTAGACTAGACAATGACAATGACCACACCCAAGTGATTGGCCAAATGACCAAATAAATGTAATTAAACCTATGATAAAAATGTCATAAAATTGACAATAATTAAATGAATAATTGAACCTTGAAGGTACAAACCACCAGCAGAAATAATATAATTCTATGTAGGTAAGTGTACACTAAATGTTAAGTAAACAAATAGTAAATAAACAGAACAATGAAATCAAATGATAATAAATAACAGTATAGAGAATAAAACGTGATAGAGCTAGTCTGATAATCACAACATTCATATTAAATTGAACCAAGAGTGCATAAAGTAGGTAGGGAGTGAGTTACAAAAAAAAAAACAATAAGTGAACAACACTAAGTGATAATTAGTGATGGTTTTAACAACCAATATCCTGTATAATAATAAGTACATCTTGCCAAAACCATATAACAGTGCATACCGAGAAAAAAAAATAAGATAACAAACACTAAATAAAGCAAAGCAACCCAAGTGCATGTGTAAAAATGTATAAATAAAGAATATCAATTACCAGTAATAAATAATAGGAAAGTGAAAGGTGCGAAGGACAAGTGCTTAGCATAATAAACAATATGTCAAAATACATTAAGTAGGTATACGGTGATAGAAATTAGTTTTGAAAAAGACAAAACACTAGTAAGTAAGATAGAATAAGGTATCATGTTCAAAAAATATAAGAATAAGTAACTGTTATAAAGAATGTTGTAGCATGACAGATTATCCACATTATAATGAATGAAAATGATCATAAATAAATATAAAATAAAATGAACTCAAGGAAACATCCAAATAAAAACAAATAAGTACCACAGAAAATGCAATCATAATTTGAAGAAATAAAAATAAATTTAAAAACAACTAAGCAACACCTATGAGTAATGAAAAATAAACCAAAAAACTAAAAGTAAATAAGGAAATACCCAGGTAGGATAGGAGTAAGTAACGCAAAACCTAGAACAAACCGACACCCCAAAAAAAAGGACTAATTTTGAAGAAACAAGATAGGATAGTAATAAGTAAGGCAAAACCCAAAACAAACCGACATACCTAATAAAACTATTTTTATCGAAGAAACAAAGTAGGAGAATAAGTTAAAGTAAGGAAAAACCTAGAACAAACCGACATCCAAAATAAAAGGACTGAAATGGAAGAAACCACATGGAAGAACAAAATAAAGTAGGGAAATACCCAAAATAAACCTAGTAACAAAGGAATAAAACCCCTAAAGAAATCTAACTAATGAAAGTATAACACCCAAAACAGAAAATAATGTGAAGTAGATATAGACAAAAGTGTTTAGAGGTATAAGTAAAAGTGCACCCACGAAAGTTATTTTATAATGGAAAAAACAAACCTTCATAATCCTCTATACACAAGATTCCTGATCTTGGAATACTATAAAACTTATTTAGAGATAAGATCCAAGAATAACAGAGGACCAGTGCAAGTTATCTTATTATAATAAATAAACTTCAAGTGTCAGTGTTTTAAATGCTTAAACTAAGTAAATTTGTGCCTTTACCCAACTTTAAAGTTTATGTACCAACTACAGAAATAATATTTTGTAGAATATTATGATAAAAATAGACTACAAATGTTTTAAGAAAGTGCCACTCTTTATCTGACTACATCTTATAAAATGAGATAGATAGAATAAGAGCAGGTAATAAATAAGTGGAGTGACCAGGGGTACATCCCCAATATAAAATAAGAACAGCTGAGACTGCACAAAATTAAATTTAAGAAATAAGTTAAAAAGGAAAGGACATATGTGTTTTGTTTGTGTTAAGTTCAATGAACTCAAGGCTGAAATGTCTGAGTTTAAATACTATTTTTTGTTATGAAATATTTGTTAGGAGTTAATACTTATTATCAATGCTAAATGTTCAAGCAGTTAAGTAAGGTAATTTTCATTAATATTGTATTAGAATAGAAGGTCAGAAGGGGTATGAGCAAGCTGTATTATCCAGAAACTTTGTATGTAAAAACAGATAAAATCTAGGCCAAATGGTAAAAAACAACAACATTATAATTGACAAATAAGTCTAGTAAACTAGTTAAACTGATGAAATTTGTATAAGGTAAATCAAACACAGTATACTATAAATGACACTATACTTTAGAAAAATATTAGAAAAAGATAGGAAAGATTATTGGAAAAAATGCAAATGTAATAACTGAAAAATCCAAGGGGGGAGTCCCAAATTAAAGAATAATATTTAAAAAGGATAACTAATTAATAAGATTACAAGGAATTAATGGAAAATAAACATGTTATTTCAATCTGAGATTTTGTACAATCATAATTATAACATAATACAAATGGCAAACCTTTTAAGAGGACAGGAAGTAAAAATTAAGGCCTACCGTTAGAAATACAGTAAATATGGCATTTTTAGATAAAAAATATCTTATTTGGTATCAAATCAAGCATAATGAACTAAAGAAAGAGATTATGTATTTAATATTTAATAAAGTTAAATAATAATAAAAATGTATTCAGTAGTATAATGTAAAAATCAGTTATGTAGCGGAAATGCTAAAAATTTAGAACAATGTATTTTTAATATTAACTTGGCTAAGACGTTTCGGATGAAGAAGGAAGTTAAAACAGTTGATTATTAGACTTTGTCGAGTACACATGAGACGAGCTCTAGCTCTAATATTAACGTATATCGAAGGAAGAAAAAATGGCTTTCATCAACCCTATTCAAAGTAAAAAATCGTAAATTTTGAAAAACTTTAAAACTCAATTAAATTCAGTGCAATAAACAATTACAACTAATGAATTAACTAATATTGAACAGGAAAAGTGAATTAATTAATTTAAACACATAAAAACGATAATACTGAATATAAAGACGGAACGTGCCATTTTCGACCTTATTGACTAAAGTGCACTACAAACATTGTACAACACTAATCAACGAGGTGAATCCCAGAACACTGAACAAGGACAACTCCACTACCACCAGAAGGAAATATCACTACTGCTGAGACGAGGAAACCTGGAAAAAACTACTTTTATTTGAAGAGAATTCTGTCGTGTAGTCGTCATTTTAACATATGCAGTCCTGAAGCAGCCATCTTTAACTCCTACAATTCAAAGTATACCACAGCTAGTTTCGTCGTCAACGTCAAATGCTTCGAAATTTTATTTTAATAAACATTACATATCTTGAATGAATCTTTGTATTTTTAATTCTTAAGTTATTGATTGTGTTATACTTTCTTGAACTTACCCTTTCTCTGACTATATAATATGACCGTTAAAAGAACTTAAATTTAATATTAATACTTTATATAAAAATAATCGATCCCCCTGAGATACGAGTCGATACCAACTGTTGAAAAATCGATTTAATATCGATACATTAATAATGTGTTAAATAAAAACTGGAATTTTATAATTTTGACTTTTTATAATATTTCTTTCAAAATTATAATTAATATAACATAAGATAATATTTTAACAACGAACTACACGAAAAGCGGCAATTACCAAGGTAAAAGGAGAATACTCTCAGAAGAAGAAGAACCGTTAATCGATCAGTGCCGTAGATAATCTGATTAACACAGAACTTAATTCTAGTTACCAAAAGGTGATATAATTGTCAAAAACAGTAATAACAGATTTAAAGTTTTACACCAATACATTACGAAAATTAATTACTAAATAATAAAAACAACAAAACAATTCTCAAACAAAATTTTCAAAAACAAACAAATTTTTCTTATTTTGTTAACAAACACAAATTTTACACTTTGTTACAATGTTAGTGTTAACATATTAAGTTAGTAAAGTTAAAGGGATAAACAAAACCTAAACAAGTTATATGTTATAAAAAGAAGAGTAGACATCAAAGGATGGATTATACATTATTAAAGTTATGTTAGAAAAAGAAGAGTAGACATCAAAAGATGGATACTCAATTATTGAAGTTGTGTTATAAAGAGAATAGTAGAAGGTAGCACGAGTATTATAAAACTATGAAATTGTTATAATTGTTAAAAGAATCTTAAGAATAAGTTATGTTAAGTTGAGTTGGGAAAATAATACTAAAAAGCAGTAATAATGTGTTGAAAGAGTGAGGAAATCCTAAAAATATGCAATGTTAATTTCTTAGATATAGATGTAAAAGGCAATAATATGTCTGTAAAGAACTACTAATCATAAACCAATGTATTTAAATTCATAATAATTGTAAACAAACTAAGACAAAGCAATAAGAACATAGGAACAAGAGCAAAATTAAATTATAATCAATGTCAACCATTGTAGGCAAGTGTAGGCCTAAAGAAATGTGAGAAAATTGTAAAATGTAAACAAATAACAACATTCAGTTAGGGAAAAAGTTAGGTAAACACGATATATTTAGCCAAGGAACATTAAAAACACAAAATACATTCAAAAACACACTTATAAACCAAAATAAGTATAAAAAACAAAAGTATCAAAATACTAAATCAGCCAATACTGAATAGAACATAGTCATGTTTGATTTCAAAATAATATTAAACAGAAATCCTATTCAATGGTACTAATAACAGAAGTATTAATAGTAATACAAGCAAATTATCTTAATCAGAAAATATTTATCCATTTTGGGCGAAAACACAAGCTATGTCTAACAATGGGTACAAAATTGTTTCAACCAATGAGAAGGATAGGTTTTGCAGTTAGAACCAAAAAACCGTTACAAATTTATTAACAGTCCATTATTAGCTTCAGTAGAGTACAGATGAAAAATAGGCGCTCCATATAATTAGCAAAAAGAATCAATCAAATGAGATAAACCATATAATAATTACAATCAGAATGATCACAGTTGCACACCACTATATAAAAATTATCCCGATTAGCGCTTTCAAGCCTCACAGCCCATCGTCAGATCGGAATTTTCATATAATAATTAATGAAAATGGAATACAAGATGGGCAAAACATATTAACAAGATTGAACTAAACAAAATTTTAATTACAGAAGATATAAAACGAAAAAAGAAATAAAATAACGAAGACATAGCCACAAGCATACATGAAAATAAGCTCCATATAATTAGCAAAAAGAATCAATCAAATGAGATAAACCATATAATAATTAATGAAAATGGAATACAAGATGGGCAAAACATATTAACAAGATTGAACTAAACAAAATTTGAATTACAGAAGATATAAAACGAAAAAAGAAATAAAATAACGAAGACATAGCCACAAGCATACATGAAAATAAGTTATCAGATGTTAAGGAAGGAGTAAAGTATAAAATTTAATTAATTAACAAAACAAAAGACTGGATTCACTACACTTTAACACTGATGCACAATATAATTAACTTGGTTCAAATGCTCAAACACTGAATGGCTCTTAAAAAAACAAATAATAATTATCAAAAAACTGTTCAATTCAATTAATAACACATTTGGAAATACCAAAATATTTTTTCAACGATATAAAACTTAACCTCTAGTTACGAGTTGAACTCACAATTACTTTAGTTAATAAGAGTAGTGGTGTAAAGAAAAAATGTAATATTTGATTGAGTTTATGTGAAGGATTGTACTTTCTCGAATCATTTTTGTTAACTTTTGCTGTAATCCAAAGAACTTTTGACTGAATAACCATTGTAAAATTAAATTCGACATTAGACGCTTGGTGCTCAGTCAGCGACCCAAACAAACATAGCCAACCACTGAGTTATAAATCATTCAAAGCCGGAGCATAACTTTATATATTTTCATAATTTCCTGTAATAACCAATATAAAAGGTAGAACCGCTATCCAATAAACGAATACTAAGAATTTATACCTGTTTTATTATTTCATGTGACAGTATTTATGTGTTAATTTACTTAATATAGCACAGTGAAAATTTTTTACCAGAATTACAGGTTGGTAATACTGCCACGAGAGAGCGAATTTCGAATTCAGCCGACACAGAGCGGTAAGTAATACGGTTTCATTGAGAAAGAAGGTAAAGCTACGAAAAATTTGTAATTGTTTTAAAACAAACAATTTGGTGCCTGAAATCGGGAAAATAATAGTTAATTTAAATCAGATAAGAAAGAAGAAAGACAGGTATTGGCGAGGTCACGAGAGCGACAGATAGCGGGAAATTTACGAAGTTTTGGACTTCGTTAATATAACATCAGAAGGAGTCGAATTAAAACTATCACGACCCGAGCTGATTGTTATAAATTGCCGCAACCAACGCGGGGCTTGATAGAGGAAGATTACCATGGAAAAAGATTGTTATAAATTGGCGCGCCAACTAGTGAGGCTACAGTTGTAGGAAGGATAGTATTCTAGCCCCGGTTACGGAAAGGCAAACAAGATGAGACGAAGAGCAACGTCACGTAAACGTACGGAGGGAGAAGAAATAGAATTGGATATGGAGGAGAAGGAAGTAACAGCGACTGAAGAAGTGGAAACAGTGGTAAGGGATACCCCAGGGGACCAACCAGATAAACCCACACAAAAAGAAGACATGAGCATGCAGGAGATGATGAGAATTATAATGGAAGGGAATAACAAAACCAGCGAAACATTAAAACAGATGGGTGATAACATGGAAAAGATAAAGGAAGATAATGAAAAATTAGATAAGAAATTGGAGAAGAATAGTGAAGAAATAAAAAGACAAATGAAGGAGGATATTGAAAAAATAAGAAAATGGAGAAAAGTAATTAAACATCAAAACAAAATAAAAAAGAATTGAAGAAACAGATCAGGGAAAATTTTGACACGCTGAATACTAAAATCGAAAGCAATAATGAGACCTTAAAGCAACAGATAGATAAGAAAATGGAGGAAAATCATGACACTTTGAAGAAGAACCATGAAACCTTGCAACAGCAGTTGAAGGAGGACATTCAAAAAAGTAACGAAGAATTAAAGGGACAATTGAAGGAAGATAATGAGAAAAATAAAGAAGAGTTGAAACAACTGGAACGACAGTTGGTACGGTATCGTGAAGAAATTAAGCAGACAGTATCGGAAACCAAGGAAAAAATAAAAGAGACCAATGAAACGGTAGTAAAAGTCCATGAAGAAATATTAACTAAAATGGACGTAATCGAAAGCTCAAGTAAAAAGAGGGTTGATGAACTTCAACAAGTAACAACAGCAGAATGCACGAAGACAAGGCAAGAAATGCTGAGAAATCTGGATGAGAAACAGAAGGAAATAACATCAATACGAACAGATCTTGGTGAAAGGATGGAACGCATCTATAATAACCTAAACCAGGTAGATGGCCAAGTAAAGGAAAACAAAGAGAAGATTGACGGAATCAACCGACGGGACGCGCAAATGCAGGAAGAACTGGACTCATTGCGAGATAAACCATGCCATAGTACACAAATAATCAACAGTGATAATCGTGAGCTCATTAAATTCTGGAGCTACCGACGTAATCCCATGGAGTTCTTGACGAGGGTAGAGGAGATGATTGAGAAAAACAGAGAGACTCGATGGACAACGGTGCGAGGAATGATCGATGAAATGTTTAAAGATACCCACGATAATTGGTGGACAGCAACACGACCAGATATCCAAAACACACAAGACATCAAGACACAATTTCGGGCCAAATATTGGTCTGAGTCAACCCAAAACGTAGTAAGAAATGACATCAGCAATGGAAGGTATGAATCACAATCAGGACAAACATAACCTCATACTTTTTAGACAAGGTATGCCTGGCACACAACCTGGAGCCCAGAATTCCCGAAGAATCGTTGGTAATACAACTATCATACCACTACGAAGACGCCATCCAAAAAGCCAGAAAATGTAGTCAGGTCAAGACAATACAAGGTATGGTCAGCTTATTGGAAGACCACGAACATGAGGGACAGTACAGACGAAACCGAATGATAAACGCCAAGTATAATCGATATAACGATAGCCATAACCAACTGAACCACAATACGATTAATACTAATCCCCAAAATAACAGCTACAATAACCCAAACAGGAACTCAAATATAAATAACAATAACCATTACCGTGGAAACAACCCAAACAACAACCAAGGTAATCATCAATACTGTGGAAATAACCAAAATAACTACCAGGGGAAAGGTAACTATAGGGGAGGTAGTCAGAACCACTATATGAATGGTTATCAAGGTAATGGCAACTACAGAGGTAATAATTATAATCATAATATGCAAGATAATAGGTACAACAGAGGAAACGGTGATAACCGAAACCAGAATTATTGACCTCAGGTAAACTACATTCAATCAAGGAACCAAAACAACCAGAGGCGGTACTACCCAAGGTCACCAATGAACCAAAATAATTATGGACAAGGATCGAGCGACGACAGGTACCAAGGAGGACGAGTCAGCGAACCATTGGAAGGTAACCCGAGTAACAGACCGGAGCCAATACCTGAACAAACAATAAACCCGACAGAAAATCGGGCTAATGAAGAAACACCGCATTTAAACTAACAAGGTCAGTGAAAACTGAGGACCGCCCATCACATGACCAATCTCTTGGGGACAACAGACAAATGACTAGACGAATAACTAACAACACCATTACAATCATATCGAACTATTATTTAAAAGATATAAGGGAAGAACTCTTGGAAGAAGAGGATAAGATAAAAGTAAGGACAACTTACACAGTATATTTAGAAACAATCTATATCTATAAAAATGAATGTTTGTTTCTTTCTTTCTTTGTCCCGTATGCGTTCCTATACCATTCATCCGATTGCGATGAAACTTCGGTGAGTTGTTGTGCGCACGCCCGCGAAGGTTTATGAATTTTTTTCAATGGGGCCCTTTGGGGGGTTCTTGGGGTCTTCCACATCTCCTCCTAAACCACTGGACCGATTTCAACCAAACTTGGCACAAATATTTTATGCAACGGGAGAACCAACATAGGGTAGGTGTTTTTTCGATGGGGTCCTTTGGGGGGTCCTTTGGGGTCTTCCACATCTCCTCCTAAACCACTGGACCGATTTCAACCAAACTTGGCACAAATATTTTACGCAACGGGAGAACCAACATAGGATAGGTGTTTTTTTTCGACGGGGTCCATTGGGGGGTCCTTTGGGGTCTTCCACATCTCCTCCTAAACCACTGGACCGATTTCAACCAAACTTGGCATAAATATTTTACGCAACGGGAGAACCAACATAGGATATGTGTTTTTTCGATATGATCCTTCGGGGGGTCCTTTTGGGGGTCCTTTGGGGTCTTTCACATCTCCTCCTAAACCACTGGACCGATTTCAACCAAACTTGCCACAAATATTTTACGCAAAGGGAGAACCAACATAGGATAGGTGTTTTTTCAATGGGGTTCTTTTGGGGGTCCTTTGGGGTCTTCCACATCTCCTCCTAAACCACTGGACCGATTTCAACCAAACTTGGCACAAATATTTTACGAAACGGGAGAACCAACATAGGATATGTGTTTTTTCGATATGATACTTCGGGGGGTCCTTTGGGGTCTTCCACATCTCCTCCTAAACCACTGGACCGATTTCAACCAAACTTCTTGGCACAAATATTTTACGCAACGGGAGAACCAACATAGGATAGGTGTTTTTTTCGACGGGGTCCTTTGGGGGGTCCTTAGGGGTCTTCCACATCTCCTCCTAAACCACTGGACCGATTTCAACCAAACTTGGCACAAATATTTTACGCAACGGGAGAACCAACATAGGATATGTGTTTTTTCGATATGATCCTTCGGGGGTCCTTTTGGGGGTCCTTTGGGGTCTTCCACATCTCCTCCTAAACCACTGGACCGATGTCAACCAAACTTGGTACAAATATTTTACGCAACGGGAGAACCAACATAGGATATGTGTTTTTTCGATATGATACTTCGGGGGGTCCTTTGGGGTCTTCCACATCTCCTCCTAAACCACTGGACCGATTTCAACCAAACTTGGCACAAATATTTTACGCAACGGGAGAACCAACATAGGATATGTGTTTTTTCGATATGATACTTCGGGGGGTCCTTTGGGGTCTTCCACATCTCCTCCTAAACCACTGGACCGATTTCAACCAAACTTGGCACAAATATTTTACGCAAAGGGAGAACCAACATAGGATAGGCGTTTTTTCGATGGGGTTCTTTTGGGGGTTCTTTGGGGTCTTCCACATCTCCTCCTAAACCACTGGACCGATTTCAACCAAACTTGGCACAAATATTTTACGTAACGGGAGAACCAACATAGGATATGTGTTTTTTCGATATGATACTTCGGGGGCCCTTTGGGGTCTTCCACATCTCCTCCTAAACCACTGGACCGCTTTCAACCAAACTTGGCACAAATATTTTACGCAAAGGGAGAACCAACATAGGATAGGTGTTTTTTCGATGGGGTTCTTTTGGGGGTTCTTTGGGGTCTTCTACATCTCCTCCTAAACCACTGGACCGATTTCAACCAAACTTGGCACAAATATTTTACGCAACGGGAGAACCAACATAGGACAGGTGTTTTTTTTTTATACGATCCTCTGGGGGGTCCTTTGGAGTCTTAAAAAACTAACTTATTAGATCTGGTTACTATGGCAACCCAATGGAATAGATTCTGTTCTAAATATATTATCGCATTAAATTGAAGACCACGCGAACGAAATCTTTATATATTATATATACAAACACTTTCTTTCTTTGAGTGGCATTGCAACGCATGCCGGGTACTCGCTAGTATGAAATAAAATAATCAACAACATTAAGAACAAATTACACAATATAGTTAGAAATGATATGATTGAAAATAAACGACGCAACGCAAGGAGAGTGTAAGAACAACTTGCATAATATAAAACAATTAAGACGTGCTAAGGCAAATAAATAAGATTGTAAGAAAAATCGAATATCAGGAAAAGGTAATCAAATGACAGAATGTAATGCAACAACAAAATACAATAAATAGCTGTAGTAAAATAAGGATAATAAACAGATGAAAGGAAATGAAAAAATGTGTAGAATAATCAACATGATCACAAGAAGAAACAGAAAAACGGACTATTTAAGATTTATAAGTAATGAAATTAAGACTTGGAAATAAATAAATGTGAGATTAATACCAGTATATAACAAGGTAACAAATATAGCAAATGAATATCAGAATGAAGAATGAGTAAAGAAAGGTGAAATGATCTGAATAACAATAAAGTGTAACAATCCCTAAAATATTATTATTATTATTATTATTATTATTATTATTATTATTATTATTATTATTATTATTATTATTATTATTGAGTCACAAGATTTAAGGTTTATTAAACCTTAACCTTACACCTTTTAAGGTTTATTTATAAAGACTGACTGAGAATAGTTCCAGCAATCATTTAACTGGGCAGAGATGGTGTTCCTCTGATCTCAGAAATAGTAATGGACGACGGAGTATTGGTAGCCAAGAGAGCCCACCCGATTCGATACCAGCTACAATGATAGGGATTTAGGTAAATTATATATTACAAGGAGAACTCACCAATGAGAATAAATAAAAACAGATCTAAAATAACCAACTAATAAAGAATCAAATAAGGAAGGTAAAGGATAAGAAGTAAGAGCTAAACATGAAGAGTAAGGGGAAATAAACAACTGATAAAAAACTAAGATAGTGTTTTCTAAAATGATCAATTTTGATGACAGGGCATTATGTTACATTACCAAAAGCTGCCCAGTAAAAGGGAGGGAATACCTTATAATATAAAGAGAAAACATGCAGCTAAGAAGAGATAAGATGAGAAAATTCATAATTGTAATAAATAGCAAAATAATAACATTAACTTAGACTAGACAATGACAATGACCACACCCAAGTGATTGGCCAAATGACCAAATAAATGTAATTAAACCTATGATAAAAATGTCATAAAATTGACAATAATTAAATGAATAATTGAACCTTGAAGGTACAAACCACCCGCAGAAATAATATAATTCTATGTAGGTAAGTGTAGACTAAATGTTCAGTAAACAAATAGTAAGAGTACTTGATGAAAACTCAGGTAAGCTGGAACATTAAGCTACTGTATTGTTTGTTTCCAATAATAGAGGGTGGCTGGACCAAACCCATGATATAGTCTAGTGTATGAATGCCATTCCACTCAAGAGCTTAACCAATGAGCTACTCGAACACAGAAATGTGCCTTATTTCCTTTACTGATCACATTTAATACTGGCACTGAAAAACTAAATTAAAGATATGATTAAATAGACATTAAGGAATGATGAAGTTTTAAGAAGAATAGGGGAAGAGTGAAGAATCCTGAAGGTAATAGAAAAAAAGGAAAAGGAATTGGTTAGGTTATAGTTTAAGAAGAGACTGCTTACAACTGCCATGGAGGGTGTCATAGAAGGAGAAAAAAGAAAAGGGCGTAGAAGAATGAAGTTGATAGATAGCATTAAAATCAGAGGGTGTTATGGAGAAATGAAAAGACTGGCATGTGATAGGACAGCTTGGAGAGCTTTTACCATTTTAAGACCTGCCTTAGGGCAGAACACCAAATAAATAATAAATAATTAAATAGATAATAAATTTAATTCTTTTTAAACACGAACTCTGCTACTTACTTTGTTACAAACTTTATAAATGCCTGGAGGTATGTAGTGATATACTGCATCCGTGCTTCCCTGTTTGAAACGACTGGACCATTTAAAGAAGCAAGCTGAACAAGGCAACTAAGTGAATGATGTGCCAGGGTTGGATTATCTCTAATTTTCCAGTGCACCTAGAAATACAGTTTCATTAATTCGTAGTTTTTAAACTTTAATCTTATTACTGTTTCTAATCTTATTAGTGTTTCCCACATACCTACCTATAACAAAATTATCTATTCCTACAATTATGACCTAGAACAAAACTTCAGTTTTATGTTATAACTGACTGCATACATAACATACAGACTATTGTGTATTAGTGTTACAGTTTAACAAAAATGTTGCCTTAATGATACATTTCATGAAAAAAACTTTATCAGACTCCAATAAATATTGTTAAAGATACACAAAACACTATATGGGAGATATCCAACTACAAAACCAAGAACTGCATGACAATTATGCAAAACAGACAGGAAAGAAAAAGAAGGGTACACGGCATGAGCACCTAATCACATACTACCAATAAGACAAAAACTGGATAGCATCTGCTACAGGAGCCAGCAAAGACCACTTGCCAAATGACTGGAGAAGACACGTCATTGAAAAAATGCTCTATGCCAGTAAAATAATATATGTAGCCATCAAAACTCTCAAAAGTACCAATGACGAATGTTACTGGAATGGATAAGACAGTTACTTAAATAAAATTAGTTCACACATAGTCAAAATGGCATGCAAAAAAATTCAACTATGTACCACAGCCCACTCTCAAAAAATCAAAAGAAAGTGAAAAGTTTATAATTATTTGTGTTAATGACAACTGAATTTTATGAAGAACAAATATTTATGTGTTAGCCAAACTTAGCCAGGCTATGATGTAGCTCGTGACTATTTTGATAATAACGAAAAGTAACTTAAAATTAAAGAAAATTAAGAGAAAAAGTAGATATAAATGGAACTTAGCACACTCTTGAAAACAAAGCTACACTGGAACTGTACCAGTAGACAACAGATGAGAAAACAAGTACACGAGATTGCAATGCAATACAAGAAAGTTATTGATTGCACATCATATCAGAATATTTAATTAATAAAGTTGTGTTAGTGGTTATAATCACCAACAGAAATAATATGATTATAAAATAGTAATACATTATAAAACAGAAATATAAAGATGTCTCATTCCATTATTATATACTTCTGATCTGATGATGAGCTGTGAAGCTTGAAAGCGCCAATTGAAAATTGTTTTTCTATAGTGGTGTGCAACAATATTATTTCTGTTTACAAGAAAGTTGTTCACCGATTTAAAATAGTATCTAAGAAGCTGCAGAAGAAATAATAGACAAGGAAATGAATGGGAAAAGAAAACACTAGATTACTGCTGACCAGTTAGATGATGGACAGAGAAAAAACTAAAAAAATGTTGATCAAAGGGGAAGACCAACATCATATGAAAGCATGAGAAAAGGTATTAACAGGAAGGTTAAACAAGCAAGATAGAAGTACAATTATGATATGGTGCTACAGGCACATGCTGAAAATTAAATGGACAAATAAGATTACAAATAAGGAAGTTCTTAAAAGAATAAGTGAGAAGGGAAGTCTGTGGAAATTCATTGTAGATAAAAGAGTACAGCTTAATGGGAATTTAATGAGACATGAGGGACATGTGAATGGGGAAAGTTCTAAGAGAAGACCACAACTATGATATATGGAACTGATTATGAAAGACATGGACTGCAAGAGAAAAAAATAAATGAAAAGGAAGGTAAAGAAATAAAAAAATGAAAATGTAAAGAATAAAGAACTGCTGCCAACCATTTTTTGGACTGATCACCAAAAGAAGAAGGCAACTGTAGGAAATTTCCTTCAAATGTGAAGAGTAAGAGCTGGCCATTAACACATACACCTTGCACATCAACACCAACACAAAAAGAAGCAAGTTACATAAGCAAGGAATATAGTTTTAAATTTCAGCCTTATGAAAAAAAAACACTTCCATCAAAATACCAAAAATTATGGAAACTGCCATCTATTCTGACATGTAGCAATCACCATTTCAAAAATATCGGTATGGAGAACCATACATGACTTCCATATTCTAAGATTTATTTTTAAAATCATTTTCGAAATGAAATATTACCATAGAAACTACTTCTTTCTACTTACTGCTTCAGCCTTAACCACAGTACTGTGGTCACTAACATATACCACCTCACGTTATCGCACTCAATTTTCACTGATGATGGAAGTCGATGGCATTGCCGAAACATCTGGTTTTGTAGAAAACATTGGACTACGGCCAAATATCCCGGGAAGGAATTTTAACAAAAACTACATCTTTGTTGCCGATAACGTTGTACACATATATATAAAAAATATGCATAAAATTAATGGCTTGTATAAGTTAATGATTGATCTCCATTAAGTAGTGCTCAAGTTTCCAAAGTTTTAATATTATGATGTCCGTAATTAAAACATCAGAGCAGGTTTAGTGTGAATGAGGGTACACCGTGGACTAAAATTTTCAACATTTCCTATTGAGCGTTGCTTAGAGTAAAGCTGCGAATCTACAGTGTATGTTTCACAGAACAAACACGCGAAAAAGAAGGAGCGCTCCGAAGTCACTCATGGACCCTCAGCATCTTGCAGAGGGTTCATTCCCTAAAGACGAAAAGTCTGTCTATGAAACGTTCCTCTGTAAACACGTGCAGTTACACTGCCCAGCGATCCACAGGAAGCAAATCGCTATCCACGCTGGACACTTTTTCGGCTTGCATGCGTTATGTTGGTATGGGTTCGGCACTTTCCATTTAAAAACCGTGCAAATGTAAGAAAATAAACATGAATGAGGCCAGAAATAACGCGAATTGTGTGTGTGTGTGTGTGTGTGTGTGTGTGTGTGTGTGTGTGTGTGTGTGTGTGTGTGTGTGTGTGTGTGTGTGTGTGTGTGTGTGTGTGTGTGTGTGTGTGTGTGTGTGTGTGTGTGTGTGTGTGTGTGTGTGTGTGTGTGTGTGTGTGTGTGTGTGTGTGTGTGTGTGTGTGTGTGTGTGTGTGTGTGTGTGTGTGTGTGTGTGTGTGTGTGTGTGTGTGTGTGTGTGTTCCCTGCCTTTTTATTGCTGTAGTCATAATAATAAAATGGAAACGTAAACATTACATAACTGAGATATGCTTACCTGCCACGAACGATATATTATTTTATACATGTACGAGGTGTCTTCAAAAAAAGACCGAACTATTTGTGTAGCACGTCAACTAGCGCATAGAGCGAGCTGCAGAATTAAGTGCTGCTAGCGACAGGTTTTGACGCCTGAATGCCGTTTTCTCTGTTCCATCACGATCTTCAGTCTTCGAACTACACGCGCTGTAGTGGGCACGGGCACACACCGTCCGGCGGATTTATAACGAAGTGAGAATGAAGATCTTAACACAACGTATGTGTATAAAATTTTGCTGCTGACTTCGTAAAATCTTTACAGAGCTATTTCCATTGTCTTCCAAAGTTTTCATTACCATTTGCATTGGTACGCAGTTGTTGACCGATTTCAAAACAGGTCTCTTTCTGATCGTCGTCAACAAACACAGTAAGAATTTTTCAGTGATACGATACATTTAAATTTTTCTATCAAAATTTAATTTTACGATCTTAAATGGATTCTGTCAGAAAGTATCGGCATTTAAACGATGATTTACAATTACCACATCACGAGCTCTCTTCCCATGATCTTCGATATCGCTTTGATCTGCACTGACCATTGTTTTTCCCTCTTTAAAAATTCTTAAACTAATCGTTCGCCTCACGCAGGCTTCCAAGTATGCTTAATTGAAGACCAGAATGTCTCTGAAAAGTTTTAACCTAGTTTTGCTGCAAAATTTCATACGCACACGTTGTTCTCGCGGTCTTTCTTAATCGCTTTGTCACTAATTCGCCGGCCAGCGTGTGCACGTCCCCACTCAATGTGATATACCTCAAAGACTACTGCTAATAGCGGAACACAATATGTGGTAGTTTGTTGTCAAAAACTATCGCTAGGTGCGCGCAAAGTCGCGGCGCGTCGTCTGTGCGGATTGATGTGTTACTCAAAAAGTTTGGTCTTTTTATGAACACACATCGTATATTAACTCATACATAATTTACATTAAAATGAAAAAATTATAATTTTATTGCCTGGCAACAAAATTATTTTATTTTTAACAATTACCATTGTTTGAAAAAGTTTAAATGCATTTTCAAGTACTTTACTGTTGTTAAAACGTAAAAGGTTGCAGGTAAACTACCCCATCCCCTTAACCGATCTTCACCAAAAACAATAGGTCTTGAGTACTCTACAAATCAGGGTTGTATGCAAAAAAATATTTGATTCTGTTTGAATTTGCGGCTGTTATCGTTTGCCATAGAAAATACCCTTGTTAAAAAAACGTTGCAGGTAAACTACCCCTTTCCCTTAACCGATCTTCACCAAAAACAATAGGTCTTGAGAACTCTACAATTTAGGGCTGTATGCAAATAATCTTTTGATTCTGTTTGAATTTGCGGCTGTTATCGTTTGCCATAGAAAATACCCTTCTTAAAACATAAAACGCTGCAGGTAAACTACCCCTTTCCCTTAACCGATCTTCACCAAAAACCATAGATCTTGAGAACTCTACAATTCAGGGCTGTATGCGAAACATTATTTGATTCTGTTTGAATTTGCGGCTGTTATCGTTTGCCAAAAAAAAAATTTCCCTTGATAAAAAAAACCGTTGCAGGTAAACTACCCCTTTCCCTCAACCGATCTTCACCAAAAACAATAGGTCGTGAGTACTCTACAAATCAGGGCTGTATGCAAAAAATTATTTGATTCTGTTTGAATTTGCGGCTGTTATCGTTTGCCATAGAAAAAATATCGGTATGGAGAACCATACATGACTTCCATATTCTAAGATTTATATTTAAATCTTAATATCGCCTGCCAAGCGCGATATATTTTCTCTTATACATGATTTACATTAAAATGAAAAAATTTTAATTTTATTGCTTGGCAACAAAATTATTTTATTTTTAACAATTACCATTGTTTGAAAAAGTTTAAATAAATTTTCAAGTACTTTATTCATGTTAAAACGTAAAAGGTTGCAGGTAAACTACCCCTTCCCCTTAACCGATCTTCACCAAAATCGAAAGTCCTTGAGACCTCTACAATTCAGGGACGTATGCAAAAAATTATTTGATTCTGTTTGAATTTGCGGCTGTTATCGTTTGCCATAGAAAATACGCTTGCTAAAAAAACGTTGCAGGTAAACTACCCCTTTCCCTTAACCGATCTTCACCAAAAACAATAGGTCTTGAGTACTCTACAAATCAGGGCTGTATGCAAAATATTATTTGATTCTGTTTGAATTTGCGGCTGTTATCGTTTGCCATAGAAAATACCCTTGTTAAAAAAACGTTGCAGGTAAACTACCCCTTTCCCTCAACCGATCTTCACCAAAAACAATAGGTCTTGAGAACTCTACATTTCAGGGCTGTATGCAAAATATTATTTGATTCTGTTTTTTTCCGGCTGTTATCGTTTGCCATAGAAAATACGCTTGATAAAAACACGTTGCAGGTAAACTACCCCTTCCCCTTAACCGATCTTCACCAAAAACAATAGGTCTTGAGTACTCTACAAATAAGGGCAGTATGCAAAACATTATTTGATTCTGTTTGAATTTGCGGCTGTTATCGTTTGCCATAGAAAATACCCTTGTTAAAAAAATGTTGCAGGTAAACTACCCCTTTCCCTCAACCGATCTTCACCAAAAACAATAGGTCTTGAGAACTCTACAATTTAGGGCTGTATGCAAATAATCTTTTGATTCTGTTTGAATTTGCGGCTGTTATCGTTTGCCATAGGAAATACCCTTGTTAAAACATAAAATGTTACAGGTAAACTACCCCTTTCCCTTAACCGATCTTCACCAAAAACAATAGGTCTTGAGAACTCTACAATTGAGGGCTGTATACGAAACATTATTTAATTCTGTTTGAATTTGCGGCTGTTATCGTTTGCCAAAAAAAAAAAATTTCCCTTGATAAAAAAAAAACCGTTGCAGGTAAACTACCCCTTTCCCTCAACCAATCTTCACCAAAAACAATAGGTCGCGAGTACTCTACAAATCAGGGCTGTATGCAAAAAATTATTTGATTCTGTTTGAATTTGCGGCAGTTATCGTTTGCCATAGAAAAAAAATCTACAGACAGACAGACAGACAGACAGCAGACACACAGACACACACACAGACACTTTTCGGAAAACGACTTTTTTTCATGTTTTGAGTGTAGTAGAATCAGAATCTGCAATAATCTCGAACACGATTTTTTTTGCCATCACCATACTTCCATTCCTTAAGGAATATGGAAGTAAAATCTACAGACAGACAGACACACAGACAGACACACAGACACTTTTCGAAAAACGACTTTTTTCATGTTTTGAGTGTAGTACAATCAGAATCTGCAATAATCTCGAACACGATTTTTTTTGCCATCACCATACTTCCATTTCTAAATATCACTATAATATTGACGACTCGGAACACTAAGTTTTTTATAAGTAAAAACGTAAAGTTTTACCTTACAGCCTAAACCGGCTTTCACCTATAGAAGGCTTCATCAGAGGCTGTCGTTAGTAGCGCTGTTCGTCTTGTTGTTGGTGACGAGATAGTTTTTCAAAAGATCGAAGCTGTGTGTGTGTGGTGAGATTTGTACGAATAATGCGTGCGATTTGAATTGTGTCTGTTCGTTTAGGATGTCGTTTTTATTTGTTTTTGTGTGTTTGTATATTTCTAATTGTTCTAGAGTGTCTAGTTTTCGGCCTTTTGTGTGTACGTGTAGTATGTTCATGTTATTGTCGATGTTTTTATATGTGTGGTTTGCTTCAATGAGGTGGTTTGCGAAGGTAGATTCTGTAGTGGTGTGGAGTGCTTTTGTGTGTTCAATGTATCTCTGTTTGAAGCTACGTCCTGTCTGGCCTATGTAGAATTTATTGCAATTTGAACAATTTAGCTTATATACACCGGGTAGATCGAATTTGTTTTGTGCTTTGGGCATGCGTTTTGATAGTGTGTGTTCTGTTTTGTTAGTAGTTTTGAAAGCGATTCTGTATCCTGCTTTTTACTTCCATATTCCTTAAGGAATGGAAGTATGGTGATGGCAAAAAAAATCGTGTTCGAGATTATTGCAGATTCTGATTCTACTACACTCAAAACATGAAAAAAGTCGTTTTCCGAAGTGTCTGTGTGTGTGTCTGTCTGTGTGTCTGTGTGTCTATAGATTTTTTTCTATGGCAAACGATAACTGCCGCAAATTCAAACAGAATCAAATAATTTTTTGCATACACCCCTGATTTGTAGAGTACTCACGACCTATTGTTTTTGGTGAAGATCGGTTGAGGGGAAAGGGGTAGTTTACCGGCAACGGTTTTTTTTATCAAGGGAATTTTTTTTTTTGGCAAACGATAACAGCCGCAAATTCAAACAGAATCAAATAATGTTTCGTATACAGCCCTGAATTGTAGAGTTCTCAACACCTATGGTTTTTGGTGAAGATCGGTTAAGGGAAAGGGGTAGTTTACCTGTAACATTTTATGTTTTAACAAGGGTATTTCCCATGGCAAACGATAACAGCCGCAAATTCAAACAGAATCAAAAGATTATTTGTATACAGCCCTAAATTGTAGAGTTCTCAAGACCTATTGTTTTTGGTGAAGATCGGTTAAGGGAAAGGGGTACTTTACCTGCAGCGTTTTTTTATCAAGGGTATTTTCTATGGCAAACGATAACAGCCGCAAATTCAAACAGAATCAAGTAATGTTTTGCATTCAGCCCTGATTTGTAGAGTACTCAAGACCTATTGTTTTTGGTGAAGATCGGTTAAGGGGAAGGGGTAGTTCACCTGCAACATTTTTTTATCAAGCGTATTTTCTATGACGAACGGTAACAGCCGCAAATTCAAACAGAATCAAATAATTTTTTGCATACGTCCCTGAATTGTAGAGGTCTCAATGACTTTCGATTTTGGTGAAGATCGGTTAAGGGGAAGGGGTAGTTTACCTGCAACCTTTTACGTTTTAACAAGAGTAAAGTACTTGAAAATTTATTTAAACTTTTTGAAACAATGGTAATTGTTAAAAATAAAATAATTTTGTTGCCAGGCAATAAAATTATAATTTTTTCATTTTAATGTAATATAATATTTTTCATTTAATACAGCAATAAAAAGGCAGGTAAGACACAGCCTGGCTGTTTGGCTGAAAATGATTTTAAATATAAATCTTAGAATATGGAAGTCATGTATGGTTCTCCATACCGATATTTGAATTTGTGGGCGATTTTTTCTGTTTGTTTGTTGATGTATGTTAGTGTTATGAATTTGTTGTTTTCTGTCTTTGTCTGTTGTTTGTTTTGTGTTTTGTGTAGGAGTTTACTGACTATTGTTCTGTCATAACCGTTAGATTCTGCTAGATATTTTATCGTGTTTAGTTCGTCTTTGTAGTCTATTTCATCTAAGGGGATGTTGTTAAGTCTATGTATCATGGTTCTAAAAGCAGCTAGTTTGTGTTGTATTGGGTGATTGGAGGTGTTGTGTATTAGTGTGTCAGTTGTAGTTGGTTTTCTGTATATACTGAATTTGTGCCGGTGTTCTAGTTTTGTGATGGAGAGGTCTAAGAAGTTTATGGTATTGTTGTGTTCGTATTCGGCAGTGAATGTTATGTTTTTATGTATTTTGTTTATGTGCGTTAGTAACTGTTCACATTGTCTTTTGTTTCCCCTGTATAGTATTAGAATGTCATCAACGTATCTGTGCCAATATAGTATTTTATGTGAGTGTCTGTCATTGTTTGTGAGTATTTTAGAACTAAACTAGCTGCTTTTAGAACCATGATACATAGACTTAACAACATCCCCTTAGATGAAATAGACTACAAAGACGAACTAAACACGATAAAATATCTAGCAGAATCTAACGGTTATGACAGAACAATAGTCAGTAAACTCCTACACAAAACACAAAACAAACAACAGACAAAGACAGAAAACAACAAATTCATAACACTAACATACATCAACAAACAAACAGAAAAAATCGCCCACAAATTCAAAAAAGCAGGATACAGAATCGCTTTCAAAACTACTAACAAAACAGAACACACACTATCAAAACACATGCCCAAAGCACAAAACAAATTCGATCTACCCGGTGTATATAAGCTAAATTGTTCAAATTGCAATAAATTCTATATAGGCCAGACAGGACGTAGCTTCAAACAGAGATACATTGAACACACAAAAGCACTCCACACCACTACAGAATCTACCTTCGCAAACCACCTCATTGAAGCAAACCACACATATAAAAACATCGACAATAACATAAACATACTACACGTACACACAAAAGGCGGAAAACTAGACACTCTAGAACAATTAGAAATATACAAACACACAAAAACAAATAAAAACGACATCCTAAACGAACAGACACAATTCAAATCGCACGCATTATTCGAACACATCTCACCACACACACACACAGCTTCGATCTTTCGAAAAACTATCTCGTCACCAACAACAAGACGAACAGCGCTACTAACGACAGCCTCTGATGAAGCCTTCTATAGGTGAAAGCCGGTTTAGGCTGTAAGGTAAAACTTTACGTTTTTACTTATAAAAAACTTAGTGTTCCAAGTCGTCAATATTATAGTGATATTTAGTTAAGTAACGGACATGTCATGGACAACGAAATCCAAGAACTTCCATTTCCTTAAGGAATATGGAAGTAAAAAGTCCCTCTTCCTTTAAAACATGTTCAATAGTATGTGCAATAATTTTGTAATGTTCCAATAACTATAAAGTTCGACATAACATACGAGGGTCATTCAAATATAAACCGGATTTTTTTACACAGATTTATTGGTGACAGATAAAATTTCAAAAAAATATCTTATTTTTCTACAGTTTTCTTCAACAGAAATACATTTTCTCCACCGGATAGGTAGCTTCTTGATCCCCTCATCAAAAAAAGAAGACGGGCACTCCAACATCCAATTGCGCACATACTGCTCAACCTCTCCATCGTTGTTGAATTTTTCCCTTCCCAACGCTTCCTTCAGCACACCAAGCATGTGGAAGTCACACGGAAATAAGTCTGGACTGTACAGAGGGTGTTCAAGAGGTGTCCAGTGAATTTCAATGAGTTTATTGCGAGTTTGAGCTGCAGTATGCGGCCGTGCATTGTCATGGAGAAGTAGAACGTCGCAAATTGGTTGCTGGAGTCATTTGTTGCGATAAGTGGCCCTGATGTCATCCAGCAGCTGGCAGTAGTATGCCGCATTCACCGTCTTTCGATTGTGAATGAAATAAATCAGCAACATACCTCATGAGTCCCAAAACACAGCTGCCAGAACTTTCCCTGCTGACAGGTGAGTTTTGGCCTTGACCGGCGCCCCCCTCCACTTTTCCAACACTTCCGTTCTCCACTGCATCATGACCGCTTCGAAATTTTTTGGCCCAATCAAACACTTGTGTTCTTGACAGAGTAGCGTCTCCAAACTGTGCCTGGAGTCTGGCAAAATCTCAGCTGATTTACACCTTCATTAGCGAGAAATCGGATAATTACCCGCTGCACAACAGACAAAGGTACCTCGTGCTCAGACATTGTGCTACTGACACTGAAACATGTTCTGCTGGTGTGGCTGGGGGTTCCCTCACCTCCACACATCCCCACCTAACTACCTTAAGCCCCCCACATCACTCACTCCACTTCCTGAGTCCACATGTAAAAAATCCGGTTTATATTTGAATGACCCTCGTAATATAGTGCAAAATATTTTCGTCATGCTGTTTTTCTTGATCTAAAACAAACAAATTTTTGACATGGAACACAAGTATAGTGATTTATATTTAATCACACAATGTACCATACATTATGGCCAGACTGACATTAAAAAAAAAAGCTATACAGGCCTACAAAAATAATTCTGTAAAAGGCAGACTGTGACATACAATTGAGACAATATTACTTATAGATTTAAAGAGAATGAAAGAGCTCAAATCTTTTGAAAAAATGTTAGCAGGCCACATCATGCTTTACTAATAACATCATTTTCTTCCCGTGTGTTCCCACATTAATATTGTAGAGCTGCTATTTACAACTGATGTTACAACATATCTTAGATCAGACATCTCTAACCTAGACATGAATGGCAGCTGACCATTTTTAAAGGATAGTTTTGTAAACCTAAAATATAAAAAACTACTACAGACTTCAGTAAAAGATCATTGTTCCAATTCTACTTACAGGTACATCTGTGACTTTCCACTTCTCTTTCCATAAAAGAGATCACATGTACACAAGCTTTCTAATTTTACATTACAATTATAAAATGTTTCTAACAGATATATATATATATAAAATTTAACAAGTATATATGTATATTAACATACACAGATATATGCATACAAAAAACACAAACCCATACAGAAGATAAACGGAAACATACATATAACATGCTTATACAGTATATTAAAGATTCTTCTGAATCAATAATATATGACAGTTACTAACTTTACGTCTACAAATAATTAAAAATTCAACTTTGGCTCAAAAATAAAGAAAACTTACATCAAAATACAGATTTATTAAATTTGGATCAAGTATGACATCCTTCCACTGTGGTGCCAGCTTGAGAGAAGGGCTATGATCTGATTCATAAACTGCTTCAAAAACACCAATTAACCTTTTAGGCAGTGTTCCAAAGTTAAGGAAAAAATCCACTAACATGTTATACATACCTGCTGGTCTAAGACAACATTAAATAATACTGCATCTGAAGGCCAAACAGAATGAGTATCAAAAATACATATATTCAACTTTTAACAGGCTTGAGGTGGTAAAATTGTCTTAAACCTAATCGATACGTTCAAAGTTTTTTTTAGGTGCTGATTATGGGAAAAAATTGTCAAAAAATTCCATTACATATTGTTTTTACAATAAGCAATTTGTATGTTCATATTGCAACGTAACATAGTTGAGGTTCCCCAACGTTACATAAAAATTGAATGAAATATGGTCAAGGACCATACCCTGATTTAAGGTTGTTCAATAGTTCATGTGCTTGAGAAGTACCTCAAGTCAAAAGGAGGCAAGGACTAATGTTAAATGTAAAAGAGCCAGACCAATGAATGATTGAATGTAATGAAATGTTTGTTTTGTACTGTGACATGTTAAGGTCTACAGAGTATTTATGTTGTATGTTGAATATGCTAAAAATGAAATGATGTTGTTTGATAATAATACTTCATCAATAATTATGTTTATATTTATATTAGATTTGTCTTTATACAACCCAGTATAGTTACCAATGTTAAGCACTGTACTAAGTTCTCAGTATTGTATAAAGTTGAAAAATACTGTTGTTTTAATTAATGTTTATAAACTGGATCAGGAGTGTGACCAGTGTTTCAAGTCTAACAAGTAGTTCTGACAATTATATCATAAATTAATAAAGGGTTCCAGAACCAGTTAATTAATATAAAAAAAATAACCACCAGTAAATTAAAATTCATGTAATTAACCATGTAACCAATAATTAATTGTACAGTAGGTCAGGTAAAAAGAAAATTAAGTTAAAAAACCAAATAATGTTATAATGGTTGTAAGTGAATCTATAGGCCTAAATTCCATATTAGTGAAAGGAAATTAATACCTTTTTAGTAAACCCAGTCCAACGAAACTCTGGTAAAACATTTACTGTTTAGTAAGGAAGGTTAGGAGAGAATTTTAGGTGATTTAATATTAATACAAGCATGGAGTATTTTATTGGAAAGGAGTAGTAATATTCTATAATGCCGGCTCAAGAATATATAGAAAACGTGGTTGTTAAGGCAACTGAATTGCAGAAGTTGTTGATTTTGAATTAATTCGTTCTGATTCCAAATTGAAAAACCATTTTTGTAAAACAATTATACTTTAATGCTAATGAGTAATAAAAATTAAATAACACTCCAAATTGTAAATGAATACAGTAAAAAATAATTGAAAGCCTCTCACCTCATTCACTAAATAATTCCGCTGGATTCGGTATTAAACCAATTCATACTATAAATCGAAGATCAGTAAAAGAATTAAAGTTTGAACTAACGGAATTATTGGAAATACCAGAAGACTCGATTTGGCGTAATAACCTTCATTAGCAGCAGAGAAGCTGGGATCCTAATTCCATTTCACTGGGACGAAGAATTGTGAAGATCGTAAAAGAAGAATAGAAGCCAGAAGATTTCCTGAGGGTTTACCAGTACACACCACCATCAATTTTATTGAAACCAGAGCTATTTCACTGGATGAAGACAAGATAAGCTGAGTTTTGGTCTACTGTTGACAAACATCCACCGCCAGACGAAATTTTCGTCGGTTTGGTAAAAAAAACAACTTATTTTCATTTCACTGTATTTAAAGTAAATAATTTTATTTTTGTAAATTGAACAACCTTAATTATGCATTTTACCTGGCCTTACTAATGATTCCAAGAACTATACGAACCCTGGGATAAGAATTATTTGTTATTATTTTCAAGTGTATATGTTTTTAGAATTTGAGTAATTAATAATCGATATATGTCTGGATGATCGATTGGATCGTATTATTGTTTTTTGAGACAACGTAACCTGTTAATAGAGAAAATAAATAAAGTACATTTATTGTATGAGATAACGTTTAAGTTATTGCAGAATAAATACTATATGTGGTGGGTGGAATAATTTACAAAAAGATTGATACAAACATAACGAATAACTAACCTATAAGTACGCTTATTACTAGTAACAGCGCTCAAAGTTTGCAGCTGGTGGGACGGAAGATTGCTGAACTAGCTTGTGTATAATACTAAATTTGAATGAAATTTTCTACCATCGAGTGACTAGGGTTGACACAAATTCCCCTTACATTCAGTTAATGCTCCATACATATTGCTAATATTACACAACCACTGAAAACTAAGTTAAGTCTATAGAGTAGTACGATTATAAATTCAAGAACATAATTATAAATTTGTTTGTTTAATAATCTATTATCCGAAGGTTCCATCGGTCACCACTGAAAGATATATTCATTAATAAAACATTAATTAAGACAGGCAACAACATTTGTAATTGTTACGAATTGCCACTTGCAACGTATTACTTGGCGTTTGATACACAGGAGTCTCTTATAACTAATTACACCCATAGACAAGATTTCTTTACAATTTGACGTTTCCAGCGTGCAGCATATAATATAACATACGTCCTCACATAATTAACAAGTAGTTCTTTACTAAATTGGTTTACAACGAAGGGGGGCTGAATTAAGAAGGACTCCCTTATAACACGTTTTATTTCAAATTGGCGCATACCAACGTGGAGCTTAATTAAACCCCATAAGAACATAATATAATTCAATAAGAACAACAATTCTCACATAACGTGTGTTTTATTTCAAATTGGCGCTCAACGAGTGGGCTTTAGTTAAGTAAAAAATCATATTATTTGTTACTTAACTTGAGCAGGCAACCATTAGAGGCACAGGAATGCATACGAGAGGTGTTACGAAAAGAATGGAGAAGGAACAAGAAACAGAAGAAGATAGGAGGGAAGAAGAAACAGAGGCAGGTACAGATATTGAAATGGAACAACAGGCGGGCGATAAGGAGGAAGCCAGAGGAGGCCTAGGTTTACAAAAATTATGGGAATTAATTAAAGAAGATTCCAAGAAACAGAAGGAAGAATTAAAAGACAGTATTAAGGAAAGTACTAGTGAACTTTTAAGGCAAACCATAAATGAAAATAATGAATAATTGAAGGCCGATTTTAGACAAATCAATGAGAAGCTGGAAAATAAAATAGACAGTATTAATGAAAACTCAAGAAAACAAAACGAAATTTTGAGCGAAAATTTAATCAAGCAAATGAATGAAAAGTTTGACAGGAATGACGAGAATTTGAGACAGATTCAGGACGATAACAAACTAATGAACGAAAAACTTGAGGAAAACAATAAGCGAATGAAAGCAGATCCTGATAAAATCAATGAGGATAAACTGATACGAATCGATGAAAGAATTGAGCATTCTAACAAGGAAATAAGGGAAAATGTTGATAAACAGAATGAAGTGTTAAGACAAGCTCTCAATAAGAAAATCGAGGACACTAGTGAGGCAATCAGCCAGAAGGTAGGTAAGAATGACGGCGAAAGAACACAGGAGATAGCGGAAACAAATAGAAAACTGAGAGCGACCGATGAAGCTATTACACGAAATAGAGCTGAACTAGAGGTCAAGATAGGACATATAGAAGAAGAAAACCGAATTCAAGTGGAATCAATACGAGCAGATTGCGGAAACCAGCATCGAAATTTAGATACGGTCATGAACGAAGTACAGGAGCAAGGACAACGTAACCAGGATAGAATCGAGAACCTACAACGGTCAGTTGACAACCGATCGATCACTGTTCCATATACACAACATATAGACGACCGGGAGACCATCAACTTTAAGTCATACAGGGGAAACCCAATGGAATTCTTGGAATGGGTCGGCGAACAAATAATGAGAACTGGTGAAAACAGGTGGCCAATAATTCGTCGTTACTTAGACGAACATTTCAAAGAAACTTATGATAACTGGTGGACAGCCACCAGGCACGACATACGAAGCTACGAAGAATTTAAAATAGCTTTTAAAGCCAGGTACTGGTCAGACGCCACCCAGAACGTAGTAAGGGAGAGCATCAGCTATGGAAGGTATGACGCCAGCAGGGGAACAACACTTACCGCCTACTTCCTGGGAAAAGTATGTTTGGCAAGACACCTTGAACCAAAAATCCCGGAGGAAATTCTCGTCACCAGGTTAGCATACCACTATGATAACGGTATATCAATAGCACGATCGGGTGGACAGATAAAAACTATACAGGCCATGTCAGCGCTATTGGAAGAGCACGAGCGTGAGGTACATTATCGAAGGAGTCGGCAGAGAAACGACCGGTACGGGAGCAGGGATTTCCCAGACTACAACAATAGAAACAATAACCATAACAGTCATGAGACGAATAACCGGACGAACTATAATGGCAGGCCAGGTAATTATGGTAATGAGGCGTACCAACGGCAAAATAACAACAACAGCCCAAGGAACAACGGAAACAATTACGGGAATAGACAGAGTATTCCGAACAACCAATATAACCGGTCGTATAACCCAAGTTACCAGAATCAGAACACAAACAACCGAAATTATGATAACAGCAACCGTAACCCGAACAACCAAAACCAAAACTACAGGAGAGTTAATTATGTGGGGTTGTACGATAACTATAACGGGAGGACATACTACCAAGGACGTCGGAGTTTTAATAGGGACACCGACTGGAACCAGTATAATAATAACGATAGAAGAGATACTAGAACTAATGGAGGCAGAAGCCGGAGTCAGGAGGACTACCGCCGGGTTAACTACGAAGAGGATCGTCCATTACGGGTTTCCAGACCAATGGTGAATTTTATAAGGGCCGAAGAGAATGGTCCAAGGAGTGATCAACACCAAGGGGAGAATGATAATGAGTGTTTACAACGGAGCAATAGCATCGGAGAATCCAGATCCGGAAGCGAGAACCAAAGAAGGGACGATCCATCTAGGAATGTCCGAATAATTTATAATCAACAGAACCCACCAGAACGCTGGATTCCCCTAAGAGGAGATGGCCACCGACCCAGTACATCCCAGGATGTAAGACAAGAAATAAATGAAGAAGAAGCCACAGCCGACAGATGGAATACATAAAGAGAATAAATAACCCAAAATTCTAAAGAAAATGTAAGAACAACTTACTCAATAATTATTCAGAAACAGTATAATTTAAAATAAAGAGGATAAATACCCCAAAATTCAAAAAATGAAGTAAGCTCAACTTACAAACAAGTATCTAAGAAAACAATTTATGAGGTATATAAGAAAGAGAATTTTGAAAATAAAAACAACAAAATTCAGAAATAAGTAAGAACACCTTACTATATAATTCAGGAGAAATTACTTTAAACTAATATGAAAGAGAAAAAAAAATAACACTGATTAAACCTAATAAAAATCATCAAAACCAAAAGACGAAATGAGTTTATCTGATGTAATATAATAGTGAGAAATGTAATTTAGAATGTAAAAGGAATAACAATGATTGTGCCAGAAGAATATAACTACATAATGTAATGTATAGTACTAACCAAAATCTCATAACCAGCTGTATTGATCATAAAGGAATATGAGCCAATGAAGATAAGAGAATGAAGAAGCCAAAATGGAACCGTCAAAAGGATCACAAGAAAAGAAAAAAAAAAAACAAATGGTTAAGAATTATCCGTAAAAAACCAATTAATAAATGTCAATAAAATAGCCACGTATTGGAGAGGAAAAGTGTATAATAGAAGGAAGAATTAATATGAAGAAATAATATGATCTGAGTTAAAGTACAGTGAATAATCCCTAGAGTATGATTATTATTTATTATTTTATTGAAGGTCACATGATGACTACTTTACGAGGTTTATTAATGAAGGTTGACTGTAGAATATTCCAGCAATCATTTAATTGGGCAGAGATGATGTTCCTCTGATCCCAGAAAGTATGTAACGGACGACGGTATTTGGTTAGCCGATAGAGCACCACCGATTCGATTCCAGTTATAATGTTAGGGAGGTTTAGGAAAATTAAATATTAGAGGGAAAACTCACAAATAAATATAGAGAATTAAATAAAACCAAATCCAAAATGTATAATTAATAAAGAATGTCACAAGAATGATTATAGAAATAAGATTTAAACTTGGGAAATAATTGATTTTAAGAAGGAACGAAGAAATGATAATAGTATAACGGATAATTCTGAAATATAAAAGTACTATAAATAGGAAACCAATTGGCCAGATACAAGTTATGCGTTTATTTCTTGCTAAACTTTGTTTATACCAAAATAAACTTATTTCGAAGGGGGGGTGTTATGTTACGTAACATAGTTGAGGTTCCCCGTTACATAAAAATTGAATGAAATATGGTCAAGGACCATACCCTGATTTAAGGTTGTTCAATAGTTCATGTGCTTGAGAAGTACCTCAAGTCAAAAGGAGGCAAGGACTAATGTTAAATGTAAAAGAGCCAGACCAATGAATGATTGAATGTAATGAAATGTTTGTTTTGTACTGTGACATGTTAAGGTCTACAGAGTATTTATGTTGTATGTTGAATATGCTAAAAATGAAATGATGTTGTTTGATAATAATACTTCATCAATAATTATGTTTATATTTATATTAGATTTGTCTTTATACAACCCAGTATAGTTACCAATGTTAAGCACTGTACTAAGTTCTCAGTATTGTATAAAGTTGAAAAATACTGTTGTTTTAATTAATGTTTATAAACTGGATCAGGAGTGTGACCAGTGTTTCAAGTCTAACAAGTAGTTCTGACAATTATATCATAAATTAATAAAGGGTTCCAGAACCAGTTAATTAATATAAAAAAATAACCACCAGTAAATTAAAATTCATGTAATTAACCATGTAACCAATAATTAATTGTACAGTAGGTCAGGTAAAAAGAAAATTAAGTTAAAAAACCAAATAATGTTATAATGGTTGTAAGTGAATCTATAGGCCTAAATTCCATATTAGTGAAAGGAAATTAATACCTTTTTAGTAAACCCAGTCCAACAAAACTCTGGTAAAACATTTACTGTTTAGTAAGGAAGGTTAGGAGAGAATTTTAGGTGATTTAATATTAATACAAGCATGGAGTATTTTATTGGAAAGGAGTAGTAATATTCTATAATGCCGGCTCAAGGATATATAGAAAACGTGGTTGTTAAGGCAACTGAATTGCAGAAGTTGTTGATTTTGAATTAATTCGTTCTGATTGTTACAAGCTATTAGGTTGAGATGGACCGATATATTTAAAAAATATGAATAAATCTTAAGGAAATATGTATCCAAATTGAAAAACCCTTTTTGTAAAACAATTATACTTTAATGCTAATGAGTAATAAAAATTAAATAACACTCCAAATTGTAAATGAATACAGTAAAAAATAATTGAAAGCCTCTCACCTCATTCACTAAATAATTCCGCTGGATTCGGTATTAAACCAATTCATACTATAAATCGAAGATCAGTAAAAGAATTAAAGTTTGAACTAACGGAATTATTGGAAATACCAGAAGACTCGATTTGGCGTAATAACCTTCATTAGCAGCAGAGAAGCTGGGATCCTAATTCCATTTCACTGGGACGAAGAATTGTGAAGATCGTAAAAGAAGAATAGAAGCCAGAAGATTTCCTGAGGGTTTACCAGTACACACCACCATCAATTTTATTGAAAACCAGAGCTATTTCACTGGATGAAGACGAGATAAGCTGAGTTTTGGTCTACTGTTGACAAACATCCACCGCCAGACGAAATTTTCGTCGGTTTGGTAAAAAAAACAACTTATTTTCATTTCACTGTATTTAAAGTAAATAATTTTATTTTTGTAAATTGAACAACCTTAATTATGCATTTTACCTGGCCTTACTAATGATTCCAAGAACTATACGAACCCTGGGATAAGAGTTATTTGTTATTATTTTCAAGTGTATATGTTTTTAGAATTTGAGTAATTAATAATCGATATATGTCTGGATGATCGATTGGATCGTATTATTGTTTTTTGAGACAACGTAACCTGTTAATTAATAGAGAAAATAAATAAAGTACATTTATTGTATGAGATAACGTTTAAGTTATTGCAGAATAAATACTATATGTGGTGGGTGGAATAATTTACAAAAAGATTGATACAAACATAACGAATAACTAACCTATAAGTACGCTTATTACTAGTAACAGCGCTCAAAGTTTGCAGCTGGTGGGACGGAAGATTGCTGAACTAGCTTGTGTATAATACTAAATTTGAATGAAATTTTCTACCATCGAGTGACTAGGGTTGACACAAATTCCCCTTACATTCAGTTAATGCACCATACATATTGCTAATATTACACAACCACTGAAAACTAAGTTAAGTCTATAGAGTAGTACGATTATAAATTCAAGAACATAATTATAAATTTGTTTGTTTAATAATCTATTATCCGAAGGTTCCATCGGTCACCACTGAAAGATATATTCATTAATAAAACATTAATTAAGACAGGCAACAACATTTGTAATTGTTACGAATTGCCACTTGCAACGTATTACTTGGCGTTTGATACACAGGAGTCTCTTATAACTAATTACACCCATAGACAAGATTTCTTTACAATTTGACGTTTCCAGCGTGCAGCATATAATACAACATACGTCCTCACATAATTAACAAGTAGTTCTTTACTAAATTGGTTTACAACGAAGGGGGGCTGAATTAAGAAGGACTCCCTTATAACACGTTTTATTTCAATATATAAAAAAATCCAATTCAATGGTAATTTGTTTGTATGATTATAAATAGCTACTAGACTTTTTAAAGTAGGCAAGAGTGTACCAATATTTTTTCATAAATATCAGAAGTAAAAATATTAATGTAAAATTGTAAAGTGAACCAGGAAAAAATATTTAGCAGAAAAAAAAATGAGCACTGAATACAAACAGGCGCCTATACGTCTAGCCCCTTCTCCCCTTCCTGCTATAACACTATTGTTTTAAACTGTTCCTCAGTTACTTGTATACCTCTCTGGGATACACTTGCCATGTTTGTGGTGTAGTGATAATACAGAATTAGTTTTGAATTTTCCTCTTTTTTAGTTTTTAACTAAATGGCTTCAATACGTTGTGTAAAGTCACCATACAAAACAACAGAAATATAACCAATTTTGTGAGAAAGGTGTACTGTGTGTACGTTGGTGTAAAATTAGGAGACCACGACAAATTGTGGGTTCCTCACAAAGTATGTTCAATTTTTGTTTAAAAGCCAGGAAGTAAAAATATTGTAATGATAGTTTAGTTGATCAAAAGCAAAGTTTTAATCCCTTTACTCCACATCAAACGTGGCCTCATGAAGCAATCTGACAAGGGACTGCCTAAAAATGGAGAATGCTTTAAGTACCTCTGCAACAAGTTTCCAGGATTGTCAGAAGCAAAGTTGAAGGAAGGCATATTTGTTGGGCCAGTCATTAAAAAGCCTATGAAGGATGAAACATTTGAAACTATGATGGACCAAAAAACAAAAAGAAGCATGGAAAGCTTTTAAAGATGTAGTGAAAAACTTACTTGGAAACATAAATGGCCCAGACTATCAAAATATTTATTGTTATATTGGAGTGTTAGTGGTCTCAAATATTTCTACTAGTAATTTTATACAAACCACTATGTTGTCTTTGGTATTGACGAGTGCTTTCGGCAGTCAGTACCAAATGACCTGACCTTGACTGCCGAAAGCGCTTGTCAATACCAAAGACAACATAGTGGTTTGTATAAAATTACTAGTAGAAATATCAAAATATTGTCATAAATATGTGGAACAAGTATAATGAATTGGAATGTCAAATGATTTTACAAAAACCATTTTCTACATTTGTATTTGGACTATTTTCTGGAAAATCTTGGTGCAGTGAGTGATGAGCAAGGTGAAAGATTCTGTCAAGATATTCAAGAAATGGAAATAAGACTCCAGTGAAGATGGAATGTAAATATGATTGCTGACTACTGCTGGATGGTCAAGAGAAATAACCCACAGAACATTCATATGAGGAAAAGTCGCCAAAAGGACCTCAGAAAGTCAGTGAAAAAGGTGCCATAATTACTTATAATAATTTACAGTGAACTTTTAATGTTTCTTGCATCATGTTAGACTTAGATTAAATAACGTTACATTCTACAAGCTAACTAGAATGTAGAGTTTAGTTGTAATTAATTTGCCAACATTTTGTATTACTGAAACTTTATTTATCAAAAATATCATTTTGCATTAGTTTTTAAAAAACTTCATACCTCTTTTTGTGAAGGAACGTGAATAGAAAACGGAGATCATATTTGAAATCAGCACCAAAAACAATCACCTAAAATATTTTATTTCACCTAAAATACTTAAGACAATTTTTCAAAAAATTTTTTTTCAGGCCATGTAATCATTATAACATTTCATTTTCATTTAAAATAAAAAGACAACACCAAAATATAATTCTTGAATTGCAGGAATGGTAATTTAATAATTATATGCTAGTTTATACAAAAACTGCCTTAAAACTCGTATTTATATCTTAGACAAATGTCTCTTAAACAGAAAGTCTGTCATATATGAATTTCTTAAAAAACATGAAATTCTCACAACACACCCTTTTGTATTAGAATTTCACACAAATATAAAATCATACCTTCATGTTATATAAAATACATACGTAGGTTTAACATCAAATGTGAGCCTTCACAGTTAAGACAAGTACCAATGACTTTATAATACACGGTTGTTTGTTAAAAAGGATATAATTAGCAGATATAAAGCCCCAGTTTAAAACAGCTTCTGAAATTGAAAGCAAATGTTTCAATAACGTTAGCACATGCTGGGGAAATGGAGGAGTCAACTTGCACATTTCACCAAGAGCTTGCACACTGAATTGCAGAATCCTCTTCAGGTCAGTTACCTACAAAACATCAGCTGTATTACTAAATAAGTACATACTACAAAAATTTATGAATACCATCATTCATCACACCATATCTCTCTCTCTCTCTCTCTCTCTCTCTCTCTCTCTCTCCCTCTCCCTTTCTCTCTCTCTCTCTCTCTCTCTCTCTCTCTCTCTCTCTCTCTCTCTCTCTATCTCTCTCTCTCTCTCTCTCTCTCACTAACTTTTAACCTATAACAAAGACAACACTATTATTACACGTTCTGTTGAAGTTCTCTACATAATTACTGCCACTTTTTGAACACAAAATTTTACATTCCATCTCGTTCTTTAATACTTGGACTCCTGAATATTTCTGTACTGTACTTCTTTCAGTATTCTGAGCATTAAAACACATTACTTTCATAGAATTCCGTCCATTTATAGTGTCCGTCAATCAACTGTGGAAATCACTGTCTCAAAATTTACTTCTTTTATAAAAATTTAAATTTATTCATGAAATTGATGATTTAATTCTGTTTGGTTAGAATATTTTAATTTCATGTTTTATCAGTTTTAGAGCAATACAATCAACTGTTATGGGAAATATCTGTCACACAATCTTAAAATATAATATTTATGTTCTCATAAACATTTATAAATTTCCACTTTTGTTACTGCTGGCTTGAATAATTGTTATTTCATATTTCGTCTTTTATAACCATTTATAAAAATAGGAAGTTTTACAATGCTTAAAAAAAATCTAAAAACTTTTTTAAAAACTTCTTGAAGGCAAACATGAGGGTTGTCAAGCAGTTTCCACCATTAATTTTTTTCCAATGAATAATCCTTCTTGAAAACACACACACACACACACACACACACACACACACACACACACACATGCGCGCGCACACACTTATGTGTAGCACAGTCTCCTTATTTTAGTACGAATTGACATTTCGCGAAATCAATATCTGTATGACAAATATTTCATCCATGACTCTTTGGGTCATCAATCACAAAGTTGAGCTTCAAACAAAGAAATAAGGCAATACAAACTCATACTTATTTCCTTTTTTAATATTCTGCTCACAAGTTTGTTACCTATGTAAAACTGGTAAATAAAACATTTTGTTGACAGATGAGACTTGTTATTTGCTCAGTTAGTTTATCATCTAATGTTGTGGTTGGATAGACCTCTGAATTTAATTATACAATGGTGGCTGTTTCTTCTTCTTCACTTCAAGGATTAGCCTTGCAGCCTGTTCCGTCTTCACATCCACTGTTTTCTTGGTCTGCCTCTATATCGTTCTCCGAGATGCTTCTACTCGATTATCTATTTTGGTATTCTTGAATCACCCATTCTATTTAAGTGTTGTATCCAATTTTCTGTATTTTGTTTAATTTTATCATTTATCAAGTATATATTCAGCTCTTGCCTTATGTCTGCATTTCTTATGCTTAGAGTGAACCCTCAGACTTTCCTTAAGAATTTCATTTCAGCAGCTTCAATTCGTTTTCTCTGATTTTGGGTGAGTGTCCACAATTCACTCCTATACATCAATACTAGTGCAACCATTACTTTATAAAATTTCAATTCTGTATCTTTTTGTACTTTCTTTCTCAGAGTCTTATGAATTGTGCCACACATCCTCCGGTGTCTTCATATTCATAGCTTGCGTCGCACCCTAGATAGTTATAGTGGGATATTTGTCCACTACTTTTATTGTCTATTACTATTTTGGAGCATACTGGGAATTTTCCTTTAAATGCCATTATTTTAGTCAATGTCGTAGAAATTTTTAAATTATATTCATGGCAAATTTTACTGAATTGATACACTGTTTTGTCAATTCATTTTCATTTTCTTGTAGGATAACTTGATCATCAGCAAACAGGAGTGTTAATAGAGAAATTATTGGGAAGTAAGTAGATTTCAGGACCAGTTCGTTGTTTCCATTGCCTTATAACAGTATGTTAAATAAAGTAAGTGATAAACTGCACCCTTGTCTAATCCCTCTGTTAACAGTAATAGGTCCAGTTTTCTCCTTCCCGGTGTTTATAGTAATCTCTGTTCTTTCATATAGGCTTTTCATGACTTCTATTATATGATGTGGTCTATTACTCTTTGCTCCAATATTTTCCACAATATGTCTCTATTCACCCATTCAAATGCGTTTTCATAGTCTATGAAGGCAATATGTGTCTCTAGACAGAGTTCTCTTCTTTTTTTGATCAATTGGCGCATAATTGTGACAATGTCACTACGGATCTTCCTTTTATAAATGCATATTGTTCTTCAAGAAGAAGAGTATCTGTAATATTCTTTAGTCTGTTGTTAATTATCCCAGCCTTATGAAACAATAATTTCCAGTAATTTCTGTCCCCTTTCTTAAACAGCAATATTACCTCTGCTATTTTCCAAGAATCAGGAATTGTTTTTGTTTTCCAGCATGCATTAATCAAATGCCAAAGGTGTCGTTTTAATAGCAGTCCACCACCTTTTAGGAGTTGTGTTAATTCCATCCGCTCCTGTTGCCTTTCTATTCTTCATTTGGTCTAGAGCTTCTGTTAATTCTTCTAATGTTATGTTATTCCCAAGGTATATATTGCTATTAACAACCAGAAGAGTCATAGTTATATCTTGTCCTCCTGTATTATTTACCTCCTCATCTGTCCAAAGGTCTTTATAGTGTCTAATCCAAGAATTTTTTTTCAATTATGTGTAACAGTGCATTATCTTTCTCAGTTTTGATAAGCTGTTTCAGAAGTTTATATGCTACTTCTTGTCTTCCATGAACGCCTGCTCCTATGTTAGATATCAGTGCATCCCAGGAGTCTTGGAGTCTATTGCTATAATATCCGTCCAGCTTATTCCTGTGAAGATTATGAGTTGGGTGTAGTTTCCCTATCAGAGGTAACCAGCCTCCAACTAGATAGCTGAGTGATGGGGCTGCCACCTTAAGGCTTCCCAATGTGCCTGATTTTCTGTTGGGGTTTTCTCCCTTAGCTTTTGAGGATCCCTCTATGCCACACGGCAAGGTTTTGTAACTTTTCATCAAGGTTTTCTCCCTCTAGCCTTTGACAAACCAATGCCAGACAGCAAGAAATTAGAATGAGAAAGGAAGACACCCTAGCCCTTAAATACTCTAATAGCATTGGGGTCAGAAGAGAAGAAGATTCAGTCAACAGAGACTAGACAGAAAAGATTAAGGAAGGGATCTCACCTGACAAGCTGAAGCAAAGTGAGAATCTAGCTAGGGCACATCGGAATTACCAAACCCGTATCCACAAGATGTGGACTCCTAATGGTCTCTGTTTCTTTTTTTCCAAATATCATTCAAGGATGGGAATTGTCTGATTACTTTTGAGGTACAGCAAGAAGCAAAATCTATGTTATGCCATACAGAAAACTCTTAAATGAGGTTTTCTGTAATTATGTCTGTTGTCACCTGTTACGTTTGTAATCATGTCTTTTCCATCACTTCAAATATTAGTGTATTATGCAGAACAAATACTGCTATTCTGATATTTCAGAATCTGTTTCTTTTTCCTCAATTATTAAGTCTGTAAGAATTGTGTATTGGGCATGTTTCATGTAAATATGCACAGACAAAGGCTTTGTTTCCAAAGTTAAGCATTGGGAAGGGATAGAATCATTGAGATTGTTTTTGCACATGTTCTTTAACTTTGCTTGTTTTTTTTTTACAGGTTAGCAAAATATGCTAACTTCTACTGACTTCTCTTTTAGGAAACCTAACCTAACCTAACCTACCCTAATCCTTAAACGTACAAACTGAATGTCAAAACCACCTCTTAGATTTTGTAGAGATTATGTAACCTTTGGTGGTAAGTTACAGTGAATAAAATGTATTCAAACTATTTGATAATAACACAAGACTTATATTTTCACATTTGAGATTTGATTGTGTACTAATGGTCAATTAAAATTTTTAGTCATTTTAAGTAATTATTTTATCAAGAAAAGATTAAATCTCGTTTAGTACTAAAAAATTATGACTTACAGAAATATTTCTCTCTCTAAAACACACACACACACACACACACACACACACACACATATATTTATATTAATACATATATTTCCCAACAGAAGATAAAATACACTACCTCAAACTGTTTTTTAGCTTTAAAATGTGTTTCCCAAGTAAGGCCCACATCAGACGATTTCACAGTTGTAGCATACTCCTGCATCATTGCTGATATAATACTACACCCAAGTACTTGCTATAAAACAAGTTATGAATGTTAGAAAACTTAACAATATTGTCATCAACATACATATGTTAATATGATTATACAGAAAAAATACAGTGTAAACATTAATTTAAAACACACACACACACAATGTGGATAAAAATCTGAAATCATTCTAAAATATGAGGGGCAGCTACAATGTAATGGACACTGGAACATAATGGGAGAATACAACGTCACACAAAGCGACAGGTGCTGCCATCTTGTAGTATCATTCCCCTACTATTAACATTCCAAAACTCACTGACCTACGCCCTCTCATTTTCTGTCAGTCACCATTGTTATGGAGTCGAGTACACCTGCTACGTCACTGCATCTCAAACAATGTGCACTGATTGAATTTTCAACAGTAGAAACAGTTCATCATCGTCTAAAAACCATTTATGGTGATAAAACTGTTGATAGAAGTACTGTAAGTAGGTGGGAAATAAAATGTCGTGCATCAAAAGCTGGTAAAGTGCATCTGTGACTGATGAGAAACACCCAAAGGAGGTGGATGAATTAATTCAAAATGACCGTCGCATCACACAACAATGCATCGCCACCAAGAAAGGCAAATCGAAAGAACGAGTAGAACACATAACCACAAAATCTGTTCGCCACACAAACTCACAGCAATGAACAAACAACAACAAAAGGAATGTTGTGAACAGCGTCTGAAACGTTATCATGACGAGGGAGATGACTTCCTTTTCAATATTGTAATAGGAAACAAAACACGGCTGCATCATTACAAACCCAGAAGAAAAACAGAAGAACATGGAATAGCAGCACTATGGTTCACCACAATCAAAACACAATCATCTGAAAAAAAATCTCTTGACAGTGTTCTGGGATTCCAAACATATGTGACCCACTACCTGGAAGCTGTGTAGACTGTATATTCTGTGCGATACATAGAGAGTTATAAACACCTTAGGAGATGTGTGTGTTGTGTTCGACAATCCACAGAGTCAATAATTCTGCAACACAACAATGCTCAGCCACACACATCTCATACAACTGCCAAGGCTCTTGTGAAGTTGAAATCTGAACCTTTTCCAGACCCTCCATACTTACTAGATTTAGCACCCTGTGATTTTCACTTCTTTCCGCAATTAAAGAGGGATATTCAGGATATTCACTTCACCATGGATGATGAACTGAAGGACACAGTGAGGTTGTGGATCAAGGAAAGATCACCAGCATTTTTCACTGATGGAATAAGAAAACTGGTTCACCGTTGGGAGAAATGTGTAGCTGTAAATGGTAACTACGTGGAAAAATAAATAAGTTTTTGCAGCAAATAAAATGTACTTTTATGCTACACTTGACTATCTCTTTTCATTTGCAAGTTATGAGCAACTATGCATTATATTTCAGCTGCCCTTCAGATCAGAACAAACATATAATAACTGATATAAAAGAATATAGCACGAATAGAGTGTAATCCGAAAAAACTCCAACTGTGCAAATTACTATAAAAATAATTTAATACAAAATAGTCATTGGTTTTTTCTGTACCTCAGTTACTAACAAATAAAGAAGGATGTGACAAAGAAATTCAAAGAATAAGTATGACTCAGAATGCAACACTGAGCTAACTAGAGTCTGGAAGGTATGGAGGAGGCAGCAGTATCTCTGAACATCAAATTCCAAGTTAACACTTTTGAGAGTGGGCCCTCCTGTGTATAGCTAACAACCATAAACTGCACATTTTTGGTTTATTTCTAATTTTTAATGTTAAAAAACTGTTCAACTTAACTTTTATGTAAGATAATCCTTTTGTACAGGAGACTTTCTTCTTTATTTTGGTATTTTCACAACTTATCCAATGTTTTTATAGTTTCCACATTTTTAGTTTTATATGTCCATGTTTTGAAATAAAAAGAAATTTCTGTTACCACACTACCACTGTTCACATTGTACTGGTAAAATTATGTATGTAAGTCTATTTATTTACATGTCCGAAACACTAACAAATACTGCACAGTTAATTAGGAATAAAAAATATATTTATACATTATAATTTATTTTAAGTATGGAATACTTTGAAGCACTCTGACACACTGAGGAACGTTACAAGCCTGACAGTAATATCGAGTTGATGAAACGTATACTTGGTTCTTCTTGCACATTTGGCACAACACCACTACCATCTACATCAGAATCGTCATCATCAATTTCATATATAAATTCGTTATCTAAGTCACTATCATCCATTTCAGAACAAGATTTGTTTGCTATCTGTTCAAGTTCCTGCCCGGACAGATACTGGTCCCGTGAAGTCATGATATCACTATGTATAGTGATGTTACTCTCCTTTACCATCTTTATAAATCAATATATAACTCAAACTTACCTTGATTTAGCCCAGGGTTACGGCACATGAACTGTGAAATATAAACGTGACTCAGGGTTAACGTATCTCAATAACTACTCTCATTATCTACATTAATCATCTCTGTATATTTTAAACTTTAACATTTCTTTTACTTTTCTTTCAACTTTAATTTATTTATTATTCATTGATAAATACTACTGTTTATTTCCATTACTTTGCTTCAGAAATTATCAAAACATTTAGGCTATTGTTACATAACAAATATTTTCATTGCTAGCTTCACACTCTAAAGTGAGTAAATAATCAACTTAACTAATTAATCTATAAAGAAAAACAACCCAGCTTGCTCACTCACTCTCTCATACATGATTTAGATTATTCCCTTTTTTAAAAAACTAGAGCTCTTTAGATTAGAATTTTGGTTGATAATAACGTTACGTGGTCGTCGGCGTCTCCTCTAACACGTGTCGCACTCCGAACGGTTTATTGTATGTTCATCATATTACTCGATGTACTTGAGAATTTATTTGTTTATTTAATGTTGTTTTGATGTTTGCACTTTAAATTACTTTGAAAGGTACCGTTTTACCACATGTTGAAGTCTTAAAAGTGTTTTAGGCCCGCGAGCCTATTTTGTTCATCCGGCCGGATGTAGATTTTTTTAGTTGACTGAGGCAGCAAGCCTCAGTGAAGTGCCGGGGTGACGCTCTTCGTTCTTTGTATGTAAATCACCACGTGGCCACTAACCGGATGTCTTTTCCGTAACTCGTTCTCTCATTGGCTTAAAAGGCACAACGTCACATGATAATTAGTTATTTTTCAGTTTCCCTTCTGGGAGCGAGTCTAGCTAATGCATCACAGTCCAGAGGCTTGCTAAAAATTTTGTGCTTTGTACCAACGGAGGCGCAATCATCCGCACACAGGTTTGCATTCCAATGCCTCAGGAAACAGTGCTTATTGCAGGGCGCCGACAAAATGTGCGTCTTGGTGCCCCGACAAAGAATGCTTATTGTTCAACACTGAGGCCCTGTGTAGGTAACTATACTGCGTCTCACTTACAATTGGAATAATAAAAAAAAACCCTCAAATCTGTCCCGTTACAACTAACAAAATTAAAATATAACACAAAACACAAAAGTACCCAAAAACTGTTTTAAAAGTTGAGGAAACAACGATGAACATGCCATGAAACTGTACGAAGGTTAACCGGAAGCATGACCTAATTATGGCTGAGAACACCGAACAGCTGTCTCATAACATGTATAGAAAATGCGCTGTAATTCACATTTCACATTGCTGAAGTCATCTATGAATTTTTTCATGAACTAAGAGAGTTGTATGATCCTATTACAGCTGTTCACAACCAACTATATTTCGTTGCTTAAGTAACTTTTACTTAAGTAATTTCCTCTGTCAAGTAAGGCATTTTTTAATGGATGAGTTAATATGTCCATCATCTCGAAAGTGTTAATAAGGATACTTATATTTCCAATAGCAAATTATAACTTGGAAACCTGATCATGAACATCACATCATGAAAAATAACTAATGCCTCTGAGTTTGGGGTATCAAATATGTGGGAAAGCTATACAAACAGTGACATAAAAGCAATGGCAGAGAAGTTTATAACTTGCCTATATACACTCAATGTTTAAATGAACTAACGGAAAACAATAACATTATATAAATATTACAAGTTGTATTCACAAATATGATAAAAGGTAAGTCATTTGCACTGACATGGTAACAGCAAAACTGTAAGAATTGAGAAAAGCTTTTATTGTAATTTTTATCAAGAATAATCTAAACTTTATACCTATTCTATCAGTGTACGGGTATGAGCAATTATGTACTTAAGCAATTACACATAAGTACTAGTGATACAGTTTATTTATAAATTCATCAAAAGACTTTGATGAGTAGTCTTACTACAGTGCAGCTCTGTAGCAGTGTCAAAAACTCATCAGTACACCAAGCTCATTACCAACACAATTCTGTAGCTAAGCATGATATTCTTGAAACTTATAACCTACTGCTCAACGCTGGTTTATGAAGGATCTTGCAAGAGGAACCTTGTGGTACAGTAGTCAACTAAAAAATAAATTTTTTTTTGTACACAGAAAAGTATTATAATTCTCTAACTGTTTCTCTTCATACATAGTTTCCATGCCACTTCAGATACAGTTTTGAAATTCATAGGGTCTGAATATTCCCTTAACATGTAACGGGACATTTTGGCCTATTTTTGGGTAATAAAGAAATTGTATTTTTGACATAAAAGCAAATAACATTTTTAACGATAATTGGGACAAAACGTGAACAGAAAGGTAAAGTTCATTCATTGGTAGTGAAAGTGGCAGCAGTGATTGAAAATATTGTTCGAGAATTTATCTAACGCAGAAAACAACCAGCAGAATTGCGTCAAGGTCAGACAATGACCTACAAAAACAGTAAACAAATTATGTAACTGAGCATCAGACGATCTTACGTCACAGCCTAGCCTAACTGTGGAATTCGGTTATGAAACAAAAACAGTATGCTGGCGTAAGGATACAAACTTAAGAACAATAAGAATTGGTCATATAACCACGGCGACAACACAAAATAGTGCTGTTTGTTTCGTCCCAGTATAAAATTACTCAGTGAGCCGGCCGGTCACATATAAAGTTCCGGAACATAAATCGCGGGCGCCCGCAACTAAAATGTGAATACTGCACGTATAAAAGAATAAATGTAAATCACAAAATGGAACATTCGAACACATTAACAGTTAAATTTCTTTAAAAGTGAAACAACAGTAGAATCAGTGAACGAAGTACTGAATAATCGATGTAGCGTACGTGAAAAGGTCGAAAGTGCATATAAAAATGGCCTGGCGTCTCACGGACAATTAAACAGATAAGTAACCGATGGGGAAAATTAAATTCAAATATGAGCTCAAGGGAAACATTTAAAGTATGTTGTATGTGAGCGTGTGTGGGGGTTTTGTTTAAGTATACGTATTAAAACACGAAGCGCTGGTTTGTGTTATGTCAAATTAATTTTATGTTTTGAATATATTTATCTCGATTCTAAGAAAGGAAAATACCATGTACAACAGCTATTATTATTATCCATATAAAAAATAGTAGAAGAGAAAAGTAAAAAGGGGAATATTTTGGGTTTATGGAAATATCTAAAAAATGATTTTTTTCGTTATGTTTGTTATAAAGGAATCTAATTAAATAAATTATAATCATGGTATGATGGCAATACAGTGGTACTTTTTTGAATAACCATTTCTGTTCTCCTGTGTTCGCCGAAAAGAATCTGGCCCAACATGGTAAGTACATTTTATATTCTCGCAATAATTAATTTCTTGCATAGGCAAGATGGCGCCCGAAGAAATTACTTAGAAAGTAAACAATGAATCAAAAGTAAAATTAATTAAGTTTTTTAATTATTAATAAAAAGTTATATAACAATTGGCGCCCGAACAGGGACATTTATATAAATATATTTATATAAATACGGCCTACTGGGAGAGCAGAGTGGTTGTTTAAAATAACATACAACAATTTTGTTGAGGTACGTGAAGACAGACGTACAAAGATAAGGTTATGTTATGATTATGTGTAGTATGGGTGAGTAGAATATTTTTTTTGATAATAAGTATGTGTTATATATAGTAATATTTTGCAAAGAAATATATCTAAAAGATTTTTTAAAAAATGGCAGATAATAATGAGAATGTCAGCCTAACTGACATTGAATCAAGAGAGCCAAATGAATATAGAATTAACCGGAACTGAGTCGAAAATTATGGATGAAGTAATTCATTCAACACCAGTCCCGATTAAAAAATCTGAGGATCAAGATATGATGAAAATGATCCAATTACTTTTAGAAAAAAATACAATGTTGTGTACTAGTTTCAATAAATTTGATGTAAAGTTAGATGAACAGAAGAACGAAATCAAAGAAATTAAAAGTAGCTTCAGTGAGAAATTCGATGAACAAAAGAATAGTTTTTACAGTAAATTAGATGGACAAAATATTAAATTCGATGAGTTAAAAAACCAAATTAACGAAATTAATGAGCATTAAACCAAACTAATGACATAATAGAAGATAACTTTAACAGATTAGAACAGTATTGAGAAGTTAGGTGACAATGTTATAAGTATGACAAATATTAAAAATGATGAAATAGTGGAAGATGTAGTGTTAAATAGTGAAGATAATGATATTAATTACAATTCTGAGAGTATAGTGGGGGTAAAGAATAATGGAGAAACATGTAATGAAGTTTTAGAATGTAATAATGGAATGTTAATGTGTGTTTATGAGTCAGAGAGAAAGTGGAAAGAGAGAGTAGATGAGTATGTGGGGCAGAGGGTAAATTTTCCCCTTATTTATGATGAACCAAGGTGTTCAAAAAGGTTATTGTTGAAGGGCAAGAGTCCCTTGTTAAGTCGTTTCCCCTTTTTGTATAAATTAGTACCCTCTGCATGGAGTGAGAGAGAAAGTGAGATACGGTGTTATGGTGAGAGAGATTTAGATAGAGAGTTGTGTATTGAGAGAGAGATGGAGTTATATAAGTTAAAGAGAAATTATAATCAACTGAGAGAAAGGTTAGAGGGGGTGAAGATAAACAATATAAAATACTTACCTGTTGAAAGAGAGATAGAGGATTATTTTGATAATATCTTTATAAACGATAATGACTTACATGATGTAATAGTAGAGGAATATAAAAATGATAAAATAGCTTACCTGACGTTAACCAATAATACTGATGGAGACTGGACAAAAATAACTTATGTTGACAAGTTTTATGAAATATTAATAGGGAATAACCCTATAAAATATAATGGCATAATGAATGAAATAAAGTTAATGGATTATAATAATAATAATAATAATAATAATAATAATAATAATAATACCAAATTGTGTGTGGATAACAATGATGCATGTTATAAATATATTCGTTATATATATGATGATGGAGGTTGAAATTAAAAAATCAGTGAATGGACAATTTTAAATATTGTAATTTATGGTAATGACCTGGCAGACTTGGACAATGAAGTGTGAAAAAATGGAACAGTTAAAGACAAAAGTCTGTAAATATATTTGTAGTGAATTCAATTGTGTGTATTGTAAAATGTTAGGTAAACAATGTGTATATGTATTAGAAAATGTTGTGATAATAATAATAATAATATTAATATTTTGCAGTCTAAATAAATAATAAAAATAATTATGAAGACAATAATTAATGATTTGTAAATTTTGATAATAATTGAAATATGTTGTGTTTTAATAATTAATTGAAGCAAATGATTTGAGATGTTTCAATATTGTGATTGAATGTTATATGTTTGAATTTTATAATGAATTTAAATTATTTGATGAGATTTTAATTTAATGACAATTAATGAATAAATAAATGTTAAATTTTTAGTTTGTGGAATAACATAATGGTTAAAAAATATATAAATAGATTAATAATAAATTTGAAAATCTAATTGCAGCACAGGATAAATAATGAAATGATGATATATAAAAAAGTTAATGAGAAATTTCAAACAAGAATGTTTATAAGTTTTTATATAAATTATTTAAAAGAGAATTGTTGGTTTGATGTGAATGTAACAATGCTAATAATCAAGGTTAATGTCTATTTGTTTATTATGTTATGTAATGTATTATACAAGATGTGTGGGTAATTTTGGGGGGTAGAGTGGTGTCTATAGAAGTGGCATAACACTGGAGTGTAGAGACAGCAATTGTGATATGGTTTAGTTTAGCTATTAAGTTGCTATTGCTGGGGTGGCATGTGCCCCATTAGATAGTGGAAAGTGTTGGGGGTAACAGAGAGTGTTACCTCCATCGGAGGCCAACATGGCGAAAATGCACGGCACACCCTTTTGTACAATTTTATATTGTGACTTGATAAATTGCCGTGCCATGCAAATTAATGATGATGAATACATGCCTGAAGGAAGAGATGATTTCCCTGACTTTTCGGGCGATTACTGCCTTACCAGCATTAATCGTGGTTTTGGCTAGCGGTCAGCTATGGCCATATCAAGTCCCTTGACCATAGCTGGCTTGAAATTGGTATATATTAGAAATTAACAGGGGGTGACACTAGGGGAAATCCAGGAACTATGGAACAGCGGCTGCCACTCTGTTCGAGGAGGAACAGCAAAGCCAGGTGGTAGACCCGCATTAGGGGCGTGTTATATGAACATTTAGATATTATATCTAGTTTTATTAAAATGTAACGCAGAAGCAAGGACACGGAGATGTCAAATTCCTCCAAAATTTCAGTCCTTGTGGACGCAACTGGACGCCACAGTCCAGGGGGGTCATAGTGTGTGTGGCAGGGAGGTTATCCAGGGGGGTAACGAATTAGAAATTTGTTGTATTTTAATAATGATGACTCGCTACTAAATAATTTTGTTTTGATTTGCAAAATAGATGCACTAGATACTTCCTATATTGTGTTTATTATGTCTTATTGTGTTAATTGCATGTAGTATGTTAGGAATTAAGGATTATAAAAATATAATAATGTTTTATAGAATAAGTTTTCAGTGTGTTTAAAGATTTTAAATAAAAATGAAATAAATTTGTGATAGTTAAAATTTTCAATGGGTTGTAAAAGATAGAAGTTGGGTGATGGTAACTGTTTGAGTAAAACATTGAGTCAGTCCAAGTTGAATATATTGGGGTATTAAAGAGAATAAGAGACGAAATACATGTAATAGAGAATTTGAATATAAGTGGAGACACAGTAGTAATGGAGAATATATGTAGAGTATTGATTGATATATTGATGTTTATAAATGATGATGTTATTTTGTTATAGTTGAAGTGAGGTTATAAGAATGAGATTTGGGGATGGTAATTTTGTAAGAGGGGATAGTGTAATGTGGGGGTCCGCAACATAAAGGTTGGGACGGGAAGGGACCGATTTAGTGGGAAGGGGTTGCCTTAGGTAGAATCCAGGGACCAGATTAAGGAAATGAGCTTTTTTGGGGGGGGAACACTTATCCTAAGTACAAAGGGTTAGAGAGTATTTTTTTTATATATCGAGAGAAGGTGGCGAATTGAGTTTAATAGTAAGTTGGGTTTAGAGAATTGTTTGATAGATGTTTTGATAGAGAGGGGTGTCATACTAGTTAAAGATTTTGTAAGGGAGCGTTAGAGTCATAAAAGGGATAAGATAATGGGTAAATGCCAAGTTGATAAAGTGAATTATGATGAATAACTGAGAATCACCCAAGTTAATGAAATGGAATAAAAAATGAAATGATGGGTAAAACAAAGATTGAAATTTGAGAAAAAAAAAAGGGGGAAAAATATATATAATAATTTTTTTGGGAAATGAATTAATAAAAGTTAAATTGAGATTTATGTATTTTATTATAAAATGTAATTTTTATGATTTTATATGCAAATTTAATGATGTAAAGTGTGTAAATTTTAAATACAATTTGTTTATTTTAAGATACAAATAACAATGTGAATTATGAATGTACTATGTTTTCTTATGTTGTATTGTGTTTGTTAGTGTAAGAGAATTTTATGAATTTAAATATTTTAAATGCAAATTGGGGATAAGAGAAATGTGTAATATGGTAATGGGAAATGTTTATTTAATTTCTGATGGAAATCAGAGCAATAATTTTGAATTTTGGAATTTTAAAGTTAATAAGAGAAAGTAGACAGAATGAGATTATGGAATTTTAAAATGGGTATCATGTTGTGTTGTTAGGTCTTCATATATATGTTGGAAGTAAGTAAAAAACAAAACCAGTGCTTCTTGGCGCAAACCAGCACCGCTAGGGGGAAACAGATCAGTTGGGGATATGGTGTTATATAAGGCCACTAGTTGATATTTGATTTGTTGTTTCAGTGTTTGGTGATGCTGTGGCGGCGGACCTGAGCTGGCCAGCGCGTCAGAGCAGGGGCGTTGAGTATCTGTCTGACTTTATGGTGTTGGGATCTCGAGAGAGAAGTCCAGTATTGTCATTCAGGTGCGGTCACAGTCACCGGACCAAGGGTGAGTTAATTATAATTTTTTTTTTTTTGTAAACCATACAGGGGGTTGTGGCGACATATCCTGGCTGATCCCTTTAGCAAGTATGAATGTGTCAATGAGAGTTTTTATGCTTCGGCATAAAATCTCTCATTGAGGGGGTATTGTAACGGGACATTTTGGCCTATTTTTGGGTAATAAAGAAATTGTATTTTTGACATAAAAGCAAATAACATTTTTAACGATAATTGGGACAAAACGTGAACAGAAAGGTAAAGTTCATTCATTGGTAGTGAAAGTGGCAGCAGTGATTGAAAATATTGTTCGAGAATTTATCTAACGCAGAAAACAACCAGCAGAATTGCGTCAAGGTCAGACAATGACCTACAAAAACAGTAAACAAATTATGTAACTGAGCATCAGACGATCTTACGTCACAGCCTAGCCTAACTGTGGAATTCGGTTATGAAACAAAAACAGTATGCTGGCGTAAGGATACAAACTTAAGAACAATAAGAATTGGTCATATAACCACGGCGACAACACAAAATAGTGCTGTTTGTTTCGTCCCAGTATAAAATTACTCAGTGAGCCGGCCGGTCACATATAAAGTTCCGGAACATAAATCGCGGGCGCCCGCAACTAAAATGTGAATACTGCACGTATAAAAGAATAAATGTAAATCACAAAATGGAACATTCGAACACATTAACAGTTAAATTTCTTTAAAAGTGAAACAACAGTAGAATCAGTGAACGAAGTACCGAATAATCGATGTAGCGTACGTGAAAAGGTCGAAAGTGCATATAAAAATGGCCTGGCGTCTCACGGACAATTAAACAGATAAGTAACCGATGGGGAAAATTAAATTCAAATATGAGCTCAAGGGAAACATTTAAAGTATGTTGTATGTGAGCGTGTGTGGGGGTTTTGTTTAAGTATACGTATTAAAACACGAAGCGCTGGTTTGTGTTATGTCAAATTAATTTTATGTTTTGAATATATTTATCTCGATTCTAAGAAAGGAAAATACCATGTACAACAGCTATTATTATTATCCATATAAAAAATAGTAGTAGAGAAAAGTAAAAAGGGGAATATTTTGGGTTTATGGGAATATCTAAAAAATGATTTTTTTCGTTATGTTTGTTATAAAGGAATCTAATTAAATAAATTATAATCATGGTATGATGGCAATACAGTGGTACTTTTTTGAATAACCATTTCTGTTCTCCTGTGTTCGCCGAAAAGAATCTGGCCCAACATGGTAAGTACATTTTATATTCTCGCAATAATTAATTTCTTGCATAGGCAAGATGGCGCCCGAAGAAATTACTTAGAAAGTAAACAATGAATCAAAAGTAAAATTAATTAAGTTTTTTAATTATTAATAAAAAGTTATATAACAAACACAGCAATAAATTTGGAAGAAAGAAAGAAAATACTGTAACTGAGAAATAACCAAATGAGGATCTGACTTCTTCAATAAAATGGTGAGCGAGTCCTGAAAAAATGCTACAAGGAATCTCAACTTATACATTGTCTTTCTGGCTAAGTATGATAACATCTGAACTACCATAAGTTTTGAAAACTTAACATTATCCAACAAAACTTGAAACATAATTATCTTACCCTGCACAAATCACCACTCATTATAAGTTGCTCAACTTCAGCAAGTAGTTTACCTCGTTCAACACCAAAATCAGATACACTACCTCGCTTCACCATTATTGCAATTACCTACAAAACAATGTATCTACATGTAATTAATTTAATCATGTTATGTCTTAAAGAACAGTAATGCTATTTACAAGATATGAAAAAGTTGCAAGATTTAAAACGAGAAATTTTTAAAAATGAAAAAAATTTGTTTTCTCTAATATTCATAAGAAAAGTTTTTTATACAAAAAAAAATTTTGTTACTCAATCAACTTTATAAAACAATGACACAGTGAAGTATTCTGGTAGGTTAAACCTATCAGAAAATTAAATAAAATTGTCAAAAATGTAACAAAAAGTGTACGTAAAAGTATAATCATATAAGCAGAATTAAATAATACATTATTTATGAGAGAAGAAACAATATTATTTGCAGTATACAACAGTCAACACAGTCGTCTTGTAAGTACAAAATTACTTCATAAACATTACTAGCCTAATGGTTCAAATATTTATCCTAGTTTTGAGATTGTGTCCTCTATATAAAAAAGATTGTGTGTAGTGAACAAAAAAGATAATTGTAGATTGAGTCTCAAAATGTTCATTCAGTCCGCAAGTATCCCAACCGAGTTCAAAATATTTATAATGTTCTAACTTATTCCATAGCAATTAAAAGAACTTTAATATTAAACGTTTTTTTTGCTATTACAATCTTCTACAATGTTCTTACTGTTGTACCTGGTATAACCAGAATACTTGTCAAATTAAATCTACTCATGGACTGTCTACTTCTCCTTGTAAGTTATGCTCAAGAAAATCAATATTCAATACATCTCTAATAATTCCCTAAATGTATTTCTCCCCCCCTCACACACACGCGCGCGCACACACACACACACACACACACACACACACACACACACACACACACACACACACACACACACACACAACTAATCATTTTCGTAAACAGCATTATAATTTTGTATTCACCTGAAGTATCCGTTCTCTAACAAAAACAGGTAGTGTTGGTTTTCCAATTATATACTGTAGCAAATACTGTCTTAGAGACATTATATCTTCATCTTGCAGCATGTTCCATTCTCGTACAATTGCATCTTTCAATGTACCAGCAGTTTCAAATATAACATAATCAACTGTGCTTGTTTCTGTACACCCAAAAAGTTGAAATCTTAGTTTGTATACATCACATTATTATTTCACAATAAAGTCAATTCCCAATTATCCAGAGCTGGATTAACCGTGGCAGATCAGAAGAAGATAATATGGAAGAAAATTAATTAAAAATATCAATTAAAAGGATAAAATCATAATAAAATGATGGATGATAAAAACGGATTATTGCACTGAGAATACCTGAGATCATATATATAGTAAGTGAAAGCACAATCGACAAAAAATTATTTCTGAGAAGTGAATGCATTAATTAAAAAAAATGACAACAAAAAATACAAAATTAGTGATAAACTACTTTAATCAATTTAAGAATTACATATTATTTTAGTCCTGTAATATGTATGTAATTTCATTTAAATCATTTCAACTAAAATACAGTGTATTTTACCAATTATTACATTCACATATTTAAAAGTACTACTACCTAAAAGTAAAAAAAAGTCTTTATAATAGATAATCAGTACTATGCTGTTAATAAATGAGTATTGTTATTTCAGACAACACAATATAACTTTTACTATATATTATTCGTAGAAAAATTTATAGAAAAATACACACTTCTGTGTTAATTATTTTACTGACTTCCCTTAATTAGCTGGATAGCTGGAAATTGACTATACTTCATTAATTTAATAAATCTAATATGTTGAAAAATCTAGATTAGAGATTATGGTGATACAATTGTCCAGAAAGTAAAAGCACGTTGCTTTTATGAGTTTTTTTTAGTGATGATGGTGACATTGCAGTTATTGCTAGACCATATCATTCTTCCTATTCAGGAGAATTTTGCTCACGTAGTTTGTACACATATTTTGAAAATGGCAGCATCAATCCAAAACATCTTGGATTGCCCCAACAAAATGTCTTGAAGTGGTATTGAGAATTCTCAGGAGGAAGGGGCTGGTGTTTACAATGAACACTGGAGCAATAGTAGGCCATATTTGACCTTTAACGATCTTCAAAAAACTGCAGAACATGTTCACACAGATTAGCATTTAAGAATAAAAGAATAGCATAAACTGATTCCTAAAGTGTCTAACACTGTGAATTATGAATTTGTGATGGCAAAATAGGCTACAAAGAGAAAAGATATGAATTCTTGAACTCTCCTGTAAATAGGTATGATATCTGGGTCCAAAACATACACCTCAATCAAAGCAACAATCATTACACTGGCATCACACAAGAGTCCTCTAAAATAAAAAAATTCAAAATATCAATTTCAGCCAAAAATAATATGGTTTTCACAATAATAATAATAATCATCATATAATCTAAAAATCATTTTTTTAGATGTACCTGCCCACCAGTGTTTTTTACATAGACCTCATGGCAGGCTGCAATAAAGCAAGTGCCTGTGGCGTAATGACCATTAACAACTGACTACTCTCTGGCTATTCTATAGCATCGAAGAAGCATTATATGGAATATATGAAATTTGTTTAACTGCTTATTAATCGAGTGTACACAAAATAGTGATGAATACATAACAAACTTACCAAATATATGCTTACAAAGTCCATATGGTGACTTGGTTTTCCGAAAGTTCAAAAATATTGACTCTGCTGCATGCCTCTGTTCACTAGTAACCAAGCTTGGAGGGGCCTGTAATCATATAAAAAACACGTATCAAACTTTCAGTTGAATCATTTACAAAATACAAACAATGCTGCAAACTATATGCCAAAGAAGTCAGGGTATTTAGTATAAAATACTAAGACAAAATTACTTATATCTCCTTTCTAGAAATTGGTGTAAAATGAAAATGAAGATGTAAGCATGGAACCATATAAGTAACAGTTTGTATAAGTGATGATTTTTTTTTTATAACAAATTATTTAGGCATAAATTGAAAGTTACCTCCAACTGCAAATTTTATGGCCAAAAAGAGGATGTAAGAGAAGCCATCTCCTGTTAAACTGGAGTAGGTACATTACAAATTGGAATTTACTATTACATTGACATAGAGTACCGGTATAGGAAAGTCATTTTTGTAATGAGAACTTTAAAATTACTTACGATAACCAATTGAAACTGACAAGACAAATGAAATTAAGGACACACTCATAACTTAACATAGGAGTTATGAAGTAATGTTAGAAATAACATTTTAAGTTATTTCATGTTAACAAAACAATAAATAATGTACGTAGACTGTATAAGATTTTCTTAGCTACACTCACTAAATAAAATGATATTTATTGATTGTTGGGTGTTTCTGGGAAGAATGTAAACTGTTTAGATTTCAGGAAGAAAACAACAAGAAACAATAGGTGATTGTCCCACCCCAAAAAAAAAAACATTTCAACACATTACCTGAGATTACGATGTGGGCGCTTGACGCAGTTACTAAGGAATCCTCATAATGGCAAAGTCAGCAATATATTAAAGATCAGAAGAAAATATAGTACTACATCGTACCATATAATTCCTATAAACTTACTGGAAGTATATGAAGAAATTGGGTGAAAGCTAAAGAAGTGCTTAAAGATATACAACAAAAAAGAAATAAATAAACAAAATAATATTGTCAGAAGCCCTGCTTGGCAAAAAGAAGATTAGAGGGCATGCTCAAAAAGGTAGAGGACCCATGTAATCCTGTACAAACATAGAATTGATGCACTAAGGTATAGAATACTTGCATTGAAACCACAGTGCAAACTTAAATTTAGTTCCTGGAAAAGGTGTATTTCTCCATACAGTTCACTTTTTAGAGGAACTCAAGAAAATAACTTATCAATTCTTTTATAAAGATTATATTATATGTAACAGATTTTTTTCACAAAATTCTTGTACCAGAATATTATACAATTCTTCATATCTTCTTTTAGTGTTACTTTCAGAACTACAATAACATATTTATTCAATGCTAATGTACTTTATACCAAAAGTTGATTTAAAATGTTTTATACTTTTGTAAGTAATAAACATTATGATTATATCTTATATAGGCCTAGATCTTAAAACTTGTACCTCAATTTTGGAAACTCCTATGGAGAAGACTGTAGTTCATATATACTCAAACCATTGATGTTCCATTACCGCATTGAGCAAAACCTGTTTAATGCATATCGACATCTCCTGGTTCACAAACAATTGTAAGAACCTTACATCTACGGATTTTTACATGTAGGGACAGAGATAGAAGAGATTTGGGGGAGGAAAGGAAAGTAGAAAGGGAAGTAATACAACAGTGGGTAGAATACTTTGAAGGCCTGTTAAAGCCTATTTATGCTATAACGAGCCGAATGCGGCACGAGTGTCGTACAAGCCACGTCAGTGTTTTATCTCACCGATTTCATAGAGGGCATTTATGTTACAACGGGACGACCCGGCAACGGGGACGTGTGCCGTACGGTACACATTGGCCGCCCATCGCTAACTATATTTTTCTGTTCCCATCACTTCGCCGTCATGCTGTCGCCACGTCCCGTTGTAACATAAACAAACCAACACACAGTTCACAGTTCATTGCTAGACTTGGTAAGTGGTGTACGTAGTGTTTTGGATTACGAGATATTAACAATGAACGATGAGAAATTGATTGAGACCTTTGTACAGAGTGGCGTATTGACCTTCAGATTCTCTTTTAGATCACGTTGGGTGTACACCCAACCTCTTGTTTTTTCTGTTTACATTTTCTTCATAGAGTGCTACAGCGATAGCCGTCAATTCAAGAAACATAAAATTTGTCATTAAAGTCTGTAAAATGAACGGTGGGAGTTGGGACAGGCCAGACCGACTTTCACGCTCACTAACACACACACGCAATGGATTACACCTGGCCCTCGGTGTTATTGTTTTTTAATTCTGCGCAAAATTCTAAGAAAAATGATACCAAGCAACAACTATCACACAAGCAATCACTGTCCTGTAATATATTGTCAAAATAATTTTAAAAATTATTATAGATTTATTTGCACTGACGATAAATCTCATACAAGGAAAGGTTAAAGCTATTACAGTAGAGTCTCGCTAATCCAGACTTGATGGGACCGGAACCCGTCCAGATCACCGAAAGTCCGGATTAAACGGAATCAGCTTTAAAATGTCTGTAAAACAAGTTTTAGATGGGTAAAACTATTAAAATCGATGTTTTTATCATAAAAATGACTTTTTCAGTCTCAATACTACAACGTAGGCCTACTTTTTTAACGTACAAATTGATTTAGGATAAAAAACAAAACATCTTATTGATTGAAATTCAAAGTTTATTGATTGTACGGTACTAAAGAAAACTACAGTACATTACTGTTACATAATTAAAAAGTGTAAAAACGCAATAAAGTTTAAATTCTGTACAAGACTGTAAGATAAAATGAAACTATATGTACATATGTATGTACTGTACAACTGAAAACAAGAATTAAGTCTTTGAACTCACTTGAAAAAGTCCATAATGTTCTTAATGTTCTTTCGTTTTAATAAAGACTGACGTCATTTCGCCATGCGATCTTGTAGGGGCCTCAAGGTCAGTAGCTCAGCAGACGATGTGTCGCTTTGTTTCTCGAAGTAGGTCATCAACCCCTCCAGCATTATAGTCGTTTCACCATGAGTTGGACTAGCTGATTCCTCCGTACCATCATCGTCATCTTCTGAACTGTCAATTTCTGTTGCCGTGTTTGCAATGCACGCCTCCACGATTTCATCTTCGCTTAACACCTAATGACCAATATCGTTGTCACTGTTCATCCACTGTGAAATGTCACTTTCTTCCACATCGGCACAACCCTCCAACTGTTGAAAAACTTGAATGAAATCAGCATCATCTTTGGTTGATTTTCATCTTGTCCCTGGTTTTCTTGTGGGATGCTAGGCCACAGTTTTTTCCAGCTTTTTTGAAGAGTTGACGTCTTAACCTCTTCCCACGCTTCTGCGGCTAAATAAATGACAGTCTTTATTGTCACTTTTTTAAAAAGATCCATGAAGTTAGCCGACGGGTCTGCTTCTTGTTGCTCTAAGAGAGACAAGATCAACTTTTTCCTATATCGCCATTTTGTTGCTTCAATCACACCTTGATCCATTGGTTGTATCAAAGCGGTCATGTTCGGTGGCAGAAATTTCACCATCTCATAATTCCTCTTCACTAGAGTGACACGGTGCATTGTCTATGAATAAAACAGCTTTTTCTGGGAGTTTTTTCTCTCTAAAGAACTTCTTTGTTGTAGGCACAATTTTTCAAAAAACCAATCTTTAAAAATTTTTCTATTCATCCATGCAGATTTGTGTGAGGTGTACTGGGCTGGAAGAGCATTTACATTAACTTTTTTAAAGGGCCTAGGCTTAGCCGATTTCGCAATCACCAAAAGTGGAAGTTTTAAATCGCCAGAAGCGTTACTGCAAGGAAGCAAAGTCACTCGTTCTTTCTTTACCTTATGACCTTTAGCTACAGAATCCAGCTTTGAGGCTGATGTTTTTTTTTTGGAAGCATTTTGTAATTTAACGCGGTTTAGTCAGCATTAAACACTTGACAAGGCTCTAAGTTTTCATCGCCAACACACTTTTCAAATTTTACTTTAGTCTTCACTTGCAACATTGTCACCTGACAAAATTTCACCACTTACACCAAGTTCACGAACGCCATGTCGATCTTTCCACCGAGACAACCATCCCACACTGGCAGTAAAAGCAGGGTCACCTTTTAATTTTTAATTGAGTTTGAGCGCGATCGCTTGTAACATTACACCCGACAGCGGAACGCCCTGTTCACGTTGTTGGCAAAACCAAACATACAAAGCCTCATCTAAAGTTTCGTTTTTTGTTTTTTTTTTTAACGTGCTTCTGTTACCCAAACTGTCCTTGCTCACTTTCATACAAAAATTTTCAATTTCTTTCAGATTTTTTTCTAGTCAGAAACAGTTTGTTTTCCCACTCCTAACTCTTGCGCGATTTTAGTTAATAATTCACCAGCATCAATACGAAACAAAGCTTGGAGTTTTTGTTCCATTGTTACAGTCACTTTCTTACGTTTAGTTGCCATTTTACGTTGCTCTTAATAAGCGTGCACAATAAAACATACGCACTGAATAAGCACACTGAATAAAAACACGTCCTTAAACGGACTGCACGGTTACCAGTACGAGTATTAACTGAAGGAAACAAAACAAAATGACAATCAACTGTGCAGGTAGAGTGAGTCCCTTCCAGGAAAACAGGCTGCGCACCGATATGAAGGCGTATTTACAGCTAATTTGGCTGACGCGCATGGCTGACAGCTGATGCCGATGGCGCAAGGAGTTCGTGGGCGCGCGGGGACTCCCATCAGTGAGTCACTTCCCGGAAAACAGGCTGCGCGCAACATATGCGCCGCATGTTTCACAATGTTAATGTAGGTGTACTGTATACAGTAGTAGTAGCCCTAGTTTGTTTACGAGTTGTTAAAACGGAACATAAATGTACACTTTAAAGTAAAGTAGGTTTTAAAATTTATGCACGCTTTTTAACGATTTTTTTTTAGGTCTGTCCGGATGTCCGTATTAGCGAGACTCTACTGTATTACTAAGATTAAGACGATTGGTAACATGAATAATTTCGGCTGTAGGAAATAGGATTCATTGTTACTTATGTAGACCTATAATACGACGATTACCATGTATATTATTGTATGTATACGAAAGAATAAAATTTTAATATGATTGTAACAATATTTTATTTTTTAAATTTTCCACATCAACATTAGTCGCTTGATCAGATTTTTATAGTGTTGAAAACAGAGATTTGCCGCAATTATGTTGTGTTTAGACTCATTTTTCTTACAATTTTGTCGTGGTTACAAAAATGGTAATTTCATTTGGCATTAAAATCAAATTTAAAAAGTTGAAATTATGCAGTGGGCGACACACTTTGGGAATCATACTTGTGGTGTGCGGGCCGGCTGTGAGTGTGCGTGCGTCAGTGAGGGCACCTTGGGCAGTCTGGTCGGTCCCAACCTCCACCGTCATTTTACAGACTGTACTACTGTATTTCACTACATAAATCATTACATTACTGTGTCTTCACAGCCTCACGATTGTTACTACGTGAACCGCCCATTGTTGGCCCGCTATAGCATAAATACAAACCCCGTATGAGACACAGTCCCGTCACATGCCGTATCGTTCCCATTCTAGCATAAATAGGCCTTTAATCAAACCCATGGAGGAGGAAGCAGGTATGTAAGGGTTAAAGAGAAAATGATAATGTCAATCTGACATCATTATACAAATGTAGACAAAATGTAAAGTTGAAAATTTCTTTCAGCAGATTAAGAATAATAATGTACCTGGTGGTGATAACACAGTCAGAATTTTTAAATCTGGGGGGAAAATAATATGTTTGGAACTAGACTATGTTAAGTTAATAACCACAATATGAGAGAAAGCTAAAGAATGGGCATCTGTCCAACCTTTAAAAAAGGTGATTAAAATGTACTGTAGCACTTAAAAGAGGAATTATACTGCTGAATACAGAGAATATTCTCATCTATATTAAATAGCAGAATAAAGAAAACTATAGACAACATAACAGGGGAATAGCAATGTGGATTTTTAGCCAATTAGAAATACAACAGAACAACTATTTATGGTAAGACATATAAAAAGACATTTTGAATATAATACAGAAGATGAGCAAATGGATGGTTTATCAGTTCTGATTAGCCTATACTGGTATTACACAATGTTATAGTAAACATGGACCTCATGTGCCTATGGTGATGACAGTTAGCATGCTTATGGAAATAGATTATACTCATTTATGAATAGCTAGAAAGAAAGACGAGTTTGGGTTAACTGCCAAAATAAGTACAGAAAGAAAAATAAGTACATCCATATATCAACATCCAAGGCTGAAAGACAACTGGTCTTTAAATTAAATTAAATTAAGATCCAACGATGGGAAATACAAGATTATAGGAAATAAATAAACACATATTAGAGAATTTGAAGATCATGAAAGTGAAGGAAACAGGAGCATTAAGGACAGAAATGTGTGGAGAAGGACTGTAAACGAAGCCAAGGCTCAGAAGTGCTGTAGCACGAGTAGTAAGTAAGTAGTTAAGTATAAATTTAATTTCTTTTATTTCTACTTTCTTTTATTTCTGATACACATAATCTTTATTTTTACCAAGTTTTCAGTCTCAGTGTTATTGCTTTTTATCTTTAATCTTAACAATACTCTAAAAGCAATCCGTATAGGCTGATTTATTTACATTATACCATAGAAATTGAAAGGGGTGGATGATAGAGATGCAATATAAAATTATAGACTTCTTTGGCAATCGTATCAATAGTTTCATTGTGCACCAATGTGAGAGACTACTAATACCCCTAATAATCACTGCAATAAAAAAATAATTCGTATTAACACACAGTTTATATCATAATGTGATACCGAAAAAGTTAGTTCAAACAAGACTCAAGTTTAGTCAACAATGTGCTTAAACTCACTTTTGCCTAATTTACAGTAGATATTTCTCGTATCCACAAGTTAGTACCGATGACACGGGAACAATACTCACATTTTCAAATAGTAGCTTGATATACAGTTCTGACTACAATGTACTTGAGATGTGATAAAACTTATTATGCAGACAGGTATTTGAATACTCTATGAACAGTAAAAAATTAAGCACTCAATTTTAATATTTTACACATGTATATTTACACGTATGATATAATTATTTATTAATTTTGCTAAGTTGTTTTCGTCTGTTAGGTTAGTTTAGAAAGTAAATCCAATTCACTTCTATAAATCATGTATATACTCAGTTGGGTAGTTGTTGTGAGGAAGATAGTTCCGTTAGAATTATCTTAAAAATAATTTGACTTCAATTAACCTTACATAATTTACAACTGATTACGAGTTCATGTGTAAACACTAAACTTGCCCAAATCCTTACTATTAAATTTAAAACGCACAATTACGTACCAGCATTACTTTTGCAGCAGATTCCAACTGTTGTAAAACTTCTTCAGCCATTTTATACCATGCATATAGAGCACAAATTTAAACAATTTACTTTCGTTGATTAACCCTAAAATTTTACACCCGTATTTCAAAACTAAATTTAAATGATTTTGCTCATAACACATTTGTTTTCTGCGACCCCTTACTATCTTGTAAGCACACGCTGACACCGCAACCTAGTGTTAAATTTTATAAGTATTACCCAAAACAATTTTACGCCGTGCCAAAGAAATTACGTTGCGGTTTCTGTTCAAAGTCAGAAGTAAGTATAATCAGTATAATGATCTTTTCTTGGAGTAAATACGTTGAACCGCATCGAACATGGTTAAGCCGAATTAAACATGTGTAATTGATCTTCATATAACAATGTAAATACAGGTATTATTATCGTTGCAATAACTCAGATTGCTTTATGTCTTTAAAAATTCTATCTGGCGTTGTATATATTCGCAAGCGAATACCTTATCAGAAATTATACCCACGAGTTCCGAAGCACTGTACTCGTCACAGTGCTAATGGTTATTACTTCTAGTCCTAGACATTCCATCAGTTTATCCAAATGGATAGAGATTAAATGCACAAAACTCGATATAGATATTTAAAGTCGAATAATGGAATGATTCTACTAGGTATGATTCTATTCTGTTTTACACTGGTATGGGCAATTATGATCAAATAGGGTATCAATTCTTTTCATTTTAATGTTATTTTGAAAAATGTCGATAATTTTTGAGAGATTCTGTAGGCCTACAGCTAAAAAAGAATCATAAACAATAAGAACTCGATTACAGTATGATTATAAAGTGAAACAGACAGACAGAAGTTGCAGGGGCGCCTTGCTCCCTGGTTATGGTTGCCAGACGTACGGTTTTAGCCGGAACATTACGGAATTTTCCCGTTTTGTTCCGCGTACGGTGCGAATCTTTAACCGTACGCCAAATGTTCCGATTTTGAACATGAAGCATAATGACTTGTATTTTTGAATTTAGCGGCAAATTTTACGTTGATGCAGTTTCTGTTGTTCACGCTAGGGCGATCATCGGAGCATGTGATGGCAGTTAAGTGAGACGGATGTGACGTCAGAAGTGCGTTGCATGCCGCTGAGCGAGGCACGTGGCTTCGCTCATTTCGTTGGAGGCTTGGAGCGCGTGCGTGACCAACGATGACGGTGACGTACGTGACTCATTACTCAACTCTTTCACTTTACTAAATATCACTATAATATTGACGACTCGGAACACTAAGTTTTTTATAAGTAAAAACGTAAAGTTTTACCTTACAGCCTAAACCGGCTTTCACCTATAGAAGGCTTCATCAGAGGCTGTCGTTAGTAGCGCTGTTCGTCTTGTTGTTGGCGACGAGATAGTGTGTCGAAAGATCGAAGCTGTGTGTGTGTGTGGTGAGATGTGTTCGAATAATGCGTGCGATTTGAATTGTGTCTGTTCGTTTAGGATGTCGTTTTTATTTGTTTTTGTGTGTTTGTATATTTCTAATTGTTCTAGAGTGTCTAGTTTTCGGCCTTTTGTGTGTACGTGTAGTATGTTCATGTTATTGTCGATGTTTTTATATGTGTGGTTTGCTTCAATGAGGTGGTTTGCGAAGGTAGATTCTGTAGTGGTGTGGAGTGCTTTTGTGTGTTCAATGTATCTCTGTTTGAAGCTACGTCCTGTCTGGCCTATGTAGAATTTATTGCAATTTGAACAATTTAGTTTATATACACCGGGTAGATCGAATTTGTTTTGTGCTTTGGGCATGCGTTTTGATAGTGTGTGTTCTGTTAACAGAACTACTAACAAAACAGAACACACACTATCAAAACGCATGCCCAAAGCACAAAACAAATTCGATCTACCCGGTGTATATAAACTAAATTGTTCAAATTGCAATAAATTCTACATAGGCCAGACAGGACGTAGCTTCAAACAGAGATACATTGAACACACAAAAGCACTCCACACCACTACAGAATCTACCTTCGCAAACCACCTCATTGAAGCAAACCACACATATAAAAACATCGACAATAACATGAACATACTACACGTACACACAAAAGGCCGAAAACTAGACACTCTAGAACAATTAGAAATATACAAACACACAAAAACAAATAAAAACGACATCCTAAACGAACAGACACAATTCAAATCGCACGCATTATTCGAACACATCTCACCACACACACACACACAGCTTCGATCTTTCGAAACACTATCTCGTCGCCAACAACAAGACGAACAGCGCTACTAACGACAGCCTCTGATGAAGCCTTCTATAGGTGAAAGCCGGTTTAGGCTGTAAGGTAAAACTTTACGTTTTTACTTATAAAAAACTTAGTGTTCCGAGTCGTCAATATTATAGTGATATTTAGTTAAGTAACGGACACGTCATGGACAACGAAATCCAAGAATCTTTCACTTTATCGCAAGCCATCGTTCAGCCTGACGGTTCAGGGTGTATTTTACGTTTTGAAAGTGATTCTTTTTGTAATAGTAGTGTGTTCAAAATGGATGGGAGTGAGACAAATCCCACGAAAAGAAAACTAGGTATTGAAACCAGCACAAACCAGAAGAGAAGACTGCAAGTGCATCGCCCGGTTTGGGAAAAAGATTTTCCAGAATTGCGGCCAGTTCCAGGAAATGCATATAAAGCAAAGTGTACTTTATGCGTTGCAAAAGCTGGAGATGGATTTTCCATTTCACACGGTGGCATAACCGATGTTACTAAGGAAAATCCTGGTATAATAAAATCAAACTGCTGTGCACATATAGTCCATAATTGCTGCAAATCTGGTATGAATGCTATGTCCATAGATATTGAAATGTTGGTAATTAAGACTTTCAATTATTTCTCAAATTCAGCTAAAAGAATATCTGAATTGAAAGATTTCTTTCAATTTGTTGATATGGAATACAGTAGTTTGTTAAGACATGTGCCTACCCTACAAGGTGGTTAAGCCTAAAGCCTGCCATAGAAAGACTGTTGAAAAATCTTCCTGCAATTATATCGTACTTTGCTAGTATAGATGATTGCCCCAACTTCATTAAAAAAAACTTGATGGGTGTCTCTGATTCAGAAAAACAAATTATATTAGTGGAATTATATCTCCAGTTTTCTCTGCATTTAACTGAAATTTTTTCCACGGGTGTACTCAACTTAGAAAAAAATGAACTGACAATTTGTGAAGTATATTGTGTGATGGAGAAAATAAAAATAGAGTTAGATCATAGGATAAATGTAATCTGTTTTTTGGTTATAAGGTGCAACAGTTGTTAGATAAATTGGAGGACCTTTTCCCAGGTGAAAAGCAAAGAGAATTGGGAGAATGTAGATATATATATGAAGTGTGTCTGAAATATTTAAATAAATGGTTTGATTTTGGTGATGGCAACATTTTGTCCTTAATGGACTGCATATCACTTGAAAAAAAAAACCCGAGTTTCAAAATATTTTAAAATTAGAGTCACTTTGCATTGTTGATCACTTTAGTGTAGATAGTATGCATTCAGAGATCACTAGGGTTTCTGATTTGTTTTGTGGGGAAGGAAATGAACAGTTGAACGCAAAATTAACTACTATGACAACACCACAGAGATGGTTGTACATTATTGAACTGATTGGTGCATCAGATTTGTGCAATGTTTTAGTTTTAGTTAAATTTGTTTTGAGTATATTTCCATCAAATGCATTCACAGAGAGAGTTTTCTACATTATCAACATTAAACGGAGGGATGAGCGAAACAGATGTTCAGTTGATCTAATAAAAAATGAGTTGTGTACTTACTTCAATTATGATGAAAGTTGCAGTGATTTCTATAAGAATGTACTTTCTAATGAAAAAGTGTTGAGAATTGCACGCTCAAGTGAAAAGTACTCGTGTTAATTGTGTTGAGTATAGTATATTATCCATAAAATGTGCTGTAAATAAAATAAAGAAATTCATTGTCGATACATGTGTTCCTATTTCTCATCTCTGAAATCTGGCAACCCTACCCCTGGTGTGTTTGCGTTGTGGATCGCAACGCGATGAACGCCAGGTTCCCCGGTGCAGCGCGGTCATTGTTCGCAGCACAAGGAGTTAGGCTGTGAGCCCCCTTGCATAATATGGTGTGCATGAGAAGGGTTCGTTTACTTCTACTGCTTGACTCAGCGCCAGGGGCGCAGCTCCATGGCTCCTTTAAAGATTAAACTACAGCAGGTTCCAGCTGCGACTTGTGGCGTCAACCGGACGATGAGTTCCCACGTCCTGGAAAACGGCTTCCGCAGTTAGCGACTTGAACACCTCGAGGTTCCCATTTCTAGGACAACAGTACAGCCGAAGAGGCTCGAGTAGATGCATATCGTTTTATATTGTATGTATTTTGGTGGACCCGCCTGGCACCACGTCTGTGGAATGGCTCTATGGTTTCCTTGAGAACTGACTTGCAGGAGCTTACAGCAGTACTGGCGTCAGTTGGAACGGTGAGCTGCAATGCTCAGATTAAAGGTTCTGCAAGGTGGTGCATCCACACCTCACGGTTTCCCACACCACACAACACAGAAAACAATTATTTTAAATATAGCCTATATTTTTTAATGTTGAAAACCTGGACTGAAGAAACAACAGAAAATCGCTCAGCTGTGTACAGGATGGAATGCAACGATTGTGGTAAGTTATTGTATATTGTATAAATTTATATTGTATAAATTAGTAGAAAATCCATAGGTAGTTTCAAGGAACGTCTACCCAAAAATAGTAATGGTATAATCAAGTCCAATTTTGCGGTGCTCTTGATAAATGAAAATAATAATTACACCGGGTTATGAATATGAAGCTTGTGCTCTACTGGAATAAAGGTCAATATTATGGATGCCTTGGCGAATTTGAAACATACAAGGCAACCAAGCTTCATAAAGATCAATTGCTTAGGATGCAAAAAACAACTGATACGAGTATTATCAGTGAGCTAAGTGAATATTGAACGGCTTGATAGTCAATTTGTTTCCCCTAGCAGTGCGCACTGTTTCATTCTGTCGTGTATATTATGTTACGTGTGTTTGTACAATTATTTTTTATAATGACTGGTTTTAATTTCATCGATGTGTTCTTATGAGAGGCTAAGGATTTTTAAAAACCTGATGATAGAAACTTGTTCCCAAAACATGTTGTAACAACAAAAACAATAACTCACAAGACGGATTACATAGGCAATTTACTTAACATATTGTGAGCTGGAGATTGTACAGATTGTACATATAATGTGTTACAATTAGAGCTGAGATTCTCAATCATGAGATCTTTCAAATAGGGCAGTGACTTTCAAGCAATTAAGTGATTAGCAGTAAATAATGTTAAACCATTACAGAACGTTCTACATGTTTCTCGGCTATACCAGCAGAGCCCAGCTGTAATGTTTGTGTGCGTACGTGATACTTAACATGCGAGGCAGTATTATGTAGGAACATTCTTGTACATTTGATAGTGTTTTTCGACAAGCTTCTCAATTAGTCCAACGGTGTGTGTTTCTGCCAAGGCCACGCTGAAGTATCCTCTAAAATTTTCAAGTGCTTGTTAAGTGCATATTATGGAACCCTGCGGACTATACATAGCCCACACCTGCCGCTTAGTTTCAGTTTTATGTCGGGCGATTTACACAGTCTGTCTCAAGTGGTGTATAAGTGAAAAGTGATTATAGTGCGGAATTCTTTATAGTTGATATTATTATTTGTATGGACAGATTAACTTGAATTATTGTACGAGTATAATCTTGTTGAATAACTTGTTGATTTCAAACTGTTAATTGAGATTAATTAAAGCTGGTGATTAGTGACTTAATTGGTGCCTTGTAATTTGTTTTCCACTGTACCATACGACGATCAAGGAGATCGTCGTAACAGTGATGTCAGAGTGGGACAGAACCGTTAACAGTGGAAAACAGTAGACACTTGTACAAGACGAGAATAATTTGTAATTAATCTGTAAACAATGGATGCCTGTCAGATGATGGAAGTTTTCCAAGCGCTGCTGCGGCACAGGAACAACAAAAATTAGAACGACAACAAGAGGCGGAAGAGACAAAAGAAGAACGGCGACGAGAAAGAGAAGAAGCAGAAAAACGACAAGATGAGAAACTGGAAGAGAGACAGAAAACCCTCCTGCTGGAAACACAAGAAAGCCAGACAGCATTCCTGCTCGATTCAGAGGAACAACAGAAATCATTAATGCTGGGGTTGGAAGATCGACAAGACGAGAAACGCAAGCAGAAAGCAGAGGAACGGAAGCGTGAAACAGAAGACATCAAAGCGTTAATACAGGAGCAAAAACAGATGCAAGAACAAACCGCTGCAGAGTTGGGTCTCTTACGAGGTGAGCTTAATAACCAAATTACTAGAATATCTAACGTAGAAGAATCCATGTCAAACAAAATAGCTGAAGTAGAAAAATCTGACTCAAGTGTGGAAACAGCTATGTCAACAAAAATAGAAGACTCGATTACAAATATGAAGTTAGAGCAGTTAATGAAAATATAGCCATGCGTAAAGACAGAAAAAGACATGGAAAATAAGACAACAGAAAAGTCACTTTGCCTGCGGCTGGTGCAGCTCATGTCAAAGCTCCAACCTGTGACGGAAGCAGCCACTGGGCGACGTATCTTCGGCAATTTGAAGCTGCTGCATGCAGAAATAATTGAACGGAGACAGAAAAGGCAGTTCCCCTCGTTCTCGCTTGAAAAAGACCTGCCGCAAAGCTACGCACAAAGTGCCACCTGATGCCCAGAACACCTATGCCGAGTTGATAAAAGCTTTAGATTGCGGTATGATGACAAACATTTGCGAGATGTGTACTGCACCCAGTTGAGAACGAGGCGACAGCTTTCCGGGGAGAGTCTTCAAGAGTTTGAAGCAAGTATAGACAGACTAATTAGACTGTCCTATCCTGAAGCACCAGAAGATTTTCGAACGAGGTTTGCGATACAGACATTTACTGATGGTGTCCGAGATAATGAACTACAGCAAGTTTTACGAATGGCAAGACACCAGAATAGTGTGGACGCCCTGGTACATGCTTTGTAATTTGAGGCCGGTAAGTCGGCGTCTGGTTGGGCAAGTCATAATGTTGCGCGCTACAAGATCCCAACGGCACAGATGATGAAGAAGAAGAGCAAGGAACAGAGACCCAACGAGCGGCACCACAGAATTAAGTAAGAAAGGATGGAAGACCGAAATGTTATCGATGTGGGAAACCCAGACGTCTACAACGAGATTGTCGTGTTAGAGTTCAGCACCAGGGAAACGAGCAGTAGTCGGTACAACGGGGCGTGTGCTGACTAACTGGATGAACGAAGCCCCTAGGCAATACGCAATCTCTACACTTCAGAAAAATAGCGGGAGCTTGATGGCTACCGGATTCATCCAAGAAAGGCCAACCTCGATTACTGTTGACACAGGCGCAACCGTTTCAATTGTGCGCCCCGAAGTGATGAAAAATCTCAAGCCAATCTGGTGCTCAAGCAGCTTGCGAACAGCTACTGGACAGCCTTAAAAATTGTTCCGAAAAGTGGAGATACACTTACGCCTCGGTCGACTTAAGTTTGATCATTAAGTACTTGTTCCAAACATTGTGGATGAAGCAATTCTTGGTGTGGACATTATGAACTCATATGGATTGATAGTCAACTTCAAAAACAATGTCTTGAGAATCGGAAAGGAATGTGTGGTAATGCTCTCCACAATTAATACATCAGAAAAATCGATGGAAGTGATAAATCAAGTGGCCGTAACTGTCCCGCTAAACTCTGAAAAGATCATCATGGTTAGAACTAAGGTAGATACTAGGGGCAACCAGTAATCTATATTCGAACCCCAGGTAGTCAGCACACCGGGCATACTAATTGCCAGAAGTTTAGTAAATCCTGACAAAACCAGAAATGTACCTATTAGAGTGGCGAATATTTTGGCTCAAGCTGTCACTTTACAAAGCAATACGCTCCTAGGCAAATTGACTCCCGTGGCCTGGGTAGCCGGAATGACGCAACGAAGGTTCAATACTACAGACACTTCCGAATTACCAGAGGAACTGCAGCAATTATTGAACAGATCTTCTAATGACCTCTCAAGTGGTGAAGTAAAAGAATTCTTCGCTGGTAGCGAAGAAGGATGGTGGATTACGTTTCTGCGTAGACTACCGGAGGTTAAATCACGTGACAAAGAAAGATTGTTATCCATTACCTCGCGTTGACGATACACTCGACACGCTGTCTGGAGCACAGTCGTTTTCGACATTGGACCTCAAGAGTGGATATTGGCAAGTGGGTCTTCATGAAGAAGACAAGGAGAAAACCGCTTTTTCTACCCCAAGTGGTTTATTCCAATTTAACGTCATGCTATTTGGACTCTGCAATGCACCGTCAAAATTCGAAAGATTGATGGATCTGATACTCTGAGGCCTGACATGGGAAATTTGCCTTGTTTATTTATGAGGGTCAGTTGAAAAGTTCGCGGAGCGGACATCTATAGCTCAGTGGTAGAACCAAATATTTCGTGTGCTACAAGACGTATATTTCGCGTCAACAATTGTTAATTTCCAAATATATCTGTCAATTTATTCACATTTCACCAGCTTGGTAAAACATCGTCTTGTGATAAATTTTCTGTTACAAACGTTTTAGCGCCAACGAAAAATCAAAACGAAATTGTAAATGTGTTAGGAGATTCTGCGCCTTCAGAAACAATGATAAGTGGGGCACACTCGAGTTTAAACGTTGTCGTACAAGCACTGAAGACTATCCCAGCAGTGGACGTCCAAAATGTGCAACAAAAAATGGCATTATTGAAAAATTTCATAGGGTGTTGAAAGACCGCAGATTGAGGAGTGGATGACATTGCTGAAATCATATTCTCAGATGCTGTCCATATAATAAAATGTGTGAGAAACTTTTTCCATGACAAAGTGTCATTATTGTACAACAACGACATTGTCAGCTACGAATTCTTTAGACTAGTTTACAAACTGGACACTACTGCTGAAAGCACGGGACTTAGGACATGCCCTAAAGTGACAGCAGACCATCTTGATCCTACATCATTCCAACATATGAATGCAAGGTTGGCGTTCCAGTTATTTAGTAACAGCATAGCTGACGCTAAAGGGTATATGTGTATTTTATTTACCAAATCGGAGTTGTATCCATTTTTAACTGCTATATATTTGATTGTGTTAAGTTCTTCTTGGTAATCATGTGTGTTTAGGGGTATTGAAGTGAATCTATGGAGCATGTAGTTGAATGCTGCATGTTTGTGTTGAGTTGGGTGGTTGGATGAGTTATGTATGACCATGTCTGATGTGGTGGGTTTCCTGTATATTTTGTATGTGTGTGTGTTGTTTGTTTTGGTGATTGTGAGGTCTAAGAAGTTTATGCTATTATTTAGTTCTATTTCAAGTGTGAATTTTAATTTATGGTGTATAGTGTTAAACACACAAACGCATCCTAAACACAAAAAATAAAACACATCAGACCAACAACACACAACCCAGCAAGTACATAACACTTACATACTACAACTCCAATACACACAAAATTGCTAACACATTTAGAAAACACAATTATAAAGTAGCCTACAGAACCAACAACACCATTAAGAAACATATAAATATTAACAAAGACACAGACACATACAGTAAAACAGGAGTTTATAAATTAAATTGTAATGATTGTAACCAATTCTACATCGGCCAGATGGGAAGATCTTTTTATTCCAGATTTTCAGAACATATAAAAGCCCTCACCACAAATTACATACATTCCACATTTGCCACACATTTACAAAATGAAAACCACAGTTACACAAACATAGAACACAACATGGAAATATTACACTACTTATCAAAAAGTAGAAAATTAAACACAGCTGAACAATTTGAAATATACAGATATCACACACTACAACCAAACAACATATTAAATGAACAACTACATTACAGATCACATACACTATTTGATACATTGATCCAAACACAAAATTTGAACCTCAGCGCCAATTCCCTCCAACCATCAATTCCCACCACACACACCTATATTCCTTAATCGTTATTCTGCAACAATGACATTCAGTATTTACTCACACTGAGGAAGAGGCACAACACCTTGAAACGTTTGTGAAAGTGAGAACAAAAGTAAGTTCATTTGTGAAAGTTTTTATATATAATAATATTATTTAATACAGAATTGTGTTTGTATAAAAACGTATTTGCGTGCTTCACGCTGGCGTACACAACAACGGGTGATGCTAGTGCCACGCTGCGGCGAACCACAGTAACTAGCTAAGTGATCTCACTTTCTCTTCTATTCGCTATGTTATTACTATAGTTTTATAAATTCAAACAATGGGTTACGTTTACCTTGAACCTGAAACACTAAACCCGACACAGCGTACAAATCAAGAAGGCTGTGCTGACTTCATGACGCAACTAAGGATGAGCTACAACGCTACTAGTGGAGCATTGCAGAAGCTTTTGCAACGCCTAGCTAACATAAGGAACATACAACAATTGTGAAGAGTAGCGCACGACCTCCCATATGTTTGTGTAGTAAGCTCTGCCATTTACTCTTCAAGTTGCAAGCAGCCTACAACCACCAGCCTGCGCACCACATTTGAATTGTATGTGAACATTACCGCATAGAATCTAATACGCTCTCCATTGAAATTTATAACACTTTCAACTGCTTAATATTTTCATATATTATTTTACAGGTTAGTTATTCTATTTTGGTGGTTGTGCAACGCTGCAACCATAGCACCAGCTGCTACTGCTCTAATATATATTTTTAAAACTGTTCACAGCCAAAATTTTTTCAGTTGAACAGTGTTATGCATCACCAGTAAATTCACAAGTACTATTTCCTAAAATTGATATTGTTATGACGGTCTACTCATCGTCATATGGTATAATGGAAAACAAAATACAAGACACCAATTAAGTCACTAATCACCAGCTTTAATTATCACAATTAAGCAGTTTGTAATCAACCAGATAGTCTCTTACAACAAATCAAATAAAAATTGTTCACACCCAATAATAATGTCAACTAGTACAGTCCCACACAATTATAAAACACATAACACTTCACCACAATACTTTGAACCTCACTGAAATAAATTGCTACTCAAACTAAAAACTAAGTGTTGCTGAATACATATTGTAACATAACAAGATTATGCCCTAGAGTAAAAATAATGTAATCATCAAAATTCATTGTGAATTATGCCTAAACACAATCTTTCTTATAAATGAAATACAAAGAAGTATAAAATCAATTTAAAAAATAAAGAAATGTATAAAATGTAACTATTTAAAGATAATTAATAATGTCAAGGAGTAAAAGATAATAAAAAAACAAAAGGGAATTATCATAATTAACAAATACAATGGAAATTGGAAATGAAAACTTATTCATTAAATAGTTTAATGACAGTGACAAGACAATGACATGACGATGACTATTACACCCAGGAGGGAAGATCGAATGATAATAAATATGTAAATAGTTGTAATAAATAAAAATATAGTGTATAAATGTTAACAAATTAGGAAGTAACAAAAAAAAACATTTGTTATTGCATCAGCCTATTAAACTATAGGGAGGTCTGCAAACCTCAAGCAGTTATTTTGTATAATCGCACTACGAACTGAAAGTGATTTAAATACAGGGTGTTTCATATAAAACGCAACCCACTAATCAACCTTCTGTAATATTTGAATTTACAGCCAAACTCCCCTACATTTTACTGGAATAGACTCGTCCAACAATCGAACATTGCGCCGGCACAGTTAACTGCCACTGATACCTATGGCAAAGCGATCATAACGCTCAGTGCATTGTTAGAGAGAAAATGTTTTTTTTGCAAGACGAACGTGTTTTTATTCTTGAGTCATACTTTAGAACGCGATCAGTGGTTGCAGTGCAAGAATCTTTTTGCCGTAAATACCGTGATAAACCAGCACCTAACGAGACATCGAGTTTAATAAAATTTACGAGTTTTTGAAAGCCCTCATCGTAAAAATCTGCCGCATGTGATTTCAGCCATTCATTAACGCCCGCCTTCAGCTCTTCGTCGTCTTCAAAGTGCTGTGTTGCCAGCCACTTTTTCATACGCATGAACAGGTGATAATCACTCAGTGCCAGATCAGGGCTGTATGGGGGATGATTGAAAAGCTCCCATCCAAACTTTCCAAGAAGTTCTTGCGTTCGTGATGCTGTATGCGGTCGGGCGTTGTCGTGGAAGAACAATACCCCGGAGCTCAACTTACCGCGTCTCTTGTTTTGGATTGCTCTCCGCAGCTTTTTTAAGGTTTCACAGTAAACCTCGGAGTTGCTTGTGGTACCCTGTTCCATCAACTCAACCAGGAGAACCCCTTTTCTGTCCCAAAAAACTGTCACCATCATTTTCCTGGCTGACAAGGTTTGCACACACTTCCGCTTATCATCGTGCACATTGGTGCGGCCATTTTTAAACAGAACACACCACTGCCTTACTCCATTACATTCTTCCCATACACCTCAGGCACAGTTGCCGATGAATGTCCACCGGTCTGCAGTTTTCTGCTTGCAGAAATCGTATTACTGAGCGCACTTCACAGGTTGCGGGATTTTCAATCGCAGCACTCATTTTAAAAATTATTATTAACAAGCACCTACGGCAACAAACTATGAACACTTGAACAACTGAAGGTCAATATCGAACGAGCTGTTTTAAATATCAACCCAAATACTCTAAAAAAGTTGCAAGAAACACAGTGAAATGGGTGGAAGCATGTATTCATGAAGATGGCGCCCACTTCCAGCATTTACTCTAGAATTTTAACTATTGTAAAGTTTGGAAATAAAATATTTAATTAAATACTTTACACATGCCTTTTTTATTTAAATGTAATTACTGACATAGATGGGTTGCGTTTTATATGGAACACCCTTTATTACAATTAAAATAATATTAAACAATAATCACAAATGTTAGGTAGTTTAATAACGTAAGAAAGTGAAAATAATGGTGATTGACATTAATAAACAGTGTATAGTGAAAGTGAATAGGAAATAGACCTGGTTATAAATAAGCAGTGAATAAAACATATAATTTATATAAAACGACTATATAGATAATATAGTAAGATCAAACAAAGTGTACAATAATTAAAAATAGTGGAATAGTGCACTAGAAACTAATTGTATACATCAGTGACTAATAAAAAACAAGATTTAACTGAATCATGTTAATTAAAAAATATAAGAACAAACCTGTGACCCATAAAAATGTCATAGTCAAGAGCATTACTACTTGAATCGGGAGTTTTTTTTAAAGAAAGGGTATTGTTGAAATATATTTGAAATAGGTCAGAACACGTTAATTTGAATCTGGACATTTTCTACAAAAAAAAAAAAATTAATGTTACACAATGAATTAATGAAGGAAGACTTAAAAAATAATGAGAAGCATAATGGTTTAATATAATACACGGAAAACTGAAGGACAGAAGGTAAATATCAAGAAATAATCTGTAGACTAAACTACAAATTTGGTGAGATTGTTCCATCATGTTAAAATATACCTTTGATCAAACATTATTCAATTCAAAGCACAAGAACAGTGAAATGAAATAACAAAAACACTATAAACATTATGATTATTAATTTTGTTTGTTCATTATAATTTTTTTTATTAGTTGTTCCTATTAAGGTTGTTTCTTTTGTATGATCCAAAGAACCCCTAACTCAACACACATATACAACATTATGTTACTAAAACAGATTTATAATAATTATATTTTATTTCATATGATGTATGACTTTAACTGTACACAGACTTTAATTAATATTTTATTAACCCTGAGAAAGAGTTTTCATGTAATCTAACCTAAAAGAGCTACCAACTGAAGAGAAGGCATTGTATGTTAGTGAATCTCAATATATGTTAAAGAGAAAAGAATAATAAAATTTATTGAAATTAAGACAAGACAGAATAAAAGAGTTCAAATTTTTTAATTCACATAGTTAGAAAATAATTAATTTATTATGTTAATTAATTTAACATAATTTGGCACCAACAACCTGATGCTACAGGATATAGTTACATTGATGAAGGGTAAGATTAAGATTTAAGACTTATTATAATAGGCCTACTATAAAACAAAAGTTACAATAGAGATAAAAAATGGAGCTAACATACGAGGGTTATTCGGAAAGTAAGGTCCGAATCGCCGTAGCTAATCGAATGACGCGCGAACATTGAAACGCGCATGCGCACCGACTCCCGGCATGCCTTGCGCGTCAAACGACGCCATTTGCATTGGTATTGTTGCAGTGTGCTGTTTACAGTGTCAGTTCAAAATGTTTAAAACAATTGATCAGCCCGCCGACTGTGAAATACGTTCAGTGATTCGGTTTTTGACAGCAAGGAACGTTTCAGCAGCGGAAATTGATCGATAGATAAGTGAAGTGTACGGCCCCAATGCGATGAGTGACAGCAAAGTGCATAAGTGGGTGAGAGCTTTCAAGGATGGACGGGAAAATGTCCATGATAAACCGCGATCAGGCCGACCATCAGTGATCACAGAAGATTTGGTCAATGCCGTGGACAAAAAAAAACCGTGAAGACCGACGATTCACAATTTCAACTTTAGCATTGGAATTTCCGAATGTGGGTAGAACAACTTTGCACACAATTGTCTCTGAAAATTTGCAATTTCGCAAATTGTGCTCACGTTGGGTTCCCAGGCTGCTTACTGAGGAACACCAAATGAAAAGAATGGCTTGTGCTCTTGATTTTTTGGACCGATATCATAAGGAAGGTGATCAACGTTTAGAGAACATTGTCACAGGGGACGAGACGTGGGTTTCTCACATGACCCCAGAGTCTAAACGTCAGTCAATGGAGTGGCGTCACACGACATCACCAGTCAAAGTCAAGGCCAAGCAGACAATCTCAACACGCAAGGTTATGGCAACCGTGTTTTGGGATAGACATGGAGTCTTGTTAGTCGAGTTTATGCAGCAAGGGACAACAATAAATGCAGCCGCTTACTGCGCTACCCTGACTAAACGTCGACGTGCAATACAGAATAAGCGACGTGGCCTTCTGACGTCTGGAGTTTTGTTGCTGCATGACAATGCCAGACCCCATTCTGCCATTCAAACCCAAAATCTGATCAGATCTTTTGGATGGGAACAGATTGACCACCCACCGTACAGTCCAGACTTGGCACCGAGCGATTTTCACTTGTTCCGCTACCTAAAGGAGTTTCTCGGCGGCAAGCGCTTCGCCACAGATGACGAGGTGAAAGAAGCAGTTAAAGACTGGTTATCCTCACAGGCGGCAGACTTCAATGACTTCGGCATACAAAAGCTTGTAGAACGTTATGACAAATGTTTAAACAAAAATGGAAACTATGTAGAAAAATAGAGAAAGATGTAAGGAATTAAATAAAAAAAGTTTTTTGAAAAAATCTGTGATGGTTTATTTTTTAAAAGAAATCAGACCTTACTTTCCGAATAATCCTCGTATTTGGTGACCAACTTGAGGGCTAGAAAAAAGGATATAAAGAATAAATAAATAAGAGTTGGACAGGATTATAGTTGTAATTTCTAGCTGGCGATTATACAAAAGAAAACAAGATGTCCAGGAGAGGAACCTCATGTAGGAGAAACAAGACAGCCAATACTGAAATGAATATGGAAGAGAAGGAGGCTCAACCTGCACTAGAAGTGGAGGTGGAAGCCAGCAATATAGAAGAAAATCAACCCGACAAACCAGCATATACAGAGAACGTAAGCATACAAGAGATGATAAGGATTATGACCGAACAGTTGAAGGAAGAAATAAAAGATAATAGTAAGAAGATGGAAGAGAAAATAGAAGATACCAATAAGAAAATAGAAGAACAAATGACTGAAATAAGAAGGAATCTGAAAAATCATATAGAAGAAAGCAGTGAGAACCTGAAGCAGCTGATCATAGGGGAAATTGCGGGATTAATCAGAAAATAGAACAGTATAATGAAACAATCAAACAGCAGATTTTGGAAACTATTGAACAGTTAAAGCAAACAAGTTTGGAACTACAACAATTCAAAGAAGATGTCTGCATACAGACTGACCATGTAGAGAATAATAATATAATAAGAATGGAATCAATACAGAAGGAGACACAAGAGAAAATAGAAAAGGTGCATAAGAAAGTATAAGAGAAAATAAGGCACATAGAAGTCAACATTAATGGTATAAAGAACCAAGTAACCAATAAAACAGAGAAAATAGAAGAAATAAATCAAAGAACTAGTAAATATACGGGAAGAGTTGGAGATGATTAGGAACAGGCCATTTCACGTACCTAATTTCCAACTTATTGACAATAGAGAAATGATTAATTTCAAGAATTATCAAAGGAACCCAATGGAATTCTTAGAAAGGATTGAAGAGAATATTACAAAAAACATTGATCCTAATAATGGCTTTAAAAATATTGACAAATAGACCATCTGCCTTTTTCAGAATTTCTGATTTTGTAATATGCATTACTAAATCAAGAGACAAGCAGCAGTTTTTTAGTTTTGCATCACTAGACTAAGCACCAATAAATGGCTTTTGGCCTATTGATGCACATTTTACAACACAGAACCAATAAGCTGACCGGTAAACATATTTCAATAATTTATACATGTACTGTTGTGTTTTGGTTAGTGGTGAATTAATATTGTGATACTGTTTTGTATTTACTCATAATATGATTTAAATGTTAGATGTTCAAGTGGAAGTTATATACTCTCAAGAACAAAAAATATAGTTCAAAGAGTTCAGTAGGTGAACAATAAAAATATATCTCTTAAGATTAGTAAACTTAATAATCTAAACTTGATATTAATAGACACCTGCTGACAACAGTAACAATGAAGATATTGCCCTAGAGCCTCTTTCTATTGACCAGCTATCTCAGTCTTAAGGTCTTGGTGAGTGAAGTAATTAATTGTGCTGATCACAGTCTTATATGAGTGGGAGAAGGAAGAAAACGTAAGCAGGAAAATCAAAATCACAAGCGTTGCAAGAAAATTGCGATCTCACAATTGGAGCAGATTAAACTCCATGAAGAAAAAGAATTATGCCTATAATTCACTCACGCCAATACCTTAATAATGTTAGTGCAGATAATTAGTTCAACAAAGTTTACAGTGTTGAATCACATGATGCTCAACAAGCTCTGATATGTGCTATAGTTAGTGAACTAGAAAGTAAAAGAAAAATGGTAAAGATGTCAGAATAAAGAAATTTAGTAAAATATATACAGTACGTGGAGTGGCTGTCTGGAAACAGATCTATTCTTTTTGTAAAGATTTTTTCTTAAATCTTTCAAATTTCCAGCTGTAAAGTAATACTGCCTTAAAAGCAATGAAGAGACTTGAAGGAATATGTAATTTGTGTTGTATAGTAGGAAGTAAAAATAAAATAACTGAAGATCATGTTCAAGAAATAGTTGACCAAATTAATAAATTTGTTAAGTACAAACTGCATTTTAGGAGATACAGAAGGAAGTATGACATGACCCTGGCAAATATGGGTGAAATATATAAGACAAAAGCCACCGCCTTTGGAAGCAACATGACTTGCGCTAGACAGGGGTTCATTGCATACAAACTGAGAGTACAGTACCGTCTGTGGGCTTGGTAACACATACCTGTAATGGCAGCCATGAAATTTGAAAAAAGATGCAAATTCAGCCATGCCACAGAAAATTAAATGCTAATAATTCCATTTTTTTCTAAAATTACCCAGAAAAGGAATTTTTACAGAAAACGAAACGGTTCAGTATGATTAACATGAATGGTAAGGAAATTTTTGATCCAATTTTCAAAAACATCAATATGCAAAAACATGTGTACAAACATAAAAAATATTGTGTAAAGTTATCTTAGCTAGTTATAAATTTTATTATATATATATATAAACTTTCACAATATGAACTTACTTTCTTTACCACTTTCCCATACGTTTCGAGGTGATGTTCCTCTTCCTCAGTGGGAGTAAATACTGGATGTCATTTTACAGATATAACGGTTATGGACTTACAAATGTTACCCAACAGCACACAACACAGTAAATACATAACACTTACATACTACAATTCCAATACACACAAAATTGCAAACACATTTAGAAAACATAATTATAAAGTAGCCTACAGAACCAACAACACCATTAGGAAACACATACATAATACTAACAATGACACAGACACATACAGCAAAACAGGGGTATATAAATTAAATTGTAATGATTGTCACCAATTCTACATCGGCCAGACGGGAAGATCTTTTTCCTCCAGATTTTCAGAACATTTAAAAGCCCTCACCACAAACTACATACATTCCACATTTGCCACAAATTTATAAAATGAAAACCACAGTTACACAAACATAGAACACAACATGGAAATATTACACTACTTACCTAAAAGTAGAAAACTAAACACAGCTGAACAATTTGAAATATACAGATATCATGCACTACAACCAAACAACATATTAAATATAACATTATTAGACGGTAACCAAGTCACAGAATTTAATTATAAATTTACCTTGTTTCCGTCTTGTGACTTATTTTTCTTGTTGTTTGTTACTTTTAACAAACAACAAGAAAAATAAGTCACAAGACGGAAATAAGGTAAATTTATAACATATTAAACGAACAATTACATTATAGATCACATACACTATTCGATACATTGATCCAAACACACAATTTGAACCTCAGCGCCTTTTACCTCCCACCATCAACCCCCACCACACACACCTAGTCCATAACCGTTATATCTGTAAAATGACATCCAGTATTTACTCCCACTGAGGAAGAGGAACATCACCTCGAAACGTATGGGAAAGTGGTAAAGAAAGTAAGTTCATATTGTGAAAGTTTATATATATAATAATATTTTATAAAGTGAACGAAGAGGATGAATCAACAAGATAATTATAAATTTTAGTATAAAGATAGTTTTATAAAAAATAGTTACTAACTATTAATTGTTAATAGTAAAGCAGCATCATTTTATGTTGAATGGTTGTATCATAGTTCACTGCACGACCTGGTCCATGGCAGCCAAGAAAATGTTTTTTTGGAATTCTTTGGTAAATTTTGTTCTGAATGAAGATGGTAAGTTGAAAAAAGTTTACAAAATTTTGAAAATTCTTGAAATTTTATACAATTTTCTAGTAAATGGTAATGACTGTTATATAAATAATTATCTTTTCATATTCTGGATAAAGATTGTTATAACATTTTTTTGACTTTCCTTACCATTAATTTGAATTTTTCCATAACACTTTTGAATACAAAACATTTTTGAACAGTTTAATCACTGTTATAGGGGATTAACAGTACCTGGACAGTACTGTTATATGAAATTCTATACTAGGTAGCAACACCATTCTGCTTAACTTATATGAAGGTTAACAGTCTGTAGTTGGCAAGAGTCATTCGGTTTGTGTTTAGACAAGTATTGCCTGTTACTTTATTTGTGTATTTTCACAGTACTTTCTAATATTTGTCATCTTGTATAAACTTTTATGCTGGGTTTAATACTTTTACTATTTAATGTATTCTTTTAACTATATTAGATATATTCACTAACAAAACATTAACATTTTTTTATAGTGAAGATCAGTTGGCTAGTATCAGATACAGGGGTATTTGGGTAGCACAGGGCATCATTCTTACTTAAATTCAACCAACTAAGGTGTTTTTATTTTACAGGTAACATTGTTCAAAGTGAGAACATGTCTTTGTCTAAACAACTAAACAAAAAGAGTGGGGCTTGAGTAGAGAGTATATAATGAAAGAAGCAATGGATTTTGTGTTGCCAAGTACTTCAAGTGTTAGAAGCAGCTTTCAGATTTGATGTGCCAAAAAGCACACTTCATGACTGTACAACTGCTACAAAATGTGGAAAGAATGTTGGTATATCTGCTCAGTTAGGCAGAAACAAATAGAAGATGGAGGGGAAACCTAAAGTCTTCCAATTGTCAATTACCAGCCCACTCAAAATCAAATTACAAGAGTAAAAATTACAATACGCCTAAGCATATACAAAAGCGGCTACTAGAAGAAAGTAATTTTTTGTAATCTGGACCTTAGATGTGAATACTTTAATAGCCTATGTCTACTGGCTAAACTGTTGCCAGTTTCACAAGACAATCAGCAAATATTAAAGAAAAGAGAAAGATGCATGGAAAGAATATGGAAATATATGTTAATATTTACACCTTATAAACAGTTTTCTAAAATTCTGAATTTTGAAAGAGAACATGCAACTAGGGCTACACACCTAATCTGCATCGAAATATCGTGTTCTAACCCCCTCACGGAATGGTTCCAGAGGCACCAACCAGTACAGCAGCTATGCAGCTACTGCGACATTTCCTTGCTTGTTTTGTTGAGAAACATTTGAAGAAGAGTAGATTCAGTTTGAGGAATGTAAAATGTGGGCTCACACCAACTGTACAGGAAAAGAATTTTACAAACTAAATTGTACTTGTCAAATTTACTTTTATGCTAAAAAACAATTAGCCTAATTTATTACAACATACTTTAAAATAGTTTTAATACTAAAATATTACAGTTGTATGCTCACTGTGTATTTTGTGTGTTTTATTAAGATGTGTGATACTACCCATCACAGTTTAAACATTGTAAAGTGTAGATGTGACTAGAATTTTTTTTAAACACACTTATTATTTTTTATGCTATTTTGTTTGTGGATTTTTTTAAAGACCTAATAAAGTAAAATTTGTAAATAATTTCTTGGATTTCGTTGTCCATGACGTGTCTGTTACTTAACTAAATATCACTATTACTTTAACGACTCGGAACACTAGGTTTTTTATAAGTAAAAGCAAAGAGTTTTACCTTACAGCCTTAACCGGTTTTCACCTTTTCGCCTTAAAAAGTGAAAACCGGTTAAGGCTGTAAGGTAAAACTTTTTGCTTTTACTTATAAAAAACTTAGTGTTCCGAGTCGTTAAAGTAATAGTGATATTTTGTAAATAATTTTCTTAATTATAAATACAAACACCTTATTTTTAAAAACTTCACAAAATGCGTAACTGTCCAGTACTAAGTAACTTTCCCCTACAGTATCACACTTAGTTATTAAATGTTTACAATTCATTTTAATGAATAATTAAACATATTCTATCATTATACATGTTCCTTAGAGGTCAAAATTTATTCAAAATGTTAAACAAAAACAGAACTGTAGAAGTATAGACAGAATAAAATATCTTTTGAAATTTCAGACAACGTAAACATTTTAATTAGAAAAAAATTTCTATTAAGAAAAGAGGAAGCTGTAAATTTTTCAGTATTGTCTTTTTTGTATTATTTCATATAAGACAAAATAATAATAATAATAATCATAGTACCTACAAAGTAATTATAATTACTCTATGGGGTTGTATAAAGTCACACACACACACACACACATACGGAGTAAACATGCACATACACACTCATACATAGACAGGTAAAAATGAAAACTGTAAATTTTATTACTTCATGACATTTGCTTGATTATAATTATGTTCACAGAACTAGTACGTGCCTGTGATCATGTGAAAGACGTGTGCATAAGCGCCTTTAGGTGTGTTCACACAGAGCCCAGTGCTCACTCAAAAATAACAAAGAGAAAATAAATAAAATGACAGAGAAAGAGAGAGATGGATAGAGTTAGACAGATAGATAGATAAACAGGCAGGGAAAACAAGTGAATGAATTTGTTATTCACAATTATCACAATATTATTTTGGTTTTGAAACTCTTCCACGTTTAATTTTGTTTAATATAGGTTGATAAAATTTATATTTTACACAAATATTAACACCAAACTACAAAATTATGACTAGCAAAACATGTGAAGTGTAATCACACTTTTCAACATGGACTCATAGGACTCCAAGAATAAAAATTACAAGGGACTAAAGAGAGTTGAACTGGCAGTGTAAGGTGTAAAAGAATCCACACATCTTCATTGATAGTGTTATCCACACCACTAATACTGACTGTGTCCAATTCAGAGAGTAGGAATCAGAGAATAAATGATAAGTAACTACAGAAACATTCTCTGTGTTATTAATTTCCACATTCTTTCTTCCATATTCTTCTGAATTGTAAACCAAGCTGAAAAAAAGGAAACTCTTATATAATTAAAACATGTAATTAAAACAGTTAATATAACAAAGTTATTTCCTTATGTAATGCAATGATGAGATTTTTTCCAAGAACTGAGCACACACACACACACACACACACACACACATACACACACACACACACACACACACACACACACACACACACACACACACATTCAAAAACTTATGCTACAGTCTGTTTCTTGATGTATATATAATATATATATATATATATATAACTTTAATATTTATAACTAAATTTACCTCAAGATATACTTTTTTCCTATTAGGAACATGTTTCGAGAGTTCCTGTACTCTCATCTTCAGCCTTCGCCATCTTGTTTCTGGTGAAGTATTTGTGTGTTGGCTTCTGGATGTTATTAAGGTAGTTTGTTGGTCTTTGGTCTTTTAAAGTTGCATTATTGTGCAACACTAAAGTAACACTAATAAAACATATACCACACAAAGGCACCATAATGAACATTTGGGAAAATTTACAGATTTACAAACATAAAACACAAAACAAACTAATACCAGAACAAATACAAATCAATACAAAACATGACACAATATTCAAAGCACTCAACATCGAAAATACACAAAATACAAAAACAGATACCACAACCACACACAATAATGCAACTTTAAAAGACCAAAGACCAACAAACTACCTTAATAATATCCAGAAGCCAACACACAAATACTTCACCAGAAACAAGATGGCGAAGGCTGAAGATGAGAGTACAGGAACTCTCGAAACATGTTCCTAATAGGAAAAAAGTATATCTTGAGGTAAATTTAGTTATAAATATTAAAGTATTATATACATCAAGAAACGGACTGTAGCAGACAGTGATTGAAATATATATATATATTACATTTAATATTTATACATAAATTTACCTCAAGATGTTATTTTTCTGTTTGGAACATGTTTCGGGTACTATCTTGTACCCATCCTCAGCCTTCCGTTTTTTTTTTGTCTGGGTACAAGATAGTACCCGAAACATGTTCCAAATAGAAAAATAACATCTTGAGGTAAATTTATGTATAAATATTAAATGTATTATATACATCAAGAAACGGACTGTAGCAGAAAGTGATTGAAATATATATATATTGTAACTAGACGGAGACGTCTACCTCGTTCAAGCCCCGCGATGGAAGCCACTTTGTAAGACAGACCCTTTGTGTGTGGCTGTAATCTGATCTGTCCCACTGTTTGGGCTAGCCACTTGGTCACCAGACCGCTGTATGCCGGTCGTTACAAAAGAATAAAATGTATACGGAAAATCCACTAATTATAGGATTTTCAAATAATAAAATAATTTGGTTTATGTTTATAGAGGTATGTATAAAAGATAAATCTGTTTTTTTTTTTCAAAAGGTTCTGGTAAAATTTTAATAACAGGTAGGTATTTATTGACCGTCGAGCACTTCTTGAAGATTTGCACCAAGTCTGGAGTTAAATAGATTAACTCCGGGTAATAATCGATTGGTGACTTTTCTGACTGGTCCTATATCTTGTTCAAAATAGAATATATTCTTCTCACTTAAGTCCTTCAGCCTTATAAATACCCTTAAATTACCCTGTGAAATAAGTACAGATACAAAATAATGGAAATATAAAGATTTATTGACAATTTTAAATAAATAATCGATATTTTATCGATGGAGAGCAATTATCGACTCTGTCTCGGGAATTATCGATTGTGTCATACAGAACAAAATTTATGATATTTAATATATTATAAGACAGGTTCTTTGAGCGATTAGAATTAATAGTCAGAGAAGGGTGACGAGAAAGTATAACCTTAACAATTAACACAAATACAATAATTATTATTCAATAAAATTTAAATAATTCTAATATGTAATGTGTATGATCGTTGTCGTACCATACGCAGACGATGACGTCACTGCCGAATAAAGAAGGCCGGCTCTGTAGAATTAAAAGATGGCCGCTACTAGTTCTGGCGTAGTTAATGTGAACTCGGCATGTCCCAAAATCACGACAAAATTACCTTCGTCAAGGTCTAAAATGTCCCCGCACTGGTGTAATATGTCTGTTAATCTATTTGGTGTATTCTGGTGAAGTGTTCTGTGTAAACTTGCGTTAGTTAGTTTATTTTCTATGTGTTCAACTTCTACGGTTAAGTTCTCAAATTATTGGTTAGGATTTGCAGAATAAATCAGTTGAAATATAGTGTTTTACTTGTTTCTATCACTCGTATTATGTAGTTAAGTATTTGTTTTCACTATTGTCGTGAATGTATGAACAGCTTTAGCTTTAAAAAGTGTCTAAACCGTTTAACTCTCGTTCACTGATTTCAATGGCTAAACGCTAGTACCATCTTTCTCGATTTTTTAAAGAAACGTTCTTTTACACAACTGTCCAGCTTGATATTCAACAAAAGACTAATTAACTTGGTCATAAATCTTGCCCAGTTAATCCTTGAAAAAGTATTGTTAACATTTTTCGACTTCCCATACATATGATAAAATATTACATTATGTATGGAATTTATCTACTTTATTACTCACTTTTATGAATTATTAACCTTATTATTGGTTTAATCATCTCATTCCCTTTAAATTGATGTATTATAGTCCATATCTGTAGGTATTTTGTGGAAATTAACAAATTTCTTTACTTTATGGAAATATAGGCTCAAAATTGGATTTCCGTCTTTATACAAAATCCCCTCCATTTAAATATTATTAATACTATTATAATAAATTTTAATTAGTCATATTCCTCTTCCTTTCCTTAAATACATATAAATTACACCTTTGAACTGGTTTTTTGTGTTAATCTGTAAATTTGACATTGCTCTTTAAAATTAATTAATTTATATATTTGACAATTTACAAAATGTTATGGTATATTTCCTTATTATCATTTTAATTCATAGGATCATTCCTAGTAGTGGTTAATTGTGTTATCTTATATAAATCTTGGTAGTTTACAGGATTTATAAGTGAGTTATACTATTTTATATTGGTTCTCTGATTTCACCAAATGGCCTAGATTTTAGAATTTTATATTTCCTTCTTTCTCAAACAATTTAAACTTAATTCCTCCTCTGACTTTACATAATTACAATTATATGAAAATAACATGATTTATAACTTATTGTGTTGTGTAGTAGTTAATTAACACTACATATTTAAAATAAATAATTATGAACATGGTTTAGCAATCTGCACAATTGAACATATTGCAGATATGGTTTGAACATATATCTTTTAACTATTTTTGAGCTAACATAGCATACCTATTAGAACATTATTACTGGTATGTAGGTTATTATTTATCAAACATAATTCTTTTTAAAACACATAACATAAATCTTATTTTCTAATAAACCTTACAAATACATTTATTTAACACATTGATTTTAGGACTGTGAAATAACAGTCTATTTAAACATGTTACACTTATTCATACTATATTAGTACCAGTCCTTTCTGGTTTAAACCATTATTATTGTGATCCCCTACATAAGTAAACATTAACTCCCATACTCTATTTATTATCATTTTTTACAAATGTCTTGTAAATAAAGATTTACATTAAAATAATAAAATACTGGAAATCTTCCATTTTATTATTTTATTATGCTGTTTATTATTAGATTTTAAAGTTGTGATATAGCATACTACTAAGTTATAGTATCACCAACTTTAAGTTTATTGCATTTTTTTAAAAAACAACACTTACTCAAATTCACTTTCACTGTTGGTTCTGATATTTTGAGTCTTATTATCTCAGACCAGACCTTTAGTAATCATGGACCGTTAAGACTAGTTTATTTTCTTTATTACACAATAGCTTTAGCCGGTGCACTTCTTATAACGCTATACAGCACTTTAGTTTTCTCAATAATTACATTTTATAAGATTTTGGGTATGTTATACTTTCTTTTGCATAGTTTTTGTGGGTTTGGGATTGATAGTAGTTTATATAATAATAGGTTTTACTACGGTGTTTCTTTCATACTATTTCTTCCTCTCCTCCTGTCTTCCTTCTTGTCCTTCTTCGTATCTTCCTTCTGGTATTCATTCTTGTCCCTCTTCTAGTCTTCATTCTTGTCCCTCGTCTAGTCTTCACTCTTCTGTTCTTCCTTCCTCATTCTTGGGTAAACCAAGGTACTTGGTGTTATCACGACTGAGGTTTAGTTTGGAGTATTTAATTTATTCACTGAACTGACTTTATTCTTCTATGCAGGTTTCAGGGTATTGTTTTCTTCCTGTTCACAAACTTTATTCTTCCCTCTTCTTGTTTTTGGGGTATTTTGGTATTCACCACCCTTTAATTGAGTCTCTTTTTTCTTTGATATGGTCTTATATAACTGGTTTACTGCTCTGAGCTTCCTGGGTAACTTACTGGTATTATACAATGATTTGATGAGTTGCTTCGATACTTTCTTTGGTTTTTTTAAAAACATTGGTTTTTATATATAATGTAGTGAGGATTTTTATCTTATTGTGGTTCATTCCTCTGATTTATTTAAATGTCATTCAATATTATTATAACATTTGTTGGTGTAATTAAACTTTATGATTTCATATGACTTAAAATGTAGTGGATTTTCTGTCACGCTACAGAATGCCCTTCTCCAGAAGTAATTTTGTCAGACTATACTTGCTTTGTCTGAAACAATTGCTTATGATAATTATTCAAGGTTTGTTATTATTTTGGACTTCCTTCCATTTTAAAATTTTCTTATTTATATTTGAGTTTATATCATTCTCACTTGATCTTCCTTGGTAGTAATAGTCTTCTGAGTTTCATATTTATTATTTCATTTTTATATTTCTTCTTAGTATTTTCTCCTTGGGATATTTTCTCCCTATCGTTCCCTACTTTGTGAGCTGGTTCAGTTCAGAGAGGCACTGTACGCTACTTTCCTCTGCTGTCCAATACTTCACACATATTTGAGTACAGAGGCAAATCATCTCTGCTCAAAAAACATATTAATCCTGCTGGAATTATCATCAGACAGATTAAAAAAAAATTATTCAGAATAGTACACATTTGTTACTATTTAAAAAATATCTTTGGGATACTTCACTTATTACTTATTATACTTCTCAGAGATTTTAATATTTCTATCTCAGTTGTTCATCTGACTTATTATCTGGATGTTTCTTTCATTTGATATTATGGTAGGAAGCTCTTCTATTATTACATTTTTCAACTTTTATTATCATATAAATCTTTTGGTTATAAATTCTTTATTACCTTCTGGTTTTTTCATTATAATCTGCATTATTTATAGTAGCATATCTTTATGACATTTTTAGACTGTTTCATCGTTCTTAAAATTCCACTTGTTCTATTTTCTAGAATTTTTATAACTGTCATTATCATAATTGTCATTTAATTCATAAATTATTTTATATTAATTCGTTCAATTACATAAATCTTTGACATTATTTTCACATTATTCCTGTCATTGTTATTATACTTGTGAAGGATGGTTTTTTATTAATTTCATAATGAGGTCATAATTTCTCCTCATACCACTTAAAGTTTCATTCTCTCATAATTCCAAAGAAGTTTTTGTACTTTATTCTATTCAATCACTCAAATCGTATTAAAGAATTTTTTCTTTTTTTATTTCCTTCAACACCATTTTACGGAAAGGTTTTTACTCTTCATATTGAACTTAGACATGATTATACTGTCTAGAATTATTTGTTTTAATTCTAAATCTGTTTCCTCTTATTCATCCCATTATGATCCTTTGTTACCATGGTAATTATCTTCTATGCTTACCATAAATATGATAGGAAATCTCATCAGTTTATTTCACCATATTGTTTTATTTATAATTGGTTGGTAAGTTGTACTTATACTTGGTTTGGGAAACTTGATTTATTCATAATTCAAAATTCACTCTTCTTATGTTATTCTATAAAGTTTTCTCCAATAATTTGTATGTAAGGTGGGCTTACATGTGTTTTGGCTGGTTTTATTTCTCTAAACTCTCTTGGTATTATTGTCAAAATATTTCTCTTCAAATAAATATTTAGTAATCTGTCCTTACTTGTTTTTGACCTTAGATGGTTTTATTTCTAAATTCTCTCCTTCCTTATTATTATATTATAGCCATAAAGTTTTTCTTCAAATATTGGTTATGTAAAGTGGGCTTACATTTGTTTTTAGAATTTGGGTGGTTTACATTCAAAATTCTGTTTTATATATCCTTTTCCAAAATGTTCCTTCTCAAACAAATTGTATGTAATTGGCTTACATTATGTTTTTAGAATTTTGAGGTTTTAAATTCTAATTCTTCTTCTATCATTGCCATAAAATTTTCTAATAATTGTAGATAATATGTGCTTATATTTCTTTTTAGAATTTGGAGGTTTATTTCAAAATTCTTCTTGTTATTCTTCCTTCAAAATATGTTTCTTCTCAAATAAATTGTATGTAATTGGCTTACATTATGTTTAGAATTTTGGGGGTTTAAATTCTATCTTATATTCTTGCCATAAAATTTTCTAATAATTGTAGATAATATGTGCTTATATTTCTTTTTAGAATTTGGCTGTTTATTTCAAAATTCTTCTTGTTATTCTTCCTTCAAAATATGTTTCTCTTCAAATAAATTGTATGTAATAGTCTTACATTATGTTTAGAATTTAGGGGTTTTTAAATTCTAATTCTTCTTATATTCTTGCCATAAAATTTTCTAATAATTGTAGATAATATTTGCTTATATTTCTTTTTAGAATTTGGAGGTTTATGTTTTTAAACTTCTTCTCTTCTATTCTAGCCATAAAGTTTTTCACATTTTCCTGGTATGTAAGGTGAACTTACATTTTTTTTTTTTTTAGAATTTAGAGGTTTTAATTTTAACTTCTTCTTATATTACTGCCACATATACTTTTCATAAATGATTGTAATAGTTTTCATAATTATATGGTAAACATATCATATTAGTTTCATAAATATTGTATGACTCTTTCCTTGTCTTTATTCAAACGTATTTCTTCTTATTATTTTTCCTTTATACCCAGGTGGATGCTTTTTATTATAGTGCATTGTTGCTCATAGTTCCTTTATAAGGTGTAGTTTCCTAATTAATTTATTTCTTAAATTCCCATTTTGGTTCTTTGTCCCTTCTTCTTCTCATTTTTCCTCAGTGGTAATTATTTTCATCTTCTTTGTGGTGGTTTTGCCGTTGTTGGTTATCATGACATCCATCCCTTTTACCACCTCATTATGTATCCGTATGGATCCTTATCAGATCCAAACTATTGCACATACGCGCCGGATAGTACCTCGGTTGGTCCCGTTCTAGGCTCCTCCGCCTTTCTTCGTATCTTCGGTAACTGCTTCGTCGATTGTGGTTGAATCCTCGCTGTCTTCCTTCTGTGGCTCGTATGAAGTTCACTCTAGGGCGAGGATACCTATTATTATTAAAATTACTATTATTGGGACCCGCACGATTAGCATTATTATGGTAAGGACTATTACCATAATGGGGGCTTCTCTGACTATTTACGTTATTAGGGTAGGGATTGTGGTTACCCTGATAACCATTAGAGGGTCGATTCGGGTGTTGATAATTTGGACCCGTATCATTATTATCTTTGTAATTAGTATTGTTCCCATGATTATATTGTCTTATATTCCAATATGTCTCTGGTCCATATGCTGTATGACCTGAAAAATATCTGTGATGGTCTTCATCTGGTTTATCAATTATTTGCTTCTCTGAATCCCCATAATCTGGTTCATCATCACATATCCATCCGGAAGGTATACATTTTTGTGTAATGTACACTGGAATAGTCCTGGATGGCGCACTAATGGAACACACTCTGGTGATTCACCAGTGCCATCGTCACAGTCTGATAAGATGTTATATTTCCATCTTTCTGAAATACACTGTTTAGTTCCGCACTGGAACTGATCTAGTCCATATGTAGTATTCCGTTTACCTCTGGTCCTTCCCCATTGGTAAACTACTGTTTGGTGGTATATTCTTTGTAATATTACTTTTAATCTCCTTCCGTAATTTCTGGAATTCATGATTTCTTCATGGTCGGTAATTGGAATATTATTGACATCCATTAAACCATGGTTCATCATTTCCAACTTTTCCTTGGTTTTCTTTAATCTCCTTGGAAGTGTTTTCCTCTTTTCCTTTAGTTCCACTTCCATAGCTTTAGTATTTTCTGTATTCCCGTTAGCTTTCTTCTCAGGTAATACTACTATTCGTTCCATGGTTTTTTCATTTGGTACTTCTTCTGGTCCTGGTTGGCTATCTTCCTGCGTTTTATCATTTATTACTTCTTCTGGTTCTGGTTGGCTATCATTTTTTATGTCTTTATTCCAGGATCTGACTTCTTCCCGTATGGAATCCATTTTCTCCATCATTATCCTGAACATTTCTATTACCTTATCCAACTTCTCTCCTTCTGTAAGTTTTGCCATTTTGATTTATCGTTGTTGCCCTTCTTCCTGACTGGATAACCGCTGCCAGGCTTATCTATTCAAGCCCTCTAAGTTGGACGCCACTTTGTAACTAGACGGAGACGTCTACCTCGTTCAAGCCCCGCGATGGAAGCCACTTTGTAAGACAGACCCTTTGTGTGTGGCTGTAATCTGATCTGTCCCACTGTTTGGGCTAGCCACTTGGTATTGCCGGTCGTTACAAAAGAATAAAATGTATACGGAAAATTCACTAATTATAGAATTTTCAAATAATAAAATAATTTGGTTTATGTTTATAGAGGTATGTATAAAAGATAAATCTGTTTTTTTTTTCAAAAGGTTCTGGTAAAATTTTAATAACAGGTATTTATTTATTGACCGTCGAGCACTTCTTGAAGATTTGCACCAAGTCTGGAGTTAAATAGATTAACTCCGGGTAATAATCGATTGGTGACTTTTCTGACTGGTCCTATATCTTGTTCAAAATAGAATATATTCTTCTCACTTAAGTCCTTCAGCCTTATAAATACCCTTAAATTACCCTGTGAAATAAGTACAGATACAAAATAATGGAAATATAAAGATTTATTGACAATTTTAAATAAATAATCGATATTTTATCGATGGAGAGCAATTATCGACTCTGTCTCGGGAATTATCGATTGTGTCATACAGAACAAAATTTATGATATTTAATATATTATAAGACAGGTTCTTTGAGCGATTAGAATTAATAGTCAGAGAAGGGTGACGAGAAAGTATAACCTTAACAATTAACACAAATACAATAATTATTATTCAATAAAATTTAAATAATCTAATATGTAATGTGTATGATCGTTGTCGTACCATACGCAGATGATGACATCACTGCCAAATAAAGAAGGCCGGCTCTGTAGAATTAAAAGATGGCCGCTACTAGTTCTGGCGTAGTTAATGTGAACTCGGCATGTCCCAAAATCACGACAAAATTACCTTCGTCAAGGTCTAAAATGTCCCCGCACTGGTGTAATATGTCTGTTAATCTATTTGGTGTATTCTGGTGAAGTGTTCTGTGTAAACTTGCGTTAGTTAGTTTATTTTCTATGTGTTCAACTTCTACGGTTAAGTTCTCAAATTATTGGTTAGGATTTGCAGAATAAATCAGTTGAAATATAGTGTTTTACTTGTTTCTATCACTCGTATTATGTAGTTAAGTATTTGTTTTCACTATTGTCGTGAATGTATGAACAGCTTTAGCTTTAAAAAGTGTCTAAACCGTTTAACTCTCGTTCACTGATTTCAATGGCTAAACGCTAGTACCATCTTTCTCGATTTTTTAAAGAAACGTTCTTTTACACAACTGTCCAGCTTGATATTCAACAAAAGACTAATTAACTTGGTCATAAATCTTGCCCAGTTAATCCTTGAAAAAGTATTGTTAACATTTTTCGACTTCCCATACATATGATAAAATATTACATTATGTATGGAATTTATCTACTTTATTACTCACTTTTATGAATTATTAACCTTATTATTGGTTTAATCATCTCATTCCCTTTAAATTGATGTATTATAGTCCATATCTGTAGGTATTTTGTGGAAATTAACAAATTTCTTTACTTTATGGAAATATAGGCTCAAAATTGGATTTCCGTCTTTATACAAAATCCCCTCCATTTAAATATTATTAATACTATTATAATAAATTTTAATTAGTCATATTCCTCTTCCTTTCCTTAAATACATATAAATTACACCTTTGAACTGGTTTTTTGTGTTAATCTGTAAATTTGACATTGCTCTTTAAAATTAATTAATTTATATATTTGACAATTTACAAAATGTTATGGTATATTTCCTTATTATCATTTTAATTCATAGGATCATTCCTAGTAGTGGTTAATTGTGTTATCTTATATAAATCTTGGTAGTTTACAGGATTTATAAGTGAGTTATACTATTTTATATTGGTTCTCTGATTTCACCAAATGGCCTAGATTTTAGAATTTTATATTTCCTTCTTTCTCAAACAATTTAAACTTAATTCCTCCTCTGACTTTACATAATTACAATTATATGAAAATAACATGATTTATAACTTATTGTGTTGTGTAGTAGTTAATTAACACTACATATTTAAAATAAATAATTATGAACATGGTTTAGCAATCTGCACAATTGAACATATTGCAGATATGGTTTGAACATATATCTTTAAACTATTTTTGAGCTAACATAGCATACCTATTAGAACATTATTACTGGTATGTAGGTTATTATTTATCAAACATAATTCTTTTTAAAACACATAACATAAATCTTATTTTCTAATAAACCTTACAAATACATTTATTTAACACATTGATTTTAGGACTGTGAAATAACAGTCTATTTAAACATGTTACACTTATTCATACTATATTAGTACCAGTCCTTTCTGGTTTAAACCATTATTATTGTGATCCCCTACATAAGTAAACATTAACTCCCATACTCTATTTATTATCATTTTTTACAAATGTCTTGTAAATAAAGATTTACATTAAAATAATAAAATACTGGAAATCTTCCATTTTATTATTTTATTATCCTGTTTATTATTAGATTTTAAAGTTGTGATATAGCATACTACTAAGTTATAGTATCACCAACTTTAAGTTTATTGCATTTTTTTAAAAAACAACACTTACTCAAATTCACTTTCACTGTTGGTTCTGATATTTTGAGTCTTATTATCTCAGACCAGACCTTTAGTAATCATGGACCGTTAAGACTAGTTTATTTTCTTTATTACACAATAGCTTTAGCCGGTGCACTTCTTATAACGCTATACAGCACTTTAGTTTTCTCAATAATTACATTTTATAAGATTTTGGGTATGTTATACTTTCTTTTGCATAGTTTTTGTGGGTTTGGGATTGATAGTAGTTTATATAATAATAGGTTTTACTACGGTGTTTCTTTCATACTATTTCTTCCTCTCCTCCTGTCTTCCTTCTTGTCCTTCTTCGTATCTTCCTTCTGGTATTCATTCTTGTCCCTCTTCTAGTCTTCATTCTTGTCCCTCGTCTAGTCTTCACTCTTCTGTTCTTCCTTCCTCATTCTTGGGTAAACCAAGGTACTTGGTGTTATCACGACTGAGGTTTAGTTTGGAGTATTTAATTTATTCACTGAACTGACTTTATTCTTCTATGCAGGTTTCAGGGTATTGTTTTCTTCCTGTTCACAAACTTTATTCTTCCCTCTTCTTGTTTTTGGGGTATTTTGGTATTCACCACCCTTTAATTGAGTCTCTTTTTTCTTTGATATGGTCTTATATAACTGGTTTACTGCTCTAAGCTTCCTGGGTAACTTACTGGTATTATACAATGATTTGATGAGTTGCTTCGATACTTTCTTTGGTTTTTTTAAAAACAGTGGTTTTTATATATAATGTAGTGAGGATTTTTATCTTATTGTGGTTCATTCCTCTGATTTATTTAAATGTCATTCAATATTATTATAACATTTGTTGGTGTAATTAAACTTTATGATTTCATATGACTTAAAATGTAGTGGATTTTCTGTCACGCTACAGAATGCCCTTCTCCAGAAGTAATTTTTTCAGACTATACTTGCTTTGTCTGAAACAATTGCTTATGATAATTATTCAAGGTTTGTTATTATTTTGGACTTCCTTCCATTTTAAAATTTTCTTATTTATATTTGAGTTTATATCATTCTCACTTGATCTTCCTTGGTAGTAATAGTCTTCTGAGTTTCATATTTATTATTTCATTTTTATATTTCTTCTTAGTATTTTCTCCTTGGGATATTTTCTCCCTATCGTTCCCTACTTTGTGAGCTGGTTCAGTTCAGAGAGGCACTGTACGCTACTTTCCTCTGCTGTCCAATACTTCACACATATTTGAGTACAGAGGCAAATCATCTCTGCTCAAAAAACATATTAATCCTGCTGGAATTATCATCAGACAGATTAAAAAAAATTATTCAGAATAGTACACATTTGTTACTATTTAAAAAATATCTTTGGGATACTTCACTTATTACTTATTATACTTCTCAGAGATTTTAATATTTCTATCTCAGTTGTTCATCTGACTTATTATCTGGATGTTTCTTTCATTTGATATTATGGTAGGAAGCTCTTCTATTATTACATTTTTCAACTTTTATTATCATATAAATCTTTTGGTTATAAATTCTTTATTACCTTCTGGTTTTTTCATTATAATCTGCATTATTTATAGTAACATATCTTTATGACATTTTTAGACTGTTTCATCGTTCTTAAAATTCCACTTGTTCTATTTTCTAGAATTTTTATAACTGTCATTATCATAATTGTCATTTAATTCATAAATTATTTTATATTAATTCGTTCAATTACATAAATCTTTGACATTATTTTCACATTATTCCTGTCATTGTTATTATACTTGTGAAGGATGGTTTTTTATTAATTTCATAATGAGGTCATAATTTCTCCTCATACCACTTAAAGTTTCATTCTCTCATAATTCCAAAGAAGTTTTTGTACTTTATTCTATTCAATCACTCAAATCGTATTAAAGAATTTTTTCTTTTTTTATTTCCTTCAACACCATTTTACGGAAAGGTTTTTACTCTTCATATTGAACTTAGACATGATTATACTGTCTAGAATTATTTGTTTTAATTCTAAATCTGTTTCCTCTTATTCATCCCATTATGATCCTTTGTTACCATGGTAATTATCTTCTATGCTTACCATAAATATGGTAGGAAATCTCATCAGTTTATTTCACCATATTGTTTTATTTATAATTGGTTGGTAAGTTGTACTTATACTTGGTTTGGGAAACTTGATTTATTCATAATTCAAAATTCACTCTTCTTATGTTATTCTATAAAGTTTTCTCCAATAATTTGTATGTAAGGTGGGCTTACATGTGTTTTGGCTGGTTTTATTTCTCTAAACTCTCTTGGTATTATTGTCAAAATATTTCTCTTCAAATAAATATTTAGTAATCTGTCCTTACTTGTTTTTGACCTTAGATGGTTTTATTTCTAAATTCTCTCCTTCCTTATTATTATATTATAGCCATAAAGTTTTTCTTCAAATATTGGTTATGTAAAGTGGGCTTACATTTGTTTTTAGAATTTGGGTGGTTTACATTCAAAATTCTGTTTTATATATCCTTTTCCAAAATGTTCCTTCTCAAACAAATTGTATGTAATTGGCTTACATTATGTTTTTAGAATTTTGAGGTTTTAAATTCTAATTCTTCTTCTATCATTGCCATAAAATTTTCTAATAATTGTAGATAATATGTGCTTATATTTCTTTTTAGAATTTGGAGGTTTATTTCAAAATTCTTCTTGTTATTCTTCCTTCAAAATATGTTTCTTCTCAAATAAATTGTATGTAATTGGCTTACATTATGTTTAGAATTTTGGGGGTTTAAATTCTATCTTATATTCTTGCCATAAAATTTTCTAATAATTGTAGATAATATGTGCTTATATTTCTTTTTAGAATTTGGCTGTTTATTTCAAAATTCTTCTTGTTATTCTTCCTTCAAAATATGTTTCTCTTCAAATAAATTGTATGTAATAGTCTTACATTATGTTTAGAATTTAGGGGTTTTTAAATTCTAATTCTTCTTATATTCTTGCCATAAAATTTTCTAATAATTGTAGATAATATTTGCTTATATTTCTTTTTAGAATTTGGAGGTTTATGTTTTTAAACTTCTTCTCTTCTATTCTAGCCATAAAGTTTTTCACATTTTCCTGGTATGTAAGGTGAACTTACATTTTTTTTTTTTTTAGAATTTAGAGGTTTTAATTTTAACTTCTTCTTATATTACTGCCACATATACTTTTCATAAATGATTGTAATAGTTTTCATAATTATATGGTAAACATATCATATTAGTTTCATAAATATTGTATGACTCTTTCCTTGTCTTTATTCAAACGTATTTCTTCTTATTATTTTTCCTTTATACCCAGGTGGATGCTTTTTATTATAGTGCATTGTTGCTCATAGTTCCTTTATAAGGTGTAGTTTCCTAATTAATTTATTTCTTAAATTCCCATTTTGGTTCTTTGTCCCTTCTTCTTCTCATTTTTCCTCAGTGGTAATTATTTTCATCTTCTTTGTGGTGGTTTTGCCGTTGTTGGTTATCATGACATCCATCCCTTTTACCACCTCATTATGTATCCGTATGGATCCTTATCAGATCCAAACTATTGCACATACGCGCCGGATAGTACCTCGGTTGGTCCCGTTCTAGGCTCCTCCGCCTTTCTTCGTATCTTCGGTAACTGCTTCGTCGATTGTGGTTGAATCCTCGCTGTCTTCCTTCTGTGGCTCGTATGAAGTTCACTCTAGGGCGAGGATACCTATTATTATTAAAATTACTATTATTGGGACCCGCACGATTAGCATTATTATGGTAAGGACTATTACCATAATGGGGGCTTCTCTGACTATTTACGTTATTAGGGTAGGGATTGTGGTTACCCTGATAACCATTAGAGGGTCGATTCGGGTGTTGATAATTTGGACCCGTATCATTATTATCTTTGTAATTAGTATTGTTCCCATGATTATATTGTCTTATATTCCAATATGTCTCTGGTCCATATGCTGTATGACCTGAAAAATATCTGTGATGGTCTTCATCTGGTTTATCAATTATTTGCTTCTCTGAATCCCCATAATCTGGTTCATCATCACATATCCATCCGGAAGGTATACATTTTTGTGTAATTGTACACTGGAATAGTCCTGGATGGCGCACTAATGGAACACACTCTGGTGATTCACCAGTGCCATCGTCACAGTCTGATAAGATGTTATATTTCCATCTTTCTGAAATACACTGTTTAGTTCCGCACTGGAACTGATCTAGTCCATATGTAGTATTCCGTTTACCTCTGGTCCTTCCCCATTGGTAAACTACTGTTTGGTGGTATATTCTTTGTAATATTACTTTTAATCTCCTTCCGTAATTTCTGGAATTCATGATTTCTTCATGGTCGGTAATTGGAATATTATTGACATCCATTAAACCATGGTTCATCATTTCCAACTTTTCCTTGGTTTTCTTTAATCTCCTTGGAAGTGTTTTCCTCTTTTCCTTTAGTTCCACTTCCATAGCTTTAGTATTTTCTGTATTCCCGTTAGCTTTCTTCTCAGGTAATACTACTATTCGTTCCATGGTTTTTTCATTTGGTACTTCTTCTGGTCCTGGTTGGCTATCTTCCTGCGTTTTATCATTTATTACTTCTTCTGGTTCTGGTTGGCTATCATTTTTTATGTCTTTATTCCAGGATCTGACTTCTTCCCGTATGGAATCCATTTTCTCCATCATTATCCTGAACATTTCTATTACCTTATCCAACTTCTCTCCTTCTGTAAGTTTTGCCATTTTGATTTATCGTTGTTGCCCTTCTTCCTGACTGGATAACCGCTGCCAGGCTTATCTATTCAAGCCCTCTAAGTTGGACGCCACTTTGTAACTAGACGGAGACGTCTACCTCGTTCAAGCCCCGCGATGGAAGCCACTTTGTAAGACAGACCCTTTGTGTGTGGCTGTAATCTGATCTGTCCCACTGTTTGGGCTAGCCACTTGGTCACCAGACCGCTGTATGCCGGTCGTTACAAAAGAATAAAATGTATACGGAAAATTCACTAATTATAGAATTTTCAAATAATAAAATAATTTGGTTTATGTTTATAGAGGTATGTATAAAAGATAAATCTGTTTTTTTTTTCAAAAGGTTCTGGTAAAATTTTAATAACAGGTATTTATTTATTGACCGTCGAGCACTTCTTGAAGATTTGCACCAAGTCTGGAGTTAAATAGATTAACTCCGGGTAAGAATCGATTGGTGACTTTTCTGACTGGTCCTATATCTTGTTCAAAATAGAATATATTCTTCTCACTTAAGTCCTTCAGCCTTATAAATACCCTTAAATTACCCTGTGAAATAAGTACAGATACAAAATAATGGAAATATAAAGATTTATTGACAATTTTAAATAAATAATCGATATTTTATCGATGGAGAGCAATTATCGACTCTGTCTCGGGAATTATCGATTGTGTCATACAGAACAAAATTTATGATATTTAATATATTATAAGACAGGTTCTTTGAGCGATTAGAATTAATAGTCAGAGAAGGGTGACGAGAAAGTATAACCTTAACAATTAACACAAATACAATAATTATTATTCAATAAAATTTAAATAATTCTAATATGTAATGTGTATGATCGTTGTCGTACCATACGCAGATGATGACGTCACTGCCAAATAAAGAAGGCCGGCTCTGTAGAATTAAAAGATGGCCGCTACTAGTTCTGGCGTAGTTAATGTGAACTCGGCATGTCCCAAAATCACGACAAAATTACCTTCGTCAAGGTCTAAAATGTCCCCGCACTGGTGTAATATGTCTGTTAATCTATTTGGTGTATTCTGGTGAAGTGTTCTGTGTAAACTTGCGTTAGTTAGTTTATTTTCTATGTGTTCAACTTCTACGGTTAAGTTCTCAAATTATTGGTTAGGATTTGCAGAATAAATCAGTTGAAATATAGTGTTTTACTTGTTTCTATCACTCGTATTATGTAGTTAAGTATTTGTTTTCACTATTGTCGTGAATGTATGAACAGCTTTAGCTTTAAAAAGTGTCTAAACCGTTTAACTCTCGTTCACTGATTTCAATGGCTAAACGCTAGTACCATCTTTCTCGATTTTTTAAAGAAACGTTCTTTTACACAACTGTCCAGCTTGATATTCAACAAAAGACTAATTAACTTGGTCATAAATCTTGCCCAGTTAATCCTTGAAAAAGTATTGTTAACATTTTTCGACTTCCCATACATATGATAAAATATTACATTATGTATGGAATTTATCTACTTTATTACTCACTTTTATGAATTATTAACCTTATTATTGGTTTAATCATCTCATTCCCTTTAAATTGATGTATTATAGTCCATATCTGTAGGTATTTTGTGGAAATTAACAAATTTCTTTACTTTATGGAAATATAGGCTCAAAATTGGATTTCCGTCTTTATACAAAATCCCCTCCATTTAAATATTATTAATACTATTATAATAAATTTTAATTAGTCATATTCCTCTTCCTTTCCTTAAATACATATAAATTACACCTTTGAACTGGTTTTTTGTGTTAATCTGTAAATTTGACATTGCTCTTTAAAATTAATTAATTTATATATTTGACAATTTACAAAATGTTATGGTATATTTCCTTATTATCATTTTAATTCATAGGATCATTCCTAGTAGTGGTTAATTGTGTTATCTTATATAAATCTTGGTAGTTTACAGGATTTATAAGTGAGTTATACTATTTTATATTGGTTCTCTGATTTCACCAAATGGCCTAGATTTTAGAATTTTATATTTCCTTCTTTCTCAAACAATTTAAACTTAATTCCTCCTCTGACTTTACATAATTACAATTATATGAAAATAACATGATTTATAACTTATTGTGTTGTGTAGTAGTTAATTAACACTACATATTTAAAATAAATAATTATGAACATGGTTTAGCAATCTGCACAATTGAACATATTGCAGATATGGTTTGAACATATATCTTTTAACTATTTTTGAGCTAACATAGCATACCTATTAGAACATTATTACTGGTATGTAGGTTATTATTTATCAAACATAATTCTTTTTAAAACACATAACATAAATCTTATTTTCTAATAAACCTTACAAATACATTTATTTAACACATTGATTTTAGGACTGTGAAATAACAGTCTATTTAAACATGTTACACTTATTCATACTATATTAGTACCAGTCCTTTCTGGTTTAAACCATTATTATTGTGATCCCCTACATAAGTAAACATTAACTCCCATACTCTATTTATTATCATTTTTTACAAATGTCTTGTAAATAAAGATTTACATTAAAATAATAAAATACTGGAAATCTTCCATTTTATTATTTTATTATGCTGTTTATTATTAGATTTTAAAGTTGTGATATAGCATACTACTAAGTTATAGTATCATCAACTTTAAGTTTATTGCATTTTTTTAAAAAACAACACTTACTCAAATTCACTTTCACTGTTGGTTCTGATATTTTGAGTCTTATTATCTCAGACCAGACCTTTAGTAATCATGGACCGTTAAGACTAGTTTATTTTCTTTATTACACAATAGCTTTAGCCGGTGCACTTCTTATAACGCTATACAGCACTTTAGTTTTCTCAATAATTACATTTTATAAGATTTTGGGTATGTTATACTTTCTTTTGCATAGTTTTTGTGGGTTTGGGATTGATAGTAGTTTATATAATAATAGGTTTTACTACGGTGTTTCTTTCATACTATTTCTTCCTCTCCTCCTGTCTTCCTTCTTGTCCTTCTTCGTATCTTCCTTCTGGTATTCATTCTTGTCCCTCTTCTAGTCTTCATTCTTGTCCCTCGTCTAGTCTTCACTCTTCTGTTCTTCCTTCCTCATTCTTGGGTAAACCAAGGTACTTGGTGTTATCACGACTGAGGTTTAGTTTGGAGTATTTAATTTATTCACTGAACTGACTTTATTCTTCTATGCAGGTTTCAGGGTATTGTTTTCTTCCTGTTCACAAACTTTATTCTTCCCTCTTCTTGTTTTTGGGGTATTTTGGTATTCACCACCCTTTAATTGAGTCTCTTTTTTCTTTGATATGGTCTTATATAACTGGTTTACTGCTCTGAGCTTCCTGGGTAACTTACTGGTATTATACAATGATTTGATGAGTTGTTTCGATACTTTCTTTGGTTTTTTTAAAAACAGTGGTTTTTATATATAATGTAGTGAGGATTTTTATCTTATTGTGGTTCATTCCTCTGATTTATTTAAATGTCATTCAATATTATTATAACATTTGTTGGTGTAATTAAACTTTATGATTTCATATGACTTAAAATGTAGTGGATTTTCTGTCACGCTACAGAATGCCCTTCTCCAGAAGTAATTTTTTCAGACTATACTTGCTTTGTCTGAAACAATTGCTTATGATAATTATTCAAGGTTTGTTATTATTTTGGACTTCCTTCCATTTTAAAATTTTCTTATTTATATTTGAGTTTATATCATTCTCACTTGATCTTCCTTGGTAGTAATAGTCTTCTGAGTTTCATATTTATTATTTCATTTTTATATTTCTTCTTAGTATTTTCTCCTTGGGATATTTTCTCCCTATCGTTCCCTACTTTGTGAGCTGGTTCAGTTCAGAGAGGCACTGTACGCTACTTTCCTCTGCTGTCCAATACTTCACACATATTTGAGTACAGAGGCAAATCATCTCTGCTCAAAAAACATATTAATCCTGCTGGAATTATCATCAGACAGATTAAAAAAAATTATTCAGAATAGTACACATTTGTTACTATTTAAAAAATATCTTTGGGATACTTCACTTATTACTTATTATACTTCTCAGAGATTTTAATATTTCTATCTCAGTTGTTCATCTGACTTATTATCTGGATGTTTCTTTCATTTGATATTATGGTAGGAAGCTCTTCTATTATTACATTTTTCAACTTTTATTATCATATAAATCTTTTGGTTATAAATTCTTTATTACCTTCTGGTTTTTTCATTATAATCTGCATTATTTATAGTAGCATATCTTTATGACATTTTTAGACTGTTTCATCGTTCTTAAAATTCCACTTGTTCTATTTTCTAGAATTTTTATAACTGTCATTATCATAATTGTCATTTAATTCATAAATTATTTTATATTAATTCGTTCAATTACATAAATCTTTGACATTATTTTCACATTATTCCTGTCATTGTTATTATACTTGTGAAGGATGGTTTTTTATTAATTTCATAATGAGGTCATAATTTCTCCTCATACCACTTAAAGTTTCATTCTCTCATAATTCCAAAGAAGTTTTTGTACTTTATTCTATTCAATCACTCAAATCGTATTAAAGAATTTTTTCTTTTTTTATTTCCTTCAACACCATTTTACGGAAAGGTTTTTACTCTTCATATTGAACTTAGACATGATTATACTGTCTAGAATTATTTGTTTTAATTCTAAATCTGTTTCCTCTTATTCATCCCATTATGATCCTTTGTTACCATGGTAATTATCTTCTATGCTTACCATAAATATGGTAGGAAATCTCATCAGTTTATTTCACCATATTGTTTTATTTATAATTGGTTGGTAAGTTGTACTTATACTTGGTTTGGGAAACTTGATTTATTCATAATTCAAAATTCACTCTTCTTATGTTATTCTATAAAGTTTTCTCCAATAATTTGTATGTAAGGTGGGCTTACATGTGTTTTGGCTGGTTTTATTTCTCTAAACTCTCTTGGTATTATTGTCAAAATATTTCTCTTCAAATAAATATTTAGTAATCTGTCCTTACTTGTTTTTGACCTTAGATGGTTTTATTTCTAAATTCTCTCCTTCCTTATTATTATATTATAGCCATAAAGTTTTTCTTCAAATATTGGTTATGTAAAGTGGGCTTACATTTGTTTTTAGAATTTGGGTGGTTTACATTCAAAATTCTGTTTTATATATCCTTTTCCAAAATGTTCCTTCTCAAACAAATTGTATGTAATTGGCTTACATTATGTTTTTAGAATTTTGAGGTTTTAAATTCTAATTCTTCTTCTATCATTGCCATAAAATTTTCTAATAATTGTAGATAATATGTGCTTATATTTCTTTTTAGAATTTGGAGGTTTATTTCAAAATTCTTCTTGTTATTCTTCCTTCAAAATATGTTTCTTCTCAAATAAATTGTATGTAATTGGCTTACATTATGTTTAGAATTTTGGGGGTTTAAATTCTATCTTATATTCTTGCCATAAAATTTTCTAATAATTGTAGATAATATGTGCTTATATTTCTTTTTAGAATTTGGCTGTTTATTTCAAAATTCTTCTTGTTATTCTTCCTTCAAAATATGTTTCTCTTCAAATAAATTGTATGTAATAGTCTTACATTATGTTTAGAATTTAGGGGTTTTAAAATTCTAATTCTTCTTATATTCTTGCCATAAAATTTTCTAATAATTGTAGATAATATTTGCTTATATTTCTTTTTAGAATTTGGAGGTTTATGTTTTTAAACTTCTTCTCTTCTATTCTAGCCATAAAGTTTTTCACATTTTCCTGGTATGTAAGGTGAACTTACATTTTTTTTTTTTTTAGAATTTAGAGGTTTTAATTTTAACTTCTTCTTATATTACTGCCACATATACTTTTCATAAATGATTGTAATAGTTTTCATAATTATATGGTAAACATATCATATTAGTTTCATAAATATTGTATGACTCTTTCCTTGTCTTTATTCAAACGTATTTCTTCTTATTATTTTTCCTTTATACCCAGGTGGATGCTTTTTATTATAGTGCATTGTTGCTCATAGTTCCTTTATAAGGTGTAGTTTCCTAATTAATTTATTTCTTAAATTCCCATTTTGGTTCTTTGTCCCTTCTTCTTCTCATTTTTCCTCAGTGGTAATTATTTTCATCTTCTTTGTGGTGGTTTTGCCGTTGTTGGTTATCATGACATCCATCCCTTTTACCACCTCATTATGTATCCGTATGGATCCTTATCAGATCCAAACTATTGCACATACGCGCCGGATAGTACCTCGGTTGGTCCCGTTCTAGGCTTCTCCGCCTTTCTTCGTATCTTCGGTAACTGCTTCGTCGATTGTGGTTGAATCCTCGCTGTCTTCCTTCTGTGGCTCGTATGAAGTTCACTCTAGGGCGAGGATACCTATTATTATTAAAATTACTATTATTGGGACCCGCACGATTAGCATTATTATGGTAAGGACTATTACCATAATGGGGGCTTCTCTGACTATTTACGTTATTAGGGTAGGGATTGTGGTTACCCTGATAACCATTAGAGGGTCGATTCGGGTGTTGATAATTTGGACCCGTATCATTATTATCTTTGTAATTAGTATTGTTCCCATGATTATATTGTCTTATATTCCAATATGTCTCTGGTCCATATGCTGTATGACCTGAAAAATATCTGTGATGGTCTTCATCTGGTTTATCAATTATTTGCTTCTCTGAATCCCCATAATCTGGTTCATCATCACATATCCATCCGGAAGGTATACATTTTTGTGTAATTGTACACTGGAATAGTCCTGGATGGCGCACTAATGGAACACACTCTGGTGATTCACCAGTGCCATCGTCACAGTCTGATAAGATGTTATATTTCCATCTTTCTGAAATACACTGTTTAGTTCCGCACTGGAACTGATCTAGTCCATATGTAGTATTCCGTTTACCTCTGGTCCTTCCCCATTGGTAAACTACTGTTTGGTGGTATATTCTTTGTAATATTACTTTTAATCTCCTTCCGTAATTTCTGGAATTCATGATTTCTTCATGGTCGGTAATTGGAATATTATTGACATCCATTAAACCATGGTTCATCATTTCCAACTTTTCCTTGGTTTTCTTTAATCTCCTTGGAAGTGTTTTCCTCTTTTCCTTTAGTTCCACTTCCATAGCTTTAGTATTTTCTGTATTCCCGTTAGCTTTCTTCTCAGGTAATACTACTATTCGTTCCATGGTTTTTTCATTTGGTACTTCTTCTGGTCCTGGTTGGCTATCTTCCTGCGTTTTATCATTTATTACTTCTTCTGGTTCTGGTTGGCTATCATTTTTTATGTCTTTATTCCAGGATCTGACTTCTTCCCGTATGGAATCCATTTTCTCCATCATTATCCTGAACATTTCTATTACCTTATCCAACTTCTCTCCTTCTGTAAGTTTTGCCATTTTGATTTATCGTTGTTGCCCTTCTTCCTGACTGGATAACCGCTGCCAGGCTTATCTATTCAAGCCCTCTAAGTTGGACGCCACTTTGTAACTAGACGGAGACGTCTACCTCGTTCAAGCCCCGCGATGGAAGCCACTTTGTAAGACAGACCCTTTGTGTGTGGCTGTAATCTGATCTGTCCCACTGTTTGGGCTAGCCACTTGGTCACCAGACCGCTGTATGCCGGTCGTTACAAAAGAATAAAATGTATACGGAAAATTCACTAATTATAGAATTTTCAAATAATAAAATAATTTGGTTTATGTTTATAGAGGTATGTATAAAAGATAAATCTGTTTTTTTTTTCAAAAGGTTCTGGTAAAATTTTAATAACAGGTATTTATTTATTGACCGTAGAGCACTTCTTGAAGATTTGCACCAAGTCTGGAGTTAAATAGATTAACTCCGGGTAAGAATCGATTGGTGACTTTTCTGACTGGTCCTATATCTTGTTCAAAATAGAATATATTCTTCTCACTTAAGTCCTTCAGCCTTATAAATACCCTTAAATTACCCTGTGAAATAAGTACAGATACAAAATAATGGAAATATAAAGATTTATTGACAATTTTAAATAAATAATCGATATTTTATCGATGGAGAGCAATTATCGACTCTGTCTCGGGAATTATCGATTGTGTCATACAGAACAAAATTTATGATATTTAATATATTATAAGACAGGTTCTTTGAGCGATTAGAATTAATAGTCAGAGAAGGGTGACGAGAAAGTATAACCTTAACAATTAACACAAATACAATAATTATTATTCAATAAAATTTAAATAATTCTAATATGTAATGTGTATGATCGTTGTCGTACCATACGCAGATGATGACGTCACTGCCAAATAAAGAAGGCCGGCTCTGTAGAATTAAAAGATGGCCGCTACTAGTTCTGGCGTAGTTAATGTGAACTCGGCATGTCCCAAAATCACGACAAAATTACCTTCGTCAAGGTCTAAAATGTCCCCGCACTGGTGTAATATGTCTGTTAATCTATTTGGTGTATTCTGGTGAAGTGTTCTGTGTAAACTTGCGTTAGTTAGTTTATTTTCTATGTGTTCAACTTCTACGGTTAAGTTCTCAAATTATTGGTTAGGATTTGCAGAATAAATCAGTTGAAATATAGTGTTTTACTTGTTTCTATCACTCGTATTATGTAGTTAAGTATTTGTTTTCACTATTGTCGTGAATGTATGAACAGCTTTAGCTTTAAAAAGTGTCTAAACCGTTTAACTCTCGTTCACTGATTTCAATGGCTAAACGCTAGTACCATCTTTCTCGATTTTTTAAAGAAACGTTCTTTTACACAACTGTCCAGCTTGATATTCAACAAAAGACTAATTAACTTGGTCATAAATCTTGCCCAGTTAATCCTTGAAAAAGTATTGTTAACATTTTTCGACTTCCCATACATATGATAAAATATTACATTATGTATGGAATTTATCTACTTTATTACTCACTTTTATGAATTATTAACCTTATTATTGGTTTAATCATCTCATTCCCTTTAAATTGATGTATTATAGTCCATATCTGTAGGTATTTTGTGGAAATTAACAAATTTCTTTACTTTATGGAAATATAGGCTCAAAATTGGATTTCCGTCTTTATACAAAATCCCCTCCATTTAAATATTATTAATACTATTATAATAAATTTTAATTAGTCATATTCCTCTTCCTTTCCTTAAATACATATAAATTACACCTTTGAACTGGTTTTTTGTGTTAATCTGTAAATTTGACATTGCTCTTTAAAATTAATTAATTTATATATTTGACAATTTACAAAATGTTATGGTATATTTCCTTATTATCATTTTAATTCATAGGATCATTCCTAGTAGTGGTTAATTGTGTTATCTTATATAAATCTTGGTAGTTTACAGGATTTATAAGTGAGTTATACTATTTTATATTGGTTCTCTGATTTCACCAAATGGCCTAGATTTTAGAATTTTATATTTCCTTCTTTCTCAAACAATTTAAACTTAATTCCTCCTCTGACTTTACATAATTACAATTATATGAAAATAACATGATTTATAACTTATTGTGTTGTGTAGTAGTTAATTAACACTACATATTTAAAATAAATAATTATGAACATGGTTTAGCAATCTGCACAATTGAACATATTGCAGATATGGTTTGAACATATATCTTTTAACTATTTTTGAGCTAACATAGCATACCTATTAGAACATTATTACTGGTATGTAGGTTATTATTTATCAAACATAATTCTTTTTAAAACACATAACATAAATCTTATTTTCTAATAAACCTTACAAATACATTTATTTAACACATTGATTTTAGGACTGTGAAATAACAGTCTATTTAAACATGTTACACTTATTCATACTATATTAGTACCAGTCCTTTCTGGTTTAAACCATTATTATTGTGATCCCCTACATAAGTAAACATTAACTCCCATACTCTATTTATTATCATTTTTTACAAATGTCTTGTAAATAAAGATTTACATTAAAATAATAAAATACTGGAAATCTTCCATTTTATTATTTTATTATCCTGTTTATTATTAGATTTTAAAGTTGTGATATAGCATACTACTAAGTTATAGTATCACCAACTTTAAGTTTATTGCATTTTTTTAAAAAACAACACTTACTCAAATTCACTTTCACTGTTGGTTCTGATATTTTGAGTCTTATTATCTCAGACCAGACCTTTAGTAATCATGGACCGTTAAGACTAGTTTATTTTCTTTATTACACAATAGCTTTAGCCGGTGCACTTCTTATAACGCTATACAGCACTTTAGTTTTCTCAATAATTACATTTTATAAGATTTTGGGTATGTTATACTTTCTTTTGCATAGTTTTTGTGGGTTTGGGATTGATAGTAGTTTATATAATAATAGGTTTTACTACGGTGTTTCTTTCATACTATTTCTTCCTCTCCTCCTGTCTTCCTTCTTGTCCTTCTTCGTATCTTCCTTCTGGTATTCATTCTTGTCCCTCTTCTAGTCTTCATTCTTGTCCCTCGTCTAGTCTTCACTCTTCTGTTCTTCCTTCCTCATTCTTGGGTAAACCAAGGTACTTGGTGTTATCACGACTGAGGTTTAGTTTGGAGTATTTAATTTATTCACTGAACTGACTTTATTCTTCTATGCAGGTTTCAGGGTATTGTTTTCTTCCTGTTCACAAACTTTATTCTTCCCTCTTCTTGTTTTTGGGGTATTTTGGTATTCACCACCCTTTAATTGAGTCTCTTTTTTCTTTGATATGGTCTTATATAACTGGTTTACTGCTCTGAGCTTCCTGGGTAACTTACTGGTATTATACAATGATTTGATGAGTTGCTTCGATACTTTCTTTGGTTTTTTTAAAAACAGTGGTTTTTATATATAATATAGTGAGGATTTTTATCTTATTGTGGTTCATTCCTCTGATTTATTTAAATGTCATTCAATATTATTATAACATTTGTTGGTGTAATTAAACTTTATGATTTCATATGACTTAAAATGTAGTGGATTTTCTGTCACGCTACAGAATGCCCTTCTCCAGAAATAATTTTTTCAGACTATACTTGCTTTGTCTGAAACAATTGCTTATGATAATTATTCAAGGTTTGTTATTATTTTGGACTTCCTTCCATTTTAAAATTTTCTTATTTATATTTGAGTTTATATCATTCTCACTTGATCTTCCTTGGTAGTAATAGTCTTCTGAGTTTCATATTTATTATTTCATTTTTATATTTCTTCTTAGTATTTTCTCCTTGGGATATTTTCTCCCTATCGTTCCCTACTTTGTGAGCTGGTTCAGTTCAGAGAGGCACTGTACGCTACTTTCCTCTGCTGTCCAATACTTCACACATATTTGAGTACAGAGGCAAATCATCTCTGCTCAAAAAACATATTAATCCTGCTGGAATTATCATCAGACAGATTAAAAAAAATTATTCAGAATAGTACACATTTGTTACTATTTAAAAAATATCTTTGGGATACTTCACTTATTACTTATTATACTTCTCAGAGATTTTAATATTTCTATCTCAGTTGTTCATCTGACTTATTATCTGGATGTTTCTTTCATTTGATATTATGGTAGGAAGCTCTTCTATTATTACATTTTTCAACTTTTATTATCATATAAATCTTTTGGTTATAAATTCTTTATTACCTTCTGGTTTTTTCATTATAATCTGCATTATTTATAGTAGCATATCTTTATGACATTTTTAGACTGTTTCATCGTTCTTAAAATTCCACTTGTTCTATTTTCTAGAATTTTTATAACTGTCATTATCATAATTGTCATTTAATTCATAAATTATTTTATATTAATTCGTTCAATTACATAAATCTTTGACATTATTTTCACATTATTCCTGTCATTGTTATTATACTTGTGAAGGATGGTTTTTTATTAATTTCATAATGAGGTCATAATTTCTCCTCATACCACTTAAAGTTTCATTCTCTCATAATTCCAAAGAAGTTTTTGTACTTTATTCTATTAAAGAATTTTTTCTTTTTTTATTTCCTTCAACACCATTTTACGGAAAGGTTTTTACTCTTCATATTGAACTTAGACATGATTATACTGTCTAGAATTATTTGTTTTAATTCTAAATCTGTTTCCTCTTATTCATCCCATTATGATCCTTTGTTACCATGGTAATTATCTTCTATGCTTACCATAAATATGGTAGGAAATCTCATCAGTTTATTTCACCATATTGTTTTATTTATAATTGGTTGGTAAGTTGTACTTATACTTGGTTTGGGAAACTTGATTTATTCATAATTCAAAATTCACTCTTCTTATGTTATTCTATAAAGTTTTCTCCAATAATTTGTATGTAAGGTGGGCTTACATGTGTTTTGGCTGGTTTTATTTCTCTAAACTCTCTTGGTATTATTGTCAAAATGTTTCTCTTCAAATAAATATTTAGTAATCTGTCCTTACTTGTTTTTGACCTTAGATGGTTTTATTTCTAAATTCTCTCCTTCTTTATTATTATATTATAGCCATAAAGTTTTTCTTCAAATATTGGTTATGTAAAGTGGGCTTACATTTGTTTTTAGAATTTGGTTGGTTTACATTCAAAATTCTGCTTTATATATCCTTTTCCAAAATGTTCCTTCTCAAACAAATTGTATGTAATTGGCTTACATTATGTTTTTAGAATTTTGAGGTTTTAAATTCTAATTCTTCTTCTATCATTGCCATAAAATTTTCTAATAATTGTAGATAATATGTGCTTATATTTCTTTTTAGAATTTGGAGGTTTATTTCAAAATTCTTCTTGTTATTCTTCCTTCAAAATATGTTTCTTCTCAAATAAATTGTATGTAATAGTCTTACATTATGTTTAGAATTTAGGGGTTTTTAAATTCTAATTCTTCTTATATTCTTGCCATAAAATTTTCTAATAATTGTAGATAATATTTGCTTATATTTCTTTTTAGAATTTGGAGGTTTATGTTTTTAAACTTCTTCTCTTCTATTCTAGCCATAAAGTTTTTCACATTTTCCTGGTATGTAAGGTGAACTTACATTTTTTTTTTTTTTAGAATTTAGAGGTTTTAATTTTAACTTCTTCTTATATTACTGCCACATAGACTTTTCATAAATGATTGTAATAGTTTTCATAATTATATGGTAAACATATCATATTAGTTTCATAAATATTGTATGACTCTTTCCTTGTCTTTATTCAAACGTATTTCTTCTTATTATTTTTCCTTTATACCCAGGTGGATGCTTTTTATTATAGTGCATTGTTGCTCATAGTTCCTTTATAAGGTGTAGTTTCCTAATTAATTTATTTCTTAAATTCCCATTTTGGTTCTTTGTCCCTTCTTCTTCTCATTTTTCCTCAGTGGTAATTATTTTCATCTTCTTTGTGGTGGTTTTGCCGTTGTTGGTTATCATGACATCCATCCCTTTTACCACCTCATTATGTATCCGTATGGATCCTTATCAGATCCAAACTATTGCACATACGAGCCGGATAGTACCTCGGTTGGTCCTGTTCTAGGCTCCTCCGCCTTTCTTCGTATCTTCGGTAACTGCTTCGTCGATTGTGGTTGAATCCTCGCTGTCTTCCTTCTGTGGCTCGTATGAAGTTCACTCTAGGGCGAGGATACCTATTATTATTAAAATTACTATTATTGGGACCCGCACGATTAGCATTATTATGGTAAGGACTATTACCATAATGGGGGCTTCTCTGACTATTTACGTTATTAGGGTAGGGATTGTGGTTACCCTGATAACCATTAGAGGGTCGATTCGGGTGTTGATAATTTGGACCCGTATCATTATTATCTTTGTAATTAGTATTGTTCCCATGATTATATTGTCTTATATTCCAATATGTCTCTGGTCCATATGCTGTATGACCTGAAAAATATCTGTGATGGTCTTCATCTGGTTTATCAATTATTTGCTTCTCTGAATCCCCATAATCTGGTTCATCATCACATATCCATCCGGAAGGTATACATTTTTGTGTAATTGTACACTGGAATAGTCCTGGATGGCGCACTAATGGAACACACTCTGGTGATTCACCAGTGCCATCGTCACAGTCTGATAAGATGTTATATTTCCATCTTTCTGAAATACACTGTTTAGTTCCGCACTGGAACTGATCTAGTCCATATGTAGTATTCCGTTTACCTCTGGTCCTTCCCCATTGGTAAACTACTGTTTGGTGGTATATTCTTTGTAATATTACTTTTAATCTCCTTCCGTAATTTCTGGAATTCATGATTTCTTCATGGTCGGTAATTGGAATATTATTGACATCCATTAAACCATGGTTCATCATTTCCAACTTTTCCTTGGTTTTCTTTAATCTCCTTGGAAGTGTTTTCCTCTTTTCCTTTAGTTCCACTTCCATAGCTTTAGTATTTTCTGTATTCCCGTTAGCTTTCTTCTCAGGTAATACTACTATTCGTTCCATGGTTTTTTCATTTGGTACTTCTTCTGGTCCTGGTTGGCTATCTTCCTGCGTTTTATCATTTATTACTTCTTCTGGTTCTGGTTGGCTATCATTTTTTATGTCTTTATTCCAGGATCTGACTTCTTCCCGAATGGAATCCATTTTCTCCATCATTATCCTGAACATTTCTATTACCTTATCCAACTTCTCTCCTTCTGTAAGTTTTGCCATTTTGATTTATCGTTGTTGCCCTTCTTCCTGACTGGATAACCGCTGCCAGGCTTATCTATTCAAGCCCTCTAAGTTGGACGCCACTTTGTAACTAGACGGAGACGTCTACCTCGTTCAAGCCCCGCGATGGAAGCCACTTTGTAAGACAGACCCTTTGTGTGTGGCTGTAATCTGATCTGTCCCACTGTTTGGGCTAGCCACTTGGTCACCAGACCGCTGTATGCCGGTCGTTACAAAAGAATAAAATGTATACGGAAAATTCACTAATTATAGAATTTTCATATAATAAAATAATTTGGTTTATGTTTATAGAGGTATGTATAAAAGATAAATCTGTTTTTTTTTTCAAAAGGTTCTGGTAAAATTTTAATAACAGGTAGGTATTTATTGACCGTCGAGCACTTCTTGAAGATTTGCACCAAGTCTGGAGTTAAATAGATTAACTCCGGGTAATAATCGATTGGTGACTTTTCTGACTGGTCCTATATCTTGTTCAAAATAGAATATATTCTTCTCACTTAAGTCCTTCAGCCTTATAAATACCCTTAAATTACCCTGTGAAATAAGTACAGATACAAAATAATGGAAATATAAAGATTTATTGACAATTTTAAATAAATAATCGATATTTTATCGATGGAGAGCAATTATCGACTCTGTCTCGGGAATTATCGATTGTGTCATACAGAACAAAATTTATGATATTTAATAAATTATAAGACAGGTTCTTTGAGCGATTAGAATTAATAGTCAGAGAAGGGTGACGAGAAAGTATAACCTTAACAATTAACACAAATACAATAATTATTATTCAATAAAATTTAAATAATTCTAATATGTAATGTGTATGATCGTTGTCGTACCATACGCAGACGATGACGTCACTGCCGAATAAAGAAGGCCGGCTCTGTAGAATTAAAAGATGGCCGCTACTAGTTCTGGCGTAGTTAATGTGAACTCGGCATGTCCCAAAATCACGACAAAATTACCTTCGTCAAGGTCTAAAATGTCCCCGCACTGGTGTAATATGTCTGTTAATCTATTTGGTGTATTCTGGTGAAGTGTTCTGTGTAAACTTGCGTTAGTTAGTTTATTTTCTATGTGTTCAACTTCTACGGTTAAGTTCTCAAATTATTGGTTAGGATTTGCAGAATAAATCAGTTGAAATATAGTGTTTTACTTGTTTCTATCACTCGTATTATGTAGTTAAGTATTTGTTTTCACTATTGTCGTGAATGTATGAACAGCTTTAGCTTTAAAAAGTGTCTAAACCGTTTAACTCTCGTTCACTGATTTCAATGGCTAAACGCTAGTACCATCTTTCTCGATTTTTTAAAGAAACGTTCTTTTACACAACTGTCCAGCTTGATATTCAACAAAAGACTAATTAACTTGGTCATAAATCTTGCCCAGTTAATCCTTGAAAAAGTATTGTTAACATTTTTCGACTTCCCATACATATGATAAAATATTACATTATGTATGGAATTTATCTACTTTATTACTCACTTTTATGAATTATTAACCTTATTATTGGTTTAATCATCTCATTCCCTTTAAATTGATGTATTATAGTCCATATCTGTAGGTATTTTGTGGAAATTAACAAATTTCTTTACTTTATGGAAATATAGGCTCAAAATTGGATTTCCGTCTTTATACAAAATCCCCTCCATTTAAATATTATTAATACTATTATAATAAATTTTAATTAGTCATATTCCTCTTCCTTTCCTTAAATACATATAAATTACACCTTTGAACTGGTTTTTTGTGTTAATCTGTAAATTTGACATTGCTCTTTAAAATTAATTAATTTATATATTTGACAATTTACAAAATGTTAAGGTATATTTCCTTATTATCATTTTAATTCATAGGATCATTCCTAGTAGTGGTTAATTGTGTTATCTTATATAAATCTTGGTAGTTTACAGGATTTATAAGTGAGTTATACTATTTTATATTGGTTCTCTGATTTCACCAAATGGCCTAGATTTTAGAATTTTATATTTCCTTCTTTCTCAAACAATTTAAACTTAATTCCTCCTCTGACTTTACATAATTACAATTATATGAAAATAACATGATTTATAACTTATTGTGTTGTGTAGTAGTTAATTAACACTACATATTTAAAATAAATAATTATGAACATGGTTTAGCAATCTGCACAATTGAACATATTGCAGATATGGTTTGAACATATATCTTTTAACTATTTTTGAGCTAACATAGCATACCTATTAGAACATTATTACTGGTATGTAGGTTATTATTTATCAAACATAATTCTTTTTGAAACACATAACATAAATCTTATTTTCTAATAAACCTTACAAATACATTTATTTAACACATTGATTTTAGGACTGTGAAATAACAGTCTATTTAAACATGTTACACTTATTCATACTATATTAGTACCAGTCCTTTCTGGTTTAAACCATTATTATTGTGATCCCCTACATAAGTAAACATTAACTCCCATACTCTATTTATTATCATTTTTTACAAATGTCTTGTAAATAAAGATTTACATTAAAATAATAAAATACTGGAAATCTTCCATTTTATTATTTTATTATGCTGTTTATTATTAGATTTTAAAGTTGTGATATAGCATACTACTAAGTTATAGTATCACCAACTTTAAGTTTATTGCATTTTTTTAAAAAACAACACTTACTCAAATTCACTTTCACTGTTGGTTCTGATATTTTGAGTCTTATTATCTCAGACCAGACCTTTAGTAATCATGGACCGTTAAGACTAGTTTATTTTCTTTATTACACAATAGCTTTAGCCGGTGCACTTCTTATAACGCTATACAGCACTTTAGTTTTCTCAATAATTACATTTTATAAGATTTTGGGTATGTTATACTTTCTTTTGCATAGTTTTTGTGGGTTTGGGATTGATAGTAGTTTATATAATAATAGGTTTTACTACGGTGTTTCTTTCATACTATTTCTTCCTCTCCTCCTGTCTTCCTTCTTGTCCTTCTTCGTATCTTCCTTCTGGTATTCATTCTTGTCCCTCTTCTAGTCTTCATTCTTGTCCCTCGTCTAGTCTTCACTCTTCTGTTCTTCCTTCCTCATTCTTGGGTAAACCAAGGTACTTGGTGTTATCACGACTGAGGTTTAGTTTGGATTATTTAATTTATTCACTGAACTGACTTTATTCTTCTATGCAGGTTTCAGGGTATTGTTTTCTTCCTGTTCACAAACTATATTCTTCCCTCTTCTTGTTTTTGGGGTATTTTGGTATTCACCACCCTTTAATTGAGTCTCTTTTTTCTTTGATATGGTCTTATATAACTGGTTTACTGCTCTGAGCTTCCTGGGTAACTTACTGGTATTATACAATGATTTGATGAGTTGCTTCGATACTTTCTTTGGTTTTTTTAAAAACAGTGGTTTTTATATATAATGTAGTGAGGATTTTTATCTTATTGTGGTTCATTCCTCTGATTTATTTAAATGTCATTCAATATTATTATAACATTTGTTGGTGTAATTAAACTTTATGATTTCATATGACTTAAAATGTAGTGGATTTTCTGTCACGCTACAGAATGCCCTTCTCCAGAAGTAATTTTTTCAGACTATACTTGCTTTGTCTGAAACAATTGCTTATGATAATTATTCAAGGTTTGTTATTATTTTGGACTTCCTTCCATTTTAAAATTTTCTTATTTATATTTGAGTTTATATCATTCTCACTTGATCTTCCTTGGTAGTAATAGTCTTCTGAGTTTCATATTTATTATTTCATTTTTATATTTCTTCTTAGTATTTTCTCCTTGGGATATTTTCTCCCTATCGTTCCCTACTTTGTGAGCTGGTTCAGTTCAGAGAGGCACTGTACGCTACTTTCCTCTGCTGTCCAATACTTCACACATATTTGAGTACAGAGGCAAATCATCTCTGCTCAAAAAACATATTAATCCTGCTGGAATTATCATCAGACAGATTAAAAAAAATTATTCAGAATAGTACACATTTGTTACTATTTAAAAAATATCTTTGGGATACTTCACTTATTACTTATTATACTTCTCAGAGATTTTAATATTTCTATCTCAGTTGTTCATCTGACTTATTATCTGGATGTTTCTTTCATTTGATATTATGGTAGGAAGCTCTTCTATTATTACATTTTTCAACTTTTATTATCATATAAATCTTTTGGTTATAAATTCTTTATTACCTTCTGGTTTTTTCATTATAATCTGCATTATTTATAGTAGCATATCTTTATGACATTTTTAGACTGTTTCATCGTTCTTAAAATTCCACTTGTTCTATTTTCTAGAATTTTTATAACTGTCATTATCATAATTGTCATTTAATTCATAAATTATTTTATATTAATTCGTTCAATTACATAAATCTTTGACATTATTTTCACATTATTCCTGTCATTGTTATTATACTTGTGAAGGATGGTTTTTTATTAATTTCATAATGAGGTCATAATTTCTCCTCATACCACTTAAAGTTTCATTCTCTCATAATTCCAAAGAAGTTTTTGTACTTTATTCTATTCAATCACTCAAATCGTATTAAAGAATTTTTTCTTTTTTTATTTCCTTCAACACCATTTTACGGAAAGGTTTTTACTCTTCATATTGAACTTAGACATGATTATACTGTCTAGAATTACTTGTTTTAATTCTAAATCTGTTTCCTCTTATTCATCCCATTATGATCCTTTGTTACCATGGTAATTATCTTCTATGCTTACCATAAATATGGTAGGAAATCTCATCAGTTTATTTCACCATATTGTTTTATTTATAATTGGTTGGTAAGTTGTACTTATACTTGGTTTGGGAAACTTGATTTATTCATAATTCAAAATTCACTCTTCTTATGTTATTCTATAAAGTTTTCTCCAATAATTTGTACGTAAGGTGGGCTTACATGTGTTTTGGCTGGTTTTATTTCTCTAAACTCTCTTGGTATTATTGTCAAAATGTTTCTCTTCAAATAAATATTTAGTAATCTGTCCTTACTTGTTTTTGACCTTAGATGGTTTTATTTCTAAATTCTCTCCTTCTTTATTATTATATTATAGCCATAAAGTTTTTCTTCAAATATTGGTTATGTAAAGTGGGCTTACATTTGTTTTTAGAATTTGGTTGGTTTACATTCAAAATTCTGCTTTATATATCCTTTTCCAAAATGTTCCTTCTCAAACAAATTGTATGTAATTGGCTTACATTATGTTTTTAGAATTTTGAGGTTTTAAATTCTAATTCTTCTTCTATCATTGCCATAAAATTTTCTAATAATTGTAGATAATATGTGCTTATATTTCTTTTTAGAATTTGGAGGTTTATTTCAAAATTCTTCTTGTTATTCTTCCTTCAAAATATGTTTCTTCTCAAATAAATTGTATGTAATAGTCTTACATTATGTTTAGAATTTAGGGGTTTTTAAATTCTAATTCTTCTTATATTCTTGCCATAAAATTTTCTAATAATTGTAGATAATATTTGCTTATATTTCTTTTTAGAATTTGGAGGTTTATGTTTTTAAACTTCTTCTCTTCTATTCTAGCCATAAAGTTTTTCACATTTTCCTGGTATGTAAGGTGAACTTACATTTTTTTTTTTTTTAGAATTTAGAGGTTTTAATTTTAACTTCTTCTTATATTACTGCCACATAGACTTTTCATAAATGATTGTAATAGTTTTCATAATTATATGGTAAACATATCATATTAGTTTCATAAATATTGTATGACTCTTTCCTTGTCTTTATTCAAACGTATTTCTTCTTATTATTTTTCCTTTATACCCAGGTGGATGCTTTTTATTATAGTGCATTGTTGCTCATAGTTCCTTTATAAGGTGTAGTTTCCTAATTAATTTATTTCTTAAATTCCCATTTTGGTTCTTTGTCCCTTCTTCTTCTCATTTTTCCTCAGTGGTAATTATTTTCATCTTCTTTGTGGTGGTTTTGCCGTTGTTGGTTATCATGACATCCATCCCTTTTACCACCTCATTATGTATCCGTATGGATCCTTATCAGATCCAAACTATTGCACATACGCGCCGGATAGTACCTCGGTTGGTCCCGTTCTAGGCTCCTCCGCCTTTCTTCGTATCTTCGGTAACTGCTTCGTCGATTGTGGTTGAATCCTCGCTGTCTTCCTTCTGTGGCTCGTATGAAGTTCACTCTAGGGCGAGGATACCTATTATTATTAAAATTACTATTATTGGGACCCGCACGATTAGCATTATTATGGTAAGGACTATTACCATAATGGGGGCTTCTCTGACTATTTACGTTATTAGGGTAGGGATTGTGGTTACCCTGATAACCATTAGAGGGTCGATTCGGGTGTTGATAATTTGGACCCGTATCATTATTATCTTTGTAATTAGTATTGTTCCCATGATTATATTGTCTTATATTCCAATATGTCTCTGGTCCATATGCTGTATGACCTGAAAAATATCTGTGATGGTCTTCATCTGGTTTATCAATTATTTGCTTCTCTGAATCCCCATAATCTGGTTCATCATCACATATCCATCCGGAAGGTATACATTTTTGTGTAATTGTACACTGGAATAGTCCTGGATGGCGCACTAATGGAACACACTCTGGTGATTCACCAGTGCCATCGTCACAGTCTGATAAGATGTTATATTTCATCTTTCTGAAATACACTGTTTAGTTCCGCACTGGAACTGATCTAGTCCATATGTAGTATTCCGTTTACCTCTGGTCCTTCCCCATTGGTAAACTACTGTTTGGTGGTATATTCTTTGTAATATTACTTTTAATCTCCTTCCGTAATTTCTGGAATTCATGATTTCTTCATGGTCGGTAATTGGAATATTATTGACATCCATTAAACCATGGTTCATCATTTCTAACTTTTCCTTGGTTTTCTTTAATCTCCTTGGAAGTGTTTTCCTCTTTTCCTTTAGTTCCACTTCCATAGCTTTAGTATTTTCTGTATTCCCGTTAGCTTTCTTCTCAGGTAATACTACTATTCGTTCCATGGTTTTTTCATTTGGTACTTCTTCTGGTCCTGGTTGGCTATCTTCCTGCGTTTTATCATTTATTACTTCTTCTGGTTCTGGTTGGCTATCATTTTTTATGTCTTTATTCCAGGATCTGACTTCTTCCCGAATGGAATCCATTTTCTCCATCATTATCCTGAACATTTCTATTACCTTATCCAACTTCTCTCCTTCTGTAAGTTTTGCCATTTTGATTTATCGTTGTTGCCCTTCTTCCTGACTGGATAACCGCTGCCAGGCTTATCTATTCAAGCCCTCTAAGTTGGACGCCACTTTGTAACTAGACGGAGACGTCTACCTCGTTCAAGCCCCGCGATGGAAGCCACTTTGTAAGACAGACCCTTTGTGTGTGGCTGTAATCTGATCTGTCCCACTGTTTGGGCTAGCCACTTGGTCACCAGACCGCTGTATGCCGGTCGTTACAAAAGAATAAAATGTATACGGAAAATTCACTAATTATAGAATTTTCAAATAATAAAATAATTTGGTTTATGTTTATAGAGGTATGTATAAAAGATAAATCTGTTTTTTTTTTCAAAAGGTTCTGGTAAAATTTTAATAACAGGTAGGTATTTATTGACCGTCGAGCACTTCTTGAAGATTTGCACCAAGTCTGGAGTTAAATAGATTAACTCCGGGTATAATCGATTGGTGACTTTTCTGACTGGTCCTATATCTTGTTCAAAATAGAATATATTCTTCTCACTTAAGTCCTTCAGCCTTATAAATACCCTTAAATTACCCTGTGAAATAAGTACAGATACAAAATAATGGAAATATAAAGATTTATTGACAATTTTAAATAAATAATCGATATTTTATCGATGGAGAGCAATTATCGACTCTGTCTCGGGAATTATCGATTGTGTCATACAGAACAAAATTTATGATATTTAATATATTATAAGACAGGTTCTTTGAGCGATTAGAATTAATAGTCAGAGAAGGGTGACGAGAAAGTATAACCTTAACAATTAACACAAATACAATAATTATTATTCATTAAAATTTAAATAATTCTAATATGTAATGTGTATGATCGTTGTCGTACCATACGCAGACGATGACGTCACTGCCGAATAAAGAAGGCCGGCTCTGTAGAATTAAAAGATGGCCGCTACTAGTTCTGGCGTAGTTAATGTGAACTCGGCATGTCCCAAAATCACGACAAAATTACCTTCGTCAAGGTCTAAAATGTCCCCGCACTGGTGTAATATGTCTGTTAATCTATTTGGTGTATTCTGGTGAAGTGTTCTGTGTAAACTTGCGTTAGTTAGTTTATTTTCTATGTGTTCAACTTCTACGGTTAAGTTCTCAAATTATTGGTTAGGATTTGCAGAATAAATCAGTTGAAATATAGTGTTTTACTTGTTTCTATCACTCGTATTATGTAGTTAAGTATTTGTTTTCACTATTGTCGTGAATGTATGAACAGCTTTAGCTTTAAAAAGTGTCTAAACCGTTTAACTCTCGTTCACTGATTTCAATGGCTAAACGCTAGTACCATCTTTCTCGATTTTTTAAAGAAACGTTCTTTTACACAACTGTCCAGCTTGATATTCAACAAAAGACTAATTAACTTGGTCATAAATCTTGCCCAGTTAATCCTTGAAAAAGTATTGTTAACATTTTTCGACTTCCCATACATATGATAAAATATTACATTATGTATGGAATTTATCTACTTTATTACTCACTTTTATGAATTATTAACCTTATTATTGGTTTAATCATCTCATTCCCTTTAAATTGATGTATTATAGTCCATATCTGTAGGTATTTTGTGGAAATTAACAAATTTCTTTACTTTATGGAAATATAGGCTCAAAATTGGATTTTCGTCTTTATACAAAATCCCCTCCATTTAAATATTATTAATACTATTATAATAAATTTTAATTAGTCATATTCCTCTTCCTTTCCTTAAATACATATAAATTACACCTTTGAACTGGTTTTTTGTGTTAATCTGTAAATTTGACATTGCTCTTTAAAATTAATTAATTTATATATTTGACAGTTTACAAAATGTTAAGGTATATTTCCTTATTATCATTTTAATTCATAGGATCATTCCTAGTAGTGGTTAATTGTGTTATCTTATATAAATCTTGGTAGTTTACAGGATTTATAAGTGAGTTATACTATTTTATATTGGTTCTCTGATTTCACCAAATGGCCTAGATTTTAGAATTTTATATTTCCTTCTTTCTCAAACAATTTAAACTTAATTCCTCCTCTGACTTTACATAATTACAATTATATGAAAATAACATGATTTATAACTTATTGTGTTGTGTAGTAGTTAATTAACACTACATATTTAAAATAAATAATTATGAACATGGTTTAGCAATCTGCACAATTGAACATATTGCAGATATGGTTTGAACATATATCTTTTAACTATTTTTGAGCTAACATAGCATACCTATTAGAACATTATTACTGGTATGTAGGTTATTGTTTATCAAACATAATTCTTTTTGAAACACATAACATAAATCTTATTTTCTAATAAACCTTACAAATACATTTATTTAACACATTGATTTTAGGACTGTGAAATAACAGTCTATTTAAACATGTTACACTTATTCATACTATATTAGTACCAGTCCTTTCTGGTTTAAACCATTATTATTGTGATCCCCTACATAAGTAAACATTAACTCCCATACTCTATTTATTATCATTTTTTACAAATGTCTTGTAAATAAAGATTTACATTAAAATAATAAAATACTGGAAATCTTCCATTTTATTATTTTATTATGCTGTTTATTATTAGATTTTAAAGTTGTGATATAGCATACTACTAAGTTATAGTATCACCAACTTTAAGTTTATTGCATTTTTTTAAAAAACAACACTTACTCAAATTCACTTTCACTGTTGGTTCTGATATTTTGAGTCTTATTATCTCAGACGAGACCTTTAGTAATCATGGACCGTTAAGACTAGTTTATTTTCTTTATTACACAATAGCTTTAGCCGGTGCACTTCTTATAACGCTATACAGCACTTTAGTTTTCTCAATAATTACATTTTATAAGATTTTGGGTATGTTATACTTTCTTTTGCATAGTTTTTGTGGGTTTGGGATTGATAGTAGTTTATATAATAATAGGTTTTACTACGGTGTTTCTTTCATACTATTTCTTCCTCTCCTCCTGTCTTCCTTCTTGTCCTTCTTCGTATCTTCCTTCTGGTATTCATTCTTGTCCCTCTTCTAGTCTTCATTCTTGTCCCTCGTCTAGTCTTCACTCTTCTGTTCTTCCTTCCTCATTCTTGGGTAAACCAAGGTACTTGGTGTTATCACGACTGAGGTTTAGTTTGGATTATTTAATTTATTCACTGAACTGACTTTATTCTTCTATGCAGGTTTCAGGGTATTGTTTTCTTCCTGTTCACAAACTATATTCTTCCCTCTTCTTGTTTTTGGGGTATTTTGGTATTCACCACCCTTTAATTGAGTCTCTTTTTTCTTTGATATGGTCTTATATAACTGGTTTACTGCTCTGAGCTTCCTGGGTAACTTACTGGTATTATACAATGATTTGATGAGTTGCTTCGATACTTTCTTTGGTTTTTTTAAAAACAGTGGTTTTTATATATAATGTAGTGAGGATTTTTATCTTATTGTGGTTCATTCCTCTGATTTATTTAAATGTCATTCAATATTATTATAACATTTGTTGGTGTAATTAAACTTTATGATTTCATATGACTTAAAATGTAGTGGATTTTCTGTCACGCTACAGAATGCCCTTCTCCAGAAGTAATTTTTTCAGACTATACTTGCTTTGTCTGAAACAATTGCTTATGATAATTATTCAAGGTTTGTTATTATTTTGGACTTCCTTCCATTTTAAAATTTTCTTATTTATATTTGAGTTTATATCATTCTCACTTGATCTTCCTTGGTAGTAATAGTCTTCTGAGTTTCATATTTATTATTTCATTTTTATATTTCTTCTTAGTATTTTCTCCTTGGGATATTTTCTCCCTATCGTTCCCTACTTTGTGAGCTGGTTCAGTTCAGAGAGGCACTGTACGCTACTTTCCTCTGCTGTCCAATACTTCACACATATTTGAGTACAGAGGCAAATCATCTCTGCTCAAAAAACATATTAATCCTGCTGGAATTATCATCAAACAGATTAAAAAAAATTATTCAGAATAGTACACATTTGTTACTATTTAAAAAATATCTTTGGGATACTTCACTTATTACTTATTATACTTCTCAGAGATTTTAATATTTCTATCTCAGTTGTTCATCTGACTTATTATCTGGATGTTTCTTTCATTTGATATTATGGTAGGAAGCTCTTCTATTATTACATTTTTCAACTTTTATTATCATATAAATCTTTTGGTTATAAATTCTTTATTACCTTCTGGTTTTTTCATTATAATCTGCATTATTTATAGTAGCATATCTTTATGACATTTTTAGACTGTTTCATCGTTCTTAAAATTCCACTTGTTCTATTTTCTAGAATTTTTATAACTGTCATTATCATAATTGTCATTTAATTCATAAATTATTTTATATTAATTCGTTCAATTACATAAATCTTTGACATTATTTTCACATTATTCCTGTCATTGTTATTATACTTGTGAAGGATGGTTTTTTATTAATTTCATAATGAGGTCATAATTTCTCCTCATACCACTTAAAGTTTCATTCTCTCATAATTCCAAAGAAGTTTTTGTACTTTATTCTATTCAATCACTCAAATCGTATTAAAGAATTTTTTCTTTTTTTATTTCCTTCAACACCATTTTACGGAAAGGTATTTACTCTTCATATTGAACTTAGACATGATTATACTGTCTAGAATTACTTGTTTTAATTCTAAATCTGTTTCCTCTTATTCATCCCATTATGATCCTTTGTTACCATGGTAATTATCTTCTATGCTTACCATAAATATGGTAGGAAATCTCATCAGTTTATTTCACCATATTGTTTTATTTATAATTGGTTGGTAAGTTGTACTTATACTTGGTTTGGGAAACTCGATTTATTCATAATTCAAAATTCACTCTTCTTATGTTATTCTATAAAGTTTTCTCCAATAATTTGTACGTAAGGTGGGCTTACATGTGTTTTGGCTGGTTTTATTTCTCTAAACTCTCTTGGTATTATTGTCAAAATGTTTCTCTTCAAATAAATATTTAGTAATCTGTCCTTACTTGTTTTTGACCTTAGATGGTTTTATTTCTAAATTCTCTCCTTCTTTATTATTATATTATAGCCATAAAGTTTTTCTTCAAATATTGGTTATGTAAAGTGGGCTTACATTTGTTTTTAGAATTTGGTTGGTTTACATTCAAAATTCTGCTTTATATATCCTTTTCCAAAATGTTCCTTCTCAAACAAATTGTATGTAATTGGCTTACATTATGTTTTTAGAATTTTGAGGTTTTAAATTCTAATTCTTCTTCTATCATTGCCATAAAATTTTCTAATAATTGTAGATAATATGTGCTTATATTTCTTTTTAGAATTTGGAGGTTTATTTCAAAATTCTTCTTGTTATTCTTCCTTCAAAATATGTTTCTTCTCAAATAAATTGTATGTAATAGTCTTACATTATGTTTAGAATTTAGGGGTTTTTAAATTCTAATTCTTCTTATATTCTTGCCATAAAATTTTCTAATAATTGTAGATAATATTTGCTTATATTTCTTTTTAGAATTTGGAGGTTTATGTTTTTAAACTTCTTCTCTTCTATTCTAGCCATAAAGTTTTTCACATTTTCCTGGTATGTAAGGTGAACTTACATTTTTTTTTTTTTTAGAATTTAGAGGTTTTAATTTTAACTTCTTCTTATATTACTGCCACATAGACTTTTCATAAATGATTGTAATAGTTTTCATAATTATATGGTAAACATATCATATTAGTTTCATAAATATTGTATGACTCTTTCCTTGTCTTTATTCAAACGTATTTCTTATTATTATTTTTCCTTTATACCCAGGTGGATGCTTTTTATTATAGTGCATTGTTGCTCATACTTCCTTTATAAGGTGTAGTTTCCTAATTAATTTATTTCTTAAATTCCCATTTTGGTTCTTTGTCCCTTCTTCTTCTCATTTTTCCTCAGTGGTAATTATTTTCATCTTCTTTGTGGTGGTTTTGCCGTTGTTGGTTATCATGACATCCATCCCTTTTACCACCTCATTATGTATCCGTATGGATCCTTATCAGATCCAAACTATTGCACATACGCGCCGGATAGTACCTCGGTTGGTCCCGTTCTAGGCTCCTCCGACTTTCTTCGTATCTTCGGTAACTGCTTCGTCGATTGTGGTTGAATCCTCGCTGTCTTCCTTCTGTGGCTCGTATGAAGTTCACTCTAGGGCGAGGATACCTATTATTATTAAAATTACTATTATTGGGACCCGCACGATTAGCATTATTATGGTAAGGACTATTACCATAATGGGGGCTTCTCTGACTATTTACGTTATTAGGGTAGGGATTGTGGTTACCCTGATAACCATTAGAGGGTCGATTCGGGTGTTGATAATTTGGACCCGTATCATTATTATCTTTGTAATTAGTATTGTTCCCATGATTATATTGTCTTATATTCCAATATGTCTCTGGTCCATATGCTGTATGACCTGAAAAATATCTGTGATGGTCTTCATCTGGTTTATCAATTATTTGCTTCTCTGAATCCCCATAATCTGGTTCATCATCACATATCCATCCGGAAGGTATACATTTTTGTGTAATTGTACACTGGAATAGTCCTGGATGGCGCACTAATGGAACACACTCTGGTGATTCACCAGTGCCATCGTCACAGTCTGATAAGATGTTATATTTCATCTTTCTGAAATACACTGTTTAGTTCCGCACTGGAACTGATCTAGTCCATATGTAGTATTCCGTTTACCTCTGGTCCTTCCCCATTGGTAAACTACTGTTTGGTGGTATATTCTTTGTAATATTACTTTTAATCTCCTTCCGTAATTTCTGGAATTCATGATTTCTTCATGGTCGGTAATTGGAATATTATTGACATCCATTAAACCATGGTTCATCATTTCTAACTTTTCCTTGGTTTTCTTCAATCTCCTTGGAAGTGTTTTCCTCTTTTCCTTTAGTTCCACTTCCATAGCTTTAGTATTTTCTGTATTCCCGTTAGCTTTCTTCTCAGGTAATACTACTATTCGTTCCATGGTTTTTTCATTTGGTACTTCTTCTGGTCCTGGTTGGCTATCTTCCTGCGTTTTATCATTTATTACTTCTTCTGGTTCTGGTTGGCTATCATTTTTTATGTCTTTATTCCAGGATCTGACTTCTTCCCGAATGGAATCCATTTTCTCCATCATTATCCTGAACATTTCTATTACCTTATCCAACTTCTCTCCTTCTGTAAGTTTTGCCATTTTGATTTATCGTTGTTGCCCTTCTTCCTGACTGGATAACCGCTGCCAGGCTTATCTATTCAAGCCCTCTAAGTTGGACGCCACTTTGTAACTAGACGGAGACGTCTACCTCGTTCAAGCCCCGCGATGGAAGCCACTTTGTAAGACAGACCCTTTGTGTGTGGCTGTAATCTGATCTGTCCCACTGTTTGGGCTAGCCACTTGGTCACCAGACCGCTGTATGCCGGTCGTTACAAAAGAATAAAATATATACGGAAAATTCACTAATTATAGAATTTTCAAATAATAAAATAATTTGGTTTATGTTTATAGAGGTATGTATAAAAGATAAATCTGTTTTTTTTTTCAAAAGGTTCTGGTAAAATTTTAATAACAGGTAGGTATTTATTGACCGTCGAGCACTTCTTGAAGATTTGCACCAAGTCTGGAGTTAAATAGATTAACTCCGGGTATAATCGATTGGTGACTTTTCTGACTGGTCCTATATCTTGTTCAAAATAGAATATATTCTTCTCACTTAAGTCCTTCAGCCTTATAAATACCCTTAAATTACCCTGTGAAATAAGTACAGATACAAAATAATGGAAATATAAAGATTTATTGACAATTTTAAATAAATAATCGATATTTTATCGATGGAGAGCAATTATCGACTCTGTCTCGGGAATTATCGATTGTGTCATACAGAACAAAATTTATGATATTTAATATATTATAAGACAGGTTCTTTGAGCGATTAGAATTAATAGTCAGAGAAGGGTGACGAGAAAGTATAACCTTAACAATTAACACAAATACAATAATTATTATTCATTAAAATTTAAATAATTCTAATATGTAATGTGTATGATCGTTGTCGTACCATACGCAGACGATGACGTCACTGCCGAATAAAGAAGGCCGGCTCTGTAGAATTAAAAGATGGCCGCTACTAGTTCTGGCGTAGTTAATGTGAACTCGGCATGTCCCAAAATCACGACAAAATTACCTTCGTCAAGGTCTAAAATGTCCCCGCACTGGTGTAATATGTCTGTTAATCTATTTGGTGTATTCTGGTGAAGTGTTCTGTGTAAACTTGCGTTAGTTAGTTTATTTTCTATGTGTTCAACTTCTACGGTTAAGTTCTCAAATTATTGGTTAGGATTTGCAGAATAAATCAGTTGAAATATAGTGTTTTACTTGTTTCTATCACTCGTATTATGTAGTTAAGTATTTGTTTTCACTATTGTCGTGAATGTATGAACAGCTTTAGCTTTAAAAAGTGTCTAAACCGTTTAACTCTCGTTCACTGATTTCAATGGCTAAACGCTAGTACCATCTTTCTCGATTTTTTAAAGAAACGTTCTTTTACACAACTGTCCAGCTTGATATTCAACAAAAGACTAATTAACTTGGTCATAAATCTTGCCCAGTTAATCCTTGAAAAAGTATTGTTAACATTTTTCGACTTCCCATACATATGATAAAATATTACATTATGTATGGAATTTATCTACTTTATTACTCACTTTTATGAATTATTAACCTTATTATTGGTTTAATCATCTCATTCCCTTTAAATTGATGTATTATAGTCCATATCTGTAGGTATTTTGTGGAAATTAACAAATTTCTTTACTTTATGGAAATATAGGCTCAAAATTGGATTTCCGTCTTTATACAAAATCCCCTCCATTTAAATATTATTAATACTATTATAATAAATTTTAATTAGTCATATTCCTCTTCCTTTCCTTAAATACATATAAATTACACCTTTGAACTGGTTTTTTGTGTTAATCTGTAAATTTGACATTGCTCTTTAAAATTAATTAATTTATATATTTGACAATTTACAAAATGTTATGGTATATTTCCTTATTATCATTTTAATTCATAGGATCATTCCTAGTAGTGGTTAATTGTGTTATCTTATATAAATCTTGGTAGTTTACAGGATTTATAAGTGAGTTATACTATTTTATATTGGTTCTCTGATTTCACCAAATGGCCTAGATTTTAGAATTTTATATTTCCTTCTTTCTCAAACAATTTAAACTTAATTCCTCCTCTGACTTTACATAATTACAATTATATGAAAATAACATGATTTATAACTTATTGTGTTGTGTAGTAGTTAATTAACACTACATATTTAAAATAAATAATTATGAACATGGTTTAGCAATCTGCACAATTGAACATATTGCAGATATGGTTTGAACATATATCTTTTAACTATTTTTGAGCTAACATAGCATTCCTATTAGAACATTATTACTGGTATGTAGGTTATTATTTATCAAACATAATTCTTTTTAAAACACATAACATAAATCTTATTTTCTAATAAACCTTACAAATACATTTATTTAACACATTGATTTTAGGACTGTGAAATAACAGTCTATTTAAACATGTTACACTTATTCATACTATATTAGTACCAGTCCTTTCTGGTTTAAACCATTATTATTGTGATCCCCTACATAAGTAAACATTAACTCCCATACTCTATTTATTATCATTTTTTACAAATGTCTTGTAAATAAAGATTTACATTAAAATAATAAAATACTGGAAATCTTCCATTTTATTATTTTATTATCCTGTTTATTATTAGATTTTAAAGTTGTGATATAGCATACTACTAAGTTATAGTATCACCAACTTTAAGTTTATTGCATTTTTTTAAAAAACAACACTTACTCAAATTCACTTTCACTGTTGGTTCTGATATTTTGAGTCTTATTATCTCAGACCAGACCTTTAGTAATCATGGACCGTTAAGACTAGTTTATTTTCTTTATTACACAATAGCTTTAGCCGGTGCACTTCTTATAACGCTATACAGCACTTTAGTTTTCTCAATAATTACATTTTATAAGATTTTGGGTATGTTATACTTTCTTTTGCATAGTTTTTGTGGGTTTGGGATTGATAGTAGTTTATATAATAATAGGTTTTACTACGGTGTTTCTTTCATACTATTTCTTCCTCTCCTCCTGTCTTCCTTCTTGTCCTTCTTCGTATCTTCCTTCTGGTATTCATTCTTGTCCCTCTTCTAGTCTTCATTCTTGTCCCTCGTCTAGTCTTCACTCTTCTGTTCTTCCTTCCTCATTCTTGGGTAAACCAAGGTACTTGGTGTTATCACGACTGAGGTTTAGTTTGGATTATTTAATTTATTCACTGAACTGACTTTATTCTTCTATGCAGGTTTCAGGGTATTGTTTTCTTCCTGTTCACAAACTATATTCTTCCCTCTTCTTGTTTTTGGGGTATTTTGGTATTCACCACCCTTTAATTGAGTCTCTTTTTTCTTTGATATGGTCTTATATAACTGGTTTACTGCTCTGAGCTTCCTGGGTAACTTACTGGTATTATACAATGATTTGATGAGTTGCTTCGATACTTTCTTTGGTTTTTTTAAAAACAGTGGTTTTTATATATAATGTAGTGAGGATTTTTATCTTATTGTGGTTCATTCCTCTGATTTATTTAAATGTCATTCAATATTATTATAACATTTGTTGGTGTAATTAAACTTTATGATTTCATATGACTTAAAATGTAGTGGATTTTCTGTCACGCTACAGAATGCCCTTCTCCAGAAGTAATTTTTTCAGACTATACTTGCTTTGTCTGAAACAATTGCTTATGATAATTATTCAAGGTTTGTTATTATTTTGGACTTCCTTCCATTTTAAAATTTTCTTATTTATATTTGAGTTTATATCATTCTCACTTGATCTTCCTTGGTAGTAATAGTCTTCTGAGTTTCATATTTATTATTTCATTTTTATATTTCTTCTTAGTATTTTCTCCTTGGGATATTTTCTCCCTATCGTTCCCTACTTTGTGAGCTGGTTCAGTTCAGAGAGGCACTGTACGCTACTTTCCTCTGCTGTCCAATACTTCACACATATTTGAGTACAGAGGCAAATCATCTCTGCTCAAAAAACATATTAATCCTGCTGGAATTATCATCAGACAGATTAAAAAAAATTATTCAGAATAGTACACATTTGTTACTATTTAAAAAATATCTTTGGGATACTTCACTTATTACTTATTATACTTCTCAGAGATTTTAATATTTCTATCTCAGTTGTTCATCTGACTTATTATCTGGATGTTTCTTTCATTTGATATTATGGTAGGAAGCTCTTCTATTATTACATTTTTCTTGTATTTCTCTTGTATTATCATATAAATCTTTCGGTTATAAATTCTTTATTACCTTCTGGTTTTTTCATTATAATCTGCATTATTTATAGTAGCATATATTTATGACATTTTTAGACTGTTTCATCGTTCTTAAAATTCCACTTGTTCTATTTTCTAGAATTTTTATAACTGTCATTATCATAATTGTCATTTAATTCATAAATTATTTTATATTAATTCGTTCAATTACATAAATCTTTGACATTATTTTCACATTATTCCTGTCATTGTTATTATACTTGTGAAGGATGGTTTTTTATTAATTTCATAATGAGGTCATAATTTCTCCTCATACCACTTAAAGTTTCATTCTCTCATAATTCCAAAGAAGTTTTTGTACTTTATTCTATTAAAGAATTTTTTCTTTTTTTATTTCCTTCAACACCATTTTACGGAAAGGTTTTTACTCTTCATATTGAACTTAGACATGATTATACTGTCTAGAATTATTTGTTTTAATTCTAAATCTGTTTCCTCTTATTCATCCCATTATGATCCTTTGTTACCATGGTAATTATCTTCTATGCTTACCATAAATATGGTAGGAAATCTCATCAGTTTATTTCACCATATTGTTTTATTTATAATTGGTTGGTAAGTTGTACTTATACTTGGTTTGGGAAACTTGATTTATTCATAATTCAAAATTCACTCTTCTTATGTTATTCTATAAAGTTTTCTCCAATAATTTGTATGTAAGGTGGGCTTACATGTGTTTTGGCTGGTTTTATTTCTCTAAACTCTCTTGGTATTATTGTCAAAATGTTTCTCTTCAAATAAATATTTAGTAATCTGTCCTTACTTGTTTTTGACCTTAGATGTTTTTATTTCTAAATTCTCTCCTTCTTTATTATTATATTATAGCCATAAAGTTTTTCTTCAAATATTGGTTATGTAAAGTGGGCTTACATTTGTTTTTAGAATTTGGTTGGTTTACATTCAAAATTCTGTTTTATATATCCTTTTCCAAAATGTTCCTTCTCAAACAAATTGTATGTAATTGGCTTACATTATGTTTTTAGAATTTTGAGGTTTTAAATTCTAATTCTTCTTCTATCATTGCCATAAAATTTTCTAATAATTGTACATAATATGTGCTTATAATTCTTTTTAGAATTTGGAGGTTTATTTCAAAATTCTTCTTGTTATTCTTCCTTCAAAATATGTTTCTTCTCAAATAAATTGTATGTAATTGGCTTACATTATGTTTAGAATTTTGGGGGTTTAAATTCTATCTTATATTCTTGCCATAAAATTTTCTAATAATTGTAGATAATATGTGCTTATATTTCTTTTTAGAATTTGGCTGTTTATTTCAAAATTCTTCTTGTTATTCTTCCTTCAAAATATGTTTCTCTTCAAATAAATTGTATGTAATAGTCTTACATTATGTTTAGAATTTAGGGGTTTTTAAATTCTAATTCTTCTTATATTCTTGCCATAAAATTTTCTAATAATTGTAGATAATATTTGCTTATATTTCTTTTTAGAATTTGGAGGTTTATGTTTTTAAACTTCTTCTCTTCTATTCTAGCCATAAAGTTTTTCACATTTTCCTGGTATGTAAGGTGAACTTACATTTTTTTTTTTTTTAGAATTTAGAGGTTTTAATTTTAACTTCTTCTTATATTACTGCCACATAGACTTTTCATAAATGATTGTAATAGTTTTCATAATTATATGGTAAACATATCATATTAGTTTCATAAATATTGTATGACTCTTTCCTTGTCTTTATTCAAACGTATTTCTTATTATTATTTTTCCTTTATACCCAGGTGGATGCTTTTTATTATAGTGCATTGTTGCTCATACTTCCTTTATAAGGTGTAGTTTCCTAATTAATTTATTTCTTAAATTCCCATTTTGGTTCTTTGTCCCTTCTTCTTCTCATTTTTCCTCAGTGGTAATTATTTTCATCTTCTTTGTGGTGGTTTTGCCGTTGTTGGTTATCATGACATCCATCCCTTTTACCACCTCATTATGTATCCGTATGGATCCTTATCAGATCCAAACTATTGCACATACGCGCCGGATAGTACCTCGGTTGGTCCCGTTCTAGGCTCCTCCGACTTTCTTCGTATCTTCGGTAACTGCTTCGTCGATTGTGGTTGAATCCTCGCTGTCTTCCTTCTGTGGCTCGTATGAAGTTCACTCTAGGGCGAGGATACCTATTATTATTAAAATTACTATTATTGGGACCCGCACGATTAGCATTATTATGGTAAGGACTATTACCATAATGGGGGCTTCTCTGACTATTTACGTTATTAGGGTAGGGATTGTGGTTACCCTGATAACCATTAGAGGGTCGATTCGGGTGTTGATAATTTGGACCCGTATCATTATTATCTTTGTAATTAGTATTGTTCCCATGATTATATTGTCTTATATTCCAATATGTCTCTGGTCCATATGCTGTATGACCTGAAAAATATCTGTGATGGTCTTCATCTGGTTTATCAATTATTTGCTTCTCTGAATCCCCATAATCTGGTTCATCATCACATATCCATCCGGAAGGTATACATTTTTGTGTAATTGTACACTGGAATAGTCCTGGATGGCGCACTAATGGAACACACTCTGGTGATTCACCAGTGCCATCGTCACAGTCTGATAAGATGTTATATTTCCATCTTTCTGAAATACACTGTTTAGTTCCACACTGGAACTGATCTAGTCCATATGTAGTATTCCGTTTACCTCTGGTCCTTCCCCATTGGTAAACTACTGTTTGGTGGTATATTCTTTGTAATATTACTTTTAATCTCCTTCCGTAATTTCTGGAATTCATGATTTCTTCATGGTCGGTAATTGGAATATTATTGACATCCATTAAACCATGGTTCATCATTTCCAACTTTTCCTTGGTTTTCTTTAATCTCCTTGGAAGTGTTTTCCTCTTTTCCTTTAGTTCCACTTCCATAGCTTTAGTATTTTCTGTATTCCCGTTAGCTTTCTTCTCAGGTAATACTACTATTCGTTCCATGGTTTTTTCATTTGGTACTTCTTCTGGTCCTGGTTGGCTATCTTCCTGCGTTTTATCATTTATTACTTCTTCTGGTTCTGGTTGGCTATCATTTTTTATGTCTTTATTCCAGGATCTGACTTCTTCCCGTATGGAATCCATTTTCTCCATCATTATCCTGAACATTTCTATTACCTTATCCAACTTCTCTCCTTCTGTAAGTTTTGCCATTTTGATTTATCGTTGTTGCCCTTCTTCCTGACTGGATAACCGCTGCCAGGCTTATCTATTCAAGCCCTCTAAGTTGGACGCCACTTTGTAACTAGACGGAGACGTCTACCTCGTTCAAGCCCCGCGATGGAAGCCACTTTGTAAGACAGACCCTTTGTGTGTGGCTGTAATCTGATCTGTCCCACTGTTTGGGCTAGCCACTTGGTCACCAGACCGCTGTATGCCGGTCGTTACAAAAGAATAAAATGTATACGGAAAATTCACTAATTATAGAATTTTCAAATAATAAAATAATTTGGTTTATGTTTATAGAGGTATGTATAATAGATAAATCTGTTTTTTTTTTCAAAAGGTTCTGGTAAAATTTTAATAACAGGTAGGTATTTGTTGACCGTCGAGCACTTCTTGAAGATTTGCACCAAGTCTGGAGTTAAATAGATTAACTCCGGGTAATAATCGATTGGTGACTTTTCTGACTGGTCCTATATCTTGTTCAAAATAGAATATATTCTTCTCACTTAAGTCCTTCAGCCTTATAAATACCCTTAAATTACCCTGTGAAATAAGTACAGATACAAAATAATGGAAATATAAAGATTTATTGACAATTTTAAATAAATAATCGATATTTTATCGATGGAGAGCAATTATCGACTCTGTCTCGGGAATTATCGATTGTGTCATACAGAACAAAATTTATGATATTTAATATATTATAAGACAGGTTCTTTGAGCGATTAGAATTAATAGTCAGAGAAGGGTGACGAGAAAGTATAACCTTAACAATTAACACAAATACAATAATTATTATTCAATAAAATTTAAATAATTCTAATATGTAATGTGTATGATCGTTGTCGTACCATACGCAGACGATGACGTCACTGCCGAATAAAGAAGGCCGGCTCTGTAGAATTAAAAGATGGCCGCTACTAGTTCTGGCGTAGTTAATGTGAACTCGGCATGTCCCAAAATCACGACAAAATTACCTTCGTCAAGGTCTAAAATGTCCCCGCACTGGTGTAATATGTCTGTTAATCTATTTGGTGTATTCTGGTGAAGTGTTCTGTGTAAACTTGCGTTAGTTAGTTTATTTTCTATGTGTTCAACTTCTACGGTTAAGTTCTCAAATTATTGGTTAGGATTTGCAGAATAAATCAGTTGAAATATAGTGTTTTACTTGTTTCTATCACTCGTATTATGTAGTTAAGTATTTGTTTTCACTATTGTCGTGAATGTATGAACAGCTTTAGCTTTAAAAAGTGTCTAAACCGTTTAACTCTCGTTCACTGATTTCAATGGCTAAACGCTAGTACCATCTTTCTCGATTTTTTAAAGAAACGTTCTTTTACACAACTGTCCAGCTTGATATTCAACAAAAGACTAATTAACTTGGTCATAAATCTTGCCCAGTTAATCCTTGAAAAAGTATTGTTAACATTTTTCGACTTCCCATACATATGATAAAATATTACATTATGTATGGAATTTATCTACTTTATTACTCACTTTTATGAATTATTAACCTTATTATTGGTTTAATCATCTCATTCCCTTTAAATTGATGTATTATAGTCCATATCTGTAGGTATTTTGTGGAAATTAACAAATTTCTTTACTTTATGGAAATATAGGCTCAAAATTGGATTTCCGTCTTTATACAAAATCCCCTCCATTTAAATATTATTAATACTATTATAATAAATTTTAATTAGTCATATTCCTCTTCCTTTCCTTAAATACATATAAATTACACCTTTGAACTGGTTTTTTGTGTTAATCTGTAAATTTGACATTGCTCTTTAAAATTAATTAATTTATATATTTGACAATTTACAAAATGTTAAGGTATATTTCCTTATTATCATTTTAATTCATAGGATCATTCCTAGTAGTGGTTAATTGTGTTATCTTATATAAATCTTGGTAGTTTACAGGATTTATAAGTGAGTTATACTATTTTATATTGGTTCTCTGATTTCACCAAATGGCCTAGATTTTAGAATTTTATATTTCCTTCTTTCTCAAACAATTTAAACTTAATTCCTCCTCTGACTTTACATAATTACAATTATATGAAAATAACATGATTTATAACTTATTGTGTTGTGTAGTAGTTAATTAACACTACATATTTAAAATAAATAATTATGAACATGGTTTAGCAATCTGCACAATTGAACATATTGCAGATATGGTTTGAACATATATCTTTTAACTATTTTTGAGCTAACATAGCATACCTATTAGAACATTATTACTGGTATGTAGGTTATTATTTATCAAACATAATTCTTTTTAAAACACATAACATAAATCTTATTTTCTAATAAACCTTACAAATACATTTATTTAACACATTGATTTTAGGACTGTGAAATAACAGTCTATTTAAACATGTTACACTTATTCATACTATATTAGTACCAGTCCTTTCTGGTTTAAACCATTATTATTGTGATCCCCTACATAAGTAAACATTAACTCCCATACTCTATTTATTATCATTTTTTACAAATGTCTTGTAAATAAAGATTTACATTAAAATAATAAAATACTGGAAATCTTCCATTTTATTATTTTATTATGCTGTTTATTATTAGATTTTAAAGTTGTGATATAGCATACTACTAAGTTATAGTATCACCAACTTTAAGTTTATTGCATTTTTTTAAAAAACAACACTTACTCAAATTCACTTTCACTGTTGGTTCTGATATTTTGAGTCTTATTATCTCAGACGAGACCTTTAGTAATCATGGACCGTTAAGACTAGTTTATTTTCTTTATTACACAATAGCTTTAGCCGGTGCACTTCTTATAACGCTATACAGCACTTTAGTTTTCTCAATAATTACATTTTATAAGATTTTGGGTATGTTATACTTTCTTTTGCATAGTTTTTGTGGGTTTGGGATTGATAGTAGTTTATATAATAATAGGTTTTACTACGGTGTTTCTTTCATACTATTTCTTCCTCTCCTCCTGTCTTCCTTCTTGTCCTTCTTCGTATCTTCCTTCTGGTATTCATTCTTGTCCCTCTTCTAGTCTTCATTCTTGTCCCTCGTCTAGTCTTCACTCTTCTGTTCTTCCTTCCTCATTCTTGGGTAAACCAAGGTACTTGGTGTTATCACGACTGAGGTTTAGTTTGGAGTATTTAATTTATTCACTGAACTGACTTTATTCTTCTATGCAGGTTTCAGGGTATTGTTTTCTTCCTGTTCACAAACTTTATTCTTCCCTCTTCTTGTTTTTGGGGTATTTTGGTATTCACCACCCTTTAATTGAGTCTCTTTTTTCTTTGATATGGTCTTATATAACTGGTTTACTGCTCTAAGCTTCCTGGGTAACTTACTGGTATTATACAATGATTTGATGAGTTGCTTCGATACTTTCTTTGGTTTTTTTAAAAACAGTGGTTTTTATATATATTGTAGTGAGGATTTTTATCTTATTGTGGTTCATTCCTCTGATTTATTTAAATGTCATTCAATATTATTATAACATTTGTTGGTGTAATTAAACTTTATGATTTCATATGACTTAAAATGTAGTGGATTTTCTGTCACGCTACAATATATATATATATATATTGTAACGCAACATAGTTGAGGTTCCCCAACGTTACATAAAAGACTGAATGAAATATGGTCAAAGACCATACCCTGACTTAAGGTTGTTCGATAGTTCATATGTTTGAGAAGGACCTCAAGTAAAAAGGAGGCAATGACTAATATAAATGTAAAAGAGCCAGACCAATGAATGATTGGATGTAATGAAATATTTGTTTTGTACTGTGACATGTTAAGGTCTACAGAATATTTATATTGTATGTTGAATGTGTTAAAAATGAAATGATGTTGTTTGATAATAATACTTACTCAATAATTATGTTTATATTTTATATTAGATTTGTTTTTATACAGCACAGTATAGTTACCAATGTTAGGCACTGTACTAAGTTGTCAGTATTGTATAAAATTGAAAGATACTGTTGTTCTAATTAATGTTTATAAACTGGATCAGGAGTGTGACCAGTGTTTCAAGTCTAACAAGTAGTTCTGACAATTATGTCATAAATTAATAAAGGGTTCCAGAACCAATTGATTAATGTAAAAACAAATAACCACCAGTAAATTAAAATTCATGTAATTAACTATGTAATCAATAATTAATTGTACAGTAGGTCAGGTAAAAAGAAAATTAAGTTAAAAACCAAATAATGTTATAATGGTTGTAAATGAATCTATAGGCCTAAATTCCATATTAGTGAAAGGAAATTAATACCTTTTTAGTAAACCCAGTCCAACGAAACTCTAGTAAAACATTTACTGTTTAATAAGGAAGGTTAGGGGAGAATTTTATGTGATTCAATATTAATCCAAGCATGGAGTATTTTATTGGAAAGGAGTAGTAATATTCTATAATGCCGGCTCAAGGATATATAGAAAACATGGTTGTTAAGGCAACTGATTTTTAATAAGTTGTTGATTTTGAATAGATGGTACTGATTGTTACAAGCTATTAGGTTGAGATGAACCGATATATTTAAAATATATGAATAAATATAAAGAAAATATATATCCAAATTGAAAAAGCATTTTTGCAAAACAATTATACTGGAATGTCAATGAATCATACAAATTAAATAACCCTCTAAATTATCAATGAATACAATAAAAAAAGAACTGAAAGCGTCTCACCTCATTCACTAAATAATTCCGCTGAATTTGGTATCAAACCAATTCATGCTATAAATTGAAGACCAATAAAGAGTTGAAGCCTGAATTAACGGAAATATTTGGAAATACAGAAGATTCGGTTGACGAAATAACCTTCATTGACAGCGTAAGCTGAGATCCTAATTCCAGTTCGTTGGGACCAAGAATTGTGAAGACGCAAAAGAAGAATCGAAGCACAAGAGTTCCTGTGGGATTATCATCATCCATTCATTGAAGACCAGAGCAGTTTTACTGGGTGAAGACGATATAAACTGCATTTTGGCCGTTGTTGACAAACATTCACCGCCTAATGAAGCTTTCGCCATTTGGGTAAAAAAACAAATTATTTTCATATCATTGTATTTTAAGTAAATAATTTTATTCTTGTTGTAAATTGAACAACCTTAATTATGCATTTTACCTGGCCTTACTAATGGTTCAAAGAACTACACGAACCCTGGTATAAGAATTATTTGTCATTATTTTCAAAGTATATATGTTTTTTTTTGAGTTCGAATAATTAAGAATCGATACATGTTGGGATAGTCGATTGGATCGTCTTATTGTTTGTCTGAGACAACGTAACTTGTTAAATACCAGAGAAAAATAAATAAAGTACATTTGTTGTATGAGATAACGTTTTAATCATTGCAGAGAAAATACTATATGTAATTGGCGTAATAATTTATTAACAGATTGATACAAACACTCAGAATAACTAACCTATATGTACACTTATTTCTAGTAATAGCGCTCCAAGTTTACAGCTGGTGGGACGGGAGATTGCTGAACTAACGGGTTTTGCCATACTAAATTTGAATGAAATTTTTATCGTTGAGGGACTAGGGTTGAGACAAAAACCACTTACATTCAGTAAATACTCCATATATATTGCTCATATTAAACAACCACTGAGAATTAAATTAAGTCTACAGAATACTACCATTATAAATTAAGGAATATAATTCTAAGTTTGTGGACTTAATAATCTGTGTTCTGAGGGTTTCACTGGTCACAACCGCAAGGTATATTAGTTAATAACATATTAATTAAACCAGGTAACAGCATTTTAATTGTTACGAATCGCCACCTACAACGTACTACTTGGCGTTTGTTACACCGGAGTCTCTTATAACTAATTACACTCATAGACAAGATTTCTTTATAATTTGACGTCTCCAGCTGGTATCATACATTATAACATACGTCCTCACATAATTAACAAGCAGTTCGTTACTAAATTGATTACAACAGTGGGGTTTGAATAAGACGGACATTTTTGCTAGCACCGGCACATAATTAGTCTCTTTACAACTTGGCGCATAACAACGTGGAACTTATTTAAACACGTACTCAACACATTCTATATATTTTCACTTGTGTTTCAATATATATATATATATATATATTAACACTTTCACTGTGAACTTACCTTTAGGTTTTGATTACCCAGACGTTTTGACATGGTATTCGTCTTTCTCAGTGGGTTTTAAATACTGAATGTCTGTACAGTAACGGTTATGGGATGTAGGTGTGTGTGGTGGGGGTTGCTGGTGGGAGGGAATTGGCGCTGGGACTCAAATTTTGTGTAGGTATCAGTGTATCGAAAAGTATGTGTGATCTGTAATGTAATTGTTCATTTAATATGCTGTTTGGTTGTAGTGTGTGATATCTGTAAATTTCAAAATTACTGCTGTGTTTAGTTTTCTACTTTTAGGTAAGTAGTGTAGTATTTCCATGTTGTGCTCTATGTTTGTGTAACTGTGGTTTTAGTTTTGTAAATGTGTGGCATATGTGGAATGTATGTAGTTTGTGGTGAGGGCTTTTAGATGTTCAGAATATCTAGAGGAAAAAGATCTTCCCATCTGGCCGATATAGAATTGGTGACAATCATTGCAGTTTAATTTATAAACCCCTGTTTTGCTGTATGTGTCAATGTCCTTGTTAATATTATTTATGTGTTTCCTGATGGTGTTGTTAGTTCTGTAGGCTACTTTATAATTATGTTTCCTAAATGTGTTAGCAATTTTGTGTGTGTTGGAATTTTAGTATGTGAGTGTGATGTATTTACTGGGTTTTGTGCTGTTGGTTTTATGTGTTTTACTTTTTGTGTTTAGGATGCGTTTGTGTAGTTTGCTTATTAAATCGGGATTGTATCCATTTTTGATAGCTATATATTTGATGGTGTTGAGTTCTTCTTGGTAGTCATGTGTGTTTATGGGTATTGATGTGAGCCTTGGAGCATGTAATTGAAAGCTGCGTGTTTGTGTTGGGTTGGGTGGTTGGATGAGTTATGTATGACCATGTCTGTTGTGGTAGGTTTTCTGTATATTTTGTATGTGTGTGTGTTGTTTGTTTTGGTGATTGTAAGGTCCAAGAAGTTTATGCTATTGTTTTGTTCTAATTCAAGTGTGAATTTTGTGATGTTATTAATTAATACATTTAAATTACAAAAATATTTATCTCCCACTTACCTTGTTTCTGCCCAGGGTTACGTCACACGAATGGTGCAATGCAAGTATGATTGTAAGGTTATTTGAATAACATACGCAACTCGCATTTATGAAGAGAAACAATTAAAATTTTATTCCATTCTTTAAACCTTTTAACATTTTATTTACTTCTTTTTAAATTTTACTCAAAGTTCATTTTGTTGATAAATCATTTCTGCTGACTTAACTTCTTTATTTTAACATCATTTACTATTAATTCCTTTTTTATTTAAAACATAAACACTACCTTGAATCATTTTACACAAAAATATATATTGATTAATACATGAATCTAACTAGCTTATTTTTTACTATAGACGTCCCAGTTTGCTGCACACACAACTCTCATTCATATCAATTTACCCCCTCATTTATTTATTTTAGAGATCTCATTAAAATAATTTTGATTTTTATACTGTTACTTGTTTCGGTGGCCTCTTCCCCAACCGCGTGGCGTGTCCCACACCAAGTCCTCTTTGCGGTGTCTAAAAAGTTTATGCTGTCATATTTCCTTCTTCTTCTTTAACTACTGCACTCACTATTTACTTTGCGACATCGTTCCACTACCGATAACTTTTTTTTAATTAATATTTAAAAATTTATTGAGGGGCCACTTTGGGTAGTTCGCCTGGCCAGACGAAACGTTGATGAGGACTACCACGAGAGTTAACAGAAACCCCACTTCTAAACTTTTGAACAAGACGGATATCAATGCCTCCTTGGGTGAAACGTTCGTCAAGGTATAGGTAACCTGTGTTATTCATATATGTCAGGCGTTGACGAAATTACACTGCCTCTCTTCACGTCACGCAAATGGGCGTGGTCTAAAATATATCCGGCATCCCCGGACTGCATGAAACAAAAATCTTTGCCTCTCTCCATTTTTTCGTGGCGTCGGTTGGAGTCTGATCTGCGTCGTCTATGCGCCCATGTTCATGTTGCGCGTCGGTGAGCGCTACACAGCACTGACATTCTTGGAATTAAACTGTTGTGGACAACACGCCGCATTCCAATGCCCCGATTACTTTCAACACTTTGCTCTGCTTGACTACAATCGTTTCATGTAGTTGACTCGCTGTTTTGGGACCGTATAAATTGAATAAAACAAAAATAAAAGTACAACAAAATATAATACCCCTTTTCGCCCCGTTACAATACCCCCCCCCCAATGAGAGAGCTTCTGCCGAAACAGAAGAAATCTCATTGCCAAATCCCTAAGAGGATCAGTGAGGATATGGTGCCAACAACCCCCCATTAATTCTTAACACACCATGGGTAAACTACCCCCCTAGCTCGGCGACTATGGCTGCACCTGAACGAGATTACTGGACTTCTCTATCCGAGATCCCAACACCATAAAATCGAACAGACACGCACCACAGCGCACCTAACCTTCTAACATGCCACCCCCCAAAATCCAAACCCTGGTCTTATACCATGCCAGATCCTCAACCGATATGTTCCCCCTTGTCATGCATACTGGGTCGCCTTCAGCAATACTGGGCGCATACATATACTTATTAATACATCCTAACAAAAAATTTATGTTTAAATTCAAAAATTTAATTTAAATTAAAATCAAATTGTTATATCTCCATTAATTTCTCAAAAAAATCAAAAATAAAAATCTTTTGCATGAATCCATCAACTCTATTAATTCTCTTCAATACTAATAACAATCCTAAAGAAAACAAATTGAATACCTTATTAAAACATGAATTCACTTACTCTAACATTTGTTTACACATATATTCTAAACAATATAATTCAATAAAACACTAGTAGTACACATAAACAATAATATACTTGAAACTCAAACATCACCTATATGGCAGGCATAAAAATCAAAATTTTTTTTTAACAAAAAATCATATTTACCAAAATACACTTTTCTCAATATAAAAAAAGCAAAAACAAAATTATTTATTTCAATGAAACGACCAAATTGCATCAATCAATTGCCAGAAACTGGTCTTGTTTATAACATCAACCATCAGCTAATCTCTCTGGGTCAAGTCAACGACCTTGACATACATATGTTACATAGAGCTACATCATGAAATACATGAAACATCTTTAAAATTCTTTACCTTAGTACAACATAATAAAATAATACATTTAAAATTAACATGGTTATTATTACAATAAACAATAGAATTTGCATTTAAATTGACCACAATTTACACATTTTATAGCTTTCATTATTTTCGAATTCTATTAAAATCAGTCATTTGTTTCAATCAATTTTATATTTTTACTATGACTTTCTTTCTTTAACATTCTCATTCTCAATTAGTTTGGGTGACTCAATTATTCACAATAACTCACTTTATCAATTTGGCATTGGTATATATAATCTTACCCCCTTTCTGACTCTAATACTCACTAACAGCTTTAACTAGTATGACACCCATCTATCAAAACATCTATCAACCATTCTCTACCCCTAACTTACTACTCTAACTCATTTCCCATCATTCTACCCTTATAACAAAAAAATACTCTCTACTCCTTTGTACTCAGGATATGTGTTCCCTTCCCACTGCTCATTCCCTTATGTTGGTTCCTGGACTCCCCCTAGGTAACCTTTCCGGCGCTAATCGGCCCCTTCCCGCCACAACGCTTTTTGTTGAGGACTCCTTATCACACCACCCCCTTACAAAATTCCCATCAACTAATTACTCTCCCATTACATCACTTTCGTTTACAAAATATCTCCATTTATTTATTACTTCAATATATCACTCATTACTCTACATATTTTCCCCATAGCTACTGTGTCACTATTACATCTCAAACTCTACATTACGTTTATTCACAATAATCTTACTTTGTTCAACTCCCCTTCTAACTTAACTTGGACTGATCTAAATGTCCTAACGAAATATTACTCACCCAAATTCTAACATTTACCACCTTTTGCAAACCACTTAAAATTCTTAACTCCCTCAAATTATTTCCATCATTTAAATTAAAATCTTTTAACACATTGAGAATCTATTATTCAATCATGAATTATATTCAAACAGTTAATGGCATTGAAAAATTTGTAAATTATTTGTAAGTGACATACTACAGTTACAGCTCCAGCAATCAACTGATTTTCTTGGCAAGGTGAATGACCTTTCTATAGATATGTAAACAACAATATTATATAAAGTACATATTTTTATAATCCTTATCACTAACATACTACATACAATCACTATAAATACACAAAAGTATATAGTTATCCTACAATGTTATTTGAATTCATTACTATTTAAACCTGGTACTTAAAATCATTTTGCTCTCATAAGAACATACATCGCTACTCATTGAGACATAGTCATAGCAACAGTTACTGAACAGCTCTATGGATTGTCAACCCCCAACTCTCTCTATAGAGTCGTGTTATAAGTTGACCGCCCGCTGTTTACAGAGGTCGTCACCCTCTCGCTGAATTTACAGCTACACTCCCACTACATCGCTTTATTGTTTCCCCCTTTTCTGACTCTGCTACAATTAGGTAAACCACCTGCCGGTTGGTCTAGGTATTTACCTTGTGCACAGATGCGTTATCTGTGCCCCTGGCTTGTAACTGCCAGCTCCTTTACCACACACACTATTGTTTACTACTGGTGGACTGTGGCGCCCATTTGCATCCCCAAGAACTGAAGTTACATGTATAAGGTATAATCGCTGACTATACCGTTCTTGGTTCAGCGTTACACAAAAATTCGGTATTACTGATGTCCGAGGACACCAGTAATCCTACTAAAATGATTCACACACCCTTAATCACGGCACTATCGACACCTTCGACGATAGCCGCTGTTCCATAGTTATGTAGTTTCCCCTGTTACCCCCTGGTTCAATTTCAAAATTCACCAATTTTGTAACTACTTACCGGTACATCATTCCACGGCCAGGGCCTGGTGAAACCATGACCGCCCGAAATGTGGGGAAACTACCAAAAGACATATAAGGCCAACGCTGACACTGCTACTACAGTTCACAGAGGGTCAGCTCTTATATGTTTGGGTATATTAATTACTTGATTGATTTTCATTTTTACATTTTTTTAGACACATCTATATTTTTAACCTTTACACAGCAAACCTTTCGCTTTCTTAGCTTGTACTACAAATTTCATGATTATAATGGTCACTTATTTACTAGAATACACTATAACTACTGCCATAATTTTAAAATTATAAACATTCCAAATTATATATTGATAAGTTGGAGGCTAATTTTATTCCTTATTGCTAATACGGTAGTAATCGCCCGAAAAGACGGGGTTTCACTAAGACGCGCTCGCGCACGGGCAGACACACTACGCGAATTCACGTTCTCTTTCTATTACACTTAACACCAAATCCACTCCTCTTACTTTCCCATTTATCCTAACCCACCGTCTGCTCTTGCACGAACTCATCCCCGCAAAACTCATCTTTTTTAAATATTCTGTAACTGCTCTCATTGGTGAAATTTGTTTTTACCAATGAGACACAAAAATTTTACTGTGAATGCACTGCCTTTAATATATATAGCCTCCATAATTATTTACAATCACTTGAAAGCAGTGCTGGTACGTGATATGGTACACCTAGCCGCTGCACCTTGAGTGTTAAAAAAAATAATTCGTATCACGTACCTTTAAGGTTCCCCTCCCCGTTCAATATGTGGTGAAATTTCTAATCTTTACCAATTTTGGTGGAGCCAGACCATCGTCGTGTCCCCACCCGAAGAAAGTTCTGTCAACCATGGTCCCCCTCCAATTTCCGAAAACCACAGCCAGGACTGGTAAGGTCGTGACCGCCCGGAAATGGGGGAGAGTCCCTTCTGGAAACATAAAATAACATATTACAATTCAAATAATTAAAATTTTACCTTGACCAATACAACTTCAAATTCGTAGCATTTTGCGTGCCCACTATCTCCTGTGTTACCTGATTGCGTAGTACATATGCATTATTCATCTTTATTTCTACAATCTCATAAGGTCCTTCATATAATAGGAAAAACTTCTTTATTTCTTTATCTTGTGCGCTAGACAAATCATGTCTCCTTACCAACACCAATTGGCCTATCTCGTATTTGACCCACTTACCCTTTTCATCATGTCTCCGCTTTCTTCTCTCTCCCTTGGTGAGTAGACTCTCGTTTACAAGTTGTATTTTTACATTCCTGTCTAGAATTCTTTCTTCCGGTGGATATTCAAAAAGTTGTTCTAATATTCTGGGTGGTCTGGCTCCTTTGATTAACTCATACGGTGTAAAACCTGTAGAATCGTGTGTAGTGCTGTTCAACCAGTCCTCCACCTTCTTTACGTATAAAGGCCATTCTGTATGTTTGGAGTGACAATACGCCCTGAATATCCTGCCGATTTCTCGCATCACCCGCTCTGCCTGGTTCGACTGTGGATGGTAAACTGCCGTATGCTTGGGTATGATGCCTTCCCAGCCAAGAGTCTGTCGCCACTTACCGCTGATGAACTGCGGTCCATGATCGGATAAAATTACCTTCGGCTTACCCACGTTGATCATATAGTCCTTGGTGATTTTTTCGCTCAATACCTTGCTAGTAGCTCTCTTTACGCTGTACAACCTAACAAACTTAGTAAAAGGTTCTAAAACAACAAAAATGTATACCACTCCACCTCTACCTTTAGGCAATGGCCCATACAAATCTACCGCAACTAAATCGAACGGTCTTTCTACTTTAATATAATTCATTTCCCCTTCAACCCTATTTGGACTTCTGACACAAATCGCATACCCTCAAAATTCTTCGAACCCGTCTCTCCATATTCTTAAAAACACAAGATTCTTTTAAAACATTTGTACATTTTTTCGCACGAAAATGACCAGATCTTATGTGACAATCCCAAATAATTCTATCTACTAACTCATCAGGTATCATTAACCTCCAATCCCATTCACCCCCCTCTACTTTCTTAAACAGAATTCCCTTATATATTGTAATAGAGGTTGGTTTTACAAGTTAAATGTAGGTGTATAAGTATTTATAGGTAGATTTGTAATGGATGTGTATTAGTGTGAGTGCAGATACGCACCGGTATCTACGATAATGTTGTTTTTTATAAAATGTCTTGATTATAACTATTATGGTTATTAGTGTGATTGTATTGTTTAATGGGTGCGTATTAATAGTCCACTTTTTTGATTTAAAATGTTTCGCGCACTCTGTTATATACCTCCCTCACTTACCACACGTGGATATTTCAGTCCTGTTCAGTGACGGTTCCGCTGGAATACATACACTTTATATACAGATAGATATTCAGGTTGAATATTTAATATAGTTATCACACACAATATAAATGAAATAATATCTAAATAATATTCTGAATTATTAGATCTATTTAAACTCTTCCGCCACCTTTGGTAGAACTGATTAAAAATAAATGAACTAATTTAAAAATGAAATGATACTCTTTTCACTGGTAATAAAAGTGGAGGTTTATTAACAATTCGAGATATTATAAAATCTTTGAACAATGAACAATCAATAGCTAACAACCTTTTAGATAATAATTACAATTAAAAATTCAAAATAATACTCTGTTCAGCCTCAGGGCTGGTAAACCTGTTAGTTGTACAATAAGTTAATTTCAAGAGGTTATGTTCTCTTGTATCAGTGAATTACCATATTCGTAAGGTTCTTTTAGGTAGCATGATACCAGGTACAAGATGTAATATTAATAACGATATAAAATGAACAATAATTAATAATAAACAAACAAATATAAAAATCGAAAATTAATACCATATATCTGATAGTTATGGTACTATCGTACGCGGGAATGCGCACGCAACTTTTAGTAGTCGTCTGACTATTATCAAGCTCGTTGGCTTGTACAGTTAAAATGTATTACTTTAGTTTAATAATTCGCTTTGAGAATTATCTATTTGCAAGAGAAAAATTTATTAAAAAACTCTTATTATTTCCATCTGGTTCGGATTTTACTTGAGAACAGACTGGTAACAGTGAAATTGGCAAGTTACCGTTACGATTCTAAGGTTATGTTATAACGGGTATTGTTATAATGGTTAACTATTTCTTAATATGTATTATTTCTTAATCTAAATATAAACACATTATTCGTAATATATTGATGTGTTATTATCAGGATTACATTTATTCTTTCGTATGAACGATAATAATGTTTACTTTAAAACAACGAAAAATCAAGAAAACAATTTTAGTCAATTGAGTGACTATTGTTATTACTCGTATTTAGTAGTAAATACTTCAAACATCATTTTTTAATAATGATAAATAATTAAAATTTTTTTCAATATTTTAATAATTGTGAATTAATATTTCTTTTAATTCTGATAATTCAATCATGGTTTTTGATACTTCGCCTTTTCTGACTTGCGTAGTATCAAAATTATTTGTTTACGAAATTATTATTTCTGTTTCAATATTATTTAAATAAAAACTGTACGCCCTGTTTTTTATCATTCACAACACTCGCAAGTACGATTGACATTATACACTAATCGTACTTGTTTAAATAAATAACTCCGCACATTTCACTCGTATATATATTGGTGTAGTGTTAAGGTTATGTATGTTGGTTTACTCAATGTCACTGCCGCGCACAAATTCAAAATTAAAACTTTTTCATGTTGACGAGTGGCGTGGCCTCTCCGTCGAAAGACTGATCGTGAACTGTGATGCTTCTTCGAATCGTCTCCTTCTCATCTGCCTAAGGTTCATTCATTCTATTGGTTGAAAAAATTATACTCTCCAACCCAAAAGCCTTTGTTTTCTTAAAACATTTAATTTTTTAACAAATTCGGTTTTGAGTTTGAGGCTTTGTGACGTCAGCACTGGTACAAAAATTTAATTGAAAAGTTTAAAATCACAATAACTTTCTTAATCTATGTCCTATCGTTAAATGGTTGATGTCAGTGAATTGCGGACATCCTGTGCTTTAATTTAAGTCTAAGAATGATTATTTTCCGTCCATCACTTCTATCACTATGACGATTTTATTAATTATTTCTGGTGTATCTTATATTTATAAGTCTATTACACCAAATTTTACTTATTTATATTAAAACACTTTTTAAATAAACACTCTGAGTCCATATCTCAATTGGTTTGATTCAAAATATGGGAATAATTGTTCCCTAAACAATATCTCGTTATGGCGTCTTTAGGCGTCCATATTTGATTTTTCATAAATGTGCTTAAAACTAATTTTTCTTATTTAAAACAGTAATATTGCAATCTAATAATACTAGTAACGTCTATTTACATAATTTTACACTAGAATATTTGTATATGACTGTGTTTAATCTACTATTTACATTGTTTTAGTCCCCTCCTATCTCTTATATACAATTGTTACCTTATTTTTGGTTTTCTCTATATAAATTGTATCATGTACTAATTGTAATTAGTGTACACACATTGTACCTAATTCATTATACATAATGGTTAGCTTTTAGCTAGTTCAGAACCCTTCAATTTTTCAGTAATGGGTCTGTTTATGTTGTGTCATATCATAGTAGTCATTTATTTTTGTTAATACAATAACTAAGTTATTATTGTTATACTTGGTTTGGGTTTCCAAAGTATTATTAGACATTATTCTGACTCTTGATAATGTTTTCACTTACTTTTAAACAAGTTTACATGTTATATTTTTCATAAATAACTTGCTCCTCATGGTTTGTTTACATCTGGGTTCTTTCATTATAGTCATTTGTTTTTTAATTATTTGTATATAAAATGACTGTCTTTATGGTCATAGTCTGTTCTCAAAGTAGCATTGGGATTCCCTCTTACTACTGGTAACAACCTTAACAATCTGTGTTCAATCTTTGATACAGTATTTTTCTTAACTAGTTAGTTATACAATGGTTCAGCTTACTTCTGGTTATATGTACATAGTTAGTTAGTTTACAATATTTTGGTTACAATACTGTTATTATTATTCTTCGTATTGTTTAAATTAGCAGCCATCCTTACTATTTCTTTTATGAATTTGCTAACTGCTATAATTTTTTATTGTTCGACTAAGCTTTTCGTCATTGCTGACATCTTCAGGTTTTTTAAACAACTTCTGGTTGTTTAAGACCTGAAGATGTCAGCAATGACGAAAAGCTTAGTCGAACAATAAAAAATTATAGCTGTTATTATTATGTTCAGAATCTGTTCTCAAGATAGTACCAGATATTTATCTCACTACTGGTAATACTTTTATTAACATTGGTATTTGTTTTGATATTGTATTTTGTCTAACTAAATTGGCATACTTGTTCCATCTCTACTATCTCTGTGCCATCATATTTGCTTTGTTTTATTTGCATTGTGCTGCAATATAATACATTGTCTCTTAGGATTTATTATTATTTATAACAAATTCTTAATTGATATCATAGTTGATGATCATTTATTTACATTAACATGTATGATTTTCTGTTTCATAGGTGTCTTCCCTATGGGGTTATGTAACAATGTGCCACATGTTTTAATGCAGTGTTTTTCTACTACTAACATGACTTCAGTATGGTATCTTACTATAATATTTTAATTATTTTGTTACACATGTTTATACAACTCCTTCTTAAACAATAACACAAATCTTGTTGTATTAATTACAATATTTTTCTGGTCATTGGTTGAATTCAATTCCTGTCACTTTGTCTGATACATAACAAAGGTTTTTTTTATTTGTTGTCAGTTCTCTATGAACAATAACATAATTGTTCTATTTTATTCTATTCTGGTGGTCTTATGATTATCTGTATTGATCACAACCTTTATTAAATTAGTCACACTCATTGTCTGTGTTTATTTGACTATTTTAATTCTTGCTGTTTCATTATGAAATTAACATATTTTCTTACACTATAAACTTCATCACTGGGATTGTTTGTGTGGTTTATTCAGTTGAAATTAGTTAACTATTCACAGGTTTCACATCTATGTTAAGTACTCACTGTAATTGTTTGTGGTTCCTTAAATGCTAACACTGGTTTTCTTTTCATATTTGATAATCATCATTTCTTTTGGTCACTTATATAGTTTCTAGTACACTTGGTTTATTGTTGAGTCCTTGCATGGTCTATCCATCTTCTCTCTTCATGGTACGCTTCCTTGTCCTTCTTCTTTCTTCTTCTTCAATATTTTCATTGTAGTCACTATCTTTATTTATTTCCCTCGCTGTTGGAGTTTGTTGGTCCTTATTTTGTTGGTTCCCCTCACTGTTGGATCCTATTGGGTCTGGTTACTGATATTTTGTTTTGGCTCATGGTCATTTTCTTTCTTTATTTCGTATTTGATGTTGCTATGTTAATATTATCTTCTTCATCGTTGGATTTTTATATTAATATATTTGTAGATACACACTTTTATACACTTAGGTTTATTCATCTAGACATACTTCCATGCTTTTCTCTAACTTGACGTTATATTAGCTTATATTATGTAACTACCATATTTGGTAACGTTACAATATTTGGAAATGTGTATTATACTCTGAATCATTTATATCTACCTCTAAACTAGCTATTATCTTACCTAATTTATTTTCTGATCTTTGTATGTTTTTAATTTCCCCTAATTCCTCCCCAAAAATTCTATCTTCCCTTGTTAATCGAAAAATTTCTATTTCTTTCAGATCTCTCCCTGTCTTATTATCTATTGTATCTACCCTGGACAGAGTGTCTGGTACTTTGTTATCTGTTCCCTTAATGTATTCCCATGAAAAATGATACTCTTGTAATGCTAGCACCCACCTGGTTAATCTGCTATGCGTCAACTTACATGTGTTTAAAAATGATCGTTCTGATGACTGTTTGGTTTCCTAGCAGGTATGTGCGAAATTTCTTTACTGCAAAGACGATGCTTAGCAACTCTTTCTCTGTTGTGGTGTAGTTCCTCTCTGCTGCCAATAAAGTCCTGCTGGCAAAAGCGATGGTCTGGTGCTCCTGATCCTCACCCTCCTGGTAGAGTTCTGCGCCGAGGGCTATGTTGCTGGCATCTGTCTGTAAATAAAACTTTTTCTGAAAATCGGGGTGATTCATCATTATCATATTTATAAATTTCTCTTTAATTTCATTGAAAACAATTCTTTCCTCCTCTCCCCATTTCCATTGTTTATTCTTTTGCAAGACCGCACTTAGTTTAGAGGTAATATGCGCATAATTTCTCTGAAATTTTCGATAAAAGTTGCATAATCCTAAAAAGCTTTGTAACTGTTTGTTATTTTTTGGTTCTGGAAAACGTATGATAGCTTCTACTTTATCTGGGTTTGCTAAAATACCCTCTGGAGTGATAATAAAACCTAAAAAGTGTATCTCTGTTTGTAGGAATTTTGACTTCTCCCAATTAACAGTTAATCCCCCATGTTGCAATTTATTTAATACATATTCTATGTATTCTAAATGTTCTGAGAATGTTCTTGATGCTATTAGTATGTCGTCAACGTATACAGTTAAAAAATCTAAATCCTTGGGTTGGAGTATCATATCTAAACATTTTATAAAACTGGCTACGCTAGTGTTAGTCCAAATGGCAGACGCTTAAATTGATAGTTCTTACCATTGAAGAGAAACACAGTAAATTTCCGGCTCTCTGGCGCTAATGGAACTTGCCAGTAGCCTGCTGTTAAATCTAAGGACGTCATGTATTTGACTCCGCTAAACTTTTGAAAAATTTCATTCATGGCTTCCGGTGACTCCCGGTCAGGTATTATAATCTGATTAATCTTTCTAGCGTCTAAGCACAATCTTACCTTTCCGTCCTCCTTGATGACCACTACTAACAGATTAGAGTACGGCGATATAGATCTTTCAATGATGTCTCCTTCCATCATCCGGTCCAACTCTTCCTGTACTGCTCTCCTCTTTGAAAACGACACTGGATAGCTTCTCTGCATGTAGGGTGAGTGTTCTCAAACCTTCAACTCACATAAATAGTCCCTGGCTTTTCCAGGCAACTCAGCAAACACATCTCTGAAACGCTCAATAACTGCCCACAACTCCTGTCGTTGGGGACTCCCTACAACTCCACCCTCATTAAAAAATTTATCTGCCCTAGTTTCCCATACTCTCTCATCGCTCTCTACACTCTCACTCTCTTGACATACATTCACTCGTGTTTCTATAATTCCCTCGCCTACTCGGTTTTGTATCATCTTTACCCCTGTAACTCTAACTTCATCTAACACCCTCTTAAAATTAACCCTGACTGGTTCACTCCCCTTATTAAATTCTACTATTCTCTTGTTAAAATCAATTACTGCTTTATTTCTCTCCAAAAAATCGTTTCCCAGAATTATATCTAAATTCAAACCCTTAACTACTAGAAAAGTATTCTCGAATTCTATTTCATTAATGTATATATTTAATTGTACTTGTTTAGTAACTCTTTTATTTCGTACTCCAGTTACCCCTACTACTGTTACTCCCGCAACTGGTAATGACAGTATATTTTTGTTTACTCTTTGTAATTCACCCATTACATTCTCTGAAACTACTGATATTTCACTCCCTGTGTCAATTAATGTTTTATAATTCTTACCTTCTATGGTTACGAATACCTCCGTCAATCCGGTTTTTGTTTCTGTCATTTCTGCATCGTCCTCCTCCAGTAACTCCTCCGCCATGTCCTTAATAATTATATTGCTTCGGTAGTTACACTCCTCTTGGACCCCCAGGTTCTCCTCCGACAATGGATGGGCCCGGTTCCCTATTGTCTCTTCTAGTTACCCGTGGATGGACCTGCTACTGCCTGGTTATATCCTCCTCTGCCTCTGTTTCCGCTTCCATTTCCCCTCGGTGCTCCTCTGGTGTTCTCGACTCCTCTCTGCGGCTGATTCTGTTGATGGTACGCTCTCTCACTGCATTGACATTCTCTCGGTTTGTGACATCTAAAACAGGTTGTTCTTATAGCATAGTTTTCAACATTACAATCGGCACATCTCCAACCCTCGCCTCTATTGTCACTATTTCCCCCACGTGCCCCTCGGTGAAAGTTGGGTATTCCCCTGGGTTGATTATAGTTCCCATTTATATGTGACGCTGGTGTGTTTATACGCCTACTCATATCCCGTTCTCTTATTTTCTGAAATATATCTAATATTTTCTCTAGTTCCGTAATTTCTATAATTTCTCGGGTCATTAATGTAATTTGTATTTCTCTCGGCAAATGCTTACTTATGTGACGGACGAATGACCGAAATGGTAGCGGTGGCTCTAAATATTTTGCCTCATTATATAGTCGCATTACGTACATAGTCACGTTACCCTCTTGGGTCCCAAAATTACCTGGTCCCATTATTTTACTCTGTAATATTTCTTGTTCTTCTTCTGACCAATACTTGTCTCTAAATGCCGTCTCAAAACGCTGATAATTTACCCAGTCTATTTTATGTACCTCCACCCATACCGCAGAATTCCCTCTAAAACATTTCATTATCTTTAACAACTGTACTTCCCAACTACTTCGACAAAACTGATTGAACTCTTTCACTCTATTTAAAAACTGCATAGGGTGTACCCTCCTATTTTCACAATTAAACAATTCCAAATCAATATCACTATTCATATCTCTAGTAATTACTACTTGTTCAGTAACACTATTAAGTTTTTGATTTATGGCTACATTCAATTCATCTTTAACATTAACTATGCTCTGCTCAATTAACACAAATTTATCATTATTTAAATATTCACATTGTTTATTACTTTTATCTATAGTATTTACTGTATCTTGCATAGCTTGTATCTCTGATTTGCAATTATTTTCTATTTCATTTATTTTGAAATTAGTATTAGTTTCATATGTCTTAATGTTATCTCTAACTTCTTCTATTTTCTCTACTGCATAATTAAATTTATACTCATTATCAACGTTACACTTATTTATTTTACTTTCAAATTTGTCTCTTATTTCTTGAATTTGCTCATGAACTTGTATTTTGACTGTATCTGACACTTGTTTGTTTACATTAATAATATGATTATTTAATTGTTCGTTTACTGATCCTATCACTTGTTCTCTAATAGTGTTAAAGCATTCATCCATCTCATTTAGACGTTTATTCATATTAACCTCAAACTTAGCATTTGTATATTTATTTCGTAAAAACGACTATTTATAATATCAAATTTACTATTCTGTATGTCAAATTTAATATTTTGTTCATTGAATCTGTAACGTGTCAAAAATATGGGGTATTTCATTTTATTTCATTTCGGGATTTTTGTAAAAATATTGTGAAAGTTTTATTTTCCAACAAACCAGAACACGTGGCAAGTAGAACAGTGAAACAAAGCAGCAACGTAGTATTCAATTGCGAAACCAGGCAAAGAATTTGTACCACCCTCGATTTCTCAGAACTGTGCGTGAATGTGACGGTGCACGCACGCGCGACCCAGGTATGCGTGCTGGAGTGATGCTCCTTCAGAAAAATCAAAAATGGCCTAGAGCGGAATTGTTGCAGTCTCCTTTACCCTGAGGCCGGATACGAAGAACAAGGACCGCCTACTTTGCGTGACGTCAGTCTAGCAGCGCCGAATATCGTCAACACTCACTACTAAAACAAACATTATGTAGCTTGGGTTTAGCCAATAAGCCACGGCAAATCAGCTATGAACCACGACGAGATCCATTGGCAGTGGACCACTGTTTCCTCCCGCTCGCCAAGTAAGTTGTGCAGTTGATCGTCCTGAGAGTAACCGGCCGGTTCCTTTAGAAGAGGTAGCTCCTCTCAAAATTTAAACATGTGGCAGTAAAAGTAATTCAATCGTTATTTAAACCAGTGGAAGTGATGGGTGAATAATTACAGAACAGTAACATACAAATTTGATATTTTTTTTTTTGTTTTCGGGACAATTACAAACTCACCACGTAGCGACCACGAGGTCGCGGATACACGCGTTGCTGGCGGGGAGATTATATCATGTAATAGATTGATCAATCAAAGTTAAAGGGGGGTTGTTTTTAAGAATGTGAGTAGTGAGTGAAAGGCAGGCTGGGCTATCTTCGTTAAAGTAAGTAATTATAGTTAAGTATTGTAGTTAGATGTATGAACAAGAATTACACCATATTTGAAAAACATGTAAGAAAATGTATTTGGTAAACAGAAATTTAAAATTGCAATAGTTGATCATTAAAAAACTAATCATTTCTCTTCATAAAAATGTGTAGAGTCAATTATTTCGATAACCTTAACACAGGTTTGCATCTGAGGTACATGTGATTGAACTCTGGACCCTGATAGAAGAGATTGTGCAGGTAGGTGGAAATTGTAATTTTGTATTTTAATATATTTAAAATGGATTAGAGTATAACAAATCGACTATTCTGTTCATCAAATTTAGCGTCAAATTTACAGTTCATTTTCTCGAATTGATTTAGTATAACACTCATCATATCATTGTCTAATTTGTTACTACATTTTGTTGAGGTTGGAGTCAACTGGACTCCCGAGTCCTGAGTCACATTACTTTGATTTGTTACATTTAATTCTACTATTTTATCTTGACTCGCACTTGGAGTCGAATGTACCTCAAAATTACTCATAATATTTGAATCATCACAATTGTCGACACTAGTCATTTCATTTATATCGCTTTCATCATTTCCTGCCATATTTATAAGTTTATTCATTTAAATTTTCTTACATAAAACATCTACCACTTAACTCTTAACATTTGAACATTTATGTACCATTTTATATATGCTACATAATTTTTACATAGTTACTTAACCTTTAAATCAAACTTGCATTTTACTTGTAGGTGTGGTCTTTATATTTAAATTTTAATTTATAAAAACTGTCCCTGTTCGGGCACCATTTGTGATGTTATTAATTAATACATTTAAATTACAAAAATATTTATCTTCCACTTACCTTGTTTCTGCCCAGGGTTACGTCACACGAACGGTGCAATGCAAGTATGATTGTAAGGTTATTTGAATAACATACGCAACTTGCATTTATGAAGAAAAACAATTAAAATTTTATTCCATTCTTTAAACCTTTTAACATTTTATTTACTTCTTTTTAAATTTTACTCAAAGTTCATTTTGTTGAGAAATCATTTCTGCTGACTTAACTTCTTTATTTTAACATCATTTACTATTAATTCCTTTTTTATTTAAAACATAAACACTACCTTGAATCACTTTACACAAAAATATATATTGATTAATACATGAATCTAACTAGCTTATTTTTTACTATAGACGTCCCAGTTTACTGCACACACAACACTCATTCATATCAATTTACACCCTCCCCCCATTTATTTATTTTAGTGATCTCATTAAAATAATTTTGATTGTTATACTGTTACTTGTTTCGGTGGCCTCTTCCCCGACCGCGTGGCATGTCCCACACCAAGCCCTCTTTGCAGTGTCTAAAAAGTTTATGCTGTCATATTTCCTTCTTCTTCTTTAACCACTGCACTCACTATTTACTTTGCGACATCGTTCCACTACTGATAACTTTTTTTAATTAATATTTAAAAATTTATTGAGGGGCCACTTTGGGTAGTTCGCCTGGCCAGACGAAACGTTGATGAGGACTACCACGAGAGTTAACAGAAACCCCACTTCTAAACTTTTAAACAAGATGGATATCAATGCTTCCTTGGGTGAAACGTTCGTCAAGGTATAGGTAACCTGTGTTATTCATATATGTCAGGTGTCGACGAAATTACACTGCCTCTCTTCACGTCACGCAAATGGGCGTGGTCTCGAAATATATCCGGCATCCCCGGACTGCATGGAACAAAAAGCTTTGCCTCTCTCCATTTTTTCGTTGTGGCGGTTGGAGTCTGGTCTGCGTCGTCTATGCACCCGTGTTCATGTTGCGCGTCGGTGAGCGCCACACAGCACTGAAGTTCTTGGAATTAAACTGTTGTGGACAACACGCCGCATTCCAATGCCCCGATTCCTTTCAACACTTTGCTCTGCTTGACTACAATCATTTCATGTAGTTGACTCGCTGTTTTGGGACCGTATAAATTGAATAAAACAAAAATAAAAGTACAACAAAATATAATACCCCTTTTCGCCCCGTTACAATTTTAATTTTTGGTGTATAGTGTTAATGTATTTGTGGAAATTTTCAGTTTGTCTTTTGTTACAGTTGTATAGGAGTAAAATGTCATCAACATATCTCCATCAACATAAACATGTCATCAACATAAACCAGATGTGATAATATGCACTGAAGCTTGGCTCATGGATAATATTAAGCTTATAAATATAACAGGTTATACACATTTTAAAAATAACAGCAGAATAAATAAAGCAGATGGAGTGATTATTTATATAAAAAGTAACCTACAGTATCAAACCATTAATGAACAATTTAATGATTTAAAAATCACTAGTCTGCTCATAGAATTAACAAATAAAAGTATTTTCAAAATTTCTGGACTATATCGTTGTCATGATTATCAGATTGACAAATTCATTAAAGATCATGAAAAGTTTATCTTAAGTAACAAAACTGTTGCAAACCACATGATTTTGGGTGATGTTAACTTAGATCTCATTGAGTTTAATGAAAAAACTGAGGATTATTTCTACCAATTACTGCAAAATGGTTATGAATCGATGATAAATACTTGTACTCATCCTATAAAGAATTATAAAGATGGAACTTGCATTGACCATATTTTCATGAAAGGAATATACACAGCAAAATCTGGTAAATTAATTGACTCAATCACAGACCACTACCCCGTTTTAATATCACTACATGGAAACAACATAAAATGCAAACTTGCAGTATCTTTTGAAATAAACAAAAAAAGATTTTTGGAGCTGTGTGCTTCAGAACAATGGCAACAAGTCTGTAATACACCAAATAACAATGAAGCATTAGAATTGTTAATAAACAAGATTCAAACTATCAATGAACTTTCACACAAAACTAAGCCAAAAATTCAAAAACCAAGAAAGACCTGGATTACCCCTGCTCTCATTAATTCAGTTAATAACAAAAACAAATTATATAAAGCCTGGAAGAATAGTCAAGACGACTTGCTAAAAAAAGAGCTGTACTTAAATTACGAAAAACGACTTAAATCATTACTTAGGACTGCTAAAAATAGGCATGAAGAAAAACAACTACAAAACGCTGATTCTAAAAAAATGTGGAGATATGTTCATCTAAAATTGGATCGCAATTCAAAAAATAGACAAATAAATGATATTTTGATTAATAATAAACTTAACAGCAATGACTGGACAAAGGCTAATTATTTTAATGAATTTTTCAGCACAATAGTATCTAGGCTGAATGAAAGTGCGACTCCTCCTATTCTGCAGCATGAAATACCAGATATATCAATTAATCAGCATACTATGTTTCTAACACCAACAAATGAGTCAGAAGTTTACCAAACTATTCGTGAACTCAAAAATAAACCTGGTGGGTGTGATGAAATTCATGCCTATACAGTTAAGCTAGCTGCTCCGTTCATAACTCCTGCTTTGACTCACATTATTAATACTGCTATGATACAAGGTACATGTCCATATCAATTTAAGAAAGCTGTAATTTGTCCTATATATAAGGAAGGTGTAAAAAGTTTGGTTAACAATTATCGACCGATCGCACTGATATCAAATTTAGCTAAGATTTTTGAAAAAATTATTTTTACCAGATTATTTAAATTTGTAAAGAAACATAACCTGTTAAGTGCTAAACAATTTGGCTTTCTCAAGAAGAAAGGTACAGATGATGCTATAGCCCTACTTAGCAAATTTATTTATGAAAATCTAAGTATTAGCATACCAACTGTTGTAACTTTTTGGACTACTCCAAAGCTTTTGACACTGTCGATCATGGAATACTTATATCCAAATTACAGAATATGGGAATAAGAGGTGTAAGCTTATCCCTGATAGCCAGTTATTTACATGACAGGACACAAGTTGTAAAGGTGAATGGGACTAGAAGTCAGCCTATTAAAACAAATGTTGGAGTGCACCAGGGCTCTATATTAGGACCTTTATTGTTTATTTTATATATCAATGACTTACTAGTGTTACAAGATGTATTAATAGCATATGCTGATGATACAGCAGTACCAATGAAAGCAAAGACATGGCCTGAACTTGCAACAGATATGTCAACTAAATTAGATATTATATACTCTTGGCTCTATCACAATAATCTAGTACTCAACATAAGCAAGTCTGTTTTTATCACCTTTGGAAATTATAGAGACTCTGTTCCGCATGACTTTGAAATTAAGATAAATTGTCAAAAATTGAAAAGAGTTAAAACTAGTAAATATCTAGGAATAACATATGACTTTAACATGAAGTGGGATGTACATGTGGCTAACATTGTAAAAAAACCAAATACTTAGTCTACGTTTTTTACAGACTTAAACAAATTTTATCAAAAAAGCAACTACTACAAATATACTATGGACTATTCCATAGTGTGGCAGGGTATGCTATCATAGGCTGGGGGGGTCTATATAAATCATCTCTAGACGCATTGGATCGGCTGCAAAAGTGTATTCTTAAAATTATAGGAGTCAATGAACAAGATTCGAATAAACCATTAAATATTAAACAGGTGTTTGTAGTGAATTCTATAGTTTATCAATACAATGATCTAAAAAGTGAGTTTTTACAAAATCGAATCAACACGCGGTATAAACATATTATATTGCTGCGACACCTATTAAGTATTGGGCAAAGAAGCTATGTGTCAAAAAATATTTTAATGAATTACCTAATGAACTGAATAAATCTAAGTGTAAATATAAAAGTGCTTAAAAAAAAAAATCAAAGAAAAAATTAGGAACATTGTTATTGAATAATCAAAAAAACAGTCTATTATGATATGGACCTTTTTTCTCTTTTTTTTTCATTTATTTATTGAATTGTATTATAGTACAAACTAAAATTTTGTTAAAATTTAAAAATAATTTATTTTTAATATATTACTATGATCGGTGAGGTAAAACTCACAATTAGTATTAAGTATATAAATATTAATTCTAAGGACCAACCTATGTACGGGCATTTATGCCCCCTATAGGTCCTTTATTGTATAATTTTTATTATATGTAAAGGAAAATTGGAAATAAATATTATTATTATTATTATCTGTGCCAATATATTATTTTGTTGGTGTATTTGTTATTGTTTAATATGTGTTCTTGTTCTATGGTATGTACGAATATTTCGGATAGTATACCTGATATAGGGGAACCCATAGGTAGTCCATCTGTTTGTGTGTAAACCATGTTATTGTGTGAGAAATAGTTTTGTTCAGTGATAATTTTAGTGAGGTGGATGATCTCTTTAATGTGTGTTTCAGGTGTGTTATTTAGTTTTAGTAACTGTTCTAATATAGTTGAGGTTTCTTTACTAAAAAAAAAGTAAGTTCACAGTGAAAGTGTTTATATATTGTAACAAGACCTGTTAACTGTAGTTACAAATACAAGAAAGAACAAATTTTATTTAAAAAAAAAAATGTTTTGTAAAAAAAAAAATTTTATGTTTGTTTGTTGTGTATATAATTTAGAATTAATTCTGGTTTTATGTTTTATTCAAATTTTTAAAATTCTGTAAGGTACTTTTGGTTTAATTTGCACTTCTGGTAGAACTTAACAAATTCTGGAGTTAATCAGATTATCTCCTTTCAGCAATCGATTAATGATCTTCAGTGCTGCTCCAGTATCTCACTTTTTGTTAATAATTCTCGTCTTCCAGGAAGTCTCGTGGTTAATTAAACACTTAAAGTAAAATGTGAAATAATTTTACAATTCGCACAGTTGAAATAAATTGATTTATTGACAGTTATTAATAATAATCGATTTTAAATCGATTTAGAGCAATTGTTCGACTCCGTCACAGGGATATATCGATATGTGAATACAGGTTAAAATTTTATATAATTATTAAAAAAGGTTCTTTCAACGATTATTTTATATATAGTCAGAGAAGGGCAGGACTAGAAAGTATAACATTTACAAGAAATAATCTTAAATAATTAATATTTAACAATTGTGAATAATATATAATGTTTAATATATTTGAATTTTCAAACCAATGCTGCAGGCTATTAGATCAGTCAAAGGTTGTAGTGCATCACGGGACCATCATGGCGGCTAGCTGAATTGATGAGGTTATACGTAATATTGTCACAGGAAAATCTCACAATAAATTCACCTTTATAATTGTTTTAAAGATCTCCAAAATTGTGTATACTGTCTAGTATGTTGTTTGAGGTATTCTGGATGAGTGTTCAGTGTCCACTGGTGTTAATTGTTTGCTATTAGAGGTGTTCACTTTATGTCTGTTCGGGACGAAGAATGGTTAATCTGTGGTAGAGTGAATTATTAATATTATGTAGTTTCAATGGTTTAAATCACTTGTATTCTGTGGTGTATTGTTTGTTTTCACCGTTGTCGTAGATTTTTTCATAAGTTTTAACTCGAAAAGTGTTAATTTGTGTAACTCCCGTTTTCCACTGATTTTAGGCTTTAACCTTTTTACTCCATTATACGGTTTTAAGAACGCGATTCCGCATCGACTGTTCCGTTTGAATGTTAACAAAGAACTAACTTACTTCCTCCACTTTAGTAAATATCTTGCCAAGTTAATATTGGAAAAGTATTGTTAAAATAATTTTCACTTCCCATGTAAATAATTCCAAAGTACATTATATATGGAATAATTTTAGTTTATTGTTCTCTTTCACGAACTATTAACCATATAATTGGTTTATTTATCTCATTCTGTTTAATTTGATATGTCATAGTCCATATTTGTTGAGATTTTTGTTAAAATTACCAAATTTCTGTCTTTTTGGAAATCTAGGCCCAAAAAAAAACTGTTTCCGTCCTTCCACACTTTTACTGCCATTTTAAGTGTTATTCATATAATTATAATAAATTTCAAATGGTCACAAATCCTTTGCTTTCCTTAATCACTTATAAATTTAACATTTGAACTGTCTTTTCATGATAATTTCTGAATTTACCATTCCTCTTTAAAAATAGTTATTTTATACATTTCAAAAATTTTCAATAATTTAAGATATTTTTCTATATTACTCTTTTAAATCATAGGTTCATTTACAGTAGTTGTTAATTGACCTACCTTATCTAAATCTTGTCAGTTTACATGGTTCATTGGTGAATTAACTGGTTTATTTTAATTTTTATGAATTCATTATTTGGCCTAGAGTTTAGTATTTTACATGTATGGTTTTTTCAAATAAATTTAATTCTACTCCTCCTCTGACTCTTAATAGTTAACATGACATAAAAGAAAATTGTTTACATAACTATTGTTATGTGTAGCATCTAATTCATGCTACTGTTACAAAAATAATAATTAACATTAATCAGCATTCTATAAAGTTGGACATGTTTGCTGAAACTGTTTTGAACATACATTTAACTCCTTTGTAAATTAATACAGCATCCATACTGAAACATTTTAATTTGGATGTATGCTGTGATATAACTAATACAACTTACTCTAAACATATAAACCTTATTCTATTAGAACTCTTTTAAAAATATGGAGTTCATGGCTTTGAACAATATCAGCTATTTAAACTTCTTAATTCTATTAAAACTTAAACTATTACCAGTCCTTTCTGATTTTACTACTATTATCTAACATCCCCTTATACAGTAAACATTTCCACCCATACTTTAGTTGTTATTGTCATTCCTACGAATGTCTTGAGATAACACAGTGACCTTATTTAATGAAATATTGGAAATTTTTTCATTTTAATATTTCATTATTTGTTAATTATAAAATATTAAAGTTATTTTATAGCATATTGTTTAAGTTATAGATACACTACAACTTGAAGTTTATTACATTTCAAAACACTTACACTAGTACACTTTCACTGTTGGTTCTGACTTATATATTTGAGTTTTATTATTCTCAGACCAGACCTTTAGTCATAATGGACTGTGAAGATTTGTTTATTTTTTATCATATAATAACTTTAGTTGGTGCACTTCTTATCATACTACACAACACTTTTGTTTATAAATAATTACAATTTCATAAGGTTTTGGGATGTTATACTTTCTTTAATTGTTTCAATTGGTTTGGGGTTAATGGTAGTTAATAATAGGTTTTTATTGTAGTTCTTCCATCCTATTTCTTGCTTTCTTCTCGTCTTCCTTCTTGTGTTCATTCTTGGGTAAACCAAGGTACTCAGTGTTATCTTGTCTGATGGTTGGTTCGGAGTATTTTTTTTTTTTATTATCTGATACTGACTTTACTCTTCTTTCTTGGTTTCAGGGTATCTTGTTTATGACCTAATATTAAATTTTACTCTTCTTTTTTCTTGTGTTTGGGGTATTTTGTTTATCACCTGCTCCTAATCTCCTGGGTAATCTCCTGATTTATTAATACGAGTTTTCTTTAATTTATTTACTTTGACCTTTGTGGTTGTATTTTTATTATTTAATTATTGTTTTTCTTTTATTGTGGTGTTTTCCTTTGAAGTTTAATTGAATTTCATTTGACATTCTTTGAGTATATGTAATTTAATTATCTTTTATGATCTTAAATGAATTAATTATTGGTGGAATATCTGTCATGCTACAGATTGCCCTTCTCCAGAAGTGATTTTTTCAGACTATACTTGCGTTGTCTGAAACAAATGCTTATGATAATTATTATAGTTTTTTATTATTCTTGACTTCCTTCCATTTCTAAAAATTTTCTTATATATTTTTGAGCTTATATTTTTCTCATTCTTACTTGATCTTCCTTGATAGTAATAGTCATCTGAGTTTCATATTTATTATTTTATTTTCATATTTCTTCTTAGTATTTTCTCCTTGGGATATTTCCTCCCTATCTTTCCCTAATTTGTGAGCTGGTTCAGTTCAGAGAGGCACAATACGCTACTTCCTCTGCTGTCCAATACTTCACTTCTTATTTGAGTACAGAGGCAAATCATCTCTGCTCAAAAAACATATTAATACTGCTGGAATTATCTACAGACAGATTAAAAAATTACATCAGAATAGTACACTTTTGTTACTATTAAAAAAAATATCTTTGGCTACTTCACTTATTATATTGCTCAGAGATTTTAATATTCCTATCTCAGTTGTTCTTCTGACTCTTTAACTTGATGGTTATTTCATTTGATATCATGGTAGGAAGCTCTTCTATTAGTATAATTTTCAATTTTTCTTATCATGTAACGTTTTTGGTTATTAATGCTTTATTCCTTTCTGGTTTTTTATTACAATCTGCTTTGGTTTATAGTGGCATATTTTTATGACATTTTTGGTTTGTTGCTCTGTTTTTATTAGTTCCACTTGTTCCATGTTCTAGAACTTTCTTATAATTGTTGTTATTACAATTGACATTTAATTCATAATCATTTCAATATTAATTTGTTTAATTACATCATATCTTTGATCTTATTCTCAAATTACTCCTCTCTTGGTTTTTATTCTTTCGAATGAATGTTTTAATTAATTTGATAATGAGGTCATCATTTCTCCTTATACCACTTCAAAGTTTGATTATTTTATATTTCCACATAAGTTTCTGTATTTTATCATATTTAATCAATCAAATCGTATCACTGAATTTTATTCCCTTTTTTATCATTTTATTGAAGGTTTTTTTTTACACTTTATTTATTAAAATTAGACATTATCATACTCTTTCAGAATTACTTGGTTTAATTCTAATTTCTGTTTCTTTTATTTATCTCATAAAGATTTTCTATAAATATGGTAAATATATTGTATTAGTACCATAAATATAGTATTAATTCTCTTCTTTTTATTTCACCATAGTTTTTTTCTTTCTATTTCGTAGTAAGGTGCTCTCACTTAATTTTTTAATTTGGTAGGTGTTCAACCTCTCAAAACTCTTCTCTTTTTATTTTCTCAAATGGTTTCTTTCAAATTGTTGGTAGTAACTTGTTTTTACACTGTTTTTGGAATTTATTTGGTTTATCAAAATCCTTTTTATATTATATATCCAAATAGTTTTTATAATAATTGGTTTGTAATTTGATCTTACTTTGCTTTTGAATTTTCACTATTCATTCAAAAATTCTTTTCTTATTATTTCCAAAATGTTTTTTCCTCAAATAATTGGTTTGTAATATGTGTTTACTTTATTTTTGAATTTTTATGATTAATTCAAAAATTCTTTTTATTTTTATCTCTTCAAAATGTTTTTTCTAATAATTGGTTTGTAAGGTGTGCTTACATTATTTTTGAATTTTCACTTGATTCAAAAATTCTTTTCTTTTTGTTCCTTAAAGTGTTTTATAAATAATTGGTTTGTAAGGTGATCTTACAATGCTTTGGAATTTTCACTTTTCATTCAAAAATTCTTTTTATTTTTATCTCTTCAAAATGTTTGTTCTAATAATTGTTTTGTAAGGTGTTCTTACATATTTTTGAATTTTCACTTTTATTCATGATATTTCTTCATGGATGCCTGGTTATAGACACCCTTAATTTTACTAGAACCCATCTCCTTAATTTCATAGGTGTTATTATTTTTGTCTTTGGAGACTACATAGGGTCCAGTGTATAAGAGTAATAATTTCTTAGTTATCCCTTCTAGTGAACTTGGTAACTCCCTATTTTTTAATAAAACCTTCTCACCAATGGTATAGGTAATTATTTTACCCATCCCTTTATTATATTTAATCCGCCGTTTCTCCTGGTCTTCGGCCACCTTATTATAAAATTTAATTTTATCAAAAATATATTTATTTTCTCTCGGGAACTCCAATATTTCTTCGATCTCCCTTGGGGGTTGTCTTTCATACATGGCGGAGTATGGGGTAATTCCTATTGCTGGGTGGTATGCCAGGTTGAGGAATTCTTCTGTGGCCTCTAGGTATTCTTGCCACCTCCTCTGTTGATCGTGGCAATACATACGTAATATTCGCCCCACCTCTCGCAATACTCTTTCTGCCGGGTTACTGCTCAGGTGGTATACCGAGGTTTTATAGGTATGAACCCCCATCGATAGTAGTGTATCCCGCCATTTTTTCCCCTTGAATTGGGTTCCGTGGTCGGTGATGATCGAAACTGGTTTTCCGACGTTTGGGAAGTACTGGTTGGTTAAGATATCAAGAATTTTATTTGTAGTCGCCCGATTCGCTGGGTATAGCTTGATGAACTTCGTGAAATGGTCCATCACGATGACTAGATACTTGTATCTGTGACGGCCCCACTGCGGGGAAATGGCCCGCAGATGTCCAGAAATACTTTTTCTAGCTTCGCTTGAGATGCTATTGGAATCATTTGCCCTTCCTTTTTCTCGTTATTTGATTTCACTAGTTGGCAAATTCGGCAACTCTTTATATATTTTCGGACCTTCCAATTAATATCCTTAATACGGCAACTCTCTTTCAGGGCCTTTATGACCTTTAAGGCGCCCATATGCCCATATCGAACATGATAGTTATTCACTATCTCCTTTTCTATATGGGTTGGAATAATAACTTTCCATTCTTCCTTCTTCAAAGATGGTTGTATAAATAGTATACCGTTGTGTATTTTATAATATTGGGCGATAGTCTCGTCCCCTGCTTCCAATCTTGTTTCAATGGATTGTAACTTTGGGTCTGCTTGTTGGTGTGTGCTCAGGTTTTCCAGTAATGATTCTAGATCGGCGCTGTTACTCAGAATGTGGTATACCTTAAGTATACTTTCCTTTTCCCCGTCGAACATTTGTTTATTAATGTCTATTCGAGACAACACGTCCGCGACGACATTCTTCTTTCCGGGGATGTACTCCCACTTAAGATCATACTCTTGTAGCAACAGTATCCACCGTGTCAACCTTCCGTGACTTAGTTTACATCTCCTTAAGAACGATATGGACTTATGGCCTGTCCGGACAGTAACGGGGTAACCAAGGATGTATGCGCGGAATTTTCCACACACGAACACTACACTTAACAACTCTTTTTCAGTGACGTGATAATTCTTCTCGCACTGATTTAATGCTCTACTGGCAAAGCAGATCACGAGATGTTCGCCCCCTCATCCTCTTGATACAATGTTGTGCCGAGGCTGATGTCACTGGCATCGCAATTCATGTAGAATGGTTTGCTGAAATCCGGATGGCGAAGTATTATTGGTTCCAGAAATTTCTGTTTAATCAGTGTTAACTTCTCATTCAGTTCTGTACCCCATATCCATTTATTCTTGGATGACAGTTGCAGCTGAAATCTGGCGGTCAATTCAGAATAATTTTCCTGGAACTTGCGGTAGTAATTACAGAGTCCCAGGAATGACTGTAATTGCCTTCGATTCTTAGGTGTTGGAAAGTTTTGAATCGCTTCTACTTTTTCAGCCGACGGTGAGATTCCCTGGTCGTTCAATATAAATCCCAAGAATTGAATTTCCTTGGCTATGAAGTGAGATTTCTCTAGCTTTAGCGTGATGTTATTCGCAGCTAATTTTCTTAATACGTGTCCACACGGTAGCAGTGTTCCTCCCAATTTTCTGAGGACACTAGCAAGTCATCAACGTACACGGTGGTGAACTGTAGTGCTTCCTGGCCAAGTATCTGGTCCATGCAGTGTACAAAAACTGCGACTGAATTCACCAGTCCGAAAGGCAACCTCTTAAACTGGTAGTTCCGCCCTTCGAATATAAATGCCAGATACTGGCGACTCTGTGGATGTAATTCCACCTGCCAGTACCCGCACACCGTGTCCCGGGTACTAAAGTACTTGGTACCGTGGAACCGTTTCAAAATCTCTTCAATCTCACCGGGTGAAGTCCTGTCATTAATAATCATCTTATTAATCTCCCGCGCATCTAGGCACAAACGGACTTGTCCGTTTTTCTTAGGAATAGCCACGATAGGACTTGTGTATGGGGATTGGCTACTCTCTATTATGTCACGGTTAATCATCTTTGTTATTTCAGCTCTTACTGCTTCCTTTCGTGATTGCGCGATGGGGTAAGACTTCTGGTTAAAGTCCACTGTCTCGGAACTGTAGAGTACACTGGAAGTTTTTTACTTTACCGGGCTCGTCAGAAAAGACTGATTTATATTGTTCGTATATTTTAATTAATTTATTTGCTTGGTATGGTTGCAATTTTTCTCCGGTTATACCGCTCCGGAAATCCCTGATTTCCTGGATTTTTTGGGACCATAAGTCCTCATTAGCGTTATCGTCTATCTTCTGTTCAATAATAGAAGTTGGAGGTATATAATTGATCTTATGAATTTGTTGGTGGATATTATTAGGAATTGCTTGGTCGCTACCAACCAAGTTAGCCGTCCAAGTGTATCCGTTTGTAAATAGTGTCAATTTCTCGGTTCGCAAATCAATTATGGCGGAGTTCCACCTGAGCACATCACACCCGACCAATATATTAAACGGCAGCCCGCTCGCCACCAAGAATTCCATTTCTATAGCTATACCGCAGCTCATCACACTGACGGAGACTTGCCTTCGTATTGTTTTATTTTGTCGGCCGGTTGCACCTAACAAAATAATATTGTGTAATGGCAATGTCGGTAATGTTCTTCCGCATTCTCTCTGCATTCTTTCCAACTCAGTTGTACTTATTATGGATACGTTGGAACCAGTATCGATCATCAAATTGGCGGGGATTCCTTCTATCTCCGCATTTACATGTATGATTTCATTATTAGTGTTATTGGTGGGATCGTCCTCTTCCAATAATTCATGTCGGATGTTCTTCAGGTAGTTACAACCTATTATAGTGATACGATTATTTTTATTTTTATTAGTCAACTCATTATTATACCCAGTGTTTAGGAGCAGTAACGGGTTCTGGTGATTTATTACTGCCTCCTCCCGTTTAAAGGCTCAACATCATTGTTATGTTGTGTCGCACTTGTGGATGCATCATTTGGGATGCTTAGAGTGGGTCCCTGCCGCTCTGTTCTATGATCTACCGGTCGTTTGCTGTTGGTCAGCCGTTCAGTGTTATCTAAACTGGTACTCCGTCTCACAGGATAGTACCTTGGTTGATCTCGTTCTCGGCTCCTCCGCCTATCTTCATACTCGTGATAGATGTTTCTTCTCTGGTGGTAGTACCTCCGTTGGCGACCATCTTCCGCTCGAATGAAGTTTACTCGTGGTCGAGAAAACCTATTATTATTGGGGTTACCATTTGGTGGACTACTACGATTGTTATTATTATAGTAACGATTGTTATTATAATTGGGGCTTCTCTGACTATTAGGGTTTGGAGGGTATTGGTTTCGGTTACCCTGATAACAATTATTGGGTCGATTCTGGTTCGTACTATTTTGAACCGTGTTGTTATTATTATTACTATTATTATTGTTATTATAGCTGTTGGTCTGTGGGTATGCTCAGCTTCCTTGGTATCCCGTGTTGGTGTTGGTCGTACCATGGTTGTTATTCGGATACGTCCTAGGTTCGGGCCGATCGTTTCGTCTCCGGCTTTGTCGGTAGTACTCTTCATTTTCGTAATTCTCGAGGAGTTCGGTCATGGCCTGTATTGTCTTAATTTGGCTGCCTCTCCTCGCTCGAATCACTTCCTCGTCATAATGATACGAGAGTTTGTTGATTAGGCATTCCTCAGGTATGGCCGGTTCCAGATGTTTGGCCATACATACCTTGCCGAGGAAATACGCTGTCATGGAGCTACCCACTTGTTGTTTATAGTGGCCGTGGCATATATTGTCACGTATTAGGTTTTGGGTCGTTTCAGACCAATACTTTGCCTTGAAAAGGCTTTTAAATTGCTGGTAGTTCTCTATGTCACTTCGGTTTGCCATCCACCAGTGGTCGCTCATCTCCCGAAAAGACTCGCCTAGAAGTTCTCGGTTTTGGACCCATCGGTTTCCTCTATGTTTGTCCATGTATTCTTCAATTCGGGCCAAGAACTCCATTGGCTTTTGCTTATATTGCCTGAAGTTTAGCCATTCTCTATGTTCAGACATGGGGAAATTATTGTAGCCAGTCGGCCGGTTTCTGATTACCTCCATTTCTTCCTGGCTCTGTCGCACTTGTCCAGTGATATCAGTCATAGCTGCTTCCATACCGTCGCATTTTTCGGTGACATGGGTTCGCACCTTATTTATTTCTTCCTGTGCTAACTTTTGGTTTTCTTCCCATTTAGTTTTCTGGTGTTCCTTGACCTGGGTAATTTCCTTGTTTATTACCTCCCTGACTTCCAGTACTTCACACTCCGTCTGACGACATCTTTCGTCCACTTCCCTGATCTGTTGGTTTACAACAACTACTTCTTGTTCCATCTTTTTGATTATGGATTTCTTAGTGTCAGTTATTTTTCTATTCAGCTCTTCCTTTGCTAACTCGATTCTCTCGTCTACCTTTTTCATGCTCTCCTGGTTGACTTCCCTTAGTTCTTCTCTTAATCGTTGATTATTTTCGTCCATTTTCTCCTCCATTTTCTGATTATTTTCCTCCAACTTTTCCTTTAATTGTCGGTTGTTGTTCCCCATTTTCTGGTTAGTTTCGTCAATTTTCTGACTCAAAGATCTAATGTCCTCTTTCATCTCCTTGCTGGTTTCTTCCATCTTCTCTTCCATTTTCTTGCTGGTTTCCTCAATCCTCTTGTTGGTATTTTCTATCTGACGGCCCAATTCTTCCTTTGTGGATCGGTTATCTTCCTTTAATTCCTCTAATTTCTTCCCATTCTCCTCCATCTTGGATTCTATATTTGTATTTATTCCACTTAAATCTTCCTTTGTGGACTGGTTGTTGTCATCCATTTTCTTGTTAGTGGATTCTATATTTTTATTTAAATCTTCCAACTTCTTATTTAAAGACTGGTTGTCTTCCTTCCTTTCCTTATTCAACTTCTTACTGTTTTCCTTCATTGTCTCCATCATCTGCCTGAACATTTCTTGTGTTATCATGTTCTCTGTTTGTGATGGTTTCTCAGGTTGTTCCTCTGGTGGTGCAGGTTGTTTATATTCCACCGGGGTTATTAACACTTCTGGATCCTCCATGAGTGTTGCCTCCTTATCCCCCATGTCGACTTCCTTTTCGGCCTCTGCCGCCCTCTTCTTAGAAGTAGCTCGTCGTTGCATCTTGCCTCCTTCTCTATTGTATAATCGCTGCCAAGCTTAAATTAATTAAGCCCTCTAGTTGTACGCCAATTTGTAACACGTACAAATTAATATATATAAGATGTTGTCGGGTTCGTTTTAAAACCTTTATGCTCTTCAACGTTTCGCTCCGCTGTGGGTATTGTCGATTGGTAACAAGCCGCTGTTCGACTATTTTAAGCCCCACTGTTGCGAGCACCAAATTGTAACAAGACCTGTTAAGTGTAGTTACAAATAAAAGAAAGAAAAAATTTTATTTAAAAAAAAAAATTTTTTTTTGTAAAAAAAAATTTTGTTTGTTTGTTGTGTAGAATTCATCCTGGTTTTATGTTTTATTCAAATTTTTAAAATTCTGTAAGGTACTTTTGGTTTAATTTGCACTTCTAGTAGAACTTAACAAAATCTGGAGTTAATCAGATTATCTCCTTTCAGCAATCGATTAATGATCTTCAGTGCTGCTCCAGTATCTCACTTTTCGTTAATAATTCTCGTCTTCCAGGAAGTCTCGTGGTTAATTAAACACTTAAAGTAAAATGTGAAATAATTTTATAATTCACACAGTTGAAATAAATTGATTTATTGACAGTTATTAATAATAATCGATTTTAAATCGATTTAGAGCAATTGTTCGACTCTGTCACAGGGATATATCGATATGTGAATACAGGTTAAAATTTTATATAATTATTAAAAAAGGTTCTTTCAACGATTATTTTATATATAGTCAGAGAAGGGCAGGACTAGAAAGTATAACATTTACAAGAAATAATCTTAAATAATTAATATTTAACAATTGTGAATAATATATAATGTTTAATATATTTGAATTTTCAAACCAATGCTGCAGGCTATTAGATCAGTCAAAGGTTGTAGTGCATCACGGGACCATCATGGCGGCTAGCTGAATTGATGAGGTTATACGTAATATTGTCACAGGAAAATCTCACAATAAATTCACCTTTATAATTGTTTTAAAGATCTCCAAAATTGTGTATACTGTCTAGTATGTTGTTTGAGGTATTCTGGATGAGTGTTCAGTGTCCACTGGTGTTAATTGTTTGCTATTAGAGGTGTTCACTTTATGTCTGTTCGGGACGAAGAATGGTTAATCTGTGGTAGAGTGAATTATTAATATTATGTAGTTTCAATGGTTTAAATCACTTGTATTCTGTGGTGTATTGTTTGTTTTCACCGTTGTCGTAGATTTTTTCATAAGTTTTAACTCGAAAAGTGTTAATTTGTGTAACTCCCGTTTTCCACTGATTTTAGGCTTTAACCTTTTTACTCCATTATACGGTTTTAAGAACGCGATTCCGCATCGACTGTTCCGTTTGAATGTTAACAAAGAACTAACTTACTTCCTCCACTTTAGTAAATATCTTGCCAAGTTAATATTGGAAAAGTATTGTTAAAATAATTTTCACTTCCCATGTAAATAATTCCAAATTACATTATATATGGAATAATTTTAGTTTATTGTTCGCTTTCATGAACTATTAACCATATAATTGGTTTATTTATCTCATTCTGTTTAATTTGATATGTCATAGTCCATATTTGTTGAGATTTTTGTTAAAATTACCAAATTTCTGTCTTTTTGGAAATCTAGGCCCAAAAAAAAAACTGTTTCCGTCCTTCCACACTTTTACTGCCATTTTAAGTGTTATTCATATAATTATAATAAATTTCAAATGGTCACAAATCCTTTGCTTTCCTTAATCACTTATAAATTTAACATTTGAACTGTCTTTTCATGATAATTTCTGAATTTACCGTTCCTCTTTAAAAATAGTTATTTTATACATTTCAAAAATTTTCAATAATTTAAGATATTTTTCTATATTACTCTTTTAAATCATAGGTTCATTTACAGTAGTTGTTAATTGACCTACCTTATCTAAATCTTGTCAGTTTACATGGTTCATTGGTAAATTAACTGGTTTATTTTAATTTTTATGAATTCATTATTTGGCCTAGAGTTTAGTATTTTACATGTATGGTTTTTTCAAATAAATTTAATTCTACTCCTCCTCTGACTCTTAATAGTTAACATGACATAAAAGAAAATTGTTTACATAACTATTGTTATGTGTAGCATCTAATTCATGCTACTGTTACAAAAATAATAATTAACATTAATCAGCATTCTATAAAGTTGGACATGTTTGCTGAAACTGTTTTGAACATACATTTAACTCCTTTGTAAATTAATACAGCATCCATACTGAAACATTTTAATTTGGATGTATGCTGTGATATAACTAATACAACTTACTCTAAACATATAAACCTTATTCTATTAGAACTCTTTTAAAAATATGGAGTTCATGGCTTTGAACAATATCAGCTATTTAAACTTCTTAATTCTATTAAAACTTAAACTATTACCAGTCCTTTCTGATTTTACTACTATTATCTAACATCCCCTTATACAGTAAACATTTCCACCCATACTTTAGTTGTTATTGTCATTCCTACGAATGTCTTGAGATAACACAGTGACCTTATTTAATGAAATATTGGAAATTTTTTCATTTTAATATTTCATTATTTGTTAATTATAAAATATTAAAGTTATTTTATAGCATATTGTTTAAGTTATAGATACACTACAACTTGAAGTTTATTACATTTCAAAACACTTACACTAGTACACTTTCACTGTTGGTTCTGACTTATATTTGAGTTTTATTATTCTCAGACCAGACCTTTAGTCATAATGGACTGTGAAGATTTGTTTATTTTTTATCATATAATAACTTTAGTTGGTGCACTTCTTATCATACTACACAACACTTTTGTTTATAAATAATTACAATTTCATAAGGTTTTGGGATGTTATACTTTCTTTAATTGTTTCAATTGGTTTGGGGTTAATGGTAGTTAATAATAGGTTTTTATTGTAGTTCTTCCATCCTATTTCTTGCTTTCTTCTCGTCTTCCTTCTTGTGTTCATTCTTGGGTAAACCAAGGTACTCAGTGTTATCTTGTCTGATGGTTGGTTCGGAGTATTTTTTTTTTTATTATCTGATACTGACTTTACTCTTCTTTCTTGGTTTCAGGGTATCTTGTTTATTACCTGATATTAAACTTTACTCTTCTTTTTTCTTGTGTTTGGGGTATTTTGTTTATCACCTGCTCCTAATCTTATTCTTTTTTCTTGATTTTGGGGTATCTTGTTTATCACCTGCTCCTAATCTCCTGGGTAATCTCCTGATTTTGTAATATGAGTTTTCTTTAATTTATTTACTTTGACCTTTATGGTTGTATTTTTATTATTTAATTATTGTTTTTCTTTTATTGTGGTGTTTTCCTTTGAAGTTTAATTAATTGAATTTCATTTGGCATTCTTTGAGTATATGTAATTTAATTATCTTTTATGATCTTAAATTAATTAATTATTGGTGGAATATCTGTCATGCTACAATATATATATATATATAGTATTTAAAATTTATAATTATATTACCTCAAGATGTTCTTTCCCTTATTTGGAACATGTTTCGAGAGTTCCTGTCCTCTCATCTTCAGCCTTCGCCATCTTGTTTCTGGTTAAGTATTTGTGTGTTGGCTGCTGGATGTTATTAAGGTAGTTTGTTGGTCTTTGGTCTTTTAAAGTTGTATTATTCTGTGTGGTTGTGGTATATGTTTTTGTATTTTGTGCACAATAAACGTATTTTTAAAAAGAGGAGTGAGGCGTTGCTGACATGAAATAATTAATTACAACAAGTAATAGAATCAATCAATGGTTTATTAAATATTGTAAAGAAAATTAATTGATTATTACAAATTTGAAAATAGAAATTTCAAAATATTCTCTTTTATAAGGTTACACTCTGAAAACATAACCTATCTTTGCTATTCAGTACACATCAATAACATATAGTCTTAAATATCTAAACATATACGATGAACAAATTATAAAATTCTTTTATATTGTTTGGGTGTCTGACTTTGATTCATTATTAAACATTTTTTAATCAAAGGAACTCATTTATAAGAATACTATTAACATTACTAAATAAAAATTGCATTGTTGTTATTAATATTTTAATAAAATAACATTTACTTTAAGAATATTTATGATATCTAATGACACACCCAATTTATTAAATTAAACAGAATAAAATTATTACGTTCAACACCAGTTTACAGTTACGTCTATTACTCTGAATATTTACACTATTTACATTTAAGTCTTTACATTACTTTATTATATCATAAACTGTTATTTATGAGTTCTTTGTTTAATCAAAAGAATATAATTGTTCATTTGTCGCCCATGTATTCTTGAGGTTGCCGTTGCTTGTGTACTTGTGTGTGTGTGTGTGTGTGTGTGTGTGTGTCGCGCGCGCATCTCCTGAATGATGACATTGATGATGACGATGACGATAACAATGACGATGACGACGACGACGACGACGACGACGATGATGATGATGATGATGATGATGATGATGATGATGATGACGATGATGATGATGATGATGATGACGATGATGATGATGATGATGATGATGATGATGATGATGATGATGATGATGCTTCCCTTGTATTCTGTCACCTGTTGTTGATGATGGTCCTGTGTTCCTTCATCAATCATGGTGTATTACAGATGATGGTGATAATTATGATGAGCTCAAGTCCCTTAGCAGATGGATATATTGCTGGAGGTATTTATAGTAGACAATAAACTGACATGTCAGATGCTATTTTTGACATGTTAAACTTTGTCAATTTGTGTGTGGCATCCTTTTTTTAACTGATCACTTTATAGTATGTTTTCTCGATCACATAAACTTGATCTTTAGGGGAGTGGTTGCACTGTCTTCATAATTTTTCACTGGTCATTTACATACAACACACACGTTAATTACTAGTTAATTATGGTAGTAATTAACATTAATTAATATGATGTCTTTATTACGCACATTTCTGCAATAATTTTGCATCACCATATGCGCTTAGATGTCCTTATTCTAATGGTGTTTTTTGAATTGTGATATGTCTTTGGTAACAGGTAAAAACCGTATTTATTAATTTATTTTAATTCGGTCAATTTTGTGCTGGTGGTTCACACACACACACACACACACAAGCGATGATTTACATTATCGGGCAGGTGTACACTACTTTCACGCACAAAATATTTAAAACTATTTGCCATACTCTCTTTACACTAAGTATTTACAAAATACTGACCTGGGTAAATTTGCAAATATATGTATTTTTGCAATATATAATTATTATTTATATATAATATATACATAATTCTAACCATCTTCCGCAACATAAATGGCAATATTTAATTCCATGAAGTGCTGAATACTTAGGATACCACTAAATGACAAAGAAAGAAATGTTATCCAACAAATAGGAGTTACAAATGTATACAAAATAAAAACTATCTACTAATTTGGAAATAAAATAAAACATAAACTCACTAATCAAATTCTCAATAACATTACGTCTAAAAATCCACCTTATTAATGAATACTGTTATGACGGTCTACTTGATGAACGTCGTAGGTACAGTGGAAAACAAAATACAAGACACCAATTAAGTCACTAATCACCAACTTTAATTTTCATAGTTAAACAATTCGTAATTAACAACACAGTCTCTTACAACAAATCAAATAAAAATTGTTTACACGCAATAAAATTTCAACTAATATAAAACACAATTATACCACCCGATTATAAACGCAACACTTCACTAATAACCACTTGAATGCACAGAGTAATATCGCCCAATAATAACCTGTACTGCACGTAATATATTGCAACTATAACTGAAACTAAGGCTGCTGCCGCCTTGTATTTATACCCCACTCACAGACCAGAACATTCCAAACTACGCGTTATCTCTACCTACGACGTAATTAATTGGGGCTTGACACAGTCCACTCTGCTTGTGACACAGTCTAGCTAATGCGTCGAGAAGCACATTTGCCACACGCATTACATTCCGGATCCCTCTGGAACATTCGATAAACACGTAGATTGTTCTGTGATATCTTAACACTTCCCCCTCCTTAAGCCTGTTTGTCCCGAACTGGCAAACTGTCTCTGAAATAATACTCGACCAGGCGATCTAGGTGGACGTCCTTGCGAAAGATTCTTCGATTCTTCAAACTCAGTCTCGTGTGATCCGAACATCACGTTCCCAGGAATGCGAGTCTTCCACTCAACAGCTAATTTTGCTGGAATCGCTCCTGTTGCATCATGTATTGATGACCTAAACACAAGTGGCTGATCCAAGTCTGTTTGGTTCTCGTCAACAACCTCTTGCATAACTTCATCTTCAGCAACTTTTCCTCCGGGCGCTTCTATTAACTGAGGAACAAACAAGGGGGTTTCCCTGACATCCATAGTTGGCTTTTCAATCACTTCTTTTGTCGTTACATTTATTTGTACTTCCTCTGCTAGTTCTTCCTCCATTTCTGCTTGCAATAGGGAGGGTTCCTCTTGCCCAGACCTGTTGACTTTTTCTTCGACTAATGCTACTTGCTTAAGCGAATGGTTGGTAGATCCTGTCATTTTAGCCATGCAAAGCTGTATCTTCTGTTGGTCAACCCTCAGGACATTCGCTCTTAAGTCCACAATGAATCCATAGGCATTCATAATGTCCATCCCAAGAATCACTTCATCGACAATGTCTGCCATGAGCATTTGGTGGCTAAACTCGAGAAGACCCAGGCATACACATCCTAGGCATCCTGTCACATTTCCTAGCACCTTGACGGGGCTTCCAGTCACAGTCAGTATTGTACAAGAGCTAATTTGAGGCTGGCGGTTACTGACTAAGTCAGGGCGCACAATGGACACTGCTGCGCCCGTGTCAACTGTAAATGATGTTGGTTTACCTTCCGCAAATCTATTAACAATCAAGTTTCCACTGGTCTTATGTAGCATGGAAACTGTGTGCTGTTCTGGGGCTTTACATCTCCAATTGGTGCGATCACTCTCTTTTCTTGGTGTCTCCTTCTCCCAGCAGTCTACCTGTAGATGACCACGTTTTCCACAGTTGTAACACTTCGGTCTTCTGTCTTTTTCCCATCGTTCAAATCGTTGCAACTCTCTTGAACTTCTGAATTGTTTGTCCGACAACATTGTTTTTCTGCAGCACCCATCGTAACAGCAATGTGATACAGGGACCTTCTGACTGCAAGGTGATGGCACAAACCCATTAATGTAGCAGGACACCGACTTGGCAGCTTCAAACTCTAGGGCGTGAACAAGAGCTTCTGAGCTATTTCGGTGCCTTGCCATTCGGAACACTTGCTGAAGTTCACAATCTTCGATGCCATCAATAAATGTCTGCACCACAAACCTTATTTGAAAATCTTTTGGTGCTTCAGGATAGGCCAATCTAATCAGTCTGTCGACATTTGCTTCAAACTCTTGAAGACTCTCCCCGGAGCGTTGTCGTCTTGTTCGCATCTGAGCATAGTACACATCTCGCAAATGTTTATCACCATAGCGTAATTCTAGAGCTTCTGTCAACTCGGCATAGATGTTCGGGCTGTCAGGTGGCACTTTCTGTAGTAGTTCTGCCTTGGGTCCTTTTAATGTGAGAACGTGTGAAACTGCCTTGTCTTTCTCTGTCCAATTATTTGCGCATGCAGCAGGTTCAAATTGGCGGAGGTACATTGCACAGTGTCCCTACTGCAGGCAAAGTTACTTTCTCTATTGTCTCATTTTCAGTCTCTTTTTCTGTCTTTATTATTGGTACAGTCTGTCAGAAATTTGCTTTGCTTGTATGTTTATGAAGTGCTCAATTTCACTATTAATTTGTTCTCTTATGTTTGTCATTGAGTTTTTTACTGCAGATATTTTTGTTGACATAGCTTCTTTCACAGTCAAGACAGATTTTTCTACTTCAGCAATTTTATTTGACATGGATTCTCCTATGTCAGATATTTTTGTAGATATCCATTCTTCAACACTTGAAACAGATTTTTCAACTTCAGCTATTTTTAATGTCATTGATTTTTGTACCTCCGATATTTTAGTAACTTGTTTATTAAGCTCACCTTGTAGGAGACCCAATTCTGTGGTACTATGTTCTTGCATCTGTTTCTGCTCCTGTATTAATGGTTTGATATCTTCGGTTTCACGCTTCCGTTCCTCTGCCTCCTGCTTACGTTTTTAATTCTGTCGTTTTTCTGCTTCATCTCTTTCTTGTAGTCGTTCTTCTTTTTGTTGTCTTTCTGCTTCTGGCAGGAGGGTTTTCTGTCTCTTTTCCGCTTTATCTACATCCTGTCGTCGTCGTCGTTCCTGTCTGCAACAACAGCGCCTGGAAATTTTCCATCATCTGACTGGCATCCATTGTTTTCTGATTAATTATGACTTACTCTCGTCTTGCACAAAGTGTCCACTTTTTCCACTGTTAACGGTTCTAGCCCACTTCTGACACCACTGTTACGATGGTCTACTTGATTGTCGTAGGTACAGTGGAAAACAAAATACAAGACACCAATTAATCACAGACCAGAACATTCCATAACATTACACGTTATCTCTACCTACGACGTAATTAATTGTGGCTTGACACAGTCCGCTCGGCTTCTGGCACAGTCTAGCTAATGCGTCAAGAATCACGTACACCACACTGTAACCCCTCCTCCTCCTCTTTTTTTTTTTTTTTTTTTTTTTTTTTTTTTTTTTTTTTTTAGAGGCTACTAGATATTTAGAACTAGGCAGAAGGCCTAGAAGAAGCATAAAATGTGCTGGGTCCAGTGAGACGGGACTTGCAATTAAAACTCGCTGCTAAAAAAACAATAACAACCTTTATTCTTTGTGAATTCATCTTGGCCTATATATATATATAATAAAATATCGCATAACATCAAAATATCCTTAATCCTAAAAATTGTTTAAATCCCCTTTTTGTATCACACATATGGTAAATTTTGACAAAAAGCTCAACACAACTGCGACCATCCCCACGTGAGCCCTCTGCGCCATGCCAACCCCACGGGACCGCCCCAACACGTAACCCTCTCTGGTGACCACCACCTACCTCTACTGGTGCCACTCACATACGCGTCCCTAGGACCAAACAAGGTGTCACTAACCTTGGTATGTGAGTGACCATACTACTACTCTCATCCACCTCTTGGACCGACCAGCCATGTGCACCAACACAAGGCATCACCATCCTTGCCATATGACTGGCCCACATCCCTACGCTAGGGCAGACGGCCCCGCTTCGCCAGGCAGAGAAGACCGCATCGAGGGCACGCGAACATCAATCCCATCTCTTATTCAACAGTTCGATTACACCGAAACTAAAGGGGGGTTACTTCTCTATCTCTACAGAACAGACTATACAACATATATACAGCACACTCTTAACCAAAGGAAACACCAGGGAATTCAACCGGGGATGCGGCATGGCCAACTAACAACAAAATTCAATGTCAACAATAGATCAGCTGATGAGGCAAGCACGGGTATATCAGATTAAGAAAACAACAATTAAATTCCACCATGCAGACGGCTATCACCGGCTCAGAGTCCAACTCGCCCAGATAACATACTTTACAACGACACAGCTGGTTATAAATTACTAGGTCAATACTCTAACATTTCACCTCCTCTGTATTTAGAAAATACTCAGAATATAACTCCGCTGGACAATATCTAGAATCCCCATAAAACGACAAACAACTTATTTTCTTGCTCTTATACACCAAACAAACTACCCTGAATTATAAAATAACAACAACAGCAACAGCACCAACCTAGTCACAACATTTCCAACCAAATTCTTTTCTAACTCCTTTTTTGATTTGTCTTTTTCCTTTCTCTAATTTTTTTTTAAAATTATTTTATGTTTTTCTAAGGGGAGGGTTAGGAAAATCGGGAAGATGAAAAGGGCAAGGATCATTGAAAGGTCAATAGCTAGGACTAAGGGTAAGGACATGGCTCCCTCCAAAAATGAGAATGACTGAAGAAAACCAAGGCTCGCGTGGGCAGGGGCGCATCCCTGAAGTAGACGAACACCACTGGGACTGTGGGGAACATCTACCCGCTACCCGTTACCTGCTTCTTCTCACCTTTCTATGACGGACTTTATGTACTCGTTCCTTCTGGACACCACTCTCTGAGAAATTATCTCGTGTTGAGCTGTACTGATTTGTTTCTTCTGAATCAGAATCACGCAACTTACATCACTACTTTCACTCCGCTTTGTATTATCCTCATCATCTAAATCCTCTGCTTCTGCCTCCCCTGCTTCTCTTTCTTCCAACCCTTCCTCTTCTACTTCTTCTTCATGCTCTTCTTCCTCTTCTACCATTTCCCCTTCTTCGTCCCCATAATCCAAATCACCATCATGACACTGCACCTCCTCACCATCTTCCAGTTGCTCATCTGATCCATCTTCAACAGCATCTTCACCCAGCTCCTCACCAATTTCTTCACCACCCTCATCACCAGCTCCTTCACAAACTTCTTCACCAACATCCTCTCCAATCTCATTTTCATCCTCCTTTTCATCAACACGTTCATCATCGCCATCACATCCATTACCATCATAATACTGCACATCTTCCTCATCCTCTAGTTGCTCATCTGGTCCACCTGAAATTTCTTTCCGTTCCTCAGAATCCTCAGCACTACTTACAGAAGCCATCCGCAAATCTGCACATACTACCTCATCCTCACTCACACACTCCACAACGCTGCCGCCAAATTCATCCTCAACTTCTACCTCATCTCCTTCAACCACACTTGCGGCATGGACATCCCCATATCCATCTGCAAACTCAGAAACTTCAGTCTCCCTAACACCTATAACTATACTTCCCTGTGCAGCATCTGCAGACCGCTCTTCTGCCTCTTCCTTCGATTCCTCTCCTTCACCACTTTCAGCAACCATAGCGTCCTCAACATTTCCCACCCTGGAATCCAGTTGTCCAGGTCTATGTGCAATGTCTAAGTTAACTTCTAATTGCGATGGTAAGGCTACACCATCAAGTGACTTCTCATATCCATGCGTAGGCGATGATGATATTACAGGATCTGGATCCATCATGAACCGAGATGGAGATACCGGAACAAATTCCGCGGCATCTGGATTCAACTGTGACGTCCTACCTGAGTCCTCTAATTCAGTGTTAACAGACGTGTTCTTGTTGTTTTGTGTTGATCGACCAAAGTAATTCCTCTCTTCTTCTTCCTCTTCACCTTCTCCATCAACTACTCTATTAGGCACTTGTAATTCATCTGGAATGTTTAAAGTTTCTTTTCTTTCCGAATAGGAATAAAGCCTTGCTACAGGATCCCTACTGGCCGATGCTGGTTTACTAATATAACTTCTTCTTCCCCTGTTAATTTCATATTTATTTGCCTTCTCCTCTGTAACCGTTGTTACCGTCTTCTCACTTGCCACCCCCTTGTAGCTTTCATTACTTCTAAAATATTCCGTTTTTCTCACAGTCTCCTGTGTTCTCCACCAGCCACCATGTCTGTCATTTATAGCTCTTTCTAATGACCTATTTGCATCTCGATTACCCTTTGCCGCTCTTTCCCGGGATTCGTCATTCGCCTGGACCCTTCTGGCATACCCACACCACCGGTCCAGGTCCGCAAAACAACATGGACGGTCGGCGAACAGCAGATGGGGTCTCTCTTGGGGATTCAGCCCTTCTAGTATTACCTGTATTATCTCCCTCTCAGGCAACCCCAACCTTAATATCCGGGCAGCTTTCCGTATATCATACACAAAGTTCTCCAATGCCTCTCCATTGGCCTGTAGATGATAGAATAACTTAAACTTCAACTGGTCACGTCGTCGATGGGGTATGAAGAAGTCCAACACCTCCCCATGGAGAGCGTCGATACTGCCGCCCCGACGCAGAGTGTTGGTTACCAGCCCAGCCAACGAACCCCGGCAATACGGGTATATAAGGGACAAGAGGTCCCCATCGGATATCCCCGGGAAATCCGCCAACTGCAGCACAAGGTCCAAGAAAACCAGCAACTTGTCCTCATCTACTCCATCCACCACCGGAAGTTTCTGGACAACGCCGGAAATGGGGTTGGGCAATCTCTGATAACATACCCCCACCAGAATTACACAATTCACAATACACAAAAATGAAACATAAATCCCAACGCAACACCTAACACAAACATAACTTACAAAACAGAAAAAAGTCGAGTACTAATCCTTCCTTCAAGCAGCCCCCGGGTTCCCTAGTGCTGCGGAGACCTGACCCACTCCTGAACCAACTCTCGTTCACATCACACAAGAGAACAACCAACCACTAACATATACGTGAGATACACAACACCTATCACGACATATGACATTTCACAGACACATACTTAAAACCATCATCAAAATCAATATTAAATTTCCAAAATTTTTAAACAATATACTCAGTCGGCACGCCTCACAGTACCGACTTCCGATCGGGCTATACCCCATCCCGCTAATCCAACGCACTATAATCCGACATGCAATTACTAATACAGTCTACTCCCCATGCAACGCCCCAGACCTCCGGTAATTCAATGTCTCAAAATATTCCAACTAAAAATGCATGCCTCATGGCGGCACCAGATTTACAAATACGAAACAGGCCAACAATTATACATTCACATAATATATAACACATTGAACATGACATCACCTCTGCATATATGTTAATCTTTTTGAAAATTTTTGAAGTTCCAATATGCCCAAGCTGTTTCCGAGTTTGCAAGCCCCATCACACCAAAGGACCCAAGGGTTCAACCCTAGATATAATCACGCTCTGCTACCATTTGTAACCCCTCCTTATTTTTATTTAGTTTTTGTAGATTTTTTTTTTTTTAAGGAGAGGTTACTAGATATTTAGAACTAGGCAGAAGGCCTAGAAGAAGCATAATGCGCTGGGTCCAGTGAGACGGGACTTGCAATTAAAACTCGCTGCTAAACAACAATAACAACCTTTATTCTTTCTGAATTCATCTTGGCCTATATACATATAATAAAATATCACATAACATCAAAATATCCTTAATCCTAAAAATTGTTTAAATCCCCTTTTTGTATCACACATATGGTAAATTTTGATATCACAATATACATATATCTATTTTACTCATCCACCTAACACATAACCGAACATTAGATCACAAATAATTCACTACCACATCATACCCATAAAAGACCTGCGGCCCGCTTGTATATTATATTTCTTTATCACCCCCATCATATAGGAATATCAAATGCCTGTAACCCGCTAGTATTTATTAATTGAGAACGGATATCTTTTATTAAGAAAACCCATTATACATTTTTATAATGTCTACAGCCAGCATATAGCTTACTCAGAATATCACCAACATAATTACCAACGAACTGTAACAATTCTAAATGAGTTTCAAGCATACATTTATAAATTTGAAATGCAACTCTTATGCCCCATAATAGCAAATATAATTACAAGTTAAAGTATTATTACCATTTGTCTAATTCTGCAAAAATGTAAAACATCTTGATTTCCATAAAGTATAGATCATTAAAGGGTTGGCCATAAGAGTTTACTAATACTTAAAAGGTTTAATTTAATGACTTGATCGTAATAAAAAAAAACATAATTGCAAATTAAGGCTACATACAGCCTGCATAAATTTTACAAAAATTGGACAATTGATAAATCTGAGAAAGTCAGGTTTGACACATAATGGCCAGCAAATACAAGTTACAAAATATAAGTACCAGTGAACAGTCTGTATAAGTGTCACTAAAAAAGTAGGAGCTCTAATTTTATTAAGATATAGTTATTTAAAGAATTCGATTTGAACGTAACAGCAAAATATGCAACCGTGTAAAGTGTAAGTACCGCCTGTACAATTTTATTAAAAGGGTAAAATTTTAATTTTATCAACATATATATATTGTAATAACACCTTGTGTCCGCCTCCTTCAAGCCCCGCGATGGAAGCCAAATTTGTAATATTACCGTGGATGGTGGGAATAATAAAATAAATATCGATGTATGTTGATTGTGCTCTCCTGTAAGTCCCACTGGTTGTGCTAGCTGATTTTGTAATAAAACGAGATTATTTCAATGTAAGAATGTGGGTAATATGTAGCTAATATCTTCTTGTCTTCTAAGCTCTCACTGTTGATCTTCGCTTTTGTAATACAACCATACTATAATTGTAATTGTATAGTGTTCTGGTATAATATTACCCAGGATAATTTTTATGGTGTGTATGTGTAGTAGTGACGTTCCGCTCTGGGAATCGTCGATTTGGTAAAGTTCCTGGTCTTTGTTATTATCAAATAAACTCAGTGTATTTTGCTGTGTAGTCAATTGAAATAAAATATAAATTTAAAATTTATATTTATAAAAAAAAATAATTTCGGAAAAAATATTTTCGGGGTATTTATGTGCTTAATATTTAGGAATAAATTGAGGTTGTGGATCGTAATTATAATTATAATAGTAAAGTGTTTAATTTGGTAATAAATTTCTGTTCGGTAAATTTGTAAAAAAGATAATCCAATTAACTTCAAGTTAGACAAAAAACGGCTCTCTTCTTCTTACTCTTGAAATGTTGTAGTTCGCATATACTGCTTTTAAAGATTATCTAGTTTTCTTGGTTAATTAATGATTATGTCCTTTTATAAGAGAAATTAACTCCAATTTACCAAATAACAAACAAAAACGTTTATTAAACACAATAATAAGGTTGGTCGATTAATTAATCGAGGTTACAAAGCCATATCGACTCGCTCAGGGTCGGTCGATATTAGAAGTTTTACAGTTGTATTATTTAAACAGGTTCTTTGAACGGTTATTTATATAAAAAGCCAGAGAAGGTCAGGGACATGAAAGTATAACACTTACAATTCAAGAAATGTCTTAAATTTAAACAATGTAATGGTAATTATTAATAATAAAAGTTTATATATAATTTTGTTCAAACCAGAAAGCAGTCTAGTCGTCTCTAATTGAGGTGACGGTCCTGGATCAAAATGGCCGCCTGACGCATGCGCGTTGAAAGCTTCTAATGTAAACAACGTACTTGTTGAGATAATATGTCCCTTCTTCGGTTAAATGTTCTTCGTAATGGTATATGATCTTCTGGGGTATGGTTTATTGTCACTGGTGTATCATGGAATAGTTCACCTTGTGTAAAAATGTTGTTAAATGGGTATCTCTACTGGTGTTTATGCGTGTCAGTTAACCTCGAATTTTCACTTGGTGTTCGGTGCGATTTCAGTGTTATTTCATTTAATTAGTTATATGTGATTTCGTTTATAGGTGTTATGTAGTTCATGGGTCAACTTCACCACTTCACTTTCATTAAAATAGTTAAAAATTTAGTTTCACATAAAATGATTCCGAACTTCGTTATAACATAACGGCCATTAAAGGTTGGTTCTATCAAATATTCACATGAAGTGCTCTCTTCGAGGTATAATAATGAACTGTCTGTATTTCCTTCGTCTCATGAAAATCTTAGCCTATATAATATATCTCATACATTGTTTCAAATTGCCATAACTTCCGATACACTTTAAAAATGTATTTTATGTTCATAAAATAAATTCGTTATTAGTTAACTGTTTGAAATATAAAATACATATTCGTTTTCACTATTCTATTCTACTTATTTTGATAGTAATTAAGTTAGTATTACAAAGTTTTATCTGAAAATTATATTTCTTATAATTTTTTGGGAGGTAGGCCTAAAATTATACTTCCTGTCTTCTATGTAAATAATAGCCATTTTCCCTAATATAATTATTATTCTATTAAATCTGAAATTTGTATAATTATCAATTCTCACTTATTTTATTGCAATTTAGTATACTAATGATGGTTTTTTAATATAATTCATTTGTATATGACTCCCCTTAGGATAATGTCAGTGAATCTATTTCAGTTTTAATGGTATCTTATTAGACAATTAAATAATTTTACTCATATAATGACCATATCTCTAGAAAGCCTTATTTACATAGTATTTAATATGTTGAGTTTATCTTGCCTAAATATTGTCATTTTATCTGGTTTATAAGACTAGGTTTGTTAATGATTCTGCAGTTTAAATTTATTCTTTGGCCTAGATCTGATGTGTGGCTAATTTCCAAATGTTTTACTAATGTAATTATTTTATTTCCTTCTCTGACTTCTGATTCTGATATATTTGATTAAAAATTAGTTCTTTGAGCTGGCATAACAGTAATTATAGATTATACAATTAAAATATAACACCTAGATATATAAAACTGGTGTTCTGAATAACATTGTTTTGGTATATCACCTAATAACATAATAAAAAGTATTTCTACAACATTGGAATGATATCTATTTTTAGATAGTGCATTCCTAAATTAAAATGAACAATAAAATAACAATTATAATACTAATATTTCTTATGACTAATCCTTACTTATCTAAATGTTATATGTAATAGGAACCTAACATCCTGGTTCCATATATAATTGTTAACACCTTCTATAAACTTCATCATAAACAGTTTGTTCTGTAATTCCCCATTTTATAAGATTTATGCCCCCTCTTAAAGTATAACCCTGGCTATCTAAGTTATATTCCATTCTATGGAATGTTCATACAGCTTTAGTAGCCTTTTATTAGTAACATTACTATTTCATTATCAAGTAGACACTGTTCATAAAACTTAAAGTTTGTTACTTTGTACTGTAACTCATGCACCTTTTTTAAAGTTTATTATTTATAATTTGATCACTTGCACTTGTCTATGGTGAATTATCAATATATTTACTAGTCTTTCTCTAGTTTTTAACATGAAATATTCAACCATGGGGGAACTGTGAAGATTTGTTTCTACAAACTAAACAATAACTTTTTGAATGCACTAATATTTAATACTACTAACACTTTAGTTTTTTGTCAGTTTTACAGTGATATGGTTTTTTAGGGTGTTATACTTTCTCTTTGGGCATTCATTGATTTTGGGGTTTTTTGGGGTTCTATCCCTATGGGGTTTTTGTTTTATATGGGTCGTCTTAATTATTCTTCTTTCTTCTTTGATTTTGGTTATTCTTCCTTCTTCTGTAGTTTTGGATTATCCTTCTTTCTTCTTTCTTCTGTCTTCAGTAGCTTTGATTGTTCTTCTTTCTTCCTTCTTCTGTAGTAGTAGTTATAATTAGTCTTCTTTCTTCTTTCTTCGGTAGTTTTGGTTATTCTTCTTTCTTCAGTAACAGTAGTTTTAATTAGTCTTCTTTCTTCTTTGGTTTTAATTATTCTTCTTTCTTCTGTCTTCAGTAGCTTTGATTGTTCTTCTTTCTTCCTTCTTCTGTAGTAGTAGTTATAATTAGTCTTCTTTCTTCTTTAGTTTTAATTATTCTTCTTTCTTCTTTCTTCTGTCTTCAGTAGTTTTTCGCTGTGTATGCCTTTGTTTCTTCTAGTCTGGTTTCCTTGTCGGGGTATATTAATTGCCTGCTTCTATCTTACCTGGGTAATTTTGTTATTATTATTTTTAGTCTTCTGGGTTTTTAAATTTGTATTATATTATATTATTTGCAGAAATTTTCTTTATTCAACCTTTCTTGTGAATATATTAGTAAATAGTGCATTTTAATTAATTCTCATCTGGATATTCCATATATTAGAGCTTTATTAATGATCATTGAGTAATGTATTTGTGTGGATTCTCTGTCACGCTACAATATATATATATATATAATCTAAAGAGATGCATGCTGCACTGACCCGGCCGCAGGAGTGTACCAGAACATGCTTGACTTGACATAGGATGACCTGTCAGAAACCTGCATGAGATGGCACCAACAGGTGCCTACCTCTTGATTTGTGAAATTCATAAAAGTAACAAACCCTGAAACAGAATAAAAAAAAACCCCAGCCCTTGTACACAAAAAAATGTGATTAAGTGCGAAAAACCCCGTAATGAAAATGAAAATGAAACCCAACCAGCCGGTTCGGTACCTCATGAAACAACACCCCTATACTTAATTGAAAAGACTGTCTCTCCCACAACTTTTGCACCCATCAAACAGCATAAAATGAAAGCACGGTGGAACCCTCCCGCGGCCGGTTTACAATTATACTTATATGAACTGTATTATTAAATTATGTTACATTGCAACTGTCCCGCCGACACATACACGCGATTAAACGGTGTCCCGGTATAAAGTTAATCTGACCGTATATTATATTCAAGTCACATAGAGTTTCTTGCAGGCCAGGTTTGAATAAAAGAAAATGTGTAAATGTCACCTCATTTCATCCAGGCGGTCACAGTGTAGTTTGCAGTGTGTCTCCCTCCGCTGTGGCAGAACTAAGTTTCAGAGGTCCAGGGCATGATGAAGGTGTAGGTACATCATGCGTTGGTCACATCTCCGACTACGACGGGAACCCTGAAGATTAGTAAAGATTAATGTACTGACCACAAAAGCTTACACACACTTGTCACATATAAGGCATGTATGACAAACACCAGACCTAGACGCGCCTGGCTAATTCAGCACAGCTCATCAAAATGTAGGTGACACATTCCCCTTTTTATATTTTAAATACATTATTATAACTCCCTTATGACCTGGTTCAATTATGAGGCACACTCACAGGCATGTACAGCATTAACCTATCAGAACAGGCATCAAGTTCATTCACCACGTGCTATCGCCGCCAATCACCAAAATCGCGCAAAATATCTAATTATTTTAACTCCCATTAACTATGGACAATTGATAATTACTAAGTACTACCTGTAGGCGGTCTTAGAGTTTTACAAATGAATAAATTACTTAAAATTGAGTACACTTCCAGTCATTCACCACGTGATTTCATAGAGAGTTCAACAAAGTCCCTGGTTTTACAAAATTACATAATTTTCTTATATCTCTTTTCAACACTGAATAATTCGTTACTAAATACAATTAATAGGCGGTATTAAAGTTAAAAAAAATTAATTAAATGTCTCACAATCATCAACATATATCTGGTCAACGCCACGTGCATTCAGACAATCTATTCGCATCCAGATTAAATATAGGTTAAATTTAAAACTTTCGCCACCAAACCATTAATATATATACAAGGTACTTACCGTTAGGTCTTAAGATGGTTAGTTTGCCATTAAAGAGGAGAAAAGGACCATGATTAAGAAGTTCTGCCGACTCGAAGGGTAGGTAGACTGCTTACGTTACGTTACGTTGCGATGCGGGCTGCAAAACTGAACTCAGCCTGCCAGCCGTGTCTGACCGGCCAAGCTAATCACGAGTTCCCTCAACAGGCCGCGCCACCAAGCAGCGGGCACATGATAATACCGAACAGCTCCGCGCACATTTTGTGCATCACATTAATGCTATGGCTAAATATCAATTTTGTTATATATGGACGCCGGGTCATTAAAACCCCGGCACAACACGCATTACTTTCCGGATCCCTCTGGAACATTCGATAAACACGTAGATTGTTCTGTGATGTCGTAACAATATATAAAACACACAACCTTTAATAAACACTTTAATAAGTCTTATTATGGAAATGTAACTCAAAAACTAAGTAAAATATTTAAAGATACACATTTTTCTTATAATACAGGTAATTAGTATTTAATTAAATAAAACCTAAAATTAAATCCAATATTCACAATAAAAATGGAATATACAAAATAGAATGTCCAGATTTCAATACATTTTACATAGGCCAGACAAAGAAAAAACTACTTGATATAGTCCATCACTGTATTTTTAAAACCATATATTTATAAATCTAATTTAGCCATGCATTGTCTAAATAATAACCACCAATTTCCAGGCATTAAAGTATCAAGTTAATTAAAAATATATAAAAAGGTCAAACAATGAATATTTGCGAAAATCTTTATATTTACAAACACAATAATAACAACAATTTATTAATTAAAGAACAAACTCAAATAAAATCAAAACAATATGAACTATTTAAAATTATAAATTTATTATAAACAATATTATAAATAAAATGTAAACATTAAATATTTCCAATATAACCACCAAAACAGCTGTTAAAGTGAATGAACATTTAAAACCATCATTAATTAATTGAATTAAAAATGATTATTCGTTATTTTACATTGAAATTGAAACAAATTTGATCATTCGTTAGTTTCTATATTAAAATAGTATTATTTTGATTATTGTTATTTCATTTACAAAGTTCTGATGAGACTGTAGTGTTTCAGTGAAACATACATCAGTTAATTGAAATAACAAAAACGTAGTACACTGCTTGCAGAAGAAAATTGAATAATATACATAATATTATATTATATATTGCAACGAATCACAGGATCATGATAGGCGGGGCAAGTTCATATATTACACAGACAATGGACATTCATATTATATTGGTAGATGGTTAAGTTGGGTTGTTATCAATTGTATTTAGTAAGGTTAAGGGTTTAGTTTAGAATAACTGTGCATTATTATTTATGGTTATTCATGTACTGTGTTAGTGGAAATGTGCGCGCGTGCGCGAGTGGGAAACGTTTCCCGGGCGGTGCGTGAAGTATTATCGTTGTTTTGACATTAGCTGAACTGAGACATGTGTATCGCTACAATCCCTATACCTGTTGGACTATTGTTTACGTTCATGTATATTATTAGTATGTAGGCAGTCATGCATGAGATACGAGTAGTCTGATTACCGCTATGCATGCTGTTACAAAGTAAATGCACTCTACTGCATGAAAAGTGCATGGTCACTTTTTACTAACCATGTGACTTCCATCCACCAATAGAATGCTGGCTGGTGGTTGGAAATTTTCTTAAGCCTGTCGTTACACAGGCAGTTCTTCTACGCCATCTACCGCGAACGGGTCGTGCACTCCTTGTACAAGAATTCTACCGCTTGCAAGGTGTTGTAAAGACTATTCGTCGTTAGTGAAACGGGAAGGCTCAGAACTGTGTATGTAGTACATCTGCACACAGTAGTGTTTAAACGCATTACGCGTATAATTACGGCAGTTCTTCTACGCCATCTACCGCGAACGGAACGTGCACTCCTTGTACAAGATTGTACCGCTTGCAAGGTGTTGTAAAAACTATTCGTCGTTAGTGAAACGGGAAGACTCAGAACTGTGTGTGTAGTACATTTGCACACATCAGTGTTTTAACGCATTGTGCGAAAAATTACAAGCAGTTCTTCACTGCTGCTACCGCGAACGGTACATACAATCCTTGTACAAGACTCTACCGCTTGCAAGGATCTGTTAAGACTTTTCGGGGATAGTAACGTGTGTGACGCATAACAATTGATTTTATATCTTTACACACGATATTAATATTGTAGTATTACGTGTGTAAGAAGTAAGTGTAACAGTATCATTAATTGTTACGCAATAGTTCCATCAAGACGTTTCCGTGCTAGTGCAAGATTTCCTCATAGGGTGGTCTGCTGATCGCGGTAGACCTTCGTATTCGCGAGAACACTTGAAGAAGCCGGAGAGGTATAAGCTCAATATACCGTTATTAGATTAAACTCACTGTCACCTGAGATATTACTTGGTCTTAAACTCTATATAAGTTTTGCGAGAAATAAAATCCGTAGTACCGTTGTGTGTGCGAAGTGTCGGATTCATCGTGGGAATTGTAGGACATCAGCCCAGCTGTTACAGGACATCAGCCCAGCTGTTATAGGACACCAGCCCAGCTGTTTAGGACCAGCCCAGCTGTTACAGGACGCCAGCCCAGCTGTAAACGTTTCTGGTGAAACGTCTGTCATTTGTAAGCCACACCTGACGAACCATCTATACCGCAAAGACCGGCCCTTCTCTTCAACAACATCATCGTGGGAGTCTTCTTATGTAACGTATCACGTCTTGCGTATGAACATTATTTAACATTTTAAAAGAAAGACTCTATATCAAACATTACATTCTGTACATTTCAAATATACCATATAAACTATAACTTGTGTTTGTACAATAAATAATCTTAAACCCTCCAATATAGACTTGTAATTTGAAATACACATACTATCATATCCTATGCGCCAATAGTTTAGTAATTTGTGTTGTCGCATAGAGATATTCTGGCGCTTAGCAACGTAGGGCTCGTAAAATAGCGGAAATTTTACGCTATTACATATTTGTCTATGAATATAAAATTTGTTGGAAAAATCCAACGTATAAATATAATTAGCGTAATATTGTATGTGTATTGTTCATGTGAAAAGCTGAGGATATAATTTTTCAAGTGTGCATATTCTCTTGTATATCATATATGAACAGATTTTATCAGTATATTGGAGGTAGATTATTAGTTGTTGTATGTTAGATAAGGTATTTACATGTTGATGTTTTGAACTGCTTTCCGTGTGCATATAAACTGGTTACCATATGTTCTAATCTTGTTGTGATAATAATAGCTTGCTTTGAGTATAAATTACTAAATTTTAAAGTAATTTGTGATCACTATGTCGAATAAAAAAGAGCTTATAGAATATTTAAGGGCCAGGTCACTTGATGATAAAACCATATCTGAGCATAGTAGAGCCGTTAGGCGGAAATTCTGGGATAGAATTGAAAGTAATATTAACGAGGCAACTCGCTTAGGGCATAGTATTTCGTTGTTCGATATGGTCGGAGATATGGATGTTGCATGCAATTATAATGAAGATGACGAAAGTGAAATTAGTAATAGCAACACTATTAGTCCAGAACATACTTCAGATAATTGCTGCGGGGAGATGAAAGCCGTGGAAGAAGAGATGATATCGGATATACAAGGAGTTTCAGAGGAAAGTAAAGCCAGGGATGAGGAGATGATAGCCATTAGGCAGGAATTTTGGGAAGAAATGGACGCCGACAGAGAGGAGAGGATGGCGAAACTACAGGAAATGTCAGCTGATATTGAAGCAGATTTATCTGTTGAGAGTATTGCACCATGTGATAATTTTGAAGTACCTAATGTCCTTGTGGAACATACTCTCAACGAAAGTAATATGGAAGTTAACCAAGATGTGACATCTGAAGGATTAACGGAGAACAGTAGCGTAGCAGGTGAACTTGAAAGTGATTATACAGAAACCACCTTATTAGGGCCTAGTAGTTCATATCTCGGTAAAGTCGAGTATTTAGATTCTGCATCGGATTGTAGTGAAGATAACAGAAATGAAATTAGTAGTAACAACACTATTAATCTGGAACATACTTCAGGTAAGTGCTGTGATGAGGTGATATTTTATAGTGTAACAGATATAGCATGCGAGAACCGTGAACGTATGATAGGATCTGAAGCTATCATGGATGCGGACAGTGTATGCATAACACATAAAAATTCCGAACCAGTAGTAGAGCCTGGAACTAGTATGGATACTAACGGTGCAGGTATGTATGACACATGGCCTGATGATGAGGTACTAGATGAATCTATATCAGGTACTGAGGTGTTTACGGAGGACGGAGAGGTGAATGATACTGGTGACAATAAGGTGACAACAATTATGGTAAATAATAATGAACCGCCGCGTAATCAGTTTCATGTTCAAACACCACAAAATCAGCCGCAATCACAACAACATAAAAATACAATTCAGCAATTTAATACCAACTTATTAGCAACAGTTATTGAAAATGATTTAGTTGAAAAGCAGTTCAATCAATCAAGTATGAAAAATGTTAGTTATAAGAATGAAACTGTTATGTATGGCCTATATCCTGCCGAAAATAGGGATAATTTAGTATGTAATAATGATAATAGTAATAAACATGAGGGAAATATTAGGATTGAAAATTGCACCGACCTTATTGTCGAAGCAAAAATCAATGGTTATGTCGACGAGAGGTTGTCCGACAGTGGCACAGAAATATCGCTGTTGGACAAGCAGTTACGAAAGAGGTGTAAAAACCACTTTGTACAAATGCCGATTCTGCAGGTAAGTCACACAAGGATAAAATCAGGAGCGTGTGAATCGCAGGTAATTGAAAAACAAGCAATTAAAGCAACATACGAACAGGGTACGGAAGTAGATGCGACCGTCCTTGGAGTTAAAAAACTCGGACATAATATTATTTGGGAAGTTGATAAATTGAATAAATGGCATGCTGCATTGGAAGTTCAGAAAGAATTATTGCCAGCTAAAGTTGATTGTCAACCTCACGTTATCAGACTGGGACGGTCGAAAGATAAGATAACGAATAACTCACCGACCCCCAAGGTTCAGTTAATGAGTTGCGAGATAAGGCAATTACGGCGTATATTAAACAAATTCAAATCTGTATTTCCAAGTAAACGTGTGCGTTTCAAAACTGAGAAAAATTTATACAAAAAAAAAACTCAGAAATAAATGTCAGGATATAGGGGTAAGAATGTGTAGTGATTTAAATATGTCAATTCAGGTTTAAATGTTGTATGTAAGATGGATCTGTGAATGAACAATAATCTAGTTTTGATAAGGAATGTTGTCTGTGTACCCTGTGACCCTGCATAAGATTTCGTTATCTGTGTGTCAAGAACATGTGGGTTTGTTTTGGTTTGAAGGTTACCACGTGTCCTTTGATTTGATGCTTCTGTCAAAGTGACAGTTGGAAATGTTAGTATTAATTGGGGATGTTTGTTTGATTTTAGTTCGAGAGTATTATTATTATTTCAGGATTAGGAAGTTGTTTTGGTATATAAAAAAAAAAAAAAAAAATTTTTATTTTTTGTTAGTTAACTAAAGAAAAAAAAAAATTTTTTTTTTATGCGGGAAGGAGTTAATCCTGCAACGAATCACAGGATCATGATAGGCGGGGCAAGTTCATATATTACACAGACAATGGACATTCATATTATATTGGTAGATGGTTAAGTTGGGTTGTTATCAATTGTATTTAGTAAGGTTAAGGGTTTAGTTTAGAATAACTGTGCATTATTATTTATGGTTATTCATGTACTGTGTTAGTGGAAATGTGCGCGCGTGCGCGAGTGGGAAATGTTTCCCGGGCGGTGCGTGAAGTATTATCGTTGTTTTGACATTAGCTGAACTGAGACATGTGTATCGCTACAATCCCTATACCTGTTGGACTATTGTTTACGTTCATGTATATTATTAGTATGTAGGCAGTCATGCATGAGATACGAGTAGTCTGATTACCGCTATGCATGCTGTTACAAAGTAAATGCACTCTACTGCATGAAAAGTGCATGGTCACTTTTTACTAACCATGTGACTTCCATCCACCAATAGAATGCTGGCTGGTGGTTGGAAATTTTCTTAAGCCTGTCGTTACACAGGCAGTTCTTCTACGCCATCTACCGCGAACGGGTCGTGCACTCCTTGTACAAGAATTCTACCGCTTGCAAGGTGTTGTAAAGACTATTCGTCGTTAGTGAAACGGGAAGGCTCAGAACTGTGTATGTAGTACATCTGCACACAGTAGTGTTTAAACGCATTACGCGTATAATTACGGCAGTTCTTCTACGCCATCTACCGCGAACGGAACGTGCACTCCTTGTACAAGATTGTACCGCTTGCAAGGTGTTGTAAAAACTATTCGTCGTTAGTGAAACGGGAAGACTCAGAACTGTGTGTGTAGTACATTTGCACACATCAGTGTTTTAACGCATTGTGCGAAAAATTACAAGCAGTTCTTCACTGCTGCTACCGCGAACGGTACATACAATCCTTGTACAAGACTCTACCGCTTGCAAGGATCTGTTAAGACTTTTCGGGGATAGTAACGTGTGTGACGCATAACAATTGATTTTATATCTTTACACACGATATTAATATTGTAGTATTACGTGTGTAAGAAGTAAGTGTAACAGTATCATTAATTGTTACGCAATAGTTCCATCAAGACGTTTCCGTGCTAGTGCAAGATTTCCTCATAGGGTGGTCTGCTGATCGCGGTAGACCTTCGTATTCGCGAGAACACTTGAAGAAGCCGGAGAGGTATAAGCTCAATATACCGTTATTAGATTAAACTCACTGTCACCTGAGATATTACTTGGTCTTAAACTCTATATAAGTTTTGCGAGAAATAAAATCCGTAGTACCGTTGTGTGTGCGAAGTGTCGGATTCATCGTGGGAATTGTAGGACATCAGCCCAGCTGTTACAGGACATCAGCCCAGCTGTTATAGGACACCAGCCCAGCTGTTTAGGACCAGCCCAGCTGTTACAGGACGCCAGCCCAGCTGTAAACGTTTCTGGTGAAACGTCTGTCATTTGTAAGCCACACCTGACGAACCATCTATACCGCAAAGACCGGCCCTTCTCTTCAACAACATCATCGTGGGAGTCTTCTTATGTAACGTATCACGTCTTGCGTATGAACATTATTTAACATTTTAAAAGAAAGACTCTATATCAAACATTACATTCTGTACATTTCAAATATACCATATAAACTATAACTTGTGTTTGTACAATAAATAATCTTAAACCCTCCAATATAGACTTGTAATTTGAAATACACATACTATCATATCCTATGCGCCAATAGTTTAGTAATTTGTGTTGTCGCAATATATATATATATATATATATATATATATATATATATATATATATATTTAGTCACTTTCTGCTACAGTCCGTTTCTTGATGTATATAATACTTTTAATATTTATAATTAAATTTACCTCAAGATGTTATTTTTTTTCCTTTTTTGGAACATGTTTCGGGTACTATCTTGTACCCATCCTCAGCCTTCCGGTTTTTTTGTCTGGTGAAGTACACATGTGTTGTTGGTTGACTATTATTATTGTGGCTTCCTGTTGGCTTCTGGTATTTCAAATTAGTTTTATTGTGTGTGATTGTGGTGTATGTGTTAGTTTTTTGTGCATTTTCAATGTTGAGTGCTTTGAATATTGTGTCATGTTTTGTATTGATTTGTATTTGTTCAGGTATTAGTTTGTTTTCTGTTTTATGTTTGTATATTTGTAAATTTTCCCAAATGTTCATTATGGTGCCTTTGTGTGGTATATGTTTTATTAGTGTTACATTGGTTATGTCTGGGAATTCATGTCCTGTGTTTATTGCATGTGTGGCTAAATTGGATTTATATATTTCTGGTTTTTTGTATGCATTTAGGTGTTCAAAATAACGTTTCTTCAGCTGTTTTTTTGTTTGTCCTATGTAACATTTATTGCAATCTTGGCATTCAATTTTGTATATGCCGTTAGTTGTTGTATTATCTTTGTTGTGTGAGCTATTTAGATTTTGTAATTTATTTTTATTAGTTTTGTATGCTATTTTTATATCTGTGTTTTTAAATAGTTTTGTTAGTTTTGTCATTTTATTATTTATGTATGTGAATGTGGCCCATTTTTTGTTGTTGTTATTATTTATGTGTTGTTCAGTTTGATTAATTCTTAATTGTTCAGTTTTTATTTTATATTTGATTTTATTTTCTATTTTGATCACAGTATTTTTATTGTGTCCATTTTCATAACCAATTTGGTATATTATATTCCTTTCTTTGTCAGTTTCTTGTTTGTTAGGGGAATTTTGTACATTCTGTTAAATAGCGAATAAAATGCTGCCATTTTATGTTGTGGTGGGTGGTCAGAATGGTTAGGTATAATGATGTTAGTGGAAGTTGGTTTTCTATATATTGCATATTGTATGTGGTTGTTGTATCTTGTGATGGTTATGTCTAAATAGTTGATTTTATTATGTTTTTCTTTTTCTTCTGTGAATTGTAGTTTGGGATATATGTTATTGATTTGTTTCAGTATGTTCTCTGCATTTGTGTTTTTGTTATTTGATACATATAGCCCATCATCTACATATCTTAACCATATGCCATTTGGGTCATGTGATTTTATGATATTTTGTATTTTGGTGTCTATGTGTTGTAGGAATATTTCTGCTATTATGCTTGATATAATGAAATGAATAAAATGAAAACAAACAATATATAACCGAAATAAAAAAATAGCCTCCAACTAATACTAAAACAAAATTACTTTGAATTTAATAGCAAAATTTATCAACAGAAAGAAGGTTTAGCAATGAGATCACCATTGTCAAGCATAATAACAGAAATATTCCTACAACACATAGACACCAAAATACAAAATATCATAAAATCACATGACCCAAATGGCATATGGATAAGATATGTAGATGATGGGCTATATGTATCAAATAACAAAAACACAAATGCAGAGAACATACTGAAATAAATCAATAACATACATCCCAAAATACAATTCACAGAAGAAAAAGAAAAACATAACAAAATCAACTATTTAGACATAACCATCACAAGATACAACAACCACATACAATATGCAATATATAGAAAACCAACTTCCACTAACATCATTATACCTAACCATTCTGACCACCCACCACAACATAAAATGGCAGCATTTTATTTGCTATTTAACAGAATGTACAAAATTCCCCTAAACAAACAAGAAACTGACAAAGAAAGAAATATAATATACCAAATTGGTTATGAAAATGGATACAATAAAAATACTGTGATCAAAATAGAAAATAAAATCAAATATAAAATAAAAACTGAACAATTAAGAATTAATCAAACTGAACAACACATAAATAATAACAACAACAAAAAATGGGCCACATTCACATACATAAATAATAAAATGACAAAACTAACAAAACTATTTAAAAACACAGACATAAAAATAGCATACAAAACTAATAAAAATAAATTACAAAATCTAAATAGCTCACACAACAAAGATAATACAACAACTAACGGTATATACAAAATTGAATGCCAAGATTGCAATAAATGTTACATAGGACAAACAAAAAACAGCTGAAAAAACGTTATTTTGAACACCTAAATGCATACAAAAAACCAGAAATATATAAATCCAATTTAGCCACACATGCCATAAACACAGGGCATGAATTCCCAGACATAACCAATGTAACACTAATAAAAGATATACCACACAATGGCACCATAATGAACATTTGGGAAAATTTACAAATATACAAACATAAAACAGAAAACAAACTAATACCTGAACAAATACAAATCAATACAAAACATGACACAATATTCAAAGCACTCAACATTGAAAATGCACAAAAAACTAACACATACACCACAATCACACACAATAAAACCAATTTGAAATACCAGAAGCCAACAGGAAGCCACAATAATAATAGTCAACCAACAACACATGTGTACTTCACCAGACAAAAAAACCGGAAGGCTGAGGATGGGTACAAGATAGTACCCGAAACATGTTCCAAAAAAGGAAAAAAAATAACATCTTGAGGTAAATTTTATTATAAATATTAAATGTAATATATATATATAATTTTAACACATTTGATAAAGTTTATATATAATATGTCGGTACTAAATCTGTCAGTGTCAGTGTCAGTGCCTGTAATAACAACTAATAAAACTTTTTCTCTACCACTCTTAAACTTTTATTAACTTTTAAACATGAGTTGATATTTAAAAATACTATTAGTAGTCACCTCGTTACTCTTTATTATATCATACCTTCCATTGTGTCTGAGTCTGCATTAGTTGGCTTGATGTTTGTAATTTGGTGTGTATGAACCGTTTGTGTAGTTATAGTTTGTGAATCTGGTGGTGCAAAAAAAAAAAAATTAGCCTCAAACAAGAACAACTTTAGGTTTCTATTAAAATATTGTTAGACCTAATTAATTGAAAATATAAAATTCAAATAAACATTTGTTTACTCAAGTAATTGTTTAAGTCACTAATAACTGACTTTGCGTAACACACAGGATGTACAGTACACATTCAAATAAACTTTAACTGACCACTGACAAATGAAACCATACTGCAATATTGGCAGCATGCAGTATCCAGTATCGCCATGCAAATCCAGTGTAGCTCGCCATATGCTACTAAGCCTGTCTCATTTATTGCATTTCTGCTCTCTCACTCACTCTTATGCTTACCTCAGTATACCCCTCAACCTCCTCAGATTAGTCAAGTGATTCCCAATACTGTGTGTGAGGTAGCATGGGAACTGCTTCCTATAGACTCAAACGACTTTCTCTGAATGTAAAACTATGACATTTGGAGTGGGTGGTGGCAGTTTAAAAAGGAACTGCTGGTGGCACTTTATATCTCAGAATTTCTGGAGGTAGTGCTAACTAGCTACATCCTACAGAAACCACACCTGCAATCATCTAAATTTCAAATGTGCATGTTTCATATGTATCATCTTTTGATGGTAATGTTTTCACTTGAATTCTGTTTAGAGTGTATGTAATTGAATGTGTCTTATGAGACTTGCAGGATACCTGCAGAAAATCCAGTGTTACACTACTCAGACTATGAAAAATTGGGATTTTTTAGTGTATTCAAAATAGAAAATGTAAATATCTCAGAGAATGACTCCCCCTCCCCCCCCCCCAAAAAAAAACAGAAACTTGTATGAAATTGTTTTTGCAGGACATAAAGTGTGCCATTTAAACTTAGATCAAGCATACAGGCTGTGCCATTCTAAGGAACTGATCTACTGAGTTTAAGAGGTTATCAGGGGCATTATTATTTAGTTACTTCTATCTTTGTAAAGGATAGATGGAATTTAAAAAAAAAAATGCACCATTATTTACAGTGTTAACTTTTATTTTTTCTTGTCTATATTTAATTTTGTCCTTTTTTGTTAATTTTATGATAATTAGTGTACTAAATAAAGCTTGAAAAAATAAGAATACCGTTCAAATTTTCTAACTGTATTTAGTGGTCAATAGCATTTCAAAAAGTTTCTCTCCACTTACCTAGACAAAGTTTTAAAGGAATGTATGGGAAAATTAACAAAGAGTTGGAAGTTAATACAAAATATTTCAGTATATATTTTTCCTTATCAGGTAATCACAGATTGAGCAAGGTGATTATTTAACCATATCAGGTTCAGTTTCTCTTTAATTAAGGCTATAAAGTTACAATTAAAACTTTCAGTGCCAGCCTACTACAAGACTGTTAATGCCAGAAAACTTTTTAAAATAGTCATATTATATTAATATTTAGTCAATGCTAATGATCTAAACATTTTATAATAGTCAGAGTTGTCTCTTTAAAACAGTATTAAATAATGTTTTGCTGTCACCATAACCAAACCATGTTTTTTATTTTTAGAAAAAGTCTAACGTATATTGTTTTACAAATTGAAAAATTTTTGCGTAAATATAAATCATTTGTGTAAATATTGTAACATGACATAAGGTAGTGAAGATTCAATTGTATTTAATTATAAAATAAAAAGCTGAAGATAAGAATAAGAGGCAAAAACTTATAAACTTAAAGATCAATAACCTAGTAACCCATAAATGACAAATGACTATTAAACTGACAATGACCTGACACAGTAGATCGGATAAATACCAAAGGAACCAAGAGACAATGAAGAAGCAGCCAAGACCTAAGTGCAATCAAATAATCCCAAATAATGACCAGTATATTGTAAATTAAATGATGAACTGATATTTGTAGTATATGAGATGTAACTAGGATAATAAGATTAATGGAAGGTAATAATATCACATATATCTTGTTGATAAAAGAATGTACTTATATAATATAAGGTAGGGAGTTAGAAACTAACCATACCCCAAACTAATAGTAATGATAATAGCCAAAGACAATAAACAATGCTTTGAGCCAAACAAAAGCAATATTTAAGTAATAACTAAAAGTGATCAGAGTGATTTGGAAGTAAATTAGTTATTCATGACCATAATCACACAGTGATATAAATATAATCAGACAAATCGTGTGAATAAACAAGTGAGTAAGTTAAAAATGTGTGTAAAATTAAATAAGTGGTGAAGTGCTAGGTATAGCATATAATGGAACAAAGTGAGAATGATAATAATTAAAGAAACCTTCTAATGAAAGGAAAAGTGCAGTGGGGGTGTAGAATAAAATATTATATAAGCAAACTATAATAAACAGATAAACAATTTTTGATAAACTGTACATTAGTAAGTAAGATTAAACTGATTGTGATATTATAAATTTAGGTAATAGGATGTCAGAATTATATAATAAGGTAAGAATTAAGTTATCAGAATGAGTAATAAAATAAGAAGGACAGACACTGTATTTAAGTGAAGGGATTAGTAGATGAAACATTTCGAGTAAGGAACAGTTTATCAGTAGTATTGTAAGAGTTTCATTATTGTTCAAAAACCATAGAATGTAGTAAATTATAGGATAAGCAAGATAATAGTAGAGAAAAGAAAAGGTAGTTAAAAGTTATTTCAGGCTAGAACCTGACAAGGAATCTTTCATAATAAGAATTAGAGTTAGGAATACTGATGTTTATTGTTTGTTTTGTTTATAAAATTGTATTAGAATTACCAGATATGTTATTAAGAAATGTTAGGTGGGAGTAGAATAAAATCTAGGCTCTAGGCCAAACTGTTGAATATAAATTTAGTAATTTTGAGAACAAATAATAATCCAAAGTTAAGGCAGAATATGCCAAATGGTTAAACCGTTTAAGTGATTATTCCTAGTACCAAAATATATGAATAACAACTAATTTTGAATAAAATATATGTAAAATATAAATATGGAAAATAGTAAAAATGTAATTAGCTATTCAAAAGTGGGCATGAGGGATATCAAAATGATCATCATGAAAAATTAGGAAGAATGGTACTCATGTAATAACTCTAGCTATAAGTATAAGATAGAAATCTTCAGTTGAAGATATTTTGGTAAAATTAGACTAAAAAAGACGTTAAATCATAACAATGACTTAAGTTAATAACCAATGAAAATTAGCATAATTTATTAGGTAACCATAGCAACAAGAAATTTATTGCCAAAAAACCGTTAGATTTTCAGTAATGTATTATTGACCAACGCTGAGAGTGGATCGAGGAGCTCTCGTATTAAAATATTATTATTAAAGTAAATTTGAACCTAATTTAAACCAGATGGAGATAACAACAATAGTCCAGGGAATCCTGAACAAAATTTTGTTTATAAAAAAATTAATTAACAAACCATAATTATCTGAAGAAGACGGAACGACGCAGTGAAGAAGAGAGAAGACAACGGACAACAAATGAGGATCATTGGAACATCTTAATAGAAGAAGACGGACGACAACCGAAGGAATGCGAGGCTGGAGTCAGCGAGGAAAAACATCGAGACGAGGGAAATAAACTTCTGGAGAGTATAAGAAGACGACAGCCCAGGAGTTATCCATAGAAGAAGACGACCTCAGGATCTTCAGCAGGAAAACCGATGAGTATAAACATTATCCCATAATCGAATTCACAATTTTTTGGTCTGAATTAATAAATAACTATTTCACTTCACTGATCACTATTCCGAGTCAAAAATAAATGCTTTGTTAAATTCACTATTTAAACTTTAATCGATTAGCAATTATTAAAAGTAAAATATAATAAATAATTGACGAACCTTTTGATAAATAAATTTGACAAACGAAAACTAACCCAAAATTTCTTTACAAGTTTTCATTGGTAATTACTTAATTGAATATAATGAGATATTAATTTGTTTATGTAATTAGTATTAAGAATTGTTATAAATTTGTGTGTGTTAGCCGTAAGTATATATTTCTGTAGCCGAAAGGACTTTAACACCCCTGAGAAAAATAATATATAACTGTAAATTAACGTCAAGGTAGAATTGTATACAAACATTGAAACTGAGCAAGTACCAACCGAACAAGTGTAATAGCCGGTGCAGAAAACGAATTTGATGTATCATAAAGCAATTGAAATATTCTAAAAGGTTAATAAATGTTCTCAATCTGCAATTCTGTATGTTTGATTCAATTAATTTATAATAACAACTAAGAATTATTGAAGTGAAAGCGCTAAAGCAAAACGCTAGCCGAGTCAACACTGCAGAAAGCCGTGCGCCAATCAGGTGGCGAGGCGGCAACATTTGAATGCAGCAGAGCGAAATACGGTTTACCCGTAAACGATAAGAGAATTTACATTTTGACACAATTAACACTAAATAACATTATTATTAAAACATTACAACCCACATAAACGGCAGGTAACAATATATACAAATATAACTAGTTTACATATAACATACTAAAAATAAAACAGAGCAAAATTCAGTGTTGTATATTGTTCTAATAATATTTGGCTATCGTGAGGTACTCTTTGAAGCAGTCAGGCAAACACAATTCAACTTCACATTCAAGGCACCACCAGTTTTGAGCTTTGAATCTGTCTGTATATATCTGGATCTAACATTCTATATACCAGTATCTATTACCCCAATACCAGTGAAAGAAGTCAATAAAATGATTTCTAGTCATCCATAGCCACCAATGGACTTTGTACAAGAATACAAATTACAGCCCAAGCTAGACACAGGAATGGAACAGTGACTAAAATACCTAGCCTGAGGTGGGCTCGGGATTGGCCTGGAAAATGTTACCAATCTAGGTAAATGTTGTTACACGCTATTAGGATGAAACCTAATAGAATGAAAATTTCTTAAGATTACACTACTGTATAGTACTATATCTGTTAAAGTGAACACTCTTTGGGGTTTGTAAACAAACATCCAGGCTGTAGAGATTAGAGTCCTTTTCATCTAGCCAGTGGCATAGCTAGGCTTTTTGGTGACCGGGGCAAGGAGATTCTCGGCCGCCTCACCTTTACAATTAAAAGGGGGACAAAAGAGCAAAAATTAAGACCCATCCAGTGAACAAAGTACTTAATAAAGTTGTTTGGATGGTTCATCCTCTTCATTCACAGCACTTAATATTATGATTATTGTACTTTCATTTGTGAAAACTTACATTTCTTATTGTCCTCGAACGTTTCGGTGTGGTGTACACCTTCCTCAGCAAGGTTTTGAATACAGAGTGTCGTGAACAATTGTAACGGTTTATTTACAGGTTGGTGGGATGTGTGTGGGGGGGTTGGCGGGAGGGGGTTGGCACTGACACTCAGCATTCGCCACACACATACAGACTGAAAACCACAGCTACACCAACATAGAAAACAACCTCGAAATACTACACTACTTACCAAAAAGTAGGAAACTAAACACGGCTGAACAGTTTAAAATATATAAACACCACAGACTACAACCAAACAACATAATAAATGACCAACTACACTTTAAATCACATGCACTATTTGACACAAGCATACACTAACCAAACTATACTTTGAATCACAGCACCAACCCCCTCCCACCAAAAACCCCCCACACATCCCACCAACCTGTAAATAAACCGTTACAATTGTTTACGACACTCTGTATTCAAACCTCGCTGAGGAAGTTGTACACCACACCGAAATGTTCGAGGACAATAAGAAACGTAAGTTTTCACAAGTGAAAGTACATTAATCATAATACTTAATAAATGCAAGTGTGTAGACTTTGTATGAAAGTGCGTCCAGCAAACGTCTTAAGAATATTTTTAAAGTCAAAATTAAGAAATTACATATTATAACATTACCGATATTCAGTTTGTATACATTTGTTAGTAACAAATGTAAACTATAACTATAAAAAATGTAGTAAAATAAAAAATTTGTCACATGTAAATGTTCTAATAAACATGCAAACATCCTTGTAGGTCCTTGTATGTCAAAACAATATCCTAAAGCAACATAAAATTAAACAAAGAACTACATTAAAAATAATATAATTAATAATTTACTATTATAGGTTCATTTTGCCGTCTTCTATTAATAAACGCTTAATATTTATTTGTAATATTTAATAAATATTTAAAACAAGACGTTTAAAAGTGTAACTTTCATGGTCTTAGTTGCTGCAAAGTCGGCTATTAAATCATTATAATCTAAAGACGAAGCAATGTCGTTTTCAATTGAAAGTATCACTAGATTTGATACCCTGTCCTCAGATAATGTTGATCGTAGAACAATTCTTCACTGTTTAGGTCATGTGGATAGAGTTTTGAAAGCAATGTGCACTTAATATTGATTTAGGAAAGCGGTTCCTTAAAATGTGTATCCCCATCATTTATGTACACCTCAAATTTACAGAAGAACCCAAAGCGTTTTTCTAACTCCTTTACGTTAGAGAAACATCTTGAATTTTTCAGCTGTCAGTTTGTCCAAAATTTCTATTAGAGAACGTTGCATTTCTTGCTGAACGGTTAATGCAGAATCTGCATACTCCCCTGGAATCGTGCGCTTCCTTCTTATCCTTTTTATGGTACTGACACCCCATTCATTATATACCTGCTCTGCTTTAGTAATGGACATTGACACACAGCTCATTTGTCCAAACATTTAATTTGTCCGTTAGCGTCTCCAGAAGTGTCAATGCTTGAATAAGGCTTATTCCTTTGGTCTGCAAGATTTTCTGTATTTTGTCCATAGAAGAAAGAATATCTGTCCAGAAAAAGAGCAAGGTCACAAAATTAAAGTTTTCTATTGCATTAATTATTAATGCTGCATCTTTCCTCGTATCAAGTGTTTCAGTTGGTGTATCCCTCGGTTTCTTCAGTGTAGCGATCACTTCATCCAGTTGAGTGGATATTGTTTTCACCACATCTGCTTTTGAACTCCACATTGTATCACAATGTCTCTTTAGAGTACCTAATATTTACGAAGTCTTTAAGAACAGTCCATCTATGAGTGGAACAGGAAAAAAAGGTGAATAGACGTTCTACTGTCCCAAAAAATGTCACTGCCTGGACATTAACATGAGCTGCATGAACACCAAAAAAGTTAAGTGAATGGTTGTCACAGGGAACAAACACAGCTAGTGGATTAAAATCTAATATTCTCTTCTAAACTCCTGAATGGATACCAGCCATTGTAGCTTGATTGTCATACGACTGACCTCTACAATCGCTAAGATTCAATCCATCTCTCTCAATCTTACTTGTAATAGCTTCTGTGATGCCCTCCGCTGTTTTCACTTCTAAAGGAATAAAAAATATGAATGCTTCCTTGATATCAACAGAATTGCGTTTAATTTCAACAAATCTTTTAATATGAGACATTTTTTCTACATGTGCAGCATCTGGTGTTGTGTCAAATACAATACTAAAGTACTTCACCTTCTTACATGCAGTAATAATATATTTTTGCGCCCTCTTTCTCCTAACAGGCTTATTATTTCATTTTGAATGGTTGGCGAAAGATACAATATACACCCAGATTTATGAGAAACTCAATCCACAAGAGGTCTCATGACAGGGTCAAATTTAGCCAAGTATTTTAGCAAAGCCAGAAAGTTTCCTGAATTTGGATCGTTAGTAATTGACTCTCGATGTCCTCTCAGTGCGAGATTTTGTTATTCAAGAGTTTGAACTGTGGCAATGACCCGTTTAATGATTTCTTTCCATGTCTTAGCTACTTTCCTCATTTGTTCCTAAAATAGATCATCAGTAAGTCCTCATCTGTTTAAAGAACGTTCCAATTCCTTCCATTCTGAAAACGCAGACCAATGAGCAGGATTATTTTCATGATCCTGAATTTAAAACCTATTGATTGAAATGGCTTCTTTGATAGTTTTTTTGTGGAAATAAAGTCCGACAAAAGCAAAATAGAGATTTGTTAATTAGAGAAAACACATCCAAGTGCGATCTACCTTATAATAATGAACTGTAATTACGATGCTTGAGTATAAATAGACTAATACTGTTTATCACGAGAGGTTTATGACAACGGACAAACTGGCTGGTTATGCTTCTTTTATGAAAGGAATAGTCATATCAGAGAAACAAGTTGTTTGTAGTTTTTTAAACAGAAAACAATTTTTTCAAGTCTATGCTCATTTTGCCGCCCTCCTGGCTGTGCCGCCCGGGGCGGCTGCCCCCTTGGCCACCCCTTAGCTACGCCTCTACATCTAGCTAGACTCAAAACATTAATGTTATCTGTTTCACTGTCAGTGATCTTTAATGAATTGAATATTCATCTTGCACAGTAAAATGGAAAAACGTAAAGTAAACTTAGTTAAAAAGTTAAATCAATGAGCATGACAGATTAAAAACAAAAGTCTGTAAACTTGAGGTTCACAAAGCTAAGGATACCAGAAACCTCTGAAAAATGTTAAAACTAAACTGCCTAATCAGTCAAGTGTAGAATCAAACAAAGTATTGATAAATGACAAACAGTTCCGTATATATAGAATAATGAAACTGTCATTGGACTCATTTTTTTGTTAATAAAATCATTAAGATAGGACGTATAAAGATACTGTCTAAAAGATTGCCAAAGTACAATTGTATAAATCAAGCCAAAGCATGGCATGTGATAAAGAATTGAAGCAAACTTATGATTGCCAAAGTGTTGTCAGAAAGTCAAAGTAAGTGCAGTCAGTGGTGTATCTAGAATTTGGGTTTGGTGGGGAGGGAGGGTCCAGGGTTAGGTCGGCATCATACAAAAGAAAAAACAATTTAAGAATAATCAACATTACTATCTTTAAAGTGGCTGAAAAATTTGTGGTAACATCCTGAATTCAGTCCCATTAAAGAAAATAGTAATAACACAATGAAAACATGGGTTATTGAAACATTGTTAAAAGATACTTATTGACTGAATGGATTTTCCTACATTTCATATTTCAAACAAATGCCCTAATGATGTGTAATAAATCTGTTTGTATATTTAAAAAAGAGCCACTACTATATTAACGTAAGCTGCTGAAAAAATGAACCACCCTAAACATTAAGAGACAATAAAATTCACCAATGTTTTTGACCCTCTGGGGGAGGGTCCGGTTCCCTTCATCGCCCCCATAAATACGCCCCTGGGTGAAGTCACTAATTATAATATATATTGAAATTAGAAAGAATAAAGAATGAAGGAGAACTGAATATGACCAGGGAAGTAGAAGAGAGGGATGTGCAACAATTTTGTAATAGATAGATACAAAATTATATTATTATTTTATGAAATAATCTTGTGGGAGAGGAAAGCAGTACAAGCTATAAGAGATAGCTATAGCTAAACCTTTCACAAAATAGCTATTTTATAAATACTGATTTAAAAACATCATTATCACGTTTGAAATGAATCTAAGCTGACAAGGGGAATTTTTACAGATTAAGAGAGCTAGTTCTTATAAACTTTTCTAAATTTTCATCTAGAGGAGACTCATATAAGTTACTAACATTGTAACGTACCAAAATAGCAGTTACATAAAATAAATGTCTAATACGTCAAATAGAAGAATAACATGAAAATATTTCATCAAGCATAGAAGAAGGAACAGGAGAATACAAATAAAATGTGTATCTACGAATGAATAATATTGAACCAACCCAACGAAGAAGAAAGAAGAGTAATAAGAATATCATCGAGTATAACCAAGAGAGAGAAAATACCATGAGCCAATATAATACGTTAGCATCCAGGCCCAATAGATCAAAATAGTGAGGGGATATGCCGAAAATAATTATCAACGTAAGAAGGAGATGAATCAAATACAATCACCATAGTGAAAAAAACAAACTAATTTGTTATGAGTGTGAAATAAATATAGGACAATGACTACCATAATAATGAATGAAAATATGGAAGAATATGATAATATTCAGGGAACATGAATTATTACAAATAATGTGTAACCAAGGAAGCACCAACAGTGACAAACAACTAACCAGAAGAAGAAAAAAAGAAGAAGAAGAGGAAAAGAAATGTAGCATGAAGAATGAAGATTATGTATGAACAGTACAAGACATCAACATTCACAAGATATGGAAGGAATTAAAATCAATGTAGTGACCAGAATAAGTGTAATGCTTATTGGAATACCAATAATAAAGAAACCAAGTGTTGAGCATCAATAAGTGATCACAAACAATGACAGTGAATACTTAATATAAGTGTAACAACATGTGATATAATAACATTTTACCCCAAGTAAACAGCACAAACAATACCAGTGAAAATGTTTATAACGGAGAGAAGTGATTAACCATTTGTAAGTGAAAGAATCAACGAGTAACAAGTGAAATGCACAGACAATTAGTGTAACAAGTTTAATCCAAGATTGTAAAACCACAGAGATAATCAATAAGACCACCAAAAATATGATACAGAAAAGTGAATTAATTGTTCATAGGGATTAATAATAAAAGCTTTGTAATCCTTGATATGAAATGTGCCTGAATGTCATAGCAACACAGGACAAAATGTAGATGAATGTCAAGACAAATAGTAGCAAATAAACTAATTTGTTGAGTATAAACAAGTCAATGTACCAAAGCCTATGTACAATCCACCAGAATATGTAACATAATTAGACTAAGAAAACCAGTATTAGTGTTTCAACAAATAGTGTAAAAATGTGTACAAAATGTGTAAAACTTAATAATAAACCATTGTAGTAGAATGCCATAACGAGATGGCAATAGTTGAGATGAATACTGTAAAGAACTATGAAGCACATTGTTGTCAGACAAATGACACATAACCTCACATGAGTTGAACCTACAACATAAAATTATATACATTAATTAAACCAAGTAATTATCCATAATTGTTTCAAACAGAGACTAAATAAGAATAAAAATGCAAAACAATGAATACCATATGAACTGAAGGACACAACAAATGAATCAGATTAAATACAATAACATTAAACTAAATAGACAGAACCCCAATGTGACAAGAGAGTTAGTCAAAAAATATTATCAAAACTTATAAAGAGAATGTAAAAAATGTTACCAGTAGTTAGAGAAATGTTCAATACTGCTATGAGAACATCTCACAAATATTATACTAGTAATTTAATAATTGAAATTTAATAAACTAACTAACTGCAATCATAGAACCAGGTGTAAATAACCACCATACAATAACTTAGAGAGATTTCAAATAACAAAAAGTTAGTGAATACATTGAACTAACCATGTACAACAATTGTACACAATTTTAATTATTAACAATATATCCCATGTGTACTAAAATAACTAAATAAGTGACAAAATGGCGAGATGAGAGCATAATGTATTTTGAATCATACTATATGTGTATACAAAATAACATTTTACCAAAATAAAGTATGAACAAATGTATATAGATATACCTATTAGTGTTATGATACAAAAAATATGTAGTAGAATAAGGGATAATAGCGATATAAATAAATGTAAACAATCGGACATAGTTGGTATATACGCCATTAACAAACTTTGTTTAAACTATAAATATAGCAATATTATGTATTAACATGAAGGAGAAATGGACTCAAAATGTTTAGTAATAAGTATTAAGATGTAATTACAACGAAATATAGTGAAAAAGACTTATTTGTGTTAAGAACCACTATATGAGTTTTGAAGAAGATCAAGTGAATTATTAATGGACGGAATTATTACTTATTTGGACTTAAAATAAAGCCGCAAGTGTCCGCGATTTAATGCCACTATCCAAATGACGATATGACAAAAATTAAGAAACTTATAGCCATTATAAGTTTTTCGATCATTTTCGAATGTCCATGTATAGATCAGAGATAATCTCAGACCCAGACTTAGTGACGCTAAAAATTATAATTTTTATTTAACCAAAGCATTGGGGGTAGAGAGTATGACTTTCTAGACCAATCAAATAGCTTAATATCACCAGACGAAAAGAGACGCTTTAGCGAGATTGTTTAATCGTTTTTCAACACTCGAGGCGACAGGAACGTGTCACAGTCGGCAAGACATATTTTAAAATGTGCACGTTACCCCCAGTAACATGGTCAAACATTAACCTATACTGAACACCCCATTATCGAGTGACAGTGAAATAAGTAAATAGTGAATAGACATGACCAGTGTATAATAAGGGTCATGTCCAGTGAAAATAAACAGGGAGTATGATATTTTAACAATTTAAAAAAAAATGCTAAATGGAATAATTCTTGTTGATTAAACGAAAGTTATTGTTTGACTGCACTAGTCAAGTTAACGCTTGAGTGCCTTAACAGATAATGATGAATAATTATCAGAGTTTGATGAACAAAGTTATAGCCCATTGTGACGGCGATAATTAATTAAAAGATGTATTTTATATTTAAAGAATAATTGATAACGGCGGAATTAAATTTAAATACTGCTCACTAGTACTTGTAAATATAGTCGCTTAATTGACTATGAATTTTGACTTGATGAATAATAATTTCCTTGTGTTAATACTATCATTACTGATAATTCTACATCATATTAATAGTAAATAAAGCGTTTGTAAAAATAATATTAAGAATCTTATATAACATTACTTATTATACGTAACCACTTACTCTCATCTAGGCAAACTAACCTAGAACCAAAACGTATATTTTGTCACAGAGAAACACTTCTGTCCTCAAATGATTTTTATAAAATGAAATCGATAATAAGAGTTTTTTCAATTTTTTTCCCTTTCCAGTTCATAGTAGTAATAACTAATAAATTAATAATAATATTTTAATAGTGCAACGTTCAAAGCACGTGTTGACAATATTAGCTTCACTAGACCTCAGAATACCATACGATAGTATTGACTATCGTATCGAGATTAATAATTTTAAATTTTTGTTCTTTTTTCTCATAGTAAATAAGTAAACATTGTTATTCATAAACACATCTTTATATCTTGTACCATGTATCTTAAAAGAATTCACGAAAATTGGTAATACAATTAACCAAAGTGAACATAACCTAGTTCACCATATTATCATACACTGTAACAGTGTTACCAGCCTTGAGCTGTAGAAATCTCAATATTTGTTTAATTTGTTGTTGTTTATAAAGATATCCATATTAATTGTTTTAAAAGAGTTTTGCTAAATTTCACTACTGTCAATAAAATCCTCAGTTTATTACCAGTGGATACAGAGTCTTCATTTCTATAAAATAGAAGCAATAGTTTATTTTTTTAGAAACAATTATCTCACAAGGTGGCGGCAATATTTAAATTATTGATATTATATTATTCAACTTACAATTGAATATCTGAATTGTTTTATTTTATGTGCATTTTTTCGATATTCAAACGGAATATCTGTGTGTTGCAAATGTGTTTACAGTAAGAGAAGTCGCCCATCGAGAAGAGTGAAGATAATCACGGATGGTAAGTGGGGAGGTAAATACAGGGAATTATTAGTGGTTTTAATACTCTTTTAAACACGAACTTTAACTTCCAATCACCCATTGCTAAATAATTATACTGAATATTAAACACACCTTATGACGACGTGAGAGTCTACAACAACAACAAGAACATTTCAATTCTAACAATAATTAAAACAATAAATAAATAAATCTAAATCGTTGTTAAATAAGTTATATCACAACATAAAGGAAGACAGAATACTAACAATTATCAGGTAAAAGTTACTCCCATTATTACTGTACACAAATAATTTACATTGAGTGAAACAAATTTCTATGAGTCCTTTCTAACACCCTGGTAAAAAATGTAGTGTAATTTCCTTGTTCTTACTGATTATCATACATTATAGTTATATCGTATAATACAAACACTTTTTGCTACAGTCTATTTCTTGATCCGTATAATATATTTAATATTTATAATAACTTTACCGCAAGATGTTTTTTCCCTTATTTGGAACATGTTTTGGGAAACTTATTGTTCCCATCCTAAATTAATAAGACTGAGGATGGGAACAATAAGTTTCCCGAAACATGTTCCAAATAAGGGAAAAAACATCTTGAGGTAAAGTTATTATAACTATTAAATATTTTATATATAATTATAATATATTAAGTACGAGCTCATACATTATAGCTTGTATTATTTAATAAATTAGATAAACTGTGTTGAAGTAATATTGTGTTAAACTTCATACAATTCAAGCTGATCATCTTATACTGAAATCTCCCCTTACAAAAATAAACATTGTTTATGTTCTTGTTCTCTGCATTTTGATCTTTACATGTATAAAAGGTTTTCCTCTGTCAATAGTCATTACTTTAACAATAATGATTTTATAGTTAGTTTCTAAGCTATTGAATAGTGACAAGGGAATTATAGTTCTTCTGTCTTGAATTGTAGTGACAAGGGAATAGTAAGTGTATAATTCTCCTGTCCTGATGGGTGTTCAAAATATAATTATTAATGGATTTCGTTGTCCGTTACTTAACTAAATATCACTATTGTTTGACGACTCGGAACACTAAGTTTTAAATAAGTAAAATCGTAAAGATTTACCTTACAGCCTGAACTGGCATCCATGAAGCCTTCTAAAGGTGAAAGCCGGTTTAGGCTGTAAGGTAAATCTTTACGATTTTACTTATAAAAAACTTAGTGTTCCGAGTCGTCAAACAATAGTGATATTTAGATAATTATTAACTCACTGAAGCCATCAGCAAGGATAAATTTCTGTCAATATACAGAGCAGGACATAAATCTTAAAATGTGTTTCATGATAAATTTTAACTTAGGCAGCATATATACAATAATCCATATACTGTTTAATTTTTGTTTTAATATTTGAGTATACTCTGTGAAATAAATGTAAAATTGTCCTCTCATTATTGCATTACACACACCCATACAGATTCTTCCTATATTCTCAAATACATATGTAAATTATATCTATATTCTTGGTAAATTTTGTGTAAAAAAAATTCAAATGCAAATTTTGTGTAAACCAGTCAAATGTTTCTACTTGAGTAATATATAACAATCATATTTTAATAATTTTGTATTTTGAGTAATTTGTGCTCTAATACTATACGTTTTAATATAAAGATTAGAAAAGTCTAATGTTTTCTTGAATGAGAAACCTTATTTATTCTTACGTGGAAAGAATTGGAGAATAAAAACTTCTGAGAGAACGTAATGTTGATATCGATAGGATGCGCCTTCAATGTGACATCATGTGACATTTAATACAGTGGTGTATTAAATTAACTGATTCAGTTAGTGAAGGCGAAGAGTATCACATAACGGAGAGCTGTTTTTCGTTTGTTTCGTGTATTACTGTTGCATTTATTTTTCCCAGGCTCTGTAGTTTCATACATTTTTACTGTATCAATTTTTACTGTATTCATTTAAAAAAATTTAAGAAATTAATTATAAAATATTAATATTTATTAATTAGATAAATATAACATGAATGTTAAATGTAATTAATTAATTTAATTTCAAATCAATTTGTATTTGTCATTTTGTTTTTAATAACAGGCGCAATTTCATCCCTTTTGCTCTAATTAATGTCCTATATTATTTATTACTCTACATTTTACAATTATCTCCACATAGTAACGAAATATTCAGAAATCGTACAAGCATTTTGGAATATTAAATTAAAAAAAGTTTTGCCAGTAGGTTTACATTTCTATCACACCTGCTCTTAATTTTTAGAACGATTGGTGGAGGTTATGACTGTGAAAGAACTCTGACGGCAATGTCTTATTAAATTAAGAATTGTATTACGACGGTCGCAGGTTCGTGGTGTTGAAACAGTGGAATGATTGAACACCAGAGGAATCGTTAATTACAACTTTAATTACACTTTCAATAAACAAAACAACAACAAACGCTCGTCTACAACAGTTTGTGAAATTTACGATTCAACACACGGCAACGCAAGAAACAATACTCATTAAAGACAGATGACTGCACACGGTAATTCACAGTAAACCGCTGTCTATACACGTACCAAGTCTCAAGTATCAACAACTACTCCGATACGCATACTGAGTTGGAAATTCACATCTGACAGGCCACTCACGAAGCACCGCTATTTATAATTAGCAAGTTTGCGATGTTGTTCCACGGCAGTCTTCTCGACGCGTTGAAAACAATCGCCCGCCCTCTAGAAGACATAGAAAAATCTAAACCTTCTAAACATCACTGCCAGATCTGTGACGTGCACGCCTCGAAGGTTGCCTATCTTATAGTCAACAATACGTTACAAATATGTCCTTAACAGCTGACAACCAGTCGGGAACAGTAAGTTCGTAGGTAGCATATAACAGATCAACTCTCTGGCAGAGAGTTAGTGTTATAGGCCTACTTATGTAAAATGTTTTTTTTGCTTGTAAACGAAACTAACAGAAGTGTAAAAAATGAATAGTGTAGTGGCACAGTAAAACCATTTTTCATACGTAAGAAAATGTTAAAAGACAACCACAAATAAAAGCTATTTAAGAATAAAGTGTGTGCGCGCGCGTGTGTCTGTGTTTGCTGCGTCATGAGCGACATTAGAAGAAAAAGGAATAGGAAGCTTCACTTTACAGTAAATAAATGTGCACGATACAAATCAGCTATAATAAGAGAAAACAAAAGGTTACCTGTAGAAACCGAGTCTCCTAAGCCAATATGAATCTTCTCAATCTCAAATAATCACCCGAAAGACTGAAATGAAGTTCTATGTAACTATGACTAGGCCCTGTACAGTATTGAACAGCACGTCAAGCATCGTACAGTCATAATAAACACAGCGTTTGGATCACTATAAAGCTGTGGTCGTCTTCAGGTGTTATGAAATTTAATCTAACCTTTGTTTGCAACACCTGAAGGCGGTCACAAATTTATAGAGTTCAAACCGTTATTTTATTAGAATTATACGATGTATGAAGCCGAAGTCCGATCCAATTCTATAAGTTACGATAATGTATCAATAAAATGTGGTTTGAAAATTATAACGAGGTCGATAGTAACACGTGATGGATCCTTCCAGTATTTCCACTTTAGAAGTCTGAGTGAAAAAATTATGGCCCTGTAAGAGGAGGAGAAAACTTCAGGAAGAGGTATGTGGTATAGGTGACATGATCAAAGGAGAATATATAATAAGATTAATTAAATCTAAAAGAATTAGTTGGTTGGAGCGGGAGTAAAGAATTGATCGAACCAGGCAACCAAAGAGACTCTTGACTACAAAAATGGGAGAAGTGATCGGATAGGATTGCTGAAAAAACGAGGGGGGGATGGCTGTAGGGAGTGATAGTGGATCTTTGAAGGATGGGAATACGACACGATCGGTAGTAAAAAGTCAAACTCCGCGTAAATGTGTAGCGCTTCGGAATATGAAGAAATGATCTTTGAAAACCCGTTCCTGCAACACTTGATCGAAAGGGAATGTTTCTTGGCTTTCACCTAGTACAGTATTTCTTCTATCCATGGTTTTCCAGTAATACCATTGTTTATTCAATTATATCCTATCTGTGATGCCCTAAACATTTGTATTTTCTTCTGATGCCGCTTTTCCATTTCTCATGTCTTAAGCACTCCACATTGCTCACCCTATTCTCCAATGAATACTCTGCATTCATCTCCAGCCTCGCCACGTCTCTAAAGCTTCCATTAGTTAATTGACTCTCTTATCAATTGGGCCATTAAGAGCCATGCACACATGAAATACATTATAAGATTTTTCTTTGTTTTGAATCTAATTCTTTAACGTTAGCGAAAGTAATTTGTAACTGTGTATTTTGGTGTTAATTAATTAAGTATTGAGTGGTAATTAAGATATAACTAGCCCAAGTTTGGGAGCCTTGTGTAAATATGTGAATAATTGCATGTGTTAATAAATAATAAATGTAATAAAAGTAGTAAAGTGTAATCACCTTTTATGTTGCTCGAACCCTTCGTTGGGATGTCATAGATAACTATGGATATCTAATATATATCAATGCAAATAAGTTTTACTTTGTTTTATTGCGAATAGATTGGTTAATTAGTCTCACTCTATGGGCGTCATATACAACTATGTCTGTTAATGCTTATATGACATTGAATTAAGTGTGTACGTGTAATAAGTGTGATGAGTACCATTAATTAATATTCAGATAATTTTGACTTTACTATGAGTATTACTACGTTAACACTAATTTATTCCACACTTTGGGTGTCATTTGTATCTACGTATAATTACGTAAGGTAATTGGTATTAACTAGGATGATTATAAATGATTCGACTCGTACACCAAATTCTGCATTACAAACAATAATTTATTCAGACCTTTTGCAATGGTCAACAATTTCTGAAATTAATTATAACATTACTTCGCAATAACATATGATACATTACATTACTAATTCGTTCATTACTTCTCTGATGAGTCATCTCGTTATGATAACTTGATTATATGTATTTAAATCATGACTTCTTTACATATTACAAAATTTCTCTCATTAATGGATTCATATTTCATATTTTGCCTTTCGCAATATATGATTCAGCTTTACTCTAAATGTATTTAAATATGCATTCTAACTAGATCAGAGGTGTGTTCTTTGTGAGGAACAGGACAGTGTCTACTAAACATAAGTGATACATAAATGTTTTACTTGTGGTAAGTATCCACATCTACGGCGTGTGTCTACGATGATTTCCTCTCTCCCTCGCTCCTCAGGATGCTGATGACTTGGTGGACACTCTCATCGTCGTCTGAAATTTACACTATTCACTATCTTTGAGATTTGCACTCCGGCGTCAACATTCTTTTAGTTCGCACTCGTTTAGAAGTTATATATATGTAACATAAGTCCGTTAGTACGATCATTGGGATTTGATTTATTCATTTCAACGCACCGTTGTTTACGAACTCAATAGAATTTACCAGTTGTCGGTCATTTGGCCTGGTATACCCTTTATTGTTGTCGCTTTCACTTTTTTTGTTGGTCCAGGGCTGTTGTCTCTATCCCATGCCCTTGTTGTGAAACGGTAGTGAGGAATTTGTTGCCCCCCCCTGTACCGCGGGCGTTCACCTTATCGTGTGCTCTCACGAAGTCACTTTCTCTATTCGCGCGCTGGTTTATCGTCGCGTATTCTGAAATTAGTGACTCGAGGTTTTGAATTGAATTTATCCCCCTCGTCACTACTGCAACTTCAATTTCTCCCCCGCAATGTATTTGCTATTTTCTTTATCAATTGTCGATCAGTGATAGCTGGAGTCAGTTGACGACTTTCAAGCAATTTGTGTTCCATGTATTGTATCTGCGCTCAGACTGCCCTTCCAATTATAGCGGCCGTACTCCAGACTGTCCCGGATCGCGTCCTGTTTTTCTTGGCCCCAATACTTCTGTGTGAAGATGTCTTTAAATTCTTCAAAGTTGTTAATCTGGTCTTGGATTACCCTCCACCAGATTGCTGCGTTCGCCTCTAAATGACGTCCAAGCCATTTGACATTATCGGTTGGGTAAAATATGTTTTGTAGTTCTGACAACTCCTTGAGAAATTCCATTTGGTATCGGTCCGTGCCGTTATATTTTAGTTCGCTGTTATTCGGTCCACTCACTCTAGTGGTCGGTCCGACTTCAGCTTCCGCTAATTGCCGTTGCAACCTTTCTTGTCCTTCCTTGATCTTAGTAATATGGCCTCTAAATTCTTCAATTCTTGTGCCCTTCTCTTTATCTGTCGCATCGATTTTCTGTTCAGTCGAACGTTGTCTGTTATCCACTCCTACGATCTTCTGTTTCAAAGCGTTAACTGCCTCTCCTTGTTCTCGCTGTTGTTGTTTTACGTTGTTCAGGATTTCTCCCTTTAATTCTTCATTTCTGCTGTTAGTTTCCTGTATATGGGTGTCTATTTTGTTATTTTTTTGATCTACTGTCTTCTGTGTACTTCTAATCGCTCCTTGCCATTCCTGTCGGTCCTTCTCTCTCAATTCCTTACTTTCTTTGCTATGTCTTTTTAATTCATCCCTCAACTCCTTCATTCCACTTTCATTCTTTTTCTGTAACTCGCTGATTTTCTCTTCCTATTACTTGGCGTGTTCTTGCAATTCTGCCTTTATTTTTCCAGTCTGTTCTTCATTATGTCTTTTCAGTTCCTCACTTTGTTTATTCTGTTTCTTGCCCAGTTTCTCACTTAATTCTTCATTCTGTTGTCTTATGAACTCTACTAACATTTTGAAATTCATCTCGCGAGGTTCAGACGCTTGTCCCCCCGCCCTGCTTTCTGTGTCGTCTGCACTGGTGTTGTCAGTCTGCGTCGTATTCTCTTCAAGCCCTTCGACGCCTAACTGATTGTTCACGTCAAACTCTTGACTTTCTGAATGGTTGACTGCCATTTTTGCACGACTTCGCGTAATCATTCAAGTTTGTTTAGTCTAAGTTTAATTTGCTACTGTGTACTTATCTCTAACAAGTACTTATTTCCACTGCCTGTCCTCAACCTACTCAATAACAAGAATTATTACTTATTAATCGAGCCCCACTTTGGGCGCCATATACAAGTGTGTTTTTTACACTAATGCTTGTGCTTACTGCCCCTCGTTGGGCATGCCATGTATAACTGTGTATTTTGGTGTTAATTAATTAAGTATTGAGTTGTAATTAAGATATATCTAGCCCAAGTTTGGGATCCTTGTGTAAATATGTGAATAATTGCATGTGTTAATAAATAATAAATGTAATAAAAGTAGTAAAGTGTAATCACCTTTTATGTTGCTCGAACCCTTCGTTGGGATGTCATAGATAACTATGGATATCTAATATATATCAATGCAAATAAGTTTTACTTTGTTTTATTGCGAATAGATTGGTTAATTAGTCTCACTCTATGGGCGTCATATACAACTATGTCTGTTAATGCTTATATGAAATTGGATTAAGTGTGTACGTGTAATAAGTGTGATGAGTACCATTAATTAATATTCAGATAATTTTGACTTTACTATGAGTATTACTACGTTATCACTAATTTATTCCACACTTTGGGTGTCATTTGTATCTACGTATAATTACGTAAGGTAATTGGTATTAACTAGGATGATTATAAATGATTCGACCTGTACACCAAATTCTGCATTACAAACAATAATTTATTCAGACCTTTTGCAATGGTCATCAATTTCTGAAATTAATTATAACATTACTTCGCAATAACATATGATACATTACATTACTAATTCGTTCATTACTTCTCTGATGATTCATCTCGTTATGATAACTTGATTATATGTATTTAAATCATAACTTCTTTACATATTACAAAATTTCTCTCATTAATGGATTCATATTTCATATTTTGCCTTTCGCAATATATGATTCAGCTTTACTCTAAATGTATTTAAATATGCATTCTAACTAGATCAGAGGTGTGTTCTTTGTGAGGAACAGGACAGTGTCTACTAAACATAAGTGATACATAAATGTTTTACTTGTGGTAAGTATCCACATCTACGGCGTGTGTCTACGATGATTTCCTCTCTCCCTCGCTCCTCAGGATGGCTGATGACTTGGTGGACACTCTCATCGTCGTCTGAAATTTACACTATTCACTATCGCTGAGATTTGCACTCCGGCGTCAACATTCTTTTAGTTCGCACTCGTTTAGAAGTTATATATATGTAACATAAGTCCGTTAGTACGATCATTGGGATTTTATTTATTCATTTCAAGACTTAGTCGCGAGTGATTGCAAATTTACCACTTTGTTAACAAGTACTGATTGTTTGTACTTTATTTAGTCGGCACAATTATTTCACTTATGAACCTTTTCATTACAATATTTGGAATAGTTAATCGTCGTAAATAGTACGTTAATTCATCACACAATCGCGATATTTAGTTCATATTTCCGAATTATATTTCACGATTTCGCACAATGTCTCTACTTAATTCATACCGTCAGAGTTTTTGAGCGTCTTAACACAACTCGTTATTATACAAACTTTGAATTTGAACTAAGTCCCTTTTAAGTTCTACTTCATTACATACAATACGATATTGCGATTCACCATCAATATTTTACTCCGCACTTTTCGACTCGTCAGTATATTGAGATAATACAAAGTCTGATTGAGATTAACCCAAAATTACTATAGAGAAAACTCCATAACTAAGATTCTTATCGTTAATAAGACTTAGAATAAAACTTCCGATTTTCCACTGACGAAATAAACAAACTCACGACGAATATAGTACTTAAACGAAATGTATAAGACAATGTTATACTATGGAAAAACGTATATATCAGCTCCAACAACTAACTCTAAAAACCAACTAACTCCAAAAACCAACTAACTCTCTCGCTCTTCGTCAACACTTATTTTGATATCTCGAGTTCTTCCACTATTCCTGCATCCAGTGCACTCCTTCCCACCATCTACGTCCTTATTGGTTTTCGTCTTCATTTCCACGAAGACTCCTCCGTGAGTCTCTAGCTAGACTCCTGGCTTCGTCTTTATTCGCTCTTGACCCTTGTCTCCATGGTAACGTCTTCTAAAGAACCACCTTTACCAAACTCTCGTCCGTGGTAGGCTCATCTGATCCCTTCTCTTAGATCTTACTGTTTCGCTCCTCCCTTGCTGTAAGACGACGGTCCAAATTTCATGGTTCTCCATCATCCAATTGTTCTTATATTTCCATTCAGCTCGTTCCTACTAATTGCTGTCCAGTTACCCATGTGTCTTTTAGTTTAGGTGTGACTGTGACCAATTGCTGTATTGTCTCCTGACTTCCTTCGTTTCGTTCACACGCTGACGGAGGTCGCTTTCTCGGTAAGGCACATCTGTTCTGCAGCTCTCCTGCACAGTCCGTACTCTGGCTGGTAAACAAGTTCCCCGCTGTTTCACCATGCGTGGTCCTTTGTTCATGTAACGTCCGTATGAATTTTGCCATTGTGGACTCTCCACATCTGTGTGTCGTCGCTAAGCTCCCACACGTGGCTTGACAATACTCGCGTCGCCATCATATCCGTATTCTTGGTAATTGGCCCAGTAAGACGTATTCCTTTCTTTTTCTGTTACTGCAGCGCGTTCCCATGCCATACTCTTACGTCGAACATCTGCTATAACCGAGGCACTGTCTTCTCTAGCGGTGCCTATTTTGTCGCACGTGTCGTTATCCGAACGGCGGCTGGTTGACTCCTACGTATATCATTTCTGACAGCTGACACCTGTTACTGTCCCTTCTACGCAATAAAAAAAATTCCTCTACAAAATTGCTTTACAAATTCACATCTAAATCAAATTAACCTGTTTGCCTTAATTCAGAGTGTATTAGATTAAAAACAAATGACGCCAAAACTTGCATTTGCACTATCGAATAAATTAAAATAGCACTGAAGGCATTACGCTTTTTAAGAGGCAATTTTCGTCAATAGATCTATGTGTAATATTAAACGGATAGCTTTAATGTTGTGAAGAACAATATTGCTGGTAGTAACTAGCCTGCTGACTTGATGTTCGGTAATGATATATTGGAATTATAGTATACACAAGAAATATAATACTAAAGCTTTCAAATTTTATTATCATGATGTTGAGAATGTTACATTTAAGTAGGCCAGTAGCATCAATAATAATAATAATAAGCCACCCCATAAATCAAAACCTACACCCGGCCTACAACTTGGCCTCGTTGGGGGGGTGGAGTTACTCTTTAGGTGGCTAACAAGGCACTGGTAGGTGATTTTGACAAGGTTGTGTGTACTGCATGAAAACACACCTAACCCAAGGTAAAACCGATCGTGCCAATGGGTGGATGGCTTTACGTTAGTGAGTCGCAAACGATGACCTCAGGGCACCAAGACGCACCCTGTTGTATTTAGTCCTAGCCGTGATACTCTAGGGTTCTCCCGCGGTGGTCTGTCATTCCCCGGTACTCGTGGAAACAAAATTCAACGTTCTCAAAATAATTCTTGGGTTCAGGGGTCCCTCGTCCAGAAAAAAGCCCTCCTTGGAGGATGAAGACAAGGAGACATTTCTCCTCGGTTGATTCCGAAAGATTCGTGACAACGTCTGACATTGTACCGGTGGTGCCGAAGTATTTGGTGGTGAAACGGAAGAAAGGTGACTACGTAAAAGTGAGTCCCTTCCTTACTGAAAAACCTGTCACCGGTTGCAGTGGATCAACCGAACAGGAAGTCAGAAAAGCCGCAGATGGACTACTTGTCGAGACCTTAAACGATCAACAGGGTTCGAGGTAACTGAAACTGCAGAAGATAAGGGGACATAGAGGTAGAAGTCGTTCTTCATACCACCCTGAACACCACAAAAGGGATGGTAGTCTGCAGGGACTTGGTCAACTGCACAGAGGAAGAAATCGCGAAAGAGCTTGCCCCATAAGGCGTTATCGCATGTCGGAGATTAACGGTGCGAGGGATGGTCAGACGCTTCCATCTGCGTCCCACATCCTAACCTTCAACAAGACAACTTTGCCGGAAAATGTGAGAGCAGGCATTCATCCCTATGCCGATGCAATGCTTTCAGTGCTTGCGTTTCTGGCACACTGCTTGGGTCAAAGACACGCTTCTGTGGGAAGCCGGCTCATGGTGACGATCTCTGTGCTGAACCAATGAAATGTGTCAATTGCGGTGGTCAACATTCATCTTGATACCGCAATTGTCGCGTTTATAAGAAAGAAGAAGTGCTATAAACTATTCAGGAAGTGCGAACCTTGAAAAAAAAACTCAGCTACTTCAATGCGAAGAAACTCGAATGCCCAACCCACAGCAGAATCAGTTATGCATAGGCTGTAAAATCAACAGCGTCACCAGTCTCTATTGTAAGAAAGGTTTTACCTGCGGTAACTCAGTTTATCGAGCGTTACTTTTCTAAATCCATACAGATAGTGTGGCTGAAACAGACACGCAAACGGTGCGAAATGATAGTGTCGACGGGCAGACCAGCATACCCATACTTCGTCTGCCAAGAAGGGGGACATAAATATTGTGCCCTCTACGCCTCTACAAGCAGTATCAAAGAGTTTATTACAGTCACTGAAGATGGCTATCTGCTGCTTATATGGGTGGGGGTTCAAACTTGATGTGTGTTATAGTGTATATTAAAACTATATGATCAGGGAACGGCCTGCCCGTAAATTGAATTATTAAGTTACGTATTATCGGCGTTTGCCGTCGTAATAAATTACGTTCGCCGCGTTATCTTACCACCGGGCCGATCCGCGCGCTCTCTGTGCCCGGCGCTTCATACCATTTTTTCAGCAGCAGGACTCTTCAGTCCAATTCTGTCGTTCAGCGTAGCAGCGTCTATATCCGGCTGACAGCGTCAATGTATAAAAGTTTTGTCTACTTTCTGCTACTATGTATAAGTAGAAGTCTACGCGATCTTCCGGTAAGTGTGTTTATATATATATAACTTACTAATTCATAAAAATAAATTGTATTTACTTAATATTAACGCAGATGCAGTGCGATAGGTATTGCAGTGATTTACCAGCACGTGGCAGGCAACAGGTTAAATTGTTTTATGTATGTTTCAATCTTCACGCTGGCTAACAGATATTAATCCATTATCTTATTAATAATGTAATAATAATAATACTCAATTCATTAAATTAGAATGGGGCGTAAGTTAGTTATTTTCCTGAAATGATTGTACATCACGAACTTGTTAAATTTTGCTAGTTCCTGTCAGGGGGGGTTAAGTGCTTCACGAAAACTTGTGAATAACTATTTATTTGAAAGGATTATTATGTCGAATGACTATATTTGGATCTATTATAGATTATAATATTTAAAAGTGTTATTTTGAAGTGATTTATTTGATTCAATGGGGTTATATACATGAGTGAATTTTCGGAGATTGTAAACTGGGCATGTCACGAAATGTCAGCTGGGTAAATGAGGTAGTGTGGTTTATTATACCTGTAAGTAATCACCGATATAATTGTGCAGGGTTTCCGATGTAGACGATAATCTGTCTCGCTCCAGAGGATGGCCGAATACCTGCTTTCCATGATATAGATTCCGACTTCCGTCAGCTGTCAACCTGGATGGACGGACACACACTCCTCTACCCATATGCTGCTAACCAGGTGACATTTAAGCTTTTTGAACAAAATGTTTGTGGCCGATAAACTCTTTTTGAGACACTTGTGGAGATGCTCCAGTTTGGGGACTTAGTTCACATGGGTTTGGGGACAATTGAGTTTACATGTTACCTTGTCATTGTTCTTTATTAAGGCTTACGCCTCATTAATATATTAATGTCTGTCTCATTCAGAGAATTGTAAACTCAGCCAGGGTCATGCATCACCCGAGTTGATGTGAGTTTTCTGTAAATATGGTCGGCATTTCCGGCCACTAAATTATTTCTGTGTTAAGCATGCATGTACGGATGTATCTGTCCCCGTTGGGAAATTTTATGGTTGATTACTTTACATTTAATTGGGTTGCGTATTGGATTGTTAATTTAAAGGTCAGGGGAGGTGTTTTAACCTGTGGACGACACCTGTTGGTGCCGTTCAACACAGGACAATATCATGTCATATTTTGCTGGATCTCGTCCGGGCGCATGACCGTGCCTGAGGCCACGTGGATATTTTTAATGACACCTTAATCATGTTTTAGTACATTAATTAAATAGATTCTGTTTTTCGAAATTCAATTTACTGTTCAGCTAATTTTGTAACCATTAAATTTTGTCATAGCCAGCACAGTAATTGTTAAACTTTTGTTGCTCACAATACCAATTAATTAATGAATGTTAAAGAATGCAAGACAAATCAGTACCAGTTATAAGTATTCATGGGTGGTCACGTTCCACTGTTTTTGCAGATTTTTTGTCAGGAAAATAAGGAAATGAGAAATGCAGTTATGCAACCGGGCATCCATGTTGACCTCGTGATGGCACTTATTATTATTATCATTGTTGGGATCCGAAATTGATAACTACCTTTTTGCTGGGTACTTGTGTGCCTTTCGGACTATTTAGCCAAATTGACCTTGGCTGTTCATATACTTAGAATTTTGGGGCATGTCTACCTTGCTCTTTTGGGATTTATTAGTTGGGTTTGAGTTTATTAATTGAAAATTTATGGTGGGCCGGATACTTGATCTGAATAAGAGGGTTGAGGGTGTATGATGACAAAATATACGCTGTTAACCAGGTGAACATGGTGTGTGCCATTTATATGTAAATGTGTATCTATGTTAATTATATGTTGTGTGTTATGCCTTACGTGATTGTTAGATTGTTATACTTTATTATGCATATTGTAACGTACTACTTATTAGAGGCGTTCACCACTTACGAGTGTATTGCAATTAACAGCTTCGTTAATTCTGCCCCACAGTTGTACGCTGAAGAGAGAGTTAGGACAGAACTTAATATTAGGCGCGGATTTTATAAGAAAAACTGCTTTAATCCTTGATATCTATGCAAAACAATATTTTTTCAGATTTAATCGTACTCAAAAATATCAGTTCGACTCCAAATTAAGTAACGACACTGTTAGTGAAACCGCAAATATTCATTCAGAGCCTAATGAATCGAGTCTAAGTCATTTAAAAGGAAATGAGAGACTAAGAATCCAAAAGTTAATAAAAGATTTTTCTGCTGTACTCACCCCCAAGTTAGGATTAACTCATTTAATTGAATATAAAATAAATCTTAGTGACAACAAAGTAATACGACTCCACCCATACAAACTATCTCCACCCAAGATGGAAATCATGAGAAACCACATTAACAAACTCCTTGATCAGCACGTCATTGAACCATCAACGTCTCCATATTCATCGCCTGCATTCCTAGTACCAAAAGGAACTGACAAACATAGACTAGTCGTGGATTATAGACAACTAAATAAGAGTATAGAATTTGAATCGATACCACTGCCAGACATACACAGTGCGTTTCACTATTTTACAAAAGCGAAAATCTTCACCATAATGGATCTTAACCAAGCATTCCATCAAATTCCACTAGCTGAGGAGTCAAAACATTTAACTGCTTTTGCTGTCCCATTTAATCTATATCAATTTACGAGAGTACCATTCGGTATATCACAAGGAAGTTCAGTATGCAGTCGACTGTTAGAAAAAATTTTCCATGATGTTAAATTTAAATTTGTATATCATTATCTCGACGATATAGTAGTATATAGTGAGTCAATGGATCAACATATTGATCACTTGCGTGAAGTATTATCCGGGTTAAAGAAAGCCGGACTGACCGTAAACCCTAGTAAAGTTAATTTCGCAGTGAAACAATTCTCATTTTTAGGTCACATAGTATCAGCCGAAGGTAAGGTTACCATCGATCCCGAACGTACACGCGCAATCCGAGAATTTTTACCTCCCAGAGAAGTCAAAGGTATAGCTCGATTTTTAGGTATGATTAATTATTTTCATAAGTACATACCCCACTTAGCGGATATAGCAGCCCCATTGAATGCCTTAAGAAAGAAAGGAACGAAATTCGAGTGGACTACTCAACATCAAGAAGCGTTTGAAACACTTAAAGAAAGTATTATATCCCCACCTGTATTGCAGTTAGCGGATTTCAGTAAACCATTTATCGTACAGACCGATAGTTCAAGTGTAGCATTAGGAGCCGTAATATACCAGGAAATAAATAATACTAGACTCCCGATCAGTTATGCATCCCGGACACTGACCGAGCAAGAAATGAAGTTCTCAGCCTATGAACTTGAATGTTTAGCCGTAGTATTTGCTTTTGATAAATTCAAACCATTTTTGGAACACAAAGAATTTCTACTAGAAACCGATAATCAAGCTTTATCATGGTTATTAAATCACCCAAAGCAATTAGGTCGTATCGGACGATGGGTGTTAAGATTAAATTGCTACAAGTTCAAAGTGCAACATATTCGTGGAACTCAAAATGTAGTGGCCGATACTCTATCCCGCATGTTCCAACTACCCAATACAAGATCTGGAGAAGACAATATTGAAACCACTATCGTTAATACACTAATTACTAATTTTCCCCTTGCATTTAAGGATATAGCATATCACCAACAACAAGATCCGAAATTGTGTAAAATAATCGAACAAATAGAAAAAGGAAATAACTCTGATAAATATATCTTGAGTAAAAGAGTACTTTGTTTTAAGAAGGCAAACGGAAAATTACTAAGAATAATCGCCCCGGAAATAATCAAACCCATGTTAATGGAGTACTATCATTCATCTACAATTGGAGCTCATATGGGAATTAGGAAAACGATACATCGTATTCGCAAGGAATACCACTGGGAAAACATGAATAGTGAAATAAAAAAGTTCGTGAAAGAATGCGAAATTTGTGCGCTGAGCAAACCAGCAAGAACCAGTCAAGTCGGAAAATTAATCTCCGAAATACCTACCACTCCCTTCTCGAAAATATACATCGACTATTCTGGACCTTATCCCCGCTCTAAATCCGGAAATACTATGCTGTTAATTTGTGTAGACTCATTCACTAAATTCGTGTGGATGTATCCTATGCGTCGTGCATTAGCATCTACGACAATTAAAATTCTACAAGAACAACTATTTAAAGACTATGGCACTCCTTTAAGCTTAATATCTGACAATGGACCCCAGTTTAAATCGAAAGAATTTAATGACATGTGTTTTAAATTAGGTATAAATCATATTACCGTGACCGAGTACAGACCGCAAGGAAATATAGCAGAAAGATACTTGCGTAACTTAAAATCAGCATTAATATCTTATCATGCTAAAGACCAGACAACCTGGGATCAAAATATTTCGTGGATACAATTTGCATTCAATTCAGCGTATCATGAAGGTCATAAATCAACACCATTTGATTTACTGTACAAGTACAAACCCAACCATCCTTTAACCACAAAGTGGAAAATCAATGAGTTATTACCCCGCGACGTGAATGGGAATAACATACGAAAAATATGGAACGAAGCTCGTGCAAATCTGAGAGCTAATTTACAGAAATCAAGGAAGTATCATGAGAATAATAATAAGCTAATAAAGTATAAAATAGGTGATTTAGTCATGTATAAAACTCATCCTATGAGTAAAGCAGTTGATAGGATCACTTCGAAACTATCTTATCGATGGTGTGGCCCCTACCAAATTCGTAAGTTCATCACCCCCGTTACTGTAGCTCTGTATGAACCCAATACAGAAAATTACGTTCGCAGAAGTCATTTGTCTCAAATAAAAAAATGTTTTTCGTGTCAAGATACAGAAGGAAGACTACGAGAAAGATAGAAAACCTAGAATACTATCTAAGTATTAAGAATAAAATATGTTGTATAGACTTATACCGAAATAGGATAAGATTGTGTAACATCCTATACTATAGGTAACTATAAACTCAAAACCCCTCGTACGAATACAAGCGAGGCCTGATCAACCTTAGCTAATGTCCTGCGAGAATGGTATTATACATGAGAAATCTGATGACAAGTATAATGAAGATGAAGAGAAAGAAAGAAAGAAAAATAATCTTTAGCGCTGTAAACTAAAAGTAATTCTATTGTTCTTACAATACGGTATTATTATTAGTAAAATACTCATGAGTATAACTCCGTAAAACGAGTGAGCAATTCAAGAAAAAACCGGTAGTAGATATAAGAATTAAAATAAGGTAGATTTACGTTTTGTGTATTTTGTATAGTAGATGTAGTAGAATTTAGATGTGACATAAGTATAAGATAATCGATTGATGAATAGAAATAAGCTGAGAGAGAGAAATTTCAGTATGAAATATAATTGTTTATTTGAATTATATTATTACACCCCCCCCCGTTTTTCATAGTTAAGTGCAGGAGGATGTGACGATTTTAAATGTATAAAAAATCGCACAGATTAAAATTTTTAATTTTAATAAGTAAGAGTATCATACACCCTTACCTATACCCAGATTCCTGAATCAACTTGAAAACCTTCCAGTACCAACACGCCAAGAAACGTATTAAGTAGTGAATAATAATAATAATTACTTAAATAATTAAAAATGCGACTAGAGAAATAAAGAAATCCCTAAGTCATAATAAAATAAACATAAAGTATTTATCTTCTAATTAATGAATAAATAATAATAGAAAAAGTACGAACTATTTTCTTAGTGCGTGAATACACCCTAGCTTACTGAGCCCTCTCCCCTAAACCGTACGCGCATTCGGCCGTAGAACGTCGCAATGAGTAGATGTGAGTTTTGGTGTTGTACACATATACGTATGTGTAAGTTCTCTAGAAGCATATCCAGCGTGAAATCTTGTTATTGTGAATAATGTAGTGTCTAGAGTTTGTGAGAAAATATATAAATAAAATAGAAAAAGGTAGCCAACACATCTCTTAAAAACAAAATCAAATGTAAGTGTAACATAGTTAACTACTAGACTGTAGTACTGCAAAGTGAGAACTATAACTGTAATTAAAATAAAGAAAATGTGAACTACAAGAATCTGCACTAAGAAAAGTGAAATTACAACATTTGGAACTTCAAGTAAACAACCTATCTTCGAGAGCTTCAAGTTAACAAAAAATCAACCCGATGTAGATACACCAAGAACAACGTACTCCACCCGTAGAAGACGACTGGAGATGTCCCAAGAATACAACAACAACCTCAGGTGATATCAAACCACAACTTTTGTAAATTTCCCTTAATAAGAAGTAACAAAGAACTTTAAAGAACTTTGGCAATGTAATGAACAAATTATCAGATTTGTATATTTTGTAATTTTGTAAGAAGTAATAGTAACCGTAATGTATATATTGATAAATTAATAATTTTGAGAAAATTGAGACCCGGATCCGTGGTATTAAAACTAACAGTTATATGAATAAATTGTGATATAACAAGAATAATATAATTAAGAGCTTTGAAGCAGTAAAAGAACTATTAACAAAAATAACTTTCTTTAAAATCAGTAATAATGTTTGATTAATACTTCAATAGCAATAAAGAGATGTTTTAGCTAATACCTAGTGAGTGAATAAGTTTATGCAAACCTTGTCAGTTTCCTATATCATACTTGTTTTGTAATTTGTTAGTAAGAGTTTTACTAACAACGGCAGCTGGTTTAGTTTACTGGTAAATAATTAAACTAGTTCCCGATTTTTGTGTTGTCTTGCCAAGGGGCGGCACAAAATTGCGCCACTCTGCTGAATTTAAAATTGTGTAATTTACTTGGTAAAAAAAAAAATATTGTTTACAGAGTGTCACGTACAGAAAATTGCAACATAATTATGTAATTGTTGTTGTGTAAGTTTATAAGTCGTTAACGATAAAAAGGACAAACATAAATTTATTCACTCAGAAATAAAAAAAAATAAATAAATAAATAAATGAGTAAAATTTTAACTATATAATAATAATATTAGTATCGCGAGTTTGCCGTGTTAATCAAGTAATAGCTGGTAGGGAAACAATTCCAAACAAGTCAATTCCAAGCCAGTTGGTTCATGTTAAATATGTGTTGAGGAATGTAAACTCTCCCCTTTGTAAGAACCCATCTCATTCATAACCCCTCCTCCCTAAAGCAAACAAAGCCACGTTAGACAAGCTCTTTCCTGTTTTTGTATTGTTCTGAATTACTACCCTATGCAACTAGACGACACCCCAAAACAGCTGATTCTTTGTGCTGTTTGTTAAATCAATGAACTTTCCGTATATGAAATTTCTCTCTACTCAAATAGTATTATCGTTTTGTTTTGATTAATTATATATGTCAATACTGAGAATTTAATTGTTGTGAAATAAGTTATGTTGATTAGTTAAGATAAGATTACATCCCAAAACTTAATATGAAATAAGATATATGTGTATGTGTTCAAATGAATTAATGTTATCTATTTTTAAACATTGAGAAAACGAAGTAAAGTAAGTGACATAAGATTTGTCGTTCGTAATACGTCGTGTGTTTAAAGTGGTTATTATCAAAAATGACTCAATTTAACCCCGATTTCTTGTTGAAAGACGAATTAACATATGAAGCATTATGGCGTGGTCTCCCCTACTCTAATGTAACTGTCGCGGAACTTCGCAAGACGTTACGCGAAAATAAACCGGACAAACCTTCATTATTAAGTCGTTTGAGTGTTTTAGATTTCAGTAGCGAAAAAGAAACGTGTTATCGTAAGTATACAGAACTAACTTCGTACGCACAAACCCTGCGTGATGAAAAATCCCCCGCAGTAATATTACGCACCACCCAAAGAATTGAGCATCTATACCGTCGTATCACCAATTTGTTGACCTGGCCCGGTGATAAAGATATCCCTCCTGATGTAAAAAAATTCGCCGAGGAAGCATTAAAACAATTACCTGAGATAATACGCGAATTACGTAGACGATCCGAATTGTTTAGATTAGACGAAATCGAAGAAGCAATGACGAAATTAAATATTTCACCTACCCAATCGCCGACTCAAGAACAACCAAACGGTACTGCAAAAATTCAGATTCTGCAGGAATCCAATATAAATCATTCAAGGAACGGTTAAGTGGTAGTCAAGTAAATATTCAAGCAGTAAACGTTACGTCACTCCCTAATGAACTAGAAAATATGACCCATACCTACGAATTACCTTCTCATTCGCGGACTAATCAACCTGCGGAAAATCCTAGAATGATGAGCCAAATAAATTTAACTCCCGAGCTCTATGGAAAAATAACCCACCCTGTAGAAAGTATTTTGTCCAATATACAAATCACTGATGGGCTGAATATTACAAAGCTCCTTAATTTTATCAAACATATCTTAGAATTAAAGGAACTGCAACAACTAAGAGATAACCAGATTTTGCAAGTTATTTTACCTAAGTGTAGATCTCCATTAAAAGATAGAGTGTTAGAATCCCTAAGGTATAATCAATCGGTAGAAGAACTTCATACCACACTAATAAGACATTTCATTCCCACCGGTATCTACGAAGAATTGAAGCGAAACTTAGTACTTCGTGCACAAGGTACATACGAGAGACTAGCTCATTATATTTCTGAAGTAAGAGAATCTGCTTTATTGTTACAAGTTAAATGGAGCGAACAACAATTAGTAGACAATATCATAGTAAGACTATCCCCCGAGGAGCGATCTCGACTAGCACTCGTGAAGCCACCTACAACTTTTACGGAACTAGAACTATGTTGTATACATTCGTCCGACGTCTGGTATTCTGACCAGAATAGAAGTGTTTCTATGTCCCAGAGTCAACAAAGGAATTCATTCCAAACTAGACCTATTGGAAATGATACCCGAAACTACCGCGATAAGCGATTCGTAAGTACACATAAAACCCAAAACTATCCCCATGTTTCATACTCTAAACCAAAATCCCGACAACCTACGAGCGAAGTAAGTGAGGAAAGAAAATGTTATAACTGTGGAAAGTCCGGACATATTAGCAAGTTATGTAAACAAAAGCGTTATCTACAGAAAACCGACCAATCAAAAAATGTGTGAAGCTGGAAGACCGAAAATCCTACGTCTTCCGAAGCACCAGAAGGAAAGGTAACAACAATACTAAGCGTCAAATAAAGATGAGTAAAAATAAACGCAGAGACCCTTATTTAACAAAATTTATCGAGAAGTGCAACTCTATTGGTGCATGTAAAACAAGTATATGCCAACTACCCTATGTACAGATAGACCTTGGAGCAACGAAAACCCTTGGTTTAATTGATTCAGGATCTACCCGTAGTATAATTAGTAAACAGTTAGCCACCTTATTAGCTAATCATAAACTGATTAAACGTAGCCAAATGGTGAACATAAAGTGTACCACCGCAAATAAACAAAACCTAAAGATATCTCACAGTATTACGGTGAAATTAAAAATTCAGAATTTTACTTGGTACATTCCCCTACTAGTAGCTGAAGAGTTAGGACAGAACTTAATATTAGGCGCGGATTTTATAAGAAAAACTGCTTTAATCCTTGATATATATGCAAAACAATATTTTTTCAGATTTAATCGTACTCAAAAATATCAGTTCGACTCCAAATTAAGTAACGACACTGTTAGTGAAACCGCAAATATTCATTCAGAGCCTAATGAATCGAGTCTAAGTCATTTAAAAGGAAATGAGAGACTAAGAATCCAAAAGTTAATAAAAGATTTTTCTGCTGTACTCACCCCCAAGTTAGGATTAACTCATTTAATTGAATATAAAATAAATCTTAGTGACAACAAAGTAATACGACTCCACCCATACAAACTATCTCCACCCAAGATGGAAATCATGAGAAACCACATTAACAAACTCCTTGATCAGCACGTCATTGAACCATCAACGTCTCCATATTCATCGCCTGCATTCCTAGTACCAAAAGGAACTGACAAACATAGACTAGTCGTGGATTATAGACAACTAAATAAGAGTATAGAATTTGAATCGATACCACTGCCAGACATACACAGTGCGTTTCACTATTTTACAAAAGCGAAAATCTTCACCATAATGGATCTTAACCAAGCATTCCATCAAATTCCACTAGCTGAGGAGTCAAAACATTTAACTGCTTTTGCTGTCCCATTTAATCTATATCAATTTACGAGAGTACCATTCGGTATATCACAAGGAAGTTCAGTATGCAGTCGACTGTTAGAAAAAATTTTCCATGATGTTAAATTTAAATTTGTATATCATTATCTCGACGATATAGTAGTATATAGTGAGTCAATGGATCAACATATTGATCACTTGCGTGAAGTATTATCCGGGTTAAAGAAAGCCGGACTGACCGTAAACCCTAGTAAAGTTAATTTCGCAGTGAAACAATTCTCATTTTTAGGTCACATAGTATCAGCCGAAGGTAAGGTTACCATCGATCCCGAACGTACACGCGCAATCCGAGAATTTTTACCTCCCAGAGAAGTCAAAGGTATAGCTCGATTTTTAGGTATGATTAATTATTTTCATAAGTACATACCCCACTTAGCGGATATAGCAGCCCCATTGAATGCCTTAAGAAAGAAAGGAACGAAATTCGAGTGGACTACTCAACATCAAGAAGCGTTTGAAACACTTAAAGAAAGTATTATATCCCCACCTGTATTGCAGTTAGCGGATTTCAGTAAACCATTTATCGTACAGACCGATAGTTCAAGTGTAGCATTAGGAGCCGTAATATACCAGGAAATAAATAATACTAGACTCCCGATCAGTTATGCATCCCGGACACTGACCGAGCAAGAAAGGAAGTTCTCAGCCTATGAACTTGAATGTTTAGCCGTAGTATTTGCTTTTGATAAATTCAAACCATTTTTGGAACACAAAGAATTTCTACTAGAAACCGATAATCAAGCTTTATCATGGTTATTAAATCACCCAAAGCAATTAGGTCGTATCGGACGATGGGTGTTAAGATTAAATTGCTACAAGTTCAAAGTGCAACATATTCGTGGAACTCAAAATGTAGTGGCCGGTACTCTATCCCGCATGTTCCAACTACCCAATACAAGATCTGGAGAAGACAATATTGAAACCACTATCGTTAATACACTAATTACTAATTTTCCCCTTGCATTTAAGGATATAGCATATCACCAACAACAAGATCCGAAATTGTGTAAAATAATCGAACAAATAGAAAAAGGAAATAACTCTAATAAATATATCTTGAGTAAAAGAGTACTTTGTTTTAAGAAGGCAAACGGAAAATTACTAAGAATAATCGCCCCGGAAATAATCAAACCCATGTTAATGGAGTACTATCATTCATCTACAATTGGAGCTCATATGGGAATTAGGAAAACGATACATCGTATTCGCAAGGAATACCACTGGGAAAACATGAATAGTGAAATAAAAAAGTTCGTGAAAGAATGCGAAATTTGTGCGCTGAGCAAACCAGCAAGAACCAGTCAAGTCGGAAAATTAATCTCCGAAATACCTACCACTCCCTTCTCGAAAATATACATCGACTATTCTGGACCTTATCCCCGCTCTAAATCCGGAAATACTATGCTGTTAATTTGTGTAGACTCATTCACTAAATTCGTGTGGATGTATCCTATGCGTCGTGCATTAGCATCTACGACAATTAAAATTCTACAAGAACAACTATTTAAAGACTATGGCACTCCTTTAAGCTTAATATCTGACAATGGACCCCAGTTTAAATCGAAAGAATTTAATGACATGTGTTTTAAATTAGGTATAAATCATATTATCGTGACCGAGTACAGACCGCAAGGAAATATAGCAGAAAGATACTTGCGTAACTTAAAATCAGCATTAATATCTTATCATGCTAAAGACCAGACAACCTGGGATCAAAATATTTCGTGGATACAATTTGCATTCAATTCAGCGTATCATGAAGGTCATAAATCAACACCATTTGATTTACTGTACAAGTACAAACCCAACCATCCTTTAACCACAAAGTGGAAAATCAATGAGTTATTACCCCGCGACGTGAATGGGAATAACATACGAAAAATATGGAACGAAGCTCGTGCAAATCTGAGAGCTAATTTACAGAAATCAAGGAAGTATCATGAGAATAATAATAAGCTAATAAAGTATAAAATAGGTGATTTAGTCATGTATAAAACTCATCCTATGAGTAAAGCAGTTGATAGGATCACTTCGAAACTATCTTATCGATGGTGTGGCCCCTACCAAATTCGTAAGTTCATCACCCCCGTTACTGTAGCTCTGTATGAACCCAATACAGAAAATTACGTTCGCAGAAGTCATTTGTCTCAAATAAAAAAATGTTTTTCGTGTCAAGATACAGAAGGAAGACTACGAGAAAGATAGAAAACCTAGAATACTATCTAAGTATTAAGAATAAAATATGTTGTATAGACTTATACCGAAATAGGATAAGATTGTGTAACATCCTATACTATAGGTAACTATAAACTCAAAACCCCCTCGTACGAATACAAGCGAGGCCTGATCAACCTTAGCTAATGTCCTGCGAGAATGGTATTATACATGAGAAATCTGATGACAAGTATAATGAAGATGAAGAGAAAGAAAGAAAGAAAAATAATCTTTAGCGCTGTAAACTAAAAGTAATTCTATTGTTCTTACAATACGGTATTATTATTAGTAAAATACTCATGAGTATAACTCCGTAAAACGAGTGAGCAATTCAAGAAAAAACCGGTAGTAGATATAAGAATTAAAATAAGGTAGATTTACGTTTTGTGTATTTTGTATAGTAGATGTAGTAGAATTTAGATGTGACATAAGTATAAGATAATCGATTGATGAATAGAAATAAGCTGAGAGAGAGAAATTTCAGTATGAAATATAATTGTTTATTTGAATTATATTATTACACCCCCCCCCCCGTTTTTCATAGTTAAGTGCAGGAGGCTGTGACGATTTTAAATGTATAAAAAATCGCACAGATTAAAATTTTTAATTTTAATAAGTAAGAGTATCATACACCCTTACCTATACCCAGATTCCTGAATCAACTTGAAAACCTTCCAGTACCAACACGCCAAGAAACGTATTAAGTAGTGAATAATAATAATAATTACTTAAATAATTAAAAATGCGACTAGAGAAATAAAGAAATCCCTAAGTCATAATAAAATAAACATAAAGTATTTATCTTCTAATTAATGAATAAATAATAATAGAAAAAGTACGAACTATTTTCTTAGTGCGTGAATACACCCTAGCTTACTGAGCCCTCTCCCCTAAACCGTACGCGCATTCGGCCGTAGAACGTCGCAATGAGTAGATGTGAGTTTTGGTGTTGTACACATATACGTATGTGTAAGTTCTCTAGAAGCATATCCAGCGTGAAATCTTGTTATTGTGAATAATGTAGTGTCTAGAGTTTGTGAGAAAATATATAAATAAAATAGAAAAAGGTAGCCAACACATCTCTTAAAAACAAAATCAAATGTAAGTGTAACATAGTTAACTACTAGACTGTAGTACTGCAAAGTGAGAACTATAACTGTAATTAAAATAAAGAAAATGTGAACTACAAGAATCTGCACTAAGAAAAGTGAAATTACAACATTTGGAACTTCAAGTAAACAACCTATCTTCGAGAGCTTCAAGTTAACAAAAAATCAACCCGATGTAGATACACCAAGAACAACGTACTCCACCCGTAGAAGACGACTGGAGATGTCCCAAGAATACAACAACAACCTCAGGTGATATCAAACCACAACTTTTGTAAATTTCCCTTAATAAGAAGTAACAAAGAACTTTAAAGAACTTTGGCAATGTAATGAACAAATTATCAGATTTGTATATTTTGTAATTTTGTAAGAAGTAATAGTAACCGTAATGTATATATTGATAAATTAATAATTTTGAGAAAATTGAGACCCGGATCCGTGGTATTAAAACTAACAGTTATATGAATAAATTGTGATATAACAAGAATAATATAATTAAGAGCTTTGAAGCAGTAAAAGAACTATTAACAAAAATAACTTTCTTTAAAATCAGTAATAATGTTTGATTAATACTTCAATAGCAATAAAGAGATGTTTTAGCTAATACCTAGTGAGTGAATAAGTTTATGCAAACCTTGTCAGTTTCCTATATCATACTTGTTTTGTAATTTGTTAGTAAGAGTTTTACTAACAACGGCAGCTGGTTTAGTTTACTGGTAAATAATTAAACTAGTTCCCGATTTTTGTGTTGTCTTGCCAAGGGGCGGCACAAAATTGCGCCACTCTGCTGAATTTAAAATTGTGTAATTTACTTGGTAAAAAAAAAAATATTGTTTACAGAGTGTCACGTACAGAAAATTGCAACATAATTATGTAATTGTTGTTGTGTAAGTTTATAAGTCGTTAACGATAAAAAGGACAAACATAAATTTATTCACTCAGAAATAAAAAAAAATAAATAAAAAAATAAATGAGTAAAATTTTAACTATATAATAATAATATTAGTATCGCGAGTTTGCCGTGTTAATCAAGTAATAGCTGGTAGGGAAACAATTCCAAACAAGTCAATTCCAAGCCAGTTGGTTCATGTTAAATATGTGTTGAGGAATGTAAACTCTCCCCTTTGTAAGAACCCATCTCATTCATAACCCCTCCTCCCTAAAGCAAACAAAGCCACGTTAGACAAGCTCTTTCCTGTTTTTGTATTGTTCTGAATTACTACCCTATGCAACTAGACGACACCCCAAAACAGCTGATTCTTTGTGCTGTTTGTTAAATCAATGAACTTTCCGTATATGAAATTTCTCTCTACTAAAATAGTATTATCGTTTTGTTTTGATTAATTATATATGTCAATACTGAGAATTTAATTGTTGTGAAATAAGTTATGTTGATTAGTTAAGATAAGATTACATCCCAAAACTTAATATGAAATAAGATATATGTGTATGTGTTTAAATGAATTAATGTTATCTATTTTTAAACATTGAGAAAACGAAGTAAAGTAAGTGACATAAGATTTGTCGTTCGTAATACGTCGTGTGTTTAAAGTGGTTATTATCAAAAATGACTCAATTTAACCCCGATTTCTTGTTGAAAGACGAATTAACATATGAAGCATTATGGCGTGGTCTCCCCTACTCTAATGTAACTGTCGCGGAACTTCGCAAGACGTTACGCGAAAATAAACCGGACAAACCTTCATTATTAAGTCGTTTGAGTGTTTTAGATTTCAGTAGCGAAAAAGAAACGTGTTATCGTAAGTATACAGAACTAACTTCGTACGCACAAACCCTGCGTGATGAAAAATCCCCCGCAGTAATATTACGCACCACCCAAAGAATTGAGCATCTATACCGTCGTATCACCAATTTGTTGACCTGGCCCGGTGATAAAGATATCCCTCCTGATGTAAAAAAATTCGCCGAGGAAGCATTAAAACAATTACCTGAGATAATACGCGAATTACGTAGACGATCCGAATTGTTTAGATTAGACGAAATCGAAGAAGCAATGACGAAATTAAATATTTCACCTACCCAATCGCCGACTCAAGAACAACCAAACGGTACTGCAAAAATTCAGATTCTGCAGGAATCCAATATAAATCATTCAAGGAACGGTTAAGTGGTAGTCAAGTAAATATTCAAGCAGTAAACGTTACGTCACTCCCTAATGAACTAGAAAATATGACCCATACCTACGAATTACCTTCTCATTCGCGGACTAATCAACCTGCGGAAAATCCTAGAATGATGAGCCAAATAAATTTAACTCCCGAGCTCTATGGAAAAATAACCCACCCTGTAGAAAGTATTTTGTCCAATATACAAATCACTGATGGGCTGAATATTACAAAGCTCCTTAATTTTATCAAACATATCTTAGAATTAAAGGAACTGCAACAACTAAGAGATAACCAGATTTTGCAAGTTATTTTACCTAAGTGTAGATCTCCATTAAAAGATAGAGTGTTAGAATCCCTAAGGTATAATCAATCGGTAGAAGAACTTCATACCACACTAATAAGACATTTCATTCCCACCGGTATCTACGAAGAATTGAAGCGAAACTTAGTACTTCGTGCACAAGGTACATACGAGAGACTAGCTCATTATATTTCTGAAGTAAGAGAATCTGCTTTATTGTTACAAGTTAAATGGAGCGAACAACAATTAGTAGACAATATCATAGTAAGACTATCCCCCGAGGAGCGATCTCGACTAGCACTCGTGAAGCCACCTACAACTTTTACGGAACTAGAACTATGTTGTATACATTCGTCCGACGTCTGGTATTCTGACCAGAATAGAAGTGTTTCTATGTCCCAGAGTCAACAAAGGAATTCATTCCAAACTAGACCTATTGGAAATGATACCCGAAACTACCGCGATAAGCGATTCGTAAGTACACATAAAACCCAAAACTATCCCCATGTTTCATACTCTAAACCAAAATCCCGACAACCTACGAGCGAAGTAAGTGAGGAAAGAAAATGTTATAACTGTGGAAAGTCCGGACATATTAGCAAGTTATGTAAACAAAAGCGTTATCTACAGAAAACCGACCAATCAAAAAATGTGTGAAGCTGGAAGACCGAAAATCCTACGTCTTCCGAAGCACCAGAAGGAAAGGTAACAACAATACTAAGCGTCAAATAAAGATGAGTAAAAATAAACGCAGAGACCCTTATTTAACAAAATTTATCGAGAAGTGCAACTCTATTGGTGCATGTAAAACAAGTATATGCCAACTACCCTATGTACAGATAGACCTTGGAGCAACGAAAACCCTTGGTTTAATTGATTCAGGATCTACCCGTAGTATAATTAGTAAACAGTTAGCCACCTTATTAGCTAATCATAAACTGATTAAACGTAGCCAAATGGTGAACATAAAGTGTACCACCGCAAATAAACAAAACCTAAAGATATCTCACAGTATTACGGTGAAATTAAAAATTCAGAATTTTACTTGGTACATTCCCCTACTAGTAGCTGAAGAGTTAGGACAGAACTTAATATTAGGCGCGGATTTTATAAGAAAAACTGCTTTAATCCTTGATATATATGCAAAACAATATTTTTTCAGATTTAATCGTACTCAAAAATATCAGTTCGACTCCAAATTAAGTAACGACACTGTTAGTGAAACCGCAAATATTCATTCAGAGCCTAATGAATCGAGTCTAAGTCATTTAAAAGGAAATGAGAGACTAAGAATCCAAAAGTTAATAAAAGATTTTTCTGCTGTACTCACCCCCAAGTTAGGATTAACTCATTTAATTGAATATAAAATAAATCTTAGTGACAACAAAGTAATACGACTCCACCCATACAAACTATCTCCACCCAAGATGGAAATCATGAGAAACCACATTAACAAACTCCTTGATCAGCACGTCATTGAACCATCAACGTCTCCATATTCATCGCCTGCATTCCTAGTACCAAAAGGAACTGACAAACATAGACTAGTCGTGGATTATAGACAACTAAATAAGAGTATAGAATTTGAATCGATACCACTGCCAGACATACACAGTGCGTTTCACTATTTTACAAAAGCGAAAATCTTCACCATAATGGATCTTAACCAAGCATTCCATCAAATTCCACTAGCTGAGGAGTCAAAACATTTAACTGCTTTTGCTGTCCCATTTAATCTATATCAATTTACGAGAGTACCATTCGGTATATCACAAGGAAGTTCAGTATGCAGTCGACTGTTAGAAAAAATTTTCCATGATGTTAAATTTAAATTTGTATATCATTATCTCGACGATATAGTAGTATATAGTGAGTCAATGGATCAACATATTGATCACTTGCGTGAAGTATTATCCGGGTTAAAGAAAGCCGGACTGACCGTAAACCCTAGTAAAGTTAATTTCGCAGTGAAACAATTCTCATTTTTAGGTCACATAGTATCAGCCGAAGGTAAGGTTACCATCGATCCCGAACGTACACGCGCAATCCGAGAATTTTTACCTCCCAGAGAAGTCAAAGGTATAGCTCGATTTTTAGGTATGATTAATTATTTTCATAAGTACATACCCCACTTAGCGGATATAGCAGCCCCATTGAATGCCTTAAGAAAGAAAGGAACGAAATTCGAGTGGACTACTCAACATCAAGAAGCGTTTGAAACACTTAAAGAAAGTATTATATCCCCACCTGTATTGCAGTTAGCGGATTTCAGTAAACCATTTATCGTACAGACCGATAGTTCAAGTGTAGCATTAGGAGCCGTAATATACCAGGAAATAAATAATACTAGACTCCCGATCAGTTATGCATCCCGGACACTGACCGAGCAAGAAAGGAAGTTCTCAGCCTATGAACTTGAATGTTTAGCCGTAGTATTTGCTTTTGATAAATTCAAACCATTTTTGGAACACAAAGAATTTCTACTAGAAACCGATAATCAAGCTTTATCATGGTTATTAAATCACCCAAAGCAATTAGGTCGTATCGGACGATGGGTGTTAAGATTAAATTGCTACAAGTTCAAAGTGCAACATATTCGTGGAACTCAAAATGTAGTGGCCGGTACTCTATCCCGCATGTTCCAACTACCCAATACAAGATCTGGAGAAGACAATATTGAAACCACTATCGTTAATACACTAATTACTAATTTTCCCCTTGCATTTAAGGATATAGCATATCACCAACAACAAGATCCGAAATTGTGTAAAATAATCGAACAAATAGAAAAAGGAAATAACTCTAATAAATATATCTTGAGTAAAAGAGTACTTTGTTTTAAGAAGGCAAACGGAAAATTACTAAGAATAATCGCCCCGGAAATAATCAAACCCATGTTAATGGAGTACTATCATTCATCTACAATTGGAGCTCATATGGGAATTAGGAAAACGATACATCGTATTCGCAAGGAATACCACTGGGAAAACATGAATAGTGAAATAAAAAAGTTCGTGAAAGAATGCGAAATTTGTGCGCTGAGCAAACCAGCAAGAACCAGTCAAGTCGGAAAATTAATCTCCGAAATACCTACCACTCCCTTCTCGAAAATATACATCGACTATTCTGGACCTTATCCCCGCTCTAAATCCGGAAATACTATGCTGTTAATTTGTGTAGACTCATTCACTAAATTCGTGTGGATGTATCCTATGCGTCGTGCATTAGCATCTACGACAATTAAAATTCTACAAGAACAACTATTTAAAGACTATGGCACTCCTTTAAGCTTAATATCTGACAATGGACCCCAGTTTAAATCGAAAGAATTTAATGACATGTGTTTTAAATTAGGTATAAATCATATTATCGTGACCGAGTACAGACCGCAAGGAAATATAGCAGAAAGATACTTGCGTAACTTAAAATCAGCATTAATATCTTATCATGCTAAAGACCAGACAACCTGGGATCAAAATATTTCGTGGATACAATTTGCATTCAATTCAGCGTATCATGAAGGTCATAAATCAACACCATTTGATTTACTGTACAAGTACAAACCCAACCATCCTTTAACCACAAAGTGGAAAATCAATGAGTTATTACCCCGCGACGTGAATGGGAATAACATACGAAAAATATGGAACGAAGCTCGTGCAAATCTGAGAGCTAATTTACAGAAATCAAGGAAGTATCATGAGAATAATAATAAGCTAATAAAGTATAAAATAGGTGATTTAGTCATGTATAAAACTCATCCTATGAGTAAAGCAGTTGATAGGATCACTTCGAAACTATCTTATCGATGGTGTGGCCCCTACCAAATTCGTAAGTTCATCACCCCCGTTACTGTAGCTCTGTATGAACCCAATACAGAAAATTACGTTCGCAGAAGTCATTTGTCTCAAATAAAAAAATGTTTTTCGTGTCAAGATACAGAAGGAAGACTACGAGAAAGATAGAAAACCTAGAATACTATCTAAGTATTAAGAATAAAATATGTTGTATAGACTTATACCGAAATAGGATAAGATTGTGTAACATCCTATACTATAGGTAACTATAAACTCAAAACCCCCTCGTACGAATACAAGCGAGGCCTGATCAACCTTAGCTAATGTCCTGCGAGAATGGTATTATACATGAGAAATCTGATGACAAGTATAATGAAGATGAAGAGAAAGAAAGAAAGAAAAATAATCTTTAGCGCTGTAAACTAAAAGTAATTCTATTGTTCTTACAATACGGTATTATTATTAGTAAAATACTCATGAGTATAACTCCGTAAAACGAGTGAGCAATTCAAGAAAAAACCGGTAGTAGATATAAGAATTAAAATAAGGTAGATTTACGTTTTGTGTATTTTGTATAGTAGATGTAGTAGAATTTAGATGTGACATAAGTATAAGATAATCGATTGATGAATAGAAATAAGCTGAGAGAGAGAAATTTCAGTATGAAATATAATTGTTTATTTGAATTATATTATTACACCCCCCCCCCCCCGTTTTTCATAGTTAAGTGCAGGAGGCTGTGACGATTTTAAATGTATAAAAAATCGCACAGATTAAAATTTTTAATTTTAATAAGTAAGAGTATCATACACCCTTACCTATACCCAGATTCCTGAATCAACTTGAAAACCTTCCAGTACCAACACGCCAAGAAACGTATTAAGTAGTGAATAATAATAATAATTACTTAAATAATTAAAAATGCGACTAGAGAAATAAAGAAATCCCTAAGTCATAATAAAATAAACATAAAGTATTTATCTTCTAATTAATGAATAAATAATAATAGAAAAAGTACGAACTATTTTCTTAGTGCGTGAATACACCCTAGCTTACTGAGCCCTCTCCCCTAAACCGTACGCGCATTCGGCCGTAGAACGTCGCAATGAGTAGATGTGAGTTTTGGTGTTGTACACATATACGTATGTGTAAGTTCTCTAGAAGCATATCCAGCGTGAAATCTTGTTATTGTGAATAATGTAGTGTCTAGAGTTTGTGAGAAAATATATAAATAAAATAGAAAAAGGTAGCCAACACATCTCTTAAAAACAAAATCAAATGTAAGTGTAACATAGTTAACTACTAGACTGTAGTACTGCAAAGTGAGAACTATAACTGTAATTAAAATAAAGAAAATGTGAACTACAAGAATCTGCACTAAGAAAAGTGAAATTACAACATTTGGAACTTCAAGTAAACAACCTATCTTCGAGAGCTTCAAGTTAACAAAAAATCAACCCGATGTAGATACACCAAGAACAACGTACTCCACCCGTAGAAGACGACTGGAGATGTCCCAAGAATACAACAACAACCTCAGGTGATATCAAACCACAACTTTTGTAAATTTCCCTTAATAAGAAGTAACAAAGAACTTTAAAGAACTTTGGCAATGTAATGAACAAATTATCAGATTTGTATATTTTGTAATTTTGTAAGAAGTAATAGTAACCGTAATGTATATATTGATAAATTAATAATTTTGAGAAAATTGAGACCCGGATCCGTGGTATTAAAACTAACAGTTATATGAATAAATTGTGATATAACAAGAATAATATAATTAAGAGCTTTGAAGCAGTAAAAGAACTATTAACAAAAATAACTTTCTTTAAAATCAGTAATAATGTTTGATTAATACTTCAATAGCAATAAAGAGATGTTTTAGCTAATACCTAGTGAGTGAATAAGTTTATGCAAACCTTGTCAGTTTCCTATATCATACTTGTTTTGTAATTTGTTAGTAAGAGTTTTACTAACAACGGCAGCTGGTTTAGTTTACTGGTAAATAATTAAACTAGTTCCCGATTTTTGTGTTGTCTTGCCAAGGGGCGGCACAAAATTGCGCCACTCTGCTGAATTTAAAATTGTGTAATTTACTTGGTAAAAAAAAAAATATTGTTTACAGAGTGTCACGTACAGAAAATTGCAACATAATTATGTAATTGTTGTTGTGTAAGTTTATAAGTCGTTAACGATAAAAAGGACAAACATAAATTTATTCACTCAGAAATAAAAAAAAATAAATAAAAAAATAAATGAGTAAAATTTTAACTATATAATAATAATATTAGTATCGCGAGTTTGCCGTGTTAATCAAGTAATAGCTGGTAGGGAAACAATTCCAAACAAGTCAATTCCAAGCCAGTTGGTTCATGTTAAATATGTGTTGAGGAATGTAAACTCTCCCCTTTGTAAGAACCCATCTCATTCATAACCCCTCCTCCCTAAAGCAAACAAAGCCACGTTAGACAAGCTCTTTCCTGTTTTTGTATTGTTCTGAATTACTACCCTATGCAACTAGACGACACCCCAAAACAGCTGATTCTTTGTGCTGTTTGTTAAATCAATGAACTTTCCGTATATGAAATTTCTCTCTACTAAAATAGTATTATCGTTTTGTTTTGATTAATTATATATGTCAATACTGAGAATTTAATTGTTGTGAAATAAGTTATGTTGATTAGTTAAGATAAGATTACATCCCAAAACTTAATATGAAATAAGATATATGTGTATGTGTTTAAATGAATTAATGTTATCTATTTTTAAACATTGAGAAAACGAAGTAAAGTAAGTGACATAAGATTTGTCGTTCGTAATACGTCGTGTGTTTAAAGTGGTTATTATCAAAAATGACTCAATTTAACCCCGATTTCTTGTTGAAAGACGAATTAACATATGAAGCATTATGGCGTGGTCTCCCCTACTCTAATGTAACTGTCGCGGAACTTCGCAAGACGTTACGCGAAAATAAACCGGACAAACCTTCATTATTAAGTCGTTTGAGTGTTTTAGATTTCAGTAGCGAAAAAGAAACGTGTTATCGTAAGTATACAGAACTAACTTCGTACGCACAAACCCTGCGTGATGAAAAATCCCCCGCAGTAATATTACGCACCACCCAAAGAATTGAGCATCTATACCGTCGTATCACCAATTTGTTGACCTGGCCCGGTGATAAAGATATCCCTCCTGATGTAAAAAAATTCGCCGAGGAAGCATTAAAACAATTACCTGAGATAATACGCGAATTACGTAGACGATCCGAATTGTTTAGATTAGACGAAATCGAAGAAGCAATGACGAAATTAAATATTTCACCTACCCAATCGCCGACTCAAGAACAACCAAACGGTACTGCAAAAATTCAGATTCTGCAGGAATCCAATATAAATCATTCAAGGAACGGTTAAGTGGTAGTCAAGTAAATATTCAAGCAGTAAACGTTACGTCACTCCCTAATGAACTAGAAAATATGACCCATACCTACGAATTACCTTCTCATTCGCGGACTAATCAACCTGCGGAAAATCCTAGAATGATGAGCCAAATAAATTTAACTCCCGAGCTCTATGGAAAAATAACCCACCCTGTAGAAAGTATTTTGTCCAATATACAAATCACTGATGGGCTGAATATTACAAAGCTCCTTAATTTTATCAAACATATCTTAGAATTAAAGGAACTGCAACAACTAAGAGATAACCAGATTTTGCAAGTTATTTTACCTAAGTGTAGATCTCCATTAAAAGATAGAGTGTTAGAATCCCTAAGGTATAATCAATCGGTAGAAGAACTTCATACCACACTAATAAGACATTTCATTCCCACCGGTATCTACGAAGAATTGAAGCGAAACTTAGTACTTCGTGCACAAGGTACATACGAGAGACTAGCTCATTATATTTCTGAAGTAAGAGAATCTGCTTTATTGTTACAAGTTAAATGGAGCGAACAACAATTAGTAGACAATATCATAGTAAGACTATCCCCCGAGGAGCGATCTCGACTAGCACTCGTGAAGCCACCTACAACTTTTACGGAACTAGAACTATGTTGTATACATTCGTCCGACGTCTGGTATTCTGACCAGAATAGAAGTGTTTCTATGTCCCAGAGTCAACAAAGGAATTCATTCCAAACTAGACCTATTGGAAATGATACCCGAAACTACCGCGATAAGCGATTCGTAAGTACACATAAAACCCAAAACTATCCCCATGTTTCATACTCTAAACCAAAATCCCGACAACCTACGAGCGAAGTAAGTGAGGAAAGAAAATGTTATAACTGTGGAAAGTCCGGACATATTAGCAAGTTATGTAAACAAAAGCGTTATCTACAGAAAACCGACCAATCAAAAAATGTGTGAAGCTGGAAGACCGAAAATCCTACGTCTTCCGAAGCACCAGAAGGAAAGGTAACAACAATACTAAGCGTCAAATAAAGATGAGTAAAAATAAACGCAGAGACCCTTATTTAACAAAATTTATCGAGAAGTGCAACTCTATTGGTGCATGTAAAACAAGTATATGCCAACTACCCTATGTACAGATAGACCTTGGAGCAACGAAAACCCTTGGTTTAATTGATTCAGGATCTACCCGTAGTATAATTAGTAAACAGTTAGCCACCTTATTAGCTAATCATAAACTGATTAAACGTAGCCAAATGGTGAACATAAAGTGTACCACCGCAAATAAACAAAACCTAAAGATATCTCACAGTATTACGGTGAAATTAAAAATTCAGAATTTTACTTGGTACATTCCCCTACTAGTAGCTGAAGAGTTAGGACAGAACTTAATATTAGGCGCGGATTTTATAAGAAAAACTGCTTTAATCCTTGATATATATGCAAAACAATATTTTTTCAGATTTAATCGTACTCAAAAATATCAGTTCGACTCCAAATTAAGTAACGACACTGTTAGTGAAACCGCAAATATTCATTCAGAGCCTAATGAATCGAGTCTAAGTCATTTAAAAGGAAATGAGAGACTAAGAATCCAAAAGTTAATAAAAGATTTTTCTGCTGTACTCACCCCCAAGTTAGGATTAACTCATTTAATTGAATATAAAATAAATCTTAGTGACAACAAAGTAATACGACTCCACCCATACAAACTATCTCCACCCAAGATGGAAATCATGAGAAACCACATTAACAAACTCCTTGATCAGCACGTCATTGAACCATCAACGTCTCCATATTCATCGCCTGCATTCCTAGTACCAAAAGGAACTGACAAACATAGACTAGTCGTGGATTATAGACAACTAAATAAGAGTATAGAATTTGAATCGATACCACTGCCAGACATACACAGTGCGTTTCACTATTTTACAAAAGCGAAAATCTTCACCATAATGGATCTTAACCAAGCATTCCATCAAATTCCACTAGCTGAGGAGTCAAAACATTTAACTGCTTTTGCTGTCCCATTTAATCTATATCAATTTACGAGAGTACCATTCGGTATATCACAAGGAAGTTCAGTATGCAGTCGACTGTTAGAAAAAATTTTCCATGATGTTAAATTTAAATTTGTATATCATTATCTCGACGATATAGTAGTATATAGTGAGTCAATGGATCAACATATTGATCACTTGCGTGAAGTATTATCCGGGTTAAAGAAAGCCGGACTGACCGTAAACCCTAGTAAAGTTAATTTCGCAGTGAAACAATTCTCATTTTTAGGTCACATAGTATCAGCCGAAGGTAAGGTTACCATCGATCCCGAACGTACACGCGCAATCCGAGAATTTTTACCTCCCAGAGAAGTCAAAGGTATAGCTCGATTTTTAGGTATGATTAATTATTTTCATAAGTACATACCCCACTTAGCGGATATAGCAGCCCCATTGAATGCCTTAAGAAAGAAAGGAACGAAATTCGAGTGGACTACTCAACATCAAGAAGCGTTTGAAACACTTAAAGAAAGTATTATATCCCCACCTGTATTGCAGTTAGCGGATTTCAGTAAACCATTTATCGTACAGACCGATAGTTCAAGTGTAGCATTAGGAGCCGTAATATACCAGGAAATAAATAATACTAGACTCCCGATCAGTTATGCATCCCGGACACTGACCGAGCAAGAAAGGAAGTTCTCAGCCTATGAACTTGAATGTTTAGCCGTAGTATTTGCTTTTGATAAATTCAAACCATTTTTGGAACACAAAGAATTTCTACCAGAAACCGATAATCAAGCTTTATCATGGTTATTAAATCACCCAAAGCAATTAGGTCGTATCGGACGATGGGTGTTAAGATTAAATTGCTACAAGTTCAAAGTGCAACATATTCGTGGAACTCAAAATGTAGTGGCCGGTACTCTATCCCGCATGTTCCAACTACCCAATACAAGATCTGGAGAAGACAATATTGAAACCACTATCGTTAATACACTAATTACTAATTTTCCCCTTGCATTTAAGGATATAGCATATCACCAACAACAAGATCCGAAATTGTGTAAAATAATCGAACAAATAGAAAAAGGAAATAACTCTGATAAATATATCTTGAGTAAAAGAGTACTTTGTTTTAAGAAGGCAAACGGAAAATTACTAAGAATAATCGCCCCGGAAATAATCAAACCCATGTTAATGGAGTACTATCATTCATCTACAATTGGAGCTCATATGGGAATTAGGAAAACGATACATCGTATTCGCAAGGAATACCACTGGGAAAACATGAATAGTGAAATAAAAAAGTTCGTGAAAGAATGCGAAATTTGTGCGCTGAGCAAACCAGCAAGAACCAGTCAAGTCGGAAAATTAATCTCCGAAATACCTACCACTCCCTTCTCGAAAATATACATCGACTATTCTGGACCTTATCCCCGCTCTAAATCCGGAAATACTATGCTGTTAATTTGTGTAGACTCATTCACTAAATTCGTGTGGATGTATCCTATGCGTCGTGCATTAGCATCTACGACAATTAAAATTCTACAAGAACAACTATTTAAAGACTATGGCACTCCTTTAAGCTTAATATCTGACAATGGACCCCAGTTTAAATCGAAAGAATTTAATGACATGTGTTTTAAATTAGGTATAAATCATATTATCGTGACCGAGTACAGACCGCAAGGAAATATAGCAGAAAGATACTTGCGTAACTTAAAATCAGCATTAATATCTTATCATGCTAAAGACCAGACAACCTGGGATCAAAATATTTCGTGGATACAATTTGCATTCAATTCAGCGTATCATGAAGGTCATAAATCAACACCATTTGATTTACTGTACAAGTACAAACCCAACCATCCTTTAACCACAAAGTGGAAAATCAATGAGTTATTACCCCGCGACGTGAATGGGAATAACATACGAAAAATATGGAACGAAGCTCGTGCAAATCTGAGAGCTAATTTACAGAAATCAAGGAAGTATCATGAGAATAATAATAAGCTAATAAAGTATAGAATAGGTGATTTAGTCATGTATAAAACTCATCCTATGAGTAAAGCAGTTGATAGGATCACTTCGAAACTATCTTATCGATGGTGTGGCCCCTACCAAATTCGTAAGTTCATCACCCCCGTTACTGTAGCTCTGTATGAACCCAATACAGAAAATTACGTTCGCAGAAGTCATTTGTCTCAAATAAAAAAATGTTTTTCGTGTCAAGATACAGAAGGAAGACTACGAGAAAGATAGAAAACCTAGAATACTATCTAAGTATTAAGAATAAAATATGTTGTATAGACTTATACCGAAATAGGATAAGATTGTGTAACATCCTATACTATAGGTAACTATAAACTCAAAACCCCCTCGTACGAATACAAGCGAGGCCTGATCAACCTTAGCTAATGTCCTGCGAGAATGGTATTATACATGAGAAATCTGATGACAAGTATAATGAAGATGAAGAGAAAGAAAGAAAGAAAAATAATCTTTAGCGCTGTAAACTAAAAGTAATTCTATTGTTCTTACAATACGGTATTATTATTAGTAAAATACTCATGAGTATAACTCCGTAAAACGAGTGAGCAATTCAAGAAAAAACCGGTAGTAGATATAAGAATTAAAATAAGGTAGATTTACGTTTTGTGTATTTTGTATAGTAGATGTAGTAGAATTTAGATGTGACATAAGTATAAGATAATCGATTGATGAATAGAAATAAGCTGAGAGAGAGAAATTTCAGTATGAAATATAATTGTTTATTTGAATTATATTATTACACCCCCCCCCCCGTTTTTCATAGTTAAGTGCAGGAGGATGTGACGATTTTAAATGTATAAAAAATCGCACAGATTAAAATTTTTAATTTTAATAAGTAAGAGTATCATACACCCTTACCTATACCCAGATTCCTGAATCAACTTGAAAACCTTCCAGTACCAACACGCCAAGAAACGTATTAAGTAGTGAATAATAATAATAATTACTTAAATAATTAAAAATGCGACTAGAGAAATAAAGAAATCCCTAAGTCATAATAAAATAAACATAAAGTATTTATCTTCTAATTAATGAATAAATAATAATAGAAAAAGTACGAACTATTTTCTTAGTGCGTGAATACACCCTAGCTTACTGAGCCCTCTCCCCTAAACCGTACGCGCATTCGGCCGTAGAACGTCGCAATGAGTAGATGTGAGTTTTGGTGTTGTACACATATACGTATGTGTAAGTTCTCTAGAAGCATATCCAGCGTGAAATCTTGTTATTGTGAATAATGTAGTGTCTAGAGTTTGTGAGAAAATATATAAATAAAATAGAAAAAGGTAGCCAACACATCTCTTAAAAACAAAATCAAATGTAAGTGTAACATAGTTAACTACTAGACTGTAGTACTGCAAAGTGAGAACTATAACTGTAATTAAAATAAAGAAAATGTGAACTACAAGAATCTGCACTAAGAAAAGTGAAATTACAACATTTTGAACTTCAAGTAAACAACCTATCTTCGAGAGCTTCAAGTTAACAAAAAATCAACCCGATGTAGATACACCAAGAACAACGTACTCCACCCGTAGAAGACGACTGGAGATGTCCCAAGAATACAACAACAACCTCAGGTGATATCAAACCACAACTTTTGTAAATTTCCCTTAATAAGAAGTAACAAAGAACTTTAAAGAACTTTGGCAATGTAATGAACAAATTATCAGATTTGTATATTTTGTAATTTTGTAAGAAGTAATAGTAACCGTAATGTATATATTGATAAATTAATAATTTTGAGAAAATTGAGACCCGGATCCGTGGTATTAAAACTAACAGTTATATGAATAAATTGTGATATAACAAGAATAATATAATTAAGAGCTTTGAAGCAGTAAAAGAACTATTAACAAAAATAACTTTCTTTAAAGTCAGTAATAATGTTTGATTAATACTTCAATAGCAATAAAGAGATGTTTTAGCTAATACCTAGTGAGTGAATAAGTTTGCAAACCTTGTCAGTTTCCTATATCATACTTGTTTTGTAATTTGTTAGTAAGAGTTTTACTAACAACGGCAGCTGGTTTAGTTTACTGGTAAATAATTAAACTAGTTCCCGATTTTTGTGTTGTCTTGCCAAGGGGCGGCACAGATTTACAAATATAAAAAAATTAATAAATAATTTTGGTTTATTATTCAAATGTTACATAGTTTCCGGAATTGCCGTAAGAGAGCAGCATGTATTTGTTTACTTTTGAAAGGAACATATGATAAAATGAATATTTTTTCGTTCTATTTCACTATTAAAACACGAGTTTTCTTCTGTATTTATTACGAAAAATGTTTATATTACCTCGCTCCGTGTTGTCCTTACTGGATTGAAGTCTTATTCTGTGATGAGGTACGTCTTGCGTTATTATTTCCTTTTCATTTTCGAGTATTTAACTGATTGTCTATTAGACGTAGGCCGAATTATATTGGATCCTCAGAATGGTTTCATCCACTGGTTTTTAATGTATAACACCTTTTAATTTGGATTCCTCAGGTATAATTGGTTAGTATTCACTTTGTTTATTACTCTTGCGTGAATTTCGCCTCCTCCAACGTCCAAAAAAGGTTATTTTTTTATAATTTTTGTCGCATCGATTCTTCAACTACTCTGGTTTAGTTCAAAATTTTTTCTTATTAACAATACTTGTTATTTTCCATCACTCTTAGTAACACATAGTATTTTTATTATGTAGGCAGTTTGTGATTATTATAAATTTATATTTTTATTTATGGAAAATAATTCCCTTCCATTCCGGTTTATTTACTAATTTAATTCACATAATATGTTTTGGTTAATTTTTTTATGACATTGTATATAAATATTTTATCATTTTATTATCATTAAATAAATTTATATATTATTTATTTAGTATCGAATAGTGTTCATACCCGGTACTACTTCCTGTTGTCCTTTCCTTCCTAGGATTATTTTAATTTTATATTATCTTTGGTAGTTAAAATATTTATGTCTTTTAAAATTAACCCTGGGTTTTCTTACAATCTAACATAATTATTTGAAACAATATAATATTAACTTGGGTATAACAAATTGTGGTTTATACAATATAAATTACAATAAATAAATAAAAATTACAAAAATCAATTAGTATTATTACATACTACTTCCATAGTTTTATCCTATCCAAAACATACAGCACAGTTTAGTAATACATTAGTTTCACTTTGGTTTTTCACCTCAATGGGTACACTAGAACTCACTTCGCACTATATACCACTCGAATTGTTTATTATGTTGAGTGATATAATTAAATTTTGAGCGAGCTTTAGTTCTACCCATTTCTGACTTTTATTCTCATGACTTACTTTATTGGGACCGGGTTATGTACCGTTACATAAAGCCCCCCCACTAGAAGAAATTTATTTTAGTTCAACTCGTTGATAGAAATAAATTGTTAATTGGTTCAAATCTCCTAATGGTCTTGACTTTGTTTTCATAATAATGTTTCATTGCTGACTGATTATAAACTCTGGTAATTCAGACTTGTGGTAATTGTCGTTTTCTTACTTAACTCTCTCTCTCTTGGAGGCAAATTCATCAATTATTTCTCGGGGTTAGTGGTACTTCCACATTTTATTTGATAAGGACTGGTCACACTAATCATAAAAACTTGTTTTAACACTTATTTTCTATTTACTTTTATAAACTCGCTTTATCAATTAAGCTTCGGTCTGCTATCTTCCTTCTATTTTCTTCATTTATACTTCTGGAATCTAATATCACTCCTTTCAGCTATTTTAATTATTATCCCTTAAATATTCAATTTCCCTAACATTTTTCCCTATCCTGTGCGGTGGTTCCAGTCGGGTGGCCACTCTGGGTCCATACACCGCTGTCCATCCTTACACCTTCTGAGACCAGGGGAACATCATCCCTGCTCATAAATATTATTGCCGGAACATTTCTACGGTCAATACATAAAAATAAAAAAAATCATAAGTAGTAGTCAATTAGCGACTAGTACCAAACACTTTTGGGATTCTTCATACTGTAGCTGTTTGCATTTATTTATATATTTCTTCTTCTCCTTGATTCCTTCTTCTTTTCCATTAACTAATAGCATATAACATTATTGATAGGCCTTATGTTAAAATTCTTTTGACTTTACTTCTTGTGACATATTTCTCCGTATCATTCCTTCTTATATAATCTTCAATTCCGAGAAATTCTAATTTTTGTATTAATTATCATCCTCCTTCAGTTTCATTGGAGTCATTAAATTATTTGTTATCCTTCTTATTGTACCTTCTTATCTGAGCACATTACCATCAATTGTTTTTGTTCATTTAATTTTTTCTGTTTGTTACCATAAAATATTATTTTTCCTATTAGTCCATTTTAAATCAGTTCTTTATAAATATTATTTAATCTGTTCTTACATTTTCTTGGTGTTTTGTCTTTTTATTTTAAATTATATGGTTTCAAAATATCTTGAGTAAGTTGTTCTTACATGCTTTTTTATTAATTCTAATGGTTGCAGAATATCTTAAGTAAGTTGTACTTACACACTTTTTTATTAATTCTAATGGTTGCAAAATATCTTAAGTAAGTTGTACTTACACACTTTTTGAATTTTGGGGTTTTTTATTCTCTTCACTTTAAATTATGTTGTTCGAAATAAGTTGAGTAAGTTGTCCTTACGTACTTTTAGAATTTTGGGGTTTTTCTATTTACACTGGGTTGCTTGGTCCTGTATTCATAAAATCCGTCCCTTTTTTCTGGTTTGTTTGGAGTCTGTTTAACCGTGGTCCATTATTTCAGGTACTCCATGTTCTCGGATTGCTGGGGTGTTCGTAATTAATTCTCTCCTTGATAATCTTCTTACCATCCGGCTCTCCCACTTTGCTGCTATGAAACTTTCACTTAAGTACCAGTCTTCCGTCATAATTCGTTCCTTTTTGACTAACCAGTATTGTACCTCCTCTAACATAACATAGTTGCTCATATTTAATCTCATTTCATTCCCTTTTACCTCTGAATTATTTGCCCAATATTTGCATGTTGTCTTCCATCTTGATAATCTGACTAATATCTTCTGATGCACTTCAATCATCGACACATTTAACTGGGATGTAAACTTAATTAACTCCCTTTGTTCGTTAACTGGAAGGTTGAATACATTAATTAATCCACCTGTAATCATCTCCCATTCTTCCTTTGTATTTATTATTCTCTTTCTACCTGTTTTTATTATTTTCTTGGTCTTCTTTTCCATGGTTTGGATCTTCTCCTTGTCCTTTCTATTCTTATTTTCAGATAGCAATGCATTCGGGTCTTCTTTAGTTTCGGTTTCCTTTCTACCTTCAGAGGTGGTTTCTAGTGTTTTATTCATATTCTTTAAACACCCATCCATTGTTTCCGCCATCCTTTTGAAACCTTCTTCCATGGTTTTCCTGTAACTCTTTAAGTTCTCCTCCTGTTTCTTAAAATGTTCATCTATTTTGTCATTGGTTCGCTTATTTTGTTCCTCCTGTCTCCTAAATTTTTCGTCTATTTTATCATTGGTTTGTTTATTTTGTTCCTCCTGTCTCCTAAATTTTTCGTCTATTTTATCATTGGTTTGTTTATTTTGTTCCTCCTGTCTCCTAAATTTTTCGTCTATTTTATCATTGGTTTGTTTATTGCTTTCCATAATAATTCTCAACATCTCCTGCATGCTCATGTCTTCTTTTTGGGTGGATTTATCTGGTTGGTCCCCTTGGGCATCCTCTTCCACTATTTCCTTTTCCGTATCCATAACTACTTCGGTTTCTTCTGTATCACCTGTCTGTTGGTCCATTTCACTGTCCGTGACTAACTCTATTTCTTGTTCCTGTCCACCTTCTTCAATCTCCTTTTCTTCTGCCCTCTTCTTCGATTTTCCTCGGGTATTAGGCATTTCTTGTTTTCTCATAACTGCCAACGATAATTAGATTTTTTGATATATCTTTTTTATTAAATATCGAAATTCTTTTCTAATTACCGCCCTTTTACGTTGAGCGCCAATTCTGTAACGTACTACTTATTAGAGGCGTTCACCACTTACGAGTGTATTGCAATTAACAGCTTCGTTAATTCTGCCCCACAGTTGTACGCCAAATCTGTAACGTACCGCTTAATGTGTGAGGCACTTTAGAGTTATATAGTATGCCTCATGCAGTATGCGTCACTTTTGAATTATACTAACTGACGTTTTAAACGGTAAAAATAAAGGATTTTGTTTATCTTGTTTTACTCAATCCAAAAGAAATCGAGAGTGTGTGATTTGGGGTCAAGGAGGTAATTTGTTCAGCCTTATGCAGAAGAGAGAGTAAGTATCATTATTGCCCCTCTGTTGTGACGATTTTTTCAGTATGTTGTGCTGAAATTTTCATTAACTACCCACTACAATAAATTATAACACGTTATAATTCAATATTAATTTTCAATAATATTGCTTTATTGATTATTGACTTTTGTCTCCAGCCACCCAAGTATAGGTATCACAATTAATCTTTTTAAAAAGAAAACATCTTCTCGACTTTACCGAGTAAACATAGATCTGTCTAAAGAACAAAACGTATATGTTGTTATTTAACCAATATTACGCTATAATAAAATACATCAGTTATTACATAATTCTTATTAATTCCCCAGGGTTCAGGGTGAATTCTTTGTGTTATGAGAGTGTCAGAAATGGCTAATTGCTACGCTTTACAAATATAAAAAAAAATAATAAATAATTTTGGTTTATTATTCAAATGTTACATAGTTTACGGAATTGCCGTAAGAGAGCAGCATGTATTTGTTTACTTTTGAAAGGAACATATGATAAAATGAATATTTTTTCGTTCTATTTCACTATTAAAACACGAGTTTTCTTCTGTATTTATTACGAAAAATGTTTATATTACCTCGCTCCGTGTTGTCCTTACTGGATTGAAGTTTTATTCTGTGATGAGGTACGTCTTGCATTATTATTTCCTTTTCATTTTCGAGTATTTTTCTGATTGTCTATTAGACGTAGGCCGAATTATATTGGATCCTCAGAATGGTTTCATCCACTGGTTTTTAATGTATAACACCTTTTAATTTGGATTCCTCAGGTATAATTGGTTAGTATTCACTTTGTTTATTACTCTTGCGTGAATTTCGCCTCCTCCAACGTCCAAAAAAGGTTATTTTTTTATAATTTTTGTCGCATCGATTTTTCAACTACTCTGGTTTAGTTCAAAATTTTTTCTTATAACAATACTTGTTATTTTCCATCACTCTTAGTAACACATAGTATTTTTATTATGTAGGCAGTTTGTGATTATTATAAATTTATATTTTTATTTATGGAAAATAATTCCCTTCCATTCCGGTTTATTTACTAATTTAATTCACATAATATGTTTTGGTTAATTTTTTTATGACATTGTATATAAATATTTTATCATTTTATTATCATTAAATAAATTTATATATTATTTATTTAGTATCGAATAGTGTTCATACCCGGTACTACTTCCTGTTGTCCTTTCCTTCCTAGGATTATTTTAATTTTATATTATCTTTGGTAGTTAAAATATTTATGTCTTTTAAAATTAACCCTGGGTTTTCTTACAATCTAACATAATTATTTGAAACAATATAATATTAACTTGGGTATAACAAATTGTGGTTCATACAATATAAATTACAATAAATAAATAAAAATTACAAAAATCAATTAGTATTATTACATACTACTTCCATAGTTTTATACTATCCAAAACATACAGCACAGTTTAGTAATACATTAGTTTCACTTTGTTTTTTCATCTCAATGGGTACACTAGAACTCACTTCGCACTATATACCACTCGAATTGTTTATTATGTTGAGTGATATAATTAAATTTTGAGCGAGCTTTAGTTCTACCCATTTCTGACTTTTATTCTCATGACTTACTGTATTGGGACCGGGTTATGTACCGTTACAATATATATATATATATATATATATCATGTTATGATTTATGTAATTTACTGGGAGGGTCGAGACTATGCGCCATTTTACATTATTATTATTTATGCGCCATTATTATTCAAGCTCAACTATTTGGCGATACCTATGTCTAATGGAATTATAATAACGATTGGGGGTTTTGGAAGTGAGCTATTCTTGATTATGAAACACTTGTAATATGATCTTACTTTTTCAAGGGCGCATATATTGTACAAAGCAGAATGCAATAAATCCTGTTATTGTTATCTTAGAGCAGAGTTTCATTTGCAAGTCCCATCATACTGGACCCAGCGCATTTTTGGCTTCTCTAGGCTCTTGCCTAGTTCTAAATAACTTGTGGCCTCTCTTTCAAAAAAAAAATAAATAAATAAATAATAAAAAAAGGAAGAAAAAAAAAGAAGTTTGTTTTCTATATATAAAAAGTATAAAAGGAAAGAGGGGTTACAAATGGTAGCGGAGAGCGTGGTTCACTCTAGGGTTGAACCTTTGGGTCCTTTGGTGTGATGGGGCTTGCAAACTCGGAAATAGTTTGGAAAAAACAATAATATTTGAAAATATTTTAAAATGATAATAGATAGATGCAATGGCAGGGTTGACATCCTATGTAGGTATATATATATGTACTGTGTAGGAATTATTGTTAGGTGATTTGTATTGTAAACCTGATGCCGCCACGGGCATGTGTTGTAGTTGGGTTTTGTTGTTTTGAGTTTGGACCTTACCGGAGATCGCGTGGGGATGGGCTCCCTTATTTATTCTATCAAAGTAATAGCGCGTGCGGTTAGCGGGATGCGGTATGGCCCGACTGGAAGTCAGTACCGTCCGACTGCAATGATGATAATGTCTTAGTTGAGATGTCGTATGTTGTGGTTAGTGTTTGGTGGTGTGGATTGTATGTTGGTGTTAGTGTCTGATGTCGTTTCTTCTTCGAGTCTGGCGACTGACGGGGAGTTGGTTCTGGAGCGGGTCAGGTTTTCGCAGCGCTAGGAAACCCGGGGGTCCACTTGATGGAAGATAGAGTACTCAAGTTTTTCCTTTTGTAGGTCATGTTTGTGTTAGGTGTTTAGTGGGGATTTGTGTTATTATTGTTTGTTTTGAATTGTGCAATTCTGGCGGCGGTATGCTATCAGAAATTGCCCCACCCTCTTTCAGGAGTTCTCCAGAAACTTTCAGTGTTAGATGGAATAGATGAGGAGCAGTTGCTAGTTTTCTTAGATCTTGTTCTGCAGTTGGCAGATTTCCCGGGGGTGTCCGATGGGGAGGTCTTGTCTCTTATATACCCGTATTGCCGGGGTACGTTGGCTGAGCTGGTCACCAACACTCTGCGTCGGGGTGACAGTGTTGATGCTTTCCATGGGGAGGTGTTGAACTTCTTCCTACCCATTCGACGACGTGCCCAGCTTAAGTTTGAAAAATTCTATCGCCTACAGGCCAACGGAGAGGCGTTAGGGGACTTCGTGCACGATATACGGAAAGCTGCCCGGGTGTTAAGGTTGGGGTTGCCCGAGACAGAAGTTATACAAGCGATTCTGGAAGGACTGAATCCCCAAGAGAGATCTCGTTTGGTATTCGCGGACCGTCCACGTTGTTTTGCGGACCTTGAACGGCTGTGTGTGGTTTCAAGAACGGTCCAGGAGGTTGACAAGTCCCGGGGAAGAGATGCCGCAGATGTCCAATACTCCAGTGGTTTGTTAGGAAGATCTAAAAAGGACAAACATGGTGGTCGGTGGAGAACACAGGAGACGGTCAGAAAAACTGAATATTCCGGAAGTAATGGAGGCTACAAGGGGGTGGCAAGTAAGAAGACGGTGACAACAGCTACAGCACAGAAAACAAAGAAATACGAAATTAACAGGGGAAGAAGAAATTATGTTAGGGAACAAACATCGGCAAGTAGGGAGCCTGTACCAAGGCGTTATTCTTATTTGGAGAAAAGTGAGAGTTTAAAGGTTCCAGAGGAATTACCAGTGCCTAATAGAGTAGTGAATGAAGAAGGTGAAGCAGAAGGAGAAAAGCGGAATAACTTCTGTGGATCGATACAGCACGACAAGAAAACAGATGTTGATACTGAGTTACAGGAATCGAAGAGGACGTCATGGTTGAATCCAGATGCCGCAGAATTTGTTCCGGTATCTCCATCTCGGTTCGTGAGGGATCCAGAGCCTGTAACATCATCATCGCCTGCGCCGGGATATGAGAAGTCACTTGATGGTGTAGCTTTACCATTGCCAGTAGAAATTAATTTGGTCATTGCACCTGAGCCTGGACAGCTGGATTCCAGGGTGGAAAATGTTGAGGACGTTGTAGTTGCTGAAAGTGGTCAAGGAGTGGAATCGACAGAAGAGGCAGAAGAGCGGTCTGCGGATGCTGCACAGGGAAGTATAGTTATAGGTGTTAGGGAGACTGAAGAGTCTGAAGTTGCAGAGGGACACAGGGATGTCCAGGCTGCAAGTGTTTCTGAGGTTGCGGATGGACAAGGGGATGTCCTTGCCGCAAGTGTGGTAGAAGTAGATGAGGTAGAAGTTGAGGAGAAATTTGGTGGCAGCGTTGTGGAGTGTGCGAGTGAGAATGATATAGTGTGTGAAGATGTGCAGACGCCTTCTGTAAGTAGTGTTGAGGATTCCGAGGAACGGAGAGAAGTTTCATGCGGACCAGGTGAGCAACTAGAGGATGAAGATGTGCAGTGTTCTGATGGTGGAAGTGGATGTGATGGCGATGATGTTGATGATAAATGTGTTGGGGAAAACGAGATCGGAGAAGAGGTTAGTCAAGAAGTTCGTGAAGGAGCTGGCGATGAGTGTGATGAAGAAATTGGTGAGGAGCTGAGGGAAGATGCAGTTGAAGATGGATCAGAGGAGCAACTGGAAGATGCTGAGGAGGTGCAGTGTCAGGAGGTGGATTTGGATTATGGGGATGAAAAGGGGGAAATTGTAGAAGAGCAGGAAGAGAAGGAAGGATTGGAAGAAAGACAAGTAGAGGAGTTAGATGATGAGCATAATTCAAAGCGGAGTCAAAGTAGTGAGGTAAGTTGCCTTGATTCTGATTCAGAGGAAACAAGTCAGTACAGCTCAACACGAAATAGTTTCTCAGAGAGTGGAGTCCGAAAGGAACGAGTACCTAAAGTGCGTCACAGAAAGGTAAGAAGAAGAGGTTAACGGGTAGCGGGTAGATGTTCCCCACAGTCCTAGTGGTGTTCATCTATTTCAGGGTTGCGCCCCTGCCCACGCGAGACTTGGTTTCCTCCATTCATCCTTATTTCCGGAGGGAGCCATGTCCTTACCCTTAGTCCTAGATATTGACCCTTTAATGATCCTTGCCCCGTTTCATCTTCCCGATTTTCCTACCCCTCCCCTTAGTAAAAAAAAAAAATCTATCAAAAGGAGTTAGAGAGACTTGCCGGAAGTGATTGGATTGTGGTCTTTGAGATCGTCAGTTTCCCCTGTCGGGAGAGGTTAGATGGAGCGATGGTGTGCTGTTGTTGGTTGTTAATAGTTGTTGATGTTGGTGTTGTTCATTATAGGGTCCGAGCCATGCCGCATTCCCCGGTTGTTTACCATGGTGTTTATTTTGAGTTAAAACTAGGTGGTGTATATATATATATATATATATATGGTGTATCGATGGTGCTGTGGTGAAGTAAACCCCCCCCTGCTAGTTACGGTGTAATCAAATGTGAAGTAAGAGTTAGGATTAATGTTCGCGTGCCCTTGGTGCGGTCCTCTCTTTCTGGCTAAGCGGGGCCGTCCGCCCTTGTGTAGGGAAGTGGGCCAGCCATATGGCAAGGATGGAGATGCCTTGTGGGTGCATGTGGCTGGTCGGTCCAAGAGATGGACGAGGAGTAGGGCGGTCACTCACATACCAAGGTGGGAGATACCTTGTTTGGTCTTAGGACGAGTATGTGAGTGGGACCGGTGGAAGGAGGTGATGGTCACCGGAGAGGGTGACGTGATGGGGCGGTCCCGTGGGGTTGGCATAGCGGAGAGGGTCGCATGGGGATGTCTGTTCTCCTGAAAGCAAGTGCTGCTGGGCCGACATAATCACGAAGACCACTGGCTTGTTTTGGGAAGTGGGGTACACTGCAGGGTACCCTCCCTGCGTTTAACTGTGAGGCAACCAAGTTGCCCTTTCGGGGTGGGGGTGTGCCGTGTTTAGAAAAACTCGGCGGGGTTTTTTTACGGGAACGGCCTGCCCGTAAATTGAATTGTTAAGTTACGTATTATCGGCGTTTGCCGTCGTAATAAATTACGTTCGCCGCGTTATCTTACCACCGGGCCGATCCGCGCGCGTTCTGTGCCCGGCGCTTCATACCATTTTTTCAGCAGCAGGACTCTTCAGTCCAATTCTGTCGTTCAGCGTAGCAGCGTCTATATCCGGCTGACAGCGTCAATGTATAAAAGTTTTGTCTACTTTCTGCTACTATGTATAAGTAGAAGTCTACGCGATCTTCCGGTAAGTGTGTTTATATATATATAACTTACTAATTCATAAAAATAAATTGTATTTACTTAATATTAACGCAGATGCAGTGCGATAGGTATTGCAGTGATTTACCAGCACGTGGCAGGCAACAGGTTAAATTGTTTTATGTATGTTTCAATCTTCACGCTGGCTAACAGATATTAATCCATTATCTTATTAATAATGTAATAATAATAATACTCAATTCATTAAATTAGAATGGGGCGTAAGTTATTTTCCTGAAATGATTGTACATCACGAACTTGTTAAATTTTGCTAGTTCCTGTCAGGGGGGGTTAAGTGCTTCACGAAAACTTGTGAATAACTATTTATTTGAAAGGATTATTATGTTGAATGACTATATTTGGATCTATTATAGATTATAATATTTAAAAGTGTTATTTTGAAGTGATTTATTTGATTCAATGGGGTTATATACATGAGTGAATTTTCGGAGATTGTAAACTGGGCATGTCACGAAATGTCAGCTGGGTAAATGAGGTAGTGTGGTTTATTATACCTGTAAGTAATCACCGATATAATTGTGCAGGGTTTCCGATGTAGACGATAATCTGTCTCGCTCCAGAGGATGGCCGAATACCTGCTTTCCATGATATAGATTCCGACTTCCGTCAGCTGTCAACCTGGATGGACGGACACACACTCCTCTACCCATATGCTGCTAACCAGGTGACATTTAAGCTTTTTGAACAAAATGTTTGTGGCCGATAAACTCTTTTTGAGACACTTGTGGAGATGCTCCAGTTTGGGGACTTAGTTCACATGGGTTTGGGGACAATTGAGTTTACATGTTACCTTGTCATTGTTCTTTATTAAGGCTTACGCCTCATTAATATATTAATGTCTGTCTCATTCAGAGAATTGTAAACTCAGCCAGGGTCATGCATCACCCGAGTTGATGTGAGTTTTCTGTAAATATGGTCGGCATTTCCGGCCACTAAATTATTTCTGTGTTAAGCATGCATGTACGGATGTATCTGTCCCCGTTGGGAAATTTTATGGTTGATTACTTTACATTTAATTGGGTTGCGTATTGGATTGTTAATTTAAAGGTCAGGGGAGGTGTTTTAACCTGTGGACGACACCTGTTGGTGCCGTTCAACACAGGACAATATCATGTCATATTTTGCTGGATCTCGTCCGGGCGCATGACCGTGCCTGAGGCCACGTGGATATTTTTAATGACACCTTAATCATGTTTTAGTACATTAATTACATAGATTCTGTTTTTCGAAATTCAATTTACTGTTCAGCTAATTTTGTAACCATTAAATTTTGTCATAGCCAGCACAGTAATTGTTAAACTTTTGTTGCTCACAATACCAATTAATTAATGAATGTTAAAGAATGCAAGACAAATCAGTACCAGTTATAAGTATTCATGGGTGGTCACGTTCCACTGTTTTTGCAGATTTTTTGTCAGGAAAATAAGGAAATGAGAAATGCAGTTATGCAACCGGGCATCCATGTTGACCTCGTGATGGCACTTATTATTATTATCATTGTTGGGATCCGAAATTGATAATTACCTTTTTGCTGGGTACTTGTGTGCCTTTCGGACTATTTAGCCAAATTGACCTTGGCTGTTCATATACTTAGAATTTTGGGGCATGTCTACCTTGCTCTTTTGGGATTTATTAGTTGGGTTTGAGTTTATTAATTGAAAATTTATGGTGGGCCGGATACTTGATCTGAATAAGAGGGTTGAGGGTGTATGATGACAAAATATACGCTGTTAACCAGGTGAACATGGTGTGTGCCATTTATATGTAAATGTGTATCTATGTTAATTATATGTTGTGTGTTATGCCTTACGTGATTGTTAGATTGTTATACTTTATTATGCATATATATATATATATCATGTTATGATTTATGTAATTTACTGGGAGGGTCGAGACTATGCGCCATTTTACATTATTATTATTTATGCGCCATTATTATTCAAGCTCAACTATTTGGCGATACCTATGTCTAATGGAATTATAATAACGATTGGGGGTTTTGGAAGTGAGCTATTCTTGATTATGAAACACTTGTAATATGATCTTACTTTTTCAAGGGCGCATATATTGTACAAAGCAGAATGCAATAAATCCTGTTATTGTTATCTTAGAGCAGAGTTTAATTTGCAAGTCCCATCATACTGGACCCAGCGCATTTTTGGCTTCTCTAGGCTCTTGCCTAGTTCTAAATAACTTGTGGCCTCTCTTTCAAAAAAAAAAATAAAAAAAATAATAAAAAAAAGAAGTTTGTTTTCTATATATAAAAAGCATAAAAGGAAAGAGGGGTTACAGGGTTACCAACCTTTGCATTATAGTATATAGATCAGGTCTGCCAACATTTTTCTGTGGTGGGAAATTCAAACTATATAAGCAGACGCGTTATAGTGTACACTAAAACTATATGATTGTTGTCGACCACGATATCAAGTTATCAACTCTCTCTCTCTCTCTCTCTCTCTCTCTCTCTCTCTCTCTCTCTCTCTCTCTCTCTCTCTCTCTCTCTCTCACACACACATTTATTATGAGCAGACGCAGTTGTCGACCACGATATCAAGTTATCAACTCTCTCTCTCTCTCCATCTCTCTCTGTCTCTCTCTCACACACACATTTAGTATGAGCAGACGCAGTTGTCGACCACGATATCAAGTTATCAACTATCTCTCTCCCGCCCCCCCCCCTCTCTCTCTCTCTCTCTCTCTCTCTCTCTTCTCTCTCTCTCTCTCTCTCTCACACACACACATTTATTATGAGCAGACGCAGTTGTCGACCACGATATCAAGTTATCAACTCTCTCTCTCTCTCCCTCTCTCTCTGTCTCTCTCTCACACACACATTTAGTATGAGCAGACGCAGTTGTCGACCACGATATCAAGTTATCAACTATCTCTCTCCCGCCCTCTCTCTCTCTCTCTCTCTCTCTCTCTCTCTCTCTCTCTCTCTCTCTCTCTCTCTCTCTCTCTCACACACACACACACACACACACACACACACACACACATTTAGTAGCTTACTGTTGTGTCTCTCTCTCTCTCTCTCTCTGTTCTTGTAATGTCTCTCTCACTCTCGCACTGCCAGGTGAATGTACATATTAGCGGTCATTGACTTTAGCTTCTCATAATCTTAACGTACAAACACATTACGGTCTCTCTCTCTCTCATTCCCTCTATGTCATCGGTTTTACATCGAATATATAATCTTACTAGTTTATAATGTAATTACGTGTTTGTACATCAATGAATAATATAATCGTACTAGTTTTAATGTATTGTGTATTGCTGCAGACGTCGGCAGAAATTCCCTCATTCAAATCACAGCGTCAATAAGGTGTGATTGAATCTTCCGGTGCACCATTCCCCATAAGTTAATGTATTTTACAAAATAATTGCTCATATGTTCAGAGGTTTATGGCGAAATAAATTAAAATAAACCATAATTTGTTTAAAATGATTAAATATATATATTCACACCACTGTACACAAACTTAAATATGCTTTACAGACCATTGTAATGCAATTATTCAAATACATTTTTACACTGATTAAATATATCACAAACATTGTTATAAAATAAATACAATATTAATAATAATTTTGACATTGTAAGATTTTAATAAAAACAGATATCGGTTTAAATAATAATTTCGTGCTTGTAGATACAGTCCGCATGGATGTTATCTGTAACATAACAATACAGTTGGTATTAGAATCACTGATACGATAAATATTCAATTATTAAATTAAACACGCACACACACAGTCAGTGGAAAGAAAGAATCAATGCGCTAAGTTAGTAAACTTTTTCAAGTATGCGTCATTTTCATAAAGATAATGTACTTTCGAATAATTTCTGATCGAACCAAATATTATTCAACGAAACTTTGTAAATACTAATTAGAATCAATGATACATTTATCACGCACACACAAATTCAATTATTAAAGTGTTAAGTACAGGGAGTTGAAACTACACACACACACACACACACACACACACACACACACACACACACACACACACATGGTGTAGTTGTGATCATGTAACACTGCGTTGGGAGACATTATACTTGTCTGAAACAAAGACATTCTCCGTGTTTTATCACTTTAATGTATTATAATAATAATTTTCGTGATTGAAAGATACAGCCCCACGTGCACAAACATAAATATAGTTTACAGACCAATGTAATGCAATATTTTAAAAATTCATTTTACATTGATTAAATATATATATATCGAAAACAATGTTATAAAATAAATACAATATTAAAAAATATTTTTGTCATTGTGAGATTTTAATAATAATTTTCGTGATTGAAAGATACAGCCCCACGTGCACAAACATAAATATAGTTTACAGACCAATGTAATGCAATAATTTAAAATTCATTTTGCATTGATTAAATACATATATATATTGTAACAAGACCTGTATTTCGGTTACAAATAAATATTTCTGTACTGTACAAAAAAAATTTTAATTTAATTTTAAAAAAAAATTTTCAAAAAAAAATTTTTGTTTGTTTATTGTTTAAATAATTAATAAATAATTCTTGTTATGTGGTTTCATCGAAAATTTAAAATTCTGTAAGTTTTTTATGTCAATATATTCACTTCTGGTTAACTGTAAATAAATCTGGAGTTAATAAGATTGTCTCACTTCACTAATCTATTGGCGATTTTCTTCGAATCTCAAGTAGATTACTCTCTTTTAGTAATGGTCGCCTTCCTGTTACTCCTGTGGTTAATTAAAACTCTTATATTAACTAGTGAAATAAATTTAAAACCAGATAATTGAATTATTATGATTTATTGACAATTATGATGAAAATATCGATTTAAAATCGATATGTATATAAAGCTCGACTCTTTCACAGGGATAATCGATTCTCAATACAGGTTATATTATATGAAATTTTCGAATGGTTCTTTTAACGGTTCTTTTAATGGTTCTTTTAACTCGGTAAACCTTGAGTGGTTGCCTGCCGCTCCGTACGAGGGTTAGATGGTTGATCTCGGTTCATGTTCCGTTCTGGGTCATCTAAACTGTTATCCCGTCTATGCGGATTATTCCTTGGATCCTCCCGTTCTCGGCTTCTCCGTCGATCCTCCTCCTCATGGAAGCTGTTACGCCGCTGATAGTAGTTTCTTCGTTGGCGATCGTCTTCAGCTCGTATGAAGTTCACCCTCGGTCTGGAAAACCTATTATTACCATTGTTATTATTTGGTTGATAACCACGATTATTACTATAATAACGTTCCGGGTTATTATAGTGGGGGTTTCTCTGACTATTAACGTTGGGGTTTGGGTAATATGGGCTTCTATTACCCTGATAACCATTATTTGTTCTATTATTATTTTGATTACCTTGAACGTGGTTATTGTTATTATTATTATTATTATTATTATTATTGTTATTGTTGTTATTACTTGGTGGATTGGCTGCGGTTTCCCTAGTATCCATTGTTGTTATTGTTGGTACCGTTGTTGGTATACGGATAGTTCCTAGATTCTGGCCGATCATTCCTCCTCCGGCTTTGTCGGTAATACTCCTCGTTCTCGTAATTTTCGAGAAGTTCTGTCATGGCCTGTATGGTCTTGATTTGGCTGCCTCTCCTTGCTCGAATTACCTCTTCATCATAGTGATATGATAACTTGTTTATGAGGCATTCTTCTGGTATGGCTGGTTCCAAATGCTTAGCCATACATACTTTGCCGAGGAAGTATGCAGTCATTGAACTACCCACCTGTTGTTTGTAACGGCGTGACAGATATTGTCCCGTATCAAATTTTGGGTAGTCTCAGACCAGTATTTCGCCTTAAATAAGCTCTTGAACTGCTGGTAATCTTCGATGTCACTACGGTTGGCCATCCACCAATGATCCGTCATTTCCCGAAATGACTCGTCTAACAACTCCCGGTTGTTTACCCATCTGTTGCCCCTATGTTTGGCCATGTACTCTTCAATTCGGGCCAAGAATTCCATGGGCTTTCTTTTATACTGGCGGAAGTTCAACCACTCTCGATTCTCATTTATGGGGAATTGTGTGAAGTTTGTTGGTCGGTTTCGGATCACTTCCATCTCTTCCTGGCTCTGCCGCACTTGACCGGTGATATTGGTCATCACCGCTTCCATCCCGTCGCACCTTTCTGTGACTTGGTTTCGTACCTTACTTATTTCCTCCTGTGTTTCCTTTCGGTTTTCTTCCATCTTTGTTTTATGGTGTTCTTTGATTTGGGTAATTTCGGTATTTACTACTTCCCTGACTTCCTGTACTTCACATTCAGTCTGGCGACATCTTTCGTCAACTTCCCTGATTTGTTGATTTATTATTATTGTTTCTTGTTCCAATTTTCTATTTATAGCTTTCTTATTGTCGTTGATTTTCTGGTTCAACTCTTCCTTCGCCAACCCTATTCTCTCGTCTACCTTGTTCATGTTTTCCTGGTTGGTTTCCCTTAATTCTTCTCTCAGTAGTTGGTTATCCTCTCTCAATTCTTCCAACCTCTCCCCATCTTCTCTTCCATTTTCTTGTTATTTTCTCTTAATTCTTTCTTTAATTGTTGGTTGTCACTTTCTATCTTCTTACTGGTTTCCTCTATCTTCTCTTCCATCTTCTTACTGTTCTCTTCCATCTTCTTACTGTTTTCTTCCATCTTCTTACTCAGGGATTCGTTATCCTTTTTCCTTTCCTTGTTGTTTTCCTCCATCTTCTCTTCCAAATTCTTACTGGTTTCCTCAATTCTCTTATTGGTGTCTTCAATTTTGCCAATCAATTCTTCCTTGGTTGATTTGAATTCTTCTTTCAAAGACTGGTTGTCCTCCTTCAAATCTTCCAACTTTTTATTTAAGGATTGGTTGTCTTCCTTCCTTTCTTTACTTGATTCCTCCTTTGTGGAATCCATTTTCTTATTCAAGTCTTCCTTTAATTCCTGATTCAACTTCTTACTATTTTCTTCCATTTGCTTACTCATTTTTAGGAACATTTCCATCATCTTATCTAGAATGGGACCTTCTGTTGTTTCGGATTTCACAGGTTGTACATCTGTTAGTGCTGGTTGCTTAGGTTCCACCGGGGTTACTAATACTTCTATATCTTCCACGGGTGTTGCCTCCTTGTCCCCCATATCGACTTCCTTTTCGGCCTCTACCGCCCTTTTCTTAGAAGTCGCACGACGCTGCATGTTGTTTCCTTCTTGACAGTATAACCGCTGCCAAGCTTAATTAGTAATTGGGTAAGTTACTGTAGTCTTCCAATCGCTAATTAAAGCCCTCTAGTTAGACGCCGATTTGTAACAAGACCTGTATTTTGGTTACAAATAAATATTTCTGTACTGTACAAAAAAAATTTTAATTTAATTTAAAAAAATTTCACAAAAAAATTTTTATGTTTGTTTATTGTTTAAATAATTAATAAATAATTCTTGTTATGTGGTTTCGTCGAAAATTTAAAATTCTGTAAGTTTTTTATGTCAATATATTCATTTCTGGTTAACTGTAAATAAATCTGGAGTTAATAAGATTGTCTCACTTCACTAATCGATTGGCGATTTTCTTCGAATCTCAAGTAGATTACTCTCTTTTAGTAATGGTCGCCTTCCTGTTAGTCCTGTGGTTAATTAAAACTCTTATATTAACTAGTGAAATAAATTTAAAACCAGATAATTGAATTATTATGATTTATTGACAATTATGATGAAAATATCGATTTAAAATCGATATGTATATAAAGCTCGACTCTTTCACAGGGATAATCGATTCTCAATACAGGTTATATTATATGAATATTTTCGAATGGTTCTTTTAACGGTTATAATTATAATAGTCAGAGAAGGGGCAAGCATAGAAAGTATAACTTTAACAAAATAATTCTTAATAATTAATAAATACACAATTTGATAATAAGATATAATGTTTATAATGCACAATTTTATACCCAATGGTGACTGGATGAAATTATTCAATGTAGGCGCTTTGCATCACGGAACCATCATGGCCGCCGCCTCGTTGTTGAATAAAACCGAGAATGTTATGGCTGGAATTTCTGACAATAAAGTTCCCTTTACAACTGCTTTCTGATCTCCGTAATATTGGATAATGTCTATTGTGTTATTATAGGTGTCCTGGTTAAGTGTTCTGTGTTCACTGGCTTTAAATGTGTTGTATTTGGTGTGTTCACTTTTGTCTGTGTGTGGTGAAAAATCGTGAAGTTCGTTGTAATGTGAATTATTAAAGTTTGATAGTTTTATGGGTTTATTTCACTTGTATTCGGTTACGTATTTGTTTGTTTTCACTGTTTGTGGTGGTGTTGTTCACTGATTTTATGTTTAATATACGAATTTCGGTAACTCTCGGTTGTTCACTGATTTTATGTTTAACCTTTATACGTCATTAATCGTATTCGCTATACAGGTTCTTAGCGCGATCTAAAATCAACCGTTCGCTTCGAATGTTAATTAAGAACTGTTTTACTTCCTTCGTCTCTTGAAATATCTTGCCAAGTTAATATTAGAAAAGTATTGTTTCAAATATATTTCACTTCCTCTTCATGTGATTTAAATTACATTATAATCAGAATATATTTTGGTTATTGATTACTTTCGTGAACTAGTAATTACATAATTGGTTTCTTTAACTCCTTCTGTTTAATTTGACATACAATAGTCCATCTTTATAAAGTTTTTTGTTAAAATTGCTATATTTCTGTCATTTTGGAAATATAGGCTCAATATCTGCTTCCTGTTCTTGTTCAAAATTTTAGCCATCTTATGTGTTATAAATATGATTATAATAAATTTCAGATTGATATAAATCTTTATTTTTCCTTAATTTCTTACAAATTTATCATTTGATAATTCTTTTAGTTAAAATTCATGAATTTACTATTCCTCCTCTGAAATAGTTAGGTATTACATTTTTGAAATTTTTTAATAATTTTATACATCTTTTTATATTATTCTTTTAAAGTATAGTTTCAGTTAGAGTAGTTGGTGATTGATTCACCTTATATAAATCTCATTAGTTTACTTGGTTTTTTAAACTTCCTTACTCAATTATAATGTTAATAGGAATTCCTTATTTTGGCCTAGATTTTATTATTTTACATATACTGTTTTTCAAATAATGTTATTTCTATACCCCTTCTGACCTTCTAAAGTTAACACAATATTAAATAAAATTTCCTTATATAACTATTGGTACATGTAGCAATGTATTCATGCTCATAATATAAAAACAACATTGAAAATTAATTTCTAGTCTTTAAAGTTAGACATTTTAGTTTGAACTTTAAAAATACATAATAAACATTTTATAAACAAGTATAGTATACATACAGAAACATTTTATGCTGTATGAACACTGTTATATTAATAAACATTCACATTATTAAACAGCAGAAATAAATTGTTTGTTAACAATTAGTAATGACGATTGTTACTTACGTCGTTAGGACACAATCTCCACCTGCGTTGTTTGGTTCCTCGTCCCTCGATACACCAACTGTAGTTCTTTGGGTTTGATATGTCTGAGCTCCTCATTCGTGAAGATACCTGCATACCTCTTGGGAAGATAGACACGATACTGGTAGTCGCCATCCTCCAACGTAGCGAGCACAGTGTTCCCATATTTTGTGTCCACATTTGTTAAAACCATGATGGGATATTTTTTATTCACCGTCAATTCTGAACATCGCTTGTACTCGATAGCACTTACAGCATTAAACTTTACAAGAAACGACATTATTAGAAGAGAGAGAGAGAGAGAGAGAGAGAGAGAGAGAGAGAGAGAGAGAGAGAGAGAGAGAGAGAGAGAGAGAGAGAGAGAGAGAGAGAGAGAGACGTTAGTGAACAAGTTCGTATCAATCGAGAGCGAACCAAACAATGGCTATTCGACACAAAAGGGACAGCACAATGTGATAGTGGTGCTGGTGGTGGTGGTAACGATGTCATCAGAAAGTCTGTGTCCCACTTTCATTTACCGCTTACGGCTTTGCATGTATGTACATGCCTCCCAGACGAAATTAGAGACACCAAAAATATAACGATGTCATTAGGAAAGTCTGCGTTCCACTTTCATAAGGAAATAGTTATCACTTACGGCTATGCATGTATGTACATGTCCCCAACAGAATTTGAGATACTAAATGTCATCACCAAGAAATATATATTTATCACCTTCCTCGATGTGTTCTACTTTCTAAATTTTGTCACACACGCTATGAACACTCACATTAAAAATGTTTATTTAAAGCAAAATCGTGAATCATCCATTCCCGAATAGCATACACTTTATGGTTTGTACACCGGTCAGAAGAATTGAAATGTCTAAGACATACTGTTCCGTGAAATAGTACGGTATGTTTTTAGGACACCCAAAGTCATCGAGATTGATGATATTATTGTATGTTTCTACTTATTTGCACAAGTCCTGTATTAAATTCAATAAATAATGCACTTGATAATGTTTTAATGTGAACATTTTTACGTTTAAATAAAATCTGTACATACAATAAAATTATGTTCACTTATTAATATATTCAATGTTTCATGTACACTTAACGATAACTATGTTGGTGACATATGTTTGTGCAACGTACGCATGTAACGGAAAACAACATATTTTAATAGTAGATACTGTCATTAAGACAAATGCACACACACACACACACACACACAAAATTATCTCTGATGTAAGTGATGTGTTAAATCTGACTCAACACCACATGTCTGTAACAGAAAACAACATATTTTAAAATTATATACAGTCAATAAGACACACACACACAATTATCCATAATGTAAGTGACGTTTAAATCTGACTCAAGAATATCGCTAGCCATACGCCAGCAACAAAATGGAATGCTATATATATATTTATAGCACACTTATACAGAAATTGCAATCACACAAATGTTAATTACTCAGATAATCAGTTTAAATTTTTGCAAACAAACTCATGAAAGCGGAATCAAATTGGATAGGCCTATATAGAAACAATGTAGATGTTTTACTGTGATATATGAAAAGCACTATGTATTCTTAATGTGATCTAAGCCATATTGGTAACGTTCTATCTTACATATAATTTGAAGTACACTCTATATGAATAAGAACTCACCATTAATTCATTTCATATCATGAACAATTAACTATACATATATTTGAAGAAACATTATCTTGTAAAATTAATTATATGTTACAAGAGACTACACACACGCGCGCGCGCGCGCGCACGCACACACACACACACACACACACACATAAGTCCAGGAAACGCACTTTCCAGTTTTGTTAACGGCAACGATGGACAGTCTGTGTCAAAACTACTGATTGATTACTGATGCAGTCCGTTTACGGATTGGTTGTTTGTTGTTATTTCCGAAGTATGCCGAATTACGCTTTCGCGACGTGCGAACCGAATAACACTGTTACGTTGAATATTCTCTGCTTCGTCCACATCCATCTCGGACTCACGAATTCTATAATGCCCATACGCTAGCGTTCTGTGACCGTCTTCCAGGATATATCGTTTATCGTCGTACGGTGATAGCGAGAGTTTGACGATCTTGCGCGTGTACAGTTGGTGGTTTTCACTGCGGATAATCTGCGCCGACGTATATGTTTGGCGGTTACTCGATTCCGATGACGAAAGCAAACACCGTTTGTAATCAGCGTGTGTTAAACGGTTTTGTATTGCCACCTGCGGTACCCCTTTTGCTATACGCTTCTCATTTTTATCCCCGTCGTCTTGTAACACTAACAGTGAGTACGATTTTTCGCGCAACCCGACGAATTCTACAATAGGTGTTGCATGCGTCTCGTCCTTAAAAGTACCCAACCGTTTTTTATTTAGCACACTATAACACGGATGCGTCACGGGATATTCTTATGTATCGAAAAGATGAAGGTTTTCCTTAATGTCTGCGTAAACGTCATCAGTCCGTATATCATACAACAAAGAGTCCGTGTCTGTCATACACAATCGAACACGAGATCCATATTTCGTGATTATGTAATCGTAATGAAAACTGTACATCACATATTTACTAATGTCCAACACTGTGAACCCCACGTACAGCGGACGGTTGAGGTACACGGTTCTCTTTTTCATCATCACACCGACCAAATCTTCGTTGTACACTTTTACACGCTCAAATTTTGGGCTCGCAGTCAGCTTTATCAGATCGCGTTCGTTGGACACAAAACGAAAATCTATCCGTTTTCGAACGTTTTCCAGTGACTTTCCGTAAACAGCGTTAATCATCAATTTAAAAAAATCCTTTTCGAAATCGTTCGCTGCGGCTTTCCGTTTTTCCGTATTGAAAACTATAAACGGCTTCATCCAAGCGCTCTATCGGAACGCTAACACGCGATTAACGGCTTTCAGCTCCATCCCGAGTTTGAGGTAAAGCTGCAACGTTCTGTAATGCACGATATAATTCTCCTTATCTTTGAGGCTGGTGATGAGTTTTTCAACTGTGCCGGTAGCAGACATTTGAAATTTCTTCAAGTAATTGAACCGTTTGCTGTAAGGTGACAATTCGTGTTCGTTGACTTTCCTGCGTTCCGGTGCCAGTGGATAGTCCGAATGCATATCATGTAAATTACGAGGGTAACCAAGATCAACATCAAGAATATATCCGATTTCGTCTTCCACTCCAACTGTAGTCAAATCTAACGCGTCAATTTCTTTGCGTTCCATCCAACGGAATCCGGAATGAGGTAGCGGTTGTTCCATCGCTGTTCCGTACAGATTTGTACAGTCCAAGTAAAGAAGATAATTATTTTCGCGTTTCCGATCGTAGTCCGTCACGTAGGGATTGTTGGCCTTGGCGTATCTATTAGATATCATCGCTATTCCGCCACGAACTCCGGTTTCTACGAACAGATGCATCTCGATATCCTTCAACAGTTCAAGTCGAATTCCAGTCATTTTCATCATAGCGTTCCAAGCTAGTCCCGGCGCGGAGTACACGTTACACGGATCTATCCCGTAGTACTGCAGACTTGTCTTGCGAAAATTTTCGAACACGTCAGCCAAAAGCAATACATCAGTTTTCAAATAGAGGTTATGGTAGTCCCCTAACGTTTGTATTCCGAAACTTGACCAAATGTTGTGCGCATGAGTGTAGTCTTCGTCGGATAAGTGTGTCTCGGTTAATTCGTTGTAAAAGTGTTCCTGTGCGGGCAGAGACGTGTCCTCGAACCTACTTTCGTCCGTCACATACTCATACGGGTAGACTCCCTTTCTAAGTAATAAATTGATACTATCTTCATTTCCACTGGTTTGCATGCACTGTCGTAAAATTTTAAAATTTTCTTTCCGCAAATTTTTTACTAGCTTAGCTAACGACATGTTCATGAACTGCACGGAATCGAGAAACCGCAAGGGGCCGAGTGACACGGACACGTAACGCTCGCTGGTCGTAGTTATACATTTAATATCTTCACACTTGAATTTTCCGAAAGCCTGCACCAGATGGTGACAATCGTAGCTTCGCAAGTTGTGAAAGAACACGGGAACGTGTTGTGGTACCTTGTAGTTCAAATTACAAGTGTTATGCGCGGCTCCCAAGTACTCGCCAGTCACATGATCATGGTTTCACATTTTGTCCCCTTCGTGCACGAGACACTTCTTACATAGATGACATATGGTAGCGTTTTGAAACTCGCGCTCGGCTTCTTCAGTCATGCGAATGGGTTTGTTAAAATCACGTTCGAGCCGACTAATGTCTTCCAACAGAGTTTGAAGAAACGTCTCCACAACGTCTTTACCGCGATAAAAAACCGGTTCTTTAACAGCTTTTCCGGTCCAATCAACGATTACATAACAAAAACTACATGGCACGTGATGCGCGTTGTCGAGCGAGTGCGATCTATCGTTTTTGTGTTCACAACCATGCACGGGAAGAAGGAAGGATTCAAAATCTGCATACACCGTGTAAGGTACTCTGTGGCACTTTTTGTAATCCTTAAAATACATATTACTATATTTTCCAATCGGTAATTTGACTTTTTGCGCTCCGTACGGTGTGCAGAGTACCTCGTGATCCTCAAGTCGTTTTTGGGAATTTTTAGGATCTGTATTATCTCGGAAACGTTGTAAGCAATAGTTGCAGTAGAAAGAAGGGGTCTTACTTTTAGTTAAAGTATACAACAAGCGTGACATGTTTCTAATAAGACAATAATGTTTAACACCTTCATTACTGACTAGCAGTAGAAGATTCACGTGCGTTCTACCTTTGTTCTCGGTTATCCGTATGGGGTACACTTCGTCTTTTCTGTAACCGAATTCATTAATTTCTCTTTCGTAACCGAACACGTTCACAGAAATATTCACATTTAGTTTTTCAAATTTCTTAATTTGACTCACCGGTACCGGATAAACTATCCCTTCCATATTCAACTCGTTTTCATACTGTCTGTAGTGATCCAAACGGTGCGGGTTAGAAGCGATCGGATGTAAACCGGCTAGAACGGACCAGAGGAAGCATTTCTCATCCATTAGATTCTGCACGTTTACCATAGCTTTCTTAAGTAATAATTTTTTCGGAGTGGGAACGAAACTTGATCCTGCCAAAGGACGATACTTTATCAAATCTACTTCAACGGCTACGATTCCGTTTACGATCCATCCGCTACCTTCACGAGTAAACTTCGATACCGAATCCAGCACTTTTTCGATACACTCCCTATATTGTTCGTACACGTCTTCCGCGTCCGCAGGTAAAACGAGCTGCGTGCGCGAACGAAACACTCCCGTCTGCTCCAGCTCACTATCTGCTATTAATTTTTTGAACAAGACGCGCACGACCAAGTACCACTTGTAACTTTCCCCCATATCGCGTGATTCCGCAAGAACGTCTTCTGGAATAACCTACACCATTCTCTCCAATAACACGGATACCGTGTATACTTCGTCTTGAAAATCATCGTACTTTATTGTTTTTACACTCCCATTGAGAGCAATGGTACGAGTGGTGTATACTGCCATGATTTTACGATCACTTTAACGCTTTATATCACACAAAGTAAATTAGAATATCAATTTGTAACACACAATTTGTAGCGCACCAGTGTTCAGCAACATGAACGACTGGTAAGTAAGACGCTGTTGCGAAGTTCACAGGTTATATAGTGCGAGCGTCGATGCGCACGCAACTGTACTAAAAAGCTGTTATGCGCATGCGCAAATAATTCAAATGCACATACGTAGATGACTGAAAAATAGATGATTTACTTAATAAATGTACGCTTAGGCCAACGAAATGATCTTTAACGTATCCGTGTTTCTTGATTATGAAAGAACATTCGTCTATCTCCCCATAATACATATCGTTATACATCAAAAGAGCACGAACCGTGTAGTACATTGCCGTAACGTTAACGGTAAGGTATACGTGGTTTTTGATCTTGCAATGTGCTGTTCAACCTACTGTTTGATGCCAACGGTCTACGTTTCCGCAACGTATACGTGTTTTCAAAATCATTATTTCAACCAAAATATAGAATGCTAGAAACAGTGATGAAATCACCCGCTGATGAAGGTTTAGGTTATCACACATACAGTGAGAACGAAGAAGTCCCACTACCAAGTGATATCACCGGTCTCAACTCCGTTATCGTATTCGATGTCGTTTCGTGTGAAAGACAAAACAATATTCGAAAGTATTTTGCTATGGGGAGACATAGCGGTGTGGACACATTCTATCTATGTCAGACATATAGTCAGATACCAAAACAATTGGTGCGTGACAACGCTAACTTGTTGGTATTGTTCAAACAAGACGAAGTAAATTTACGTCACGCATACAAGGACGATCCTAACGAGATGGTTAATCGATTGAAAATGTTAATAGCTTTTCAAAGTAGTGGACATACTGGACATACGAATGAAATCGTTTCGATATTGGAAGAATTATGTGAAGCCGGCATTATCGTATAAAAGCAGACGCACCGTTCTATGACCACCAGTTCTTCATAAATATGAGTGTAGACAAGTTCGGTAGACACGACAGCACTGTAAGAGTGCGAAAAGAAACTCACCGAAGTCTGCGTGAGGATATCGGTTAAGGAGTGACTAACGACGGCCACTTTGATGTGAAAGAAAAACAAAAAGATACGCAACATGGGTGATCCCGAAGAGCCGTGCGATGTTGTTTCTTTACAGTACGTAAACGATGCGTGCTTACAGTACAAGAACGACGCTATCGTAGACGCAAAAGATCATCGAATAATAATGCTAAACGATCCGCTTAAATCAAGAGATGCGGTCACAAAACGATACGTAGACGCAAAGAGTTTGAGAAAAGATCGTGCAGGTAACGTAATCGTTGATGACTGTCGGCTAACGCACGTGCAAGCGCCAATCGGCAGCAAAGACGCCGTGAATTTAGAATTTTTATACGACAACGCAATCAGTTTGCAAAGCAATGCTTTCTACGCTGGCGGAAGAAAAATTAAGAATATAGCGGATGGAGTAACCGACACAGACGCAGTCACTGTGCGACAAATGCACGAATTAAAACTGCATATAAAGACCGAATTGTACAAGGTCACTCAGGTATTTCACGCACATATAATCAATCTGATAAAGTTCGTCTATAAATATCAAGACAGCTCGACACAGCGTTCAGTCCTGTCTGAATATATTGAAGAGGTGGGACGTTTAATAGACGTTCTCGATACGGAAACAGAAATCAAGGATTGGAGATCTGTTTACAAGAATGCGCGAACTTCGTAACAAACCTAATTGGGGTTGCGTTCAACCCAACGTGTGTGGGGTTGTGATCAACCCAACGTGTATGGGGTTGCGTTCAACCCAACGTGTGTGGGGTTGCGTTGTGTGTGTGTGTGTGTGTGTGTGTGTGTGTGTGTGTGTGTGTGTGTGTGTGTGTGTGTGTGTGTGTGTGTGTGTGTGTGTGTGTGTGTGTGTGTGTGTGTGTGTGTGTGTGTGTGTGTGTGTGTGTGTGTGTGTGTGTGTGTGTGTGTGTGTGTGTGTGTGTGTGTGTGTGTGTGTGTGTGTGTGTGTGTGTGTGTGTGTGTGTGTGTGAGTAGTCTCTTGTAACGTATAATTAATTTTACAAGATAATGTTTCTTCAAATATATGTATAGTTAACTTTTCATGATATGAAATGAATTAATGGTGAGTTCTTATTCATATAGAGTGTACTTCAAGTTATATGTAAGATAGAACGTTACCAATATGGCTTAGATCACATTAAGAATACATAGTGCTTTTCATATATCACAGTAAAACATCTACATTGTTTCTATATAGGCCTATCCAATTTGATTCCGCTTTCATGAGTTTGTTTGCAAAAATTTAAACTGATTATCTGAGTAATTAACATTTGTGTGATTGCAATTTCTGTATAAGTGTGCTATAAATATATATATAGCATTCCATTTTGTTGTTGGCGTATGGCTAGCGATATTCTTGAGTCAGATTTAAACGTCACTTACATTATGGATAATTGTGTGTGTGTATCTTATTGACTGTATATAATTTTAAAATATGTTGTTTTCTGTTACAGACATGTGGTGTTGAGTCAGATTTAACACATCACTTACATCAGAGATAATTTTGTGTGTGTGTGTGTGTGTGTGTGTGTGTGTGTGTGTGTGTGTGTGTGTGTGTGTGTGTGTGTGTGTGTGTGTGTGTGTGTGTGTGTGTGTGTGTGTGTGTGTGTGTGTGTGTGTGCATTTGTCTTAATGACAGTATCTACTAATAAAATATGTTGTTTTCCGTTACATGCGTACGTTGCACAAACATATGTCACCTGTTAAATAAGTTAATAAGTGAACATAATTTTATTGTATGTACAGATTTTATTTAAACGTAAAATTGTTCACATTAAAACATTATCAAGTGCATTATTTATTGAATTTAATACAGGACTTGTTCAAATAAGTAGAAACATACAATAATATTGTGACGATTTAAAGGCAATTTAAATAGCACAAAATAATTGTTATTCAAAATAACACGTGAGAAAATAATCCACCCTCCCCTCTGTACCTATATACCTGTACCAACTTGTAAAAAGGCTAGTAAGGACATGCAAATTATACTGCTATGAAGCGAATACTAATAATCATTCTAATTAAATAAAAAGACGTGATAATAATAAATGAAATACCTAACTCAATAAAGAAAAGGTAGGATAATTAATAGTAGTTAATTAATGGAAAAATAATAATAATAAAAGTACGAACTACTTTTCTCTCGGCGTGTGAACTGCGCCCGCTTCCCTACTCACGGCCGCAAAATCAACCCCAGTCGACCCAGAATCTCTGACAAGTTAACAGCTTTACCATGTGTCGTGAAGGTGAACGTATGTATATATTGCAAAACGATGTAGCAGAAAGTAAGTGTTTCGTGGTTACATACTCCACATGTAGTAAACAAGTAAAGTAGCTTAAATGTAGAGAAAGAATTAAAAATAACTAAGATAGCCGACACATCTCTTTATAAAAAGGTTTAACTTGTAAGGTATGTTCCATACCATATAAAAAGGTAACATTAGTGCAGTTAAAACTAAAATTGTGAAAAGTGAACACCAACGTCAGGAGTGAAGCAACGACGACAACTTTACGAGCTCCAGGTAGCAGAATCCTAGCGTCATGACTTTGATCCCAACTTAGAATCAACAAATTAAATGGAGGAACCCAAACGACAACGAAGAACATCCAGGAAAACCTACTGAAGAGGATCAGCAAGAGAACCAGCTGCAGATCCACATTATACCCAGGTGACACTAAAGCGTAACATCTGTGCTTATATTGTTTTCTAACAACCACAACAAAAACAGTACATTTTTGTAAAGACTCATTCAAATCATGTAAATCTTAACATAGTAATGTTTGTAGTTACTGTAACGAAATAATAGTATTCTGATGATGGTTAAAGGTAAAAATTAATTCGAAATTTGATCAAACTATTCTTCAAATAGTTTGCATAATGTTGAAGTATTTTAGAATATTATAAAATTAAAACCCGGATCCGTGGTATTCAATGTAATATACAACTGTATGGCTTTGAGCTCATCAGAGTAACACCTTAAAGAGCATAAGAGCATTTGATGCAGAATCTATCAGAAGTTTCTTTTAACGTAAAAATAAAAAGATGACCATTAAAGGTATTATTTTTAAATCATTATTTAAGAAGCCATAATAAAGAGATGTTTTTGCTAAAATCCAGAGAGTGAGTAAATTTACGTAACCTTGGACAAATTCCTGATATTTACATTTTCCCAATTTGTTGGTAAGTAATTTGTACTAACAACGGCAGCCGGTTTAATTGACAGCAACCTATTAAACTGGTTCCCTGTGTTATAATGTCTTAACAGGAGAGACGTTATAATATCATCAATCTCGATGACTTTGGGTGTCCTAAAAACATACCGTATCTATTTCACGGGAAAACCACCATCTCTGACACTAATTACGGAAAGTTGAAATGTACTTTGTTGGAAAGGTTGATGAAAGGGTACATAAGAGGTGAACTCAGAATCCACAATGTTGTGAATGTAAAGATGCCGCAAGACGAGACAAAAGGCATTTGTGAAGCGAATGCCAGTGGGACGTATTAGTTAAGCTATTAAGCGCTGTAGAGCACTCTATTTTTCCACATTCCATTTGTCTTGGGTTAGACCACAGCGGATCACTGACTAAATAAAGCAAAAGAGAGCAGATATCATTCCGGTCATGAAAAATGTGAAGAATATTTTGTTTTTGTACTACTTACAACGGTGTGGTGTCGGAAGAAAAACTTGACACTTAACTTTTTGGGTAATTAAAAATAACGATTTATTAAGAATTTTTATAAAGAAGTCAATCGACTTACATCGACTGAAAAAATTAATTGAACGCAAATTTTAATTGACGGCTTCCTTAGAAAAGAAAGAGAAAGAAAAAGTGAACACAGAAGCAGAACTTCCGAGAATTTTTTTACAGAATTTTACAATTCCAATAATAAAATAAAGTATTAATAGTATTAGTAGTAGTAGTAGTAGTAGTTGTTGTTGTTGTTGTTGTTGTTGTTGTTGTTGTTGTTGTTGTTGTAATAGTAGTAGTAGTAGTAGTAGGATACTACTACTTTTTACTAGCGTCTACGTGTGCGTTTTCCTAACTGATGAGAAGCAGCAAAATGGTGGGGAGGAGACAACACCGTGACTGTTATCTTCTGACGCTAGCGCCGTTTTGGCGCGCCTTGATGTCAGTTTGGTTTAGCTATACACTACTGTTGTAAGCGCACCGTGCTGTTAAATTCAAATAGTTTATATATTTATTAACTTTAGAGAAGTTTTAAATTCTAATAATTCAAGGGAATAGTTCCGATTGACACCCTTGTCTGAAAAAGCCACGAAACCTGCAAAAACCGATGTTTTACGTAAACTACAGACCAAAAATAGGTGCGAAAGCGAATAATCCGCAAAAAAAGTTTTGCAAAAAATTTATTTTGGGGCCTAAATAACGTAAAATTGCGTTATTTCGTATTTTACATGAAACCTACGTATAAACAAAATTATACATCACTCTTCTTGAAACAGAACTCAATGCTGTAATGTCCAACGGCACCTCAGGTGCCGCTCGGCCCGTCGGCGGGCCTCACATAGAATGCTTCGCGCACGTGAATAGACAATACCTAGGCCATGACCGCCCGTCTTCGGGGCTTCGCCCCTCAGACCTTATTACACAATTCTCATGTCATTAGTAATTCTACGACTCCAAGTGGTATATATATCTACAGTATATTCATACGTTACGTATATCATTTTTCTAACATCTAATCTCTGCGCACTAGCAAATGAAGTCATACCTGTGCTTGAGTCAGTATTTTTACTACCTCAGTAAGTAACAGAAAATTTGATGTGATGTTCTGCACAACCGAGTTTTCACGTGGTACTTGCATTTACAAACAGCATGAAGACTACGAGAGTAAATATTTATTAATTGTAACGTTATTCTGCATCTAATATGAATAATAGAATACACTATGTAAGGTACGTTATTGTGTTTCGGTGTTGTATTGCTATAAGTAAGTTTGCATTTTTTCGCAACTTGCAAATAAAAAGTTCAAGTTTTTCGTTTCCGCACCTAGGCTTCACCTGTAGTTTACGTAGAAACACAAAAAACCCGTTTTTTTAGGTTTCGTGGCTTTTTCAGCCAAGGGTGTCCATCGGAACTATTACCAATTCAAGGTAAAGTGAGAATAGGTTGCCTTTTTTGTTATATGTTAATTCGTTAAATTTGTTTGAAGCGCAATTTTTGTTGTACAAAATACGAGATATCGAATGTTCAATCTGTCAAAGACGCATGGCCATCTGTGAAAATTCCGAATAGTGTATAAATCGATTCCTTTCGGCTGACTTAACAATGGAAATTGAAGTAAATTAACTATTACTAATGTCTAGTTAAGTAATAAATATAAATACATAAACAGTTATAACTTGGTTTAATAAATTCTATAAAAGATGAATAGCCTGTTTCTATGGGGAACTGGTTGCTGGTCATATAACTGGATTATAAAAAAGTCTGTATCGGCCAACCTGAAAATGAAATTAAGACATTTTTCACAGATGATAAATGACAATTTTAAATAAGCCATATATATCTCTTTCGGTGGTGATGGCAGAAATGGTAACCGTGTGTACAATATATAATCTTAATTCCAGTTTATAATATTTATATTTGATTTATGACAATTAAATTGTGTTCCTTTACGACTCACAATTACTGCATGTATCTTACTGATGGAAGCACTATGGAAAGCTATGCTGGATACCATTTCATAACTCTAATGCACATTAATGAAAAAGTTACTAATAATACTAATAATATCACGGTAACTATTGCAAGAAAACGAATAAAAAAAACGAGTAGTTCTAATAAACACTTTGGTTATGTATCATTGTTTTTATAGTTCACTTAAGTTTTCCGCCAAAAGCAGAATCGATTGCTAAATAATTTCATTTTCTAACAATTATTTTGAATTGCTGTTATTGCACGATGCTGGGTGTCACAAAATTCCTAAGATAATTGAGAATGCTGTTACTCAGTCTTTTACGATTAAATAAAATATTTATAATCATATACTTAAATTGTTAATAAAAACGAGAGGACACTCGTAGGAACACCGCTAAACAAACCGAAAATAAGTTAGGTGTTATAGTAGGTTAAGTTTACAAAAATATCTTACTGTTGACGTAGTTGTTAGACTCGTCGATAGAGCGGCAGTGTTGTACCAAAACCTACTGATATCCCAGGCCTCACAACTACGTCATAGTTCAACTGTCATGGCTGCCTATGTAGTCCGACGGCATCTGTAACTTGGGCGTAGCAGCACAGTCGCTTTACGTACTTATTATAGGTTACGTTATGCATTGCATGCTTAGGTTAGAAACGCACGTTGTTGTATTTGTATCAGTTACAAGTATAACGGTGCTGCTAATTTTATTGAATTTATTCTGAATTATTATGGGGTTCAGGTGCTGTGTTCCGAATTGTCGCGGAAACTATGACAATGGACCTAAAGTTTCTGTTTTTTCGTTCCCAAAGGGGAAGAAATTGAAGCAAAAATGGATAAGTGCAATTCATCGAAAGAATTTTCAACCATCTCCCTGTTCCAAGGTACGTGTTATCAAAACTTTTTTGTTTAGGCTAAATCAAATATTTTTCACTAATTTATTTCCTGCAAATACAAACAATTTTTTAAAGTTAATAGGCCTACTAAGCCGTACTTAATGAATATATTCATATTTTATTAGAATATCATAAAAGGTTACATTCCGGTTTTCAAAATTTTTATTAGACTTAACAAAAAATATAAAATTGCAAATAAGAAAAATTATTTTCTACTAAGCACTAAGTTCTATGTCTATGTAGTTGTTTTATTGTATTTATACAATATCAAGTACTTTTATTTGTATTTATTAAATTTATTAAACTGTGCACAACTTTCTATGGTGAAACTAACTTAATAATTTATATTCATTTTTCAGTAGACTAGTATTCCGAGTCACAGATATAAATAATATTAAAATATATAACATTCAATGTAAATGTAAATAACGCAAGAACGAAGTCACAACGGATATTGGGTTATATATTTTAATATTATTAATCATTTACCTTCTCTTTATATTATTTTCTCATGAACTGTAATAACCTTGTTATTTCTATTACAGGTCTGTGAAGTTCATTTCAGCCCAGAATACGTACAAAGGACTGTGGACTTTTTCGACCACACAGGAAAAAGTTAGAGGTGCCTTTAAAAAGGATAAAATTAAGAGAGGGTGCTATTCCAACAATACTTCCAAATTGTCCTCAATATCTGTCTGTTCCATCATCATCCAGAGAAAGTACTGACGAAAGGAGAACAAGAAAAGAAAATAACAGTCTGCTCCTGGCAATTCAGCAAAGCATTACAGCTAAAAGTGAATATGATGAGAGTCATATGTTTAATAATTTTTGTGAGTTAGTGAAGTGTTTGAAAATTTTCAAAACTCCCAGTGAGTGGACATTTAATGTTAAAGAAGACAGGTATGTACTGTTTTTTTATATAATAGAAAATCCTATCCCAAGTGTTCCAATATTAGCCAGAATTAATAATAATTTACAAATTAGTATTTTTATTAATTCAGTAAAACTGAAGCAACTAGGCAAAGAAAGTTTGCCTCTAGCTTTAAACAATTTAAATAGATTAAGCGATATTTTAGAAAGCCTCAAAAATATATACTTGAATGAGGAGACACAAATATCAACAGAGCTTGTCAACTGTATCAAGGCTATGTTAGACAAAGTTGGAACCTCACCTAAATGTGAAATCCAGGAGAAAGTTCAGTTTTTAAAGGAGCAGGTGAGTTTGTTACCAATGAGTAAGGAATGCTATAGATATTCACCTGAATTCTTAGTATTCTGTAGTATTTTGTACACTATATCTCCACACTGCTACAAATTTTTCAGAAATTCTGGTTATTTCACAGTACCACATCCCAATTCTATTAATAAAGTGTGTTCCATTTATCAGACGAACCCAAACATTGAACAAAATGATATCAGCTTCTTGATGCATGTAAAGCAAAAGTTCAATTTATTAAAAAGGGAAGATCACATTGTCACATTAATGATAGATGAAATTCACATCAAACCGTACATGGACTTCTCTGGTGGGAAAATTTTAGGCTCAGCCCACAATAGTGAGAGTACTGCTACTTCTGCTCATGTGTTCATGGTGCAGAGTTTGCGGTGAAATTTCAAAGAGGTGGTTCACATCCTGCCAATTCATACAATTAAGGCAGACTATTTATTTAATTTCATTAAAAGGGTTATTATAGGGCTGCATAATATTGGATTCAGTGTCATTTGTGTGGTGAGCGACAATAATGCCATAAATCGTAAAGCCATGTCCTTTTTTTCATCTCCACCAAAACTTAGCATAGCTTATCCTCATCCATGCAACAGCTCATCTCCTTTATTTTTTTCCTTTGATACTGTGCATTTACTAAAATGTATTAGAAATAACTGGCTTAACCAGAAAGATGAGAAACAAACACTGCAATATCCACCATTTAATAATTCAACCTGTAATCAGAATATTTCTTTGTTGAGCGCTTCATTTGCCTGTTTAAAAAAAATTCATCTATTAGAAAATAATTCTAACAATCTTGTAAAATTTTCATATAGATTACATTTAAAAGCCCTTAGTCCTACTAATTTTGAAAGACAAAATGTCAAGTATGTTTTAGATGTTTTCAATGAGCATGTTATACAGGGCTTGTTAACGCTTGGCAATGTGCACAGTATTGCCAATCATCAAAGTACTGCTGAATTTATTAGAATTATTTTGAATTGGTGGAATATTGTGAGTGTAAAGTCATTGTTCAAGGATGAGCGATTTAAGAATCCCATGTTTAGAACTCTTGCACCAGGTCAAGAAAATTTTTTATAATTAGAAAAGTTTTTAATGTGGTTGGATTGTTGGAATGATTTTAAAATAGTCTCTAATAAGTTAACGAAAGAGACTCAGCTAGCATTGTCTCATTCCACTCATGCTCTTATAGAGCTAACTAAATATTGTATCGAGGAGTTACATTTTAATTACATTTTGCCTGGTAAAATCCAAACTGACTCTCTTGAAGCACGTTTTGGAAAATATAGGACTATGGCAGGTTCTCAGTACTTGGTATCCCTTAGGCAAATATTTGAGGTGGAGTCAAAAATTAGAATCCAAAATCTGCTCCCTTTAACCCTAAATTCCAATAGTCTTGGTAAGTTGCCAGTACCTCTTTTGGATAGCAGGATAACGGAAACTATTAACACAGTCAATCTGGATAACAGATCCAGTAACATTAATGGTTTCCCTGAATTTGATGTTCAGTTGACTGATGAAGATTTTTCCAAAGCTGGTGATTACCTTCCTGTTTTTACTTATTTGGCTGGGTATTGTGGCAGGGGGGTTTTGAAAAGGAGCAGGTGTGATATTTGCTGTAAGTTTATAGTTCTTGACAAATCATTCTGTATTGATGAGGGAACTTCTCAATACAGTCTAATAAAAAATATTGACAGAGGTGGACTTCTCTATCCACATTCTGACATTGTCAATGTAGTTATTTTGAATTATTTGACAGTCCAAAAATTAATCAATAGTGTAAATGAAAAAGGATTTTTAAGCTGCAGTCAGCAAAGAGATGTAGTCATCCATTATACTGAAGCGGTGGTGAAAAGACACAACTTTTTTTTAACAGATTTCTTCTGCCCGGCCCACGACCGAGATCTTATATTATATAATTTAGTGAAAGTCTCTACCAATATATTACTTAGTAATTATGTGAAAATTAAAAATGACAACTTTTCAAGAAAATCAAACAAGAAAAGGAAACTATCCACTGTCAAAAATTAATTGCATTTAAAGGAAAAATTCAGTAGACTGTTGACTGTATTAAAAAAATATTAGCTGTATGTTTTGATTATTTAGATTTCATAGAATAAAAATATAGGCTGGATAATCTGGTAGGACTATTTGTTATATTAGTAACAATATAAGAATATGTAGAATTTTATTTGTGTATTCTAACATTGTAGCTTCTGCTGAAAATCACTGTTATGAAAAATATGTATAGACATTATTGAATGTTTTATCAATTTTGTAATCTAGTTTGAATAAGTTTTATTTAGTCTTAATTACCAGTCCTATATCTATATAATATAAATATATCCTTGTATATACTGTATCTGTAAAATTGAAAATTAAACTTTCTTCTAATTAATTTTTGTTTTGTTATTTAATCCTGTCATAAATATTTAACACAGGTCAGCCTTGTCAATTATCTTTTTATAAAATATCTCAAATCAGAGTTACGTTAATTGATATGTAATATGAAAAATTTGTAAATTTAACCACGACATTGTCAATTTCGCTAATGGGCTCTAAATGGTTAAAAAAATTGGTTTAGTTATTTTCGATAATAAACAAAAACAAAACAATTAGTTTTTTCTATATAAAAAAAATGGAACAATCAAATTGTTTTATTTTGTCTATTATCTAAGAAATTGCATTAAGATTATTAATTATCTGAGAAATACTTTAAAAGTAAGTTTTATCTACTTAAAGCGATGAGCGAAATTATTGACAATATTACCGTTAAATTTATAGATTTTTCGTGTAAAATTCAGTGAATTCAATTAAGTGATTTTGTTGAGAAATTTTTATACATATATTCGACATTTAATTCCGATTGCTTGTGTTGTAATTTTATTCTGTAACTGGATAACTCGGAATACTGTACTGCTGGCCGTGAAGTCGGTCTACATACGATGGCGTCACGGATCAGTTGTGAGGCCTGCTATATCAGTAGGTTTTGGTTGTACCCTGGTGCCACCCCCCCCTATGCTACTTCTCATCAGTTAGGAAAACGCACACATAGACGCTAGTCAACTTTTTCACATCGTAATATATTGATACAAGCGCATATTAAAAACATCGAAAATGTATCGCAGGAACGGATAAAGGTACAGTTCTGATGCCGCTAAATAGCATTTGTTTATTTACTTGTTACTATGGTAATTAATTCTAGTCTCCATGGTGTTGTGACATCTTTATACACGTCAACAAAAGGGCCTAAATCGTGCGAACGGGGCAGAATATCAAATTACAAGTTAATCCGTGTTTTTTGCTTTGTATCAAAGGTTATCTGTGCAAAATTTGGTGGCAATCGGTGTAACGGTGTGGATTGGCATTCAATACAAATAAATCCTCGGACTTTGAGTTTTATATATATAGACTCGCGGCTTCGCCCCCAGACCCCCTCGGTGGACGCCCCGATCCGACGAACGTCGGGGGAGCTATGTACCGTACATATTTACAACGGCCTCCGAACGAACCTATCCGAGGCAATGTATTCTCGGTAATGCCTTTTATTTATTTACAATATCTGAATATTTACAATCACTTATTTTAACATGCAAACTTCAATATTACACAACTTAAACATTATTATATTACATATTTACAGGGTGGAAAGCTTATTACCGAGAATAAATTATTTATAATAGTTCTTTATACACTATGTTTCTTGTGTGAGGAACGCCATCTATAACCCGGTCGGGAGGAACAAGTAAGTGAATATTTTTCGGAGATCTTACCCGGCTAACCGCGACGTAAAGTTGCCCGTGGGTAAAAGGGTCGGACCGTAAATCTAATCCCACTAAATCAATGGTTTGCCCTTGACTTTTGTGGATCGTTATCGCGTAACAAAGTTGGAGGGGAAACTGCCGCCTGTACATTTCGATGGGACTATTTGGGAAGATCGGAAATTTAAAAGTTATTCTTGGGATGCCAAAAAGCTCGTCAGAGCCTGTTCTTCGGCATGTGATAAGTCGAAGAGTAATTGCGACGATAATTACTTTTGTCCCGTTGACTAAGCCGAGATCAAAATTTAAATTTCCCGTCACCATGCAAACCGATCCTACCTTAAGCCTGAGAATGTGTTCTGGAATTCCTTTCCCTTGAGCCTGATGTAATAGGGACTCATCAACATCTATTCCCGCTCCGTCCTCCTCGGCTACACTGTCGAAACTATATAAATTTTGAATTTCCCCGTCGAGCGCCTGTAATACTATACCGTTAATTTCTTTGACATTTTTATTCAGAGTGCATATTACAACCCTTTTTGCACATTCATCAAGCTTCTATAAAATTTCTTTGGTGAAAACAAAGTCGATCAATTCGCGAAGCTTAGTCACGTAGGATAGCTGTGGTAGTGCCACGAGTTTTTCCAAATTACGCCCTTCGCCGAGCTAAAAAAGGTCTCTTGTGTTTTTTTCGCTCCGAGGCTTCCTTATGGGTTAGAATTTATGTCAGTCAGTGAGTCAGTCAGTCAGTGAGTGACCTCTGGGGCTTTATATGTTATAGACTCAAACAACCGATAATCGGTTTACATTTAGTCAGGCGAGTCGACTGGAATAAAATTACTCCCAGCTCGATAGCGCTAACCGTTCTCGAGATAGACTCCCCTCTAATACCCGGTATGAAAATCGGTCAGACGAAATTCGTTTTTTCGGGCTTCCGGTTGCACAAAGCTTTGGTTTTATAATTTTTCCGCAAGTTACTTCGGACGGGGAATAAAAAAGTTCTCTTGTGTTTTTTCGCTCCGAGGCTTCCTTATGGGTTAGAATTTATTTCAGTCAGTGAGTCAGTCAGTGACCTCTGGGGCTTTATATGTTATAGATTCAAACAACCGATAATCGTTTTACATTTAGTCAGGCGATCCGACTGGATTAAAATTACTCCCAGCTCGATAGCGCTAACCGTTCTCGAGATAGGCTCCCCTCTTATATCAGGTATGAAAATCGGTCAGACGAAATTCGTTTTTTCGGGCTTCCGGTTGCACAAAGCTTTGGTTTTATAATTTTTTCCAAGTTACTTCGGACGGGGAATAAAAAAGGTCTCTTGCATTTTTTCGCTCCGAGGCTTCCTTATGGGTTAGAATTTATGTCAGTCAGTGAGTGACCTCTGGGGCTTTATATGTTATTGATTAATCTGCTTACCTTTATGTGTGTCCTCAAATTAGACACTACAGTCAGCGAAGTTTAATATATTTGATCTTGGGCACACACATCAAGCACTTAAAATTTAAATTAAGACTTTACCGGTATAGTATGATTCACTAGACATGAATCAACCGTTTTCGTGCTAACGGCGCAGGTTATGTAATGCGCATGCGTCAACAGAGAAACATACTGTCTGGCCGCGATTCGATGATTGAGCATTGTGTAAGGTGTGAGAATCATGGCCGGGTACTACGGTAGGCTAAGTGGGGGTAAACCAAACGGCTAGTACACATATTTCACCCTACCTGGGTTACAAGCGGCCGCGTGGTGGGGGAGACCAGCCTCGATCATCCAGTCGTGGCCAGACAGTAGCTCAGTTTTCTCCGTGACGCTGTGGAGATTATTGTGTGCGTACTTTTCAAAAAACATCAGTATTCATCAAAAGTGAAGCGTTTAGTTTCATTTCATTTGAATAAGAACAGCGTAATAGTAATAGACAATGCCTCCTACCACAATGTACAAATAAATCCACCTCCATCATTAACAAAAAAAGCACACATCATTAAATGGTTAGAGAAGCATGACATTCCTTGTAGTACATCTATGTTAAAACCTGAGCTCTATGCACTAATTAAACAAAATAAACCAACATACAAAACTTTTAAAATAGATGCTATTTTGGCAAACCATGGACATTCCGTTTTACGACTTCCACCCTATCACCTGGATTTTAATCCTATGGAACTGATTTGGGCAACCGTAAAGGACCGTTAAAAGAAAGAACGTGAATTTTTCTGTAGACAGTGCCATAAACTCAGCGAAAAAGGAATTTTATTGTATTTCTCCCGTAGACTGGAGATCAAGATGTGACGTCATGAAAATTGAAAACAACTACGTGAGGTCGGACCAAATAATGGATACTGTAACAGATCGTTTAGAAATTAATATAAGACGGGATAGCAGCAGTGAAGACGATTTGAGTGATAGTGGTAGTAGGCTAACGGTGATAACAGTGACGGAAATATTAGTAGGGTGAAGAACCGACCTAAATAATTGTAATTGCATGTAGGCCTAAGTAAATGTACCCTATATTACTTAAATAGTTTTAGTATAATTCCTTCATTAATATTGTCTCTCCTGTTCTTTGTGGATAGTTTACATCTGCTTGTTTTTTAAACACATACCTACACACAATCACTTCACGTGTGAGGCTGTTATTGATGTTACTTATTCAAACAAATTAAGATGCCAGAGCAACGTGGACCATATATTACTACGTTTTTTCATGAATCGTAACATGTACTTTTTTTAGTACACAAAGTGCACACATCCAAAATATACGATTGTTGATGTCTAGGCTCGACTTTGGAGAAATATTGCAACCGACACAACACGCTAAGTCATTGTTTACAAAATAATGGCAGTATTAAACATTTTATAACTCTGTGAAATCTTTTACATTGTCTCTTACTGTTGTGTCTGACGCCTGTTTCGTCTTACAAAATGTCCATGTTTACTGTCTGGTCGTGTCGTAATCGAAATCAAAACTTACCTACAACCAACTTTTTAGTATTTAGTAACTTGGTAAAAAAGTAATGAATTAAATATAAGACGTACTAAACTGTAAAAACCTTAAACACAATTAAAAGAATAACGAAACATTTTAAAATTTAAGAATAATTAGTAAAAAGTTAGGTAAGTTAGTAAAAAGCACGTTACATGTGTGTGTGTGTGTGTGTGTGTGTGTGTGTGTGTGTGTGTGTGTGTGTGTGTGTGTGTGTGTGTGTGTGTGTGTGTGTGTGTGTTGGTAGGACTGTAAAATTTAGTTTGGTGAAGTATTTAGTAATATAGTTAAAAATGTAGCTAATAAAATGTAGAAAACAATAATTATATAAAAAAACGTTAAAAAATAAAAAAAATAAAAAATTGAAAATATTATAAGAATGCATAGACAGTAGAAAAATAAGTAAATAAAGTTATAGAAATAATAAAAAGAAAATAATTGTGAAACGACAAGGCAGTATAACTGCGTTATTTCAGATGCCATTATAAGCGATATCAGTTTTGTAAATTTTAGTACTTTTACAGGGAAAAACGTAAATTTTACTATTTTCTTTCATCTTTAATTAAAGAAGCGTAACTTCAGCACATTAGGTATAAAAAGTTAATCCGTCTCAAAATAGATTACTCATCTCATCCGTGCATCTTATTCACAATTCAGAGAGGCCAATATTTTCAACTGTGTTAGTAGACATTTTCCTCTCTCGTGGTTAACCCGCCTCCTCCCCACTATAACCTGCGTGGTGCTTCATGTCTGTTTAATTTTACAGTACAAGCGTCCACTGTTTACGGTTCTGTCGCACTTCTGACACCACTGCTACGACGGTCTACTGATCGTCGTATGGTACAGTGGAAAACAAAATACAAGACACCGATAAAGTCACTAAAAACTAGCTTTAATTATCACAGTTAACAGTTTGTGATCAACAAGTTATTCAACAAGATTATTCTCGTACAGCAATTAAAGTTAATCTTTCCAGACAAATAATAATGTCAACTATAAAGAATTCCGCACTATAATCACTTTTTACTAATACACCACTTGAAACGCACTGTGTAAATCGTCCGATAATAACTCGAACCCCACTTAAATAAATCGCCACTTAAACTGAAACTAAGCGTCGCTGAATGCTTATATTTATACCCCGCTGGGATTCCAGAATAATCCATAATACGCTTCAACATACTAGAAAACACTAGAGCGTAATTGCTTGCGGCCTTGAACACAGTGCGCGCAGACCGGTGAAGTATGAAACGGCCTCGGTAACGCATGTTAAGAATCACGTACGCACACAACATTACAGCTGGGTTCTGCTGGGATAGCCGAGAAACATGTAGAACGTTTTGTAATGGCGTAACAGTATGTTTTTTTTTTAATTATTAATGGAAAAAGCCCATAAACAAAATGAGTTAACATGAAATAAGTTGCCAATAAGGCTTGGCGCCAATGGCTCGATTGTCTCCAGAAGCGACACGTAAAAACATTACAAATAATTGTACATACGGCCCAAACCTCCTTAAGGAGAATATTAGAATTTGCATTAAAAATCACTTTATACTATTTACTACAACGTTCTCGCTTACACTACACATCTATCTCAAGAAATAAAAAACTTCCTCGTAGACCTAAAATTTGAATACACACACACTGACGGCATTAATTAATTACAGAGATAAAAAAATCAATAAAAATGTTATTTATTGCGCTTTGGTTACATAATTTGTTCATGAAAAGGAAATTTACTGTAAATAATAAACGGTAAAAATTAACTCCAAATACCTTATATTAGTGCAGCAGTCACTGGCTGATTGAAACGTTGTCCTAACTTGTAGGCTACAAATGAATAAAAACGTACAAAATATTTTTTTATGAAGAAGATAATTGTATTATAGGCATATAATTTATACAGAAATGTGCAGCATAGCATGTAGAACATCAATTGTTAAACTATATAATTTAGTACTTCACATTTAGTACGAAAGGCAACATTGCAACGATAGAAAATGAGAGAAGTATAGGAGAAACACATGGGTAAGACAGAGCGCGACACGACAGCTCTCATAACAGCCAGCGCTGAAATTAAACCTGGGACAGCCATCAGAAGAAAATCGTGAAATACCTTAAAATGAGAATACGGTTACTCATTAGAAAACTCAAGATGCCGTTCACTGCATTTACACATACCAATCTAATCTATGGATTCTCTTGTGTTTTGTAGTTCAAATGAATAAAACGTATATCATTATGCAATTATCATTTTTCCTCAGCCATCCCTCACGTATCTTACACCATCAAAATTTTTCCCTCTTGAAAATGTATGTTGACGTTGTCTACTTTTTAATTTACAAATTTTGATTATATAAAAGTAAGAAAAAGGTCATGTCCACCTACCGTAAGGAAGTAACTTAAGTAGGCTACAATTAGGTGAAAAATATTAAAATCGGATAATAAATAAAACTACTACAGCGTTTTAAACTTTGTATTTAGGTTTTCTTGGTTTCAGCAGTTTTATTCTCTCATCGTTTTTCTCTCCAGCTCTTCATTTGTAATCTTTGGAATTTACTGGGCTTTTTAATTGTCTTAGACAATCCTGGCAGTGGATCCGCTATTATAACAGATAATGGCGTTGTGCCATATCAGCGTTTTCAATACTGTGTGCCGCGAAATTTTGGAAAAATAATTAAAATATTAAATAAAATAAAATGTTTAACTCGCAAAAAAAAAATAAAAAATTTACAGGCATTGCACAAATGCAATGCACAGAGAAGGGCATTGAAAATGCTTCAATAAATCTAAAATATATATATATATATTACTTTAATATTTGTAACTAAATTTACCTCAATATATACTTTTTTCCTATTAGGAACATGTTTCGAGAGTTCCTGTACTCTCATCTTCAGCCTTCGCCATCTTGTTTCTGGTCTTGTTTCTGGTCTGGTTGTTTCTGGTTGTTGTTGTTGGTTTGTGGTGGTTTGAGGTAAATTTAGTTATAAATATTAAAGTATTATATACATCAAGAAACGGACTGTAGCAGAAAGTGATTGATATATATATATATATATATATATATATATATATTTATGTTCATTCACCAATCAATGAATTCATTCTTCATTCACCAATCAATGAATTAATTCTTCATTTACCAATCTACAGATTATAAGTTAAATGTAGTCGCATTCATAAGCGAAGTTTTATATGTGTACTACATTATTAACAACAAAGAAGTAGTTTCTATGGAAACTCACCGGTTCCCATTTTCGATCACGCACCAGCGATCGGCCGCAAATGTGCGACACGTCCTTATAAACATTTTCAATGTTAAAAGTTGTTTGCTTACTTAGTTAATCGTTCTGTCTTGAAGCCGACATTGGAAATTAATGTAATAAAGAGCGGAAATGAAATCTGTAGAATCGCACGGAAAAACAAAAACAACGGAGATCGTCTTTGACGGTAACGGTGCAGCATGGCGTGGTGGGGCAACATGCATGTCGGTCCGCCACTAACCCCTCCTTCCCCTTCAGTACCAACAAATGCGCCGTGTGATTGTATTACGTTATGACAATTCTGTGAACTATTATTTTTTCTCTTTGTTTGCACGTTAAAATTCCTAAAAAATGCCCTTTGTTTTTTGGTTAAGAGGCCCAAGTTAAATGAAAGTGAATCATAGCCTGTATTTGAGAGTGATCAGCAAAGTGGCAGTGTTCGTGTTGAAACACATAACCCCGAAAATACCGATGATGAGTCCACCACCCCATCTAAAACTAGTGATTTTAGTTCCAAAACGGTCAAACCTCCCACATCAGTATCAAAATCACCTTTCCGACAGTACCATGAATGTTACTTATTATTTAGATTTACATCAACATCGGACGGAGACATACCTTGGCCTCTGTGTGTCTTGGCTCGGAACGGCTATCAAACGAAGCAATGGTGCCAAGTAAGTTAAAAAGACATCTTTTAACTAAACACAAGTTTGCTGCTGATAAACCCTTACAATATTTTAAAAGGGTTTTATCAGGGCAGGCGAGCCAAAGTTCTGTTTACCAAGCAAACAGGGGCGGCTCGTGATCAAGTTGCAAAGTTGCACAACCATCAATTTTATTGTTTTTTTTTATTAATATATTAACAAGTAATTCCATTAGTGTGCGTACACGTATACCAGTTATACGCCCAATACATTATCAGTCAATACGCTGCTCGAAAACGAAACATTTACACTTAAAAACCAACGCCAGCTTTGTCAGCCGAGCGTGGGTGCACTGGGCCTCTGCAACATGATAGTTATATGGCAACGGCGTACAAGCGCTCAAATGCGAAACCCAGGCTATACGTGTACAATCATGTATCTGGGCTATACAAGGAAGGCGGTTGCACGCTGGACTGCAACGTGAGTTGCGTGCGCAGCCAGTCCAACGTTACTCTCTCATTTGCCGGACGTGTGTGCTTTACGACAGTGTTGTTTTCGGTTATCGTTTACAAATTGACGGTTTATTAAAGTTCACTTTTTTTTGTTATTGTGAGTGTCGGTGTTTTGGTGCGCGTTGTAATAGCATTAATTAGGAATAAAAATTATAAACATGAATTCTGTTGTGAACCTAATGAATAAACCGTTTTGCCATCTCAGCATCGAAGAAAAACTTAAAATTAAAATTTTAGGACGCCCTTTACCAGATTTAACAATAAAGCAAAATATTAAGTCAGGTACTAGGGCATTTCGTAGAACATTTAAGTCTGATTATTATTCAAAATCTGACTGGCTGTGTGGTTGTTATACAAAGGATGCACTGTTCTGTTTTCCTTGTTTGTTGTTTTGTGGAGAACATCTCTAGACTAAATCTGGTTTGACTGATATTAATCATTTAAGTGAACGTGTGAAAAACCATCAGGCTTCAAACGTACATGCATGCAATAAAATGTCCACTAAAATTAAACACAATTATATTACAATTATACCGTACGATTATAAAACACCACTCTTAACTAATAACCACTTGAACGCGCACAGTAATATCGCTACTATAACTCTCGAACCGCACTGTCAATATATCGCGCTAATACTGAACTGAACGTCGTTGAGTACTGGTATTTATACCGCCCCAAATTACTAGATTATTCCATAATGCGCGATAGCGCCAGTATAGTTACGACATAATTACTTGCGGCCTTGACACAGTCCGTGCGCCTGAGTGAAGTCTGGCACAGTCTAGAACAAGCACGTACGCCACACACGTTACATTCTGGATCACTCTGGAACATTCGACAAACACGTAGATTGTTCTATGATGTCGTAACACTTCCCCCTCCTAAAGCCTGTTGGTACCGAACTGGCAAACCGTCTCTGAAGTAGTATTTAGCCAGGCGATCTAGGTGGACGACCTTGAACTTTCGCTGCACTTCCTGTTGAATCCGATAAACAACATCGTTTATTCTTTTTTTCACAGTGTAGGGTCCTTCCCAGTTAGACTGAAGCTTAGGTGAGTGACCACGACGGCGCTTTGGATTGAACAACCAGACCTGATCTCCTTCTTGGAAACCCACACTATTGGTGCGAATGTCATACCGAGTTTTCATTTTATCACTGGCAATCTTCAGCCGTCCTCTTACCCAGTGATTCATCTTTCGCAGTTGGTTTTATAATTGCGAGGAATAGTTCTGTGTCTCTTGGGACTGAGTCTCAGGTGATCCGAACATTAAGTCCCCAGGAAGACGAGTCTCCCGCCCAAACACCAATTTTGCTGGAGTCATGCCGGTTGTGTCGTGTACTGATGATCTATACGCCATGAGGAATAGTGGTATACGTTGGTCCCAATCTGTTTGGTTCTCGTCAACAACCTTCGAAAGATGCTTCTCAAGTGTCCTATTGAATCTCTCAACCATCCCGTCCGACTGAGGATGCAGAGGCGTTGTCCTGGTCTTTCGAATTCCGAGTAGACGGCATAATTCTTTAAACACTCCTGATTAGAAATTTCTCTCTTGATCGGTATGGATTTCAATAGGGGCTCCATAACGGCAACAGAAGTTGTGAACTAACTGCTTTGCCACAGTGGTAACCTTCTGATTTGGAATTGCGTAGGCTTCCACCCACTTAGTAAAGTAGTCACCTACAACCATGATGTACCAGTTTCCATCGTCAGTAACTGGAAATGGTCCAGCAATGTCTATGGCAATTCTCTCGAAAGGCAGTCCAACGTTATACTGTCTCATTTTTCCCCGGCTTCTGGTTTGTGGGCCCTTGCTTGCAGCACATATTTCACACGTCCGAACCCATTCCTCTACGTCGTGACGAAGATGAAGCCAATAGAATCGCTTCCGTATTTTGTCAAGGGTTTGTTAACGCCAAGATGGCCTCCAGATGTTCCATCATGCATCTCCTTCAAAACAGACTGCACTTTACTTCGGGGAACTATCAACTGCATGACCACGTCTCGTCCATCTGCACTTTCCAAGCCCTTTTCAGCAATCCGTTTCCTAAGGTGAGAGATTCCCATTGTTCCCTGTAGTCCTTCAGCACTTCGGAACCATGGCAGATATCTTGCCAATCCTGGCGGCGACCTTCCTCTTTTGCTGTCAAGATCGGTCCGATGTCTTCATCAGTCATCTGTTCTTGTCGACAGTCTTGTGTTGTCAAGCCGTCTGCCAGGAAATCTACCGTGATGACTTGAACATGTTCGCTTGAGTTTTGTTCTTCCTTTTTGTGGCAATGTCGGCAGTCTTCAGGGCACGGTCTTCGTGATAAGCCATCTGCATTACCATGTAGGCGCCCCCGCCGATGTTGTACCTTGAAGTTGTACTCTTGCAGACGTTCGAGCCACCTTGTCAACTGTCCTTCCGGATTTTTAAATCTCAAGAGCCATGCAAGCGCGGCATGGTCGGTACGTAGTGAAAACTCTCTCCCAAAGAGGTATGTATGGAAGTGCTCCAAAGCTCTGACTATTGCCAACAACTCTCTCCTTGTAACACAGTAATTTCTCTCTGGTTTAGAAAGCGTCTTGCTGTAATATGCTATTACTCGTTCTTCACCGTTCTGCACTTGAGACAAAACTCCTCCTAGACCAGTATTGCTTGCGTCTGTGTCTACGATGTACTTCCCTTCGGAAGCTGGAAAAGCGAGAATTGGCTGCGAACATAATGCAATCTTCAAAGTCCTAAATGCTTGGTCACACTCTTTCGGCCACTGGAAGTTTCGTTTATTTTCCGTTAGCTCATGTAGTGTTTTAGCAATAGTAGCGAAGCCATTCACAAAACGTCGGTAATATGAGCATAACCCCAGGAAACTCCGAACTTCGTGTTTACTCTTCGGAACTGACCAGTCTTTTACGGTGTCTACTTTATTAGGATCCATGCTAACATTCGATGCCGAAACCAGATGACTGTACTTCCTTCTGGAATAGAGAACACTTCTTCGGGCTCAGCTTCAGTTGGGCACCGTGAATTCTAGTTAGAACTTCCTTAAGGTTTTCCAAATGGTCGTCGAAAGTCTTCCCGATCACTACGACATCGTCTAAGTAAACAAGGCAAGTTTTCTACGTCAGGCCTCGGAGTACCAGGTCCATAAGTCTCTCAAATGTTGCCGGTGCATTACAGAGTCCAAATGGCATGACGTTAAATTGGAATAAGCCACTTGGGGTCGAGAAAGCGGTTTTTCCTTGTCTTCTTGATGAAGTCCCACTTGCCAATATCCACTCTTCAGGTCCAATGTGGAAAACCACTGTGCTCCGGACAACGTGTCGAGTGTATCGTCAACGGGAGGTAATGGATAGAAGTATTTCTTTGCAACATCATTTAACCTCCGGTAGTCTACGCAGAAACGCAATCCACCATCCTTCTTCGCTACCAGCGCTACAGGAGAAGACCAAGCACTTGACGAAGGTTCGATTACTCCCTCTGTCAACATGTCCTGTACTAACCGAGACATTTATTCTTGTTTAGATAATGGAGGCCTTCGAGGAGGTTGGCGTAACGGTGTTGTGTCCCCGGTATTAATGCGATGTTGCACAAAAGAGTTTCTTCCCAGTGACTGTCCCCGAACTGCAAAACAATCTTTGAATTCGTGTAAAAACTGTCTGAGTTCTTTTACCTCACCACTTGAGAGGTCGTTAGAAGATCTGTTCAATGATTCTTGCAGTTCCTCTGGTAATTTGGAAGTATCAGAAGCACTGGATCTTCGTTGCGTTATTCCGGCTACCCAGGCCACAGGAGTCAATTTGCCTAGGAGCGTATTGCTTTGTAAAGTGATAGCCTGATCCAAAATATTCGCCACTCTAATAGGTACATTTCCGGTTTCGTCAGGTTGTGCTAAACGTCTGGCAATTAGTATGCCCGGTGTGCTGACTACCTGGGGTTCGAATATAGAGCACTGGTTGCCCCTAGTATCTACCTCGGTTCTAACAATGATGATCTTTTCGGAGTTTGGCGGAACAGTTACAGCCACTTGGTTTATACGTCCATCGATTTTTTTGCTGTCGTCATTGTTGATAGCATTACCTCTTCGCCTCCGATTCTCAAGACATTGTTTCTGAGGTCGACTATGAATCCGTATGCGTTCATAACGTCCACACCAAGAATTGCTTCATCCACAATGTCTGCAACAAGTACTTGATGATTAAACTCAAGTCGACAGAGGCGTAGGTGTATCTCCACTTTTCCATACACTTTTACAGGCCGTCCAGTAGCTGTTCGCAAGCTGCAAGAGCACCAGATTGGCTTGAGATCTTTAACCACGTCGGGGCGCACAATAGAAACTGTTGCGCCTGTGTCAACTGTAAATCGAGGTTGGCCTTTCTTGGACAAATCCGGTAACTAACAAGCTCCCGCTGTTTTTCTGAAGTGTAGAAATTGCGTATTGTCTAGGGGCTTCGTTCCTCCAGTTAGTCAGCACACGCCCCGTTGTACCGACTATTGGTCGTTTCCCTCCTGCTGAATTCTAACCCGACAATCTCGTTGTAGATGTCCAGGTTTCCCACATCTATAACACTTTGGTCTTCCATCCTTTCTTATTTTATTCTGTGGCGTCGACCGTCGAGTCTCTGTTCCTTGTTCTTCTTCCTCATCGTATGTGCCGTAGCGATCTTTTAGCGCGCGCAATTATGACTTGTCCAACCAGACGCTGATTTGGCGGCCTCAAATTGCAAAGCATATACCAGGGCGTCCGCACTGTTCTGGTGTCTTGCCATTCGTAACACCTGCTGTAGTTCGTTATCTCGGACACCGGCAGTAAATGTCTGCATCGCAAAACTCGTTCGAAAATCTTCTGGCGCTTCAGGATAGGCCAGTCTAATTAGTCTGTCGATACTTGCTTCAAATTCTTGAAGGCTCTCCCCGGAATGCTGTCGCCTTGCTCTCAACTGGGTGCAGTTTACATCTCGCAAATGTTTATCACCATACCGTAATTCCAGAGCTTTTATCAATTCGGCATAGGTGTTTTGGCTGTCAGGTGACACTTTCTGTAGTAGTTCTGCCGCGGGTCCTTTTAATGAGAGAACGAGTAAAACTGCCTTGTCTTTCCCCGTCCAATTATTTGCGCATGCAAATATATACATTGGCGACATTTCTATTATGCGTTAAATTCAATATTGATAAATAATTAAGAAGCCTAAAAGGCCACGCCCTCCAGCCTCTTAAGTCACGAGCCGCCTCTGGAAAATACTCTTGACTAACAACATCATACTTTGGAAAATTCAAGAGATGTCTGAAGACGTCAAAGTTCAAGTTAATGACAAATTTAAGTTAGTTGATAACTTTGCGTTACAGTTGGATGAGTCTATTGACATAACCGGAAAACCACAAGTAGTAACTTTCGTACGATTTACTTGCGACCAATCTATTTCTGAACAGTTTTTGTTTTGTTAAGAACTACCTGAGACCACAAAACGTAAAGGTATTTTCAACTTAATCAATAACTACCTCGAAAACACTGGATTATCATGGAACTCTTGTTTTAAGTATCTGCACAGATGGGTGTCCATACGGCCGGGCACGTCACTGCGTTTCTGGCTTTAGCAAAAATTAAAAACCCTGATATAATTTTTACACACTGTTTCCTGCACAGAGAAGCACTAGTTGCAAAATCTTTGGTTCCTGAACTCAATGATGTCTTTCAACAAATGGTGAACATGGTTAACTACATAAAACGTAAACTACTGAAAATTTAGAAATTTATGCTCCGCTACGGATTCTAAGTACACGCAATCCCTTCTTCATTCAGAAGTGAGATGGTTATCCCATGGACGGGTTTTGGGAAGATTTTATAAACTTAGAGTAGAGCTGCTTACGTTTTTACTTACGAAGAATTAGTTGCTGACCTACTAAATGACGACAGTTGGTGTGCGAAATTAGTTTTTCTTGCCGACATATTTCAAAAATTATATTTTCTTAATAAAAGAATGCAGGGAAAACATGAAGACCTACTCACTTCTTCAGCCAAAATTAAATTATTCAAGGAGAAGCTCTCACGATGGAAGACGAGGACTGTAAAAGACAAATCACTTGACATGTTTGAACTGACCGAAAAATGTAATGCTGACTAAACGGTTTGTGATTAAATTGCTAAAAGGTTGGACCTGTTGGATGAAAATATTGGAAATTATTTCCCTTCCCTTGACACTACTTTATCTGACTGCGTAATGAATCCATTTATTGATAATGCTTATGACAATGCACAGTTAACAACTGTAGAAGAAAACGATTTGAGCGATATCAGGAATTACCTAAAACTGGAATATACAAAACTAGTGCAGAACGCGGAGGAAGACTAAAGAAAAGAAAAACCCTGATATTATGTGGCCTTTTGGGTGTCGCTGATAAGTGAATACCCAGCGATAACGAAAAAAAGGTTAAGAAGGCGCTGCTTCCATTTTCTACATCGTACATTTGTGAGACAGCGTTTTCCACAATAAAATCAAAACCATCGAGCTCAACTTCAAACATTGGAACACAACAAAGAAGTGTGTTTGTCCACTATTCGACCGCGGAACAGGGTCCTAATGGGAAAACACCAATCCCATGTATAGCATTAAATTTGGAAGCAGAAAGACTACAAAACCTACTTAATACAGAACAAACTTTAATCTGTTATATTTTCCGTTATTTTGTAAATTATGAAAGTGCAAATAAAAGTTATGTGAGAAAATGTGTTTCAGTGGCTTTCGTAATTTTATAAGTCACGAAAATCTACGTTTGTTGATAAATTTGCATTACAGTTGGAAAAGTCCACTGACATTTACTGGGAAACCATATGTAGTACTGAGGTAAGTAAGTAACATTTATTATTATGGTATATTATGCTGCAGTGTGATTTTAAAGACATCGCTGAATGGTGCGTAGGAGGTCGGTATGTAGAGAGAAATAGTGTGCCGGGGCTTCTGACTATGTATTTGTAGTGTGCCGTGGGCTAAAAACGTTTGGGAAACGCTGTGCTAGACAATCTAGGTTTATCTCTTACTTTATTTTGGTTCCGAGTCATGTAGCTATCCAAGGTAAGGAAGAAGCTGACGCTGCAGCGAGAAATGCTGCAGACAGCATTATTCCAGAAGTAGATGGAATTTGCAAACGTCCTGATGACGCACAAATAGCTGCTGCAGGCGTCATTATTAATTAATGTGTGGCAGCAGTTATGGAATATGGAATCTGCCGCACAACAAAATTTATGCAGTAAAACAGAGACCGAGGTCCGATCGAGACGGCTTCATGCAAAAGAAAAAACAAGTCAAGACAAATCAACATTACGCAAGGTGATAATACAACAAATAAAATACGCGTGACTAAAACATTGTTTAGAAGATACTGACTGAATTGATTTTTCTACATTTCATACATTTCAAACGTATTACGCAAATGCTGTGTAGTAATTCTTTTTGTATATAGGTAAAAAACACAGCCGAAATAAAAGAGCCTAAAGTTAAGAGATTAACAAAATTCGTCAACTTTTATCGACCCTCAGGGGGGGTCTGGATACCGTTCGTCTCCCCTCCGTAAATACGATTCTGAATTGAGGACAGTAGAACTCTTCAGGGTCAAACTAAGTCGGAGATGCAGAGTAATAGACCTCCGTATGAAAAAAGGCCTCGGGAATGAACAGTTAACAGTAGACAGAACTCTGTCTTTCCTAAACGCTGCAAATTTCGGCACTGAGAAAATTGATTCGCGTCTTTGAGTTTGCAAAGTTCCATTTTCATTGAAAATTGAAATGGCAGTAAGTAACGAAAATGACAAGACCTGGTCGTCGTTGATGCCAGACCTCCAAACATTAAAAAATTGTACTTCTCTTTCTGGCCTTCATCGACGTACACCCGTCTCCATTTACACCTTGAATGACTAAAATACGATGTCTATCCCCGCTAATTCCAGACGCATAGAGCCTACTTCTTGTATTCGCAAATTAAAAAGTTCCTTTGTGTGTAGTGCACGCTACACGTATGTTGACACAGATTGTGCTCGACAGTGTAGTCAAAGTTTTGTTATCATCTGTTATTCGTGCGTCACCTAGGTTAGATTAGATTAATGGCAATGCTATCAGCCTCCATGATGACTGTTCCTACATCAAGGTGTTTGCTGAGGTAATGAAAGGTAGAGCACTCTTTTCTTACTTTTTAATACAAATTTCAGGGTACACTTGGCTTCAACAAAAAAAGTCCAAATTTTAGTTTGACAAACTAAAGCAACACTTAATTTTACTTTTTGTTTCCTTACAACCTGAGTATACAAAAACAACTCGCATACTTGTGTACCCATTAGAGACCAATTTAGAATTATTTCGCATTCAATTAATACTGAAAAAACACGTCTAGAAACATGACGTTTCTAGACTCGAAAAAAGCGGTGAGAAGTAAAAGGTTTGAGAACCGTTATTTTATAGGAAACATGACCTTCAGTGGACATCTCAGCGGTACTGCTATTCTGAAAGCAGTTGAAAATTTGTACTAGTCGTGTTGTCAATGTATACTCTCGTGAATGTAAAATACATTAATGAAAGCAATTAAATTAATGTCAGTGACCATCGTGCTAGTTTATACTTACATAACGTTCTTTAATCTTATTCTCAGAACTACATACTGTAACGGCAGAAGAGGATAGTTCATCTTATACAACACATTATTACACTAAGATATTATATAAATCAAAGCAACATAATATACTATATTTCACTAGAATATCTATATATGGAAATGTGGTGGCTCCCTTTGCCAAACTCCCTCGAGCTTCTCTCGAAGAATCCATGGAAATCGCACGTTTCGCAGCTTCAGAGGCTCACTGATGACCACTAACATGCCATACGGTATCTCGAGCAAAAGATTAGGAGTATAAGATGTCGGTATAAATATAAATATAATAGGATTATTATAGGCCTATTCCATAATTAATTTATGCACATTCTGTACATAAATGTTTGTGAAGTATTTATTGGGGGGGGGGGGGACTTTCTTTTTTCGATTTTCGTTGCCTTAATTGTGTAAATACAATAGACTGGTCCTATACGCACACCTGTACACCATACATCAGACTCCCTCGCTCAAAGCGTTACGTGATCGATATGAAGTTCAACTTGATGTATCCGGTGTACTGACTGATCTCTCAGTCGTTAGTTTGCCGACTAAACGGCTAAAGTGTGTGTGTGTGTGTAGGGCAGAGTAATTAAATAATTTTTTTATAATTTTTAGTAGGCTTATCTCAAAAACTTTACCCATTATAATTAGGAATTTGCCATTATGGCAAGATTTAAAAAATGTTTACTTTTTTCTAATTTCTATAAGTTACTGCGATAGTTGTTGCATATTTCCTGAGATAATTTATGGAAATTGCTTATTTATAGAGGTGCAGCCCTTGAATGCCGGGCTTTACAATAGTAAATGAAACAAGAGAGTAGCCAATTTATATTTGGATCCACTTTGTAATCTTTTTTCATCAAATACTAACTTTTTGGTTCATAACCAATATTTATAAGATAAGTCCTGAAGTTGGTAGTCTTTAAAAATCAGATCTTATAAAAACTTTTATGACAAACACTACTGAAAATTTTTTACTTTAATACTTTGTTTCTTATTTATCTTTAATGAATACATAATAATTAAGCAGACATTTTATAAAACCAGAAACGTGTTTCAATAATTAGCATACTTTAGTATATCTAGTTCAACCACAAAGTATCATTATTCAACCACTATTACATTTTTATACAAAGTTGAAATTCAAAGTATCATGATTATACGTATGACCATCTGGTATAGAGTTAAAATATATAAAAAAAACTTATTCGTTCCCCGTGGGCGTGTGGTAAAACAGACTTTTAATTGATTTTGAAAACTACAAAACCCGTATTTCCGCTGAAAACCGCAGGTAACCGTTTTTAAGGTATCATTAACTTAAACTCTCTACCCAATCTAGCGTAATAGGGGCGATGAACAGAAACATATTACAGACTAAAACCGGCTACTTATACCGACATTGTTGTACGCCATACATGTCACAATTCCTTCTGCTTTCATTCAAGCGGGTGTGTGTGTTCTTTGGAAGTGGTTAAAACTCACATTAGCTTCCCTATTCGATAGTTTTGTCAAAGCGCTCAAGAGACTTAAGGAATTTTTGTAACTTGTTCTGGCTGTATGATTGGCTGATTTTAACGACTGCCGCAGCTGCAGAAGTTGAGCGAAATTAATCATGAACTGCAACTTCTGCAGTTATATTGAAAAACAGTTTTGGTTTGTTTTCGTATATACGTATATTATGCAAGACGTATAGGCTATCTTTAACTATCCAAACAATTTAGGGCTCAGTTATTTGCACCCCACAACAAATGAATTCGTGGTCAGTATTGGAATGTCCCAAAAGGTTTTCGAAAGCAAGCTAAAGATATCAGACGAGATAGCTGTAGTTTCTTACTTTCGCTTTACGCTCTTGCGTTTATGTAGTCACATGTGACGTTTCCCAGTAATTTTATTTTATAGGCTTATAAAACAGGTGACAGTTGCAGTCATAAGGAAACCTGGCGTGTGAAAGTAGTAAAGAATACCTACTTTACAAAATTAAATCAGAAAACATCGTTGTCAAAAACTTTAAAGTTTTTATATAAAATTAATCTCTACTCCATCACGCTTTTGATTGTGTCCATTCTCTGATTTCATATTTTTCTTGTACGACTAAAACACAGACATTTTGGTAAATTTCCTTCAGAACGTTAAAAAATTTTCCGATGGATGGTTAAGTGTGGCAAGAGTCTTTAGCTTTCACTGCGTAGTAATTTTAACAGAACTGCGCTCAACACATGAAACAAACTACTATTTTCAATTAATTGTGAATTAGAGCCGTACCTGCCTGTAGAAATTATAACCGCTGATTTAAGCTTGTAAACCATCGGCGGTAGTGACGATTCACTACAGTTCTAATTTATCAGAAATATAATTTACAAGGTTTTCAGTTTCTTTATCAATAAGCTGTTTGGTAATAATGTTCTCAACGAAGAAACCGTTTATAACTTATGGAGACACGGCGGAGAAATGGAAACGTATAAGCAAACCTTGTTTAAACTTTAACTGTAGGGCTGTTAGGCTGTGGTCAAACATTATTATAATTATAGTTGCTATCGTAGAGCTGGTCCATGACAGCGCCCCGTCAACATAAACTATAACTGTAAAACTTTAACTGTAGGGCTGTTAGGCTGTGGTCAAACATTATTAAAATTATAGTTGCTATCGTAAAGTTGGTCCGTGACAGCGCCCCGTCAACATAACTATAACTGTAAAACTTTAACTGTAGGGCTGTTAGGCTGTGGTCAAACATTATTAAAATTATAGTTGCTATCGTAAAGCTGGTCCATGACAGCGCCCCGTCAACATAAACTATAACTGTAAAACTTTAACTGTAGGGCTGTTAGGCTGTGGTCAAACATTATTAAAATTATAGTTGCTATCGTAAAGCTGGTCCGTGACAGCGCCCCGTCAACATAAACTATAACTGTAAAACTTTAACTGTAGGGCTGTTAGGCTGTGGTCAAACATTATTATAATTATAGTTGCTATCGTAGAGCTGGTCCATGACAGCGCCCCGTCAACATAAACTATAACTGTAAAACTTTAACTGTAGGGCTGTTAGGCTGTGGTCAAACATTATTAAAATTATAGTTGCTATCGTAAAGTTGGTCCGTGACAGCGCCCCGTCAACATAACTATAACTGTAAAACTTTAACTGTAGGGCTGTTAGGCTGTGGTCAAACATTATTAAAATTATAGTTGCTATCGTAAAGCTGGTCCATGACAGCGCCCCGTCAACATAAACTATAACTGTAAAACTTTAACTGTAGGGCTGTTAGGCTGTGGTCAAACATTATTAAAATTATAGTTGCTATCGTAAAGCTGGTCCGTGACAGCGCCCCGTCAACATAAACTATAACTGTAAAACTTTAACTGTAGGGCTGTTAGGCTGTGGTCAAACATTATTATAATTATAGTTGCTATCGTAGAGCTGGTCCATGACAGCGCCCCGTCAACATAAACTATAACTGTAAAACTTTAACTGTAGGGCTGTTAGGCTGTGGTCAAACATTATTAAAATTATAGTTGCTATCGTAAAGTTGGTCCGTGACAGCGCCCCGTCAACATAACTATAACTGTAAAACTTTAACTGTAGGGCTGTTAGGCTGTGGTCAAACATTATTAAAATTATAGTTGCTATCGTAAAGCTGGTCCATGACAGCGCCCCGTCAACATAAACTATAACTGTAAAACTTTAACTGTAGGGCTGTTAGGCTGTGGTCAAACATTATTATAATTATAGTTGCTATCGTAGAGCTGGTCCATGACAGCGCCCCGTCAACATAAACTATAACTGTAAAACTTTAACTGTAGGGCTGTTAGGCTGTGGTCAAACATTATTAAAATTATAGTTGCTATCGTAAAGTTGGTCCGTGACAGCGCCCCGTCAACATAAACTATAACTGTAAAACTTTAACTGTAGGGCTGTTAGGCTGTGGTCAAACATTATTAAAATTATAGTTGCTATCGTAAAGTTGGTCCGTGACAGCGCCCCGTCAACATAAACTATAACTGTAAAACTTTAACTGTAGGGCTGTTAGGCTGTGGTCAAACATTATTAAAATTATAGTTGCTATCGTAAAGTTGGTCCGTGACAGCGCCCCGTCAACATAAACTATAACTGTAAAACTTTAACTGTAGGGCTGTTAGGCTGTGGTCAAACATTATTAAAATTATAGTTGCTATCGTAAAGTTGGTCCGTGACAGCGCCCCGTCAACATAAACTATAACTGTAAAACTTTAACTGTAGGGCTGTTAGGCTGTGGTCAAACATTATTAAAATTATAGTTGCTATCGTAAAGTTGGTCCGTGACAGCGCCCCGTCAACATAAACTATAACTGTAAAACTTTAACTGTAGGGCTGTTAGGCTGTGGTCAAACATTATTAAAATTATAGTTGCTATCGTAAAGTTGGTCCGTGACAGCGCCCCGTCAACATAAACTATAACTGTAGGGCTGTTAGGCTGTGGTCAAACATTATTAAAATTATAGTTGCTATCGTAAAGTTGGTCCGTGACAGCGCCCCGTCAACATAAACTATAACTGTAAAACTTTAACTGTAGGGCTTTTAGGCTGTGGTCAAACATTATTAAAATTATAGTTGCTATCGTAAAGCTGGTCCATGACAGCGCCTCGTCATCATAAACTATAACTGTAAAACTTTAACTGTAGGGCTGTTAGGCTGTGGTCAAACATTATTAAAATTATAGTTGCTATCGTAAAGCTGGTCCATGACAGCGCCCCGTCATCATAAACTATGTATAAAACACTCAACAAATTCACAAAAATAACAGACAGACGTATCGCCCGTGGTCACGGCAGGAAAGAGGTAGTACTGTAAGTCCGCCAGAGACTTCACAAACTCGGTCTTTTACAGTCAAATACCCGCCGTGAAAGACTACGTTCTTTTTTAAACTTTCTTTAATACGTTTACCAAGACAATTTGAATTTTCGTTCACAAGATCTTCCTAGATGGAAATAAAATTTTCAAAACCGTGTTTCAGATTCCACGTTAGGAGCAAATTTTTGTAATTCACTTATTTTGTAATGCACCTACACATTTCGGCAGCTTCCTGATTCATAATTCGACAGAACAAGTGAAAAAGTATAATGAATTTAAACCGTATACATATTAATTTTTAAACATATAAAATTATGTTTTCACCATATAAATGTTAATTTAATGTTCTTCAGATATTTAAAGCTGATAACGATTCAAAACTGGAAGGAGCGGAATAATCGTAGTAAGTAAGACTTGTCTGTTATTTGTTTAAAAATGTTTTATGAAAATGTGTAATTTGATCATAAGAAAATGTGTTTATTATATTGCTTGAAGGAAGACTTATATTATTCTATACAGGCCAATATGACTTAATTTCGATTATTTTTTAAAATAGATTTTATATCTAAATGGACTAGGGGCTATATTTCGGGACAAGACATTCGTTGTGGTAATTCCGATTCTCAGTCGTTTTCTTGGTTCACGTTCGGTAAAACTTAAAGAGCTAAAAAAATAGGCCAAATCTATAGACACAAATAAGTTCCACTGGTGGTAGAAGAGTGCGGACAGTGGTACAGTCTGATACCTGAGGAGCGTCAGCTCGCAAAGATCTAACATGCGAAGAGTGCGGACAACACCAAAACTTGCACGTTTTAATTGCGTAACATAAAAACAAATTAATCGTGAGTGATTTTTTATTTTAAAAAATATATAAGACTTAAAACGTTTTACCTACCTCTACACAATCTATATTTCATAAAATACCTGTAGTTGCATACAAAACCAAATATAAGTACACATAATTTTATAAGACGAAATAAGCTTTAGACACTACAGGAAGGGAACAATATGAACTTTTCATCAAGTTATAATATCTTTAGTACATTTTGTAAATTGTAACTTAGCAATGTTGTGTCTATACTAATCATGTGGATACCTATTGGAGATCTGTATTTACACGTAATATGTTCTTACTAAGCTGAAATCAAACATCAACAACTAACGTTGCGTGTTTTGGACTATGTAATGCTTTGTGTATACGATACGATTCAGGAAAACATAGTAACACAAAGTTATCAGTACATACTCCCATCTAAATTTGATGAATAAGTAAAAACAATAACATGCTCGGATGTGAAATGGTTTTGTGTTCCAGAACAGAAGACAAAATCTTATTGCAAAAATTAGACTAAAACTCTTATAAGTAATATACGATTTATGTAATTACGTAATTACAAATATTTAGCTTAGTTCTTCCACCCATTAGGCAATGTTTTCTTTAGTGCTACCAACTAAATTATTTAAGAATCTCCGCTCTAACACATTCTTACCATCTCTTTGAGAATACACTAATCGGCTGAAAAAACTGTCAGAGTTTAATAATAAGTTTTGTGAATCTACCAAGCGTTTTGTTTTTAATATTTTTGTTAAGGTAAGTCAACACTCGTAACAACAAATGAGCAGTTTTTCGTACATAAAGAATAAGTTGGTGATCGGAATATCAAGGTTACGATTTTGTAACAGAAGTTCTGTCTTCTAGCACTTTCAAGAGAACAATGCAAGCACATAGAAGTGTCGCTCGAGGAAACCAAAAAGAGCCGAAAACGCGAGATGAAATTGTTCTTGACGACGAATGTCTGAAAATGAATGACGGAAGCAGTTTTGTTTCAAGGTGGACTCTTCGAAAGAAAATCTCGTACTGTTCAGTAACGAAAAAAGCAGAGAAAGCCTGAAGCACGTCTATATATTTTTCATGGATGGAATATTCAAGAGTTGCAGTAAGCAGTGTGCACAAATTTATACCATTCACGGGCACGCAGGGTTTGAAAATAGAAATGAGGAAACAAACGTTTTGCCTGTGGTACTTGCTCTTCTGTCGAAAAAGAAAAGAGAAACTTAGGTCCATATGTTTCGACTTATCCTCGAAACTATTCCCGAATGGAAACCACAAAAAAAATCACTTCTTCAGCGGCAAAATCTGCGCTTCGCAAAGTTTTCCCTTTGACAGCGGTAAATGGTTGATTTTTTCACGTGAAGAAGTGTTTGTGGAGGAGAGTACAGGAACTTAGTCTTACCAGCGACTACCAAGAAATGAGAAAACTAAGAAATAAGATTACACATAAGGGTGTGCGCAGTACTCGCCTTTCTTCAGCCATAACATGTAGAAAATGGATTTGTCGAGATTCATTCTTTTTTATTATTTTGTTGATCAGTGGGTACAGAATGAAGAAATCCCCCATTATACCACTGTGCTGTAAAAGACGACATAGGACAACGAACGCTGTTGAGGGATGGCATCATAAAATCAACAGCATTCTTCTGAATCCCAAGCCCAAGGTGAAAGACGTCATACGATGTTTGAAAACAGAAGTGGATGTCACCAACAGTTTATATGAGCTGTATAAACCGGCAAAACGCTCAGTTAGCAGCTATGTTCGTTTTCGGAACTGACGTGCAGCAGATACTACGTAGCTATTTGTGTTTTGTTCGTCTAGTCATGTGTGTCTCTGTTTGTCTTTATTATTTTTAATTCGATTATTTGAGTTCTGATTTATCCCGTGTAAGTGTAATGAGAGTCAGATCCCGTTGAACCGGAACCCTCTTCTTCTCCCAGCGAATGATAGAAAATGCTCTAAAAAGAACACTTGGTACAAGGAAAATTCGAATTAATTTTTAGGTTAAGTTTTAGGTCTATCACAACCGGCAACAGGTGTTATGTACCCACGCGACGCCACACTGCACTTAGTTCTAATGTTTATTCCAAAGTGTAAGTAGACAAGAATTCAGATTTCGGAGACATGAAATTAGACAGTTTCAGTGAAAACTGAGGCGTTTTTAATGGTCTAAGTTGTCTAGATCCAGTCAGTGCAGAAGTGGCCTCTGAATGGATGACCACGTACTTTCTGTGACAACGAGGCTTCTTCTTAGTCCTCTCTTCCACTTCCGTCCTCTATCGCTAAAGGTGCGTGGCTGCTAAATTTCTGCATATAACTTCCAAGTATATGCAGCCACAGTGTTTACCTTTGCTTTAGCGGTTGCTGCGTTAAGTTACTTGGCGTCGTAAACATCTATCGAGATCAGTGTTGTAACTGCCTTTCATTATTACCTTTCATTTGTACTGGCTCAAATGTTGGAAACCCTCTCTTATTTGCGAGGAATGATCATAATTAATTTGTACTTGCAACGTAATCCAATTTAGCCTGCGTCTGAATCGAATTCCGTCTTTAATCTGTTACCAGATCGCTCATCATAAAAAAGTTATAGAGTTACGTTTCTTTTCCCCATAATACGGGGGGGGGGGGCACAGAAAAATGGTCGGAAGGGGCCTACAGTAGAAAAGGTTGAGAAACTATGTTTTAACTGACCTATAAGATCCTGTTCCTGTAATAGGCCTAAATGATTTTTGTTAATACGGTGATTAGACTCTTTGCAGCCAAAAGCTGCTAATTTAACAATTTGCCAAACGATCGCCCATGAAGGAGAGAGGAAGTGGTTATACACTGCGTAAGGGTCCATTTTTTCTCTTTTCGCCGTCGCCTATCATATCATTCAATAACAAAAAATCTGCACTCTGAAATACTTTGCGTTCCGGAGTCTGAAATAGCCCATATGTATTAGAAATATCTACTTAGATTATAGAGAAGGCAATAGCGTTAATAGGACATATTTCTGGGAAGGAGCCCATGTTCCCTCTATCCAGAAAATTTATAAGCCTCTTAGCTTTTAACTGATCAGGCTGTTCATTTTAAGCGACTATTTTTTAGCGTTATATTAAAAAATGTTGTGTCTTACTTTTTATTTTGTTAATTATTTATTATTTCAGAAAACTCTGAAGTGCCAGTTAGCTTTCCGTGGAATGGGAACCTCCTTCCTGCTTGTCTTTGTAGTTACGGCAATGAGTTGACTCTAACTTATAATAATGTTTTCATGTCAGCAACCGAAACTATAGATAAAGTGATCAATTCTCACAAAATAGTTGCTGAGTATTCTGAACAGTGAAATAACAATATTAGCTTAAATTTTCATTATGATTTAATTTAACGTGATATTTGTGGAGAATTCTGTATTAAGCGTTTTGCCTAAAGCTTTTATTTATTTATGTATTTAATTTATAGCGTTTTTATAGCCATGGGATTAGCACTCTCTTTCAAAAATCACTGGTAACACTGATTTCGATTCCCACGCACGTAGACCGACTTGCCGAGCAACAATGCAATAAGAAAATTTAACGGATTAAACAAAACAAAATTATTCCCGTTGATTAAAAATTACTTTATAATTATGTTTTCGTTCGTGGGATAACAATTTTTAAACTGAACAGAAAATGAGGTTGTTATTATATTGTTTCACAAGTACTCATTCAAATATCGTAAGGTTATTGTGTTTAATTTGATAGCGGCTACACTGAACTGATTAACCACCAGTCAATCAATCATTCATGATTACTAATACAGTACAACCTTAATTACAATGGTTATCGTCTAATAAACTGATAGCAGTGAATTAATTTTTTTGCGGAATGTTTTGGAGAACAAGATTTTGCACGTAAATATGCATACGCGCGCACCCGTGTATCTGTCACCGTGTACAAGAGCCAGCAGATAAAATGAATAAAAGTTTCATGTGTATGTGTGTACGTGCGCGCGCGCGCCTGCAAGACAAGAGGGGGAAGGTATACAACACGAGTGTTGAGTGCAACCAGTTCAGTCTGCCTGCGCTTTGCGCGCTAGTAGTTGTTCAGTTTGTGTGTAGTTTGAGAACCAGTTCGTAACAGGCGTGTTAGTTATACACGTTGTGTTTCTAAAGCAAACCAAAACATGGCTTCCAAAAACGATAGTAGTGACGACTGTTGGGGCGGCGGGGTCGAGATGACGGATGTTGTGGACCGGCGTCCGCGTTTCCAAGTAAACCGCGTCGACGGCTTGAGGAGAGACACCGATGCCGGTGTCGGCGAAGAATTGGACAGACTCTGTGAGACTGATGAGGACGATGACGCTCTTGGATCGTACGCGAAAAGCTTTCGGCATTGCACCAGGGAAGCTTTACCACGTATGGATAACTACAGAAACATTATGTCTATTCAAGCCGCGCACCGGCCCACTTTAGACGAACTGCATAATGAACGAACCGTTCATCCTAAGGTAAGGCCTTTGTTTCTTCAATCTTAATAAAAATACCCAAAACCCTTTCTATTAGTGCTCAACTTTATCCCACAGCCACAGAAGTGAAATGAACATTAGAGGATTAAGAGTTCTTTACTTTTTGTAGGTGAAACGAAAACAACAAATGTAGGCCTATATCGAAACATTTTGTTTTACACAGCTGGCAAAAAATGGACTGTCTTCTATCAAAGTAAAACTTCATATTATACATGTTACTTACAAAAAACATCCATTCACCATGCTTGATTTAAAAAAATATTTTTAATGTGATATAGGCCTAAACTTTATCGAAAAACAAATATAGATTACGAGTGGCAAATTTAGGTAGGCCATGTCTTAATACTTTGTTTTCGGCTGTACAGTTGTATCCTTTCCTTCAACCGAAATGAAATTGATCACTATTTTTAGTAGACAATTTCTATATCATTTCTGTTGCTATAAATTAATCGCAAAGTGTAGTTATGAACAGGCTGTTTTTACGCTAAACAGTAAAGTGAAAGTGTAATACTTTAGTCCACAAAACTTTCGGTACCAAACTTTCGCTTGCGGGGACCACTTAAAGCCTTTTCTTTACAAAAAGTAATGCAATTTGCAACCGTGTAAGTTGTGAGTTGCGTGTACAATTTCATATTGAGGTGGCCCGTCTCTCCCCTCCGCCTTCAAAAACATTGAGGGAACCAACCATTAGTACCTCTCACGGTCACTAAACTTTATGCTTATTAAAAATTATATTAGATAGTAAATTCTAATAGGCCTAAATTATAGAACTAACGATCGAAATGCCCTTATGCGTGTGGGCAAGGCTGGTTAATACAAAATATTGTTTTTTAATAGTTGTAAGAAAATAATATAATATTGCGTTAAGCACATTATACATTTGTCGTATAATGATTTGCTGATTTCTGAGTCCATGAATAAGGACTTTTGAACACAGCAGATTTCATTATTATAGAATAACAGTAAATAATAATAAACTCACAGTATTAATGTCGTGTGACTACTTAAAACAAAAACTGTATTTGTTTATTATAAAGGCGTCTGTTTATTGTTGTATCTAGTAGCGAAATAGTTATAGACTATAACTACTTTATTTAATTAACTGATTGTTGACGTATATTGTAATGCTATTTTATGCTGTTATCAGTGTTCGGAAACACGTGTCTAGCGGCATTAGTCTGAAAACATTCATTAGTCTCGCGACTCACTCCACTTAAATCCGTAAATTGTCAGAAATAGCAGCTTAGCCTACGGGAAGTAGCCTACGTGTGTTTCTATGATACAGAGCACCATCATGCCTTGGGAATTTTTACATTTACATTCCCTAGGATGAATCTGTCCATTCAATAAAAACTCAATCGCGGGTTTTTCACTAGTCAGCAAATCCTAGGTTTTCATTTTAAGTTACCTATGAAGCTCAACTGAACGCGACACCACTGGACATTGTGCGCAGTGGTCAGTGTGTACACTAGGCCTACATAGCCTATTATCTACACCGGAACTTCTTATCTAACTGCTTGCCGACCATTGTAGTTCCTTATGTAGACCTAATCAGATTTTTATTGAAGGTATAAAAAAAAATATGTATGAATGTATAACACTCAGAAAATAGGTATGAATCTCGGCAGTTTTAAAGTGAGTGAGATGGAACCCGTCTAAAGTAGAGATAAGTGTTTATAAAACGTTACTCACTAATAATTTAAATTGGAATGCGTAACATTAATGCGTGTACCAGGCCCCCCCCCCAAGAAAGGATCAAATGAAATAAATACGTTTTTTAAGAGAAAGATGAATGAAATTATATGTTTACTTGTTTGGCAACAAGAATTTGATAATTGACTTTCAGTCTTGGCGCTAAAAAAGCATTTGAAATTATCTTTGCTTCTTTTTTTTATTCGTAGCATCTACTAAAATGTGCTGCTTGTGAAAGGAAAGTGGCGAAGCTCAGGCTGCATTCTTATTTAAACAAATGTTTTCTGTCCTTGTCCTGTTCAAAAGTCTGTGTAGCGTCAGGTGATTCGTGTAGTTCCAATAGTTTTGTCTCGCAGGTCGGTAAAAAAGTAAAGATTTATACCAGTGTAAACATTTATCTTGAATTTGGAATTTTTTAGAGTGTTGTGTACAGATAAAGTGTCGTATTTGAAGTAACAGTATATGTTTGATTCTCTCGGTAAAAGACGTTCTAGAAAAAAAGATGAGATTATTACTAATACGTAACCTTAACATCAATACGTAACCTTAAGTTCTTCAATAAACTTTGTTCGCAAGAACCTCAAGGAAACAGACGGTATATAGGCCTACCAACATTGGTATCAAGTATCAAGTCCTGTTGGTTTATTGGTTGTAGTTGTATCTCATGAGCTTGAATTATGAATATTAATAATTTCCCGATTGCAACTTATTTCAAATCAGCGTAATAAGTAAATAATAGAACTATTTATACTGCAAGCATTTTATTTTCGCTCGTATGTGCGTGTCGTCATATTTATTTTGTCTTTACAAGATGCTCTCAAATTGTAGGCCTATATTTTCAAACACTATTAAAACATCAAAACAAACATGTGGAATGTGGAAGTGTAGGAAAATAAAGCGCTGACAGTACTGAATAAAATACTGGTGGACTATAAACAACAAATCGTATACTTCAGGTATACACGAATATGGGGGCGGTAGCTTAGCGGTACGCTTGCTAACAAACGTAGCGGTGCCCGGTTAAATTCCCGGCTGCGCCTTAATGTAAGGTGCATTTTTTTAGTTTCCGGGAAAACTCAGACAGCGAATACGAGTACTTAGGATTATATTATGGATTAATGGAGCAACCGAACCTTAGCGTTATTCACCCTGCCCTTCTTGTCCGATGAATTATCCTCCTGGTATGTTTTTCCGACATGTGGCTTATGACGGGTGTTTAAGCCTCTACCAACAAAATCAGAATTATTATCATTTTATTCCGTTTTCGTTTGATGCAAACAAAATAACAATAAATAAAATACTGGGCCTAGGCCCCAACTGTATTTCTTTTAGGCCACTAATTGAGTAATGCCACTCCATTTATTTGCTAAATTCTCTACGTTCATGTGCTTGTTCCGTCCTAGAGATTGATTTGTATTTACTCTATACTGTCCACATGTTTTTATGCAGTTCCAAATTAACTGGAAGTTCTGAGTTATTCACCGGCATTGACGCCAGATCTGGTTTTCGTATATCTATTGTTTGTTTGTATAAGGTAGTATGTAAATGACTAAAGTAATTGATATGTACTTGTCAGTGTAGTCACAGTGCGTCACTGCGATGTTTCATGCAATTCGCAGTTAGAAGTAGGCTTACATCTGATTCGTTTTACGAACAACTGATCAAATAAAATTCCGGCGTTATCTGTTAGTCGTATAGTCTGTAGAAAATATGGCAATGGCATCAAAACCGCGGGTGCGACAATTAGGACGCTCTGTCGTTTAAACAAACAAAATGTTTTTCAAATGAAACAAAAGTAGGCCTAATACAGGAATGTGTATCCGAAAAAACTGAATAGGCATCTTCTATTCTGAATTCATTTAAAACATATGTTGTAGCAGGACTATATGTTGTAGCAGGACTATAACATATAATTATAACATGTAGACTCTATTATTATACGTATTATGTTGTACAATGTTGGAAAAGATACGAGCAGTTCAGTATAATTCAGCAAACATTCTAGATAATAAATCTGTGAAGTGATGAGATTTATATAGTCTGGGTTTTCTGAAGGCAGAATACGATAACGGGTTACGATGTAACTTATATGTAGGCCGCCTAAGTAGTCGGTAACACGGAGCAATTAGTGTAATATTCTTATTGGACATGGATTTTTATTATTAATGTTTCCTGTTTAATATCTGGAAACTTATTGTACCCATAATTGTGAAAGATTTGAACGTTTTTGCGTAGTTTACTATTTTTGCCTTTTTCATTTATGTCTGGTATGTGCTTGCACCATGCGGAATCGGCATTTGTTGATAAATATGAGATTAAATTGTGCTGATACTGCGCTGATAACAGAGAGCGCACGTGTGTGACGGTTTCACGTGAACCTAGTTAACGTTCTGTTGCTCATCCGAGAGTTATGAGTAGACACTTCTTGAAAAGACCCGCAATAGGCCTATATATAAGCTAACGTTTACGTAGTACAATCTACAACGTTTATGCGACTTACTTCTACAACACTTTTAGTAAGTCGTTTAGTAAGTAAGTTTAGTAAGCCTGACTTTTAGTTTTTTCATTTTGTTGTCTCTTTTTATGCATTTTATTCTTTATTGTAATTTTGATGTATCATACCAAACCAATTGTTTCATATAGATGAAAAACTAAAACAAAAATCCATCAGATAAAAAAAAAAAATAGCCGTTGCTATTGGACGTGTTTTTCTGACAATGTCTGCACGACTTACGAGAAACGTAGTCAGTCTGTTAGTCTTAATGTTTAGTCAGACATTAGAAAACAGCATCTCAAAATAAGGGAGATCTATATTCTTAATGGAGCGTTATTATACGTTCATATACGTACATGCATGCATATCTGTTTATAGTCATCATCGTCATCTTCACATGATGGCATAGGCAAGGTGCTGCCTGTTCCGCCTTCAAAGATCCTCCAGCCATCTCTTCCTGGGTGCACCCACACTCCAGCTTTATATTTCTAGACTTGTTTAGCCAGTCTTGAATCTGTCATTCTTTCTAAGTGTCCTTTTCACCGTTGTTGTTAATGAAAAAATCGTTAATTCAAGTTAAAAACTTGCAATTCTTCTCTTATGACCTCATTCTTTATACGGTCAAGTTCGAATGTCTTAACAACGCCATTTCTGAGGCCTGTATTTTACTTTCTTGTTTATTAGTTGTGGTCTATAGGACAGTACAGGGACCGCCATAATTTTGTATCTCGACATACCTTGTTTCTAAAAATACAATTGATTGTCCCAAAGATCGTCTGGAACTTACCTAACTCAACATCAATACCATAAGTTTTATCATAGCCAATATCGTTTCCCAATTAGGTAAGATGGCTCACCTGTTCTAAAATTTAATAATTAATTATTACTTTGTTCTTATTAGTTCCTTGCCTCAAAATGCCATTACCTTGGTTTTTGCAGGGGAGATTTTCATATTGTATTGTTCGCAAATTTGATAAAGCTTAAATAGAGATTTTTTTAAAGCAAATTCTGTATTTTGAATTGCAAGCAAGTAGTCAGCAAACAACAGGACATTCAGATATGTGTCTCATATCTTAATATCAGGGTCCACTAGATGTTTCCATTTCCTTAGTAGATCGTCGATATAAATTTTAAAAAGACAGTGATATACTGCACCCTTGACTGACAGATATTTGTAGAGATATCCTACAACTATTTTTAACAGCTATTCTTGTTCCGTACAGGCCTTGTATAGTTCTTATATGTGTTGTTTCCCCGTTCTTCTAACACTTACCACAGTAAATTACTGTCTACTCTATCAAAGGACTTCTCAATGTCAACGAAAGCTAGATGCGATTCTTTATTGAACTCACGATGCTTCTCAATGATTTGTATAATAATAAAATCATTGTCTTTACAGGAATATTCTGCAGACGGTGGTTTATGATATTTGTGTATATTTTGTAGACTGTATCAGCCAAAGATATTCCCCCACAGTTTCTGTACCAAACATACATAGAGTCAAACATATTCTGTATCATAGTAGCCTATATAGGCCTACGTATATTGTTCATGCTCTACGCGTGTCCAAACAGACTTACGACTTGTGGGTCAAAACGGAACCCGGTCGGAAGTCGACAAGGGAGAGTACTTGGTAGGGTATGAAGTTGGTTGCGGATCAATCTACATTATTGTAATTGTGATGATGATTATTATTGTTATTATTATTACTACTATCCTCTGCGCTACAGCACTTGCAGAGTCCGGGTCTCCTCCACTCGTCTCTGTTCCGTACTTGTCTGGGACACTGCCCTACACCCAGGCGGTGCATGTTTTCTTCGACATCTTCTACCCATCTTTTCCGGAGTCTCTCTCCTCTTCTTCTCCCACTTGGATTCCCATAGAATACTTTCTTCACAGCTCTATTGTCCATCATTTCGTGTACATGACCTGCTCACTAAATTCTATTTCTTTTAATCTCAGTATGTAACTATATCTGATCTAGCTCCCTGAAAATTCTCTCCAGCTCATCGTTTGTGCGTATTCTCCTTCTCTCTCATCACTTCTGGCAACACAAATCCTTCGCAATATCTTTCTTTGCCATCTCTTAAGCCAACTCTCTTCCCTAGCTCTCTTCTGGAAGTCCATGCATCACTTCCGTTGCAGTGAGTCTTAAGATGATCTTATAGATCTTAATTTTTAACTTTCTATTTACATTTCTTGATATCACGACACTTCCCAAAGCATAAAAACATCTGTTGCCAGCTGATGTTCAAGCATGGATTTCGCGAGACATTTTGCTGTCATCTGTGACAAGTACTCCCAAAGTGCTTAAAATCTCGTATCTTCCATAAATGTCATACTCCTCTCCTAACGAGATTCTTTAGGCCTAACACCTGTTCTACGTGTTACTAGTAGGTACTTTGCCTTTTCTTTATTTATTTCAAGACCTACTTTTCAGTCCCTCTCTCTAACACAGCAAATGTTGTTCGCTCATCAGCGTATTTACGCGTTGAACAATTCGATCTGATATGGTACCTCTTGGACTTATCGGTAACTTCCGAACTACACCAAATTGAAGAAAGAATCGTGGGCAATACACCCCGATGCCTTAAGCCCTTGTTTACCTTGAACTCCATAGTTAATTCTCCTTTTATCTTCACTTTACTCTTAAGTGTCTAAAAAGACATTTAAAGAAGCTCAGTAGTCTTCTTGACATTTCCAGCTCTTCGATTGCATCATAGGACTTTTTTCTAATGATACTGTCGTAGGCCTGTCTGTAATCAATAAAACACAGTGCAGTGGTTATCAAATTCATAAACTTTTCTAATATTTGTCTTATCATAAAAATATGGCCAGCGGTTGAGCTGTCCTTACAGAATCCGCATTGATAGTCACCCTGCGTCTGTGTTCTCTGCGGCCTTATTGAGTCTATTGGCTGAAATCTTGGCAAACATCTTCTATCCTACATTAAGCAGAGTAATCCCCCTATAATTTTCACAACCTGTTTTGTCATTTTTCTTATGTACGGGACAAATTATACCCAAATAATATTTCAGACACGATATTTTCACTACAGATTTTGGAAATCAATTCAAAACAGAAGTGGATGAGTTTGTATTCACCATATTGCAACAATTTACTTGCTACCTATCCTCTCCTGGAAACTTTTTTTTTGAGAGCTTCTATTGTCTCTTCCACAACCATTTGTGTTGGCTTTCGCTGTATACCTTAATTTCCTGCCTCATACAAGTAGTTCTTCAAAATAAGATCTCAGTCTCCCCGTTGTTCTGTCTTTGTTTCCCAGAAGATTTCCATCCTTAACTTTGCAGAAAACAGTTCTAGGTTCAAATCACTTCCTTTCCTGTTTAACCCTCTGATAGAGCGTTCTTGTGTTTTTCCTCTCACCTGCTTAATTTGATGTTTTCAATTTTTCTCTTTTCGAAATCACGCTTCTTCTTCCTGCAGACTATGTCTACTCTTCTTCTTTTATTTTTCCGTTCTTCAACTGTTCTTCTTGTCTTTCTCTGCAGCATTCTGTTTCTTGCATCATTTCTTTCTAGCACCACTTGTTCACACTCGTCATCGAACCACTCCTTTCTGCTAACCTCTTTTGCTTTTGTAGTGTCTTCTCTGCAATTTTGACGGTAGTTTAAATCAATCCTGTCCATTTCTCTTCGAAACTACTTGGAAGCCTCGAGTCCACCTGCCTAAGAACGTCATTCAAACATTCTTTATAAACAAAGGCTCTTTCATTACCCCTTGAATTTTTTCTGGCTTTTTCAATTACTTTTTCTTAAGCATGCCAATTATTTTATTATGTCAATCCTAATTTTCTCCAATTATATTATTTCAGTAGTACTGTACATTATTGAGGCATTTGGGTACCGCTCTACCTTCCTCTAGGAATCCATTAGGATTGGTGGTCCAGAGTCAGTTTGGACGTCGTCATGATAAACGATCTGTCGTACGATTGACTCGAAGTCACGACGCCTCGCGTTACAAACCAATGAGCTGACGACTGCGCCGCTCGACTCAATTGAATAACGTAATGCTTCCTTTAGGTTCGTAATCCCTGTTGTTTACTTTAACATGTAACATATTTTTTCGTTATTGAATTGTATAGCTATAAAAAAAATGACAATCCTCTGATTGGTGGACATCGAAAACGTTGAAACAGAGAAAAAATACAGAAATGTCCTGTAATATCTGTCAATGAATAAATCTTCAGCTCCAGATTTGTGTACCCAATCCTTTACTATGGACTCAAATAACTTACGTGTACGTAAATAGATTATAAAGATAGTAAGGTTTTTAAACAGTATCGGGGTGTTTTGTGTAAGTTAAAAAATTAACACAATTATTAACAAAGACGATGGTCGCACGCAAAATAAACATTATTGCACTGATTAAAATAGCGAATGAAGAAATTGAACAAGGGACATTTTTAATATCTGGGATGTTCAGTTAGAGAAAACGTGTTGTGGTACAGAATTGCTTTAGCTAAGACGCGTGTGTTTAGAGGTCCAGAGATTAACGCTGATCACGATATGCTGGTTTCTAAAATTGAGATATAGGCAAGATGGAGAAATGTTAGGAATATTTCTGGGGCACATTGAAAGAAAGTTTTTAAGGTATATCTACACCGTGAAGAGAGTATCCGTGATCTGTACCAGAAGAAGTTAACAGAGTATGCACAATTGGTCCCTGCTAATAATAATATAGAAGAAGAATGGAGTAATATACGGAACGTTTTTGAGAATTTGGGTAATTAAGTGCTTGGAAAGAAACGAATAAATACTCGGAAAAGAGGTTTAAAAACATGGAATGAAGAGATAGAGCAAACAATAGGCTACAAGAAAAGCAATCGGCTTATCACAAATACCTTGTTCAAAAACATGGAACGAAGAGATAGAGTAAGCAATACGAGAAAAGCAATCGGCTTATCTCAATTACCTTCAGAGAAGAACCGGTAAAATTCTGGATTGCTGTGAAATACATTATCCGGGAAGCGCATGACAGATCATGGAATAGATTTATTAGTAATCCATATAGAGACAAACAACATGGACGCCAAATGGTGGCATACAATGAAGCGTCTCAACCAAGAAGAGAGGGAGAGAGTGCATCTGAATTTGACTGCAAAGGACAAATGGACTGAGCGTTACAGAGAATTATGGTATGACCCTAACATTGGAAAGCTGTATACAACATAAGATGGAACACCAGTATAGATTCAGTAACATTTTAGAAACTAAAAGGAGCACTTTCATCAATGAAGAATTGGAAAACAGCTGGTTTAGATGGAATAAATTTGAACGCTGAAATACTCTAGTACATTATTGAAATTTAGACTCCTACATTTTCTGAATATGTGCTGGACGAGATGCAGGATCCCGGATGAATGGAGAGTAGCCAAGGTTATTTCTGTTTTTAAGAAAGGCGACAGTACTGTGGCATCAAAGTATAGAGGTATAAGCTTGATAAATACAACTTACAAGCTATATGGAAAAATTATTAATGAAAGACTTCGTTCTATCTCGGATATTTTACATTTTGACTAATAGGCAGGATTTCGTAAGTACCGATCTTGCATTAATGACGTATTCTCTTTGAAAATATTGACTGAGAAAGAAGAGAATTTAATTTGGAGCATGCCTTGGCTTCGTATACTTATAGAAAGCGTTTGATAGAATTAATATATCATTTCTGTGGGGCATTATGTGTAAGGGGGTTATTGTCTATAGGAGGGGATTTGACAAAGGGAGTGCGCCAAGGCTGTAGCATGTGTCCAACAATGTTTAATATCTATTTTGATGATAGTTAGAGAGTGGATCCAGGAATTAAAATAAATACTTGAACACAATGCTGTCCACAGATCATCCAAAACAATTAATGAGAGATCCAGAATTCAATGTTTGAGTACCAGCAAGGATATTCGAATTACATTACGAATTACAAATTTATGTGCAGAAGACAATAACTATGGCATTCATGGGCAAATATCCCTTGCGAACTAATATTGTATGGGAAAATAAGAGTATAGAGCAGGTGTCTCATTTGCGCTATGTTGGTTGTGACATCAATTATGACGCGGATTATAATGTTGATCATAAGTTGGCTAACTTTCAGCCAATATGTGGCACATTTGGTCAAACGTAGTCGAGGAAAACGAGGAAGAAGACTCGAATAAAATTTTATAAGGAAATGGGTGTGCCAGTGTTGTTGTGTGGTTCTGGAACTTGGGTATCTGGGTACGCGTAGAATACAGGTATCGGAATTGAGATGCTTGCGATCTGATAAAGGCTGCACACGAAGAGATAGATTCTACAATGAAGACATTAGCAAAGAGTTGAAGATTTTTAATTTCCAAGACCGTATTGCAGAAAACAAAAAGAGATGGATTGCTCATCTGAATAGGATGCCAGATGGCAGGTTGCCTACGAAAGTTTGGCAATACAAGCCTGTTGGACAAAGAAGTGTAGGAAGATCTAGGAAGCGTTGGTGAAGTGGATGTATTCCTTTGGGACCAGAACAAAAGATTCGTCTATTCCCTGATGGAAGAAGAAACCTTAGCTAAGGAAGTACGTAACAGAAAGAAAATATTAGTGTTCCTGCCACTAGACATAAAGCTGATAAAGAGGATGGTGAAGTGTTTTGTTTGGAGTATGCTCCTATGCAGGGCAGGAACTTAGATATTCAGGGAAGAAGAGGAGAGGAGGTCTACGAGATGTAGACATGAAAACGATGAAAGGGATTTCCTGGGAAGGATAGAGTAACGAATGAGGGGTGTTGGATACCACCAAGGAGAAATTGGTTGGGACACTGTATGCGGCAGTCACAAGGTAATGTGATGGTAGATGGTAAGGGGATGGTAAATGGAAGGCGGAATAGAAGACGGAGGAGAGACCAGATGATACACGACATACGGATGCGATATCTGGTAATGAAGAGACTAGCCCAGGATAGGAAACCATGGAGGGAGCCCTAAGGCAGAAAACACATGATGATGGTTAACAAATATTTGATTAAATCTACTTACCACAAACACGTTTTAACAGTGTTTACGATGTGTGGAGGATAATTTTTGATAATTTTCAGGGGTAATTTCCGGAGCCTCTGGGATTATTTTACTGACAAATAGCAGCAACGTCTTTCGCCTACACCTGCCTATGTGGAACTACCACCCAACACGGTATATCGTAGGCCGGCATTACGGTTAAGTCAGATGCCGTGGGTTAAACTCGATGTCGATTATCTTCCTCACGGCCGCTGATTCTTCTGGTCTGTTTTCAAACTTGTCCTAAGCGAACAGACGTTGGTATTCAAAGTAATATGGACACCAATTAATCTCCATAGAAACTAACGCTACTAATCTGTCGTTAGATAGGCTACATTTAATGCGTAGCGTATGTAAAACGGTTCTGAAGTAATAAATCAGCAGGTCAGCAAGATCAGTTTCCACGTCCCACAAGCATGCTACAGTCTGTGGGAAATACTGCAACATACAAAACATATTTCGTGCTTACGTCAAATTTAAGTATAAATGAGTAGGTCATTTTAAAATGTTAGCATTATCCCACGCGTTTTTTAAAAGGAGGTATAGAGAAACAATACAGCTATTTTTCAGTTACCTATGTACAACCGAAACTTTAGCTGTTGATGTATTTATTGTATGAAAACTATTTGTATTTATTGTATAGTTGTGTGTGTGTGTGTGTGTTGGTAGATTTTATATTTATGTAAGTAATTTGAAACCGTGAAATTAAACTGGCAAATCTAACAGAACCGTGAAATGCAAATTTTCAGTTTTGGTTAGGTTTGATTGTAAAAAATGTAAATCTTTAGTATCTTTTCGTTATATCGTGTAGAGTTACCATAAACTTTGTAACCCACGTAGTATTCAGTATTAAACACAAGAATTATACAAATGTATAATATAATACAGTCACATACAATAATATATTCGTATCATATATAACACGATATTCTTGTACCGTAAATTTATTTTTGAAGTACTAAATTACTAGTCACGTGTTGTTATTCAGTAACATGAAAAAGGTGCATACAAAATGCTGAAATTTTATACAACTGAAAATTTAATATAGGTTAATTATTAAAATCTTAAATCTCAGCGTAGTATTGTGCTTATTGTATTACTATTTACTATTAATTAACCGTGTCTTGTTCATTGTGAATCAGTTACAAAAGAATAGATTTATTGCCAGTGTGTACTAACTTTAGTGTGAATTAAAGCTGTAACTTGTGTAAGCACGTCACGCGTACCAATAACAAAACGATATGCTACCGTAATTTACATTATGCAATACTGTAGTGCACCGTCGGAATGTTGCCTGGCAGTACAGAAACGCCCACGGTACTCCGATATTTTCTCAGAAATGTTATTTGCTTATAAATAATATTAAATTACTGACTGTCAAACGATACAGACAAAACTAATGAATGTGATAGAAGACAACAAACGATGCTTACACACGGCTCAGCGCGCTAAACGATAAACAATAGATTTGCTTTATTTTCCTGCGTTTTTTGGTTTCTACTTTCATGTGTTTACGTCAGAACACATTAAGAAAATATATCTTCCAGCTATACTTGACACCAAACAGTTGCTTCAAATATATCTTTTCCTTATTTTTGTCTATACCATTCTAGACTTACTGAGTTCCTTTGCTGCCATTACACAAATAAGCTGCATGAATAAACACATGAGTGATGGGGCGACGAGTTCAGTTATTATTGATCATCGGTACTTGACTGTGTGCGCAGTATTTGTATAGATTGTGTGGAATTAAGTAATACAATAAATACAAACAAGTGGACGTGATTCTAGACCGAAATGGCTGTTTATATAGTGTTGAAAACTTATAATGAAGATAGAAAAAGGTAACAAATAATCTTGTCCACGTCCAGTTTTCTAATACTTTGTTTTTTACCCCTCCTAAATGTATGTTGGATAGTGGGTTGTAAATACTCATAATGAATTAGAGATGTCTTTCATTAGACTTGTAGTTTTCGATGATTACCGGCTTATCATAACGTACGGTACTAAAATATTGTAGAATCGAAGACGAGTTCTACTTTGTACATTCGGAACGATCCAAGAATGTCAAGACTCTACTAAAAGGTGACTGTATTTGACATGTTTATTTAAACACTGAATTGTTGGGACAGATCAGTTACCACTAAATTCTGTCTGAGGCTTTCACGGCCAGCTTGCCGGGCTCTGTAAGGCCGTGGTCCAAGGTTGTTGGGTGCAGACGTTTCCTAGTGGTCACTGACTGCGAAACCTTGTTGCAGGCTTCTGCACTGAAAATGGCCGTCGAAGGCCGTTTGCCCGGCAAGCCGCAGTTCTGATAACACCGATGTTTTAGTTCAGTAATGTATTAATTGACGGATTTCCACACATGACCGCTTCAGCGCAATGTTGAATCTCGAATAAAGTTAAGCACAGGTACAATACCTATCGATCGAGTACGTGTTTGATATTCGAAGTCGTCATGATCCAACGTCATATTTTCTATTTTATCACTAACCTCTACAGTGGAAAATCAGCTACTGAATACAATGTAGTATGGTATTACTGAATACCATACTATGTGCGTATCTAGGGGGCTCGACTGTTTTGATATTTACAACAATAATATACAGGACGGAAGTTGGCACAGTCGCGAACAATATAAGGAATCATAAGATGGTTTTGTCAGTTGCTGTTTCCCCTACTGCTACAGCGATCAGTTCTATTTCCGTTCACCTTACTCTCCCACGGTCCATTAACTTAGCTTAGTTTGGATGTGCATATTGCATAACGAATGCCACACAACCGTCGCCATGGTCTAATCAATCGAATCGGTAAAATAAGTTTTCATTTCTACTGTACGTTGTAGTTTGTCTGTACACATCTTTGTCCTAACGATTGCCATTGGCACTGAGTTTTCAGTTGGGTGACAGTTGTAAACTCTAAACTAAATATACCTTTCAAACCACTCTTACGATAATCTCTAAATAAAAGATACGAGCATTCATCCTTCTTCCTTGACGTGTTTCTACAAAACACAGAATACATTTTCAAATTACCTTTTTAAATGTTAGAAACGGCACTCGTTCACAAAACCCGAGCATCTAGAGAGTGCGTAAACACTTACAAGTGGATGTAACACCTGTTTAAAGAACAGAGGAAACTGTTGGTCGTTTAGCGATCAATTTATATAAATTCCTGCAAAACTACAGACTGTCCTGGATAACACGCACGCATTCTTCTCTTTTCGTGATATCACAATACTTTTGCGCCTCAGACCACGGTTTATCAAGCCCCCCTCTCTCTCTCTCTCTCTCTCTCTCTCTCTCACACACACACACACACACACACACACACACACACACACACACACACACACACACACACACACACACACACACCTTAGGTATCTCAGCTAACAAGTATTGTCTTCTCGTTACACTGTAGTTCCCCACACATCTCAAATTATTCCAGAACTCGTTCATTCTTCCTTTGTGTCCACCAATTTTATTTTTAACATTGTGCAACACCACGTTGCAAATGTTGGTATTTCATGTTGTCTTGTTGTCCTGGTTTGGCATCCATACAGTGGCATGCTCCACAGATATAACTTCAGGAATGACGAAAGGCTGTATCCTTGTCTGGCGGCTTTTCTTTCTCTTGCTTCTCTTTATTGATCTTCTACTTTTTGCGTATGTGACTGGTTCCCATGCATTCTTTAGATTCCTTATATTTCTGACCAGTTTTTCTTAAAACTCCAAACTGTTTATTCCACATAACTAAAAGTGAAGAAAACAGCCATAAAAGTATCAGGTAGCCTACTGTGGTACAGTAAAAGTAAAAGTAGCTCTGAGAGAAATAATTGAAAGATGACTGCGGAGTCATTCCCTCGAATGAAAAGGCAAGCAGTGTGTGTGTGTGTGTGTGTGTGTGTGTGTGGGGGGAGAGAGAGAGAGAGAGAGAGAGAGAGAGAGAGAGAGAGAGAGAGAGAGAGAGAGAGAGAGAGAGAGAGAGAGAGAGAGAGAGAGAGAGAGAGACAGCCAGCAGAAAAACAAAGTTTAGTGACAGCTGCATATGTGCTCATATTACTCTTACAAGTGTTCTCCCGTGTAATGGTAGGGTAAAGACAGCTGGAGGTGTGTAGCTGTTTTGTTTCATTCGATGTGGTCCAATGCGTAAAATTACGTTAGATTATTTACACGTTCTATTTCATATCTGACACACGTATCGTTTGTACAGTAGTGTATGTGTGTCAATTAGTTTTTAGTTGTTGAGGTAGCAGTAAAGCATATTGAGAGGACGAATAACTATTGCTGTTGCGGTTCAACCAAAGGACTGCTTAATCCATCCTCGATGAAATGTTTCTTCAACTTTACGTGTAAAGCACCTTACCTTTCGTGCTGCTGGAGTCAGTGTTACTCTAACTGAAGCTGAAACAATGTGAAACCTTGTACTCTCACGTACGATTTTGACAAACCTTTAAATGTTTTACAGAATGGGAAAGTCAAAGGACCCATTTGTTAGTAATGATGATTCTAGCAAAAGTAGCGGATACTACCCTACTGATCAATAACATGACTTAGTTATATTAATTCACACTCCAGTCTTATGATAAAAATGATATATTACAAGTTATATAATAAAATAATACTATTCTCGCAAAAGATCAGTTTAGTTTAATAGAAAGGAGGCTCAGGGGAGACTATCATGGAACTATATGTGATTGTCAAAACCTGAGGCTACTGGAGAGGCCATTTTTTTTACCTTATGTTAACTTAGACAACACACACACACACACACACACACACACACACACACACACACACACACACACACACACACACTATAAATATAGGGAACCTGCGTTTGTTACCTATATATTCTAAGTAGGCCACTCCCAGCTATATGTAGAGATTTTATGCGAATATGTAGAGAGAGATGTAATGCGAAACAAATAATTTATACATGTCAAAGTTAGGTCAAAAAATTAACAATCTACACTTTTTTCTAAGGCTTTCACGGCCGGTGCCAGTTGTATGATTTAAGTTATCGGGCTGTTTGGCCGTGGTCCATAGTTTATTGCCAAACCAAACGTTTCAACAGCTCCAATGGCTGCCATCCATCAGTGGAATTTTAAAAAATCCTGAACGTAGGGTGTTCACGTCAGGCCCACAGTCTGTGGTAAAGGCTGACTGAACCACAGTACTGTGGGCCTGACGTGAACACCCTACGTTCAGGATTTTTTAAAATTCCACTGATGATGGCAGCCATTGGAGCTGTTGAAACGTTTGGTTTGGCAATAAACCATGGACCACGGCCAAACAGCCCGGATAACTTGAATCATACACTTTTTTCTTTTTAGATATATCTGAAATACTCTAGTCTAAAAATATCAATATCGATCGAACGTATTCAAAGTTAATGTTAATTAATGCATGCAGTTTTTTCTTTTTTACCATTAGTAAGCAAAATTAAACGGGAACGCTTTCTTTCTGACAAATATTTTCATTTTCTAGGCATTTTCCCACAGCACCTTAATTTCAGTATTTTAGTTTTTTCAAACAATTTATTATTTTTGTTAGTTTGTGCTTGTTTGACAGTTCGTTACAAACTTTGCAGTACAGAGATATGAAGTTGTCTCTTGAATTTTACGTTTTGCAGTGGAATTTAGGAAACACAGCTTTAATTTTTCGCCTAAGTTCATGGCTTCCTATGTACATAAGTTAATGTAATAAGTTATGTAGTAAGTTACAGCTTCAGAGTTTTTATGTATACTGTGCCATTGTCTTCTGGATTTACTGTGCTCACATTCCAAATTTCTATCAAATATGGTTATAACCGTCTTCTTGTAACAGAAATTATAGAACTTCTTTAGCATTCTTGTCATCACAATCTTCCTCTTCGAGAGAGTAAACACGTTCTGATGTCGTATTGACTCTGTTTCTTGCTGGTACCACTGAACTGACTTTGGTTCTCAAACAGTACTGTTTGATGTGTTACTTTAAACCAGTAAAACAATTACACATTCAGATTCCACTTATATAATGCGTACGAGCAGTAATTCATTAATATAGAATACTCTACAAAAATTTAATCAAAATATTTTATTAATAAAGTTGTGTTAGTAGTTATAATCACAAACAGAAATAACATCACAAACTGTTGCACACCTATATAGAAAAATTCCAGATTAGTGCTTTCAAGCTTCACAGCTCATCATCAGATCGGAAATACCTTGTTAGGGGCAACAAATTAACAATCTACACTTTTTTCTTTTTAGATATGTGAGAATTACGCTAGTCGAAAATATCAATATCGATATTTCTATTTGTGATTTTTGTATGAAACATTTGATCATTTATCCATTACGCTTAAAAAATATATAAAAAAACTGATCGAAAACTTGAGTAGTAAACGGAATTGACTCCTCACATTGTTGTAGCCTGAAAGCCATGTTGTACGTGGAATTTGCCGATAATTGTCGGCCCGTGTTGTGGGAATATCATGCTACTACGGAACCTTCAGCAATTCTGCAACAGGGTTGTTGGGACGCTTCTATATAAGCAAATGGGGTGCAGAGGGATAATGAAAAAAGGAAACGTCAAAAATTAAAATACAAATATACCGTTACAAGTGTGGTCATATAGATGGATGAAATAATTAGGCTGATTAGTACGAAAAGTTTCAACTACGGGGAATACAACATCGCTTAATGTAAAGGTTGCCAGTTGTCTGGTGGTTGAGGAATCGTTCAAATTTGTATCGTATTTTTTGAAGTTATGTCCTCTAAGCGAGTAAGGAAGATCGATGAAACATTTTTTTCACAACGTACACACATAGTTAGATCACCATACAGTTAGCTGATAAGCAACCAAAACAAGTAAAATTTCAATGTATATTTTTAATCTAAAGTTATTTTAGAGTTTATATCTTATCTGTTAAAATATGTTGGTGTTCTTGTGACTTCTGCGCGGCTGGACCCACGAATCGAGAGTTCACAGTTATTTGCGAACCTCTTCTTTAGCGCTTTACACTTACATAGTTGTTACAATCATCTTAGATAGGTGCTAACCTGACTAATGAAATTATTATTTGTAACAATAATAGCAGATTCCTTACCGGGGCGTATTTACGGGGGGACGAACAAGACTCGCCCCTCCCAGAGGGTCAAAAACCTTGACGAATCTTGTTAATCTTTTAACTTTTAGGCTGTTTTATTTTTTAGCTGTTTACCCTAATATAGTAGTAGCTCTTTTTTAAATATACAAACAGGTTTATTACACACCATTAGGGTATACGTCTGAAATATGAAATAAGGAAAATGAATTCAGTCAATAAGTATTTTGTAAACGTTTCACTAACCCGTATTTGTCTTGTGGTGTTAGCGTTTACTTTAATGGGTCTGTTTCCATCCACTTTAAAAATAGTAATGTTTATTAGTCTTAACTTGTTATTTCTTTTGTATGAAGCCGATCCAACCCCAGACCCTCCCCCTAAGTCAAATTCTATATACGCTGCTTTCTTAGACTACGAACAAGATCCCATTACAATTGTTTCAATAGGTCATCATTTTAAAAGAAGATATGGTAAAGTAGGACAGTAGAAAACGTTGTAGAATTGTTTTGTTATTTGTCCTTAGTTGACGGCACCATGAATAATATAAATATTGTAAAAGACTGTTTATGTGGGGTTAGTTTAAAATTTATAATTTGATTTGGTAAACGTTCCCCTTATTATCGTCCTTCTGACAGAAACGAAAAGCCCCACTGTTGTGAGCGTCACTTTGTTACAGACTGTTTACGTGTGTGTTGTTTAAAATTGATAATTAGTGTTGTTAATTGTGTATAATATGTCAAATTGTAACTTCTCTTATCATTTACGGGTAAACCGTATTTCGCTCTGCTGCATTCAAATGTTGCCGCCTCGCCACCTGATTGGCGCACGGCTTTCTGCAGTGTTGACTCGGCTAACGTTTTGCTTTGACACTTTCACTTCAATAAATTCTTAGTTGTTATTGTAAATTAATTGAATCAAACATACAGAATTGCAGATTGAGAACATTTATTAACTCTTTAGAAGATTTCAATTACTTTATGATACATCAAATTAGTTTTCTGCACCGGCTATTACACTTGTTCGGTTGGTACTTGCTCAGTTTCCGTGTTTGTATACAATTCGTCTTTAACGTTGGTTTACAGTTATATATGGTTTTTCTCAGGGGTGTTAATAAGTCCTTTCGGCTACAGAAATATATACTTACGGCTAAGACACACAAATTTATAACAATTCTTAATACTATGTACATAAACAAATTAATGTCTTGTCATATTCAAGTAAGTAATTACCAATGAAAACTTGTAAAGAAATTTTGGGTTAGTTTTCGTTTGTCAAATTTATTTATCAAAAGGTTTGTCAATTATTTATTATATTTTGCTTTAATAATTGCTAATCGATTAAAGTTTAAATAGTGATTTTAACAAAGCATTTAGTTCTAAATCGGAATAGTGATCAGTGAAGTGAAATAGTTATTTATTAATTTTGACCAAAAAATTGTGAATTCGATAATGGGATTATGTTTATACTCATCGATTTTTCCGCTGAAGATCCTGATGTCGTCTACTTCTTCCGGATAATTCCTGAGATGTCGTCTTCTTATATTCTCCAGAAGTTTATTTCCCTCGTCTCGATGGTTTTCCTCGCTGACTCCAGCCTCGCACTCCTTAGGTTATCGTCCGTCTTCTTCTATGATCTATGTTCCGATGATCTTCGTTCGGTGTCCGTTGTCGTCTCTCTTCTTCGCTGTGTCTTCCCGGCTTCTTCAGATAATTATGGTTTGTTGATAATTTTTTATTAAACAAAATTCTGTTCAGGATTCCCTGGGCTGTTGTTACTATCTCCGTTTGGTTTAAATTAAGTTAAAATTTACTTTAGTAATAAAATTTTAGTGCGAGAGCTACTCGATCCACTCTCGGCGTTGGTCAATAATACAATAATGAAAATCTAACGGTTTTTTGGCAATAAATTTCTGGTTGCTATGGTTACCTAATAAATTATGCTAATTTTCATTGGTCATTAACTTAAGTCATTGTTATTTTTTAACGTCTTTTTTAGTCTAATTTTACCAAAATATCTTCAAGTGAAGATTTCTATCTTATACTAATAGCTAGAGTTATTACATGAGTACCATTCTTCCTAATTTTTCATGATGATCATTTTGATATCCCTCATGCCCACTTTTGATAGCTAATTACATTTTTACTATTTTCCATATTTATATTTTACATATATTTTATTCAAAATTGGTTGTTATTCATATATTTTGGTATTAGGAATACTCACTGAATTGGTTTAACCATTTGGTATACTCTGCTTCAATTTTGGATTATTATTCGTTCTCAAAACTACTAAATTTATATTCAACAGTTAGGCCTAGAGCCTAGATTTTATTCTACTCCCATCTAACATTTCTTAATAACATATTTGGTAATTCTAATACAATTTTATAAACAAAACAAACAATAAATATCAGTACTTCTAACTCCACCTCTTATTATAAAAATATTCCTTGTCAGGTTCTAGCCTGAAATAACTTTTAACTACCTTTTCTGTTTTCTACTATTATCTTGCTTATCCTATAATTTACTACATTCTATGGTTTTTTGAACAATAACAAAACTCTTATAATACTACTGTTAAATTGTGCCTTACTCGATATGTCTTATCTACTAATCCCTTCACTTAAATACAGTGTCTGTCCTTCTTAATTTACTATTCACTCTAATAACTTAATTTTTCCCTTATTTTATAACTCTGACATCCTATTACCTAAATTTATAATAGCACAATCAGTTTAATCTTACTTGCTAACCTAAAGTTTATCAAAAATTGTTTAGCTGTTTAGTATAGTTTGCTTGTAAAATACTTTGTTCTACACCCCCACTGCACTTTTCCTTTCATAGAAGGTTTCTTTATTTATTATCACTATCACTTTTTCCCATTATATGCTATACCTAGCATTTCATCACTTATTTATTTTTATACACATTTTTAATTCACTCACTTATTTATTCACACGATTTGTCTGATTATTTTGATATGACTGTGTGATTATGGGTCAAGAATAACTAGTTTACTTTCAAATCACTCTGATCACTTTTAGTTGTTACTTAATTATTGCTTTTGTTTGGCTCAAAGCATCGTTTATTGGCTTTGACTATTATCATCACTATTAATTTGGGTATGGTTAGTTTCTAACTCCCTACCTTATATTATAAGTACATTCCTTTATCAACAAAATATACATGACATTATTACTTTCCATTAACCTTATTACCCTAGGTAAATCTCATCTATTACAATTATCAGTTCATTATTTAAATTACAATATAATGGTCATTATTTGGGATTATTTGATTACACTTAGGTCTCGGCTGCTTCTTCATTGTCTCTTGGTTCCTTTGGTATTTATCCGATCTATTGTGTCCGGTCATTATCAGTTTAATAGTCATTTGTCATTTATTGGGTTACTGGGTTATTGATCTCTAAGTTTATAAGTTTTTTGCCTCTTATTCTTATCTTCAGCTTTTTGTTTTATAATTAAATACAATTGGATCTTCACTACCTTATGTCATGTTACAATATATACTCGAGACGCATTCAGTGAACAGATTTTAGCGATAAATAGGAAAACGCAAACTGAATTATGTGATTTTCTTGAAGTAGCGTTAAGGTTAACAACAGCCAGTATAGACTCAGTTTATGGCTACAGACATCGTACTGACCTCTCGTTTCCTTTCAGTGCAACTACGTCGGTACTTTGTTCACATTGTACGCCTATTAGTGCCGGTAGTGATAACTTGTGTTGTTCATTATAAATGTGTTTGCTTTATTTATTGTTTTTAGATTAGAAGGAATACTTGGGCGTTATTGTTATTTGTTAATTTACCACGAGATCAGAGGATATTTAAGAAATCGTAAAAAAATATTAGTGTTAAACATAAACCCAGAGGGTCAGGGATAACTCTCTCGATCTCTCTCCAAATACGTGGCCGGCCGCAAAACAGTTTACCGATAGAGAGGCTGTTGAGCGTTTGCAAACGGCTGGCATTTCGAACGCCGGGTTCGGTCGTAGTTTACGCATGTACGGAATATCGGACACGTTTAAGTTTTTAATTATTTATTTATTATCGGAATAGTAAATACAGTACCAAATTGAAAAAAATGAAAATATTTTTAAATAGGAATCTAAAACCCGTGTAAAACAATAGGCACATCTGAAATAAGTTTCGAAAAGCAAGTAAAAAAACTGTTTAATATAGATATTTTTGAGGTTGCTGTGGAATAAATTCCTGTAGGCCTACTATAAAACCGAGCTTGAATACAGCGTGGGCTGAATTAACATTTCAATTCTACCTCTTTCGCACTCGTTATAAGGACATTACCTTAATGACTAAGATAATAATTGAACTATGCCTCAACCACCAGACAAGTGGCAAAGTTTACAGAAAGCAATTTCTTATTCGCAAGAGCTGTATAAGAATTTTAGTAAAATTTTAATTTTTTCAGTCCTGAAGCGTAAAAAGTAGCTTGTAGAAATTTTTTCTCTATTCAACATAGACTAATACATTGAGCAAGTCTATCTTGCTTGTACAGAAAGTTTCAAATTTAATTTTGATCTAACTCCAATGTTTTATTTTTATTGGTTTCCAAATTATTGAGTGGAATTTTGAAGGAATTGTGCTCCTAACAAAGTCATCGTATTTTATTTTACGGCTGCTTTTAAGTAAAAGTCCTTTCCTAGCTTTTTTTTGGTGTAGCAACTGGACCTTCTTTAGCTTGTATCTTGAGTCTGTAAAAACGTTGCCCGGCTTATTCCTGTGATTTCACAAGTCTCTTTAATGACGTTGTTGTCTGATTTATTGGGGTATTTTTAAAGAGTTGTAAACACGCAAAATGATTCCTCGTTTCCCCCTTTTGAAAAATATCTACAAAATATAAACAGTAGTAGGCCTAAACAGTAATTTAATTCTTCACACTTTGGTATATTTAAATTTAAATAAATTTAGCCCAAAAAATTTATCGGTAAAAATAAAAAACATAATAAAACCTTCACACACTCAACTTAGTACGTATTAAAATATAAACTCTCCTTACGCAATGATGTACATGGCATTTCAATTTAATAATATCCTAGTAATAAAAAAATAAAATTTGATATGAAATTTTAATTTTTTTCAGTCGTGAGGCAAAAAAAGTAGTAAAAATTACTAACGAAGTAATAGCAATTTATTATTCTATTCTAAGTTTTAAAGTCGTGATGCAAAGAGCTAACATCAGGGTAATGTAGGCAGAGGACGACCCTGTCGAAGGATGAACAAAAGATTGGGAGCTTTAATTTCTACCCGACAGTCATTTGAAAGTGGAAGGATGCTATGGTTTTATCAAAAGGTCAATAAATATGTCATGATACCCTTTTTACGAGTATTAGCGTAGCCTACAACAATGAAAAAGAACATGCTAAAGGAAATAAATCATCCGTTTGATAAACTCGCTCATTACTTTGAACGAAATACATTTTTTAGTGGATAAAATCAGATTAATATATTTTATTTTTTAAAGCTGTAAATAAAGTTCTTCGTGTGTATGATCCTTGGCGTTAGCCGAGAAACGCTACGAGGTGGTGACCATACTTCGTTAATGGAGGTTTTGGTACAATTTAAAAAATAAAGAAAGGAAAAGAAACATTACGAAAACTCTATCACACAATGATTTATTACTTTTTAGTACTACGAGTACAATAAACAATGCATATCTTGTAGGTTGTACGGCTTTCTTAGTTTAATGTTTAACCATAATGCCCAAATGGCAAATAATTTAGTTCAAGCTTTTTAATTTTTTGTGTTTCCATAGGTGGAATACTTTTCATAAATGTCTGTAACTGGTAACAATACAATTTTTTTTCAAAGATAGATTACAAACTGTCGAAGGCAATCAAAAATTATCAAGCGGTGGCAATTTATTAAAGATACCGATTTAATACAGCGAATTAGTACAGAGGCACATCTAAAACCCAGGACTATTTGTCAGCGCTGGAACAGTCGATAGTCGAGGAGCTTTGGTTTACTTATTCACGTGTATTTAGTTTGGTTCATTCACTTAAACCGATAATAATGTTATACTGCAGTTGACTGTGAAGTATACCTACTAACACCGGTTTATGAAAAGAAGTTACCATAATACATTTCAAAAAAAAATTGTTGCATTGTACAAATTCCGTAGAAGTAAAATGTTAAAAACATTTTACTTACCATTACTTACTTAAAATAAATTATTTGTCACAAAAATTTCAGATAGTAGGTTGCTGAACTATTATTTAAGACTGTTTGATATAATATAAAATTCTCGAGTACAACCATGTTCGTAAGATTTGCCATAGGCCTGTATAAAGTCTCCCGTGTACGGAGATATATCGGTACTATTTTTCTATAAGTTGCTTAACGTCACAAGCTGTTTTACAAATTGTCATTTATAATTACCACGTAATTAATTTAGGATAATTTATGAAATATCACGTGATACAAACAAATTTACGTTTAGCACAAAAATCGTTACTGAAATTCAGACATATTTCTCGTAAACTTTGTAAACGTTTCTGTGAAATTTATGAGGTTATGAATAGCCGTGGGTGAGGGATTGTCCGACATTCGGCGAGTCATATAGGCCTACTTAGCTTATTTCTGTACATACGCAGGTTCTAAATTGTAATTTGAATATACTCAGCTTCTTTCTAATTCCAAAGTTTTCAGTCGCGTAATCAACAAATAAATTAAAGAGAGTGGTTTAAAGACAAGTAAAATGAACAGTTCGTAATTAATCATTTTTTTATTTCTGTAGATTTTTCTTACTGTTTTAATAGAAATATTTTTTCAGTCGTTTAGGATGTTTACAAGTAACAGAAATTCACAGAACTCATTCGTTTCTGTAGTAAGTCACTTTTACGTGAGACACATAATATTGTGTTTTAGTATCTCCTCCTTAGTAAACAGGGACAGCAGATGACGGTGAAGCGCTGTCGCACCTATAGTGTGGTTCAGTGTTCATAAGAATAGCGTATTATAAGTGTTATTATGAATACATCTTTCTATAAATTATATCGTAAGCGTTCGTATATTGTATTTCTCAGTAATAAATTCCTTTTGTCTATACTGACAAAGAAGTTATTATTATCGTGTACAAGGAATTGGATTTTGAGTAATTAGTTGAAAAGAAATTTATGCTACACTCACTTGTTGCACACACCACTAGTCACTGTGACTAGTGGTGTGTGCAACAAGTGAGTGTAGCATAAATTTATTTAACCACTAATAAAAATTTGTAGTTTAAAAAGGAATTGTTTTTCACTTTGTCCCGCAAAAGCTTATCAAGCCATTTCAATGTAGAGTATTCAAAAACACATTCTTGCACGTTCTCCTTTCAAGATTAAGCAGTGAGTTTGCTATTTACTGTCAGGAACAACGTGCCTTGTACTAATCAACGAATTTACTGTTGTACGTGTTATTATTGCTGCACGTGCCAGTAAATGTTATTAAAGAGACGCAACAGTCAGTTAGGTGGATGCTTGAAAGTCTTATGGATGACTTTCTAAGGCATTTATTAAACTGTGATTAACGCCTTCATGTTTAGAACAAGACAAAACGAAATCCAGTCTATGGAAATTAAATTTCTAAGATAAGTGAAAATTGCACGTTCAGAGATCGAATATGAAAAGAGACCGAACTATAAACATTTCCTCTATAAACGACAGAATAGAAAGTGACAGCAAAAAACGGTTATATATGGAATAGCTATAGAAATTGACTTGCCTTGTGTGTTGTCTAGGTTAGAGAGTATTAAGGATCAAGATCTGGAGGAAGACGCAGATCAGTTTTCTAAGGTTGTCGCTTAATGACCAAAAGGGAAAGAGGGTAGGAGATGGATATTCAGAAAATCGGAACAGGCTACAAGCCTATACTTTGAATTGGAGAAGAAGGGGTGAAAGAAGAAGACACAGAAAATGTAGCCTAATGTCTTCTTCCTACTCATGTGAACCCTCTTCCCCTATGGTAACCCTTTTCATTTGGGACAACTTTCTATACATTTTGATCTTTTTTCATGAGACTCTTTGCCAGCGACTCTGAATCCACATAACCGCCCCAAAACCGTTCTTCAGGAAACCTCCTCCGTTGTCATAAATTACCTAAGATATGGTCATGTCTGAAGGACAGATAACGTTTCAATACTTCATATGCGAATTCTGCGTATCTGGAATATCTTCTCTTTCCTCCCAGAGGTATAAAAAGTCCTTCCTTCTACAGAAATCTGCTAGAGAACCTTCCTTCCATTCGATTTAGATATTGTGTTCTTGAAAGCATGCCCTATTATTGTGCACTTAAGTAAGTATACTTCATGACGAGTTCTATGTAATTCAAATGGGGGGAGGGGGAGGTCTACGTCTCTGCGTCAGTTGCTGTATTATGGTTATAAACTTTTGTGTTTTTATTAAGATTCTAAAGTACCACGTTACACGTGAGTGTATGTTGCGAATTAGATTAGTTCTAAATGTTCTCGATCCTGAACGAAAGAAAAGTGATTTCATCATAACATAAAAATTGTATGGTACAAAATGATTTAATTCACAATTTTTACTTCCATATTCCTTAAGGAATGGAAGTATGGTGATGGCAAAAAAAATCGTGTTCGAGATTATTGCAGATTCTGATTCTACTACACTCAAAACATGAAAAAAAGTCGTTTTCCGAAAAGTGTCTGTGTGTGTGTCTGTGTGTCTGTGTGTCTGTCTGTCTGTAGATTTTTTTTCTATGGCAAACGATAACTGCCGCAAATTCAAACAGAATCAAATAATTTTTTGCATACAGCCCGGTTTTGCAGAGTTCTCGCGACCTATTGTTTTTGGTGAAGATCGGTTGAGGGAAAGGGGTAGTTTACCTGCAACGGTTTTTTTTTAGCAAGGGTAATTTTGTTTGTTTGGCAAACGATAACAGCCGCAAATTCAAACAGAATCAAATAATGTTTCGCATACAGCCCTGAATTGTAGAGTTCTCAAGACCTGTTGTTTTTGGTGAAGATCGGTTAAGGGAAAGGGGTAGTTTACCTGTAACGTTTTATGTTTTAACAAGGGTATTTCCTATGGCAAACGATAACAGCCGCAAATTCAAACACAATGAAAAGATTATTTGCATACAGCCCTAAATTGTAGAGTTCTCAATACCTTTTGTTTTTGGTGAAGATCGGTTAAGGGAAAGGGGTAGTTTACCTACAACGTTTTTTTAACAAGGGTATTTTCTATGGCAAACGATAACAGCCGCAAATTCAAACAGAATCAAATAATTTTCTGCATACAGCCCTGATTTGTAGAGTACTCAAGACCTATTGTTTTTGGTGAAGATCGGTTGAGGGAAAGGGGTAGTTTACCAGCAACGTTTTTTATCATGCGTATTTTCTATGGCAAACGACAACTGCCGCAAATTCAAACAGAATCAAATAATTTTTTGCATACAGTCCTGATTTGTAGAGTACTCGTTACTTCCATATTCCTTAAGGAATGGAAGTATGGTGATGGCAAAAAAAATCGTGTTCGAGATTATTGCAGATTCTGATTCTACTACACTCAAAACATGAAAAAAAGTCGTTTTCCGAAAAGTGTCTGTGTGTCTGTCTGTCTGTCTGTCTGTCTGTCTGTCTGTCTGTGTGTCTGTCTGTAGATTTTTTTTCTATGGCAAACGATAACTGCCGCAAATTCAAACAGAATCAAATAATTTTTTGCATGCAGCCCTGATTTGCAGAGTACTCGCGACCTATTGTTTTTGGTGAAGATCGGTTGAGGGAAAGGGGTAGTTTACCTGCAACGGTTTTTTTTTAGCAAGGGTAATTTTGTTTGTTTGGCAAACGATAACAGCCGCAAATTCAAACAGAATCAAATAATGTTTCGCATACAGCCCTAAATTGTAGAGTTCTCAAGATCTGTTGATTTTGGTGAAGATCGGTTAAGGGAAAGGGGTAGTTTACCTGTAACGTTTTATGTTTTAACAAGGGTATTTCCTATGGCAAACGATAACAGCCGCAAATTCAAACAGAATCAAAAGATTATTTGCATACAGCCCTAAATTGTAGAGTTCTCAAGACCTATTGTTTTTGGTGAAGTTCGGTTGAGGGAAAGGGGTAGTTTACCTGCAACGTTTTTTTAACAAGGGTATTTTCTATGGCAAACGATAACAGCCGCAAATTCAAACAGAATCAAATAATGTTTTGCATACAGCCCTGATTTGTAGAGTACTCAAGACCTATTGTTTTTAGTGAAGATCGGTTAAGGGAAAGGGGTAGTTTACCTGTAACGTTTTATGTTTTAACAAGGGTATTTCCTATGGCAAACGATAACAGCCGCAAATTCAAACAGAATCAAAAGATTATTTGCATACAGCCCTAAATTGTAGAGTTCTCAAGACCTATTGTTTTTGGTGAAGTTCGGTTTGAGGGAAAGGGGTAGTTTACCTGCAACGTTTTTTTAACAAGGGTATTTTCTATGGCAAACGATAACAGCCGCAAATTCAAACAGAATCAAATAATGTTTTGCATGCAGCCCTGATTTGCAGAGTACTCGCGACCTATTGTTTTTGGTGAAGATCGGTTGAGGCAAAGGGGTAGTTTACCTACAACGGTTTTTTTTTAGCAAGGGTAATTTTGTTTGTTTGGCAAACGATAACAGCCGCAAATTCAAACAGAATCAAATAATGTTTCGCATACAGCCCTGAATTGTAGAGTTCTCAAGATCTGTTGATTTTGGTGAAGATCGGTTAAGGGAAAGGGGTAGTTTACCTGTAACGTTTTATGTTTTAACAAGGGTATTTCCTATGGCAAACGATAACAGCCGCAAATTCAAACAGAATCAAAAGATTATTTGCATACAGCCCTAAATTGTAGAGTTCTCAAGACCTATTGTTTTTGGTGAAGTTCGGTTGAGGAAAAGGGGTAGTTTACCTGCAACGTTTTTTTAACAAGGGTATTTTCTATGGCAAACGATAACAGCCGCAAATTCAAACAGAATCAAATAATGTTTTGGATACAGTCCTGATTTGTAGAGTACTCAAGACCTGTTGTTTTTGGTGAAGATCGGTTAAGGGGAAGGGGTAGTTTACCAGCAACGTTTTTTTATCAAGCGTATTTTCTATGGCAAATGATAACAGCCGCAAATTCAAACAGAATCAAATAATTTTTTGCATACGTCCCTGAATTGTAGAGGTCTCAATGACTTTCGATTTTGGTGAAGATCGGTTAAGGAGAAGGGGTAGTTTACTTGCAACCTTTTACGTTTTAACAAGAGTAAAGTACTTGAAAATTTATTTAAACTTTTTGAAACAATGGTAATTGTTAAAAATAAAGAATTTTGTTGCCAGGCAATAAAATTATAATTTTTTCATTTTAATGTAATATAATATTTTTCATTTAATACAGCAATAAAAAGGCAGGTAAGACACAGCCTGGCTGTTTGGCTGAAAATGATTTTAAATATAAATCTTAGAATATGGAAGTCATGTATGGTTCTCCATACCGATATTTAATGTAAGTTATAAGCTATGCCTTTAAGATTGTTTTATAATATTGGCTATATAATAGTCTAATATATACTGTATATATTAATATAAAAGACAACACACAGTGTAGTCACATATTGTTTCCGTAAGTCAGTGATGGAATTGACTGTTTGAAGATGGTATCTTTCTCCGTAATAAAATTCTGAAAAGTTTGTCTGCATGAGATGTAACTCAGTTGTGTATGATTTACACTCACCTTAAAGAAATGCACGGATTAAGAAAAAGAGTAGACCTTCAGATAATGAACAAAGTTAGCAAATTGTTGGAATTATTGAGGTAAAGATAGAGACTCAGTACTGGGGTCTGAAGATGGTGGGGCCTTGAACAGAAGGAGCAGACCACGACCTAACAGACCGGCAAATGTGGACGTCCGCCGTTAATTCTATAAAGTTAGCAATTAGCTATAGCAGCAAGCAGAGGCTAATTATAAACATCTGTTTGATGTGCTAATAGTTCCGCCATTAAGATAATAGCTGTTGAAATAGTAGTGAGCGTTAAATAATGTTTAGAAATTAGTTTAATTAACTCGGGTCTATTGTCTGGTGGGAAGCTGAATAGAAAAAGGGTTACAAGTCAGCCTGCGCTGACATCAGTTTAAAAAAATGTGTTTTGTACCACAAGCTAAGTCAGATAATTAATGTTTTAATTAAGGTTCAATGGCATCTTGTTATTATATCAGATTGTATACTTGTGCGTGAGGCAGCACACAATAATGAACTACAGCGAATTCGTCTTCTGATTGTGTTGTATCACTGGAACAAGTCCACAAGCAGCATTGTGTGTTGTCTAGGTTGTAGAGTGTTAATGATCAAGATCCGGAGGAAGACGTAGATCAGTTTTGCAAGGCGATATGTGAACTCACAAGAATTCGGAATGATGGGTACCAAGATATGTGGATTTAAATTCTGTAAGTTCCTTCGAACAGCACAAGGTAGTTCAAGACTGGATTGACAACGTCACCGTAATATTCGAGAGGCTTACGTAGATATTAAACAGCTACAGGCCAGGTTTGTCGTTAAAACACAGACTGGATGAATCGTATCTTGTTTTTAGGTATGATACCGATAGAAATGAAGTATGCCTCTCATTGAATAAAGAATACAAGTTGTGGAGACTATGATGGTCGGGTCCAGAACAGTTATCGCTGCTTAGGCCTGGAAAATCAACATGCTTTTTCTAAAAAATTTAACTATTTAAAAAAAAGCGTTTAAAATCGATTGTTATTATTTATAAGTTTGTCAGTTAACAATAGTCGTTAACAAATGTCGTTAATAGATTAACAAAATCATTTACAATTACGAATTATAAGAAAATATTAATGTTGATGTATATTTTTGTGTGTTGGACGGATCTTCGCTGCGAATCACTGGTTCTCTTAAAAGTGTTCAACGGAACGGAACCACTGCAGTTTACAGTTGATGTGAGTGTAACATAGATGAAAGCAACTCTCAACATAGTACTCAGATTGCGTCTCAGACTAAGATGAAAGTACAGTATGTGATTTTTCTGTTTGCAAATTTAAATATATATATATATATATATATATATATATATATATATATATACTGTATTACTAAAAGAAGTGAAGTTTTTCTGTGTTAAAGATACTGTTTGAGGAATCAGCTTTTCAGAGGGGCGGGCAGATTTAAACAAAATGTAAACATTATATAAAGCTGATTACTCGATTAAGACCAGAACCCGTCATTGATTAATAAGGTCCCTTAATTGTTTTAAAAAACAATAAATTAAAAATAAACGCGATGATTACACTCCGTTTGGTGCCTCAGTGTTGTGTTGAACTTATCTTAGTAATATACTGTAGTGTTCGTATGTTAGAAAGCTTAAAATTAAATTTTTAACATTCTTCAATAAACACGTTTTTTATCATTCTTCATGTACCCCGAACTAGGTGTCACCATCTGTCCAGCTCCACACTATCGTCTATTGCCGGAATCAGAATTCATCTACGGCAGTCTTGGAGAAGATGTATTATTATCATTATTCCTAGACGAGTGCGCGAGAGTGAGCGGCAGTTAAAACTAGACATTCTTGTTAAGATGTGATAACAGAGGCTCTGCATTTCCGAGTCAGTTGTAACGGTGGATAATTATCTTCAACATTATAACGTGCTAGTTTCTATAAAATACACTGACTGTCTGTATGAAAAATTAAAAACATACCTATTTTCAATTCAGTTGTACACAATTTTCAGTTGGTCTTGATTTTCAGTTACATGATACTTTTGGCAAGAACCTCATTAGTTAATACGATTACTTTCATTACAGTGGGCAGTTACAGTTGCTTTTAAGGCATTATAAAGTTTTATGTGATTACGTTATATTATTATTCAGCTTTTTCTTTTTAGATCTTATTAATTTTATTCTTTTAGTTCTTTTAGCGCTACACGTTTTCCCGCTGAGTAATGCGTTGTTATTAACCGTCAACCAGCAGGGCCTAGGACCATTGTTGAGTAAGCCGTCCTGGATGGCTTGTTTTATTACACTGTGAAGTCGGATTATCATATAGGTAGAAACACTATAGGAAACCCTAAAATGGATGACTATACTGTATTCTTTAAGTCCGAACTATAATTTCATTTTGCACTTTATCACAACTCGTCCGTAGTTACATTGCTGTCTTTACGTTTAGATTCTTGTAACACAACACTACAGTGTAGTTATAATTAGATTAAACACTTGGCGGCCTTTTTCAGCATTGATTTGTCAAACATTGGTGTTTTATTCAGTTTACTAACACAGAGTATTTATAAATAAATATGACATAGTTTACTTAAACAATACAAGCGTATTGTTGAGAATAACGTGCGCGAAAAGCCACTAACGGGCTGTTATCGGCCGTTGAGAGAATGCATTATTTGTTCCCTTTGCCCCCCTCGCTCCCTTGTGATTGGACTTCTCTGGATTATTCCAGACATCATTCGTAGCCCCTCTACGCTCCCTACCTTGCTTGACCTGTTGTAGAAGGCGATCGTTCTGCTGTCTTTCCTAATGCAAGGTTTATTTATAGTTTTCTATTTTTACACAAAAGTGTTTACCATTTTTGAGTTCTGTATTAAGTGTGTTCAAAAAATGTTTCTATGTTCTACAACATACTATGTTTTCGTTAAAAACTCATTTTTATTTTTTTATTTTCGCTGTTATATAATTTGACTTTTGCGATTCGTACCTAATTTATTTCGGCAAGGCTTTAACTATCGTGATAATATACGTCTGGCCAACAGACGAATCTGTCAGGGCAGTTCGTGTATTGTATAGCCTACACTGTACTGAAGGTTATACTAAATTGTTGGGCGTTGCCATTGTGTTGCACGCACGATTATAGGTGCATACGCATCGTAACGAATTCATATTAAGATGTAATTTAATTTATTTGCATGATTCGGCATTCTACAGCTGGGATAACTTTTAAAGACGTGCAGTTATGAAGGTGAAACACGTTCATTGTTAGGATGTTCACGTTCAAAGTAAAAGAACGAAGCAAAAACGACGTCCGTTTTTATAAAGAGAGCTGTTCAATGGATTGGAGAATGGAAGACAGAATAAATTTTGTTGTTATTAGAGATAATTCATCAAGTCGCAATTAGAAGACATTGTCATGAAATACGTTTTGTTTACCGTGACATAACGTGTCAAGACAGACGTGTTATAGGGCTAACTCTACTACATTAAAAACCAACTACAACATAAGTCGCGATAGTTCTGATATATTAATGTGTCTACACATAACGATCGACTTTCAAAAATATATTGAATTGCCAAAGAAAAATAAGTTGTTAACTGGTAGTTTCGTGCAAGCATGAAGTGCTTTTTTTTATTATACGGTAGAGGACGCAGTGTTTTCGGCGTATGTAGGTAGGCCTATATCTATTATGCCGTAAACATTTCTCGTTGTATTTTTGTTTACCTCAAATCATCGTTTATTTCAAATCGGTTACACTTCACCGAGTAATGACCAAGATTATGTTCACCGTGTTCTGTAGTGTTTTCGTCGACTGCCACTTCCTACACATTTTCACAGAAATTCATTATACGTTCTCTGAGCGGTGCATATAACAATTATGGGTGCGCCAAACACAGCTTTCCGAAGTCCTGCAGTCCTTCTTCGTCATTATTGTCTTTATTTTTTCTTCTTTATAAGATTTAGTTATAAAGTCGTCTTCTCCTTCTACTTTTACTTATATTAGGCACTGTACCTGTATCACCTTCTTCCTTTTACTGGATCTTCAGAATTATTTCAACTATATATTTACAGTTTAAAATCTGAAAACTGCGTTCAACCACGTACACATTTTATCGGCTTCGGGAATCTTCCCTACGTACCGTTTTCATTACAAGCTTTCAGTAATCTTCCTCCTCTCCTTCTGTCTAGTATGTATTAAGAATGTTGCGTGTTTCGAGTGGAGAATTTTAATTTTGTTTACTAGTTTCACTAGCATCTTTGAGAATCACTAGCTTTAATTACATCTTTTCTTTGGTCTGATTATGGATCTTTTCGTTTTAGTTTGTGTTTTTTATTTATTTTGAGTTTGTGTTTTCAATTATTTTCCTCGCTTTTCTTATAATTTACAAGGCATATAATGAGGTCTCCCATCGTTTGTAACCGTACATCTGACAGTATATCTTCCTTGTTCCTCTCTTTGATCTCTCATGAATCTTTAATTTATCTGCTTAATTCTTCTCGTGATCTCTTTCCTTGACATCTAGCTCTCACAACTATATATTATAACTGGTGCTGATTGCAAAGCTTTCACACGTTACTTCCGCGGCTCCGCGCCCACTTGTGTCTTCTCGAGTTGCTTAGGTAATGAAAATTATCCCTGTAAATCACACTACAACATATGTCTGTACTTTGTCGTACTCCGACCAGGCATTAGGCCTATACATCTTTCTAATTTATCGGTTAGAGTTAATAACCCAATAGTTTAAACTTTATATATCTTTTTCATTTTGTACAATTTATAATAATAATAATATACACTTTAATGTATAATAATAATAATAATTTATAGGCCTATATCACATTTAACTACAGAAATCACATGTTCATTCTCAAACTACAAGTGTGTGTGTGTGTGTGATGGCTGTCATTGAGAAATAAAATAACTTATTTCCGCGGAAATCTTAAAAGTAGTTAAGTATTTCAGGTCTACTGGTGTTTAAAGGGAACGGACGAATATTGCCTTATAGATTTTTGAGAAGCCTGCAACTTTCACTTTGACGAAATTTTTTATTATGCATGTAATAGTGCCTTTGCACATGCATCTTTAGCGAATAATCCTCTTTATTATCTCAGGTGACTTCTCATTTGGTTAGGACGAACAAATCTGAGGAGAGAATAAAAGAAAGTGATTAAATACAACTGAAATTAAGAAAATGAAAATACGATTATGATACGGAGAGCTGAAGCTGTATATATGCTTAAACACAGTATGTGCAGTGTAAGCGGATTGATAAGGAAGGCAAAACTCACTAGTATGGTTATCTATACCTTAAATCCGCTAATCATACGAGTTGTAGATGAGCTTGTTATTCCTACCTTTCCTTAGTCGTGGTTTGACAATCGTTGTGACACAGTAGCATTAGCCCTAAAGTCGTGAAGTTTTACCTAAATGGAGTCATTACTTACAAAAAAGTAAAGTCTCTACTCTTTCATTAGGGATATCAGTACAGGGTGAAACGTTAAAATGAATATATTACGTTCTGGGTGTGTACGAAGGAAAAATATTAGGGTGTCAAGGGTACATCAAAACGAAAAGCTAGTTTTGGAAGCACCAAAAGCCGAAAATGAACTCAAAATTTTAATAAAATTGTAAAAGTTTATTTGGGGTTAAAGTTATGAGGAATTTTAGTGAAAATACACAGTCTCTATCTGTAGTCTCTGTGTTTTGTATGTGTAGTAATTTGACAGAATTAGTATACCTCAGCACTAATTTTGGATCGCTCTCAAAAAGTTTGTGAACTGTGTCACAAAAAAAACTTTACCGGTATATTGTGTTATCAGTTATATGTATTTGTGAATAACGTTAGGTATAGACGTATAGATATCTATGGAAAAATACATAAACTGAAAAGCTATATCAAAATTATTTGTCATTTAGGTATTCTGGTTACAAATTTAACTATAAATCCAATGTAGCAGTTCGGAAATTCTATTATTTATTTTATGATTGTCTGCTCTAGAATTGCTATGTTACTGATAAAATTGTAGCTTAGTTGGTTTTTCATAATTTTTCTGTTAGTATAAAAAATTATCTAATATTGAAATTTAATTAACATAATAATAATAATAATAATAATAATAATAATGAAACAAAGAGTTCTGCAGCTCCGGGAGCTTACTAGTGGTGTGATAATGTCTTTTAGCAATGCATTGTATAAATTTTCGTAGGCTCGCTAGGCTAGTGTTGGCTACGGAGTTGGAGAACAATCGACAGACAGACATGCTGCCAGGTGTTACTGCGTCTAATGATGCATAAATAAGCTCGGCGCACAGAACACGGGCTTATCAGTATGGCAGCTCAGAGCACGGGCACTACTTTGAATGCCTCAGAACACAAGTTTTGCTGTCGTTGGCCGAGAGTGAGAAAGCCGATACTCCATAATATATGCTGGACATCATGTTAATAATCAGCGAACAATCAGAAATCTTATACGCAAGGCCGTTTATTTTAGATACTAGGAGACGCTTCGAGCAGTGACGCTATTCATAAATTAGATTGTCTAATGCTACAACTGTAACGCTTAGAAGACATAAGTAAGAAAAATTAAATGCTATTTTGTGACGTTTGTAAAAGGTTTTTCTCACGAGCGGTGTAATGTGTCCCGAATTTAAGTTGATCGCCATCGATTCTTTCAAATAGTCAATATGCCTAATTGATATATCGATTTCAAACTCAGAAGGTAACTGGCGGTGTTCTGACCAGTGTCGAGAATGGACAGACCATTAACTAAATCGTCCGCTGCATAACTAAGTAGATAAGAAAGAGGTTTGACGGGTTCAGCAGGGTATAGGTTTTATTGCTTATTAAGTGGTTTTCATTTAATCATATCGAAGATATTTTTTTGTTTACGTACATTATTTTTTGCATCATGCCTTCGTAGTACTGAAATTTGTTCCAAATTGTATCCATCTCTATTGTTAGTCCAACGTTACCGAGACCATACCCTGTTTACTGTAAAACGGGTCACGTATTAGCGTAGCCGTCCTGAATGTCGCTGATTCTGTAAATGTATTCTAGTAAATTTTTTTATTACAGTTCCAATTGTGTGATTTAAAAATATAGGATTAGGCCTCTTATATTTTTTCGCTTAATAACATGCAGACATTTTCGAAGTGCTGTCACAGTTCCGTATATTTCATTCGCATTAGCACACAGATCTATTCCTTAATACAACTTCTGACAACATTACATGTTTTAGACTCAAGGCTTGCTTTTTCTGAAATCTTTGGTTGGAAATTGGCCATGATTCCCCATCTGGTTATTCCAACCCTGTAGAGATTCCCCAATTCTAAATCCCCTTGTGGCGATTAATCATGATCTAGCCGTCAGCTTTTCCAGTGTTTATTCAGTGACAAAATACTGTTTGTCAGCTGGGTGGGAAACCTACAAGCTTCTACCAAAAAATTCAATGTTGCAACAAAAGTATTTACAGGCAGTGTGCTTGGTAAAGCCCCGACAACAGTGTTTATCAGAATACATTTCCAGAGTAATACTGCAAACAGTGAAGCTCAAGGGACTCTTAATTTTATTGACTTACGTGAAGTTTTCCTTGAAGCGGATATTCCCGTATAGACCTGTTTCCCGATTCAGCTTAAAGACTTCTAACGTATGTTTTCAAATTTTTAGCATATACTTTTATATTTTTGGATTTGTATTGCATAAATCCATAAACGTTTTTTGGCAATTTGATATTATAAAAATACTTTCCCTAGTTTTAACGGTACGTGTATCGAATCTAAACTTAGCTTTGGTCAAAATCATGAAAACTTACGACTAGTAAATAAAAAAAAAAACACACACACAAAACATGTTGCCATGAAATAATAGCATAAAGTCCCGCGCCCTGTTCTGTTCACGGAATAAGGACTTTTAAGTGTCCGTTCTCAAGATGACGGGTTTAATACGCTTGACGCTTCGATTCTGTGCTGGGGCGGCTCGTATTACTATTAACCCACAGATTGGTCCCTTGATCTCCGGACTCGGCAAACATCGTCCAAGGCCAAATTACTCTTGGAAGCGATAATGTTTGTTATTCCCGGTAGAATAGTCCATCAATCGAGGATACCTTGACCCCTTCTCCAAATTCCAAATTAGAAAACCACACAAATCATACCGATCCAGAGGCAGGAGTCCTAATTGATATTAGGAACTCTGCACTTTTCACGTCTCGCGAAAATCCCAGACTGCTGCTGCACTACTATTATAGTGCTATGATAACATATATATCTCCAGTAGAAACTAGATTTCAGCGTATTCGATCGAATGTATTTCCTTTTATGTAAATTATCTGTGGTTCCTTTATCAGATACAGACCTGCCAGATACTAATCTCGTGAACATCGATAGAATTCTGATTTCTTGTGAAACGTTTTTGAATTGTATAAAGGCCCTTGAAGTATAGACTAATGAGAAAATGTTGGTGTCTAATATCTATTTTGTTATAGGGTGATCGTATGAAATGTATCAAACACGGCTGTCATCCTCTTTAAATATAATTCAGTAATAATATTGGAATTTAGTAATAAAATATTGAATTTACTTGTACATGCCTTCCATGTGAATCTAACCAATTAAGGTCGTTAATTCCAAACATAATGATAGCAAAAATATAAATACGCTAAATTCTGGTGTTTTCAAGATTTTACGAATATCATTGACAATTTAAAAAATACTTGTATTAGTATAATTATTGTTTCATAAATTTTTAATCATATGAACTTTACGTATTAGTCTTGGAATATTTTTCTGTTAAAGAAGTGTATCGAAAACGACACCGGTTAGTTACGTACCGGTCCAGAAACGAACAGGTGAATTTTAGAAGTGACTGACCGGTCGCCAGTCGTGCACGTTTGTGTGCTTGTGCGTGTGAGTGTCTTCACGAATGCAACTGACTCAGCGTGATTTTGCCTGGCAGCGCTAGTTACCACACAGTGGTTGCTTCCCCTTTTGTCCTTATATTAACATCACAAGTGAATACTGGAATGTACACTTCGGTCACAGTTGAGCTGAAAAAATTTATTTATCACTGTATTTGAGTCCGTACGTGTGCATACGTATACACAACGACAATATACATACATAGGAGCATTGCGCTCACGCACAGTGGCGCATCTAGGCGGTTTTTGGGGGTTAGAATCTGCTCCCGGAAAATATAGAAAATAAATTTTGTAATCAACGTACGTACAAATAGTAAGCTACAGTAATTATTATATTCTAACAAACAAATGAACGTTTTTAAAATTATTAAATGATAAACTCAAAAACCAGAGTAGGTAAGTTTACCAATCAACTGTTTTCGTGCCAACAGGGCATGATAAGTATAGGGCATAAGTAATGCGGTTGCATCAGCTTAAAAGCATAGAAAAATGAGTTTTCTCCAAGGAATCTTGAAGATTATTGTGTTCGTATTTTTCAAAAAACACCAGTTTTATCAGAAGTATAGCGTTTAGTTTTTGCTATGGTTTCCGGTTTGGAGAATGAAATGGATCAATCCGTCCACTTCAGTGCTAGGGAAAGTCATTAATAGAGTCGAGAAATAGTTTATACCGTGTACAAGTTTATTAAATCAGAATATAGAAAAATATAAGAAAGAAAGTACAGGAACGGGTATGTCAATAAGTAGTGCTTTTAGAATTACTAAAGAAGCATCAGCGTATATGGATGATACCAAATCTTTCAGCACTCCCTATAAAAAAACGTTCAAGGAAAGAAATAAAAACCGATTTCGACAAGTGTACTATTTGTCTAATCATTTACGAATGTCAATGCATAGAAGAGGAAAGACGAACATTCAAACTTGTTTAAAAAATTTTAAAGAACGAATGGTATGATGGTAGTGCATCTAGTCCGAGACACATCGTCAAATTGGATGACGGTTGAAACGTGCCGGAGGCAACAGGAAACGTTCAATAGAAAAACACGACATTAGAAACTTAAGAGTTGATATAAGAAAATTACTGCAGTACAGAGGAGACGACGGCCCATAGTGTAGACAGATGAAACTTATTTTCACAGTTCAACGTCAGTTACAAAAACATGAACAGACAATGACAAAAATGGCTTATGATTCTAATAAACAAAGGACAGCAGTGGTTGTAGTTTATGCTGATGGTGAAAATGGGTTTGTACGTAATGCGCTCTTAATGTTTAACACAACGACGTGAACTATGAAAATTATGAAAAGTAGGTGACTGAAATGCTTATTCCGAACTTGAATAAGAACATTGTGATAGTAATAGATGTACAAATAAATCCACCTTCAACATTATTAAAAAAAAATACACACATCATTAAGTGGGTAGTGAACCATAGCATTCCTTTAGTCCATCTATGTCAAAATTTTAGCTCTATGGCTAAATAAGCCAACATACAAAACTTTTAAAATAGATGCTATTTTGGGAAACCATGAGCATTCCGTTTTACGACTTCCACCGTAACACCCGGATCTTAGTCTTATAGAAATAATTTGGGCCATCGTGAATTAGCATGTTAAAAGAAAAAATGTCATTTTTCCGTAGAGAGTGACATAAACTTGGTAAAAATGGAATCTGAATGTATTTCTCTCACAGACTAGACACCAAAATGTGGCCACGTCGTGAAAATTGAAAAGATTACGTCCGATCGGACCAAAGAGATGATAATGTAACAGGTCGTTTTGAAATTGTATATAGGACGGGATACCAGTAGTGAAGACGATTTGAGTGATAATAACAATGATAATAGTGAGGGAAACATTAGTCGTGTGGAAGAACTGAGCTAAATATTTCTAATCGGGTGTAAGTAATTAAGTGCTATATTACTTAAACAGTTTTAGTTTAACGTTGCATTAATATTGTCTCTCCTGTTCTTTATCGATACATTACATCTGGTTGTTTTTTTAAACACACACACACACACACACACACACACGCGCGCGCGCACAGTCATTTCACATTCGAGTCTGGTATTGATGTTACTTATTCAAACAAATTAATATGCCAATGCACTGTTGACTGTATATTACTACGTTTTTGTGAATTGTAACATGTAGACAAACTTACTTGTTCTTGGGACATTGACTCCCTATAAGTTGTGTGGTACCTTCCTCGAGGAAAATCCCTGCTTTTAGAGAGAAGAATGAGGAAAATCAAAATTGTACACATTGTTCCTAAGTTTAAAAATTCACCCCCTCCCCCTCCCCAGAAAAAATTCTGGGTTCGCCTCTGCTCAAGCACGCACGCACTTGATCAAACCAGGGTCGTCATTCTGTCAGAGGTAAGTAATAAAATTATTGATTATAAGTAAGTATACGGGTAATGAAGAATAATAGAAATGAAAATTCTCACAATGGTGAAAAAAGATGAAAAACTGTGTTCTAAACAGAAAGTCACCGTTGCGAACGTACGATTTGTCTGCGACCAGCTTCCCGATTTTTTGAAATTAGCCACTCTCTTCGATTATGTTCTAGAGCAACAACTGCATTCAAAATAAAATATGGACGGATATAAGGGAACTTCTAGCTGACCTCAATAAAAGAGTGCATCTAGATTCAGAAGGGCGTAGATACCAAAATGTACAGCTATAATTGTAGTTGTGGTGTAGCCAATATTTGTCCAATCCGTGTAGCAGTTAAAAATGCCACTTGCATCGAAATCTGTCTCACGTTGCTGAACGCGTTCATTAAAAATTATCTACACTTAACATAATACTTACTTCACACTTTTCGCACTTCACAGTACCCACTTTTTCTTTCTTTTGTTCAAACACACGTAAGCACGCAATAAGGCCTATGAACTAGGCCTATAAAGTGAAACTATCATGACGCCGCGATTTTAACATGTATGCGTGCCTTAATTACATACAACACGACTCTCCTCTACTTGTCAATATTTGATTCAGATTTTAAGATTTAATTTGCGTTTACGTAAAGTTGGGATTTTAGTTAAACGGATTAATTCCCCGCGAGTTCAAAATATCATTCAAAAGATTAAGTTGGAATTTAAAAATATTTACTACAGCTATTTAATACGAACTAAAATTAGGATTCAAAGGGTTACAGTTTCCGAGTTCTTCACGGCCAGAGTTTAAATCACATGTTACTTGGTTTTTGGTAGCAGACCATAGGCTGTTGTTGTTATGTCTTCTTTAACCCTGTATCTCCGCAGTGGTGTCTTGACGTTTCCTGAGTGACCTTTAGACCGGTGACCCGCGTTGTACTATTGTCGCTGAAAATTTGTAGGCAGACATGGAGAAGGACTACCGAAGAGTAACCGAGGAGATATCCAACGATGGCCCATGGCCGTAGCTCCAGGAAAACCCAAACAAAAGCTAGAAACCTGTAGGCCTGTGTACAAAATCGCCACATGTGTTGTGTTGTTGACAGAGAAAGTGAAGCGACACTGAATCATCGTTACTTTTGTTGCTCTTAAGTCAATAACTTGTTTGAATATTTCATGTATTGGTTTGCAAATAAACGTTGCAATAGTAGGCCTAATTACAAGACAATTATGTAACCATTGACGAACATTTCGTTAACAAACCAGTCACCACCAACCACCAGTATTACGTAAAGCTGTATTGTAGTGATGGATAAGAACAAAGTTGCTATTTTTCGTTTGTGAAAATGAAGCAATAAAAAGGAGACGATTTTTACAGCGAATCGTAAATTAAAACACAAATAACAGTTGCTGAGTTAATTAAGTTTCATGCAGATAAAAGTTTACTAAAACTTTGCGAACGATATTATTTAGAAGCAATAAGTAGGCCTGTAGGAAATTTTGGAAATAATCATGCCAGGACAGATTGGAAAGCAATTAACCTTTACATTCGTTGAACTTTACAAAATGAAGATCTTTACATAATTATCCAATTTTACAGGCTTATCTGTCCCTAGCGTAACCAACATTTTTCATTAGCGGATCACACGAAATTGTAAAATAAACATTAACGTCCCAGAAATAAGCAAAATATTCTGTAGAGTGTAAGTTAAAACACGATGGATGAGCTCAGAAGCGAATCGAAAATTAGGTCCGGTGGGGGGGGGGGGTCGACTTCATAAAAAAACAGTTTAAGACTAATCAGTATTACAATCTTTAAAGTGGTTGAGAAACGTGTAATAACATACTGAAATCACTCCCACATAGTAAATAACACAGTAAAAATAATCGCTATTGAAACATTGTTTATAAGATACTTATTGACTTAACTGATTTTCCTATATTTCATATTTCAAACGTACGCGCAAAAGCTGTGTCATAAACTTGTTTGTAGACCTATATTTAAAGAAGTGTTACTACTGTATTACCGTACATAGCTGAGAAATTAATAAAACAGCTTAAAAATTAAGAGACTAACAACATTTCTTATCAACTTTCGACCCTCGGGGGACGGGTGCGATACCGTTCGCTTCCCCCCCGTAAATACGCCCCTGGATGAACTGCATATGGAAACCCCTTCGTTCAGCCGGACTAGCTCCGTCGTAGTAACTGGCAAGAGGACGTAGTTCATCCATAGTGTAGGAACGAATCAACCGGAATGGACTCGAAATACGTACATATCGACCATAAGGAAATATGAGAAATTAGATACAACAGTACCAATTGTACTACGTAGATACGTCACAATTGTGGGGTGGCGCCTGCCATACGACAATCGTCAAGCGAATTCTAATATTAGCTCTGATATAAGTTACTCAATTTATAGGGTAAAATTTTTGCCTCAATAAAAAGCATAATCTTAGTAATGAATAATGTTTTAAGGACGTATAGTTTTGTGTTAATTTTTTACACAATTTTCTTTATATTTTCTTATTCTTTATACTTATTACATTTGTTTATACTTTCTTACTTCAAGTAAGTTTGTATTTATAGTTTTTGATAACACCATAGATTTATCTGGCCAAAACTCAAAACCAAGAGGAGTTTACTGAAGTTCAAGTAATGTACACGGCAGTGTAGGCTAATGTTGGACAGTTGAATGGAAAATGGGTTAATGAAAGTGAGTGCACGAAGATAGAAACTCAGAGAGTACACGTTTGCGTACAGGTACTCTGAAGCAGTACACCTACAGTATATACCGGAGAAGTAACCGAATTTTGATACTTCTGTCGTTTTGTTCCCAATCGAGTATAGAAAATTACATTCCGCAAACGTGTTCATACATCCATGTTTTGTGAACTAAACTGCTATATACATTATATAAACTACACTGCTTGACTGACTTCATGCACTGTTTTGGTGCACATAACTGAGCATTTAAAGAAAATGAAGTGAAGTGTCTCGTAGTTTCTCAGACGAGACATTCTACATAGTAAACGAACGAGACTTAACTCCTATTCTACACTGGATATCTTTTACTTTCTCACTTCTGACTCTTGGAATAGGTATAGTGACTTCTGAAATAGTTTAGTTCTTGCACGAATCATATGTCAATTTAACACAATTAACAATGTTAATTAAATGAGGAAACTTACAGCGGCGAACCTGGCAGACGAAATAACAATCGAAACATTTCCCTACGTCATTATATGAATATAACAAATTTCTTGTAGGAGTCTTTTGGACGGAAAAATGCAGTTACGCGGAAACAATAGCTGGAATTACCGGCTTGATAAAAAGAGAAAGTGTTGTGTGGGATGGTCAGTAATAAGACCCCAATAAAACCACTTAATGTTAACGTGTCGGGACCTATGTCATCCAATTTTGTCAATTAACACTGTGACAAAATGTATTACCGTGTTAAAAATTGTAGTTTAGATCAGTTTTTCTGTGTTCGTGATAGTGAAAGTGAGGCAGTAACGTCCATGGACGATCGTTTGTTTCGAATTTCAATTAAGTCTTTCCAGGCTGTAGAGCTGACGCCAAACTTACTGTAGTCATTGTCCATAGCGTTGTGGCCCAAGTCCAAAAATGACGACGCCACTTGCGAAAGGCATTACTTCGTCATACGCGTATTCATTGTTTCATACTGTTATACTGACACGTTTTCTGATCTACATTTGCGTGAGATAAACTTCTTTTCAGAGACCGGGCCAGCGGATTTGGATCTTACAGTGGTCCCATTGGTTTTTCGAATCGGTTGTGACCCCTTAGGGATACAATTCGATGCTGTGACTCGTCGACGTCGCCAGCACTTCAGTCACGTTTTGTTGCAATGTGGTTTTGTCTACTGTACTCTTGTCTACTACATAGCACATGCACGCTACACTGTTCATGGTAAAGACGTCCAGTGTGTTGCCTTGTTGAACTATGTCACCACCCACTAATTTTTGTTATGTTACGTCAGTAGTTCGTTATTCTGTGCTTATTCTTAGCGTGCTCAACGATTTTCATATAATTTTAATAACCCGGAGAAATAAGAGAATAGAATGTAACTGGAGAAAACATTATTGAAAAATCAAATGCTTCTTCCTACGGATTGCTATCTTTGAAACACTTATCTTATGAAGATGTCATAAGTAAATTTGTTAATATTAATTTAACAAATATTAATAAGCGAGTGCCAATAAACCAAACCAAATCCTAATGATAGTAGAATACTACAATCTTTTTATGATGCAGAAAATGTATGATTTACTTACAGATTTGTAAATGTAATTATACCCTAATACTTTTAGGTTCTTTTTAAAAATATGTTTAAATAGTTAGGCGTATATTTAAATGCTTAAATATGCAATGTGATAATTATAATGAAATGGTTTTACTTTCCTTTGGAAATCAATTGTTTTTAGCCTATACTTTTATTCGGTTTAGGGTATTTCTAGTGTAATACAAAAACGAGTGTAATCTTTTATTATTATTTTTATAGATTCCAGAATGCCACTGTACATTGAGATACCTTGAAACCGTTAAATTGTTTAACATAGGTAGTTAAAAGGCGTACACAACATCCCACTAACTCTAAATCCGGCCCTGTTTGTTTAGGGCCTATAACTGTAGGGTTTATTATAACTATAATAATGCGAAATAAAAAATTGTCACTGTGAACAGTTACTTTGATACCGACTATTATCCTTCTGACCGAGGGAGCTATGCTTTGTATTGCGCGTTGCAGTATTGGAGTGTCACCGGCGATAGCCTTCTTTTTTTTTACTGACGTCTTATAAAATTTCTCTGGAAAGGGCATAAGTCGTTTTAGTCTACTTTTGGACTTGCGTCACTATCATCTCACGTCTGTTTATTCGTTAGAGATTAGCGTTTTATACGTCTAATCCTTCTCCGACAGATTCTCTAGTCGTATCAAAATGCACCCATTATTACTAGACACTAGCCTTACAATCAGGCACAGAGAACCCTCCCGCGTACTTTTAATATGCTACATAGAATGCGCGCGCTTTCACTAAAACGACTGTATCTCTTGAGAGTACATATGCAAATTACTTTTTTAGTAAAGGTATTTTTTATCTAAATTAGATACTTGTGCGAATAAACAATTAATTCTGATAAGACGTAATTAATTAAGTAAAAAAGTGGTTCGTGAGTTGTAAAGATACTACAAACTGTAACATTAAAACGCCTAATGAGGGTTATCTGTTAGAGATAGATAATGTGCTGTCGCGTACTTTTTTGTAAACGTTTTTATCCTCAAATTTTTTCCGTACATCGTTGTTATATATCTTTATCAACGTAGGTAACGAAAGCCTAGAACTATCGTTTTTATCTTTGACTTGGTTCACGTAAGTCGTCACTGCTCAGACCCCTTTTTCGTACATGTTTCACCTTAAACCTTCTTCGACAAATGCTCTACACAATGATGAAGATCGTACCAAAATTCGCTTAGTCGTGCTCGAGACTACTCGAACAAACGCCTACCGAGATGCTAGTTTACACTCCAGTATATGCTACGTAGAGATTCGATAAATAGACTAAGAGTAGCCAACAACTTACGTCTGTCATAACTTGCTAAAGGCAAGATTTGTCCGTTGTCGTCTATCAGTTCACTCTTTTGTACCACTGCCTCGCTACCAGATAACCTGTGCAATGTCAGTGATAACATTTGGGTAAGGCCAAGGCTCCGAAAGAAAAGAAGAAATAGTCACGTTTGCTGATAACACGAGACTTGGACTTCTTTAAAATTCTGACTCAGGGACACTGGAAACACGTATTGCTAATTACTATGATGTAACTCGTTATAACAGAATAAATTGTTCCCGTGATTGAAAAGGTTTTTTTTTATTTCCGATAGAAAGTACTTACCCAAGGTGAGTCACGAGGAAAATGCGATACAAAGAGGTTTACTACCAAGAGCAGACGTTAAATAATTATAAATTAGCAAAAGAGCGATGAAACGCTTGAGGAGGCGTGCTGGACGGCTGTATCCTTGACTCTTTTTACCTTTTGCATTGAAGTCTGCGCTTCCTTTGAAATTAGCGGTTACTCACAACTACCCGGATCCTTTTAGAAATCCTACTGTAACATAAAACTTAGGATTCTGTTGCTGCTATACTAACACCAACGTATTGTATACTGCTGTTATAACACCAACGTACGAGTTCCAGTTCGCTGAATGTCAGTGGAGCAAAAGAAGAATTGATAATTTAGAATTTTGTTTTTTATGCTTCCGGGGCCGCTGCGTTTGTCGAGATTAGCTGACATTCTGCTGAGGATCACGTTTTGGGTGCATTAACATTATGTGTGGAGGTGTCACAAAGGTTCAGTACTACAGCAGGTCAAACTCAGTCTATTGTGTTTCGGTCTTTCAATTACCAGATAAATTGTTCTAGTGTATATTTATTATAGATCAGGTAAACGAATGTTAGCGCAAAAATGATAGCAACAGTTACCATTGTTCTGTTAGTGTCTGTCATTTCTGTTTAACACGTAGATTAATCTGTCTCTTTCTCTTCTAGTTTATCACGGAACCTATCATGTATCGTTGGTATACTGTAATTGTTTTAAAAAGAAAAGATATGTAAAATAAGAAATCATTAAAAATATCTCAGTGGTATTCAAAAATAGTATTGTGTTTTTGTTGCTGATGTTGTTGATTATGGCGTTGGTGGTGGTGATGATAACGATAACAATAATAATAATAATAGCGACACCATGGTAGTAAAATTGTGAACTGGAGAATTTGTGTAATTGGTAATAGATATTTTGTTTAATTTTGAATAATTAATAATGAAACTGAAATTTGACAAAATAAAACTGAAAACTGAACAGATGTAAGATACATAACTTACACTAGTTGATAATAAGTAACTTAATTTCGAATCACGTTTCTTTGGAGCAAGCCTTTATTTTTATATAGTTTGTTTTTACACTATTTATATCACGAGTTACTGTGAGTTTTAATTTCATTTTACACAGCTACTGAAATATTATATTTTCTAAATTTGTTTTGCGTTTCGTTTTCTTATATTTTAAACGTTCTAACAGTAAGTAACGTATACTTTTCTCTACCCAAATCAGTATCTCATTAAGTTATTTATATTAACAAAATGCCCCGAATTGTTTAATATGTTTATAGCAACCACAATGTAACTGCATATCCAATGTGTAACTCATATGTTCACATAACTTGCAACAAGCAATATTTAGCCGTTTAGTATATGTAGGATAAACTGTAATAAAAGTACAGAATTATTTCTATAATTTCTATCTTTCCATCTGACGTTATTCGACGTGTAATCTCTATCGCCTCCTATTTGTGCAATTCCTTATACTTTTATGAGTTATCTCCTCCACATTTTTCTTCCAGTTTCTGGTGGAGCATTTCTGGGGCGCAATCAGCATCTGTTCTTTTGACGGGGATGTCCAAGCTTGAAGTTTCAGTTTACATAATCCACGATTGTCCATATATTCTGTAACACTGGCATTCTAATTTGTTCATTCTCGAAACACTTAAGGATAACAATTATACCTATTGCTTTAGAAAATTAGTATATAAACAGATCAGCCAGTAAATCGTTTGTTTTCACCACATAACATTAATGAAAAAAATAATTTGTACTTTGGCCTATTTTTTATTATGTTTACCAGTTGCACACAATACAGGGATGACTGTTTAAATAATACCAACTGCATTGACCACCCTCATTGAGAAAATTGACGTGTCCACAGAGAAATCATTATTCCAATGGTCTGTCCAATCCTCAAACCAGTACCTAACATCTGACATCTGGTCTCGATCGAAAATAAACTCAAGAGGCCAGCTGAAACGAATGATGGAATAAGAATTAGGTAGACACGGTGTGGCGCAGTCTTTACACAATTCGTATAGGCGTTGCAATCAGGTACACCGTGGTATCTGACTCTACGTTGTTAGCACATTAGCGACAGGCGCAATTGTTTTCTCGTAAATGACATGTCGATTGCAGCTATTGTACACAAGCGAACGTGTAATAATTGTAATGTATTCTGTGTCATCCTGTAATTATATATTGTTCGTGCGATAGTGATAAATCATTGTCAGTCAGGGTTGGGCGGAATACCATCCTCATACATAATGTCGCGTTGTCGTGTAATCTACCCTATACAATACAGTCTGTCATGGATAACCATAACCTGCAGAAGTGTAAACGAACAAATAATAATTTATTAGGAAATTGAAAAGTATTGAAAAAATTAATAGTCGACACAAGTACAAATTTAATAGGCTATACCAACAATTGCCTATCGTTAAATGCAGGATGTGTGTTACTTTGTGTCTTGTGTAAACGTTTGACCTCTGCATTGACATCTACTCGTGTTGTTCGAGAATACTACTTACAAACATCGTACTTTCATATTCACAACTTTAATGAAAATTAAATCCACGTAGTGTAATAACTAATTTGAATTGATCAGTCTCACCTAACGTCTCTTTCCCCATAGTATTCACATCTCACCTCTATAGCAATGTGCCTCATATACTGTACTTCTAACCTTGTCTCATACTATTTATCACTCATCCCCACTATTCTTCTAGTTCATCACTGTATATATATAACGCCTGTCTGCCTCAAAATATGTTCTACAAATGCTTTAAATCTCCTGCTTCTCAATATAGTCGCTCAACTAGATTTATCAGGCCACTCAGTTGTAATAGTTAGGTCTACCCAAAACATACGCATTCATTCTTTTCTTTCTGATATTTCGTTAACATAAAGTATTGTACTCCGAAGAGTGGCGTAACAACGGGGGGGGGGGGGATCAGGGGCTAAATCTTCCCAGATATGTTAAAAATTTGAGCGTAATTCCAATATCGCTAAACGTATGCCTACTTCTAAGGCAGGTGCGTTCGTCAAAATAAAGCTTATAAATAATTAAAGAAATAAAAGGAATTATAATATTTGTAAGTTAATAAAATGAAGTTATAGTTTTCTTAATAATGACAGTCACTCAGTATGGTAGATGACGTACGTATTTGCAACAGACTTCACGTCGTTGTACTCATAAACTTATACAGATATCAAAAATGTATATGCCTAGAATGTGTTTATAAAATTTACGTGGGAAGAATCCTGAATTTCTCATTTGTTGTAAAGAAAATGTGGAGTCGACCCCCAATTAAACTAGTTCACCCCCCTCCAGAAGCTAGCCTTATCGCCCCTCCCTAGGATCAGCTTCTAATTACGCCACTCGTATACTCTGTACATAAATATTTTTAACGATATTAAATGCTACAGGGCACAGAGGAATCCCGTTTCTATCCGAGCTCTAGGGAAAAGTTGAATTCAGGATTTTCTGTTGTTTGAAACAATAACGCTTTCGTTAAAAAAATATGTATACTCCCCCTAATCAACACATACATGTAATAATTAATTAACATTTCCTAAGTACTTCATTTTCCGGTTGATTGTAGATCGACATCCCTCGATCAGGATGGTTAATATTTTGGGGTGTAGTGGGAGAGGAATGCCAGACAGACGTATATGGATAACATGCTAGTCTGTTGTTATTTAAGAATAATACTACTTAATAGCCGCGTTGTTTTACAATAGTAACATTGCAAACCTATACCTATTATCATGTCAAGCGTACGTCAATCACAATATAGCTACTGCGTTTTTGCTCTACCATTGTATTGTTTTGTTGTCTTTCTTGTGATACATTTCTCTAACCATGTAGGCCTACGCTATTTTCTGCATTTATTGAAATTGATTACCACCCTTTTTAGACGTCAAATGTGATGTGAGTAGATGTTCATATTTATCATGCTTAGGAGTGTGTACAATTAATTATACAGCGTCGTTGGGGGGGGGGGGTCTCATAGTAAAATGAAGTAAACGTCTCCAGCGCAGAATGTGACAAACAGAGGAATGCCGAACTTCATTGTGATACAAACTAAAAGAGGACAAACGCGCACGATGTGCGTCGCGGTCAAAACAATTCTTTCGGGTTCACAAGGAACGTAACTGCGGGTTTAATTGTGCAGTCAGTTAGTAAACAGTAATTATGCAACACATTAATTATAATATTAAGCAGCACTTTACATCATCTTGTAATTGTAAGTTTGTTGATATTAGCATTTCTATTTGAATAATAGTTTCTCGCCTTCGTTTATAGTTTCTAATATCTTATCTACAATAAAAGGTGTAGACCAGTGGTTCTCAAAGTGGGGTCCGCGACAGTGTTTCAGGGGGTCCGCAGACACTTTTAAGAAAAATATAATATACCGTAATTTTCTCCGATTTTTTAGGCTGTAAAATCTAAATCTAAATTTTAGAACCTTTAAACAATTAGTAGGAGAATCCAGTTTTTTTTTGGTTGAAACTAATTGTAATTGTAAAAGCAATTTCAAACTAATGGCTTTAATAATGTCTTTAAATCATGTCGTGTAGCAGAGCTGTTTGTCCGCCGAACATACTAGACCTCTCTCTTACAGTACAAGAAGATTCATTGGCAGAACTTTCAACTGACAGTTCATTAAAATTACAGTTTTCGCAATTACAGCTAGGTGACTTCTGGTTATATGTAATGACTGACTATCCTGAACTCGGAAAAAGAGCTTTGAAGTGTTTAACTGTGTTTTCCTCTACTTTTTTTTATGAAACCGCAGTCTCCCTGCTCACGTACTTAAAGTCAGAGTTAAGAAATAAACTTGATGTCGAGAGTTACTTAATATTGAAATTATCAGACGTCAAACCTAATATTAAAGAGCTAATTGTGCAAAAGCAGCTTCATTTTTCACATTAAATTATGTTTGCTGTCATTAATATTATTGCAGATTAAGAGAATTTTGGTTTTAATACATTTTAATTAAAATATAAGAGTTTCTATCATATTTACTGTTTGTTTTATTTCAGAACTCAGACGAGGTCCGTGAATTTTTAAATGATTGGGGGGGGGGGTCCGCGAACCGAAAAGTTTGGGAACCACTGGTGTAGACGCTATAGTACTGGGTATGCTCTATTTTATCTTAACATTCTGTACGGTCCAGTTCAGCGTAATAAATAATAACTCAATTCAGCTATCTAACTGTAAAATACTCTTCTTCGTTGCCTGAATCACGTAGAACGTATTGTATAATTTGAAGGTTTCTGCGACTACCATGGCGCTGCGTCCGGTATACTCCTAATTATTGACCTGAATAATGAATGTTAATATTGTCTAGACTGGTATAAATATGTGTTTATTTTGGTATGTTTTATATGTGTTAAATGGTATAAATGGTTTTTGTTTTTATGTGTGTATAAATCAAAGTATTAAACTATTTTATGATCGGATTACTGGATTACTTGTACGGTTTTAAACATGAACCAGTTGTACTGAAATTATGTGCGTGTCTAGTTTTACGTTGGATGAAATATCAGTAGAAACAAGAAGAGGTGGAAATCGACCATTAAACCAGACGCTGGCGCAGTTCAACGCAGTTACACCGACATTTGTTTCCATTCTGAAAGACGTGTTAGATATTAAGGTTTTGACAGATTTGTGAAACACTGTACAAGAGTTCACAGATTCAGGTTTACATGTTCATTTCAATCCTGAATATTACTCCTTCAGTAAAGGGGTAGGGTATACCAACTTCAAAGAATATATGTCATACAAGAATTCCTGTCCTTCGGAACTTCAGGGCACAGGCAGAATGCCTGTGTCGATTTCATATACGAGTCCTGCCTCTTGCGACGGTCAACCATTATCTCTTTTTCTTCGTGATTTGTAGCTCCTTATTTGCTATTGTAGTCTGTTCTGTTAACGCATTCCTTCCACCTTGTCCTGAATTCATCGATGTTCTCCTGAATCCTGTAAACGTCTTCTGTTTCATATTCTGTCCAATCTGGCAGACAAATTATTCTTTGTGAAAAACTCGTTTCAGCTACTTGCCTCTTAGAGACATCGGTTTGCGAGATCCAGATCTCACACTTATGCATTAAAATTGTTATTGGCGTGTCTTCATCATTACTTTTTGTTCTGGAATCCTTCCTTGTTTAATTATTCAAAGTTGCACGTATAGGTTTGAATATGTAATGAAATCTTTTTTTTTTTAGCGCATATATGATAGTTATATAGATTTTTCGGTAACCGTTTTTACTTCCATGTTGCATAAGGAAATGGAAGTATGGTCATGGCGAAAAAAATTGTGTTCGAGATAACGGGTGATTCTGATTGTACTACCCCCAAAACATGAAGAAAAGTCATTTTTCGATAAGTGCGTGTAGAATTTTTACTATGGCAAACGATAACGGCCGCAAAAACAAACAGAATCAAATAATTTTTTGCAAACAGCCCTGAATTTGGAGTGCTCAAGGTCTATTGTTTTTGGTGAAGATCGGTTTAGGGAAAGGGGTAGTTTATCTGCAACGTTTTATGTTTTAACAAGGGTAATTTTTTCTATGACGAACGATAACTGCCGTAAAGTCACACAGAATCAAATAATGTTTTGCATACTTCCCTAAATTGCAGAGAACTCAAGGCCTGTTGATTCTGGTGAAGATCGGTTAAGGGAAAGGGGTAGTTTACTTGCTACATTTTGTTTTAACAAGAGTCATTTTTTCATGACGAACGATAACTTCCGTAAATTCAAACAGAATCAAATAATGTTTTACATATGTGCCTTAGTTGTAGAGGACTCAAAAGGCCTATTGATTTTGGTGAAGATCGATTACGGGGAAAGGGTAGTTTACCTGCAACGTTTTATGTTTTAAGAGTAAAGTACTTAATTTTGATAAATAAAGTATCCTGATAAGATCATAATAATCCACTGTAGAAACGTAGATGAAATATGTATAAATGAAGAGGCTAGTTGAACGGGGTGGGGGTAATTTTCTATAAATGAAAATTATAGTTGAAGGGGGAGGGGATAATTTTTACTTTCATATTCCTTAAGGAATGGAAGTATGATGATGGCAAAAAAAATCGTGTTCGAGATTATTGCAGATTCTGATTGTACTACCCTCAAAACATGAAAAAAAGTCATTTTTCGAAATGTGTGTGTGTGTGTGTGTGTGTGTGTGTGTGTGTGTGTGTAGATTTTTTTCTATGGCAAACGATAACAGCCGCAAATTCAAACAGAATCAAATAATTTTTTGCATACAGTCCTGATTTGTAGAGTACTCAAGATCTATTGTCTTTGGTGAAGATCGGTTAAGGGAGAGGGGTAGTTTACCTGCAACGTTTTTTGTTTTAACAAGGGTATTTTCTATGGCAAACGATAACAGCCGCAAATTCATACAGAATCAAATAATGTTTTGCATACAGCCCTGAATTGTAGAGTTCTCAAGACCTATTGTTTTTGTTGAAGATTGGGTTAGGGAAAGCGGTAGTTTGCCAGCAACGTTTTATGTTTTAACATGGGTAATTTTTTTATGACGAATGATAACTGCCGTAAATTCAATCAGAATCAAATAATGTTTTGCACACCTTCCTAAGCTATTGAGAACTCAATGCCTGTTGATTTTGGTGAAGATCGTTTAAGGGAAAGGGTTAGTTTACCTGCAACATTTTATGTTTTAACAACCGTAATTTTTTCTATGACGAACGATAACTGCCGTACATTAAAACAGAATCAAATATTTTTTGCATACATTCCTCAATTGTAAAAGACTGAAGGCTTGTTGATTTTGGTGAAGATATGTTAAGGGAAAGGGGTAGTTTACCAGCCACATTTTATGTTTTAACAAGAGTAATTGTTTCTATGACGAACGATAACTGCCGCACATTTAAACAGAATCAAATAATTTTGTGCATACCTTCCTCAGTTGTAGATAACTCAAGGTCTGTTGATTTTGTTGAAGATCGGTTAAGGGAAAGGGGTAGTTTACCTGCAACATTTTATGTTGTAACAAGAGAACGTTTTCCATGAAGAACGATAACTGCCGTAAATTCATCAAATAATGTTTTGCATGCGTCCCTGAATTATAAAGGACTCAAGACCTATTGATTTTGGTGAAGATCAGTTAAGAGAAAGGTGTAGTTTACCAGCAACGTTTTATGTGATAACAAGGGTAATTTTTTCTATGACGAACGATAACTGCCGTAAATTCAAACGTAATCAAATAATGTTTTACATACTTCCCTACATTGTAGAGAACTCAAGACCTGTTGATTTTTGTGAAGATCGGTTAAGGGGAAGGGGTAGTTTACTTGCAACATTTTATGTTGTAACAAGAGAAATTTTTTCATGACGAACGATAACTGCCGTAAATTCAAACAGAATCAAATAATTTTTTACATATGTGCGTGAGTTGTAGAAGACTCAAGGTCTATTGAGTTTGGTGAAGATCGGTTACGGGGAAAGGGTAGTTTACCTGAAACATTTTTTGTTGTAACAAGAGTAAAGTACTTAATTTTGATAAATAAAGTATCCTGATGAGAATATATTAATAATCCACTGTAGAAACGTAGATGAAATATGTATAAATGAAGAGGCTAGTTGAACGGGGTGGGGGTAATTTTCTATAAATGAAAATTATAGTTGAAGGGGGAGGGGATAATTTTGTATATATGTACTACGTTATCGGCAACAAAGAAGTAGTTTGTAGTTAAAATTCCTTCCCGTCCTGTTTGGCCGTAGACCAAAGTTTTCTGCAAAACCAGACGTTTCGGCAGTGCCGTCGACTGCCATCATCAGTGAAAATCAAGTACTATAACGTGTGGTGGTATACGTTAGTGACCACAGTACTGTGGTTAAGACTGAAGCAAAAAGTGGAAAGAAGTAGTTTCTATGGAAACATTTCATTTCGTAAATGATTTAAAATATAAATCTTAGAACATGAAGTCATGTATGGTTCTCCATACCGATAATTTATATGTGTACTACGTTATCGGCAACAAAGAAGTATTTTGTTGTTAAAATTCCTTCCCGGGCTGTTTGGCCGTAGTCCAATGTTTTCTGCAAAACGAAATGTTTCGGCAGTGCCATCGACTTCCATCGTCAGCGAAAATCGAGTGCGATAACGTGAGGTGGTGTACGTTAGTGACCACAGTACTGTGGTTAAGGCTGAAGCAGTAAATAGAAAGAAGCAGTTTCTATGGAAATATTTCATTTCGAAAATGCTTTTAAATATAAATCTTAGAACTTTGAAGTCATGTACGGTTCTCTATACCGATATTTTTATTAAGAATGGTGTCTTTTCCTTACCTTAGTTAATGGACAGATATTTATTGGCAGTGTGGTCCTCTTTCTACGTAGCTGTTAGATCATTTGAAACAAAAAAACAATGGTAAGATCGTCACATTTGCTGTAGTGTCATGTATATAACACGGTATCCATTACTTAACGATGAGATTTACCGTATTGCGAATTTAAAATACTACCCTCACATGTTATAGGCTACATCTTGAGTGCTGTTTACATTAATGCCCTCGGTTCTTCTGAAGTAGGTTTTGTAAACCCTGCTGTTCTGTCCATTTTTTCATTATTTGAACAAGACGATGAGAATTTGTGTTCTGATTATCCTCTAATACTTAGAACTGACCCTGTTTACTAATATCTTGAGTCTGTCTACTTCGACAAAGTCTGTGCAATATTCTTCTTCACCGTTATACGTATTGACGTTGATTTCTGTGATTTGTTGGGGGATGAAATATCTGTACATGAAAGCCCGTTCTGGTTTAAAACAGATTCTTTAATTGTTTTGAAACACATGTATAATATTCAAATGCCCTGAATAAGTAAATTCTAAATACGAAAAATAATCTCAACAAGTTTTACCACTTCAACGCTGAGAAAATGTTATTAATAGACTATATTATACTGCGAGATGAGAGAGGGAGCGTGTTATCGGAAGCTGTCAAGCGGGCTTACGCAACTTGACAAGCGGCTCGTGATGGACACAAAAAATATACATTTATTTTTCAATTTTAAATTATATTACGGTTGAAAGGACGAGAGGCTCTTCTGAGAAACAATCGTGTTTGTAAACTTAAACAGGCAGTGCATGTATTGTTCTCAATATTTATCACAGCCGTGTTATGTACTCTACCGATTAATAACCACAGTCATTGGTAGATAACATTGAATGCGTCAATAGTCGACAAGCATTTACAACAAAAGTTGAGTGATCACAACGTATAAACGTCCTTTTCGAGAAGTGTTTACGGAAAACAGTAAATTAAATTAAACTCTGTTGTTGCAAATACGGCTCGTATTGTGTTACGATAATTTCCAGTTATCGAGTAGGGCCTACGCTAGGTTTGTCTAGTGTCACGTATGGTTTCCGAAGTATGCAAATATTGTTTTCTTGTTATTATATCATAATGATTACTATATACAACTTTTGTAGTTCTTGTTTTTTTAGAACAAAATAGATATGATTATTTAATTTATGTATAGTCTACTGTGTTCAATGTAATAATTTCTTTAGTTATTTCGATACCCACTATATTGTCGTCTTCATCATGTTACGTCGAGGGATCTGCAACCTGCAAACATTATCCCGATACGATTCAGCCTTAATCTAACTGGTGTTGCAATCAAGCGCGGTTTCAGTCAGTTGATCCATACACCGTACGGGTGCGATTATCGTACTAAAAATTTGGACCGTCCGCAGTTCATGATTCCACCATGAATCAGCCTACACTACTCTACTGTTCAGTAAATATTTTATCTTTTCGTGAAAATTTTGGAAGCCGATTAACGCAAGATTTTTATATTACAAAAGGACGTAAGCTGAGCTGTGACCTCTCCTCATTACTCAACTAGACACTCGAACACAACGTACAGATAATCTTCGAAAATTGAAATTCCAATGGGAGGAGAAACGTTATAGCAGTCTTGCTGAGACTTTAACCTTAACTTCAGTCACTTAAACAAATGACTGAAGTGTCAGCAGAATGACGACGACACGACGGGCCAGCTTCGTTGAACGTGATAAGCTGCAGTTGCTGAGTGCTAATTGTGGGAACACCGTATCCACGTGGACGACACAGTTTCTAACGGCACAATGTGATTGGCGTACACGGACAGAATCACTGTTTTAAGAATACATACACCAAAGCTCTCCTTATATAAATGTACTAAGCGCGCGCGGTCTCTACCTTCTCTGCTTTTGCACGAGACGAACAAAACTGAATCATAAATTACATCAAGAATGTTTGAGTTGAGGTTTAAATATTAATTTCAAAAAGACTGATATGAATTTCCATTAGAAATCATCAATTTATAATTTTTTCTGTTCTATCTAAATAGTTGTCTTTTAAAACTGATTTAGGCCTATTCTTACAAAATGGTAAGATGAAATGGTGATAAATTTAAATATTCAAGTTCTGTTACTGGAAAAAGTAGCAAATGTGGACGTAGATATTGTGACCAGAGTAGTGTACTTGGGAAACAGACAAATATAGATGAATTGATCTGGACTAAAAGTATTGTTACGACGATCACACAGATCGTCGTGGGTACAGTTTAAACAGAATAACTGACACCTATGAAGTACAGTAATCCCTCGTCAACCGCGGGTTCTCCAACCGCGGAATTCATTTATACGCGGTTTTATAAATGCGCAGTAGTTTCCAACCGCGGGGCTGGAATTCGGTTATACGCGGTTTGTAGTAGCATCCGCTAGGCAGCGCTTCGTGCACACATATCCCTTCAAATCGGATTGAAGTCAGTCAGTCGCGCGTTGCTCTTCTGCCGTGACGTATTGCGTGTTCTTTAGTTTTTAGTGTGCGTTGTTCTTATTATCTAGTGTTAATTTACTCTTTTATAAACTATCCTTTCGTCATAATGTGTTCCAAGCGTTCGGAAAACATAATTGGCGGTGATAAGCTAGCCAAAAGGGCTAAGAATGTACTACCGCTGAAGAAAAAGTTCGATGTTTTGAACAGGTTAGGGCGCGGCGAGAGTGCTGCGTCTGTGGCCAGGTTAATGGCTGTCAACGAGTCAACTATAAGAACAATAAAAAAAGTGAAGAAACAATAAAAGCTAGAGTCAACTATAAGAACAATAAAAAAAAGTGAAGAAACAATAAAAGCTTGTGTTGCTAGTGGAACTGCTTCTAGTGCTAAAGTTACCTTTATGCCTCGTGATCCCATTATTGAAAAGATGGAAAAGGCACTTAATGTTTGGATCGAAGACCAAACACAAAAGAAAGTTCCTTTAAGTAGCTTAGTTATACGTGAAAAGGCACTGAGAATATACAAATATTTAGAGCAAGGTGTTGGCCAATCTAAATTTCTAAACTTGCTCGCTTCGTCCACCGCCGTAGCCTTCACAATTTGAAAATAGTGGGAGAAACAGCCTCAGCTGACCATAGCGCTGCTGAGAGTTATCCTAAACAATTAAAAAAATTAATTGAATATAAAGGATATTTGCCGGAACAGGTATTTAACGCAGACGAAACAGGTCTGTATTGGAAGCGCATGCCCAAGAGGACATACATCTCTAAAGCTGAACGCTCTGCACCAGGTTTCAAGGTCTCGAAAGACCGTATCACCCTGCTCTTGTGTGCTAATGCTTCTGGTGACTGTATGGTGAAACCAATGTTAGTGTATCGATCGCTGAACCCACGTGCCTTGATAGGAAAAAACAAATGTCATCTTCCAATGTTTTGGCGTGCAAACAAGAAAGCATGGGTGACAGGTGCATTGTCAATGGACTGGCTGAATAACTGCTTCGTTCCTGATGTTGAACGGTATCTATCCAAGAAAAACTTAACCTTCAAGGTTCTCCTGATCTTAGATAACGCTCCAGGACACCTCGAGGCTCTCCAGTTCGCCCATCCAAATGTTGAAGTTGTATTTCTGCCCCCAAGTACTACTTCACTCATAGAACCGATGGACCAAGGAATTATCGAAACATGCAAGCGATACTATACACGACGCACATTCAACAGGATACTGGAAGCTATGGAGAATGACCCAAGTCTGACAGTCACTGATTGCTGGAAACTGTTCAACATCACTGACTCCATCACCATTATTAAAGACTCTCTTGACGAAGTAAAACAGTCAACTTTGAATGCCTGTTGGTCCAAGCTGTGGAAGGAGTGTGTTAATCAACGTTTGCAACACAAACTCCCAGCCGTTAAGGATATTGTAGATGTTGCAAGACGTCTGGGAGGTGAAGGATTGGCAGACATGAAAGATGACGACGTCGAAGAACGTCTTCAGTCACACAAGGAGGAGTTGAATGAAGATGAATTGGAAGAAATAATACGATCGAGTGAGGATGGGGATGATGACGAGGAGGACAAAGAAGAACAGAGAGAAATGACGTCTTCTAGCCTAAGCAAAGGAATACTTTTGGCTAACAATCTCGCTGAATTTTTTCTTGACATCCATCCCATCATGGAGCTGAGTATAAAATTCAAACGGGGTTTGGAGGATTTATTATCTCCATACAAGCAGCTTCAGAAGGAGTTTCAAAATAAAATGAAGCAGACTTCTCTTTTATGCTATTTTAAATCATCTGGTGGCAAGTCAACTGACGTCCCTCACCCTTCCACAAGTGCCGATTCCCATGCTCGATTTAAAATTGTTTTGATTAAAATTTTGCGTTTAAATTGTTTGTGTGTTAAAAATTGTTTTTATTTTAAAATTTTAAGTTGAAAATTGTAGTAAGCTATAAAACTGGACTTACTTAGCACTAAAAACTGCTCGCTATTTTTTCCTTGTCTTAGCGGCTTTTTCGTTATAATGTAATACAGTATGTATTTTAAAAATTTTGAAAATTTGTATAATTTAAGTAAGTGTCAGCTATTTGAAATCATTGGACTGGTTTTATACATTCGAACAATGTAGTGTATACTGTATAATAAAGAGTTGTACAGTATTTTATATTTCTGGCTTTGTTTCAGATTCCCCTAACCTTACTTTTTCCATATAATGTTAACTTCATCAACCGCGGATTCACTGACCGCGATGTTTTGTAGGAACCTAACCCCCGCGGTTGGCGAGGAAATACTAATTTCTATCTTTAGTCACAAAGAACAATTAAAAATCAACAAGGCAATCTTATACAATAATTCCAGTTAGTCTGCCCAACACACACAATAAATAAAAATCAGCTTCTACAGTTTTGCACTAATTAACGTAAAAATCACTTTCTTCTAATCCGCAACAATCACTTAATCGGCACTGAATAAATTACCAACTGTAACTGAACTGGGTCGCTTCTCAAACCAGTGAATGGCGTACCTCTGTTGCCTTGCATTGTAGTCAGGTAGTGAGCGTGGATGATGGTTGATTAGTGGGCCCTTTCACACGGGTAAACCAGTCTGCGGCATCTGTCTACGGCAGACGTCTGCCGTAGTAGTCTCACGCGAGCTTGCTCTCGGCACGCTGTGCCTGGGTACCTCGCACCAAACGCTCCAGCCTCAGTTCAGTCAGTGCAGAGTAAATACGCTAATTCAACATATTTTTTTAAATTGCTTTTTTATACAGTATTTCAAGATTATGAATGAACAGGAAGATGTAGTTGTAATATTGACTCTAGCACTAATTGAAAATAGAAAAAGAAGGAACAGGAAAATGTTGATTGACCCACTAATAAACAACAGACCAGTGGCGAAGTTACATGGAGGCAATGCCTACCCTAAAATTTCTGTAGAATAAAAATTATAAATACGTATGAACTACATAACGTAAAGATTATACATTGTTACCGCGACTGTCGAATTTATTAAACCGAAACGTGCTTTACTGAGCGATCGCTAGATGGTGACAGGTGAGATTCGGCATGCTCGTTTAAAGCGAATGAGGCAACCTGAACTTGCCTCAGCGTTTTTTGTATACATCGTATGTAAGCAATGTGCGGGTGTATTAGGGAAGTGAAGGGAGGGGGGATTGTCCCACGCTGTACACATAGAGCGTTGAGGCATGCCTCACTTCTGTGGTCCAAACAGTTAAGTTAAAGCGCCTGTGTTGTTTATAAGTGTGTTTATTTTATGCGGTTATTAAAAGTGTCCCGGTTATTCCGCTGAACTAACAGATGATCAAGATTGTTATTTGAATTATTTGTAACATTAAACATATATATAGAAACTAATCAAGTTTAAAATTTTGAAGTTCAATCAGTTGTATTATTGTGTATGACTAATACAAGGATTGTTCAATAGAAAGACATATAGAGCTGTAAAGCATTTTTTATTCAACGATTTTAAAAGAAGTCTCCATTAACATTAAGACATGAGTTCCACTGTTGCACTACCCTGTAGATTCCCTGCTAGTAAAATTCTTACAGCTGTTTGTGGAACCATTCGCTTACAGCAAACTCTACCTCAGCGTCCGATTTGAACCACCGTCCTTTTAGTGACGCCTTAAAAAAAATTGAAGATACAATTTTTGCCTACCCATTCATTAACTATTAGCTTCGCCACTGCAGCAGACTTACCACTAGTAGTTTTGCACATATTATTTACTCCAAAACTCGAAAAACATGTGTCTGCGTGTTTTTAATACAAAACAGTATTGATGAGTTTTACTGTTCTTAATTTTCTTCATTTGTAGTTGTGGCCCTGTGTCTGTTTAAAAGCTTTCCTGAATTTCCGTCGAATGCCCTAGCCCTTCGAGTCACAGCTATGAATCAGCTGTGAATTGTTTCTCAGCTGACCAGATAGTATCAACGATAATAATTAGTAAACATAATTGTTGTAATTAGTTTGTGATGGCATCAACAATGAACTTATAAAACGCTAGTCCAAAGGGTTGAAACTGAGCTTTTTTCGATTTACTTAATCAATGTTGGCTTAACAAAAATGTACCCAATCTATCGTAAAACTAATATTCAAAAAAGGCAACGGATCAAAACGTGGAAGCTATATAAGTTTATGAATACTGAATACTGTAAAGAAAATACTCTGAAGTCATAATAGCAAGACCGAAAACAATATTAGAACAGTATTGCTTGAACGTCAAGGTTATAGAGTTGGAGGTTCTGTGAAGATAATACTTTTATAGTGCAACAAATTTTTGAATATCATAGATAATTTAACTGACAAACATACGGATTTTGATAGATTAAGCAGACATCTGATGTGTGAAATTATAACTAAAAGAGGCATCCCGCTTCTTTTAAACCAATTAGTTACAAATATAAACGATAACTCCAAATGACATTAATAGGATTGAAGAAATAAATTTAGGTGTAAGACAAGGCTGGGGCGTGTCGCCATTTCTTTTTAATATATACTGACGAAATTACAGACAATGGACAGTAACTTCAAAATTTTACTTACTTAATTTCAATCAGCGGAATTTTGTAATGACATATCTTTGATGATGACCAAATGACGGTCTCAAATTTTTAGGGATCACTATACGAAATAAGTAACACCGCTATGAAATTTTGATCAACTAGGTAAAAATAGGGAGATTCAATTATAGGCCTATATATGGTGTTTTGAGAGCCTCCAAAAATTAAACGTAGAAATGAGGCAGTATTAAGGTAATATACCTTACAAGGTAACGTAAGGTATCTTATAAGATAATATAAGGTGCACAATTAACGTGCAAAGTAAAATAGATGTGCTTCTGCCTGAAACTGTCAAGTGTGAATATATTAATATTTTAGCCTGCCATATTAACAAAAGTAAGTTATATATGTCTTTTAAATAAATTTTTATAGTATGTTTAATACGATCCTTAAAACTAAGGATCGGTAATGTAAGATTATTATTAAGCGCTTTAGAGCACCTGCAGGGCATTTTCTCTTCTTCCATTTCTGTATCTATGCTTTTCTCCCTTGCAATTTCTTTGAAGATGTCCGCCAGAATACAAGCGAATGAAATAAAATTTTTTAAGAATTGTCATAGGCTATATGAAATTGACGAAAAAACACAGATATCCGAGAAAAATTATAAAAGAATTTAACAAACAGATATCCCACTTAAAGACAAAGAAACCAGAAAGACTGGCCTAAATTTTTAAACATTACAGATTACTGGGATAACGAACTATCGGAAGTTCAATCAAACGTTAAGCGGACCAACTGTAGAACAAATGTAGATGATACGAGTAGAAATGCCTCAAACACGAATGATGACGATGATGACGAATTCGTTCCTTAACATAATCGACTGTAGCTGTCAATTTACATTTTTCGTAGGCTAATATTCTTTAAGGTTTAATCAAATCGGTAGGTTCACATAAACACATGTGTATACAGTAAATGTCTCCTTGATGTCCACCGGAGATATGAGAAATACGAACTGAGAAATGACAATGAAAAATTTTTTAATTATTTTCGTATGTCGATTTCTTCTTTCGATGAACTGCATAGTTTTTTGGAGAATAACATTCAAAAACAGAACACCAACATGAGGAATTCCGTTGCAACAGTTGAAAAGTTAGCGATTACATTAAAAAATGTATACACTTTAAATTTACAATACACATTGTTTTTTATTCAATTTGTATTTTTATTAGTAAAATTTTTAAGTACATTAATAAGACAAAACTGCAGTGACTAATTACTTATCTAATGCAATTTTGATTTTTCTTGACATTTCTTCGTAATTTTCATAGGCAATTAAAAATATTTCGTTCCAGGACTGTTGTTTTCTTATTTTATTACTATTATCTTTTCAAGAACAATCCCATATAGCTGGATGATTGCGAATTTCTTCAATAAACGGTTCGACATCGAAAGTATGATGACTTTTCCATACGGAAGAGGCAGACGTCTGCCTCGTGTGAAAATGTTCTAAGGATTTGCACTTGTTAACTAGCAACTGGGCTGCCCGACGAGTTGAATTCAATGGTCGGGGAGAGAACGAGCCGAGAACGTCAGGAAGATGAATTGGCATCTCTTATGATCCAGAACAGTCTACAGCATTACGTAATTCTGCCGCGTAGAATGATCTATAAACGTCTGGAACACTCGCGCGCAACGGCGTGCTAAGAATAACGTAGGCACTTACCGATCCGATACTATTTACTTCCTCAGCATTGCAGTATTATTTTAGAGTCGAGGGAAGAGAAAGTATAGAGTTTTAATTGAAAACGTTTGGTAAGGGTAGAAATGTTGGCTCTTGGGAAGTAAAATTCAAAAGTTTAAATTGTGGATAGACGTTCACAGGTTTCTCCTAAAGATTAAATGAGAATACCTGAAATATGGCGTAGGCTGTAAGAACACACCAGCTCCAACAAATAAGAAGATCCGAGTTTATTATAGAGTGTCTGGCCAATTAAACGAAAGGCACAAAGCAAGGGGTTTAGACAAAATGTCATGGCTAAAAGAAAAATTCAGAAACGAAGATAGGAACTTAGAAGACAAACTTCTAGAATTGCTTAAAACCGTTGTGAGTGGTCACTGTACTGGTGCGTAAACTGTTTATTGTATGAAGGACGGTAGATGGTTATAATTTAAGAAACGTAACTTTTTTTATACTGTGCGAAATTGCTCGCTGTTTTTGTGCTCCACTGTGTACCACTGTGCTAATGCGCTCTTCCCCTCCGTTTACATAAAAGCAAGATGTACGTCTAGACAGCGGACTGCATTCCTTTCGAGAGGGTAAAATTGGGGTGAATCATAAACAGCTGATAACTTGTTCTCTCTTTTTAAATGCAGCGTGCGGGGATAGGAAGGGTTGTTTCTCATCTACGTTAGTTTCACACGTTCAGTTTTTATGTTAGTGGAATGCAGTGGAAAATTCTACTTTTTAATTCAGCCGTCTAGCGTCTAGCTTCGAGCGCAGATCTGCCTCAGCTCCTTCCTGTTCTAATCTGTTCTTATGAAACACAGTCCAGCTGTTTTTCAAGCCAGTGCAGGTCGCCTTCTTGATCTTTTCGCCACTCGATATCTCCACTGTACAACTGGTTTGTTCCATTTTTGATCTTCGGGTGTGTCCCGCGTACTCCCACTTCAGCCTTGTTCCTTACGTCGGACACTTTATTCCATCACTTATGTTTACAGTATTTTTAAGTTGCCTGTTCTAGCAGTACTTCTCTGTCGATGTATACTTCGTTGTTTGTCGAACGTTATGTTTTGCCTCATGTATACATATAATCTAATGCTTTTTAAGTGTTACATATTCTAATACTGTATTTGGATCTTCGGTACACATTACTTTGATCTTGGTTAAATTTATGTCGTCGACAAATCGGATTTGTGTTTGTTCCTATTATAAAAATAGTTCTTCCCTTCATGTATGCGTTGTTCACACTTTCTATTGTTATCTCTAGAAAACCTACAGGCGCTGTCTAGCTAACAGTATTCACAGACGATGGCGGTTAAAGGAGAATAAGATATACATTCATCATCGTCCGAATCTGACCTTGGCCTCCTGAGTTTTAAGCCTCCATTCCTCTCTCGGCCCTACGTGTGCGTCCTCCAATTGATATCCTTAAAAGTGCTTTGCTGATTTCGTCAATGGAGTCGGTCCAGCGTTTTCGTAGCTTTTCCACGGGCCGTATATATTCAGATTTTACATTAAGCGTGCGTGTGGGAATTCTTTCCTCTGTTATTCTTCCTTTCACGGAATTACTGTCTTCTTGCTTAACACAACATACGGTGCACAACATTTTGTATGGCGCCTCTTGGTTTGTTTGAGTTTTACGATAAAAATTACACCAATTATGAATGCTTAACATGTCGGAAAACATTTGCTCAAGTTTAACGAACAGTTGCTTTAATTACCATTGAACGTCCCATTACGGAATTAATAGTCTATGTCTGCTCTACTTATTTTCACAGCTGGCTTATTTCGATAAGTATGTGACTGAGTAACAGTTTCATGCTGTTTTAATACAAGCCGTGCTGATGATTTCCACTGATTGATACAACTTTTTGTAAAGATTTTTATGAACTTGTGGCCTTCATACAGTCGCCTAGTCGGTCAACAGCCCGTCGTTGCAACTAGTCGGTGGGACTCTATCTGCAAACTTGTTTTTAATACCCTTCACACTAAGATGACTGGCTGATGCGACCGATCACCCCAGCTTCAATCAGGTTGGTTTCAAACGAAGCACGTAGAAACTTGTTGGCTCATTCGTTGTTCTTTTGTGGTTTTGTTGAAGTAATTTACTCAGTAGAGAGGATGTGTTCCGCTCAGTGGTGTAACTAGGAGCTGCTCCGGGGGGGGGGGGTCTAGATTGGAAGTTACACCTGTCTCCCATTTTCCTCTGCACAGATGAGAAATTCGTGATTCTTTCCATATAATTTTATAAGTGCATTTTATAAATTGTTTGCATCTTTGAATAAAGCAACGTTGAAATACAAGAGTTGAAAAAATGATGAGAAACACTGATTTCAAAATATATTCTGTGTCTATTAATTATTATGGAAATTAATAATAATAAATCTGTTGTCATTAGGAATTAAATAATTCTAAATTTGTATCCTTAATAAATCTCGTGAAAATGAGCCTTTCTGAAGATATTTTGAAAAACCAATTTTATTACGCCTTTACGCTTTAATTAAAGGTTGTTGTCCGCAACGAATGTTTTAAGCAACTTAAATTACGTTCGTGGTAAATTACCGAACACGTTCGTGTTCGTGTTATATTTTTATGGAAAAGCCTGCAATAAAATCTTTTCATTTTCCCGTATTAAAGTCAAGAAACTGCTGATTTACCTGTGCAAAACGACGGTTCAAACCACAGAGATATTAAACTGTAGAGGAGTTGTGATTACCCTGTGAGGACAAGTGCGCCTAGATGAAAAAGACAAAGGTAGATTAATAAGCTCCGTCTTAGTTTTATTGCGCGTGCATAATTATGGCGTACGTTTTTAAAGCTGCAAATAAGTACGTTATCTACCAAACGTCAGTGATTGTCATTATTAAGAATTATAAATGTACGAATATGGTAATTACTTTTATTTCTACAGTTATTCATACCCCTTATTTTAAAACGCACAACTGGCTTAGAAATACGTCTATTTTTAAATGATTATGGAATTTCCCTGAAATTTTGAATAGCTCTGGGGCTGGATTGATCCCTATGATCACTCCCGTAGTTAGGCCACATACTTCTACTTCTCTGCTGTTTCCTTCGTAAAGCCATTTTTGTTCTGTCACTTATGTACGCGTTTCTTCTTGTATCTCTCAGGGTCGGTCCAAAGGTTTCCTTCTTTCAGTGGCTCCTAGAACCGCTTCCCTGACGAAAATCTAACATGTAATCTAGTAAAAAACGTGTTTTTGAGATCTTATTATTGAAGAATTGAGCAGCAAACTAAAAAAGAAAAAGACTAGCAGAAATCGAGCGTGACTTTTTGTGTTTAATAAAAAGTCAAATTTGTGGACGATACATTTCTTAACAGTTAAAAGTAGTCCCGAAAAATTCAAAACCTTTATTAGCCACAAACGTAAATGTCTCAGAATCGCTAATTCTTCGGAATTCGACGCCTGTTTTCTACTAATACTTAAAGTCTGGCCCACTTTTTTTGCTCGCATAATGTTTAACACAGTCAAATCAACCAAATGATTTCCCGTACTGAGTCTTACTCAGATAAAGGTAGAATGTGATGAAGGAAAATGTCCAGTATTAAGTGAGACTAGGCGCTTATGAAATTCCATTCGTTTGCCTAATGATTGCTGCAGCTGTTCGGTGAGACCGATTGCCTAGTGCAGTGTTGATCAAATTCTATAATAAATACCACTCTTCGTTTACTGATGTACGTAACCAATAATAAGTATACAAGAACTTATAACTAATTATAGGCCTAAGTACATACTTAGGCCTATATAATTGCATTTATTATTTTATGAATCGTTGTGATATAAACGTTTTGCAGAAACAGATGGGTAATAAACAAGATTTGTTATTATTATTTTTTTTTTGTGAACGACAGTAGAGTATATACTGTATAATATCAACGTATTTACTTTCTGTAGTTACGTACACATGATAATTTTTCAAAGTACATGTATTTTAGCGAAAATAAAAACTTATATTGCTTATAATTCAAAATATAAAGTTGTAGGCTACTTTTATTAAATTTATGTTTAATTTAATAATATGAAAGATTTTAATCAGTATCTTGGTTTTATGAGTCTATCACTGATGTTAATACTTGCTCTTCATGGTACGTTTGAGGTGTATATTATTTTGTTTTCAACCTACGGTCCTGGCAGGTACTTGAAAATAAACTTAAAAAAACATTCGTTTCCTATGACCAATTCGCGGACCACAGTTACGAAACGAAACGTCTCTTCGTTTGATGGTGAAGGTATCCAGGAAATCATTACGTCATATCGGTCGTTCGACGTTTTATCGTTAAATCCTTTTTTAATTATAAAAATAAAATGTTGCACGTCAGAGTCACATTTGACCTGTAACGCGTCCGGATCATGTTGCAGTAGAAAATAATATGCTGACGGGATCGAATACGCGGCACGTGCACTACGACTTCAGTTACGACATGCCACGCTATACTACAGATGACCTATCGATATTGAAAACCTAATTGGACGTCGTAATTTTAGAAGTCGGTCAGTAATAAGCGTGCCAAGCGAGTACGCATACATGAGACGTTTTAATATCACGTTTGTTGTTATCGCTGTAACAAGTCTGACTGTATTGTTTATAAATAGCAGCTTTAATATTATGAACACGAGACGTTTATTGTACACGTTTCGACTACAATTATAGTTGAACTTGAGTTGTTTTTTTTTCAGCGAGTACATTAGCGCCTGTGTTTGTGGGACCGTGATAACACTATTTACTAATGTTTCTTTAACGCTACTGAACTCTATCATGTCAATTTTCGTGGTTGACGAAACAGAGAATTTGCAAATTATTGTTTAAACCATTAGTTGAATAAATTTCTGCGTTCTTCATCCATAACATCCTTATTCTTAAAGATATAGTCAGCTCCGACAAGAGTTTCTGTTTTTCCCAACTGTTTATTTCGGACCTTGACTTTCCTATTTAGAGCTCTTCTCCTGTTACGCTTAATTTCCACGAATCTTTCGGTTCTCCCTCTGTCTGTTAACCTGTGGGTTCTAATCCGGCGGGATAGAATTAAGTTTACGAAAACTATGGTCCAGCCGTCACTTCTGGTTTTGAAACATTTCTCCGATATGTGGCTGAGTTCGACAAGTGATGTTTGTATATCCTCGCTTCTTCGACACATTTTTTGATTGAAGTCACATACTTGGAATTGAATTGAACATGTCGGAGCGTGACGGATGTTTCATTGTTGAAATAGGGAAAGCTATTCCTTGTTTGTTCTACTAATTACCGGTCTCAGATAGATCTATTTCTCCTTTAAATAAAAGTTAGCCAGTGTAATCGGATACCGAAGCTGAAAACAGTTTCGAGCTGACAATGCAATCTTCAAACGTCTCATACAGTGTAGGCCTACTAGTTCGTAGTGAAAGATGTACGCGCTAATCTCCCAGGAGTTGTTTTAAAGCGTCGCATTCCTCTGCTTAGGTGACGAGACGCGATTATATTGCTCTTAGGTATCGACAGTGGTATGCAAAATCGAAACAAAATGCTCTGCTGACTGCTACCTTCATCCACTCTACTTTTTTCAGAGACTGGACTCGGCGTTAATCATTACTATCGGCGTCCCGTAATGAATTATCCACGCCTTTACTTTTTCTCAGCAATAGGATACGTTAACAACAACACGCCGAGAAACCCTCTGGTGACTGCGGACGGCACAGCGATCTTTGCCTTAAGAAACAATCCAAGTCGGAAACTACAGCGACGCTTCGCTCGTCGCACAAGTATAAGAGTCATAGTAGTTTAGCTATTGTAGATGGGTTGAGCCTCCCTAAAGACAGACATCATAGAGTGTCTAGATGTAAGTGAAGAACTTCGTCTGACGCGCTCGGCACAATTGACAAGCCATCCGCTCACCGTAGTTCTCTTGGCCCCCACAACTAATTAGAGTAAATAAATATAAATTTACTGGCGCCATAAACAAGTATCATCACTGTAGACATAAATAAATTACGACAGTGCGACAAGGACAGAGATTGCTATATACTGTGTCGAAACCCGACGCCTAGTACACGTTTCGCAAAACCTGTAGGACTATGGCATTTATAATTTACAGTTGGAAAGTAATGCAGTTCCTGGCAAAATGAAAATATTGTTCAACGTAGTGAACTGTTAATCATAAATGTATACAGAATAATATAAGGCTAATGACATTTTTTTAATGAATCGTTTCTGTTATAGGACGACATTCTTTTGTTTTTTTTTCAGTGACACTTGCAAGCAATGGAAACTAGTTTCTGTACTGAAAAAATTAATTTAAGCAGGTCTGTTACTTTTAATAGGCCCACCAATTTTAATTGGATTGCACAATATCCATAAGGCGCACACTTCGCGCGTACAATCTGCCCAGTCATCTGCAATGTATATTTGATTTATAGCTCATGCTCACAAAATTTGATTATTGTCAGTTGGTTAACAAAAAAAAAAAGTTATTGTGTTCAGTGTTAACTTAGAACCGGTTAGGAAAGTATCCTGCCTTACAGTATGTTGCAGTACTTACTACAATCTCTTTTACTACAAATTATAGGCCTACACTGCCTACAAATTCGTGCCTGCACTGAATGGAACTTTTATATTCTCTACAAATAGATAAGATCCTGAAATTTTTATATAGCTGAGTTAAGACCATTTCAGTTACCACATGTTTAATATTTGGAGGACCAGAGAGGGAAGTTGGTGTAGTTTGTGTTAGAACGGAAAACTTCCATCTTTTTCAGACAAATGCTTATCGAGTGTTCAAAGCCGGAGTATTATAGCGTACTTAATGTAATTCCAGACTCCAATGTATACCAAACATTATGGTTTTATCGTAGGCCTACTACGGTTATATGTGAAGAGCTCATTACGAAGTGAACTCTGAAGGTCTAGTGATATTGGTGAAGATCGGTTAAGGGAAAGGGGTAGTTTACCTGCCACCTTTAATGTCTTAACAAGAGTAATTGTTTATATGACGAACGATAACTGCCGCACATTCAAACAGAATCAAATAATGTTTTGCATGCATCCCTGAATTGTAGAAGACTCAAGACTTATTGATTTTGGTGAAGATCAGTTAAGAGAAAGGGGTAGTTTACCTCCAACGATTTATGTGATAACCAGGCTAATTTTTTATATGACGAACGATAACTGCCGTAAATTAAAACATAATCAAATACGTTTTTGCATACATCCCTACATTATCGACAACTCAAGGCCTGTTGATTTTGGTGATGATCGGTTAAGGGAAAGGGGTAGTTTACCTGCAACATTTTATGTTTTAACAAGAGAAATTTTTTCATGACGAACAATAACTGCCGTAAATTCAAACAGAATCAAATACTTTTTTGCATATCTTCCTAAATTTTATAGTACTCAAGGTCAATTGATTTTGGTGAAGATCAGTTAAGAGAAAGGGGTAGTTTACCTCCAACGATTTATGTGATAACCAGGCTAATTTTTTATATGACGAACGATAACTGCCGTAAATTAAAACATAATCAAATACGTTTTTGCATACATCCCTACATTATCGACAACTCAAGGCCTGTTGATTTTGGTGAAGATCGGTTAAGGGAAAGGGGTAGTTTACCAGCAACATTTTATGTTGTAACAAGAGAAATTTTTTCCATGACGAACGATAACTGCCGTAAATTCAAACAGAGTCAAATAATTTTTTACATATGTGCTAAAAAAGACTCAAGTCGTAGAAGTTGTAGAAGACTCAAGGCCTATTGATTTTGGTGAAGATCGGTTAAGAGAAAAGGGCAGTTTACCTGAAACATTTTTTGTTGTAACAAGAGTAATGTACTTAATTTTGATAAATAAAGTATCCTGATAAGAAGATCTTAATAATCCACTGTAGAAACGTAGATGAAATATCTATAAATGAAGAGGCTAGTTGAACGGGGTGGGGGTAATTTTCTATAAATGAAAATTATAGTTGAAGGGGGAGAGGATAATTTTTACTTCCATGTTCCTTAAGGAAATGGAAGTATGGTGATGGCAAAAAAAATCGTGTTCGAGATTATTGCAGATTCTGATTGTACTACACTCAAAACATGAAAAAAAATCATTTTTCGAAAAGTGTCTGTGTGTGTGTGTGTCTGTCTGTGTGTCTGTAGATTTTTTTTCTATGGCAAACGATAACAGCCGCAAATTCAAACAGAATCAAATACGTAATTTTTTGCATACAGCCCTGATTTGTAGAGTACTCAAGACCTATTATTTTTGGTGAAGATCGGTTAAGGGAAAGGGGTAGTTTACCTGCAACGGTTTTTTTTTAAATCAAGGGTAATTTTTTTCTATGGCAAACGATATCAGCCGCAAATTCAAACAGAATCGACTACTCTTTTGCATACACCCCTGAATTATAAAGTTCTCAAGACAATTGGTTTTGGTGAAGATCGGTTAACGGAAAGGGGTAGTTTACCTGCAACATTTTATATTTTAACAAGGGTATTTTCTATGGCAAACGATAAAAGCCGCAAATGTGAACAGAATCAAATAATGTTTTACATACAGCTCTAATTTGTAGAGTACTCAAGACCTGTTGTTTTTGGTGAAGATCGGTTAAGGGAAAGGGGTAGTTTACCGGCAACATTTGTTTTTATCAAGGGTAATTTTTTCCTGTGGCAAACGATAACAGCCGCAAATTCAAACAGAATCAACTAGTCTTTTTCATACCTTTTTTAATTATACCGAATTCAAGGTGTGTTGATTTTGTTGAAGATCGGTTAAGGGAATGGGGTAGTTTACCTGCAACCTTTTATGTTTTAACAAGGGTAATATTTTCTATGACGAACGATAACTGCCGTAAATTCAAACAGAATCAACTACTCTTTTGCATACCTTTTTCTGTTATACAGAACTCAAGGTCTGTTGATTTTGTTGAAGATCGGTTAAGGGAAAGGGGTAGTTTACCTGCAACATTTATATTTTAACAAGGGTATTTATTATGGCAAACGATAAGAGCCGCAAATTCAAACAGAATCAAATAATTTTTTGCATACAGCCCTGAATTGTAGAGTACTCAAGACCTGTTGGTTTTGGTGAAGATCGGTTAAGGGAAAGGGGTAGTTTACCAGCAACGTTGTTTTATCAAGGGTAATATTTTTTCTATGGCAAACGATAACAGCCGCAAATTCAAACAGAGTCAAATAATGTTTTGCATACAGCCCTGAATTGTAGAGGACTGAAGGTCTATTGATTTTGGTGAAGATCGGTTTAGAGAAAGGGGTAGTTTACCTGCAACGTTTTATGTTTTAACAAGGTTAATGTTTTCTATGACGAACGATAACTGCCGTAAATTCAAAGAATATCAAATATTTTTTTGCATACCTTCCTAAATTGTAGAGAGCTCAAGGCCTGTTGATTTTGGTGAAGATCGGTAAAGGGAAAGGGGTAGTTTACCTGAAACATGTTATGTTGTAACAAGAGAAATGTTTTCATGTCGAACGATAACTGCCGCAAATTGAAACAGAATAAAATATTTTTTTACATGCATCCCTGCATTGTAGAGGTTATTTATTTTGGTGAAGATCGGTTTAGACAAACGGGTAGTTTGCCTGCAACGTTTTATGTTTTAACAATAGTAAAGTACTTAATTTTGATAAATAAAGTATCTTGATAAGAAGCTCTTAATAATCCACTGTAGAAACGTAGATGAAATATCTATAAATGAAGCTGTTAGGTGAACGGGGTGGGGGTAATTTTCTATAACTGAAAATTATAGTTGAAGGGGGAGGGGTGAATTTTGTATGTGTACTACGTTATCGGCAACAAAGAAGTAGTTCTTTGTTAAAATTCCTTCCCGGGCTGTTTAGCCGTAGTCCAATGTTTTCTGCAAAACCAGACTTTTCGGCAGTGCCATCGACTTCCATCTCAGTGAAAATCGAGTGCGAAAACGTGAGGTGGTATACGTTAGTGACCACAGTACTGTGGTTTAAGGCTGAAGCAATAAGTAGAAAGAAGTAGTTTCTATGGAAATATTTCATTTCGAATATGATTTTAAATATAAACTTATAACATGGAAGTCCTGTAAGGTTCTCCATACCGATATTTTATATAAAATATGTACTACGTTATCGGCAACAAAGAAGTAGTTTGTTGTTAAAATTCCTTCCCGTCCTGTTTGGCTGTAGACCAATGTTTTCTGCAAAACCAGACGTTTCGGCAATGCCATCGATTTCCATCATCAGTGAAAATCGAGAGCGATAACGTGATGTATACGTTAGTGACCACAGTACTGTGGTTAAGGCTGAAGCAGTAAGTAGAAAGAAGTAGTTCCTATGGAAATATTTTATTTCGAAAATGATTTTAAATATAAATCTTAGAACATGGAAGTCATGTATGGTTCTCCATACCGATATTTTTAACATGTTTCACTTACTACTGGTATTAAAAACAATCATAATTTAGAAACATATAAATGTTTGATTGATTCTATTTTGATAGACTGCTAAAAATTAATAGAAGTCCATCAATGGTTGATCGTAGAGATGAGTTGCAAAGGTTGTGGAATATGTCTAATGACAATTATCGTATATTGTACTATAATGTAGTGTATTCAATAAAAAGTGTGTATATTTTGCTGATTGTAAAAATATTGATAAATAAATTATTGGGAATATCAAATGCTCCGCCCATTTGTGTCAGTGACACTCCTAGTCATGGGCGCCCATACAAAAATTTCCCGGGGCGGGGGGGGGGGCAAGACCAGGGGGTTTGGGTGTATGGAATGACAGGGGTCTTGGACTTTAAGTAAAACAAGAAAACCAATAAAAGAAATATTATAAGGCAAAATTATACATCGTGTGTTTCAATAACTTTCTGAAAATAATGTATATATTTACAGAATTCTAAAATATCAGATATTTTTTCCTTTCAATTTTTTATTTTTCCCGGGAGCCAGGGGGGCCACGCCCCCCTGCTCATCCGTATGAGCGCCCATGCTCCTAGTACCTAAGCGCAGGTAATGCAGTTTACATGTTCACGTCATTTAGAGTGAAGCCACATTGCAACGGTGACACGATCAGGTTGTTACAGTGGAGTTTCTGTTCCAGTATTGTGCAGTATATGTGAAGTCCTATTTTGGCTCAAATGGTACATATCTATATCTCATCACTTTGGTGTTACACATACGCGCGCGTGCGTGTGTGCGTGTATAAATTGAACACTTAATTATAAGATGATTATATTATCGATTATTGTACAAGGATAGTACTGTCTGTAGGAGAGGAGGATTTGATAGAGGAAATTTACATTATTTAGGCATATATTAATCAAGGCGTGCGGTAAGGCTATAGCTTATCTCCGACATTGTTTAATATCTATACTGATTACATAAGAGTGAACCCAGAGATTAAAATAAACAGTAGAACGTACTTGAATACCATGCTGTTTGCGGATGATCAGGTAATCATCCAAAATAATGAATGCCAGTTCCAGAGATCGATGTTTCAGTTACAACAATTATCTTCGAATTACAACATGAAAATTTCTGTGCAGAAGACTGTGGCTTTAGTAGGAAAATACCCCTTGCGAACTAAAATTATATTAGGTAGTGAGAGTATAGAGCAGATGTCTTGGTTGTGACATCACTTATGACGTAGATCATAATGATCATAAATTGGCCAAATTTTAGTCAATATGTGGAACAATCCGTCAAACACTGTCAAGGAAAACAAGAAAGGTATGCGAGATAATGGCCGTGTCAGTATAGTTGTATGGTCGTGAAACGTGGTTTCCGGTAAAGAAACATCATAACAGAATACAAGTACCGGAGATGAGATTCTTACGATCTGTTAACGGCTGCACACAAGGGGCTACAGTTTACAGTGAAGACATACGCAATGAGTTGAAAATGTTTAATATCCAAGATCGCATTGCGGAAACAAAGAGAGATGGATTGCTTACCTGAACAGGAAGACGAATGGAGGGTGCCCAAGGAAGTTTGGCAATACAATCCTATTGGATAAAAAGCAATAGGAAGCATGGGTGATGTTTTTTGTAGGTCTACTTCCATTGGTACCGAAACAGGAGATTCGCCTGCTTCCTGATGGAAGGAGAAGGATGTATGTATTCAAACACTTTTTGCTACAGTATATTTCTTGATGCATATATAATTTATTTAATATTTGTAATTTCTTTACCTCAAGATGTTTTTCCCATGTTTCGAATTTGGAACATGTTTCGGGAATCCTATCGTTCCCATCCTCAGACAAAATTAGTATATATATAACTAAAAAGTATAAAGTAATAACTATTTATCAGATTAATGCTGTATTTATATGATCTTTACTGCAAAGTGTTCATCGTGAAATACTTCTTGTTGATGTTTCAACTTAAGGGGATACGCCACTATCTATAGGTCATTTTTTCAATTTTTTTACATTTTTCAAAAGTCATATTTAATGATTGTACATTTAATTCTGAACATGTATGTAAAATTTTATGTCAATCTGATGATTTTTTCATTGATTTTATCATAAAAATGTAAAACATTGCGTTTTACGATTTTGAGCAATTTCGCCACTACTTGAGTTTTTCTCAACTATTTCTCAAACTATTTATACTTATGAGTACATATCAACCTAAGTAATAATTAGTGTACTTATTTGGCAAAAAAAATATTTTCCAAGGTAATTATTATAATGTCAGATTATTACATAAGGTTGGCTAACTGCGGTAGTTTCATCAGTCAGCTGTCATCAACAGTCCTGCTCTGTTTCTTTTATGAATTTGCTAACTGCTATAATTTTTTTTTTTTTTTTTTATTGTTCGACTAAGCTTTTCGTCATTACTGACATCTTCAGGTCTTAAACAACCAAACAAACAAACATCTTCAGGTCGTTGTTTAAGACCTGAAGATGTCAGTAATGACGAAAAGCTTAGTCGAACAATAAAAAAAAAAAAAAAAAATTATAGCAGTTAGCAAATTCATAAAAGAAGTAGTAAGGATGGCTGCTAATTTAAACAATACGAAGTCCTGCTCTGTGTTTATAGATTTGTTGTCAGCTGACTGGATGTTGTTAGTAGTTGCTTTGAGGTTATGTTTATATGTTAGTAAAGCGATTTACAACTGTGTTTGTCTTAGCGTGTGTTTATATCAGTGTGTTTATGATATATTTCCAAACCTGTGTTTTTATGTGACTTTGTGCAAGTACAGTTTATAAAAATGGGAAGGGTAAAATTTAGTAAGAAAAACAGATCTGAATTGAACAGAAAATCTATTTCTAAAAGATGGGACAGTTATAATCAATTAGGTAACTCTAATACAGGAAAACCCCTAGATTGTACATACAATCAATCAAATGTTGGTAACCCTGGGCAAATCGACTATGAAAATGTTAGGCCAGGGCCAAGTAATGAGGATATACCTCTTGATAATAGTAGGCCTGAACAATTGCCACCAGAGCCTACTGAAGATGATTTTGATGAAAACACTCCTATAAGAAAAAGGCCAAAAGGATTTGAACTTGTATCGTCATACAACCCTACTGTTGACGCTTGCAGTGAAGATAGTCCTGCTTACTGTTTGGTTGATTTAGCTGTTCTTACAAACTTCGTAAAAGGATTGCCATGCAAGTTTTGCTTTGATATCAATTCAGAGTCCCTCCCTACCAAACAAAAGGGTTTCGCCCAAGAAATATCTTTTCACTGTCTTTCTTGTGATCAAATTACTAGTTTCGAAACATCAAGAAAAATTCACGATGACACAGTGAAAACAAGGCCTCCTTATGATATCAATAGACGAATGGTAAAAACATTTTCGTCTCTAGGAAAAGGACACACCAGCCTACAGACATTTTGCATGGGCCTAAATATGCCATGTATAAATCACTCAGCTTATGATAAACAAATGAACATAATTGTTGACATAGCAAAAGAGCACGTGGATAGCGTGTTAAAAAATGCACAAGTTGAAGTAAAAAAAGCATATTGTGAATTAGAACCAACCTTAGAAATAAAAAAGCCTTTAGGCATTACAGTGAGCTACGACGGGTCTTGGCAGAAAAGAGGATTTACCTCAAAGTATGGAATAGGCTGTGTTATTGAACTAATAACAGGCTTAGTCATAGATTTTGAAGTTATTTCTAAATATTGCCGAGTATGCGAGAAGAAGAAAAGTGAATTGGGTGAAGACTCCGAAGAATATGAAGAGTGGCTATTGGACCACTGGCTTACATGCCAAGCAAATTTCGATGGATCATCTCCGGCAATGGAGGCTGAAGGCGCAGAACGCCTCTGGAAGCGCCCACAGGACATCGGATTCCGCTATACCAGTTTTGTATCCGATGGTGACTCAAAGACGCATGACCACTTGGCTTCTCTAGAAGTTTATGGAAAAGGTGTCAAGATTGAGAAACAAGAATGTGTGAACCATATTGCAAAACGAATGGGCACTGGTTTGCGAAAGTTGATACAAGTTTGTAGTAGCAAAATAATTACTTTAGGTGGTAAGACCCATGGCAGTCTGAAGGGCACAACAATTGATAAGCTAACACAGTACTATAGAAATGCTGTAACCAGCAATATAGCAGAACCTAAGGCAATGAAAACTGCCATTTTTGCTACTTTGGATCATTGTCGCTCAACGGATGCTAATCCTCTACATCAAAATTGCCCTGTCGGAGAGAATAGTTGGTGTTTTTTTTCAAAGAGATATTGCAAACCACGTTACGCCAAGAAAACATGCAGATTGCATAAAAACACCAATAAATCAGATTGTTTACGAACATGTTTTGCCTCTTTATGAACGTCTATCAACTGATGACCTACTGAACAGATGTTCATCGGGGCAAACTAACAATGCGAATGAATCCCTACACAGAGTTATATGGAGTAACTGTCCCAAAACAATTTTTACAGCCAAAAGGAAGGTTGAAGCTTTAGTGGCAGAGGGTGTGTGTATGTACAATGAGGGGTATTTGCTCACCATGACTAAACTCTACACAAAAGCTGGAATTTCGCCAGGCAATAACACAGTAGATCTCGCCCAAAAGAAGGACTCACGCCGTCTAAGGCTGCGTAAAGAGAGAAACACAGAAAAATATACGAAGTATAGGAAATTGTTGAAAACTGCCCAGCTGAAAGAAGAAGAACAGAAAAAGGACAGAGAGGGTGTTTCATATGGATCAGGAGAGTTTTAAAAGTGTAAAAACAGTTCTGTAGACTTTGATCGCAGTTTTCTCAAATTTGATTTTTTACTGTTTTTATGATACGTAAGTTTAAATAACTCTGTAAATACTTCACCTAGACTAATAAAATTTTTACCAGATCATCTTGACAATATTGTAAAGGTTTGTATTTATAGGTAACACAATTCAAGCATATTTAACAATAAATTTCTATGTTTTACAAAAATATTTTGAAAGTTTTTGAAATATTTTTTATTTTATTGAAAATAAATCCCTCAGATTATTATTTTTTGTGATACCATGGTTTCCATGCACAAAAAGTTTCCTTTTTATGTTAGGAATCAAACAATTACTAGTTTTTGACATATGGTTCATAAACAAAAAAGTTATTCCAAAATTAAAAAATACATCAAAAACATTTAAAACAATAAAAAAATACCACATTTCATAATTTAACCATATTTTTTGTCATAAATACTTTAATTACACACATATACTTAAAACATAATCCATTAGGTCATAAAAAAATGATAAATAAAAAAATTAAGATAGATAGTGGCGTATCCCCTTAAATGTACACGATGCACATTGAGATTTGTCCTGATTGGAAAATTTCTGCTTTTACAAACAAAAGCATGAAAATCCGCATAATTTATAGTATGTTACTTTATTAATAGTCATAAGCGCTTGTTACTGTGATATAAAACCCCGTTTATGAACATTTCGAAAGCTTATATGAGTTATAAGGCTTTAAAAATGTATGTTACAAATATATTGGCTTCTAAGATTTAAAAACTATGCACGTATCTATTTTACAGAACTACATATGTTGTCGTATTTAGGTTATTAGTTGGATGTTGGTAATTAGGTTATATTGATGTAATTTATTCTTGCAATATAATACCGGTAATTAATTTTTACGTAAATAAACTTTCTTAAAAGAATTGGTTGTCTTGTAACCGAAATACACCGCTATAACAGATATAGGGTAAAAATATTCAATTTAATATAGTTTGGATGTTTTATATACACAAAATCAACTTTTTTAAAAGTTGAAAAGCCGATACTATGTTTAACGTGTGCGACGTGTTAGTCAGTACAGCCCTATGTTAGTCGTTCCTTATGCGTCCGTTCAAAGTGAGTAAACGTAAAATTCTACGAACTGCATTTTGCGATGGTTTTATACACCTTTCTAAATTTATTGTTCAGTTTGGCCACGTTGAGGAGATTCCGCTTTATGCTGTTAACAGAATAAATCGCAATACTGGGACAATAAACGCTTCTTCTTTGGACAAATTTCCTTTATATTTAAATGTTGTAGTAATTTTTATTAATACAAAAGTACAAACATACGCCCACGCTGACATACGCCCACGCTAGTGTACAACATATATATAGTGTGCACATATACAATTTACCATTTAAATTAACGGAACAAATACAGCCAAGCAAGTGCTTTAGAAACTTTATGATAGTATCGAAGCAGTTACTAGAAAGCCGTGAGTGTTCTTCATTCAGAGGGACGGGACAGAAGATGGTGAACGGAACTTGCTCGATCATGTTGGTAAGATCCAGTACTAACCGGTTGAATGCAGCGATGTACGGGTATTGTAATCCGGAGACGGTGGAGAAATGGGCGCTGTGAAGAAATAGCAACTAGTGCACAATAGTGTTGTCGACAAATAACAAAGAGACATCAGCAGGTATGTGACCTCTACACGCATCCAGCCAACAGCCTCTCCAAAACCTTTCCTAGACAGCTGTGTGAGTGCATTTTTTGCTGTTGTGCTCGACCTGTGTATATAACTGTTCACTTGGCCCTCTTTGGTCTCCCCTCCCTCCCTAAAACACTCTTTTATTTGATTCATAAAATAAAATTATAAATTCAAATTGTTTTCACATATGCTTCTTTTAAGGTAACTCGTCGCGTTTTTTCGAATCCTGGCATAATTATCACAATAATAACAGATTTCTTCTTAAAGTATATATTACATTGTTTTGTCTAACACACACACACACACACACACACACACACACACACACACACACACTTCCAGGAGAAATCTATGTTTATACTGTAGTAACATTTATTTTACGTGCGTGCGTTTCTGAAATATTAACGGCTGGATTTTATATGGAAATGCTATACCATGGAAAACGTGTGTGTGTGTGTGTGGCCTTCAAATGCTTTTAGGGTCTTCCCTTAACAAATGGTCGTTTTAATTCAGTGCGTTTGCTACATAGATTCGTACAGAAAACTGTACTCACAAGTATGTCGACGTAATAAAATCAACCATATTTTTAACCTGTTAGTAGTTCATTGCATGTGATTCATATTTTGAATAACTGTGTTGTACAAAAATACAGTGGAGCTTCCAAATCACGAAACTCCATATTCGGTTGAGAAATTCTTTACCGAAAAGTATTCGTTACTAGGAGGCAAAGAGTTCTTCCCATTTTATTATGTGGATTAGGTGTCTTATAGTTATATAACATCATAAGTTATTAAATTTTGTTTAACGTTCCCCTAATTTTGTTTAACGTTCCCCTCAAACAAAAGGCTAAACGTATTTGCTATTTTAATATATGCTCCCTACTAGCACCCGAATTATTTGATATACGAGCACCCCAATTAATTTATTTCAAATAAGCTGATTTAGACTACGTCTTATGTATAAAACCTTGAACACAGGTTTAGACAAACTAACATTATTAAAGTACAGTACAGTACTACAGTCATTAAACTTCACACGTAAATTAACATACGTAATATAAAACGTGTTGTTATCTATAACAGAAACTTTCGGGAAAAGAAAAACTGTGTGAAACCACTATACGTGCTAAAAGACATCACTTTAATGTATTGTAGCAATACAATCTTATATTCTATTTTGCTGAATTAATTTTCCTACCTTACATGGTTATTGCAAGACAAGTGACGGGTACTTCGGGTGATAAGGTTTATTTTATTATTTGTTTTTTCTAGAGCACCTTAGGTCTGATGAGGTTTTGGATGACTAGGCAAAGAAGACACGAAAAAGTTTCCTTGTTTTTGTAAATAGAAAAATTAAAGTTTATCTCCTAATAAATGTTTTATAAGCGAACTTTTGTTGTATAAGTCATTTCATTTTTTCCCGACGTACAATTTCTGAGGATAAATGTTTGGCAAGAAATGCTTGATTTTTGTCACAATATGGTAGATAGAATATTGGCGAGGCAAAAATTTAATTTATGTTCATATCTGCAAAAAAACGCCAATATCCCAAACAAATGGAAGGCTGTAAATAGTTGACAATATATTTTTGTTATTCTTATGAATTTAAGTACTTTATGAAATAATAAATCAATTTTACGGACTTTTGTACACAAAAATAATACTTACTATCTTAAGTAGTATGCTCCCTGAGCTGCAGAACTCTCTCACTATTTTGAACGAAGTACATTTATATTTACGTAAATTTCGACATTAGATAATTGTTTAATTGTGGAAGAAATTACAAAAATTCGGCTTAATCTACTATTTCTTTAGTAATATAACAACTGTAGAGCACATAATTATACAACAAACACTGAAAATTCGAAATATTCGGATTTGTATTACAATTCCTTTAAGCTTGACATCATGCTGGATCTTCACAATTATTTTCATTTTTTTGATCTCTTTTTGTGTCCGTAATTCTAAATTCTAAAGCATGTTCTTTTAGAGGACATTTAACAGAAGACGGTATATAAAACATATTCACGGACAAAAAGAATGGGGTTTTGAATGTTCACGAATTGTTAGTTTTCAATGTGATTCTTTATATCAGCTTCCGAGTAACATGGTTGGCAGCAAATTGTGGAAAACTGATCTCGCTCAGTTCCTAAAACGTGTTGTGAGTAGGCCTAGAAGTTTCAGACAGCGCACATTCAGAAGTAGGTTATTTTTATCGTTACCACGTACGCCTGTTTTATATTCAGGTCGTTAAGAACAAACGGAGAAGGTTTTTATAAAAAACCTGTAACGTTTAAATGTTAAATGTGAAATGTGATTATAATTATTACACACGTATATATGTCAATGGCTTCAAGTAAACAGAATAACTTAATTATAAATAAAATCGTCGGCAGTGTTCAGAATACTAACTGCTTTCAGAACAGCAGCCATTATAACATGCATTGCACGTTACTGGTGTTGTAAGTGTACTGTCTGTATCCCATTTTGGTATGTAAATGTGCCAGACCTTGACTTTGCCAAGTGTACGAGTACCTATCTAGCTCTCACGTGTACTCCTAATAAAATTATTTAACACCACTTATGTAATAACATAAATTACAATAAATGTTTGTATATATTATTAACAGTTGAAGTAACTGAGTAAACTAGATTTCACACGGAAGGGTTACCAGCGCGTCGTACAGACCAGACGACTTTATTACCCCCCGCCCTGTGGCCCTAGAATAAAGGAATACAGGCAAGATTGGAAGTCTCATGTGGAACGCATGGCAGTCGTTGACCACCTGGTAAAAGTGATCGTGGGAGGTCCCGGAAGGTCAGATCTGTGGGGTCTGAACGTACTGTAGCCCAGTTCATGAAATGAAGAAAAAAAAAACACATTATTACCAGTACATAATACATATTTAGTAAACATATTACATATTATAAAAATTATATTTACTCGGTTACGATTCAAACAGAGGGCACAGAAAAGCACGATCTAGCATAGTGGTTTCAAACTTGAAAGCACCTAGGGGCCACACTTCCACCGGCGGGTCTCATTATATGCGATCAGTTTTCGACAAGTAACGTAAAAATAAAAAGGTAGTATTTAATTGTAAGTAAGTAAAAACAGGGAAGTCACACATTTAATATGTCTTTAAGGGTACAATCTGTATTGTTAGAAGACCTACAATAATGAAGATATAAAAAATGTATTTAAGATTGTATATTTACATAAAATCTTCGGCCTGAAAACTGATGTCGATCTGCTGCAGCCACTAAAACGGGAATGCTCAGATTGAGCTAAAAACGTTTAAACGTAACTTTGAATAACGGATGCGACTGACTACGAATGAAGGGGAGAAACATAAGACAAGCGCAGTCCGTTTTGTCTGGCCGAGTGATGGAAGGAAGTAGACTGGAACTTGTAATATGAAGAAAATAAAAGACAACAAAGCGCAAATACACTTTCCGATAAACAAATAAAGTGAAACTACTGTATGTCTACGTTTATTAGTGTATCAGTGAAACATTTTTTATAGATTTCTCCAAGACCACTCTCATTTAAAATAATAATTTATTATTCATTTACTTATTACAGTAAACAGAGTAGTTATTAAATTGATTTTCCAAGATAAGGTCGTGTGTCGCATGCTGGTCACCAGTTGGAAATTACTGGTCTAGCATTTCGAATAACCAGGGTATTTGAAGTTAGAAACTCGTAAGCGCTTTCAGAAAAAAAACTAATTTGCGCGCGCGCGTGTGTGTGATAGAGAGAGAGAGGGGGAGGAAGGAGGGAGAGGGAGAGAGAGAGAGAGAGACTATCGTAGGCGTGAAGTTGTTTATCATCATGCAGCCTCCGAGTCTGTCAACCATCTCACAGATTCCTTACTGATATCGAGCTCCTTTATCCTACTTTTGCGCGTTATACTCAATATAGACCTACCCATGTTCTTCCTTTGCGGCGACATCCGGATCAAAATTCCATTTGGTCATCTTTCGTCAATCATATCGCATGTGTTACAGTAGCCTACCAACTTAACTTTTCCGTATTACGATCTTTAGTGTCAGCTGGATTTTTCGCAATATGTGCTCGCGACAGCGTCTCCATATCCGTTTCCGTATTCATTGTCACGCATACCAGCTATTCTTTTATAAATTGTGAACTCTTTGTCGGTCATTTTCTGGAAACGTAGTCGTTTTAAAATCGTTCTTACGAATTTAGGCCGTACTCATTCATACTTTAAAAAAACAATAGAAAATACATAGCCTGAAAAAGTTTAAAAAACACTGCTTATCAGTATAACAAAACATTTAACATTTACATTAAACATAGACAATCTTTCAGTTTATAAAATAAGTTCAAACATTTTATTTAGGTATACCCTTCATAACGGATTAGTCAAACGTATCCTGTAACTGTTTCCTTCAAAGGCCTGTGTTATAGTTCTCAAGTAGGCCTATCTCTAAATGGTTAATCGGGTGCCCTACAGTTTCCTTCATAGGTCACACGCGGCTTCTTCCGTATGCCAGACATTTTGTATACCTTCATATCACTTCCAGTTTTCTGAACTATTAAAGAATATAATTGGCTTTGCCTACTTTGCGAGACTCTGCTTGAAATATCGATGTTTTACACATATGAGACGACTTAATATCGTGTTAAAAACATCAGTAGTTTGGACTAATAAGAAGAACAGAACGTCGTAGCATCCATCAAATTACACGTGAACTGTGGGAAGAGAAGAGACGTGAGAGACCCGTGAACTGACAGTTTAAACGATGGCATTAGTAGAGGCCTTAAGGACAGAACCATGATGTTTATGCAGGTGACTCTGCTGACGATTGCTACGAATACATCGAGGATGGTGTTAAACGTAAGATAAGAAAATATAAGCGTACGTTAGAAAAGAGAATGCAATTTGAGTGTATCGACGTTGATAACCAAGGTTCCCGCGTTCCGTTGTGCAAGAAAAGTGTATGGATGGAGGTAAACGTCTTGAAGGTGACACCGGTAAACAAGAGACTTAATAGTCTTATGCTAAAGATAATAAAGCAACATTAACGCTGACATCACGATTCAACTATTGTTTCGAGAAGATAATTAACAGCATGGAGGAAACCTGAGAAACCTTTACCATTATCTTGTTATACAACAGTAACACTTATTTTTAAGCGAAACTAACTGTTAAGTGTTAGTTACGAGAAAATAACGTATAGGCTACTATGAGGCATACGCTTTATCGAAAACGTTCTTGTTCAACCAATCTCTGCGACAAACATATTATAGTTGCGATGCTACTATTTAAAAAAAATATAGTGTTTTATATAAGAGGTAAATTGAATACAGTTTACCTAACTCGTGAATTAAGCTTGATCGTTGATACACAATTTACAATGTTGAAAATAACAACCTTTAATAATTGTAGTTCAAAAAAACCTTGAATTATGGATGGAGGTACAAAATTGTGTTTGTATTTTTTGATTGTCTGTGTTTCATAATAACAGTAATAATAAATAATAAAGGCAAATTGAAAGTTGGTAGCCTACTTAAGGACGACAAAGAATTATTTTCTAGTAGCGCTTTTAATATGCAGAATAGGAGAGCTAAGTCTACAACTCGCAAATTGCCGTGACCCACCTACTAAAAGGGCCCGAAGTATTTGGGAATACAAGAAGTTGAAGTCAGAGAGTGGACAGCATTTTACGATAACTTAAGTACACTTGTGAGTACAAAATTAAGTGAACAATTCTAGCTCACTTGCCTTGATGTCAGTAGTATGAAAGGTGAAATAATTTCCTTTTTTTTTTTGCGGATTGAAGAATTGTGAGACATAGAAGTAGGTGTTTAAGTGTTTTGTGACGACTTAGTGGTGGTGGAAACACTATTAACATAACAGTAACTTCGTTACACATAATTGTTTGGCGAAATTGTCGTTGGTGTAGTCTACATGGTAACCTGACGGCTACGTGCTCAGAGCGCCCGTGCTCTGAGCGCCAACGCTAAAATTGTGCTCTGAGCGCCGATACTGATAAGCCCGTGTTCTGTGCGCCGAGCTTATCTGTCCATAATTAGACGCGGTAACACGTGGTTGCATATTTGTCTGTCTGTTCTTCTTCAACTCCGTAGTCAACATTAGCGGTCCTATGTACAATCATTGGTAAAACGAATTATTATACCACTAGTAAACTCCCGGAGCTGCCGAACTATCTAACTGTTTTGAACGAAATACGTTTATTATTAAATTAGTTAAATTTCAATATTAGAAAGTTTCTTATATTATCAGAAAAATTATGAAAACGCAACTACGCTATTATTTTATTAGTAACATAACAATTTAAAGCAAACAATTATAAGATAAATAATAAAATTTCCGAACTTCTGTATTAGATTTTTAGTTAAATTTTTAACCACAATACCACAGTGATAAATAATTTAGTCATATATTTTCAGTTTATGTATGTTTCTATAGATATCTATAGGTCTACCTCCAACGTTATTCACAGATACTTGTAAGGCCTAACTGATAACAAAATATGAGGTTTTTGAGGCTTAGTTCACAAATCGTTTTGAAAGCGATTCAAAACGAGTGTTGAGACATGCTAATTCTGTCAAATTACTACAAATTGAAAGTACAGACTACAGATACAGATTTTGTATTTTAACTAAAATTCCTCATAACTTTAACCCCATATAAACTTTTATAATTTTTTAAATTTTGAGTTCTATTTTCGGTCCTTGGTGCTTCTAAAATTAGTTTTTTGTTTTCATGTACCCTTGACACGCTCAGAATGTAATATACTCATTTGAACCCGGTACTGATATTCCTCGTGAAAAAGTAGACTCCATCTAGATCAAAATTCACGTCTTTAATACTACTGTATCACAACGATTGTCAAACCACAACTAAGGAAAGGTGCGAATAACAAGTTCATCTACGAATCGTATGGTCAGCGGATTTAAGGTATGCGAGTAGATAACCATACAAGTGAGTTTTGCCTTCCTTATCAATCCGCTTACATTGCACATCCTGTGTTTACGCGCACCAATACATGCATAATAAAAATTTTCAAAATGAAAGTTGCAGGCTTCTGAAAAATGTGTAAGGCAATGTTCACCCTTTACCGTTAAACAGCAGTAGACCTGAAATACTCAACTTCGGCGGATGTAAGTTATTTTATTTCTCATTGACAGGTACAAACACAAAACACACACACACAGATCTCTGTAGTTAAGTGTGATTTATAATTATTAAATAATATTAAAAATACTAAATAATAATAATAATAATAATAAAATTCTTAATTTTAGTGGTGACCGTCGGTCAATAAATATTAACGATGGAAAGTGAAGATCGGTCAATAAATATTACACAAATTTTACATTGTTTGTATTACGTTTCGACAATATTTATTGTCATCATTAGAACCTGTGTACGGACAATAGAGAAAAATCAAACACATAACATAACTACCAACCAGAACACCCTACTGCCTTCTAAACATATGTTCTTTTAATTAAGTTTACAGGTTAAAAGAACGCTGTACAAATGTCTTCTAGTTTGTGTTTATAAATAGAGTGTGTATTGTAGGCACCTTACAGTTGTAGACAGTCATAATATTGTCTAGTATCAGTTAGTTTCAAAGTAGGTATGAGTAATTAATAATGACACATATTCGATTAGTTTTAAACTCGTTGCAGTTGTCAATCCGCGTCTTTCATATTTTACGCTTACGCAGAGAGTGTATACCTGTGTGTGTGATGGTAGGGGGGGGGGAGGGCTAAGACAGTTTTGTTTTACATCGGCAAAATAATAACACTTCTTACACATTATTTTACTTAAATAGATAGACATAATTACAATATTCCAAAACCTAATTAATATAGTATTACAATTTTAATTATTGATAATATAATAATCCCTTAATTACGTTTGTAAATAATTAGATCCAGTAATCATTGAATGTTTATTGGAATTGGTGCAAATAGCAATACATGTCTAAAAATATGTTATAGCTGAATGCAGATTGTAAGATGTTCAATAACGTATATTATTACTACTAGCACTGAACACACTTATCCATAAATTAGAGAATTATGTACAAAATAACAGAACTACTGATATTACAAACACAAAATTATGGTAAACAAATCAATCATGTGACAATGGTTATTACTTATTATTTATATTGTTGTAAAATAATATTTACCGAGTACATCGTCTATACAGAGTAATATAGTCTACAGTTAAATTATGCAGACGTCGACATTCACACTTCCTCCCTCTCACTCTCTCTCTCTCTCTCTCTCTCTCTCTCTCTCCCCTATCAAAAACACAAAGATTCCCCCCCTCCAACACACTCAAATCACAATTACGCATATTCCACATATCGTAGGTACAGATAATATTCATGTAGAGTTCTTTACGTTTTATCAGTCAGGTGGGCCTATACGAATACATCTGCTTCACGCATCTACACATACTAAAACCGACTCTATACTCGTATACACATGAGTTTGTGTGTGTGTGTGTGTGTGTGTGTGTGTGTGTGTGCGCGCGCGCGCGCGCCAGTCAAAGAGAAATAAAATAACTTATATCCGCGGAAGTCTTAAAAGTAGTTGAATACTTCAGGTCTACTGCTGTTTAAAGGGAACTGATAAATATTATTATCTTATTCCTTTACTTTATTCAGAAGTCTGGAAATTTCACTTTGAAATTTTTTATTATGCCTGTAATAGTGCCTCTGCGCATGCATCTTTGGCGAATAAGCCTCTTTATTATCTCAGAATTTCTCATTTGGTTGGGACGAAAACATTTGAGAAGAAATAAAAGAATTTGGTTAAACATAACTCTAAATAATAAAGGAGAATACGATTATGAGACGGAGATCTGAACTGTAGGCTATATGTGCGTAAACACGGGATGTACAATGGAAGCGGGTTGATAAGAGCGCAAAACTTGCTAGTATGGTCGTCTATACGGCTTAGATAGCCGCGTACCTTAAATTTGCTGACCATATGATTCGTAAATGAGCTTGTTACTTGCACCTTTCCTTAGTTGTAGTTTGACAGTCGTTGTGACACTGTAGTATGGCTAAATTATTTGTCATTTAGGTATTATGGTTGCAAATTTAAATAAAAACTAACGCAGTAATCCAAAACGTTTAGTATTTATTTTTTGATTGTCTGCTCTACAGTTATGTTACTAATAAAATGGTAGAATAGTTGGGTTTTTGTAATTTTTCTGATAATATGAATAATTGTCCGATATTGGAATTAACTAACTTAATAATAAATGTATTTTGTTCTGGGACCTTACTAGTGCTGTGATAATGGTTTTAGTAATGACTTGTACAAATTTTCGTTGGACCACTAGTCTTGACTACGAAGTTGGCGAACAGCGGATATACAGATATGCAGCCAGGTGTCTAATGATGCATAGATAAGGTCGGCGCACAGAACACGGGTTTATCAGTATCGGCGCTCAGAGCGCGATTTCATCGTTGGCGCTCTAAGCACGCTACGAACCTGACACCTCAAGCGACACTGTGACAGATGTTTGTAGGTAACAGACATTCTACGGACAAGTCGTAACATGCATCGGCGACCGTAGGATTTTTTCTGATTTTGTAAGTACAGCAAAATCGGAACTGGAAACTATTTATTAGATCGGTACTGCAAAAGAAACGATGCTTTGTACAGCTTTTGTAGAACTGCGGTCAGAGAATATGTCAGCCGTATATTCAAATTTAAATAAACAAAACAATTTGTTAGCTGAAATACGTTGTCATTGTTACGTGTAAATGCTATACCAACATCTGTGTAATAGTATGCCCCACAATACGATGGCGTATTCATTAGCCTACTTCATAATTGAATGGTTCCTCTTATTAACCTTGCCTTTGTTTTTAAACCTATAAGAATTTAGGAACATACGATTACAGCATTATACTTGCGTTAACGTAGTACCAAGAAGCCATCAGTAAACGTGTACATTTGAGATCATGCATTTAAAAATAACACTGATTTTTCATTTATGTAAATGTGACTATGTAAATGTACGCAGTACTCGCACAGTGTAATACTGTTGCAATCACCGTCATGATGTTACTGGAGATTTTGCGTCTTATGCTGCTTTTAGTTAAAGTCAGCCGATAGTTATTAAGTAGACTATTTTGTGCGCAGTAGTGTCGCATGTTCAACATTTAGTTTTTCGCAACTGTCTACTGCGCAACGCCGTTTTAATTGTCACTAAATACAATTTGTACAACAAGAGCTGCGCAGTCGGCGATATTGATATTTACCCTTTATAGAATTTTAATTTTATTTTTTCGAATTATTTTTTGTACAGATTTTCTCTTTATTGAACAATAAGTACCTCTTCTGTTTAGTTAGTTGTCTTGTAGGAGTACTCCTTCATTAATCTATTACACATGTGATTGGCTGTAGGCCTACACACAGAGTTCGTATCAGATTAAGATTGGTTTCTTACTAACTTACATCAGATCTTGTTGCTTAGGTAAGAGTGTTTACTCCTCTTCAGTCGTCTGACTTCATCTTCGTCCGTGTCCATCTGCTTGTTGACTAACTTGTTTGGCCATTCACAACATTTGACACTTTGCTACTTTAGTGGTGGGTACATTTAAATTGCATTTGGTACCCACCACCACTACGCTTCCACAGTGGAAGTTCGCAAGACTTTGTTTTCAAATTGTTTAATCTTGTGTATGCTGCTGTTACTGACCGTTCCCCAAAGCTTTACTCCGTAACTCCATAAGGTTTCTACATTTGTCTTGTATAGTTTGTTTATGTTGAAGACCCTTTAAACCACATTTCTAATGTAGACTAACTCAACTTTTAAATGCTCTTTTCTTACCAGTAAATAATACGCTTGGCTGGTAGATCCAACACTACGCTTACGGACCCTTGCTCTATATTGAGTGGGCGCAGCAAAAGAGGGTTAACCCCCTCTCGTGAGATAAAGAAAGAAAATGAAATGTCTAAAATTAAAAAAAAAGTTGCAGGTAAAATACAATCATAAAACATCGAAGAATTAATTAGGCCAATTTGTTATGTAAGTACAGACATTTTTAATCACGGTACGGTGGCGTGTGCGAATTCACTTGTGTAAATAGGCCTATTGCTAATTCTTGTTCCTCTTAGCCAGTGTGCAGATTTCGAGTTTTATTCAGACCGTAGTGCTCATAACAGTTTACAGCTAGTGAGATGTCCCGAAAATTGTTTTGCTATATCATGCCTGTATTCACTGCCTCGGTAGAGTACAGTTGGCTCTAGGTTTTCATTAAAAGGTATTGGTATGTACTCTTGGGTTGACACCCGTCTAAGTGCATACCCTTTGAACTCCCGTGTGTAGTCGTATACGCTGGCTGAATATTTTGTACTTGCATTATCCTGTAGCCAGTTACAAAGAATTATCCAACAGAGGTAACTGTTTAGCTACCATAGAAAAATACAAAAACCAGTTTGTGCATTCTTTTTTTTTTTTGACTAACACGTTTTCAACTCGAACACAAATGAATTGTACGAATGTATTATATATGGATATGCACGCTACTTGCACGTTTCGGAAATCTGCATCACTTACTATATGGTTGTGTAATTGTGAAACTTTATCACCAACCAACGAGTACTCTTGTGGGACGTGTTCTATTGTTGAAGAAGTCAAGCCGGGTCAGGTGACCTTTGACAGAAGCGCAGTTACCAATTAGCCGGAATGTGTACGTGGGTCTTTGATAATTCCTTTCGCTTAATGAACGAGCAGCACCTTCGCTGTCCATCTTGAAAAATTATATCCCACCATTGCTTTGTCAAATAAAGTAATGTTTATCGTATCATATGAGATAAGAGAGAACTGTCCGGCTGTGTATCAGTTGTTTTACACGTGGTCCCGATGGGAGTGATGCGTCAGCGGGAATCTTGCACGATACCAGCAGGAACGGGGTTGTGTCACGGCATTTTGAATTTCTAAAGACCGCCAACACTATACATAGCACGCGCGCACGCACCTACTGTATATGTCGCAGATGTTCTAAGAAATGTTGCAATCCCCAGAAACGTAAAACAGAAAGCTATGTGGTTCGTAACTTTTTTTTTACTTAAAATACTAACTTCACATCTTTTGAAAGTTAGTATATTTTAATTAGTTCTGACACACTTAAGTAGGCACGTCCTGTAAGCCTGACTCATATTTGACATAAGGGACGTCCTGTAACGTGACATTTTTATTTTTATACGCACTTATCGATAGTCCTACAGATTTCATACTTCTTTTCAGGCTCATATATACGCGTATGCAGTGGCGCAACCAGGGGGGTGTTTTGGGGGTTAGAACCCCTCCCGAAAATCTGGAAAAAATTTTGTAATCAACGTATGTACAAACAGTAAGAACATAATAATTATAGTATCTGCTGTATATGTTAATTACTATATTCTTACAAAGTAACATTTTTACTATTACTAAATGATAAACTAAAATTCAGCATAGGTAAGTATACCAGACGAGAATAAACTGTTCTTTTGCCAACGGCGCATTATATGTAATTGTCTTAGTACTTTTCAAAAAACACCAGTTTTCATCAAAAGCGTTGCGTTTAGTTTATTGCTGAATTTTCCGGTTTTGGAGAGTGAACTGGATCAATCTGGGTGGCCTGTCAATATCAGTGCAAAGGAAAGTCATACATAGAGTTGGAAAATAATGTATAACGCGTACAAGTTTATTAAATCGGAAGATAAGGAAATATCAGAAAGAAAGTTGCAGTAAAGGTAGCTCAGGCGTGCGGTGTGTCTCTAAGTAGTGTTTTTAGAATTATTAAAGAAGCATCCGCGGATACGGCTGACATAAAATCTTTCAGTACTTCCCATAAAAAATGCTCAACAAAGGAAATAAAAACTGATTTAGATGATTTTGACAAGTGTACTATTCGATTAATTATTTACGAATATCAATTCATAGAAGGGGAAACACCAACATTCAAAGTAAAAATTCTTTAAACAATTTTTAAGAGGTAAATTAATTATAATGGTAGTGCATCTAGTCTGAGCCACATTATTCGTCAAATGATATTTCGATAAAAACGTGCCAAAACCAATAGGAAACTTTTAATAGAATAACTCATTAGAAAGTTACGAGAAAATATATAAATTATATAGACGGAAATTCAGAGAAGAACGGCGGCCTATAGTTTACATAGACGAAACTGAATTCAACATCAGTTAAAAAAAACGTGGATAGGCGCCGTTCTTCTCTGAATTGCCGTAATTTTCTTATATATTTTCTCTTAACTTTCTATTGTGTTATTCTATTAAAAGTTTCCTATTGATTTTTGCACGTTTTCATCAACAAATGTGGCTGAAAATTTCAATGAATAAATAAATCCACCTGCAACATCATTAACAAAAAGACAAACACGATTAACTGGTTAGTGAATAATGGGATTTCTTTAGTCCATTTATCTTAACCTGAGTTCTATTCACTAATTAAACAAAGTGAACCCAACATACAGAACTCTTATAATACCACTGTTTTGGCAAACCATGGACATTACATTTTACGACTTCCACTCTATCATCCTGACTTCCTGATCTTAATCCTAGAACTGATTTAGGCAATCCTGAAGAAGCGTGCTAAAAAATGTGCATTTTCCATAGACAGTGTTAGAAACGTAGCAAAAAAGGAATTTGAATGTATTTCTTTCATAGATTGCACATCAAGATGTGACCATGTCATGAAAATTGAAAAGATTACGTGAGATCAGACCAAAGAGTGTATAATGTAACAGTTCGTTTCAAAATTAATAAACAACGTGATAACAGCAGTGAAGACGATTTGAGTTATAATAACAGCGAAGGAAACATTAGTGGGATGGAAGAATTGAGCTAAATATTTGTAATTGGTTGTAAGAAATTAAATTGTATAGGCTTATTACTTAAACAGTTTTGGTATAATTTTCTCATTAATATTGTCTCTCCTGTTCTTTATGGACAAATTATATCTGTTGTTTTTTTAAAACACACACAGTCATTTCACATTCGAGCCTGTTATTGATGTTACTTATTCAAACAAGTTGCCAAGGTAATGTTGACTATATTCCTGGATTTTGTTGTCCATGACGTGTCCGTTGATTAACTAATTATAAATATATAACTACTGACTCGGAACACTAATTTTTTATTAGTAAAAATGTTAAACTTTCATCTTGTAGCTTGAAGTAGTTTTCGTCAGCTTCGTCAGAGGCTCATTTTTACCGATGTTACTACGTTTTTTCATAAATCGTAACATGTACACAAACTATTATGTACTTCAAAATATACAATGTTTGTTAATGTATAGGCTGGACTAGAAGATCTGGAGAAAGACGCAATAGACACAACATGCCAAATCACTGTTTACAAAATAATTGCAGTAGGCCTACTAAATGTTACACATTTTCTATTTCTGTGAAATCTTTGTATGGTATCTCTGTTGTATCTATGCTTGTTTCGTCTTACAAAACGTCCATATGTACTGTTTAGTAGTGTCGAAATAGAAATCGAAATCAAAACCTCCGTACGTAGATTCGTCATTCAGGGAGAAGGCTAATATTTTCAAAAGCCCTTTTTCTACCACGTGTATAACGTTCTTCCCGGCTTATCCCCACTACAAAGTGCGCAACTGCTTTATGTCTGATTATTTTAACTATATTATTGTATTATTTCAATAAAGTCGACGTCTGCTGATTAAGTAATTTAAATTATTCAATAAGCATATGCAAATTAGTAAGCCTGTGCTTAACATGATTTTAACTCATAATTCTTACAAACATTGTGTGTATGACTCGTACACGTGCAGTATGTGTAAGAAGGGCCTTTGCAGCATTATAGGTGGAACGTACACGAGTTCTATGAAGCAAAGTTAATTTTTACCTGTTCTTGCGACATTTGCTCCTTATAAGGTGCGTATTGTCGTTTCTCCAGGAAAAAGTCCTCCTTGTAAAGAAAAGAATGAGGAAAACCAAAATTGTGCACCTTGTTTCTAAATTTTTAACACCCCCCCCCGAAAAAAATCCTGGGTGCGCCACTGCGCGTATGTTTCCCTAATAGGCACATTGGATTGAACCGTAATGACTATATCGTCGGCATGTGCTGACTGTAGAGTACTACTGAGTGATCTACATTTATTATTCTTACTGCATAAGCCAGGTTTAAGAGGACTGGAGCTACCCCGTTGCCCTGTTTTAGACCATGAGCTACATTTTCACATGTGCAAGTGTTTCAGTCATGGTCATTTTTGTTAGACTGGCCTGTTTGTTTTGCATTCAAAATTCTAGCGTTGTACTGTAAAATGTGGTTTTCAATATGCAATCTTATTTCTGACGAAAGTCCGTGAAAAGTGGTATACATCCCTATCAAACTCTGCACACTTGTTCAGGATTTGTTACCTGTGAATAATTGGTCTGGTTCACTGCGGTTACTGGTTCTATAAACATCCTATCTGATATGTGCGTTTCCTCGGAGATATCGTTCCTTTTCCATTATACAATTTTGTGCATTGGCGTTTCTTTCGTAGGGAATCTTTGATTGTCTATATTAATTTAAGGAGCCAACTTTTGTCATTGACAAATAGAATACAATGACGTAAATGAAACAAGCAGATATATCCCCAGTGCTTGGTTGAGTAACCTGAGAGTGACATTAAAAGGTCGCATAAAATATTCGGTGAGTTAATTTCAATCCGCTGTCGGGTATATGTAAGCGGTGGTAGAGTGGTAGAAATGTGGCGTTACTCTATCTGGACCATTTTTGTGACTAACGTTTGCTGGACGGACGGAAATCGAACTGAAAGCCGATATTCTTAATCAGGAAAGGAAATTTTATTGCGTGTAAGCAATGTTTCTCTCTGTCTGTTTCTCTTTCTCTGCGGGAAAGTGTGGAAAAGCTGTGACGGGTTGCTTCAGTATAGCCAAACCGAATGTCTATTCGAATAGTTAGTCAATGTCTCCTGACTGTTCCTCCAAAGCGTTTGTAGAGAGGATTTTTAGCATTACAAACAAATTTGGACTCCTGTACACAGCCGTCTTAGTCTTGAACTGGTAAAATAAGAACTTTAGTGTTTCGGTGAACCTGTGTCAGTAATCTGTTAAGACTACTGTAAATTCATTCAAGGGAATTCAGAAGTATAACAAGAGGAATTCGGTCACTTCCAGCACCAAATGAGAATTTTTGAAAAACTAAAGTTATGCTAACTTTTTAATTATGTCTGTGATGTGTCTGAGCAGTTTCTAGTATTTTGTGTGAACTCTGTGTTCGTATGCCAGTGGTTTTTGCGGTGAAATATTTATAAATAGAAAAAAAATCGTTTTATTTGTTCTTTTAAATTATAAAACTGGTTAAAAAATACCACGTAACTGGGATAAAAAAAGTAATTCTTGATATAGCATATATCAACTGCGTAGCCAAAGGGTTACTGTGGGATTACGAACCCCGTCCATTGAATAGGCCGCCAGTAAGGTGTTACAGGTAACGTACAGGCAGGCAGTACAGTGTGCGATATAACATGGTCAACGACCGGTAATGCTATGATACATCTCTCCACCCCACTCATCACCACAGAAACCTGGTCTACAATCCGTCCATGGAAAAATCTTGGGTACGCCAGTGACATATACGCAGATTAAATATCATAACTAAGTAAAAATATGAGACACACCCATTCCCACCACTACAGATGGCAGGCCCCCATATTTTTAATTCTTCCATTTGGCAAGCTTATAGCCTATAGCGCGTATTCACTTGGATTTGGACCCCTTCCATGCATGATTATAGACATTATCGACACTTGCTGATCGCAGAATAGAAGTTTTTTCAGAATACACCCATCATTTGCGTTCGAAACGTCAACGATTATAAAAAATAATATGAAGTCCGGAACTGTTTACCCGATATAATAACTAATTCATTCTGAGGTAGTGCTTAAACAGTAAGCCAACCAGCTTCTAGAATGGTAGAACGTATTTAACGAAATCCCGTAACTGCTGTTCAATTAGTTTAAAAGTTTCCACAGACGTACTTTTCTATCTTATTGCCTTTAGAAATTATCGTTCTGGCTGGATTTGATTTTGGTTAACCTGATGATATTATCTAACCTGTCGTATAGATTATTATTAAGCAATGGTTAATTAAAATTGATTGTCTGTTATCAGATATTTGTTGTTACGAAGTAACATATGTGTTTCTCGTGAAATTAGCACATCATTCGCACGTGACTTTAGTGTACAAACCAGCGTGTTGGACAGTTGCCCACTATTCCATTCATAATGTAACGGTTAGTCTCGTATGACTCTGTGCGAAGGTCAAGTTTCCAGTGTCACTCAATTTATTCATAAAAAATAAACGCACTGAAGAATATGAATTACATTTAATTCTAAGGAAGGACTAAAGGTTAAAACTGCATTTGGATTGTGCAGCCTAAACAACATTGGCGACATTTAGAATAAGAAATTATCGTTCAAGAAAGCGAAGAAAATGCACAGAAGACTCATTTATCAGTATGTAACATCATCTGTTGACTATGTCAGAGAAACGAATACTCCATTGCATTGTAGTGGCGTCTTTGCACTCTGGTAGGTGGCTTGGTTGCAGCATCTGGGGCGAGCCTAGTGGCTGTCAGAAGATAACTGGGCTGGTTCTTCGACTGGTTCCTAAGACTGGAAAGGGAGACCGCCAATGCGATTTTTCGCTAGAATGCGCCGGGGGGGGGGGGGCTAGAATACTGTGGTACATGACATATGCAATTTGCTGGACTGTTCTCCGTAGAAAATTAATTTAAAATCAGGAAACGGCGACACACTTTTGATATTATTTATTATTCTCGTTAGCATTAAAGCATCCTATGTTTAACAAAAATATCTACTTTATTTACTGTACCTGTTACTGATTTACTTAAAACCACTTTAGAAATCGTTTTGCTATAGGATACTACTATACTGGACGCGTATCGGTTATAACACCATTATCAAGTTACTAAAGAACAACTGCAGACCAGTAGTAACACTATTTTATATCGGTTCTTCCCACCACTTGCTCGTTCTACTCCAATTGAATTTTCCGTAACCCCTGTGCAAATTACCAATTACAGGTCTCTAAACGTATTCTATGTGAGTAATCTCAAAATAACTTATTTTGTAATGATAAGTTAACGTTTTCCTAAAAGTATATAAATACCAGTGGAGACCTGCGCTACTGTACTTAGAAGGGTAACGAGAGTAGCCCTTTGGTTGAGATTGTTTACTTATTTTGACTGATTTATGTCAATCTTAAACTTTGATATGTCCATGGAGGCGATACAGGGATCCATGACTGTAGAGTCTTACTTAAAAACTTGTTTGAATAATTTTAAAGTTCTTTGTGAAATCAAGATTTTGACTAACTTTTCCTAAAAGTGAAAGTAAACTTAACGGAGGTTTGTGTGTAACAGGAGTACAAATTGCTAATCAAATTAAATAAAAGAGATTAAGTATTGTACTTGATAAAACCAAACTCAAAATATGTTTCCTATGGAATTAAATTGTCTGTAGTGTACAAATTTCAGTTAGTTTGAGATCCATTTCTCAATTTTATATCCTCTGACCAGTCATCACAATCAAAGTTCCTGACATTTACATTCACACTACGTTAGTTTAACGAAAATTATTGAGAAAACATATATTAAAGAAATTTGTGTGTTTATTTTCAGACATTTTGCGCATAAAACATAAAAAACCCTGTGCGTAACATTAAAAAATCACTTTTAAAAGACATATTTTTGGAAAAAAGCTAGTAAAATAGTGCTTTTTAGTGTTCAGTGCAGGCTAATGAAATTATTTTAATTTGTTGTAGGTGTTGTAAAACAGAATATACAACGACATAGTTTTAAAATGAAGAAGAAACTTTGCAAGTCCACGTGTACGGAAGATTGTAGTCTACCTTATCCATTGGTACTTTCCGTACCACTTCGTACAACTGCAAGTCTACGTGTACGGACGATTGTAGTCTATTATCCGTTAGTACTTTCCGTACCAATTCGTACAACTGCAAGTCCACGTGTACGGAAGATTGTAGTCTACCTTATCCGTTGGTATTTTCCGTTTTTACATCGGTATCCAGTTTTGTACATATCATGCAAAACGTACAATTTTGAGGGTGTCAGATTTCCTATCAGTGCAGGATTCACGCACACGTATGATTACGTTATAGTCACAGTTCTTATCCCCTCAAGTTGTCAGATCAGATGGCATACGTCTCGTCGTGCTTGGCGCCCAAATGATAGGGTCGTCTCCATTAAGCGTTTTACACTTTATGGTTGATGCAAATTGACTTTTTGCACATACACAGGAGCGCGCGCGAGTTTCCATTTTGTATTTTGCAGAGGATGTGTACAATTATTACTGGTATTATACTTTAGTGTATATTATGTATAATTAATTAAGAGTGGAAATTAATTATAATTTCTAGCTCAGTGAAAGTCGGTGAGAATTAAATATGAAATTGTGGTCTGTGTGTGTGTGTGTGTGTGTGTGTGTGTGTGTGTGTGTGTGTGTGTGTGTGTGTGTGTGTGTGTGTGTGTGTGTGTGTTGCAACGGTACAAATTATACCAATAATGTACCATATGTAACATAAAACAGGGAAACCTGTTATTGAACATCTTGTGTACGGTTTTAAAACTATCAAGTTATTAAACGCTGTTTTGTGTGTGTGTGTGTGTGTGTGTGTGTGTGTGTGTCACCAGTGCAGACAGGAATTCTAGACGCACGCAAAACTACAGTACTGTATATGTTTTTGAGATTGTGCGAAACCGAGTTTATAAAAAAGAATATATCGTCGAGCTGCACGGAATGTTCGTGCCTGTGGACTCGCGACAGTGCGAATTCAAGCAGGTATAAAGTGACAGTGTAGTTATTTGTTAATTACTTCAATATGGAAATAACTACGGAGTTGTAAAAAACACTCCCATGAAGTGAAGAATATCGTTAATCGAGAACAATTATTGTACCTGCCGAGAGTGTGATGAAACTCGCTAAATATAGGCAAATCGTTTTTGACGTTGTGAAGACTACTGGAACAAGCATTGACAAGCCCAGGAGTGTTTAATTAATCTTCGACAGGTTTGTAATGCCAGGGGGCTATATAACCCTAAGTCTGGTGAACCACATTCTCTCTTTACAATAAGACCGTCATGAGTGAGCGTTGTGTTTCCCGAGTAGCGCTTGTGTTAAGACATCCAACGAGGCCGGACCACATACACACTTAGACAAGCACACGCAATCGTCAGGAGGACCACCATGGGCACACACATCAGGGTAGAGTTTGGTGTCACAATCAAATGACGATGAACTAACTCTTTGAAAAAATAATAAAAAAAATAAATAAAAAAGAGACACAGTAGTGAAACAGAGACAATAAGAAAGAATCTCTAAAAAGTATAAAAATGTAAATAGCTGTGTAAATTGTAAATAGTAAAATTAATACAACAGTTTTTATTTAAGAATATAATGTAAGAAATTTGATATAAACATTTAACTGACACGCTATGCATTTAATTTCTGTGGGTGGAGATTATTGCTATTTGAACGATGTTCTTTAAAAAACAGACCACTGTTCTTTAATTGTTAGTTAAGTTTAATTGTCAGTAATTCCTTAATGCCTGTCAGGCACCCAATTTTAAAATAAATTTTATTTTTATGGTATAGTATATTAATGTGAGGTTTAAACTAAGTGCACGTTATTTACGTGATGATTATTACATACTCCGATTATAATGTATGCCCACTTATAAGAAGATGCTTACATTTTTTTTATTTTCAGATTCGTTTTTTGAATAAATTGCAATTTTTCTGTTTTTAAATTCATCTTAATTTTTATCATTTCACGCTACTCTCTCATGTCTACAAGTTTAATCTTCACATGTGACGTAGCGTTTGAACGTAACTCAAATAAGCTCAATCAAACGGCCGGTTGTATGTGTAAATGTATTAGAGATAAGTTCAACCACACAAATACGCACGCACAAGAACGTAACCGTCACTATGTACATTACGTACGCCAGCGTACTGTGAAACGAAACTATGTGGGATTTGATAAGAAAGTGAACTCGTTTAAAAACTGCGTTACTTCGTTTAGAAAATGGATACTCGTAATGAAAAGTGTGTAAAATAAAATCTATTCTGACCGTCTAAGAACAATGGCTACTTGAGTTGCGCTTATGATTAAGTGTTATCCTGTTTTCATTTTTTGTGTAGGTTTATTAATAAATTTAGGTTTCTTAATGTACACTCTATTACGTGTAAAATATTCTTGCTACCTCTCCCTCCTTTGCTCTCTCCCACTCTTCTCTCCTACAGCTCCACACGTATACATGTGTGTAGTGTTGAGAATATACTGGAAAACTCTACATTCATTCTTAAGTAAATGTACCTGTCATTGTAGAAGTGAACGTTTGTATTGTGCGGTGGGCGGTCGAGCTGCCTGGGCGGGGCCTCAACCCGCACACATGCGCGTTTACTGTGAGAGTCTAGAAAAGTAATGTTCTCGAAGTTTTAAATAAAAGGAAAGATCTGGAAGCTGTTTTTCTATATAAATAGAGATGCCCACGACAAGTACAGTTCAGTTTTAAATGTGCTCTTGTAATGTGTATTTCGTGTGTCCGTTTTATGTATACTTGCTACTAAACTGTTCCTTCAATAAAGCGTGTGTTTGCTCCTGTACTTAAATTATTCATTATTTTTACCCATACCGTAACAGGTTATGGGCCCAGTGGCATTTTAAAATCGGAGTGCAGTGTGTAATTGGAGTGCAAGTATAAAATATTTGTGCAAAAATGGAACCGAATATAAAAATTGAAAAACTTCGAGACAAAGGTAATTGGCATCAATGGCGCTTCGTAGTACGCACATTGATGGAAGAGGATGATGATGTGCTGGATGTTTGCGAAGGAAGATTAGCCGAGCCAGCTGCAGGTGCAGAAGATCGTGACGCGTTGTTGGAAAAGTTCAAGAAGGCGGACAAAATTGCCAGAAAGTTAATTGTTACAACAGTGGAGAGAAAGCCTCTCGAACTTATAATGGGTTGTTCTACTGCCAAGGAGATGTAGGGCAAATTGAATACAGCATATGATCTAAAATCTGATGAAAATCTGTCGATGATTCAAAAACAATTTTTTGAGTTTAAGTGGACAGAGAGTGAAAGTGTTACGTATAATATTTCAAAAATAGAACAGTTGGCTAGAAAAATGAAAAATCTCGGGGGAAAAATTGAAAAGACTATGGTGATGACTCGTGTTTTAACATCTTTGCCACAAAAGTTTAATCATTTTCACAGTGCTTGGGATTCGGTATCTGACGATAAGAGAATCTCGAAAATTTGACTGAGCGCTTGATGGCAGAAGAATTTAGATTACAAGAGCAAAAGGAAGTACACGAAGAGACGACAGCGTTGCTAGCTAATCTGAAAATCGGTCATAAGGAACAGAAGAGTGACTCTTATAAATATGAGAAGAATAATTTGAAACAAGAGCAGTGTTATAATTGTGGAAGACAAGGTCATTTAAAAAGGGACTGCTTCAGTATAACGTCTCCTCCTGTTAAGACATTATAACACAGGGAACCAGTTTAATTGGCCTCTGTCAATTAAACCAGCTGCCATTGTTAGTACTAATTACTAACCAACAAATTGGGAACCTGTAAAGATCAGGAGTTTGACTTAGGTTACGTAAATTTACTCACTCTCTTCTGTTTAGCAAAAACATCTCTTTATTACAGCTTCCAAAATAAAGATTCCAAAATAATACCTTTAATGATTCTTATGGCTATTAAATGAAAGATTCTGATAGATTCTGCATTTTATGCTCTTATACTCTTTAAACTGTTACTATGATGAGTTCAAAACAATACAACTGTATATTACATAGAATACCACGGATCCGGGTTCTAACTCTTCTTTATATTTTAAAAGTACTTTGACATTATGCAAACTATTTGAAGAATAGTTTGAATCAATTTTGAATTAATTATATCTGTATCCATCTTCAGATTACTCTTATCTCGTTACAGAAAGTATACATACTGTATTATTAAGTAATGATTTACATGATTTGTATTAGTTTTTACAAAATAAATTGTTTTTTGCTCTGGGTTCTTAGAAAACAATATAACCACGGAAGTTATGCTTCCATGTCACCTGGGTATGATGTTGGTCCACGGCTGGTCCTCTTCATGGTCCTCTTCCGTAGGTTTTCCTGGATGATCTTAGTTGTAGTTTGTGTTCCTCCATTTCAGTGGTTGACTCTAAGTAGTTAGCGCAGTCATGAGGCTCGGATTCTGGCTACCTGGAGCTCATAGTGTTGTAGTTGATGATTCACTCCGGTCGGTCGTGTTCACTTTTACATTTTGGTTTAAAATGCACTGTTGTTACCTTACGATATGGTATGGAACATACCTTAACAATTAAACCATTTCATAAAGAGATGTGTCGGCTAAGCCTTTATTTCTTATTTTATTTACATTTAAACTACGTAACTTTTGTTTTTTACATTTCACTTCGTTTAACTACATGTGGGGGTTGTGTAACCACGAAACACTTATTTACGGATACCTAGTTTGGAATATAGAAGTACTGTATTCGCCTTCACAACACATGACAAGGCTGTTGGCTTGGCCGTGATTCAGAGGAGACTGTCGGTAAGGTTTTGTGGTCGAGTAGGGAGATCGGCGCAGTTCCGCCGCGAGAAGAAATAGTTCGTACTTTTATTATTATTGTTTACCACTACTTAGCTACTATTAATCCTACTATAGCTTCTTTATTTAGTCAATATTTTATTTATTATTATCACGTCCTTTTTTATATAATTAGGATGATTATTTTAATTAGCTCAACAACATTATGATTTGCTTGTCCGTACTCGCGGTTGACAAGAAGGTACAGGAATTTTGTACAAAGGGGAGGGTGGATTATTTTCTCACTTGTCATTTCAAACAAAAATATTTTGTTTTGTTTTGTGCTATTTAAATTGGCTTTAAATCGTCACATCCTCCTCTACTTAAAGAAGACACATGGGACGACATTTGTGGATTCCAAAGGGATATCTAAAAATATAATTATATTTGGCACAGAACCTCGTGATGAAATTTCTTTTTTACAAGGTTATTGTGATTCACTAATAGGTTATCTTACATACTATTTAAATCACTTAAAATTCAACACTCATAAAACACTTAAAACACACAAATACATAAATCTACCTTATTTCTACTTCTTAATGCTACTACCGGTTTTTTTGCTTCTTCACTCGTTTTACGGAGTTACACTCATGAGTATGTTTCAGCATATTTCAGGTATACAAATGTGTATCTGTTTACGTTTATACAGATATACAGTATAGCTGTAAGGTTAAATTTTCTCTAGTGTTCTTACAAAAGAGTATTCGCACCTTTATAATTCTTAACGCGTTGATTCGCTGATTATTTTGACTTCTTTATGGTCGACGACTCCTTTATTTCCTAGTTTCGTCTTTCTCTTAGTCGCAAGCGTGAACTACAATTTAGTGTATTACTACTATCATGTTCATCGCAAGCAGTAACCTACAATATGTCGTAATAACAATAGTGTTACCTTTAGTTTACTTAGGTAGGGGTTAGTTGTTCGTCAGCTGACTTCTCATTATTTATTTTATTTTCGTAGAACTTGAGCTAAGGTTGATCAGGCCTCGCTATTATTCGTACGAGGTGTTTGAGTTTAAACACAATATACAATATAGGATGTTGCCTATATTTATTTCATAATACTCAGGTAGTATTCTTGGTTTACCTACTTTCTCGCAGTCGTGTTTCTTTATTTTCACAAAGAGAAAAATTTTTTATCTGAGACACATGACTTCTGCGAACGTAATTATCCGTATTGGGTTCGTATAGCGGTACGGTCACGAGGGTGATGAACTTGTGAATCGTGTAGGGGCCACACCATCGGTAAGATAGTTTGGAAGTGGTCCTATCAACGGCTCTACTCGTAGGGTGAGTTTTATACATGACTAAATCACCTACTTTGTACTTTATTTTCCTATTATTCTGCTCGTGATATTTCCGCGATTTTTGTAGATTCGTTCTCAAATTTGCGCGAGCTTCGTTCCATATTTTCCTTATATTACTCCCATTTATTTCGCAAGGCAATAATTCATGAATTTTCCACTTGGTGGTTAACGGGTGGTTCGGTTTATACTTGTACAGTAAGTCAAATGGTGTTGATTTATGTCCTTCATGATACGCCGAGTTGAAGGCAAATTGTATCCATGATAGATTTTGATCCCACGCCGTTGATCTTTAGCGTGGTAAGATATTAAGGCTGATTTTAGGTTTCGCAAGTATCTCTCAGCTAGGTTTCCTTGCGGTCGGTACTCTGTGACTGTAATGTGATTTATTCCTAATTTGAAACACGTCATTGAATTCCTTGGATTTAAACTGAGGTCCGTTGTCAGATACTAGATGTACTGGTGTACCGTAATCTTTAAATAGTCTCTCTTGCAAAATTTTTATTGTCGCAGATGCTAAGGCACGTCTCATAGGGTACATCCATACGAATTTAGTAAAAGAGTCCACGCAAATTAATAGCATAGTATTTCCTGATTTAGAACGGGGATAGGGTCCAGAAAAATCTATGTATATCTTTGAAAACGGTGTTGTGGGGATTTCTGAGATTAATTTCCCGATTTGACTGTTTCTTGCTGGCTTGCTCAGGGCACAGATTTCGCATTGTTTCACGAACCTAGTTATTTGACTGTTCATGTTTTCCCAATGATAGTCCTTGCGAATACGATATATCGTTTTCCTTATTCCCATATGAGCTCCAATGGGTGATGAATGGTAGTATTCCATGAGCATGGGTTTAATAATTTCCGGGGCGATTATTCTCAATGACTTTTCGTTATCCTTTTTATAACAAAGTACTCGTTTACTCAAGGTATACTTGTCAGAATAATTTCCTTTATCTATTTGTTCTATTATCTTACTCAAATTAGGATCTTGTTGTTGATGGTGCGCTATATCCTTAAATGCAAGGGGGAATTCTGTTATTAGCGTATTGACAGTAGTGGTTTCAACCTTGTCTTCGCCAAGTCTGGTTTTGGGTAGTTGGAACATGCGGGATAGTGTATCGGCGACTACATTTTGGGTACCACGAATATGTTGTACTTTAAACTTGTAGCAATTTAATCTTAACACCCATCTTCCGATACGACCCAACTGTTTTGGATGGTTCAACAACCACGACAAAGCTTGGTTGTTGGTCTCTAGTAGAAATTCCTTGTGTTCCAGAAATGGTTTGAATTTTTCGAAGGCAAACACTACAGCTAAACATTCAAGTTCATAGGCTGAGAACTTCCTTTCTTGCTCCATCAAAGTACGTGATGCATAGCTGATCGGTAGTCTTGTATTATCTATTTCTTGGTATATTACTGCTCCTAATGCTACACTAGAACTGTCGGTCTGTACGACAAATGGTTTACTGAAATCTGCTAACTGCAATACCGGGGGTGATATTATGCTTTCTTTGAGTGTTTCGAAAGCGGCTTGGTGTCGAGTAGTCCACTCGAATTTCGTTCCTTTCTTCCTTAATGCATTTAATGGGGCTGCAATATCCGCTAGGTGGGATATGTACTTGTGAAAATAATTGATCATACCTAAAAATCGAGCTATACCTTTGGTGTCTCTAGGTGGTAAAAATTCTCGGATTGCACGCGTGCGTTCGGGGTTAATGCTAACATTACTTTCGGCCGATACTATATGACCTAAGAAGGAGAATTGTTTTACTGCGAAATTAACTTTACTGGGGTTTACCGTTAGCCCAGCATTCTTTAACCTTGATAATACCTCACGCAAATGATGAATGTGTTGATCCATCGATTCACTATATACTACTATGTCGTCAAGATAGTGATATACGAATTTAAATTAAACGTCATGGAATATTTTTTCTTACAATCTGCTACATACTGAACTTCCTTGTGATATTCCGAAGGGTACCCTAGTAAATTGATATAGATTAAATGGGACAGCAAATGCAGTTAGGTGTTTTGATTCCTCAGCTAGTGGGATTTGGTGAAAAGCCTGGTTGAGATCCATTATGGTGAAAATTTTTGCTTTTGTAAAATAATGGAATGCGGTTTGAATGTCGGGCAGGGGAATCGATTCAAATTCTATATTCTTGTTCAGCTGTCTATAATCCACGACTAGTCTATGTTTGTCAGTTTCTTTCGGTACTAGGAATGCAGGAGATGAGTATGGAGACGTTGACGGTTCGATGACGTGTTGTTCTAGGAGTTTGTTGATTTGGTTTCTCATTATTTCCATCTTGGGCGGTGATAATTTGTATGGATGCAGACGTATTACTTTGTTGTTGAGATTTACTGGTTTACTGAGATTTATTTTGTATTCGATTAGATTGGTCAATCATAACTTGGGTGTGACTACTGTAGAAAATTCCCTTATTAGCTTTTGAATTCTTTGTCGCTCCATTACCTTTTAAATGACTCAAACCAGATTCATGATGCTCCAGATGAATAGTTGATGTTTCGCAATTCTCGCTGTTATTTAGCTCGGAGTCGAACTGATATTTTCGAGTGCGATCAAATCTAAAGCAATATTGTTTAGCGTATATGTCGAGAATTAAGCCAGTTTTGCTTATAAAATCGGCGCCTAGTATTACGTTTTGTGCTAATACTTCAGCTACTAGTAGTGGAACATACCAAGTAAAATTCTTTATTTTTAATTTGACAGTAATACTGCGTGATATATTTAGGTTTTGCATATTCGCGGTAGCACACTTTATGTTCACGTTTTGGCTACGTCTAATAAGATTATGATTAGCTAATACGGTGGCTAGCTGTTGACTGATAAGACTACGTGTAGATCCCGAATCGATTAAACCGGGGATATTCGTTGCTCCAAGGTCTATCTGTATGTAGGGTAATTGGCATATACTTGTTTTGCATGTACCAATAGAGTTGCACTTGTCAATAAATCTTGTTACGTAAGGGTCTATACGTTTGTTTATTTTTATTTTTACTTTAGGGTGATTAGTGTTTATACCTTTCCTTTTGATGCTGCGGAAGACGTAGGATTTTGGTTCTTCCTGCTTCACATGTTTTTTGACTGATAGGTTTTTTGTTGGTACCGCTTTTGTTTACAATGTTTGCTAATGTGTCCGGACTTTCCACAGTTATAACATCTTCTTTCGTTTTGGCATCGCTCGCATGCGGTGGGGGTTTTGGTAGGGAGTTTGATGTATTGGGGTAGCTCTGGGTTTTAGAAGTTCTTACGAATTGCTTATCGCGGGAGGTTCGAGTATCGGGCCCAAGGGGTAGAGGTAGGAATGAATCCCTGCGTTGAGTCTAGGACATTAACACGAGTCTGTTCTGATCTGAATACCAGACGTTGGATGAATGTATACAACACAGTTCCAGTTCTGTGAATGTGGTTGGTCTCTTCATAAGTGCTAAGCGAGATCGCTTCTCGGGAGATAGTCCTACTAAGATAGTGTCTACTAGCTGTTGTTCACTCCAGTTAACTTGTAGTAATAAGGCTCGTAGCTCGTAGCTAATGAGGGGACGGGGCTCAAGGCCCCTGCATGGTAGCAGCGCCCGGAGTGACTCCTCCGATGACTGCAAGTAGGTCGGGCTCTCTCAAGGACTTTAGGAAAAACAAGGTCAAGTGGGTGGGATGGTGTGCTCCTTTCGCAGTTGGGTAGGGGAGAGGATCTCACAATTGAGGTGCTCAGCCTAGCCAAAGTCTGGTAGAGTTTGGGCCCTGAAGCCAGCGGTGACGCGTCCGAGTCACAGCGGAGAAACCTCCCGGTACATATGAGGACCGGTTGGCAAGCGCTGCTGCCTCCGACGTGGCCCCACTGTCCGCATAGCGGTGATCAGCAGAGGCCCGTTGCGTATTCAGGGCGGGCGCCTGATGAAAGAAGGCACTTGCACAACTAACATAAGACAACCCCGCCGAGGCCGCAAACGACCAGGGTAGACCATTCAGGGCAGAGTGAGAGGTAATGCTACGTCTATGGTGTGGTAGGTGTTCTGTTTGAGGTAGGGTACTTGCGGTAGGGTGTTGACTCCCTCAGGAGAAGGGCCCTATGTAGGAGACTATGGGGGGTCGTCCAGCAGAGTGCGGGGTCTCTTGACTACGTGGCAAGGGGGAACTTCGTCCCTGGCCAGGTCACGGAGGTGGGGGTATTGGGAGTCTGCACCCCGGAAGAAGAGGCCCACAGAGAGTCTGAAGACAAACTCTTCCACCGTTTGCAGACGGAGGCCCGTCCTGATAGCTCTGTTACATACAAACCAGGGCGAGTTGGAGAGGATACGGACGGAACTGTTTTGGAACTGTTCCAGCTTACGCTTCGTTGTGGCAGATAAGAGGGGCCACCACGCTGGGGCTGCGTAGGTGAATACTGTCCTGATAAGCAGGAGATAAAGGGTGAGTTTAGTGCGCAGTGAGAGGGGACTTCTGCGCGAGATAAGGGGAAAGATTTTGGCTCTGACGCCACGAGCTTGTCGGAGTTTGGTTTGGACGTGGCCGGCGAAGCTTAGTCGACTGTCGATAGACACTCCCAAGTACTTCACCGACTTCTTCCAAGCGATAGGGTTCCCATCTAGGGTTAGGGGCTGGCATGCGGTCCGCTTGCGCGTGATGCAGATCGCTTCGGATTTCTCCGCGTTGATCGCCACGCGCCTCTTACGTAGCCAGGGAGGCAGAAGGTCGAGTTGGCGTTGTATCACTGTGCTAGCAAAACCAGGGTTCTGCGAGCTGTAGTGATGCATGTCATCGTCAGCAAAAAGGGAAAGAGTGACGTTGGGATATACGGGCAAGTCGTCCGTGTACACGAGGTACAGAACCGGGCCGAGGACTGATCCTTGGGGAACGCCAGCATCTATGGGGCGGTCAGAAGAGACCGCTCCATCTACGCTAATGTGAAAAGTCCGGCCGCGGAGATACGACCAGAACAGTCTCACAGTAGATGCGGGAAGGGGCGTGTGTGCCAGTTTATAGAGCAGACCTTCGTGCCAGACACGGTCGAAGGCCTTACTAACGTCCAAGAGGACGGCTGCGGTGTGCAGCTTTTTGTTTGCAGCGTCAGAGAACTGGGTAACGTCGCGGACTAGTTGTAGGGTGGTCGAATGCTCCCTGCGATACTGTTCGCTGCGGATGAAACCATCAAGCAGCGGTACAACACGGGCGTGCAGGAGGCGCTCGAACACCTTCGATAACACGGGCAGTAGTGAGATGGGGCGATAATTTTCAGGAAACATGCGAGATTTCCCGGGTTTAGGGATCATGATTACCCTTGCATTTTTCCACAGGCGAGGGAAGTAATTGAGGCGGAGACATGAGTTGAACACGTCCAGGATATGGTCAGTGACAACTGATGGGGCATTCTTTAGGGCGGTCGCTCCTATTTTGTCCGGGCCGCAGGCCCGTTTAGGATTTAGCCGTGCGATAGCATGGACGAGATCGGCTTTTTCAAAGGGGGTGGGGGATCCGTCAAAGGTTGGGCGAGATAGTTTTCGAGGAAGTCCTCGACGCGAGCCATGTGGTCCGCATCGAAGACGCCTCTGTGAGGGGTAAATTGTTCCTCAACGGAGTTAGCGAAGACCTCAGCCTTGCGCTCCGGGGAATGAACAACACCCGTCGGGGAGTCAAGGGGGTGGCGAGTCCTCTTTTCGCCAAGGAGGCGACCAGTAGCCTGCCAGACGGAGGCGTGGTCGACTTCCAGGGATTCAAGATAAGTGTTCCAGCTAGGCTGATTGACATCAAGCAGGAGTTGCTTTACGTAATCAGACTGTCGGCGATACTGCCGCTTGACAGCGGGATCGCGAGTGTTTTGCCAGCAGCGGCGAAGGCGCCGCCGCTGGCTGATGGCTTCTTGGACTTCGGCAGGGAGTTGAGACTTCCCACGATGTGCTGGGACAGTGTAAGAGTGGGTATCCTTGCAGCGGGTAAGAGTGTCATGGAGATGTGTGACTTGGCGGTCCAGCTCCCTTCAAGAGGGCGCTGGGGCCTCGGGGGCTGATGGGAACCTACGGCACAGCTCGTCGTGGTAAGAGCGCCAGTTGACTCTCTTACGAGGACGGGCAGGCGGGGAGTCGCTTGTTCGTCGGAGCGTCACAACCAGCGGGTTGTGGTCGGACGATAGGGCTGAGATGGCCTCGACCAGGATGGGGCAGACAGCGTCCTTGACAAGAACTATGTCGAGAACGTCTGGCTGGTTGGCAGGGTTGGCGGGGATGTATCTCGGTTCGGCCGGGCCGATGACGAGGACATCAGGCCTGGTCGAGACGTATTGGGCGAGAGCACGACCGCTTTGATTAGTCAAGCGACTACTCCAAGACGGGTCTTTGCAGTTCATGTCTCCGACTGCAATGGTTGGTAGATCATGGTTAAGGAGCTCGTCAAGCTCCTGGGGGTTTGGCACCAGGCCAGGTTTGTTGTAGACGGAGACCAGCCGAAGCTCGGTTTCCGCTACGCTGATTGCGACCGCAGTCGCTTCAATGTGGGTAGTCGGGGGGTATGTAGAGGTCGGTGAGATAATCGCCTGTGGATGAGAATGGCTGTGCCGCCAGATGCGGCTCGGGTGAGTGGCACTGGGCGGTCCGTACGATAAGTAGCGTAAGCTGGTAGGTTAAATCGATGTTGGGGACGCAAGTGGGTTTCAGAGAGGAGGACTACGTCCGCGTCATACTCGCTCGCGAAGCAGGCCAGCTCAGCTCGCCGCCCGGCTACGCCATTTGCATTCCAAGCAACGAGTGTGAGAGGCCTAGCCATTACGGGCGAGCAACAAGGACGTAAGGGAGGTCATGATTGTGACGACCAGAGAGTTTAGGTCGCGCGCAGCAACTAGTTTGGGCAGGAGATCTTCCATCCAGTCTTGCAACTCCGCGATCGTTAGCACGCCCTCATCGGGCTCGCTCACTGCCGCGGGGCGGCGGACTAGCTGGGGAGCTGGCTTCGAGGTTTCTGGGGCTGCCTCGGGCTTAGGTGGTTGGACCGATGGTAGTTGCTGAGCGGTGGAAGGTTTTTTAGAAGGAGCTTTAGCAGCTGGGGGTTTCTGTTTGGGCTTCGGAGCCTTCGCGCGGTGAGGCGCGAATGCGGGTTTAGATGCGACGGCTGCCGCGAATGACTTGGCGGTGGAGGGAGGCTCCGTAGTAGTAGCAGGGTGTGGGTCGTCACTGGGACGACGAGGTTGGACGGGCGGTTGGCGGGCTGGGGCAGCCGCCGGAGTGGCGGTCTGCTGGACTTTGGTTTGGCGCTGAGGCCGGGTCGGATTGCGGTGCCGGATCTCGTCCATCTCCTGCTTCCGCTCAAGGGCAGATTGATAATATTCGCAGCCTCTCCAGTTGGCTGGATGGTTCTTGTCGCAGTTTGCGCACTTTGCGTCGGCGTTAGGGTCCTTCGTGCAAGCGCCCTTAGGATGACCTTCGCCGCAGCGTACGCAACGGGGTGCCATGTGGCAGTTGTAAGAGGCGTGGCCGTACCTCTGGCAGTTGTAACACTGCGGAGGGCCGGTGGGGGTGTTATACCTGGAGACTTCAATCCGGAGGCATAAAAGCTCTCGGAGGGAGTAGATGAGTTGGTAGTCTCCTACCTTCTTGAGCTTGATAAAAAAGACGTTGACCTTCCGTTTTTGGCGGTCAACGAGTGGAATGCAGGAGGTTGGAGTGAAGCCAAGGCTCTCCAACTCCTCGATAATGTCAGTCGGGGCTACATCGTGGGGGATGCCACGGATGGTTACCTTGATTTCTTTCTCCTGAGGGAGGCCAAAGGTGTGGAATTGAACGTTTAAGTCAATCAGGGTTTTCTGGACGAAGCGAAATTCGTTGGGAGTCCTAGTTTTGATGCGGAGAAGCTTCCCCTGGTGATAAATATCGATAGGGAAAGCAACCGCTTGTTTGATGGTTTTTGCAAAAGCATGCCACGCTTTGGGGGCGTCAAGAACTATGGGTGGCATGCGGAATGGTTCAGAAGACTGAGGGGTTGGCTGAGCACCTGCCCCGGTAGTGGGAGCCGAGCCACCACTGGGTTCCGGCCCGCGAACTCGCCGGCGCAGTCCGCCGCCGGGTTGGGTGCTGTCGGCCCTAAAAAGGGCCGATCAGGGCGAAGGGTAGAGATAGGTGCTTGGGTACCGCAAGCGGTACCCAAGGAGCGATAGGATGTTTGAGAGGTGGACATGCCACCTCTCAAAAGCGGGTAGGGAACAGAGATCTAACAGAGCGGTAATGTACGGCTTCGTTAGATACCGAACTTTGTGCAATGTTCGGTTTCCACCGTACTCTTTACCTCGGAGGTGTCCAAGGTCGGTTACCACTGGTGGGGCCTTCCAAGGATCTCTCGGGGCAGCGCTAGCAAGGAAGCGAGAGAGCCGACGTCCACTCAACCTGAGGAGTCTATCCGGTAGCCGGTTCCCACGCAGTTGTCCAGGTCCAGTCCGTAAGGCAGTCGGCGAAATGCAGGCTGGTCTCAAGATGTCCTGTCCTGTTGCTAGTGGTGTGGTAAAGTTGGCTGGTCGAGAGCGAGATGTTTCCTCTTCAAGAGCTGGAAGCGTTCTAGTAATAAGGCCGATTCCCTTATTTCAGATATATAATGAGCTAGTCTCTCGTACGCTCCTTGTACACGAAGTACGGAATTCCGTTTTAATTCTTCGTAGATACCGGTGGGGATGAAGTGTCTTATCAGGGAGGTATGTAGTTCTTCTACAGGGTGATTATACCTTAGTGACTCTAACACACGATCTTTTAAAGGCGATCTACATTTTGGTAGAATTACTTGTAAAATTTGGTCATCTTTTAGTTGTCGCAGATCCTTTATTTGTAACAGGTGCTTGATAAAGCCTACGAGTTTCGTAATATTCAGCCCATCAGTGGTTGGTATTTCAGATAAAATTCGTTCTACGGGGTGAGTTATTTTTCCATAGAACTCAGTGCTGAAATTTAATTGAGGTATCGTTACAGGTTTTTCCGCTGATGGATTTGTCTGTAAGAGAGGAGGTAATTCGTAATTACGGGTAATGTTCCCTAGTTCATTTGGAAATGGCGAGGCGGTTACGGGGAGGGTATTTGCTTGTCTTACCGTTAACCGATCCTTTCTGGGTTCTATAGTAGATTCCTGGAGAAATGGAAATTTTACAGCACTGGGTTGCTGTTCTTGAGTAGGAGATTGGGTGGGGGAGATATTTAGTTTCGTCATTGCTTCTTCGATCTCTTTTATTCTAAACGATTCGGACCTTCTACGTAATTCGCGCATTATCTCAGGTAATTGTTGTAAAGCTTCTTCCGCGAATTTTTGCACGTCAGGTGGAGTAACTTTGTCACCGGGCCAATTCAACAAATTGCTGATGCGGCGGGTCAGATGTTCTATTCTTTGAGTGGTTCTTATAATTACCGCGGGGAATTTCTCATCTCGCAGGGTTTGTGCGATGGAGGTAAGCTCCGTACATTTATGATAGCATGTTTCCCTCTCACTCTCAAAATCTACTACGCTTAAACGATTCAACAGTGAGGGTTTGTCTGGTCTATTCTCGCGTAAGGTTTTGCACAGCTCCGCGACAGTTACGTTTGTGTATGGGAGACCGCGTAACAAAGCTTCATAGCTCAGTTCGTCCTTTAACAACAAGTCGGGGTTAAATTGATCCATTGTAGTCGTAAGAATGATTTTTAAATCTTATGTACTACGTACGTTAAAATATGTTATCTATTTTAAACACTCTTATGAAATTTGAATTCATTTAAACACACACACACACACACACACACACACACACACACACACACACACACACACACACACACACACACACACACACACACACACACACACACACACACACACACGATAACAATCTTATACTAATGAATCAAATTTAAATTATCTCAAATAAATTCAAATATATGTAAATCTAATAATTATCTGTGGATATAATAAGGTAATATCATTTCTTAACAGTTTAAAGAAATTTCACCCAGAGAGTTCATTGTGCTGGTGTAAACAATAGGAGAGCTCTACTACACTTTTACCAGCTGTTGGGGAGGTTGATTCAATGCGTTAGGGTGGCTTATCGTTTACATAGGCAGGTGTTCTCAACAAAGGGAGGGTGACTTCCTACAATCTGAACCACGATTATTTCCTGCACGAGCTTGTCCTTTAGTGACAGGCTTGGGAATGACTTATCAAACAGGCGAGAACCTGGGCTTGCAATCTTTAAATATGCGCTTATTATTATTTTGCGTTTTACTAAACTTCTATTAAATTTTACTACTCTCACGGTAATAAACTATAATTCCGATAGGTTTAGATTTTGTTTACTTGAAGTACTACTAGACTTTTATTACACTTTAGTTTAATGAATATACTACCGTGAATAGAACGCACGGGTCAGAACGCACATTCCACAACACGACTCCAACATGAAAGAGCCTGTCAGTATACAGACAGGTTGAAAATAGAATATTTTTACAAGCGGGGACTTGCTTATTACGTTGCTTTCCTTATACTACTATTATTATTCTATTAATAAAGATTTATTTATTTTGTTTTTATCTTGTTCTACTTCACAAATTCAGAGTGAATAAATTTACGCCTTTTGTTAATTAAATGTTTATTATTTAGCAGCAATGGTGCATTTTACATATGCTACGACGTACACAAATTTTTATATTAAAGCAGAATTTCTTATAATGTAGCATTTTTCTTATAAGCAGAGTGGCGCATTTTATAACTTTCCTCCTGTTAAGACATTATAACACAGGGAACCAATTTAATTGGCCTCTGTCAATTAAACCAGCTGCCATTGTTAGTACTAATTACTAACCAACAAATTGGGAACCTGTAAAGATCAGGAGTTTGACGTAGGTTACGTAAATTTACTCACTCTCTTCTGTTTAGCAAAAACACCTCTTTATTACAGCTTCCAAAATAAAGATTCCAAAATAATACCTTTAATGATTCTTATGGTTATTAAATGAAAGATTCTGATAGATTCTGCATTTTATGCTCTTATTCTCTTTAAACTGTTACTATGATGAGTTCAAAACAATACAACTGTATATTACATAGAAAACCACGGATCCGGGTTCTAACTCTTTTTTATATTTTAAAAGTACTTTGACATTATGCAAACTATTTGAAGAATAGTTTGAATCAATTTTGAATTAATTATATCTGTATCCATCTTCAGATTACTCTTATCTCTTTACAGAAAGTATACATACTGTATTGTTAAGTAATGATTTACATGATTTGTATGAGTCTTTACAAAATAAATTGTTTTTTGCTCTGGGTTCTTAGAAAACAATATAACCACGGAAGTTATGCTTCCATGTCACCTGGGTATGATGTTGGTCCACGGCTGGTCCTCTTCATGGTCCTCTTCCGTAGGTTTTCCTGGATGATCTTAGTTGTAGTTTGTGTTCCTCCATTTCAGTGGTTGACTCTAAGTAGTTAGCGCAGTCATGAGGCTCGGATTCTGGCTACCTGGAGCTCATAGTGTTGTAGTTGATGATTCACTCCGGTCGGTCGTGTTCACTTTTACATTTTGGTTTAAAATGCACTGATGTTACCTTATGATATGGTATGGAACATACCTTAACAATTAAACCATTTCATAAAGAGATGTGTCGGCTATGCCTTTATTTCTTATTTTATTTACATTTAAACTACGTAACTTTTGTTTTTTACATTTCACTTCGTTTAACTACATGTGGGTGTTGTGTAACCACGAAACACTTATTCACGGATACCTAGTTTGGAATATAGAAGTACTGTATTCGCCTTCACAACACATGACAAGGCTGTTGGCTTGGCCGTGATTCAGAGGAGACTGTCGGTAAGGTTTTGTGGAAGAAATAGTTCGTACTTTTATTATTATTGTTTACCACTACTTAGCTACTATTAATCCTACTATAGCTTCTTTATTTAGTCAATATTTTATTTATTATTATCACGTCCTTTTTTATATAATTAGGATGATTATTTTAATTAGCTCAACAACATTATGATTTGCTTGTCCTACTCGCGGTTGACAAGAAGGTACAGGAATTTTGTACAAAGGGGAGGGTGGATTTTTTTCTCACTTGTCATTTCAAACAAAAATATTTTTTTTTGTGCTATTTAAATTGGCTTTAAATCGTCACATCAGGTGTTATACGTGCAAAAGGAAAGGTCTTAAAAGTAACAATTGCTTCATGAATAAGAATAATGGACTGCGAAGATGGTCGAGTAATCAAGAAAGAAGTAACTCGTCTTCTGGACAGAAGAAATCAACATCGAGGATAGCACTAATAGGTGACGAAGGCAGCTGTGGCAATCGGGATGATCTCTGGATTGTGGATTCGGGTGCGACGGATCATATGTCGAAGCATCGAGAATGGTTTTCAACGTTCGAAGAATATACAACACCAGTCAGTGTAAGAATGGGCAACGGTATGACAATGTCTGCATATGGTAAAGGTAATATTGACTTTGAAACTTATAAAAATAGTGAACGAGTAGAAGGTACTATCTATAATGTATTATATGTTCCTGATTCAATGTATAATCTGTTTTCTGTTAAATATGCGGGTAAAAGGGGTATAGATTATGAAATAACACATAATGCTACGAGATGTACTTTAAAGCATGGTAATGAAATTCTTGTAACTGGTTCCGAATATGAGCCTGGTAGCTTGCTAAAATTAGACATTACGAGGCACAGACGACAGACGACACACTTCTGCTCCAGCTTCGAACTGAACAGGACTGCTCTTCTGACTGCTCTCTTCAGCTCTCTTCGCTGGACGTTCTACGGCTTGCTGCCTTCGCCCACCTCGCCGTTTGGTCGAGGAATATCTACTTCTTCGTGGGAAAGAAGACCAAGGAAGCCAGCTGCTGCCGGTGAACTAAGTAGCCGGTACAAGTGGTAGCTGGCCGAAGTTGACCTTTTTAGGACCACCTGCGCCGGAAAACATCTTGGCCGGACAGGAAAGAAGAGGAGTGCTCTGGGCTCACCTGGTGAGTGCCGTATATCAGTGTGTAATTCCTAACCTGCTCGCGACTGTTAGGTAGCGCTGCCCCGGACGATCCTTGCAAGCCCCCACCAGTGGTAAGCGAGCTAGGATATCGCCGGGGTAAAGGGGCCAGTGGACACCAGTCTTGGTAAGGACTGGTATTCAACGAAGCTGGTCGTTAGCCCAGCTCCTCCCGCATCGTCGTGAGCAGGGAAGACGCGCGGGTAATCCGGCTTCGGCCGGACCCGAGATCCCTGGCGTCTGGCAGTGACTGCCTTGCAGTCTCTGCCCGGCAGCCGCCGCACCTGGCCAGCATGCCTTCTACGGGCAACGGCCCAAGTGCCGAGTCGCTCGGCACTGCCTTGCCCCATCTGGGCGACTCGCCTGAATCGCCTCGGGCGAAGGAGACGGACGATCCTCTCCCTAACCCGCTTCCCCCTCTGCCGGCAGACGAGTCGGGCGAGTTCGCGACCGTTGGTCGGCGTAATCGCCCGGCTAAGAAGCCAAAGAGGACCCATACACCCGGATCCACTTCCTCTCAGACCTCGGCCATGGACATCGGACCTTCTCAGGGCCAACAGGCCGCGGTTCCGACTGCTTCGACAGCAGCTCCGGCTGCTGCCGCTGTTGGTCGCGCGCCGCCCCTGTATGTCCACAGTGTGTCCAATGTCGCCGCCTTATACAGACGGCTGATCGCGGCCCACGGCCTGTCGGCCGACAAGCTTGACCTGAAGCTGCTTGGCGGTGATATGGTCAAGATTGTCGTCCGCCAGCTCGAGGACCATCGCTTGGTCGAGGTCTTCCTCCAGGCGCACAACCTTCAATACCACACCTTCTCTCCTAAGCGAGTCAAGCCCTTGTCTGTAATTTTGCGAGGGCTTGACGCGCACACCGATCCACAGGAGATCCTCATGGAACTCCGAGACCTCGGGTACCCAGTGCAGGCAATTTTCCGCCTGTTCACGCACTCAGAAACCCGAGTACCTCTCCCGCTCGACCGTCTCCAGCTCGAGAAGGGCGAGGCTGCAGACAAAATATTCCAACTGACGCGGCTGTTTGGCTTCCGCGTCAGGGTGGAATCCAGTCGTCCCCAGGGCAAGCTCGCGCAGTGCCACCGGTGCCAGAGGTTCGGTCATCATACCGACGTCTGCCGCAATGCCCCGGCCTGTCTACGTTGTTCGTTGGGACATTCAACTCAGGCCTGCACTGTGGCAGATAAGTCCAAGTTCCGCTGCATTAATTGTGGCCAAGGCCATGCAGCAAGTAATGTAAACTGCCCGGTCTACAAGGCGGAGCTCCTGCGGAAGCAAAAGCCGCAGGGGCCCCTCCCGAAGCCACGGCAGCCAGCTATGCAGCCCCAACCTCAGAGGCAGCCTAAAAGACAGGCTAGGCCGCAACCGACGGCACAACCGGCACGGCGCGCGCCCTCTCCGGCTCCACCTCCAGCCCCTGCAAAGGCAAACAAACGAACCGCGTCTCCTTCCGAAGCAGAGACAAGCCCAGTAGCCGTCATCTCGGTTATGGAGCCGGAGAATCAACCCTCCACCTCCGCGGAACCTCCTACTCCCGCCTCTGAACCAGAGGTAGCCTCGCCACCACTGCCACCTCCGCGATTTCCGCGAGCAGGCATCACAAAACCTAGGAACAAAGGGATAACCACACCGGATGCTCGGCCCCGAGCTCCTGCCTGCCCACAGCCCAAGAAAAGTCCTGCTTCCCGGTATAAGTCCGACGAAGCGCAACAGCGTACTTTTCCTGCCGCTGATTCAAAACCGTCTGCCCCTGGTCCTGTGGCTTCCACCACGACCCGATCTGCCGTTAAACCTGGTCGCTCTTACGCGGCCTCGGTTTCCAGGCAAACCGCACAGTCCGTCATTTCCGATGACGCACAGTTCGTCCACGACTTTCTGTCTGGCTACGACCTCAAGAAAGTCGCATCCACCTTCAGGTCCATCCGAGACCGCCTGGAAACTGCTGACCCAACTGAGAGATTTATGCTCTTGGTGGAAGCCTGCGAAGTAATAGGTCTTCTATGAACCGAGCCCTTAGACGAGATCTCTCGCTCGTAGCCTGGAATGCTAACAACATCGGTTCCAAGCATTCCGACCTTCTTGAATTCCTGGCTCGGTTCAAACCCGACGTACTTCTCCTTACTGAAACCCACCTGACCCCGGCGAACCGGTTTCGATTACCAAATTACGTGGTCTATCGGGATGACCGAGTTGGCCGACGAGGAGGCGGCACGGCGATCGCGGTGAGGACCTCCATAGGTCATCATCGTGTCGCTTTGCCGCAGCTTACCAACCTAGAGGCCACCGCCATTGAGGTCCACGGAGCTCTTGGCGGCGTCCTCGTGGTTTCAGCATACAAGCCCCCACAAGCTGAACTCCTTGTTGGCGACCTGGACGTCATCTTCGATTCCCATCGAAGGGTAATTTTGGCTGGCGATCTGAATTGCAAGCATCGCGTTTGGAATAGTCGCCTGACTACTCCGAACGGGAGGCGCTTGCTCAGTTTTGTTGAATCGCGCCGGGCGATGGTGTTTGGTCCAGCGCAACCCACGTTCTTTCCGTCAAGGCCTAACGCGGCTCCCGATGTTCTGGATATCGCGGTGACCCAAGGAGTTGTCTGTCCGGTCGAGGTATTCTCACTTACGGAGCTGACATCCGACCACAACCCTATCTTGGTCCACGTCGCTACCCAGCACGCCTATGCACGTTCTGACAAGAAGAAGGTTATCGATTGGGATCGCTACGGCCCGGCCTTGTGCCGTAGATTGCCGCCAGCGGCCCCACTCGATTCCGTTCGCCTCCTAGACGAAGCAGTTGCGGGAATCGAAGAGGCAATCATCTCGGCTATAGGCGTGTCTTCACGTACGCGAGCTGGTTTCACGCCTGACTACCAACGCATCCCTGAGGAAGTCTCTCTTCTCGCTCGCGAGAGGAATTACTTCCGGAAACGTTGGCAGAGGACCCGTGATCCGGCCGATAAGGCAGCATACAATCGGCTCACCGGACGACTGCGTGGCAGTCTGAAGGCGTTCCGACGTAGCTGTTGGGAACTCGACGTGGCCCGAACGGGGGATGCGGACCCGCAATCTCACCCGTACAGAATACCTACCGCATTGACGGGACGGAGGCGCCGACCTCCACTTCCCGCCATTGTTGGACCGTTCGGTCGACTCCTGGGTCGCCCGGAGGAGAAGGCCGAGTACTTGGGCTTGTGTTTCGAGCGACAGTTCGCTCCCAACCCGCCCATGGACTAGGACTTCGACGAACAAGTCAAGATGGCAGTGGAAGACTTTCTGTCTCTTCCGATCACGGCGGAGCCCGAACCCATGTTTTTGGAAGAGGTCTCAGATCGGCTCGCTGAACTTCAGCCAAGAAAAGCTCCAGGCCCGGACGGTGTTACCAACACCGCTCTACGACTTCTTCCCGAGCCTGGAGTTCAATTCTTGACTGATTTGTTCAACGCGTGTCTTAGACTGGCCTACTTTCCCAAGAAATGGAGAAAGGCGACGGTTATCGTGATCCCGAAGCAGGGGAAGGATACCACCCGCTCGGAAAACCTCCGGCCTATCAGCCTACTCTCCGCTACGTCCAAGGTTTTTGAGCGCCTCGTACAGCGTCGTGTACGAGAACATCTAACCAACTTTGACGTGCTGGTCCCCGAACAGTTCCGCTTTCGTTTCATCAACTGATGAGACTGGTGGAAAGCATCACGGAAGCCGGGTGTCGGAGAGAACGGACCGTTGGCTGTTTCTTAGATGTTGAGAAAGCCTTCGACAGCGTATGGCATGATGGCCTGTTATTAAAACTTAGGGAAGTCCAGCTCCCGGACTGCTACCTCCACCTGGTTGCTAGCTTTCTGACGGAGAGGACCTTCTGCGTGAGAGTTGGCGAGTCAGTCTCTTCCGAGAGGCGAATCACAGCCGGCGTCCCTCAAGGTAGTGTTCTAGGCCCCCTTCTGTTCTCGATCTACGTCAACGACGTGCCGAGACAGCCTGGAGTCCAGATGGCCCTCTTCGCTGACGACACGGCCGTATTTACGGCCGATCGTCATGAGGAAAGGGCCGTCCTACGACTGCAGCGCCAGCTCGACACGCTCGTGGACTGGACCGAGAATTGGAGAGTGCAACTCAACGCTACCAAGAGTGTAGCCGTCGAATTCTCGAAGCGACGGAAGAACCCCGTTAGGCAGCTACGTATCGGCAGAACGTACTTGCGCTGGTCCAACGAGGTCAAGTACCTCGGCTTACACCTTGACCGTCGGCTCACCTGGCGTACCCACGCACAGACAGTTCTTAAGCGAGCATCCACTCGCCTGTGCGCACTGTTTCCACTCCTGATCAGCTCAGCCATGACCAGGAAATTGGGTAGGATGATAGTCGGCGCGTATCTGCTGCCGGTCATTACCTACGCCTGCCCGGTCTGGGGTTACCTCGCCGCAATGCATAAAAAGAAGTTGCAGAGCGTCCTCGACAGGGGTCTTCGGCTAGCGGCCAAAGTCCCCCGTCGCTTTTCATCTCGCCTTCTAAGGAGAGGACTTGGCATCCGCTCCTTAGACGACACATTCAGGCGGCTTGCACGCAAATTTTATGCACGTGCGGCGAGGTTCCCAGGGAATCCTCTAGTGACTGGGCTGGGAAGGTACCGTATACGTCCAGGTGATTCGTGGAAACGCCCTCGGTGTATACTGCGCTAGTGTAGGCTAGCACAACAGCCGAGAATCGGCCTGCTATAAAGCACACGCCCTACTTGAGCAGGGCCACGAGGCAGGAGCTCCAGAAGGCAGCTCGGAACTCAGATACCGAGCGGTTCGTCTCTGCGACGCACAACCGCAAAGCCCAGAGCGAAAAAAAAAATTTAGACATTCAAACTTTAATTCCAAAAGAATGTAACGTGGTAGAACAAAAGAGTAGATCGAGCATTGCCAGCGGTAATGTTTTACAATTATGGCACGAAAGACTTTGCCATCAAAATGTAAAACATGTGAAGAATTTTTTGAAAAATCTAAATATAAAATTACGGATGAAAATTTCCTTTGTGAAGGTTGCGCTTATGGCAAAAATCATAGATTGCCTTTTCACAAAAAGATCGATCCTGCCACTAAAACTCGCGAAATAATTTATACTGACGTTTGTGGTCCTATGGAAGTAGAGTCTCTCGGTAGAAAGTTATATTTCGTTTCTTTTAAAAACGATTTTTTAAGTTATAGAGAAATTCATTTTATTCGAGAAAAATGTGAAGTAATAGAAAAACTAAAATCATTTTGTATCGGGGTTGAGAATCAGTTTGCAACAAATATTAAAGAAATTCATTTTGATGGTGGTAAAGAATACGATAATAAAGCAGCGATCTCTTTTTACTTCCATATTCCTTAAGGAATGGAAGTATGGTGATGGCAAAAAAAATCGTGTTCGAGATTATTGCAGATTCTGATTCTACTACACTCAAAACATGAAAAAAAGTCGTTTTCCGAAAAGTGTGTGTGTGTGTGTGTGTGTCTGTGTGTCTGTCTGTCTGTAGATTTTTTTTCTATGGCAAACGATAACTGCCGCAAATTCAAACAGAATCAAATAATTTTTTGCATACAGCCCTGATTTGTAGAGTACTCACGACCTATTGTTTTTGGTGAAGATCGGTTGAGGGAAAGGGGTAGTTTACCTGCAACAGTTTTTTTTTATCAAGGGAAATTTTTTTTTTTTGGCAAACGATAACAGCCGCAAATTCAAACAGAATTAAATAATGTTTCGTATACAGCCCTGAATTGTAGAGTTTTCAAGACCTATTGTTTTTGGTGAAGATCGGTTAAGGGAAAGGGGTAGTTTACCTGTAACGTTTTATGTTTTAACAAGGGTATTTCTTATGGCAAACGATAACAGCCGCAAATTCAAACAGAATCAAACGATTATTTGCATACAGCCCTAAATTGTAGAGTTCTCAAGATCTATTGTTTTTGGTGAAGATCGGTTGAGGGAAAGGGGTAGTTTACCTGCAACGTTTTTTAACAAGGGTATTTTCTATGGCAAACGATAACAGCCGCAAATTCAAACACAATCAAATAATGTTTTGCATACAGCCCTGATTTGTAGAGTACTCAAGACCTATTGTTTTTGGTGAAGATCGGTTAAGGGGAAGGGGTAGTTTACCTGCAACGTTTTTTTATCAAGCGTATTTTCTATGGCAAACGATAACAGCCGCAAATTCAAACAGAATCAAATAATTTTTTGCATACTCCCTGAATTGTAGAGGTATCAACGACTTTCGATTTTGGTGAAGATCGGTTAAGGGGAAGGGGTAGTTTACCTGCAACCTTTTACGTTTTAACAAGAGTAAAGTACTTGAAAATTTATTTAAACTTTTTGAAACAATGGTAATTGTTAAAAATAAAATAATTTTGTTGCCAGGCAATAAAATTAAAATTTTTTCATTTTAATGTAATATAATATTTTTCATTTAATACGGCAATAAAAAGGCAGGTAAGACACAAACACACACACACACACACACACACAATTCACGTTATTTCTGGCCTCACTCATGTTTATTTTCTTACGTTTGCACGCTTTTTAAATGGAAAGTGCCGAAACCCACACCAACATAACGCGTGCAAGCCGAAAAAATGGACATCAATTTGCTTACTGGCGAAGCTAGTAGTTAATGAATGGGTAGGCAAAAATCTTATCTTAAATTTTTTTTAAGGAATCACTAAAAGGACGGTGGGTCAAATCGGACGCTGAGGTAGAGTTTGCTGTAACCGAATGGTTCCACAAACAGCCGTAAGAATTTTACTAGCAGGGAATCTACAGGGTAGCGCAACAGTGGAACTCATGTCTTAATGTTATTGAAGACTTCTTTTAAAATCGTTGAATAAAAAATGCTTTACAGCTCTATACGTGTGTCTATTGAACAATCCTTGTATTAGTCATACACAATAATACAACTGATTGAACTTCAAATTTTTAAACTTGATTAGTTTCTATATATATGTTTAATGTTACAAATAATTCAAATAACAATCTTGATCATCTGTTAGTTCAGCGGAATAGCAGTGACACTTTTAATAACCGCATAACATAAACACTTAGAAACAACACAGGCGCTTTAACTTAACTGTTTGGACCACAGAAGTGAGGCATGCCTCAACGCTCTATGTGTACAGCGCGGGACAATCCCCCCTCCCTACACTTCCCTATCACACCACTACATTGCTTACATACGATGTATACAAAAAACGCTGAGGCAAGTTCAGGTTGCCTCATTCGCTTTAAACGAACTATGCCGAATCTCACCTGTCACCATCTAGCGGTCGCTCAATAAAGCACGTTTCGGTTTAATAAATTTGACAGTCGCAGTAACAATGTATAATCTTTACGTTATGTAGTTCATACGTATTTATAATTTTTATTCTACAGAATTTTTTAGGGTAGGCATTGCCTCAATTGCCTCCATGTAACTTCGCCACTGATATATATGTGTACAACGTTATCGGCAACAAAGAAGTAGTTTTTGTTAAAATTCCTTCCCGGGATATTTGGCTGTAGTCCAATGTTTTCTACAAAACCAGACATTTCGGCAATGCCATCGACTTCCATCATCAGTGAAAATCGAGTGCGATAACGTGAGGTGGTATACGTTAGTGACCACAGTACTGTGGTTAAGGCTGAAGCAGTAAGTAGAAAGAAGCAGTTTCTATGGAAATATTTCATTTCGAAAATGCTTTTAAATATAAATCTTAGAACTTTGAAGTCATGTACGGTTCTCTATACCGATATTTTTATTAAGAATGGTGTCTTTTCCTTACCTTAGTTAATGGACATGTAAATGTAATTAAATAGCTCGTCTAAAAAAAAAACATATAGACTATTAAGACATTTTACATCCAAATGTGATAATGAAGGTTTGATGTTATGATTGTTTTTTCTAATATGTACTCACTATCGCAGTCTAAATTTAAAAAATGAAGGGCTCACGGGAAAAAAGAGGAATGTCAGTTTTTACTCATTTTTCAGGAACGACAATTTTAACCTTCAATCTAATGCTACAATTGTAAATATTTTTTAATATTAATGACATTTACATATAATGTTTCTAAACTTATAATTAATCTGATATTATATTTGTTTATATTTATAAAAGTTTTTACATAGTGAAATATGTATTTATACTATATAAGTACATACTTTTGTAGGGAAAAGGGGAGAATGTCAGTAAAAATATTGAAAAAATATTGATACAACTCAATAACATTTATTAACCTAAACCTAAATCATGATAAGTGAACAATAACACTTTATTTTGATACAGATCATTTATTTCTTGTTCTGTACCTACTTTATTTTAGGTGATACTGCCTTGAGAAAAGTTATGGTTTCTTAATTCTTAGAATTTTTTCTGTGTTCTCCTTCCCCAGCTCCCCCAACTGGAAAAACAATGATGTACATTTTATACTTAAACCTGTATTATATAGGCTTCTTTTGTACTAACAAAGTTTTTATGCCATTAAAAAATACTACTTACCCTGATATGCACAGTCTGGTAGGATAAATTCGCCTTGAGGTAGAATTTGGTCGTCTGATGGTAGTGAACCTGTTTGGTTAATAACATGGGCTTCAAGAAAGGCCTGTGCTTCAAGAAACGAGGATGCTGTTTTTCAGCAACTATTTCTCTCACTGGCCTAGACTTAGAAGGAAATTTTTTCTTGGATTTTACATGTAATGTAAATCTTAGAATATGGAAGTCATGTATGGTTCTCCATACCGATTTTTTAAATAGTAAAGGTATAAAATATTCGATTAATGTTCCATATACGCCCGAACAAAATTCAATTGCAGAGCGCGATAACCGAATCATTGTAGAGGCTGCTCGATCAGTGTTATATTCAAATTCAAACTTACCTCTATTCTTATGGGCAGAAGCAATGAATACTACTGTACATGTAATTAATAGAACAGGCCCAACAAAACAAAATAATAAAACTACTTATGAGTTATGGAATGGAAAAATAGCTACTGTTGATAGATTTAAAATATTTGGAACCATGTGTTATGTACATATATCAAAAGAAAAGCGTAAGAAACTTGATAAAAAATCGATGAGGGGTTATCTGGTCGGATATCATGAGGATTGTAAAGGTTATCGTGCATATGTTCCGGAAGTGCGAGATGTCATTATAAGTAGAGATGTACTTTTTAAACCTGAAAGAGTATTAGCTGATTCAATTATTTTGAATTCTTTGAACAATAATAATAAAGAAACTGAAGAAAATGAAATTATAACTCCTAAAAATAATGAACTTTTACTTAAAAATGAACAAATGAGTTTGAAGAAAAGAGAACCTTTACAATCTTCAAATAGCGATAACAATCAAACTGGACGACAATTGCGCGATAGTACAAAATTAAAACCTACAGAATATTATGGATGTCCGATCACGTTTATTGCTGAAAAGTTACCATCTAATTATAACGAAGCAATTACAAGTAAAGAAAAAGATAGTTGGCAAGCTGCAATGCAGGACGAAATGAACTCTTTGTATGAAAATAAGACATATGGGTATTAGTGGAAAAGCCAAAAGATAAAAAGGTGATTAACAATCGTTGGGTTTTTGTGAAGAAGCTCAATCCAGATGGTACAGAACGTTATAAAGCGCGGTTGGTTATTAAAGGTTATTCGCAACAGAAAGATATAGATTATAAAGAAACTTTTAGTCCGGTTGTTCGCTTTGATACAATAAGATTGATACTTAGTATTTCTGCTCGTGAAAATTTACATATCGGTAAATTTGATATAAAAACGGCTTTTTCAGACGGTGATTGAAAGGAAGATATATATATGAAACAACCTGAAGGTTTTGATGATGGAAGCTCACGCGTATGTAAATTAATGAAAAGTTTATACGGCTTAAAACGAGCACCAAGATGCTGGACTGAGCACTTCACTAATTTTCTTGTAAATTTAGATTTTTGTCAAAGTACGGGTGACCCATGTTTATACATATATAACAAAAATAATAATAAGATCTTGTTAGCAAATTAGCTTGATGATGGACTTATTGCAGCTTCAAATGAAAGTTTGATTGATAAATTGTTGAATGATTTGAGTAAAAAAATTTAAAATTACTAGTACTAAAGAAGTTACTAATTATCTTGGAATGGAAATTTGTAGATTGAATGGTGCCGTTTTCATTCATCAAAGTACTTATATTAACAAAATCTTAGAAAAGTTTAATATGTCAGAAGCTAATATTGTATCTACGCCAATTGATTGTAATCATGATGAATATTTATCAAAAACTATTGTAAGTAATGTACCTTATCGTGAAGCTGTCGGCAATTTGATGTTTTTGCAAATTGTAAGTCGTCCGGACATAAGTTTTGCTGTAAATGTTGTATCTAGAGTTTTAGACAAACCAAGTGTAGCTCATTGGTCAATTGTTAAACGAATTTTACGTTATCTAAAAGGTACGATTGATTTTGGATTACTATATTGTAAGGATGACAACTTTAAAGCTTATAGTGATGCTGATTATGCTAGCGATACAGTTACACGTAAATCAACTTCTGGCGAAGCTTGTATGTATGCAAATGCTGCAATTATTTGGCGAAGTAAGAAGCAACAATCTGTATCATTATCAACAACCGAGTCCGAATTTGTAAGTGCAGCATTAGCAACAACTGAAATAATGTGGGTAAAGAAGTTATTTAATGAATGCGATTGTAAGACTGATAAATATGATTTATATATAGATAATATGAGTGCATTAAAACTTATAAGTAATCCTGAATTCCATCAAAGGACAAAACATATTGATGTGAAATATAATTATGTAAGTGATTGTTTTCAAAATGGAGAAATTGATATACATTATGTTAAAAGTGATGAACAAGTCGCTGATATACTTACGAAAGCTTTGTCAAAACCAAAATTTGTTTATTTAAGAACTAAACTTGGACTTAAGAGTAAAAATGAATTTTTTCAATTAATGTGATTGTGAGAATGTAGAGTTTTAGGGAGGGTGTTGAGAATATACTGGAAAACTCTACATTCATTCTTAAGTAAATGTACCTGTCATTGTAGAAGTGAAAGTTTGTATTGTGCGGTGGGTGGTCGAGCTGCCTGGGCGGGGCCTCAACCCGCACACATGCACGTTTACTGTGAGAGTCTAGAAAAGTAATGTTCTCGAAGTTTTAAATAAAAGGAAAGATCTGGAAGCTGTTTTTCTATATAAATAGAGATGCCCTCGACAAGTACAGTTCAGTTTTAAATGTGGTCTTGTAATGTGTATTTCGTGTGTCCGTTTTATGTATACTTGCTACTAAACTGTTCCTTCAATAAAGCGTGTGTTTGCTCCTGTACTTAAATTATTCATTATTTTTACCCATACCTTATCATGTAGGCTACATTCTGGCGATCTATGAGTCTCCGCCTTTTTATTTTTTTACTTATTTAAAGAATGTTTAACGTGAGATGATTGTGATTCATATGGAATTCTGAACGCGACTTGCCCTCGAGTTGATGACTGGCGACTAGTGCATACTATGGCGACCTTTCTTAGGCTTACAGGATATACCGTGGGTATGTCCGTGTTGCAAGTATGTAAGCGGGCTGATTCCCAGAATGGAACATCTCCATACAGACTCTCGATACTGGTTCTCCTATATCAGAATACGTCACTAAAACTGCTAGCGCTACAGTACACGAACCCAAGTCAGTAATGCCTATTATAATAGGTTATTTATTACGCGCGCGCGCGCGCCCACACACACACACACAAAACGGATCTATCCATTATATAATGGATAATTATCCATCCCGTTAACTTCTCGCTTTAATCGACATTCCGTTAGTTTCCTTGTTACTAGCCGACTAGATAGGTGGTTGGTATGTGAGACCCTTTATACTGAGCAACTTGGTACCTAAGCTACTGTGACTTGACTGCTGTTTGCTACTAGACCTTATTGTTACTCCGTCTGCCTGATATTTAAAGTGTTTCTCTATTTGCCGGAGGACTATAAAGTCACATACATACATAGATGTGCATACATACAGCTGGTAAATTTAGAAATTTCGTATTGATGGGTTATTTAAAATAAAAATACCATTTAAAATAAATCATATGGTGTATTGCCTACCTCACGAATGCCATAAGTTATTCCCCCCACAATTAACTGACGCAGGAATTGTACACTTGAGTCTGCAGACTGACGAGCGTGAAGTCACTCGGGCAACTTCGTTACTGTAGCCTACTGTTCGCCCGCCGCTATTGTCTAGTCTCTCGTCAACCCGTTCACTCCACACTTATGTATAATGAAATCCACGTATTTTTATCCAAATCGGGTTTTGCTTGTGTGCATAGCGGATGAATTGAATATTAAAATGAATATTGATTGTGGTCACAGTTAAATATTAAAACATAATATAGAATTACTTTAACCATATCGTTGTACTCCGTTTATTACCCTGAATTGTAGTTTTTGTTTTAACCTTTGTTTCTTTCAGAAACAAACACAATTTCACTGGCTCCCCAGATAAATATGAACCTTTTGACTACATCGTCGCATTAGTATATGAAATATAGGTTTATTAAGAAAACTTATTTTATACTGTTTTGCCGGTTTTTAGGTTCAGTTTTTTGTACTCACAATGTTGGTTTTGATATATATTGCTGTAATCAGTTGTGGTAAAACTCCTCTTTACCTGTGCACTAACTTCGCAGGTTGGTTTCGTATTCATCTGGACTCAAATTAATCAATTTGTTTCTGGAGTGAAAAACGCTGAAACTAAATATACAATTCAGGGTAATAAATGTAAGAAACGATATGATATGAATTAATTCTCAATTGTGTTTATCATTTCTCTTCGAGAATTATATAGTTACCTTTATACCTGTACAATCAACATCATTTTAATATTAAATGTACTTTTTTCTCTGTAAACACATAACTGAACGTTCTACAATTGCAGGCGATAACAAAAACGATGACCAATCAGAACGCAGGACCATTAGCTGCTGGTAAAAACCCCGTTGGGACAAATATAAATATAGGTCTATACGCAAGTGTGTGAACTAAGTCTGAGTAGCAGACAGTATGTGAATTATTGAAGTTTGAAGAAAATGAGCTGCTTTCGTATTTGCAGTCAGAGGTGCCAATCCCCCCCAAAGGCTTTGGCGCGAAATCCCCCAAAATTTGGTTTAATCCCCCAAAATCTGTAGAAAAACATAACTCATCGATGACTGCTTTTACACGGAGCTAAACAAGTTAGTTTAGCTCCATAAGAGCCCGTAAATTTAAGACAAACCAGTTAGTTTGGGTTAACCCGCGTTTACTCGGGCTCTTATGGAGTTTAACTAACTTCTTTAGCTAAACTGCGCGTCCGTGTGAAGGCAGTCGATATTCACTAGAATTTATTAAATTTTAACAAGGTAAAGGAGTAAAATTCAAGATTCATAAGATACTTGTTTTTGTAAAATAAAAATCTAGCATTTGTTTTCTAAATTTATCTGATTTTATTGAAGCAATAGAACCGTACAACTTAACATACTGCTAGGCTTTTTCAGTTTGTCCTTAAATATAATAACATAATAATAATGAAGAAGGCAGTAATAACTTAAAAAATTGTTGATTAAAATAAACACATTGTATTTTCAAAACTAATTGAAACAATTAAGAATAAAAATTTACAGAATATTTCAATTTCACTTCTCAAAGTTGCAAGAATTGAAATAGTGATACATTAACGTAATAAAAACTGTTTCCTTTTAGGAGTTGTCAAAGCAAATTTATTTATTATTTCTTCGTTTAATATCGCTTTAAGAATGTCTTTTTCAGACGCTAAAATCAAAAGATTTGAAAGCCAAGTATCGCTCATGGAACTGCGCAGCCGGTTTTTTACGATTTTCAGTCTACTCATCATTCTCTCTGCAGAGCAACTTGTGACTGCCAGCGAGAGCAGGATTCTGTACAAAATAGATAAATTTGGAAATCCAGAGATATGCGTGATACATCGATAAGGACGAATGAATCCTCTTTTAATCCACTTATCTACCATCCTTTCACATTTATTTTTTTGTAATTTCTCATCTTCTTCATTATCAGAGTCTGTTTCTTCGTTTGAACTTGAGTTATTTTCTACATCTGATTGATCTGATTTATTTTCAGATTTATGAAGAACATCTGAAATGTCTATATCTTTATGCAACACTTTATACAATCTAGCGAATGTACTTATTTCCAAAACTAAAAGCTCACTATCAATATTATAAAAAGAACATAAATCTTCCACTTCCGAAGATTTAAGCGAGGTTTCCTGTTCTAACTTATTAGCTATTTCGAGGATTCCTTCATGAGTGAAATAAGACATTTGCCGGACCATACCAAGGGATTTTTCAAGGAAATCTGTCTTCCAATTGAGAACATAGTGAGTCCAAGACATTGATGTGAACTTCAACCTTCATTTTCTTTTCCGGTTCATTTATACTCTCGTCAATAGCAAGTTCATCAAAAAATCGTTTTCGTTTTGTTAGCCGCTTATTCGATGATAATTCTACATCATTATCCTGAGCAAACTGCTTTATATTGCGAGCTATTTTATTCCATTTCTCATCTGACCTTAAGCTTTGTAATTTTTGTTTTGTTTCCGAAATAACTTTTGGAATTATTCCATAATCTATAGATTTAGATTGAAGACACGCTGTAACTGGAGACAATATCTTAAACATAGCATATGCAATATGCATTGTACCAACAGTTTCGAAAGTTTTCAACTTGTTGAGAAGTCCTTGAGCATTTGCTCTTATGTCGTTTTCAGATTGCTGGTCATCATAAACATCTTCAAGAGTTTTAATAATCGTGTTGTAACATTCTAAACCATTCTTCAGAGCATCATTTCTGCTAGACCACCTTGTAGTAATTACTCTCTTTAGGCGTTTTCTCTTATGCTTCGGGATACCATATTCTTGGTTTTGTATAAAAATATGATTTCGACGATGCCCTGATAAAAATACATAAAGTTCTTCGAGCAAGGAAAACATATTTCGCGTTTGAGGACATATATCCATAGATTTTTCTATGACTAGTGCAAACCTATGCGAACAACACCATACATAAAAAGCTTGAGGACACTCGTGAAGCACATGTGATTAATCCTTTACAGCGACGTCTCATGTTCCCTGCTCCATCGAGACTTTGTCCTATCATGCCACCAAGATTGATTCCTAAAGATTTAACGGTTTCCAAAAGTATAGCCGATAAGTTAGCACCTGATGTATCACCACTTGTAAACACTTTTATTAAGCGTTCTATTGGCTTAACATCATTTTTGGGGAAACCATGAAGATCTGTTTACTCTACATATCGCAATAAAACTGTCGTGCATTCTTTTTTACTAACATCTTGCGTGGAATCAAGTATGATAGAATAATTATAAGAAAGATTAACACTTTCAACAATTTTTGAAAGAACTATGTCACTCATGGTACGGACTAAATCAAAAACATTTTGATAGCTAAGAAGGTTGAATCCTAATTTAGTTTTTGCCATTCTAGCTTTCTCAATTTTCTCCAAGTAAACTCTTGCATCAAGACTATATTTAGCGAGCATTTTGAATAAATTCATGAGTTTGCCTTCTAAAGCGTCTTTTTTCCTGAAAGCTAACATTTCCTCGCTCAGATATCGGCAACAGATAACTTTCAGTACCTCTGGATGATGTTGCACCAATTGGTTATGTTGCTCCGAAAGCTTATTATCTAGACATTTTTGTGACATCCACTGAATTCTTGATATTTGAGCAGATAAGTGATTAGATGATTTTTCACGCAATTCTATGTCTCGTTCAACATGATGAGCGATCCAACCTCTAATGCCACTTGTGCTCCAGACGGTTTGTTGCGTTGGAAGAGCAAATAATAAACAATGTATACAAAAAACTGCATCTTTTTTTTACTATAAACAAGCCAATTTCTCTGCTTGATACTGCCATCAGGCAATGCGCAGTTTTTCAAAGAAGAATTGAATTTTCTTCCCCCAGTAACTGGAAAGTTTATAGATAATAAGTCTTGATTTTCTAATTTTAGCCCTAAATTAATATATTCTGGACATAGCTTAATATTGGCATAATTAGCAGGATCTGCAGCATCTTCAATACAAGGAAGAAAATTTTCAGCAGTCGTATTTTCATTTTCATTCTTCTCGGAAAACGCATTGGAATCGCTCATTTCCGGCTCTGACTGAGGAGACAATGCAGTTTCTACACGATCTAAATTAGACGGATTTTCAAGCGATGGATCTGTTGAGCTTTCAGCTGCATTTTCTAATTGTTCAAATGAATTTGATGAACTAGTACTGGGATTATTGTTTGCTGTAAAATTTTCCACGCTTTGCTCTTCTTTTGCATCTTCACGATCTTTCATTTCAGTGACAGCATCGGAGGTAATGGTCAACCTAATAAATCGACATTATTATGGTTTAATAGTTCGCTAGATACATTTAGGTTTGGGTTATACGTATATTATACATATAGGTTTATTATAAACCCAGAATTCTTAAAGTCAAAACATATTTAAATTCACTTGGTTATTACACTTACAGAAGTTTATAAAACTTTAAATAGTTACTAGTGCAGCAACAAGGAGGCAGCAATAGCTTCTTGCTCGCTCACGCTAGGTTTCGATATTGATATCGACTTCTTCTTGGGTACTGTAGTTGAAAGAAAACTTCGTTGTGGTTCAACTTCATTTGTTTTGAACACGACGGTTCCGATTCCAGAGGAAGAGCTCGTTTGAGTTTCCTGGCCTCTAATGTAGGTATAAAAGGCTGAAGTATCCTATTAATTACTTCAACGTCTTCAGCACATTCCATTTTAGCAAGAATGGTTTCAAAATGTTGTCTGAGTTTAGCCTTACTGCTCCATGTCTTCAATGGGTAAAGTATGTCTTAATTCCTTTATTATTGCCTCTTGTTTTCAAAGTTGGGATGTTCTTCTATTATTAAAACTCCTTCAGAATCACTTTTTTGTTCTTCACAGCTCTAATTTATTTTCCTTCTGACTGCATGGATATGTTTGCACATATTAAATTTTATGGCCGAGTCGGGACTGCTGCACGCATAAGCGTGAATACATACTTTGCACTCGGTACACCGCAGGTCGCATTTACAGTGCAGTTTTTTGTTGTCTCTCCTATTTCGTAGATCTCGTTTCTGCTTGTCGACTGCAATTTCCACAGAGTTGCATCAAAAACAATTTCTTCTGTAGAAAGTTTTTAGCGACTCTTTGTGTCCGTAACGAAGGGCAGAAATCTTACTCGTTAATTTACCTCTGGTCAGGTAAATTAATCTGTCGTAAAGCTTGTCTCTTACGAAGCGTATCAACGTATGCAGTGCAATGTCAAGTCTTTTGGGTTTCTTATCGCCCATATAAATATGTTTTAGAACACCATGCATGCGTTCCAAGTGCATATTGGTGTTTAGACCTGCATGAAGACGGGAGCAATACGCCCAGCTCTTGACAGTATCTTTGTATTCGTTTTCAAAATACAAACCAAAGTCTTTTGTGTCCTTGTCACTTTTCATTTTATCGATAGTTTCTGGAAACATGCGGAAAATGCAGCTTGGTCTCTTTCTTCTAATAACGTTCGAATCAATTTGTACTTCTCTGCTTGATTCTCGCGACCTTTGATTTTGATAAAGTTTTCCGCCAGGCGCGATCCACATGCCAAGAACAGAAGAGGCGGAATGGAGGAGGCGGCATAAACTTGACCCAGGCATTATAAAACACTTCAGCCATATCTGACATAAAAACATTTGTTTGAATTGGTTATTCATTGACATCTGCTATCACAGGACACAAACACTTAAAAAACCGCCGAATCTCCTCTGTTCGAAAACATAAAACCACAAGGAAATCCTTGGTTAAGATCATCTAGTATGAGCAAAGTAGTGAGCTCGAAACCATGACAATTCAGGCCATGATTGCTGTCAAAGCAGATATAATTGTTGCCATATTGTTTCAACATGTCTTTTTGTGCTTCATTCATTATTATCAAAACAAAATCTTCAGCACGACATTGTGACTGCGTTTCTAACAGTATGCCTTGAGGTTTGTAAAAACGCACTACCTCACCAGCTGTTTCCAATTCTTGAATCCAGGATTCTACACTAATAGCATCATTGCTGTGCCTGATAGCTTCGGATTTCAAATTATACTGATGTTCAATGTTAAAGAGATCTTTTCTTGAGAGCAAATCTTTGCGTTCCAAGTCCTTATTACCTATGGAGAACCTTACAGTGTCTAGTATCTTATCAAAGGGAACTTTCATCGCAATTTGTAGCGCAATATCATTCTTTTCCGTCTCTGATAGTCTCAAGCGTCCCAAGTCTGCAATGTGGCCGACATGAGTTTTACAGTATTGGACTGTTATAGTCCCTCGTGGATGAAACACGACATCAAGTTTGGCCGGACAGTGGCCGTTGATTTTGTTGCTACCGGCTAGTTTAGTGTGTTGCACGTGTTTCCCTTTTGCTTTAAACTCACCATCGCGGTGGCATGAAAACACCATTCTGGACGAGCGATCCGATTGATGAATATATTTAGAAAGAGAGATGACAAATTCGCATACTTCTTCCTTCTCAGTTATTCTCTTCCAGTTATAAAATTACTCCTCATTTTGAAAATCCAGTGTGTCCGTTCGTATCACAATATCATGGTGTATAGTGTAATGATTCACGATTTCACGTTTTGAGGGCCGAGTTTTGGTACAAAGGGGGCATTTTACACTCGACTGTGAATCTCTAGAGTTTAAATGTTTTGTTTGAACGTGACGCTGCAATGAATGCTTCGTGTTGCCGATAAAATCATACAACTGCACTCGAACTTTACATCGCTATGCTTACTAATTACATATATTATAAATCGGTTCATAACGTTATCCTACGTCTTCCGATCCCTAGTCTCCATTGATCTCGATCTAACCAAGATTCTTCTTCCAATTCCCGGTCTCTCATTGCCCGGTTGATCCCTTCTTTCCAGCTCAACCTAGGTCTTCCTCTTCGCCTACGACCTCTTCGTCGGTGTCCATCTCAAAATTTGCTTGGGGAGTCGATTATCCTGCATTCTTTGCACATGCCCAAACCATCTTAGCTGTTTTGTTTTTATGTCGTCGACAATAGAGCACTGTACCCCCATTATCTCCCGGATTCTGACGTTTCTTACTTTTCCAGTTTTGACCTCCCTGCCGCTTTTCGCCAATAATCCATTTCAGTAGCTTCCAACAACTTTTCTGTTCTTTGTGTTATTGGCCATATTTCACACCCGTATGACGTAATTGGTTTCACAATTGTAGTGTATATACGATGTTTATTTTGTTTTGATATTTGTTGGTGCCACAATATGTTGTTCAGCAATGCTATTGATTTTCTTCTCTTATGTAAGAGAAGCAATGCAAGTTATTTTTTTCTCTTATCGCTTTATCTAGACTACTATCTTGTGTAACTGTTGTTCCTAGATATTTATAGCTACTGCAATTTATTATTTCTTGTTCGTCTTCTAAAATTAAATTCTTCTGTTCCCCACCAATGCACATATACTCCGTTTTCTTTGTGTTTACTTCAAGGCCCCACAGCTTATATTCATCTATAAGTTTTCGTGTCATGTATTCCATGTCGTGATAGTCCTGCGCTAGCACGACTTGGTCTTCAGCGAAACACAGTGTGCACACTGTGTTGTCAATTAGAGGTATCCCCATTTTGTGGCATTTCTTTTTCCAGGTTTGAGGGCTTGTTCCAAGTATATTTTAAAAAGCGTCGGTGAGAGACAACATCCCTGCTTCAGGCCCTTACTAACATTAAATCCTTTTGACACTTTACTTCCAATTTGTACGTGCGCTTTCTCCTTTCAGTCTGTTATATAAAGTCTTAACCGCTTCGATTAAAGTGGAAGCGATGTTTGTTCGTTGAAGTGCTAGCCAAAGTTTGGTGTGCAGAATACTATCATACGCTTTCTTAAGGTCAACATATAGGTAGTGCATTTCTTGGTTTACAGCAGTTTTCTTTTCTATGATTTGCGTCAAGCAAAATAAGTGATCTATGGTTGATCTCCCCGCCCGAACACCAGCTTGTTCCTCTCCTTCCATGTCCGAGTATTGATGTTCAATTTTTTCCTTCAGAAGTTTTCCATACACTCTACTGATTGAACTCGTCACCGCAATTCCACGGTAATTGTCGCATTCAGTTGTTTTACCTTTTTTGTGAATGGTTGATACAAAAGATGTTTTCCATTCTTGCGGTATTTGTTTATCATTTATGCGTGTATGGAATAGTTTCGTGAGATGTTCATATAATTTTGTTGTGCCATATTTGAGCAGTTCCGCTGGGATATTGCCAGGTCCGGGAGCTTTACCATTTTTCAGATGTCGACATATTTCCTTTATCTCTTCCGTGGTTAACCTTACAGGTGAGGAAGTTGTTCTAATGTTGTCGAATTCATAATCGGTATCATTTTGAAATTCTGGTCCGCTTTCTCTTAGGAGGATTCGACCCATTTCTGTAGAGATATTGGCGATATTAAATCTTTATTTTTTTCCCGTCTTATCGACTTTAGGAATTTCCAACTTTCAGTGCATTGCCTGCCTCCTATATAAGTATTCAGTCGGGCGCAATTCTTATCCCATGTTTTGTTTTTCCTTTGCGTTATCATTCTTCGCACCGCTGCTTGTGCCTCCTTGTATGTTATTTTGTCCTCAACTGTTTTGGTTGTTAGAAATTTTTCGTATTTCTCTTTCTTGTTTTTGATTAGTAATTCTACTTCTTTATTCCACCAGTAAGGCGTTGTCTTTTTTCTTTTTCATAACATCCCAATGCTTCCTTTGCGGCTTCGTGTATGCAATTTTGAATGTGCATATAGTGTTCTTCAACACTACTAAATTGCTTGTTTTCCAGTTTTCTGTCCAATCGAGTTCCATATAACGTCCTAACGCTGTCATGGTCTAGGCTATTTAAGTTACATCTTACTTCTTTTTCCGACCCTTGGTGGTTTTCTGTTTTTGTATGTTCTTTGTTACTTTATTTTCTTCTCGGAAATACAATTCTCGTTTTGAGGAGGTAGTGATCCGAACCACATGTTGCCTCCCTATTGACGATACATCTTGAACTTTCATTTTTGTTTTTTGTTTTATTATAGCATAACCAATGACCGATTTCAGTTGCCTAAAGTTTTGGGTCCAGGTGTACATATGAATTTCTTTGTGTGGATAAAATCCATTAAATATTCGCAGTACATTTTGCTCACAAACTTCTATTAGTTTCTTGCCATTTTCATTTAGAATGTTTTCGCCGTGCTTATCTACAACTTTACTCTGCTCTTGTTTGCCGACTCTACTAGTTAGATCACCAAGTAATGTGATTTCTCTAGAGCTGCGATACTTTCTGAAGTTACATAAATTCACTAGTTACATGTGAATTTAAATTCCCCCTCTTACTAAATATGTTATTGCAAATGTCACACTTGAAAGTAGGCTTATCCATCTTGTTTTAAATGTACGTTTGTCTTGCTAAATTTTTCAGTTAGTACTAAAAGTTATTAGTCTAAAAGGGATTTTGTCTATTTAGAGGTATACTGTAGAAACTCGGATCCCTTCAAAATTATGTAATTGACGGCTTCTTACTGCAAGCATTCACTGCCCATTCCAGTATTACAAGCTATAAAACCAATTATAAGAGACCTAGCACATCACATCCAGACGTCATACGTAGGTGCCTTCATGGTACAACTCAAAGCCCAAACGAATCCTTCAACAGTACTGTGTGGAGTAGACTACCAAAAATTATCTTTGTTTGATTTGATTCATAAAACTTGCCACCTATGAGGCAGTTATTTCTTTTAATGATGGGAGTATAGGAAAATGCCAGGTCCAAGAAAAGATGGGTATTAATCCTGAAGAAAATATGGTAGCTGCACTCAAGGAAATAGATAATACCAGGGTAGTAAAAGCTGAAAGATGTCCACAGAACTGGCAAGAAAGCTAGGCAGATTAGGCAGGTGGTGAAAAAGAAGTTAGAATATTATCTATAAAATCCAGATTACCCACAATATGCAGCTGGTCTATTTTGAGACTGTAAGTAAATTTTTACCAGTTATTCTACTAATAACATTTTCTAATAGAATTATAAAAATGTTTTAAAAACTGACCGAAATAAAAAAGATTTTTATTTAAAAAATATAAAAAATTTATAAAATTATAATTTTTGTAAATTCATAAATTTATTATTCTAGTGCCATAAAAATCTGAAAGTGTGATGAATATCCTGCACAAATTTCAAGTCTGTAGCACAGAATAGGTGCTGAGAAAATGGGTCATTTGTAAAACCAATTTTAACATGGCATTTTAACATATACGGTTCCCACCCCCCTTAAATTGACATGACTCTTTTGAAATGTTACACGAACTTCACATCGAACACTTACAGCGCGTGTACCTAATAAAAACTGTTCACTGAAAATAAAATGACAAAACTTCAAAAATGAAACATCGAAATGCTTACAGGACATGTATAGGTAGGTTATACACGAATAAAACTTTACACTTGAGTTTACGTATTTTAAGCCGTGAACTTAATAAAATGATTGTGCTAAAATAAATACACAAAACTTTAACCAAACGTGTTTACCTAACCCACATTTGACAACAGAATATAAGCGGGCATAGATGAGAACGAAGGTGCGCGAGTGGCTTCACGCTCGTCAGTCTGCAGACTCGAGTCGCCACTAGCAGAGGCGTTTCTAGCAGTACATTTTCGATGTTCTTAATATGCGATTCGATTGTATCGATATATTACGATGCGGAAAAGAAGAAGTGTACTAATTGTAAATAATTTGCAATTACTGTATTTACATACAATAAATAGCGCAATTATTGTTCGATTTCTTAATGCAAAGCGAAAATACGTGTTGTTTACATTTGTGAGGTTAGGTGACAATGAGGTTTTTTGGTTTTTAGTTTACTGCTGAAATAAATAAAAGCCATGGTTGAGGAAAACATAACGTTTAATGTGTATATACAATGCTTATAACACAATAATACTTGAATAAAGAACCCAAGGTTTTTGAGTTGACAAATTAACGGAACTACAACAGCAAATGTAAACTAAAAAATACAAATAGGCCTACTGTAATTGCTAATTAAGTTCTTTATTTGGGATCAGATTGTAATTTCGTGTAGACCTAATTACGTAGCTCTGTGCCCTCTATTAATATACGTCCAAAATGTTTTATTACAAAATATGTAGCATGCACAGAATTAGCACCAAATAAATACCAAAACTATTAGCTTATTATAACTTTATATTTTGTAACAATTTGTTCGTATGCTTGTTATGTACTAACATTAGAAGTTATAAATACATTTTAAAAACAGTGATTTCAGTAAAAGAGTGTAGAAATAGATAAAGATATGTATAACACAATACATATGGTTAATGGAAAACACAGAAACCAACGTATTAAGAAATGACAACATAGCTCTACATATTGTACATAATGGACGTTTCTTTTTGGTTAGCCACAAAACGAGTACTTGTTGGAAAACGAATATTACCGAAAAACGAGCCTTATGTATTTTCGAGTTCGTTGGTTTTCAGTGATCTATTCACAGTAGGAGTATTAATGAAAAACCGAGTACTACTGGGAAAACAAGTTCTACTGAAAACCGAGTTCTGGCACAAAAAATGAGACATGTATAGCAATAGGCTTTACATTCGAGTTGGGGTTTTTCAGTAGTTTCCGTAAAAAAAAAACGAGTTTTACATTACACGTATCGCTTTCCATGTGTAATTTCTAGAGGTGGGACTGTGATTGTGATAACTGCTTCTCTGTGGATAGAGCAGTGAGCAGCTGTGATTGCTCTGTAAAGTTCCTGCTCTTGTCGCACTAGCGCTACTAACTATATGTATATTTTCAAATTGTCTTTTCGATATAAAAAATTTAATTTATAATAAAATTGAATACAAGCAGTACGTCATGTCTCCCTTGGTCATGTCTATTATTCACAGTATGATTATTACAGAACGTCGTGCAAAATTATCTGATAGTAAAGTTAATAAGATGTTATTTTTGAAGTACAATGATTAACTAGAACTGATTTCTTTCAAAATAACTGATGATTTTATATTTCCTTTATTTATATTGAGATTAACTTTTGTTTGTTTATTATATTTTTATTTTGATCAAAACAAATTGTTAATTCATTTAGTTAAATATGACTACGATCTCAGTAAAATTACCAATAGTTAGAGTCAAGATATTATTTATTGAATTTATTATTTGATTGATATTTTATTACAATTAAAAGTATTTATTTTCGTTTTAATTAGTAAAAATGATAATTATATTTTGTTTTCTTAAAGTCAGTAATTCGTACAACAGTGTTTTGCTAATCTGACTTTATTTTTGTTTGTATAAAAAATTTTCATTTATTAAACATGCCGATACTCTTGTTGTTATAAAAGAAATTTGTTAACTTATTTAGATAAATATGACTTCGATTTCAGTAAAATTACAGACGACTAATACTTTAACTTTTTAAATTATTTATATTTATTTATTTTAACGCAACTAATAAATAAGTATTTCTTTTTATTTAAAAGTGTTACAAATTATTCAACGTTTGGAAATGAATTATTTGTTTTCTTTTATAATCTGCAATTTTATTTTTATAACAATGTGTGTAAAATTCACGTAATTGGAAAAAAAATAATAATTGAACTTAATTTTTTTTGGAACGCAAAGTCATTTTTCAAACTATTACCTAAAAAACTGACATAAACAGTGATTAAATCACTGCTACTTTTCACTGCTACTTTTAAAGTTGCTCTCTGTGATCACTGCTCTCGCAAAAGAGCAGCTAAGCCCATCTCTAAAGTAATTTCAGTTCTCATGTTAACGTAACATCAACTTTTGGCGTCAGAGGTACGCAACTGTGATGTACGTACTACTGCTACAATCATTTCTCATTAAAAAAAGGACTAAGAACACCAACTGCAATCGCCAGCCAACTATTTTGCAACATATGAAATTAAAATTTGTACAATTCTTTCACCTACATAAAATTATGTGGATATTCACTAAAAATCGAAGCCAAACAATCGCATAACCAAAATATCGAAAATGACTACAGGAACGGATAAAGGTACAGTACCGGAATATACAGTAGAACCTCTGTTAACCGAAACAAAGGGGGAAGGCAGTTTCGGATAACCAAAATTTCGGATAGTAATTGAGATATAATTTTTTAAAGTGTTTTATAACTGGAGTGCAATATACAATATTATCAAAAGATTTTAACAAAAGTCAAACTATTTTCATAGTCATTTTGTAACACTAGTTTTATGGGTTTTTTAAATCTGATATTTTCCTTTGCTCTTTCTTTTCACATCGCTTTCTTCCAGCAATATCTCGTTATCGCTTCATTAGCAGAACGTCAAAGGGCTTTGATTCTTCACACCGTTCGACGAACCATAACGCTATCTGAAAATATGAATAAAACTCCGAGAGAAAAACGCGTATTTCATGTAGCCTAATTTAATGCCCTAACCCAAAATAAAATCTCTTTCCTCTAAGGCATCGAAGATCTCGTCAGCGGTGTCATGGCTGCTGCTCTCTGCTATGTCATCGTCTTCGTCGTCCCTTTGTTGCGTGAACCATAAAAAAGACAGTCTCATTTGCTTTTTCTTTTTGACACGTCTTCATTGTTTTCTTGTTTGGCATCTTCGAAGCGTGCTCTTCAAACTTATTTTTCATCTTGACCCAATAAGAAACAGTAGGAAGACCAACACCAAAATCGGCTGTCACAGTTGGCAAAATCTCGTCATTTTTAATTCTTTTAATTGCCTCCGTCTTTCTTCATTCCTTATCATGACCCGTTCCGCTTTGCTGACATGACAAACGCACAATTTATTATATGTTTATTACATTAGTTTTCGTGTTTTATCCGGAAAAAAATTTTCATTGTAGTAAAAATCGGGATATATAATTTTTTTGTTTGGTCGGTCCGTTCGGTTAAATGATATTTTGGTTAAAAGTGTTTCGGTTAATGGAGGTTCTACTGTATACACTTCACCAACGCAACGCTTCCTAGGTCTTCCTGTACTTCGGTGTCCAACAGGCTTGTATTGCCAAACGTCCTTAGGCAACCTGCCGTCTGGCATCTTATTAAGATGAGCAATCCATCTCTGCAATACGATCTTGGATAATAAAAATGTTCAACTCTTTACGAATGTCTTCATTGTGGAGTCTATCCCTTCATGTGCAGCCTTTAACAGATCGCAAGATCTCATCTCCGATGCCTGTATTCTAGGCAGACGTTTTTTCGCTGGAACCCAATTTTCAGAAGAATTCAATAACACTAGCACAACCATTACCTTATGAAATTTTAGTTGTTTTTCTTGACAGCACTCGATGCATTGTGCCACATATTGTCTGAAGTCGCCAACTTGTATCAACATCGTAATCGACATCATAAGTGATGTCACACACAATCAAGCTAGCGGAAATGTGACACCAGCTCTATACTCTTTTTATCCAATACAGTCTTAGCCCATAAGGGGTATTTGCCCATAAGTGCCATAGTTTTTGTCTTCTGACAGAAATTTTAATGTTGCAAATTGAACAGACTTGGTATAACTCTGGAGTTCATATTGATTGTTTTGGATGATTACTACTAGATCATCCGCAAACAGCATTGTATTCATGTATGTTCTATTATTTACTTTTATTCCTGGAGCCACTTGTAATTTCCACTCTCTAACTATATCACAATATATATACTAAATAGTGTTGGAGACCTACTACACCTTGGCATACTCCTTGATTGATATAAGTCTCTTGCGCCAAATCCTCTCCTATAGACAGTACTATCCTTGTACAACAGTATAAGCTCTTTAAAATGTCTACAAGATGTTTAGGATAACCCCTCTTACAAATAATGTTCCATAGAATGGATCCGTTAACTCAGTCAAATGTTTTCTCATAGTCAATGAAGGCACGGTATGTCTCCAAATTAAATTCCCTTCTTTTCCCAATCAATATTTTCAAGGAGAATACATGACCAATGTAAGATCAGCCTTTATGAAATCCTGCCCGTTCATCCAGAAGTAAAATATCCGAGATGGAACAAAGTCTTTCATTAATAATTTTTTCATGTAACTTGTATTTATCAAACTTATACCTCTATAATTTGATGCCACAGTACTCTCACCTTTCTTAAAAACAGAAATAACCTTGGCTACTCTCCATTCATTTGGGATTCATCTGGGATCTCTCTCTCTCTCTCTCTCTCTCTCTCTCTCTCTCTCTCTCTCTCTCTCTCTCTCTCTTTTGGTTGTGACGCTTCATTAATATAGCACCATTGTGACACTTTGTAAGGCACCATTTACATCCATGTTGTTTGTCTCTATATGCATTACTAATAAATCTATTCCATGATTTGTCATGCTCTTCCTGGATAATGTATTTCACAGCAATCAAGATCTTTACTGGTTCTTGTCTGAAGGTATCTGTGATAAGTCAGTTGCTTTTCTTGTATTGCTTGCTCTATCTTATCATTCTATATTTTTAAACCTCTTTTCCAAGTATTTATTTGTTTATTTATAAGCACTTCATCATCCACTTTTTCCAAAAAGTTCCATATATTACGCCATTCTTCTGTAATGTTACTAGTATGGTTTAATTGTGCATACTCTGTACCCCTCTTTCCTTTTATGTATTTTTTTTTTTTAATATAAAACAACTTCTTTAATTTTAATATTTTTTTTTTTTTGAAAGAGAAGCCACAAGTCAATTAGGACTAGGCTGGAGCCTAGAGAAGCAAAAATTGTGCCGAGTCCAGTATGACGGGACTTGCAATGAAACTCAGCTGTAATGTAACAATAACAAGTTTATTGTATGCCCAGAATTCATACATGTGTATAGCATAACAAGTGTATACCAATTCAGTAAACATATATAAATATAATAGCATAACAAGTGTATATAAATTCAGCAATTATATGTATATATAAATATAAAGCATAACAAATGTGTATAACTCAGTGAATCTATATATATAAATAAAGTTCTCCCCCATCTTGTGGCTAGCTAGACACGGACAAACATAACACACACACAGAAACATAAGGCACATAGACTCACAATTACATTAATTCTAACACGAATGCCCCTGGAAAGCACCAGCCCAGCAGGCAGTGTAACTACAATTCTCAGAACCTAGCAGTGATAAAATATTCGCCCATCAACCCGTTTTTGCAGAATTACATAAAGCCAAAACCCCAGGAAAGGATGATAAAACTCATAACGCATAAATAAAACCGGACCGCCCATTTGCATAGCATTCCACTGATCAATAACCCATCATGAGTGTATGAACCTTAAGTTCCTTTCACAGCATTAAATAAAAATTTACAGAACTACATCACCTGATTTCAAACAGTTGTCATACAATTCTAAACGGTTACTTTACTTCACAAATTCCGAAGGATTGAAAAACTCAATATGTACTTTAACAATCAGAAATTAATCACTCGAGGCTTTACAATTTCAGAAAAATTTAGACAATATATGTTTTACAAAGAAATAATGAGTATATGTTTTAGAGTTAAAGAAAATTAAACAGCAGAGAGGGAAAATGAGAGTTCTGATCCACAAAGGAATGCCGCCTTTCTTAAAAAACATAAAAAACGCTAAAAAACAAGATCAAAGAGATGCCGCGGTCCAAGATTTTTTCCCACGCTCTCCCCACCACCGCTGGACCACAGCATCCCAAAGGACCGCGAATTTCCGCGAATATAATTTTTTATATGCCGCCTTTCGCGAGCCTAGATCACTTTCACTTTCTACTGGACCACAGCATCCGCGACTTTTTCGCGTATCTGGACCACAGCATCCGCGAATATAATTTTTTATTTTTTTATATGCCGCCTTTCGCGAGCTTAGATCACTTTCACTTTCTATCACTTGATGCATTATAGTGTATATATTAAATATATGATCAGGGTTACCAACCTTGCATGAGTTCAAATTTGTTGTGTGTTATAATGTATATTAAATCTATATGATCAGGTTTACCAACCTATGGTGGGGGGTTCCGACTTGATGCATTATAGTGTATATATTAAATATATGATCAGGGTTACCAACCTTGCATGAGTTCAAATTTGTTGTGTGTTATAATGTATATTAAATCTATATGATCAGGTGTACCAACCTCTGTATTATTATTATAGTGTATAGATATTTTATATGAGCAGGGTTGTCAACATTTTCTGTGGCGGGGGGAGGAAAATTCAAATATGTGTTATATAGTGTATATATTAAAATATATGATCAGGGTTACCAATCTTACATTATTGTGTGTGTATAGAGCAGATCTACCAACATTTTTTTCTCTTCTGTAGTGGGAAATTCAAACTATATGATCATAATTGTTACTCTCTCACTCTCTCTCTCTCTCTCACATTTGAATGTAAGTAAAACTATCTCTCTTGTTGTCAAACGTTATGTTCAAGCCGTTTTCTCCTCTCCCTCTCTCACTCTTTCTCTCTCTCTCTCACTGTGTACATTGAGTAAATAATTTTATCTCTCTCTCTCTCTCACACTTGTTGTGTCTCTCTCTCTCTCTCTCTCTCTCTCTCTCTCTCTCTCTCTCTCTCTCTCTGTGGTCAGTACCGCGCGCATGTATATGAAATTAGTAAGTTTATATTTATTCGACAAATATTAACGCCCTCTCTCTCTCTCGCTCGCAGACGTCGGAAGCAATTCCTAGTTTATAATGTAATTACCTGTGCGTGTATGTCTCTCTTTCGCATAAAAAAATCTCCTTGAAATAAGGTATTTTCAAAAGTTTTGTGTACACATACAAATCGCTATCGGACGATGTACGTGCTGCTCACACACACACATTGTGTATGTCTCTCTCTCGCTGCAAACGTTGACAAGAATTCCCTTATTCAAAGCGATTACGTTGTCACAGTACACAAACTTAAATATGCCTTACAGACCATTGTAATTTTAAAAATTCATTTTTGCATTAATTAAATATATATATCGTAAACAATGAAATAATATTTCGTAATTGTAAGATTTTTAATAAAACAATTATCAGTTTAAATAATAATTTTAATGATTGTAAGCAAAATTTTGTGTACACACACATTGTGTATGTCTCTCTTTCGTTGCAAACGTTGACAAGAATTCCCTTATTCAAAGCGTTTTGTATGTGCACACGAACTTAAATATGGTTTACAGACCATTGTAATTTTAAAAATTCATTTTTGCATTAATTAAATATATATATATCGTAAACAATGAAATAATAATATTTCGTCATTAAAAAGTTATATTCAGTGTGCACACACACACACACACACACACACACACACACACACACACACACACACACACACACACACACACACACACACACACACACACACACACACACACACACACACACACACACACACACACAACGATACAGAATTAGATATAGTTATTATTCGATAACTTAAACCAGAGGTAATTAACCTTGTGTACGTTGTCTAAATCAGGCGCTCTACTTTCTAATTTGACACCTGTCAAGCACAGAATTAGATATAGTTATTATTCGATAACTTAAACCAGAGGTAATTAACCTTGTGTACGTTGTCTAAATCAGGCGCTCTACTTTCTAATTTGACACCTGTCAAGCATTAGCACCGCTGACAGTAATTACTCTAAAAACGAACACGCACACGAGCTTTCCCCACTACAGTGTACAATATATATACGCAAAGTAAATTAGCGACAATTTCTCATTTGACTGCGCGTGCTGATACTGTACGTCTTACGTGTCTTCAGTATACACATCTTCTTTGGTAAGTGTACAGATTTTATTTAAACGTAAAAATTATCAAGTGCATTATTTATTGAATTTAATACATGTGTGTGTGTGTATGATAAAATTATTATTATGTCTGCTACAATTTTCTGAAATATATTCTTAATGTATTTTTATATTAATTTTATTGTATGTACCGATTTTATTTAAACGTAAAAATTATTTGCATTATCAAGCACATTATTTATTGAATTTAATACATGTGTGTGTGTGTATGATCAAATTATTATGTCTGAAATATATTCTTACCGTATTTTTTTTTTTTATAGTGGCAATTTCTCATTTGACCGCCTGCGTGAAAGCTATCACTGCATTTTTTTTTTAAATAGTTGAAAGACTGTTGTAGTATTGTACGTCTTCAGTATACACACAACTTTCATCATTAAGGGTGTATAGACAACACACATACTAGTTGGTGAGTGTACAATTTATTTAAACGTAAAAACATTATCAAGTGCATTATTTATTGAATTTAATACATGTGTGTGTGTGTGTGTGTGTGTGTGTGTGTGTGTATGATCAAATTATTATTGTCTGTTACAATTCTCTGAAATATTGCTTTAAACAAACATTTTTAATGTAACAAATTTAGAAAGCAGGTCACAGCGAATGATGACATTTATATCTCTCTAATTCTGTTGTGGACATGCATAGCTGTAAGCGGTGACCATTTCCTTATGAAAGTGGAATGTAGACTTTCCTAAATTATTTGCATTAAAACATCATCAAGCGCATTATTATTTATTGAATTTAATACATGTGTGTGCGCACGCGTGTGTGTATGATCAAATTATTATGTCTCACTTCTAATTGCAAGCACATTATTTATTGAATTTAATACATGTGTGTATGATCAAATTATTATGTCTGGTACAATTGTCTGAAATATATTCTTACCGTTTTTTTTTTTTTATAGTGGCATTTTCTCATTTGACCGCCTGCGTGAAAGCTATCACTGCATTTTTTTTTAAATAGTTGAAAGACTGTTGTAGTATTGTACGTCTTCAGTATACACACAACTTTCACCATTAAGGGTGTATAGACAACACACATACTAGTTGGTGAGTGTACAGATTTATTTAAACGTAAAAACATTATCAAGCGCATTATTTATTGAATTTAATACATGTGTGTGTGTGTGTGTGTGTGTGTGTGTGTGATCAAATTATTATTATGTCTGTTACAATTCTCTGAAATATTGCTTTAAACAAACATTTTTAATGTAACAAATTTAGAAAGCAGGTCACAGCGAATGATGACATTTATATCTCTCTAATTCTGTTGTGGACATGCATAGCTGTAAGCGGTGACCATTTCCTTATGAAAGTGGAATGTAGACTTTCCTAAATTATTTGCATTAAAACATCATCAAGCGCATTATTATTTATTGAATTTAATACATGTGTGTGTGTGTGCGCACGCGTGTGTGTATGATCAAATTATTATGTCTCACTTCTAATTGAAGATATATTTTAGGTATAGCTGAATGTTAAGCGTACAACGTCCGTCCGTCATTTAAGGGTACGTGTGTGTGTGTGGACAACGCTCGCTAGTTTGCTGCAAGTAAGTAAGTATACATTTTGGAGTGGGTTATACAAATAATAATAAAGTGTGTGTAATATATACATTTTATTAAAATACATACACACAGCTCCAAGATTATTTTAAACAGTTTTTACAATTAAAAATACATGCACACAGCTCCAAGATTATAGTGTTACAAGTATGAAAATATATATCTAAGTATTAAAATATATCTCAACTAGTTTTACAATTAAAATACACACACACACACAGCTCCAATATTATAATGTTACAAATATGAAAATATATATTTAAAACTAGTGTTTACAAAATATGTATAAAATAAGACTTAAACACGTCTGTGTACTGTGTTGGACAATGGCGTATATTCTACAAGCGAATCATGTAGTATCATACAGTAGGCAGTCGTCTGTGTAGGAAAATTCATTGACGATTCAAATTCTAAACGTACATCAACTGCTGAAGACTTAAGTGCATCGTCTTGTTTGCTACAATCGAATACAAACAGCGGGGCTTTTGATTTGAATAATTCCGGTGTCAGTACTGGGCTGCCGTCTAAACGGTGGTAATACGAACTTTGAAAACTGGCGTACATATTGTACAATAATGCAAAACGGTCTTTCCCAATATCCAAGTTTAAATTATCGTAAGGATAATACTTGTCGTTTAGAAACAGTCTTGCATTGATCACGTTACAGTGATCAAATTCATCGGCGCGTGCTGTCAGTACATTTTTTCTTGCTGTCTGAAACGCTAACACAACAAAGCGTGGTTTTTCTAGCTGACTCGAGGTCTTGACAATCCAATTCTGCCTTTTAGTCTGTGGTAAGGCAGGATACTCGTGCAACTCCCAGGTCCTAAAAGGCATAGTTATCGGGTGGTCTTTCTCTATGAGTCGTAACAGTGGTAATCTGTACGCATTAGCTACATGTACATAAGGCATTTTCCAGTAAACTTTATCTAGTTCAAGAACACAATTAGCAGTCGTTTGTCCGCTTACTAAAACCATAGCGTTTATGTCGGTAGATGTGCGTAGGAGTATAAGTTCTTGTTTCACGTTCAGCACGATGCGTGTATAGTCTTCTGCGAATCCCATTAGCATTTTCAGTGGTATACAAAAGTTGAATTCGCCGTCATCATTCACTTTTAATATGTTCGTGGTCGGCGCCACCCAACCTGCGTTTTCCATTGCGTTACGTGTGTTGTTGTTGAGTGATAGAAAAGTTTTAATAGTTGACGTAACACCGACGTTTCTGGTATGGTCCACTACCACTCCGGCCAACTCGTAACGCCAAAGAGAAATGCTATAGCATTGTTCACCAGTTCCACATTCAGTGCAGTATCTGCAGCCGCACTAGGGTTTTTAACCAACTTGCCTTCGATGTAGGCACATACAACTGAGAATAAATCCGTACAAACATACACACACGCGCACACTTAGCGACGTTTTTACTTATTTGAACAAGTCATGTATTAAATTCAATAAATAATGCACTTGATAATGTTTAAATATTTCCAACAACTATGTTGATTAGAAGTGCTGTAATTTCAATAACAATGTTCGCTACGTAACGTATTCAAATCTGTTTACTCACCTCTTAAATGTTGCACGCAATTATCGATTTCACAATGAGGTATGAAGGCTAATTGCATTCTTCACGTATATATATTGTTGTATCTTACAACGGTAGGGTAGGGGTAGCTTAGCGTGTTTGTTTTGAAAGTCGATGTAAGTCATTTTCCGCAGTGGAAACTTTCAGAAGTTAGCGATACTGAAAGTATTTTCGTGCATTAGTCAAAATTAGGAAAACAATCGAATCGACAAACATTATGAATTCCGTTCGTGGGAAGAGTGTAATTTCATAATATTATTTGTATATATAGACATTTTACAAAATCATAAAGCATCAAACTGTATATCCCTTTGTTGGTTTGTAATTATTACTAAACAGTAATACATGCTTAGGATGAAAATATTTGTTATGATTTAGTAACTTACAACAACAGCTTAACCCAAGGAGTCATCGTCCGTGATGGAAAAGCTTTCCCTCACTGCTTAAAGCTTTAAGAAGTTAGCGATACTGAAAGTATTTTCGTACATTAACCAAAATTAGGGAAACAATCGAACCGACAAACATTAATCCAAGAATTTACATTTTCAGCATACATAGATTTCAACCCGCAAAGATGTATGCAGATAAATGAAATACATATTTTACATTAAAATACATTTCTGATTACTATACAAAGAATTACATATTGTTATTCTTCTCTATTTATGTTTCCAATTGTAATGGAGTGTTATACTCAGCATAAAAGAAGGACAATAGTTTCAATACCACATAAGAAAGATCTTTTATAAAAAGGTGACAGCACGTGCTGAAAACCGTATGCTTTCGGTATTCACGAAGATGAAGATTGTACAGCAAGCAAACAAATTGTCAATAAAAGATATGAACTTTTTGGGTAGGTGACGAAGGTAGCACTGATCCGCTATTACCGAACAGTATTCGTTGTATACATTACACACACATGTTAGGTTAAACGCAACCTCTATACAAAAACAGATATCGGATTTAAATAATAATTTCGTGCTTACAATATATACTAGCTATGTACACAAATTTAAAATATAGTTTACTGACCATTGTAATACAAGTGGTCATTGACATGACTTTACACTGGTTTAGTATAGTTACTCATGTTAGGTTGAACGCAACACACACACACACACACACACACACACACACACACACACACACACACACAATCAGGTCAATGACTGCTACGTGCTGTCACCAGCCAGACGACAATACAAGAAGAGTACAAACAAATAGATTATCATATAGGAGAGTTAGTACTGGTTCGTAACAGACAACAATCCTCTTTTGACATTGTATGATTTTAATAAAAACAGATATCGGATTTAAATAATAATTTCGTGCTTGCAATATATACTACCTATGTAGACAAATATAGTTTACTGACCATTGTAATACAAGAGGTCATTGACACGACTTTACACTGGTTTAGCATAGTTACTTATGTTATGGTTGAACGCAACACACACACAAGAATCGGTTTTTTTGTATACGTTGTAGGTGAAAAACTACTGGGGTGTCTCTGACTTTAGTTGGAAATAAATAACATTACAGATATTGATATGGTACTATGAGTAGCCTATACATCAGACTGCATGTATCTGTCATTAGCAATCTAACGTTACGATGGCAGCATAACGATAATGAAAGCCATACATTATCGTTTGCTAACATTTGTATTTTGTCTAAGCTATGTTAACTTCACACACACACACACACACACACACACACACACACACACACACACACACACACACACACACACACACACACACACACACACACACACACACACACACACAAGCGCACAGGTGCAAGCGGGTAGTCGGAATGCAAGTCGTGTAAGGTATTAGGATAGTGTAGGTCGACTTCGAGGATGTACCTGATGTTGGAATCATCACTCACATGTCATTTAAATTATTATTTAAATAACATGCCGCAACGGGAGTGATAGGTCCAATTAGGTTTGTTACACGTTGTGTATTAGGTTAAAATGCGGTCCATTCACGTTTCATGTTAGGTTAAAATGTAACATAACATACACACGTGTAGTGTTTAGGTCATCAGTACATGACGCAATGGGAGTGATAGGTCCAATTAGGTTTGTTACACGTTGTGTGTTAGGTTAAAATGCGGTCCATTCACGTTTCATGTTAGGTTAAAATGCAAACAAACACACACACACGTGTTAGGCTGTAGCCTAACACGTGTGTATGTTATTTATATAATAATTTAAATAACACACGTGTGTGTGTGTGTGTGTGTGTGTTTGTTTGCATTTTAACCTAACATGAAACGTGAATGGACCGCATTTTAACCTAACACACAACGTGTAACAAACCTAATTGGACCTATCACTCCCGTTGCGTCATGTACTGATGACCTAAACACTACACGTGTGTATGTTATGTTACATTTTAACCTAACATGAAACGTGAATGGACCGCATTTTAACCTAACACACAACGTGTAACAAACCTAATTGGACCTATCACTCCCGTTGCGTCATGTAATGATGACCTAAACACTACACGTGTGTATGTTATGTTGCATTTTAACCTAACATGGACCGCATTTTAACCTAACACACAACGTGTAACAAACCTAATTGGACCTATCACTCCCGTTGCGGCATGTTATTTAAATAATAATTTAAATGACATGTGAGTGATGATTCCAACATCAGGTACATCCTCGAAGTCGACCTACACTATCCTAATACCTTACACGACTTGCATTCCGACTACCCGCTTGCACCTGTGCGCTTGTGTGTGTGTGTGTGTGTGTGTGTGTGTGTGTGTGTGAAGTTAACATAGCTTAGACAAAATACAAATGTTAGCAAACGATAATGTATGGCTTTCATTATCGTTATGCTGCCGTCGTAACGTTAGATTGCTAATGACAGATACATGCAGTCTGATGTATAGGCTACTCATAGTACCATATCAATATCTGTAATGTTATTTATTTCCAACTAAAGTCAGAGACACCCCAGTAGTTTTTCACCTACAACGTATACAAAAAAACCGATTCTTGTGTGTGTGTTGCGTTCAACCATAACATAAGTAACTATGCTAAACCAGTGTAAAGTCGTGTCAATGACCTCTTGTATTACAATGGTCAGTAAACTATATTTGTCTACATAGGTAGTATATATTGCAAGCACGAAATTATTATTTAAATCCGATATCTGTTTTTATTAAAATCATACAATGTCAAAAGAGGATTGTTGTCTGTTACGAACCAGTACTAACTCTCCTATATGATAATCTATTTGTTTGTACCCTTCTTGTATTGTCGTCTGGCTGGTGACAGCACGTAGCAGTCATTGACCTGATTGTGTGTGTGTGTGTGTGTGTTGCGTTCAACCTAACATGAGTAACTATACTAAACCAGTGTAAAGTCATGTCAATGACCTCTTGTATTACAATGGTCAGTAAACTATATTTTAAATTTGTGTACATAGCTAGTATATATTGTAAGCACGAAATTATTATTTAAATCCGATATCTGTTTTTGTATAGAGGTTGCGTTTAACCTAACATGTGTGTGTAATGTATACAACGAATACTGTTCGGTAATAGCGGATCAGTGCTACCTTCGTCACCTACCCAAAAAGTTCATATCTTTTATTGACAATTTGTTTGCTTGCTGTACAATCTTCATCTTCGTGAATACCGAAAGCATACGGTTTTCAGCACGTGCTGTCACCTTTTTATAAAAGATCTTTCTTATGTGGTATTGAAACTATTGTCCTTCTTTTATGCTGAGTATAACACTCCATTACAATTGGAAACATAAATAGAGAAGAATACCAATATGTAATTCTTTGTATAGTAATCAGAAATGTATTTTAATGTAAAATATGTATTTCATTTATCTGCATACATCTTTGCGGGTTGAAATCTATGTATGCTGAAAATGTAAATTCTTGGATTAATGTTTGTCGGTTCGATTGTTTCCCTAATTTTGGTTAATGTACGAAAATACTTTCAGTATCGCTAACTTCTTAAAGCTTTAAGCAGTGAGGGAAAGCTTTTCCATCACGGACGATGACTCCTTGGGTTAAGCTGTTGTTGTAAGTTACTAAATCATAACAAATATTTTCATCCTAAGCATGTATTACTGTTTAGTAATAATTACAAACCAACAAAGGGATATACAGTTTGATGCTTTATGATTTTGTAAAATGTCTATATATACAAATAATATTATGAAATTACACTCTTCCCACGAACGGAATTCATAATGTTTGTCGATTCGATTGTTTTCCTAATTTTGACTAATGCACGAAAATACTTTCAGTATCGCTAACTTCTGAAAGTTTCCACTGCGGAAAATGACTTACATCGACTTTCAAAACAAACACGCTAAGCTACCCCTACCTACCGTTGTAAGATACAACAATATATATACGTGAAGAATGCAATTAGCCTTCATACCTCATTGTGAAATCGATAATTGCGTGCATCAACATTTAAGAGGTGAGTAAACAGATTTGAATACGTTAGGTAGCGAACATTGTTATTGAAATTACAGCACTTCTAATCAACATAGTTGTTGGAAATATTTAAACATTATCAAGTGCATTATTTATTGAATTTAATACATGACTTGTTCAAATAAGTAAAAACGTCGCTAAGTGTGCGCGTGTGTGTATGTTTGTACGGATTTATTCTCAGTTGTATGTGCCTACATCGAAGGCAAGTTGGTTAAAACCCCTAGTGCGGCTGCAGATACTGCACTGAATGTGGAACTGGTGAACAATGCTATAGCATTTCTCTTTGGCGTTACGAGTTGGCCGGAGTGGTAGTGGACCATACCAGAAACGTCGGTGTTACGTCAACTATTAAAACTTTTCTATCACTCAACAACAACACACGTAACGCAATGGAAAACGCAGGTTGGGTGGCGCCGACCACGAACATATTAAAAGTGAATGATGACGGCGAATTCAACTTTTGTATACCACTGAAAATGCTAATGGGATTCGCAGAAGACTATACACGCATCGTGCTGAACGTGAAACAAGAACTTATACTCCTACGCACATCTACCGACATAAACGCTATGGTTTTAGTAAGCGGACAAACGACTGCTAATTGTGTTCTTGAACTAGATAAAGTTTACTGAATAATGCCTTATGTACATGTAGCTAATGCGTACAGATTACCACTGTTACGACTCATAGAGAAAGACCACCCGATAACTATGCCTTTTAGGACCTGGGAGTTGCACGAGTATCCTGCCTTACCACAGACTAAAAGGCAGAATTGGATTGTCAAGACCTCGAGTCAGCTAGAAAAACCACGCTTTGTTGTGTTAGCGTTTCAGACAGCAAGAAAAAATGTACTGACAGCACGCGCCGATGAATTTGATCACTGTAACGTGATCAATGCGAGACTGTTTCTAAACGACAAGTATTATCCTTACGATAATTTAAACTTGGATATTGGGAAAGACCGTTTTGCATTATTGTACAATATGTACGCCAGTTTTCAAAGTTCGTATTACCACCGTTTAGACGGCAGCCCAGTACTGACACCGGAATTATTAAAATCAAAAGCCCCGCTGTTTGTATTCGATTGTAGCAAACAAGACGATGCACTTAAGTCTTCAGCAGTTGATGTACGTTTAGAATTTGAATCGTCAATGAATTTTCCTACACAGACGACTGCCTACTGTATGATACTACATGATTCGCTTATAGAATATACGCCATTGTCCAACACAGTACACAGACGTGTTTAAGTCTTATTTTATACATATTTTGTAAATACTAGTTTTAAATATATATTTTCATATTTGTAACATTATAATATTGGAGCTGTGTGTGTGTGTGTATTTTAATTGTAAAACTAGTTGAGATATATTTTAATACTTAGATATATATTTTCATACTTGTAACACTATAATCTTGGAGCTGTGTGTATGTATTTTTAATTGTAAAAACTGTTTAATATAATCTTGGAGCTGTGTGTATGTATTTTAATAAAATGTATATATTACACACACTTTATTATTATTTGTATAACCCACCCCATAATGTATACTTACTTACTTGCAGCAAACTAGCGAGCGTTGTCCACACACACACGTACCCTTAAATGACGGACGGACGTTGTACGCTTAACATTCAGCTATACCTAAAATATATCTTCAATTAGAAGTGAGACATAATAATTTGATCATACACACACGCGTGCGCACACAAACACACATGTATTAAATTCAATAAATAATAATGCGCTTGATGATGTTTTAATGCAAATAATTTAGGAAAGTCTACATTCCACTTTCATAAGGAAATGGTCACCGCTTACAGCTATGCATGTCCACAACAGAATTAGAGAGATATAAATGTCATCATTCGCTGTGACCTGCTTTCTAAATTTGTTACATTAAAAATGTTTGTTTAAAGCAATATTTCAGAGAATTGTAACAGACATAATAATAATTTGATCACACACACACACACACACACACACACACACACACACACACACACACACACACACATGTATTAAATTCAATAAATAATGCGCTTGATAATGTTTTTACGTTTAAAGAAATCTGTACACTCACCAACTAGTATGTGTGTTGTCTATACACCCTTAATGATGAAAGTTGTGTGTATACTGAAGACGTACAATACTACAACAGTCTTTCAACTATTTAAAAAAAAAATGCAGCGATAGCTTTCACGCAGGCGGTCAAATGAGAAATTGCCACTATATAAAAAAAAAAAAATACGGTAAGAATATATTTCAGACAATTGTACCAGACATAATAATTTGATCATACACACATGTATTAAATTCAATAAATAATGTGCTTGCAATTAGAAGTGAGACATAATAATTTGATCATACACACACGCGTGCGCACACACATGTATTAATTCAATAAATAATAACGCGCTTGATGATGTTTTAATGCAAATAATTTAGGAAAGTCTACATTCCACTTTCATAAGGAAATGGTCACCGCTTACAGCTATGCATGTCCACAACAGAATTAGAGAGATATAAATGTCATCATTCGCTGTGACCTGCTTTCTAAATTTGTTACATTAAAAATGTTTGTTTAAAGCAATATTTCAGAGAATTGTAACAGACATAATAATAATTTGATCACACACACACACACACACACACACACACACACACACACACACACACACACACACACACACACACACACACACACACACACACACACACACACATGTATTAAATTCAATAAATAATGCGCTTGATAATGTTTTTACGTTTAAATAAATCTGTACACTCACCAACTAGTATGTGTGTTGTCTATACACCCTTAATGATGAAAGTTGTGTGTATACTGAAGACGTACAATACTACAACAGTCTTTCAACTATTTAAAAAAAAAATGCAGTGATAGCTTTCACGCAGGCGGTCAAATGAGAAATTGCCACTATAAAAAAAAAATACGGTAAGAATATATTTCAGACATAATAATTTGATCATACACACACACACATGTATTAAATTCAATAAATAATGTGCTTGATAATGCAAATAATTTTTACGTTTAAATAAAATCGGTACATACAATAAAATTAATATAAAAATACATTAAGAATATATTTCAGAAAATTGTAGCAGACATAATAATAATTTGATCATACACACACACACATGTATTAAATTCAATAAATAATGCACTTGATAATTTTTACGTTTAAATAAAATCTGTACACTTACCAAAGAAGATGTGTATACTGAAGACACGTAAGACGTACAGTATCAGCACGCGCAGTCAAATGAGAAATTGTCGCTAATTTACTTTGCGTATATATATTGTACACTGTAGTGGGGAAAGCTCATGTGTGTGTCCGTTTTTAGAGTAATTACTGTCAGCGGTGCCAATGCTTGACAGGTGTCAAATTAGAAAGTAGAGCGCCTGATTTAGACAACGTACACAAGGTTAATTACCTCTGGTTTAAGTTATCGAATAATAACTATATCTAATTCTGTGCTTGACAGGTGTCAAATTAGAAAGTAGAGCGCCTGATTTAGACAACGTACACAAGGTTAATTACCTCTGGTTTAAGTTATCGAATAATAACTATATCTAATTCTGTATCGTTGTGTGTGTGTGTGCATACACACTGAATATAACTTTTTAATGACGAAATATTATTATTTCATTGTTTACGATATATATATATTTAATTAATGCAAAAATGAATTTTTAAAATTACAATGGTCTGTAAACCATATTTAAGTTCGTGTGCACATACAAAACGCTTTGAATAAGGGAATTCTTGTCAACGTTTGCAACGAAAGAGAGACATACACAATGTGTGTGTACACAAAACTTTTGCTTACAATCATGAAAATTATTATTTAAACTGATAATTGTTTTATTAAAAATCTTAAAATTACGAAATATTATTTCATTGTTTACGATATATATATTTAATTAATGCAAAAATGAATTTTTAAAATTACAATGGTCTGTAAGGCATATTTAAGTTTGTGTACTGTGACAACGTAATCGCTTTGAATAAGGGAATTCTTGTCAACGTTTGCAGCGAGAGAGAGACATACACAATGTGTGTGTGTGAGCAGCACGTACATCGTCCGATAGCGATTTGTATGTGTACACAAAACTTTTGAAAATACCTTATTTCAAGGAGATTTTTTTATGCGAAAGAGAGACATACACGCACAGGTAATTACATTATAAACTAGGAATTGCTTCCGACGTCTGCGAGCGAGAGAGAGAGAGGGCGTTAATATTTGTCGAATAAATATAAACTTTCTAATTTCATATACATGCGCGCGGTACTGACCACAGAGAGAGAGAGAGAGAGAGAGAGAGAGAGAGAGAGAGAGAGAGAGAGAGAGAGACATACACAACAAGTGTGAGAGAGAGAGAGAGATAAAATTATTTACTCAATGTACACAGTGAGAGAGAGAGAGAAAGAGAGAGAGAGGGAGAGGAGAAAACGGCTTGAACATAACGTTTGACAACAAGAGAGATAGTTTTACTTACATTCAAATGTGAGAGAGAGAGAGAGAGAGAGAGAGAGTAACAATTATGTTCATATAGTTTGAATTTCCCACTACAGAAGAGAAAAAAATGTTGGTAGATCTGCTCTATACACACACAATAATGTAAGATTGGTAACCCTGATCATATATTTTAATATATACACTATATAACACATATTTGAATTTTCCTCCCCCCGCCACAGAAAATGTTGACAACCCTGCTTATATAAAATATCTATACACTATAATAATAATACAGAGGTTGGTACACCTGATCATATAGATTTAATATACATTATAACACACAACAAATTTGAACTCATGCAAGGTTGGTAACCCTGATCATATATTTAATATATACACTATAATGCATCAAGTCGGAACCCCCCACCATAGGTTGGTAAACCTGATCATATAGATTTAATATACATTATAACACACAACAAATTTGAACTCATGCAAGGTTGGTAACCCTGATCATATATTTAATATATACACTATAATGCATCAAGTGATAGAAAGTGAAAGTGATCTAAGCTCGCGAAAGGCGGCATATAAAAAAATAAAAAATTATATTCGCGGATGCTGTGGTCCAGATACGCGAAAAAGTCGCGGATGCTGTGGTCCAGTAGAAAGTGAAAGTGATCTAGGCTCGCGAAAGGCGGCATATAAAAAATTATATTCGTGGAAATTCGCGGTCCTTTGGGATGCTGTGGTCCAGCGGTGGTGGGGAGAGCGTGGGAAAAAATCTTGGACCGCGGCATCTCTTTGATCTTGTTTTTTAGCGTTTTTTATGTTTTTTAAGAAAGGCGGCATTCCTTTGTGGATCAGAACTCCCATTTTCCCTCTACTAGATACTACAAGTGAAAGTTAATCAACATGTGTTTTGCCAGTTAAGAAAGATAATCAGTATAGCCCTTTTGTAAGGAGCAAAATCAACTAATATATGTCCAGAAGAAAAAACAAATTTTCTATTAACCCCGAATGGCTATATAAATATAATTAAAATGAAAAAATACAATAAGGCGGTTGTGCCCTTGCAGCTGTGGCAGCGCGCCAGCATGTAGTTGACAAAGTTTGACAGGCATCCAACCTGCCTGCGGTTGCACCAACATGTGTCAGAGAAAACTAAGTCCCCTTTTAAACCCCAGGAAACGGCCTAAAAAAAAAAAACAAAGATAATCCCCAGCCCTTAAATGTAAACCCAAAATGAAGTTAGTATTTATGCATTTCTGTTCCAGCCGGAACAGAGCTACTAACCTGTTCTATAAATTTTGTAAAGAGTAAAATTCTAATGAGATGCAAACTGTAAAATGTCCAAGTGTAAAATTTATCTCTGGCACGCTCCCCCAGTGCAGCACACAATTACAAGCAATGCACTTAAGTGTTATGTAAATCAGTTATAAAAAAGTGTTCTTGAATTTAACTTATAATGTTCAGTCATGATCAGCTGCTACCCTTTCTAGCAGACAGTCTGGACACGTGGTCACATGGCTTCAAAGATATTTAATGTGAAACAGGCGCACTGCCGGCCCGGCCCCAAAAGTAAAATAAAAGTGTGAATATCACCTTAGTACCGCTGGCAAGTAGTACATCGAGAATCAGTCTCCAGCTCCCTCTTCGGACAAGATCTTATTTAATGGTCCATGTCTGATGCAGGTGTACGGCGATCAGCAAGGCCAAATCTCCGGCTTAATTCAAGAACCCTGTTAATTCAAATAAATTAGAGAACAGTTCACCAAAAATACACACACGGATACTAGAATATACGGTAGGGATCACGCGCAGCCTGGCTCGGCGCGAGGCTGAGCGGTGACGTCACATGGGACCCACCCGTTGCCGCTCTTCATTAACAGCCAAGCGGGTCGCATGTACTTCGCATCGTTCAATACGATTTTTATTTAAATTAGGTACAGATATTCCTGTTCAGTCCTCGTATTAATTTTGTCTACTATCTAGCTTTCAAAATCTTTAGTTTTATATAGTCTTACGGTGAATATAAATTACAAAAGGAGCTTTTGTTTCCGTTTATAAATTACATTGATTTTTCTTTGCCATTAATTCCTTTAACGTGATTTATAAAAGAATTAATAAAATTGCAAATAACATTATTGTTATTTGTTTAGAGGGGTCGACTTCCATTGGTCTTTTTCCCCTGGCAAATAACATTATTAAGCTGATGGCCGGTGGAATGCCGGTGAAAAGCCTCCGAAGGACGTCTACCTCTTCCACCATCTCGGAGGGCACTTTTTTTAAGGATAAAAAGGCTCCCACAGGCTTAGGCCATCATACACCTGTGGTACGGAAAAACCTGAATAGCTGTTTTGTGTTTTTAAAATTGAATTGCAGATGCAAAGAAGAAATCTAAGAACTATATCTGGTACATATATACATACATGAGAATATTTCTTTATTGTGACACAACTTTCTTCATTTTTTTCGTTTTCTTTCTTTCTTCGCTTTCATTACGCTTTGCTCCTTTCCACTTCTTTGATGAACGTTTGTTCAGTGATTTCATTCTTATGAAAGTCCTCGTCCGTACAAAACATTTGACCATGAAATCGTCCATTTCTGGATATTTACTTTTGATTATAACTTATCTTGTAGGTTTCTGAAAACTTTGGGCTCTTTGTTAATTGAACATTCGTGGAACTTTTGAAACTCTTCTTCTATTTTAAAGACATTTTGCATGAATTCATCTGTTGGCTTCATCAACGACCCTCTTGAAATGTTCTGTAGCCAGTTCTTGCCGGCAAAGGAAATATCCTTTGTGAAACTTCCTAAACATTTCCTCTTTCTGGGTATTTTTTCCTCATCCTGTAAGCTATATAACCAGCAATCATTTCAAGTAGCTCTGGTTTTTCTGAGGCACCACTGTCTTGGATATTCCTTTCTTCGTTTTCTTCTTGGAAGTGCCTGATGAGTCCATCGACTGCTGATGTTAATTCTTCGTCATCATCATCACTGTACTCTCCTTCATCTTGTCCGCATGAATTGCTCGTTCCGGGTTTCATTTCTTCTGAAAGTGAGAGGTCGGAAACTTGGTCTTCGGAACAATCAGCCAGAATGTCTGCACTTAAAGTTTCAATTTCCTTCTCAGTTAAGCAACTGGTACTCGTTATTATCTTTCCTGCATTGCGGCTCAGAATCAAATGTTTAATCCTTTGCGATACAGTAATTGGTAGGGGATGATCATAAAATCGGCCGAGACCCCTGATTTGTGAGAAATAACTCTCAATAATGTCTTGGTTGCATCTTGATGCCATAACATATACGATGCTCCGCACGTGCGAGGAGCAGGAATGCTACCTCGAGACCACGGTCTAAATATAAGTAAGTAGTGCTTAAATGTTATGGTAAAATGATAACATTTTATAGCATTAAATATTACTGAAAGCATGGTTTAAATTGAATGTTAGGCCTAAATAGTTCAGTTAAGTATTTTGATTAAAACATTACAAAATTTAAAAAGAATGCAATATTGTAGGACTGTAACATACCTCACGGACTTTGTCGTTGATTTTTTCCTTACAAGCAACAACGCTGCTAACAGGTAAATTTAAATGTGGAACAGCATCTGGTTTCAAAACACGTTTAGCAGGAAGATTCAACAATTCACTTTTCAAATCTCGTAAGTAATCAGAGTCGTCAAAATGCTCTGAACACACACGGGCTTCATTAACAGAAAACGAATCTGCACGCTTACAAGCATGTATCCACTTCAATGTTAACTCCTTGTTTTTGGGAAACCTGTGGAACGTGAAATCCAACTCTTTTTGATGTCTGGTATGGCGCGTACAGCCGGCTATAGCACAACAAACCATTCTTGGTTCAGTGAACCAGACAACTCAAAATAAATATTATCCACCTGATTAACAACACGCACTACAATACACAGAAATGGAGAAACAGCACGGCTGAACACAGCGGTGGGTCCCGCGCTACGTCAGTGGGCGGAGCTTGCTACTGCGCACCTCGCTGATGATCCCTACCGTATATTCTAGTATCCGTGAATATACACCCGAGTTCAGGTAATTAACCTCAGAACGGGCCTTCAACTAACTCTCAATAAAAGCACAATTTTTATTAATAAAGTTTTTGCAACCAGCTTAAAGGGTAGAAAATCAGCCATGGAATAAGTAAATTTGAATGATGAACAGACTTTATTAAACGTGGCGTAATATAAAAGTTATCAGCTCACTGGCTACATGCCTGGACAGAACTTTGCAGGTTAAACCGCCACGTGGTGAGCGATAATCATGATTGGACCAAAAAAATTTAACTGCAAGGCATTCACAGCATTAAGAATGTTTTAACATAAATAAAATTTCATCTAAGGAAGTTCACACAAAGAAACTCTCTACTGTACAGTTAATTAAATAGCTTCCCGACAGTTTGCTGCCTGAATGGACAGTTCATTCCCTGACTACGCACTAACTTTAGCCCTTAATTTTTTTTAATGTTGTACACCCTTATCATGACAATGACAATTGCAATACCTCTCACACTATTCTAATAATAATAAACGGAACATGAGCTATATGCTGAACATTAAGTAATTTACTGAACAATAAGTTTTCTCTCAATATAAAAACTGTCGGGTCGCACACACCTAATTACGTATTTTATACGGTGCATAACCTAGTTCTTAATCATCCATTTAATATAAATTACTTATAAACACAAAATAATGAAATTCTTACCGGGAGTCATTTACGCTTTAGCAAGCCATGAAGCTACAGGAACTACGCCGTAATGTTCGAAGAGAGAGACGAATTCTGATGTATCCGAAGCGGGGCGATAAGCTGGACTGACTTCGCCGGCAAGGCAAACCGACCACTTACCACGAGTTGCGCGCGCAGCCTTAAGCGAGTCGAACAAAGTTCGCTTCAGCACTCTCGCATTCACGTTATTTTACAATTAAAATACGACTTTAACTAAAACCTTCGATAGCCGGATTTACACCTGCACACCCCCACCCCGAAAGGGCAACCCGGTTGCCCCACTCTGAAACTCGGGAAGGTACCCTGCAGTGTACCCCCCTTCTCAAATACTCCGGTGGACATCGTGGGTAAGTTGGCCAGGCAGACTTGCTCTCAGGAGAACAGAGGCTCAGAAGGGAAAACGAAAGAGACGAAAGAAGACGTGTAGTATGTAAGTGTGTATGTGCGGCCCGCTGACCTGATCAGGGCCAGCCCACCGCAAAGAGGGACAGAGAAGAAAGACAAAAGAACAGTTCGGGAGCTCCCTGAGTTCCGACCTCCTGAGGCTTGTCCACCCAAGCCAGAACACGATAGCCACCTAAACAGGGCCTCTGCCCCATGTACCTACGGGATAATTCCCTAATACGACACCCCCCCATTCTTACAATACCGTTACTGCACGGACCAAGTGGAAAAACGGGGCGATGACAGTCACCATGATGCGGTGGTCCCCACTGGGGACCTGACGGAAAGCCATGTCAACTGTGACTATGACACCTTTCCAACATATATATATATATATATGAGTTTTACAAGTGTGCTCCAAGGGCATGCCCAAAACTTACCGCGTAGATGAAGTTCACAACCGACCTCATCCACGCGACAAGTTTCGCTCCTCTCTCTAACTCCTTTTTTTTTTTTTTTTTTTTTTCTAGGTAAGGTTAGGAAAATCGGAGGGTGGATGGTCAAGGATGATTACGGTCATGAGCTGGGACTGAAGGTAAGGACATGGCTCCCTCCGGACATAAGGACAATTGGAGAAAGCCAAGGCTCGCGCAGGCAGGGGCGCATCCCTGAAGTAGACGAACCCCACTGGGACTGTGGGAAACATCTACCCGCTACCCTACATTCTCAATACCGCCCCCGGAGCACAATCTCTCAAAACCAACAACATCCCTACTCGCACAGAGACCGCCACCGTTCCCCCCCTTCTCTCAGCCCGTTTACCCTTTTTTAAATAATTTTAATTTGGAAATGTGTGCAGTAATCTCCTTAAAATTACTACCCTGCTCTTCCAATCGCGCCGTCACCGGAGACGTAAACCCTAGGGTACGGTATGGTCCCGACCAACGATAGCACAATTTAGCGGCCCTTTTGTCCGCGGCTGAGCTGATCGGATGGCTCTGGCAGTAGACCCAGTCGCCGGTCTGAAAGGGGTTCGGAATTCGCCCCTGATTATATCGTCGACGGACCCGCTCGTGCGCTCGCAGCAAATTCTTCCGAGCCTCCCTCCATCTCTCCGCAGTTCCATTATCGGGCTCCCGTGGTAGAAGATCGTCAATATTCCACAAGTTAGTCAACGGGAGGGCGGGCGAGAATCCAAACATGATCTCAAAGGGCACGGCCTTATGACTGTCATGCAGGGCCGTGTTAAAGGCTAGCTGCAACCACTTCAAGTTCTGGTTCCAGGTGGTCTGTTGCTCCGCGTGATAGGCAATGAGTGCGGACCGGAGATTCCTATTGAACCTCTCCGCATGGGACGGCTGTGGGTAATACGGGGAAGTGGTTACATGTTTGATACCGCTGGCGAAACACATCCGCCGGAACTCACTCGAAATGAACTGTGGTCCATTGTCGGAGACAATGATGGTCGGAAGACCGAAATGCTGAAAAACATGGTTCTGAAGCGCGCTTATCGTCAAACGAGCTGTTGCCTGCCGTAAGGGCAGTAGCCAGGCAAACTTCGAAAAAGCATCCACACAGACAAGTAGGTAAGCGTTACCTGACTTGCTACGCGGGAAGGGTCCCACGTAGTCGATGAATAGCTTCTCCATCGGTCTGCTCGCCACGTCTGATGACAACAACCCCAACTTAGTGTTTTGAGCAGGCTTGCTTAAGCCACACAGATGACATGCCTTCACCCGAGTTGCTATGTCCCTATCCATGCCCTTCCAGATGAAGTTTTTCCTAATACTGGAAATGGTCTTCGAAATCCCCTTGTGGCCTCCTACTGGGAAATTGTGATAATAGCTGAAGACCATGGGCACTAACTTGCTAGGCAGCACGATCTTCGGGGCACGTCCCTTTCTTTCTCGACAACACAGGACGCCCTTGGACAAGAAGTACGGGGCCTGCGCGTTACCCTCTTTTATTTTCTGGATGACAGGACCCAGCTCTTCATCATTCAACTGATGGGGCAACACATCAGTGAAGGCTAACGGAAAGTCTAGTGGAACAGAACAGGGTTGCTCAGATTGGCCTTCACTGGGTTGGGAAAACATGCGTGTCAAAGCATCTGCAACCACATTTTGAGTTCCCCTTATGTGTTGCACCTTGAACTTGAAGGATGAGATTTTAACCACCCACCTACCAATTTTACCCAGTTGCCGGGGGTGAGCAAGAAGCCAAGAGAGAGCCTGATTGTCGGTCCGAGCAGGAACTCAGCGTGTTCCAGAAAACGCCTGAACTTGTCTAGAGCGTATACCACCGCTAAACACTCTAGCTCGTATACTGAAGACTTTCTTTCTTGCTGGGTCAGGGTTCGGGAAATAAAGGCCACAGGCTGCCTAGCACCATCAACGACTTGGGACAGAACCGCCCCGAGCGCCACCGAACTCGCGTCCGTCTGTAAGATAAACGGTTGAGAAAAATCCGGCATCCGGAGCACCGGCGGGGAAATAATAGCTTCCTTCAACGTTTCGAAAGCCTTCTGCTGGCTTTCGCCCCACACAAACTTAGCCCCCTTCTTTCTCAATTCATTTAGGGGTGTCGCTATCTCCGCTGCATTGGGGATAAACCGCCGATAAAAGTTAACCATCCCCACGAACCTGGCGATGCCTTTGGCATCCCTTGGTGGGGGAAAATCCCGGATACCCTGGGTCCTTTCAGGGTCCACTGTAACGCCTTGGTGAGACACCAGATGCCCCAGAAAAGAGATGCTCTCCTGGGCGATCCGCACTTTCTCCGGATTGACCGTGAGGCCCGCGCTTTGCAACCTACTCATCACCTCCCTGAGATGACACAGATGTTCATCATAGGTTTTGCTGTAGACCAGCAAGTCGTCCAAATAGTTGAAAATGAACTTAAATTTTACATCTTGAAACACTAGGTCAAGCAGACGCGTGAGCGTTTGGGCGCCCACCGCCAGACCCATAGGAACCCGCGTATACTGATATAAATTCCACGGCACACAAAACGCCGTGTACGGTCTACTTTCCTTAGATAAGGGGATCTGGTGATATGCCGCGTTGAGATCAATCACGGTGAAGTACTTGGCCTCACTAAACCAATCGAAAGCTGAGTGGAGATCCGGAAGGGGAACCGAATCCACCTCAATATTAGCATTTAACTTCCGGTAATCTATCACCATACGGTGCTTACCCCCAGGCTTGGGTACCAGGAACGCTGGACTGGCATAGCTGGAATTGGAAGGTTCAATTACCCCTTGCTCTAAAAGCTCTTGAACCTTCTCCCTCAGAACGGCCATTTTCGGAGGGCCGAACTTGTATGGGTGCGACCTCACTATCTTAGAGTCCGTTAAACGAATTCTATATTCTAATAAATGTGTGAGTCCCAACTTGGGAGTTAATACGGAGGGAAATTCCTCACACAATCGGTCTAAAGCTCTCTGCTGAGCGGGAGTGAGATGATCTCGTGCAGAATCGGGACAAGCGACCTCTTGGATACCTCCCTTAGCTCCCTGGTATCCAAGAAATGGAATAACAACACCCCGATTAAATTTAAAATAGCACTGGTGCCCATGGATGTCCAACACGAGACCACTTTTAGCGATGAAATCGGCACCCACAATACAGTCAACTCCCAGAGCCGGAGAAACCAGAAAAGGCCACACCCAAGAAAAGCCATCAATCTTGAACTTAAAGGAAACCACCCGGGAGATGGGCAGAATTTCACTAGAAGCAGTCCAGCACACCACAGACGACCGATTCGACCCTTTTATTAAGCCCAGTTTTTCAAGGTCCGCGCACACTCGAGATGAGATGATAGATCGGGCTGACCCGGAGTCAACTAACGCTCTGAGTTGACCCTTCTTTACCTCGAGCGACAGGAAGGGGCATACAGAAGCCTTTTGCGGGACGGTAGCAAGGACCTTGACATTAGAAGAGTCAGGACCTATCCTCTGCCTGGAGGCACTTGACTTCTGAAAAGTCTTGTAACGAGGGGAAGACAACCTCCGATTTGTCCCCCCCTGGTAATTTAGTTTTTTTGAGTACCGGACCCTCGGGGGAAGCGCCGGACGCATACCACCCTCCGGACAATCGCGGGCAACATGCCCCTGTCTGCGACAGCGAAAGCAAACAACACCTCTCACTTGTCCACCTCGATCACCGTTATTTCTCTCTGGCCGTGGTTGGGACTGTACGACCCGTCGTTCCACCACTCGGGGTTCGCCTAGACTGGCCCTTACTGGCCCACGGGATTCATCTATTGATTGTATAGCCCGGGATAACGCGCACAGCTTCTCGAGATCTTCATAATTCCGCGGTCGCTCAGCAAAAGTTAAACGAGATCTCTCCTGGGGAGTAACCCCCTCGAAGATCATCTGCACTACTTCATTGTCGGGCAGTCCCAACCCTAAAATCCCGACAGCATCACGGATACTCTGTACAAACTTCGCAAAATTCTCCCCGTGTGCTTGCACCCGATAACAATGTTTGTGCTGCAGCTGCTTTCGCAAGAGGCCAGGCACGCATGCGTCCAACACCCCCCGATGGAAAGACGCCACACTGCCGCCATCTCGTATAGTCCGCGCGACCCGCTCAGCCACAGACCCACGACAATAGGGATACACGAGCTCGAGTAGTGCTATCCGACATCCCCGGGAAGTCGGACAGCTGAAACAAAATTCGAAAGAAGATCATCAATTGGTCCACATCCAGTCCATCTACAACCGGAAACTCCTGAATAATGGAGGACAGGGGGTTATGTAAGTTATTATAAGAGACGCTCGATCCTCCCGAAAGCGTCGGCAATGGAGCCGCAGGGTTCGGCGTCTGCGCTATGTCCATTTCAGGAGGCTGGGGAGAGCTCACGGAAAGCTGAGACTTCACGGGCTCGAAGTTCCGCAATGCTTTAGCCACCTGTTCCGAAATCAGCTTCAGCGTGGCGCTGACTTCAGCGATTGTAGTTTGCGCGGACAAGTTCTCCAGTCTATGTTGCAGGTGTTCCGCTCGCTGACGCACTCTCTGTCTTGCCCTGAGGCTGGAAGGGGCCGACTCAAAATCCTCCATCACCTCCCGCAACTCTCCCCACTTCTCCTGGCACAACTCGAGCTCCGCTGTCACATCAGTGACCTTTACGAGCGAGGGCGTCTCTTAACTGCTTCCTCAAAGAAGCAACATCCCCTTGGGGGCTCCCACCCCGGGACTTAATCTCGAACTCCAACTCGTGCTTCAAAAATAACTCGGGATTTATAACACTCATGCCGCCAATGCTCTACTTACTTCTCCTATAAACCACCAACAAACATCCAACAAACATAAAAACAAAAATCACTAAACGAGGAAAACCTTGAGTACTGTTCTTCCATCAAGAAGACCCCCGGGTTCTCTAGCGCTGCGGAGACCTGGCCTATTCTGAACCATTCACATCCACGACGGAAGGAGACAAGAGACAAGCAACAATACTACACACACATAACATCAAACAGCAACTCGACACACACGCCGTACCAACACCTAACTCACAACAACCACTAACAACTGAAAATGATAATCCGGGAATTAATACTTCGACCTCAACCGGACACAAGTCTGTGCCGGTACCGATTTCCGATCGGGCCATACCGCATCCCGTCAATATAACACTCTAAACTCCGACCCTAAATCAACATTCCATCTTCCAGGCCACGCTCGAGACTCCCCGGCCGTACAACCATTACTTTTTTTTTTTTTTTACACAATAACCGCCTCAGTGGTGCGACCCGACTCACAAGTTATGCTACCTCCAACTAGCCTACACGGGCATATATCAAAAACTATGTCACAACAATCGCATTAATATTTCCGAGTCTGCAAACCCCGTCACACACCAGGACCCAAGGGTTCAAGCCCAGAATGAACCACGCTCACTGCTACCATTTGTGGTAGCAGACTTTATAAACCACGCTCTGCGGTACCATTTGTAACCCCTCTTTCCTTTTATGTATTTTTTTTTGAATATAAACAACTTCTTTAATTTTAATATTTTTTTTTTTGAAAGAGAAGCCAAAAGTCAATTAGGACTAGGCTGGAGCCTAGAGAAGCAAAAATTGTGCCGGGTCCAGTATGACGGGACTTGCAATGAAACTCAGCTGTAATGTAACAATAACAAGTTTATTGTATGCCCAGAATTCATACATGTGTATAGCATAACAAGTGTGTACCAATTCAGTAAACATTGTAATAAAACAATGTGTTACTGTTCTATGGTGTTCTAAAATTCTGATGTAATCAAGCCCCACAAGTTGGGTTCGCCAAATTTGTATATTTTACGGTGATTGAGTGGGTATAATAAAATAAATAAAAGGTTGATGTATGTAGATTGTGCTCTCCTGTAAGTCCCACTGGTTGTGCTAGCTGATTTTGTAATAAAACGATATTGCAAAATATAGCTTAATTTATAATATGTGTAGTACGTAGCTAATATCTTCTTGTTTTCTAATCTCTCACTGTTGATCTTCGCTTTGTAATACAACCATACTATAATCGTAATTGTAATGGTGTTCTGGTATAGTATTACCCAGAATAATTTTTATGGTGCGTATGTGTAGTAGTGACGTTCCGCTCTGGGAAACGTCGATTTGGTAATGTTCCTGGATTATGTGGTTATCAAATATTCTAGGTGTCTGTTGCTGTTGCAGCAATTTAAAATGTGATATAAATTTAAAATTTATATTTATAATAAAAAATAAATTCTGGAAAAATGTTTTCAATGTTTATATTCTTCAAATTTAGAAATAAATTGAGGTTGTTGATTGTAATTATAAGTATGATGGTATAGTGTGTATTCTAGTAATAATCTTCCCTTTTGTAAATCTGTTAAAAAGACAATCCAGTTAACTTCAAATTAGGCGCAAACGGCTCTCTTCTTCTTACTCTTGAAAGGTTGTAGTTCGCATGTACCGCCTTTAAAGGTTATTCAGTTTTCTTGAAGAATTAACTATTATGTCCTTTTATAAGAGGAATGAACTTCAAATTACTAGATAACAATCGTTTATTAAACAGAATAATAAATTTTGGTTGATAAAAATATTGATGTTACAATGCCGTATCGACTCGTTCAGGGCCGGTCGATATATGAATTTTACATTGGTATTATAAAAATAGTAGGTTCTTTGAACGGTTAATTATATAAAAAGCCAGAGAAGGTCAGGGTCAGAAAGTATAACACTTACAATTCTAAAAATGTATTAAAATTAAACAATATAATGGTAATTATTAATAATAAAGGTTTATATATAATTTGTATTCACCCCAGTTCAGCAAACAGTTGTCTAGTTGAGATGACGAGATTGGGTCAAAATGGCCGCCTGGCGCATGCGCGGAGTTCACCTTCTAACCCTGACAGAGTATTTATGGAATAAATATGTCCCTTCTGCGGTTAAATCTTCTTCGCAATCGTATATTATCTTCTGGTGTATAGTTTAATGTCACTGTAGTAAGATGGACTAATTCACTTGGTGTTAAAATGTTGTTAATTAAGTATATCAATTGGTGTTTATGTGTGTCCGTTTAACCTCGAATATTCACTTGGTATTTGGTGTGATTCCAGTGTTACTTCATTTAAATAGTTATATGTGGTTCTGTTTATTAGTGTTATGTAGTTCGTTTGGCAACTTCACCACTTCACAATGATTAGAATAGTTAAAAATTTAATTTTTACACAAAACTGATTCCGAACTCTTGTTATACGTAACCGTCATTAAGTTTGGTTTTATCAAATATTCCTGTCAAGTGCTCTCTTCAATGTATAATAATGAACTGTCTGTATTTCCTTCATCTCATGAAAATCTTAGCCTATATAATATAGTTCAGACATTGTTAAAAATTGCCATAACTTCCGACACGTTTTAAAATAGTACACTATGTTCATAAAATAAATTCGTTATTAGTTAACTGTTTGCAATATAAAATACATATTCGTTTTCACTATTCTATTCTACTTATTTTGATAGTAATTAAGTTAGTATTACATAGTTTTATCAGAAAATCATATTTCTTATAATTTTTTGGGAGGTAGGCCTAAAATTATACTTCCCTGTCTTCTATGTAAATAATAGCCATTTTAACTAATATAATTATTATTCTATGAAATCTGAAATTTGTATAATTATCAATTCTCACTTATTTTATTGCAATTTAGTATACTAATGATGGTTTTTTCACATAATTCAGTTGTATATGATTCCCCTTCTGATAAAGTTAGTGAACCTATTTCAGTTTCAAATGGTATTTCATTAGACAATCAAATAATTTTACTCATATAATGACCTTTAAGGCTTTAGAAAGCCTTATTTACATAGTATTTAATATGTTGGGTGTATCTTGCCTAAATATTGTCAGTTTGCCTGGTTTATAAGATTAGGTTTATTAATTATTCTGCATTTTAACTTTATTATATTGCCTAGATTTGAATTGTGGCCATTTGCAGAATGTTTTACTAATGTAATTATTTTATTTCCTTCTCCGACTTCTGACTCTGATATATTTGATTAAAAATTAGTTCTCTGATCTGGCATAACAGTAATTACAGATTATACAATTAAAATATAACACCCAGATATATAAAACTGGTGTTCTTAATAACATTGTTTTGGTATATCACCTAATAACATAATAAAAAGTATTTCTACAACATTGGAATGATATCTAATTTTAGATAATGCATTCCTAAATTAACATGAACAATAAAATAACAATTATAATACTAATATCTCTTATGACTAACCCTTACTTATCTAAATGCTATATTTAATTGGAACCCCACATTTGGGTCCATATATAATTGTTAATACCTTCTACTACTTCATCATAAACAGTTAGTTCTGTAATTCCCCATTTTATAAGATTTATGCCCCCTCTTAAAGTATAACCCTGGCTATCTAAGTTATATTCCATTCTATGGAATGTTCATACAGTTTTAGTAGCGTTTTATTAGTAAAATTACTACTTCATTATCAAAGTAGGCACTGTTCACAAAACTTAAAGTTTGTTACTTTGTACTGCTACTCATGCACCTTTCTTAAAGTTTATTAGTTATAATTTGATCACTTAGACTTTTCCATGGTGAATTATTACTATATTTACTAGTCTTTTTCTAGTTTTTAATATGAAATATTCAACCATGGGGGAACTGTGAAGATTTGTTCATACACATTACACAATAACTTTTTGAATGCACTAATATTTACTACTGCTAACACTTTTAGTTTTTTGTCAGTTTTACAGTGATATGGTTTTTTAATGTGTTATACTTTCTCTTTGGGCATTCATTGATTTTGGGGTTTTTTGGGGGGTTCTTTCCCTATGGGGTTTTTGTTTTATATGGGTCGTCTTAATTATTCTTCTTTCTTCTTTGAGTTTGGTTATTCTTCCTTCTTCTGTAGTTTTGGATTATCCTTCCTTCTTCTTTCTTCTGTAGTTCTTATTTTTATTATTCTTCTTTCTTCTTTGAGTTTGGTTCTTCTTTATTCTTCCTTCTTCAGTAGTAGTAGTTTTAATTAGTCTTCCTTCTTCTTTCTTCAGTAGATTTAGTTTGGGATTATTCTTCTTTCTTCTTTGAGTTTTGATTGTTCTTCCTTCTTCCTTCTTCTGTAGTTTTAATTAGTCTTCTTTCTTCCTTGATCTTAATTATTCTTCTTTCTTCTCTCTTCAGTAGTGGTAGTTTTGGTTATTCTTCTTTCTTCTCTAATTTTAATTATTCTTCCTTCTTCTGTCTTCTGTATCTTTGATTGTTCTTCTTTCTTCATTCTTCAGTAGTAGTAGTTTTAATTATTCTTCTTTCTTCTTTAGTTCTAATCATTCTTCTTTCTTCTGTCTTCAGTAGTAGTAGTTTTAATTATTCTTCCTTCTTCTGTCTTCTGTATCTTTGATTGTTCTTCTTTCTTCAGTAATAGTAGTTTTAATTATTCTTCTTTCTTCTGTCTTCTGTATCTTTGATTGTTCTTCTTTCTTCAGTAATAGTAGTTTTAATTATTCTTCTGTCTTCTGTATCTTTGATTGTTCTTCTTTCTTCATTCTTCAGTAGTAGTAGTTTTAATTAGTCTTCTTTCTTCTTTAGTTCTAATTATTCTTCTTTCTTCTGTCTTCAGTAGTAGTAGTTTTAATTCTTCTTCTTTCTTCTTTAGTTTTAATTATTCTTCTTTCTTCTGTCTTCAGTAGTGGTAGTTTTGACTATTCTTCCTTCTTCTGTAGTTTTTCGCCGTGTATGCCTTCGTTTCTTCTGGTTTCTTTGACGGGGTATATTAATTGCCTGCTTCTATCTTACCTGGGTAATTTTGTTATTATTATTTTTAGCCTTCTGGGTTTTTAAATTTGTATTATTATATTATTTGCAGAATTTTTCTTTATTTAACCTTTCTTGTGAATATATTATTAAATAGTGCATTTTAATTGATTCTCATCTGGATATTCCATATATTAGAGCTTTATTAATGATCATTGAGTAATGCATTTGTGTGGATTATCTGTCATGCTACAGATTGCTCTCTTCCAGAAGTGATTAGTTCAGATCATACTTAGTTTGTCTGAAGTAATTGCTTATGACATTATATTATAAATTATATTCCTTTACTTCCTTCACATTTCTAAAAAATTTTTTCTCCCATATTTTTGAGCTTATCTATATTTCATTATTAACTGGATTCTTACTGATAGTAATAGTCATCTGAGGTTCGTTATTTTTTATTTTTCCCTTTTCTTCTTAACTCGTTTCTTTATCCTTGGGATATTTATTCCCTAAAATTCCCTAATACGTTAGCTGGGGCAGTGTCCAGAGGGGCTCTGTAGGCATCTCACTCTGCTGGCCATACTACGTCATTTATTGATTACAGAGGTAAATCATCTCTGACCAATACATAATAATACTGCTGGACTTATCTCAGACAGTCATTAATAAAAATTATATAAGAATAGTCCACCTTATGACTATAAAAAAAAAAATTAAATATCTTTGGATATTTCACTTCGTATACGAACAGATCTATTTATATTTCTATCTTAGTGAATCTCTAAGTTATTTTTATTTTTCTCAATGGTTAGCCCTGCTGGCATTTTATTTCTCCTTGTGATTGGAAGCTGGTATAATATAATCATCACTTATTATTCAGTGTAAAGTTTTTAATTCTCTGTCATTTTTTGACTGTTATCACAATCTCCTTCTGGTCATTGGTAGCATATATTTTGTATTATATTTTTGTTCCTTTCTTAATTCTTGTGAATCGTTCCACTAGTATTATGTTTTTTCGATTACTCTTTTAATTGTCCTTTTAATAATTGACATTGATTATATGATCATCTTTTTCTTATGGACTTATTTATATATGGTTTTTTCTTTCTTTTTCAAAATTTTATTCTGCTCTTGGTTTTTATCCAAATGCACTCCTTTATCATTAATGCCATATGTTTAATATTTCTGTTTATTTGACATAAAATTCTCATTAATTTTACTTCACAATAAGTTTATTCATTTAAATTGTATCAGTGGTTTGTACTGCCATTTCTTTATTCTTGAAAGTTTTTCAGAATTGGTTCCATATATAATTGTTTGTAATGTTTTATCCAAATTACCTTTCTTCTTGTTCATTTCTAAAGTTGTTTTAAGATAAGGTTGTAAGTTGTTTTTACTTGGGTTTTTGAATTTTGATGATTTAATTCAAAATTCATTTTCTCTTTGATTCATAAATGGTTTTCTAAATAATAGGTAGTAAGTAGTCATTACTTCATTTTTGAATTTTGAGATTTTTCATCATAAATTATCTCCTAAATAATAGGTAGTAAGGTGTTCTTACTTGTTTTTTGAATTTTGAGATTTAATTCAAAATTCATTTTCTTCTTGATTCATAAATTGTTTTCTAAATAATAGGTAAGTAAGTAGTCATTACTTCTTTTTTGAATTTTGACTTTTTTAATTCATAAACGGTTTTCCAAATAATAGGTAGTAAGTAGTCATTACTTCATTTTTGAATTTTTAGATTTAAATTCTTTCTTCCATACATTCAATTACTCATAATATTTTTTCATAAATATGGTTAACATATCATATTATTACCCTAAATATGGTATTAGCTCTCTTCTTTTCTTTATTTCAAATGTACTTCTTATAATTATTTTTCTTTTAAATACCCAGGTTGAAGATTTTTATTAGGTTGGACAATTGCTCATAATTTCTTTTTCTTTGACATAGTTTTTTGCCGTTGCCGGTTATCATAACATCAGTCCCTTTTTGTGGAGGTGTATGGTATTAGACTTAACCGTAGTCTGTCACTTCATTTGCTCTCATTGTCCGGATGACCATAGTTTTCATCATCGTTCCGGTACTAGTGACATCTCTGGCCTTTGTCTTGTATTTCATTTTTCTAGCTGCTATTCCTTTGTTTGCTGCTAAGCTTATTCGGCTCCCTCTATCATAGTGTTTTATATACCAGTACTTCTCTGGTCCATATGTGGTATTGCATGAGAAATATCTGTGAGGATCTTCTTTTGAATTATTAATTATTTGCTTATCTGAAGCCTCATAATCTGGTTCACCATCACACATCCACCCTGAAGGAATACATTTTAGTGTACCTGTACACTGGAACTGTCCTGGACGGTACTCTAATGGAACACATTCTGGTGATTCACCAGTGCCATCGTCACAGTCTGATAAGATGTTATATTTCCATCTTTCTGAAATACACTGTTTAGTTCCGCCCTGGAACTGATCTAGTCCACCTGTAGTATTCCGTTTACCTCTGGTCCTTCCCCATTGGTAAACGACTGTTTGGTGGTACATTTCTGAGATTACCTTGAATCTCCTTCCGAAATTTCTGTAATTCCTGATTTCTTCATGGTCGGTAATTGGAATATTATTGACATCCATTAACCCATGTTTCATCATCTCCAACTCTTCCTTCGTTTTTATTACATTTCTTGGATACATTCTCCTTTTCCTTGGTTTAATATATTCCTGCGTTTTATCATTTAGTACTTCTTCTGGTTCTGGTTGGCTATCATTTTTTATTTCTTTGGTCCTCTCCTCTTCTTCTCTTTTTAATCTGTCCTCTTTCAATATCTTATTGATCTTGTCCACTGTCTTACTCAGTCTTTCCTTTTCCTCGGAATTCATGTCCCTCTCTATAAGCCGGCACAATTCCCTTATGTTATCCCTTTCTTCTTGCGTAAGTCCTGCCATTTTGCTTGTTGTTTTTCCCTTTTCTCTGGCTGGCTAACCGCTGCCAAGCTGAATTAGGAATTGGGTAAGTAATTACAGTAATTTCAACCCCTAATTACAGCCCCACGTTGGGCGCCAAATTTGTAATAAAACAATGTGTTACTGTTCTATGGTGTTCTAAAATTCTGATGTAATCAAGCCCCACAAGTTGGGTTCGCCAAATTTGTATATTTTACGGTGATTGAGTGGGTATAATAAAATAAATAAAAGGTTGATGTATGTAGATTGTGCTCTCCTGTAAGTCCCACTGGTTGTGCTAGCTGATTTTGTAATAAAACGATATTGCAAAATATAGCTTAATTTATAATATGTGTAGTACGTAGCTAATATCTTCTTGTTTTCTAATCTCTCACTGTTGATCTTCGCTTTGTAATACAACCATACTATAATCGTAATTGTAATGGTGTTCTGGTATAGTATTACCCAGAATAATTTTTATGGTGCGTATGTGTAGTAGTGACGTTCCGCTCTGGGAAACGTCGATTTGGTAATGTTCCTGGATTATGTGGTTATCAAATATTCTAGGTGTCTGTTGCTGTTGCAGCAATTTAAAATGTGATATAAATTTAAAATTTATATTTATAATAAAAAATAAATTCTGGAAAAATGTTTTCAATGTTTATATTCTTCAAATTTAGAAATAAATTGAGGTTGTTGATTGTAATTATAAGTATGATGGTATAGTGTGTATTCTAGTAATAATCTTCCCTTTTGTAAATCTGTTAAAAAGACAATCCAGTTAACTTCAAATTAGGCGCAAACGGCTCTCTTCTTCTTACTCTTGAAAGGTTGTAGTTCGTATGTACCGCCTTTAAAGGTTATTCAGTTTTCTTGAAGAATTAACTATTATGTCCTTTTATAAGAGGAATGAACTTCAAATTACTAGATAACAATCGTTTATTAAACAGAATAATAAATTTTGGTTGATAAAAATATTGATGTTACAATGCCGTATCGACTCGTTCAGGGCCGGTCGATATATGAATTTTACATTGGTATTATAAAAATAGTAGGTTCTTTGAACGGTTAATTATATAAAAAGCCAGAGAAGGTCAGGGTCAGAAAGTATAACACTTACAATTCTAAAAATGTATTAAAATTAAACAATATAATGGTAATTATTAATAATAAAGGTTTATATATAATTTGTATTCACCCCAGTTCAGCAAACAGTTGTCTAGTTGAGATGACGAGATTGGGTCAAAATGGCCGCCTGGCGCATGCGCGGAGTTCACCTTCTAACCCTGACAGAGTATTTATGGAATAAATATGTCCCTTCTGCGGTTAAATCTTCTTCGCAATCGTATATTATCTTCTGGTGTATAGTTTAATGTCACTGTAGTAAGATGGACTAATTCACTTGGTGTTAAAATGTTGTTAATTAAGTATATCAATTGGTGTTTATGTGTGTCCGTTTAACCTCGAATATTCACTTGGTATTTGGTGTGATTCCAGTGTTACTTCATTTAAATAGTTATATGTGGTTCTGTTTATTAGTGTTATGTAGTTCGTTTGGCAACTTCACCACTTCACAATGATTAGAATAGTTAAAAATTTAATTTTTACACAAAACTGATTCCGAACTCTTGTTATACGTAACCGTCATTAAGTTTGGTTTTATCAAATATTCCTGTCAAGTGCTCTCTTCAATGTATAATAATGAACTGTCTGTATTTCCTTCATCTCATGAAAATCTTAGCCTATATAATATAGTTCAGACATTGTTAAAAATTGCCATAACTTCCGACACGTTTTAAAATAGTACACTATGTTCATAAAATAAATTCGTTATTAGTTGACTGTTTGCAATATAAAATACATATTCGTTTTCACTATTCTATTCTACTTATTTTGATAGTAATTAAGTTAGTATTACATAGTTTTATCAGAAAATCATATTTCTTATAATTTTTTGGGAGGTAGGCCTAAAATTATACTTCCCTGTCTTCTATGTAAATAATAGCCATTTTAACTAATATAATTATTATTCTATGAAATCTGAAATTTGTATAATTATCAATTCTCACTTATTTTATTGCAATTTAGTATACTAATGATGGTTTTTTCACATAATTCAGTTGTATATGATTCCCCTTCTGATAAAGTTAGTGAACCTATTTCAGTTTCAAATGGTATTTCATTAGACAATCAAATAATTTTACTCATATAATGACCATATCTTTAGAAAGCCTTATTTACATAGTATTTAATATGTTGGGTGTATCTTGCCTAAATATTGTCAGTTTGCCTGGTTTATAAGATTAGGTTTATTAATTATTCTGCATTTTAACTTTATTATATTGCCTAGATTTGAATTGTGGCCATTTGCAGAATGTTTTACTAATGTAATTATTTTATTTCCTTCTCTGACTTCTGACTCTGATATATTTGATTAAAAATTAGTTCTCTGATCTGGCATAACAGTAATTACAGATTATACAATTAAAATATAACACCCAGATATATAAAACTGGTGTTCTTAATAACATTGTTTTGGTATATCACCTAATAACATAATAAAAAGTATTTCTACAACATTGGAATGATATCTAATTTTAGATAATGCATTCCTAAATTAACATGAACAATAAAATAACAATTATAATACTAATATCTCTTATGACTAACCCTTACTTATCTAAATGCTATATTTAATTGGAACCCCACATTTGGGTCCATATATAATTGTTAATACCTTCTACTACTTCATCATAAACAGTTAGTTCTGTAATTCCCCATTTTATAAGATTTATGCCCCCTCTTAAAGTATAACCCTGGCTATCTAAGTTATATTCCATTCTATGGAATGTTCATACAGTTTTAGTAGCGTTTTATTAGTAAAATTACTACTTCATTATCAAAGTAGGCACTGTTCACAAAACTTAAAGTTTGTTACTTTGTACTGCTACTCATGCACCTTTCTTAAAGTTTATTAGTTATAATTTGATCACTTAGACTTTTCCATGGTGAATTATTACTATATTTACTAGTCTTTTTCTAGTTTTTAATATGAAATATTCAACCATGGGGGAACTGTGAAGATTTGTTCATACACATTACACAATAACTTTTTGAATGCACTAATATTTACTACTGCTAACACTTTTAGTTTTTTGTCAGTTTTACAGTGATATGGTTTTTTAATGTGTTATACTTTCTCTTTGGGCATTCATTGATTTTGGGGTTTTTTGGGGGGTTCTTTCCCTATGGGGTTTTTGTTTTATATGGGTCGTCTTAATTATTCTTCTTTCTTCTTTGAGTTTGGTTATTCTTCCTTCTTCTGTAGTTTTGGATTATCCTTCCTTCTTCTTTCTTCTGTAGTTCTTATTTTTATTATTCTTCTTTCTTCTTTGAGTTTGGTTCTTCTTTATTCTTCCTTCTTCAGTAGTAGTAGTTTTAATTAGTCTTCCTTCTTCTTTCTTCAGTAGATTTAGTTTGGGATTATTCTTCTTTCTTCTTTGAGTTTTGATTGTTCTTCCTTCTTCCTTCTTCTGTAGTTTTAATTAGTCTTCTTTCTTCCTTGATCTTAATTATTCTTCTTTCTTCTCTCTTCAGTAGTGGTAGTTTTGGTTATTCTTCTTTCTTCTCTAATTTTAATTATTCTTCCTTCTTCTGTCTTCTGTATCTTTGATTGTTCTTCTTTCTTCATTCTTCAGTAGCTTTGATTGTTCTTCTTTCTTCATTCTTCAGTAGTAGTAGTTTTAATTAGTTCTTCTTTCTTCATTCTTCAGTAGTAGTAGTTTTAATTATTCTTCTTTCTTCTTTAGTTCTAATCATTCTTCTTTCTTCTGTCTTCAGTAGTAGTAGTTTTAATTATTCTTCCTTCTTCTGTCTTCTGTATCTTTGATTGTTCTTCTTTCTTCAGTAATAGTAGTTTTAATTATTCTTCTTTCTTCTGTCTTCTGTATCTTTGATTGTTCTTCTTTCTTCAGTAATAGTAGTTTTAATTATTCTTCTTTCTTCTGTCTTCTGTATCTTTGATTGTTCTTCTTTCTTCATTCTTCAGTAGTAGTAGTTTTAATTAGTCTTCTTTCTTCTTTAGTTCTAATTATTCTTCTTTCTTCTGTCTTCAGTAGTAGTAGTTTTAATTATTCTTCCTTCTTCTGTCTTCTGTATCTTTGATTGTTCTTCTTTCTTCATTCTTCAGTAATAGTAGTTTTAATTATTCTTCTTTCTTCTGTCTTCATTAGTAGTAGTTTTAATTATTCTTCTTTCTTCTTTAGTTTTAATTATTCTTCTTTCTTCTGTCTTCAGTAGTGGTAGTTTTGACTATTCTTCCTTCTTCTGTAGTTTTTCGCCGTGTATGCCTTCGTTTCTTCTGGTCTGGTTTCTTTGACGGGGTATATTAATTGCCTGCTTCTATCTTACCTGGGTAATTTTGTTATTATTATTTTTAGCCTTCTGGGTTTTTAAATTTGTATTATTATATTATTTGCAGAATTTTTTTTTATTTAACCTTTCTTGTGAATATATTATTAAATAGTGCATTTTAATTGATTCTCATCTGGATATTCCATATATTAGAGCTTTATTAATGATCATTGAGTAATGCATTTGTGTGGATTATCTGTCATGCTACAGATTGCTCTCTTCCAGAAGTGATTAGTTCAGATCATACTTAGTTTGTCTGAAGTAATTGCTTATGACATTATATTATAAATTATATTCCTTTACTTCCTTCACATTTCTAAAAAATTTTTTCTCCCATATTTTTGAGCTTATCTATATTTTATTATTAACTGGATTCTTACTGATAGTAATAGTCATCTGAGGTTCGTTATTTTTTATTTTTCCCTTTTCTTCTTAACTCGTTTCTTTATCCTTGGGATATTTATTCCCTAAAATTCCCTAATACGTTAGCTGGGGCAGTGTCCAGAGGGGCTCTGTAGGCATCTCACTCTGCTGGCCATACTACGTCATTTATTGATTACAGAGGTAAATCATCTCTGACCAATACATAATAATACTGCTGGACTTATCTCAGACAGTCATTAATAAAAATTATATAAGAATAGTCCACCTTATGACTATAAAAAAAAAATTAAATATCTTTGGATATTTCACTTCGTATACGAACAGATCTATTTATATTTCTATCTTAGTGAATCTCTAAGTTATTTTTATTTTTCTCAATGGTTAGCCCTGCTGGCATTTTATTTCTCCTTGTGATTGGAAGCTGGTATAATATAATCATCACTTATTATTCAGTGTAAAGTTTTTAATTCTCTGTCATTTTTTGACTGTTATCACAATCTCCTTCTGGTCATTGGTAGCATATATTTTGTATTATATTTTTGTTCCTTTCTTAATTCTTGTGAATCGTTCCACTAGTATTATGTTTTTTCGATTACTCTTTTAATTGTCCTTTTAATAATTGACATTGATTATATGATCATCTTTTTCTTATGGACTTATTTATATATGGTTTTTTCTTTCTTTTTCAAAATTTTATTCTGCTCTTGCTTTTTATCCAAATGCACTCCTTTATCATTAATGCCATATGTTTAATATTTCTGTTTATTTGACATAAAATTCTCATTAATTTTACTTCACAATAAGTTTATTCATTTAAATTGTATCAGTGGTTTGTACTGCCATTTCTTTATTCTTGAAAGTTTTTCAGAATTGGTTCCATATATAATTGTTTGTAATGTTTTATCCAAATTACCTTTCTTCTTGTTCATTTCTAAAGTTGTTTTAAGATAAGGTTGTAAGTTGTTTTTACTTGGGTTTTTGAATTTTGATGATTTAATTCAAAATTCATTTTCTCTTTGATTCATAAATGGTTTTCTAAATAATAGGTAGTAAGTAGTCATTACTTCATTTTTGAATTTTGAGATTTTTCATCATAAATTATCTCCTAAATAATAGGTAGTAAGGTGTTCTTACTTGTTTTTTGAATTTTGAGATTTAATTCAAAATTCATTTTCTTCTTGATTCATAAATTGTTTTCTAAATAATAGGTAAGTAAGTAGTCATTACTTCTTTTTTGAATTTTGACTTTTTTAATTCATAAACGGTTTTCCAAATAATAGGTAGTAAGTAGTCATTACTTCATTTTTGAATTTTTAGATTTAAATTCTTTCTTCCATACATTCAATTACTCATAATATTTTTTCATAAATATGGTTAACATATCATATTATTACCCTAAATATGGTATTAGCTCTCTTCTTTTCTTTATTTCAAATGTACTTCTTATAATTATTTTTCTTTTAAATACCCAGGTTGAAGATTTTTATTAGGTTGGACAATTGCTCATAATTTCTTTTTCTTTGACATAGTTTTTTGTCGTTGCCGGTTATCATAACATCAGTCCCTTTTTGTGGAGGTGTATGGTATTAGACTTAACCGTAGTCTGTCACTTCATTTGCTCTCATTGTCCGGATGACCATAGTTTTCATCATCGTTCCGGTACTAGTGACATCTCTGGCCTTTGTCTTGTATTTCATTTTTCTAGCTGCTATTCCTTTGTTTGCTGCTAAGCTTATTCGGCTCCCTCTATCATAGTGTTTTATATACCAGTACTTCTCTGGTCCATATGTGGTATTGCATGAGAAATATCTGTGAGGATCTTCTTTTGAATTATTAATTATTTGCTTATCTGAAGCCTCATAATCTGGTTCACCATCACACATCCACCCTGAAGGAATACATTTTAGTGTACCTGTACACTGGAACTGTCCTGGACGGTACTCTAATGGAACACATTCTGGTGATTCACCAGTGCCATCGTCACAGTCTGATAAGATGTTATATTTCCATCTTTCTGAAATACACTGTTTAGTTCCGCCCTGGAACTGATCTAGTCCACCTGTAGTATTCCGTTTACCTCTGGTCCTTCCCCATTGGTAAACGACTGTTTGGTGGTACATTTCTGAGATTACCTTGAATCTCCTTCCGAAATTTCTGTAATTCCTGATTTCTTCATGGTCGGTAATTGGAATATTATTGACATCCATTAACCCATGTTTCATCATCTCCAACTCTTCCTTCGTTTTTATTACATTTCTTGGATACATTCTCCTTTTCCTTGGTTTAATATATTCCTGCGTTTTATCATTTAGTACTTCTTCTGGTTCTGGTTGGCTATCATTTTTTATTTCTTTGGTCCTCTCCTCTTCTTCTCTTTTTAATCTGTCCTCTTTCAATATCTTATTGATCTTGTCCACTGTCTTACTCAGTCTTTCCTTTTCCTCGGAATTCATGTCCCTCTCTATAAGCCGGCACAATTCCCTTATGTTATCCCTTTCTTCTTGCGTAAGTCCTGCCATTTTGCTTGTTGTTTTTCCCTTTTCTCTGGCTGGCTAACCGCTGCCAAGCTGAATTAGGAATTGGGTAAGTAATTACAGTAATTTCAACCCCTAATTACAGCCCCACGTTGGGCGCCAAATTTGTAATAAAACAATGTGTTACTGTTCTATGGTGTTCTAAAATTCTGATGTAATCAAGCCCCACAAGTTGGGTTCGCCAAATTTGTATATTTTACGGTGATTGAGTGGGTATAATAAAATAAATAAAAGGTTGATGTATGTAGATTGTGCTCTCCTGTAAGTCCCACTGGTTGTGCTAGCTGATTTTGTAATAAAACGATATTGCAAAATATAGCTTAATTTATAATATGTGTAGTACGTAGCTAATATCTTCTTGTTTTCTAATCTCTCACTGTTGATCTTCGCTTTGTAATACAACCATACTATAATCGTAATTGTAATGGTGTTCTGGTATAGTATTACCCAGAATAATTTTTATGGTGCGTATGTGTAGTAGTGACGTTCCGCTCTGGGAAACGTCGATTTGGTAATGTTCCTGGATTATGTGGTTATCAAATATTCTAGGTGTCTGTTGCTGTTGCAGCAATTTAAAATGTGATATAAATTTAAAATTTATATTTATAATAAAAAATAAATTCTGGAAAAATGTTTTCAATGTTTATATTCTTCAAATTTAGAAATAAATTGAGGTTGTTGATTGTAATTATAAGTATGATGGTATAGTGTGTATTCTAGTAATAATCTTCCCTTTTGTAAATCTGTTAAAAAGACAATCCAGTTAACTTCAAATTAGGCGCAAACGGCTCTCTTCTTCTTACTCTTGAAAGGTTGTAGTTCGTATGTACCGCCTTTAAAGGTTATTCAGTTTTCTTGAAGAATTAACTATTATGTCCTTTTATAAGAGGAATGAACTTCAAATTACTAGATAACAATCGTTTATTAAACAGAATAATAAATTTTGGTTGATAAAAATATTGATGTTACAATGCCGTATCGACTCGTTCAGGGCCGGTCGATATATGAATTTTACATTGGTATTATAAAAATAGTAGGTTCTTTGAACGGTTAATTATATAAAAAGCCAGAGAAGGTCAGGGTCAGAAAGTATAACACTTACAATTCTAAAAATGTATTAAAATTAAACAATATAATGGTAATTATTAATAATAAAGGTTTATATATAATTTGTATTCACCCCAGTTCAGCAAACAGTTGTCTAGTTGAGATGACGAGATTGGGTCAAAATGGCCGCCTGGCGCATGCGCGGAGTTCACCTTCTAACCCTGACAGAGTATTTATGGAATAAATATGTCCCTTCTGCGGTTAAATCTTCTTCGCAATCGTATATTATCTTCTGGTGTATAGTTTAATGTCACTGTAGTAAGATGGACTAATTCACTTGGTGTTAAAATGTTGTTAATTAAGTATATCAATTGGTGTTTATGTGTGTCCGTTTAACCTCGAATATTCACTTGGTATTTGGTGTGATTCCAGTGTTACTTCATTTAAATAGTTATATGTGGTTCTGTTTATTAGTGTTATGTAGTTCGTTTGGCAACTTCACCACTTCACAATGATTAGAATAGTTAAAAATTTAATTTTTACACAAAACTGATTCCGAACTCTTGTTATACGTAACCGTCATTAAGTTTGGTTTTATCAAATATTCCTGTCAAGTGCTCTCTTCAATGTATAATAATGAACTGTCTGTATTTCCTTCATCTCATGAAAATCTTAGCCTATATAATATAGTTCAGACATTGTTAAAAATTGCCATAACTTCCGACACGTTTTAAAATAGTACACTATGTTCATAAAATAAATTCGTTATTAGTTGACTGTTTGCAATATAAAATACATATTCGTTTTCACTATTCTATTCTACTTATTTTGATAGTAATTAAGTTAGTATTACATAGTTTTATCAGAAAATCATATTTCTTATAATTTTTTGGGAGGTAGGCCTAAAATTATACTTCCCTGTCTTCTATGTAAATAATAGCCATTTTAACTAATATAATTATTATTCTATGAAATCTGAAATTTGTATAATTATCAATTCTCACTTATTTTATTGCAATTTAGTATACTAATGATGGTTTTTTCACATAATTCAGTTGTATATGATTCCCCTTCTGATAAAGTTAGTGAACCTATCTCAGTTTCAAATGGTATTTCATTAGACAATCAAATAATTTTACTCATATAATGACCATATCTTTAGAAAGCCTTATTTACATAGTATTTAATATGTTGGGTGTATCTTGCCTAAATATTGTCAGTTTGCCTGGTTTATAAGATTAGGTTTATTAATTATTCTGCATTTTAACTTTATTATATTGCCTAGATTTGAATTGTGGCCATTTGCAGAATGTTTTACTAATGTAATTATTTTATTTCCTTCTCTGACTTCTGACTCTGATATATTTGATTAAAAATTAGTTCTCTGATCTGGCATAACAGTAATTACAGATTATACAATTAAAATATAACACCCAGATATATAAAACTGGTGTTCTTAATAACATTGTTTTGGTATATCACCTAATAACATAATAAAAAGTATTTCTACAACATTGGAATGATATCTAATTTTAGATAATGCATTCCTAAATTAACATGAACAATAAAATAACAATTATAATACTAATATCTCTTATGACTAACCCTTACTTATCTAAATGCTATATTTAATTGGAACCCCACATTTGGGTCCATATATAATTGTTAATACCTTCTACTACTTCATCATAAACAGTTAGTTCTGTAATTCCCCATTTTATAAGATTTATGCCCCCTCTTAAAGTATAACCCTGGCTATCTAAGTTATATTCCATTCTATGGAATGTTCATACAGTTTTAGTAGCGTTTTATTAGTAAAATTACTACTTCATTATCAAAGTAGGCACTGTTCACAAAACTTAAAGTTTGTTACTTTGTACTGCTACTCATGCACCTTTCTTAAAGTTTATTAGTTATAATTTGATCACTTAGACTTTTCCATGGTGAATTATTACTATATTTACTAGTCTTTTTCTAGTTTTTAATATGAAATATTCAACCATGGGGGAACTGTGAAGATTTGTTCATACACATTACACAATAACTTTTTGAATGCACTAATATTTACTACTGCTAACACTTTTAGTTTTTTGTCAGTTTTACAGTGATATGGTTTTTTAATGTGTTATACTTTCTCTTTGGGCATTCATTGATTTTGGGGTTTTTTGGGGGGTTCTTTCCCTATGGGGTTTTTGTTTTATATGGGTCGTCTTAATTATTCTTCTTTCTTCTTTGAGTTTGGTTATTCTTCCTTCTTCTGTAGTTTTGGATTATCCTTCCTTCTTCTTTCTTCTGTAGTTCTTATTTTTATTATTCTTCTTTCTTCTTTGAGTTTGGTTCTTCTTTATTCTTCCTTCTTCAGTAGTAGTAGTTTTAATTAGTCTTCCTTCTTCTTTCTTCAGTAGATTTAGTTTGGGATTATTCTTCTTTCTTCTTTGAGTTTTGATTGTTCTTCCTTCTTCCTTCTTCTGTAGTTTTAATTAGTCTTCTTTCTTCCTTGATCTTAATTATTCTTCTTTCTTCTCTCTTCAGTAGTGGTAGTTTTGGTTATTCTTCTTTCTTCTCTAATTTTAATTATTCTTCCTTCTTCTGTCTTCTGTATCTTTGATTGTTCTTCTTTCTTCATTCTTCAGTAGCTTTGATTGTTCTTCTTTCTTCATTCTTCAGTAGTAGTAGTTTTAATTAGTTCTTCTTTCTTCATTCTTCAGTAGTAGTAGTTTTAATTATTCTTCTTTCTTCTTTAGTTCTAATCATTCTTCTTTCTTCTGTCTTCAGTAGTAGTAGTTTTAATTATTCTTCCTTCTTCTGTCTTCTGTATCTTTGATTGTTCTTCTTTCTTCAGTAATAGTAGTTTTAATTATTCTTCTTTCTTCTGTCTTCTGTATCTTTGATTGTTCTTCTTTCTTCAGTAATAGTAGTTTTAATTATTCTTCTTTCTTCTGTCTTCTGTATCTTTGATTGTTCTTCTTTCTTCATTCTTCAGTAGTAGTAGTTTTAATTAGTCTTCTTTCTTCTTTAGTTCTAATTATTCTTCTTTCTTCTGTCTTCAGTAGTAGTAGTTTTAATTATTCTTCCTTCTTCTGTCTTCTGTATCTTTGATTGTTCTTCTTTCTTCATTCTTCAGTAATAGTAGTTTTAATTATTCTTCTTTCTTCTGTCTTCATTAGTAGTAGTTTTAATTATTCTTCTTTCTTCTTTAGTTTTAATTATTCTTCTTTCTTCTGTCTTCAGTAGTGGTAGTTTTGACTATTCTTCCTTCTTCTGTAGTTTTTCGCCGTGTATGCCTTCGTTTCTTCTGGTCTGGTTTCTTTGACGGGGTATATTAATTGCCTGCTTCTATCTTACCTGGGTAATTTTGTTATTATTATTTTTAGCCTTCTGGGTTTTTAAATTTGTATTATTATATTATTTGCAGAATTTTTTTTTATTTAACCTTTCTTGTGAATATATTATTAAATAGTGCATTTTAATTGATTCTCATCTGGATATTCCATATATTAGAGCTTTATTAATGATCATTGAGTAATGCATTTGTGTGGATTATCTGTCATGCTACAGATTGCTCTCTTCCAGAAGTGATTAGTTCAGATCATACTTAGTTTGTCTGAAGTAATTGCTTATGACATTATATTATAAATTATATTCCTTTACTTCCTTCACATTTCTAAAAAATTTTTTCTCCCATATTTTTGAGCTTATCTATATTTTATTATTAACTGGATTCTTACTGATAGTAATAGTCATCTGAGGTTCGTTATTTTTTATTTTTCCCTTTTCTTCTTAACTCGTTTCTTTATCCTTGGGATATTTATTCCCTAAAATTCCCTAATACGTTAGCTGGGGCAGTGTCCAGAGGGGCTCTGTAGGCATCTCACTCTGCTGGCCATACTACGTCATTTATTGATTACAGAGGTAAATCATCTCTGACCAATACATAATAATACTGCTGGACTTATCTCAGACAGTCATTAATAAAAATTATATAAGAATAGTCCACCTTATGACTATAAAAAAAAAATTAAATATCTTTGGATATTTCACTTCGTATACGAACAGATCTATTTATATTTCTATCTTAGTGAATCTCTAAGTTATTTTTATTTTTCTCAATGGTTAGCCCTGCTGGCATTTTATTTCTCCTTGTGATTGGAAGCTGGTATAATATAATCATCACTTATTATTCAGTGTAAAGTTTTTAATTCTCTGTCATTTTTTGACTGTTATCACAATCTCCTTCTGGTCATTGGTAGCATATATTTTGTATTATATTTTTGTTCCTTTCTTAATTCTTGTGAATCGTTCCACTAGTATTATGTTTTTTCGATTACTCTTTTAATTGTCCTTTTAATAATTGACATTGATTATATGATCATCTTTTTCTTATGGACTTATTTATATATGGTTTTTTCTTTCTTTTTCAAAATTTTATTCTGCTCTTGCTTTTTATCCAAATGCACTCCTTTATCATTAATGCCATATGTTTAATATTTCTGTTTATTTGACATAAAATTCTCATTAATTTTACTTCACAATAAGTTTATTCATTTAAATTGTATCAGTGGTTTGTACTGCCATTTCTTTATTCTTGAAAGTTTTTCAGAATTGGTTCCATATATAATTGTTTGTAATGTTTTATCCAAATTACCTTTCTTCTTGTTCATTTCTAAAGTTGTTTTAAGATAAGGTTGTAAGTTGTTTTTACTTGGGTTTTTGAATTTTGATGATTTAATTCAAAATTCATTTTCTCTTTGATTCATAAATGGTTTTCTAAATAATAGGTAGTAAGTAGTCATTACTTCATTTTTGAATTTTGAGATTTTTCATCATAAATTATCTCCTAAATAATAGGTAGTAAGGTGTTCTTACTTGTTTTTTGAATTTTGAGATTTAATTCAAAATTCATTTTCTTCTTGATTCATAAATTGTTTTCTAAATAATAGGTAAGTAAGTAGTCATTACTTCTTTTTTGAATTTTGACTTTTTTAATTCATAAACGGTTTTCCAAATAATAGGTAGTAAGTAGTCATTACTTCATTTTTGAATTTTTAGATTTAAATTCTTTCTTCCATACATTCAATTACTCATAATATTTTTTCATAAATATGGTTAACATATCATATTATTACCCTAAATATGGTATTAGCTCTCTTCTTTTCTTTATTTCAAATGTACTTCTTATAATTATTTTTCTTTTAAATACCCAGGTTGAAGATTTTTATTAGGTTGGACAATTGCTCATAATTTCTTTTTCTTTGACATAGTTTTTTGCCGTTGCCGGTTATCATAACATCAGTCCCTTTTTGTGGAGGTGTATGGTATTAGACTTAACCGTAGTCTGTCACTTCATTTGCTCTCATTGTCCGGATGACCATAGTTTTCATCATCGTTCCGGTACTAGTGACATCTCTGGCCTTTGTCTTGTATTTCATTTTTCTAGCTGCTATTCCTTTGTTTGCTGCTAAGCTTATTCGGCTCCCTCTATCATAGTGTTTTATATACCAGTACTTCTCTGGTCCATATGTGGTATTGCATGAGAAATATCTGTGAGGATCTTCTTTTGAATTATTAATTATTTGCTTATCTGAAGCCTCATAATCTGGTTCACCATCACACATCCACCCTGAAGGAATACATTTTAGTGTACCTGTACACTGGAACTGTCCTGGACGGTACTCTAATGGAACACATTCTGGTGATTCACCAGTGCCATCGTCACAGTCTGATAAGATGTTATATTTCCATCTTTCTGAAATACACTGTTTAGTTCCGCCCTGGAACTGATCTAGTCCACCTGTAGTATTCCGTTTACCTCTGGTCCTTCCCCATTGGTAAACGACTGTTTGGTGGTACATTTCTGAGATTACCTTGAATCTCCTTCCGAAATTTCTGTAATTCCTGATTTCTTCATGGTCGGTAATTGGAATATTATTGACATCCATTAACCCATGTTTCATCATCTCCAACTCTTCCTTCGTTTTTATTACATTTCTTGGATACATTCTCCTTTTCCTTGGTTTAATATATTCCTGCGTTTTATCATTTAGTACTTCTTCTGGTTCTGGTTGGCTATCATTTTTTATTTCTTTGGTCCTCTCCTCTTCTCTTTTTAATCTGTCCTCTTTCAATATCTTATTGATCTTGTCCACTGTCTTACTCAGTCTTTCCTTTTCCTCGGAATTCATGTCCCTCTCTATAAGCCGGCACAATTCCCTTATGTTATCCCTTTCTTCTTGCGTAAGTCCTGCCATTTTGCTTGTTGTTTTTCCCTTTTCTCTGGCTGGCTAACCGCTGCCAAGCTGAATTAGGAATTGGGTAAGTAATTACAGTAATTTCAACCCCTAATTACAGCCCCACGTTGGGCGCCAAATTTGTAATAAAACAATGTGTTACTGTTCTATGGTGTTCTAAAATTCTGATGTAATCAAGCCCCACAAGTTGGGTTCGCCAAATTTGTATATTTTACGGTGATTGAGTGGGTATAATAAAATAAATAAAAGGTTGATGTATGTAGATTGTGCTCTCCTGTAAGTCCCACTGGTTGTGCTAGCTGATTTTGTAATAAAACGATATTGCAAAATATAGCTTAATTTATAATATGTGTAGTACGTAGCTAATATCTTCTTGTTTTCTAATCTCTCACTGTTGATCTTCGCTTTGTAATACAACCATACTATAATCGTAATTGTAATGGTGTTCTGGTATAGTATTACCCAGAATAATTTTTATGGTGCGTATGTGTAGTAGTGACGTTCCGCTCTGGGAAACGTCGATTTGGTAATGTTCCTGGATTATGTGGTTATCAAATATTCTAGGTGTCTGTTGCTGTTGCAGCAATTTAAAATGTGATATAAATTTAAAATTTATATTTATAATAAAAAATAAATTCTGGAAAAATGTTTTCAATGTTTATATTCTTCAAATTTAGAAATAAATTGAGGTTGTTGATTGTAATTATAAGTATGATGGTATAGTGTGTATTCTAGTAATAATCTTCCCTTTTGTAAATCTGTTAAAAAGACAATCCAGTTAACTTCAAATTAGGCGCAAACGGCTCTCTTCTTCTTACTCTTGAAAGGTTGTAGTTCGTATGTACCGCCTTTAAAGGTTATTCAGTTTTCTTGAAGAATTAACTATTATGTCCTTTTATAAGAGGAATGAACTTCAAATTACTAGATAACAATCGTTTATTAAACAGAATAATAAATTTTGGTTGATAAAAATATTGATGTTACAATGCCGTATCGACTCGTTCAGGGCCGGTCGATATATGAATTTTACATTGGTATTATAAAAATAGTAGGTTCTTTGAACGGTTAATTATATAAAAAGCCAGAGAAGGTCAGGGTCAGAAAGTATAACACTTACAATTCTACAATATAATGGTAATTATTAATAATAAAGGTTTATATATAATTTTTATTCACCCCAGTTCAGCAGACAGTTGTCTAGTTGAGATGACGAGATTGGGTCAAAATGGCCGCCTGGCGCATGCGCGGAGTTCACCTTCTAACCCTGACAGAGTATTTATGGAATAAATATGTCCCTTCTGCGGTTAAATCTTCTTCGCAATCGTATATTATCTTCTGGTGTATAGTTTAATGTCACTGTAGTAAGATGGACTAATTCACTTGGTGTTAAAATGTTGTTAATTAAGTATATCAATTGGTGTTTATGTGTGTCCGTTTAACCTCGAATATTCACTTGGTATTTGGTGTGATTCCAGTGTTACTTCATTTAAATAGTTATATGTGGTTCTGTTTATTAGTGTTATGTAGTTCGTTTGGCAACTTCACCACTTCACAATGATTAGAATAGTTAAAATTTAATTTTTACACAAAACTGATTCCGAACTCTTGTTATACGTAACCGTCATTAAGTTTGGTTTTATCAAATATTCCTGTCAAGTGCTCTCTTCAATGTATAATAATGAACTGTCTGTATTTCCTTCATCTCATGAAAATCTTAGCCTATATAATATAGTTCAGACATTGTTAAAAATTGCCATAACTTCCGACACGTTTTAAAATAGTACACTATGTTCATAAAATAAATTCGTTATTAGTTGACTGTTTGCAATATAAAATACATATTCGTTTTCACTATTCTATTCTACTTATTTTGATAGTAATTAAGTTAGTATTACATAGTTTTATCAGAAAATCATATTTCTTATAATTTTTTGGGAGGTAGGCCTAAAATTATACTTCCCTGTCTTCTATGTAAATAATAGCCATTTTAACTAATATAATTATTATTCTATGAAATCTGAAATTTGTATAATTATCAATTCTCACTTATTTTATTGCAATTTAGTATACTAATGATGGTTTTTTCACATAATTCAGTTGTATATGATTCCCCTTCTGATAAAGTTAGTGAACCTATTTCAGTTTCAAATGGTATTTCATTAGACAATCAAATAATTTTACTCATATAATGACCATATCTTTAGAAAGCCTTATTTACATAGTATTTAATATGTTGGGTGTATCTTGCCTAAATATTGTCAGTTTGCCTGGTTTATAAGATTAGGTTTATTAATTATTCTGCATTTTAACTTTATTATATTGCCTAGATTTGAATTGTGGCCATTTGCAGAATGTTTTACTAATGTAATTATTTTATTTCCTTCTCTGACTTCTGACTCTGATATATTTGATTAAAAATTAGTTCTCTGATCTGGCATAACAGTAATTACAGATTATACAATTAAAATATAACACCCAGATATATAAAACTGGTGTTCTTAATAACATTGTTTTGGTATATCACCTAATAACATAATAAAAAGTATTTCTACAACATTGGAATGATATCTAATTTTAGATAATGCATTCCTAAATTAACATGAACAATAAAATAACAATTATAATACTAATATCTCTTATGACTAACCCTTACTTATCTAAATGCTATATTTAATTGGAACCCCACATTTGGGTCCATATATAATTGTTAATACCTTCTACTACTTCATCATAAACAGTTAGTTCTGTAATTCCCCATTTTATAAGATTTATGCCCCCTCTTAAAGTATAACCCTGGCTATCTAAGTTATATTCCATTCTATGGAATGTTCATACAGTTTTAGTAGCGTTTTATTAGTAAAATTACTACTTCATTATCAAAGTAGGCACTGTTCACAAAACTTAAAGTTTGTTACTTTGTACTGCTACTCATGCACCTTTCTTAAAGTTTATTAGTTATAATTTGATCACTTAGACTTTTCCATGGTGAATTATTACTATATTTACTAGTCTTTTTCTAGTTTTTAATATGAAATATTCAACCATGGGGGAACTGTGAAGATTTGTTCATACACATTACACAATAACTTTTTGAATGCACTAATATTTACTACTGCTAACACTTTTAGTTTTTTGTCAGTTTTACAGTGATATGGTTTTTTAATGTGTTATACTTTCTCTTTGGGCATTCATTGATTTTGGGGTTTTTTGGGGGGTTCTTTCCCTATGGGGTTTTTGTTTTATATGGGTCGTCTTAATTATTCTTCTTTCTTCTTTGAGTTTGGTTATTCTTCCTTCTTCTGTAGTTTTGGATTATCCTTCCTTCTTCTTGCTTCTGTAGTTCTTATTTTTATTATTCTTCTTTCTTCTTTGAGTTTGGTTCTTCTTTATTCTTCCTTCTTCAGTAGTAGTAGTTTTAATTAGTCTTCCTTCTTCTTTCTTCAGTAGATTTAGTTTGGGATTATTCTTCTTTCTTCTTTGAGTTTTGATTGTTCTTCCTTCTTCCTTCTTCTGTAGTTTTAATTAGTCTTCTTTCTTCCTTGATCTTAATTATTCTTCTTTCTTCTCTCTTCAGTAGTGGTAGTTTTGGTTATTCTTCTTTCTTCTCTAATTTTAATTATTCTTCCTTCTTCTGTCTTCTGTATCTTTGATTGTTCTTCTTTCTTCATTCTTCAGTAGCTTTGATTGTTCTTCTTTCTTCATTCTTCAGTAGTAGTAGTTTTAATTAGTTCTTCTTTCTTCATTCTTCAGTAGTAGTAGTTTTAATTATTCTTCTTTCTTCTTTAGTTCTAATCATTCTTCTTTCTTCTGTCTTCAGTAGTAGTAGTTTTAATTATTCTTCCTTCTTCTGTCTTCTGTATCTTTGATTGTTCTTCTTTCTTCAGTAATAGTAGTTTTAATTATTCTTCTTTCTTCTGTCTTCTGTATCTTTGATTGTTCTTCTTTCTTCAGTAATAGTAGTTTTAATTATTCTTCTTTCTTCTGTCTTCTGTATCTTTGATTGTTCTTCTTTCTTCATTCTTCAGTAGTAGTAGTTTTAATTAGTCTTCTTTCTTCTTTAGTTCTAATTATTCTTCTTTCTTCTGTCTTCAGTAGTAGTAGTTTTAATTATTCTTCCTTCTTCTGTCTTCTGTATCTTTGATTGTTATTCTTTCTTCATTCTTCAGTAATAGTAGTTTTAATTATTCTTCTTTCTTCTGTCTTCAGTAGTAGTAGTTTTAATTATTCTTCTTTCTTCTTTAGTTTTAATTATTCTTCTTTCTTCTGTCTTCAGTAGTGGTAGTTTTGACTATTCTTCCTTCTTCTGTAGTTTTTCGCCGTGTATGCCTTCGTTTCTTCTGGTCTGGTTTCTTTGACGGGGTATATTAATTGCCTGCTTCTATCTTACCTGGGTAATTTTGTTATTATTATTTTTAGCCTTCTGGGTTTTTAAATTTGTATTATTATATTATTTGCAGAATTTTTCATTATTTATCCTTTCTTGTGAATATATTATTAAATAGTGCATTTTAATTGATTCTCATCTGGATATTCCATATATTAGAGCTTTATTAATGATCATTGAGTAATGCATTTGTGTGGATTATCTGTCATGCTACAGATTGCTCTCTTCCAGAAGTGATTAGTTCAGGTCATACTTAGTTTGTCTGAAGTAATTGCTTATGACATTATATTATAAATTATATTCCTTTACTTCCTTCACATTTCTAAAAAATTTTTTCTCCCATATTTTTGAGCTTATCTATATTTCATTATTAACTGGATTCTTACTGATAGTAATAGTCATCTGAGGTTCGTTATTTTTTATTTTTCCCTTTTCTTCTTAACTCGTTTCTTTATCCTTGGGATATTTATTCCCTAAAATTCCCTAATACGTTAGCTGGGGCAGTGTCCAGAGGGGCTCTGTAGGCATCTCACTCTGCTGGCCATACTACGTCATTTATTGATTACAGAGGTAAATCATCTCAGACCAATACATAATAATACTGCTGGACTTATCTCAGACAGTCATTAATAAAAATTATATAAGAATAGTCCACCTTATGACTATAAAAAAAAATTAAATATCTTTGGATATTTCACTTCGTATACGAACAGATCTATTTATATTTCTATCTTAGTGAATCTCTAAGTTATTTTTATTTTTCTCAATGGTTAGCCCTGCTGGCATTTTATTTCTCCTTGTGATTGGAAGCTGGTATAATATAATCATCACTTATTATTCAGTGTAAAGTTTTTAATTCTCTGTCATTTTTTGACTGTTATCACAATCTCCTTCTGGTCATTGGTAGCATATATTTTGTATTATATTTTTGTTCCTTTCTTAATTCTTGTGAATCGTTCCACTAGTATTATGTTTTTTCGATTACTCTTTTAATTGTCCTTTTAATAATTGACATTGATTATATGATCATCTTTTTCTTATGGACTTATTTATATATGGTTTTTTCTTTCTTTTTCAAAATTTTATTCTGCTCTTGCTTTTTATCCAAATGCACTCCTTTATCATTAATGCCATATGTTTAATATTTCTGTTTATTTGACATAAAATTCTCATTAATTTTACTTCACAATAAGTTTATTCATTTAAATTGTATCAGTGGTTTGTACTGCCATTTCTTTATTCTTGAAAGTTTTTCAGAATTGGTTCCATATATAATTGTTTGTAATGTTTTATCCAAATTACCTTTCTTCTTGTTCATTTCTAAAGTTGTTTTAAGATAAGGTTGTAAGTTGTTTTTACTTGGGTTTTTGAATTTTGATGATTTAATTCAAAATTCATTTTCTCTTTGATTCATAAATGGTTTTCTAAATAATAGGTAGTAAGTAGTCATTACTTCATTTTTGAATTTTGAGATTTTTCATCATAAATTATCTCCTAAATAATAGGTAGTAAGGTGTTCTTACTTGTTTTTTGAATTTTGAGATTTAATTCAAAATTCATTTTCTTCTTGATTCATAAATTGTTTTCTAAATAATAGGTAAGTAAGTAGTCATTACTTCTTTTTTGAATTTTGACTTTTTTAATTCATAAACGGTTTTCCAAATAATAGGTAGTAAGTAGTCATTACTTCATTTTTGAATTTTTAGATTTAAATTCTTTCTTCCATACATTCAATTACTCATAATATTTTTTCATAAATATGGTTAACATATCATATTATTACCCTAAATATGGTATTAGCTCTCTTCTTTTCTTTATTTCAAATGTACTTCTTATAATTATTTTTCTTTTAAATACCCAGGTTGAAGATTTTTATTAGGTTGGACAATTGCTCATAATTTCTTTTTCTTTGACATAGTTTTTTGCCGTTGCCGGTTATCATAACATCAGTCCCTTTTTGTGGAGGTGTATGGTATTAGACTTAACCGTAGTCTGTCACTTCATTTGCTCTCATTGTCCGGATGACCATAGTTTTCATCATCGTTCCGGTACTAGTGACATCTCTGGCCTTTGTCTTGTATTTCATTTTTCTAGCTGCTATTCCTTTGTTTGCTGCTAAGCTTATTCGGCTCCCTCTATCATAGTGTTTTATATAACAGTACTTCTCTGGTCCATATGTGGTATTGCATGAGAAATATCTGTGAGGATCTTCTTTTGAATTATTAATTATTTGCTTATCTGAAGCCTCATAATCTGGTTCACCATCACACATCCACCCTGAAGGAATACATTTTAGTGTACCTGTACACTGGAACTGTCCTGGACGGTACTCTAATGGAACACATTCTGGTGATTCACCAGTGCCATCGTCACAGTCTGATAAGATGTTATATTTCCATCTTTCTGAAATACACTGTTTAGTTCCGCCCTGGAACTGATCTAGTCCACCTGTAGTATTCCGTTTACCTCTGGTCCTTCCCCATTGGTAAACGACTGTTTGGTGGTACATTTCTGAGATTACCTTGAATCTCCTTCCGAAATTTCTGTAATTCCTGATTTCTTCATGGTCGGTAATTGGAATATTATTGACATCCATTAACCCATGTTTCATCATCTCCAACTCTTCCTTCGTTTTTATTACATTTCTTGGATACATTCTCCTTTTCCTTGGTTTAATATATTCCTGCGTTTTATCATTTAGTACTTCTTCTGGTTCTGGTTGGCTATCATTTTTTATTTCTTTGGTCCTCTCCTCTTCTTCTCTTTTTAATCTGTCCTCTTTCAATATCTTATTGATCTTGTCCACTGTCTTACTCAGTCTTTCCTTTTCCTCGGAATTCATGTCCCTCTCTATAAGCCGGCACAATTCCCTTATGTTATCCCTTTCTTCTTGCGTAAGTCCTGCCATTTTGCTTGTTGTTTTTCCCTTTTCTCTGGCTGGCTAACCGCTGCCAAGCTGAATTAGGAATTGGGTAAGTAATTACAGTAATTTCAACCCCTAATTACAGCCCCACGTTGGGCGCCAAATTTGTAATAAAACAATGTGTTACTGTTCTATGGTGTTCTAAAATTCTGATGTAATCAAGCCCCACAAGTTGGGTTCGCCAAATTTGTATATTTTACGGTGATTGAGTGGGTATAATAAAATAAATAAAAGGTTGATGTATGTAGATTGTGCTCTCCTGTAAGTCCCACTGGTTGTGCTAGCTGATTTTGTAATAAAACGATATTGCAAAATATAGCTTAATTTATAATATGTGTAGTACGTAGCTAATATCTTCTTGTTTTCTAATCTCTCACTGTTGATCTTCGCTTTGTAATACAACCATACTATAATCGTAATTGTAATGGTGTTCTGGTATAGTATTACCCAGAATAATTTTTATGGTGCGTATGTGTAGTAGTGACGTTCCGCTCTGGGAAACGTCGATTTGGTAATGTTCCTGGATTATGTGGTTATCAAATATTCTAGGTGTCTGTTGCTGTTGCAGCAATTTAAAATGTGATATAAATTTAAAATTTATATTTATAATAAAAAATAAATTCTGGAAAAATGTTTTCAATGTTTATATTCTTCAAATTTAGAAATAAATTGAGGTTGTTGATTGTAATTATAAGTATGATGGTATAGTGTGTATTCTAGTAATAATCTTCCCTTTTGTAAATCTGTTAAAAAGACAATCCAGTTAACTTCAAATTAGGCGCAAACGGCTCTCTTCTTCTTACTCTTGAAAGGTTGTAGTTCGTATGTACCGCCTTTAAAGGTTATTCAGTTTTCTTGAAGAATTAACTATTATGTCCTTTTATAAGAGGAATGAACTTCAAATTACTAGATAACAATCGTTTATTAAACAGAATAATAAATTTTGGTTGATAAAAATATTGATGTTACAATGCCGTATCGACTCGTTCAGGGCCGGTCGATATATGAATTTTACATTGGTATTATAAAAATAGTAGGTTCTTTGAACGGTTAATTATATAAAAAGCCAGAGAAGGTCAGGGTCAGAAAGTATAACACTTACAATTCTAAAAATGTATTAAAATTAAACAATATAATGGTAATTATTAATAATAAAGGTTTATATATAATTTGTATTCACCCCAGTTCAGCAAACAGTTGTCTAGTTGAGATGACGAGATTGGGTCAAAATGGCCGCCTGGCGCATGCGCGGAGTTCACCTTCTAACCCTGACAGAGTATTTATGGAATAAATATGTCCCTTCTGCGGTTAAATCTTCTTCGCAATCGTATATTATCTTCTGGTGTATAGTTTAATGTCACTGTAGTAAGATGGACTAATTCACTTGGTGTTAAAATGTTGTTAATTAAGTATATCAATTGGTGTTTATGTGTGTCCGTTTAACCTCGAATATTCACTTGGTATTTGGTGTGATTCCAGTGTTACTTCATTTAAATAGTTATATGTGGTTCTGTTTATTAGTGTTATGTAGTTCGTTTGGCAACTTCACCACTTCACAATGATTAGAATAGTTAAAAATTTAATTTTTACACAAAACTGATTCCGAACTCTTGTTATACGTAACCGTCATTAAGTTTGGTTTTATCAAATATTCCTGTCAAGTGCTCTCTTCAATGTATAATAATGAACTGTCTGTATTTCCTTCATCTCATGAAAATCTTAGCCTATATAATATAGTTCAGACATTGTTAAAAATTGCCATAACTTCCGACACGTTTTAAAATAGTACACTATGTTCATAAAATAAATTCGTTATTAGTTGACTGTTTGCAATATAAAATACATATTCGTTTTCACTATTCTATTCTACTTATTTTGATAGTAATTAAGTTAGTATTACATAGTTTTATCAGAAAATCATATTTCTTATAATTTTTTGGGAGGTAGGCCTAAAATTATACTTCCCTGTCTTCTATGTAAATAATAGCCATTTTAACTAATATAATTATTATTCTATGAAATCTGAAATTTGTATAATTATCAATTCTCACTTATTTTATTGCAATTTAGTATACTAATGATGGTTTTTTCACATAATTCAGTTGTATATGATTCCCCTTCTGATAAAGTTAGTGAACCTATTTCAGTTTCAAATGGTATTTCATTAGACAATCAAATAATTTTACTCATATAATGACCATATCTTTAGAAAGCCTTATTTACATAGTATTTAATATGTTGGGTGTATCTTGCCTAAATATTGTCAGTTTGCCTGGTTTATAAGATTAGGTTTATTAATTATTCTGCATTTTAACTTTATTATATTGCCTAGATTTGAATTGTGGCCATTTGCAGAATGTTTTACTAATGTAATTATTTTATTTCCTTCTCTGACTTCTGACTCTGATATATTTGATTAAAAATTAGTTCTCTGATCTGGCATAACAGTAATTACAGATTATACAATTAAAATATAACACCCAGATATATAAAACTGGTGTTCTTAATAACATTGTTTTGGTATATCACCTAATAACATAATAAAAAGTATTTCTACAACATTGGAATGATATCTAATTTTAGATAATGCATTCCTAAATTAACATGAACAATAAAATAACAATTATAATACTAATATCTCTTATGACTAACCCTTACTTATCTAAATGCTATATTTAATTGGAACCCCACATTTGGGTCCATATATAATTGTTAATACCTTCTACTACTTCATCATAAACAGTTAGTTCTGTAATTCCCCATTTTATAAGATTTATGCCCCCTCTTAAAGTATAACCCTGGCTATCTAAGTTATATTCCATTCTATGGAATGTTCATACAGTTTTAGTAGCGTTTTATTAGTAAAATTACTACTTCATTATCAAAGTAGGCACTGTTCACAAAACTTAAAGTTTGTTACTTTGTACTGCTACTCATGCACCTTTCTTAAAGTTTATTAGTTATAATTTGATCACTTAGACTTTTCCATGGTGAATTATTACTATATTTACTAGTCTTTTTCTAGTTTTTAATATGAAATATTCAACCATGGGGGAACTGTGAAGATTTGTTCATACACATTACACAATAACTTTTTGAATGCACTAATATTTACTACTGCTAACACTTTTAGTTTTTTGTCAGTTTTACAGTGATATGGTTTTTTAATGTGTTATACTTTCTCTTTGGGCATTCATTGATTTTGGGGTTTTTTGGGGGGTTCTTTCCCTATGGGGTTTTTGTTTTATATGGGTCGTCTTAATTATTCTTCTTTCTTCTTTGAGTTTGGTTATTCTTCCTTCTTCTGTAGTTTTGGATTATCCTTCCTTCTTCTTGCTTCTGTAGTTCTTATTTTTATTATTCTTCTTTCTTCTTTGAGTTTGGTTCTTCTTTATTCTTCCTTCTTCAGTAGTAGTAGTTTTAATTAGTCTTCCTTCTTCTTTCTTCAGTAGATTTAGTTTGGGATTATTCTTCTTTCTTCTTTGAGTTTTGATTGTTCTTCCTTCTTCCTTCTTCTGTAGTTTTAATTAGTCTTCTTTCTTCCTTGATCTTAATTATTCTTCTTTCTTCTCTCTTCAGTAGTGGTAGTTTTGGTTATTCTTCTTTCTTCTCTAATTTTAATTATTCTTCCTTCTTCTGTCTTCTGTATCTTTGATTGTTCTTCTTTCTTCATTCTTCAGTAGCTTTGATTGTTCTTCTTTCTTCATTCTTCAGTAGTAGTAGTTTTAATTAGTTCTTCTTTCTTCATTCTTCAGTAGTAGTAGTTTTAATTATTCTTCTTTCTTCTTTAGTTCTAATCATTCTTCTTTCTTCTGTCTTCAGTAGTAGTAGTTTTAATTATTCTTCCTTCTTCTGTCTTCTGTATCTTTGATTGTTCTTCTTTCTTCAGTAATAGTAGTTTTAATTATTCTTCTTTCTTCTGTCTTCTGTATCTTTGATTGTTCTTCTTTCTTCAGTAATAGTAGTTTTAATTATTCTTCTTTCTTCTGTCTTCTGTATCTTTGATTGTTCTTCTTTCTTCATTCTTCAGTAGTAGTAGTTTTAATTAGTCTTCTTTCTTCTTTAGTTCTAATTATTCTTCTTTCTTCTGTCTTCAGTAGTAGTAGTTTTAATTATTCTTCCTTCTTCTGTCTTCTGTATCTTTGATTGTTCTTCTTTCTTCATTCTTCAGTAATAGTAGTTTTAATTATTCTTCTTTCTTCTGTCTTCAGTAGTAGTAGTTTTAATTATTCTTCTTTCTTCTTTAGTTTTAATTATTCTTCTTTCTTCTGTCTTCAGTAGTGGTAGTTTTGACTATTCTTCCTTCTTCTGTAGTTTTTCGCCGTGTATGCCTTCGTTTCTTCTGGTCTGGTTTCTTTGACGGGGTATATTAATTGCCTGCTTCTATCTTACCTGGGTAATTTTGTTATTATTATTTTTAGCCTTCTGGGTTTTTAAATTTGTATTATTATATTATTTGCAGAATTTTTCTTTATTTAACCTTTCTTGTGAATATATTATTAAATAGTGCATTTTAATTGATTCTCATCTGGATATTCCATATATTAGAGCTTTATTAATGATCATTGAGTAATGCATTTGTGTGGATTATCTGTCATGCTACAACATATATAAATATAATAGCATAACAAGTGTATATAAATTCAGCAATTATATGTATATATAAATATAAAGCATAACAAATGTGTATAACTCAGTGAATCTATATATATAAATAAAAGACGTAGTCGCAGCACGGATAAAGAAAAAGGTATTTATTTATATAAATAAAGTTCTCCCCCATCTTGTGGCTAGCTAGACACGGACAAACATAACACACACACAGAAACATAAGGCACATAGACTCACAATTACATTAATTCTAACACGAATGCCCCTGGAAAGCACCAGCCCAGCAGGCAGTGTAACTACAATTCTCAGAACCTAGCAGTGATAAAATATTCGCCCATCAACCCGTTTTTGCAGAATTACATAAAGCCAAAACCCCAGGAAAGGATGATAAAACTCATAACGCATAAATAAAACCGGACCGCCCATTTGCATAGCATTCCACTGATCAATAACCCATCATGAGTGTATGAACCTTAAGTTCCTTTCACAGCATTAAATAAAAATTTACAGAACTACATCACCTGATTTCAAACAGTTGTCATACAATTCTAAACGGTTACTGTACTTCAAAAATTCCGAAGGATTGAAAAACTCAATATGTACTTTAACAATCAGAAATTAATCACTCGAGGCTTTACAATTTCAGAAAAATTTAGACAATATATGTTTTACAAAGAAATAATGAGTATCTGTTTTAGAGTTAAAGAAAATTAAACAGCAGATACTACAAGTGAAAGTTAATCAACATGTGTTTTGCCAGTTAAGAAAGATAATCAGTATAGCCCTTTTGTAAGGAGCAAAATCAACTAATATATGTCCAGAAGAAAAACATTATTTTCTATTAACCCCGAATGGCTATATAAATATAATTAAAATGAAAAAATACAATAAGGCGGTTGTGCCCTTGCAGCTGTGGCAGCGCGCCAGCATGTAGTTGACAAAGTTTGACAGGCATCCAACCTGCCTGAGGTTGCACCAACATGTGTCAGAGAAAACTAAGTCCCCTTTTAAACCCCAGGAAACGGCCTAAAAAAAAAACAAGGAAAATCCCCAGCCCTTAAATGTAAACCCAAAATGAAGTTAGTATTTATGGATTTCTGTTCCAGCCGGAACAGAGCTACTAACCTGTTCTATAAATTTTGTAAAGAGTAAAATGCTAATGAGATGCAAACTGTAAAATGTCCAAGTGTAAAATTTATCTCTGGCACGCTCCCCCAGTGCAGCACACAATTACAAGCAATGCACTTAGTGTTATGTAAATCAGTTATAAAAAAGTGTTCTTGAATTTAACTTATAATGTTCAGAGTCATGATCAGCTGCTACCCTTTCTAGCAGACAGTCTGGACACGTGGTCACATGGCTTCAAAGATATTTAATGTGAAACAGGCGCACTGCCGGCCCGGCCCCAAAAGTAAAATAAAAGTGTGAATATCACCTTAGTACCGCTGGCAAGTAGTACATCGAGAATCAGTCTCCAGCTCCCTCTTCGGACAAGATCTTATTTAATGGTCCATGTCTGATGCAGTGTACGGCGATCAGCAAGGCCAAATCTCCGGCTTAATTCAAGAACCCTGTTAATTCAAATAAATTAGAGAACTGTTCACCAAAAATATACACCCGAGTTCAGGTAATTAACCTCAGAACGGGCCTCCAACTAACTCTCAATAAAAGCACAATTTTTATTAATAAAGTTTTTGCAACCAGCTTAAAGGGTAGAAAATCAGCCATGGAATAAGTAAATTTGAATAATGTACAGACTTTATTAAACGTGGGTAATATAAAAGTTATCAGCTCACTGGCTACATGCCTGGACAGAACTTTGCAGGTTAAACCGCCACGTGGTGAGCGATAATCATGATTGGACCAAAAAAATTTAACTGCAAGGCATTCACAGCATTAAGAATGTTTTAACATAAATAAAATTTCATCTAAGGAAGTTCACACAAAGAAACTCTCTACTGTACAGTTAATTAAATAGCTTCCCGACAGTTTGCTGCCTGAATGGACAGTTCATTCCCTGACTACGCACTAACTTTAGCCCTTAATTTTTTTTAATGTTGTACACCCTTATCATGACAATGACAATTGCAATACCTCTCACACTATTCTAATAATAATAAACGGAACATGAGCTATATGCTGAACATTAAGTAATTTACTGAACAATAAGTTTTCTCTCAATATAAAAACTGTCGGGTCGCACACACCTAATTACGTATTTTATACGGTGCATAACCTAGTTCTTAATCATCCATTTAATATAAATTACTTATAAACACAAAATAATGAAATTCTTACCGGGAGTCATTTACGCTTTAGCAAGCCATGAAGCTACAGGAACTACGCCGTAATGTTCGAAGAGAGAGACGAATTCTGATGTATCCGAAGCGGGGCGATAAGCTGGACTGACTTCGCCGGCAAGGCAAACCGACCACTTACCACGAGTTGCGCGCGCAGCCTTAAGCGAGTCGAACAAAGTTCGCTTCAGCACTCTCGCATTCACGTTATTTTACAATTAAAATACGACTTTAACTAAAACCTTCGATAGCCGGATTTACACCGGCACAACTCTGTTAACTTCTTTTGGTACAGATCATGGATACACTCTTCATGGAGCAGATATAGCTTAAAACCCTTCTTTCTGTGTGCCCCAGAAATATTCAGAACTTTCCGCCATCTTGTCCAAACCTCAGTTTTAGAGACCACCATATAATGATCTGTGTTAACTTCTAGACCTCTAAAAACATGCATATTTCTGAATTTTGAAGCCATCTTTTGATTAACAATTATGTAGTCAATTAATAATCGAAGTCCTCTGACTGACCAAGTACATTTGTTAATGTCCTTTTTCCTAAAAAATGGAAGGAACATTACTTTAAGTTTATTTGTGTTATCAAATTCTCTCAATCTTATACCATTTCTATTAATAGATGACTCTCCAAAAAGACCAATAACATTATCAATAGTTTGGTTACCAACTCTAGCATTAAGATCACCAGCTATAACTACATTATCCATGTTATTGTACATATCTAATTGCTGCTGTAACTCGTCATAAAATAAATCTGACTCTTCCTCCTTACCATTCTCTGGAGCATATACACCAAAAGTATATGTCATATTATATTAATATCTGAAGTTGTGTCCCCATTTTAGGTATTATGTATACAGGAAACTAAAAGAAAAATATTTGAAATAGTTAAAAATTCTGAGTCAGACTATCAGTAAAGTAAACAGGGCTTACGGACTCATAAAATGTTTAGTACTGTAAGGCTGGTAGGACAAACAGCCCTCACTGATCAACGGACCAGATTCTTTGAAAATTTTACACATATCACTACCCTGCTGGTCTCTAAATTTCGTTCACTATTATTGTCGAATATTTCGTACAGTGGTCATTAAACTAATGGGGTCACTGACTTAAGAGGAAACACATGTAACTTAAAGCAGTATCTGACAGAGATTTTCTTATCACTACCTTGTGACCAAGATGTGCAAGTAAACTCTACTTTTCCTTCTTCATTATCTTTTGGTTATTGGTTACTATCAATTCGTTATTATCATTTTTTGGAAAGAAATCAAAATGATAACAAAACAATTATTACACATTCAACAGCATAGGGTAATACTCCCATCTGTAAGTAACAACCTTTTAACAACCTTTCCCCTCTCATCTACTAACTACCTATTACTTCTGTCCCTCTATCCCTTTCTTCCTTTTTTTAAAGTACCATTTTATCTTTTCTAAGTGGATTATTGTTAACTACAACTTAGTTTTTACTATGACTACTGAATGACTACTGAGCAGGAGGCGATATTTAGACATCGCATTATAAATAAACATGTTCTATAAATTGACGTCCAAGTCTGAGGTTGAGTCACCTGGTGATTCGTCCTTGGGTCTATGGTACAGTCATAAACATTTTACATTACTTGTCTTGTTTTATTACTCGTTTATTATTGTGTATTTTGGAAATATATTGCTTTGATTTATTTCACTGTTGCCAGTAGGAAACAATGGTATTACTCATAGTTTAATAGTGAGCCAATCATCCAATCAGTAAGAAGCGTAAGGAGCCGCAAATTGTTAGCTAGTTATGTAAATATCCAAATACGAAGAAATAATTGATTTCTTATGAATGGCGTAATAACCCTCAGCAGTGGCTGGTATGAACATAAGCACAGAACACATTAGATGTCAGCATTCACCAGACGTCATGCAGGTATCAGTTCATATGCATGCAGCTAATCAGTCAATTTATTATTAGAGGACAAGTACTTAGGCTACATACTATTATTATTTGTCCTTAGTTGACCTAAATAACTGAACTGGAAGACGATCTGGAAACATCAGTGGAGAGTTTGAATTGGAACTGAAATTGGATGATACAGAAATTTTGATGAGGTTTTTGTATCATGGCTGCCTGCTAGTAATATGTACATGGTTTAAAATCGATTCTTTAATTATAAGATTAGTACAGTATACGTTTGTATAATTAATAGTAAAATAAGAACAGATCTACAGTTGACTTCCGTATATTATGAGATATAAAAAAAAGTAATGAGAGTTTAATTTAAAAAATAATGAGAACGGTTTTGGCAATTTGAAGAAGGACACATGATTACATAATATTATATTACATAATTTTTAGAACTGGGTAAATCGACATCTTCGGCTAAGTTGCATGTTGCTATTTCTATCTCTTTGTCAACCTTGGAATATGCATGGCTTCTTATGTTGGCGTTTGCAAATAGTGATAAGCCCCTATATAGAAATTAGTGTCACACATTTAAGTAATTGTAGAGACTGTCAAATCTTTCTGTTTGGCAGGAGATTATGAATAAGGGACATTGTCAGAGCATTGTCCTACAACACAAATGCTTTTCTGACAGATTTGTAACTCCCTGATTTAAAGCGCATCATCAAAACAATACCCTAAAGCAACATAAAGTTAAACAAAGAACTACATTAAAAGTAATAAAACAAATCACTTACCATTACAGGTTAATGGTCGCGTCTTCTATTAACAAACAGTTAATATCTATTTGCAATATTTAATAAATACTTAAAACGAGACATTTTAAAATGTAACTTTCCAGGTCTTAAATTGCTACAAAGTCGGTTATTAAATCACTATAACCTAAAGATGGAGCAATGTCGTTTTCAGTTGAAAGTATCACTGGATTTGATACCCTGTCTTGAGATATTGTTGACCGTAGGCACAATTTAATCAATTTGAGTTTACTAAACAATCTTTCACAAGAAGACACAGACACTGATAAAGTAAGAAACTTCTGCCCTTTTTAATAAAAGTATGACGTCTTTTAAGTGACTGAACAATTCTTCACTGTTTAGATCATATGGATACAGTTGCAAGCACTGTGCACTTAACATTGATTTGGAAAAGCTGTTCCTTAAAATGTATACCCCCATCATTTACGTACGCCCAGTAGTGTAGTGCTAAAATTAGCTGTGCCGGAGCTCTTAGCAGGGGCGTATGCAGAAGATAATTCGGGGGGGGCCGGGGACCCTCCCTTGGAATTTTTTGAAAATCAGGAACAAAATGGTGAATTTTGAGGCTCTCTGAGTACAGTTTTTACTGCTACATGTTAAAAGGTTTTCAATGCTATTTTGAGGAAAAATTCAAATTTTTGTGGGTAGGCCTACACGGTACACCCCCAGTACTAATACCTTTTATAGTAATAATTGAAACTTTCAGATTAATTATTCGTAATATTGAACATTTTAATGTAACACCATTTTTAAATAACATATTAATATTAATACAAATTTACATTTCAGTTTCGGGGATGGGGTGGTGGATGCCAAATTAAAAATTTTCAGGTATAAATGAACGGACATTTTATTTATTTAAATTAGGCTAACATAAATTGGTATGAACAAATAATAATTGTTTATTTTAGCCTATTTAGTGTTTTTAAGTACCAAGTTATAAACATCATACAAGGTTATAGAAAAAATAATTTCTTTGAGATACAGAAACATGAAAATTGTGTGACGACATCTAAAGTAGACCCAAAATGCATCACCCTTAACCTTAGTTTCTTCTTTGTTTGGATTTTCTGCTACTCTCGTTTTTGTGTCAGCTGCTGATCGATGGCTCCTCAACCATGTGATGACGTATGGCTCAGGCTCCCATTTTTGCAGAGGTGGACCTTGGAGTTTTATAAACAATAGAGCTGAGACATGGCTTACTGTCAATGTGTTTCTTGATGGTGTGATTATGTTGTTCATGCTGCTGAAACCTCTTTCACAGTCAGCTGAACTGCAGGGTATTATTTTAGTGCAGTTTAGTAGTTCTTGCAGTCCATCAGGCACCCGTCTGCTGTTGTCCAAGTAATCCCTGTAGGCAATCACAGTTTTGCTGATGTTCAGCTTAAATCTTTTGCAAAGCCGCTCCACTTGAGTTTGGCCAAACAAAGAAGGAATCTCAGTTGGCCAGTACTCGGGTTCCAATGCTTTAAAGTCATCTAAAAGCTCCTCGTACTCGTACTCGACTTCTTCTTTTTCTAAGCTAATCGCAAACATTCTGTGTTTTAAGTTATTGATTACACTAGAAATCAATTGCTGGCCATTGAATGATACGATTTTTGGATTACATTTAACTTAAGCAAAACTACCTTCTTTCATGGCGACTTGTGCTTCCAGTACTCTTGTCCCTGGCTTTTCCTTTAAAGATTCCAGATACCTGACTGATCTATGTATCAGTTTGTGTGCAAATGCAACAGACGTGCTTCTGTTTTCCAGACTTTCAGACAACAAAGGCAATTCAGCGAGAACATCGAACATAAAGGCTAAGTTTAGTAAAAGATTATGAGAAGTCAGCCTCTTCAACAAACCATTATACTTGCTTTTTTCAACTGGTGTTCTATCAGGGTCATTCATTGCTTTGGAAAAGTGGTTGGCTAAGGCTTGGTAACCAAACCATACAGCTGAAACAGTACGGAAACTACTATAGTACGGGACACATCATTGTAAGCTTCGAGGTGACGCAATAGTAACAGCTCTTCCCCGCCCCTCGCCCAACAGCGTTGTCGCGCGTTACACATGGTATGCGTAGTCAACGGCGGGGAGGGGAGGTCTGTTGCAAACACTTCACATTCCATTGACATGTCATTTCACTTGCTACAGGATAAACATCTCCGTCTTCTCAACATTACCCATGTACATATTACATTCAGTAGCTCTAAGATTACGCGTTTAAACTTTTTATTAATCATTTTTGTTATATTGTATTATTGTCGTTATTTAATAATTATATAAGGCTTATTCACGATGAATGATAATAATAATTTACAAATTGTTGAGGCTCCTCAAACTCCTACAGTGTCATCAAACAGAGGAAGTTCTGGTAAAAGGACTTAGGGAAACACGGAAAACACATCATTGCCAATGTTTACAACTTTTTACAGAGTCTCGCGGACGATCCAAAAAAGGTTGAAAAGTTGAATTTTAAAAGGGTTCAAGAGTTAACTGCCGAAGCTTGTGGAGTAAGTCGATCGACAGTTCAAGGCGTAAAGCGAGACGCAGATAAGTGTGAAGGAAATGAACCTAAGTTTGGTACGCCGCGGAAGCATTTTAAAAAGAAGCCGACAATAACAAATTTGGACAACTTCGACAAAGATGTTGTGCGAAGATGTGTTTTAGTTTTTATGAACGTGGAGAATACCGAACATCGGGAAAAATCCAACAGCATTTGGCTGAACAAATAAATTTTCGGGGCTCCAAGAAATCAGTGCAGCGAATTTTGAAACAGATTGGATTTAAATATAAAAAGTGTAATGACGGCCGAAAATTTTTAATGGAAAGAGTAGATATTGCTTGTGCTCGCGCTACTTTTCTGAGAAAATGCATGAAATTCGAAATGGCATTTTAAAAAGGCCCACATTTTATTTGGACGAGACATGGGTGAACCAAAATCACAGCAAATCAATGATTTGGCAGGACTCAGAGGAAAGGGGTGGTTTAAAAGTGCCAGTCGGAAAAGGTGGGAGATTAATTGTACTTCATGCGGGATCAGCTGAGACAGGGTTCGTGAAGGAATGCAAATTAATTTTCCACGCACAAAAATCTTCATTAAATACAGATTACCACAACGAAATGAATTCGAAACCTTTTTAAAGAGTGGTTCGTCAACTTCCTCTATTTACTGGAAGAGAGTTCTGTCATAGTAATGGATAACGCGAGTTATCATTCCGAACTTGCTGAGAAAGCTCCTAAATCAAACTGGAGAAAATTGGGAATTCAAGAATGGTTGAGAAATCATAAAATTGAATTTTCTGTGCAAGATACGAGGGTTTAATTGCTAAACAAAAACGAAATAAAAAATGCGCTGAAAATATATGAATTGATCAAATAGCCGACGAAATGGGTCATGAGGTTGTACGCCTTCCACCTTATCATGCACATTACAACCCAATTGAGTTGGTGTGGGCACAGGTGAAAGGATATGTGGCCGATCGAAATAATAATTTTAAAATGGTCGACCTTGAAAGACTGATGGACGAAGCGATAGCTAAAGTAACGGTTGAAGACTGGAGAAAATGCGTCCGACATTCCGAAGAGCTTCAAAAGGACGATTACCAGAAAGAATGCCCTAGAGATTTGGCTATAGAACGTATGGTGATTGCAGTGACGGAAGAAAGTTCAGAAGATAGCGAATCCAGTTCTGATTGAAAGAATTTAAAAATAATTATGTTTTTTTAAATAACATATAATGTAAACGACTGTTTTAAAAACAAATAAAATGTAAAGAGAATTGTCATATTAATAAAGAATAAAGAAAATAATTACTTAAAAAATTGAAAACAACACAAAAATTATATAAAGAAAGAAAAAAACAGAGGAAAGAAGAGGACTTATGGTGTGTGTGTGTGTGTTTTATCTCTATTGTACGATAATGGGCTGACGTATTCTCTTTGATCGTAGTAGTTCACCGATGTAGAAACGTGAGGTGTTGTGTGTGTGTGTGTGTTATCTCTATTGTACGAGAATGCGCTGACGTTGTTTGTTTGGCTTCGTAGTGTAACGCGACCGTGAGTGTGAGTGAAGCGACATGGCAATACTGCAGTTACTATTGCATCACCTCGAAGCTTACAATGCTATGTCCCGTACTATAGCTACCCATCTCTTGCTTAAAATTCTACCTATCTTATTCATTTGAGTATCAAGCTCTTGTGCACATTCTTTCAACTCTCGCTTATTTTTTGGAGATGTACTGTACAAAGTGTAAAGCTTGTCCATGAATGCTTGAAAATGGTTTACTCCGGCTACTTCACTTACAGCGTCCGCAATGGCTAATTCCAGTCTGTGATTCATACAGTGCCATATGATAATATTAGGGTACAAAGATAAAAACCTTTTTGCCACACCAGAGTGCTTTCCTAGCATGACACTAGCCCCGTCACTTGTAAAAGAAATCAAGTTTTGTTTTAAATACTCATTGTCAAAGCCATATTTGTCAAGGCACTTTAGTGCACTGCTAAAAACAGAGTCGGCTTTTTGGTCAGCAAGCTCAACTAGGTCTAAAAATAAAGTGCTTGGGGGCTGTTCTTTACTTATCTCACATTTTAAGTAAACAATAGCACCGACTTACAACTGATGCTGGTAGCTTCATCAATGATAAGTGAAATTTTCCCAGAAATTTCCTTAACCTTGTTTAAAATTCGCAATTCATCTCCTTTGAAATATGATCTATAATTTCTACTGCACTGTACCTTGAGTGAAGGCCTATGCCGATGTCTACTCCATTTAATTTTTGCAATTCAAGTAAACCAAAATGATCGTTATATGGCCGGTCGTTCTTAGCAATAAAATATGCTGACCTAAAAATAGCCTTTGTTGACTCATGGTGTGCTGCATTTATAGAATCAATCACTTGATTCATAGGAGTTTTGTTTGAAGTGTCAACAATTGTTTGAGCAGTTTTGTGTGCCTTTGACTGCTTCTGTTCAACAATTTTTTTCCTTAGTGATTTAAATTGGTTTGTTCTGTTTGAACCATAACAGCTAACTTGATAAGAGCGCCACTCACGAGACAAAGAAACATGTTCTTTTTTAAAGGCCCCCAGATTATTTACCTCAAAACATATTTTACATCCTAATTTACCTTCTTTGGAGTCAATCCAAGGAAAAGCCGCCTTCTTTCTATCCCACATGTCTTCCGTCCAAATGGCGGGCCACTGAGTTTGACTTTGTTTGTCCTTAGAGATTCTGGGACCATCTTTGAAGGTCTCATTAATATGTACACTATGATGATCGGCGAGTTTATTAGGGGCACACAAAAATGAAGTTATAGTTGTTTGTTTAGGTTTAGCCTCCATGACTTCACAAAACAAAAGTACAGTACATAGTATTAATGACTTAAATTCTTCACAAAGATAATAGTTATTAGTTTATTACCGTTATAACTTATAAGGGCGTAATCGCGACGTTTCTGGAGCAAAGGAGGACGTTACACTCGCTAAAACAATAAGAAACAGTTATTCACTTATTCTGGCGCTCAAATAGCACTTTCAACGTACCAAAACCACGATCAAAAGAGCAGGTTGAGGTTATACACGCACCAGACCGTCCCGATCAGAATTCACTTCACACAGCAAAGCGAACGTGCGACTGAGTGTAGACTGCAGACGACAGCCGACTGTCGGGTGGAGGGAGCGGGACTGGAGGGGAAAGACAAAGACATAATAGGTCTCTGAGAACATCGTGTCCTATCCTATTGTACAAGTACCATTACCATTGAGTTTAACTCAAATCATTATGAATTAAAAAAAAATAATCAAGCTAAAACCCAATAAAAACAAAACGTAAGTAGTCATGTTCCATTATCTATAGGTGGAGCGCCGTTCCGCCTTCAAAAGCTGTGCCGGAGCGCCGCTCCGCCCCGCTCCGGCTCCACTACACCACTGCTACGCCTCAAATTTACAGAGAAGCCCAAAGCGTTTTTCTAACTCTTTTATGTTAGAGAAACGGCTTGAAATTTCAACTGACAGTTTGTCCAAATTTTCTATTAGAGTGTGTCGCATTTATTGCCAAACGGTTAATGTAGAATTATCTGGATACTCCCCTTGCATCATGCACTTCCTTCTTATCCTTTTTGCGATACTGACACCCCATTCATTACATACTTGCTCTGCCTTAGAAATGATATTGTCACACAGCTCATTCTCTAAACATTAATTTGTCCGTTAGCTTCTCCAGATGTGTTAATGCTTGACTAAAGCTTATTTCTTTGGTCTGCAAGATTTTCTGGATTTTGTTCATAGAAGAAAGAATATCTGTTCAGAAAAAGAGCAAGGCTACAAAATTAAAGTTTTCTATCGCATTAATTATTAATGCTGCATCTTCCCTCGTATCAATTGTTTCAGTCGGCATATCCCTCAGATTCTCCAGTGCAGCAATCATTTCATCCAGCTAAGTAGATAATGCTTTCACCACATCTGGTTTTGAACTCCATCCGGTATCACAATGTCCTTTCAGAGTAATATATACAACATCTTTAAGAACACTGCATCTACAAGTGGAACAGGAAAATAAGGTGAATGGGTCTACTGTCCCATAAAAAATTACTGCCTGAACATTTACATGAGTTGCATAAACTCCAACCAAGTTAAGTGAATGATTGTCACGGGGAACAAACATCGTTAGTGGATTAAAATCTAATATTCTCTTCTGAACTCCTGAATGGATATTAGCCATTGTTGTTTGATTGTCATATGACTGACCTCTCCAATAGCTAAGATTCAATCCATCTCTCTCAAGTTTTCTTCTAATAGCTTGTGTGACCCCTCAGCTGTTTTCCCTTCTTAAGGAATAAAATCTAAGAAGTCTTCCTTGATGTCAACAGAATTATGGTTAATTTCAAAAATCTTATAATCTGAGACATTTGTTCTACGTGTGCAGCATCTGGTGTTGCATCAAATATAATACTAAAGTACTTCGTCTTCTTACATGCAGTAATAATATATTTGCCCACTTTCACTTTCTCCTAACAGGCTTGTTATTTTATTTTGAATAATTGGTCAAAAATACGATATACACCCAGATTTCAAGAGACTGAATCCAAATGATATCTCATGACAGGGTCAAATTTAGCCAAATATTTTAACAAAGCCAGACAGTTTCCAGGATTTTGATCATTAGTAATTGACTCTCAATGTCTTCTCACTGCCAGATTTTGTTGCGCAAGAGTTTGTACTGTGGCAATGACACATTCGAGGATTTCTTCCCATATCTTAGCTGCTTTTCTCATTTGTTCCTGAAGTAGATAGTCCTACTTTGTTTAAAGAACGTTCCAATTCCTTCCATTCCAAAGACCCAGAGCGATGGGCAGGACTATTTTCATAATCCTGAATACAGGGATTTAACTTTTGTCATGATAAAATCCTATTTTCACTATTGAAATGGCTTCTGTGGTAGTTTTTTGTGGAAATAAAGTGCAAAAAAAGGAAAATTGAGATTTTTTAGTTGGGGAGAAACACATTCAAGTGTGATTTACCATTTCACCATTTTCCAAGGTTTTATCAAAACAATACTTGTTTAATGATCATCCAGCTTCATCTTCAGAAAAATGGCTGTCCTTGTTCTGCAACTGACATGTTCCTTTATTCACCATTATATCTCGGAAGGATTGAGATATCTCGCTTGGCCATGCTCCCATATATGGTAGAGCAGCACCGGGAACACGGTCTACATTGTTGCTAGTAATGTTCTGTCCTTCATCGCCTGTAATTTCAATACTGCACGATGCAATATCATCCATGGTACTAGAACCGACTGAATATTGTAACTGTACTTTGACACTTTCACAGTTTGAAGTATTCACGTCGTTAACTTTACTATACGGTATTTATTAACAGTCTCGTCGCTAACGACATCAATTTTATGAACGCAAGTTGATTCCTTGTTAATTGTAATATTTTGACACTCAGGATTCGATTTTCCTTGAATAAAAGACTTAATAAACTCTTTGGGACTTGTTGTAGTTCTTAATATTTCTTCCCTTCTCTTCCAAAACTGGGCACCACTGTGTTTACTTTGTTTCATATCACCCTCAAATAAAATGTAAAAAAATCGATTTTCAATAATAGTATTAGTATGATAACATACACGTAAAGTATTATAGACGTACGCACAAGATGCACAAACCAAAAACAAACCGCATACTCAAGACACTCATCGATGATCAACACGTTTGCTGCATCGAACCGGGAAGAATTGCACATATGTAGCCCACGTAACATTTTTTTTATATGTTTGCAAATAATATATTTGTCTGTATACAAATAGCAGTTAAAATTATCTATACAAAGCTAATACTGTATGATAATCAGTTCTCTTTTCCAGCACATCTCACTACAAAATCACTATAAATTTGTTATCATAATGATCCGTAATTACGATGCTTCAACATAAACAGTATGTCTAATAGACAATACTGTTTATCACTCAAAGGTTTATGACAACAGACAAGCTGGCTGGTTATGCTTCTTTTATGAAAGGAATAGTCATATCAAAGAAACAAATTGTTTGTAGTTTTATAAACTGAAAACAATTTTTTCAAGTCTATGCTCACTTTGCCGCCCAGGGTGGCTGCCCTCTTGCCCCCCCCCCCCCCCAGCTACGCCACTGGTAGTTTCATCATAAACTGATGTAGGCATATTCTTTGAATACAACACTGTAGTTCTTTCCATCTGATTATTTCTCTACAAACGTTTTGCTGAGGTACATTAGAATGAAATCCATTGTTGCTGCCATGTAACTTTTCAGTATTAGTAATACATATCAGCTCCTAGAGCAAATTGGCACTAATTAATCAATTAAAAACTAATATACTAGAAAGAGAATAAATTATAAGTAAACAGAAATCCGTTTTAAAAATAGTAGCAATATCTTGTTTCATAGTGACAACTATTTAAAAAGTGGTGAGTATATTTGGTAACAAATTTTCCAAAAAATGGATACCGTACTTTTGATGTAGGAATTTTCAAGGAAAGGCAAACCTCTCCCACCCTTTAGTTTTCTACCAGGGTGCTAACATAAAGTCTTTGAGGACTTTTGCTGTAGTTGCAAGGCCTCTTTATTAGAGTTTGTGTGGAGTATGTCTTGAGTGTTAACAGAGTGATGGCAGCCTTCCACACCCTGTTGACCAACGGGCTAGGTCCCATTTTTGCCTTTATTTACATATTTTAGACTGTTCCAGTATTCAGCAAGTTACAGAAGTTTGTATGGTTCCCATCATTGCCTTGTCAGATAATTAAGACTATGATATGGCCACAGACTTTATTGTGAATTATACTTTTCTTATAAATTAATATTTGTTTTCTAATCGCTTTTAGAGTCCAATTTACTATTTATGTGATTGTAGTTGTGTTTATTGTTTAGTTTGTTCATGCAGACTTGAGTATAGTAGGATCTTGTACAATGTAGTTTGTCTCTAAATATATAGTGTTCTTTTAATTAAATATTGTCAGGTGAATACTTTAATGAGGCAATGGCCTTGTTCTACATTTAAAGCAGTAAAAGCAGATTAAGGAATTTTATAGTAGGAGATTAATTGTAAGCATAGGACATGCAGTAATGTGTATACATACTAAACTTCAAGAGAAATATTAATAACAATACGGGGCATCAACCAGAACCAGTATCAACATCACTCTTGACTTGAATACTGTCTGTATCAACATCAGTGCTTCAGCAGATAGTTTTTCTACCAAACTGATGCAGAGAAGTACACTTAAATGATTGCATCTTTAAAAAAAAAAAAAAAAAAAAAAAAAAAAAAAAAAAAAAAAAAAAAACAGACTAATTATACATCATTTCAAACATACATTTTATGTACTTGGTATAGACTTTGAACTGAAACTGAATTCAAAGGAATCCAGGGTTTAAGTACCGGTATATGTCTTGTTAGTGTCTAGCAAAGAAAACGTAATTTCTTAAGTGGTTTGATTGTAAGCTGTTATCGTTGGCACTTAATGCAAAATGTGTATGCACAAATAACTAGATTTCACAGACGTAAATCAGTGACAGTGTATATTTAGTATCAGTCTCTGAGTGCTACAATTATTTGATAATGTATACTACTAATAGCCTGTCACTGAAGTGCACTAATTATTGCCTTTTACTTTTTATCAGCCTGTTGATAACAAATGTCAATAAAAAAATATTCAGGGAGTATTCTTGATACTCCCGTCGGATCTTTATTTCGTGAATGCGAAATTACATACGTTACTCTCGTTATTGGGAGATTCTTTTGTTTTGCTTGTCAGAAAGAAAGTTGAAATGAAAGAAAGAAAATTACGCCATACATAACATTTATTCATCGAAATCATTAGTACAAATGGCTAACCTATGAACAATGGTCGATGGTAACTAAAATATGAAACGTAGGGCGTAATCGTCGGACTAAGTTGACGTACAAACGTTAAGTCGATTGTGGTGTTTCCAAGTGTAGTCGGAGAGGTTTGTACAAGTTGTAGATCGTATTCTTGTTGCATATATGGAACCAGCCAATCATTTCTCGGATCGTTGGGATCGACGTTGAAATCACCAGTAAGAAATATTGGCGTTGTAATGTCGGGCTCAATTTCCTCAATGACCTTAGATATTGAGCGCCCAAATCTACAAAGACTTCGAAAGAGGAGAAGTTTAATGTATTTTGTTTCTGCATTTGGATGAATATACAATGAGGCAGCAATGAATCTGAAAGAATTGTTGACTGTGATTTGTGCCAATGCAATATCGCCTGTGCCAGGTTCCACGTATACACCAAGTCGTTGGGTTATATTGTTTGGTATATTGAAAGGCATAGCACATAGCTTGTTGCTACGACGTTGATAAATTGCAACACCGCCAGTCTTTCTCTGTTGTTGTTGTTGTTGTTGTTGTTGTTGTTGTTGTTGTTGTTGTTGTTGTTGTTGTTGTTGTTGTTGTTGTTCAGTGGGGGTATTATCCATGGCATTCGTGTTCGTATGAGATGAGATTATAATTTTCAAGCTGCACAGACTCGTCATTTGTAATCCATGTTTCTGAAACCATAAGAAAATCAGCTTTCGTTAAGACAGGATCCGTTTCAATGTCAAGTTTGTGTGCAACGAGACTTTGCGCATTCATTCCAACGAAGAATATTACAATCGTGTCGTCTTCAATCAAACTGTCGGAGCAATTCATAAACAGTTCTACACGTTTCGTAAGTGTATTAAGTGGATGGCTCTCGAGTCGCAGATATTCATTTCGCATTTCTCTAACAGTTGAGCTGTCGCAACCAAGTCCGTGATAGAATTTAAAGTCGTTGCGCGAGTTCGTAATGTAAAGACCTTCGATGCTTGTTACTCGACTCATTGCAACATAGACCAATTGTATTTGCTGACTTTTGCTGTAGTCATACACAACCGTGTCAAATGTGCCTCCCTGACTTTTGTGTGTGGTTATGGCACAAGCGGGTACAATTGGAAATTGCATTCGTTTACAACTTATAGAACCACCGAGTTTGTTGTTAGCGCTACGCATACAGATGGGTGTCCAAGTTCGATCTATTAGACCATTGCTGGAAATTACTCTTGGTCCTGCTTTTAGTCTTGCCATTTTGCCGATGTGGGCTTGTGGAAAGTGTAGTCACAATCTGATATAAGGATTGATTTGTGTAGACTCGTCGCGTTGTTGGACTAATTGAACTGCTGTCTCATGAGTGACTTCTTCGATGTACTCAAGTATTCCTATTGCACCATTAACAATTCCATCGTCCACATCAATGTTAGTTGTAATCATATAAGGCATACCACTCTGTAAATTAAGCAGATACGGCAAACCGCCAGTTTCCATCACACTGAGCTTGTGTAATTTGACTCGTGCAGTGCCAAGTTGAATGCTGTTATTGTAGCCAGTGATAAAATCGGAGGCACTGCTACAAATTCTGTCTGATATTGCAAGTCGGTTGTAAGCATCCACATCATGATTTCTATGGAAGAGACGTATTGCATTTGGTTCGTGTTCCCTACACCATTCAACTGTTCTGAAACGAGACTCGATCGCTGCCATTTCTTCAGAGTCTAAACGTTTTCCATCACCAATCTTCGTCAAATTTTTAGAGAATAAGAGGTCGCTTTGTCGCATAACCTGAGTGAGCGGATAGAAATCAACTGATTGCCACAATACGCACCCACCCAAGTTGTTTCGTGGTGATTTATAAACGGGGGTAGCATTTACAGGCGGTAATTGCCGAAAATCTCCAGTCAGAATGATATCCATGCCGCCAAATGGTTGATCATATACGCCCGTAATTTCATTCAGTCTAGAGTTGATTTTATTGAAAACATCGGACCCAATCACACTTATTTCGTCAACTATTACACATTTTACTCCAACGAAGGCAGTTCGGAAACACTGCAAAGCTTCATGGGGCAATGAAGTTGATGTTCGCATTAGACTTATACGAAACGCAGAGTGAACGGTCGTACCCTGCAAATTTACAGCGGCCTTTCCAGTCGACGCACAAGCAATGTAAGCATCTCGTCGTGTAGTGTGTTGTTGAGTGTATCGATTATAGGTCTCCATGGCTACACGTAACACATAAGTTTTGCCACTACCGGCTGGCCCAGTGAGATACACTTGGATTGGCGGCGAACCGAATGTATGGATCCGATGTATAATTTCCAATATGAATTCTCGCTGGCGTTTATTAGTACTGCGTAACAGTTTGCAGTAGTCTTCTTTTGAAAGCACATTCGATCGTTATCCTACAGCAGATTGTGACGATTTCATTAATAAAAATATGTTAATTAATTAAGTTGATAATATATAAGCGAAGAAATTTTAAATTCTTAATAAAATCTCACATTGTAAACTAAATCTTATGGCAGTCATTTAATAATAATAATATTTAATATAAGTATAATAATAAAATTAGAAGGGAATGGAATTGTACAGAAAGGGTAAAGCTTATTAATTTATCTTGCATAAACAAGAACTGACCAGAATTAACTTGTTTTCTGACCCCTAAATAAACTAAGTATTATTGTAAATTTGTTATTATTTAAATAATTAATTAAGACCATTGTTACGTTCTTTGATAACTTCTGCAACTAAGAATATCCCGATGTAATTATTTAATCAACCGTAGTCCTTTAATTAAAATTAGAAACACGGAACTACTTTTATGTTGCCTAGTAATTGTCTTGAGATTACTACGCTCCCCTTAACTATTTTCTACGACTTGTAATGGAGCGCTCACGCCGTAAGCAGCGTAAAGCGTTGTTTCGCTACGTATATAAATAAAAATGTGAAAGGGTTGATACTATGACTATTTAAATGAGTAAATTTGTGTGGTGATGACATCTCTCTAGATTATAAAATAACGGACTATGTAAATAATACAGTATTACCACCAAGAAGGTGATAGTAAACTAATCTATCATCATGTGAAGTGTGTAACAGTGAAACAAACTTTCTATCTATGTATTCTAACTACAAGAATTATTAAGAATAGCTACAGTCGCCGGAGATGAATGTACCACACCAGGAATGATTTCACATACTTCTAGAACTTCACCATCACAGTATGATAAGGTAACGACTGAACTTCAAGAAACATCAGGAGGACCGAAGAACTAATTCTGCAGCAACTTCAGGAAACACACAGGTGACATGGAGGCTTGTCTTCCATGGTTAAGAGTTACAAAATTATAAACCCAAAAAGACAATTTAAATTATCATATTAAAGACTTTAAAACTTATGTTTAAATGTAATAACATTAAAGACTTTAGAAACCTGACATTTTAGGTAACATGTAGTATAAAATCTAATAACGCTAGTTATAGCAAAAAGGTAAAGTTTAAACTAAAAGTTTTGTTGTTTTAGAAGATTAGTAAAAACCATTCTTCAAATGGTTAGAGTTTCAATATTGTACATGGCAAGGTGACCATAATTCATTTAATATATTTAATCCCGGATCCGTGGAATTAATCAATAAGATGTACATCATATTTTGAAGCCCCTTTGTAAAGTAGTAATTTATATATTTAATCATATAGTAAACTATATTGTTTGAGAACTTTCAATAGAGAACTTAATCACCAAATGTAATAAAGAGATGTCGTCTAAGTACCAAGTAAAATGAGTGCATAAGTCAACAGTCTCCCCTTCCTAATATCCTGCTATATAAATTGTTTATTTGTTGTGATTATTTTCAGTGCTTCACAACGAAGGCAGCCGGTATAATTGGCACATCCAATTATCACTGGTTCCCTAGGTTATAACTCAAGAGAAGAGGTTATAATTTGCGCAACTCTGCTGCTCTGCTTATTTTTGCTATTTTTGCAAATTTGCAATTTTTGCGTAAGAGAAAAGAAAGAAGTAATTGCGTCCTGATATCCCACGCACAAAAGCTGTTGATCTATACACTCATGTATTTCAATATGTGTCAGAGTTTTAATAAGATAAAAATAGTAATTAATGTTATAGTAATATAGTATAAATAACTTTATTAGTAAATATAATACGTGTAACGTTATATTAGCATATAATCCAATGTAAACAAACCATGTCGGTACTTGTTAAAAGTCCCATTCATAAACGTGCCACAATCTCGGACGTGTAGTTTCCTGCTGCCGTTTGTTTAAAATTGTCATTGTTTAGTTGAGTTGACAATAAGTCACCCTCCTTGTGTGGTCTATTGTTATAAGAAGCGTGTCTGTTCATGTGTTAGTAACCGAAGGGGGAATCTTTTGTCGTACGCATATTCATGCATGTGTGAAATTTCTCTCTCTCTCTCAAAGTAAAACGATAAAGGTTGTCATAACATTTTAAGTGTTTATTTGTGTAAAAGAAAAAGGAAGCGTTGTATAACAATTAATGCAAATAGTAGAATAATTAGTTATAGCCGCTCACTTTACAAACATGGCAGAATTTAAACCTGATCTGTTATTAAAAGATGAGCTATGCTACGAGGCACTTTTACGAGGCCTAAAACACGTAAATGTAACCGTGTCGGAGTTACGAAAATCATTACGCCAAACCGGATCAGATACACCCTCGCAGTTAGATAAATTGCGTGAACTCGATTATGACGGAGAACGAGAAACCTGTTATGCGAAATATAGGGAATTGATAGTATTATCTCAAAACCTTGAGGACAAGAAATCACCTACGGAATTTTTGCGCGTTACGCAACGTATAGAACATTTAACCCGCCGGTTAAATAATTTATTAAGCTGGCCCGACGTCACCATAACCCCCCCCCCGATGTGCAGAAATTTGCGGAGGAGGCATTAAGCCAATTTACCTATAATTATCAACGACTTACGACGAAAATCAGACTCATCGAGAATGGAGGAAATTGAGCACTACTTACAAAAATTATATATCTCCCCAGTTCAATCCCCTACTTTAGAACACCCTCTCTCCATCTCGAACCCCGAATCACCCACCGTATCAAAGATACCACAGAGTCATGAACAATTACCTAGTAGAGAATTATATACCCACACTATGTCAGAACCCCCACCGCCAAATGTTCAGCATACTCGCACTAGTAAATATGCGATTACAAATCCCAATGCAAAAACCAATCTTACGAAAAGTACACCTAACGTATGTTTTAATGTTGACCTCTACGGAAAGATTTCCCACCCAGTAGAGAAAATAATTAATGATATTCCTTACACCGATGGCTTAAGCATCACGACTCTATTGACTTTTATCAGATATCTACTGCAAATAAAAGATCTACAACAATTGAGCGATTGGCAAATACTGCAGGTCATCTTACCCAAATGTAAACCACCTTTACGAGATCGCGTGCTCGAATCATTAAACTCGAATCTTCCGGTAGAAGAACTTCATACAAATATAATCAAATATTTTATTCCCACTGGAATATATGAGGAGATAAAAAGAAATACCGTACTTCGAGTACAAAGAGCTCAAGAAAGACTGGCCCACTATATCGCAGACATCAGAGAATCTTCACGTCTACTGCAAGTCGACTGGACTGAAAAACAATTGGTCGATACTATATTGGTAGGCTTATCTCCTGAAGAACGCTCCCGTTTAGCTCTAATAAGTAGACCTCTTACTTTCGCTGGCCTTGAACAATGTAGTGTGCACTCTTCAAATGTGTGGTATGCAGATCAGCATCGACATGCACACGTATCCATAACACCACATAGAAAGGAAACGCAAGCCCTATCCTCAGATACAAGAAGTCTACGAGAACGACGCCCATTTCGGCGACCAACCTATGTTCATGGCCACGGTAAGTCCAAAGAGCCACCACCTAGACACGAAACCAGTGAGACCCCGCGTAAAGAATATATATGCTATAACTGCGGAAAACCTGGACACCTCAGTAGAAACTGTAAACGGAAACAGTATCATCAGAAAACTCATTATCCAAAAAACATGTAAGGCTGGGAGATCCGAAACCCTGTGTCTTCCGCAGCATCGTGAAAACAGGTAAACCCCTGAGAAACCACAAATTAAAACAAAATACTAATAATAATAACAAAAGAAAATTAGACCCCTATGTTAGGAAATTTATCGATAAATGTAACTCTATTAGTAAATGTGATTACAATAGGTGTGAATTACCGTATATACAAGTTGACCTTGGTGTTACATCCACCCTCGGATTAATTGATTCCGGATCCACGCGAAGTTTAATTAGTCAAGAGCTAGCCGATCAATTATTTAAACACAATTTAGTTAAACGCAGTCAATCAGTAAATATTAGATGCGCTACAGCTAACAAACAAAACTTAATGATAAAGCTTATCATCACTTTTAAAGTAAAAATTAAAAATCTAACGTGGTATTTTCCAATGTTGGTATGCGACGAATTAGGACCCGAATTAATATTGGGAGCTGATTTTATCAGTAAAACAGGAATAATTTTAGACATTCACGAGAAGATATTTTACTTTGGATTCGATCGTTCACGGAAATATAACTTGCATGATAATGCAAATAATAGAGAAAGTACTATCACCACTTCTACACATATAAAGCATCACGAACCTGAATTAAGTCATCTGAAAAGTAAAGATAGACGGAACATACAGACTTTAATAAAACAATTCTCCAACGTCCTCACCCCAAAGTTAGGACTGACGGATCTGATAGAGTACAAAATAAATTTGAGTGACAACAAAGTAATTCGTTTAGCCCCATACAAATTATCACCACCGAAAATGGAAGTGATGAGGAACCAAATTAATAAATTGTTAGAACAAGGAGTCTTCGAACCCTCTACGTCATCTTATTCATCACCCGCGTTTTTAGTACCCAAAAGTAACGACAAACATAGATTAGTGGTGGACTACAGACAACTAAATAAACGGATAGAATTTGAATCTATACCACTTCCCGACATCCACAGTGCATTTCATTATTTTACTAAAGCAAAAATCTTTACCATTATGGATTTAAATCAGGCATTTCATCAGATACCTCTTTCGGAAGAATCAAAACGTCTTACCGCCTTTGCCGTCCCTTTCAACCTATACCAATTTACAAGGGTACCTTTTGGTATATCCCAAGGTAGTTCTGTACGTAGCAGATTATTAGAAAAATTATTTCATGACATAAAGTTTAAATATGTGTACCACTACCTAGATGACATTGTTATTTACAGCGAGTCAATTGAGCAACATCTTGAACATCTACGTGAAGTACTAACCCGATTGGAGAAAGCTGGATTAACCGTAAATCCCAGTAAAGTAAATTTTGCTGTGACACAATTCTCATTTTTAGGTCACATCGTAAAAGCCAACGGAAAGGTAAGCATAGACCCAGAGCGAACCCGTGCCATCAGAGAATTTTTACCGCCGCGGGATGCGAAAGGAATAGCTCGATTTTTGGGAATGATAAATTATTTCCATAAGTACATCCCACATCTAGCCGAAATTGCAGCACCGCTAAATACCTTAAGAAAGAAGGGAATTAAATTTGAATGGAATGAGCAACACCAAACCGCATTCGAGAAATTAAAAGAAAGCATAATATCACCCCCCGTACTACAATTAGCCGACTTTACAAAACCATTTGTAGTGCAGACAGACAGTTCTAGTGTCGCACTAGGTGCAGTAATATATCAGGAAGTAGATAACTCAAGGTTACCTATTAGTTACGCTTCTCGCACCCTGACTGAGCAAGAAAAGAAATACTCCGCATACGAATTAGAATGTTTAGCTATAGTTTTCGCTTTTGAGAAGTTCAAACCATTTTTAGAACATAAGGAATTTTTATTAGAAACAGATAATCAAGCGTTATCTTGGCTACTAAATCACCCAAAACAGTTAGGCCGTATCGGAAGATGGGTATTAAGATTAAATTGTTTTAAATTCAAAGTACAACATATTAGAGGCACCCAAAACGTAGTTGCCGATACACTATCACGTATGTTCCAGCCAAGTAGTAATACTTACGAAAACAAGAGTAGAGAAACGCCGATTATTAATACGTTAATTACCGAATTTCCTCTTGCATTTACGGATTTAGCCCAGTATCAAATACAAGACCCACGTTTGAGTCTAATTATTGAACAACTTGAAAAAGGAAATAAGTCAGAGAAATACATATTAAGTAGGAGAGTATTATGTTGTAAAATAGCGAACGGAAAATATCTACGAATAATTGCCCCTGATATTATTAAACCTATGCTGATGGAATATTATCACTCTTCCACCATTGGAGCACATATGGGAATAAATAAAACCATACACAGAATTCGTAAAGAATATCACTGGGAAAATATGAACAAGGAAATCGCCAATTTTGTAAAAAAGTGTAAGTTGTGTGCACTCAGCAAACCAGCGAGAAACAGCCAAATAAGTCAGTTAATCTCAGAGATTCCTGCTACCCCATTCTCCAAAATTTATTTAGACTTTTCAGGACCCTACCCGCGTTCCAAATCAGGAAATACAATGTTACTAATTTGTGTAGACTCTTTTAGCAAATTCGTCTGGATGTACCCCATGCGACGAGCCTTAGCTACAACCACAGTAAATATTTTACAGCATAGATTATTTAAAGAATTCGGTATTCCTGTCCATCTAGTGTCGGATAACGGACCACAGTTTAAGTCCAAGGAATTCAGGAACATGTGTTTCAAACTAGGTATAAACCATATTACCACTACAGAGTATCGTCCGCAAGGTAATATAGCTGAGAGGTATTTGCGAAACCTAAAATCTGCTTTAATTGCCTACCATGCTAACGACCATACTTCTTGGGACCAGAACTTATCCTGGATACAGTTCGCTTTTAATTCTGCATATCATGAAGGACATAAGTCGACCCCATTTGAATTATTGTTCAAATATAAACCCAACCACCCATTATCCACTAAGTGGAAAATACATGAATTGTTACCCCTTGAAATTAGGGATAAAAATATTAAGAAAATATGGAATGAAGCGCGCGCTAATTTGCGAACAAACTTAGCGAAATCAAGGAAATATCACGAGCGAAATAAAAATAATGAAGTAAAGTACCAAATCGGTAACTTAGTTATGTGTAAAACACATCCTACGAGTAGTGCAATCGATAAGACCACTTCCAAGCTATCATACCGATGGTGCGGTCCTTATCAAATTCACAAATATTTAACTCCAGTAACCGTAGCACTGTATGAACCCTCTACTCAAAAATATGTACGAAGGACACATATTTCTCAGATAAAACTTTATCACAAACAAGATAATGGTAGAGTGCAAGTTAAATAAATGTAAAGAAAAAAGAAAGGTATATGTTTTGTACTCAACTGCAAAGGAGTACTAGAGTAACGTTTAGCTAGCTAATGGTATAGATAGGTACGAGGCCTGATCACCCTTGAATCCTATTCTTCAAAAGTATAGCAAAGTAAGAAGTCAGCTGACAGCAAATATGAGAAATAATTAAGTAACAAATTACTTAATGAGTAATTCTATCAATAGAATAACTCCCAACTAAAGAAAAACCCGGTAGTAGTCATAAGTAGTAGTGTTAAGAAAATTTAGAATGTTAACAATATGTTTTTTTATAATGTGTGAATTTTATGTAGTAGTAGAATTAGCCTGTAAAGTATGATATGTAGATAGTAAGAAGAATCAATTCGAGAATGACGTGTGTAACTCATAATTACATACAGAGAGAAACGGGTGAGAGAAATTACACACAGAAATCCCTAAACATACTCTCGGTATATTCAAAAAAATTATACCGGCGTCTGTGGCTTAAGCGGCGGAGAATGTGACGATTTCATTAATAAAAATATGTTAATTAATTAAGTTGATAATATATAAGCGAAGAAATTTTAAATTCTTAATAAAATCTCACATTGTAAACTAAATCTTATGGCAATCATTTAATAATAATAATATTTAATATAAGTATAATAATAAAATTAGAAGGGAATGGAATTGTACAGAAAGGGTAAAGCTTATTAATTTATCCTGCATAAACAAGAACTGACCAGAATTAACTTGTTTTCTGACCCCTAAATAAACTAAGTATTATTGTAAATTTGTTATTATTTAAATAATTAATTAAGACCATTGTTACGTTCTTTGATAACTTCTGCAACTAAGAATATCCCGATGTAATTATTTAATCAACCGTAGTCCTTTAATTAAAATTAGAAACACGGAACTACTTTTATGTTGCCTAGTAATTGTCTTGAGATTACTACGCTCCCCTTAACTATTTTCTACGACTTGTAATGGAGCGCTCACGCCGTAAGCAGCGTAAAGCGTTGTTTCGCTACGTATATAAATAAAAATGTGAAAGGGTTGATACTATGACTATTTAAATGAGTAAATTTGTGTGGTGATGACATCTCTCTAGATTATAAAATAACGGACTATGTAAATAATACAGTATTACCACCAAGAAGGTGATAGTAAACTAATCTATCATCATGTGAAGTGTGTAACAGTGAAACAAACTTTCTATCTATGTATTCTAACTACAAGAATTATTAAGAATAGCTACAGTCGCCGGAGATGAATGTACCACACCAGGAATGATTTCACATACTTCTAGAACTTCACCATCACAGTATGATAAGGTAACGACTGAACTTCAAGAAACATCAGGAGGACCGAAGAACTAATTCTGCAGCAACTTCAGGAAACACACAGGTGACATGGAGGCTTGTCTTCCATGGTTAAGAGTTACAAAATTATAAACCCAAAAAGACAATTTAAATTATCATATTAAAGACTTTAAAACTTATGTTTAAATGTAATAACATTAAAGACTTTAGAAACCTGACATTTTAGGTAACATGTAGTATAAAATCTAATAACGCTAGTTATAGCAAAAAGGTAAAGTTTAAACTAAAAGTTTTGTTGTTTTAGAAGATTAGTAAAAACCATTCTTCAAATGGTTAGAGTTTCAATATTGTACATGGCAAGGTGACCATAGTTCATTTAATATATTTAATCCCGGATCCGTGGAATTAATCAATAAGATGTACATCATATTTTGAAGCCCCTTTGTAAAGTAGTAATTTATATATTTAATCATATAGTAAACTATATTGTTTGAGAACTTTCAATAGAGAACTTAATCACCAAATGTAATAAAGAGATGTCATCTAAGTACCAAGTAAAATGAGTGCATAAATCAACAGTCTCCCCTTCCTAATATCCTGCTATATAAATTGTTTATTTGTTGTGATTATTTTCAGTGCTTCACAACGAAGGCAGCCGGTATAATTGGCACATCCAATTATCACTGGTTCCCTAGGTTATAACTCAAGAGAAGAGGTTATAAGATATGCCCACAGACGAAGCCTGTGCTGCATCGATGTCATCGTTATTCTCTTGGTTGCCATCATTCAACACGCTACTCACAAAATTATCTCGATTTTTTTGCTCCTCATTTGTCGCATTTTCGTCTATATCGTTATGAATATATAATTCTTGAATTTCTCGCATCACTTCTTAAATATTTATGTTGGACTCATATTCACGACGTTTAGTAAGAATTGCGGATTCGTTGGTGTCATAGATCTCGACAAACCTATTACGATCGAGTATATCAACTGTCTCATTTCGAAACGGATAGTATAGCGTAACCATTTCCCGTTTGTAATTGACCACATCACTTATATCATATTGTCTGTAACGTATAACACATGGAACTGACCGCTTCTTATTGATAAATCGAACCTCATCATTCTGATCGGCGTTTGGATCGTCACATTCGTCTGGCTGCTGTTGTACTGACTTCTTTCCAGAATACCAAGCTATGAAATCAGCGAGGCATAGATCTTTTAACGATTCATCGCGTTCCTCATAACGTTCGATTTTAGTTTTGGTCCACACATCCGTACTATCATCAGCCAAATTTTCCAAGTCCATTTGACGTTTCAATTTCCTTTATCGTTGTCGTTCTTGTGGCCACACCGTTGGAATATACACAACTTGACGACTACAATGGCACATCGATTGACGAAGCAAATACCAGGCCGCCTCCTGTGCCGACATTTCGACCGAATTAAGAACTTTCACACCAATCTTGCGTACTAACTCGGTGAAGTCCAACTCCGGATTCTCTTCTTGTAATTTTATGAGTTCTCGTTGCAAATGACTTATTCCACGATTCGCCTTGTTAACATATTCTACAACATATGTCGCACAACTATATTCGTCCAGTATAAATTGCAAGCCACTATTTGAGCCCAACACTCTGGCTAACCACGGATTGAAAGTATTGGTGTAGATTTCAGACATATTACGTTTGAACAACATCGTCGGCCGTCGCAGTGAAGCTCGAATTGTATCGAGGTATTTGCGCTCTGTCAAATGGTTGTCTACAAGAAATTCTTCAACACTGTCATACACTTTCTGCTCCAGTATTGTTTTTAAACGCTCAGCTGATTTCTGCATGGTAGGTTTTCTCGGATCACCTTTAGCGAGCGGCAACAGTACCATTGTCTTTCGCATTGGCCAATACGGGATTCCAAAGCGACACGTTGATTCTCTACGCTTGGTACAAGTAAACGTATGCTGGTGCGTTTGATTGGAGTACATCTCTGCAGGCAAATCTCCCCTCGATACGCTCGTCAATGTATTCATCAACTCAATTGTACGTGGCATATCTTCACTGATTGATTCTTTAGGATCATTGTTCAACCACAAGAGTATATGCGCATGTGGACTGCCTCGATGCTGGAACTCGATGCGCTTAAAGTAATCAACGACTCGATACCGATCACCAAATGGATTCGCCTTTGTCTTACTGCACAACATACTCATCAAAATGTCGACCAGTTTGTTAAACACAATGCAACACGTAACTGGATCTTCATTCACCAAATGACACCGCATTGATCTGCTAAGTGCCTCAACATTTTGCACATCTTTATACAAATCTTAAGCGATGCAACACCGACAGCAAACCTGCCCAACGAATTTCATTTGCACTCAACGTAAGAAACACAGTAGGCTTCCCAAGCTGGCGCATCATTGCAAACAAGTCACGCTTACGATCCTGCCAATATTGCATCGAATTTGGAATGGATTTAAGAAATGACAAATTCTTTTCCATGCAATCACGTATTAACTCCTTATCATTTAACATAGCACGAGTCACATTAACTGTGCTGGACGTTTTGAAAGTATGAAACATTCCCTCGACGACTCTCATTCTCAAGATTTTCATCGCCATATACAAGATGTGTTGTGGGGTCACACCTCGCCGATCTTTACGTCTAATTTCACTCGTGGCCATCATATAAGGAGTCACTCTTACACCATCTTTGTAGCGATGATCTATACCCAAGTAAATATTTGGAAACGACAATTACTCGGCGTGTGTATCGTACACAATATTCAACGACATACTGTGTTGGCCGGGCGCTATATCAAGACAGTTCTCCTCGTTCCACAGAAGTGTATGTTGCCTGGCCACAATGCAATCCGAGTCTAACACTGGTGCCTCTTCTACACAATCCCCATCATCGTCAATTCCGTCGACACATATATTGTCCAACAAAGTTCCATCGATGGTAATTCCATACATACGGTACAACGGCTGTTTCACCAAGTACTGCAGCCATTGCATTACATTGGATTTCCGAACATACCCGCTCAAATATGACGATTTGTGCATTAATTTCCTCTTGATGTTAACATTTATCGCATAATCGTCGTCCAACTGTCGAGGCAATTGTTTCACCATATTGTTCACATCAACTGGAACATTTATTACTTGACCAATGATGCCATAACTGCCCTCGTGTCGAAGTCGGCGAATTTGCATGAAAGGCAGCCTAGGTGATATCAACCGTTCCTCTACCGGACTCAACACTGGCAAAGTTTTAGGCCGATCAGGATATTTGAAACCGTTAGACACACTCACGGATGGGATTTTATTAGTATCCAAGCATCGACGGCAATTTACACATGCTACCATAGCCTCCACTACTTGGTCGGGGAACTCGCTGCGCAAAATGTTACAGTGTTTAACTTTAACGAGCTTAAGATCCTTCTTGAACCAAAGTCGATTACAAACATCACAACCAAGTCCAAATTCATTGTCAAAGAACATTTTCACAAAGTGGCGATCGCATGCAGCATACTTATTTGTCAAATCGAGCGAAAGGTCTGAACGCGCCATTAACGGACCGATGTTACCGTCCGTACGAGTCTCAGTATTGTCATCCTGCATATCAGTGGAATCGTCGTTGCTTTCTACGTCTATTGGACCATTTTCCAAATCCATTCGACACGATGACGAAGTGCTAGGTTGCTCCAAACGTTGTACGCACTCGCTACTTGTACTGGGCGCTCCACTTCCACCATCCAAATTCGAATTCTGGCGTCTTCTTTCCAATTCCTTTTGTTGCAATCGACGTAGCCGACAACGTTCTATATTTGTAAGTCGTGGTGCACGCATTTTGTTCGGAACTCCAGATTTTACAGCCTTCTTTCTCTTCTGAGGACGCGGCATTTTCACAATATCTCAATATTTTCTGCTTTCCAATGTTAATTTTATATTTCTTGTGTTATTAACGTCTAACTCACGTTCTCAGCTCTCCGTAGACACCTCGATCACTAAAATCGACCAACTCGTTCCGTAGATACAACTGAACTGAGCGCGCGCCATGCCCACACAAGCCCAAATTTAGACCCCCACGCGCAGCGCTGTGACGTCACCGCGCAACCCCCCCTCTGCTCGCGACAAACCATTTCCGGTAGTCGACGAAACGGGCTATCCAGTCATAGTTTTAGATATTCTGTAATCCTTATAGTTTTTGCACACGAGGCCCTCGAAAGTACACAAATATTGGTCGCGGCAAAACCTTACATGACACTGAGAACGAACCATAAGATGTTCATTCGCATTCACATCAAAAAGGTGTACTATAATGAAACATTTATGCTTTTGCATTTACAAAGTGGTAGAGATGGCATTCATTTCATAATTTTATGTTCCTATAGTAGACTACATACTTATGCTATGCTGTCAAGAACTGAAACCAAATTAAAGTGTCAGAAAAGTAATAATGACCACATTGCCTATACAAAATAAATAGTGGCATAAGTCAATATTTGCTGATTGTAGATTTTGTGTAATCTTTATGGATTTCTACAAATCATTTTCCAATTACAGAAATAAATGAATGGAAGTCAAACAAAACAAAAAAGAAGAAGGGAAACATAATATTAAAAGAGTTTAGTGTTTGGAATATTACATTATCATGTTTTTATATAATAGTTCCTACCATCATTTGTAAGTATACAGAAATGCTACAAAAATTATCAAAATTATTTTATTTTATTTTCTGTTGGGATATAGGCATCAGTTGGTGACTTCAAGTGAAATTGTAATTCAGAAAAAAGATGTACAGAAAAATATTTAAATTAAAAACAACACTGACACATAGTAACCAACTTACATCTACATTTCAGTTTATGAATATTAAAAAATGAAGACATAGTTCATTTACTTTGTTATCAATAAACATTCAGTCTGGTCTACAAATTTGGTGTCTAGTAGTTATTTATTATTACTGCCAACAGACAACAGAAAATGTGTAAATTTTTATTACAAATATGTGTGTTAAGGGTGTTTTTTTGTGTGTTACAAGTGCATTAAATAGGTATATTATTGATGTTACATTATAATGTATATTACGTTTATTTTGGAGGGGGAGAACTAGAGCTAGTGGTCAATTCGGAGGAGGAGAGGGGTATAAAAGGAAGAGCGACTTCTGCAGATTACAATAGTAATTAAAATAATAAGAAGAAGAAATTATTATTTTTAATAGTAAAATTGCGTTACAAAAATTTGGTAATAACAATATATTATAAATGTTTTCTCGAAGAGTTTGTCAAGACGTTTTTCTGGGTATCCTTATTTCCACATCCAGTTCCTCAGCAATACCACATATATAAGTTTTAAAAACAGCTTCGCAGTTGTCACGGCGTCTTTGTAAAACTTTTACAGTATCGCTTAAGTAATTCTGAGCAACTTTTGAGTCGACTTGAGTTCCTTGAAAATTTTGGCTCAATTGCAATGTGCAAGTAAGTAAATCCGAGAGACACACAATTGGAACAAGTGTTTCGCCATCACATAATGCCATTCTTGAGCCTCGAGCCTTAACAGCTGTTGTAGAATCTTTCCATTCAGTTATTGAGTCTAAAACTGATATAATTTTTGGAAGAGCGGATCGAAACTGGAGTACTCCATCATGCCTTTCTATCCAGCGGGTCTTGCAAAGCCCCGGAGGTTTATGCCCTAATGTTCGTTTTAGAACATCTTCTCTCTTGGACGAACCTTTTAAAAAATATATTGTCTCTTGCATTGTCGAAACAGCATTTTTAATAGCCTGTACTTGGGATGTTCGAGAAATACTTAAATTGAGACAATGAGAAAAACAGCATTAGGGGCTTCTTCCATAACTGTTTTTAACGGCTCCGCGTACTTCAGAGTGCTACAACTGTCAGTTGTTATGGCAACGCAGTTTGCTTAGATTTAAATTACATTTTTTTTAGGGCACTTATAACAATGTTTCCAGTAGCTACTCCAGTCAACTTTGGTTCACCATTAATTTCATTATCCTCATTCATTTCGGCACGAGGATCAATAAATTGAATGAATGATTCGTAAATATTTTTATCGTCAGTATACCTAATGATTAGTGATAATTGCGATTTATTTGAAACATCTGTCGTTATTACACTAGACATTACACTAAACATTTGAGCAACTTGGATTCTCTTAATAATTTTAGATACTATGTCTCGTCCACAGCAATCAATCAAGTCGTTTTGAGTTGTCTTGCTTATGTATGTTGGGCGAGATGTTGACTCTTCAAGATGATTTTTCAAAACTTCATCGCCGCTATCAATCCGAAACTTCAATAAAACTTGGAAATTGCCAGTATTTACGACCGAATCAGATTCACCAGTTGTCAGTTTGCCATCGTCTCGATGCCCTTGAAATGGAATGTTCTGGCGTCCCAGAAAAATAATGCTTTTTATTATATGCATTAATCGAGAACGATTGTCTTTCACAGTTTTTTGACGTCCAGTATGTAATTTATTAGTAACGAATAGCTCAGGATTTTTGTAAATTTGTAAGAAATCTCTTGCTTTTATCGCAGCTTCGTGGTGATATTTGTTTTGTGCGTGATTTTCAAAGTCTCCATCTTTGCCCAATACTGTAGCAAAGTTGGTTATTGGTTCTGTAACTACTAATTTCTGTAATCAAGTACTTCCATGGTGCCCATCCTCAGCGGAACTGACAAAAAATGGGCAGTATTTACAAAAGAATCCCTTTTTTCGTCCGAAAAAACTACCCATTCATAAGAATTTAATTGGTTGAAATTCGCATATCGTTTTTCATACGTTCCAGTTTTGTTATTTTGCTTGAGAGAGTAAAGAAAAGAATAAACGCCTTTGTCCAAAAAATAAACATCTCTGTATTTGAAGAAAATAAAATACGTCGTCTAAAAAAAATAAAATTTATTTAGATTTTACATTTAAGACATTTTACATTTTAGATATTACTATTAAGACATTTTACATCCAAATGTGATAATGAAGATTTAATGTTTTGAGTGTTTTTTCTAACATATACGTACTCAGTATCGCAGTCTAAATTTAACAAATGTAAAATGTGAACTGTATGACTAAGCTGACACCGTTGGATAGGAAAGCGCATGCGCATATGTTATAATTTATACATGTAACCGCGCAAATTCAAACTGAACTACCTGAACGATACGAGAATATACAGTAATAACAGAAAAAAATTATTATATCTATTTGCAATAATCTACATGTAATTATAAATTACTATTTTGTACATAAAAATTGAATTTCAAATTACTTTATGCTAGTTATATTATCACCGTAATTTACTCCTTAAATATAGTAGAATAGTTAGTGAACAGAAATTCTATCTTTTTACGGCTGTACCGGAGCTTTTTAAAAATAATGAAAAGACGTCAAAATCCATTTTATCATATAAAGAAATAATTTTTGAACGTATATTTTAATTTTCAACATGTTTACAAGCCTTATTAAAAAATGACATCTTATTACAACTTTTTTCGTCATTTTTTATGCAGAAAAGTATAAAAATTTCTTTGATTATAACATTAAAATCGAGGCGTTTGGGGGGGGGCCGCCCCCTTCGCTCTCCCCTGGATCCGCCCCTGCGTATTGTACTTATTGTGCAGATTATAAGGCTATGGAATTTTAATAGTTCTGTATGTTAGCATACTCTCATTGAACACCCACTGATGCCCATCAATGCCATTTACACACATGTTTACCAATTGAAATAAATGAATTTCTGTTGAATAATTTTTTAAATATATTACCTGTTGTCAGTGTAGTAAAACATTCCTCTTTTGTTTTAGCTGTTACTTCAGGTTATACATACATATTATGATAATTAATTATTACACTGTACTTCAAATAATTATCTATTTGATGGTTAACAAAATTTTTATATTTTTTGTCACAGACACTATGTTATTTCTTTGTAGACGTTAGCTGGAATTAAGTCACCAAATCTTGTGTGTGTGTGTGTGTGTGTGTGTGGGGGGGGGGGGAGAGGGTTGTTATTTCTATATCATTTCTACCTTTATATTCAAGTTTAAAGGTTTTGCTGTAAGAATTTTAAATTGAACTATTAATATTATAAAATATGAGCTGTACTGTAAAATTTAAATATTTCATTATATCTTGATTAAGGTGTACAAGATAATATGAATAGTATACTGCATCATGTTAAGATCTTATACAGTCATGTTGAAAATTATGAAAATGTGCTCATAGTTGTAGGGATTTGTTTATTTGTATGTGTTTCCTCTTTGTCAGTGGTGAAAAATATCTAGTTACTCACCATGATGAAGATTTAAACTGTGCTTCTATCAAATAGTGGCATAAAATATTTTTAATACTTTGTTGCGTAAACAATGGGAAATACTGAGGGTATTTGACAACTTCTTTTATTACTCTAAATGTATTGCTCCTTTGATGTGCCTCTACTTTGTTGATGAGGTTATAAAGATCTTCTTCTTTTTCTTCTGTCAAGGACTAGGCGAATCACCTGTTCCGGTCCCAGAGAACACACACACACACACACACACACACACACACACACACACACACACACACACACACACACACACACACACACACACACACTTCACCAATGCTTCCTAGGTCTTCCTATACTTCATTGTCAAACAGGCTTGTATTGCCAAACTTCCTTAGACAACCTGCCATCTGGCATCCTTTTGAGATGAGCAATCCATCTCTCTTTATTCTCTGCAATACAATCTTGGATATTAAAAATGTTCAACTCTTTGTCAATATCTTCATTGCAGAGTCTATCCCTTATTTAGAGAAGATATACTTGAATAAATTAAATTATCAAAATATATGGCCATTCACGCTGACAAAACAGCAGACTTCTGTACAGCTGGTGTTGATTTATCACTATGTTGTACAAGACAAAGGACCGGTTGAGACATTTTTGATTTTTACAAACTGCTAAACGCCTCTGCTGAAGGAATAGTACACATTGCATATAATGAGTTTGACATTTCTTTGGGTCATGAAAAGAGTAAATTAATAGTTTCCATAGTACTGTGACAAAGATGGCTTCCGATGGTGGGCCTGAAACATCTGTTCCAATCGACAGCATTAGACCACGGTCTAATAGGCCAGCAGTCAGTCAGAACTTTAACAAAATAAATAAATTAATTAATAGTTTATTCATGGTGAGTAAATAAATGTGTAAAAGCTTAAATTTACTGAAAGGTCGTAACCAATACAAAGTGTGAAGCAGACAAATAAAAGAGTGTATTCCATTTAGTAAATAAATTAAAAAGGTAATTTTTTAATGCTTTTATCAATTTTAATGTTTTTGTCAGTCAGAATTGGTGATAATTTTTTATTGACCAGCGTGTGGTACATAAATTACCAGTTAAGTGTTTTCTGTTTAGTGTGTCTATTCAGTATTAGTAAAAAGACTCATATAGAATCTAATGAAGTGTTGAACATATTAAAGTACTGAATAATCAGTAATTACATTTGCAGTTTTTTGTTCCATCTCCTCCCACATGATAAGATACACATTGAAGAGTTTAGTTAAATTTAATAAGTGGATTCATTCATTTCTGCCACGCTCAAATCATTCAAAGATTAAAATCTATCCTATAAATTATGAGCAATATACCGGTAATTTTGTAATGAGGTTTAAATTTCAGTGATAGTAAAAAATTGATATTATTATTTACATTAAGAAGTAAGGTTGTACTAATGATATTCTGGCATTAAAATAGTAATATAAATTTGTATTGCATAAGAGAAAAGCAAGATTCATATTTTTGTGATGTAGTATGCTGATTCTGAAATCTAATTAGTTGAATTTAAGAAAACTAAAATGATATGTTTATGGATTTGCAATGTTATTGATTTTGTGCTAAGTGGTACTATTGTATTAGCATCTATTTCAGCCCCAAGCTACCAACATTCCTCAAAGTGTTGAACTCATGTAATTGGCATATTAACTTGATAATCCAGTCTATTCATTCATCACTTCTAACACAATGCACTGATGTGACAATATGAAATTACTAATGCATGCCTCATTTCTAGATTATCACCTTGAAGATTCAATCAGTGTACAAACACAAAGTAATAAAACTGTGAAACTAGCAAATGCGTGTTAATTGAAAAAGTATGAGACAGACTAGTTCTCAATTTATAGTTGTACAATCTCTTAGAAACTCTAGTTCTGTCACTTGATTTTCTTTATGCCATTCACACTGCAAGTACAATTGGGTTAACAATTATTCTTTAAGTATTAGGCTACGTAATTATTACATATGTTAGCAGTAATCAGTGTGACATTGTCATAAACTCTTAACGTTTGAATAGTATAAAGCTTTTAAGGTTATAAATGGGAGTGGCAATTAATTAAGTAATTAGGGTTGCCGTACCATTTATGTTTGAGCGAAATTATGCTAATTGTAAGTATTATTGGATTATCCAAATGTGAATTAGTAAATTGTATCTCATTAACTTCGTGTACTAATTAAGAGTTATGATGGTCGTTAACTTGAATACTTATATGAAAATAGTTCATACTCGTCAGATTAGACTCAACACAGTTGTTAAATAAATATGATTTATGAGTCTGTCAATCGGACGTTTCAATGGTCGAGTTTGTTGTGTCCATTGATACTTAGCATAACTTTTGAGACTCTTTGTGAAATTCTTGAATGAAATAAATTAATAATAAAGGTTAAATTTCAATAATGAACGCAAGATTAAATATAAAATAATTACTTATTTATTATATTTGTTATTCAAGTAAGTTACTATATCCTGCAAATACATACATTATATATATATAACACATAATAACAAAATACAATTTGTACGTTGTTTCCTGAAAACACAAACATATGTCACATCTAAATGCAGTAAATATTATACATATACAAAACATATACGAACAATAAACAATCAACAAATATATTTTATTCCTACCTAAATGCGTTCATTACTCAGATGATGAATTATGTTAATATTGCTTTATAAAATTTATGATTCATATGATTTATATATAATATCTTGGGGTTTGTTATTTGAAAAGAGGAAACAGTGCAGTAGTATATTACTAAGATTTAATAGACATAAAAGCTTATCTTGTGAGAGTGTTTATCCAATATCCCGCCGGTGTGAGGTGACGTTTGCTGGAGGACTCGTCGTGCATCTTACTCACTGTTATAAAAGCACTAATCACTTCACTTCACTAAATCTTCACTCCCGTTATGTGTACGGTGTTGTTGTACCCCGCTGATATCGGGTGTTTGGAGTTCAAACATTGAGATGTTAATATTGTCATTAAGCTGAATTGCTCTGAGAGTTTGCCGTGTTCGTGTACATGATTAACTGTTCCGTTTATCTGGATGTAGTGTATACTGTGTGCTTAATTGTTCGATATAGTTCATTCAGTTAATTGTTCAACGTAGTGACTCATTGTAATGTGAGAGTGTTTGAAATGTCACTCACTGTTATACTTTGGAATTTAATTACTTGTGTTATTATGTTCGCGTCGGTTGTAGTTTCAAGTCCCGTGCGCACTGTAGTTTATCAGAATATATACGTTTGCGCACAGACTTGTGTGTAAGCGAGACTATATCGTATGTCTAAGTTCACTTATGAATTCACCGAATTGTAAGTTCGGTAGGTTGCGCAAACTGTTTCTATCACTGGATGTATTACCGTTCCGACTATAATCAACCGTCTGACTGTCGTACGTACCGACTTATTAACTTCTGACCGATTGACTTGTAGACTGTAGACTCTCGCTCCGCGTCTTCGCAAAACAGTTTTATTGAAACATCTTACCCATAAGTCTAAATTCTGGATTTCTACGCCCTCTCGGATTCGTGATTGGTTGTACAAATTCCTACTCCTCTGCAGATCTCATCCTCTGTTTCACGATTCGTCGTCCGAACCCTTCTTACTCTCTCCACGAGCTCTTTTAGAAGATGCTTGACGCTGGTTGGTCGTCGTCATCCCCGGAGTGTTCCATGTGACGAACGTGGTACGGATTCTAAGAAACTAGGGCAATTTCCTGGCTGTCTGTCAACCTTTGTTTAGACTTTGTCAAGGTTCTGACTGATCTTTTGTTAACAGACTGCAGATTCCTGGTTAATTGTTCAAGTTATTCGTTGTTCGTTCCGCCGATTATCAACCCTTCGCTGGAGTCGTTTCCCGTCGATTTCACGCTTTCCAGTCGTAAATCTCAGTAAACTGTCAAAGGTTTGTTTTCACGCTGTGCAGGGTGTACTGGCAGTATTCACTGAGTCTATGTCCTATTGTTTATCTGTTAGTTGGGATTGCTCTGTACTCCTTTGTAGCAGAGTGAAGCCTTTCATATTTGTACTCGTTACACTTCACCTCCACAGCAGGCGTTCCATTTCGTTTCCGCGTAACTCGGCAGCTGGACGAAGTCTTTGTTTTCGATTGCTGGGTGCTGTAAATTGTAACAAACTGCGAGCTGTCAACGACGCCCTCAAATTCTTATTGTGTGCTGTACACAGACGTTTTTTCTTTGTCTTCGCACTGGCGTCGGGTTTGACGTGTCCCTGATTCGTCATTATTTACGGCCTGGGCTTGTGTCCGTCGACTCGAGTGTGGGAACGTGCCACTTGATCGAGGAATTAAAAATTTTTTTAATTTCGATCACTACAAGCTATTAGAGACTATTTTTCAAAAAGTTTCCAGCCTCGGATTTGAATTTTCAGAAAACTTTGATATATTTAAAGTTTTTAATCTCACCATAGCTTTAATGTTCAAAAATCTTATTAGCTTTTTTCTACTCATTAGTGTTTCACACCTAAGCGAAGTCAGAGGCTCGACATTATTTATTACTATAGGAGGAGTACCATGATGTAGGAGGTAGGGTGCTTGTTGATTACCCCCCCCCCCCAACTACTGGTATGATAATCGATTATCAATAATCTGTACTTAGCCAAACTAATTCATGAAAGATTAGGAAAGTGGCTTGGTTAGTATCTCCATTTCCACCAAATCCTCTCATCCTCCTTCCAGCAAAAAAAATTAAAAAACTGCCTTTTGTAATCTAGTAGAGGAAAACACCTGCCAATGTTAACATACATCCCTATACTGGAATTGGACACATGGGTAGAAATAAACGGACCAAAACCACTATTCCTAACATGCTGCATAAATACAACCAAATTTATCAATCTTTATGTTGTCAAAACATGCAGCATAATGAAATTGCACCAACAATTAGTCATTTATTCAAGAATTTTCCTACACTTGAATGAAGTAGTTTAAACAAATGTTTGGTGAATGAAATTTCACAAAATAAAAGGTATGATTGTAACAAGTTTTAAATATTCAAGCAAAAGGTTGGTAAAATTTGTTTTGGTACAGTTTAAAAAACTCCTATTAAAAAATTAATAAAAATAAAACCAACATGCCTAACCCAGCACAGAAAAACACTGGCCTATATTACTATAAATTTTGTAAAATCTGCATTGGACTTTGATAAATTCCACTTTTCCCAACTTCATGTGTAAATATTGTTATGCCATTACACAACATTCTACATATTTCCCGGCTAGGCTATCCCAGTGGAGCCCGGCTGTAATGTGTGTGCATACATATTGCTGCTACTTTGAGGTGAAGGACAATTACGTGACACTTGCACGCGTCTACAGCCGAGACTGCCGAGACTTCATTCGGCACTGTGTTCAAGATGGCAAGCAATTACGCTCTAGTGTTTTCTGGTAGCATTGATGCGTAGTATGGATTATTCTGGAATATCAGTGGGGTATAAATATAGGCATTCAGTGACGGTCAGTTCAGTTTGAGTGGCGATTTATTCCGGTGAGGTTTGAAGTTTAAGTTCGAAATTATGTGTTTTCTAATTGTGCAGGACTCCATTAGTTGACATTATGATTGCATGTGGACAATGTTTATTTGATTTGTGAAAGAATATCTTGCGATTACAAATTGTTAATGGTATATTTAAAGCTGGTGTCTTGTATTTTGTTTTCCACTGTACCATACGATGATTAGTAGACCATTGTAACAATATATTATATAACACAACATATTTTCTAAAACCTAAATGCAGTTGTTTCATTTAATTGGCTAAACTGATTATTTTATTTTATTTTGCCCACAGCATTTAATTAATTAGCCATAACAAATGCCCAGCAAACCTTGTCAAGTTTGCTCATATTTATGAAAATGTACCATGTTAGAATTTCCTTTTGCACACCAACTTGTTTTACTTTAGAGGCTGATGTTTAAAACTGCCCTAAGAAGAATTTTTTGTAGAACTAAATGAATACTAATATCTGATTTATGTTGCAGTGATTTATTATTGTTTTATTATAGTGATAACCAATGTCAAAAATGTTGATAACCATATTAAAAAAACAATATTGTGTTGTGTTTTCTGTTGACAATAACTTTAAAAATATATGGTTATTATTAAACCTGTATTATTTTGTATTTTTGATATATTAATTACACTTACCAGTTATTATTATAACATGTTTCTGAAGAAGGGAAGGGAGGTAACACATCTAATATATTTATAAGTATAATACTACTGACTCGGAACACTAAGTGTTCCGAGTAATTAGTATTACACTTATAATTTGTTAATCAACGGACGTGTTTTGGATAACAACAACAAAAATATTTTGGAAAACTGCATCTGATTAGCAATTATGTCTTTACACAAGAAATGAAGGTGACTGTGCCAAGTTATCCCTTCCATAAAAAATGTATGAGAACAGAAAATGTAAAGCAAATGGCAATCTACCAGGTGTATAAACATTAAAAACCAGAAAGTATTTTATTAAGTAGGTTTCCCATTTTAAGACGTGTGTTGTTTACCTACATATCAATACAACCAGGTATTCAGATTCAGAACTGAATAGATTTAGCCTAAATCTAACTATGACACAGTTAAGAATATGCAACATATTTTAAAATAACAAAAAATCACTTTATTTTTTTGGTTGGGGTTGTCATACCGCAAATTTAGGTGGCTCCTATTTTATAATGAATGTGATTGTTTCAGAATGCAACAATAGTGCAAATGAATGGTGTAACCACGGCACCAGACAGCGAAATGGCGATCAAATTTGGTTGGATTAAAGGTGTCCTTGTAAGGAACCTACTCAACATATGGGGTGTTATGTTGTTCTTACGGCTTTCTTGGGTTGTTGGACAAGCTGGAATTGGTGAGTGAAATGTGTAACATGGATGTGATGAAAATGTGCAGAAGTGTACATAATAAGTTATTTACTGTTGTAACTGAATGAAAAACTGAATTGTGTTGTCTTAAATTTTTATTTTTACATATTCACGAGGAATGTAAACACTTATTTCAGAAATGTTAGGGCGTTTTATCTATTGTGTGTAATAGCAGTTTTTCAGATATCATAAAATAAATAATAGTGGTAATTATAATTCAAGAACACAATAGAAGGTATTCTGAAACATAAATATGCAGCCACTTTATAGTAACATGAGGTAACTGGTCCCCAGGTTATTCTCCGTCAAATGTAGGGGCACTTTTTACTTTCAGCTGTTGGCCCACTGCATTAAAAAGCTACTTCATAAAATAGTGATGGTAAACAAATTTCTCTGGTTTTGTTGTAAGGATTTGTCAAGAACATAAGGGTTTTTTGTTTCAGAAAACTTTGATATATTTAGTTTTTAATCTCATCATAGCTTTGCTCTTCAAAAAGCTAATTAGCTTTTGGTTTCCACTTTCCTATTCAGTAGTGTAGTAATGTTGTAGACATTTTGTAAATTTGTTATAAAAAAAAAAACAGGATTTTTTAATTTTTCTTAGTAAAGACTAAACATTAACATAGACAAATAAAATGAACCGAGATGTATAATCCAACATCCAAGGAACCAAACAAGTGGATAATTCCCATGTAAGCTTTTTATCAGGCGGAGGGATTGAAATGGTATAAGAAGAACTTTCCCTAGGCCGATTGTCCATTATCTATTAGAAATGCAGCAAGCACTCTCCTGGTGGATGTTAAGTTTATGTGCAGTAGGTTGCCCTTTAAAATAATTATAGAAACACAAAGTGTCTTATGTGGAGTCATATGAAGAGTATGGAAGCCCAATGTAGGTGAAAATTCCTAAAGGACTTTCTACATTATACAGAGAAGTATTATAGTAAAAGTGGATGCCAGACAAATCTTAATATAACAGCTAAGGGAGTTAATGATATTTTATAAGAATGCACATTTATTTATTCACAGTACAATATTTAGTAACATCAGCTGTGCCTTTATGAAGTCTTTTACAAAGGATGCAGCCCATCTAACATTAGAAGAAATTATTGCAATGATTAGAATATTAAAAACAAATAATAGTTGTAGAATTTCATAAACATATTTGTTAATTCACAGTTACAATTAATATGAGTTGTAGACATGTATATTGTTACAATACAAAAAGCCACCCCAATACCAGGGAAAAAACTATGAATCAACTATATTAAATGTTTAAACTAAGGAAAATAAAACGACTATGACGCGACAAACGACTATGACCCAACCCAACTGATTGACTCAATAAAATGAAATCAAATGAAATCAAATGAGAAGGTAAATGAAAAGGAAACAAACAAAATATAAATGAAATAAAATGAGAAGATATAGAAAGACACAAACAAATCATAAAGGAAAGGAAATGAGAAATAGTAAAATCAAATGATAATTATTAGAATCAAATAAATAATAAATGTAAATGATAGTTATTAAAATAAAATAAAATAAAGACAACCAAAGTACACTAACCAAAGAAATAGAGATTAAATGTTATAAATAACTCTATAATGATATGAAACTTGTTAACAGTATAACTAACCATTGTGAAGTGAGAGATAGATAGATAGTGAACATGATTAAGTGAGAAAGAGAATTTAATGTTAGGGAACACCCACTAGTAACACTCAAATACCATAAAAAAGTGCAAAGTGTCAGTGTAAACCCACAAAATAAATAGAAACCCTATTGATAGGTATAGACACCTAAAAACCAGTGATAAACACTACTGTTTAATGGTGAAAAGTGCTAGAAAATAAGAATATTGTTATTATTAGGATTAAGAGTAATTGTAGATTAGGAATACAATGGTATTCAGGGAAAAAATTCCATGAAGAGTCAAAGTAATAGTGTTACCATGGTTAGATAGTAAAGATTAGAAAAGAAAAATATAGTAAAGAATAGAAAATCAAATTAAGTAAAACATCCTATGTTCAAAGGGATAATTAGGTAGATAAAGTAAATGGTGTGATGATGTTTGTCACCAAAAAATAAATAAGAATAAACAAAATATAAACAAGATTAGCATAGTAACTATTAAAAGATTTGTTCGATTAAGTTTATGAGTAGGAATATGGCTGAAAGAGTTACACAGACCATAAACCTAAATGTTGTGTTATGTTTTATAAATAATAGTAAATAATAAACAAGTTATAAAGTAAAGAGATAAATTCTTACGAACTTAATAATACTGGACAAGCCAGTTAGAAGGTAATAGACAAACCATGATTTTGTAAAATAATGAAAACATACAATTATTATAAAACAGACCCAAATCAATTCAAAAAGTAACCAAATAATTTATGACACAAAACAAAACATGTATAAGGGTAAAATAATATTTAATTTGTATAAAATAAGAAAATATAGCCAATTACTACCTAGGCCTATGAAATGCCTAACTGTATAAAACCAAAAACAACAAATTGTAAGAAATTAACTATTATATTAGCAAATCTAAGGCAAGTAACTAGTTAATGATAATTAGTGGATTATATTAAGATGTAAAAGTTAAATTAAGGACATAAAATAAGAAAGAAATGTAATTAGATAATATCAACATAATTGTCAAAACATTAATACATAAGCAAACCCAGCTTTGAGGGATGTCAAAATGATCTTTGAAAGAAAATATAAACAGTTGTGATAATATCTCAGACATTGATAAGAAGACAGAAGAATAATAGCAATCAGAAGATATACAGTCATTTTGAATAAAAGTTCAAATATTATAACAATGGGCTTAAGTAATAGCCAATGAGAGGCAATCTGTTGCCATAACAACCAAACGTTATTTATTATTATTCCGTTAGAAACAGTTAGTCCATTATTGAATCTCAAGACGAATAGACGCCAAGCCGTAAATGACTCAAATTTTAATTTAAAACAATAAAAAGTAACCAAAATTACTAACATGAAGAACCAAGCAGTCTGATGAGGAACTAGCCCATTCAACTAAGGCCACAGACCAGATTATTAAATTCCAAATTAATAAATTTCGATCAACTTATCCGAAAAAGACGCCAGGCGTAATTAAATTCAAAAATGATGGAAGATTGATGACAAAAGATGACCCAACCTATTTCGAAGTGAATGACTCTACACATTAATTCAACTGAATTGATAAGTATTGCTGAGTTACCCGAATTTATGGAATAAATTCTTTTTAATTTTTTCTCACAACACTTTTAACTCTCACTATAAACTGATGACCTAATTTCTTTCAAGGATTAATTAAAAAATAAAACACTAAACTTATATGAAACTAGAAAATAACCTGTAAAGAATTACTAACTTTTGACATACACTTTTTAACACTTCAGGAACAAATTGTAATTACACCTTATAGAATAAGTACCAGTAATGTAAGGTAGTGTACTTTATTGTAATCAAATTGATATTTTTTCGTAAACCACAAGAATCCAGATTCATTGAACGAAATTAAGAATAAACATTCAGTAGACGCCATATCTAAATAAATCATTCAGAATCGACTTCGCCTACCTTGGGATATAATTGTCTTTTACTGCCGGAGCAAATTTGTCTAAAATCCAGATATAATTTTGTAATATATTAAATAACAACTAATCACAAGTTAATAAACTAGTACAGAATTGTAACCACTGTTCTTTATTTCATAGGAAATTGCATTATATGATTTGTGTATTTTAGCGACGAGCGACAGTGGCGGTAAGCGCTAGGCATCAGAAACTTTGCGAACTACCAGCTATATTAATCAATTCGCACGTTGCGGGAGTAATTTGAATTCACCATACCGTCATAGAACGAACGCTCGATAGTCCTATTTTTTTAATTGTTTTCAGATTAAACAATTTGGCGCCACCCGGGATTTACGAACACATACTAAAGAACAGGTAAGGTTCCCACTTGCGAGTACTGGTAATTCGAGAGATCGCTACAGACATCGTCAGCGTAAACATAAAGTAATGACTATAACGTGTGAGGCGAATACACGAAATACACATCTACAAAGAAGACATAAGAGCTACTCGATACAATATGTATCACTAAATAAGTGTTATCAAGAGGTTTGAGCATACTAATTACATCAAATATAGTTAACTAATATTATTTCACAACTTCTGAATAAAATTCTTGTATTGTCTTGATAACGTGAAGTCTTTCAAGTATACATTTTTTTAAATGTATGTAAGAAACTAAAATAAAAAGTAAGATAATATAAAAGACAGTAGCACTTTTTCTCTGACTACCAGGACTTTCTATCTGTACACTCTTTTGTCACTGCAGTGAATAGGATAAATTCTTCTGTCATAGCACGCTTCTGTTCTATGAAATGCTCCATGCATACTGGTGTGTGCACACACGATAAATTCATATGATCATGTGCTGTAGGGAACCAACATCGTCACAGCAATAAAACAAGGCAGAATTAGGTGGGGAGATCATGTATAAAGAATGACAGAGGAAAAAGTAATGAAAAAATTAATCATTTGAAGACCGGGAGGAAGAAGAGCAAGAGGTAGGCCAAAAAGAAGATGGGTGGATGATCTAGATGAAGATTTGAGAAGACTGGGGGGTCAGAAGATGGCGAAGAGTCACACAGCATAGAGAGGAGTGGAAGCATGTCATTCTGGAGGCCAGGGCTCTTCATGAGCTGTAGCACCATGGAGTAGTAGTAGTAGTAGTAGTAGTAGTAGTAATGTGCTGTAGGGTGTAAATACTAAAAAACTAGCATGTGTCAAGCAGTAGCAAGATGTGAATTTGTCTGTACTCATCTCTCATTTTACTGAAAGTGCACAAAATAATACCCCCTTCCCAACCAGCAAGCTTACATTTTATAATGTCTTCTGCACATGTGTGAAGATAGATTAGTTCATTAAGTATATACAGTGAACATATTTTTACTTTACATTTTTATCACTAGTCAGGTAGCATTACTATACAGATGGTTCACTGTGCTTGAATGAGGGCCTATCAGGTGCTGGCTACTACTATGTTCCTAAGACCGGAGAAAAATATTACATCACCTCATCCTCCTCATCCTCATTGGACACTGAATTGCTGGCAGTATCAGCTGCTCTACAGCATTGTCTATCCTTGGAGTATATGAAGATCTGTATTCTTACAGACTCAAAATCAGTACTACAAACAATTATACAGTATAACCCTACAGATTATTATTTTAGAGCTAAAGAAATTTTCCATCTACTTCAACTACTGAAAAATAAAATTATCACCTTTCAATAGATCCCTGGTCGTTGTGACATATTTGGAAATGAGACGGCTGATGAAATAGCTAACATGGCATCTACACTTGGACCAAAACGTCCAGCAGTACGGTCGCAAAAAGCAATAAAACTTTTAAAAGCCAATGGACAAGGAACTAGAATCAGGAAACTACTGGTCACCAGCTCTTCAAAATACAGAAAATACCAAACGACCTTAGTATATATAGAAATATTAGTCAATCAAGTCAGACATTTGGAGCGAGATTAAGAACTGGGCATTAGGTGATGGAAAGCTACCTAAATAGATTTCACCTTAGCGATTCACCAATGTGTAAGGTGTGTAATGAAGAGGAGGACACCATTGAGCATACCCTATTAAATTGTACTGGACAGCGTGAAGAGAGATACTGACTTAAAGAATTGGTAAAGGAACATGGAAAAGAGGAGTTATCACTGGCAAAAATAACCATCAATCCACTTCTCTGGGATCTGGCGCATAGAGTTTACAAGAGACATCGAGAGATCGGCGCTTCGGGGCTGGAAACTCGCTAACAAGAAGAAGAAGAAGAAGAAGATAGCATTAAAATCATGGTAGATAATCTTCAACTTATTCAATTTACTTACATGACAAATATTATATTAATTGGGTATTAACAGAATAAAATTATTAAATTCACAATAAAGCAGTACGAAAAACACAAATTATATCTGGTTCAGCCACAAATTAACACTTATTAACTTAAAACCATAAATTGCTGTGTAAACTTGCATGCATTGTATGTAAAACTTCTAGCACAACTGACCAGATCCTGTGCTGCAAAGGTAAACGAGACCAACCAAACTTAGCCGAGATTCACTGAAGTCATCAAAGATTAATCTCATATATTTGTCAGCGTGCGAGTAGAAGACAATTGGGATTGATGAGCATTGCCAGTGAGAGGTGGAGGACATTCAGATGATTTGAGCAAACCACTTGCTCTTCTGTCTTACTTTTTGGTTACACATGTGTTTGATGATGTAAGCAAATTTGTGAAAGTTCAGTCAGTTTCAATTCTCTTGTATGCTGAAAGTTTGTCGTAAACTTTCAGAAAGACATGTACCTACATTACAAAGTTCAAACTGAAGATCTCAAAATGTAACGCTTAAGTTTCAAATAGAGCTTCATTATGATATTGTTATGACATCACAGAACAATCTACGTGTTTGTCGAATGTGCCAGAAGAGTCTAGATGTAATGCGTGTGGTGTACGTGCTTGTCGACGCATTTGCTAGATTGTGCCAGACTTCGCCCGGGCGCATGGACTGTGTCAAGGCCGAAATTAATTATGTCGTAACTATACTGGCGCTCTCGCGCATTATGGAATAATCTAGTCATTTGGGGAGATATAAATACCAGTACTCAACGGCGTTCAGTTCAGTATAGTGGCGATATATTTTATAGTGAGGTTCGAGAGTTATTGTCGGGCGTAATTACTGTGCGCGTTCAAGTGGTTATTAGTTAAGTGCTGTGTTTTATAATCGGACGGTATATTGTAATACACTTGTGTTTTAATATTAGTTGACATTTATTTGTGTGTGAACAATTTTTTTATTTGATTTGTTGTAAGAGACTGGTTGTTAATTACGAACTGTTAACTGTAAAAATTAAAGCTGGTGATTAGTGACTTAGTTGGTGTCTTGTATTTTGTTGTTTTCCACTGTACCAACGATGATCGAGTAGACCGTCGTAACAATATTTCATGTGAAGATGTTGATATTGGACCTGACATTAATTTTTTCCCTACAGTTGTGTTCACATTGACCACTTAATATATGTGAAACATTGATTCCTACAAAATGAAAACTATCATATTATAATTAGAAATATAAAACCTTGTCAGTTAATATTAAAAAATATTAATAATATTATTAAAAAAACAATAAATTGATTAAAAATATTAATCCTAACATTTCATTATAACAGTATATGATAAAATGAAAAAGTATCATAGTAAATGTGAATAATCATCGTAGAAATAGGACAAATCTAAAAACATCTGTAAACTTATCATATGTTGAGATCCATTGAATTAGATGTACGATAATCCTCACATTTTGTCTCCATAGACTGAAATTTAAACACATCAGTGTACACACCATTGATTATAATACTGTAAATGCAAATATACACTTAAAATTGAAAACGTGAACTAAATGAATACTGTTTGTGGCCTGGAAAACACAAATTTTTTTTCAAGCGAAGTTAAGCTTTCATGCAGCGGCGGGGCAATACCTAAATTTTATGTGGGCAAGATAAATTTTGCGAGGCCCTCTGGTGGCGCAAGAGGACGGATTTTATATAGAGAAAAATATTTTTTGAAACTGTTAAATTTTTATTCCTAAAAATGCAAACATCTTCACTTTAACTAACATTATTACGTAATAACTAACAGTAAAGAATTAAAGAAGCAGAAATTTCCTGCTTTTAGCCTTACTGAAGTTTTTAATAACTGTATCGTAATCCAGCTTAGATGCTGTATCTACTTCAATAGATAAAACTGCCAAAGCTGAAAGTCTTTGCTGACCCATTGTACTTCTTAAATAATTTTTTATTAGTTTTAATTTTGAAAAGCTTCTTTCAGCGGAGGCTGTACTTACTGGTACTGTTAACAAAATTCGAACGACAATATAATTATTTGGGTAAATTTCTTTTAAGTTATTTTCTGTTACGTATTGGAGCAGCTGTTTCACATCTTTAATGAAGTCGGGTAAATTTGGGATCATTGTTTGTAATTCTTCATATAATTCGTAAGGTTGGAAGTCACTGCTCTCACCCACTCGCAGAAATGTGTGTAAATCTTGACAGTTTTTTAATATATGCTCTTTTGGAATATTTTTTAACTTGCTTAGGTTATAGAGAAAACCCAAATTTTCAAAATGTTGATTTAAAGATATAAATCTTGAATCCATATTGCTCACTATGGAATCAATCATGGTGTTAAAAACATCTATTTCGTACCGGCTTTTGGGAGACTGTATAGGTTCATCGCTGCTTTCATAATCGAACATCGTTTTCCTTTTGGCTACCCTTTTATTTTTAAAGTCTTTTGGCAGATCATAACTGCTTTTCTCAATAAATTGACGAGCGTCAGACAAGCATTGTTCGAACCCAGTTTGTCGATATTCTTTGATCCAGTCACAAAATGTACGCAAATGTTCAAGAGCAATGCTTAAATGGACTTGTACAGATTGCCATAATTTGCTTATGATATTAACACGCGATAATGTCTCATACCATAAATGTAATGATACGATAAATTCTAAGCTGAGCATTTCGTTCAAAACCGAATCACAATCACTGAGTGTGTCTGATTGTTTCGTGTGATTTTTTAAGCTTTCAATGCATTCAACAATATCATCAAATTGCAATAATATGGCCTTCACTGCCATTAATGAATAAATTATTATAATGTGTGTCTAACATGTGAAAGTATAATTACCTAAGATGTAGTAATTCACGCATGTTGACTGGGGGGTCATGCACACGATGGTGTTTAAATTTATTTTTTTGATAATATTGTTATGAACTGGCTACGCATAGGCTGAGAATTGACCTATGTTGGTATTATTGACTAATAATAATAACCACGCAGAATATCAAACTTATCAACTTCTAAAAGTTCTAAACATAAAACAGTTTTTTACTTATTTTAGTTCAATGTACCGGACCGATCAACAATCACTACCTATTTGTTTAATATTTATCGTTTTCAAACAATGAACCACACTCATTCTCACATCAAAATCTGTCAGAAAAACAAAATAAGATTACATACATACGGCGCACGATGGAATGACTGCGTGCGGCAATCTGATGGGCTCTCTAGCCGTTGAGAAGCGTGAACGTAGGCGAGAAGCAAACGGAATGGGAAATCCCCGGCGGGCGGGGATCATAGAGGTATATAGATAGAGGGGGCAAAGTATAGGCGCGTGATGTTTTTTCTCTGCCACTGCTCATTTGAACCTATGTGTTGACGTGGTGGCGCGGCCATGGTGGCGTCGTGTGAAGGGGCCCTTAATGGAAATGTCCACGCAGAAACATCACACGCTCGTTTCTATCCTTGTCTACTGACGCATGCGCGAGAGTGGAACTCGCGTGATTCCATCTCTCTTTTCCAGCCGGACGGTTTCTCAGCCAGTTCACCACCTCTATCTATATACCTCTATGGCGGGGATTCCCCGCGACAGTCACCGCAACGCCAGCAAATGTTGCTAGCAGTGTTACCAATGATATAAAATACCCACTACCTTACCCTCATAAGGTAAATTTACCCGCAGTTCGGGTAATTACCCGTAATTTGGCAACACTGGTTGCTAGACTAGATTTTTAAAAAACGAATGTGGTAGGTTAGTATTGTCAGATGCTTGCTAGCCGGTGGGATGTATCGTTTTATAATGAGTAAAATCTTTACTCGCGGTCACGGCTTTTAATGGTCCTAGCTAAATATTTTTCATGAGTTAAAGAAAGCTGCGTAAACCTTCCAGGCGCGAGGCCTCTCGGACCGAGAGGCCGTAGGCGGTGGCCCACGTCGCCCACGCCTTACGCCGCTTCTGCTTTCATGGCCAGTGTCACAATGTTCCAGGTTGTTAGGCTGTGGCCCAGATTGTCTGTATAAATAAATAGAAGTGCCTCAGTGGGATAAAACAGTCTTTGTTCATATACGTTTGTAGGTGTTTGTGATCTGTGTTCATGTCCCCCTGAAGTTGACCATGTAGGTGAAAACCTACATGTCTACATGTCTGGAAGCATATATGTAGACAACCTGGACCATGCCCTAACAGCCTGGAAAACTGTGACAATTTTTTTTCTTTGCTTGCTTCTTATAGAGCAAAAAAATTCAAACAATTATGTTCTATTGTAACCACACAAATTAATTCTGTAGGAAGCTGTAACCACATAAAGCATTACAGTTTTGCAATAACATTATAAAAAGAGTTGGTTTCCAAAGAAAAAGTATTGTTCACATCTATAGGTTATTTATGTTATTTATATGTAAAATTTCAACCTTCTGTATCAGTCATTTTCTAAGATTTCGGGTCCATAAAGTACACGAGTTTTCAAACAGGGGATTCTAGAATGATATGCTTCACTCTTTGCCGTTACAATCCTAAAATAATTTAAACAGAATTTTGAATAATTCTGAACAAAATTCTTCAATTCATCCTCCATTAGTTAGTTAATAATATTTTATTTTGCAAATAACAGTGAAGTAATATGAATACTACAGCCTAAGTTAACAGGAGAGCTTGTACTGCATTTACACTACATTGGAATTCCATTCCCAAAATATCTTACACACAATATGGTAGTGACTAATAGAAAAAATGTCTTACATATATTCTGAGTTCTTTACATAGATTCAGTTAATGTAATGTGTCATACTGGAGTCACCACTTTAAACATTTTCAGAAGTATTCTGTTCATGTGGATGTCACATTCACATCGATTCAAATTGTCTAGCCACAATTCTTGATTGATGACAATTTTTTAAGTTGAAAAGTCAAGTACCATTCCACTAAAAGAACACCCTTTAAAATAATAGAATCCATCATTACATAAACAAAAGTATGACAAAATAAAAATTAATTTTAAAACTGTACAATCAATAAATTCTTTGCTACATAAACAAAATCACAGAGAAGTAAGATTCCACATCACAGTTTATCTTACTTTCATGTACTACATACATAGTACTGTACCCTCTTACATCATCTACTCTCTGTGCATACAGAGAAAGTCCCCTCAGAATCACGAATTTGGATGTAGGAAGTAGAATCTGCTGGTAGAGGTGAATCGAGCTGGCTAGCTCAAGCTCTGACTCATCATCCGAATCCTCATGTAGCATCTGTTACCAGCTTTTGGCTGTCCATCAAAAATTGAAAAAGAATGCATCCAAAATATAAAAAAGTTTGTATGCATGGATGTATACATACATAGGTTTATGTCTCATTACAAAAATTGAAGTATTAATATATCTATTTGCTTCATATTTTTTGTGTGTTTGTATATTATATCATGTGAATGCAATACATCATACATACAAACTTGTAAATACAAATATATTAAAACACTTCTGCACAGCATCACGAGCTCGCTTTTCATGCAGTAACTTCACTTTTCTACCATGTAGCTCTGGTAGTATTGGCCAGCCCCTCTTATAGTCAGCTTTCCTTCCATGTAGTGTTGCTTGGCTTCCCTTCGGTGCAGTGACAGCTGGTGTTCCTTCTGTACAGCCAGTCGACTTTCCTTCTGTGTAGCATGAGTTGGATCTCTCTCCATGCATCATCAACTCGATAACTCTTCAAACAGTAGCACTATATTCAGAAATAGCAGCAGTGGTTGTAACTCCAGGAACTTAGTGGACTGTAGAAAAATATGACAGACAGTCTGTGTGTGTGCGCGCACGCGCATGCACGCACGTGTGCGGATGCATGCAAAAAAGCGTGACACCTAGAGAAAGAAGGAAGACAGAGAGTGAGAGTAATCTGGCCATGTATGAGTGTTCAGAATAGGAATTTTTACTATATTCAGCCTTATCAGCTCAGTATATAAGGAACTAGATCTTACAACTTGTAAACAATGAATGTGGGGGGCAAAACTTTGTAGGTACAGAAATGCCTATAAAACTGTTCATTAATTTTTTTTTAATAACCATTTTTGTAGTAGGCCTATTGTTCACTAGAGGAATAATATCAGCCAGTTGATTACCATGATGAAAGTGATCCCTATGCAAATCTGCTGTTACGTAATTTGGCAAGAGTGCTGTATTATTTGGGTTAGAAAAGGGTATCTAATACCTTTAAGCCAAACAATCTGATTCTGAAACCTCCTATCTTTTAAATTAATTGTGATTAAACATATTTACAACATCCACACCACACTGTACTCCAAAAAAGATGAAAATTATAAAGTCATAACTAAGTTATCCCATCTTACCTCTTGTGTATGTTATTGACAGTTATTCAATTAACATCCTTCATTTGGTGTCATTGTACTTTCATATTTGGATTTTCTCCTGGTCTGTTGACTAGAACAATTCAGAAATGTTATTGTAACAAACACTGTATACCAGTAATCTCTTCCAGTCATTATATCTAGATATTTTTTGGTCTCATATCATATCAGTAATGGCTTATCAAAGTGTTTTGGTGACTTGCAAATAGCAGACAAGATTGATCTTGAGTGTGATAAATCCTTTGCCACAAAAGTCCAATCTACTATACCTGTACTTTACTGGAATACCAGGAGCAAGAAGGAATCTTTCTGCATGGCCACAGGAACAACAACAACAATGTTTACAACCAAAACATACACACAAAAACTACAGAAAAGACAATACATTGTCTATGTGGTGACATAAGTACAGTTTTTACAAATAAAGTTTTGATAAAGTTTGGTATTGTACTGACTTAAAACAACAAAAGTATCATGAAGGCCTACTACAGGAATGTGAAACTACGTCCAGGATTGTTTGTAGTGTTATCGTCAATAGTAGTTGGTTACAAGGAACTCACAGTTGACATACAAAACAATAGACAACATCCCTGTTTTTTTTTGTAACATTTTTTAAGCAATTATTAATTAAGATTAGTACAATACAATCATAACTGTTTTAATAAATATTTAAAATCAGCATTCTGATGTCTATTTATGTAATTTTCAGTTCAAGGTATCCTTCTGATCCTGTCAACCACTATAGTAACAGGAACAACTGCGTTATCAATGTCAGCCATCAGCACAAATGGATTGATTAAGGGAGGTAAGTATGCTATTTGTTAAGTACACTCTAAATAACTGTTTCGTTTTAAAAATAATAATTTCATTATACAGTGAGAGATTTCTAATTCATGCAAAGACAGTGTAACTTTCAGTTTTAGATTTTACATATTAGGGTTTCATGTGGTTTAATACATGTACAAAACGTTTAACCCAGTTTTTAAAAGATATTGCCCATTCAAAAGTACCAGTTACTATCAAAATATAGTATTATCAATATTTTAGTTATTGTTTATATTTTTGTAGGATAAATAGTAGTGTGTGCAGTATGAAGATATGACAAAGATACTAACACTTTTTCTCATCTGTTTTAGGAGTCATATAAGTAAAACTGACTATTTGGTCTTGTAAAGGTACTCGCCTTTTACCCTTGGCTGGCTACATACCTCAACTGATTGCACAATGCTATTACGTCTTGCCTTTGTTATAAACTGTTCCATTCACCACGTGTTCTGGTTACCGTTGAGAAATAAAATTTTCACAATACATTTATAAATCCCTGAAAATGAAATAAAATAAAATACCCCATTTTTGACACGTTACAATCTTTATATTAATTTATATGGTTATTTGAAAACTGTATAATATAATTGACTTTAAATGAAAGTGAAAGTAGTTAGTAATAATTTTTTATTTTATTTTATCATTTTAATATCTGAGAACAACTGCTTTAGCGTAGAGCCAGTGCATATAGCCAGTGCTTGGCATAATTGGAATTACTGACATGTTCGTCCATAACAACAGTAAATTTTATTCATGGACTGAACTCTGTTTTATGTTTCTGTTTTTTATATTCTTTGTCATATGTTACTTGTTCTTAATACTATAAGGACAGACATTGATATTTCCTTTTCAGTTTTACAAATTACTGTAGTATTACTGTGTGATTATAGTAGTGTTTCAGCACAGTAAACAGCAAAATCAAGCTTGAATGGTTCTACCCATGCTTCTTTATGTTTCCTTTTCTAATGATGTCTTTTCCTTGGGTTGTTCTATTTTAAAGTTCTGTCACTGATCCTTGTGACCTGACATGTGCATAAGGTTCCTATATCCTATTTCCCAAGGTCCTATATGTGATGTTACAAATCCCACCCATGCAGATTCTGTTCATATTTATTATAACGCTGTTGTGAATGTCAATGAAGTATTGTTTAAATTAATTATATAATTTTCACTAAGAATTCTAAAGAATTTGAGAATGTCATTTCTGTATTGTTTAAAAAATAGTAATTTTGCCTATTTCGTATTTTGAAAGAGATACGCAATGAAATGAGGACATTTATAATGACATTTTTTTTTTGTACGTAGAAAGTATGACTGTAAATTGGTGGTACATAATATTATACAGTATGCACCAACCAATGAGGTCTGTCAATATGTCTTGTTATGAAAGACCTATACACTCTAACATTTGGAAATATAAGAAACACGATTATTTATTTCAGGTGGAACATATTTCATGATATCTCGTTCACTGGGACCTGAATTTGGGGCATCAATAGGATTAATATTTGCCCTAGCCAATGCTGTTGCATGTGCCATGTACACAGTAGGATTCTGTGAGTCATTACAGGATATGATGGAAGTACTGCAGGTACAAATTTATGATGGTGGTATTCAGGACATGAGAATAACTGGATCTATTACAATATTTGTGTTGCTCTGTATAGTCATAATTGGAATGGAATGGGAATCAAAGGTAACAGAAATTAATACAGTATCTGTTTAACCTTCCGTCAGGCGCGGTCCCTTACAGCACGACAGGAGGCGCGGTGTATCAAATTGATAATCATACTGATTGACTGCTTTATATTTTCTTTTTTAGCAATATTGCAAAATAGTATTTGATTTTTGATATTATAATGAATATATTATCTGAAATCTATATATTAATATGTGAAGAGAAAACTTTGTACCCCTTTTTAACCATATTGCGCGCACGGAGGAGTGTGAGATTTGGCATAGTTAAAGTTTATATGGAGAAGGAGTGCAGAAAGCTAAAATTTATATATAATATGTGTTACAAATACATTAAATTAAATTAAATAAAACATTCATTTGCATTTGAAAATTCATTTAAACTTTTTCAAACAATGGTAATTGTTAAAAATAAAATAATTTTGTTTCCAGGCAATAAAATTATAATTTTTTCATTTTAGTGTACGTTCATACTGCCAATGTCAAACACATAATAGTCTGTCGTTTGTTTACGTTCATACTGCCAATGTCAAACACATAATAGTCTGTGGTCAAACAGTCGCACAGAGTAGAGATTGTCGCCAAAGAATTTTAAAATGTTGCCAACAAATAATTACTGACAGATTGACTGAATGAGCTGTGAATTTTTTGTGATTTCAAATGTTCCTTTTTCAATAGTCTGTGGAGTGTATGTCAAGGCAAAAAAGCGTTTATTTTATATTTTGTATATTAGATATCTGTGTTTTATATATTAATGTGCAGTTGAAAGTGAAATACAGCTTGCTTAATATACACCTGTTGCAAAAGGAAAATTTTGTAGCAGCAATTTGAATTGACTTACTCTCGCCTAATTATTATTGGTGGTTTCAAAAAAGTGAGTACATTTTATTATTTTTAAATTAAACCCTGTCTAATCTTAGTTTCAGTAATTTCATTACATGTTTTTTTTACATTCAGATATTCGCACCTACTTCCATCATGCCTCGACATAGAACATTGACGGGTCGGAGTGAGAGACAAAGAAGAAGGAATATATATTCGCGTGAAAGTCAAAATGATAATAGACCAAATGCAAATTTAAATAGTGTAAATAGTATACAAAATGATGAAATTATTTTGAGGGATACATTTAAATGCGTACTGAATGTCATTCCAAGAAATTTTAATACTTTTGATTGTGGATTAATGCATTTACAATGCAGGTTTTGCAATGCAAAACATTTCGAATCTGAGGTCACTTTAGGTGAAAGGACTGCATTCACTTCATGTTGTCATAAGGGTAAAGCAATATTACCGGCCTTAAGTCAAAATGAATACTTTAAATCATTGTATGATGGACTTACTTCAAATGAACCTTCAATAAAAAGAAAGTCAAAAAATTATTTTGAAAACATTCGTAAATACAATTAATCATTTGCTATGGTTAGCTTGGAAGCTAAAATTTCGGATACAGTTACGCGTGGAGTGTATCATTTTAAAATACATGATGTTTTTTATCACAGATCAGGTCCAATGACTGCTGGATATGGTCGCTCACCATGTTATGTGCAATTATATTTTTATGATGTTGACACTGCTGTCAATTATAGATTACGTGAACACTATAATCAAATATGCAATAACAATATAATGCGCGAAATCTCTCTTGAATTGGAACGCATTAATCCTTTCGTTCGGTCATTCATTGCAATGAAAGATCATTGTCAGAGAGTTGAAAATCAAAATAAAGAAATTTGTATGCTCATTAAAGTAAATCATGATTTAGATCTACGCCGTTATAATGATGCAGTTCAAACTGATGTAGCAGTAATATTTAGTACAGTTGATGGTGAGCCACCCTTTGAATGAAATATGGTTTCGTTTTCAAAAGTTAATGGTACCATTAAAAATACTCTGTTTTGGATTCATCATTGGACCCTTTAGCGTATCCATTACTTTTTCCAAATGGTGATACTGGGTGGCATATCAATATTTCTCATAATGTACCAACTACATCTAATTCAACAGCGCCCAGAAATAAATTAACCATGCTTCAGTATGCAGCCTATCGACTTGCAATTAGAGAAGATTTTAGCATGTTGGACCAGTCACAAAAATTATTTCTGCAGTGGATAGTTGATATGTATGTGAGAATAGAGGGCACAAGGTTAGATTTCATTCGACAAAATCAAACAAGTCTTAGGTCTGAAGTTTACAACAATTTAACAGATTATTTAGAATTGAACCCCAATGCCAATAATGTTGGCCGTAGAGTAATTTTACCATCTTCATTCAATGGATCTCCAAGAAATATGTATCAGAATTATTTAGATGCAATGTGAATTGTACAACATTTCGGAAAGCCTTCTTTGTTTATTACAATGACTTGCAATCCAAGTTGGCCTGAAATAGTTAGCAATATTGGTGTAGGTGAGTCAGCTAATTTTCGACCTGATATTGTTGTGCGTGTATTCAAGTCCAAACTGAAAGCATTAACTGAGGGCCTTACACTAACAAAAATCTTCGGTAAAGTTGAAGCACTCATTTATACAATTGAGTTTCAAAAGAGAGGATTGCCTCATGCTCACATTTTACTCTCTTTAAATGAGCAAGATAAAATTGTTAACGCTACCGATATTGATAAAGTTGTATCTGCGGAGATTCCTAACATTCAAACACATCCTACATTATATGAATATGTTGTAAAACACATATGCATGGTCCATGCGGTGTACTTAATCCAAATTCTGTATGTATGAGAGATGGAAAATGCACAAAAGATTATCCAAAACGATTTAATGAATTTACATGTGAATCATTAAATGGATATCCATTATACAGAAGGCGTGATAATGGTATTAATGCTGAAGTTCGCGGTAGTTGCCTCGACAATCGTTATGTTGTACCATACAATCCGTATTTACTTGCCAAATTTAATTGCCATATAAATGTTGAAGTATGCACTACAGTTAAAAGTGTTAAATACATTTATAAATACGTGTATAAAGGCTATGACAGTGCGTCTGTTGAATTAGGTTCAGAGAGAAATGAACCAGGTCAAGAAATACAAATTGATGAAGTTAAAAATTTTTTAAATGGCCGTTATGTCAGATCAACTGAAGCTGTATGGCGCATCTATGAATTACCAATGCATTTTCAATCACATGTCATCGTTAGACTTGACATTCATTTACCACGTAGACAGAATGTTTACTTTCGAGAAGGGCAAGAATGTCAAGCAATTGAAAATGCAAGACAAACAAAATTATTAGCATTTTTTGAATTGAATCGATCAGATCCATCAGCGCATGAATACAAGTATATTGAAATTCCTTTGCATTATGTGTGGGAAGATTCGCGAAAAAAATGGAAGAAGAGAAGGCGTGGAGGTGATAAAATCATTACACGCATATATGTAGTATCACCAAAAGACATCGAACTTTTCCATTTACGATTGCTTTTATTACATGTCTGTGGTCCAAAATCATTTGAGGATGTTAGAACATACAATGGAATTATACACACTTCTTTTGTCGAAGCGTGCCATGCTCGTGGCATTCCTTCAAATGATAATAAATGGTGCGAATGTTTAAATGAAGCAAAAGAATTACATTCACCAAAACAAATGCGAAATTTATTTGGTTACATTTGTGCATTAAATGTGCCAGCCAATGCATTGGCGTTATGGAATGAATTTAAAGTATATCTTAGTGAAGATTTTTTGAGAGATTACAACGAAGAAGTATCCTTTAACACAGCTCTATTAGAAATTGAAGATATTTTGAATGTTCATAATTTGTCATGTCAAGAACTTGGTTTACCAGTTCCCACGTATTCGCAGAGAACAGACGAAGCAAATGCTATTGATCCAATAGAACAAGAGTTTCTGTTTTGTGAGCATTATGAAACTGGAAATATTGAACAGCGTAATCTAATTGATCGTGTGATTCGTGAAGTTTTGCACCATGATACTGGATCTAATGTTTTTTGTTTAACCGCTCATTCAGGTTGTGGAAAAACATTCACACAAACAGCAATCATTCACAAATTAAATTCGCTTAATCTTAGTTGCATTGCAACAGCGTTCAGTGGCATAGCTTCAACTCTATTACTTGGAGGTAGAACTTTACACAATGTGTTTAAATTGCCTATACCCATTTTGAAAATTCTGTAGCGAATATTACCGCAAATAGTAGCTATGGACGTTATATAAATTCATCATCATTGATAATTATTGATGAAATTTCTATGTGCCCACTGCAAGTGTTGAAAATCATAGATAGATTATTGCAGGATATATGCGATGAAAATGATAAACATAAACCATTTGGAGTGAAAACGATACTTCTGTGCGGTGATTTTCGGCAAATCTTACCAGTTGTCCCACATGGATCACGTGCAACTTTAATTGAAAATTGTGTCACGAGTTGGCATAAATTTGTTTATTTTCATAAAGTAACGTTTACTCAAAATATGAGAGCCTTACCAAGTGAAATAGAATTTATCGAATTCTTGAAAAAAATTGGTAATGATGAAGCCCCACAATTCCCTCAGTTTGGTGAAAATATTATTGAAATACCTCAGCAATTAATAGGAGATGAAAATAATATTATTAATGAGGTGTATGGAAATATTTCCGAAAACATACTATCAGATAACATATTGAAGTCACCTAACAGAAAACATATCATAGCTACGATAAAATAATTTGTGATGATGACAATGAAATCAATAACTATCCAGTAGAGTTTTTGAATTCTTTGACTATTAGTGGTTTGCCACTACATAAGTTAGTATTGAAAGTTAATTCCATCGTTTTACTGATCAGAAACTTAAATACAAAGGAAGCATTAGTCAATGGAACAAGAATGTGCATCAAGTGTATGCATCGTAATGCTATTGATTGCGAAGTTTTAACTGGAACCGCACGCAATAAGAGAATTTTGATTCCACGTATAAATTTAACATATTCCGGTACTGTTTTACCATTTAACTTTCAAAGAACTCAATTTCCAATTATACCTGCATTTGCGATGACAATAAATAAGTCTCAAGGACAAACATTCGAAAAAATTGGAATTTTTATGAGGCAGCCAGTTTTTGCACATGGTAAATTGTACGTCGCAGCAAGTAGAGTTCGATCATTCGATGGTTTGAGATTTTATATTTCCGAATATAATGGCCAAGGGCATTTAGCAAATGATGAAAGAGTTTTTACAAAAAACATCATTTACACAGAAGTTCTGAATCATTAAATTCACTTTCAAACTATTTTAAGTTCAATGGACAACATTTATTTTTTAAACCGCCCGGTTTTTTTGATTTAATGAAAAATATATGAAAAAATACGAGGCACGTATTTTTTATTTCATTTTTATTTTGTATTAATTTTTTAATTAAATTTTATATAATTAGAAAAAGATTGGCAAAATAACTGTGTAGCCTTGGCGAAACCTGGTCAGTATGGCAATAAAAAAAACCCAAGGAAATGTCAAAAAACGTGTTATTGCTTTTTAAATATGGCTTAGCCAAGCTAAACCTCATTTTTCCTAACTTTCATATTTTTCAAATAACTCGAAAATTAATGCATAGAAAAAAAAATTAAAAAATTATATAAGCTTTGTAGCAGATAATCTTCAAACTGTTTTCAAAATGTGTACCTTACCAAAAATTAAATGTAATCCACTGGAATTGAAAACAATGTATCTTATACTTCTATGAATGTCAAGTCTCATTTTTATTAGCGTTTATTTGATTTAATAATAACATGAAAAAATTAAAACTGACAATGAATTATATCAAAAAATAAATACGAATACAAGCTGTAATTGTACTAACATTAAATTTTAAATTTCATAGGTATTGCAGGGAATTAAGGCAAACAACACTCGCTAATGACGTATTTGTACACGCTCGCAGCTGACGTAATAGAACAAAATTCAAAAAAATTATATGCAATGATTATAGAGGTATACTCTTTGACAAAAGAACCTCAATAACGTTCAAACTTAAAAATTTAATGAATTACGGTTGAATTTCGACCACTTGGCGACCACTAGTATGTATGTAAATTGAAAAAAAAAAAAAAAATAGAAACCAATGTAACATTTGCAAACTGAAAGTAATATTTTATTTCTGACATTTTAATGAAGATATAATCTGAAGTGTATAAATTTAATGAAAAAATATTTATGAAACAGTTCAACATTCACAAAAACTAAGATATTACATGAATACATAACTTGAAATTTACAAATAGACAGAAAAAAGTACTGTACTTTGTAAAAAAATTTAGTTGTCACAAAAACTAAGAAGGTTGTATCATTCATTACTCTCCTCATCAGAAACATGCTCTGATAAACCAGGAAGAATTTAGCACAATCAATGCAGTAGCTTTCTATATATATCAAACAAACAGGTTTTTTGCATTTCACATAATTATACTTCGTTAATCGTCACTTTGTTGTGCATGTCCGACACCTTTCTTTTTTCGCTCAATGTCATTGCTGTCATCTTGGTTTTCTTCATTGCCTTCTGGTCTGCAGCATTTTAGACTATCTTGCAGGTTTTTGTGTATTCTAGAAGTGTTTGTACCCCTTCAAATGATTTGGGGCAGAACTAATTAATGAGTTATAATGTCTTCAGAAACACTTTTATTCTAACAACATCATAACCATTTCCGAAATAAATAACTTGTGCGTTGATACCACTCATGTTTATCATTGCAAAAAATATGACCATTGGCCAACAGCGTACATTTCTTGCTACATTATATGATGTACATAATTTGTCAGTAGTATCCACTCCCCCTTTCGTTCTATTGTAAAATGTTGTCACAGACAGCTTCTGCTTATCTCCAGTATCAGTATCTATTGATTTATCCTCATGCAAACTAGATGCCAAAACAACACATTTTCCAGAAATACAAACATAAATTGTTTTAGACTGAAACAGTGAATCAATATGAGTAGAAATGTGAAAAATTGACTAATCAAAATGATTTAACAAGACAATTGTAAACCTTTAAAAATATAACACGCACAGGCGCAGTGTATCAAATTGAACAAACAGACACTATCTTCACTTTGCAATAGCTGTTGGCATACTAAACGCTGTTGACAGATAAAGGGTAGAAATATGTTAAGCTACTGAGAGACAGGTGATGCTGTCATCTGTTAGAGACAAATGGAACAAAAAAACGTAAGACTAGTATCAATCAGATCAGGTGCGCCCGACGGAAGGTTAAATCAGAAACATAGTTTTTAATTGGTTAATACTGTTTTAAATTGTTTGAAACCATTGATTACAATAACCTTCAACATGGTTATATATAAATAACTTTATATGTGTAATACATGATTAATATGTAAACTTTATTACATATAAATAGTGATATAAAAGGTTTCACTGAAGCTGATACAAATATGTTAAAAAGTAGGTACATAAGATCCATGTAATTAAAATCAAGATGAGATGTTTTCATAATTCGCTTTGTATTGATTAAGTGTTAGCTAAACAAATACTTTTTTTTGTAAACAGTTTAAAAAAATAATCTGATTTCAGACTCAGATTGGCCTATTGTTTGTGCTTCTGATTGCAATGTGTGATTTCTTTCTTGGTGCCATCATTGGTCCACAAAGTGATGCGAGTAGAGCTAAGGGATTTCTTGGTTTTAACAGTGAGTATAAAATAACATATATGATATTATTTTATATTTAAACTTAACTGTAATTGATTTATTATGGTCATTCACTTGGTTATAGGTGTTAAAAATATTGTATAGAATTGACAAATTGTAACATTTTATTACTGAATTTTGAATTTGTGTTTATGTTTCAGCAACTGTGCTTGTCACAAACATGAAACCTGATTACAGGCGGATGCAAGGAGTTGACCATGACTTTTTTTCAGTTTTTGCTGTTTTCTTTCCAGCAGCATCTGGATTTTTAGCAGGTGCCAATATATCAGGAGATTTACGTGTTAGTGAACAATTTAATATATTCATTTTATTTATACACAATTTATTTTGTTACAATTTAAGAGCAGAAGATTATGATATACATCTAAAACATTGATATAAAACATTAATTTAAATATAATTATGCGTTATTGTAATAGAGTCAACAATTTTTTCATCTTAAAATTGTGTACTCAGTAAATGAGTTTTGTAGTAATTATATGTCGTATTTTATACAATTATGTTAATAGCATTTTGCCACTGTATTCAACATTTTTCAATGAAAATAATTCACACACACCTCCTGTTTATTAAAAGTTATATGTCAGCAGCATGATGCAAATTTTTTATTACTGATTTCTATCCAAAGTAGATGTAGTTTCTGTATGTTTTGATTATTGTGTGAAAGGAGTCAAGTTGGTTATACCATCTTCCATTATGGGCACTGTTTTTAATATGTTGTGTAGTATATTTATTATAGTTTTGTAAATAAATTGAGTAACTAGTAAACTAGTTGTTAGGTCTACTAAATAAGTTGGCATATACAGTGTATAAGGGATGACCAGAATGTAAGTTCCAGTGAGTTATTAAGGGGAAAACAAGAATATATTTACAAACCATTTTTATTGTTCATTCATATGCTCACTTTAAACCTTTAAACTACTTTTTGAGATTAGTTTCCACCATTGTTGACATACTTATCGTAGCAGGAGTAGTAGAATAAAAGGACATTTATCATAAAAGGATGCTTCTACTGATGCAAACCACCTATTAATGGCTTGTTTTACTTCATTGTCATCATGGAACCAAAGGCCAGCAAGTACAAATTTTAAATGCAGAAAGATATAATCTAGACTGTGAGATGCGAGGTTAGACTGTTGGGAGGTTGTTGAAATAGTTCAAAGCTGAAGATCCTGAGAGGGTGTTGTGTTGTGGCTGATGTATGTGGGCAGACATTGTCATGGATTAACATGATGTTCCATGATGCTTCGTAAGCATGCCACATTGCTTAATATTTGGATTACACAAAACATTTTCTCAAATATTTCATAGCCTTGAGGCAAGAAGTCTACAAGCAACACTTCTTATTTATTGCAAAACATTGGTGCACATGATCTTCAAGTAGAAAATGTTCTGAAATTTCATTTTTGTTGGTGTCTCTATTTCAACGACTGCTGCTTTTATTCAAGGATTTTGTATGACACCCATGTCGCATCTGCAGTGACTATACAGTTTAAGAAGTCATTGCATTCCTTGCTGTCATGTGTCAACAAGATTTAAAAAATCATACAGCTAATCAACAGCTACTGTCCCAATACCTTTCAAAAAGTGGTTCTTATGGTAGACTCCGAGGCTGTCAGTCAAATGGTCTTGTTATGAAAGACCTATACACTCTAACATTTGGAAATATAAGAAACACAATTATTTATTTCAGGTGGAACATATTTCATGATATCTCGTTCACTGGGACCTGAATTTGGGGCATCAATAGGATTAATATTTGCCCTAGCCAATGCTGTTGCATGTGCCATGTACCACTTGCCGTGTCATTTTATTTCATGTTGTTCAGTAAGAATCTTTAGTAAACAGCATGGGCATAATTTCCAATAGTTTAGTTTCTCAAACTTAATTTTGTGAAGAAGTGAACATGAAATATGTGAACAATGCAGGGAAATAATATAATGGTGAACCATCTGTTCTCTCTAATCTTTTCGTTAACTGCCCAGACCAATAATCATTCATCCAAGATGATTCATCATTCATTTTTTAAAAACTTGCACTCATCTTCATACCATTGAATCACTTATTGCATTTTCTATGTGTATCTTACAATAATGATATGAATTTGAACTGGTTTAATGGATCACAGACCACATTTCACATGTCACAGTCATCTCAGTTCCCTAAACACTGTAAACACAGAGCAATGTCGATATGCTGCTGGAATGTCTCAAACTGACTTCAAAGTCTTGCCAACAAATCAGTAACTTAAAATGCGTGCACATAACAGTGACTCCAGCACTACAGTGGTAATATTAAAAAACATAACTTACTTTCTGGATATCTCTCATGTAACTTAGCAAACAATCTGTATACACTTTAAACAGAGATATTTTTAGAATGTTTATGAATCTTGTTTGTTTTAATTTTAGGATCCACAGAAAGCAATTCCAAAAGGAACAATTTTAGCTATATTTTTAACAACAATATCATATGTAGTAATGGCTTTCATCGCTGGTGCTACAGTAGTGAGAGATGCGAGTGGAGACATTAATGAATACCTGAATGGCACATTCATGGATTGTGCAAACAGAACATGTTCATACGGATTGCAGAATAGTTTCCAAGTATGCTTTAGCAGTCTATTTCAGAATCTAAAACAAAATATACTGTAATGTACTCGGGTATTAACAGGTTGATCTTATTAGATATTAATAATTAACACATTTACTGCTCCATAATATGCACATGGTGAACTATCTCATTTGTTGTCTCTAATCTTTTCTTTAACTGCCTGGATCAAATCAAGTTTACTTGTGTAAACTGACTTTCTGTTGACAGTATAACAGAATAACTAATATGAAGTACACTAAGCTGAACATACGCACAAATATACATGAACACATTAACATCATTTGTTGGGCTCTTTCCTGTGAAACATCACAGTGCATAAACCACATATGTGCTCTTACTGCATACAAACATACAAAATACTGACAAAACACTCTGACTGACAACTGTGTACGTCTACCAGCTACAACAGTCTAAAACAGCCCAACATCATCTCGTTAAGATTAAACAATTTAATTTAGTGGTAATATTAGAACATCGTTTTTCACTAATAATTTTTCTTACTAGTTGTATTTACGATTATTTATTTTATGTGTATTGAGTTATTACAATATGCTTTCTCTGCAATTTAACCATACAGAGTGACTACATTTGTTCCAGAATAATGTAAATAATTGTTATAGACGTATAGCGTTTAATTAAACAATCTTGCTTACAAAGTAATGTGAATCACAAACATGTAAACAGCATAAAATTCACATCCATATACATTCACACACTATTCAGTTATTTCTTAAAATAAATGTATATTTGAATTTCTAGGTGATGGAACTAGTTTCTGCTTTTGGTCCACTGATTTATGCTGGTTGTTTTGCTGCTACATTATCATCTGCGTTGGCCAGTCTTGTCTCTGCCCCAAAAGTCTTTCAAGCATTATGCAAGGATAAGTTATATCCTTACATTGAATTCTTTGGTAAAGGCTATGGCAAAGGTGGAGAACCAATACGTGGTTATGTCCTCACATTCTTCATTGCCTTAGCGTTTATACTTGTAGGTGAGTAACGGCAATGCAACACTCTTTTCATTGATACATAATTGATTGGACTTTACTATAATAAATTAAATTATAAATAGATTACTTGTAATAGAGAAAATGTTTCTCAGCAGTGTGAAATTATAATAATTCTTGGAATTCTTGATTCACACATTGAATAATAGTGATAAGGTCAAATTACATACTAATGTTTTGAAGTTCAGTCATGAATAATTTATATTAACTACAAAAGTCCTATTTTATATAATAAAACTAGTAGTGTGATTAAAATGCTGTGTGTTTAAGTGCAAGAAAAATATTGTAGTACTACAGTTTGTCATATGAAGCATTCAGCAAATCTTTTAAAGCTATGATTCACTTCTAAAAAGAAACTAATGGCTGCTTTTTTAAACCGTGAATTTAAAAAACAAGTAAAACATTTAAACAAGTATCAACTTGTTTTACTGTGTCTTTCAAACATCCAAAACAAGATGTGGGGTTATGTACTGAACAAGTTCAAATTTCAAAGATTGAACAGGTCGCTTGTCTTTGTGTTATCAAAGGGCAATTACCATGTTGTACTTGCAACATATGATGAATTTATTTTATAAATACTGTTTCTATGTAATAATATAAAGTAATATTCATTGTTATCTATCATTACTTCCATGTTCCAAAAGGAAAAGGCGAAAAAAATCGTGTTTGAGATAACGGCAGATTCTGATTGTATTACCATCAAAACATGAAAAAAAGTCATTTTTCGAAAAGTGTCTGTGTGTCTGTCTGTCTGTGTGTAGAATTTGTTCTATGGCAAACAATAACAGCCACAAATTCAAACAGAATCAAATAATTTTTTGCATACAGCATTGAATTGTAGAGGACTCAAGGCCTATTGTTTTTGGTGAAGATTGGTTAAGGGAAGGGGGTAGATTACCTGCAACATTTTACGTTTTAACAAGAGTAAAGTGCTTAATTTTAAAAAATAAGGTATCCTGAAAAGAAGATCATAATAATCCACTGTAGAAAGGTAGATGAAATATCTACTATACTGTGCAAATTAATTGGGACAAAGTAAAAACCTTTCCATCACAAAACTAGAACACAAGCACAAATTCAGTATATACAGAAAACCAACTACAACTGACACACTAATACACAACACCTCCAATCACCCAACACAACACAAACTAGCTGCTTTTAGAACCATGATACATAGACTTAACAACATCCCCTTAGATGATAAAGACTACAAAGACGAACTAAACACGATAAAATATCTAGCAGAATCTAACGGATATGACAGAACAATAGTCAGTAAACTCCTACACAAAAACACAAAACAAACAACAGACAAAGACAGAAAACAACAAATTCATAACACTAACATACATCAACAAACAAACTGAAAAAATTGCCCACAAATTCAAAAAAGCAGGATACAGAATTGCTTACAAAACTGCTAACAAAACAGAACACACACTATCAAAACGCATGCACAAAACACAAAACAAATTCGATCTACCCGGTGTATACAAGCTAAATTGCTCAAATTGCAATAAATTCTACATAGGCCAGACAGGACGTAGCTTCAAACAGAGATACATTGAATACACAAAAGCACTCCACACCACTACAGAATCCACCTTTGCAAACCACCTCATTGAAGCAAACCACACATATAAAAACATCGACACTAACATGAAAATTCTACACGTACACACAAAAGGCCGAATACTAGATACTCTAGAACAATTAGAAATATACAAACACACAAAAACAAATAAAAACGACGTCCTAAACGAACAGACACAATTCAAATCGCACACATTATTCGAACACATCTCACCACACACATACAGCATCGATCTTTCAGAAAACTATCCCGTCGCCAACAACAAGACGGACAACGCTACCTATAGCAGCCTCTGATGAACCCTTCTAAAGGTGAAAGCCGGTTTAGGCTGTAAGGTAAATCTTTACGATTTTACTTATAAAAAACTTAGTGTTCCGAGTCGTCAAACAATAGTGATATTTAGATAAATACATGTATTAGTATGAAGTATGTCCTCCTTTAGCAGAAATGACCTCTTGAAGACGTTTTGGCATTGACTTCACTAGATTAGTGCACATATTCTTGATTTCATCATCGTGGAACCACACGTTTATAGCACTAGTTATCATGCGTTCTTTTGTCGAACAGTCCATCTTACCTAAACAACTCTTCAAAATATTCCACAAGTTCTCAATGGGATTTAAGTCTGGTGAGTTTCCAGGCCAATCAAACACATTTATTTGATTTTCCAGCATGAAAGTCTTGACTAATTTTGAATTATGACAAGGGGCCAAGTCATGTTGAAATGTCCCGCTAAAATTTTGCATGAATGGGACAATCCTATGTCGTAATATTTCTATGTACTTGGTTGAATTCATCATACCTTGAACGGGAACTAAGCTTCCAGTGCCATTTGTCATGAAAAAACCCCAAAACATCTGTTTCAGAGGGTGTTTTACAGTGTGTGGAAATGCTCAGGTCTGAGAGGTTCACTGTCACCTCGTCTCACGACATTTCCTTTGTAACCCTGCACAAATAAATGAGTTTCATCACTAAAAATTACCTTCTTCCAGTCGTCAGCAGTTCAAGATTTATATTTTTTGGCCCATTTTAAACGTTTATCCTTCATTTTATGAGTTAACAATTGTTTTTTGACTGGTCTTCTTGCCTTCCGGCTAGCTTCCAGAAGCCTACGGCGTACAGTTGAACTACTAACATCGAAACCAGTTCCCAATAAATCTCTTCTAAGGTCTGAGCTTGTTTTCCTTGGATTAATTTTACTATTTCTTATTAGAATTTTATCAGTTCTTGGAGTAGTTTTCCGTTTGCGCCCACATTTTCCTCTCCTTTTTGGAGACGATGATCCAGATTCTTTGAATGTTGTCAGAATTCTTGATTCACTTGATTTGCCTACACCAACTGCAGAAGCGATATCTCTCACTGTCATAGAAGTGTGATCTTTCAAAGCAATAATTTTTGCACGCTTCCTCGGTGTAATATCCATTTTTAAACACACGAAAGCAACACGTGTTACGCAGAGCGCAAAAACTAGCATCCAGCTGCCACAATCAAAGGCTCACAACTGATGATAAACCAGTCAAAGTGCTTTGTTACTGTCAAGGTCGAACAGTCACACCACCTCAAGGCAGATAATACCAGTTTAAGGCGGTTTCAGACATCAAATGGCAATCGCAAACAATATACAGAAAAAAAAATTGCTTGTCCCAACTAATTTGCACAGCATAGTATAAATGAAAAGGGTAGTTGAAGGGGGAGGGGGTAATTTTTTTATAAATTAAAATGGTAGTTGATGATGGAGGAGGTAAATTTTTATAAGTATTATATGTGTACTACGTTATTGACAACAAAGAAGTAGTTTCTATGGAAAAATTTCATTTCACTTTAACAAAATTCTATATTTTTCATTTTAATTTAAATCACGTATGAGTGAAAATATATCGTTCCTGGCAGGCAACCATATCTCAATTATGTAATGTTTACTTTTCCAAAGTTTTGTTATTGTGATTGCCGCAATAAAAGGGCTGGCAGGACACACACACACACACACACACACACTAAATTCGCGTTATTTCTGGCCTTACACATGTTTATTTTATTATGTTTGCACAATTTTTAAATGGAAAGTGCTGAAACCCACACCAACACAATGCGTGCAAGCCAAAAAGGTGGACATCGATTTGCTTCCTGTGGATCGCTGGGCAGTGTTGTTGTATTAAAGCAATTAATACAATCTGTGTACTTATTTCTATTATGATATGAGAATTATAAACTAATATGTGCATGTGTGTATGTATGAAAAATATATAAATATTTTTCTCCTTTGGAAAATTGTTTGCCCCTCCTTGAAAATATTTTGACCTCCCTGATGGCTAGTTATTTACTAGCCTGTGTGGAATGTAGCGTTATGACATGGATCAGAATGGTGGGTGTTAAACAGGAGACACAAACGTATTAAGAAAGAAATGTTTTGCTGGGAAATTTATAATTATACGGGTGAACAGAATAGTCGTTCAGGAAATCAGAAGACAAACGGAAAGAAAGAAATCAAGACTCAATTTTCAAAAAGAAAAATGACTAGTATAGTATTGACAGGAAAGACTTTGATAACACTATAAACATCCATCGGCCCCTCACAGGAAGAGTCCAATTTCATTACAGGAATCAGATCGTAGCTACCTTTAGCTAGCTCTTCGTTCGACCTACAGACATTTTATCTAAAAGTAAAGTCCTTCCTCACGAAGGTTGAGGATAGTCTTAATCCACCTGACATGGTGGTATAGCAAAATTGAAAGTTAACGGCATGGAAATGCGCGAAACTCTTACGGTCAGAGGGGAAAGGCGATGTGGTTGGAGTCGCTGTGAGATGTGAGAAGAGAATTGCTGTTATCAGAGACGGTGCTGCCAACCTATGAACATTATTTCTAATAGTAACAAAAACTCGCGCCAGTTAAGGTTTGTTTGTAAATGTCGCGAGTTTGTCTAAACAAAGAGTTTTATATTCAAAGTCGATTATGCTGAAATAACGTAAATAAAAGAGTAAAATCTTTCAGAGCATAACAGGTATACTATAAGTCTGCACCGTGATACATAAATGGAAAAAAGGAGCAGAAATTGCAGTTATTTTTATTCGTAAGGACATAATAAGATTTTAAAATAGGTCCAATCGACATGATAATAAGTTTATGTTTGTTTGTCACCACGAATGTCTATCTGCGCGTGCACGCGCATGTGTGTGTGTGTACCTACAGTCACACAGCTGACTTTAAAAAAGAATTATATGTTTATTGTTTCCGACGTAAATCAAATAATAATAATAGTAATAATAATAATAATAATAATAATATTGTAATTGTATTACTATACAAATCAAGCAAATTATGTGTACTGTTCACAAGGAAGATATTTTACATACCTTTTAAGCAACACCTTGCTTACGCACATTCCTAGGCCTGTGCTGCGTTTTAGAATGTATCTCCAAGCACGGGCTATAGGTTCAACAATAGTTTTAAAACAAATCTCCTTCGACACACTACACATGACGAACACCAGTCCACACATTAAATTCACATAAAACTATAAATTATTTTAATTTAAAAAAGTTTGCTTCCACACAGTTAGACGTTAATTACGTTGACACCATCAGGATCCATTTGGCATGTGAGTCTTTAACTCTCACCGTACATTTCGTCTTCTTCACTACTGTCATCGGATCCTAAATTTATAAAAAATTCACTTTGTAATTCGTCAGTCAGTACCTCTTGTCTTACATAGTAAATCCTTTTAGCTTTCGCACAAACACTCTCCCACTCACTTCCACCTATATTAGCACACTTTTCTTCTACCAAACGTTTCACATCATCTAACTTAAAACTAACATTGCGTGTTGCAACCCAGTTTTTTAAAATTCCCCATATATTTTCAATTGGGTTTAGTTCGGGATGATAAGGTGGCAGCCTTATTGCACTATGTCCGTATTCACTTAAAGGTGTTTCCACTATGTAACTACTTATTTTGGGTCTTACTTCCTTAATTTTCTCATAGAGTTGTATTTTTGTATCATTTAAGGAGTAAGGAACACCTTTACTGTCCAGCCACTGCTTCATTATTTCCTTTCGGGAGTTGCTGGTGGGTGGTTTGTCACTTTCCGTATTATGGTAGGATGCATTGTCCATTACGACGACTGAATGTGACTGTAAATTTGGTATCAACTGAGTTTTGATCCACTTTATAAAGTCAGAATTCATCTCACCATGGTAGTCCCTTGTTTGTAGGGCTGACTTGAACACAAGAAGAGATTGCGGCACAAATCCCTTCTCTCCACCTAAGATCAAATAATCGTGACAGTAGGTAACCACATATTACAAAAAATAATGATATATCTCATAAGGAATATTCACATACCTGCATGTATAATTATTAATCTCTGCCCCTTACAAATTGGCGATTTTAACTCCAAGTCATCTCCACACACCACTGATGTGGAGTTGTGTGGGATGAATGAACGAAAGTTTCATCTGTATAGATAATGGGGCGTCCTTCTTCTCTAAATTTTTTTTATTTTTCGTAAATATTGTATGCGCTTTAACCGTATTTCGCGTCTCTCGCATACAATCTTTTTATTACAGCTGGTTTTTTTCCACCTGTTGAAAAATGATAATGTGCATTGTATCAAATTTTATTTATAAAATAAACAGTAGTCCACTTTGAAAGCGTAAAGATTTAAGAGAATAATATTTGCTTTAAAATTGTAAAAAATGCATATAAAAAATAAATATGAACAGTACTCTTGTTTATCTACGTTAACAAACAAAAGTGAAATAAATCAATCAATGAATACAATTGGAACAATACATTATCGGAATTTGTTGCTGTTACATATGAAAATGTTTCATAAACATATCTGAGTGTTGTATGGCCTGTCATTGTGTATATACTGCTGAGACGTACAAAACTACAGCCTTCCTTACCGTTCTTATCGCAATGGAATTTGCAAAGTGTACACTTCCACTCCTTAATTATACTCGACTATCTCTCAAGTTTATCATTACATAAAGGAACGCGCTCTTCATATTAATTTAATTACAAGAATCTCTTTAATCCTGGACAACAAGAAACTGTTTCTAGAAGAAGTGAAATGCAAGTAATTTCAATACAACATTTTATGAAAAGAATATCTTTTAACACTAAAAATGTTACAACCAGTAAAAGAAACAGATGAATGAGAATTGAGAAAATTTATCTATGAAATTTCTTTCATTTCAGTATTATATTTGATTTTATTTTTACGCAGAATCGAGCTCGCGCGCACGTGCGCGCACACACACACACACACACACAGATTAAAACAAATGCAAGACTGAGATAGCGCGTAACACAGTAACTAACAATGTACTGGTAACTAAAACATCACGTGCAAGTTGGCAACACCTCCACTTGCATACCAGCTGATTATCCATGACCCTCCCGCCATTCACAATTTCAAAGTGGACTCGTCCATCCATAAATTGGTTTCTGCGCACATGCCCTTAACTTTCAGTTTGACTATACCATTTTAGCTGATACGTAATTTTTTCAGAACTCAAGCATCCACTTATTTAATTAATATTTAAATGATTTTAAATATAAATTTTAGGACATGGAAGTCATGTATGGTTCTCCATACTAATTTAAAAAATTTTTCTTGTTAAAATTGATACCTGTAAACACACATACACAATTTGTGGATATGAAAATTTGAATAATTTTTATACCAGCAGAAAAAGAAATGTGTGCTATTTACTTATATTCAAAATTTAATGTAAAGTTTCTAGTTATGGTCACACAGATCATCATGTTTGAATAATGGAAATAAAATAATTGAACACTAGAGAAATAACAGGTTTGAATACAGAAAAATACTTTTATGCAACAATTGGGGACCATGTACATATGTAACATACAAGGTGTGACCAAAAAGTATCGAGACTGATTAAATTGAAACACACGCACACACACACACACACACACACACACACACACACACTATTCTTGTGTAATTTTAATAAATAAATAAAATTTGTTGTTATAAGAATATATTTGTATATTTTTGTATATATTAACACTGTTTCAACAGTATAAACTGTCATCTTCAGAATATATATATATATATATATATATATATATATATATATATATTGTAATGTTACATAACCCAGTCCCAATAAATGATAACTCTTATACTACCATAAAGGTCAGAAATGGGTAAACTATAACTAGCTATAAATTAAGTTATATCACTAAACATTATAAACGATATTGAAGTGATATACAGTGACAGGTGAGTTATAGTGTACCCAGTGCGGAAATCAGTGAATGTAAAGGGAACTTCTTACAGACTTGTGCTGTAGATGTGGGAATTATAGATTATAATAGTAGACTGTGATGCTACTAACTAATTATATATTTTGTTTAGATTGTAGGATTTATATTGTGTAGGCAACAAAATTTAGTACCTATGTTAATTTTATATTTAATAAAATAATTATGTTATTATATAAGATAACCCAGGGTTTAAAAAAATAAAAGATTTAAATATCAGATGATAATAAAATAATACTGTATGAGGAAAATGGCAGAAGAAAATAGTGCTGTGTAAGAATACTATAACAGATTAATAAATAATATATAAATTCATTTAAAGTTAATAATAGTATTAAAGACTTATATCTAAAGTTATAAAAAAATAAACGAAAAACTATTATGTAAATCAAATTGGGAAAGAAACCAAATTTAAAAAGAATTATTTTTCTGTAAATCAAAAATAAATTTATAATAATTAAAAACCGCCTGTATACTAAAAAGTAAATAGCAGCACCAATAAAAAATGATATAAAAATTATGGGTTACTAACAGTAACGAAATAACATATTGTTTAATCTAATTTGAGATTGAAAACTGTTCGGTTGGAAAACGTTATGAGACAAAAATTGTATTAAAAAACCTTTGGAAACATTTGGAACAGTACAAAATTATCACAAAATTTAACTAACAGTATAAACATTATGTACCACTACTTTAAATATCAAATGTAACTTGCTTTACCCCATAACAAAAGTGAAAAACCATTTTTAAGATCAGGCCTAGCCAAGCCGCATTTCGAGTTTTTGACGAGATGGTGTCTGACAGACGGTCATGAAATTACAAAACAACTAAGAACACCACACGAGAAACCGCTTCACACAAGTAAGAACTTCGAGGAAAGAGGTAATATAAACATTTCTTTTAATATTTAACCAAGAAAACCTCAAATCAAATCGTAGTGCAGTACAGAAATTTCTAAAGTGTAATCATATGTTTAATAAAAACATAATCTGCTCTCTCGCGAACAAATCCGGAACTACGTACTAAAAGAATAAACAAATTTTCGAAGTTGATTATTTTTATTTTGTAAAGCGTAGTATATAATTATCCATTTCTGACCATCTCATAACACAAAGAACTTACCCTTAACCCTGGGGAAATAAATAAAACGAATTATATGTTGATTGATGTTTAAATAAAAGATAAAATTGTAAAAACCAGATTTTATGATAATTCCATGTTCACCCAATGAAGTCGATATCATGAATTAGTTATTGAAAGGATCGATTGTAATGTTTGTATGTTGGCGGAAGAGAAAATCAATAATATTATAAATAAATACTATTAAGAATTTATATTGAATAATAAAAAGTGTTTCCTTTATTGTAGCGGGTAGTTGTGGTAGATTTCAGTAAAATAAGAAGAGGACTATCCATCAGGTAGTATTAAGGAACAGTGTCGTTTGGTTAACCTATATTTGGAGACTAATGTCAAAATCAGCTGATCCCATTCACGGCGAATATTTGAAAAATTAAGAAATCGTCTACTCCGAGGGTAAACAAACGGTACTCGCTCTCTCTTCCAAATAAGGCTAAACAACTTCCTTAATCTTGACCCAAATCACACACACTCGATTTCTGCTTCGTTTGGGTAACATTACCATCAACTTTATTTAAACCTTATTTAATTCATAAGTGGCGATCGCTAAGAGGTGCTCTGACCTCTCCGAGACTGTCAAAAGACGGACGTCATGTTACGTTATGTCCCTGTTATTTCAGGCGCAATTTGTAACGTTAATTACATTTTAATACATATAGAAATACATAAAATTATTTTATCACCTACCTTCTAACTGTTTTCTACCAGGATCCGGCACACGAACTTTAAGATGCAAGTGTGATTATCAGGTTACCCAACAAACGTACGCTACACTCATTTGTTTGATGGAATGAAAACATTTTATTATCTAATTATTTAATTATCTAATTATTTCCTTTTAAATAGAATTTCAATTAGAACTCAACTTTCTCTCCTTTTAAGACAGATACAACATGCACATTTATTTAAACATTTTTCTTATTCTAATATACTTTTAATTAATCAAGGCGAACCCAGCTTGCCACACTCTCACATTCAGACCTTTAAAACCCCCTTTTCTAGAGAACATAAGAATATGTGTAAAAGAATAGTGTTACTTTCCTAAACAGCGTCACTGTCGACCACATGGCGCGTCCTGTAAATTACTTGCACTATGTCCAAACTGTTATTAGTTCATTTTTACTCCGAACTCACTTGATTTTATGGCTTTAAATGTCCATCTCACTTTTTTAAACTGCTTTACAACTCCGATATACGCTCGATTATTCGGCCGACTTGATGGAACAAAATTTTGCCCGGGTATAAAGTTTTAGGCGACCGCGCGTTATTGTTTACATACTTTATTAATATTTGTTTTAAATATTAATATCACTTTATTAGATAGGCCGAATTTTTTTTAACGGCCTATCTTGTAAACCCAAGGCCACTGGCTTTAAATTCACAAACTTTATGCTGCTTCCTGCTGCTGGCTAATATTACAACTGGTGACAGACTGCAGACTGTTCACAAGGACTGCTGCTTACTGGGCGGTTACGCAAAACGTCTGTGCAATTGTTTTGGCTAACAATGTGCATTGCTGGTTACTGGGGTACCTCACAGGTGAAAGTTAACAATTTGATACTGGAACTGAATTAATATAAAGTAAAATTAAAACTGTGGTAGCCTACAATTCTGTACCGTTACAATACCCCCCCCCCCCCAATAAGAGGTTGAAGGCCGAAGCGTTCAAACTCTTATTGCCTAAACCTAAGAGGTTCGGTGAGGATATGGTGCCAACAACCCCCCATTTGTTCTTATACCTCATGGGTAAACAACCCCCTGGCTCGGCGACTCTGGACGCATCTGAACGAGATCACTGGACTTCTCTGTTCGAGATCCCAACACCGAAAAATCGAACAGATACGCACCACCGCGCCCCTCACCTCCTAACATGCCTCCCCAAACTCCAAATCCCTGGCTACTATTATGCCAGATCCTCAACCGATATGTTCCCCCTTACATGCAAACTGGGTCGCCTTTGGCAAATACTGGGCGCATACATACACCTATAATATTTTCTAAACAAACTCAGCATTAAATCACAAAATATTCTTCTTTAAATTCACTATTCTTATAAGTTCAAAATCAGATTGTATCAAAACAAAAATCTCTTTATCTGAATAGATTAATTCTCTTTGTTATTATTACTGATAAAAAACAAATAAATTGAATATACAATTAAAACATGGACTACCTTATCCTAACATTTGATTATACACATATCCTAAACAATATAATTCAATAACACTATTAATACGCATAAACAATAATACACTCAGAATTTAACATCAATTTGATGGCAGGCACCAAAATATTTTTTTTTTTTCTACTACCCCCTTTTAATCCCTTAACCCCTGATACCCGTTACATATTCATGTGTTCTGCGCTAGGCTTCTTGGCCTTTTCCAGCCTCATCCTAGCCGTAAACCACATCTCCCTCGTGACCTGTAACTGAGTCACCGCCCATCCACACTCACTATTTCCCCCCCTAGACTGTAGCGTCTAGTTGCTTTCACAAGGACTGATGCGGAAGGGGTGGACATTTTTTCTTTTATTCCACCCCCATCCTTGCTTCGGCGTTACAATAAAATTCGGTATTACACCTACTATTCTTGATTTATACACCCCTAATGGACTACCACCCCTATCTGGGTGAAAATAGCCCTGTTCCAAAATTAGGTAGATTCCCCCAAAAAATAACCCCCCGGTCTAACAAATCACCGGGTTGACAAGATAAAACAAACCACAAGCCAGTTATATATCAAGTAAAATTTATGATTTGCCACAATTAACTACTTTCACGGTCATGATCCGGTGAGGTCATGACCGCACTTAGGTGGGGAATCTACAGTTAAACGTAAAATATAGATTAGCATTAATAAAATTTAAATAAGCAGTAATATACACTTCTAAGTTTCTCAAACATTTTTGATGGCGTTCACCCAACATTTCCTTCAAGTTCCCATTTAAATAAAGTACATATTTCATTTATTTCACAATTACATTTGAAAGTTGAATCAGAATAAGTTTAAATTTATTATTAAAATCATCTTTCCAATTGATTTAATTATCAAATTAATTGAATTATATTTAATTTCTCAAACTCTAAATTACAGTAATTACCTCGTTATTATTTTAACAAAAAAATTAACTTCATTTCTTTTATGTCACAATAAGATTTTGCTCAAGATACTGATTCAGCAGACTACAACATTTTTTGTTATTGTCACCAAGCATGACTGTAGACATTAGTCACAACATACAACAACCTGTTTACATAAACAGTCGTCTGCCAGACTTGTTTTATAAGCACTGTTATAAACACTCTCAGTTTCCACATTCATGGTTACGTCATATACTGACACATATGCTTACTTCAACTTTTAATTTCTATGAGTTTTTTGGTTAACATGTTTATCAATTTCTATTTATTACAATTCAAACCAAAATTAATTTTAATTCACCCTTTTAGTTATTTTTACCATTTAATTACAGTTAAATTTTAATACCATTATCCCAATTCATTTTTATTATTGAATTAAACTCTTTTCACACCTGTAAGCATTTTATTCTATCTGATTGGTATTATGAACTTTATACTTACAGTACATTATCCACCCATTAACCTGAACACAAAATACACACCACACACACACACCAATATCTCCACGTAACCTCTGAAACATTTAACAACAATGTTATTTCATATCAAACAATTTAACATTTATTTATTAATATCAAATCTCATAAAATAATTTAAACTCATTAGAAAAACTCAACCATATAACATTTAAACAAAATATTTAAACATTTCAAATTATTTTAATTAAATCAATTATTAAAAATACAAGTTCAGTTGCTATCAAAACAATTACGATTTGCTAATAACTGTCTCCAAAATTAATCTTGTTGTTTATTTAGATTACAACTTTTTTATTCTTATTATTATTTCAACAATACCTGCATACTCATTGTTTACTTAACATTCTACAATACACACAAATAAATTTACTAAACATTTCTTTACAAACTTTTGTTATTACTGTTCCATTTTTTCACACTTCATTGTCCACGTCTGCCAGGTCAAAAACCATAAAACAAAAATATTTATAATTGTCCATTAATTGTTTATAGTTTACCCTCCATCGTCACAGATTAGTCTTTGTTTTATATAGCACTTTACAATTATGTTAACACACATACTATTGTCTTGTGTGTCATAACCAGACAATTTCAATTTATCCGTTTTATCAAAAGAATCATGAAACAAGTCAACATTGAGTATTTCTATTAAGTCTCCATCAGTAAATATTTCCAATATCGGGTCAGTTACTTTTTCATTATAAATTAAATAATTATTATTTAAATACACTTCTAACCTTACTTTCCACTCATCATAATCTCTATTTAATTCATACAATTCTGTTTCTCTCTCAACATACAATTCTCTATTTAAATCTCTCTCATCATAATACCATATCACACTCTCAATATTATTCCAGACAGAGGGTACAAAATTATACAACAAAATTAAACAACTCAAATCTTCTACTAACACGGGTCTCTTGCCCTCCAATAATAACATTTCTGAACACCTTGGTTCATCACAAATAAGGGGAAAATTTACCCTCTGCCCTACACATTCAGCTACTCTTTCTTTCCATTCTTTTTCTAATTCATCAACACTAATTACTACCTCGTTACAACATATAACGCTCTCTCTCTCTCACTCACTATTTCACTATCTACTTTCAACGTATCACTCTCTGATACCACCCTTTCAATCACATTACCACTTTGAATATCATTGTTAACATTTGTTATCTTACTCTCTACTACCAAATTTTTAATTATATTCTCATTTTCGACATTATTGTAATCATTTGTATTTTTACTTTTAATCTGTTCTGCTACTGACTCTACTATTTTCTCAATATCTCGTTTCAATTCATTACAACTATTTTCGCATTTCATTTTTACTTCATCAATGGCAAATTTAAGTACATCAAATTTACAATTAAATTCACTTTTAATTTCGGTCTTAATTTCATTCAACTTGATATCGTTATTGTCTAAACGATTATTTATACCATCAAATTTATCATCATTACTATCAAATCGTTTACTTAGAAGTTTAAATAAGTCATTCATGGACATCTCTTTTTCTTTTGTATTTGTTTTAATTGTCACGGGAGTGTAAATCGCTCCCGGCGTACTAATTACAGATTGTTCTACATTACGGTCATCTATTGATAGTGACTCTGTTTGAATACCTGAGTCGGTATTTATTTGACTCTCTGTTTGACTGTCAGAGAAGCTGACTTCATTATTTATACTCTCGTTATTATCTGCCATATCTATAAGTTTATTAATCTAGATTTTCTTACTTAAAATATCTACCACTTCACTCTTAACCTCTGTACATTGATGTACTAATTTATATGTACTGCGTAATTTTTACGTAGCTACTTAACCCTCAACTCAAACTTGCATCTATCGTAGGTGTGGAATTTTAATTATTCAAATTCGAGTTCCTGTCGTAGCGCCATTTGTTACGTTATGTCCCTGTTATTTCGGGCGCAATTTGTAACGTTAATTACATTTTAATACAAATAGAAATACATAAAATTATTTTATCACCTACCTTCTAACTGTTTTCTACCAGGATCCGGCACACGAACTTTAAGATGCAAGTGTGATTATCAGGTTACCCAACAAACGTACGCTACACTCATTTGTTTGATGGAATGAAAACATTTTATTATCTAATTATTTAATTATCTAATTATTTCCTTTTAAATAGAATTTCAATTAGAACTCAACTTTCTCTCCTTTTAAGACAGATACAACATGCACATTTATTTAAACATTTTTCTTATTCTAATATACTTTTAATTAATCAAGGCGAACCCAGCTTGCCACACTCTCACATTCAGACCTTTAAAACCCCCTTTTCTAGAGAACATAAGAATATGTGTAAAAGAATAGTGTTACTTTCCTAAACAGCGTCACTGTCGACCACATGGCGCGTCCTGTAAATTACTTGCACTATGTCCAAACTGTTATTAGTTTATTTTTACTCCGAACTCACTTGATTTTATGGCTTTAAATGTCCATCTCACTTTTTTAAACTGCTTTACAACTCCAATATACGCTCGATTATTTGGCTGACTTGATGGAACAAAATTTTGCCCGGGTATAAAGTTTTAGGCGACCGCGCGTTATTGTTTACATACTTTATTAATATTTGTTTTAAATATTAATATCACTTTATTAGATAGGCCGAATTTGTTTTAACGGCCTATCTTGTAAACCCGAGGCCACTGGCTTTAAATTCACAAACTTTATGCTGCTTCCTGCTGCTGGCTAATATTACAACTGGTGACAGACTGCAGACTGTTCACAAGGACTGCTGCTTACTGGGCGGTTACGCAACACGTCTGTGCAATTGTTTTGGCTAACAATGTGCATTGCTGGTTACTGGGGTACCTCACAGGTGAAAGTTAACAATTTGATACTGGAACTGAATTAATATAAAGTAAAATTAAAACTGTGGTAGCCTACAATTCTGTACCGTTACAGTCACACCTTACAAGCGGTTACGTTACAAATGTACTTACTAACGTGGGGCTTGAATAAGACGGACGTCACACCTAAAGAGTCGTTACGTTACAATATATATCCGTCTTATTCAAGCCCCACGTTAGTAAGTCAATTTGTAACGTAACCGCTTGTAAGGTGTGACTGTAACGGTATATATATTACAGATACAAAGCATTAAGCTCCTCCTTCTGAACCCACACAGTACCTCCACCATTTCTCCCATTTCTGGAAATATCTCTGGAAATCTTGTTTTACAATCATTTGAAACTGCTCTGTTGCATTTTGTTTTATCTCTTCCACATCTTAAAAATATTGCTAGGTCCGGTAAGTATGGAGTTTGTTGGTAATGCTGTGTTTGGCCAAAAACTGTTGCGCAAGAGCTGAGCGTTCTGGAGCATTGTTATGATGCAATTTCTAACTGCCCAAGGTTTGAAACCAAGGTCTTGTTCTTTGCACAGAATCTCACAAATGGCAAAGAACTCCAATGTAGTAATTCTTCATTATGGCTTGCCCTATTGAATTATACTCATGATGAATAATGCCCTCATAATAGAAAAACATGCCAGCATTGCCTTGACCTGGCTATTAACTTGATGAGATTTCTTCGGTTGCCAAGACTCAGGTGCCTTCCACTGACTGAACATTATTTCTGGATTGTAACATAGATTACTGATTAAAAAAAAATTCATCAGTTTTGGCTCATTCTATCATATCAGTTGTGATGTGTTTTCAATGTTCCTTTTGATTGTCAGCAGTTTTGGAACAAACTTTGCTGCCACTCCTCATGCCCAAATCAACAGTCAAAATGTTCTGAACTGATCCAAGAGAGATGTTGAACTCATTGCTAAGGTCTCTGGTTGTTAGATGGTGATTAACCTGGATGGTTTTGTGGGTTTTCATATCATTTCATCATTGTAGTTTTTTGAAGGACATTCTTCATATTCATAACTTTCAACACTCGTACTTCTTTCTTTAAATCTTTTAACCCACTCATGAACACCTTCCTTGTTTCATTGTCTCATTTACATAACATGGTAATAATATTTGCTTTGGTGGTTTCTTTGGCGGTTTTCCCATTCCTTTGACAGAATTTGATTCACACACATTGATTTATATTTTCACTCATAATGAATTCCAACAAGATGAAAACTGTACTTCACTCAATAATGGAGTATAACAAAGGACTGAGAGAAGCTGACTAGATGGTATGTGATTAAGTCCCCCTTCCAATACTTCAAGGTCAAGTGACATATTGCATGCACTTCCTTAACTCAATTCCTTAGCACACAATAAAATCAGTATCAACATTTTTTGTTCACTCCTCATACTATAAATATCATCTAATTAATGCTGGCACAATAAATAATACAAGTCACCAATTACAGAAGTTTGCACACTGTAAGTCACAATAATCTTTATACTAAAGCAGTCTATACACTCACTAAATTGGAACAATAGTAACAACAACTCCTCACACTTTTTATCGCTTTGCTGTGCAATCTCAAACTCAATGACTGACTGATCACTTCTGAAACAGCACTTTTATGCTCAGTTTCTATGGCAAAGTTCGTGACAAGATTTATGTGGATTTAATTAATAAAGTTGTGTTAGTGGTTATATTCGAACAGAATTAACACTGTTGCACACCACTATAGAAAGATTATTCCGATTAGCGCTTTCAAGCTTCACAGCTCATCATCAGATTAGATCCACAACAGATCAGAATTAACACCACAACAGTGTTAATTCTATTTATCTGGATGATGATAGAATAATCACCAATACCAGGAAGGTGCATCTGGAAAGATCGAGAATGTACGATAGCATTGTGTAATCTGTCTGGTCACACAATAGATGCAAAGTTGCGTATTAGCCACAAATGTTGTGTATCTCTTCAGCTTAGCAATATATATTTCACCACCACCATTTTTCTGTTCCAAAATTGATTGCTAATAATTTATAACAAGATGGATTGTACATATTCGTAACAAATGGAATTAAATCAGTCTACTCATTTTGTCCAAGAAGTTAATTAAAGATTTTCATAAAACGGACACTAAAGGCCCTCAAAAATGAACATTGCAAAATCACTCTAAAGAGTCCATAAATATTTTTTGGCCACACATTCTGTGAAGTTGTCATACAAATAAGTTCACTGGTGGAATTTATGGAGTACTTGTAAATGGAATTCCAAATGCTGCATTTAGTGTTTTATATATATTGTGATGTACAAGGGTCACGTAGAATAAGTAGTCAGTTATCAAATATTGGAATCCTTCGGAAGATTTGTTTTTTTTTTTAAATTGAAATAATAATTTACTATTGTTTCTGATAACAAAATACAGTTAATTAACTGTCTCTGTTGACCTTTTTTTACATACCTAAAATAATTTTCTCTTATATTCTAATTACATAAAGATTTAATTTATACGAGTTTTTTTTGTCTTTAAGTTTATGACCGATTTTAATAAAGTTTATACAAATAATTTCACTTCCCTTTTACGATGGATGATGTGGTATCGATGCTCTGGTCCTGGTAAGCAACAGTTGTTCCTTCTGGATAGACGGTGATATTATCCTGTTTTCTGACGTTCAGTGTTGTTCTTGGGTTGGGTTCTTCTACAATTTGTAGTGAATTAATTTGTAATAGTGATTTGTTCCCTGTATTGAAAGTACAGAATACTCCAGTAAACTTGAAGTATTCTTTTTAAATGCCTATGCGGACAATCTTGTACTATACCGACTAAGCACTCGATGTTTAACATACTCGCGAACCTTCTGACTTGTTCTCATGCACATTTTGTAGACCAAACATCTAGACGGGTGGCAATGACCATGCGTTATTGAGTTCAGAGTGAGACTGAATTATATCCTATGAGGAGTAAAATCAAAATGAGATCTTAGCCAAATCTTGAGCATTCATAGGCTGCAAAATTCCCTTACTCTGCATCTTCAGTAAAGATAACATTTTACCTGCAAAAGATTGTCTACAGACAAAACCTAGCATGAAGAAAAGCTAGTTTAATTACACCACTTTTCTTCAGGGCCATAAAACTTTCTCTATAAAAAAACCCACATATTTCTTTCTTTAATTTATCAACAAATATTACCACTTGATAGGTCTCTTATTTATGCATATTCTGGTGTAAGTCTTATGTCAGAAACTTTATTTTCACAAAAGTTATGTAATTTAAACTGTCTTTTATTATTATCCCATAACATAGTTATACACACCCGCGCACGCACACTCGCCATATGCCCACACACACTTGCTACATGCCCACACACATGATCGCACTACTTCATAACACTAATTATCCTATTTGCTGTCAAAAATTAAATAAAACTAACAAATCCGACGTGTATCCCATTGTCTATTATACAATGTCTGAACATGCAGTCCTCACTTAAACAAATTTTCATTGCAACATACTATCATACGCTAAGAGTTAAATTACTACTTTATATGCAAATTCCACCTATTCCAATATATATAGGCCTATATACAATTAAAACAGATATGTGTTTGTAATGAGATAATAGTTAATTATCATGATTATTTCTTTTATGAATTTGCTAACTGCTATAATTTTTTTTTTTTTTTTTTTTTTTGTTCGACTAAGCTTTTCGTCATTACTGACATCTTCAGGTCTTAAACAACCTGTAAGATTGTCGTTGTTTAAGACCTGAAGATGTCAGTAATGACGAAAAGCTTAGTCGAAAAAAAAAAAAAAAAAAAAAAAAAATTATAGCAGTTAGCAAATTCATAAAAGAAATAGTAAGGATGGCTGCTAATTTAAACAATACGAAGAATTATCATGATTCTCTTTCTTTAATATAATTATGATTCTCTTTCTTTACCATAATAATTTACTGTAGGGTTAACAAACAAACAAAGATATAGTAAAGAACTAAATTTAAAAATGCAAGGAAATTACTGAATATGGTTTAAAAAACCCTAGTTAATAGACACATCTATATAAGATTTGAATAGTAACAAAAAAAAAACTGGTTTTATGTAGAAACTTTTTAAGTTGTTGTGGAATAAATTATGGCTTTATAAATATTATAAACTGAGTTGCAGTGGTGCCCAGAAGGGGGGTGCATGGCGCAAGCTGCACCATCAAACTTGGGGGGGGCATGTTTTTACAGCATTTTGATGATAGGGGGGATAAATAAAAGACTAGGGAATAACTGAAGTGGGGGGGCATGCGCCATAGCCTTTGGGGGGGGATGTCACCCCTGCTGAGTTGGATATATTATGGGCTGATTAAGTGTTTGAAGGTATGCTACGTCCTGCTAAGAGGACATAACCTCAAAATCTAGGATAAAAGTTTGAACTATTCCTTAATCACCAGCTAACTAGATGATTGCTTCTAGTAATGATTGCTTGATGAAATTTGTATACTTCCAAAAGACATTGTCCACAATTGAAAATTCTTGTATTTTCACATAAATAATTAGCTTAATATGTTTGTTACACATTATTTACCTTAAAATTTAACTCAGTTTATATGATTACTTTTTTACCACAACATTTAATTTTTGACGTATCCCTAACTTTGATTTATTCAACAGTGCAGTTTTTTCTTTGCAAATGCATTGCAAACTATTTTAAAAAACACGCTACCTATTATTTTTATAATTTGAGCTCATGGCTGTCACCTGTAAAATCAAAATTAGAAATATGCCCCTTAAACAAACTCCTTTTAAAATGTTTACAAGCTAATGAAATGCGAAACCGAATGAGAAAACACAGACAAATAATATAGAATATGCAAAGGAGAAATGGTACACTCAAATGTAATGTTGGAAACGAAACCAATAACTAACCAATGTAAAAAAATAAGTACTATCATCGATTAAAAGATAAATGTAAATGATTTGATAAAACCCAATAAAGTAATGTGAAAAATAAAAGTACACTAACCCAAGAATTAGAGTTAGATGTGATAAAAAACTCTATAAAGACATAAACTTATTAATAGTATAAATAATATTTGTAAAGAGAGAGATAGTGAGATGGTGAGAAAATAAAATTAACTAAGTGACAAAGAAAAAGTAATTATAGGGATTACCCACTAATAAACACTTAATATAAACATTTAAGGAGTGCAAAAGTGAAAATGTAAGACCCCAAAATAATTAGAAACCATATTAATAGGAATAAACACTTAATAATCTATAATAAACACTAAATGATTAATGGTGAACCATATTAATAATTAAGAATGTTGTTAATGATAGTATTAGAAGTAAACAGATCATAACCTGTAATGAACACTGAAGATTGATGGTGACATTATTATTTAAAAAAGAATCTTATTATTTATAGAATTAAGTTTAATTGTATACAATAGTATTTAAAAGGGAGAATCCCAGGAAAGGTAAACAGTTAGTGTTAACGTGGATAGAAGGTAGAGAAATTATTTAAGAAATAAGAAATTAAAAATGAAATCAATAAACACCCCAGGTTATAAGGGATAATCAATTAAGTAAGTTTAAATGGTGTGATGATGTTTATCACCCAAAAAATAATAAAGAATGAAATGAATTGTAAGCTAACTTTACCTAATAACTGTTAGAAAATTGTTTAATTAAACTTATGAATAGGATATGGCTGAAGGAATTGTACAGACTATAGGCATAGATGTTATGTTTATGTGATAAAGAATAGTGAGTAGTAGCCATATTGTTAACAAGGGCAAAATAGATAAATAAGAAGGTGAATCAATACAGATCTAATTACACTGGAAAATCAGTTAGGAAATAATTAACAAGCCATGATGTAGAAAATAATAGAAACATACAAATAGTATAAAAACAGATCCAAAACACATCAACAAATAAACCAATCAATTATAATAACAAAACAAAACACATTAGAGTAAAATGAGATATAATTTGTATAAAATAAGTAAATATAATCAATGGCTACTTAGGCCTATGAAATGCCTAACTGTCAAAAACAAATAACTACAAATTGTATAAAATCAACAAGGAAATTAACAAATCCAAGGCGAGTAACGAGAAACTAGTACAGAGTGTAACCATTGTTTTTATTTCATAGGGAAGTGTATTGTATAAATTGTGTATTGTATAGCAGAGACCAGCGAGAATGACGGCAAGCGCTCACGCCGCCAACTCTACGAACTACCTGCTTGATTAAGTAGGTCGAACGAAGGCGGGAACAAATTTGAATGCTCCAGGCCGTCATAACTAAGATCGCTAAACCACAATATTTATTAATTTAATTGTTTTGAGTAAACAATTTGGCGCCACCCGGGATTATTAAACACCCATGAAACAACAGGTAAGGTTTCCACTCGCGTTGTACTGGTAATTGAAGGATCGCTACGGAAATCGCTAGCGCAAAACATAGATGTAACGACCCCAGTGTGAGGCGAACACACCACATATACACTTTTAAAGAGACGACTTCATTTACACGTTACAGATTGGCTTCCATCGCGGGGCTTAAACAAGATGGACGTATACACGCGTTACAATATTTATGTTCATTCACCAATCAATGAATTCATTCTTCATTTACCAATGTACAGATTATAATTTAAATGTAGTCGCATTCATAAGCGAAATTTTATATGTGTACTACGTTATTGACAACAAAGAAGTAGTTTCTATGGAAACTCACTGGTTCCCATTTTCGATCACGCACCAGCGATCGGCCGCAAATGAGCGACACGTCGTTATAAACATTTTCAATGTTAAAACCACTTATGTAATAAAGTATATTTTCTTTGTAATAAGACAGCTCACACTGTTTTACAATATCATATTCCATATGATCTAAAAATTCTTCCTCTTCTTCATCATTATCAACCGTCATCATTATGGATACCTGGTCCATAAAAACTAAGAAACAATTTTGATGATTATTTATATCAAACTCTAAACTATTACTTGTCTTTGAAGCCTGAACACTATTGCTAAACATTAATTTCCTTAATGCATGACAAAACTGATAAACATTAGGGCTATTATTATGACTACCTCTTGATCGAATGCACGAGAAAAGCAATTCTAGGTGGTCTTGAGAAAATTTGTAACTTAAAATGTATTTGAACTGTAGCTCATTTAGTAATTTTTATACTCAAAATGCCAATCGAGTTGATGTTAGTAAGAAATCCTAACACAAAAGTCTTTCTGGCAGTTTTAAAATATCTACACCCTCATTTTTAATTTACTTAAATAATCATAGGTGGTTGATAGCACCAGTTTACTGTAGTCAACATTACTTTTTTTTTAATAGATTCTTTAAAATGTTTACCAAAGGGATCCCTTGAATTAAAATAGTGTGAAATGACAGGCCGCAGTTTTTAACAGCATAGTTCTTACAGTTGTATGCTACACAATACATTGGCATCTTGTTAACTTAAAATTATAAGTTGTACTTATAGATGTTTACAACAATCATGCGTCAACGAAAACACGGAATGCAGATAGCGTGTAAGTAGACGAGACTGCACTGGAAGTATACCACAGAGTGGTGAGAGGATCATGTCACAGCCGGATCTAGTTTTGCGGCTTGCCTGCATTAGAGCGCGCAATCCAGTAGTATATATATACAGCTATGATACAGGATCACATATGGGATCAACTTTCAACTTTTTTTTAAGATTGTTACGCAAATGGAACAAGCGAAGTTAGGAGTAGTCAACATGTAATTATACGATCATGGCCATTCTGTTGCGGAGAATAATTGAGATTTCTGTTGTATATAACCATTATCTGACCAAGAAAAACACATTATTTTATTAACAGAGATTGCTGTACATTGAAATGTATGTGAATTACAACCAGATGTCCGTTATCTATCACGTACAGTTGACAAGATAAACCTCAAAGCCATGGACTGCTAATATGAAAATCTCTCTCTCATTTACATTAGAAAAATACATTTTACAGTTAATTATGAAATAATTTTGTAATGAATTACTGTATAGTATTTGAAGTCTGAAAAATGTATGACTAATGTAATGTTGTTTTTATACAATATTATCGTTTTCTTTGAGTTTATTCCCTGACGTGTTTTTTAATAAAAAATGGTAAGAAAATGCATAATATTCTGTTTTAATAATTTTTAAAATATTTTCTTATTTTTACTTAAAATGTTATTACTTTTATATGCAACATATTTGCACTTCATATGCAACATGTACATACAAAAATATTTTAATGGTTTTTACACAAATTTTAGAGGCCACTAAAAATATGTTAGCTAAAGAGAGCTTCTGAGTTTACTAAAAAAGGGTGTTTTGGAGAGAAACATTTTGGATATACCTAATAATATGTTAGCTAAAGAGAACTTCTATCAAAATTTATGACGTTTTTGGATTAATTTGTTGGTAGTTTCCTTTATAAATTCCCTGATTTTAAGGTAGGCCTATTTGTAAATGGATTTTTTTTTAAATATCGAATTAACTTGATTTTTCATATTTTGTGGGGGATTTTTTGGTATTTCAAATAGATTGAAACTGTGTTAGAAATCTCATTTATCATCTACTTAATAGGCTGCACACACACACACACACACACACACACACACACACACACACACACACACACACACACACACACACACACACACACACACACACACACACACACACACACACACACACACACACACACACACACACACACACACACACACACACACACACACACACACACACACACACACACACACACACACACACACACACACACACACACACACACACAATATAAATAATACTTTATATTTTAAAAAACAAGAGTATATTTTTTAACGTTTTTACAGTGTTTTGACAGTTTTATTTTAATTTACTATCATCATCAGAATTAGAACATACAATAAATAAATCATAAATAACTTTAAAATGTTTTTGTTATAACATCTGTTTTTCATATGTCAAAATTAGGTATTATATATATGGTAACTAGACGTCGTCCGCCTAATTGTAAAAGTGTAATGTGTACTCTCAAGTCTTACCAAGTCATCGTCGCTCTGAAACGTACCTCACGCAGACTGCGTCCGTCGCGAACGTACGAATAACCAGTACTGAAGTCCTTACCTGTCCTATTTTGTATTTTTAATTCCCGAAAGGTGCCAAATTGTTTTTCATAAAACAAATAAAAGGTTCACAGTTAGATTGTCTCCTGTATACTGTGAAGAATAATTCGAATTACCTCGCTGACTGGCAGGAACTCGACTTTCGCTTGTCTTTTGGACGTGTTGCCAACATAAAATTTGAGCAAAGAATTCTATTCTCCGCTAAAGCACATAACATACATAATACAGTTTAAATAAACACAGGACAGCTAGTAAAGATTCGTACTGATTTATTTGATTCGATAACTCATTAATTTTTTATAATTGTCGTACAATAAATGTTATTATAATAAAGTTTAGCCTCGGCAATAAATTAGTTTTCACTCAGCGGATAGCAAAAGGTGGCAGCGCTTCAGTCGTAGGATGCTGCTATGGCTGACATGTGTATTTATTTACACAAGTTAACTTGCCAATGAGTTCTTGTGAGTACGAAAAAGGTTTTAAAACAAGATGTCAAATAAAGTACACCACCTTACAATTGTGGTACTTAATTACTAAAAAGGTTTACATGAAAATTCAACTCTACTGTGTTAAAAGTGTGTGTCAGTTTTATCGGTTTCAAACATAGGTTATTTTACAGTTACTTAATGTGTTATTAAATATGATTCATTAATCCTTGAAAGAAATTGGTGTTCAAAGTTCAGAGTGAGAGTTATATATTGTGAAAGAAGTTAATCAGTTTGGTTCGTAATTATTTATAATTTATTTCATACTTAACAAAACCATGTTGTTCGTGTTATGGATCATCAAGGTGTCTTCACTATTGAGTTAGTACTTTCGTTTATTTTCAAAGATAGGGATGCCGTCTCCTTCAGGCGTCTGTTTCTTTTTACATCAAGTTTTTTATTTAAAATTTTGTTTTAATATTCGTTTATTGTTCTTCCTAGTGTTACTGGAACTATTGTTTACTTCTAGTATTCAATTTACTTTCATTACAGTTTGATTTTCGTCGTTATTTGTCTTTAAAATGGTCCGCATCAATATAGCGTCTGTACTTCTGGATAGTTAATAATGGAACTCTTGTTACATAATGGTCAAAATTATAATAACGTTCTGTAGTCATGGTAACCAGCTTGACTCTGATTGGTTAAGTACATTTGAAACTATTGTGATAAATCCTGGTTTTCTGTTCAAAATGAATAAATATTTTATAATGACTATATTTCCTTGGGGATATTTCCAATGCTTGAAATATTAATGTAGATGTCCCTATTTTCTTTCAAAGATCATTTTGACATCTCACAAGGCTGGTCTAGGCCATATATTAATGTTTTTGTACAAAATCGATAATACTATGTAAATACATATTTTACTTATTTATATTGTGTATCACAATTCTGACATGTTATTATTGTTAGTTGATGGTAATTACATAATTTACTTGGTCATATCATTCAAATATAATATTCAATTGTTTACAATTGGTTTTCTGAACTTAGACAGCTATGTCATTTATAGGCCTAAACTGTAACATCTTAGAATTTCTTATTTTGTTCTATTTAAACATTATTTATTAAGCATATATGGTCTGCTTATTTTCATTTCGCACTTATTGGTTTTTAAATTACTTTGAAACTGTTGTACAATCTGTTAGTGTTATTATACTTTTACAAAATTATTTCTTATCTGATAATTTGGTTTCTATTTATATTATAGTTATTACTTTGTTGCTTGTTAAATTTATGTCAATACTAGTTTTATACCTACTCCCATTTCTCACACACCTCTTTAACACTTAAATCTATTAATAAAACATAACATATAAATAACTTAATGGTCTGTATACTGTTCAGCCATGTTTCTTCTCATTAAATATAATTATTATATTGCATGTCATTACTTAAAATGGTCCTGATACTACTCTTTTTATACCTTCATTACTTACATAAAAAATACAAACATATTACTGTAAAATTATTTCTTCTTGTATATACTCCCTTAAACACTAAACCAATAACTTAACTTTCTTTAAATTAACAAAATAACAATTTTGGTGAGTATTATATCTACACCATCTATTCTATAAATATGATCATTCTAGTGATTCTTTTACTGACATAATATGTTTTTCTATTCCTTACACCCACAATTACTCTGTTTCTTACAGTCTAACACAATTAACTTATTTTCTTATTTACCATTTGGTTATGGTTTTGGTTTGTTACACTTGGTCACTATTCTTTTTCTTAATATTATAAGTTGCTTATTTTAATATTCTCATCACTTCACTGTTTATTGCTATCACTCCCTACCTATCTCTCACTCTTGGTTTCAATGATCTTTTAGATATACATTTATAACTATTCTTTAACATTTTGTGCCTTACTTTCTTATTATTATAAGGTTCTTAACAACATACTTTATTTAATAATAATTGTCTTACTTATTTTTTAATACTAGTGTACTTTCTTTATTTTTGTTTTATTCATGGTTAATTATATATTTTCTTTACTCATTTGTGTCTCTTATCATTGATTTGTCTTCTTAATCTCTGCAAATCTTTTCTCCTCTTTTTTGTCTTTATCTGGCCAATCTCTGGGGTTAGGTCAGAGTCATTTGTTTGTCAGTCTAGTTTACTCTTTTAATTATTATTCTTGTTTACAATTCTTCTTTCTTTAATCATTGTTCTTGTTTACAATTCTTCTTTCTTCTTTCTTAACTCTATTTTATATTTTTTCATTATTATCCATTAAATTATTTGATCTGTTATCATTTCTCTAATACTTATGGATACCATATATGATCTGATTTCTGCAACGTTATAATATATACAAAATGGAATATATAATTTGGCTGTTCCATAGAAGTTTATATTATTTTATTAAATTAATAATTTTGAAAACGTTATTGTTTTTAGTATTAATTTATTATTTGTTCTCATAAATTTCCATATTCTCCCAAAGGTTCATTCTAGGATCTGTGGAAATAAGTTTTAGTAAAGGACATTATTTAAATTTTGGAAATATGTATGTTATTTCTTTATAAGTAACTCCATGAGTTTCATGCAGTATTCTTGATTAAATTACTATATATTATAAAATTAGATTACTTCTGCAAGTTGTAAATATTATTTTTATTATCCTGACGTATGTTTCACTGATAGGTTCAGTATCTTCACAGGTTATAAATGAATTAAAATAATATTAACAACTTGCAGAAGTAATGTAATTTGATAATATATAATAATATATATGAGAGGGGGGAGAGAGAGAGAGAGAGAGAGAGAGAGAGAGAGAGAGAGAGAGAGAGAGAGAGAGAGAGAGAGAGAGAGAGAGAGAGAGAGAGAGAGAGAGAGAGGTGAAATTCAGCCATTTGTTACATTCAATAAGTAAATAAAGTATTTTCCAGTAATGTCTATTTGATTTTTATATATTACAGAATTATAAAATATAATTTAACATATTATAAACACAAAGTCTTAAACCTTCATGCCTTTATTTTTTATGCTTGTGAGAGTAATGCCATTACAATTTGATGTCAAGAACAAGCAGCATCCTTAGTTAAGATGTTGGGAAGTAGACACTAGACAGAAAAAGAAATGACAGGCATAAGAAAAGATAACTTATGTAATTGCACTATCAGAAAATTACACAGTATAAAAAAAATATTTAGTTTCTAAAGACTGTGAAATGCCAAATAAGGCAATTGAACTTCTGAGTTAGCTGTGAAATAAAACAACAAATTAAAACTTTAAGTACTTCCTCCTTTTCTTATGGGATTGATTAGTTTGGTACTGATATTTCTCTGGTTTCTCTGATATATTCTGACATGTGATGATTTCACATTACTTCTTCTATTTTCACTACTAATTGTTATTTTGTATATATGCAGTGATTATATTTATTACACATTGTTATTATGTACAAGGTCCATGTTTTAAGTAAGGTCCACTTTGATGGTTTTTGGATATTACTGTTGACCAGGGCAATAAAGTGGGTTAGTGCATCCCCATGTTGTAATTTGATGTAGTACTCATCTGTCATCTATTGTATCGGCATCAGATATGCAATTTTGGTGATTAGTAAGCAATTTACAGTTAGTGTTATGATAGATAATCCTGCCAACTATGGAGGTTTGCTCTGTGGTATGTTTTTGTTTGATATAGCAATAGTACTTCTGAAGCTTGGAGACAAGTTTTGTGAACTCTATAGATCAAATATTATGGGTGACAGTGAAGTTAGGCAAAGATGCTTTTGTTTAGGGAAGGATAAACAAATATTCATGACATTGGATATGGCGATTGCCCAACAGTGATGTTTAGTGGAAGGAGTTGATGCTAAAAGTCTTGAAAATTTGTAATTTTTGTTTTGAAATTATCTATTTAATTTTCTAAAGTTTCATGGTTAAAAATATATGACATTGTGAGAGAAACTTGGTTAAAAAATATGTGTCAAAATTTTAACTGATACACATTAGCATTAACATCTGGATTCTTCTCAAATGTTAATGTATCATTTTGAAAGTGAAGGGAATAGGTTAATTGATTATGTTGTTACTGGAGGGAAATGGCTTGGTTAAAAAATGATGAAGTGAAGCAATGGTGATACTGACTGGTTCAAGACACAGGAGACTTTTACAACATTGGAACAAAGAAGCTGTTGAAAATGTTTGAAACGTGCATTAAAATCAATGGTAATTATCTGGATAAATAAAGGAACTCTTTACATTTTTTTTAGGCATAATAAATAATTGTTATTATTCCATGTTTTCTTCTTACTTCAAATGGACCTTACTTAAAAAACATACTCGTAATTTTCCTTCATAGTTGTTATGTCATTTATCAGATTAGTCACCCTGTCAAATGCTTAATTTTTCCTTGAATCTATCTTAATTAGCTGTCACATAATTCTGGAGTCATTCAGTTATTCATTCATGTCATATCTTCATAGTTACCTTAGATATGTGGAAGATTGTCTATCACCCACAATTCTCTCACATTGACGATGGTGAGGGACTGGAAGGATAAAAATATTATAGTAGAGTAGAGAAACTGAAACCTAAAGAACTAAAACAAAAAAAAAAAGATAAAAAGAATTCTGTAGTTTATTTAACCCTGAAGACTGCTGTAACGTATAGAGTCACTGTAACCTATAGAGCCATCCATTTGTAACAAACTGTATGATAGCTGTGTGTGTGTGTGTGTGTGTCCATACACAAATTGTAATCTATTGTGTGTAAGCTTGTGCATAGAGAATTGAGAAGATAGGGTATACTTTTATTGGGATGAACTATACTTTTATGATTAATTTTCTGTTTTGTTTCTTTTTTTCAGGTGAATTGAATGCAATAGCTCCTTTGATTTCCAACTTTTTCCTTGCAGCATATGCCCTTATCAACTTTAGTACATTCCATGCCTCCCTCATCAGACCAGTTGGATGGAGACCTAGATTCAAAGTAAGCAGTAACGATTTGTACACTAACTAAAATATATAATGTTTATATAGGAGTACTGATTTTGTAACATGATTGTTGTCTTTAAATTAATATTGTTATTATTTCAGTATTACAGCATGTGGCTAAGCTTATTGGGTGCTGTTCTGTGCGTTGCTGTTATGTTTCTTATGTCGTGGGGGACAGCACTGATTACACTGTCTGTTGTCATTGCTTTGTACCTAATTGTAGCGCACAGAAAACCAGGTAATATCTAATGACCATTTCAATTTGATTAAAGAATATTATATTTTATAAATTAGTTTACTAATATGCATTTTCCTAGAGATTACTATTTTAATAAGACTAAAAATGAACATTGATTTACTTTTGTGTAAAAATGTAGGCCTACATTGATTTACTTTTGTATAAAAATGAACATTGATTTACTTTTGTAATCAACAAATTTAATTTTGACAGAAAACAACAAATTCGTAACACTAACATACATCAACAACAATTTTGAAAAAATAGCCCACAGATTCAAAAAAGTAGGATACAGAATCGCTTACAAAACTACTAACAAAACAGAACACACACAAAGCACAAAACGAATTCGATCTACCTGGTGTTTACAAACTAAATTGCTCAAATTGCAACAAATTCTACATAGGCCAGACAGGACGTAGCTTCAAACAGAGATACATTGAACACACAAAGGCACTCCACTCCACTACAGAATCCACCTTTACAAACCACCTCACTGAAGCAAGCCACACATACAAAAACATCGACAATAACATGAGCATTCTACACGTACACACAAAAGGCCGAAAACTAGACACTCTAGAACAATTGGAAATCTACAAACACACAAAAACACATGAAAATGACATCCTAAATGAACAGACACAATTCAAATCACACGCATTATTCGAACATATCACACCCCACACACACAATATTGATCTTTCAAAAGTCGATACCATCGCCAACAACAAGACGGACAGTGCTCCCAGCAGCAGCCTCTGAAGAAGCTTTTTAAAAGCGAAAACCGGTTCAGGCTATAAGGTAAAACTTTTATGTTTTTACCCATAAAAAACTTTCTGTTCCGAGTCTGTAGTAAATAAATTATATTTAGTTAAGTAATGGACACGTCATGGACAACGAGATCCAAGAATTTAATTTAAACTTTTCAAGAGATGATTACAAAACATTACAACACTCCATAGTGCATATTGTAGTTAATTTTTATTATTATTATTATTATTATTGTTATTATTATGTATAGATTTGTATTGTATCATTATAAAAAGTAAATCCATGTTTTGTGAATATTGTAATAAATTGTCCTCACATACTCCTCACAATGTCCTCACATTATTGACATTTAATTTATATATCTTAATGTGACAATAATAGGTACTTTCCATTTATATGTGGATACACTACATTTCTGATGGTGAAAGAAGAAATTCACTAATTCTACAAGATTGTATTGCATAACTTTATATGATAATACATAATGCTTTCATGTGTAAAGTTAGGAATAGATTTCTAGTTTTTGTACATTTTGTTAAGAAAACAATACTTGTTGCATGATGAATGAAAATGTTTAATATTTGAATATAATGGTTTTAATTTAAAATATTAAAATAACAGTACACAACTCAAAGTGAGGTGGCCGAATATAATGTTTTTAGGATGCATACATAATTATAAAACTTACTTTTATTGTATACTTCTCAAACAATACACAACTTGAAAGTTACTATACTGTACCCATTGTAAGTAATTCCCACATTCTGTGAGTCCCACAGAACTTGTTTCTTAATATTGCTATAGTGTTCACACAGATTGAAACAGTGGAAATCTGCTCACAGTAATTCACTTAACCATTTTACACTAAAAGCACTTTCAGTTACAGTCTTAAAACTGACTGGCTGCTTTGAAAACAGTGCTTTTATACTGTGTAATATGTGACAAGATTGACCTGATTGTAGGTAGCATAATCGACAAACTTATAAATGGAAGGTGTGTCCGGAAAGATAGAGTGCATTTACAAAGATAAATCTGGAAAGTTATCCTGCTGTTCACACAACAACTTGTCTTTCTGTAGTTCACTGTCTCTGAACCCATCAGAGTCAGTTTTAATATCAGTCATAATGGTTTTAATATCAATCACTTTATATAATTATGTACAATATTAAGAATATTACTTTTAATGTAGGTTAGGGGTTCTCAGTATACAACAAAGCATAGCACTTTACTTTGAGTTGTGTTTTGTTTGTGGATTGAAAAAACAAATTTTTTTATATTGTTTTTGTGTGTTGCATGTCTGATGCAAATGACATCATATTTTGTTGCCAAAGTGCCATTTTAATATGTAATATTGAATTAAAAAAAACAGTAGCCTATAATAATTAAACACAGTGTAATTAAGTTTATTAATCAAAACATGTTATGGATACCTTTTACATTATTGTATTAAATGTGGACATTGGTAAAGTACCCAATACTTGTTAGATCTCTAACGTATTCAGTGAGATGTAGACTTACAGACTTTATAAGAATGTAAAACAGAATATTATCATACGAAGGTGAAGTGTTTATTGACGTTTCAAAATTAGCCATTGATAAAATGACTTACCATTTTTTTCTACCTTTTGTTTTTTTTTTTAATAATAAAACTGATTGAATTTAATTGTAGTTTGTTTAATATTATTTTGTAATCCAGCTTTACTATGTATTATAAAACAACTGAATTATAACTTGATAACATCTATGATTTTAATCATTTAAATTGAATTTTAGAAAAATAAAAATTACAGTTATCATGAGGTTACCTCAAAAGAGATTTAAATGTTTTTTAATAACATGTAATTAGTTATTGAAATTAAAACTTAAACATATCACTATATAAATAGTAATCACTTACTAAAGAAAATAAACAGTAACTAGTACAAGTAATTCAATTATCAAAAAAGTTAACAACACAATCATAACAAACCCATTATGCACACAGAATTATTACTCTGTTGGTGGGCAGTGAGTCATTTTACTAACTGTAAATTATTGTGAGATACATTAATAAACAGTATATTCTGGTTGAACCCATGACCAGTAAATTTTTTCTTGATTCCTACAATACATAGTGCTAGTTAGTATTTAATTTCTACTGTCATTATGTACCACATAAGGCATTAGTAACTTGTTATTAATCAGTTTTTCAAGTTGTTCTTTGATAATACTATTTGGTTAACTGATACACGGTAATTTTGGTTACTAGGCTATTGATAAATAAATAATTTCTTTAACAATTGTGTGGTTCTTATATTTTTACAATGAATAGGATATCTAGAACTTGTCTAAATAGTGCACTCTAGCACACTGGAAATTTAATTATAGAGGATGATTTTGATTTCAGTTTTTGTGTTAGATAAATTCTGTTTAATCCAGGAAATTTATCATTTTTATCCCTAAAGCCATGAGATCAGGAAATACTTAAATAGGACCATTTAAACAATTTCCATTTGATAAAATATCTGTTTAAGGCAAGTTTTTCTGTGGTGGTGGTGTCTATATCAGTAATATTATAATAATATAAATATTCATAATTATTATTCATAATGTTATGTGATTATAATGGGCATGTTTTTGAAACTGCTAGATGTGAACTGGGGGTCAAGCACACAGGCTCAAATCTACAATAATGCCTTAGCATCTGCTCATCAGTTAAGTAGAGTAGAAGATCATGTGAAAAATTACAGACCACAGATACTCGTATTATCAGGTTTACCAAGTTCAAGGCCTCCTCTTGTTGATTTTGCCCACCTGATTACAAAGAATGTGTCTTTTCTCATGTGTGGACATATTGTTAAGGTATTATACTCAGTTGTCATGGTATTGTATTATAACTATGTAAGAACTATTTTCATTTATGTACGTAAGGATTATTTGTAATAACCATATGATATAGTTAGTGAATAAAATCATCAGTATATGATAGAGTTATACTTGGCCATGCATTTTTTTACTTGTATGGATTAGTTTTTTATTACGATGGTACAATATGTGTACTACATTTATATATTTTTTTTATAGCTTTTATTCAGACAACTTTATCATCTGATTTGAATATATTTTGACACTGTTACAGTCACAGTTATCTCAGAAAGTACGTAATGCATTGGGTCATAAAGCACGTAGTTTTCTGGACTGTCATAAAATCAAGGCATTTTATACTTTAGTTGATGATGTTACTTTTGAAGAAGGAGCCCGAGCTTTAATGCAAGCTTCAGGAATTGGAAAACTGAGACCAAATATTGTTTTGATGGGTTACAAAGCAGATTGGCGTTTATGTGAACGTTCAGAGCTGATTATGTACTTCAATATAATGCAGTGAGTAGCAAAAACATTACAGTTAGTTGCATTTTAGAATAAATATAATTAAATGAGTGAGTATTACCAATACTGTATAATTATTATAGGTCATTGTATTTTCTAGCTTGTGATGTGATAATGGAAGAGACATTTCTATATATGCTAACTCTTGGGATTTTTTCAGAAATTTACTGCATTGTATGATTTTCCAAATTATCGTGAGTTCTTCAAAATTTTCTTTCTTGTTCAGTTTTTAGAATACCTAATATGTGTTGGTTAACTCTGATGTGCAAGATAAGTAGTTGCAGGAGGACACATTCTTGATATGTGCATTATTAAAAACATGATTCTTAGTTTAATAGTTGTGGTAAATGTCCTATGTGTAAAATTTGGAGAAAAATATATAAAAGTCACACAAATCAGTCTTGCTACACACAGCATTTAAAAAAGGTAAAAATGTAACAATAGCTGTCATTGCGTTGATGCAACATTTAGAGAATTTTCTAGTGTCTTGAAGATAGTGATTCTAAAGATATTCTTATTTATAGAACAATGTGTTTTGTTTAATGTTATTTTAATATTGTCTATTAATTTTTATGAATTTTAATATTCATGCATTTGCATGAATATTTAGGACAGTATTTATTTATTTATTTTTGAGGACTTGTAAGTAAGCAGTTATTTCTATAATATTTATTATGTACCATAATTAATTATATTATGGTACTATATTGTTTTACTTGTGAGATACACAATGTAACGTTTCCTTTTTTATGTGTTACAAAAATAAATATTTGAATTTGTAAAAAATGTTGTTTAAATTTAATTAAAGAAAATAAATTTTTTTCTTTATTTTTATTAATTAATTAATTATTTATTAGTTTATTTATTTATTATATTAGTCCTTAATTCTTTTAATTACTATTTTAGTTGATTTATTGTGATATAATAACAATAATTTGTTTCCAGCATTAAATAGATTATGAAATGTAATAATCGATTAGTGGTATTCAGCTATTCAGTGATTGTACTCCTTTGCGATGTTATTCTCTTCTTCCTTGAAGTCCAGGTTTCAAGTGCTACCTGAAATTCTTCTAGATATATGTTCACCAAGAAATAAAACTCAAAATTGGAATGTTAAATGAATTTATTAATCTAATTGCGATTAATCGACTTTGAATCGAACTACTAATCCACAGCTCGAAAACTCATATCTCAGGGCAAATTGTTTTCTTTATATAAATTATTAACATTGAGTTATAGGTTCTTTTAGCTGTTATCAGATGTCAGAGAAAGGGTAATGCTAAAAGGTACAATACTTACAATTAACAAGTTCTTAATGACAAAATAGAAATATTGTTTATTATAAAAATGTTAGTAATATTTAAATTTTTCGAACCAACATCTAAGCGTAGGCTGACGTCATCACAGCTGACTGGAACCGGTCTGAGTTTCAACAAAGATGGCCGCCTTCTTGCTGCGTATGTACACCAAGATCTTCACGACGAATTTCCTCCAAATAAATGTTGATTCTTTAAGTGTCCTTCATCATAGTAGAAGTGATCAATTTTCTTCGTCGTTGAGTGATTATTCCGTATAAATGATCCATTGTTTGGTTCAGAAGTGTCCTCGTTCAAATAGCTCGTCCAGTTTTATAATGGTCATTTTCATATCGGCAAATTCTGAATTAGTGCTTGGATTGTTCTAATATCTTGATTACACTTTCCAATCTTCGTAAATATAATGTTTGGATTTATTTTATTTGAGTTTAGTGTTAATAACTCATATTTTAAATTTCTTTTTTTTATATAGGTTTAGTTCATGTCAAAATTATATTTTCTATCTTTTTTAATTTGTGTGTGATCGTTCTGATGTGTTAATCTCGACGTTTAACAATCAACTCTCGTTTTTTCTTCATCATACAAAAGGTCCTGGCTGATTTATTAGTAAATTTTCATTGTTTTAAATCAGCTGACACTTAAGCCTCAAATTTGATGTTGTACAAAAGAATTGAATTTTACATTATATTATAAATTACATTTTGCTTATTAAGTATTCTTATTAAATGCTAATTACATAATCAAATTCCTTATTTAATTCTGCATCATTTAATACCACATGATATATTTTATAGAATTTTTTAACTCAAAAAGTCATATTTACAGTATATTTGGTTGTAGGCCTTAACTACTTTACTTCTTTCCACATTAAATGGTTGACAATTTATGTTAGATTCTAATTATCATTGATGAAGATCATTGATTGAATTATTATTATGGTTTGGGTTCTGTAATTCTCAGTAATTTGATGATTTGGTTAGGTAATTTGAATACTATCTTCAATTTAGGCTTTTCTTTAGACTCCAGTGTTATTACACTTGCATTTTTACTAATAATATCTTATACATTCCTTAATTACTTTCACTAAGTGTTGTTACAGTTATTATACATGGTTAGTGATTTACATTCAACAATTTTCATTCATTTAATTAATTTCTTTAACTTATTTACTAATTATAATGTTGGTGACAGGTACCATTTGGCCTATTTTTTTATGTTAGTTCAATTACAAAGTTTACGATTATTTCAGCTTGCTAATACCCTTTCTGACATACAATTCTAATAAAATCTTAACTAAATTGCCCTTACTTAATTACAACAGTGTTTATTATTAACTGACATCATTAAAATATAATAAAGATATTATATTAAAAAAATAAACTTAATCTCAAGCATTCAATGCTTTGAGTTCAATGAACTGCTAACATAAACAAAACACCTCTGTTTTCATTTAAACAGTTTATTAAAATCAATTATTATGCAGTCTTTTGCTGTTTTTGTTTTAATTTAGGGGTTTACCCTCACTATTCACTATATTCCCAAATTTGATTTCTAACCATTTTATCTAGTCATTGGGGAATAAAGAACATCACTTAAATGGGATTATTGTTTGTCATTTTTTCACAGTCAAATTAAATTATGTTTGTACACTTTCCATCATATATCTAATATTTCTACTTATATTTAATTTACATAGTTTCTTTTTTTTCTACTGCATTGTACTTTTCTTTGTTATACTTTGTTGGGGGTTTTGTTTTTATGTGCTTACTAGTTATATTTTTATTCGGTGGTTTTGGTTTATATATGGTTTTTTTCTTAACTGCTCCTGTTCTACCTGGGTATATATGCTATATAAGTTGGATTATCATTTAAGTTGGTTTTAATGAACTTAACTTCTTTTAATTTCGTATTTCATTTTACTTTTTTTCTTGATTAATTATTATAATACTTTTTCTTTTTTTGCCAGCTTGGTTTTTTAATAATTTATGTTATATTCTATTTTTGCTTCTTTTTTGGTCTTATAATAAGATGGATTTTCTGTCATGCTACAACAATTGTCATTTTTCATTAAGATTGCTTATGTAGGTTGCATTTGGTAAATCTGATAATCTTTTGAATTTTCATTTTCAAAGGTTAGCAGATATGCATTTCCTTTATATAGCATGTATCTGACTTTATAAAATCTGTAACTGTACATTCTTTCTTTCAGTTTTGTAATATTTACAAAATTATTTCTCCTTAATTGACTTCATTTTTAAATAAACAAAAATCCCTATTTATAGGAATGGTTATTCTTTGTATTTGATTAGTTAAACAAACTGATTAATCACTGTTCTTAAGGAATTAACACAGACCATTACTATATATTTATTATCATTACTATACAGTAAGGCATTACTATTTTCTGCTGATCTGATATATATTTTGTACTTACAGTACCGTATATTAAAAAGTTTTTTTTAGCAAATGAGGGAATATGAAGTTTTAGGAAAATTAATTTCTTTTATCATTTAAAATGACAATTCTTAATCTAGACATATCTCATTCAAATGGAGTCACATGGTCCACTGGTGTTTTAACAAATTCTTTAATTGCTTTTTTTCCCCAATGCTGATAACTGCTCACTATTTATATTTTTTATAAACATATTTATGTGTAACATGTTTGAAAGGAATACAAGGTAAGTAATAAGATTTAAAACAAATTTAAGGAACATGGCTATAACATAAGGGAACTGTGTTTAGTTGTAGTTTAATTACAATTTAAGTGTAGTTATAAGTAGTTCAAATTTACAGTACTATTAGAATTTTGTTTTCAGCAAAGCATTGGATCTGTACATGGCTGTGGCAATATTGCGTGTGAAAGAAGGTCTAGACTATTCCAGTATAATTACAGATGAGTTGAATTTATGTGGAACATACAGTCCTCCAGTAAACCCTCAACCCAGAAGGAGATCTCTAGACTCGCAGCATAGGGAACGCTCTCTCTCACAATCATCACAAAGTACTTAACCAAATTATATATTACTTTTAAAATGAAGTGTAAAAAATAGTTATACAAAAGATTTATATAAATTATAAAGTTTTTCAAATACAAATTACATTTCCATTTGAATGCAAATGTTGTATTGGTAATTTGATCTTCTTATGTATATATATTAGCATGGTTAAAAACCTTAACATACTAACATAAATTTTTGAATACTAAAATTTTAAAACTTTATTTGCTTTATTTCATTATTTATTTATTAACTAATTAGATAATCCACATTTATATCTGACAATAATAATTATTACAATGCTATATTTCAATGGCAGTTAGTAGTCCCAAATTTTGGTGATTGCATTATGACTAGTGTGTGATTAGTGTTGGTTGTGGGTGGGAATATAAAAGAACAGTATACAGGTCAACATGTTTTGTTAGTTTTTCCTTATAAGTAATAAGCAGGCCTAATTACTTTTTCTTTGAGCAAAACAATATTACATCTATATTCACTGTCTGCTTGATGTGTTATGTTAACTGTACCAAATAGATTGTTGTAAAGCATTCTTTATATGAACACTTGATGCTCATTGGTTTTTTTTTCAACAAAATTAGTAAATGCAATTCTGATTTTTTTTTCAAGGTTTTACTTCCAAATAATAAACTCTGAAAACAAGTAAAGCATTTATTCATTACAAAAACAAAGCCAGTCATCATTTTAGTAATAATCTGTTTAAAAGGTTTAGGTAAATTATCAATTACAAATTACGGAGTTTTGGAGCAAATCTGGAGTTTAAATTATGGAAGGACGGGTCACTTTGATTTTTCCTGCCTTGTCATTTGCAAAAAGAAATCTCTTATAGGTTTTTCGTGATACTTATTTTAAATTAAATTAAAAAAGTCATTTGTTCCTAGAAACACAAAAGTACACAACAGCAAACACACACAACATTTTGAAAAAAAAACTACTAAGAATAATCCTTAATACTATTTATACAGTTGTACAAGATTATTCTAGTTTTAGAACCTTAGTTAAGTCTTATATAAGTCTAGTTAGATTTATGTACTTCTGGTTTTTTGTATGCATTTATGTGTTCAAATAACGTTTTTTCAGCTATTTTTTTGTTTGTCCTATGTAGCATTTATTGTAATCTTGGCATTCAATTTTGTATATACCATTGGTTGTTGTATTATCTTTGTTGTCTGGGTATATAAATCTAATTTGGCCACACATGCAATAAACACTGGACATGAATTCCCAAACATAACCAATATGACACTAACAAAACACATATCACACAAAGACACCATAATGAACATTTGGGGGAAAATTTACAAATATAAAACATAAAACAAACTAATACCTGAACAAATACAAATCAATACAAAACATGACACAATTTTCAAAGCGCTCAACATAGAAAACACACAAAGTACTAATATATACACCACAATCACACACAATAATACAAATTTAAAGCACCAGAGACCAACAGGAAACCAAAGCAACAACCAGCCAACACACAAATACCTCACAAGGCTCAAAATCAGGAAGGCTGAAGATGGGAACACAAGGCTTCCCGAAACATGTCCCAAATAGGGAGAAAACATCTTGAGGTAAAGTCATTATAAAATATGTATTATATACATCAAGAAACGGACTGTAGCAGAGAGTGTTTGAATATATATATTATAACGCTATTATCGATCTGTTGTATATATCGTTGATGCCCCACGTTCTTGGAGCCAAATATTTATAACATTAATATATCGTTGATGAGCCACCCTGTTGAGTAGTACAAATATTTATAACGTCACAAATTTTCAATGGGTGTAATCGTTATAATAACAACGTAAAATTGTTTAAAATAATTAAAACATTTATTAATTAAAATTTCAAAATAAATTCCGAATTGAAACTTTATTATTATTGCATGTGTATGGGTAGTTGCAGTACCCCTACTTGTTGATTACATACACATAATGTCGCATATTCCATACAAACATAAAATACTTTTATAATTATAAATACTATAATTATACAATATGGCTCTCGACTTGCTCAGTATATTATGAGTAATTTATAATATTCTGAAATCTTGTTTTTTTTTTTTTAAATAAGTCTTATTGTTGTTGCATATGCGTTTGTCATTTATATTAATTACTTTAGCAACTTTCCATTCTTTAAAAATTACATTTAAGTATTTTCAATAAATTATCAATCTAAGAATTATGCTTTCATAATTCAACAATTTAAATTTAAATATTTTCAATAAGTTATCAATTCAAAAATTATGCTGTAATTGCTATACAAGAACATATACATTTACCAGTTATAAATTACACTTTTATAAATTATTGTCTTTCTTTTTACAATGTTTATTCGTCTTTGATTAAGTCTTTTGTTATGAAGAATACATGGCTTTCTTTCACCTTAATTGTTGCGGTTCCTCAGCGTACCCTCTTCTGGTCCTGAGTCCTTTATTGGTGAATCCTGCGTAGTCGTGAAGTCCTGGATCCTTTCTTCGTCCTCCGGATCCTCTCGGAAGTCCAATGACTCATCTTCTACGTCTGGAATTTATGCCATGTAGTGTGCTGCTCCCTCGTCCTCCCTAATAGTCTCTGGCTGCAGTGGTGGCGTTACAAAAGTGATTATGTTGTCAAGCATCGTCTCCGGCTGCCGCTGTAGTCGAAAAAGAGTAGTTGTTGTTGGGCAGAGCCTCCGGCTGCCACAGTGGTTGATCGAGAAAGAGTTGAAGTCACTGGGCAGAGCCTCCAGCTGTCTCCATGGTTGAACAAGAAAGAGAACAAGGCTGATGTGCCTCGCATATTTATAGCCTAGGGCGCAAAATTCATGTTTTGACAATTCTCTGCAGGAATAGGTTTGTCGTGGCGTCCTTTTACAAACACGATTATTCACACACTTTTTTTACTTGTCTTCGCAACATGCGAAGTCTTTTGCAAATTACCCGATATTCATCTGGTCGGTAATTTTTATGTGTACAACTGTGTTTAAACTGTTTCTCATTATCTTAATTATTATGGGTTTTATTTATATTTATTTTTACTGTATTCGCACTTTTTATTATTTTCGCACCATCTTTCATACACACGTGCGTCTTTATATTATACACACTGTGGCGATTTAGTTTTGTGATATTTTATATACACTTATCACTATTTAAATAATTCATATATTTATTAACGTTTATTTACGGGTGACGCTTTACAGGAATCAACAGGTGACACACACACACACACACACACACACACACACACACACACACACACACACACACACACACACACACACACACACACACACACACACACACACACACACACACACACACACACACACACACACACACACACACACACACACGTGTGTACACACAGATGCAGCTGTGTGGTGTGACCCACTTGTTCAAGCATGCAATTTTGTGGTTCACTTTACAGCAGTTCAGATTGAAAGCTGAATTATTATTATTACTAACAATATGGATTATTTATTTAAATTATATTAACTAGTGGTCGCCCAGTGGTCGAAATTCGACCGTAATTCATTAAATTTTTAAGTTTTGAACGTTATTGAGGTTCTTTTGTCAAAGAGTATACCTCTATAATCATTGCATATAATTTTTTTGAATTTTGTTCTATTACGTCAGCTGCGAGCGTGTACAAATATGTCATTAGCGTGTGTTGTTTGCCTTAATTCCCTGCAATACCTATGAAATTTAAAATTTAATGTTAGTAACAGTTGAAAAAAAAACACAATTACAGCTCGTATTCGTATTTATTTTTTGATATAATTCATTGTCAGTTTTAATTTTTTCATGTTATTATTGAATCAAATAAATGCTAATAAAAATGAGACTTGACATTCATAGAAGTATAAGATACATTGTTTTCAATTCCAGTGGATTACATTTCATTTTTGGTAAGGTACAAAATTCGAAAACAGTTTGAAGATTATCTGCTACAAAGCTTATATAATTTTTTAATTTTTTTTTCTATGCATTAATTTTCGAGTTATTTGAAAAATATGAAAGATAGGAAAAATGAGGTTTAGCTTGGCTAAGCCATATTTAAAAAGCAATAACGCGTTTTTTGACATTTCCTTGGGGTTTTTTTATTGCCATACTGACCAGGTTTCGCCAAGGCTACACAGTTATTTTGCCTATCTTTTTCGAATTATATAAAATTTAAATAAAAAATTAATACAAAATAAAAAATGAAATAAAAAATACGTGCTTCGTATTTTTTCATATATTTTTCATTAAATCAAAAAAAACCGGGCTGTTTAAAAAATAAATGTTGTCCATTGAACTTAAAATAGTTTGAAAGTGAATTTAATGATTCAGAACTTCTGTATAAATGATGTTTTTTGTAAAAACTCTTTCATCATTTGCTAAATGCCCTTGGCCATTATATTCGGAAATATAAAATCTCAAACCATCGAATGATCGAACTCTACTTACTGCGACATACAACTGACCATGTGTAAAAACTGGCTGCCTCAATAAAATTCCAATTTTTTCGAATGTTTGTCCTTGAGACTTATTTATTGTCATCGCAAATGCAGGTATAATTGGAAATTGAGTTCTTTGAAAGTTAAATGGTAAAACAGTACCGGAATATGTTAAATTTATACGTGGAATCAAAATTCTCTTATTGCGTGCGGTTCCAGTTAAAACTTCGCAATCAATAGCATTACGATGCATACACTTGATGCGCATTCTTGTTCCATTGACTAATGCTTCCTTTGTATTTAAGTTTCTGATCAGTAAAACGATGCAATTAACTTTCCTTACTAACTTATGTGGTGGCAAACCACTAATAGTCAAAGAATTCAAAAACTCTACTGGATAGTTATTGATTTCATTGTCATCATCACAAATTATTTTATCGTAGCTATGATATGTTTTCTGTTCACCTGGTATTCGATTAAGTATATCAGTATTAATAAAAGTACAATCATCATTTTTAGGTGCTAAAATAACTGACTTCAATATGTTATCTGAGAGTATGTTTTCGGAAATATTTCCATACACCTCATTCATAATATTATTTTCATCTCCTATTAATTGCTGAGGTATTTCAATAATATTTTCACCAAACTGAGGGAATTGTGGGGCTTCATCATTACCAATTTTTTTCAAGATTCGACAAATTCTATTTCACTTGGTAAGGCTCTCATATTTTGAGTAAACGTTACTTTATGAAAATAAACAAATTTATGCCAACTCGTGACACAATTTTCAATTAAAGTTGCACGTGATCCATGTGGGACAACTGGTAAGATTTGCCAAAAATCACCGCATAGAAGTATCGTTTTCACTCCAAATGGTTTATGTTTATCATTTTCATCGCATAGATCCTGCAATAATCTATCTATGATTTTCAACACTTGCAGTGGGCACATAGAAATTTCATCAATAATTATCAATGATGATGAATTTATGTAACGTCCATAGCTACTATTTGCAGTAATATTCGCTACAGAATTTTCAAAATGGGTATAGGCAATTTAAACACATTGTGTAAAGTTCTACCTCCAAGTAATAGAGTTGAAGCTATGCCACTGAACGCTGTTGCAATGCAACTAAGATTAAGCGAATTTAATTTGTGAATGATTGGTGTTTGTGTGAATGTTTTTCCACAACCTGCATGAGCGGTTAAACAAAAAACATTAGATCCAGTATCATGGTGCAAAACTTCACGAATCACACGATCAATTAGATTACGCTGTTCAATATTTGCAGTTTCATAATGCTCACAAAACAGAAACTCTTGTTCTATTGGATCAGTAGCATTTGCTTCATCTGTTCTCTGCGAATACGTGGGAACTGGTAAACCAAGTTCTTGACATGACAAATTATGAACATTCAAAATATCTTCATTTCTAATAGAGCTGTGTTAAAAGATACTTCTTCGTTGTAATCTCTCAAAAAATCTTCACTAAGATATACTTTAAATTCATTCCATAACACCAATGCATTGGCTGGCACATTTAATGCACAAATGTAACCAAATAAATTTCGCATTTGTTTTGGTGAATATAATTCTTTTGCTTCATTTAAACATTCGCGCCATTCATTATCATTTGAAGCAATGCCGAGAGCATGGCACGCTTCGACAAAAGAAGTGTGTATAATTCCATTGTATGTTCTAACATCCTCAAATGATTTTAGACCACAGACATGTAATAAAAGCAATCGTAAATGCAAAAGTTCGATGTCTTTTGGCGATACTACATATAAGCGTGTAATGATTTTATCACCTCCACGCCTTCTCTTTTTCCATTTTTTTCGGGAATCTTCCCACACATAATGCAAAGGAATTTCAATATACTTATATTCATGTGCTGATGGATCTGATCGATTCAATTCAAAAAATGCTAATAATTTTGTTTGTCTTGCATTTTCAATTGCTTGACGTTCTTGCCCTTCTCGAAAGTAAACATTCTGTCTACGCGGTAAATGAATGTCAAGTCTAACGATGACATGTGATTGAAAATGCATTGATAATTCATAGATGCGCCATACAGCTTCAGTTGATCCGACATAACGGCCATTTAAAAAATTTTTAACTTCATCAATTTGTATTTCTTGACCTGGTTCATTTCTCTCTGAACCTAATTCAACAGATGCACTGTCATAGCCTTTATACACATATTTATAAATGTATTTAACACTTTTAACTGTAGTGCATACTTCAACATTTATATGGCAATTAAATTTGGCAAGTAAATACGGATTGTATGGTACAACATAACGATTGTCGAGGCAACTACCGCGAACTTCAGCATTAATACCATTGTCACGCCTTCTGTATAATGGATATCCATTTAATGATTCACATGTAAATTCATTAAATCGTTTTGGATAATCTTTTGTGCATTTTCCATCTCTCATACATACAGAATTTGGATTAAGTACACCGCATGGACCATGCATCATGTGTTTTACAACATATTCATGTACTAGGGGTAACCCAAAAGTAAGGTCTCCAAAGGACTAGAGCTGCAGGGAAATATTTTGGGTGGCAGTTGGCAGCACTGCTGTGTGCGGCCATCTCCCCTCTTTCAGACAAGGGGTCGCTGAGCTCGCTCGGTCGATTAGTCTTGGCTTGGCAGCCGTTAAGAATGGAGCTCCCAATCGCTGTTCCCGCCAAGTGCGGACTTCGCGAAGTCATTCGATTTCTTAACGCAAAAGGTGTCAAAAACATAAGCAAGTGGTGTAGAGAGTTTAAAGCTGGTCGTACAGAAATTAATTATCACGAAAGAAGCGGGAGACCGACAGTGTCAGACGAGATGATCAGGAAACTTGACGAAGTCGTGCGTGAAGATCGGAGGATCACTATCCACGAGCTCTCTTGTTTCCTTCCTGACGTTTTGAAATCCACCATTCAGAGGATTGTGACTGAAAAGTTGAATATCGGAAGGTGTGTGCAAGGTGGGTTGCACGAATGCTCACAGAAAACCACAAACGGCAACGCGTCGAAGCTGTCCGCGAATTTCTTGAGCGCTATGCAGACGAAAGAGACGACTTTTTGAATTCCATTGTCACAGGTGACGAAACATGGGTTCACCACTTCACACCTGAATCCAAACGACAATCACTTGAGTGGCGGCATCCAACTTCGCCAAGGCGGTGAAAATTCAAACAAACACAGTCTACCGGCAAGGTCATGGCGACTGTGTTTTGGGATCGGAAAGGTGTATTGTTGATCGATTTCATGCCTACTGGGACCACAATAAACGCAGACGCTATAATATAATAAAAATGGGTGTGGAGTCGTGTTTGTGTTGTCGTGTTATGTCGGGCGTTACACTCCGTGCACTTTTTATTACTTACTGATGACTGGATCCTCTGTGATGATGTCGTCCTGCAAAACATCTTAAGCTACTATGTTTTTGTGGGCGCCACGTGGAATCTTTTGTTCCAAGAAAATGTTACTAAAATTAAAATTTTGAATTCTTAGCAGTTAGTTTAATTCTATGAAAAAATGTGAGCAAGACAGTTTGAGTTTGAAAAAATAAAGTATGTTTTAATGATTCTTAAAAAATCGTCTGAAGGACTAACATTCGTGAAAAAATAAAATTGCAGAGTTACAAAAAATTTAAATTATTATTGAGAAGTTTTTTCTCCAATCAAGTATCGGCTAACAAATATTTTATTTTACTCAGTTGAAAAGCATGAGTTTAATGTATGAAAAATCTTTACTCTCAGGACGTGACTCCTTTGAACTACCAAGACAGATCAATAAGATGCTTTACAAAAATTAAATGATTTGAAGGTGTGTGGCATGTGTAGTACAACTGTGTGACAAATGTAACCAGGTAAAATATCGGTATGGAGAACCATACATGACTTCCATATTCTAAGATTTATATTTAAAATCATTTTCGAAATGAAATATTACCTAAATATTCCCTAAAGACGAAAAGTCTGTCTATGAATCGTTCCTCTGTAAACACGTGCAGTTACACTGCCCAGCGATCCACAGGAAGGAAATCGCTATCCACGCTGGACACTTTTTCGGCTTGCATGCGTTATGTTGGTATGGGTTCGGCACTTTCCATTTAAAAACCGTGCAAATGTAAGAAAATAAACATGAATGAGGCCAAAAATAACGCGAACTGTGTGTGTGTGTGTGTGTGTGTGTGTGTGTGTGTGTCTTCCCTGCCTTTTCATTGTGGTAGTCATAATAATAAAATGGAAACGTAAACAGTACATAACTGAGAAAAAAATACATAAATGAAAAAACTATAATTTTATTGCCTGGCAACAAAATTATTTTATTTTTAACAATTACCATTGTTTGAAAAAGTTTAAATGAATTTTCAAGTACTTTACTCTTGTTAAAACGTAAAAGGTTGCAGGTAAACTACCCCTTCCCCTTAACCAATCTTCACCAAAATCAAAATTCCTAGAGTCCTCTACAATTCACTGACGTATGCAAAAAATTATTAGATTATGTTTGAATTTGCGGCTGTTATCGTTTGCCATAGAAAATACGCTTGATAAAAAAACGTTGCAGGTAAACTACCCCTTCCCCTCAACCGATCTTCACCAACAACAATAGGTCTTGAGTACTCTACAAATCAGGGCTGTATGCAGAAAATTATTTGATTCTGTTTGAATTTGCGGCTGTTATCGTTTGCCATAGAAAATACCCTTGTTAAAAAAATGTTGTAGGTAAACTACCCCTTTCCCTTAACCGATCTTCACCAAAAACAATAGGTCTTGAGAACTCTACAATTTAGGGCTGTATGCAAATAATCTTTTGATTCTGTTTGAATTTGCGGCTGTTATCGTTTGCCATAGGAAATACCCTTGTTAAAACATAAAACGTTACAGGTAAACTACCCCTTTCCCTTAACCGATCTTCACCAAAAACAATAGGTCTTGAGAACTCTACAATTCAGAGCTGTATGCGAAACATTATTTGATTCTGTTTGAATTTGCGGCTGTTATCGTTTGCCAAAAAAAAAAAATTTCCCTTGATAAAAAAAAACTGTTGCAGGTAAACTACCCCTTTCCCTCAACCGATCTTCACCAAAAACAATAAGTTGTGAGTACTCTACAAATCAGGGCTGTATGCAAAAAATTATTTGATTCTGTTTGAATTTGCGGCAGTTATCGTTTGCCATAGAAAAAAAATCTACAGACACACAGACACACACACACACACACACAGACACACAGACAGACACACACACAGACACTTTTCGGAAAACGACTTTTTTTCATGTTTTGAGTGTAGTAGAATCAGAATCTGCAATAATCTCGAACACGATTTTTTTTGCCATCACCATACTTCCATTCCTTAAGGAATATGGAAGTAAAATGACTTTAACTTTGAACAACTCACGTTCCGTTAGGTAATTATTCTCGCACTGGACACTTCTCTCAGGTAGTTTTCAATCTCGCCTCTTCGTGTTGACGTTCATTGTGCACTGAATTTATTTAAAGTCAAAATACGATTTTTTAAAACTTCCGCACTTTCGTAAAAACAGTTTGGCAGTGAATGTATGCTTGAATCCCGCCTGCGAAAATCAGCTGTCCGCGTTGTTTCTCAAATTAGCCGCCACAGCGCTGATACTCTTCCTGCAGTTGAAAAGGCTGTGTGTACGTTACGTTATTGGGAGTTTTTGTCAAAGTCAGTTTGTTTTAGCGAATACAGCAGAATTGATTCTCTATTAAAATTTTGGTCCCTCCTGGGCCGCTGATATTCTGGCTGCGTGTGTTCTATTAAATGTGCCGTGTTGCTGCTCTATTTCAGCAACACATTGGCTTATACTCTTGTAGAGGTTAAGTCAGTCTAATGTCAATGTACGGGAAAAGCCTTTCTTCGTTCTTGTGTCGACTTCTCGTCTTCGGTTTCGCCTCGGTTGTGGTGATCAGTGTCGTGGGTGATGCGTCTCTTCTGGATTCCAAGCATGAAGTGTTTTTCGGTCGAATTTGGTCTTCCTTTTATACTTTGTAAGGCTCATTGTTTTAGCTTTTCGACATGAACTTCTGGTGTATTTGTGTAAAAATTCCTTCTAGAACGTTCAAGAATAATTAAATGGAACCTCATGGAACAAATTTGACTTCCGTAGAAGCTTTAGAACAAAATTTCTTATTCTTCACACTAAGGATATTACAAAAATTATTCTGGTATTTGTCAAACAATTTTACATAATTACTTACAATCTGCATGCCCTTACTACATTTGGATTCTCTGCTTTCAACTGAATCTAATGATACTAATTACGATTGGTTTTTGAATAAATTAACTATAAAAAATAACACAACATACAACTCTTACCTTGGAATGTTTCCATAAACATTCAATTTTTGAACTAAAAAATGGTTGTGAAGCTGTTTGGTTTCTTCTACAACATTAACACATAATATTACCATCTTTCTATAACAAAATAAAGTTTAACACATATAATATACAAATAAGTTCAGTTTTACATGGTCCATGCCTATGGCCTAAGTTGTTGTCACTGTTAGAATACAATAATTAGTCTTTTTTCCTTAATATATATGGGATTCTTCTAGTATACACTGAGAGTTTATTATATTGTCTATCTTTTGTGATACCTGGTTTATCCTGATACATATTATTTTTATTGTAGGATTACTTAGCATCATATTGGTTTGCCTAAGTGGTCCTTTTTCTTTGTGTGACAAATTTCACTCTTATAAGTCAAATTCTTTAATAATTGAGCTTATTTTCAACTGAGTGTGTTTGTTTTCATGGTACACTACAGTATTGTACCCTTTTCTTTTATTTTTGTTAATATTTTGCAAACATTTAGTCAAATATGACTATTTTTTGTGATGGTTGCTTGGCCTTAGCCATATATGGTATAGGTAAATAGTTTGCTAACTCGACTGTTAAAGTGTTTAAGTTAGTCAAATATATTAGTATAGTCACATTATATTATATTTCAATTTTCTAATGCAATATGGTTGCATTTTGTCAACATTAAATCCATAATCATTACAATATTATAGGTCTACTACATGTTTTCAGTTAATACTGTTTTTGGCTATTTTAACTGATTTTTATTCATTTGACAGCTTTCTTTATTTAAGATAAATTGTTCATCTTTGTCTACTTGACAATTACATATAGTTTTTATCTCAATTTGATAATAATTAATTTTTACATGAAATCTGAGTGATTGGTCTCAAATCCAACACCTTAACATTTTTTGTCATAACATTTATATATTTTTTTATTTTAACTTAGATTCTTTCTAATAATGTATTTAAATCATTTAATACATTTATTTTATTTACATTACATAATATAATAATGGATCTTGCCCATTAATTCACAATAAATAGTTTTTTATACCCTATTCAGAGTTACAAAACTTAATAATTAATGTCCTTATTTTGGTTGTTACTGATATTATTTGTCTCTATTATAGTATATTATTGGTTTTACACTGTTCTTCACTTGAATAATATATATGGGGTTTGAGTCTTAGTCATACTCTGGTCGTATTTTCATGTTAATGGTATTAATTATTAGACAATATTACAAAATTTTAGGACTACTTGGGTTCTATACTGTTCACCTCACTTTCCTCTTATGAGAAATTGCTATGGAAATAATGTCCTTTATGGAACGTTCTGTGACGTTACATATGCCTCTCCGTTAAAATTGATAATTTTTGGAAAAACATATCTTTAGTTTTGATGAAATTATCATTTCTATATTAACCTTTTATGAGCTTCTTTATATTTCATTCTTTTATCTTATAATTAAATTCCTGTACTACTCCTTTAATATATTAATCCATTTCCTTATTCCTGTTTCGTTCTTTGTCGTATCTCCTTTTCCTTTCCTTTTTACCTTGATGTTAATTATTTAATCTTTGATATAATTCCCTAACAATTCCCTAACTTTTATAGTGGGTTGGAAGTCAGAGTGGCTCGCTATGGCCTACATTCTCCGCCCTTCCCTAACTATAACTACTGAAATCAGAGGCAACACATCCCTGTCCAGAAAAATAATAATTGCACTTTCGCAACAAATAATAATAATAAAAAAAAATACAATAGTCAAAGATCCACATAAATTCCCTTTCTTAAACTCTTCTGATTATTTCTCAATTATATTAATATATCGTTCTCCGCAGGTATAATTATCGTTTAAAATCATTCAATGTTAATAGCTTATTTATATTCATCATTACCTCCTTATGTAACACACTGTTTCCCCTTTTTCTTTTCATTTATCATGTCCATTTAGTATCAATTATATGACAGTATTTCTCCTCCTTTTCTCCCCCTTAGTAATATCAATTGTTATTTGATTGTTTAATAATTCATTTAACTAATTATGTCCTTTCCTACTTTCCTTTTCCTCCTCCTCTAAGTACGGGTAAGCTGGTAAATATACGTTGACTTGTCTATTAGAAATAAATCTATATTTTACATATATATTTTTGCCTTTGGTGTAAGGTGTCCTTCTCGTGTTATTTTTATTTTTTATTAATAATCTTTATTCCTTTCTCTCCTTCTATAAGTACGGGTAAGTTGGTAAATATACGTTGACTTGGCTATTGGAAATAAATCTATATTTTACATATATATTTTTGCCTTTGGTGTAAGGTGTCCTTCTCGTAATTTTTTATTAATAATCTCTCCTTCTCTAAGTACAGGTAAGTTGGAAAATTTACGTTGACATGTTTTCATTCATGGTACCTTCTCAATGATGCTGTATTTGACTTGGGTTTTTATTCATGGTACTTTCTCAATGATGCTGTATTTGACTTGGGTTTTTATTCATGGTACTTTCTCAATGATGTTTGGTTATACGTACCCTTTACTTTGTTACTAACAGTGTCGGTTACCTCGTATGTGTTGTTTTCATTGTCTTTTGTGATCGTGAAAGGTCCTGTATATAAAAGTAACAATTTCCTCGTTATGCCTTGTATAGCACTGGGCAATTCTCTATTTCTGACTAACACCTTTTCTCCTACCTTATATTTAATTGCCTTGGGCTGGGATTGGATATATTTCTTCCGTTGGTGTTCCGTTTTTTCTAACACCTTGTTATAAAATTTGGTTCTTTCAAATTGGTATTCGGGTTCGTCGGGAAAACTAATAATCTCTTTTATCTCTCGTGGTGGGGGTCTTTCGAACATAACTGTGTACGGTGACACCTCTATGGTATTGTGATATGAGAAATTGAGAAAATCCTCGGTTGATTCTACGTATTCATGCCATCTTTTCTGTTCGTTATGGCAGTATGTTCTCAACAACCGTCCTACTTCCCTCAACACTCTCTTAGCTGGGTTACTATTCGGGTGATATACGGATGTCTTATACGTTTTTATCCCGTGTTCTCCAAGGTTTTCTTTCCATAATTTTCCCTTAAACTGGGTACCGTGGTCTGTAATTATAGAATACGGTCTGCCTACCTCCATTATATACCGTTCTATTATGATGTCTATAATTTTCCTGGTCGTAGCCCTAGTTATTGGGTATAGCTTGGTATATTTGCTAAAATGGTCAAAGATGATTACGATAAATTTATATCTGTGTCTCCCACCGCTGCGTGGAAATGGTCCACAGATATCGAGAAATACTTTTTCCAATTTTCCGGCGGATGTTATGGGTATCATGACCCCTTCCTTTTTCTCGTTATTACATTTTACTTTCTGACAAATATCGCATTACTGTATCGCCAGTTGCACCTTTTTATTCATCCCTTTGATGTATGTTTGCTCTTCCAATGCTTTCCTTACCTTGAGGGCACCCATGTGTCCGTACCTCTCGTGATAGTCGATTATTAGTGGTCTCTCTATCGCTGGTGGAATTACTAACTTCCAATTCTCCTGGTGCGGGGTATTCCTTATAAACAAAGTGTCGTTGTGTATACAGTAATATCTATTTATGACCTCATCGCCTTCCTGTACCCTTTTTCCAATATTTCCTAATTTTGGGTCGGCCTCTTGTTGTGCCTTTACATCGTTTAAAATATTTTTTAAATCTTCCCTGCTCTTAATAATATGGTATACCTTTGCTAATTGTTCCTTTTCACCATCAAAGGTTTGGTCTTGTATATTGATGCGGGATAGGACGTCGGCTGCTACGTTTTGTTTGCCGGGTATATATTCCCACGTGATATTATATTCTTGCAGGGCCAAACCCATCTCGTCAGCCTTCCGTGGTTCAGCTTACAATGCTTTAAAAATGATATTGATTTGTGGTCACTTCTAACCGTGATGGGGTACCCTAATATATACGTCCGAAATTTACCGCATGCGAAAACTACACTCAACAATTCTTTTTCGGTAGTATTGTAGTTTCGTTCGCAACTGTTCAGCACGCGGCTGGCGAAGCTAATTACTAAATGGTTCCCATCCTGATCTTCCTGATATAGGGCTGCACCTAAACTTACGTTACTGGCATCGCAATTTAGAACAAATGGTTTTGTAAAGTCGGGATGATGTAATATAACTGCTTCTAAAAATTTTTCCTTTATTAGATTGAGCACTCCATCTTGCTCTGGTCCCCAAGTCCATTTGTCTTTAGCTGATAACTGCTTTTGGAACCTGGCAGTTAGTTCTGAATAATTGGACCGAAACTTCCTGTAATAGTTACAGATTCCTAAAAATGATTGAAGTTGTTTCCTGTTCTTTGGGGTGGGGAACTTCTGTATGGCCTCCACTTTCTCTTTGGATGGAGTAATCCCTTGTCCGGTTAGATTAAAGCCTAAAAATGTCACCTCATTTGCAATGAATTGGGACTTGTCTAATTTGAGGGTGATATTATTCTCTGATAGTTTCTCTAACACCTGTTCAACCCTATTACAATGGTCATCCCAATTCCCAATCGTCGACATATACTGTCGTAAATTTCAGCACTTCCTGTCCCAATATTCTGTCCATTATCTTTACAAACACCGCCACAGAATTTATCAAACCAAAGGGTAATCGCTTAAACTGATAGTTTCTGCCCTCGAATATGAATGCCATATATTTCCTACTATCAGGGTGGAGTTCTACCTGCCAGTAGCCGCATACTGTATCCCATGAACTTATATACTTTGTCCCGTGAAACTTTTTCAATATTTCTTCTATCTCCCCAGGGGATGTGCGGTCGTTAACAATCATCTTGTTAATCTCCCTAGCATCGAGACATATACGTACCTGTCCATCCTTTTTCGGCACAGCTATGATTGGGCTGGTAAAGGGCGAATGGCTATACTCAATTATGTCGTCCTCTATCATCCTGTTCAATTCCTTCCTAACTTCGTTCTTTAGCGAGTAGGCGAACGGGTATGATTTTCTGTTAAATTTCACCGGTGTTTAAAATTTTACGGTACATTGATAATCTCTGGCTTTACCTGGAGCGTTTGAGAATATATGTTTGTAATTATTATATACCGTAATTAATTGTTCCGCCTGTGCTTCGCTGATCTGACCCCTTGCTTTCGTCCTTTGGAAATCCCGTATTTCTTCTAATTTTTCTGACCACAACTCTGGGTTTTCCTCCTGATATAAGGGCATGTTTAATGGTCGATCGGCACAATAATAATGGTTCACTATCGCTTGATAAGGTGCGTTCTTTGTACTATCTCCTTGGGCATCAATTAAATTATTGGTCCAAATTCCCTCATTTGTTTTTAAAGTTATAATCTTACCTTCTAAATCTATTATTGCATTATATGGCCTAAGTATATCGCAGCCTATTAGGATACTCATGGGTAAATTATTCGCCACTAATAACCCTGTTGGTAACGTTACCCCATTACTAGTCATCTCTAATGACACCTGTTTCTTTATCGATTTATTCTGCCTCCCCGTTGCTCCGACTAGAATAATGTTATTTATATGCAGAGTGGGTATCGATAAATTACTGTTTTGTTTAATCCTCTCTAACTCTACACTATCGATAAGCGATACGTTCGACCCCGTGTCAATGAGTAATATTGCTTCTATGCCATTGATATTTGCCTTGATTTGTACTATACCATTATTCCCTTTATTATGATTTTTAACTATATTGTCACTCTCTTCTAATAATTCCTCTCTAATATCTCTAAGATAATTATTCGTTCTTAGCGTCATCGTCCTGTCTTAGTCCTGTCTATTTATGTATTCAGTCACCCCATAATATTGGTTCAGTGAAGGGCCGTTTTCCTTTTTCACTGCCGCGTTTAGTTTAAATGAGCCCCTGTCTCATTGGCCCGGTCTCCCGGAACATTGGGTTGCTGACCTGTCTGTGGTTCCTGCCTGACCTCGGGATTACCACTAATAGGTTGGCTATTTGTTGTATTACCCTGGTTACCTTGCGTCTGTTGTGGGTAATACATGTAAGTAGGTAAATTGGGTGGATATGGCCGTTGACTATTGGCCATTGTATAGTTCACCTGGGGTCTATATTCCTGATGCCTCCTGTCACCACCTCCTTCATTACCTCCGTTTCGATAGTTATTACGCTGACCATAATTATTCCCTCTATAGTTATTTCCGCGATAACTATTTCCCTGATTGTAGTTCCTACTGTAATTATTTCTGTTTGGTCCCGGATAGTTGCGGTTATTAGGACCTTGAGTGTTATTATTTCGGCTATTTGGTGGGGTGCTATTGTTCTGGCTATTTGGGTTAAAGTTATTACCGTTTCCACCTCCATTCCGGTTTGGTCCATTATTGCTGTTATTATAGTCTACTTTATGATTGGGGGGTTGGTAATCCTGGAACCTTCCAGCGGATTCACAATTTTCTAATAATTTAGCTAAATCGGTTATTTTACTGAGCTGTTGGTACAATTGGGCATCCTTGATACCGTAGCTGTAATGTCCAGCTAACTGTCTCACCAAACATTCTTCCGGGATCGGCGGTATCAACTTTCGTGCCAAACATATCTTTCCTAGGAAATAAGACGTTGGGGACTGTCCATTGGACGCGTCGTATTTGCCGTAGAATATGTCCATTCGTACTCTGTTTTGCATAGTTTCCGACCAATACTTCTCTTTGAATTGGCGTTTGAACTCTGCTAAATTCGTGATTTCGGGTCGTACCGCTATCCACCAGTTATCCCTCGTGTTTTGAAACGTCTCGTCCAACATTTCCCTTATTCTGTCCCACCTTGTTTCTCTATTTCTTTCAATAAACTCTTCCATTCTCTCTAAGAATTCCATCGGGTTTCGACGATAGTTTTGGAAGTTGATTACTTCCCTGTTCTCGCTATGACACGTATGAGTATTCAATATAGGCGTGTCCCTCAGCGCTTCTAATCTTTCCTGCAGGTTTTTCTCTCTCTGATCTATTTCCTGTATGTTATTTCTGTTAGTTTTTATTTGCTCGTCCAGCCTGTTAGCTATGTCATACGTTCTCTGTATCCTCTCGCTAACGTCTTTCCGGACCTCTCCCACCTCCTGCATGATTTCGTCCTGGTTCTGCCTTACCTTGTTTTCGAGAGTTCTAACATCTTGTTTGGTCTCTACGGTTTGCTCCTCTATATTTTCAAAACGGGTATTATTTCCCTCCTGTAATCTTTCTAACTGTTTTTCCATATTCTCGACCTTCCTGTCACTGTCAATTTTACTATCATCGATCCTTTTGTTTACTGTTTCATAATTTATGCTAATTTCTTTTTTCAGGGACTCTATACATTTTTTATTCTCCTCCTGAAATAACTCTAGCTTTTTCCCATTGTCATTAATTTTCTCGGTTATATACTCCCTTAAAGATTCTATTTTTTTGTCTAATTCCTCTTTATCTTCCTGCCTGTCTCTTCTCAGGGATTCTATACTTCCTTTTATTTCCGCCTTATCTTCCTTTCTATTTTTATTATTCTCCTCCTTATCTTCCCGTCTATTTTTATTATTATCCTCCTTCTCTTCCCGTCTATTTTTATTATTATCCTCCTTCAGGGATTCTATACTTTTGTTCATATTTTTGTTTAGCGTTTGGAACATCATCATTATTATATTCGCGTCAATGCTCCCTGTTATTTTTTCTGGTTCGGGTTTCACTGTTTGTTCTACCATTTGTATGGGCTCTTCTCCCGTTTGTTCCTCTAATTCCTCTCCCGTTTGTATTGGTCTTTCAATTTCTAGTGTGGGCGGTTCTAACTCTATTTCCTCGATTTGTACTGCCCCTCCGTCTTCCACACTTGATTCAGGTTCTACATTCTTCTTCACCTTTTTTCCCTTTGGTTGCGGCATCTTGATTTGTTGGTAGTTGCCGGGCTTGTTCCTTTTTTTCAAGCCTCACTAGTTGGGCTGCCAATTTATAATATAATAAAAATGGGTGTGGAGTCGTGTTTGTGTTGTCGTGTTATGTCGGGCGTTACACTCCGTGCACTTTTTATTACTTACTGATGACTGGATCCTCTGCGATGATGTCGTCCTGCAAAACAACTTAAGCTACTATGTTTTTGTGGGCGCCACTTGGAATCTTTTGTTCCAAAAAATGTTACTAAAATTAAAATTTTGAATTCTTAGCAGTTAGTTTAATTCTATGAAAAAATGTGAGCAAGACAGTTTGAGTTTGAAAAAATAAAGTATGTTTTAATGATTCTTAAAAAATCGTCTTAAGGACTAACATTCGTGAAAAAATAAAATTGCAGAGTTACAAAAAATTATAAATTATTATTGACAAGTTTTTTCTCCAATCAAGTATCGGCTAACAAATATTTTATTTTACTCAGTTGAAAAGCATGAGTTTAATGTATGAAAAATCTTTACTCTCAGGACGTGACTCCTTTGAACTACCAAGACAGATCAATAAGATGCTTTACAAAAATTAAATGATTTGAAGGTGTGTGGCATGTGTAGTACAACTGTGTGACAAATGTAACCAGGTAAAAATGACTTTAACTTTGAACAACTCACGTTCCGTTGGGTAATTATTCTCGCACTGGACACTTCTCTCAGGTAGTTTTCAATCTCGCCTCTTCGTGTTGACGTTCATTGTGCACTGAATTTATTTAAAGTCAAAATACGATTTTTTAAAACTTCCGCACTTTCGTAAAAACAGTTTGGCAGTGAATGTATGCTTGAATCCCGCCTGCGAAAATCAGCTGTCCGCGTTGTTTCTCAAATTAGCCGCCACAGCGCTGATACTCTTCCTGCAGTTGAAAAGGCTGTGTGTACGTTACGTTATTGGGAGTTTTTGTCAAAGTCAGTTTGTTTTAGCGAATACAGCAGAATTGATTCTCTATTAAAATTTTGGTCCCTCCTGGGCCGCTGATATTCTGGCTGCGTGTGTTCTATTAAATGTGCCGTGTTGCTGCTCTATTTCAGCAACACATTGGCTTATACTCTTGTAGAGGTTAAGTCAGTCTAATGTCAATGTACGGGAAAAGCCTTTCTTCGTTCTTGTGTCAACTTCTCGTCTTCGGTTTTGCCTCGGTTGTGGTGATCAGTGTCATGGGTGATGCGTCTCTTCTGGATTCCAAGCATGAAGTGTTTTTCGGTCGAATTTGGTCTTCCTTTTATACTTTGTAAGGCTCATTGTTTTAGCTTTTCGACATGAACTGCCGGTGTATTTGTGTAAAAATTCCTTCTAGAACATTCAAGAATAATTAAATGGAACCTCATGGAACAAATTTGACTTCCGTAGAAGCTTTAGAACAAAATTTCTTATTCTTCACACTAAGGATATTACAAAAATTATTCTGGTATTTGTCAAACAATTTTACATAATTACTTACAATCTGCATGCCCTTACTACATTTGGATTCTCTGCTTTCAACTGAATCTAATGATACTAATTACGATTGGTTTTTGAATAAATTAACTATAAAAAATAACACAACATACAACTCTTACCTTGGAATGTTTCCATAAAAATTCAATTTTTGAACTAAAAAATGGTTGTGAAGCTGTTTAGTTTCTTCTACAACATTAACACATAATATTACCATCTTTCTATAACAAAATAAATAAAGTTTAACACATATAATATACAAATAAGTTCAGTTTTACATGGTCCATGCCTATGGCCTAAGTTGTTGTCACTGTTAGAATACAATAATTATTCTTTTTTCCTTAATATATATGGGATTATTCTAGTATACACTGAGAGTTTATTATATTGTCTATCTTTTGTGATACCTGGTTTATCCTGATACATATTATTTTTATTGTAGGATTACTTAGCATCATATTGGTTTGCCTAAGTGGTCCTTTTTCTTTGTGTGACAAATTTCACTCTTATAAGTCAAATTCTTTAATAATTGAGCTTATTTTCAACTGAGTATGTTTGTTTTCATGGTACACTACAGTATTGTACCCTTTTCTTTTATTTTTGTTAATATTTTGCAAACATTTAGTCAAATATGACTATTTTTTGTGATGGTTGCTTGGCCTTAGCCATATATGGTATAGGTAAATAGTTTGCTAACTCGACTATTAAAGTGTTTAAGTTAGTCAAATATATTAGTATAGTCACATTATATTATATTTCAACTTTCTAATGCAATATGGTTGCATTTTGTCAACATGAAATCCATAAATATTACAATATTATAGGTCTACTACATGTTTTCAGTTAATACTGTTTTTGGCTATTTTAACTGATTTTTATTCATTTGACAGCTTTCTTTATTTAAGATAAATTGTTCATCTTTGTCTACTTGACAATTACATATAGTTTTTATCTCAATTTGATAATAATTAATTTTTACATGAAATCTGAGTGATTGGTCTCAAATCCAACACCTTAACATTTTTTGTCATAACATTTATATATTTTTTTATTTTAACTTAGATTCTTTCTAATAATGTATTTAAATCATTTAATACATTTATTTTATTTACATTACATAATATAATAATGGATCTTGCCCATTAATTCACAATAAATAGTTTTTTATACCCTATTCAGAGTTACAAAACTTAATAATTAATGTCCTTATTTTGGTTGTTACTGATATTATTTGTCTCTATTATAGTATATTATTGGTTTTACACTGTTCTTCACTTGAATAATATATATGGGGTTTGAGTCTTAGTCAAAGTCTGGTCGTATTTTCATGTTAATGGTATTAATTATTAGACAATATTACAAAATTTTTAGGACTACTTGGGTTCGATACTGTTCACCTTACTTTCCTCTTATGAGAAATTGCTATGTAAATAATTTCCTTTATGGAACGTTCTGTGACGTTACAACGCATATTGTGAGACACTCAAAAAACTCAAACGGGCGATTCAGGACCGGAGAAGAGGAATGCTTACCAAGGGCATGTCCATTCTTCTCGACAATGCTCGCCCTCATGTCGCCCGCGCAACCGCCGAACTTCTGAACCAATTTGGATGGGACATAATCACCCACCCCCCCTATAGTCCGAACTTGGCACCTTGTGACTATCATTTGTTTACACATTTGAAAGAACATTTGGGTGGAATGCGATTCGACGACGATGATGAGGTCAAACGCTATCTCAATGACATGGCGGCGAGTTTCTATGACAGTGGCATACTAAAAACTGCCACAGCGGCTCGAAAAATGCATTGAACGTAACGGCGATTATATTGAAAAATATTGTGTTCTTATGCTTCACAACCATGTAAAAAGTTTTGAAAATAAATTTTTTTTATATTTTTAAAAAATATGGAGACCTTATTTCTGGGTTACCCCTCGTAATATAGGATGTGTTTGAATGTTAGGAATCTCCGCAGATACAACTTTATCAATATCGGTAGCGTTAACAATTTTATCTTGCTCATTTAAAGAGAGTAAAATTTGAGCATGAGGCAATCCTCTCTTTTGAAACTCAATTGTATAAATGAGTGCTTCAACTTTACCAAAGATTTTTTTTAGTGTAAGGCCCTCAGTTAATGCTTTCAGTTTGGACTTGAATACACGCACAACAATATCAGGTCGAAAATTAGCTGACTCACCTACACCAATATTGCTAACTATTTCAGGCCAACTTGGATTGCAAGTCATTGTAATAAACAAAGAAGGCTTTCCGAAATGTTGTACAATTCACATTGCATCTAAATAATTCTGATACATATTTCTTGGAGATCCATTGAATGAAGATGGTAAAATTACTCTACGGCCAACATTATTGGCATTGGGGTTCAATTCTAAATAATCTGTTAAATTGTTGTAAACTTCAGACCTAAGACTTGTTTGATTTTGTCGAATGAAATCTAACCTTGTGCCCTCTATTCTCACATACATATCAACTATCCACTGCAGAAATAATTTTTGTGAATGGTGCAACATGCTAAAATCTTCTCTAATTGCAAGTCGATAAGCTGCATACTGAAGCATGGTTAATTTATTTCTGGGCGCTCTTGAATTAGATGTAGTTGGTACATTATGAGAAATATTGATATGCCACCCAGTATCACCATTTGGAAAAAGTAATGGATACGCTAAAGGGTCCAATGATGAATCCAAAACAGAGATATTTTTAATGGTACCATTAACTTTTGAAAACGAAACCATATTTCGTTCAAAGGGTGGCTCACCATCAACTGTACTAAATATTACTGCTACATCAGTTTGAACTGCATCATTATAACGGCGTAGATCTAAATCACGATTTACTTTAACGAGCATACAAATTTCTTTATTTTGATTTTCAACTCTCTGACAATGATCTTTCATTGCAATGAATGACCGAACGAAAGGATTAATGCGTTCCAATTCAAGAGAGATTTCGCGCATTATATTGTTATTGCATGTTTGATTATAGTGTTCACGTAATCTATAATTGACAGCAGTGTCAACATCATAAAAATATAGTTGCGCATAACATGGTGAGCGACCATATCCAGCAGTCATTGGACCTGATCTGTGATAAAAAACATCATGTATTTTAAAATGATACACTCCACGCGTAACTGTATCCGAAATTTTAGCTTCTGAGCTAACCATAGCAAATGATGAATTGTATTTATGAATGTTTTCAAAATAATTTTTTGGCTTTCTTTTTATTGAAGGTTCATTTGAAGTAAGTCCATCATACAATGATTTAAAGTATTCATTTTGAATCACGCAGCGTGGTATTTAAGTGCGAAATTCGAGAAGTAGTCCGCAGTGAAGATGAACTAGTACCGTTCAACAACTCTCGCTGTGTAAAACAACATTAATTAATTAAATTATTAATTAATTTATTTATAATCAGCCGTGAAGTGACCTGAGCTACAGCGAGCTACAGCAGCTGTAATTGCCAGAGCATCTTTCGACCGGATTGATCAACATCTTTTCTGCTGTGCTAAACCATTGAAAGGAGGACCTCTACGGATTCCTACCTTCGGTCGACGCATCAAACAGTAAGAAATAGATTCATTGATCAATGAAATAAGCACTAAACAAATAATAAAAAGCAATAAACAATTTTTAAAAGACACTAAGAATCGCACACTTTGTATTTAATGTGCAAGATTGATTAGTCATAACATAGAATAGGAGTGTAGAATGGAAAGTGAGGTGTAGTATTGGACGTACAAATTATTGTAGACCTGTTCTTTATCACTGGTTTGGGAGATATCAATCTCTTAATTAAACCAGATAAGAGCAAAAGGTCGTTTGAACGTCTTAATCTTTACTTTTCACACACACTCTGTAATTATAAGTGTTAGGGTAGCAATAAGTCCTACAATTAACATTTTCAAGAAGTTTAAAAATAATTAAAACGTTAATTAAACATAATCAAGCAAATTTTAAAGTGTTATTTGTAACGATTCCCCTTGAATCCACAATCACTGAACGAATCCTGAGAAATTTGTGTACTCTGAGCTAAGCTGGAACCGTGTCATTAGTATCTGGGATTTGTTCTGGCGCCCAGGTAAAGTAATCTCATGGGTAAGTAACGTTTTATCTATCATTCAAAAAATTACATAAGAGTGTTAGATAAAAAGTAGCGTTGTAATATATATTTACATCCCGCTATCATTTAGACGTCCTTTCAAAATGCCTCCATTTTGGCATCTCCTTGAAATTGTGGAGTATACTTAATTTTCATAAGAGTATATATAAAAATGTGTGGCTTATACCCTGACTTTCATACTTTGATTTTAGAGTTTATAAAGAAAGAATACACATTTTTTTCAAGAATAATTTTTTTCACACTGCCTCCCATTTGGGCTCTTTTCAAAACCCTGTAACTGTACAACCGCATGTATAAATTTTACATTTTTTCGTTAAACTCGCGCTTTGTGCGTATGTTGTTGTTCGGAAAATCGCTAATCTGACTTCCGACAACGTTGCCGGTTTTCACTTGTTGGCGTCATTGAAATATAAGACTTGCTGTGCAGAAGTAATGTGTTGTGTCTTCACTCCAGACAAGGGCTTCACAGCATAAACCAGCATTGCTACTGGTACTACTACTACTTGCACAACCAGCACTTGATACAGACTTGGATTCTGATTAGAAAAGTGTTGTTTCCATCTATGTTGTTAGTATTGAACAATGCACAATTATGCACGAAATGAAAGTTAAATATGATGATTATTACAAAAATTCCTTTGTTTAATACGTAACTGTCTTGTATTAACTTTATTTTTATTCTGTTAATTTGGAAGACTAAATTTATTGACACTAAATGAAAACACTGATAAAAGCATTTACCTTTTTCTTAGTAGGATTTTTATTTTCACTTTTATAGAAATTGAAAGTGAAAGGTATCAACGGTGATGATTTAGGTATTAATTTTTCTTACCTGGTAGTATTACATTTAGGCCTACTCTTTTATTTTATGTATTACTGAAATTTTAGCTGTACGAAAACATGACAAGTTTTGTATTTACCCTTTAAAGTCTACTGCTGTTTTGTTTTAAAACTCCTGTATTCATAAACAAAACTCCAACAGCAACTATTCTAAATTTGATTCAACAGGCCTATGTGTATTTTGCTTCTACTGTAAATTTACTTTTTGGCACATAAGTAATAGTAGTATTATAGTGATACTACATGTGTCCTACATTTCAGAAAGGTAAAAAAAAACGTGTTTTTAATGATTCTACGTATATGACAGGTACACTTTATAAATTAGGAGTAGAAACAAAAAACTCCGATTATACTTTTTAATTTAGGTATCATTTTGCAGTCTTTTTTGCAAAAATCTGTAATTTTTAAAAATTAATTCCCAAACAATCTAACCTTTCTCCTTTCTGTAATGAAAGCATTAAATACAGAGCACCATTTCTTGCAAAGCTGATCTACAAATTTGCAGATTTAGCAAGTTTTTGAACAGATGTTTCACTTCAAATCTAGTTCAGGCCTGTAGATAGAAATCCTAAAAAACGGTTTTTGCATATTTAACTATGTAATATTTGCATGTAAAATTTTTTTATGAAAAAAAAGACGTTTAATGAATTTCTTGTTTCCGCGCCACTTTTGGGCACAAAAGTTATACACAGAAACGCAGATTGTTCAAGTTTTTTTATGAAAACTAGAATACAAGTAGTGACTCTCTATATAAGTACTGTTACCTAACATCAATTTTAATTTTCTATTAGAAAAAAAATCAAGATGGTTAAACCAAATTACATCAGAAGGTACCATCAGAAGTCATTAGAAGTCACGTAATCACGTTTAGTAATCATCGAAACACCCTAATAACAATCGGAGTTATTGTATCACCTTCGAGTTCTTTTATGCTAAAAAATATTTCGCTTGTAATTTACTAATGGCAATTTTTTATCAAAAATACGTGTTGGAAATGTAAAATAAAAAAGTTATTAAACAATGTTTGACTGCTACGTACATGTTTAGGCCTAATAGGTAAGTTCTAAGCATGATTTGAATACTGACTCAGACAGTAACTCTGATGATTATTATTGTTGTATACACCGATTCCTTATATTAAATGATAGTAAACACTGATGACGTCCTCTGTTTAGTAAGTTGCATGCAAAACGTTCTCAGGTACTCAAGGTCCGTGTAAAATTAAATTTTGTAGGGCTAAATAAAACTGAGTTCAAGAACATAATTCTTCATTGTTACGTAGTTTTAATTAGCTATTACTAAACGTTGTCGTAATAGTACGACCAAAGTTGAAACTGTTTTTCATGTCTACATATGATAGAAGAATAATAAGAAAAGGATTTTCCACCAGCATAGCTTGAAAAGAGTAATAAAATATTAAGTATTGGTAATAAACTATATCTTATATACCCTACACTAAGAGTGTGAGATCTGTCCTTCTCACAATGTAAATCATACGGTTGTCTGAATGACCTTGACGAGTAGCCCAAAAGACAACACGCTGCTATGTTGCGTTGTGTGATAACTGACTGGCATTTCAAGAATTGCTGTTTTATACAATTACCTACGTGACACTGGTCAAATTCAAGAATGGAAACTGCATTTATAAAACAGGGAAGCACGAGATAAAATTATGGGAATAAATACGCTACCGATAGTTAACGTCATCAGAAAAAAAAAGAATGATATATTGAAAGTGGTGTCAGATTATACTTATGTTCGCGGTTTCAATAATGTTTTTAGACCTTGTGGTCTTAAAAATTATCAAATAACTAAAAAGTAAAGTAGCTAACACAATAGCTATAATAATATAGTACATAATTAAATAATTAAAATAATGCATTAATTAATTAGTTAATACTGTTGCTGTTGAATTTAAATAAGTATTTATTATGAAAATATACAATAATACGATAAAAATGACTTTATCTTTTACAACGAAGTTTGACAAAATACAAGGATCTTAAAAACTCACTAAACAAGGGGGACTGAACTGGCAGCTCTGTTAAATACTGCAGGCAAAGTGACTTTCTCTATTAACTTATTTTCTGCGTCTTTTTCTGTCTTTATCATTAGTACAGTCTGTTCACAAAGTTGTTTTGGTTGTAACTTCAGGCGCTAATCAACTTCATTTTTAATCTGCTCTTTTATATTTGTAATGGAGTCTTCTATTTTTGTTGACATAGCTTTTTTCACACTCGTGACTGATTTTTCTACTTCAGCTATTTTATTAGACATCGATTCTTCAACACTCGAGACAGATTTTTCTACTTCAGCTATTTTTACTCTCATTGATTCTTGTACTTCTGATATCTTAGTAACTTGTTTATTAAGGTCACCTCGTAGGAGACCCAATTCTGCGGTACTTTGTTCTTGGATCTGTTTCTGCTCCTGTATTAATGCTTTGATGTCTTCTGTTTCACGCTTCCGTTCCTCTGCCTCCTGTCATCATCGTTCCTCTGTCTCTAGCAGGAGGGTTTTCTGTCTCGCTTCCATTTTCTCATCTTGTCGTTTTTCTGCATCTTCCGCCCCCTGTCTGCGATTCTCATCCTGTCGTTTTTTCTGCTTCTTCCCTTTCTTGTCTTCGTTCTTCTTTTTGTCGTTTTTCTGCTTCTTCCTGTGTCTGCCGTAGCAGTATTTGTAAAGCTTCCATCATCTGACTGGGATCCATGTTTACCGATTAATTACGAATCACACTCGTCTTGTACAAAGTGTCCACTGTTTTCACTGTTAACCGTTTTATCCCAGTTCTGACACCACTGTTACAATGGTCTACTCGATTGTCGTAGGTACAGTGGAAACAAAATAAGTACAAGACACCAATTAAGTCACTAATCACACCTTTAATTTTTACAGTTAAACAGTTCGTAATTAACAACACTGTCTTTTACAACAACTCAAATGAAAATTGTTCACACGCAATAAAATTTCCACTAAAATTAAACACAATTGTATTACAATTATACCGTCCGATTATAAAACACCACTCTTTAACTAATAACCACTTGAACGCACACAGTAATATCGCTAATATAACTCTCGAAATATCGCTGCTATACTGACATTAAGGCCGCTGCCACCATCTATTTATACCCACGCTCACAGACGAGGACCTTCCTAATTGCGTCTTGGCTGTCGTGTGAACTATGTAATTAACTGCGGCCTTAACACAGTCCGTGCGGCTGGCGCCTTCGAGAAACATCTCGAAAATGCGTCGACAAGCATGTACGGCAAACGCGTTACATCAAGATTCTTCTGGCACATTCGACAAACACGTAGATTGTTCTGTGATGCCGTCACAACAGTACTTTACTCTTGTTAAAACGTAAAACGTTGCTGGTAAACTACCCCTCCGCCTTAACTGATCTTCACCAAAATCAATAGGCCTTGAGTTCTCTACTGCTCGTGCAAATACGCAAAAAATTATTTTATTCTGTTTGAATTTGCGGCAGTTATCGTTTGCCATAGAAAAAATTTACATACAGACACACAGACATTTTTTGGAAAATGACTTTTCTTCATGTTTTCAGGTTAGTACAATCAGAATCAGCCCTTATCTCGAACACGATTTTTTCACGATCACCATACGTCAATTTCCTGTCGGAACATGGAAGTAAAAACAGTTTACAAAAGTGTGTGCTAGATTGTTATTTTAATTATTTAAAATTGTATTATTATTTTTAAGGAGATATTTAGCCACAATGTGCCGTTTCCAGAAAACATCATGCAAGTGTAGTCTTTTATAGTTCCCAGAAACCTTTTTTGCGTTTTTTAAATTCTGTTTTTTTAATAGTTTGATATACAAAGCCAAAAGTCATTTTACAATATTTACAATTTGTTTACTGCACAATACTTAACAATTTATATGAATTTTTCAGACATGATTTTTTATTGCAATTTGTGGATGAAAGCTAAATTTGGAAGTTTTCCAAAACCTTCAAGTTTTTTAAAAGCTTTATAAGTGAGTTATGTTCACGAGAAAAAGGTTCTTATCTTCTTTTCTTGAAGGTTGAGGGATATCCTGTCAAATGTGTGACCGTAGTACTCAGTGCCCTTTCGGAGTGTGTTGATAAGCAAATAAAGTGAAAGAGAATTAATGCAAAATGGTAAAAGGTACAGCAATAAGCAACAATTTCACGATATCACAACATGGAAAGAATTTTTTGTAAATTAAATGGTTTTATGGCAGAAGTAGACTAGAAATTAGTATATAAGTTAGGATTCTTCAAATTTCCAATTTTCAAATCGATTGGTAGTATTTTATAGGAATGTTTCTGAAAAGAAGAAAATTCTAAAAATCGCTGGTGCACGTGAAAAATATTGATGTGTGAAGCTACAATATCAGAGGCATCAAAATTAGTCTAATATTTGTGTGTGTGTGTGTGTGTGTGTAGGCGTGTGGTCATAATATGCATAATAACAACATAAAGCAGCAAATGAATCATAATAATAATAATAGTAACAAATAATAATGATGCGTTTAATGTTAATACTAATAATTCTAATAAAATAATTTATATAATTAACTAAATTATACAATTATAATACAACATGATATAATAATTATAATTAGTTACATTTAATTGTAATTAATATAATTAATAATGTCAATAAAAATATAAAATATCTTGGAATTAGGCGCAGAGAATTTGGTCAGTCTAGCTAAAAGACCTACAAACATAAATTGTTTCCAAATGATTATTTGAAAATCGTCAGTATGAACGTTCTTTTTTTTTAATTAACTGTTAGTGAAATAAAGGCCTTACTGTTGAGCTTATGTAGATACGTTGCCCACGTGACAATTTTTGAAAGTCATCATTGGCTTGTGTGAAAATTTAACTAGTTAATACCACACTACATTTCTTGGAATCATTATGAATTTCCTAGAACCATTGTATCTCCGAGCAAATATCACAACTTCGTTAAATATATACAAAAATAAAGCTTCGTGTATTATTAATTACGATTTACCACCATGAAGAACGCAGTGGACAGTAAAATACCTTAAAACATATTACACAGTCATGTCAGAGAAGTATCGGACTCTTTCAGCATGCAAAATACGTAAAAGGTTTGTTAATACAACTTCACGCCAATACAACACTTAGATTTACAAAACATAAAATGCTTGGCGGTACATTAAAAAATAAAATTTACCTAGCTCCTATAAGCATGGGAACATATAGCCTGGTTAACACACGATCACTTACACTCAGCTTTTGTAATGGAAGTGACCATCTCCAAATACGTGCTTGAAAATTTGTTATCAAAAAAATAAAGTGCGTTGGACTTTGTAAGTTCCCATCCGCTGGAAAAAATAGTGTTATATCGAGGGACTGCTACCTAAACGGGCAAGTAAATATCGAAGTTTATTATACATTATTTAACTACCAGTACTGTAAGTTACTGTGTAACTTCGCTGAATTTGAAGATATTTTTTGAATACACCACTAAAATGACAATTAGGTCAACTTAATAATGTTTTTTTTTTAAATAATGTAAGCTATGCGTAAATGCTTTCCGCAGTTTTAAACTAACTTTTTAAATTGGTTTTGCCAGAGAAGAAAGGAAAATTCTGAAATCGTACTTTTCATGTACCGCAGACATATAATTTGTAATTTTTTTGAGAGAAATAATTTACTAGATGTGCTTATTACAGCACAGCTGTGCACGCTGTATAAAGGGCCTTCGATTCTACAATAACAGTCAAAGTAGTGTGTGCATTTACAACCACGTTATTGAAGGACTATTAGTAGCGGAAAACTGAGTCAGTGAGAAGGTATATGAACTGAAACATGATAAGCTCTACTGTCTTTAGCCAGTGTTGCCAAAACAAGGATTTCAGATTAACTGTGGTTTGAAAGGTAAGTATATGCTTCAGGGGGGAAGCGGGAGGAGGGCTAGAAACGGACAAGCGCTATGTGGTGGCCAAACCTCGAACTAATGATGTATATAGTCATTTAATTTCCCATACTTGTGATGTCCGTCAAAATTTGATAAAATTGCTAAACAAATCTGAATAAGAGTCAAATCTTTTTTTTCTCTTGGGTTGGCAATCCCTACATATTAGTAAATAAAATGGAGTCTTCAGAACGAAGTTATTGTCACTAACAACCGGTCAGCCACGATTTTATTAATGTTTGTAATCTGGAGTCCATATACGGAACTCATATGCACATGGGCTTCACACTGAATGTAACTCGTCAATGTATGGACGCAACTTCAACGTTGGAATGTAAATATATATATATATATATATATATATACATATTCAATCACTTTCTGCTACAGTTCGTTTCCTGATGTATATAAAATATTTAAAATTTGTAATTACTTTACCTCAAGATGTTATTTTTCCTTATTTGGGTATTTTTACTAAATAAGGAAAAATAACATCTTGAGGTAAAGTAATTACAAATTTTAAATATTATTTATATATATATATCTATATATATTCTAACGGCCTTTTTATTTAACACACTAATATTATATATTTAATGATAGATAAAATGTTACTTACCAGTGACTTTTTACTTTACCTGGGCGCCAGAACAAATCCCAGATACAAATGACACGGTTTCAGCTTAGCTCAGAGCATAGAGACACACTTTCTCAGGATTCGTTCAGTGAATGTGGAATTCAAGGGGAATCATTACAAATAACACTTCAAAATTTGTTGAAGTTTGTTTAATTAACGATTAAATGTTATTTTATTACTGTTCTTTCAAAGCTAAGTTAAGGACTTGTTGCTAACCTAACTCTTATTATTAATTAGTGTGCATGAAAAGTGAAAATTAAAACGTCCAAACGACCAATTGTTCTTATCTGGTTTAATTAAGAAAATTTATATCTCCCAAACCAGTGCTAAAGAACAGGTCTGCAATAATTTGCACGTTCAATACTACACCTCACCTTCCATTCAACACTCCTATATTAATTTATAGCTAATCTTGCTAATTAAATACAAATTATGAATTTACTTAGTGTCTTTTAAAAAATTGTTTATTGCTTTTTATTATTTATTTTGTTTCTTAATTTCATTGATCAATGAATCTATTTCTTACTGATTGATGCGTCGACCGTAGATAGAAATCCGTAGTGATCCTCCTTTTGATGGTTCGGCACAGAAGAAATGATGTTGACCAAAACGTTGACCGATGATACTGGGCAATTACAGATGCTGTAGCTCTCTGTTGCACAATTTTTTAATTAATTAATGCGTTGTTACACAGCGAGAGTTGTTATCGAACTTTACTAGTTCCTCTGCAACTGCGGACTACTTCCCGAACGGTTTATTTAAATAAGACTTTGCGTGGTTTGTGAAATTTAGCACGTATTTAACACACGTCTTGCTCATTTAAGATTCGAACGAAAAGTGTTCGCTTCCCCAAGTCTGAGTTGGCATCTCTTCTCAATACAGCTTGGTGATTGGTTGTTCCAAATAAATCATGCGTTTTCCATTTGAAACAATATCGAACAAGTTGACCAAACGCCCCTTAACAGGTTTGAGATGGTAGAGAATTACTGGCTAATTTCATACTTCCTCTGTTTGCAAATCGTTTGATTATGGGTATTTGCAAACGTGATTTCACAGATCTGACCACAGAATATTATTGCTTAGGTCTTTCTCTGTAAGTGTGTGAAAACACCTAATTCGTACCTAGCCTAATTCTCTAGTTATTTCTCTTGGCGTTCTTCTTCTGTATAACTTCTGTAAATGTTAATTATATTGGTTGATATTTTGGCTACTTATAGAGCTTTAATTGCTGAACACTATGCAGGTTTCAGAATTGCTGTATATTTATTAGTTTGGAAGATATTGCAGTTTTAACTAATAAAAATAATTGAATAAAAATTCATGTTTGTGCCGGCAACATTCGTAGCAGTGGCGATGTTAGACAGAGATAGCTGTGATTATACCCTCTCTCTCTTGCTTACGCTGCTATACTCGCACAGTATGACACTTTCATATAACGATCTGATGGGTCGGCTTTATGAATCGTTATATATTTATTCAATCACTTTCTGCTACAGTTCATTTCTTGATATATACAAAATATTTAAAATTTATATTTATTTTACCTCAAGATTTTTCCCTTATTTGGAACATGTTTTGAGAACTCCTGTGTTGTACTCAGGATGAGGATGAGAACATATGTACATACATACATATATACACATATAATATAAATATACGTACATACATACAGTACATTTATGTATACATATATACATTTAAAATGTCACACATACTATTTTGTACACAAACAGTGGTGGCTAGTGACTTCAAGAATTGGAAAAGCAGAATTGGTGACAGCCCCCCCCCCCAAATATGTGAACTCTTTCTCCCCATTTAGTAATCATGAATAACATGTGGTCATAAAATAAAAGTGTGTTAATAATATTTACTAATGAAGTAATAGTTAAAAATAGTAAGTACACTTAGAGAGTTGAGTTTTATTTCTTGAACACAAGGTTGATTCTCCTCTCTTTCAAATTTGTGAACTTGATGATGTTGTTGTAAAATGGTTGTACATTAATTAATTTGTTTATTAGTTCCTTTCAATTAGGAATTTCTTAAATGCTAGTAAGTGTGTCCTCAATCATTGTATCATGCATCTATATTTTTATTGTTTTCAATCAAGGAAAACTTTGTTCTACAGAAATGCTAGCAGATGGAATAATTACTATTAAACAAAACAGTTTATAAACTTCTTTAAATATGTCCCTGTTGTCAGCTGAAAGTTCTGTAAAATTTTGTGGTTTCATTCATCTCTACTGCTCATCCTCATATATAAGCTGTTAATCATTTATATTTGAAAAAAAATTTAAGAACATTCTGTTAACTCCTAAGTATCCATTAATGTAACAAACTGGAGCCTTTCCACATCTAAAAACATGTGGTTATTTATAGTGAAAGATATCTGAAATTTCATAATAAAAAAATCGGTATGGAGAACCATACATGACTTCCATGTTCTCAGATTATATATAAAATCATTTGGTACTGCCTTTATGCATACCCGCAGTTATTTCGATAATGCGATTTTTGGGCTTAGATACGTAGTGAAATCGCACATAATTTTATGTAGTGAAAGAATTATACAAATTTTAATTTTCTATGTTGCAAAATAGTTGGCGGGTGATTGCAATTGATTTCGTTTGTCATTTTTTAATGGTAAATGACTAGTAGTAATTTATCACCAGTCGTGGCTGTGACACCAAAAATTGATTATGTTAGGTTAACATGAAAACTGAAATTATACATGGAAACCAATACGTGTGTAATGTAAAAATAATTTTTTTTTCTAAAACCACGAAAAACTCAACTCAAAGTATGGCGGGAGTGGCCCAAGGGTCAACCCCTTGCCTATTATTATAGGCCTACATGTAACTTTTTTGTGGCAGAACTCGTTTTTTTGGTAAAATTCGTTTTTCGACAAGTACTCATTTTGCGACTAACAAAAAACAAACATCCATTATGTACAATTTGTAGAGCATATGTTGACATTCCTTAATACTGTGTTTTTTGTTTTTTCTTTAACCATTAATATTTGTATTTTTTCATTTTGTATTTGCTGTTGTTTTTTCCTATTTGTAAACTTAAAAGCGTTAGTTTCTTTATTTTAAGTGTTACTCTGTTATACGCATTGTATTACACATTTAATGTTATGTTTTCTCAACCACAGCTTTTATTTATTTTAGCAGTAAACTAAAAACCCAAAACCATTATTACCTAACTACCAAATGAAAACAACATGTATTTTTGCTTTACATTAAGAAATAGGCCAATTTACAATTAGTACACTTCTTCTTTTACACACCGTAATATATCGATACATCGATACAATCGCATATTAAAAACATTGAAATGTATGTAAAAACATGAAATGTACTCATACAGTTCCAATCATTTACTTAAATTCAGTTCTATAATTCCTAAAAAAATATAAAATTTTGTCAATGTGAAATAAAATGTTTCCATAGAAACTACTTCTTTGTTGTCAATAACGTAGTACACATATAAAACTTATAAAAAAATATCGGTATGGAGAACCATACATGACTTCCATACTCTAAGATTTATATTTAAAATCATTTTCGAAATGAAATATTACCATAGAAACTACTTCTTTCTACTTACTGCTTCAGCCTTAACCACAGTACTGTGGTCACTAATGTATACCACCTCACGTTATCGCACTCGATTTTCACTGATGATGGAAGTCGATGGCATTGCCGAAACGTCTGGTTTTGTAGAAAACATTGGACTACGGCCAAATATCCCGGGAAGGAATTTTAACAAAAACTACTTCTTTGTTGCCGATAACGTTGTACACATATATATAAAAAATATGCATAAAATTAATGGCTTGTATAAGTTAATGTTTGATCTCCATTAAGTAGTGCTCAAGTTTCCAAAGTTTTAATATTATGATGTCCGTAATTAAAACATCAGAGCAGGTTTAGTGTGTATGAGGGTACACCGTGGACAAAAATTTTCAACATTTCCTATTGAGCATTGCTACAGTGTTCCTAGTTGCAGCGTTCCTATCAAGCTGCGAATCTACAGTGTATGTTTCACAGAACAAACACACGAAAAAGAAGGAGCACTCCGAAGTCACTCATGGACCCTCAGCATCTTGCAGAGGGTTCATTCTACGAAAAGTCTGTCTATGAATCGTTCCTCTGTAAACACGTGCAGTTACACTGCCCAGCGATCCACAGGAAGCAAATCGCTATCCACGCTGGACACTTTTTCGGCTTGCACGCGTTATGTTGGTATGGGTTTCGGCACTTACCATTTAAAAAGCGTGCAAATGTAAGAAAATAAACATGAGTGAGGCCAGAAATAACGCGAATTTTGTGTGTGTGTGTGTGTGTGTGTGTGTGTGTGTGTGTTTGTTCCCTGCCTTTTTATTGCGGTAGTCATAATAATAAAATGGAAACGTAAACATTACATAACTGAGATATGCTTGCCTGCCACGAAAGATATATTTTCTCTCGTACATTATTTACATTAAAATGAAAAAATTATAATTTTATTGCCTGGCAACAAAATTATTTTATTTTTAAGAATTACCATTGTTTGAGAAAGTTTAAATGAATTTTCAAGTACTTTACTGTTGTTAAAACGTAAAAGGTTGCAGGTAAACTACCCCTTCCCCTTAACTGATCTTCACCAAAATCGAAAGTCCTTGAGATCTCTACAATTCAGGGACGTATGCAAAAAATAATTTGATTCTGTTTGAATTTGCAGCTGTTATCGTTTGCCATAGAAAATTACGCTTGATAAAAAAACGTTGCCAGTAAACTACCCCTTCCCCTTAACCGATCTTCACCAAAAACAATAGGTCTTGAGTACTCTACAAATCAGGACTGTATGCAAAAAATTATTTGATTCTGTTTGAATTTGCGGCTGTTATCGTTTCCCATAGAAAATACCCTTGTTAAAAAAACGTTTCAGGTAAACTACCCCCTTTCCCTTAACCGATCTTCACCAAAAACAATAGGTCTTGAGAACTCTACAATTTAGGGCTGTATGCAAATAATCTTTTGATTCTGTTTGAATTTGCGGCTGTTATCGTTTGCCATAGAAAATACCTGTGTTAAAACATAAAACGTTGCAGGTAAACTACCCCTTTCCTTTAACCGATCTTTACCAAAATCAGTAGGTCTTGAGAACTCTACAATTCAGGGCTTTATGCGAAACATTATTAATTCTGTTTGAATTTGCGGCTGTTATCGTTTGCCAAAAAAAAAAAATTACCCTTGATAAAAAAACTGTTGCAGGTAAACTACCCCTTTCCCTCAACCGATCTTCACCAAAAACAACAGGTCGTGAGTACTCTACTAATCAGAGCTGTATGAAAAACATTATTTGATTCTGTTTGAATTTGCGGCTGTTATCGTTTGCCATAGAAAACAAATCTACAGACAGACAGACAGACACACAGACACTTTTCGAAAAACGACTTTTTTCATGTTTTGAGTGTAGTACAATCAGAATCTGCAATAATCTCGAACACGATTTTTTTTGCCATCACCATACTTCCATTTCCTTAAGGAACGTGGAAGTAAATATCGGTATGGAGAACCATACATGACTTCCATATTCTAAGATTTATTTTTAAAATCATTTTCGAAATAAAATATTACCATAGAAACTACTTCTTTCTACTTACTGCTTCAGCCTTAACCACAGTACTGTGGTCACTAATGTATACCACCTCACGTTATCGCACTCGATTTTCACTGATGATGGAAGTCAATGGCATTGCCGAAACGTCTGGTTTTGTAGAAAACATTGGACTACGGCCAAATATCACAGGAAGGAATTTTAACAAAAACTACTTCTTTGTTGCCGATAACGTTGTACACATATATATAAAAAATATGCATAAGATTAATGGCTTGTATAAGTTAATGATTGATCTCCATTAAGTAGTGCTCAAGTTTCCAAAGTTTTAATATTATGATGTCCGTAATTAAAACATCAGAGCAGGTTTAGTGTGTATGAGGGTTCACCGTGGACAAAACTTTTCAACAATTCCTATTGAGCGTTGCTTAGAATAAATCTGCGAATCTACAGTGTACGTTTCACAGAACAAACACGCGGAAAAGAAGGAGCGCTCCGAAGTCACTCATGGACCCTCAGCATCTTGCAGAGGGTTCATTCCCTAAAGACGAAAAGTCTGTCTATGAATCGTTCCTCTGTAAACACGTGCAGTTACACTGCCCAGCAATCCACAGGAAGCAAATCGCTATCCACGCTGGACACTTTTTCGGCTTGCATGCGTTATGTTGGTATGGGTTCGGCACTTCCATTTAAAAACCGTGCAAATGTAAGAAAATAAACATGAATGAGGCCAGAAATAACGCGAATTGTGTGTGTGTGTGTGTGTGTGTGTGTGTGTGTGTGTGTCTGTCTTCCCTGTCTTTTTATTGCGGTAGTGATAATAATAAAATGGAAACGTAAACAGTACATAACTGAGATATGCTTGCCTGCCACGCACGATATATTTTCTCTTATACATGACTTACAGAATACCCGTGCTTCGCTACGGAGTTTCACGTTGTACGTAATGAAAATGTTAGTTTAATTAATAAAGTTTAATTAAAGTAGGCTTCTTAAAAATAAATAGCTGTTGCCCACAACTTCGTTCGCGTGGTCTTCAATTTAATGCGATAATATATTTAGAACAGAATCTATTCTATTGGGTTGCCATAGTAACCAGATCTAATAGTTTTTTAAGACCGCAAAGGACCCCCCAGAGGATCGTATCGAAAAAAAACACCTGTCCTATGTTGGTTCTCCCGTTGCGTAAAATATTTGTGCCAAATTTGGTTGAAATCGGTCCAATGGTTTAGGTGGAGACGTGGAAGACCCCAAAGGACCCCCCAAAGGATCGTATCGAAAAAACACTTGTCCTATGTTGGTTCTCCCTTTGCGTAAAATATTTGTGCCAAGTTTGGTTGAAATCGGTCCAGTGGTTTAGGAGGCGATGTGGAAGACCCCAAAGAACCCACAAAAGGACCCCATCGAAAAAACACCTATCCTATGTTGGTTCTCCCGTTGCGTAAAATATTTGTGCCAAGTTTGGTTGAAATCGGTACAGTGGTTTAGGAGGAGATGTGGAAGAAACCTTCGCGGACGTGCGCACAACAACTCACCGAAGTTTCATCGCAATCGGATGAATGGTATAGGAACGCATACGGGACAAACAAAGAAACATTCATTTTTATATATAAGATGTAAACTATACCACTTACTTGACATAAACTGTGATAGTTAAGCTAATGTACAACATATATGTATTAATTATACACATAAATGTTCCTCGATAGACACTCTATCTATTGGCGAAAACTTGAATAAAATCCGTTCAGTACTTCCTGAGATTAGCGATTTCAAACACAGAGAGAAAACGAACCGACTTTACTTTATACTATGTACAGATTTACATTAAAATGAAAAATATCGGTATGGAGAACCATACATGACTTCCATATTCTAAGATTTATATTTAAAATCATTTTCAGCCAAACAGCCAGGGAAGGAATTTTAACAAAAAAATACTTCTTTCTTGCCAATAACGTAGTACACATATAAAAAATATTATCCCCTCCCCCTTCAACTATAATTTTGATTTATAGAAAATTACCCCCAGCCCGTTCAACTAGCCTCTTCATTTATAGATATTTCATCTACGTTTCTACAATGGATTATTAAGATCTTATCAGGATACTTTATCAAAATTAAGTACTTTACTCATGTTACAACAAAAAATGTTTCAGGTAAACTGCCCTTTCCCCGTAACCGATCTTCACCAAAATCAACAGACATTGAGTTCTCTATAGCTCAGGCACATATGTAAAAAATTATTTGATTCTGTTTGAATTTATGGCAGTTATGGTTCGTCATATAAAAAATTACCCATGTTAAAACATAAAACATGAGATTTATAAAACATATCTAAGATTTATATTTAAAATCATTTTTGAAATAAAATATTTTCATAGAACCTACTAACGCTGGGGAAATCTGAGGAGCCAATCAGAGTTGGGCCTACCTGTCACTCTGCTGAATTTGGTGGAAAGCCCTGTCACTGTCGTCAAAGTATCAGCCTTGACAGGGTCCTCTTTTTCTGCAAAATGGGAGAGGAGGCTTGTGATGGAGTGAGTGACATGGTCCCCACCTCAATGAAGAACCCATTGTTTTATAAAAATATATTTAAATTTTGAAAACTAAAAATTCTTTTCTTGTTGTAAATATTTATATTTTATAATCAAAATGACTTTATCAAAAAACAAACATTATTTTTTTATAATAAGTACTTACATATGTTTCTTAATATGCTTACTTTTTCTTCAATGTTGATGATCATTTCCAAACATTCTGACAAAATTGTATCTACAGAACAGTTAACATTCCCCAGGTTTCCATTTCTGCTAATTTCTCATTACACCTTCCACTGACGTATTATTAACCATTTCATAAACTATCGTATAATCTTTTCAGATTTTGTGGTACAAAATCTGAAATTTTCAGATTGCCTGGCAACAAAATTATTTTATTTTCAACAATTACCATTGTTTGAAAAAGTTTAAATGAATTTTCAAGTACTTTACTCTTGTTAAAACGTAAAAGGTTGCAGGTAAACTACCCCTTCCCCTTAACTGATCTTCACCAAAATCTAAAGGCCTTGAGTCCTCTACAATTCACTGACGTATGCAAAAAATTATTTGATTCTGTTTGAATTTGCGGCAGTTATCGTTTGCCATAGAAAATACGCTTGATAAAAAACGTTGCAGGTAAACTACCCCTTCCCCTCAACCGATCTTCACCAAAAACAATAGGTCTTGAGTACTCTACAAATCAGGGCTGTATGCAGAAAATTATTTGATTCTGTTTGAATTTGCGGCTGTTATCGTTTGCCATAGAAAATACCCTTGTTAAAAAAACGTTGTAGGTAAACTACCCCTTTCCCTTAACCGATCTTCACCAAAAACAACAGGTATTGAGAACTCTACAATTCAGGCCTGTATGCGAAACATTATTTGATTCTGTTTGAATTTTCGGCTGTTATCGTTTGCCAAAAAAAAAAAAATTTCCCTTGATAAACAAAAACCGTTGCAGGTAAACTACCCCTTCCCCTCAACCGATCTTCACCAAAAACAAAAGGTCGCGAGTACTCTACAAATCAGGGCTGTATGCAAAAAATTATTTGATTCTGTTTGAATTTGCGGCTGTTATCGTTTGCCATAGAAAATACCCTTGTTTAAAAAACGTTGTAGGTAAACTACCCCTTTCCCTTAACCGATCTTCACCAAAAACAATAGGTCTTGAGAACTCTACAATTTAGGGCTGTATGCAAATAATCTTTTGATTCTGTTTGAATTTGCGGCTGTTATCGTTTGCCATAGGAAATACCCTTGTTAAAACATAAAACGTTACAGGTAAACTACCCCTTTCCCTTAACCGATCTTCACCAAAAACAATAGGTCGCGAGTACTCTACAATTCAGGGCTGTATGCGGAACATTATTTGATTCTGTTTGAATTTGCGGCTGTTATCGTTTGCCAAAAAAAAAAATTTCCCTTGATAAAAAAAAACCGTTGCAGGTAAACTACCCCTTTCCCTCAACCGATCTTCACCAAAAACAATAGTCGCGAGTCCTCTACAAATCAGGGCTGTATGCAAAAAATTATTTGATTCTGTTTGAATTTGCGGCAGTTATCGTTTGCCATAGAAAAAAAATCTACAGACACACACACAGACACACACACAGACAGACAGACACACAGACACACACACAGACACTTTTCGGAAAACGACTTTTTTTCATGTTTTGAGTGTAGTAGAATCAGAATCTGCAATAATCTCGAACACGATTTTTTTTGCCATCACCATACTTCCATTCCTTAAGGAATATGGAAGTAAAATTATACTTTTATTGCCTGGCAACAAAATTATTTTATTTTTAACAATTACCATTGTTTCAAAAAGTTTAAATAAATTTTCAAGTACTTTACTCTTGTTAAAACGTAAAAGGTTGCAGGTAAACTACCCCTTCCCCTTAACCGATCTTCACCAAAATCGAAAGTCCTTGAGACCTCTACAATTCAGGGACGTATGCAAAAAATTATTTGATTCTGTTTGAATTTTCGGCTGTTATCGTTTGCCAAAAAAAAAAAAAATTCCCTTGATAAACAAAAACCGTTGCAGGTAAACTACCCCTTCCCCTCAGCCGATCTTCACCAAAAACAATAGGTCTTGAGTACTCTACAAATCAGGGCTGTATGCAAAACATTATTTGATTCTGTTTGAATTTGCGGCTGTTATCGTTTGCCATAGAAAATACCCTTGTTAAAAAAACGTTGCAGGTAAACTACCCCTTTCCCTTAACCGATCTTCACCAAAAACAATAGGTCATGAGAACTCTACAATTTAGGGCTGTATGCAAATAATCTTTTGATTCTGTTTGAATTTGCGGCTGTTATCGTTTGCCATAGGAAATACCCTTGTTAAAACATAAAACGTTACAGGTAAACTACCCCTTTCCCTTAACCGATCTTCACCAAAAACAATAGGTCGCGAGTACTCTACAATTCAGGGCTGTATGCGAAACATTATTTGATTCTGTTTGAATTTGCGGCTGTTATCGTTTGCCAAAAAAAAAAAATTTCCCTTGATAAAAAAAACCGTTGCAGGTAAACTACCCCTTTCCCTCAACCGATCTTCACCAAAAACAATAGGTCGCGAGTCCTCTACAAATCAGGGCTGTATGCAAAAAATTATTTGATTCTGTTTGAATTTGCGGCAGTTATCGTTTGCCATAGAAAAAAAATCTACAGACACACACACAGACACACACACACACAGACACTTTTCGGAAAACGACTTTTTTTCATGTTTTGAGTGTAGTAGAATCAGAATCTGCAATAATCTCGAACACGATTTTTTTTGCCATCACCATACTTCCATTCCTTAAGGAATATGGAAGTAAAATTATAATTTTATTGCCTGGCAACAAAATTATTTTATTTTTAACAATTACCATTGTTTCAAAAAGTTTAAATAAATTTTCAAGTACTTTACTCTTGTTAAAACGTAAAAGGTTGCAGGTAAACTACCCCTTCCCCTTAACCGATCTTCACCAAAATCGAAAGTCCTTGAGACCTCTACAATTCAGGGACGTATGCAAAAAATTATTTGATTCTGTTTGAATTTGCGGCTGTTATCGTTTGCCATAGAAAATACGCTTGATAAAAAAACGTTGCAGGTAAACTACCCCTTCCCCTTAACCGATCTTCACCAAAAACAATAGGTCTTGAGTACTCTACAAATCAGGGCTGTATGCAAAACATTATTTGATTCTGTTTGAATTTGCGGCTGTTATCGTTTGCCATAGAAAATACCCTTGTTAAAAAAACGTTGCAGGTAAACTACCCCTTTCCCTCAACCGATCTTCACCAAAAAGAATAGGTCTTGAGAACTCTACAATTTAGGGCTGTATGCAAATAATCTTTTGATTCTGTTTGAATTTGCGGCTGTTATCGTTTGCCATAGGAAATACCCTTGTTAAAACATAAAACGTTGCAGGTAAACTACCCCTTTCCCTTAACCGATCTTCACCAAAAACAATAGGTCTTGAGAACTCTACAATTCAGGGCTGTATATGAAACATTATTTAATTCTGTTTGAATTTGCGGCTGTTATCGTTTGCCAAAAAAAAAAAAAATTTCCCTTGATAAAAAAAAACCGTTGCCAGTAAACTACCTCTTTCCCTCAACCGATCTTCACCAAAAACAATAGGTCGTGAGTACTCTACAAATCAGGGCTGTACGCAAAAAATTATTTGATTCTGTTTGAATTTGCGGCAGTTATCGTTTGCCATAGAAAAAATCCACACACACACACACACACACACACACACACACACACACACACACACACACACACACACATTTCGAAAAACGACTTTTTTTCATGTTTTGAGTGTAGTACAATCAGAATCTTCAATAATCTCAAACATGATTTTTTTTGCCATCACCATACTTCCATTTCCTTAAGGAATATGGAAGTAATTATCTCCTCCCTCATCAACTACCATTTTAAGTTATGGAAAATTATCCCCTTCCCCTTCAACTACCCTTTTCATTTATAGATATTTCATCTACCTTTCTTCAGTGGATTATTATGACCTTCTTTTAAGGATACTTTATTTATCAAAATTAAGCACTTTACTCTTGTTAAAACGTAAAAGGTTACAGGTAAACTACCCCTTCCCCTTAACCGATCTTCACCAAAATCAATAGGCCTCGAGTCCTCTAAAATTCAGAACTGTGTGCAAAAAATTATTTGATTCTGTTTGAATTTGCGGCAGTTATCCTTTGCCATAGAAAAAATTCTACACACACACACACACACACACACACACACACACACACACACACACACACACACACACACACACACACACACACACACACACACACACACACACACACATTGAAAAATGAATTTTTTTTTCATGTTTTGAAGGTAGTACAATCAGAATCTGCCATTATCTCGAACACGATTTTTTTCGCCATGACCATATTTCTATTTCCTTAAGGAACATGGAAGTAAAATTTTATATTTCCAAAAACTTGACCTCGTCCGAGTGTAACTCTTTTCTACTACTCATGATATTCAGTTGGAACATTGTTTCTGAAGCAGCGAAATTGAAAATTTTCATAAATGCATCCCTAGTTCTTTTGCTGCTTATGAGTTTTTGTGTATTTCTAATTTGTGAGATACAGAAATTAATGTCAAATGACTTCTTTTGTAGCACATTGAAGAGAACATTTGTGACTCCAAAAAACACAACCAAAGTGTAAATTCAAAATCATTATATTCATTTAAGAAGTCATCACTCTTTCTAACAGATGCTTAATAGCAATTTGAATTGTTCATAATTTTAGTGAATACTTCTTTTAATGAATCCAATTCATGATTACAGTATTCAAAATTTTGGAATCAGTTGTCCTTTGCATAATAACGGAAGTAAGTTTGTCTTCTAATGACTGTACCAACTGCATAAGTCGCTTAACAGAATTGTGGAAAAAAGGGGGTAAACCGCCAACAGTTGAGAAATATTCAACACTTTCAGATGCCGTTGCAACTTTGTTGTAGCTCTAAATTCAAACGATTCAGCATGATCCCATGAACAAAAACTGCTTGTGGTGCTACTTCTTTAATTTTTGTATGAAGAGTATCTAATCCCCCAGACATATCACTTGCATCATCAAAAAACTGGGCAATAAATTTTGATTTATATAGTCAATTTTTTGAGGGACCGTGACACAAAGTTGAACAGTGTTTTAGCAGTCCAACTTGAACTAACCAGTCCCAAAATCCCAAAAAGCTTTCCTCCAGGAATAAGGTATCTAATTATGATGCTACATTGAAATTTGTGGTCAATGGCTGTGGAATCATCCACTTGAATAGAAAAAATGTACAATTTTTCTATTTCTTTTTTGATGTGTTCACAATATACTGTGAAATTGGAGTCAATTATTTCATTTTGAATAGTCTTAGGGAGACAGTTCAAGGGCTGTGCCTTGATGCCACGTTCGTAGCTTCAGTAGAGCTCCCACCATGGAGACCAATGTGATGTATGGGGAATTGGTAGATGTGGCCTGCTACCACATTTTACATTTTACAACTAATGTAGATACATTAGAAGCTGCACTTAGTTGTGATAATGTAATACAACACATATAGTAGACCTACTGGTAGCGTAAGCGCTGAAGCAGATCATAAAGACATTCTTGAAAGCTGGTCAGTTTTACATTACTAAGAATGCATAGTTTATGATGGTTGCAAAACAACTAATGCCCCATATCAGCACTCCCCCATTCAAGCGGAGTACAGAAGCACAGTCAAAGAGCTACATGTCAGGTCTTAGTAGTACTATGCTTACCTAACCAGTGCGTTAGTTTTGTTCACTGTTTGTTGCCTTTTTCACTGTGTTGTCTTTAGTATGTTTTTATACAGTGTTTACTTTGTAGGATCTGGTATGTGTTTTTTTTAACACCATTTTCAAGATGGTATAATGATGTCTTAAGAACTTTTAAGCTGTGAAAAGCCTATGGCTATAGCTTGACAACTTTGAAAAAAGCCATCACTGATTTCAGTGTGGTCAGGGTGGAGAAGTAAGGTTTCTCCCTCTCCAACTTTCTTCATCTTACTGCCCACTTCCTTTCCTAATAAATGGCATGCTGTATGGTTCTCATACAGTGTTCAGTGAGTGAATTACCGTTTCCACGCAGTTGCCATACATCACGTGACATTCTCCTATAAATGTCCCAAGTGTGTCAGAAATGTTTGTTCTGTGCAGGTCATTTTCAATGTCATATGCCTATATATTGCAAGTAAATAAAGTTTCAAAAATCAAGGACAAGGTTACAACTGAAACTGTAAAGAAAATTGGTATTCAATGTTCAAGTGGCTGTGTGGCAGTTATTATTTAAATAAATTTTGTTGTATACCATGCTTAATTGAAGGATTAAGTTAATGAAGGTGCTATGTAATATTTTTCAAAAAATTAAGTTTGTGAGTAAATGGCATTACGTGGCATTATATGAGCTGTGTGTACTAGATCAACAATATAGAACGAAATACACTTTCATAAAGTTTGATCTAAAATACATATCTCATGAAAATAGTCACATTAATACCTCCATCTATTACAAAAACTCAATCTAAATATGTATCATACAGTCTTCATCCACTTAACTCTTCAATTATTAGTGTTAAATCAGTGCATGAAATAAGAATGGATTTCGGTACATTACTCGTGCTCTTTACAAACATGACATTTCATATCATCCATCTTAGCTGGCAATACTAAGACTATTCAAAATTAATAATTGACTGGATTTCACAATATATTTGTTAGAACAAAAGGGAAATAGAAGATTGTACATTTTTTTCTATTCAAGTGGATGATTCCACAGCCATTGTTGACAAATCCTAATGTAGGTGTATTAGGACATGTATTATTGTTGACAATAAATAGGTGTATTATTCTCAGAGGAAACCTGGTGAAAAGATTTAGGGAATTTTATTATGTTAGTTTCAGTCAGACTGCCATGTTTAATGTTGTGTCAAGGTCCCTTGAAAATCTGACTATAATTCAAACAAAACTTATTGTCTTTTGAATTTGTTTTGAATTTATGCTTTTGGTTGTCATTTTTTATGATATTTTTGGAACCATGGATGTTCTCTTCGAAGTGCTACAAAGAAGTGCTTCGAAGTCTTTTAAAGTTAATTTCTTATCTTGTAAATTAGAAATATGCAAAAACTCATAAATACCAAGAGAAATAAGGATGCGTTTATGAAAATGTTCAATTTCGCTGCTTCAGAAACTACAGTTACAACTGAATATGGAGATCAAGTTTTTGAAAAATATAACATTCTGTATTATAAAATTTTATATATCCTTTCACTACAAATAACCACATGTTTTCAATATGTGGAAAATCTGAAGTTTGTTGCATTAATGGATAATCACTACAAATAACCACATGTTTTCAATATGTGGAAAATCTGAAGTTTGTTGCATTAATGGATAAATGTAAATTCATTGAAAAATATCCCTCAGATGCATTAAGTAACTTAAAGCTGCGTTACCCTAATCTGTCTACTGGTTTCCAAAGGCTGAAAAATCAATTACAGCTTATTTATGAGGATGAGGAGTAGAGATGAATGTAACTACAAAATTTTATGGAATTGTTAACTGACAACAGGTATATATTTAAAGAAGTTTATACACGGTGCTGTTTAATAGTAACTAGAATAGTTAATAGTGTTTTTGTAGAATGAAGTTTTTGTTGTTTAAAAAGAATAAAAATACACCTGCACAATACAGTGTTAGAAGACAGACTTATTAACATTTAAGAAATGTCTATTGGAATGGAACAAATAAACAAATTTATTAATGTACAACCATTTTACAATGACATCACCAACAAGTTCACAAATATGAAGGAGAAGAGAATTGACCTCATGTTAAAAAAATAAAACGCAACTGTGTAAGTGTGCTATTGTTAACTACTACTTTATTAGTAAATATTATTAACATGCAATGTTCTGCATTTCTTGCGAATGTTTTTCTAATTATACAGAAGAAATTTAATTTTAAAAAAGTATATTTCAACATAAATTGACTAAAAATTGAAAATAATATAGTAATGAAAAACACATTCAACCGGTTGTTGGTGAAGCAGCACTTGATCTATGTCACCTGAGAACTATAAATTATTATGTGTTATGAACTATAAATTTTAGTATATAGATTAACTAATAAACTACAAATATAAGTACAAGGAAATTCTACAAATTTTGAATCGTTTATTATCTGAAATTGTTAACAGAAGAAATGTTTGTTTTGTTCCTTTTGTCAGATGAAATGTTAAATCAGGTTTAATGTGGTTATGTGGCACAGTTGTCAAAGAAGCTAATCGTTGTGTGTGGTTAAAGATATATAAGCAACTACATTTGACGCACATGCTTTTGTTTTCAGGTAGTGTAGGCAGTGATCTTACTCCACCTGCTACTCCAGATGTAAATAATTCTCGAATAAGCACAAAACCAGATGCTTCAGGCAGATACAAAGCAAAGGCTACTGAGAATAATGCTGTTAAAAAGAAACGAGAATCACGTAGTGACTTGTACAAGTAAGCTTTAATTTTTTTGTATGTGATCTGAGTGGCATATGTAGAATTTGGCCTTGGTGAGGGGGGTCCAGGGTCAGTTCAGCTTTATACAAAAGAGAAAACAAGTTAAGACTAATCAACACAACAATCTTTAAAGTGGCTGAAATTAGTCCCATTAAAGTAAACGGTAATAACACAATAAAAATACACGTTATTGAAACATTGTCTATAATATACTGACTGAATTGCTTTTTCCTAAATTTCATATTTCAGATGTATACAATGTGTAATAAATCTGTTTGTAATTTAAAAAATAGTTACTACTATATTAGCTGACAGAAGATGAAATAATAAAACAGCCTAAAAATTACGAGATTAACAAAATTCGTCAACTTTTTCAGCCCTCTGAGGACATCTGGTTCCGGTTGTCCCCCCTCCTGTAAATATGCCGCTGTGTGATATTGAATGAGGAGTAATGATTGTTTCATAATGTTTAATACATATTTTCTGTGAGGGAAAACTATGGAAACGTTTTAGGGAATATTTGTAATACAATTTTTTCTCTGCCTGAGTCAGTTTCATTTTTTGTAAGCTTTATCAGAGCCCATTTGTTTATTTAGATGTGAGGGTTAAAACAAATAAATTACTGTAACTGTTTTACTTTATTATTAACATGAACCAGCTTTTAAGATAAGCATTTTCTTTTCAATCATATAAGTATTTTTCATCACATCTGAAACTGTAACTAGATGTATTTAACTGTGCAGAAAATGTGAAAACACAATGTTAATAAATAAACACTGCACCAACACAGAATACCGTATTCTGGTATGAAAGCAAAATTAAGTTACAAATTATCTGTGAGTAATTACTCATCTATAAAACTATTTTAAATGTGATGATGAGTCTGTTTAAAAAGACTTCAGTGCTTTATCATAGTTATAAATTTTGTTTAAATTAAACAGACAAAACTGTTTTCAACATGAATAAAAAATAAATTTCTTGTCAGAGACATTTATATATTACTAGCCGATTTACCCAGCATTGCTCAGGTTCATAATTTATTCATAGGCTCATACATTTCTTTTTCAAAAATTATCACTAACTTCAGTAACGAAAAATAAACCTCTTTTCCATAGTATTTAAATTTAAATCTTTTCAAATGTAGCTTGAATACTACAATAGTTTGTTATACAACATTGCAACAATTTGAATAGAATATTACAATAATTTTTGTTTAAATGAAAATGCGTGTAGTTTTAAAAGAAACATGTATTTGAAACTTACACACAGGTATAAAAACAATAACTTATATAAATATACGATATGCATACAAATAAATACAATTTTCAAAATACAATACAACAGTAAATTTAAGGGTGCAACGACAAAGTCTATCGCAATGCTTGCCTGTAAACGACATTTTTCGTCTTACCTCCTGGAGCTCTAATGAAGAGGTGTTTTTGTGAGCCAACTCTGAAGCACGCTACATAGAGTTGTCCGTGAGAAAAACACGGGGATTCTAGGTGAACACCACACCACTTGATTGATTGCCCCTGGGCCTTGTTAATTGTGATGGCAAAAGCAAGTCGCACAGGGAATTGCAATCACTTGAAACTGAAGGGCAGATCAGTTGGAATCAATGGTATTCGAGGAATGAATACATCCTCACCTTTTTCTTTGCCTGTTAAGATTGACGTTAGCTAATGACGTTAGCTAAAAGTCTTTTCACGCTGAGTCTGGTACCGTTGCAAAGTTTCGGTGGATCTAAATTATGTAACAGCAGGATAACAGAACCGATTTTAAGCTGAAGGCGATGTGGTGGCATTCCAGTAGGTAGGGTCTAGCGAGTTCAGAAATTCTATGGGAAAATTCACTGCGTCATCACCGTCCACTACTGTATATAGATTTGTACTCAGTGACTGGGCCTGGTATCATATTTTGAATTCGGCTGTTCAACTTATGCACGGCATTGTTTTTAGCTGCAAGAATGGCTCTTTCGCATAACCATTTGTGATTTCTGTAATTTTCAGGTATACCTGGATAAATTTTGTTGATCAGTTCTTCAACCGTTGCAACCAGAGTGCAAAAATCATGTGGAAAGCTAATTTCGCCGTTTGATTCAGTCGAAAATGTGCCTTCACCGATTTGTAGAAGTTTATCTGCAAAATGTTGGGCCGTCTCATCTCCAAAGAGCCGAACTCTCATGTTTGTTTTTAATGTGATTTTTTAACAAACATCCACAGAGACGAAGTTTTCAGGCAAGCATTGAGTTCATCCACCAGAGTTGATTTTGGTATGACTGGAAGGGTTTGTCGAAAGTCACCAGCAAGAACCAGCAGAGATCCTCCCAGCAACTGATCATTCTTTCTCAGGTCCCGCGGAGTCCTGTCAAGGGCTTCTAGGGATTACTTATGGGCCATTGTGCATTCATCCCACACACTAATTTTGCACATTCGTAGCACCGTTGCCTGGGCACATGTTTTGCTAATATTGCAAACAGGGTATTCTTCCATATTTACTTTTAGAGGCAGTTTTAATGGCGAGTGTGCCATCCGTCCACCATCCAGGAGAGTAGCCGCTATGCCAGAGGGAGCCATCGCAAGTGCTATGTGATTTTTTGATCAAATTTCGGCGAGGATCAAATAATCAAAAAAGTTTTACCAGTTCCCCCTGGAGCATCTAGGAAAATGATATCTCCCTTTTCTCTATTGACACATTCCATGATGCCGTCATAAGCTTTCCTTTGATCATCCATCAATAGTGGTTTGTTGGATTCAATAAATTTTTTCAGTTTTGTGGTATTGTAATTTTTTTCACGGAGAAGATCTGCATTATTTGCGTTGTCAGAGTTTCATTCTGGAGCTGGTAGCCCAAACTGTAGCAAAGGTTTGCTACAAATCGATAGACATTTGTGCTCTAGTATAATGAGAACTTCATTAAATATTTCTGCAGAAAATTGTATGTTATCGTTGACGTTGTTTCGGCGAAGTCTGGCAAGGATGTCTTCACTCACGCTTTCGCGGTATTTCTGCCACAAAATTCTGGGATTAGATGAATTGCAGGTAGTCAAGATAATTGCAAACAAATTTCGTATTTGCTCAGGAGATGATGTTAACGTTGCTTCGGACATTGCTTTGCCCCAGTGTTCATCATCTTCCAGCAAACCCATTTTTTGACAGACTTCCCTGAAGGTGTTGCATACTTCACCATTCACAGTTTTAAGCTTTTCATAAGAAGCTGGTCCCCGGACTGTATGAAGCAGCATTCTTAAGAAAAAACATTCGGCATTATTCGGGTGAACAGTGTAGACACGCCCTAAAGCCTCACTTGCAACAACGTCACTCCCCAAAACAGGTACTCCTTTTTTTATTTTGGAAAAAATTTTTCTTCCAGAATCCCAGGTATAGTAGCGAGGAAGTTCCGAATATAAAAATGTCCTTGAAAATGCATCCTGTTGACATAACTGAAAGAAGGCTGTCAAAGTTGTCCTGGGCGGTTCAGCAGCAACTGCTTGTGCATTTTCTCTTGTGAAGTAGACTCTTTGGCCATTCTCTAAGTGTACGTTCAGATGAAGGCCTGTAGGATGCCTCTCATGAGTGGGAAAACTCAGTATTCGCCAAACTCCCTCGTTGCTGCTTATGTATCGTCCCAACTGATAATTTGATATCTCATCATGCTCACTGGCCTTCTCAAACCAAAGACAGCCATATCACTCCCCTTGTTGATAGATTTGCATATGTACTTTATGGATTTTACTTAATTACAGTATTCAACATTTATGTGAGCCTGGAACATTTTAGAAAGCAGAGGTGAGTACGGAACTACCCACTTGTCGATCTCAATTTCCTCGCCTCGAACACTTAATTTTACTGTGTATCCACCATCTTCTGGACCCCTTCTCCTATACTTGGGGTAGCCGTCATCCCCAGTTTCGGTCTCCTTAATCAATTGTCTAGGATATTTCTTGCTACATCTCCCGTCTTTCATGCAAGGTGCATTCTGGTTAATGTTTCCACATGGCCCGTATACCATGTTTTATTTTACTACATCCGAAAGAACTTAATCTACTTCTGGATTTGGAAACTCTGCAGAAATGACATCGTCTACTTGGGTGGGATGAATTTTTTCTTTCAGCCAGATTAAGTTATGAGAATGCAGAAGTCCTCTTTTCTGCCACTCAATAGAATACATCCAACATCTGGTTTCTCCAAAGACGTGACTCTTGGTCAATACATTGATTAACTTTTATTGCTTTGTCGAACAACTCTGGCTAATAAGTCATGACGATCATTTGATGTTTGCCCATGAGTTAGTTCTTCCTTTAATTCTGGCCAAGCTGGATTACATGTTATGATCTGACGTAGGTCATAGCATCTTGTACTCATACATTTGCCTGGGACTTCCTGTAAAAGTGGTGGGCAAAATCATCATTTTCTCAATATCGTCGACATTTCTCTCACTCCAATGGCGTTTCTTAAATGAATATATTCTTCACTTCGAAGCTTTCTTTTTGGTTAAGTCTTATGAAAATAGACGCTCAGCCTCAATTTTAGCTTATATCTCAATGATAAACTGACGACATAGCTGTCGAGCGTTTAAAATATGATTATATCAGTTGTTTCGAATCATTATCCTGTATGCATAAAAGTTCATCATTGAAACTTTCTTATCAATCGTTGACTCCGTATTTGGATTGTATTGCTTGATGTTAAAATGATATCCATCCTCACCTAACCAAAATATAATGGGATACTGCAGAGCATCATATCTGCGTTGTAGCGAGCCACCTCGTCTTTGTATTATTATGTCCCTTCTGTCGCAGTCACTGGCGGGTATGACGACTGCCACCTCATTTATTTGGGGACTGTTGAAGCGCCGCTTGTGTTCTCCAACTGGTCTTTTATCGGCACGGATGATTAATTTACACTCATCCGAAGGCATATCCTCTAAAGCTGTCTTGATCGTTTTTATGAGTTGGTTATGTTCGTGAAACATTCGTTGGAGATTTAACACAATATCACGTCTCACCCCTGTTGTGTAGTCACATCGTTGATCCACTTCCAGATCTTCGTTTCCGAGAAAATAAATTTGTAAAAACTTGGCATTTTCACTCGGAAGAGGGAGGAGAGAACCTGCCTTATGGTATATTTGACCCTGAACCTTCAAGGTGGTTGAAACCCACTTTGTCCTTCTATGGATGAGGCTCCAAACGAAGTCATTTGAAAACATGAATTGTACCTCCTGATATTCTTGAGGAAATGTTTGGAATGTGAAGTAGTCCCAGACATGCAACAGAGTAACGGCTCTGGTGGCGTTTCCTGCTGCAACAGCACATACCCTGAGGTTCGCCTTTATATTTCTTGGCAAAATAGTACTTACATATTTGGTCCATTCCTCCAATAACAACGCTTTTATGTTTGCTGTACTCTTTTCATGGAAATGAAAACCTTCGAGAAATAAATTGGAATGCCATTCAGCCGCCCGCGATGTGCTATCGTGTTTCCGCATTTCTTGAAGACGGTGTTCACGTTGGTCATCCGATTCAGTGGCCCGCGATGTGCTAGCATGTTCCTGCATTTCTTGAATACGATGTTCATGTTGGTCCTCCAATTTTGTGGCCCACGATGAGCTAGCGTGTTCCCGCATTTCTTGAAGATGACGTTCACGTTGTTCCTCAGATTCAGCCGCCCAGGATGTGCTAGCACGTTCCCGCATGTCCTGAAGCCGTTTCTGTCGTGGATCATCTGTTTCGTCTGCTCTCAAAAGCTCGGCTTTGTTTGCTTTCAGTTGAATTTGACCGATGGACTTTCTTTTCCTTCTAGGCATCACTAGATAACAACGCTAAAGTATATACGCTGATAATATTGACCAAACACTATAATCTGATTTCACGCGCTATCAAGGAATTGATTTTTATGCTCGCTTATATCTTACTTCGATTTGCAGCGCACCTGCTTAAGAATCTGTCATAAAATTTATTCTTATACCTCAAGAAGAATTCTGTTGCGCGTAATGCGCATTCTCGATTTCTGCCTTCGTGCGAGTGCGAACGGCGAATTTAGTTATCCATAAAATGCACCTATTCTTGTTCTAACATTATATTACTTCTATATTGTATAATCTTTCTTATATTGTTATGTTCGCATTCTCACTGGAGGAATACTCTGTAGCGCACCTGCTTAAGAACATGTCGTAAACTTTATTCTTATATCTGGAGAAGAATTCTGTTGCGCGTGATGCTCCTGCTAGATTTCTAACTCTGGGAGAGGGCAAACAGCTAAATTAGTTTTCAATAAAATGTCTACAGTACTTGCAGGCACTGCGTATTTAACTGTCATTTTATAATTCATTGTGTTAATGTTGAAATAAGGTATCTGTTAAATTAGTGTCTCCTAAACTTATTCTAACAATACAATACTTCTATAGATTTCAGTTTATCAATTTTTAAATTCAAACTGAACGAAGTGCATTTATATTGTCTGAACATTACGATCTGAATACATTCACTATCAAAACGTTGTTTTTTATACTCGCTTATAATTTACTTTGATCTTAACTTATGCACTTTTAAATTCAAACTGAAACAATTCTGAATTCACGCACTATTAAGAAGTTTCTTGAGATGCATACACCACCTTCGATATAATAACCTATATCTTTATTTATAATTAATGCTGGTATGAACGTAGAAACCTTGGTTAAATTGTCGGATATGGTGCACGATTTTTCGCCAAGCAAGAAGGGCAACAATAATATTAGAAATGTAAGGTTAACAGAGTCGAGAAATTTTCTCATTAAACTACAAAGGTATTTATTTTGTTGGTTGCTATGGCAACCAGAATGTTTTCTATTGGGTTGACGTGGTAACCAGATCTAATAGTTTTTTGTAGACCCCAAAGGACCCCCCAAAGGATCGTATCAAAAATCACCTGGCCTATGCTGGTTCTCCCATTACGTAAAATATTTGCCAAGTTTGGTTGAAATCGGTCCAGTGGTTTAGGAGGAGATGTTTGAACATACATACATACATACATACATATATACATAGATACATATAATGACTTTTATTTATATTTTACATTGCACTGATAATTAAATTGTCTAAACATTTTTTGCTTTTTTGAAAATAATAAAAACTTTTTTACCTTTTTCTGCATACTAAATTATACTAATAACTTTAAACTTATGTCAGTTATTATACAATCTATGAATCGGACAGTTATTTGAGCATTTTTAAAAATTAATCATTATTTTAATGTTATATGGTATTTTTAATGTAATTTAATGAAAATAGTTCTGTTCAACAGCTTGTAGTAGATATGAGTCTTCACTAAGTTGTCTCTTCTTAGCATATTGCCACTGTTTCTTACCTGGTTTATTAACAGGTTGAAGACATGGGAAAAGATTTATATCAACATTTGCTTGCTTTTCATAACACATAAATAGTTGATTTTCATAAAATTTTCACTGTTTTAATTTCCAGTCTGCTATAAAAACTGTTTATTTTAAAAGTTAAACCCTCCTTAAGACTCAACTCAGAATTATATGTCTGAATTATATCATGAACACATTAATTAATAAATAATTCTTTGTGTTTCTGCAGAAACAAATAATATATTTTTATTTTTATCAAAAATAAGCATTCTTAAAGCCGAATTTACAGGAAACCTTTTCTGTAGTATTATGGAACAATAATGGGATACCACACATTTATATTACTGCATGCTATATTAATAAATAACATTATATGTTGCAAGTTATATTCAGTAGTCCTATTTACAATTTTTGAAAATTCAATTTAGGGTATAAGAGGTGAAAAATGAATAATTATGACATCAAGCATACTTTAATTATAATAGATAGATGAAGTGAATAAGAAAAGTCCCTTGAGCTTTATACTTAAAAAGTAATCTATATAAAATTGTATGTTTTTAATTTATTCAAAGCGTGTAACAGTTACCGGTACTTAAATATAAAAATTTTGAACCACTGTTGAAGACAAAATTAAAAAAAACAGTAGCTTACAAACTCTTCAAAATTATTAACTTCATTAAACAGTTCTGAATTGCACAAAAGAGGAAAAGTATTAAAAATACAATCCAACTGTGAGTTTGAGTAGATTTTAAAAAAGTTAATGAAGAAAATGCAACAATTATGGAACTTTACTGGAAACAATTAAATACCATTAGACATTGTCAGTAATCCTGTTATTATATGTATTCAGTACATATAAAAAAAGCATGTAATTAACAGTTTTCACAGAAAGTACAAAGAAAATGTTTAAAATAAAACAAAATATATAAGCCAAATAAACCTGTAAACTAAGCAAAATTGCTGTTTTTCATAAAAACAATATTATCGTCACAAAAGAAAATTAAGAAGGAGCAAATCAAATTGGAACAGGATATGAAGCAAGGATACAATTAAAAAAAAAACAAAAACACTTCATAGTTTAGAAAATAGACTTTTTCCAATGATTCAATGATATCTGAACTTCCAACATTCCAATCAGTGGTGCAGTGTACAAGAACAAACTAGTTCCATTACTGAAACTATGGAATTCTAGGTTACAAGCATCTAATTGGTGGCTGGAAACAACAGCTAGAACTGTTTATGATAATTATAGGATAAATTATGACTAGTTGGTTGTTATTGTTTTTGACACAAGGCAAAAAACACTATTTAACTTGGAATTTGATATTCCGCTCCATTCCTACGATTTAGGCCCTTTTAATTATGTATCATGTGAGTTGCCTACAAGTGCTGCCTTGCTCCTTCCTCGCTTCGGCATCTCTATCTCTGCCTTTTTCAGCCTCTTTCCTTACCACGATCCTATGTTGAGCACACTTGGCCTCTACCTCCACCAGCTACCACTCCGTCCATTTGTGTAGGCCTTTCATGAGCATTCGGGAAGGCGCAGCCTCCCCCCCCACTTCTCTCTCTTCACCTCTAGAAAATTCTGCGTCTTCCTACCTTCTGTATGCACCACTCTCCCCACTCCTTCACTGGGTGGAGGGGTATATAAGGTGTAGCGATCACCCACGTTGATCAGCTTTTACTTCGACTTTGAAGCCAAGCAAACAGTACACGAGACATACACCTTCACAGAGTTTTTACCATTTCTGTTTCTCTATAGAGTTGTTCATTCATCGTCATATCAGTTACATTTATTTGGTTGAGTTATTCTGCATTCCGTTACTCGGTTTCCTTAACTACACTCCTTTTAAACTTCATCTTCAAATAACTTTACACTCCCATTTATTTCCCTTTCACTTCCTATCAAACTTACCCTCCTTTCAATTTTCAGTTAACGACACTCCTTTTAAACTTCAACTTCAAATAACTTTACAATCCCGTTTGTTTTACTTATTTTTCACGTCCTTTTAAATCAATCCTCCTTTGAAGTAGGAGTACTTTATCACCTTACTTTGTGGAATGCCTCCAAAAAAACGACAGAGCATTAGGCATGTTCATCCAAATGCTAAGCGAGCAAGGTTATTGTGACCAGTTTAGACACCCGAGGAATGTGAGTCCCGGCTTGAACAACAACAAAGAAGGGAAGCAGAGACCAGGGCTGTAGAAACATCCAAGAAGCTTGGTAGCCCATAGACTGACAACATCTAAGGCAGGCTGATTTAAGCCTGAGGACCTGAGGAGCGCGTAGACCAACAACATCTAAACAGACGTTTAATGAAGAAATTTGTGTTAGTGGTTGAAATCACAATCAGAATGATCACAGTTGCACACCACTATATTTTTATTTAGTGGTGTGCAACTGTGATCATTCTGATTGCAACAACATCTAAGGCAAGCTAACTAAGGACGTGATTACTAAGTGTCACATGTATGGAGCAACTCTATGCTGGATGTACTCAATTGAGTGGCAGAAAAGGGAACCTTCACATGCACACATATTAGTATGGCACAAGAATAAGATATGCCTCACTGAAATAGATAGTGTTTATTTCGGCGGAGCTACTTTACCCAGATAAAGATCATATTATCTTTAAAATTATCTCCAAAAATATGATTCACGGCCCCTGTGGAGCATTAAACTCTAAATAGCCATGTATGAAGGCCAGATAATGTACTAAAAAATGCCCTCGCGAGATGCGACAAAAAACACAGACAAGAGAAGACGACTACACACTTTACAGAAGGCAACAACCAGAGCATGGAGGATATACTGCTATCAGTCAGATGACAGTGGATAATAAATATCAGGATATTGAAGTAGACAACAGATGAATTGTACCTCACAATCTACTACTTTCAAAAATGTTCCAAGCTCATATTAACATTGAATACTGCAACTAAGTGAAGTCCATTAAATACATTTCTAAATATGCAAATAAGGGTAGTGACATGATAGTGACGAGCACTTTTTGAACTTAAAAATGAGAATAGACAAAATGAAATCATGCAACAAATAGGAAGGTACATAAGTAGCAACAAAGCAGTTTGGCGTATACTAAATTTTCCGATTCACGAACGACATCCAACTGTTGTTTATCTCGCCATGCATTTAGAAAATGGCCAAAGAGTTTATTTCACAGAAGAAAACACCCTGCAAAGAGATGATCAACCAACGAACACAATATTGACAGCTTTCTTTCTTTTTTCTGTGCTAACAAGATCCATTCGCAAGAACTTTGTTGTACCCAGAAGCTCCAAAATATTACACGTGGAATAAATCCAGCAAAATGTTTTCTAAGAGAAAACAAGGTGAACGGGTACCAGGCTACGTCGGATGTGCAAGTGATGTCTTAGGACGTACATATACTGTTCATCCAAGCAATGCCGAGTGCTTTTACCTCAGATTTCTTCTTCACACTGTCCGTGGGGCTACTTCTTTCACAGATCTGAAAACTGTAGATGTGGAGGAATGTGGGACATTCAGGAAGGCATGCCAAAGGTGTGGTTTACTTGAAGATTATCAACACTGTGGCCTAACGTTGAAGCGTCTCTTACATGCTTTCCACCTCAGCTATGAAATCTTTTCGCTGTAATAATAACGACTTCCGCGGTGTCGAATCTGTGTAGTTTTTGGACAAATACAAGGAAAGTCTCAGCAAAGATCTTCTCAGGTAGCGACAAAGAGCTAACCCCAATATGTTAATTCTTATGTATTTAATTACGCTCTCATTTTGCTTGAGGATAAATTGTGTATCGATCAATGGCAAAACTCTTTGTCAATTAGGTTTACTGGCCCCAGTCTGAACAGGTTTTGATGTACTTGACAGGGATGTCCTGCGAGAAAAGCTATGACACTGAACAATTAAATAATTTTGTCGTTACCAATAAGCCTCTCCTACTCGATGACCAGAGGGCGGCATATAACGCAATAATGGACCTCATTTTTAGTGAAAATGGGGGTCTATTTTTCCTGATGCTCCAGGTGGTACAGGGAAAAAATTTTAAACTAATTTTTTACTAGCAGAAATTTGGGCACAAAATGAAATTGTTCTTGCCATTGCATCGTCAGGTATAGCCTGTACACTTCTGGAAGGAGGGCGAACAGCTCATTCCACCCTAGGTTTGCCCTTTAAATTTAACACTATCAGAAAGTCCTATTTGTAACATTAGCAAAGGCTTGGGAAAAGCTAAAGTCTTACAAATATGAAAAGTTATTGTTTGGGACGAGTATGCTATGGCACACAAGCAAGCTCTTGAAGCCCTTGATCGCACAATGAAGGATTTACGAAGGAACACTCGAATAATAGGAGGAGCTATTGTGGTTTTGGCTAGAGATTTTTGCCAGATATTACCACTTGTACAACAAAGAATGTAATGGCCACTTAGGCCGTTACGCAAAATTTAATAACTAGACTACTTGGCCTAGCGGAAGCGAAAAGTGTGCTGGAGCCCAGAGTGACAGGACTTGCAATAAAATACTCATGTAACCAGTAATAATTTTTTATTAGTGCCATTTTCTTTAAGAAGGTCAATTTAAGTTACCACAAAATATTTAGTTACAAGTCTTTTAAACAGTTGGATTCTAATATCATTTTCTTTAAGAACTTCAATTTAAGTTATCATAAATATTTAAGTACAAATTTATTTGAAACAGCTGGAGTTCTGGTACCATTTTCTTTAAGAGCATTACTTAATGTTATTACAAAATTCAGTTACAGTTTTATTTAAAACAGCTGTAGTTCTTGTACCATTTTCTTTACTAGCATTAACGATATGTTTAACCTGAATACCAGGGGGCCAGTCTATGGAGTTGTTGTTGACTGAAGTTTAATAATTACAACGCTCCCACCTGTGCTTTTGCTGAAGAGATCAAATGGTACCATGTTGACCAGTGTGCCATGAGTGCTGCAGGTGATCCTTAGAGTGTGGTGAATTTCCAGCGAGTCTCATTCCGGGCAGATGTCCTTCGGTGTTCTGTAGCAGGAGTATTTCTGGGCCTGACGGCTTCGGGGAGCATCCTGGTGCACTGCTCTGCGGATGGTGACAGATGTTGATGTTACCACCGCCGCTTCACCTTTCCCCTGGCTGGTACGGGGACCCTATAATATTTTTTATTTGTAGATTGGCCGTCAGAAAATACACCACCCCTACACTCTCACGCCTCGGAACACACACACTACACTCACTGTCACAATTTCTATCAACATTCTATCTGCTCTTATTAATTTAGCATGGTTTATTTTATCCAGTTATAGTCATTACTTTTGATTAAATTTACAATTTGATTAAATTAAATATACAATTTAATACAATGTCACCACATGTTTCCAGACCGGAAGTAACGTGTAAGTCAATTTTACAATACAAAGATTTTACAATAAATAGACTTTGCGGATGTCGAGGCCACACACACACACACACACACACACACACACACACACACACACACACACACACACACACACACACACACACACACACACACACACACACACACACACACACACACACACACACACACACACACACACACACACACACACACACACACACACACACACACACACACACACACACACACACACACACACACACACACACACACACACACACACACACACACTACCCATCATTAAATGAACACAGAATAATATAGTTGAGTCTCACCTGAAAACGCTTTACTGGCTTACGAAGTATATTGAAAGATCTACGAAGCTTAACTCTGGGCTGTCAGACCATCGAACACTCTATTGGAAGGTTGGCGAAGAAATGAGAGTGATGCCTGAATTCTTCTGTCCCACTACGGTACATAAAATCGACTTGTTTCGATCTGCCAATCTTAACCTTTGGTAAGCTGTTCACTAACCGTGCAACGAACAGCTGATACGATTGACCAGGCCTGCTCGATTGCGTTGCCATGGCGCAGACGTGGCCTTAATAATCGAGTGAGCTGTGGCGCACAGCTACTACGTGCGTTGGCGGCACTGATTGTTCAAATCATGCCAGGAAATTTCAAACCCCAGCACAGGAACACCTCCCGACAAACTTATTGCTTGCCTCAAAACATCAGATCTGTGGAGACATATTCAAAAATTAACACTGGCAACCAATATGCAAGTTCATTTACTGGGAGATATTACTGTTGAAAAGTTAAGTTTGCAAAACAACTACTGTGTCTTGGAGATGCTAAATTTTCATCCGACCCAGTAGCTTAATTTATTTTCCAGAAGATTTTTGCAATATTATGCCATCTGTTCAAGATATTGTTGACAAAGTTTTCCTGGACATTGCAACCTATTTTAAAAACCATCAATGGCTTTTTGAATTTGCCATTTTACCCCCAAGAGTGTCAGCATGAATAACATTAATAACTGAATACAGGACCAACTTTCCGGCTCCGCGATGACTTACAAGTCCATCGACACAGTCATAGACAACAAGCAAGCTGTGTTTAATCCCACAGAATTCCTCAATTCATTGGAGCCCGCCAGAATGCCCCCACACATTCTCTCTCACATTAAAAGTTATAGTATTGTTAAGGAACATCAATCCATTAAAAATGTGCAATGGAACGAGGCTGTGCGTTAAGACCCTCATCATAACAGGATATGCCAAAGAGAAGATGTCTTTATTCCATGTATTCCATTAACACCAGTGACATGCCTTTCGATTATAGCGACTGCAATTCCACATTAGGCTTGCATTTGCGATGACAATAAACAAAAGTGCAAGGGCAGTCCTTTAGGGTAGCCGGAATAAATTTAGAAAATGCATGCTTCTCACATGGCCAGCTATATGTGGCCTGTTTAAAGGTAGGCATGCCTAAGCATTTGTACATATATGTACTAGAGGGAAAACTAAACAATTGTATATCCTAAAGCATTGGAATGATAGTAGTGATATGCAAGAACACTATCTGTATGGTCATAAATATCAAAAGGCTCAAGGTATATTATTGTAAAATCTAAAATATTTTGAAAATAATAAATGTAACCTAAATATAACATAATATAATAATGCAATTTGAAAATATTTTGAAAAATGAGTGTAACTTACAAAAACATGATTTTTCTTTCATACGATTACATTCTTCTCACCTCTCAGAAAATCTCAATCCCTAACAACTCATGACAGTAAATGAGCAAGTAATACCACATGGTTAAAAACCTTTAAATAGAAACAAAGCTGCGCAGAAAACACAAAAATAAAGATAATTTGACGAATGATGATTTTAATAATTAGTCTTTTTAAAAAATGTCACTTAAAAGAAAACGATAAAGTATCGGGTGAAGCCATGGGTATTGCAGCTAGTTAATTATATGTCTAACAAAATTATTATTATTTTATGGAGCTGATTGCTGTACTTGTTATACATCCTATAGAAGGACTTTACATATCAATTTCTATATACTATCAGTTGTATCAACATAATAACATAGTAAAATGTACAATACATGATTAAACTTGTTTTTTATGGACAGCTTTAACAGTAATGAATATGCAAATGTGTTACCTTAATTTTGTCTCAGTGTTGTATCTTTTACTACATTTAAGTGTTTAATAAACCATTAACTTGGTTGTATTTTATGACTTTGCAGGGGCATAGAAGGGACTCAGTTGACAAAAGAAGTACTGAATAATTTAACTCAGTTTGAAAAGAAACAGAAGAAAGGAGTTATTGATGTTTATTGGCTGTATGATGATGGAGGTAACCAGTAAAATATTTTCGTTATATACAGAAAGTTATAATTTAAAATGCTTTGTTATAGTCAGCAAAAAATTGTACAAGTAGACTGACAGTCTAAAACCACTTATCAAGAACTTACTTTGTTTTAATATCACGTAGCGCTTTCAAGGATCTGCCATCTTCTCTTCATCAGTGTGAATGAATTATTTGGCAATAATGCCAAAGTACACAACACATCCTTTCTCTAATATAGAAAACATTCAATTTATTAAATCAGTACCAAAAATGTTAAAAATGAACATCTTACAAAATCTTTAACTTTCTTTTTTTTTTTATAACATTAAACTTTATAAATCTAAAAGTTTTTTATAACATTTCTAACTTTAATCTTTGTTTATAACATCTTACACTTTTATCAAAGTCATAAAAACCATAGACAAATTCCTAAACAACAGGTATTGCAGCATCATAAATTTTACTAACTGTTAAAAACTTGTTTTAATAGTAAAATTGTTCATTTCATTTAAATAATAAAAAATGTTTTAAATATAGCTTGTGATTTACTTGTAATAAATTTATTATAAACACCTGTTTTTTTACACAAGTACACACTGCATCATGTGTGTGTGTGCAGGTGCATAGGAACTTATGTGCAGGAGTGCATTAATGAATATTTCTCTTATTTACTTTCTTTGAGCATCTAATATCTAGGATGCATACAAAATTAAACAATATATAATAATTCTACATTTGAAACTTTATAGTTTTTTTTTTATGTATCTGCAGGTTGGTTCGACTTGACAACAATTTAAGTATTGAAAGTGCTAGTAATTATATTACAGTGCTATTTTAGTGTGCATCAAAGTTTGAATAGTGGAGGCACTAACATTTCCTTACATATAAATTAACTTCTAAATTTAGAGTTAAAAGTTTTACAGTTTTTAAAATTATACGAGGTGCTATCAGAAAGTTCCCGGACTAGGTCTAATAAATTCTTTTTGCTTACCTAGGCCATTAATGGCTCCCATCTCCTTCAGAGTAGTCTCCCTGCGAATTGATACAACGAATCCAGCATTGTTTCCATGCCTGGAAAGTGTCAAAAAAAGTCTTTTGCTGTAGGCTGTCAAGCACCTACTGCGTTTTTTTCTTAATGTCGTCTACAGTGTCAAAACGGTGACCTTTCATGTGAATTTTTATTTTCGGCAACAGAGAAAAATCACAGGGGGCTAAATCTGGTGAATATGGAGGGTGTGGGATGGTGGCCGTATTGTTTTTGGTCAAAAACTCTGTTGTTTTCAGTGAAGCGTGAGCAGGTGCACTGTCGTGATGCAACAGCCAGTTTTGGTCTTCCCACAATTTGGGTCTTTTTCGTCGGACATTTTGTCTCAGCCGCCTCAAAATGTCACAATAAAAATCTGAGTTCACTGTAACACCAGCTGGCACGAACTAGCGATGGACAATGCCTTTGATGTCGAAAAACACAATGAGCATGGTTTTTGTTGCACTTCTGACCTGCCGTGCTTTTTTTGGTCACGGTGATTGTGGACTTTTCCACTGTGACGACTGCTGTTTTGTTTCTGGATCATAACCATAAAACCAGCTTTCATCACCGGTTATGACGCTGGAGATGAAGGTAGGGTCATTTTCAGACGTTTCTCTGAGTTCACTGCACACATCAACACGGCGCTGTTTCTGATCCACAGACAAAAGCCGAGGGACGAATTTCGCAGCAACACGACGCATGCCTAAATTTTCAGTTAGAATTTCTTGACAGCTTCTATAGCTTATTCTGGCACTTGTACACAACTCATGGATTGTTTGACGATGGTCTTCGTGAATGAGTTGTCGAATTTTTTCAACATTTTCATCCGTTTTGCTCGTGGAAGGTCGTCCTGAACGGTGATCATCTTCAAGTGACATTCTGCCGGCATTGAAACGAGCCACACAAAAACCTGTGTTCTGTGTAGGGAATGTTCTTCAAAAGCTTCTCAAAGCATTGCAAAAGTTTCAGTAGGCGATTTACCAAGTTTAAAACAAAACTTAATGCACGTGCGTTGCTCGAATTTATCAGCCATCATAAAATTAGCAAATGAACGTTAACACACGATTACAAAACACAACGCGTAGACCGAACACAACCTCACAATGCAACGAAACTAGGGAGACTGACTCATTACGTATTATGGAATCGGACACTGGGACGTCAGGTTGTACAGTCACGTCCAACAGCCGTGCCAAGTACAGTCCGGGAACTTTCCGATAGCACCTCATATACTACCACGCTCCCTTTTATCTAACACAATTATCTAATATTTGAATGTTAGATAAAACGTTACTTACCCGTGAGACTACTTTATCTGGGCGCCAGAACAAATCCCAGATACAAATGACACGGTTTCAGTTTAGCTCAGCGCATGGAGACACTCTTTCTCAGGATTCGTTCAGTGATTGTGGTTTTCAAAGGGAATCGTTACAAATAACACTTTAATATTTGCTTGATTATTTTAATTAATGTTTTAATCAATTATTTTTAAACTTGAAAATGCTAATGGTAGGACTTATTTCTACCCTAACACTTATAATTACTGAGTGAGTGTGAAAAGTAATGATTAAGATGTTCAAACGACCTATGGCTCTTATCTGGTTTAATTAAGAGATTGCTATCTCCCAAACCAGTGCTAAAGAACAGGTTTGCAATAATTTGCACGTCCAATACTACACCCCACTTTCCATTCAACACTCCTATACTATGTTAGAGCTAATCTTATAATTAAATTACAAAGTGTGAAATTCTTAGTGTCTTTTAAAAATTGTTTATTGCTTTTCTTATTTGTTTAGTGCTTATTTCATTGTTCAATGAATCTATTTCTTACTGTTTGATGCGTTGACCGTAGATAGGAATCCGTAGGGGTCCTCCTTTTGATGGTTTTGCACAGAAGAATTAATGTTGATCAATGCTGTAGAAGATGCCCTGGCAATTACAGATGCTGTAGCCTTCTGTCGCACAGGTCTTTCACGGCTGATCATTAATTAATTAATAATTTAATTAATTAACTCTGTTTTATGCAGCGAGAGTTGTTGAACGGTATTAGTTCATCTTCACTGCGGACTACTTCTCAAATTTGATACTTAATTACACTTTTGCGTGATTGAAAAATTTCTGTATGTAAATTATACACGACTAGCGCATTGAAGATCCGAACAAAGAGTGATGCTACCCCTCGCTTTGAGTTGGCGTCAGTTTTAAATACGGGATGCTGATTGGTTGTTCAAATAAATCATGCGTTTTTCCAGTTTTGACAATCTCGAACACGTCGACGAAACACCCCGTGACAGGTTTGAAACTGCAGAGAATTTCTAGTTAAAATCGTACTTCCTGTGTTTGCAAATCGATTGATTACAGGTATTTGCAAACGTGTTTTCAAAGATCTGACCACAGAATATTGTTGCTTACGTCTTTATCTGTGTGTGTGTGAAAACACCTAATTCCTACGTAGCATAATTCTCTCATTATTCCTTTTGGCGTTCGTCTTCCGTATAACTTCTTCAATTGTTAATTATATTAACTGAGATTGCGGCTACTTATAAAGCTTCACTTGCTGAATACAATGCTGTTTTCAGAATTGCCGTATATTTATTAGTTTTTAAGTTATCACAGGTTGAACTGATAATTTGTATTGAGTAAAATTTCATGTTCATACCGGTATCGGATGTCGCTGTGACGAGGTTAGAGTGAGATGGCTGCGATTGTACGCTCTCTCTCTCTTGCTTAAGCTGCTATACTCCCTCCGTCAGGCACTTTCATATAACGCTCAGATAGGACGCTAATATGAATCGTTATATATACCCCCACTCGGTATAAAAAAAAATTGATTATTTTATAAATCATTAATTTTTTTTTCTAAGGTACAGTTTTACACTGATGAAAAATTTGCACATATTCTTTCGCACTTTTTCCCGCACAAAACTTGCACTAATACAATTTTCCTTACATCTATCTTATAACTAAAGATTACAATATTACTTAACCTAACATGGTATATTGGAAATTTATATTACCATTAATATTTTAATCATCATTTTGGCTTAATTAATGTCAATAATTTAAATAAAAATACTAACATTTATTTAAATAAAATTTATTATTATTATCATTGACCTTGATTCAAAACAATTATATATTTATTTTATTTGACCATATTTGACTCACATACCTTATTGGCTCAAACTATTATTTCTTTATGGGTCAATATTTTGTCTATTCTTCCTCCTATGGGAACATAGCTTATATCGCTTATATAGAAAATCCTGGTTTGGTGTTGGTAACTGCACTTCTCCAAGCTACACTAATCCTAGGGTCTTGTTGTTGATGAGTCCCTATTTCCTTAAGTCGTCTAACTACTTCAAGTTCTGTTATATGCTTTACCGCGTAAATACCAATATCATTGCTACTACATTTAATGTTATCTGTTTCCATGTTGTTTTCTGATGGTGGATTTCTACTGAGTACATCTGCTACCAAGTTGTCTTTCGCTTTACAATATTGTATTTCAAATTGATACTCTTGTATAGTCAAGATCCAACGAGTCAGACGAGCACCTAGCAATTTACACTTTAATAAAAATACTAACGCCTTATTGTCGGTGATTATAGTAAGTTTAGCACCCAGAATATAACTTCTAAACTTTGACAGGCTATGCACTATCGCTAATAGATCTTTTTCTGTCGTAAAATAGGTTAATTCTGCCCCTTTAAGTATGCGACTTACAAATCCTAATACCGCTTTTTGGCCCTTCTCATCAATCTGATACAAGTGTGCTCCTATAGCAATATTGCTGGCATCTGTTTGCAAGTAAAATCTTTCTCCTATCCTTGGATGATTTAATACAACAGTATTTATAAAAAGACTTTTCACTTGTTGTAGCGCTTCATCGTGGTCCTTTGTCCACTTCCATTTCATCCCTTTGTTTAACAACTTTAACAATGGAACTGTACTTTCTGCGTATTTACTTGTAAACTTCTGATAGTAGTTAGCTAAACCTTGAAATGACTTTAGCTGCTTGCAGTTCTCTACTACACATACCGACTTCCAATGCTTATATTCTTTAATACTTACATTTATTTTATTTGTATTAATTTCCATCGTAATGGTATTTTTTTTTAAATTTATTTCTGCTTTCCATTTGAGTAACGTATCTACCCCAATAATACAATCATGAATGAGTTTCGGGACTATTAGAGCTACAATTTGGGTTTGGTTACCATTTAAATTGACAGGTAAATATATTTGTTCAGTTATCTTTTGCATTTTGGCTCCAGCGGCTCCCTGTACATTACAATGTTTTACGGGTAGTCTGGGATAATTTCGCAACTGACAATTATCTACAAACTTTGAACTGACACAGGTAACTTCACTGCCGGTGTCTATAAGCACTCTTACTAGTAGATTACTGATCTTACAAATTATTTCTGGACATTCAGGATAATGGTTTCTACTCACTTCTTCCTCTTCTTTTAACAAGAACTCCCTATCGCTCACTTGTTTTATATAATTAGTTACGTTCTTTTTACCTGTTTTCTTTGGTTGTTTCACTGCAGGTAATGGTAGGTTTAGTTTTGTTTCTTTTCTACCTGCAGTGGTTTCCTGTTTCCTGTATTAATTTTACTAGTCGACGGTTGCTGCTCGATAGAGGTTATAGTTGTTTTACATACTTTATACCCTTTATTTGGTTTGTTTTCTACACTCCTACTTCTACCCTTCTCCTCCAATTCCGGCCAATTTTGGGGTTTATTACCCGGATATGGGGTAAACCTTTTTTCTTTCGGGCGTTCATTGTCTCTCCTCTTAGTTGAGTAGAAAGTTGGTTCTTGATGATCGCCTCTAGAGTAGTTACTCAGCTGATTACTTACACGCTGTAGGTCCCTCTCTAAATCTTGACACTCATCTACAACCATTATGAACTTTTCTAGAATATCCACTCCTCTAGTAGTGGTTGCTACTCTAGTGCATTCTGAGAAATGACGCGCTAGCTTATATACTAGGTCTCTCTCTTCTATTGGTGGTGTTAGATGTTTAACTTGCGCCATTACGTTAAGCACATAATTGGTGGTTGTCATATTCATTGACGGGTGATACTTACCAAATTCTAGATGATCGCGTACCCTTCTTTGTATCTGAACGTTCCAGTACTGAGCAAGGAATTTTTCTCTGAAGTCTGAGTAGGTTTGGACTCTGTCCGAGATGACTCTCCACCATGTACCTGCCCTATTCTTGAGAAATCGGCCTAACATGTCCTTCTTGTCCTCGTCGTCCATCAATGGATTTACACGAGCTACATAAGCCTCAAACAGCTTTAGGAATTCCACAGGATTCTCATGTGGGTTTCCTGAAAATGCAAGGTTTTCCGGTTCTTCCTTATAGCCGCCACACCTCACGACTTTGGTTTGCTGCGACTTCATTGCTTTAGTCAGGTCCTCCCGCATTACCTTCAATTGCTGTGAAATTCTTAGTGTCTTTTAAAAATTGTTTATTGCTTTTCTTATTTGTTTAGTGCTTATTTCATTGATCAATGAATCTATTTCTTACTGTTTGATGTGTTGACCGAAGATAGGAATCCGTAGGGGTCCTCCTTTTGATGGTTTTGCACAGAAGAATTATTGTTGATCAATGCTGTAGAAGATGCCCTGGCAATTACAGATGCTGTAGCCTTCTGTCGCACAGGTCCTTCACGGCTGATCATTAATTAATTAATAATTTAATTAATTAACTTTGTTTTATGCAGCGAGAGTTATTGAACGGTATTAGTTCATCTTCACTGCGGACTACTTCTCGAATTTGATACTTAATTACACTTTTGCGTGATTGAAAAATTTCTGTACGTAAATTATACACGACTAGCGCATTGAAGATCCGAACGAAGAGTGATGCTACCCCTTGCTTTGAGTTGGCGTCAGTTTTAAATACGGGATGCTGATTGGTTGTTCAAATAAATCATGCGTTTTTTCAGTTTTGACAATCTCGAACACGTCGACGAAACACCCCGTGACAGGTTTGAAACTGCAGAGAATTTCTAGTTAAAATCGTACTTCCTGTGTTTGCAAATCGATTGATTACAGGTATTTGCAAACGTGTTTTCAAAGATCTGACCACAGAATATTGTTGCTTAGGTCTTTATCTGTGTGTGTGTGAAAACACCTAATTCCTACGTAGCATAATTCTCTTGTTATTCCTTTTGGCGTTCGTCTTCCGTATAACTTCTTCAATTGTTAATTATATTAACTGAGATTGCGGCTACTTATAAAGCTTCACTTGCTGAATACAATGCTGTTTTCAGAATTGCCGTATATTTGTTAGTTTTTAAGTTATCACAGGTTGAACTGATAATTTGTATTGAGTAAAATTTCATGTTCGTACCGGTATCGGATGTCGCTGTGGCAAGGTTAGAGTGAGATGGCTGCGATTGTACGCTCTCTCTCTTGCTTAAGCTGCTATACTCCCTCCGTCAGGCACTTTCATATAACACTCAGATAGGACGCTAATATGAATCGTTATAATACACATAGTTACATTACAAAGTTTAGTTCTGAATATTAAACTCTGTTTTACATTCAGGTTTAACATTGCTGTTACCATACATCATATCAACTAGAAGAAATTGGTCTGACTGTAAGCTGAGAGTATTTACTATTGCAAACAAGGAAGATGAATTGCAGTTTGAACAGAGAAAGTAAGCTGATTAAATATGTTATGTTATACCTATAAATAAACCAGTTTTTGCATGATACTTCATTTTAAGTTTTAGTATGTGATTAGCTTGCCATTTTCAATCTCATTACATATCATTATCATCACCAACCCCAACAACAACAACAACAACAACAACGACGACGCCACCGCCGCCGCCGCCGCCGCCGCCGCCGCCGCCATAATCATCATCATTAGCATATCATCATCATCATCATCATCAGTAGCAGCAGCACCTGATGAATGTGTTCATGTGCTTTTTCAGTGTTTTCTCTGTGTACCAAACTGCATCCAGTTTAGAGGTCTACAAGATTTAAACATCTAATCCCTGTCTCTAGCAAAGGGTCATCTTTGTGGTCTCTTAATGTCTTTTAGTTATCATGTCATTTGTCATTTTCCTGCATAGCCCAATGTCCAGTCCACTCTATTTAATTTTACTTTAATTTCATAGCTACTTAATTTCATTAACTACCTTACTCTCTTGTTATTTCTAGCATAGTTCTTTGTAGCTTCTCAGAGCAGTTTCAGTTTTTGTATCATCCTAGTATTCATCATTTGTGTAGGAATCTTTGTTGGAAGCACTCATAATTCGAAAAATTTGTTGTTTAAATATAAGAGATTTTATAGTCTTCATAATGATGTTGTTCATCTTCCTAAAGCCAGTCCACGTTGTTTTTAATTGACGTAATTTTTGACACTGTATCCAGTTCTTGATTACTTTTCTCAAACATTTTCCTGTACACATGTCTGTTGGAGTTTTCACCTACTCAACTATATTTCTATATTTATTCAAAACTGTCCAGTCTCCTTGTTCAGCTCAATTAGTGTCTCCGTGTGGACTGGGTTTTTACTGAACAAAATTGTCATTTGTAAATCTCAGATTTAAAATGTATTTTGTCTATTTTAATTGCTCTGTTTTCCTATTTTAGTTCCATGAACACATTTATTTTGTGTTATTATTTCATTTGATATTTTGTGTAGTTTGGGTTATCAAGAAAGATTTTATATAATTCTAATTACATATCAACTTTCACGTATCTGTTGTTCTTCAGAAGCCTTCATTCCTTCATTACAATTGTGTGTTTTAAATTAGTTTTTAATTAATACTTCTGTTTAATAGACTTTACTTGTTTAGGCCTGTATAAGACAGTTAAAATTTTACACTTGGTTCTCACAAGATAACTTTTTGAACTACCGGTACCTTTGCATGTATGTAGTGCATGTCAGCCTGACACAGAGATAGTGCCAGGAGTATCAAATGTCTATGATTGTTTGAAAGTTTGAGCTGTTAGATCATATACCATAACATTTAAGACAGTTGTAGTTACTAGTTTGATTGTTGTGATCAAATAAAATAAACTAGCTTGGCTTTTTTTGAAAAATTGATTAAATTAAATGTTACACAATGATAAAATCCTTGTTTATAAAACATTGAATACAGATAGAAATAAAAAACATCCACTTGGGGGGGGGGGGTTATTTTCAACAATGAAGAAATGGCCATTCGTACATTTGTGGGATGAGCTTTCAGGTTTCAGGATGATCTTTACTATAATAGTGACATCCTGGTGAATGATGTCATTACCAAATGCATATAGACAGTAAGAGACGGAGAAAAGTTAGTCTTCATTGAGAGTTCGGCTAGTGAGTTACAGAGTTAATGTAACACATTTGTGGATCAGTATTATTGTATTTGTGTGTTACCTTTGTGTTTGTATAAATTATAGTTGTGTCAATAATAATATCACAGTTGTGGATTGAAATTGTGTCTTCTGTGTTACATTTTTATTTTTGAAAATGTATTTGTGATATCGGCAAAGGCAAGGTGTCGACAGTGTTTTGATTCAGTTGGTGACCTAGAAGACAACGAAATACATGCATTTGATCATTGATCACAACAACCACATGAATTCAGTTGTTTCAAATATTATGGTACATCATCTCATGGATTGAACTGTTTTGCCCAATCATGGCCATTTGATACTCCTGAACAACTTATCTTTGTGTTGGATGGAGAACTTTTTGAACTACTCTTATAACAGTATGACTACATATAGGCATATGCTTCACCATTGTTAAACATAAGCTTTGTATTTAAATGAGTTGGTGTATCTGAATTAGAGTACTAAAGTAATGTATATTATTAAGCATTTTTAAACTTGCACAACTCAGTGGTGACTGGTGGTTCCAAATTTTTGGTGATTTAGTAAGCATATGATTTGTGTTTATTGAGTCACATGGGAGGGATTAAGGGATTAGTGTTGACTGTAAAAGGCCTTGATTGATTTGTATGTAAAAGTAGACATGTGTATGTATTTAGTTAGTTTTTTTCATTTAAACAGCAGGCAAGACCTTTTCAGTGTACAAAACAATATTTTTTTTATACTTATTGCCTAGATGTGGTACTGTGCTAACTATACAAAAAGAGTAAGTTTTTTTAATATATTCGGGTGAGGTCTCATGATTTTTTTTATTCCTCTGTCAATAAAATCTGGCGATTAATATAAGGGATTTTGAATTTTGACCAAGGGTGCTTCCTTCAAAATAATAAACAAGGAAAACAAAAAGAATTTTTTATCGCAATCACACTGCCAGTGAGTATTTTTAATAATCTATTTAAAAAATACATTAACAGTGAAGGTCTATATAATGATAAATTCTGGATGTATTTCAGACATTCAGGCATATCTTATTTGTAATATTAGTTTTGTTTTGTACTTATGTATATATTTCTGAGTCGTCTTTGATGTTATCTGATATGTTTAACATTTTAAAAATATATTGTAATAGGTATAATGAGAATGACTGTATAAAAGTGATGTCATTTACAATCCATTTATTAAATTACAATGTAAAATAATAATAATACTCCTTTTCTTGACAGCATGGCCAGTTTATTAGCAAAATTCCGAATCGACTATGCTGATCTCAAAGTAATACCTGATGTCACGAAAAAACCACAGGATGATACAGTAGCATTCTTTGAAAATCTTATTAAAGATTTAAAAACTGGAGATGACATAAAAAATGAAGGTTAGTCTTAAATGTTCAGTTCACTGTGTTCAGTATATATAAATGTACAGTTATTAATGTAACTGTACCGAGTAAAAACACCAAGATTCTGTTATATAGTTACTACTATAAGCAGTAATGAATAATTTATTTGTGAGGTATGCTCTGATTTTAATTCGTATTCTATATTTAGAGCCAAATACTATTTGATATTTTATGATTATACAGTTATATTGTAATTATATTGTCCTTAGTCATAAAGGTGTCACTTAATGTTGGAGTGATAATCGCAATGTGCATTATATACAGCCATTCTAAAATGCTGTTACATTAGCTTATGGTGACAATAATTCTTTATCTTCATTTACAGCAGGTGCCATATGCACTATTGTGTTTTAAGTATTTGGATTAAAAGAGATATAAAGTATTAAACCAACTATTTTGTGCCATTTAATATTCTGTTTTGGGCTACTGGGTCATGGTTCTCTGATAAAAACACCAGATATTTCAACTACTGCTACGATGTATCTTAAGTGGTTACCTAGTCCAGACCCAGCTCCACATCATGAAAGTTTTAATATTTTGAATCATAATGTAAAACTGGCTAGTGAACTGATTAAACAAATGGGTATAAATATCATTTGTTTTGCAGGATTGTGTTAACAGGACACAATGTAAGTCATAAATTTATATACCATTTCCATTCAAATTAGTGAAAAAATAGGTGGAAGCAATAGCTGCAACTGCACTCTTATAGTTGTACTTTGTTTGATGTAAAGATCTGATGAGTGAATTGTAGAAATTGATCTGTTTTTCACACAAACACCATATTTTATTTGGTATCATCACTAAGATTTCATGATGAAAGATTTGTTAGGCAGTAGTCCTGCATTAGTCATGTTCTCACAGAAGTACTGTTAACTATAATACACTGTGTTCTGTAGTGTGTGTGTGTGTGTGTGTGTGTGTGTGTGTGTGTGTGTGTGTGTGTGTGTGTGTGTGTGTGCGCGCGTGTGTGTCTACATAGTCCATTTTCTACATAATGGATTTATTTTAACTTGTCTACAAAGCAAAAATCCAATTGGCATGCCACTGACAGTTCCTGAACATGCAGACTAAGTAATATCAAATTATTAAATGAAATTAAAAAATATCTATACTAAAACATTTTTTCTGCTGTAGATAATGGAAAAAACTTAGATGAACAGTTGATTAGATGGGAATAGTTTCACTAAGAGTTTGTTCCTGCTATGAAAAGTGAGGCTTGTCATGTTGACTCCTGTGCTTGTACTGTTATCAAGATTTGTTGCAGAATGTCTATAGTTAACATTAACTCTGTATAACTGAATATACTAGATATTTTTTTATCATTGACTATGATGATGACAATAAGAATTATTACTCGACTGTAATGTCAATGTATTGGTTAGCTGATTTTTAAAAGAAAAAAAATGGTTTACATAAGCAATATAAAAAAATAAAGAATATAAAACATACAAAAACCAATAAATATGATTAAGAGTCATAAAACTGAAGAAAGTACTGCAGAGTTAAACACAGTACCTGAGCAAAAACAGTTTGGCAATATAAAGATCTCTGGGTGAAACAAAACCAAAAGAAGGAAGGGAAGAAGATCCTCTTATAGAGAATGACTGTGAGGGTGACTGCATAACATTCCAGGAACTTAATAAGGCTCTAGGTAGAACAAAAAATTGGAAGGCAACAATGCAGACGTTCAAGTGTAGTGCTATCCTGCTCAAATATAGACTGTTACATTTGTATAATGTAATATAATAGAAATATAATAGAACTCTAGAAATATAAATGCACAGTGAAATATAACAGAGCTCTAGAAAAGTGATCAACTGTTTTATACCTTGTTCAACCATAATATATGTTGCCCAAACATTGCATTTAATTGTCGTTAGGGAACGTGAGACTAACACATTGTTTTTATGGGGAAAATGGTCGTCTATATTATCTAACTTGAAAATTTTGTAATTAGAAATTAACATCAAAATAATCATAAAATACTGTCATGCATTATAAGTAATACCAGTATCACTTTACGTCTTTTGGGTAATTTTTTAAAAATTGAAATTACAAATATAACTATAAAAAAAATGCTATATTGAGAAAACAGGCATTTAGTTAGTTTAGAAACTTAACTTGCCATTACTCATATGTTATACACATAAATGAAATTATTTTTTGTGTTGTTGCAGGTTGATGTTTCTTTGAGAAGATTAACTGAAACATTGTAACTGTTACATTGGTGTTTCCACCAATGTATTAACTGAAACAAATAAAAAAATAAAATTTTGTTACATTCAGCTTAGGTTTTTTTCAATATTGAGGGCAAAATATCAGCCAGCAAGGAACGTTTTTATTATTGGTGATAGCTACATGGTGCAAGTGAGATTTGTTCAGGAAGCATCAAAATTATTTTTAAAACCCATCCCAACTTATTACATCTTTGAGTAATGTAACTACAGAACACTGTGTAACGTGGGGGTATACTCTGATTGGCTGCACAGTTGTTTCTGGCTGCTATATGCATTTGTTTATATCAGGATCAGTTGTAAAGCTATGGCAGTTTAGTTTAGTAGCTGTTTGCTAAGTTTGTCTGTGTTTAGTTTTGTTATATTATTACACAATTTCATTTTTTTGTGTGTATTACTTTATTAATTAGTAGAGTGGAAAGAAAGTTTGAGAAGTGGTGAATGTAAAATAACATTAAATGTGTGTAATTACATTAGAGGAACATTTCCAGAGAAAAGTAACAATGATGTTGTGAAAAAAAAACTACTTGAAACAGGTGCCAGCTGAGCCACTGTTTACAGAATAAGAAATGAAGCCAGCAAAGGTCTATTGACAATGCCAAAGAAGAAAAGAATAGGCATTATTGTGAAGAGTAGAAGGAAAGTAAAATATAATGATATTTTGCAAAGTGCTATCCATAGAAAAGTGCACAATTCTTTTTTTTATAAAAAAATTTACAGGCATTGCACAAACGCAATGCACAGAGAAGGGCATTGAAAATGCTTCAGTAAATCTAAAAAATATATTTATGTTCATTCACCAATCAATGAATTCATTCTTCATTCACCAATCAATGAATTAATTCTTCATTTACCAATACCAATGTACAGATTATAAGTTAAATTTAGTCGCATTCATAAGCAAAGTTTTATATGCGTACTACGTTATTGACAACAAAGAAGTAGTTTCTATGGAAACTCACCGGTTCCCATTTTCGATAACGCACCAGCGATCTTGCGCAAATGTGCGACACGTCATTATAAACATTTTCAATGTTAAAAATATTCCCCCAATCTTGAACTCTGTGTTAAAGGCTGTGAATAGTAATAGTGACATGCCCAACTTCAAACATTCAACTTTCCATGTTTTACTAAAGGAAATTGATTTTGAGTTGGGAAAATGAGAAAATAAAACTCTGGATTTTAAGGGGTTTACCTGCTACCAGCCACGAGGATTCAATTAGTTATCTAATTGAGTACGAGTGTTTGCTGAGGCCAGGTGCAAGATTCATCTGGCACAGATGGTTTGTGACTGAGGATGCTAATTAGGAGATTGCCCTTAAAGCAGCAGTGGAACTTACGGGAAAATGTCCATAAGGTGGCATTCAGGGAACGGACACACAGAGAGTCTCTGATGGTCTTATTAAAAGTCAGGTAGTGGGCTCTACAAACCCAGTGCAGTCCTTGGTCCAGGAGAGACTGAAGCTTTTGCTTATGAATTTTGGCCAAGTAGCCCCATACAGGAATCGAATAGGTAACTATCGGCACCATATACATGGTGATGATGAGTTTTCCTAGGTGGCAGATCATGGATATGCTGGAAAGAGGAGGTCAGAGTTTATAAAGACGATTGGCAGTTTTGTGGGCTACTTGCTCGGAATGTGTTCGCCAGCTGAGACAATGATCCAGGTGAAACCTGAGGTACTTAACATTGTGAAACTAGGACAGGGATTGTCTATGTAGAGTTTTCTACATTGTTAGGGAGCCTTCTACATCTGGAGAAGACTACGGCTGTGCTCTTGGTCATGTTGATAGCGACCCTCCATTTCTCTGCCCACTTAACGTAAGGAGTCAAACTGTTCCTGCAGCCAGATAACGGCTGTCTCAGCCTGATGATTAACGGCATAGACTGTTGTGTCATCGGCAAATATGGCCAAGCCAGTACCAGCCAACTTGGGCACATCATTGACTTACACAGAGAAAAGCAAGGAGCCCAAGATGCTTCCCTGAGGTACACCAACTGGAATAGTGTTGCTTCTCAGATCAAGTAACACATGTTAACTGAGTTGTCCTCTGATCCGAGGCGGATAGTCAACTGTCCTACATCTGAGATCGGCAGATAATTGTGTTACATAGGAAGTGACTTTTAAGCTACTTGTTGACGACTTATATCACCAACAAGTTCCTTTTGAGTGTAGTTCATGTATGGACAGTGTCTCATGTTGGTCAAAGATCTCATAATCAACCCTCGAAAATTGCACTTGCCCACTCGCCCCACTCGCTAGTGGCGAGTGGGTTTTGACTGTGAAAAAAAGGAGAAAAGAGGAGAGAAAGAATGAAAAATGGAAAAATGAAGGACGTCTATTAAACCGAAACACGTCATGTTTTTGTTTTAGTAAAGGCACGTGTTGAAGTCATAGGCCGTCAGTTAGCTGTCACCGTGTGAATTTTATAAACAAAACTGCTCTGTTGGATATAAACATCTTAAAACACGTCAAACAAAATAGTGTTGCTGAGAGAGGGGAGCGGAAATTTCACGCTGTTATCTGCACGGGCCACCGGCCGCCAGCCTTTGTCACTCCTTCCAAGTTGTACAGTCTGCTAATTATTGTTGAGTTGACCGGATGTGTTACGCGTGTGATTTATTTTTTCGTGTACTAAGAGTATTCTCAATTTCTAAGATCGTGTTCAGCGTGTATTTTATTTTTCGTGTGTTATTTTATTCATAATGAAACAGATTAAACTTAATTATTTCTTTAAAAAAAGTTCTACTGTCAGTACGACGATGCCTAGTGAGTCTGCGAGTGCGACGTCTACTGCTAGAGATGTAAGTGCCGGGCCTAGTAGGGAAACTGAAATGCCTACTGTGGAAAACGCGAGTTTTAGTGGACTTAGGCCTACTCACGGTTCCTCTGGGAAACAAAAATTTCAAAGTGCTTGGCTGGATATCTTCCCCTGGCTAGCTTACGATTCCGACCACGCAAAATGTACTATATACGCTAAATACCCTCAAAATAGTGACCCAAAATGGGTAGCAGAATTTTCTGGTTCCATGAAAAAGGAAACTTTTGTGTTTCATGGTAAAAGCCTAGTACATATGGACAATTTAACACGGTTTGAAGTAGAGTCAGAACCAGGAAAAGCTCCTCTTGCCAAATGTATTAAGAAAATAGAGTATTCTATGTTTGAGCATCTAACAACTTTATTCAACATAGCCTATTTTATAGGCATCAATGAAAAACCATTTACCGACTTCCATAAGCAAGTTGCCCTTGCAACTAAATTAGGTGTAAATGTGGAGACAAAACAATATGTAAACGATAAAAACTGCCAAGTTTTCATTAATTTTATTGCTAAACAGTTACAAGAAGATGTGGTTCAAAAATTAAAAAATGCTCAGTGTTTCAGTATTTTGATTGATGGTTCCACGGACCGAAGTGCTGAGGAACATGTGATTGTTTATGCTCATTATGTGTGTGAAGGGGAGATAAGAGAAGACCTTTTAGGCCTTGTGCCTCTCGAGAGCGGTAGGGCAGAGTCGTATTTCACTACTGTTACTGGGCTCTTGGATCACTTAGGGCTTGATTGGAGAAGAGAAAAGTACATGGTTAGTGTGGGAACTGACAGGGCGTCGTCTATGATTGGCTCAAAGTCAGGTTTCGTACTTTGTTTGAAAGAAGAAGCTCCGCATTTAATTAGCATTCACTGCGCCAATCATCGTCTACAATTGGCCATACTTGATGCTGCCAATTCCATCCCTTACCTAGAAAAGCTTGACGAAACTGTGAAGAACATATACAAATTTTACAAACGATCCTCAAAACGCCTCCATGAGCTTAAAAACACTGTGAAAACTTTAGAAAGTGAGATAGTAAAACTCAGAATAAATATTCAGAATGTACGGTGGCTATGTAGTAAATCTGACGCTTTGAAAGCTTTGCAGCGTGATCTCGTACCTCTGGTCATCCATCTTGAGGATATAACGAACCAGAAAGCTACAACAGGAGAAGCTACGGATGCAGCTAGACCAAAAGGCTATCTAAAAATCCTTACATCATACAAGTTTGTAAAAACATTAAACTTTTTGATTGACCTGTATGGGAAACTAGAGCCATTTTGTAAAGTTTTACAGTTGAAACAGTTACTGGTCTCACAGGTACGATCGTCAATGATGGTAACGGTGGAAATGGTTCAGTTCTTGCTTTCATCTGAAGGATCCAGTGTGAAACAATTCCTTTCTGACACTTCAGACTCAGAAAACTGAATTGCTCAAAATACAAAGGCGACCAAGGAATTGTTCTCACTAACACGTCTCAAGGGGAGGAAGAATACAAATCAATCCATAATAAGCTGATCGAAAGCACAGTTCATTACTTGAAGTGACGTCTTGATACACTTGAGACTGTAGTAGGCACGAAGTGCCACGTTCTGGATTTCTTGTGCCTTCCTCAAGATGACACCCTAACTGCATATGGCAATGAGGAGATTCTTCAATTGGGGCATGTTTTTATTACTGGTTATATAAATGAGGATGTTTTACTATCGGAATGGCTTCAATTAAAAATGATGGTTAAAGAAGAGCAAATAACTTCAAAAGGACTGGGTGAGCTATTAAAAACTCTGTACAAGTTTCCTGAGCGTTTTGGTGAGCTAAAGAAAGTATTTTATGGCATTGCATGCATGGCAGTAACAACAGCATCTTGTGAACGGGGATTTAGCTTCGTTAACAGGATAAAAGTGAAACAGAGACTTTCCCTGGACATCACTTCATTAGGAGATCTAATGCAGCTGGCAGTAAATGGACCACCCTTAGAAGATTTCAACCCTGGTGTAGCAATAGACAAATGGTATTTCTCGTCGGGACTTCGCCATGTTAGTGGCCACAAGAGGAAACACTCAGCCTAGTCCAGCTTGATTATTTTTAATCAATTATTTTTCATCTTCAACTCGATAAGGGACTATCAGAATATAAACTGGGCTAATGAATAATGTAGCGGTACATGCTAAATATTAAATAATAAAGTTTTATTCCCCCCCCCCCCAGGAAACGGTTTCTGGCGAGTGGGAAACGCCAACAATTTTTGAGGGTTGTCATAATCTTTCTGGACACAGGCCTTTTGAATCTGCCTAGTAAATCTACCCTGCATTATTAAAGCTCCAGGTTTTGCGCACCGTCAAACCGTTTTAGGTGTTTGAAATTTCCGCTAGACCAGTCATTTGAAAACTTTGAATGTGGATGACAGTAAGCTGCTAGGCTCGAGGTTTCTGGTGAACTTGGGGTCTTTACCCGGCTTTGGGATCATTGTAACTGTCACCTGGCGCCACTTCAGAGGGAAGCAGGCAAACTGGAAAGAGGCATTGAACAAGTTGTGAAGTGAACTATCTAGTCTGGAAGTCTCTGTATGGCAGTGTTCGTGACACCATCCAATCCAGAGCTCTTCCGAGGCCGAAGTGCAAAAAGCCTATCTGAAACTCTTTGGAGATCCTGTGGTAGACAGCATGAGATTAGACTTCATCTGTGAGGACACCTTGATGGAAGAGACTAGGCCCTCATGGAAGAAGGCAACTGCCATATTGATGTGTTGGAAAGAATCGAGTGGTACCACCTCAGGAAGCCTTCAACAGAAGACGTTTACAAACATAACGTTTGCAGTTAACTATCCATCGATCTCAGATGTAGGACAGTTGACTGTCCGCCTCTGATCAGAAGACAGCTCAGTTAACATGTGTTCCATGATCTGAGAAGCAACACCCTTAACACCCTTGTACAATGTCCAGTATGTCAGGTCATGCACCTTGAGGTGGGGATAGTGCATCGGTTGTCCATTTTAGTAGGAACGAAGGTGATGGTGATGAAGGTACCTGTGAAGCACCCTTCCAGATGGTGTAATCAAGTGACTACCCCAGTTGGGATGTTTGCAGTTCAGATCACCTGCAAGGTTAACCTTCCTATGTGTTCTGAAAATAGTGTTCAGGTCGACATCTAGAACCAGTGTGCCTGGTGGTTTACAAGCCAAAACCAAGAGGATTCCGCCGAGAACTCCGGGGAGTTCTATGGCGGTGGCCTTGCTATTTTGGCGAGAAGGCAAAACCATGCGGTGGTGACCAACATAAGTCTTGACCACAATGGCAGTACCTACCTCCCCCCCTGCATGGTGACTGCCAGGTCTAGTGTCCCCGTAAAACACATAGTTGGGCAACCTCACATCATGAGCCCAACGAAAGGTCTCGGTGATGAGAAGCATGTCGGGCTTGTGATGGCTAAGAACTCTCGGAGTTCCTTAACATGGAGCAGAAGTCTGTCGGCATCCAACAGCACTATGGTGAGGTCACACTGCAGAGGAGTAATTTTGTGGGCATGGAACATTTAAACAAGTCCTATAGCAGCTGCAGCTTACATAAAAAGGAGGAACTTTTCAGTTGAATCGCGAACGGTCTCGAAAATACAGACCAGTTTGATTAGGTTAAATTCCTTGAGGAAGACGTTAACCTCGGCAATAACAGAAGTGGATGACAAAGAAGAAGAAGATGCTGGAACAGGATTGCTCTGAGTAGCAGCAGCAGCAAAGTTGTGGTTTGACTTAATTCACAAAATAGGTCTCTGGACTCGACCGTGGAAACCTCAGAGAGGGGACGTACCTTCAGCGTACCAAGCAACTCCAACATCGGAACACTGCAGTTTCTTGGATGGCTTGGGCACAGGGTGAGAGGTCATTGGAGCAGCAGTGGTTCTGCTTCTTCTTTTTCTAGTTCCATAGGTTGTAGTGAGCCGGGGAGGGGGAGATTCTGACCTCTCAGGTACGGCCTTGGCTACTTCTGGGATTGGTTCCTCGTCCATTGGAATGGGTTCAGAAGCAGGGGTTGACCAATCTGTAGCTGGCCTTGAGGATCAGGTGGGGGCGAAGTTTGGGGAAGAGGTCTGGCCAGTGAACAGCAGGTGGGCTCCTTCTATGGGAGGGGGTGGCAAGGCAGCATGCTCCAGCAGGCCCAATTGCCAATTGCAGGCAGGGGGATTAGTCCTGTCTGCAGGCTGCCTCAGGTGAGTCTGTTAGATCTCACATCCATCATAGTTTGCTGAGTGGGGACCTCCATAATTGATGCAGTATTGGCACCCTACAGGCTTTTATCGGATGTGCCTTACCACACCTGATACAGGCTACCTTGTTGTGGCAGCTGCCAGAGATGTGGGCTAACCAGTCTCTCGGCTGTGTTCCACTTTGATCCCCAGACTGCATGGACTGATCAGTTCGAGCAGTTTATCCACCTGTTCTCCCTTCAACAGGATCGCCCGAAGTAGGGGTAAATTACATCTGAGCCCATTTGTGGTATACAATCGTATACATTCTTTCACAGAGAAACTGTGTTGGCAGAGCTCCTCTGCCACCTCGTCAGGGTCTGTATCCACGTCAAGGCCGTGTATGTTCAGCTTGACGTGGGTCAGCTTTCCGTTGAAGTAGGTTTGAAACCGCAGGCAATTGACTTGGAGAAACAGACAGATGGCTCTGTACTTGTCGTCCATCCCACAGCAGAAATGTAAGAGATCCCTCCTGTGAAGGGACATCAAGGTGGCCACTGAAAGCCGAACACCAACATGGAGGCATCTGGCCATGATGTTCTTAATGCCGTTGATAAACAAGGGCAGTGGGTGGCTAGTGCAAGTCAGAGCATCCAGTGACTTTGTGTCAGGGAGAGATGTCTCCTCTGCTTTCTGTTTCTTATGTGAAGAGACGGGGGCCCAGACAAGAGCTCAGGTATGGCAGAGGGCAGGGTAGAGTTGCCCCCAGCAGAAGCAGCAGATCCGGATGGAACCACGGGCTGGTCCTGTGAAGGACTGCTCCGTGACATGACCGGGTCAGGGTCAAGAGTGGGACCTACAGATGGAGCATTGGTCAGGTCCTTAGTAGGACTTTTTACATTGCCCAGCCACAATTCCATGGTTGGGCCAGAGCCCTGTCACAAATCAGCGAAGCCAACTAAGAGCCAGATTTGGTAGCTGCACCACAAATAAGTGGAAACGGCCAGCCACTACTGGCAGGGACTGGTAGAACGTAGCCTTACTTAACTGAGCAGGACATGCCACCAAAACCGTCAGGCAAGCAGTATAGAAAGGCGCTGGCTTACTGAGTTGGTGCTGCAGTCCAGCAGGTCCACATCAGACACCGGAGTCCTACAAAATCCTGAGCAAAACACCACTAGCACAGCACTACACTTTGAGATACGTGCACTACAGTCACCAACCAGGGCACAGACAACCGTCCGAACACTTGCCTGGAGAACAACACAGAAACAAACTAGTTGCACACCAGTCCAAAGTATGCATGCAGACTCTAGCTGCAGTAGAAACAGATAAGGCTGCCAAAGATGAGTTTTAGAAGAGTATTAGAGGCAGTGACACAACCCACTAGCCCACTAGTATGTAGTCGGAGGTAGCTTGACTTCTCACTTGTTACCAGCAGTCCAGGTGCATAGGTTATCACCTTCACCTGGCAGGTAAACAGCCTTGCTAATGGCGCAAGCTAGGGCGAGAGCAGAGACTGCAACAATGATGTTCATTAAACGCCACATAATGTGAAGACCTTCCAAAGCTTCTGTAACTGCAGAGGAGGTCCAGGAGAGCAGTGCTGAGTAGATCCTCTCAAGTTGACAGTTGAAGGAATGCACTGTATTAGCATGTATTAGCTAAATATATTACAACAATACAGTATAAATTTAGCGTTTGTAACTCTCATGACGTTTGTATTTGAAACATACAATAATATAACTGTGTGTGTGTGTGTGTGTGTGTGTGTGTGTGTGTGTGTGTGTGTGTGTGTGTGTGTGTGTGAATACAGACCCATATATTTCACATTTAAAGCACTTTATTAAAGGTAAAATATATATGAACACACACACACACACACACACACACACACACACACACACACACACACACACACACACACACACACACACACACACACACAAAGATTACACTTGTTGCATAAAAGTATGTACAATATCAGAAAAGTCAGTGGCATTTTCAAAGTGAAAGTTTTAAATATATAGCCTATATTTCAGTGATATTCTTTACTGTACACCTTTTTTGTTAACTTTGCATACCTTACTGTAATCTGTACACACACACACACACACACACACACACACACACACACACGTGTGTGTGTGTGTGTGTAGTTTAAAGTGTAAACATAGTTTGGTCAGAACAACTGCGCAGCCAGTTACAGTATAACGTGTGTTACAGAGTATGTAAATTATTCAAAAAGGTAATAAGTTAAGATGGATTTCAAAAATAAGTTGGATGCTTTCTGAACAAATGTCTCACTTATACCATGCAACTGTCACCAATGATAAAAACGTTCCACACTGACTCACATTTTGTCTTCAATACTGAAAAAAACATGAACCGAATGTAACAAAATATATATTTTTTTTATTTGTTTCAGTTAACACATTGATGTAATTTAATGGCACCTAGTCTCAAGGAAACATCAACTTACAACCACACAAAAAATAATGTCATTTAAGTCTATTACATCCAAGTAATGGCAAGTTAAGTTTTCAAAATAACAAACATCTATTTTTCTCAATGTAGTATTGTTTATTTTTTATAGTTATATTTGTAATTCTAAATTTTTTTAAATGACCCAAAAGACATAAAGTGATATTATTTATAATGCCTGACAGTATTTTATGATTATTTGAAGTTAATTTGTTGATTATAAAATTTACAAGTTAGCTTAGCATAGGCGAGGGGCTTTTCCATAAGAAAAATACATTTCCCTATCTCATCTATAGTTTCATGTGGCTGTTGGACAAGTTATAGTTAGAGACATGCTAAGTGGAATGTGTATTATGGTTAAAAGTAAAGGTATTTAATATAGTATTTTGATTATTTAATCTGTTTTTGTGTTGTAATAGTGAAAATCAATAATGCAGAACTACTAGCAATGGCAGACAAAACGAATCGACACTTGCGACTGAGGGAAATATTAAAAGAGAATTCTTCAACAGCAAACTTAATTGTAATGTAAGTGGACATTTTAAGCTTGTTTTTGGTTTAGTTTGAACATAAAATATAAGTGATGTTTTGAACAGTGTGTGATGTTTTGAGTACTGGATGCGCATTAGGTGTGAAATATAATTTAATAAGTTACAGCATCAAATTTACTTTTGATTTCACATGATTAGCAAAACATAAAATTATTTATTTGTAAGGCTGCTACATATTCCTGCATCAGTGTTTCATTATTCTTTTTATAATGACAGCAAAACTCCAGTCATCTGTGTTAATTAGGAACTTAAAATATACGGTTGTCGGAAAACACGGTTAACCCACTGATCCGGTTAACACAGTTAACAAGCCGATCTGGTTCCCGAAGTGGTAATGGTCAGCATAGTTGTGTCCATGTCAGAACTGATCACTATCGCACACTGAAATCTCACACACACTTGGCAGTAGGTGCCGATAGGCATTGAATTAGAAAGTATTTTTTGCTGATGAGGACAATTATGCATTATAAATAATGAAAATAGGTGTACAAACACATAACATACTTTTTAGATTTAGATTAATACTATTTGTAATTTTACAAACTAAGAAATTAAGTTCTATATACGAAAAAACAAAAATTAAAATATTCTAAAAACACTGTTGTCTTCTAGGCAATGATCAAAATAAAAAAATACACTCGTATTACTGTCAACACCTTGTTTATTTATTGTTGTCACAAATAATTTTTTACAGATAAAAATATATAGACCTACACAGGAAATAGAAATTTTCATTCCCAACTGTAATATATGTTTTCATTCAATATAAATTCATGTAATATAAATTTTCAGTCAAAACAAACATAATATTGACCCACAAATGTGGTATCAAATGCATGCACAAATTCTGTAACTCGCAAACCAAAATCTCAATAAAGACTGACTCCTAAACTGTCAACCACCATTTATACAATATTAATAATGACATCATTCACCATTATACCCTACTATTAGAATGGTATAGGCTAATCCAGTTGTATATTCGAGAAATTGCCAGAATAACCATGTCTACTGCTGTTACAGAACTTTCTTGTTTATTCTATAAATACTGTGCATAAGTATACACAAGTTATACATAAATAATGGATAACATAAAAACACGTGAGTACATACATAACCTATGTGAGAAACAACCTGTGTACCGGTACATAACCTATATATTATAATTATAAATAGTTTTAATAATACCAATCACTTAATAAATATATATTATAACAATGAGATAAAATCGTGTTCGTCAATTTGTAACGTTTGAGATGTGTCTTGTCGGATGTTACACTCCGCGCACTTATACTTACTAATTGCCTGTTTCTCTTCGAAGATGTAGTCCTGCAAACACAACTTATGCTAATATATGTAGGTGTGTGGGCGCCACTTGGATGTTTAGTCCAAGAAATTATTATTATATAAAATTGCTTTTTAAATTGTTAAATTAGTTATAGAAAAAAATGTAAACAAGACGAGTTGAGTTGCAAATAACATATGTTTAATGACTTTTCTTTCATAAAAAATCGTCTGAAGGATTAACAGTAAAATTATATAAAATTGCAGAGTTACAAAAATTATTGACAAGATTTTATTAAGTATCGGCTAATAATTATCGCTCAGATGAATCGCATGAATTTAATCTTTGAAAAAACTTTATACTCAGCACGTGACTCCTTTGAACTATCAAGACAAATCAGCGGGATGCTTTACAAAATTCGTGTGAATTGAAAGTGTTTGATATATGTAGTACAATTGTGTGACAAAGATACCAGGTAAAAGGATTTTAATTTTGGACAACTCACGTTCCGGTGGGTAAGTATTTCCTTCACTGGACACTGTTCTTGGGGACGACTCCAATCTTGCGCCTCTTCGTATTTACGTTTCCTCACTCACTTGTAACTATTTAAAAGTCAAATTACGATTTGAAAACTCCGCACAATTTAAATAAAAATCGTACTGTTTCTATGCTTTAAATCGTTGCTGGCAAAAAACAGCTGACTGCGTTCCGTGACCTCGCTATACTGCCGTCTCAGCGCTAGTTACAAACTCGATGCAGGCTTGCATCAGTAATTTGTTTGGGATTTTGTCAAAGTCTGTTTATGTCGCTAATACCAGCAAAATTTGATTTTTCTCTATTAAAATCAGCCCTTTTCAGGGCCGCTGGATATTTGGCTGTGTACGTTCTATTAGAATTGGCGTGCTGTTGCTCTATTCAACATGCACGTTAGCGATTTAGCGATATACTCCTTTTTATGTTAAGTATGTCTTTCGTCTGGTACGGGGAAAAGCCTTTTTTGAGTTTTCGGGTTGGATTCCTCTTCTTCGAGTTCGCCTTGGATTAGATGTTCGAATTCATGTGTGAAGTGTCTCTCGTGGTTTCAAAGCATAAAGTCCTGTTGTGTCGATTTTGGTCTCGCTTATATACTCTTTTTAAGGTGCATTGTTTTAATTTTTATTCATGACTTCCGGTATTTTTTAGTAACATTTTCTTCTGGAATGTTCGAGAATATGCAAATAGAACATCATGGAACAAATTTGACTTCCATAGAAGCTTTAGAACAAAAACTTCTTGTTCTTCATACTAAAGGATATTACTGAAATTATTCTGGTATTTGTCAAACAATTTTACAGAACTACTTACAATCTGCATGTCATTATTATTTTTAGATTCCCTGCTTTCAACTGATTAAAATGATACCATTCATGATTGGTTTTAAATAAATTAAATCTAATAAATTAACATAAAATACATATCCTTACCTTGTAGTGTTTATACAAAATTCTAGTTTTCTTATTAATAAAATGTTATTAAGTTCCTCGGATCTTACTATAACATTAACACATAATATAATTAGCTTTACATAACAAAACAAACAAATATTAAAGCACATAACATATAAATAGCTTCATTTTTCTGTAGGCATAACATATGGCCTAGTTTTCTTGTCACTGTTATTTATAGTAATTTGTCTTTTCTGGTATTATTTCTAGGATGTTTTGGGTATTCACTTAGAGTTTGTTATATTGTTTATCTTTGGTAATACAGTAGACTCTCAACTATCCGACCTAATGTGGTGGTCGGCCGGGTCGGATAGCAAAAAAGTCGGATACACCGGAGCCGTAGGCATACCAGCCTCTGTAAGGTCAATGACCGCCACCCTATTGTGTTGAATGTACTTGTTGCTATTTGGATGCGTACGTCATATCAGTTTGTCCTTATAAATGACGTACAGTAATAAATGAATTAGAAAGAAATGAAATAAGAATTCGCAACTACAGTATCTTTCACAAAACCTTTATTTGAAGGACGAAACAAAATGTGTAGTTAACAATAAGTTGAATGAGTTTTACTATGAGTTTTAATTTATATGAAAGCTTTCAACCAAATTAGTTGTTAATATAAATCAAATTATAATAACCTAAAACTACGTACTGTATAATGAAAGAACAAGTGAAACTTACATTGTCTAAGGTTTGAAAAAGTCTGTAATTGAGACCTGCTTCTTTCCTCGCATTAATTTCCTCACCGCTATATCCTTCCACTTACGTAAACATATGATGTTTGCTGGTGTTGCTTCTTCTTGCTGGCCAATGTATTCCACTGCCGTCTCGATCACCTTCAGGCCTTCGGAGTGGGTTATACGATTATGACGGAGGGTTCATCACCTTGTTCCTCTTCAATCGGCTGTTCATTTAATACCATCGCTACAATATCTTCATCTGCAATTTCTTCGATTTCGTCCTTTGCCAACCATTCTGTGATGTCTTCCAATGAAGCTTCCTCACATCCGGGAACTTTTTCTAACAGCGATACAAGCGCAGTGTTATCAGTTGCATTTTCCACATCACATTGCTGTTCTACCTCTTCCGACTTATCACTGGCTCTGTGATCCAGCAAAATTTTCCACGATCCCACAAGTGTTAAAGATGGAATTTCATCCCATGCCTCGGACACCCATCTGATGATGTCAAGCATGTCTACTGACTGTAGTGCCATCGCAACTTCTGTATTATCAATTGTTGCGATGATATAGCTTAGTAGCCTACGTCGATATTTCTTTTTTAAAGCTTGGAGCACTCCCTGATCCATTGGCTGACATATAGATGTAACATTTGCAGGCAAGAACAAAGCTTTTATGTCTCCATCTTTTAATTGGTCATTTGCTGGATGTGAAGTAGCGTTATCCAAAACTAGGATTGCTTTCGTTGTTAAATTGTTTTCAGCTAAATGTTTTTCAACTTGTGGCACAAATTCTTGTTCAAACCAATTTTTGAAAATTTCTCCATTCATCCACGCCTTTTTTTGATTGGTATAAAGTGTTTTTTAAAGTCAGGGACAGCGTCCTTATTAGCAGACAATGCTTCACCACTAATCGTCATCTGACGAACACCAAAACGTTTCTTCCAGCGATCAAGCCACCCGTCACTGGCAGTAAACTCACCATCGTCTCCTTAGATCTGTTTTTTAAACTGAATCGCTTTTTCTTGGAGCAAGGGGCCTGAAACCGTCAATCCTTTCCCCCTCACATTTTCATACCACAGATATAAAGCCTCTTCAACTTCCACATGTTTTCCTTTTTGCATAGTTTTTCTATTTTTCTAACTTTCATGCCACTGCCACTTGCTTGCTTAGAACACCATTTTTCAATCTCTGCGCAATTTCTTCGCCAATCACCCACAGTAGTTTTTCCAACTCCTAACTCCAGTGCAATTTTGTTTACCGACTCACCAGAATCCATTTTTTTATTGCTTGCAGTTTTTCTTCCAAAGTTACTACCACTTTCTTTCGTTTGTCACCCATATGTCACTTAAAAATAAAAGCCACCAACAATACTGTGTACACACTTTATAACAAGTTAACAATCCACGAACGACTGAACCGCACGGACTGACTTCTTGATACAGACTGACTGATGCACCTGTTACACACTCAAGTAGGAACACGAAACTTTCCTGTCACAACATGAATCAATTGGCGTACTGTATTGGTAACTGGTGATTCACGCGTAAGCGCCTTCACCCGCGTGGCGGGATTGCTCATGACGTTTGAAGGCGCTAGTAATCGGATCGGAAATACTGCATACGTACCGTACTCAAAATACTTTTTTTTTTTTTTGAGTAGCGGGTCGGATAGGCCGGAGGTTGAATAGGCGGGAGTCGGATAGCCGAGAGTCTACTGTACCTGGTTTTTCCTAATACATTTTAATTTTATTGTAATCTCAATTAGCATCTCACTGTCTTTGTACAGATGAGCTATTTCATGTGTGTGACAAATTTCACTTTTATATTTAAAAATTCTCTATGAATTAAGCTTGTCTTCAATTGAGCAAGTATTTTTCCATTGTACATTATAGAATTGTATCTTTTTCTATATTCTTTCTAATATTAAACAATTAATCTGTCAAATATGACTAATTTTGTGACTGTTTTTTGATCTCAGCTGAAACTACTCAATTAATTAAATTATTATCATCTCTTACCTTAGGGTTTTTATTCCAGAGTCTTTCAGACGAAAACAGCTGCAGAAAGGATTACTTGGATTTGATATGTTCAATAATTACGTTAACACACGTGATACTGTCTAAAACACATACTTAGTTTTATTTATCAAAAATTCGCCTTTCTTTTACGTTATTACAATCTTTCAACTATAGTACAACTGGTTGAAATTATTTCTTATCTCTATTGAGTTTTATTTTGGTTACTATTATAAGTGATATTGTTAAATAATTAAAACATTGAAAATGAACCAGTGGATAACCTCTATCTTAGCACACGCACACTCATTCTGTTACATTGATCTTTAAATAAACTCCGCCCCTGAGAGAACTCTATCGTACAAAGTATTGGTGTTATATATTTTCCTTTTATAACGAATAATCACCGGTTAGTTGGCATTGGTTTTAATATGCATATTAAATGTTTCTAGTTACCCATACGCAGCGTACTCCTAGGGTTGGTTGCGCGAACTGGTGTTGAATACTTGCTTCGATCTCACGCACTCCGGTACTCGTTTAATACGTTTACTGTTTGTGTTTAAAGGCCCTTACTGTTTTATTGGTTCCACATTATACATTCTGATTAAGTCGGCCGACGTAATTTTATTCGCACTTAGAAATTGTTGTAGGCTGGCCGCGCGTTATACAGTTTTTTATATTAGTTTTAGTATTTTCAAAGATAGGCCTACTCTTAACTACGGCCTATCTTACACCCGAGGCCACTATGTAATTTTTATCTGCACTGTATGCTGCTTACTTCTACTCCCTCTGCTGACAAACTGCAGACTGGAGACTGTGTCACAAGGCTGCTGCTGGCGGTTATGCAATGCGTCTGGCAGTTGTTTTGGCTGACTGTATGTGTGTTGCATTGCTGTACTGGAGGCTCCTTACAGGTGAAAGTCTGGCAATTTGGAAAGTGCTTAAAATGATGATTTGAATTAATATGAAATTAAACTGGGGTGGCTCACAATTCCGTACCGTTACAATACCCCCCCAATAAGAGATTGAAGGCCGAAGCGTTCGAACTCTTATTGCCTAAACCTAAGAGGATCAGTGAGGATATGGCGCCGCAACCCCCCTGAACACTCTACTACATCATGGGTTCTTACCCCCCTAGTCTGGCGACTGTGACAGCACCCATCCGATCTTACTGGACTTCTCTGTTCGAGATCCCAACACCGAAAAACCGAACAGATACCCGTCCCAGTATCGCCTGACTTTAAAACATGTAATTAAAAATTGACAAACGGCTTTCCATCCCTCCATATCCCACATCTGGATCGTTTCCTCTTAGCCGTACTGGTTCATTGACAACGTACTGGCTCATTTTATATTATAGACCCGAAAAAATAGTATTAATAAAGCAATATTGGTTTACAATGGTACACATAAATTCCAGTTAAATTGAATAATATTCCCCATACAATATTGCCCATCCAAAATGACACATTGATTATACATGATTACGTTAACTCACAGTAATAGTACCTAAAATACAAATTATATCCACTTGACTACTATATTTATATAGGCTAAACAAAAATTTTGTTTAATGACATTAAATAATGAAAGTACATATTTCATTTATTTTACAATTACATTTGAGGTTTGAATCAGAATAAATTTAAATTTATTATTAAAATCATCTTTTCAATTATTTAATTATCAAATTAATTTGATTGTATTTAATTTCTCCAACTCTAAGTTACAACAAATACCTCATTATTATTGGTCTGTAAAAAAATTTAATTTCAATTCTTTTCTATCACTATAAGGTTTTACTCAAGATACTGATTCAGCAGACTACAACATTCTTTGTTATTGTCACCAAGCATGACTACAGACATTAGTCTCAACATACCACACCTGTTTATATAAACACTAGTCTGCAAGACTCACATAGTATAAACATTCTGGTTACATCATATACTAACACCTGTACTTTTCAGTTTTTTATAAATTTTGTAGATAACATATTTATCAATGGCTATTTCTTACAATTTAAGCCAAATATTATTTTAATTCACCTTTCAGTTATTATTTCTCTTTTAATTACAATTTCTATTTAATGCTATTATCTCAATTCATATTATTGAATCAACATTTTTTCACACCTGTAAGCATTTTATGCTATCTGATTAGTATTATGAACTTTATACTTACTGACACTTATTGACATGAATACAAAATACACACCACACACACACCAATATCTCCGTGTAACCTCTGAAACATTTAACAACAATGTTATTTCATACAAACAATTCAACATATTATAATACATACAATTAATTTCACTACACATGTATTTACAACTCTTCAGCAATAATTATTCAGTTACATCACACTTCAATATCAAAATCAGCTAGGTCATTATCATATATTGACATATTTAAATTGTTTGTTTATGAATTTCAACCTCCATCGTCAAAAATTAATCGGGGTTTCAAATAACAATTTTCAATTTTATTTACATTCCGTATACGGTTATCTTGTGTGTAGTAACCATGAAATTTCTGTTTATTCATTTTACCATAATAATCGTATACCAGGTCAACATTGAGTACATCGGTTAAGTCTCCATCAGTAATGTTCATTATCAAGTCAGTTATCTTTTCTTCATAAAGTAAATTATTATTGTTTGAACATGTATCAACAAAACAATCTTCACTCTCTATTTTAACAGGTAAGGATTTTGTCTCTAACATCTCTCTCAACTCATTATAATTTCTCATTAGTTTATATAATTCTATCTCTTTGTCAATACATAATTCTCCATTTAAATCTCTCTCATCATAATGCCATATCACGCTTTCTCTCTCATTCCATGCAGAGGGTACAAAATTATTCAACAAAAATAAAAAACTCAAATCTTTCACTAATAAGGGTCTCTTGCCCAAAAATAACACTTTTGAACACTCTGGTTCATCACAAATAAGGGGAAAATTTACTCTCTGCCCTACACATTCATCTACTCTTTCTTTCCATTCTTTTTCCAATTCAACAACACTAATTATTACTTCATTACAACTTATCATTTTCTCACTCTCACTTACTGTTTCACTATCTATTTTCAGCATATCACTCTCTAATACCACATTCTTAACTATATCATCATTATTTCTCTCACTTATTACTTTTTTATTGTCATTATTACTATTACTTTTAATCTGTTCTCCTATTGACTCTATTATTTGTTCTTTAAATGTATTGAAACATTCATTCGTCTCATTTAAACGTTTATTCATATTAACCTCAAATTTGGTATTTTGCTTATTTATTTCGTCAAAACGACAATTTATAATGTCAAATTTAATATTCTGTTCATCGAATTTGGTATTGAAATTGCTATTTTGAACGTCCAAACGACTATTCTGTTCATCGAATTTAATATTAATATCCCCTTTTAGTTCACTGAAATTACTATACATCATATTATACAATCGTGTTAACATATTGTCCTCATCGGACTTCTTATTTTGATTTACTACAATATAGGTGTTGAATGAATTGCAACTTCATTCATGATTTTCGATTCGTCTACATTACTTTCACTCGTTAACAGTGACTCTGTTTGAATACCTGAATCGCCTTTATTGGCCGACTCAGTTGACGTGTTTTCATACATCGATTTATTTTCGGCCTCACTGCCGACAACTACATCAATTTCATTTATTTTCTCCATTATGAAATTAATTTATTTAACCACGCCCTCACTTCCAAATATCACGTTCTGCAGCTTAATTAGGTCTGGCGAATATAACCACAAATTATATTCGCCGTCCCTGTTCGGGCGCCAATGAAACTACTCAATTAATTAAATTATTATCATCTCTTACCTTAGGGTTTTTATTCCAGAGTCTTTCAGACGAAAACAGCTGCAGAAAGGATTACTTGGATTTGATATGTTCAATAATTACGTTAACACACGTGATACTGTCTAAAACACATACTTAGTTTTATTTATCAAAAATTCGCCTTTCTTTTACGTTATTACAATCTTTCAACTATAGTACAACTGGTTGAAATTATTTCTTATCTCTATTGAGTTTTATTTTGGTTACTATTATAAGTGATATTGTTAAATAATTAAAACATTGAAAATGAACCAGTGGATAACCTCTATCTTAGCACACGCACACTCATTCTGTTACATTGATCTTTAAATAAACTCCGCCCCTAAGAGAACTCTATCGTACAAAGTATTGGTGTTATATATTTTCCTTTTATAACGAATAATCACCGGTTAGTTGGCATTGGTTTTAATATGCATATTAAATGTTTCTAGTTACCCATACGCAGCGTACTCCTAGGGTTGGTTGCGCGAACTGGTGTTGAATACTTGCTTCGATCTCATGCACTCCGGTACTCGTTTAATACGTTTACTGTTTGTGTTTAAAGGCCCTTACTGTTTTATTGGTTCCACATTATACATTCTGATTAAGTCGGCCGATGTAATTTTATTCGCACTTAGAAATTGTTGTAGGCTGGCCGCGCGTTATACAGTTTTTTATATTAGTTTTAGTATTTTCAAAGATAGGCCTACTCTTAACTACGGCCTATCTTACACCCGAGGCCACTATGTAATTTTTATCTGCACTGTATGCTGCTTACTTCTACTCCCTCTGCTGACAAACTGCAGACTGGAGACTGTGTCACAAGGCTGCTGCTGGCGGTTATGCAATGCGTCTGGCAGTTGTTTTGGCTGACTGTATGTGTGTTGCATTGCTGTACTGGAGGCTCCTTACAGGTGAAAGTCTGGCAATTTGGAAAGTGCTTAAAATGATGATTTGAATTAATATGAAATTAAACTGGGGTGGCTCACAATTCCGTACCGTTACACAGCCTAGTATGGTCTATGTAACTAGTTTTATAACTTGACTGTTAAAGTGTTTTAGGTGGTCATATTTATAGGTATAGTTACTTTATATTGTGGTTCAACTTTAAAATACAAGTTTGTTGCATTTTGATAACTTTAAAGTCATAAATTTTACATGTTCACTACATGTTTTCAGTTTAACACTGTTTTTGATTATTTTCATTGACTTCTAATCAATTTATAGCTTTCTCTATTTGAAGTATTTTGTTTGTCTTTGTATAATGGACATTTACATCTAGTTTTTTTCTTAATTTCATAATAATTAATTTTCACATACATCTGAGTGATTGGTCTCAACTCTAAAACTTTGTTTTTCTGTTATAAAATTACATATTTCTTTATTTTAATTTACATCCTATTTAATGATGTGTTTAAATCATTTGATACATCTATTTTATATATATTATAAAGTATTGGAATAGATCTTGTTTATTATTTCACAATAAATTGGTTTTTATGCTCTATTCAGAGTTACATTTCTAACATGTCATGACCTCATTTTGGTCATTTCTGAGATTATTTGTTTCTCTTATACAATATCAGTTTTATTCTATTCTTCACTTAAATAATATATGGGGTCAAAGTCTTCGTCGTTTTTACATATTATTGATATTAACTATTACTAAATTTTTTGGATTACTTGGGTTCAATACTGTTCATTTCACCTTCCTCTTATGATAATTTACTTTTGCAATTAATTTTCTTTATGGAACGTTTTGTGACTTACAATATTGTAACATAACAAAATGTTACCTAACCTAAATGTATGTTATCAGATTTTATAAGGACAAAACAACAATGTAAATAGGAATATAGTAGTAAAAATAACCAAGAAAGGAGAAATCAAGAAAGAAGAATGAAGCAGAAGTGCCACATGAAACAGTAACCCAAAGACTGTTTGACACTACAACTAGACTAAGACTAAGACAAACTGATGGACAGAATAAATTTACATTCAGCTGTCAATCAAGTCAGTAGTTAATGTAAACCGAATATTATATGTAAATAAAAAAGTGAATTAATAAACATCTGAATACTGTAAAATCAGAATTAGTATTTTGCTGATAATAAATTTGACAATGACTAGTAAATTATGAATACCAAAACTAAAATTAGCAATGGCTACATAGTGAGAACAAAGATGTATTTCAACATTAAATATACTTGTGAGAAAGAAAAACTATTTATAAGAGGGAATCTTATACAAATAAGATACCTCCACAAATTACCGAATTGAGAACCAATAAACGTTGTTAAGGCAAAATTCCAATATAAGCGATATGTCTTAACAACGCCTAGACCAAGCATTAGTCAGTAAATTGACTATTGAGAATTAACATAAGTGTAAGTTAAAATACACCGAACAATGGTTATGCCCTGACATAACGGAAAACATTATTAAAACAATATAGTTGATCATAATTTTAATTGTTAAATAGTAGATTAAAACGAGTTAGCATAAAACGAAATGTCATAGTAAGTAGGATCATTCATTACAATGTATAGAGTTTAGGTGTACTCAAAATGATCAGTAAAAATGTCAGTACAGAGTTAATGGTGTTCCCACATAAACGTTTGAATAATAAAATGATATGTGAACACAAACAATATTAACCAAAGTGTAAAATCGGCGATTCAGAAAAAGCAGACGACAGTGAAAATGGTGTACCCGAACATTGATTTTATAACAATGTCGGTCAAAGTGAAAGTAATTCGATATTGAGTGATATCAAATTAAAGAAGAAAAAACGATCTTTATTTTGATAATGATATCAACCCAATCGCAACTGTATTTAGTGCGGGAGAGATGTTAGCATCATTTTCAAAATATGCATCAGAGATTTGTTTATGAATAACAACAACAATAAAAGCTATCTGTCACATCAGCGTTCGACGGTTAGAAAACCGTTATCAACGGCCAAAATAATGATACGTCATACCTGTCACACCTGCCAGGACCAATCAGAAAATTAGTTAGTAATTAACATTTTTACCTAACGCCGATCAAAGAACGGGGTATATAAGGAGGAAGCAGCCAATTTCAGACAGACTCTTACCAAACTTCATATAGCACAGACGTGCGCTCGCCATCTCTACATTCTTAATAACTGTTAGCGTCATCTACATAATACATCGAAACAAATAGTTCAACACCAAGAAACAACTACGTCAAGTTAATCTACAGAAAACAACAGTGATTATGTGCAGTATCATTTCAATTTTGTGCTGGAAATAATGAACAGAAATATTTAATTGTTATCATACACGATCCATTTAGGCAGAAGAGGATCGCATTATTCTGGTCTTGTGCGAGTGTTGTGAAAAAACCCAGTAATCATTATAATCCGATTACTGAAGTGATTAATGAGTTTTAATTAAATAATTAAAACCCGAAGGTAACAGTGCAATTATTATTCATTTTTATCTGAGCGCCATAACCTGTACATTTTTCAACACTGGTCTGTACTGACGCAAAACACAGAAACATTTCAAGATTACACCAAGTCTCAATTTATTATATGAATTTGTTATTAGGAATTAAGCTATATGTTAGTTGTAAGGGATCTCACAAGATAAATTTTGTCAATCAAAAAGCAAGCGTTGACGAACGCGCGACCTCTCAACAGGTCATTTTTATTTTGTTTACTTCACGAAAGTAACCTCAAAAACGTTGTTGATCAATTTTATATCAAAAAGATTATTGGATATTGTGTAGGCATAATTTTCTTTTTCGTGTTTCAAAGAATTCACATCTGAGATTTTCATAATTTTAATGTTAAAAGTAAATAATATCTGGACTTAGCCAGATTTATAATTCATGTTCTGAGCAAGCCGTATAAGGCATATAATAACTGATTTATAATTGTACAACTTTGTATGTTTGCATTATATTTGTTTTTGAATTCTCTATAAGGGTGTAAATAAAACCCATTATTAACAGCACCACTTGATTTGATTTATTTCTATAAGATAATTAAATATTTTATTTAAAAAGCTTAAACAACCTTCCGTTGTGTTTAATATTTTGGAATAGCATTGCCAAAAGGTGATACCCAATTACTTTAAATTTTCTAATCATTCAGTAATTCTATGTGTGGGTTTTACACGGGATTTTCCCTGAATAAATCCGTGTGGCGCCCACTAATTAAAAAACAAGGTAATCTAACCTTGCAATCGAAGTGAGTTGATGTTTGTAAACTGAGTTGACAGCTTAGTGAACTTCTAGTAAACACGACCAGGTACGTAAAAGTATATTTTTGTTTATGATATTGTCCAGACATTACGAGACGGAACATACTAAGACTATCAGCAACCTGGAGAAGAAGTTTTACAGCCAACATCAACCAGACTTCATCAATATCAAGCAACCAACTATTGTATTTCATATTTCAAATTAAGCAAATTAGCACTTAATTATTATCAACTTAACTATTTTATTTATTTAATATAAGGGAATTCGTTTCAAACAAGTATAATTAAACCATTGTAAGCACACTGAGAATAACCTCGAATGTTACATTGTAAATTACTTTATCACGTTAGTAACCTTCAATTAGAAACAACTATTTCAAACTTTGATTTATTCCAAAAGAATCTTTCACACATCATTGAACTTTGTTTAAACAAGATCTTTAATATTTTAAACACAACCATAAATTTAAATAACACTTTTATTTTATTGCAAGTTAATGTAAACGCCGTGTTCGGTAGATTTATTTACAGTATAAACCTCAATTTTAAACACACCGAATTTAGTTTACTTATAAATTGGCGCACCAACTAGTGTGGCTTAAAAAAAAATATCAAATAAAAATATTTTTTATTAATAAATTAATTACCTTAATTATCCGCCGTGTGATTTCCTATGCTTCGTCTATGACGCGTTTCGGAGCATATACTCCATCATCAGATATAAAAATTAAAACAGTCACTCATACGAGATCGTTAAAAATTTAAAACGTCAAAATATGCATATGAACCGTACGCGGATTTGGGTGCGCACCCGTTCAAGTTCATGCTGCTACTGAGCGGTTGCTACCTTCTCGTATCCCCAGCAAGCAGACTCAAGGCAGTATCGTACAATCGGTTGGATACAAAGTTCAGGTGGTCATTTAGCACGATATCGCGACTCATTGGGTTTGCATATGCACTGTAAATTTCAAATTCCTCCAAGGCATTCATGAAACGGCCCTTATTACACACATGTAACGGTATTAAATTGGAATTAAAATCTGTGTAATTATGATTGTGTGAAGTCAGGTGTCGGGCGTAATTTGATTTGATGTTGTCAATATTTCTTATTTTCTTGGGTAAATGTTCTCGAAATCGTTTAAGGAAACCTCTCCCAGTTTGTCCAATGTAGAAGCACTCGCAATCATTACATGTTAACTTATATATGCCAGTTTTTTCTTCTGGAGGCGTGTGTTTTTTCGGTTTGAGAATATCCAGTAACTTATTATTAGTCCTGAATGAAATAGTGACACTATTATTATTCAATATAGAACACAAAACCTTAGGCATAAAGCTAGTGTAATTAGTAGATATAAAAATTTTTTGCGTGTTGCTGTTTATTCGGGGTTTAAGCATTCTTTTTTCATGTTTTCTCAACAATTTGTCAATGGTTAAACTACTGTAACCATTGGCAACCGCGATATATTTTATGACATTTAGCTCATCACGGAAGTCATTATCATCCAAAGGAATCGTTAATAATCTATGAATGAAACTATTGTACGCTGCCATTTTATGTGAAAGAGGATGATGAGAGTCTGCGTGTATTGTGGTGTCAGTGGTAGTCGGTTTCCTATAAATGTTGAACTTTAGTTTATTCATCTGTCGAGTGATGGTTAAATCTAGAAAGTTTATCTTGTTATCAACCTCTGTTTCAAGAGTAAACTGGATGTTTCTATTTATTTTATTTAGACAGTTTTTAAATAATTCGATTTGTCTTATAGTACCATCAAAGATTAAAAACGTATCGTCTACATAACGTGCATAAAATATTATTTTATTTGCATATATATTATTGTTCAACAAGTGAGTATTCTCATAATAATTTAAATAAATATCGGCCAGTAGGCCGGAAAGGGGTGAGCCCATTGCTAGGCCATCATTTTGAATGTAAAAAGAACCATTAAAAGTGAAATAGTTTTGTTTCAAAATAACCTCGAGTAAATTAATTAACTCATTTATTGTCTGTGTGTTCATGCAACTATTGTCAGATAAATTGTTTCTCAAGATCTGTAATGTATCTACGATTGGGATGTTCGTGTATAAATTAGTTATGTCGAACGACGCCAATTTGTGGTTAGGTTGCAGTTCAACAGATTTAATATCATTAATAAAATCATTGTTGTTCTTAATACCATGATTATTACGTAATTGTAAATTATCTTTTATCAACCGAACTAGTGCTTTTGCAGTTTTGAAGCCAGGAGCAGTGGTAAAGTTCACGAGCGGTCTGATAGGTATGTTTTGTTTATGAATTTTAGGTAGTCCTGTGAATATCGGGGCTTTAGCATTGATGGGCTTTAAGTAACGTCGTGTGTTTTCATTGAATAAATTGGTACATTTATTAATACAATTGTTAAGTTCCCTGACGTACAAATCAGTGGGGTCAGAGTTTAATATATTAATGTTATTGTTAGAAATAAAATCATGAACTTTGACGTTTTAAATTTTTAACGATCTCGTATGAGTGACTGTTTTAATTTTTATATCTGATGATGGAGTATATGCTCCGAAACGCGTCATAGACGAAGCATAGGAAATCACACGGCGGATAATTAAGGTAATTAATTTATTAATTCGTACAAGTGATTTGGTTACCATATTAAACATGAATATTATATTTTTTATATTTTATATCAGCCCGGTAGACACGAAAAAATTAACATGCCGCACACCCACCAATATGATACGAGATATAAGGACAGTAGGGTAGGAGAAATGCAACGGGATGTAGATACATACGAAGCGCAACCCACAGACGAGATGGAAGTTATTACAATCAATAATATCGAAACTAGTACCGACGAAATACCTCATGTAGAACCAGAGAGGGAAATAGTAGTCAGCGACCGACCAGACAGACCATCCGAGGAGACAAGATGGGATCACATGATGAGAATGATGATGGAACAATTCGGACAGGTTAAGGAAGATAGTCGATCTTTAAAGGAAGATGGTAGGAAATCCCGAGAAGAAAACCAAAGAAATATTGAGTTATTAAATAGAAATATAGAGTCAATAAAGGAGGACCATCGTGACTTAAATAGAAATATGGAATCGCTTAGTAAAAATATAGAATTGCTGAAAGAGGACCTAAATAAAAGGATTGACAATACTCATAAGTCCATGGACACGCTGAACAGTAAAATCGATGATAACAGTCAAGCCATCAGAGAAGAATTGAACACCGCATTAATGAAAATTAGCCAAAAAATGGATGACATGAATAACCGGAAGTGGAGAGAAGAAGGGAAGGTATCTGAAGACGAAAACATGAAACAAATGAGTCCAGAGTCTGAGAATAGTGAAGAAGGAAAGGACGACAACGACTCAAAGATAGAAGAAGTACCAAATGATGAAACCATGGAAGAATTAAGTCTACAATCTGAAGACACTGGGAAACAAACTGAGAACAAAGAAGACTCGAAAGCATTGGTGCCTGAGGATACACACCATAGGAATGAAGAGAATATTCAGCATAAAGAAGCCATCATTAAAAATGTAAGGAACAAGATAATTAAGAAAACAGGAGAGAAAGAGACAAAGATAAAAGGAATAATACGCTCTAAGAAGACGAGGATTACAAGGGAAATATTGGAAATGACTAGGAGTGGATTAATTAACTTCGTGGATAACCCAAGTATTCGTCATAGAGCCAGAATCAACGGTAAGAAGTATAAGCAAGACTTCATAAAAATATTAAAAGTAAATCATCATAAAACCGTGGGTAAAAAATTAAATAAGAATCCAATTAAATTAAATATACCAACAAATGAAATACACCAGACAAAATCAATTGATTCCTTAACGCACAACCGATCATTAAACTATTTAATTAATAATCCAAATAACGGAACGATTAAGACAACGTTACACGCCAGTGACTATGTTATGACGGAGAAGGTTATAAACAATGAGGTATTTAAAGGGAATACTCCTAGAAGAAAGAAGCTTCACAGGGAGAAGGAAAATGATCAAGAACGACTGGACCAGCTTATTGAAAGGTACGCTCAAAGAATAAGGGAAATGCGGAAGAAGAGGGACCAAGCGATGGAAGAATCCAACCAGGAAATGAACAAAGGTCAACCCGAATTAGAAGAAGGGCCAGACATCAATAATAGCCCAGGCCCAGAGTACAATGGACACGGGGATACCAGAGATGATGAGAGGAAAAAGGCAAGGAAACGGGGAGCCAATGACTATCTGGTAGCCGCCAAGTGGAAGAACCGCCTGATAGGAAGGTATCTCCAAAACTGCTAGTACTGAATACGTCAGATATCCCGAACATGTAATGTTAGCAATAGAGTGGAAGAGCACAAATAACCCCATGAATATCAACTATTAAAAAATGATTAATATGAAGGACGGATAATATGTAGTAGTAAGCAACCATCATCACCCGAACATTTAGGGTATAAAAGGAAAAATATATATGTTTAAAAACCATTACTGTAAACAAACTCATTTAATGTTAAACTACAAATTGTTGAAGGTAACTAATTGACTATAACTAATCAATTTGCCCTATCGAGTTACAAAAGTGTGTAGAATTAAGATATAAGCCAAACTATTTGTTACTGATGAAAAAGAACCAGATCTATCACACCAAGGGATAGAAAGTTATGTAATGTCAACTAAATGATTTAATAAGAAAAGGGACATCTATTATGTCACAAAGAGCCAGTAGTGGCATATAACTACAATTACTATACTATACCTAGAGAAAAAATGTGTATTCAAATGAATATTCTATGTAACCTAATGTTTATAAAATGATTATTGTGTACCTCTCGTAAAACTCAAATATTAAATTAAATCGTCCAGAATAAAGGTTCACCCAACTAACCTTTGAAGGAGTAGAGAGGCAGTCTAACAAAGTGTGTAAAATAAGAGAAGGATATTATTATGGAATGTAAGGAAAGAAAAGAGAAAAAATGTTTATAAAACAAACCATGTAAACCCCAAGAATGTCTATAAAATTAGATATTAGTATGTCATTATATTGTCACATGAAATTGTAATTATAGAATATTGTATAGTATATAAAATCATCCAGAATAAGTGAAAACCACCATCACTTGAAGGAGTAGAGAAGAAAAATAACAAAGAGTGTTAATTGTAAAGATAACTATCGTTATAATGGAATGAAAGGAAAGAAAAATGTTTGTCAACTATTAAATATTGTACATCACCAGAATATGTCAGAGAACATCAAACAAAAAACCATTTAGTATACAAACAATGTAAGCCCTGATAATTCGGGATGAATATAACTTGTTAAGAAAGATTTAATGAACTGTTGTGAAAACAAAAATATTGTAGACTAGATAGAACAAACCAAATGCATAAGTACTATAAGCATCAAAACAAGTGTATAATCTTAAGAACATTCAAGCGAACCAAAGCAAATTGTTAACTAGTACATAAGTAACTATATAGCTGATAAAAGCACAGCTAAGAATATCAAGTCAAAAAAGAAATAATTACCTGTAAGAAAGAAAGTATGTTAGCTAGTATAAAGATGGAAATGTGATCTAAATGAAAACCTCTGATACCTTGAATATTATAGTGAATATATTATATTATTGAAAATGAATGATATGTGTTATATTTTTTTGAGTTGTGATAGTGCAACTATTGCCAGGTGCAATGTTTATTTTTTTCTCAGACAGAGAAGAGTAATGCCTCTGAATCTGAGAATGTGTATTGAGGAACGGCAGAGGATGTTAGCCATAGTGAGCCACCCTGATTCCGAACCCTCTACAACAGTTAGGGAATTATATTGTATTAATGTATCAAGGACTATTATGAAAGAATCTGTGAGGTATGAATTATAATAACCATTAAGATAATCACGAATGCAAAGATATGTGATAAGAAAGTAGAATGTGAATAAGACAGGAAATTGTTAACTTAAGAAACGAGATCTATTGTAGTTAAATGACTTGGAGAGTAAGCAACTTGAAAATACTAGTAAGTTAAGAGTTGTATCACTAGACAAAAAATCAAGCTAGAGTAATACACCAATAGTATGTTTAAAAAAATCAAAGAGTACAAGAAAAAAAAAACTATAGAAGTATACTAAGAAACTGACATGAATTGATAATTTTATAAAAAAAAAATAAATTTTTCTCAAATGATCAATTTTGAAGAGGGTGTATATGTAACATAACAAAATGTTACCTAACCTAAATGTATGTTATCAGATTTTATAAGGACAAAACAACAATGTAAATAGGAATATAGTAGTAAAAATAACCAAGAAAGGAGAAATCAAGAAAGAAGAATGAAGCAGAAGTGCCACATGAAACAGTAACCCAAAGACTGTTTGACACTACAACTAGACTAAGACTAAGACAAACTGATGGACAGAATAAATTTACATTCAGCTGTCAATCAAGTCAGTAGTTAATGTAAACCGAATATTATATGTAAATAAAAAAGTGAATTAATAAACATCTGAATACTGTAAAATCAGAATTAGTATTTTGCTGATAATAAATTTGACAATGACTAGTAAATTATGAATACCAAAACTAAAATTAGCAATGGCTACATAGTGAGAACAAAGATGTATTTCAACATTAAATATACTTGTGAGAAAGAAAAACTATTTATAAGAGGGAATCTTATACAAATAAGATACCTCCACAAATTACCGAATTGAGAACCAATAAACGTTGTTAAGGCAAAATTCCAATATAAGCGATATGTCTTAACAACGCCTAGACCAAGCATTAGTCAGTAAATTGACTATTGAGAATTAACATAAGTGTAAGTTAAAATACACCGAACAATGGTTATGCCCTGACATAACGGAAAACATTATTAAAACAATATAGTTGATCATAATTTTAATTGTTAAATAGTAGATTAAAACGAGTTAGCATAAAACGAAATGTCATAGTAAGTAGGATCATTCATTACAATGTATAGAGTTTAGGTGTACTCAAAATGATCAGTAAAAATGTCAGTACAGAGTTAATGGTGTTCCCACATAAACGTTTGAATAATAAAATGATATGTGAACACAAACAATATTAACCAAAGTGTAAAATCGGCGATTCAGAAAAAGCAGACGACAGTGAAAATGGTGTACCCGAACATTGATTTTATAACAATGTCGGTCAAAGTGAAAGTAATTCGATATTGAGTGATATCAAATTAAAGAAGAAAAAACGATCTTTAATTTGATAATGATATCAACCCAATCGCAACTGTATTTAGTGCGGGAGAGATGTTAGCATCATTTTCAAAATATGCATCAGAGATTTGTTTATGAATAACAACAACAATAAAAGCTATCTGTCACATCAGCGTTCGACGGTTAAAAAACCGTTATCAACGGCCAAAATAATGATACGTCATACCTGTCACACCTGCCAGGACCAATCAGAAAATTAGTTAGTAATTAACATTTTTACCTAACGCCGATCAAAGAACGGGGTATATAAGGAGGAAGCAGCCAATTTCAGACAGACTCTTACCAAACTTCATATAGCACAGACGTGCGCTCGCCATCTCTACATTCTTAATAACTGTTAGCGTCATCTACATAATACATCGAAACAAATAGTTCAACACCAAGAAACAACTACGTCAAGTTAATCTACAGAAAACAACAGTGATTATGTGCAGTATCATTTCAATTTTGTGCTGGAAATAATGAACAGAAATATTTAATTGTTATCATACACGATCCATTTAGGCAGAAGAGGATCGAATTATTCTGGTCTTGTGCGAGTGTTGTGAAAAAACCCAGTAATCATTATAATCCGATTACTGAAGTGATTAATGAGTTTTAATTAAATAATTAAAACCCGAAGGTAACAGTGCAATTATTATTCATTTTTATCTGAGCGCCATAACCTGTACATTTTTCAACACTGGTCTGTACTGACGCAAAACACAGAAACATTTCAAGATTACACCAAGTCTCAATTTATTATATGAATTTGTTATTAGGAATTAAGCTATATGTTAGTTGTAAGGGTTCTCACAAGATAAATTTTGTCAATCAAAAAGCAAGCGTTGACGAACGCGCGACCTCTCAACAGGTCATTTTTATTTTGTTTACTTTACGAAAGTAACCTCAAAAACGTTGTTGATCAATTTTATATCAAAAAGATTATTGGATATTGTGTATGCATAATTTTCTTTTTCGTGTTTCAAAGAATTCACATCTGAGATTTTCATAATTTTAATGTTAAAAGTAAATAATATCTGGACTTAGCCAGATTTATAATTCATGTTCTGAGCAAGCTGTATAAGGCATATAATAACTGATTTATAATTGTACAACTTTGTATGTTTGCATTATATTTGTTTTTGAATTCTCTATAAGGGTGTAAATAAAACCCATTATTAACAGCACCACTTGATTTGATTTATTTCTATAAGATAATTAAATATTTTATTTAAAAAGCTTAAACAACCTTCCGTTGTGTTTAATATTTTGGAATAGCATTGTCAAAAGGTGATACCCAATTACTTTAAATTTTCTAATCATTCAGTAATTCTATGTGTGGGTTTTACACGGGATTTTCCCTGAATAAATCCGTGTGGCGCCCACTAATTAAAAAACAAGGTAATCTAACCTTGCAATCGAAGTGAGTTGATGTTTGTAAACTGAGTTGACAGCTTAGTGAACTTCTAGTAAACACGACCAGGTACGTAAAAGTATATTTTTGTTTATGATATTGTCCAGACATTACGAGACGGAACATACTAAGACTATCAGCAACCTGGAGAAGAAGTTTTACAGCCAACATCAACCAGACTTCATCAATATCAAGCAACCAACTATTGTATTTCATATTTCAAATTAAGCAAATTAGCACTTAATTATTATCAACTTAACTATTTTATTTATTTAATATAAGGGAATTCGTTTCAAACAAGTATAATTAAACCATTGTAAGCACACTGAGAATAACCTCGAATGTTACATTGTAAATTACTTTATCACGTTAGTAACCTTCAATTAGAAACAACTATTTCAAACTTTGATTTATTCCAAAAGAATCTTTCACACATCATTGAACTTTGTTTAAACAAGATCTTTAATATTTTAAACACAACCATAAATTTAAATAACAACACTTTTATTTTATTGCAAGTTAATGTAAACGCCGTGTTCGGTAGATTTATTTACAGTATAAACCTCAATTTTAAACACACCGAATTTAGTTTACTTATAATATATATATATATATATATATAAATTTGTGATGTTATTCAATTTCTTTCTTCTGCAAGTAGTATAATTCGTATATTCTTTTTAACACCTATATATTCTTTTTATATATATACATATACAGTATTGGTAGTTGAAAAAAATCTGTTATATTCTTGTGCTTGAAAAATGCTTTCTTCCTCCTGGATCGTTGACTGAATTTTGTAAAGTTGCAAAATGTCCATGTACAACCATGTTACTTTAGCAACAGCAGCATGTGCAGTGCTGTGTTTTTCGTCACTAAGACAAAACATTACATTGAGTCTCCCCACTATGGCAGCTTTCCGCACAGCACTGAATTAGCCACTATAATGTAACGTAACTGTACAATGCCTGCTGCTCGAAATATTTTATCATAGTCTGCATGCAGTCTAGTGTGGTCCTACAGCTAACATATTCTTCTGGCACTAATTCATCACTGTTCTCCTTGTCTTCCACTTCCATCTGCCTGTTAGTTTCCTGTAAAATTTCTTCATCAGTGAAAATTTGAAATCCGGGGTCACTTTTGTCACTTTCAGTCCATTCCTTTATATTGTCATGACATATTACAGAACATGCTACGTGTTTCTCAGACATTCCAGTGGAATCGGGCTGTAATGTGCGTGTGTGTGTGTGTGTACATATTGCTGCTACTTTGAGATGAAGGACAATTACGTGACACTTGTCACGCATCTGCAACGAGACTTTCCCAGACCATACCGGTCCGCGCGTGCTGTGTTCAAGGCCGCAATCAATTACGTTCTAGTGTTTTCTAGTAGACACGGTATTATGGAATATGCTGGAATCCTACTGGGGTATAAATACAAGACTTCAGCGCAGTTTAGTTTGGTTATTGTCAGGCGATCACACAGTACGTTTAAGTGGCGATTTATTCTAGTGCGGTTCGAAGTATTGTGGCGAAGTGTTATGTGTTTTATAATTGTGCGGTACTCTATTAGTTGACATTTTTTATCACGTGTGAACAATTTTTATTTGATTTCTTGTAAGAAACTATCTTGTTGATTACAAACTGTTTAATTGTGATAATTAAAACTGGTGATTAGTGACTGAATTGGTGTCTTGTATTTTGTTTTCCACTGCACCATACGACGATCAGTTAGACCATCATAACAATATTATCACTGTAGACATGTTGCAGGTCTCCTGTAATACAATGCAGTAGAATTGATCTGATCACATTTCAGGAACAGAAGTTTCTGTATTTTCTAAAGCTTCAAAATCTTGGACATCAGTGTCAATATCAACAACTTTTAAACAGCAAATGGCCGTGCGGGCTGAATTGAGTATACACATGTGCCGCCAAGCGGCAGTACTACGTACTTGCCAGAGCATCAGCTGCTCTTAACGACGCATTGTTTGTAAAGGCTCTTGTAGGTAGTATAAAAAATATATAAATATCACAATTAACAAAAACACTTCATCACATCACTATATTTACAATTAGTGTGCAAATGTGCAGTACATAGTGCTGCCGCTTGGCGGCGCATATGCATACTCGCTGTTTAAAAGCGCACATGCGCGCACAATAAAAAAAGTTAAAAATTATTATTTGGGAAGCTATGAAAGAACAAACTTTTTTCACTAGCTGATAGAGCATGAAAATACGAATACTTTAAAAAAAAACTTTGTCCTGTGATGTCAGGGTGATGACTGGACCAAATTTTGAAAAATTTCCGTTTTCAACTTGAAAAATTTATTGTGGCTTAATGACAAAATATTTCAGGATAAAAATTAATATGGAAATTCATCTATTGGAATACTATTGTCTACAATTTTTTTATGAAGAAAAAATCATTATTTCACTCATTATCTCTTTGAAGGGCAGGCAATACACAGTGTGACCACCTGTATGTTGGGCGTAACGGGGCAGTGGTTACACAGTGAAACCACTTGCATTTCTCTAAATAGATCTTTCCAGGGCAGCAGCTACACAATGAAACCACCATAGAAGTATATTTCTCTGCCACTTGGAGTGCTGGCAGTTGCATCAGCTGTTAGGAGTCATCTCTTGTTGTAGTAAGCAACATTTGTTTACACGTGCAGTACGTTGGTTATGTGTCATAGTTTACTTTCCTTGCATCTTTTACAGTTTTCGTTTATTTTTGTTTTTTCAAGTGAATTAGTTATATTTAATATATTTTCTCAATATTGAACAAAAGCCTAAAGATAAAGTTATACATATTTGTGAACAGTAAAGTGGTTTTTGGTGGTTACACTGTGTAACCACTGCCCTTGAGGTGCTTGTGGAAGGTAACTTACAAAATGTCTAGAAATTATCTGAGTGAAGAAGAAATCTTAAGATACGTATGCGATGATGGAATACCTTCGGACTGTGAAAGTATTGCTAGTGACTTAGATTCGGAATCTGACGTTCACCAAAATGAACCAGAAAATACGGAATTTTTTTCAGTTGACTTGAACATTCCTATTACTTTAGATGATGTTAGTAATTATAGTGAAGAATCTGGTGATACAGGAAGTGATAAAATCATTTGGAATACTACAAACACTGTCAAATGTGTTCCACAGTTCTGTGAATATAGCGGTGTTACTGAACATGTTAAAAAAATAGATAATCCAGATCCTTATAAATTATTTACCCTTTTTGTAAATGATACAGTGGTTTCTCATATTGTTTTTCATACAAACTTGTATGCAACACAAAAGTGTAAGCCATTTAAACCTACAACTGATGAAGAGATACGATGTTTTTTAGGTATAAATTTGTACATGTCCATTAATAAAAAAAGCAGCTATCGCGATTATTGGTCACAAGACGAAGACTTACATGATTCTTATATTTCAAAGCTAATGCCAGTGAAACGTTTTAGCTTCTTGTTGAGTCATTTACATTTAAATGATAACTCATTGATGCCTTTGCCAAATGTCCCAAATTTTTATAAATTGTACAAATTGCGACCTTTCATTGATTTTTTATCTCAGTCATTTATTGACTGCTACAAGCCACACCGTAACGTTGCTGTGGATAAGAGTATGGTTAAATTTAAGGGACGATCCTGTATGAAACAATTTATGAGGGATAAGCCAATTAAACGTGGTTACAAAATTTGGATGTTATGTGATGAATCTGCTTATAACTTGAAATTTCAAATTTATGTTGGAAAAGGTAAAAATAAAGTTGAATGTGGGTTAGGTGAAAGAGTAGTTTTGGATCTCACCAATGTTCTAGAAGGTAAGAACCACATAGTTTATATGGATAATTTTTTTCATCTCTACAACTGTATGAAAAACTGAGAAATAAAAATACTTTTGCATGCGGTACAGTGAATCCTAAAAGGAAAGGTTTACCACCTCTTAAAAATGAGAAAAATATGGAGAGGGGAGAATTCTCATTCAGTGTAAGCAACACTGGAACTGCTGTTTACAGGTGGAAAGACAGCAAAGGTGTCAATGTATTAAGCACTGCTCATGACCCTTCAGAAATTTCTACGGTAAAAAGAAAACAAAAAGATGGAACAAGGAAAACATTCACATGCCCACTTGCTATTCAGGAGTACAACTGCCACATGAATTTTGTAGACAAATTTGACAGGTTAAAAAATGACTACAAAATTGATAGAAAGAGCAAAAAATTGTGGATGCGATTATTCTTCCATTTTATTGATTGTTGTGTCACCAATGCTTTCATCATACACAAAGAGATGGACATGCAGCAATACAACAACAAAGATTTTAAGCGCACAATCTACAGGGCAATTTTCGCTCCAAAAATTGTTACTACAAAGAAGGCAGCAGTAAACTTAGAAGACAGACCAGCAAACGTCACAAACAAAAAAGTTCGTGTAGATGTTAATGTTAGGCTGGTATCTAGCAGTCATCAACCCACACATATGGCTTCCCCACGAAGATGTGCGCTCTGCAGTTCTAAGAAAAACCCAGTACGATCAAGATGGAAATGTGATGTGTGTGATGTAGCTTTGTGTTTGAGATCAGGAAAGACATGTTTTAATGATTTTCATTCTCTTAAACAGTTGTAAAGAAAGTTTTAAATTATTTTAAATTTGTGAATTTTCTGCCTTTGTTATTAGTTAAAAGTTGCTCAAGTGGGGCAGTGGTTACACAGTGTAACCACCTTTCTTTAGTAAATAAATTATATATTTTTTAAAATTATTGTGTTTTAATAATTTTTAACATTCATTTATATGCCTAAAAAGATAAAATAAGCGAAAATTACAAAAAAAAGTAAAAAAAAATTTCCTGCCCCACATAGGGTTTTTTGTGTGCTTATTGCCTGCCCTTCAAAGAGTTATTAAAGGAAATATGAAAATGCACATTTTTGCAAGTTTCAATTTTTGTGTAGGTTATGTTGCCTTTAAAAAAATGCATGACTAACAATGGTCGATAGGAAATTTTTCGGGGAACATGCTGGTATTTTTATTTTTCTGATTTGGTGAATTATCATCGGAAAAATCTAGGAAAACTAGCGCTCAGCTGTTTGCTGGAAGTGAAAAGTCGGGGAAAATGGCTGGTCCGAAGTCTGGAACTTGGATAAACTTTTAGGTAAACACTAAACCTATCATTTAAAACAAAATCAGCTCAAAAGATGCTGTTTCTGGAAATTTGCTATTTTTAAATTAGTCTTACTCGGCTATTGGAGCATTATCAATTAATAAAATTCCCTTATTTGGAGAAACCTTTTGATGTTAAGTGTTCACACACAGTTGGTAGAAGTGTTTTAGAAACAGGTTTTAAAAATGTCTCTGCCCAACCTTTGTTGTTGGTAACAATAAACTAGCAACAAAAAAAAGTATGTCAGTTTCTTTAAAACTTTGCGACTAATTTCAGTTACTGTCTCCGAATCTCCATTCAACTTTTCACCTTGCACTAATAACTTATGTATACTGTGCTGGGCTTTAAATGGGTTTAGTCAGGACGGGCTACTAATACTATACAGGGGAAACAAAAGACAATGTGAACAGTTACTAATGCACATAAACAAAATACATAAAAACATAACCTTCACTGCCGAATACGAACACAACAATACCATAAACTTCTTAGACCTCTCCATCACAAAACTAGAACACAGGCACAAATTCAGTATATACAGAAAACCAACTACAACAGACACACTAATACACAACACCTCCAGTCACCCAATACAACACAAACTAGCTGCTTTTAGAACCATGATACATAGACTTAACAACATCCCCTTAGATGAAATAGACTACAAAGACGAACTAAACACGATAAAAATTGCAATAAATTCTACATAGGCCAGACAGGACGTAGCTTCAAACAGAGATACATTGAACACACAAAAGTACTCCACACCACTACAGAATCTACCTTTGCAAACCACCTCATTGAAGCAAACCACATATATATAAACATCGACAATAACATGAACATTCTACACATACACACAAAAGGCCGAAAACTAGACACTCTAGAACAATTAGAAATATACAAACACACAAAAACAAATAAAAACAACATCCTAAACGAACAGACACAGTTCAAATCGCACGCATTATTCGAACACATCTCACCACACACACACACACACACACACACAGCTTCGATCTTTCGAAAAACTATCCCGTCGCCAACAACAAGACGGACAACGCTACCTATGGCAGCCTCTGATGAAGCCTTCTAAAGGTGAAAGCCGGTTTAGGCTGTAAGGTAAAACTTTACGTTTTTACTTATATAAAAAACTTAGTGTTCCGAGTCGTCAATACTATAGTGATATTTAACCTTTTTTGTTGTTTTTATTTTAGATAGCCTCGAGTTGCTAAGTTATAAATTTTATTTTCCAGTTTTTTAAGTCACATACTGATCATATCTTTATGTTAAATCGATTTTCTAGTTTTGCACACTTTCATCATTTTCAGAGCTTTTAATGACGCTTAATTTTTGTTGTATTGTCCACATGTTCTAATTTTTGACAAATATAGTTTTTGTCCACATTTTCACATTTTGCACTCAATTTAAAAGTTTTCACACTATTAATAATAAAAAACAAAACAACTAAACAACAAAAAATACAAATATGAAGGTTCTATACAAACACGGCAAACAGAAAATGGCACTACATGCAACAACAGTAAAACTATTAATACAGTACAGGAATGGCACTACAAGGACACTCAATCAATGATTGAGTTTTACTTAATTGTTATGTCTTTATAAAATTATATGTAGTTTATATATATTTATTTCATTTATACATAAGTTATACAATACTTAATTTTATTTTATCAATATGTGTACACGAATGGTCATTGATTGCAAATGGATTGGTGGGGTAGTGCAGAGGTGAGCCCGCATCAGTTATAGGAAAACGATATTCCTTATTGCGAGTAAGGAATTCCTTTGTCACCCGAGGACAATATGTGTTGGAAAATGTGCGGATTACTACATGGCAGAGGAACTGTACTCATTCCTTTGTTAAGAGTCACTTTAAGGTACAGAAATTCTAGCCTATCCCAAATCTCTAACCATTGTGGGCAACCAGGCACAAATACAAAATTTGTTTACAGTAGTTAATAATATATTACAAATTCACAGTTAAACTGATGCCAGTTAAACCACACAAGTATAATCAGGGGTTTACTGTATCAGTTGAAATCTTACTGTACTATGACTACCATAGTTTTTAATAAGTAATTAATTCATGTTAAATTATTACAGTATTCCTATTTTAATTTGTTGCATTGCCTTAAATATCAATAACTATTTGGTTAACCAAATAATAACTACCGTACTCAGTTAATTATTTTTCTTGTCTTGCTCTTATGTATACTTTTCTTCTCTTTCTTTGTGTGGTTTCCTATAATTGTGTATTTTTAATATTGTTCAGACTTTTTTGGAATGGAAACTTTATAATGTAGGGTGGAGAAATTTCTGGTCTTGCCTTCGTTTGTCTAAAGAGGGAAGACAGCTGTTGCTAGCCAAACAAAGAACACTACTCCTCCATCACATAATGAACATATATTTTTCTTATATTAATGGTTTTAATTCATGAATGATTTAAATTTTGTTAGCATAATATCTATTCCCACTATACCGTCATGTTCCATGCACATCAGAATATTACTAAAGTCAAGTTTAGTGACTGGTGAGTGTCCTGAGCATTGTTAGAAACTGAGATGGTCCACCAATACAGCAGATTTAGCTTAACAATTAAGGATAGTGTATTAGATTTTGAACAATCATCTTGGTAGGTAGCATATATACAATAAAACTGAGATAGAGTGTACAGATATCTCTTAGCTTTTTTAGTTTTATTCTCACAACAGTTGCTGGCTGTTAGGGATAGCTAGATAGAGTGTACAGATATCTCTTAGCTTTTCTAGTTTTATTCTCACAACAGTTGCTGGATAGCTTCCAGCAGAGGCGTAGCAAGGCCCCCCCCCCCAGCTACGCCTCTGCTGGAATCTATCCCGAACAGCCAGCAACTGTTATCCCTAACATCCAAGGGGGTAGCCGCCCCGGGCGGCATAGCCAGGAGGGCGGCAAAATGACCATAGACTTGAAAAAATTGTTTTCAGTTTATAAAACTACAAACAACTTGTTTCTTTGATATATGACTATTCCTTAAGAACTACAGGAATATAAGATTTTCTTAATATAAGATTAAGAAGTACAACAAGTTCCAAAGAGTTTATGAAGTCTTTATTCAAGGAAAATCGAACCCTGAGTGTCAAAATATTACAATTAACAAGGAATCAACTTGCGATCATAAAATGGATGTTATTAGCGATGAGGCTGTTGATAAATACAATAAAGTCAACGACGTGAATACTTCAACCTGTGAAAGTGTCAAAGTAAGGTTACAAGATTCAGTTGGTTCTAGTACCATGGATTATGTTGCACCATACAGTTTTGAAATTACAGCCAATGAAGGACAGAACATTACTAGCAACAATGTAGACCGTGTTCCCGGTGCTGCTCTACAAGATATGGGAGTTTGGCCAAGCGAGAAATCTCAATACTTCCACGATATAATGGTGAATAAAGGAACAAGTCAGTTGCAGAACAAGGACAGCCATTTTCCTGAAGATGAAGGTGGATGATCCTTAAACAAGTATTGGTTTGATAAAACCTTGCAAAGTGGCGAAAAGGTAAATTGCACTTGAATGTGTTGTTTTTCTCCAACTAAAAAGTCTTCATTTTGCTTTTGTTGCACTTTATTTCCACAAAAAAACTATCAAAGACGCCATTTCAACAGTAAAAATAGGTTTTCGTAGTGGCAAAAGTTAAATCCTCATATTCAGGATCATGAAAATAGCCCTGGCTCATTGCTCTGCATTTTTTGAATGGAAGGAATTGGAACGTTGTTTAAACAAAGGGGGACTTGTTGATGATCTACTTCAGGAACAAATAAGTAAAGCAGTTAAGACATGGAAATAAATCCTCGAACGGGTCATTGCCACAATACTAACTCTTACACAATAAAATCTGGCACTGATAGGACATCGAGAGTCAAACACTAATGACCCAAATCCTGAAAACTTTCTGGATTTGCTAAAATACTTGGACAAATTTTAAACGTATAAAAATATACTTTGTGCATAACGTGTTAAAATACTTTGTTATGCTTTGGATAAATAAAGCATTGACGCTTCTGGAGACGTTAACGGACAAATTAAAAGTTTGGAGGAAAGAGCTGTGTGACAATATCGTTACTAAGACAGAGCAGGTATGTAATGAATGGAGTATCAATATAACAAAAAGGATAAGAAGGAAGCACATGATGCCAGGGGAGTACGCAGACTATTCTGCATTAACTGTTCGGCAAGAAATGGGACGTTCTCTAATGGAAATTTAGACAAACTGTCAGTTGAAATTTCAAGCTGTTTCTGTAAAATAAAAGAGTTAAAAAAACGCTTTGGGTTCCTCTGTAAATTTGAGGCATACGTAAATGATGGGGATGTACATTTTAAGGAACAGCTTTCCCAAATCAATATTAAGTACACTGTGCTTGCAAAACTGTATCCACATGACCTATCCATGCTCTTTTGTCCCCGTTTATTTGTGATGGTGAGGCGGCCGACGATCTCCTTGCCCCGGGCACCAAAAAGCCTAGCTACGCCACTGGCTTTCAGAAATGTATGCATAACATATACTTATATGGAAGACAAATTATAGTGACAGAGAAAGTGCAAAAACGGTAGAGATACAATGACTAAAAGGAGGGAAAGATCACAGGAGGAGAGGAAACGGGCAGATTTTTGAGAAGCAGACATGTATACTTGCTGTATGAAAATATTTTTGGTTTTACTGCAGGAAATGATTTGCCCATTTGTTTCTGAAGTGTGCTATTTATTATATGGAATTATAAGATTAAGATTTAGTAGAAATTGCTGTGTTGCTGGGTGACGACATATTTACTTCATCTCATAAAATATATACTTCATCACTTCTTTATACATGCTTCACCTCATGTGTTTTAATAAATATTGAGATCAGATGTACTACTTTTTAGGCCTCTTTGAAATTAATAGTCGAGACGTGGTGAAATAATCTGGACGTGATTATAATAGCATGTGATGTGATGTGATGTGATGTACCAGTATATATAACTATTCTCTTGTCTGATAAACAATCCTGTTTCAGTTTAGACATTACTCAGTTTAATTAAAATAAAATATATTTTTAAACAGTAAGGAGAACGAATATGATATAAAAATATAATAAAGAGATACAACATGAAATAGACTATTTTAAAAAGAATGTAACATAATTGTACAGAATGTTTAACATAGTTATACATTATAAGATTTTTTTTGAACAGAATGTCAAATATTTTGAATTTAGTTTCTGAGCAAGTAATTATTTTTATGTATTTAGTTTATTTAATACTGGTTTAGTTTTAGTTTATTTGGTTGTATTTTAATATTTTTACAGGACACTTCCAATGCCAAGGAAAAATGTTGTTACAGCAGCTTTGTACATGGCATGGTTGGAAACACTTAGTCGAGATATGCCTCCCTTCCTGTTGGTTCGTGGCAATCAACAATCTGTTCTTACGTTTTACTCATAAAAGCTACATCAAATTAATTTAGTTATTTATATGTATATAGAATATAGAAAACTTAGCTGTAACTTACAAATAATTCGTTTTTCTATTGTCAAATGTTATAAAGAAAACCAATCAAATTGGTTCAACTAATCTTTTATCAATGAAAACAAAAGAAATTTAACAATGTCAGTTTGTTCTATGTTAAATAATGATGCACAAATTTCTAAGTACAAAGTATACATATTTAGCATGTTTATATTGAAGTTAGTGAATCACAAAACCTAATCAAAATGTGATCATGTTCACATAATATTGTTTAGTCGTGTTGAATGCTTTCACATAGGAAGTAAAGTTGAAGTAATCTGGTGGTATTCTAATAAAACATGATATTGCCCTCCTCTAATCCCATCTTAGCACCATTGTTCTCATGCACCCTAATGTTGCACGGCATATTATTTTGGTTTGGTCGCAGTACTGTAGTATTGTTCTTTATATTTCAACAGTAACTGTGTACCCCATAGTTGCATTTGTAATAGTAAATAATCAGCTTGTTATCTTCACCTTGTGTTTATTGCTAATCTCAAGCAGAAGATAATGCTTGCTGATACTGTATTGTTACCAACATTGTTGCTTCTAAACATTTTGAATTAGTATTATAGCTTTGAGCCAATACAAAATTTTTTTACAGTAGTTAATAATGTCTTACAAATATGTGGTTAAGCCGATCCAGTTAAACCACACACGTATAATCAGGGTTTTACTGTATCAGTTGAATCTTACTGTACTTTGACTACTGTAGTTTTTAGTAAGTAATTAATACATGTTAAATTTATACATATATATTTATATATTTATAAATCCAAAGTCATCATATGTGACTTTGTAAAGTCAAAAATCCAAATGAGAGAAACTGTTTTTGTTACTTTCAGCCCATGTTACTTCCTTCTTGCTTTAATTTTTGTCATACTTCTGAAATGTTTAACATATATAAAACTTTACATGACTTAAAAATATTGTGTATCAAAGGAAGACAATATTATCTTATTCTTCCTCTCTCTGTGTGTGTGTGTGTGTGTGTGTGTGTGTGTGTGTGTGTGTGTGTGTGTGTGTGTGTGTGTGTGTGTGTGTGTGTGTGTGTGTGTGTGAGAGAGAGAGAGAGAGAGAGAGAGAGAGAGAGAGAGAGAGAGAGAGAGAGAGAGAGAGAGAGAGAGAGAGAGAGAGAGAGAGAGAGAGAGAAGTGTGTGTTTAAGAATAATAATATTGGTGACAGCTTTTATTATAAAACACAAATTTATGTTTGTATTTTGTGTACTGTTTCTATACTTGATAATAAAATAATACTCTCTCTCTTCTATGGCGGCTACAGCCCAAATCAGGCCCTGGCCTCCACCAATCTCTGCCTCCAATCCACTCTATCCACTGCAGCCCTCCTCCAGTTTCTTATCCCCATGCCTCTCGCGTCCTCTGCAACGCCATCTTCCCACCTCTTCCTCGGTCTACTTCTAGGTCTCGTTCCCTCCCATGTACCCAGAAAAGCCCACTTAGGGTTCCTGCCATCCTCCATTCTCATAACATGTCCGGCCCAACATAAAATAATACGAGTATGTAAAATGATATTTAATTGTTTGTAGTTTCATTGCTGCAAATATTTCTGATTAGTTTTTTTTTATTTTATCTCTGTTAGGATTAAATTTTAACTCTGCTTTTGAACATCATTATCTGTAAGGCTATTCAATTTCTGATTCTCTTCACTGAAAAAATAAACTGGCAAAACTGCATCGTAGATATGAAGATATGTGAAGGAAATTTGTGAAAGTTAATTTATTGCCATGAAGAATGGAACAGTTAGAGGTTTACAGAAAAGTAAACATGTAGCGTATAAAAGTAATAAATAAAAAAAATATGAAACTGACAAAAAAGTTTTATCTTCGTATCAAAACATGAATTTCTTTCCATTCGTCTGTCGGAAAAAAGCATTGTTTGAATATATTCATATCTCATTTTAATAGTCTACAAAGACTCTTCAGCTTTTATTCTGAAGATATGAAAGTAATTATGAGTATCCTATGTCATTATCTACATTATGAATATTCAATAATAATTTTAATTTTAATGGTTTTATTGAAAGCTAGTAGAAAGTACCAGAACAAACAAAAATGCCTAAAAATAACATTGTAATTTTATAAACTGTAATAATTAGGCAAAGCATTTTATAAATTTATAAAATTGGATTTATTTATTTGGTCTAATAACCCGCCAAATAATGTTTCTAACTTTGTTGACGCCAACTGTAAAAGCCTTAGGAGCTCTATGGATGTATTTATGTTTATATATTTGAAATATTTATATACTGTATTAATAAATATTTTTTTTTTTACTTTTCACACTGTTAGCAGAGATAATGAATTGTTAATTTCACAGCTGTGCACTCATCACAAGATTGTGTAACACATACAGTTATTTTAACAAAATAGATTATTTCCATAAATCTTTATATTTTGAAGTATTTTAACCACTGTTTACAGTAGTAAAGAATATATGGGAGCAGCTCTCCTAGACAAAGTGCTTTTTGGTACCCTCCACTTCAATAAAAACATTAGCATTTCATTTTTTCACATTGACAATCTTAATTTCAAATTTTTAAGCTTGTTTGCTTAATTTTATTAGAAAATGAACTATGAATTTAGAACAATGAACCTTTTTAATAAGATATCAACAAAGGTACCAGAATTGCTGTTTTAAATATTTTAAAATGTTTGTCAGTATACAAATAGATAAATATGTTGTACAGCACTATACTATTTGGTTGTAAACAATATGCATATATAATACAAAAGTATGTACAAATGTAATGATAAAAAATTATAAAAAGACAAAAAAGTCAAAAATAGAAGTTTTTTTACTTTTGTGAACTTCAGTTTGGTCCCCCCTAAGGGTGGAGCTCCAGATGGTCACTGGACCTTAAGCTGCCCCAGAGATTATCATATTGATGGAATGATAGATATAATGCTGCACAAGTAAATTATAACAATGGCATTAAACTATATGGGCCTGTCATTTGAATTGATGCCGTCTATGTACAATTAACCAACTGTATTTGTACATTAGTTTGTTGTTACTACTGTATAAGATATGCCTAGCACTATGCCTAGGTACTATTTGTAGAGTGGAGCATTTATATATATATATATTAGTTTATCAGGTTACATAATGGACGCATTAAATTTTAACCTGATTATATTTAGAGACCAGTCCTACTTACAATCTTTTAAGCACGCAAAGATAAAATAGTAAATATATTTTAAAAAGTGTATAGAAGAAATTAAAAGAACTATCAGTATTGAGATGGGCTGTCAATTGCAATGCATTATAAAACATTTGTATAGAACAGTATTTATCATGTAAGTATCTGAAAGCTTTAGCTTTATGAATTTAATGATTTTTCTGTATATTCCTGAGTATCTTATTGAAAATAGGTAATTGCATTTATTTTACAATGTACCCAAGAAAGTGATTATACAAATAATTGTTTATACTAAGATTATTTGATATGAGATTTTTTTCATCTTTAGCAAACATGTTAGTTGCATTACATACAATACAAACATAGTAGTGTATGTCAGGTTTAGGTTAGTAGATTTTGATAGATTTGCAATCAAATATTGTATAAAAACAAGATACAAACATTTTATACTGTAGTGTAGTATTATAACGTTTAGTGTGAAGATATCCTACTTTTTTGTAAGAGACATTTCAAAAATCAGTATTATTATGTAGTTAACAAAAATAAAAGTTATTATTTTAAAGAATGTAGTGTTTGTCCTTTTCATGTTTATCAAATTGTTCATTTCCCTAGAACCCATACATATCTAATTTACAACTGTAGAGCAGAATTAGTATTGGCAGCAGTGGTGGTAGTGGTCGTAGTGGTGACAGTTGTAGTAGTAGCAACAGCAAAAGCAGCAGCAGGAGTAGTAGTAGTAGTAGTAGTAGTGATACCGGTAGTAGTAGCAGTAGCAGCAAATTATACTAGATTCAAACTATACTAGAACTACACTAGACATTGAAATATAAATATTGGAAGGGTATTATTCATCTAGAACTAACTTTCCAATACATCAGGGGGGGGGGTTGCTCCTCTGCCCACTTATGGCCACCCACTCTTGATATGGGTGTAACACATTACATAACTCTTACCTTATGTAACACACCCTATTTTTAGCTAGTGAGTCACAATTACTCACACGAATGGCATTTGGTTTACAATAACAAAATGAATCAGTGTTTGGGCTAAGCCGACAGCAAGGCGCCAGGATGATGAAGTTGTAAACAAGTGATGTCAGTCCACGGCAGCGATTTGTGGATGTAACCGGAGAAAACTGGTTTCGAGTGCGTAGTCGAGCTAAACTGTAACGTAGAAACAAAGAAAACGGGCCCCAGTCTCACACCAGCCACCAAACAGTACAGATGCATTTTATTAGTGCCCGCGGCCAGCCTAGGTAGGCCTACCGAGTTTTTACTAAAAAGTTTTGGAAAATGGTAATAAACGTATGAATTCAATCAAAACGAAAATCACAAGCGGAATGATCACTGTTGCACACCACTATATAAAATTATCCCGATTAGCGCTTTCAAGCTTCACAGCTCATCGTCAGATCGGAATTCTGATCTGACGATGAGCTGTGAAGCTTGAAAGCGCTAATCGGGATAATTTTACATATTTTATATAGTGGTGTGCAACAGTGATCATTCTGCTTGTGATTTCAACCACTAACACAACTTTCTTCACAAAACGAAAATGTGAAGCATAAGTGAACTTTCGGGACATTTTTTTTTGTTTTTTTCGTCGGGAAAGCGATTTTCGTCGGATGGTGCAACCTCCATGAGACTCACCGGCGAGGCAGATAAGTAAATAAAAGGACACAACAAATAAAAAAAAAAAAAAAGTATGAAATAAAATGATGAGATCTCAACAGATGGTGTTAGAGAGAGAGTGCGAGAACAAAGGGAGGGGTAAGCGCTAAAAATACCCAAGTACTGATTTGTGACTAAAAATTTTTCTTTTGTCTTATTTGTATCAATTTTATATACACAAAAAACAAAAAGTTACAATGGTTTTTTTTTATCAAAATAAAGTCAAATTTTTCATTGTAATGGCTTAGTTTTGAAATCTAAATCTAGTTTTTGTGATAAAAAAAATGTTGCCCAGCCGAGTTGGCCCCAGATTATTACAATTATTATGTAAAATAGAAAAATAAACCCTCAGCATTATTTGCCCCATTACAGTTTAGTTAATTACGCCACTCTACCCATATCCTATTCTCTGTGTCTGAAAGTTCGCCTAAACGGCCCTGGAATTGTTTTTTTGTGAGGGGGAGTTTATTTGCTAAATTGTTTGTATGGGGAAAGTGATAAGGTTTCCACATTTCCTCCCACAAAAATGTGGTGGTGACCTTGGGACTTTTGGAATCTTCTGGCTGATTAAAGGTAAGTAGAAAAAAGTAGTAATCGGGGCTTCATTTATTCTTTTTATTTTTATCCTAATTGATTGAACAGTTACAGCTTGCTCTTATGTCCCTTGCTTCAGAAGCATTAATTTTTTTAAGAAGAAAATTTTTACTTCAATTGGAACAGCATTTGATACTAAATTTTGTAAACTTTGGATTTGTTTGTAAAACGTGTATGTAATCAGCATCTCTGTCAGTAACACTGCATACAGCACATTAAATGAATCATGATTTATAGTCTAGAAATGTGTATTCCAACAATCAAAACAACTTTCTTGTTTAACTTGATGATGAAGAGATTCTGGAGCAATTATGTTGCACCTGTCCTTGTATTTTTAGGCTAAAAGTTGTTTATTGTTATATCTGCTTAGAATGTAGAAAATGTAAACCTGCTATATGCTGCGATATGCAAAAGGCGGTAATTCTGACAAACTTACTTTACTGTAATGACTAAAGCTCTTCTTAGGAAACTTATGTTTACTGTTATACTTTACCCAAAGTATTGATTGTATTTTACTGATTCAAGGTTGACAGTTGGATTTAATGATTGTCATTTTTGTGCGTGTTCTCTTGAACATTTCATAGGCGTTTTTTGCTAGTAGTTTTGATGTAAATTTTCTTGTTCCTACCATCACCTTTTCAAACATACTCTTTGACATGTAGTAGCAGTTTTTACTGGTTGTTTCAATATCAAGGGTTCCTGTTCTCCTTGTGTTTTATAGTTTTTCCCTACAGTCTCTTTTACAGTCAGCTCCAATTTTTTGGTGTCTTAATGTAAAGGGCTTTATTTCATTATCTGTATTATCGCAGATGCTGGAGAAAGTAATGTGGTGGTGTCTTGTTGCCTTCCACATTGTAGTACAGTAGCCATTAAAGACATCTTGTCTGCTAAAGTCTGATCATTAGCCTTGCCAATGTGATTCATCTTCAGCCTGGGGTTAGTACAATGGGCATTTCAAAAGTAAGGGCTGATTGGTTATAAAAACAAACGAGAAAATGAAATATTTATTAGTGATTAATACAAATGTACGTTAGTTTTCTATTTAGTCGCCGTTTCGTTACATATACTTTTGATATTGTGAAGCAAGCTTTTTCAAACCATCTGCATAAAAGTCTGCTGCCTGGGATTTCAGCCAGTTATGCACTAAAATTTACAATTCTTCAATTCCTTGAATCGTTGAGATGCAAGCCAGTCCTTGAGAAATAGGAAAGAGATGGTAGTTGTAGCGACTGCTAGGTGTAAGATTAGGACTATAAGGCAGATGATAAAAAATCTGCCATTGGAATTTTTGAATTGTTTTGATTGTATGGGCAGCCATGTGCAGACATGTGTTATCGTGAAGCAGAACAATTTCTGACCTCTGCATTTCCCATCATTGATTTTGAATGGCACGGCATAGTTTAGAAAGTATTTCACAACAGACTTGCTATGTGATGGTTGTTTCAGGCTATGCAAAATTGACCAAAAGCACACCCTTTTGGTCCCAGAACAGTTGCCATGATTTTCCTTTGAGATTGGATGGGACTTGAATTTGAATTTTTTCAGTGGATAAACCAGAATGACACCGCAATGCATGGATTATTGTATCAACTCAGCATTGATGTAGGAAATTCATGTTTTGTCACTAGTGATGATATGGGGAAAAATTTGTGTGTGTGTGTCTCTCTCTATAAAAGCAGCACAAAAGGAACATTGCAGATGGCAATCTCTGGTCTTTGAAAACACTTGTGAACTTTTTTGACACCCATAGTGCACGCAGTTTGTGATAGTTTAGAGTGTCATTCACAATACATGCTGCTTTCTGCATCAGAAAGGAGAAGAAATCTATACAATTTATCCACAGAGGATAATTCATTTGATGCAGTTAATAAGTTCAGACACCTGGGTAGCATGATAGATAATGAAGGGTCTATAAACACGACAATACATGATGGGATACAAATAGGAAACAGGGAATATTATGCCAACAGCAGACTATTGAGAGCAAACTCATTAGTTGTAACAAAAAAATAAAAATATATAAGACACTTATCAGACCGTTGTTACTTATGGAAGCGAGACACGGACACTGATAAAAAAGGAACAAGAAACACTAAGAAGGTTTGAAAGAAGATCACAAAACATGTTTATGGACCAGTTAAAGAAGATTATGAATGGAGAATAAGAAATAACCGGGAGATTCAAATGACCTATTGAATCATGAAGACATGTAAGTTTCATAAAGGCTCAACAAATAAAATGGCTACCTCACCATCAGCCTATGCCAAAGAAAATTCTGAGGGTGCAAGTCTACAAAAGCAGAAAGAGGGGGCAACCTAGAATAAGATGGTTGGATGATGTGCTAAAAGATCTCAGAAGAATGGTTGTGAGGGGTTACACTGAGATGGCAATGGACAGGATACTTTAGAGAAGATTGGTGTTGGAAGCCAGGGCTCACATTGGGCTGTAGCGCTAAAGAAGAAGAAGAGTGTCAGTCATAATTCTGAACAGTCTTTGAAACTTTTGGAAAAATCTATGGAAAGATCACTACAGCGATGATTTTCTCTCACTTCAGCATTCACATGCTCAGCAAGATCGTCAGCTTGCCACTCCTCTCTTCACTGAGCACATGTGAATAGTCTTCACTAAACTCTTGGTACCAATGCTTCACTTTTCCTTCACTCATTGTGGTGGGCCCATATGTTTTACACAGTTGATGGTGAATTTCAGCAGCATAATGTCGTCATATGTTTAGAAATCTAATCACTGTTTGGTCTTCACAACTGGCAGGATTATTTATTTTCACACTCATTATAACCTACTGTCACATAAAGATAAACAACAATGGACTGGCAACAATAGAGTAGTTGAAGCTACAGTGTATGTGTGAACTAATCAGTGTTGTCAATTGCTCTTTACAATAATGTTATCTTATTGCTGAAATAGCCTTGTACTTTAGTTGCTACTGCCCTCTACTAAGTTTTGAAGCCAGGCTTTTTCACCTCCATTGCCAATGAGATACATTATCATCTTCTGCTCCTGGAACCATTAGCCAAGTCTTCATCCGTAACCCTAGACAGGGGCCCTTACAGGGTGCTATCAGTAGGGCTGAATGAATCCTGTTTTTTAAAGCATTGTTACCCCTCCAGCATTCCCCTGTTTGAGGCTATCTTTTAGCTGGAGAGAAAAGAAGAATGGAAGTCTATGAAGTGTGGTGTACCATGCATAGATAAAGTATCAAATGAGGAAGTTTTAGAAAGGGCAAACAGGAAACTTTGGAGACAGATCCAACTGAGAAGGGACAAAATTATTGGACATATATTAAGGGTATGACAGGCTAATACTAAATATTATTGAAGGCTCTATTGTGGGCAGAAATTCAATAGAACCTATGTTAATAGTAGGCTGTGTGTAGAGAACATGATGCAAGTAAAGCAAGATGACCATGTCCTGGTTCAAGACAGAGATAAATAGAGCCACAGCCAACCAGTCCTTGTACTTTTGACTTTATGATGAGGATCTGTACTATCATCATGCTTTTACCTTTATTTTTGCATGAAGGAATTTGATGGATTTAAGTAGCAAATCAGATAAAAATTATAATAGTTATATGGAAGATGATGTGATATTGTATATATTAAAATAACGATTATACAAATTCAATTACAATTACAGTGCACTAAGAACAGAAATCATTTCCTTTTTAAATAAAGAGATAAAACTAGATAAATCATTCATTACAGTACTGGCAACTGAAAATATTTGAAAGTACAATTTTAATTTCACTTACTACTCTGTTTTTTTCTTTTGTTGTTTTATTTATTTTTGTTAATAGAGTGTTGTTTGGTTATTGCTAACTCTTTTAAAGTAACTGGGTAAAGAAATAAGTAACATGCTCATTTGAAAATGAGCTTCACTAAAAAAATATTGCCATTATAGTAAAAACAACTGTTTCTTCTTTTATCCATAATGGCTTTAGCATTGTAGTAATTCCTGTTCAGTAATCATCAAAAGCTTTAAACTACTATCCCCTTCAGTTCTATTCAAGTATTTCAAAATTTTATAAGCCATTGTTTCTTGTATTCCATGGAAATTGGACTCAATATCTGCAACACATTTCCCCAGGTAATCCTGACTTCCCCTACCAATAGCACATCTATACAACAGTGGCGGCTCTTGACTGTAGAAGTAGGTACAGCCTGGTCTGTGAAGCAAATTGGGTGGAGAAGGGGGAGGGTACCTAAAGTTAAAAGAATATGAAAATTGTAATAGTATCTCTAAATATTGTTGCTAATATTAAATGTCAATAATTTTAACTCAAAACACTTATTTATTAAGAAGCTTCTAGTTTAATAGAACAACAGACGTTTCTGTGGTTCACACTAACGCTAAACTGACTTTAATACTACTAATCATTTACAAGTAAAATATGTCAACAAATAACAATGAGGAAAACATTAAATAAATTAATTAGTATAGGGTCATTTTTAAACTGGTGTGTACTTACATGAAAGTTTTTTTTTTTTTTAAATGAAGTCAATCCTCCTGTCTTTGCGAGTGGCACAGTGATAATATCATCATAAAACGGTGCTGTTTGTATCAGGTGACTTAACAGTTTCTTCTCCAAAGAAATGGTTGTCAGTTCACTCACAACTGGGATTATTTAAAATTTCCTGGGATATTTTATTATGTAAGTACAATTTAATATGTTTAAGGCAAGAAAAACTTTGTTCTACAGAGCTAGTAGTTGAAGGTAACGTTGGAATCACACAAAGCAATTTGTATGCCTCTCTAAACATTTTTCACAGAATTGTTATTTAAAAGAGTTACAATTTTTCAGCTGATACATTTGGTCCCCAGAATAGACAACTTCAAGTTCATTTTTTAATCTATGAAAGTCGAACATAGATGAATAAGAAGAATTTAAGCTTTCCAGGGCAGCTATAGGAAACTGTTTTGAAAAATGTTCAAATTTTATGATGTCGCCAAGAGAAAGGAACTGTAGTTTTGTTATGTCCTAAAATCCTAAGTCAATTTACGTTATAATGATGTCCAATATTTCATAAAAGAGAGACTTATATTTCACGTATATTTCTTCTTTTGTTTGGAGGAGTTGAGATTGCTTCATTGCTGGACCTCCAGTCTTATCATTGGCCAACTCAAAATATTTTTGGAATATTTCATCAGTTCTATTCTTGAGAATAATTTCCCTCAACTCTCTGATTTTGGATATACAATAACCAACATCTAAAGACTTTTTTTTTTAAGAAGTTGAATAAAATGTTGGCAACTTCAAATATATCATTAAATGTAAATGATATATGAATATATATATTTGTCATCTAAATAATAGATGACAAATTTGATTGTGTTGAATTCATATAGAAAACCTTTATACTGATATCCAGACCGTTCGTCTGATTCCAGATCATCTATTATTTTTTGGAAAACATGTTTTAGCCCATCCCACTCTTGAACAACAACTCTTAATAGTTTGCTGCGGGACCACCTAGTTCAACACTGGATGGTATTCATCTGTCTATTGTACTCTCAGCTACATAAGTTCTCTTGGGTATTAAGAGAGTAGGTATTAAGGAGCTCACTTAAAACAAAGTGATGTAAGAAATATGGAATACCACTAAGTGAAGCAAAGAAATTTCTGCAATCTTGTAACTTGCAAACACTTTGTTTCAGAACTGAATTCAAGTGTTGGGCCAAGCAATGAAAAAATACAGCCTGAGGAGCTTGTCTGTTCTTTGGTTTTCATTTGCACACCGTTCGAGTTACTATCCATACCACTAGCCCTGCCATAGCATTATGCTATCAATTAGTTTCTGTAAGAAAACTCGTCTAAAATTGTATCTAATAAATTAAATAATGTTTGTGTTGTACGATCAGCACTAACATCATAAAGGGTGTGAAAATGTTCAACTATGTCCCAGTCATGTTAACAGAGCAATAACAGTACAATAACGGAGCACTGACATTTTTGGGCAATATCTACAGTATCATCAACTTGGACAGAAAAAAGTGAGCCTCCGATAACTCTGACTTAATAAATTCATTTATATAGCCTGCTATACATTCTATTAATTCATTTTGAATAGATTTCAAATCGCCACTAAACACAGTCTTAACTTTTTATTATTGCTGTTCTATTTCTATTGGACTGCTATCAGCTAATAATTTAAGGAGCTCTTTCAGATTTCCCCTATTTAGTGATTGGTAGCTTCATTCTGGCCTCTAACTATTAACTCTTGTTTATAAGGAACAAAACAGCATTCATTGGTAAATGCATTAAAAGTCTATTCAAGCAGATATTTTCATTAAAATTTGAAACAAATGACGAGCATTTTCTCTCAAAGCATCTGATATCTGACTTTGATTCCTTTTTAGTTCTTTTAATCTGACTGTAGGTTTTCTATATGTTCTAAACAACCTTAATGATTTTTAAATGAATGAGTTGCAGTTGATATACTGCCAAAACCAACTTGATTCCATGTACCTTTCTTAACACCAATTAAAGGCCGTGGCCAACAAAAAAGTTGTTGGAAAATACAGCTTCCAGGTAGCCAAGTTCTGACAATTTCGTGTATGTTGTGGTTTACTAGTAAAACAACTAGCTTGTCTTATGTGAGAAAGGCTAGGTTGAGGGGGTGTTGATACAATAATAAGTCTTTTTTATCACTTCTTTTCATATGGAGAAAGAAGTTTCCAATAAAAAAATCAATAAATCATATTATGGTCCATTTCAGAATTAAACATGTAAGCATTAAAATGTACGAGGTGCTATCGGAAAGTTCCCGGACTGTACTTGGCACGGCTGTTGGACGTGACTGTACAACCTGGCGTCCCAGTGTCCAATTCCTAATACGTAATGAGTCAGTCTGCCGAGTTTTGTTGCATTGTGAGGTTGTGTTCGGTCTACGCGTTGTGTTTTGTAATCGTGTGTTAACGTTCATTTGCTAATTTTATGATGCGCGTGCATTAAGTTTTGTTTTAAACTTGGTAAATCGGCTACTGAAACTTTTGTAATGCTTCGAGAAGCTTTTGAAGAACATTCCCTACACAGAACACAGGTTTTTGAGTGGTACGCTCGTTTCAAGGCTGGCAGAATGTCACTTGAAGATGATCACCGTTCAGGACGACCTTCCACGAGCAAAACGGATGAAAATGTTGGAAAAATTCGACAACTCATTCACGAAGACCGTCGTCAAACAATCCATGAGTTGTGTACAAGTGCCGGAATAAGCTATGGAAGCTGTCAAGAAATTCTAACTGAAAATTTAGGCATGCGTCGTGTTGCTGCGAAATTCGTCCCTCGGCTTTTGTCTGTGGATCAGAAACAGCGCCGTGTTGATGTGTGCAGTGAACTCAGAGAAACGTCTGAAAATGACCCTACCTTCATCTCGAGGGTCATAACCGGTGATGAAAGCTGGTTTTATGGTTATGATCCAGAAACAAAACAGCAGTCGTCACAGTGGAAAAGTCCACAATCACCGAGACCAAAAAAAGCACGGCAGGTCAGAAGTGCAACAAAAACCATGCTCATTGTGTTTTTCGACATCAAAGGCATTGTCCATCGCGAGTTCGTGCCAGCTGGTGTTACAGTGAACTCAGATTTTTATTGTGACGTTTTGAGGTGGCTGAGACAAAATGTGCGACGAAAAAAGCCCAAATTGTGGGAAGACCAAAACTGGCTGTTGCATCACGACAATGCACCTGCTCACGCTTCACTGAAAACAACAGAGTTTTTGACCAAAAACAATATGGCCACCATCCCACACCCTCCATATTCACCAGATTTAGCCCCCTGTGATTTTTCTCTGTTCCCGAAAATAAAAATTCACATGAAAGGTCACCGTTTTGACAATGTAGAAGACGTTAAGAAAAAAACCCAGGAGGTGCTTGAGAGCCTTCAGCAAAAGACTTTTTTTTACCCTTTCCAGGCATGGAAACAACGCTGGATTCGTTGTATCAATTCGCAGGGAGACTACTTTGAAGGAGATGGGAGCCATTAATGGCCTAGGTAAGCAAAAAGAATTTATTAGACCTAGTCCGGGAACTTTGTGATAGGCGGGGTATATACTAATGTTAAGTTTTAGATGGTGCAGTTTATATTGCAAAATAAAATTATGCAAATTGAAAACAATTGATACTTGCAATGAAAGTATGTTAATTTTAGTATTATTACTGTTATTAAAAGAGATAGTATTTAATTAAATCACACACACTTGCACTGTGGTGTCAAAATAATCTCACACCTATAATAAATGTCTCTGCTACGCAGTTTGTCACTGCCTGAGTACAACCCAGACTGGTAGGGCTGTGTCTCATCCCCACCCAGCAGCATTCCACCTGCTCAGCCAAGTCTTTCACTATGTCGCAGAGTTGCCAAGATATATTAGCCAGTGTTCATCGGCTGTAGTTCATCATTCTAGTATGTTTCATTGTTAGAGTTTTAGTTTGTAAATCAACAAATTTAGTAATTTAGTAAAAACAAATATATAAAATAATCACATTACACAAATTATGTTAAATTTATATACCCTAGTGCAGCTGGGCTGTACCTGCTACCTGTGAATAGCTGCCACTGCTATACAGTCTGTTCTATTATACAACTTGTGATCCATGTTGTTTAATTCACTATCATATCGAAATTCAGCAGAGTATTTGGTTATGACTCTAGATGCTATGCTTAGATGGAAAGAACATGTCAAGAACTTGGAATAAAATTCAATAAAATGTGGTGGCTACTTGGAAGAACCTCCGAACTGTCACTTCATAATAATCTGTTATTTTACAAATAAGTTTTGAAACTGGTGTGGGTTTATGGTATGCAACTTTTGGAAATCCAACATCAAAACAATTACAACTTTTCAAAATAAAGTGCATTACAGTAGAATGATGACATCTGTCGAGACCTGAAATTACCTATACTTTTGAGATCAAACAGTTTATGGCTAAATATGTACAAAGACTTCATAAACACCAAAACAATTAAGTACTAAAACTTTCTGATACTTGTTTGGCAATTGCACAGACAGAAACTGCTTGAACTGGTGCAGGAAAGTGAAGTGTTTAAATAAATATTTGTTTATATCTTAATTTAAATAAAAGTCATTGTATCTACGTGTATGTATGTATGTATGTTCCACATCTCCTCCTAAACCATTGGACCGATTTCAACCAAACTTGGTACAAATATTTTACACAACGGTAGAACCAACATAGGACAGGTGTTTTTTTTCGATACGATCCTTTGGGGTCTTCCACATCTCCTCCTAAACCACTGGACCGATTTCAACCAAACTTGGTACAAATAGTTTATGCAACGGGAGAACCAACACAGGACAGGTGTTTTTTTCGATACGATCTTTTGGGGGGTCCTTTGGGGTCTTAAAAAAAACTATTAGATCTGGGTACCATGGCAACCCAATAGAATACGTTCTGGTTGCCATAGCATCGGTGGAAGCCTCCCGCTAGGGAATCGCGCGGGAGTCGTCCGACGGGCCTTCCCCGGAGTCCGTCCACGGAACCCGGGGGGATCTTAATTCGGATTCTCGCAAAAAACGGCCGGGCCAGAGTCCCAGCGCCTTGCCCGGCATGTCGACGGCTTTCCCAGGCTTCGGAGAAACTTCCGTGCCTCAGGGAGGTCTCTGACCAATTCCTAGCGCGGGAGTTCGACCGGCCTGGATGCCGGAATAAGCAGGCGGTGTCCCAAAGTCCCAGCTCCACGCCCGGCATGTCGATGGCTTTCCCAAGCTTCAAAGAACCTTCCGTATCCCAGGGAGGTCTCTGACCAAGTCCTAGCGCGGGAGTTCGACCGGCCTGGATGCCGGAAAAAGCAGTCGGTGTCCCAGGATAGGTGGAAGCCTCCCGCGTAGGGAATAGCGCGGCAGTCGTCTGACAGGCCTTCCCCGGACTCCATCCACGGAACCCAGGGAGTCTTAGGTCGGATCCCGCGAAAGACGGCCGGGCCAGAGTCCACGGTTCTTATAAATAAAGATATAGGTTATGATATCGAAGGTGGTGTATGCATCTTAAGAAACTTCTTAATAGTGCGTGAATTCAGAGTTGTTTCAGTTTGAATTTAAAAGTGGATAAGTTAAGGTCGAAGTAAGTTATAACCGAGTATAAAAAACAATGCTTTGATAGCGAATGTATTCAGTTCGTAGTGTTCAGACAATATAAATGCCCTTGCTTCAGTTTGAATTTAAAAATTGATAAGCTGAAAACTATAGAGGTATTATATTGTTAGAATAAGTTTAGGAGACACTAATTTAACAAATATCTTATTTCAACATTAACACAATGAATTGTGCATGATATCCGGGCTGTTTGGCCGTGGTCCATGGTTTATAACAAAACCAAACGTTTCGGCAGCTCCACTGGCTGCCATCATCAGTGGTATAAAAATCCTGCACGCCGGGTGTTTACGTACAGGCCCACAGTACTGTGGTATAGGCTAAAGCTGTCCTGCCATGCTACCTGTACTTTTTTTTTTTTTTTTTTTTTTCGCTCTGGGCTTTGCGGTTGTGCGTCGCAGAGACGAACCGCACGGGAAACTGAGTTCCGAGCTACCTTCTGGAGCTCCTGCCTCGTGGCCCTGCCCAAGTAGGGCGCGTGCTCTATAGCAGGCCGATTCTCGGCTGTTGTGCTAGCCTACGCTAGCGCAGTATGCACCGAGGGCGTTTCCACGAATCACCTGGGCGTATACGGTACCTTCCCAGCCCAGTCACTAGAGGATTGCCTGGGAACCTCGCCGCACGTGCATAAAATTTGCGTGCAAGCCGCCTGAAAGTGTCGTCTAAGGAGCGGACGCCAAGTCCTCTCCTTAGAAGGCGAGATGAGAAGCGACGGGGGACTTTGGCCGCTAGCCGAAGCCCCCTGTCGAGGACGCTCTGCAACTTCTTTTTATGCATTGCGGCGAGGTAACCCCAGACCGGGCAGGCGTAGGTAATGACCGGCAGCAGATACGCGCCGACGATCATCCTACCCAATTTCCTGGTCATGGCTGAGCTGATCAGGAGTGGAAACAGTGCGCACAGGCGAGTGGATGCTCGCTTTAGAACTGTCTGTGCGTGGGTACGCCAGGTGAGCCGACGGTCGAGGTGTAAGCCGAGGTACTTGACCTCGTTGGACCAGCGCAAGTACGTTCTGCCGATACGTAGTTGCCTAACGGGGTTCTTCCGTCGCTTGGAGAATTCGACGGCTACGCTCTTGGTGGCGTTGAGTTGCACTCTCCAATTCTCAGTCCAGTCCACGAGCGTGTCGAGCTGGCGCTGCAGTCGTAGGACGGCCCTTTCCTCATGACGATCGGCCGTAAATACGGCCGTGTCGTCAGCGAAGAGGGCCATCTGGACTCCAGGCTGTCTCGGCACGTCGTTGACGTAGATCGAGAACAGAAGGGGGCCTAGAACACTACCTTGAGGGACGCCGGCTGTGATTCGTCTCTCGGAAGAGACAGAATCGCCAACTCTCACGCAGAAGGTCCTCTCCGTCAGAAAGCTAGCAACCAGATGGAGGTAGCAGTCCGGGAGCTGGACTTCCCTAAGTTTGAATAAAAGGCCATCATGCCATACGCTGTCGAAGGCTTTCTCAACATCTAAGAAACAGCCAACGGTCCGTTCTCTCCGACACCCGGCTTCCGTGATGCTTTCCACCAGTCTCATCAGTTGATGAGTGGTCGAATGCCCCACACGAAAGCCGAACTGTTCGGGGACCAGCACGTCAAAGTTGGTTAGATGCTCTCGTACACGACGCTGTACGAGGCGCTCAAAAACCTTGGACGTAGCGGAAAGTAGGCTGATAGGCCGGAGGTTTTCCGAGCGGGTGGTATCCTTTCCCTGCTTCGGGATCACGATAACCGTCGCCTTTCTCCATTTCTTGGGAAAGTAGGCCAGTCTAAGACACGCGTTGAACAAATCAGTCAAGAATTGAACTCCAGGCTCGGGAAGAAGTCGTAGAGCGGTGTTGGTAACACCGTCCGGGCCTGGAGCCTTTCTTGGCTGAAGTTCAGCGAGCCGATCTGAGACCTCTTCCCAAGAGATGGGTTCGGGCTCCGCCGTGATCGGAAGAGACAGAAAGTCTTCCACAGCCATCTCGACTTGTTCGTCGAAGTCCCAGTCCATGGGCGGGTTGGAAGCGAACTGACGCTCGAAACACAAGCCCAAGTACTCGGCCTTCTCCTCCGGGCGACCCAGGAGTCGACCGAACGGTCCAACAATGGCGGGAAGTGGAGGTCGGCGCCTCCGTCCCGTCAATGCGGTAGGTATTCTGTACGGGTGAGATTGCGGGTCCGCATCCCCCGTTCGGGCCACGTCGAGTTCCCAACAGCTACGTCGGAACGCCTTCAGACTGCCACGCAGTCGTCCGGTGAGCCGATTGTATGCTGCCTTATCGGCCGGATCACGGGTCCTCTGCCAACGTTTCCGGAAGTAATTCCTCTCGCGAGCGAGAAGAGAGACTTCCTCAGGGATGCGTTGGTAGTCAGGCGTGAAGCCAGCTCGCGTACGTGAAGACACGCCTATAGCCGAGATGATTGCCTCTTCGATTCCCGCAACTGCTTCGTCTAGGAGGCGAACGGAATCGAGTGGGGCCGCTGGCGGCAATCTACGGCACAAGGCCGGGCCGTAGCGATCCCAATCGATGACCTTCTGCTTGTCAGAACGTGCATAGGCGTGCTGGGTAGCGACGTGGACCAAGATAGGGTTGTGGTCGGATGTCAGCTCCGTAAGTGAGAATACCTCGACCGGACAGACAATTCCTTGGGTCACCGCGATGTCCAGAACATCGGGAGCCGCGTTAGGCAGTGACGGAAAGAACGTGGGTTGCGCTGGACCAAACACCATCGCCCGGCGCGATTCAACAAAACTGAGCAAGCGCCTCCCGTTCGGAGTAGTCAGGCGACTATTCCAAACGCGATGCTTGCAATTCAGATCGCCGGCCAAAATTACCCTTCGATGGGAATCGAAGATGACGTCCAGGTCGCTGACAAGGAGTTCAGCTTGTGGGGGCTTGTAAGCTGAGACCACGAGGACGCCGCCAAGAGCTCCGTGGACCTCAATGGCGGTGGCCTCTAGGTTGGTAAGCTGCGGCAAAGCGACACGATGATGACCTATGGAGGTCCTCACCGCGATCGCCGTGCCGCCTCCTCGTCGGCCAACTCGGTCATCCCGATAAACCACGTAATTAGGTAATCGAAACCGGTTCGCCGGGGTCAGGTGGGTTTCCCCGAGGAGAAGTACGTCGGGTTTGAACCGAGCCAGGAATTCAAGAAGGTCGGAATGCTTGGTACCGATGTTATTAGCATTCCAGGCTACGAGCGAGAGATCTCGTCTAAGGGCTCGGTTCATAGAAGACCTATGACTTCGCAGGCTTCCACCAAGAGCATGAATCTCTCAGTTGGGTCAGCAGTTTCCAGGCGGGCTCGGATGGACCTGAAGAGAGATGCGACTTTCGGGAGGTCGTAGCTAGACAGAAAGCCGCGGACGAACTGTGCGTCATTGGAACTGACGGACTGGGTGGTTTGCCTGGAAACTGAGGCCGCATAAGAGCGACCAGGTGTTACGGCAGATCGGGTCATGGTGGAAGCCATAGGACCAGGGCCAGACGGTTTTGGATCAGCGGCAGGAAAAGTACGCTGTTGCGCTTCGTCGGACTTATACCGGGAAGCAGGACTTTTCTTGGGCTGTGGGCAGGCAGGAGCTCGGGGCCGAGCATCCGTTGTGGGTATCCCTTTGTTCCTGGGTTTGATGCCTGCTCGCGGAAATCGCGGAGGTGGCAGGGGCGGCGAGGCTACCTCTGGTTCAGAGGCGGGAGTAGGAGGTTCCGCGGAGGTGGAGGGTTCATTCTCCGGCTCCAAAACCGAGATAACAGCTACTGGTCGTGTCTCTGCTGTGGAAGGAGACGCGGTACGTTTAGTTGCCTTTGTAGGGGCTGGAGGTGGAGCCGGAGAGGGCGCGCGCCGTGCCGGTTGTGCCTGAGGTTTAGGCCTAGCCTGCATTTTAGGCTGTCTAGGTTGGGGTTGCATAACTGGCTGCCGTGGCTTCGGGAGGGGCCCCTGCGGCTTTTGCTTCCGCAGGAGCTCCGCCTTATAGACCGGGCAGTTTACGTTAGACGCTGCGTGGCCTTGACCACAATTTATGCAGCGAAATTTGGTTTTGTCTGCCACAGTGCAGGCCTGTGTTGAATGTCCCAGAGAACATCGGAGACAGGCCGGGGCATTGCGGCAGACGTCGGTGTGGTGGCCGAACCTCCGGCACCGGTGGCACTGCGCAAGCTTGCCCTGGGGTCGACTGGTTTCCACCCGGACGCGGAAGCCAAACAGCCGCGTCAGGTGGAAAATTTTGTCTGCAGCCTCGCCCTTCTCGAGCTGGAGACGGACGAGCGGGAGAGGGACTCGGGTCTCGGAGTGAGTGAACAGGCGGAAAATTGCCTGCACCGGGTACCCGAGGTCGCGGAGTTCCATAAGGATCTCCTGTGGATCGGTGTGCGCGTCGAGCCCTCGCAAAATTACCGACAAGGGCTTGACTCGCTTAGGAGTAAAGGTGTGATACTGCAGGTTATGCGCTTGGAGGAAGGCCTCGACCAAGCGATGGTCCTCGAGCTGGCGGACGACAATCCTGACCGTATCACCGCCAAGCAGCTTCAGGTCAAGCTTGTCGGCCGATAGGCCGTGGGCCGCGATCAGCCGTCTGTATAAGGCGGCGACATTGGATACGCTATGGACGTACAGGGGCGGCGCACGACCAACAGCGGCAGCAGCCGGAGCTGCTGTCGAAGTAGTCGGAACCGCGACCTGTGGGCCCTGAGAAGGTCCAATGTCCATGGCCGAGGTCTGTGAGGAAGTGGATCCAGGTGCGTGGGTCCTCTTGAGCTTCTTAGCCGGGCGATTTCGCCGACCAACGGTCGCGAACTCGCCCGACTCGTCTGCCGGCAGAGGGGGAAGCGGGTTGGGGAGAGGATCGTCCGTCTCCATCGCCCGAGGCGAATCGGGCGAGTCGCCCAGATGGGGTAGCAAGGCGGGGCCGAGCGACTCGGCACTTGGGCCGTTGCCTGTAGAAGGCATGCTGGCCAGGTGCGACGGCTGCCGGGCAGAGACTGCTAGGCAGTCACTGCCAGACGCCAGGGATCTCGGGTCCGGCCGAAGCCGGATTACCCGCGCGTCTTCCTTGTTCACGACGATGCGGGAGGAGCTGGGCTAACGACCAGCTTCGTTGAATACCAGTCCTTACCAAGACTGGTGTCCACTGGCCCCTTTACCCCGGCGATATCCTAGCTCGCTTACCACTGGTGGGGGCTTGCAAGGATCGTCCGGGGCAGCGCTACCTAACGGTCGTGAACAAGTTAGGAATTACACACTGGAAATGCGGCACTCACCAGGTGAGCCCAGAGCAATCTTCTTTCCTGTCCGGCAGATGTTGTTCCGGCGCAGGTGGTCCTTAGCAGGGCAACTTCGGCTAGCTGCTTCTTCTACCGGCTACTAAGTTCACCGGCAGCAGCTGGCTTGGTTCCCTCGAAGGAAGATATTCCTCGTCGGAAGGCGAGGTGGCCGAAGGCAGCAAAGCCGTAGAGATGGTCCAGCGAGAGAGCTGAGAGAGCAGTCTAAGAAGAGCAGTCCTGATCAGTCCAAGGCTGGAGCAGATTCTGCTACCTGTACTTATAAATTCAGCAAAGTCCCACGTACAGGTACAAATGACACCATCAGCCAATCACAATAAAGATGGTGTATGATTGGCTCGCACCAAGCTATGCCATTAGGTACTCACTTGTTTTCCGAGAAGTACTGTGGGGAAGACTGCTGATTTCCCGCGATGCTACCTGTGCTAATTGTTATACTAATTTCAACCCCCGCACAGGTAAAAACAGCATCATCGGCCAATCAAAAACAAGAAGGTGTGTGAGAGGCTCGCATCGCGCCATGCCATAAAGTACTTAATGCGATGCTTTCGCCACGCCGACACCTCGAGGTGAATCATCGTAAATCGGCCTTACCTGCGGAAGTACTCCACGCCATCTGGCTACGGCGCCAGCTCCGCCGCAGATGGCAACGAACCCGTGATCCAGTCGTTAATCGACGATTTCAACAACAGTCCCTTTACGTTCAGCAGCTACTGCGGGACGTAAACTCTGATCGATGGGACTCGTACCTTGAGTCTCTTGAAGTCGACCACGCCTCCGTCTGGAGAGCGGTGAGTAGACTGACCCGCGAGAAGAGAACTCGCAACCCGCTGGAAACCCCGAACGGGATTGTGTCTTCATCAGAAGGCAAGGCTGAGGTCTTCGCCGACTGCATGGAGTCGCAATTTACCGTTCATCGAGGCGTTTCGGACCCTGCCCACTCGACAGAAGTCCGGGACTTCCTATCTGGTTATTTTTCTCGCCCTCCCGCTGGCCCAGACCTCCCGTTCGACAGAGACGAACTCGTTTCGTCTGTCTGTCGACTAAACCGCCGTCGCGCCCCCGGTCCTGATCGGATCGGGGCCGCTGCATTACAATATCTCCCGGCCTCAGGCGTTGACCTCGTGCTCGAGCTGTTCAACTCTTGTCTCCGGCTACAGTACTTTCCCCGCCTGTGGAAAACTGCCAACATCGTTATGATTCCTAAACCCCGCAAGTCGCGCATGCTTCCTGAAAGCTATCGGCCAATATCTCTCTTGCCAGTTATCTCGAAGGTGTTCGAGCGGCTCCTGCTGGCCCGCATCTCGCCGTTGTTGGATAACTTTATCCGCAACGAACAGTTCGGGTTTCGCAGAGAGCACTCGACCACGCTTCAACTAGTCCGCGTGGTAACGCAACTCTCTGACGCCACCAACAGGCGAGCGGCTACGGCCGCCGCACTGCTGGACGTGAGCAATGCCTTCGATAAAGTCTGGCACGAAGGTCTTCTCTTCAAACTTGCTAACTCCCCCATACCATCGTCCATAGTGTTTTCCTCCGGTCGTATCTCAGCGACCGAACCTTCAGGGTGAGCGTCGACGGAACCTGCTCTGCAGTTCGTCCCGTCGCCGCCGGCGTACCTCAGGGATCTGTCCTCGGCCCCGTTCTGTACCTTGTGTACACGAACGACCTGCCTGTCTTACCCGGTGTCACGTTGTCTTTGTTCGCTGACGATGCAATGTATCATTACAGCTCTGTGTCCCCGCGTTTTGCGAGCACACAGTTGCAGCGTCAGTTGGACCAGCTTCCGGACTGGCTACGGAAATGGCGGGTGACGATCAAAACGGAGAAATCCGAGGCGATCTGTTTCACTCGTAAGTCCATCTCCCGATGCCAGCCCCTCTCCCTGGAAGGGAGGCCTATCGCCTACAAAGAGTCGGTGAAGTATCTAGGCGTTCGGCTCGACCGGCGTCTTTGCTTCAACGCCCACGTGACCGAAACCCTCTCCAAGGCTCGCGGCGTCCGAGCCAAACTTTACCCATACCTCGCGTGCCGCAGCCCCCTGGCGCTGCGCACGAAAGTTACCCTCTATCTGTTGTTTCTCCGGTCTGTATTGACCTATGCGGCACCTGTTTGGTGGCGCCACTTGTCACTGCCACCAACAGGCGTAGGCTGGAAAGTTTCCAATCCAGAACCCTCCGTTCCTTGTCGGGATCTCCTTGGTTTGTTAGAAACAGTGTAATTCGAGGAGGTCTACGAGTTCCTGCTCTCTCAGCCTTTGTCTGGTCATTAGCTGCGACTCTCTTTGCCGCAGCTGAGACCTCTTTCTTCCCTTACCTCAGGACCATCAGCACCACGCAACCACCTCCCCCTGTCCGGGTCAAACGCCCTCGGGCGATTCTCGATGACCCGCCATAAGTTTAAGTAAACTGCTTACACCTCAATTTGCATATTCACTATCTGCCCATGCCCCAGCATTTACCTGCAAAGCTGTTTCCTTCCTCCCTTCCTAGTATGCCGACCGCGCTGAATGCCGCTGCTACGCGCTATCACTGGCACGGAGGCTCTCTGCCTCGCGGAGAGCGACCGGCGCCTCACGGCGTCTGCACGCGGGACTGGGAACGGGTGACATCTGTCACCTGAACCCGTTCATGCAGCAGTGCCCACTGATTGCAAAATTTTGAAAAATAAATAAAAATTAAAAACCTTTCTCCCCCGCCTTCTCAGTTAACTGGTTGGCGGTTGTCCATTCCTGTTTTTAGGCACCAGTCGAATGAACCAGAACTACGTATATCCACAGGCAGCCATTGGGCTCGACCCAGATGCTGCAGTCATGCGCCGGGTGCAAAGACGCCCCGCTACTACATTGCTACATGCCACATGCTACCCGCCGACACTTCTGCTCCAGCTTCGAACTGAACAGGACTGCTCTTTGGACCGCTCTCTTCAGCTCTCCGCTGGACGTGGTACAGCTTGCTGTTTCGGCCACCTCGTCGCTGGACGAGCATACTATCGCCTTTCTCTTCGTGGGAAAAAGGACCAAGGAGCCAGCTGCTGCCGGTGAATTAAGTAGTTGGTACAAGTGGCAGCTGGCAGAAGACCTTTTTAGGACCACCTTCGCCGGATACCATCTGCTGGCAAGGAATAGAAGAGGACTGCTCTGGGCTACTGGTGAGTGCCATACATCAGTGCATAAACCCTAACCTGCTCGCGACTGTTAGGTAGCGCTGCCCCGGACGATCCTTGCAAGCCCCCACCAGTGGTATGCGAGCTTGGATATCGCCGGGGTAAAGGGGTCAGTGGACACCAGACTTGGTAAGGACTGGTATTCAACGAAGCTGGTCGTTAGCCCAGCTCCTCCCGCATCGTCGTGAGCAGGGAAGACGCGCGGGTAACCCGGCTTCGGCCGGACCCGAGATCCCTGGCGTCTGGCGGTGACTGCCTAGCAGTCTCTGCCCGGCAGCCGCACCTGGCCAGCATGCCTTCTACGGGCAACGGCTCAAGTGCCGAGTCGCTCGGCTCTGCCTTGCCCCATCTGGGCGACTCGCCTGAATCGCCTCGGGCGATGGAGACGGACGATCCTCTCCCTAACCCGCTTCCCCCTATCCCGGCAGACGAGTCGGGCGAATTCGCGACCGTTGGTCGGCGTAATCGTCCGGCTAAGAAGCCTAAGAGGACCCACACACCCGGATCCACTTCCTCTCGCACCTCGGCCATGGACATCGGACCTTCTCAGGGCCAACAGGCCGCGGTTCTGACTGCTTCGGTAGCAGCTCCGGCTGCTGCTGCTGTTGGTCGTGCGCCGCCCCTGTTCGTCCACGGGGTGTCCAATGTCGCTGCCTTATACAGGCGGCTTATCGCGGCCCACGGCCTGTCTGCCGACAAGCTTGACCTGAAGCTGCTTGGCGGTGATACGGTCAAGATTGTCGTCCGCCAGCTCGAGGACCATCGCTTGGTCGAGGCCTTTCTGCAGGCGCACAGCCTGCAATACCACACCTTCTCTCCCAAGCGAGTCAAGCCCTTGTCAGTAATTCTGCGTGGGCTTGACGCGCATACAGATCCCCAGGAGATCGTTTTGGAACTCCGAGAACTCGGGTACCCGGTGCAGGCAATTTTCCGCCTGTTTACCAATTCCGAAACTCGGGTACCTCCCCCGCTCGTCCGTCTCCAGCTCGAGAAGGGCGAGGCTGCAGATAAAATATTCCACCTGACGCTTCCGCGTCAGGGTGGAATCCAGTCGTCCCCCGGGCAAGCTTGCGCAGTGCCACCGGTGCCAGAGGTTCGGCCATCACACCGACGTCTGTCGCAGTGCCCCGGCCTGTTTACGTTGTTCTCTGGGACATTCAACTCAGGCCTGCACTGTGGCAGATAAGACCAGTTCCGCTGCATAAATTGTGGCCAAGGCCATGCAGCAAATAACATTAACTGCCCGGTCTACAAGGCGGAGCTCCTGCGGAAGCAAAAGCAGCAGGGGCCCCTCCCGAAGCCAAGGCAGCCAGTTTTGCAGCCCCAACCTCAGAGGCAGCCTAAAACACAGGCTAGGCCGCAACCGAAGGCACAACGGGCACGGCGCGCGCCCTCTCCGGCTCCACCTCCAGCCCCTACAAAGGCACCAAAACGTACCGCGTCTCCTTCTGAAGCAGAGACAAGCCCTGTAGCCGTCAACTCGGTTATGGAGCCGGAGAATCAACCCTCCACCTCCGCGGAACCTCCAACTCCCGCCTCTGAACCAGAGGTAGCCTCGCCACCACTGCCACCTCCGCGATTTCCGCGAGCAGGCATCACAAAATCCAAAAAACAAGGGATAACCACACCGGATGCTCGGCCCCGAGCTCCTGCCTGCCCACAGCCCAAAAAAAGTCCTGCTTCCCGGTACAATAAGTCCGACGAAGCGCAACAGCCGCTGATTCAAAACCATCTGCCCCTGGTCCTGTGGCTTCTACCACGACCCGATCTGCCGTTAAACCTGGTCGCTCTTACGCGGCCTCAGTTTCCAGGCAAACCGCCCAGTCCGTCATATCCGATGACGCACAGTTCGTCCGCGACTTTCTGTCTGGCTACGACCTCAGGAAAGTCGCATCCACCTTCAGGTCCATCCGAGACCGCCTGGAAACTGCTGACCCAACTGAGGAGATTCATGCTCTTGGTGGAAGCCTGCGAAGTCATAGGTCTTCTATGAACCGAGCCCTTAGACGAGATCTCTCGCTCGTAGCCTGGAATGCTAACAACATCGGTTCCAAGCATTCCGACTTCCTTGAATTCCTGGCTCGGTTCAAACCCGACGTACTTCTCCTCTCTGAAACCCACCTGACCCCGGCGAACCGGTTTCGATTACCAAATTACGTGGTCTATCGGGATGACCGAGTTGGCCGACGAGGAGGCGGCACGGCGATCGCGGTGAGGACCTCCATAGGTCATCATCGTGTCGTTTTGCCGCAGCTTACCAACCTAGAGGCCACCGCCATTGAGGTCCACGGAGCTCTTGGCGGCGTCCTCGTGGTTTCAGCATACAAGCTCCCACAAGCTGAACTCCTTGTCGGCGACCTGGACGTCGTCTTCAATTCCCATCGAAGGGTAATTTTGGCCGGCGATCTGAATTGCAAGCATCGCGTTTGGAATAGTCGCCTGACTACTCCGAACAGGAGGTGCTTGCTCAGTTTTGTTGAATCGCGCCGGGCGATGGTGTTTGGTCCAGCGCAACCCACGTTCTTTCCGTCAAGGCCTAACGCGGCTCCCGATGTTCTGGATATCGCGGTGACCCAAGGAGTTGTCTGTCCGGTCGAGGTATTCTCACTTACGGAGCTGACATCCGACCACAACCCTATCTTGGTCCACGTCGCTACCCAGCACGCCTTGCACGTTCTGACAAGAAGAAGGTCATCGATTGGGATCGCTACGGCCCGGCCTTGTGCCGTAGATTGCCGCCAGCGGCCCCACTCGATTCCGTTCGCCTCCTAGACGAAGCAATTCTAGACGTTGCGGGAATCGAAGAGGCAATCATCTCGGCTATAGGCGTGTCTTCACGTACGCGAGCTGGTTTCACTCCTGACTACCAACGCATCCCTGAGGAAGTCTCTCTTCTCGCTCGCGAGAGGAATTACTTCCGGAAACGTTGGCAGAGGACCCGTGATCCGGCCGATAAGGCAGCATACAATCGGCTCACCGGACGACTGCGTGGCAGTCTGAAGGCGTTCCGACGTAGCTGTTGGGAACTTGCTGTGGCCCGAACGGGGGACACGCAAAGTTACCCGTACAGAATACCTACCGCATTGACGGGACGGAGGCGCCGACCTCCACTCCCCGCCATTGTTGGACCGTTGGGTCGACTCCTGGGTCGCCCGGAGGAGAAGGCCGAGTACTTGGGCTTGTGTTTCGAGCGACAGTTCGCTCCCAACCCGCCCATGGACTGGGACTTCGACGGACAAGTCGAGATGGCTGCGGAAGACTTTCTGTCTCTTCCGATCACGGCGGAGCCCGAACCCATCTCTTTGGAAGAGGTCTCAGATCGGCTCGCTGAACTTCAGCCAAGAAAAGCTCCAGGCCCGGACGGTGTTACGAACACCGTTCTACGACTTCTTCCCGAGCCTGGAGTTCAATTTCTTGACTGATTTGTTCAACGCGTGTCTTAGACTGGCCTACTTTCCCAAGAAATGGCGAAAGGCGACGGTTATCATGATCCCGAAGCAGGGAAAGGATACCACCCGCTCTGAAAACCTCCGGCCTATCAGCCTACTCTCCGCTACGTCCATGGTTTTTGAGCGCCTCGTACAGCGTCGTGTACGAGAACATCTAACCAACTTTGACGTGCTGGTCCCCGAACAGTTCGGCTTTCGTGTGGGGCATTCGACCACTCATCAACTGATGAGATTGGTGGAAAGCATCACGGAAGCCGGGTGTCGGAGAGAACGGACAGTTGGCTGTTTCTTAGATGTTGAAAAAGCCTTCGACAGCGTATGGCATGATTGCCTATTATTCAAGCTTAGGGAAGTCCAGCTCCCGGACTGCTACCTCCATCTGGTTACTAGCTGTCTGACGGAGAGGACCTTCTGCGTGAGAGTTGGCGATTCAGTCTCTTCCGAGAGACGAATCACAGCCGGCGTCCCTCAAGGTAGTGTTCTAGGCCCCCTTCTGTTCTCGATCTACGTCAAAGACGTGCCGAGACAGCCTGGAGTCCAGATGGCCCTCTTCGCTGACGACACGGCCGTATTTACGGCCGATCGTCATGAGGAAAGGGCCGTCCTACGACTGCAGCGCCAGCTCGACACGCTCGTGGACTGGACCGAGAATTGGAGAGTGCAACTCAACGCTACTAAGAGTGTAGCCGTCGAATTCTCCAAGCGACGGAAGAACCCTGTTAGGCAGCTACGTATCGGCAGAACGTACTTGCGCTGGTCCAACGAGGTCAAGTACCTCGGATTACACCTTGATCGTAGGCTCACCTGGCGTACCCACGCACAGGCAGTTCTCAAGCGAGCATCCACTCGCCTGTGCGCACTGTTTCCACTCCTGATCAGCTCAGCCATGACCAAGAAATTGGGCAGGATGATCGTCGGCGCGTGTCTGCTGACGGTCATTTCCTACGCCTGTCCGGTCTGGGGTTACCTCGCCGCAATGCATAAGAAGAAGTTGCAGAGCGTCCTCGACAGGGGTCTTCGGCTAGCGGCCAAAGTCCCCCGTCGCTTTTCATCTCGCCTTCTAAGGAGAGGACTCGGCGTCCGCTCCTTAGACGACACATTCAGGCGGCTTGCACGCAAATTTTATGCACGTGCGGCGAGGTTCTCAGGCAATCCTCTTGTGACTGGGCTGGGAAGGTACCGTATACGTCCAGGTGATTCGTGGAAACGCCCTCGGTGTATACTGCGCTAGTGTAGGCTAGCACAACAGCCTAGAATCGGCCTGCTATAGAGCACACGCCCTACTTGGGCAGGTCCACGAGGCAGGAGTTCCAGAAGGTAGCTCGGAACTTAGATACTGAGCGGTTCGTCTCTGCGATGCACAACCGCAAAGCCCAGAGCGAAAAAAAAAAAAATTCGCCCCGCCGATTCATAGCGATCGCAGCATGCTTCTGAATCAAGACGGACTCCATATGAAGACGAGGGAAGTAATCACTCACCGCCGACAAGAGTTTCGTGTCATCGAAACGGATCCGATGGTCGGCATTGGCGAGCGCGTGCTCGGCTACGGCAGACTTCTCCGGCTGTCCCAATCTACAGTAACGGCTACGTTCACCCACGCGTGTGCGGACGCTGCGCTTCGTGGTACCAATGTACACCTGGCCGCATGAGCAGGGAACTCCGTACACACCGCACGATGACAGCGGGTCTCGGACGTCCTTCGTCGGCCTCAAAAACTGGTGGATCTTCCTTGTCGGCTTGAATATTGGCCTCACACCGTGCCGACTGAGCAGCCTACCAATGCGGTCCGTCACCCCATGGATGTAGGGCAACGCCGCGAAACCGACGGATCCACTTCCGGCCTGGCTGTTCTTCTCGGCCGGACCGCTCGTCTCACCTCCCCGACGGAATATCCATTGGCCTGCAGCGCTAGTTCGAGGTGGCGCAGCTCGTCATCGAGGTACCGGGGCTCGCATATCCTCCTAGCCCGGTCCACCAAGGTCTTCAACACCGCCCTCTTCTGGCTGGGATGGTGGTTTGACTGTTTATGGAGATAGCGTTTAGTGTGCGTCGGTTTTCTATAAACTTTATGTCCGAGGCTGCCATCGGTCCTTCTAAGGACCAAACACGTCCAGAAAAGCCAGCTGATTGTCTTGTCGGTCTCCCTCTCAACGGTAAACTGTATCCGTGGGTGAACCTGATTGAGATGTGCCAGGAACCTGCCGAGTTCATCCTCCCCATGGCTCCAGATAACAAATGTGTCATCAACATACCGGAACCAGCACCTCGGCTTCAACGGAAAAGATGAAATTGCCCTCTGCTCGAACCTTTCCATATAAAAGTTCGCCACCACAGGACTGAGTGGACTCCCCATGGCCACACCATCAATCATTTCAAAGAACTCACCGCCGTACTGAAAATATGTAGTTTTTAGAACATGCCGGAAAAGCGCTGTAATGTCTGCCGGAAAAAGGTTAGCTAAGTGGCCAAGGACATCATCCAGAGGCACCATGGTGAACAACGAAACCACGTCAAAGCTGACCATTATGTCTCCAGGCCGCAACGACAACCCACCGAGCCTTTCAAGAAAGTGGGTCGAATCCCTCACATATGACTCCGTACCACCTATATGTGGCCGGAGAAGCTCAGTCAAGTGTTTAGCCAGATGGTAGGTTGGAGACCCTATGGCACTGACGATGGGTCTGAGCGGGACCTCCGGCTTGTAAATTTTGGGGAGCCCATAAAGCCTAGGTGGAAGGGCTTCCGAACACCGGACGGCTGCCTTCACATCAGGCTCCAAGGAAGACCGCTTAACCAGAAAATCGGTCCTTTTAAGGACCACTGCGGTCGGATCTCTTCGCAGTTTCTTGTAGGTTTCTGGGTCCAGCAGTTCTCCGATCTTTCTTTGGTAGTCATCAGCGTTCATTACAACCGTAGCGCTCCCCTTATCCGCCGGTAATATGATTATAGATTCATCCCGCCTTAATGTTCTTAGTGCCCGCAGCTCACCCACTGGTATGTTGCATCGCGGCGGTTTCGCTCTAGCCAGGATCCTCGAAGATTCGATCCTAACTTCATCTGCCTGTTCACGCGGCAGCCGCCGCACTCCAGCTTCAACTTTGGCAATGATGTCCTCCACTGGAATCTTCTTAGGGGCCACTGCAAACTTCTCCCCCCTTGCCAGGACAGCAGTTTCGGTGGTGGTAAGCTGGCGGTCCGACAAGTTCACTACTGTCCGGTCCGTCTCTAAGCTGCTTCGCTGATGTCCCTGGTTGTTCTCCTCGGGGCTATCTCTCCAGTACTTGTTCTCATGGCGCGATCGAACACTCTCGCGAACGGCCTCGGAAGCGCTGGAACTTAGGCTATCCACCAGATCCCAGTGGCCAGGTGACAACATAGTGGTTAATTCCAGGTGTAGGCGGAACAACTTCATATTGTTGTCGGCAAGATCTTTCCTGGTCTGGTGGATACGTTCGCGTAGCATCGCTTGCTCTGCACGTCGATAAATGCGACTGGCTTGCGGTGTAAATATGTAATTCTTCAATTTCAGAAACCGGGGAATAACACCAGTATCCCGGCATCTTGACAGAAAAGCCAGTGAACAGAGCAGGTGTACCTTCTTTTTCTCAGCCCCTCGAAACGTCTGATATTTTTTAAAACTTCCTCCCCGTAGAGGCGTCGTAAATTATTCCTCAGGCTTTCACGGCCGGTGTCAGATGAATTGTTCATGATATCCGGGCTGTTTAACCGTGGTCCATGGTTTATAACAAAACCAAACGTTTCGGCAGCTCCACTGGCTGCCATCATCAGTGGTATAAAAATCCTGCACGCCGGGTGTTTACGTACAGGCCCACAGTACTGTGGTATAGGCTAAAGCTGTCCTGCCATGCTACCTGTACTTATAAATTCAGCAAAGTCCCACGTACAGGTACAAATGACACCATCAGCCAATCACAATAAAGATGGTGTATGATTGGCTCGCACCAAGCTATGCCATTAGGTACTCACTTGTTTTCCGAGAAGTACTGTGGGGAAGACTGCTGATTTCCCGCGATGCTACCTGTGCTAATTGTTATACTAATTTCAACCCCCGCACAGGTAAAAACAGCATCATCGGCCAATCAAAAACAAGAAGGTGTGTGAGAGGCTCGCATCGCGCCATGCCATAAAGTACTTAATGCGATGCTTAAGTATCCAGCTTTGCCCAGCTCGTAGTAAGCCTGAGCGTTTCAGAAGTCCCGCAAGCGATCCGGCTCGGGCCGGACCCTAGGTCCCTGGTTACCGCCGGAGGCAGCCTGGCTGCCTCTGGTCGGCGAACCTCCCGCTCGTTGGCGGAAATGCCCGTTTCGGGCGCGTCAAAGAGCACGCAGTCGCTCGCCACTGCCCCGCCCCACACGAGCGATTCGCCGTGTTCTCCGCTGATGGAAGCGGACCAAGTCGATCCCCGGTTGGTTCCGCTGCCCGGTGACGAGACCGACGCTTTCGTGGCGGTTGGGCCACGGGGGCGCCCGGTTAAGAAACCGAGGCGGAATCGATCCTCCTCAACCTCTTCCTCGGCGTCCGCCATGGAAGTTGTCCCCGCCGATGGCGAATCCGGCCCGGGGCCGACTGTGTCCGGCGGTGCCCAAGCACCGCCGGCCTCTGGTCGCATCCCGCCCGTATACGTTCACGGCGTGAACAACGTCACCGGTTTTTACCGGCGATTGATAGTGGCTCCCGGACTTTCCCCGGCCAACGTTGACCTGAAGCTCCTTGGGGGCGATACAGTCAAGATCGTTGTCCGCGGAATGGACGTGTACCGCAGTGTCGTGGCGTACGTGGAATCCCAGCAATTCCAGTACCACACCTTCTCGCCCAAACACGTGAAGCCTCTGTCGTTTATCCTCAGAGGCTTGGACGTGGAATCTCCTCTCGAGGAAATCCTCGATGAGCTGCGCGACCTGGGCTATCCTGTTCGCGCGGTCCATCGGGTGTTTACTCCTGCCGGACCAAGGCGTCCAATTCCTCTGGTCCGCATCCTGGCGGAGAATAGCGAGGCAGGCACTAGCCTACTCTCACTTACGCGGCTTTTTGGTTTCCGCGTAAAAGTGGAAAGAAGCCGCGCTCCCGGGGCTCTGCCTCAGTGTCACAGGTGCCAACGCTTCGGGCACCACACCGAATCTTGCTCAAACGCTCCAGCGTGCGTGAGGTGTTCTCTCCCTCACGCCAGTAAACTTTGCGATGCACCTGCATTCAAAAGATGCATCAACTGCGGCGGGAGTCACCCCGCCAACTACCGGGCATGTCCGGTGTTTCATCGGGAGCTCGAGCGGCGAAAGCCGAAAGGACGCCTGCCACCACCGAGGCATCCGGAAGCTGGTTCTAGACCTGCAACCGAGCAGCCAGGCCCTGCGCCTCCGGCTACGGCTGCCGTGTCCTTCGCCGCAGTTTCAAACAGGCAACAAAAACGTTCCAAAGGCCCGAAGCAAACACCTGCAGCACAGGCAACTCCAACTCAGGCTCTTTCACAGGCCCCTGTCCCGCCTATGGCGAAAAAGCGCCGTAACCTCGCGGCATCTAACAGTGAGACCACTCATCAGCCAACAGAAAACATCTCGGTTGTGGAGCCTGAGAATACTCAACCCTCCCCAGCACCGGAGAATCCCGCCCCTGCTTTAGAAGCAGCCTCGCCTGACCTCCCGCCCCCGCGTTTCCCCAACGCAGGCAAAAAGAAGCGGCATAGAAAGCCCCGTGGCGCTCGTTCCCGGGCTCCTGCCAACTTGGCCGCACAGTCCAGACAGCCTTCACAGCGCGCGAAGTCCGACGCAATCGCATCTGTCCCTCTTCCTAGCACCTCCGCTAGAGGCGCTACACCTGGCCCGAAGAAACCACTGGCTTCCACCAATCCCCCGATTGATAAGCCTCGGCGCTCTTATGCGCACACAGTCTCCGGGCAATCTGCCTCAAGAATCGTACCTGACGACTACCAGGTCGTCAAAGACTTCCTTGCTGAGTTCGATCTCAACAAAGTCGCCCAGACCTTCAGGCCCATCCGCTCCCGCTTGGAGACTGCTGATATAACCGAGAGATTCATGCTCTTGGTGGAAGCCGCCACTTGTGTAGGTCTTCTATGAGTCGGGTCCTCAAACGAGATCTCTCGATTCTTTCCTGGAACGCCAACGGGTTGTCCAACAAGATCCAGGAACTCCAATAATTACTGGCCCGACTCAAACCCGATGTAGTGCTTCTCAATGAGACCCACTTGACTCCTGCGAGTCGGTTACGACTGGCCAACTATGTGTGCTATCGAAACGACAGACCGGGCACTGCTGGTGGCGGTACTGCCGTCGCGGTGAGGCTCAATCTCGAGCATCACCGAGTCGTCTTGCCTGCAATGACTCACCTCGAAGGCACCGCTGTGGAGTTGTTAAACACTCTAGGCGGCGTACAGATGGTCGCGGCGTATAAACCGCCGCAAAAAGAGCTCCTTCACCCCGATCTAGCTGTCGCGTTCGATGCACACAGGAGGGTCATCATGGCCGGCGACCTGAACTGTAAACATCGCGATTGGAACAGTCGCTTGACAGCCCCACACGGGAAACGTTTATGCAGGTTTGCCGATTCTCGCAGGATAACAGTGATTGGGCCTACCCAACCTACGTTCTACCCCTCACAACGCAACGCGGCTCCCGATGTCTTGGACATAGCGGTGATTCAAGGAATTGACTGTCCGGTCCATGTGTCCGCGCTAACGGAACTATCGTCCGATCATCTCCCCATCCTGATACACGTCGCTACCCAGCACGTCGTACGCAGAGATGTCAGGAAGGTGGTAGAATGGGACCGCTATGGCCCGGCGTTAAGTCGCCGATTGCCAGAGGAGGGACCACTCGAAACCTTCCGCCAAGTCGACGAGGCAGTTGCCGCGTTTGACAAGGCTGTCGTATCTGCGATCGACGCGTCTTCCAGGATGAAGCCTGGCGTCACGCCCCACTGGCAGCGGATCCCAGAGGAGACGAGTGCTCTCGCTTGCGAGAGAAATCGCCTCCGGAGACGCTGGCAGCGGACCCGTGATCCGGCCGACAAGGCAGCGTACAACCGGGCGACCGGCATTTTACGTCGTGAAATGCAGGCCTACCGGAGACGCTGTTGGGAACTCGCCGTGGCCCAGGCAGGGGACGGATCGGACGAAAGTAGCCCTTACCGGATACCTTCGGCGTTGGTAGGGAAGAGGCGCCGGCCTCGCATCCCGGCCATTGCTGGACCTTTCGGTCAAATCCTGGCTCGCCCGGATGCGAAGGCCGAGTACTTGGGCGCGTGTTTTGAGCGACAGTTCGCACCTAACCCGCCCATGGACTGGGACTTCGACGAAGAAGTCGAGACCGAAGTGGAAGACTTCCTGTCTCTTCCGATCACTACGGAGCCCGAACCCATTACTAGGGAAGAGCTCACAGATCGGCTCGTTGAACTCGTGCCGAGAAAAGCTCCTGGCCCGGACGGCGTCTCGAACGCCGCTCTTACTCGACTCCCGGAGCGAGGAGTACTTTTCTTGGTCGCGCTGTTCAACGCGTGTCTTAGACTGGCCTATTTTCCCCAGAAATGGCGTAAGGCGACGGTTATAGTGATCCCGAAGCAGGGAAAGGACGCTTGCCGTCCCGGCAACCTCCGGCCCATTAGTCTACTGTCAGCCACGCCAAAGGTCCTCGAACGTCTCGTACAACGGAGAGTACTAGATCATCTAAGAAATTTCGATGTACTGGTCCCCGAACAGTTCGGCTTTCGTGTGGGGCATTCCACCACTCATCAGCTGATGAGACTGGTGGAATACATCACGGACGCCGGGTGTCGGAAAGAGCAGACTGTCGCCTGTTTCCTAGATGTGGAAAAGGCCTTTGATAGTGTCTGGCATGACGGGCTCTTGTTCAAGGTCCGGGAAATCCAGCTCTCAGATTGCTACCTTCGCTTGATTGCTAGCTTTCTGAGGGAGAGGACTTTCTGCGTGCGAATAGACGACCATGTCTCTTCCGAGAGACGTATTACAGCCGGGGTACCTCAAGGTAGCATGCTAGGGCCTCTCCTGTTCTTCGTGTATGTCAACGACGCACCCAGAGAGCCTAGAGTCCAGATGGCTCTGTTTGCCGACGACTCGGCGGTCTATACCGCCGATCGGAACGCAGACTTTGCTATCCCACGACTTCAGCGCGCACTCGATGCGTATTCGACGTGGACGGAAAGCTGGAAAGTTGCCGTCAACGAAACCAAGAGCTCCGCGGTGCTATTCACAAAGCGCCGGAAAGAACCACGAGGCCGAGTGAGACTCGGTAGAACGTATTTGCCCTGGTCGAGAGAAGTTAAGTACCTCGGTGTCCACCTAGATCGTCGGCTCACCTGGCGTGCCCACACTGAGACGATGCGAAAGAAAGCCTCCGCTCGTCTCGCGCAACTGTTTCCAATACTTGCCAACAAGGCTATGACCCGCAAGCTGGGTAAGTTGATCGTCAACGCGTACCTGTTGCCGATCATTACCTACGCTCTTCCCGTCTGGGGTTACCTCGCAACCGTTCATAAAAGAAGGTTGCAAAGCGTTCTCGATAGAGGTCTTCGGCTAGCGGCCAAAGTCCCCTATCGGTTTTCGTCTCGTTTTCTGAGAAAAGGACTCGGTGTCCGCTCCTTGGATGACACCGCAAGGCGACTTGCACGTAAATTTTACGTCCGAGCTGCGAGGACCCAGACAAACCCACTCATAGCTGGCCTTGTCAAGTACCGAACACGTCCAGGTGAATCTTGGAAACGGCCTCGACAAATACTGTACTAGTCGACCTAGTACGAGCATGTCGTTGTAGCGACCACTAAAAATTAATTAATCAATATTCCGTCTGGACAGGACCACTAGGCAGGAGCCCCTACCGGAGGCTCGGTACTAGGAACCCATTGGGTCGTCTCACGACGCTCAACCCAACAGCTCTGACCTGGCCCGGCCCAACTTACAACTGGGACCTGCCGCACAGTGCCGGCAAGTCTGTTAGGTAGCGCTGTCCAGCGGAATCCGGGGAGTCCGAGAGTAGGGTTCACGAATAGAGATGCGGGTTGCGCCGCCACTGTGACTGTGTCACAGTTCGGCCCCCGGATACCCGCTGGACAAAGAGCTGAGCTATTCAGCAGTAGACCAGCTGATAGTGCCCCTGAAGCACTGTGCGGCAGCGACGAGCCCCCCGGCCGGCCACTTGGGCCAGTCGGGAACCCTACGACTCGCGCGGGAAGCCCTGCTGAACCCGCGCAAGTTCGTGAGAATAATCGGTCCTTATTACGGTCGAACAAGCCCGCAAAGGCCGGACCTTCCGGCTGCACGGCCGCTAGTAGGCCAAGCAGTCCGCAACCTCTGCCGGAGTCTGACTCCCCAGCCATGGAGACCTCGGCTTCCACCGACTGGGTGGTAGTAGGACACGGTGGCAAGCCGAGGAAGTCTCCCTCCCTGACCTCTTTGAGTTCGGCTACGGACTCGGCGGCATTCAAAGCCTCCGCTGAGGTTGCGCCTAGTCGCACCTCCGAAGGAAGGATCCCGCCGGTGTTCGTCACGAACATCAAGGATATTATCGGCTTCAGTCGCCGACTCCGCAAGGTCGTAGCGCTGGCAGATAACGCTTCGGTCAAGCTCCTAGCGAGTGAGACTGTGCGCGTTACCTGCCGCAGCGCTTCCGAACACTTGGTAGTAGTCCAGTGCCTGGAACGTGAATCGTTCCAGTTCCACACATACACCTTAAACCGCACCAAGCCTGTAGCCCTCGTCCTTCGGGGCCTGGACATACAGGCGGATCCGCAGGTCGTTCTCGACGAACTGCGCGACGCGGGCTATAAGGTTGTGGGAGCCTCTCGGCTGTACACTACTTATGGCTCGCGTCGACCACTCCCCTTAATCAGACTCCAGGTGGAGAAGGGCGATTCCTCCCAGGCCCTTTTAGACTTGAAACGGCTTTTCGGGCTCTGCGTGAGCGTAGAGCCCTGCCGTCAGACCGGGCGAATCTCCCAGTGCCACAGGTGCCAGCGGTTCGGCCACAGCAGCTTCGGTTGTCGGAACGCGCCGACCTGCGTCCGCTGTGGAAATGACCACTTGACGCAGGCCTGCGCTGTTCCGGACAACCACCGGTATTGTATAAACTGTAGCGGCGCCCATGCTGCAAATAATAGGCGCTGCCCAGTCTACAAAGATCAGCTGGACAAGCTAAACAAACCTGTCCAGCCTAAGCCTCGTCAAGTTGTTCAGACAGTCAAAACGGCCAAAGCCGCTGAACCTGTGGTCCGGAGACCAGCCCCGAGGTCTGCTCCGGTTCCAAAACCTAGTGCAGTGAGCCCGAGCACAGCTCAACAGGCCAAACCTCCTACCGCGCCCCCGGAACCGGAACGCGAAGTTCCCCACTACACTCTAGTCCCGCTGCCGGACGATAAAGAGGATATCGATCCTCCACGGCCGTCGCCACCCAAGCCTCGATACCCCAGATCGGGCAAGAAAGGTAGGACCCAGGCCAAGAACACGGGCCAGCCAAAGTTACCTGCCACTGGACCCAAGCCCGTCCACCAAAAGCCAGAGCGACCACCCGCTCCAGAACCTGCCCCTAAGGCTTGCACCGCCTCGCCCCGCCACAGCTATGCAGCTGCCGCCAAGCGTTCTCCCCAGGCCTCATCTTCCGATGATCTCGCCGTTGTATCAGACTTTCTGGCAAGCTACGACTTGCAGCAAGTAGCCCAAACATTCCTCAAAATCAAGGAACGCTTGGCAACAGCCTCGCCCCAAGACAAGTTCCTCCTCTTGGTAGAAGCCTGCCGTATTATAGGTCTGTTATGAACGGACAACCACGGCAATCCCTCAAGCGAGACCTCGAGCTAGTGGCGTGGAACGCCAATGGCCTCGCTTCCCGGCATTCTGAGCTCCTAGAGTTCGTTGCCCGACACAAGCCCGACGTGCTTCTTCTTGGTGAGACGCACCTGACCCCGAATCGTCGTTTCCGACTGCCCAACTACGTGTGCCACCGGGACGACCGGTCGGGTCGCGCAGGAGGGGGCACAGCCATCGCGGTGAAGGCGAGTCTTCGCCATCATCCCCCGCGTTGTCCTGCCTCAGCGGCGGAACTTCGAGTGCACCGCGGTTGAGCTCCATGGTGCTCTCGGCGGTCTACTCGTGGTTTCCGCTTACAAGCTTCCACAAACGGAGCTCCTGTCAAACGATCTGGAGGCCGTCTTTGGAGCACACAGGAGGGTAGTCCTGGCGGGCGACCTGAACTGTAAGCACCCTGATTGGGGGAGCCGCTTGGTGAACTCAAACGGGGCCCGCTTACGCAGGTATGCTGATGCGGCTCGGGTCACAGTCATGGGTCCTACCGGGCCTACGTACTATCCCTCGAGGGCTAGCTCCCGCCCTGACGTACTGGACATTGCCGCGGTCAGGGGCGTTTATTGCCCGGTCCACGTCTCCGTCATTTCGGAACTGTCCTCGGACCATTGCCCTATCAGTGTGCATATAGCTACCCAGCACGCCACCGTCCGCGACGAGCGGCGGGTAATCGAGTGGGACCGCTTTGGCCCGGCGTTCAGTCGCCGCCTACCAGAGCATATCCCGCTCGACACTACCCAGCATGTCGACGAGGCAGTTGCCTTATTCGACACAGCCGTAGTCTCGGCGGTAGACGTGTCCTCCCGGATGAAGCCGGGGCTCACGCCCGACTATCAGCGTATCCCCGAAGAGGTGTCTCAGCTCGCTTGCGAGAGGAATCGCCTCCGGAGACGCTGGCAGAGGACTCGTGACCCGGCTGACAAGGCTGCGTTCAACAGAGCGTCCGGCAAGTTGCGTCGCGACATGCTGGCGTTCCGTAGACGCAACTGGGAGCTAGCTGTGACACAGATGGACGGCCCTGCCGAGGACCGTAATGTCTGGCAGATTCCCAGTGCCCTAACGGGAAAGCGCAAACGCGCGCCTCTCCCCGCACTGGCCGGACGCGGCGGTCAACCCCTTGGCCGCCCCCTCGAAAAGGCAGAGTTCTTGGCTGACAGTTTAGAGCGTCGGTTCGCTCCCAACCAATCCAAGAACCCGGCTTTCACTGAGCAAATCTGCCGCGAGGTAGAGCGCTTTCTATCGGCCGATATCACAGTCCAGCCGGAGCCCATCTCCCCGGAGGAGGTCTCTGAGAGGATTGTTCAGTTCAAGCCCCGGAAGGCGCCTGGCCCGGACGGAGTCATGAATTCCGCCCTCCATCGCCTTCCGGAGCGAGGAACCCAGTTCCTCACTGACCTGTTCAATTCATGCCTCAGACTGGCCTATTTTCCGGTGAAATGGAAAACGGCTACCGTCATAGTGATACCCAAGCCAGGAAAGAATTCTTCTCGCGTGGAAAACCTCAGGCCCATCAGCCTCTTGTCCGCGACGTCCAAGGTTTTTGAGCGTCTGATCCAGCGTAGGATCCGCGACCATCTAGAAAGACTAGACGTGCTGATCCCCGAACAGTTCGGCTTTCGTGAGCTGCACTCCTCGACTCATCAGCTGATGAGACTCGTGGAATGCATTACCGAGGCTGGCTACCAGGGCAAACAGACGACTGCGATCTTCCTAGACGTAGAGAAAGCCTTTGACCGCGTGTGGCACGAGGGTGTCCTATACAAACTGACGGAAGTCCTTCTCCCAGATTGCTACGTTCACTTGATCGGCAGCTTTCTGAGAGACCGTAGCTTCCGAGTGAGAATAGACCACGCTCTCTCTTCGGAGAGGCGTATTACCGCTGGCGTCCCTCAGGGAAGTGTCCTTGGGCCTCTCCTGTTCTCGCTGTTTGTCAACGACACGCCCCGAGTTCCTGGAGTGAAATTGCCGCTGTTCGCGGACGACACTGTGGCTTTTGCCTCAGAGCCGAACGCGAGTTATGCGGCAGTTAAGCTCCAGCGCCAACTCGACGCGTATGTCGGGTGGACCGATGACTAGAGACTTGCCGTTAACGCTTCCAAGAGCGCTGCGGTAATATTCTCGCGCAAACGCAAGCGGCCTCGGCCGCTTATAGTAGGCCCCGTCGAGGTGCCCTGGACCAATAGCGTCAAGTACCTCGGGCTCCACGTGGATTCCCGACTCACCTGGCGAACCCATACACAGTATATCAGACAACGCGCTTCGGCGCAACTCAGTAGACTCTGGCCCGTGCTATCTAATCCGGCAATGACCCCCCGGCTAGGTAAGCTCATAGTCAACACGTACGTGTTGCCCGTGATTACCTACGCCTGTCCTGTTTGGGGGATACCTGGCTCGTGGTCATAGAACAACGCACCAGCGCGTACTCGACCGGGGACTGAAGCTCGCGTGCAAAGTCCCCCGGAGGTACTCTTCTCGTCTTTTGAGGAGAGGACTCGGTGTCCGCTCTCTTGATGACACCGTGAGACGCCTGGCGCGTAGATTCTATGTTCGTTCCGACAGAATGACCCACAATTCCCTCATTGCCGGACTTGGTAAATACACCCCGCGACCAGGTGAGTCCTGGAAGCGACCTCGTTTGCTAGTATAATCCACCAATCGCAGGTCGCTTCAGACCCCCCCTACATAGATTAAAAATAATATAAAAGTAACTCAAAACGACCCAGTGGCAGGATCGATCGTGATCGTCGCATCGGACTTCACTTCAGCTGCTCGATCTGGAAGGACCTGCTCTCTTGGGCCAGCTCTCTCTGGACGACTTCCGAAGCTTTGTCGCTGTTTACAGCTGCTGTCCTGCTGCCTTCGAATTGACGAGGACAGACTTACTACATCTGCTGCCCTGCATGCTGGACATCAACCGGCCTTAGAAGAAAGAAGACTACAACTCAGCTGGCTGGTAAACTGAGTAGCCAGCACAACAGCTGAGTTCGTCGGACCTTCTTAGGGCCACCAGTCAAGTGACGCTTTTCAGGACCACCAACTGCTGTTGAAGAGGAAGCATTTTTAGCCTGCCAGAGCTTAAGGTTGCGCAGCGCATCTAGCCCGCTGACGCTCAGGCTCTTAGGTAGCGTTGCCTAGGACGATCCTTGCGAGCCCCCACCAGTGGTAAGCGAGCTTGGATATCGCATAGGTAAAGAGGCCGGTGGACACCTCTCTTGGTAAGGAGAGGTATCTAACGAAGCCGGCCATTAGCCCAACTCATAGAAAGCCTGAGCGTTCCAGTAGTCCCGCTTGCGATCCGGCTCGGGCCGGACCCTAGGTCCCTGGTTACCGCCGGAGGCAGCCTGGCTGACTCTGGTCGGCGAATCTCCCGCTCGTTGGCGGAAATGCCCGTTTCGGGCGCGTCAACGAGCACGCAGTCGCTCGCCTCCTCCATACCCCACACGAGCGATTCGCCGTGTTCTCCGGCTATGGATGAGGACCAAGTTGTCGATCCCCGGACGGTTCCGCTGCCCGGTGACGAGACCAACGCTTTCGTGGCGGTTGGGCCACGGGGGCGCCCGGTTAAGAAACCGAGGCGGAATCGGTCCTCCTCAACCTCTTCCTCGGCGTCCGCCATGGAAGTTGTCCCCGCCGATGGCGAATCCGGCTCGGGGCCGACTGTGCCCGGCGCTGCCCAAGCACCGCCGGCCACTCGTCGCATCCCGCCCGTGTTCGTTCACGGCGTGAACGTCACCGGTTTTTACCGGCGACTGATAGTGGCTCCCGGACTGTCCCCGGCTAGCGTTGACTTGAAGCTCCTTGGGGGCGACACCGTCATGATCGCTGTCCAAGGAATGGACGAGTACCGCAGCGTCATGGCGTTCGTCGAATCCGCCAACCTACAGTACCATACCTTCACCCCGAAACACGTGAAGCCTTTGTCCTTCGTGCTCAGGGCTTAGACGTGGACTCTCCTCTCGAGGAAATCCTCAATGAGCTGCGGGAACTGGGTTATCCGGTTCGCGCGGTACATCGGGTGTTTACTCCTGCCGGACCAAGGCGTCCAATTCCCCTGGTCCGCATCATGGCCGAGAACAGCGAGGCAGGTGCAAGCCTACTCTCTCTTACGCGGCTTTTTGGTTTCCGCGTAAAAGTGGAAAGAAGCCGCGCTCCCGGGGCTCTGCCTCAGTGCTACAAGTGCCAACGCTTCGGGCACCACTCAGAAACTTGCTCCAACGCTCCGGTGTGCGTGAGGAGTTCTCTCCCTCACGCCAGTAAACTTTGCGATGCACCTGCATTCAAAAGATGCATCAACTGCGGCGGGAGTCACCCCGCCGACTACCGGGCATGTCCGGTGTTTCAGGGGAGCTCGAGCGGCGAAAGCCGAAAGGGCGCCTGCCACCACCGAGGCATCCGGAAGCTGGTTCTAGACCTACAACCGAGCAGCCAGGCCCTGCGCCTCCTGCTACGGCTGCCGTGTCCTTCGCCGCAGTTGCTAACAAGCAACGTAAACGCAGCAAAGGCCCGAAGCAGGCACCTGCAGCTCAGGCAACTCCAACTCAGGCTCCTTCCCAGGCCCCTGTCCCGCCTATGGCGAAAAAGCGCCGTAACCTCGTGGCATCTAAAAGTGAGACCACCCAGCCTACAGACAACATCTCGGTTGTGGAGCCTGAGAATTCTCAACCCTCCCCAGCACCGGAGAATCCTGCCCCTGCTTTAGAAGCAGCCTCGCCTGACCTCCCGCCCCCGCGGTACCCTAATGCAGGCAAAAAGAAGCGGCATCGTAAGCCCCGTGGCGCTCGCTCCCGGGCTCCTGCCAACCCAGCCGCACAGTCCAGACAGCCTGCGCAGCTCGTGAAGACCGACGTTCTAGCATCTGTCCCTCTTCCTAGCACCTCCGCTAGAGGCGCTACACCTGGCCCTAAGAAATCCCTGGCTTCCACCAATCCCCCGATTGATAAGCCTCGGCGCTCTTATGCGCACACAGTCTCCGGGCAATCTGCCTCGAAAACCGATCCAGACGACTATCAGGTCGTCAAAGACTTCCTTGCGGAATTTGACCTCCGCAAAGCTGCCCAGACTTTCAGGTCCATCCGCTCCCGCTTGGAGACTGCCGATACAACCGAGAGATTCATGCTCTTGGTGGAAGCCGCCACTTGTGTAGGTTTTCTATGAGTCGCGCCTCAAACGTGATCTCTCAATTCTTTCCTGGAACGCCAACGGGTTGTCCAACAAGATCCAGGAACTCCAAGAATTACTGGTCCGACTCAAACCCGACGTAGTCCTTCTCAATGAGACCCACTTGACACCTGCGAGTCGGTTACGACTGGCTAACTATGTGTGCTATCGAAACGACAGACCGGGCACTGCTGGTGGCGGTACTGCCGTCGCGGTGAGGCTCAATCTCGAGCATCACCGAGTCGTCTTGCCTGCAATGACTCACCTCGAAGGCACCGCTGTGGAGTTGTTAAACACTCTAGGCGGCGTACAGATGGTCGCGGCGTATAAACCGCCGCAAAAAGAGCTCCTTCACCCCGATCTAGCTGTCGCGTTCGATGCACACAGGAGGGTCATCATGGCCGGCGACCTGAACTGTAAACATCGCGATTGGAACAGTCGCTTGACAGCCCCACACGGGAAACGTTTACGCAGGTTTGCCGATTCTCGCAGGATAACAGTGATTGGGCCTTTCCAACCTACGTTCTACCCCTCACAACGCAACGCGGCTCCCGATGTCTTGGACATAGCGGTGATTCAAGGAATTGACTGTCCGGTCCATGTGTCCGCGCTAACGGAACTATCGTCCGATCATCTCCCCATCCTGATACACGTCGCTACCCAGCACGTCGTACGCGGAGATGCCAGGAAGGTGGTAGAATGGGACCGCTATGGCCCGGCGTTAAGTCGCCGATTGCCAGACGCGGGACCACTCGAAACCGTCCGCCAAGTCGACGAGGCAGTTGCCGCGTTTGACGAGGCTGTCGTATCTGCGATCGACGCGTCTTCCAGGATGAAGCCTGGCGTCACGCCCCACTGGCAGCGGATCCCTGAGGAGACGAGTGCTCTCGCTTGCGAGAGAAATTGCCTCCGGAGACGCTGGCAGCGGACCCGTGATCCGGCCGACAAGGCAGCGTACAACCGGGCGACCGGCATTTTACGTCGTGAAATGCAGGCCTACCGGAGACGCTGTTGGGAACTCGCCGTGGCCCAAGCAGGGGACGGATCGGACGAAAGTAGCCCTTACCGGATACCCTCGGCGTTGGTAGGGAAGAGGCGCCGGCCTCGCATCCCAGCCATTGCTGGACCTTTCGGTCAAATCCTGGCTCGCCCGGAGGCGAAGGCCGAGTACTTGGGCGCGTGTTTTGAGCGACAATTCGCACCTAACCCGCCCATGGACTGGGACTTCTACGAAGAAGTCGAGAACGAAGTGGAAGACCTTCTGTCTCTTCCGATCACTACGGAGCCCGAATCCATTACTAGGGAAGAGGTCACAGATCGGCTCGTTGAACTCGTCCCGAGAAAAGCTCCTGGCCCGGACGGCGTCTCGAACGCCGCTCTTACTCGACTCCCGGAGCGAGGAGTACTTTTCTTGGTCACGCTGTTCAACGCGTGTCTTAGACTGGCCTATTTTCCCCAGAAATGGCGTAAGGCGACGGTTATAGTGATCCCGAAGCAGGGAAAGGACGCTTCCCGTCCCGGCAACCGCCGGCCCATTAGTCTACTGTCAGCCACGTCAAAGGTCCTCGAACGTCTCGTACAACGGAGAGTACTAGATCATCTAAGAAATTTCGATGTACTGGTCCCCGAACAGTTCGGCTTCCGTGTGGGGCATTCGACCACTCATCAGCTGATGAGACTGGTGGAATACATCACGGGCGCCGGCTGTCGGAAAGAGCAGACTGTCGCCTGTTTCCTAGATGTGGAAAAGGCCTTTTATAGTGTCTGGCATGACGGGCTCTTATTCAAGCTCCGGGAAATCCAGCTCCCAGATTGCTACCTTCGCTTGATTGCTAGCTTTCTGACGGAGAGGACTTTCTGCGTGCGAATAGGTGACCATGTCCGAGAGACGCATTACAGCCGGGGTACCTCAAGGTAGCGTGCTAGGGCCTCTCCTGTTCTCCGTGTATGTCAACGACGCACCCAGAGAGCCTGGAGTCCAGATGGCTCTGTTTGCCGACGACACGGCAGTCTATACCGCCGATCGGAACGCAGACTTTGCTATCCCACGACTTCAGCGCGCACTCGATGCGTATTCGACGTGGACGGAGAGCTGGAAAGTTGCCGTCAACGAAACCAAGAGCTCCGCGGTGCTATTCACAAAGCGCCGGAAAGAACCACGAGGCCGAGTGAGACTAGGTAGAACGTACTTGCCCTGGTCGAGAGAAGTTAAGTACCTCGGTGTCCACCTTGATCGTCGGCTCACCTGGCGTGCCCATGCTGAGACGATGTGAAAGAAAGCGTCCGCTCGTCTCGCGCAACTGTTTCCGATACTTGTCAACAAGGCTATGACCCGCAAGCTGGGTAAGCTGATCGTCAACGCGTATCTGTTGCCGATCATTACCTACGCTCTTCCCGTCTGGGGTTACCTCGCAACCGTTCATAAAAGAAAGTTGCAAAGCGTTCTCGATAGAGGTCTTCGGCTAGCGGCCAAAGTCCCCTATCGGTTTTCTTCTCGTCTCCTGAGAAGAGGGCTCGGTGTCCGCTCCTTGGATGACACCGCAAGGCGACTTGTACGTAAATTTTACGTCCGAGCTGCGAGGACCCAGACAAACCCACTCATAGCTGGCCTTGGCAGGTACCGAACACGTCCAGGTGAATCTTGGAAACGGCCTCGACAAATACTGTACTAGTCGACCTAGTACGAGCATGTCGTTGTAGCGACCAGTAAAAATTACATAAATATATTCCGTCTGGACAGGACCACTAGGCAGGAGCCCCTACCGGAGGCTCGGTACTAGGAACCCATTGGGTCGTCTCACGACGCACAACCCAACAGCTCTGACCTGACCAGTGGCAGGAGTCTACCTAGAGCATTTGCCCGGGCAGGCTGTGACAGTTTCTGCTCTGCAAAATTTTGCCAAATTGTGCGGAAATCCTGTTTATTCATCATTCTAATCTTCATCATCATATTCAGCATCATCAACACTTCAAGTATCACCAACAGTTCAGCGCAAATCAGTTTTATTTAATCTGTGCGGGAGTGTTTTTGTTTCCGTGTGCTGTGCGGTCTGTGTCGTGTTCTATTGTTGCCTGTGGATAGTTCAGTGTCTGGTGATCCCTCTATCCTAGACTAGCGTAGACGTTCATTTCGGCTTGTCCGAAATGGCGTCGAATACGCCCCCGAATCCTCTGCCGGCGCCGCTTGTCTCCTTAATGGAAACATGCTCAACCGGCTTCCGTTCTACTCCACTTCCTCACGACAGTGAAAGTGATAGTGAAAGTGATAATAGTGCGGTCGATATGTGCAGTGTTGGGTCGGGGGACGGACAGTTCTCGCTTGTGGAGGGCAAATCTGCCAAACGCAAGCAAAAACTGGCCCAAACTCCGCCGCCCGCCTCAGCTGCACATCAGCCGTCTAATCATGGTAACAGCGGCACTCAGCGCGTGCAACGTGAGTATCCAGCTAATACCCAAACTGTGTCTTCCCCACGCATTCCACCCATTGTAATTCCTGACAATAGGAATTACACACAATTGCTTCGTTCTTTATCCCTAGCTCTCCCTTCGGTCAAGGTCGAGGCGAGGTGCCAAGGCGCCTCGCTAAAGCTGGCGACCGCTACGACCCCCGACTTCTGCTCTGTTCAGTCATTCCTGACAGAGCGTAAGATCTCTTTTCACACTTTTGCCCTCCCGTCAGAGCGAGAAATCAAGGTCGTTCTGTCGGGAATACCTTCCTTTACCGAAACTGATGCCATCAGGCAGGAACTTGTTGCGCTCGGCTATGCGCCGACTGCGGTAAGCGTCCTGCATGTTGGCAAAGGTGATGACCGCCGACCCGTTAACAGCTTTCTGGTCAAACTTCTCAAAGTAGGCCCTTTCGAGGAAATTTATAGTCTCCAGAATCTTCTGCACCTACGGGTGCAAGTCCGGACATTTGACCCGCGGCCCGGCCACTCGCAGTGTTTCAACTGCCAGAGGTTCGGCCACAGCAGTCTTTTCTGTCATCAGCCCCCGCGTTGCATGCGTTGTGCTGAACCTCATCGTGGCTGTGATAAGCCATTGACGGGGTTCACAGCTATATGCTGCAACTGCAAAGGAGCCCACCCGGCTAATTACCGAGGCTGCCCGAACTTTATCGCCGCCATGAAACCGCAGCGACGGCTGGCCGTGTAGCTGGTCCTGGCCCTAACCGGCGAGAGGCTTTCCCACCTCTCACTGGTTCATCTGCCAAGGTCCCGGCAGCAACTTCGGTTGCTTCCGGTGCCGCTGTCTCGCCTGCAGTCGTCGCTTCGGCGCCGCCTGCAGCGGCCTCAACCCCGGCGCCTGCCGGAGCGCCCGCACCTTCCTACGCGGCCATGGCCGCTAAATCAGTCCCACCTCCAGCCCGATCGGGCAAATCCAAGCGCTCTCGTCGTCGCCGGAACTCCGCCGGCCGACCTACATCATCACAGGTTCCACCTGTACCCTCTCCGCGGGTTCGACCCGCCCCCAGTCATCGTCCTCAACCTCCCAGCGAGCAGTCTACTACTCAGTCCGACAGCCCAGCGCCATCTGCTAACCCTGTCGAGGCCAGTCGGGCATGTCCTCTGGAGTCCCGGGAATCTTCTCGGGCATCGGCGGATCCCCTGACTGCCTGGGCAGATAATCTTATTGCGTCTATCAGGACTGCTCGCGACACTACCACAGTGCTTGCCCTGGTCTTCCAATCATTAGCTGCCCTCTTTCCTCTACTTCCCCTGATTGGCTAATAGCCTGAGGATCGTTGCGTGGAACGCCTTCGGGCTACTCCCCAGACGATCTGAACTGATGACTTTCGTGACGGAGTATGATGTTGATATCATACTTCTTTCCGAGACTCATCTGGCTCATTACCACTCGTTTTCCCTTCCTGCCTACGCCTGTTATCGTCAGGATCGTCCCCTACGGCCTCGCTGTCCCCCCCTCGGGGGCACAGCTGTCTTAGTCCACAGGCGGATATCCCACAGGCTTTTGCCTCCTCTAGATACATCTATTATTGAAGGCTGCGCGGTGGCGGTGGACGCCGGCGGATCGGAGCTGCGCGTTGTTTCTGCGTACCTCCGGCCTGGCCGGCGGACTCCGCCACCGCCCGAGGAGTGGGACGCCCTCCTCGACCACCCCCTCTCAACCATTGTAGCCGGCGACTTAAACGCCAAACACCCTTCATGGAACAGCCGCGTTGTCAACGCCTATGGAAATTCTCTGTTCCGGTTCGTCTCTGGCGACCCGGCACTTAATGTCATCGGCCCTGAAGACCCTACCTACTTCCCCTTTCACGGCCATCGGCCGGACGTTCTTAACATAGTAGTTGTCAAGAACGTTGCCCGCAACATCGAGGTCTCGTCTGTGTCGGACCTTTCGCCAGATCACAATCCCCTTGTTATAACTGTTCGAGAGCTGTCGGCGTCACCCCGACTTCCCGCTCAGATTGTTAGGAGAGTCAACTGGCGATCCTATCATGACGAGCTCTCTCGAAGGTTACCATCTCTCCTGGCGGACCCAATCGTCACTCGTGACGATCTGGATCTCCGCGCCACAAATCTTCAGGAATTGATCCAAGGTGTCATGGATCGACACACCTACGCACTCGAGGTGAATCATCGTAAATCGGCCTTACCTGCGGAAGTACTCCACGCCATCTGGCTACGGCGCCAGCTCCGCCGCAGATGGCAAAGAACCCGTGACCCAGTCGTCAAGCGACGATTTCAACAACAGTCCCTTTACGTCCAGCAGCTACTGCGGGACGTAAACTCTGATCGATGGGACTCATACCTTGAGTCTCTTGAAGTCGACCACGCCTCCGTCTGGAGGGCGGTGAGTAGACTGTCCCGCGAGAAGAGAACTCGCAACCCGCTGGAAACCCCGAACGGGATTGTGTCTTCATCAGAAGGCAAGGCTGAGGTCTTCGCCGACTGCATGGAGTCGCAATTTACCGTTCATCGAGGCGTCTCGGACCCTGCCCACTCGGCAGAAGTCCGGGACTTCCTATCTGGTTATTTTTCTCGCCCTCCCGCTGGCCCTGACCTCCCGTTCGACAGAGACGAACTCGTTTCGTCTGTCTGTCGACTAAACCGCCGTCGCGCCCCCGGTCCTGACCGAATCGGGCCCGCTGCATTACAATATCTCCCGGCCTCAGGCGTTGACCTCGTTCTCGAGCTGTTCAACTCTTGTCTCCGGCTACAGTACTTTCCCCGCCTGTGGAAAACTGCCAACATAGTTATGGTTCCTAAACCCCGCAAGCCGCGTATGCTTCCTGAAAGCTATCGGCCAATATCTCTCTTGCCAGTTATCTCGAAGGTGTTCGAGCGGCTCCTGCTGGCCCGCATCTCGCCGTTGTTGGATAATTTTATCCGCAACGAACAGTTCGGGTTTCGCAGAGAGCACTCGACCACGCTTCAACTAGTCCGCGTGGTAACGCAACTCTCTGACGCCACCAACAGGCGAGCGGCTACGGCCGCAGCACTGCTGGACGTGAGCAAGGCCTTCGATAAAGTCTGGCACGAAGGTCTTCTCTTCAAACTTGCCAACTCCCCCTTACCAGAATTTACCTGCAAAGCTGTTTCCTTCCTCCCTTCCTAGTATGCCGACCGCGCTGAATGCCGCAGCTACGCGCTATCACTGGCACGAAGGCTCACTGCCTCGCGGGGAGCGATCGACGCCTCACGGCGACTGCACGAGGGACTGGGAACGGGTGACATCTGTCATCCGAACCCGTTCATGCGGCAGTGCCCACTGATTGCAAAACTTTGAAAAATAAATAAAAATTAAAAACCTTTCTCCCCCGCCTTCTCAGTTAACTGGTTGGCGGTTGTCCATTCCTGTTTTTTCTAGGTTACCTGTCGAATGAACCAGAACTACGTGTATCCACAGGCAGCCATTGGGCTCGTCCCAGATGCTGCAGTCATGCACCGGGTGCAAAGACGCCCCGCTACCACAGTGCTACATGCTACATGCTACCCAGTGGCAGGAGTCCTTCCTGAGACTCGGGACACTGCACCACTCGCGACCCACGCTTCGCGCGGTCCGCGCAACCCCCAATTGTGTTTCGTCCCGCCGATTCGGCATAACAGCCCTGCGATTCGAAGGATCAACATCTCTTGGGAGCTCCTCTTCATGGGACATTCTTGTTTTACAGTGCGTTACCAGTCTCCGGTTAAACCGTGACAGTGCGTTCAGTGCAATTTTCAAGTTTATTTGTGCAAGTTTTTTACCATCTACTCAAGAAATAGTGCAGTGCAGTGTGTTCAGTGCAGTGTTGTGTTTCTTGTGACGTGTAGTGTTTCGTGTTTGTTTCGCTGCTGCCTGGAGCTTGTTGGTAAGTGAGCTACTTTTGTATTTTGCTTATCCGTGTGCTGGTAGTAGACCTCTAGTCCGTACCGCCTAAGGCGTAGGCTTCGCCTCGCCGATGGCTGCCCGACACCCACCTTCCGTCGGCCCTTCTAAGGGCCAACCTGCTTCCGTCGGTCCTTCTCAGGACTTCTCAGTCCCTACCAGCGCTCTCGCGCAACCTCTCCCGGATGGCCCTTCTCAGGACCACCCGACACCTACCTCTTCGCGGGAAACTCACGACGCGGACTCGGCCATGGAAACCGATGGTGCATGGCAATCTGTCAGCCGGAAACGGCGCGTCAGTGCCACCTCCACGGACTCTGGTCGAACTTCGCGTCGTGGCTCAACCGCGGGGCAATCCACCTTGGCCTCCCAGCAACACCCCGACCAGCCCCGGCATATCCCGCCTCTGATTTTCGCCCGGCCTTCGGACTGGGCTAATTTCATGCGGCGTTTACACCGGTGCACTCCCTCTGGCACCTTGACTGCTTCGGCCCAAGGTGACAGCTCCATCAGACTCAACCCCACGACCGTGGAGAGCTTCCGTATTGCACAGAAGTTCCTCACGGACGCGGGTATCCCGTACCACACCTTTGCCTTGCCGGAGGAGAAGGAATTAAAGGTGCAAGTTATCGGTATCCCTGCGGATACCACGCCTGAGTTCATTTATAATGAACTTGTTAGTCTAGGCTTTCTAGTTAACAGTGTAACGCCTCTCTTCTCCCCCGGAAAGAAATTGGCGCGCAATGCATTCCTGGTTAAGATTCGCAAGGTCGGCGAATACCAGTCCATCTATGATATCAATATGTTGTTCTTCCTGAAGGTTAGGGTAGAAGCCTTCGAAGCCCAAGCCGGACCGAAGCAGTGTTACAACTGCCAGCGGTACGGCCACTCATCGGCATTTTGCCACCATCCCACCCGCTGTTTGCGCTGTGGCGATAGCCATCGTAAGGACACTTGTCCTCTCGATCGTGCTGCCGCCACTTGCGCCAACTGCGGGGAACCTCACCCGGCATCATCAAAGTCGTGCAGGTTCTATGCTGCGGCTTTGAAGAAGATTTCAAAGTCTTCGCAGCAGCACGTTCCTGCGCCTCCAGCTAGGCCCCAAGCATCAAGGCCTGCCGCCTCGGCGGCACCTACCCCTGCTGCGGCACCGGCACTTGCGCCTGCCCCAGCTCGTCCGGCGTCTACCGGGGCGCCCAACAATGCGGCTGCAGCTGCTTCTCAGCCTGCCGCACAGCCCGCGGCCCAGCAGCCAAAACCTGCTGCGCCGTCCAAGAAAAAGACGAAATCATCGCCCCTCGTCTCCTCGCAGCAAACGCCCACTGCACCTCAGCCACCATCTACTCCGAATATCCAAAATCCAAGGCAGCCAAAACAAAAGGCCCCCGCCCAGAATGGCATCATCTTTAAACACCCGGCGCCCAAGCCTCAGGCGGCACCGGCGTCTGCCGCGTTCTCGGACGTGACTTTCGCCGACCGCGTGCGTGATTGGATTAACGCCTTAATCCCGCAAATTCTTGCTGCCAAGGATGTCCAGTCCTTGTTAGTTATCGTTCTGACTTCCGTGACCTCGCTTATCCCTCTCGATGGCTAGGCCCTTTCGGCTGGTGGCTTGGAACGCATGTGGCGTTCTATCTCGCCGTGCCGAATTGGCCGCCTTCGTCACCGAATATGACATAGACGTCATACTCCTTAACGAAACTCACTTAACTCCCGCACACTCGTTCCAGCTTCCGGCGTACACGACGTATCGCACAGACCGGCCTGGCCAGAACCGGCTGTACGCATCTGGCGGCACAGCCATTCTGGTTCACAGGCGCATCGCCCACCGCCCCCTGCCGCCTCCGGCGACTCGTCGCTTGGAGGCGACGGCGGTTGCTCTCTGCATCGGGGATCGGGAGGTTCGACTGGTTTGTGTCTACCTCCCCCCCCGAGGTGGACCACCGCCCGACGAGGATGAATGGGACGCTCTATTAGAAGACCCCCTACCAACCATCGCAGCCGGAGACTTTAATAGTAAGCATCCCCTGTGGAACAGCCGTGTCTCAAACCCATACGGCCGCTCTCTGTACCAATACGTTCAACGTCATCCTCATGTGAACGCTCTTGGTCCTAGATCACCGACCTATATCCCCAATAGAGGGGGACTACCAGACGTCCTTGACATTGCTGTTGTCAAAGACGTGGCCTATCCTATCGCTATCGAAGCCGTGTCAGACCTCTCGTCTGATCACGACCCGGTAATACTCACTGTTCGGCCCACGCTGGACACACCTCTCCAGCCTCGCCATCGTGTAACGAGAGTCAACTGGCGATCGTTCCACGATGAACTGGGTCAAACAGTACCATCTGACCCCCAGGTCGACATCTCCAGCCCGGATGATGTAGACCGCTTGGCCGACTATCTTCAAGAAGTCGTCACGTCCGCTATGGACAAACACACCTATCACGTCCCTGCGCCCAATAGACGGTCGCAGTTACCTGAAGAGGTGATTCTAGCCATCCGAAAACGGCGCCACCTCCGCCGGCGATGGCAACAAACCCGGGACCCTGCCGTAAAACGCAGGCTCAACGCCCAATCAGACCTTGTCAAGCAGCTTCTGCTTGATGCCACTGCTAATCGATGGGACTCATATCTTGAGTCTCTGGAAGTCACGCCACAGTCCGTTTTTCGGGCTGCGAGCCGACTCACTGGCGAGAAAAGGACCCGCTACCCCCTGCGATCACCGAACGGGATTGTGTACTCCGCGGCCGACAAAGCAGAAGTCTTTGCCGATACCATGGAGGAACAATTTACTGTTCACAGAGGCGTCTGCGACCCCGGCCACTCGGCAACGGTCGCAGACTTCCTATCTGGATATTTTTCCCGCCCTCCCTCAGACCCAATCGACCCGTTCGACGAGGCTGAAGTGGAAACGGCCATAAGTCGACTGCGCCCCAAGCGGGCGCCCGGCGAGGACCGTATTGGTGCAGCGGCCCTACTTAACGCCCCAGCAAGTCTCGTTTCCCTCATCCACGTGCTGTTCAATGGATGTCTCCGGCTCCATTACTATCCCAGCCCTTGGAAACAAGCCAAAGTCATCATGTTGCCTAAGGCTCGCAAGCTGCGTACACTCCCGGAAAATCATCGACCAATCTCTCTTTTGCCAGTCTTATCGAAGGTGTTCGAGCGCCTCCTGCATCGCCGAATTACTCCCCTGCTGGATAATTTCATCCGGCAGGAACAGTTCGGCTTCCGCAGGCAGCATTCGACCACTCTTCAACTTGTCCGAGTTGTCACGCAACTCACTGACGCCATTAACAGAAATCATCAAACTGTCGCCGTCCTTCTGGACGTGAGCAAGGCCTTCGACAAAGTCTGGCACGAAGGCCTTCTCTATAAACTAGCCACCTCCCCTCTCCCTGCCTCATTTGTACATCTGATGCGGTCGTATCTCTGCGACCGCAAATTTAGGATCTGCGTCGAAGGGACGTACTCTTCTGTCCGCCCCGTCGCCGCTGGCGTTCCTCAAAAATCTGTCCTCGGCCCCGTTCTGTACCTAGTGTACACGAACGACCTGTCAGTTTTGCCTGGAGTCACGCTCTCTCTCTATGCGGACGATGCGATGTACCACACCAGTTCTGCAAACCTTCGTTTTGCGGCTGACGTGGTGCAGCGCCAGCTCGCATTACTTCCGGCCTGGCTAAGGAAATGGCGGGTGGCGATCAATACGGAGAAATCCGAGGCGATTGCCTTCTCCCGTCAGCTGACTTCCCGATGCCAGACCCTCTCCCTTGAAGGGAGCCCAATCGCTTGGCAACGTACTGTGAAGTACTTGGGCGTCACTCTTGATCGACGCCTAAGCTTCAGAGCTCACGTGTCCACAGTGCTCCAGCGCGCCCGAGGCGTCAAAGCCAAACTATACCCATTCTTATCGCCTCGAGGGCCACTGCCGTTGCGCACGAAGCTCTCGATTTATCTGCTCTTTTTACGAGCCGTCCTTATGTACGCAGCGCCTGCATTTTGGAACCAACTCGCCCCCGACGTCGTTAAACGCCTGGAAGCCTTCCAATCCATTACCCTTCGCCTTATCTCCGGCTCTCCCTGGTATGTAAAAAATGATTCTATCAGGCGAGGGCTGAAGATTCCGTCGCTCGATGGATTTGCGCGAACTCTCACGTTCAACCTCTTCCATCGAGCATCAATTTCAGACTTTCCTCACCTCCAACACCTCGATAACGTCGATGGACCACCACCAGTTAAACGCCGCCGCCCTCGAGCTCTGCTCGACGACCCACCATAATTTTAAAATACAAAATTGCCCACTCACCATCTGTCCACGCACCGACCTATCGAATCTGACCACCTTCCTACCTGTCAAATCTCCGGTCCGTTGCAGGCCGACAGATGCATCGGGCGTTGTGCCGGCTTTAGGTGTGCCTAGCGCCACCTTCAGTCGGCAACTTCCCCCCTCCAATCTCTCGCCTGCCTCGGTATCGCCATAAGGCAGTCTACCGGCCTCTTACCGGGCTGGCGGAAGTGTATCGACCCTTTGTGGGCGAACAAATCCTGCCAATCCGTGCGAAGCGTTCGCGTAGTCTTCCCTTTCAGGCCATTGGTGGATCGCGTCCGCGGTTCAGCCAATCACAGCCCGTCTCCTTCACCTCCGCTAAAATAAAAAAAGGGGGTTCCTATCCGTTTCAGCGACAAGTATCGCACCAAGCACACGAGAAGTAACAGGCAGTCATCGGGCTTGCCCGGACGCTGCCGTCACTGGGGCACGCACTGTGCTGTGCCCTGCACATCTTGGCATCTTGGCCGCCGATTCATAGCTGAAGCTCGGAACGTAGTGCACGAGCGGGCGACGGGCAAGCCCTTCGTCCCGCACAGCCATTGAACTTGTGCCGATTCATAGGTCCGTCCGAGCAGTACACAAGTCGCTTCGCTTCAGCTTCTCGATCAGGAAGGACCTCTCCTTTGGACTGCTCTCTCCAGCTTGGACGCTGAAGTTTTTCGCTGATTCTCAGCCGCTGCCCTGCTGCCTTCTGCTTCGCCGTTGGACAGTCAACATCTTGGCCCGCTTGCTGCTTGTCATCAAGAAGAAAGAAGACTACAACTCAGCTGGCTGGTGAACTGAGTAGCCAGCACAACAGCTGAGTTCGTCGGACCTTCTTAGGGCCACCAGCCAAGTGACCCTTTTCAGGACCACCTACTTGCCGCTGAAGAGGAAGCACTTAGCCTGCCAGAGCTTAAGGTTGCGCATCGCATCTTGCCCGCTGACGCTCAGGCTCTTAGGTAGCGCAGCCTAGGACGATCCTTGCGAGCCCCCACCAGTGGTAAGCGAGCTTGGATATCGCCTAGGTAAAGAGGCCGGTGGACACCTCTCTTGGTAAGGAGAGGTATCTAACGAAGCCGGTCATTAGCCCAGCTCGTAGAAAGCCTGAGCGTTCCAGTTGTCACGCAAGCGTTCCGGCTCGGGCCGGACCCTAAGGTCCCTGGTTACCGCCGGAGGCAACCTGGCTGCCTCTGGTCGGCGAACCTCCCGCTCGTTGGCGGAAATGCCCGGTGCGGGTGCGTCAACGAGCACGCAGTCGCTCGCCACTGCCCCGCCCCACACGAGCGATTCGCCGTGTTCTCCGCTGATGGATGCGGACCAAGTCGATCCCCAGTCGGTTCCGCTGCCCAGTGACGAGACCGACGCTTTCGTGGCGGTTGGGCCACGGGGGCGCCCGGTTAAGAAACCGAGGCGGAACCGGTCCTCCTCAACCTCTTCCTCGGCGTCCGCCATGGAAGTTGTCCCCGCCGATGGCGAATCCGGCCCGGGGCCGACTGTGTCCGGCGCTGCCCAAGCACCGCCGGCTTCTGGTCGCATCCCGCCCGTATTCGTTCACGGCGTGAACAATGTCATCGGTTTTTACCGGCGACTGATAGTGGCTCCCGGATTTTCCCCGGCCAACGTTGACTTGAAGCTCCTTGGGGGCAACACTGTCAAGATCGTTGTCCGAGGAATGGACGTGTACCGCAGTGTCGTGGCGTTCGTGGAATCCTCACAATTCCAATACCACACCTTCTCGCCCAAACACGTGAAGCCTCTGTCGTTTATTCTCAGAGGCTTGGACGTGGAATCTCCTCTCGAGGAAATCCTCAATGAGCTGCGGGAACTGGGTTATCCTGTTCGCGCGGTACATCGAGTATTTGCTCCTGCCGGACCAAGGCGTCCAATTCCTCTGGTTCGCATCATGGCGGAGAATAGCGAGGCAGGCGCAAGCCTACTCTCACTTACGCGGCTCTTTGGTTTCCGCGTAAAAGTGGAAAGAAGCCGCGCTCCCGGGGCTCTGCCACAGTGTTACAGGTGCCAACGCTTCGGGCACCACTCAGAAACTGGCTCCAACGCTCCGGTGTGCGTGAGGTGTTCTCTCCCTCACGCCAGTAAACTTTGCGATGCACCTGCATTCAAAAGATGCATCAACTGCGGCGGGAGTCACCCCGCCAACTACCGGGCATGTCCGGTGTTTCAGCGGGAGCTCGAGCGGCGAAAGCCGAAAGGGCGCCTGCCACCACCGAGGCATCCGGTAGCTGGTTCAAGACCTGCAACCGAGCAGCCAGGCCCTTCGCCTCCTGCTACGGCTGCCGTGTCTCTCGCCACAGTTGCAAACAGGCAACAGAAAAGATCCAAAGGCCCGAAGCAAACACCTGCAGTACAGGCAACCCCTACTCAGGCTCCTTCCCAGGCCCCTGTCCCTCTGGCGGAAAAACGCCGAAACCTCGCGTCATCTCAGAAAAGTGAGACAGACCAGCCTTTACCAGACATCTCGGTTGTGGAGCCTGAGAATACTCAACCCTCCCCAACAACGGAGAACCCTGACCCAGCTTTAGAAGCAGCCTCGCCTGACCTCCCGCCCCCGCTGTTTCCCAACGCAGGCAAAAAGAAGCGGCATCGTAAGCCCCGTGGCGCTCGTTCCCGGGCTCCTGCCAACCCGGCCGCACAGGCCAGACAGCCTGCACAGCGCGTAAAGTCCGACGCACTCGCATCTGTCCCTCTTCCTAGCACCTCCGCTAGAGGCGCTACACCTGGCCCTAAGAAACCCATGGCTTCCACCAATCCCCCGATTGATAAACCTCAGCGCTCTTATGCGCATACAGTCTCCGGGCAATCTGCCTCAAAAACCGTACCTGACGACTATCAGGTCGTCCACAACTTCCTTGCTGAGTTCGATCTCAACAAAGTTGCCCAGACCTTCAGGTCCATCCGCTCCCGCTTGGAGACTGCCGACATAACCGAGAGATTCATGCTCTTGGTGGAAGCCGCCACTTGTGTAGGTCTTCTATGAGTCGGGTCCTCAAACGAGATCTCTCAATTCTTTCCTGGAACGCCAACGGGTTGTCCAATAAGATCCAGGAACTCCAAGAATTACTGGCCCGACTCAAACCCGATGTAGTGCTTCTCAATGAGACCCACTTGACCCCTGCGAATCGGTTACGACTGGCCAACTATGTGTGCTATCGAAACGACAGACCGGGCACTGCTGGTGGCGGTACTGCCGTCGCGGTGGGGCTCAATCTCGAGCATCACCGAGTCGTCTTGCCTGCAATGACTCACCTCGAAGGCACCGCTGAGGAGTTGTTAAACACTCTAGGCGGCGTACAGATGGTCGCGGCGTATAAACCGCCGCAAAAAGAGCTCCTTCACCCCGATCTAGCTGTCGCGTTCGATGCACACAGGAGGGTCATCATGGCCAGCGACCTGAACTGTAAACATCGCGATTGGAACAGTCGCTTGACTGCCCCAAACGGGAAACGTTTACGCAGGTTTGCCGATTCTCGCAGGATAAGAGTGATTGGGCCTACCAACCTACGTTCTACCCCTCACAATGCCACGCGGCTCCCGATGTCTTGGACATAGCGGTGATCCAAGGAATTGACTGTCCGGTCCATGTGTCCGCGCTAACGGAGCTATCGTCCGATCATCTCCCCATCTTGATACACGTCGCTACCCAGCACGTCGTACGCAGAGATGTCAGGAAGGTGGTAGAATGGGACCGCTATGGCCCGGCGTTAAGTCGCCGATTGCCAGAGGAGGGACCACTCGAAACCTTCCGCCAAGTCGACGAGGCAGTTGCCGCGTTTGATGAGGCAGTCGTATCTGCGATCGACGCGTCTTCCAGGATGAAGCCTGGCGTCACGCCCCACTGACAGCGGATCCCAGAGGAGACGAGTGCTCTCGCTTGCGAGAGAAATCGCCTCCGGAGACGCTGGCAGCGGACCCGTGATCCGGCCGACAAGGCAGTGTCCAACCGGGCGACCGGCATTTTACGTCGTGAAATGCAGGCCTACCGGAGACGCTATTGGGAACTCGCCGTGGCCCAAGCAGGGGACGGATCGGACGAAAGTAGCCCTTACCGGATACCTTCGGCGTTGGTAGGGAAGAGGCGCCGTCCTCGCATCCCAGCCATTGCTGGACCTTTCGGTGAAATCCTGGCTCGGCCGGAGGCGAAGGCCGAGTACTTGGGCGCGTGTTTTGAGCGACAGTTCGCATCTAACCCGCCCATGGACTGGGACTTCGATGAAGAAGTCGAGAACGAAGTGGAAGACTTTCTGTCTCTTCCGATCACTGCGGAGCCCGAACCCATTACTAGGGAAGAGGTCACAGATCGGCTCGTTGAACTCGTACCGAGAAAAGCTCCTGGCCCGGACGGCGTCTCGAACGCCGTTCTTACTCGACTCCAGGAGCAAGGAGTATTTTTCTTGGTTGCGCTGTTCAACGCGTGTCTAAGACTGGCCTATTTTCCCCAGAAATGGCGTAAGGCGACGGTCGTAATGATCCCGAAGCAGGGAAAGGATGCTTCCCGTCCCAGCAACCTCCGGCCCATTAGTCTACTGTCAGCCACGTCAAAGTTTCTGGAACGTCTCGTACAACGGAGAGTACTAGACCATCTACGAAACTTCGATGTACTGGTCCCCGAACAGTTCGGCTTCCGTGTGGGGCATTCGACCACTCTTCAGCTGATGAGACTGGTGGAATACATCACGGGCGCCGGGTGTCGGAAAGAGCAGACTGTCGCCTGTTTCCTAGATGTGGAAAAGGCCTTTGATAGTGTCTGGCACGAAGGGCTCTTGTTCAAGCTCCGGGAAATCCAGCTCCCAGATTGCTACCTTCGCTTGATTGCTAGCTTTCTGACGGAGAGGACTTCCTGCGTGCGAATAGACGACCACGTCTCTTCCGAGAGACGCATTACAGCCGGGGTACCTCAAGGTAGCATGCTAGGGCCTCTCCTGTTCTCCGTGTATGTCAACGACGCACCCAGAGAGCCTGGAGTCCAGATGGCTCTGTTTGCCGACGACACGGCGGTCTATACCGCCGATCGGAACGCTGACAGAGCTATCCCACGACTTCAGCGCGCACTCGATGCGTATTCGACGTGGACGGAGAGCTGGAAAGTTGCCGTCAACGAAACCAAGAGCTCCGCGGTGCTATTCACAAAGCGCCGGAAAGAACCACGAGGCCGAGTGAGACTCGGTAGAACGTACTTGCCCTGGTCGAGAGAAGTTAAGTACCTCGGTGTCCACCTAGATCGTCGGCTCACCTGGCGTGCCCACGCTGAGACGATGCGAAAGAAAGCGTCCGCTCGTCTCGCGCAACTGTTTCCGATACTCGTTAACAAGGCTATGACCCGCAAGCTGGGTAAGCTGATCGTTAACGCGTATCTGTTGCCGATCATTACTTATGCTATTCCCGTCTGGGGCTACCTCGCAACCGTTCATAAAAAAAGGTTGCAAAGCGTTCTCGATAGAGGTCTTCGGCTAGCGGCCAAAGTCCCCTATCGGTTTTCTTCTCGTCTTTTGAGAAGAGGACTCGGTGTCCGCTCCTTGGAAGACACCGCAAGGCGACTTGCACGTAAATTTTACGTCCGAGCTGCGAGGACCCAGACAAACCCACTCATAGCTGGCCTTGGCGAGTACCGATCACGTCCAGGTAATTCTTGGAAACGGCCTCGACAAATACTGTACTAGTCGACCTAGTACGAGCATGTCGTTGTAGCGACCATTAAATAAATTAAATAAATAAAATTCCGTCTGGACATGACCATTAGGCAGGAGCCCCTACCGGAGGCACGGTACTAGGAACCCATTGGGTCGTCTCACGACGCACAACCCAACAGCTCTGACGGCCGCCGATTCATAGCGATCGTAGCATGCTTCTGAATCAAGACGGACTCCATATGAAGACGAGGGAAGTAATCACTCACCGCCGACAAGAGTTTCGTCTCATCGAAACGGATCCGATGGTCGGCATTGGCGAGCGCGTGCTCGGCTACGGCAGACTTCTCCGGCTGTCCCAATCTACAGTAACGGCTATGTTCACCCACGCGTGTGCGGACGCTGCGCTTCGTGGTACCAATGTACACCTGGCCGCATGAGCAGGGAACTCCGTACACACCGCACGATGACAGCGGGTCTCGGACGTCCTTCGTCGGCCTCAAGAACTGGTGGATCTTCCTTGTCGGCTTGAATATTGGCCTCACACCGTGCCGACTGAGCAGCCTACCAATGCGGTCCGTCACCCCATGGATGTAGGGCAACGCCGCGAAACCGACGGTCTCCCGTGAATCCACTTCCGGCCTGGCTGTTCTTCTCGGCCGGACCGCTCGTCTCACCTCCCCGACGGAATATCCATTGGCCTGCAGCGCTAGTTCGAGGTGGCGCAGCTCGTCATCGAGGTACCGGGGCTCGCATATCCTCCTAGCCCGGTCCACCAAGGTCTTCAACACCGCCCTCTTCTGGCTGGGATGGTGGTTTGACTGTTTATGGAGATAGCGTTTAGTGTGCGTCGGTTTTCTATAAACTTTATGTCCGAGGCTGCCATCGGTCCTTCTAAGGACCAACACGTCCAGAAAAGCCAGCTGATTGTCTTGTCGGTCTCCCTCTCAACGGTAAACTGTATCCGTGGGTGAACCTGATTGAGATGTGCCAGGAACCTGCCGAGTTCATCCTCCCCATGGCTCTAGATAACAAATGTGTCATCAACATACCGGAACCAGCACCTCGGCTTCAACGGAAAAGATGAAATTGCCCGCTGCTCGAACCTTTCCATATAAAAGTTCGCCACCACAGGACTGAGTGGACTCCCCATGGCCACACCATCAATCATTTCAAAGAACTCACCGCCGTACTGAAAATATGTAGTTTTTAGAACATGCCGGAAAAGCGCTGTAATGTCTACCGGAAAAAGGTTAGCTAAGTGGCCAAGGACATCATCCACAGGCACCATGGTGAACAACGAAACCACGTCAAAGCTGACCATTATGTCTCCAGGCCGCAACGACAACCCACCGAACCTTTCAAGAAAGTGGGTCGAATCCCTCACATATGACTCCGTACCACCTATATGTGGCCGGAGAAGCTCAGTCAAGTGTTAAGCCAGTTGGTAGGTTGGAGACCCTATGGCGCTGACGATGGGTCTGAGCGGGACGTCCGGCTTGTGGATTTTGGGTCCCACTCCCAAAAAGGCCGCATGGCACTGGCATCACTTTATAAACTTTTAAATTAGTATCTCTTCTGACCTTTCCATTCAGTGTTCTTCTTATTGTTCCACATATGTGATTAAACTTCTCTATTTTTTTTTTGCCACATTTATCTTGCCAACATAAGACAAGTCACATCTAAGGAACCTGAATGAATGGACTTGCTCAATTAGTTGATCATTCAGTACTAGTTTATACTTTACAGGAAAGTAACCTTTAAAACCACGGACTTAGTCTTGATAACAGAAATTTCCAGACCATACATCGTGGAATTCATAATATTATGAATACATTCCAGACCATATCTCCTGCAATTCATAATATTATGGTCAAAAGAAATAATGACATAATTATATTATATAATGTACAATTTTTCTTTTGTTTTATTTATGTATATATATATATATATATATATATATATATAATAAATATAGTGTATTTAAGTATAATACAAATTAGATATAAAAATATAGGTTGTATGTTTAATAGTTCAGATATTAAAGCAGAAAAGATTAATTCTGCACAGACTATGTGCTTTATATGATTTATATAAGTTATAAGGATAAATGGTGACTAATACAGAAGTGTCTGCAACTACAGTTACTTTAAAAACCAAAAATGTGCTTAGATAAAACTTCTAAAAATTAATTGCATTGAGACTTAGAACTGTGATTCAAATGATTGAAGGTCAGTATATTTAACTGATTAATTGACTTCTCAAATTTTAATCTGTATATCTCAAACAATGAAATGAAAGTATTTCTTGTATTAACAGAAATGCTTTAAAATTCAATTTTGTATAAAATAGTTTTTTGCATTCTAACAAAAATAAATAAAACAACTAAGATTGTTGTAACAAGCTTTCCTTTGACTGAAAGAAGTTGACTACTGTGAGGCAGCAGAAATGAGAAGGGCTTCATTCCCAGTATATCGCCATCATCATCGTCATGGAATTTAGCTCATTATTATAATCAAATATGGCTTATAAAGGTAATAGAATTTCATGCCATGAGTAACACAAACTGTGACAAATATTGTGTCTCACAGCCTATCCCATTTGAGAAGACTTTTAGTGGTTATGGAATCAGAGGTGTGACAACAATAACTTCCATTTACTGGTAGATACATCGAAAAAAATATATGACTGTTGAAGAAAATGTTTGCAGCATCACCACTCAGCAGAGAAGGAAACAATATTTAGCAAATACTCTGAACATGGTACATATACAGCCAGTGGATTTTAGTAATTTAATTATTGCTTGGGGGCCAGATTGGTGTTCAGCAATGTGGCATTGTTATTAGACAACAATTAGCTATTAACAATTAACTATTGTTGCAGTTACTAATGTCTGCATCATTTTCCTATAATGTTTCTAAAATGTTTTTAAGATTTTCTGCTTTATGACCACAGTTAGGAAGGAATTTTAGAAACCATTCAACTGATTTTCAGTTTCTTGATAAATATCTAATTATGAAAGAAAGCTGATATATAAATTTTACACGATGATCTTCACTATCACCTGTAAAAAATTCAAATCGTTCAAGCTCTCAATGAAGCAGATTATGCCACCCGAAGACGTTTCTGTGAAGAGTTTTTGAATTTAGTTGACCAAGATGAGAACATCGTACACAACTTATGGATGAGTGACAAGGTCCATTTTCATCTGTCCGGTTATGTAAATAAACAAAACTTCAGATTTTGGAGTGATGCAAATCCTCGACAACTCCATCAGAAACCTCTCCATTCCGCAAAAGTTACTGTGTGGTGCGCTATGTCTTGTTCGGGGATCGTAGGGCCCTACTTTTTCGAGGATGCTCTTGGAAATGCTGTGACCATGACGTCGGAGAGATGTATGTTGGATTAGAAAACTTTTTTGCTTCACAACTTGCTCAGTACAATGTAAATGAAGAGACATTTTTTCAACACGACAGAGCTACCAGCCACACAGCGAGAGTAAGCATGAATGTTGTCAATGCCTTGTTTCCAAATCACGTCATCTGTTGAAACGGGGATATTGCATGCCCCCTCTGGGGTTATTTGAAGAGTCGAGTTTACCAGGAAGAACCACTGAGAACAATCAAGCCTTAAAAGAACGGATTTGAGATGAAGTGGCTCAAATCCGACCGGAAATGCTGCGTAATGTGATGACGAACTTCAAGACCCGGCTTCAACAATGTTTGAATTTAAATGGACGTCATCTTTCAGATGTAATTTTAAAAAAGTAAATTATAAACTTATTTTCCTTAAATGCTTTTTTATATACTTTATGTACTTTAATGTGGTGACAATAAATTTAGTACATACTGAATACTTTTTTGTTTACAGTCATTTCAAAATCACCCGTTATTCTGCCCCACCCTGTATAATTTCCACTGTGCTAAGGTGATCCAAATTTTTCATTGGTGCCTCTAAATGGTAGTACAGCACTGATTAGCCTATTTAACTGTTGCTACCACAGAGTTCAGGATTTCTCTCCAGTAAAGTATTTCTAATTCCATTTGCTGAACTATAGGTGTACCACAGACAAAAAATAGTTCCAGTGCGCATGTGCTGGCTCGACAGAGAAGGCTGTCACCCCCACCATGTCCATCAACAACTTTGAGAGCTGTGTAAGCAGTCAGTGTGTTGTTCAGTTCAGTATGTGTATTTATGAATAAATTGTGATTTGTTTTCATTTATAAGATTTCTTTACATTTTCGTTTAATATAATTGTATATATACGATTTATATTTAGTTTTCGTTTAGTATTTTATTATGATCATTATAACTAACAGTGTGTTGTGTATTTTAGTTTATGTTGACTAATTACCAACGAATTAGCATTCGTTGCCCCATTGTTACCGTAGTGTGTTATTTTTTTTATAAATGCCATCGTCATCGAATAGTAAGCTGGCTTCTGGGAGACCTGTACCAAGTCAACCAAGAGAAAGTATTTTCAACGTGGCAGAATATTTAAGAAAACAAAAAAAGGAATACAACTTAGGTTATAATATTGCCGCCAGTACAAGTGAAGCAACATGAGTCTCTCAGGCTACTGTGTACAGCATTTTAAAAGAAGGTAAGAAATCGTCAATTTCTGGTTGTAAAGAGTTTACTGCAGTCTCTAAAGGAAGATGATGTCATTCAGTGTGAACGAGAATATTTGAGGCAACGACTTAAAAAGTTAGGATTTAAATGGACTGGTCAGTCCAATAGAAGGCTCCTAATAGAAAGAAGTGATATTGTTGCTTGGAGAATTCGCTAAGTGACATAAATAAATACAGACGAGAGGGTAAAAATATTGTTTACATTGACGAAACGTATGTTCAGGGATCACATTCAGTATCTTCATGTTGGCTATCTTCTGATGAGGTCGGTATAACAACGAAAATTGGGAAAGGTAATATACTTATTATAGTTCACGGTGGAGTAGAAGCTGGCTTTGTTAACAATGCACTGTTAATATTTAAGTCTTCGTCGACATCTGGAGGCTACCATAGCTCTATGAATTTTAATAACTTTGGTAAGTGGCTATCAGAAAAATTACTACCTAATCTCCCAAACATCTCTGTAATAGTGATAGACAATGCCAAGTATCATTGTGTAGAAAGGGATAAAAGATCGACCTCGGGTTCACTAAAACAAGAAATATTTGACGGGCTTGTGAATCATGGTGTTACAACAGATTTTACATTGACGAAATCTCAGCTGCTGGAAAAAGTGAACTCAGTTAACTGTGAAAAAACATTAATTGTCGGTCAAATAATTCGTGGAAAAGGACATATTCCACTTCGTCTACCACCTTACCATCCCGATCTGAATCCTATAGAACTCATCTGGGGAGATATTAAAGGAGAACTTGCACGTAATTTTAGTAGATTACCTTTAGATGAAAAGAAAAATTGTTGTGAAAAAGTAGTTGATAATTTTACAATTGAAACGTTGAAAGTGTTGTGAACATACAAAAAAAATTGAAGAACAGTACTGGATTATGGATCATTGATGAAGAAGTGGACAAATTAATTATTTCTGTGGGAGAAGATTCAGATTCAAGTACAAGTGAAGATTCAGAAGACAAATAGGTAAGGAAAATTAACACCATATTTACCATTTTTTATTATTAATAATTAATTATAATAATTAACATTTTTTATTGTTAAAAATGTTTAATAACATTAATTTGTACTACAGCGGTAGGGCACCTCAATTTATATAGGTGATTGCTTTATGTAAGAATGGTTTTTAAAGCATGCCTTTCACAAATGTTGGGGTTAGGTTCTGCTGATATTATGTTCAAATTATGTATACAAATTTAAGGATTTTAGAATTTGTTAATTGTGAATATTATAGAAACGTGCACGATTATTTTATGATCTGTTACTTCTAATAGTCTGTTACAAATTAATACCATGTGTATGTTTTCGCACATTGTGACGGCTGCGGTATGCGAACATCTGCTCTCCGTTACCAGCGGCCGAGACGTGACCAACTACGTGCTCGGAGCGAGCCAATCCGGCATCAGCAGCCGCCGAGACGTGACCAACTTCGTGTTCGGAGCTAGCCAATCAGCGATGCCGGTTAGTTAATAAAACCCGGGCCGGCAGAAAATTTTACGCACTCTTCATCGTCACGCCATCGAACGCACTTCTCCTCTCCTCTCTCGGACGACATCGGGGCGGAGTCAGCCGGAAGGAACAGCCGAAGAATAGAACCGCCGCCGTTCTTGCGTCTTCGCACTCCCGTTCCGCGCCAGCGATGGATTTCGCTGGGCCGGCAGCCGACTCTACAACCGGTGCCGAAAGAAGAGGAGGACTGTAGTACGCCACGATCAGCGGGCGCAGCCGCCGAACATCTCAGCGCGGCACGACCAACATCACCGTTCTCGCCACTCGGTCCTTTTTAGGGCCACCAAAAACGATAGTGTGTACGATTGGCGCCAGTTGTCATGCGGCAAGCCTTTTGTCCGGTGACAAGTGGCGCCCAACGTGGGGCAGCGATCATCTTGCGGATGCAAGATCCAGCCACGCCAACGAGCTACCAGCCGGCACACCAATCAACATGGCGCCCAACAGACACCTCCACAACATCTGGAGAAGAGCAGTAGGCTGGCTACCGGAGAGCATTCAAGACCCGGGGGAGTTGTGACGGCTGCGGTATGCCCAGGTCAGAGCTGTTGGGTTGCGCGTCGTGAGACGACCCAATGGTATCCTAGTACCGAGCCTCCTATGAGGGGCTCCTGCCTAGTGGTCCTGTCCAGACGGAATATTGATTATTTAATTTTTATTGGTCGTTACAACGACATGCTCGTACTAGGTCGACTAGTACAGTATTTGTCGAGGCCGTTTCCAAGAGTCACCTGGACGTATTCGGTACTTGCCAAGGCCAGCTATGAGAGGGTTTGTCTGGGTCCTCGCAGCTCGGACGTAAAATTTACGTGCAAGTCGCCTTGCGGTGTCATCCAAGGAGCGGACACCGAGTCCTCTTCTCAGGAGACGAGAAGAAAACCGATAGGGGACTTTGGCCGCTAGCCGAAGCCCTCTATCGAGAACGCTTTGCAACCTTCTTTTATGAACGGTTGCGAGGTAACCCCAGACGGGAAGAGCGTAGGTAATGATCGGCAACAGATACGCGTTGACAATCAACTTACCCAGCTTGCGGGTCATAGCCTTGTTGGCAAGTATCGGAAACAGTTGCGCGAGACGAGCGGACGCTTTCCTTCGCATCGTCTCAGCGTGGGTACGCCAGGTGAGCCGACGATCGAGGTGGACACCGAGGTACTTAACTTCCCTCGACCAGGGCAGGTACGTTCTACCGAGTCTCACTCGGCCTCGTGGTGCTTTCCGGCGCTTTGTGAATAGCACCGCGGAGCTCTTGGTTTCGTTGACGGCAACTTTCCAGCTTTCCGTCCACGTCGAATACGCATCGAGTGCGCGCTGAAGTCGTGGGATAGCAAAGTCTGCGTTCCGATCGGCGGTATAGACCGCCGTGTCGTCGGCAAACAAAGCCATCTGGACTCCAGGCTCTCTGGGTGCGTCGTTGACATACACGGAGAACAGAAGAGGCCCTAGCACGCTACCTTGAGGTACCCCGGCTGTGATACGTCTCTCGGAAGAGACGTGGTCGTCTATTCGCACGCAGAAAGTCCTCTCCGTCAGAAAGCTAGCAATCAAGCGAAGGTAGCAATCTGGGAGCTGGATTTCCCGGAGCTTGAACAAGAGCCCGTCGTGCCAGACACTATCAAAGGCCTTTTCCACATCTAGGAAACAGGCGACAGTCTGCTCTTTCCGACACCCGGCGTCCGTGATGTATTCCACCAGTCTCATCAGTTGATGAGTGGTGGAATGCCCCACACGGAAGCCGAACTGTTCGGGGACCAGTACATCGAAATTTCGTAGATGATCTAGTACTCTCCGTTGTACGAGACGTTCGAGGACCTTTGACGTGGCTGACAGTAGACTAATTGGCCGGAGGTTGCCGGGACGGGAAGCGTCCTTTCCCTGCTTCGGGATCACTATAACCGTCGCCTTACGCCATTTCTGGGGAAAATAGGCCAGTCTAAGACACGCGTTGAACAGCGCGACCAAGAAAAGTACTCCTCGCTCCGGGAGTCGAGTAAGAGCGGCGTTCGAGACGCCGTCCGGGCCAGGAGCTTTTCTTGGCACGAGTTCAACGAGCCGATCTGTGACCTCTTCCCTAGTAATGGGTTCGGGCTCCGTAGTGATCGGAAGAGACAGAAAGTCTTCCACTTCGTTCTCGACTTCTTCGTCGAAGTCCCAGTCCATGGGCGGGTTAGGTGCGAACTGTCGCTCAAAACACGCGCCCAAGTACTCGGCCTTCGCCTCCGGGCGAGCCAGGATTTGACCGAAAGGTCCAGCAATGGCCGGGATGCGAGGCCGGCGCCTCTTCCCTACCAACGCCGAAGGTATCCGGTAAGGGCTACTTTCGTCCGATCCGTCCCCTGCCTGGGCCACGGCGAGTTCCCAACAGCGTCTCCGGTAGGCCTGCATTTCACGACGTAAAATGCCGGTCGCCCGGTTGTACGCTGCCTTGTCGGCCGGATCACGGGTCCGCTGCCAGCGTCTCCGGAGGCGATTTCTCTCGCAAGCGAGAGCACTCGTCTCCTCTGGGATCCGCTGCCAGTGGGGCGTGACGCCAGGCTTCATTCTGGAAGACGCGTCGATCGCAGATACGACTGCCTCGTCAAACGCGGCAACTGCCTCGTCGACTTGGCGGAAGGTTTCGAGTGGTCCCGCGTCTGGCAATCGGCGACTTAACGCCGGGCCATAGCGATCCCATTCTACCACCTTCCGGACATCTCTGCGTACGACGTGCTGGGTAGCGACGTGTATCAGGATGGGGAGATGATCGGACGATAGTTCCGTTAGCGCGGACACATGGACCGGACAGTCAATTCCTTGAATCACCGCTATGTCCAAGACATCGGGAGCCGCGTTGCGTTGTGAGGGGTAGAACGTAGGTTGGGTAGGCCCAATCACTTGTATCCTGCGAGAATCGGCAAACCTGCGTAAACGTTTCCCGTTTGGGGCAGTCAAGCGACTGTTCCAATCGCGATGTTTACAGTTCAGATCGCCGGCCATGATGACCCTCCTGTGTGCATCGAACGCGACAGCTAGATCGGGGTGAAGGAGCTCTTTTTGCGGCGGTTTATACGCCGCTACCATCTGTACACCGCCTAGAGTGTTTAACAACTCCACAGCGGTGCCTTCGAGGTGAGTCATTGCAGGCAAGACGACTCGGTGATGCTCGAGAGTGAGCCTCACCGCGACGGCAGTACCGCCACCAGCAGTGCCCGGTCTGTCGTTTCGATAGCACACATAGTTGGCCAGTCGTAGCCGACTCGCAGGAGTCAAGTGGGTCTCATTGAGAAGTACTACATCGGGTTTGAGTCGGGCCAGTAATTCTTGGAGTTCCTGGATCTTGTTGGACAACCCGTTGGCGTTCCAGGAAAGAATCGAGAGATCTCGTTTGAGGACCCGACTCATAGAAGACCTACACAAGTGGCGGCTTCCACCAAGAGCATGAATCTCTCAGTTGTGTCGGCAGTCTCCAAGCGGGAGCGGATGGACCTGAAGGTCTGGGCGACTTTGCTGAGGTCGAACTCAGCAAGGAAGTCTTTGACGACCTGGTAGTCGTCTGGAACGGTTCTTGAGGCAGATTGCCCGGAGACTGCGTGCGCATAAGAGCGCCGAGGCTTATCAATCGGGGGATTGGTGGAAGCCAGGGGTTTCTTGGGGCCAGGTGTAGCACCTCTAGCGGAGGTGCTAGGAAGAGGGACAGATGCGATTGCGTCGGACTTCGCGCGCTGTGCAGGCTGTCTGGACTGTGCGGCCGGGTTGGCAGGAGCCCGGGATCTAGCGCCACGGGGCTTTCTATGCCGCTTCTTTTTGCCTGCGTTGGGAAACCGCGGGGGCGGGAGGTCAGGCGAGGCTGCTTCTGAAGCAGGGGCAGGATTCTCCGTTGCTGGGGGGGATTGAGAAGGCTCAGGCTCCACAACCGAGATGTTTTCTGTTGGCTGAGTGGTCTCACTTTTAGATGCCACGAGGTTACGGCGCTTTTTCGCCTGAGGCGGGACAGGGGCCTGTGAAGGAGCCTGAGGTGGAGTTGCCTGTGATACAGGTGTTTGCTTCGGGCCTTTAGATCGCTTCTGTTGCCTGTTTGTAGCTGGGGCGGAAGACACGGCAGCCGTAGCAGGAGGCGCAGGGCCTGGCTGCTCGGTTGCAGGTCTGGAACCAGCTACCGGATGCCTCGGTGGTGGCAGGCGCCCTTTCGGCTTTCGCCTCTCGAGCTCCTGCTGAAACACCGGACATGCCCGGTAGTTGGCGGGGTGACTCCCGCCGCAGTTGATGCATCTTTTGAATGCAGGTGCATCGCAAAGTTTGGAGGCGTGAGGGAGAGAACACCTCACGCACGCCGGAGCGTTTGAACAAGAGTCGGAGTGGTGCCCGAAGCGTTGGCACCTGTGACACTGAGGCAGAACCCCGGGAGCGCGGCTTCTTTCCACTTTTACGCGGAAACCAAAAAGCCGCGTAAGTGAGAGTAGGCTAGTGCCTGCCTCGCTATTCTCCACCAGGATGCGGACCAGAGGAATTGGACGCCTTGGTCCGGCAGGAGTAAACACCCGATGGACCGCGCGAACAGGATAGCCCAGCTCGCGCAGCTCATCGAGTATTTCCTCCAGAGGGCTGCGGTATGCGAACATCTGCTCTCCGTTACCAGCGGCCGAGACGTGACCAACTACGTGCTCGGAGCGAGCCAATCCGGCATCAGCAGCCGCCGAGACGTGACCAACTTCGTGTTCGGAGCTAGCCAATCAGCGATGCCGGTTAGTTAATAAAACCCGGGCCGGCAGAAAATTTTACGCACTCTTCATCGTCACGCCATCGAACGCACTTCATCTCCTCTCCTCTCTCGGACGACATCGGGGCGGAGTCAGCCGGAAGGAACAGCCGAAGAATAGAACCGCCGCCGTTCTTGCGTCTTCGCACTCCCGTTCCGCGCCAGCGATGGATTTCGCTGGGCCGGCAGCCGACTCTACAACCGGTGCCGAAAGAAGAGGAGGACTGTAGTACGCCACGATCAGCGGGCGCAGCCGCCGAACATCTCAGCGCGGCACGACCAACATCACCGTTCTCGCCACTCGGTCCTTTTTAGGGCCACCAAAAACGATAGTGTGTACGATTGGCGCCAGTTGTCATGCGGCAAGCCTTTTGTCCGGTGACAACATGAAGAACAAGTCGTTGTCGGTATACAAATAACACATGTAATGTTCCCCCTTCGTTGTGACGCTGTTGTGGCATCAGTCCCCACTCCAGCTATTTTTTGTCTGTGGTCGAATTATGACACACTGTCAATTCTTAGACCAATTTGTTTTCTCGTCAACATTTCTGTGTTTCATGATTTATACTGAGCATAATTTGTATGTTCTTTCATGTGGCCACTAGCAATTTTCTGTCACAACTGATGTTCTACCAAAAAGTCTACACAGAGTGTAATAAATAGCACCTATTTTTTGAAAGGTATTTCTTCACCATTTCTTCACTAATGTTTCTAGAAAGAATGGATTGTGAAAGGTACCAGGAAAAGTCTTAATATTGGGATTTTGTGCACTCCAAAACTTTTGCCCTTGTTTTGCTTGAGAACAAAAGATAAAAGAATATTTTGCAAGCATCATTTTTTACCCATTCGGTTGGGTCTGAAACTAATTTTTTTTTTAATCCTGATTTCTGGGCACATTTAAATTACTGTTTGAACTGGATGGCATATTTTAAATATTGACAGATTTTGCAAGAACAAGTACTACCACTTTTTATTGTATAGTCTGCCCAAAAGTAATATTAGAAGAAACTGTAAAATAAATATTTAATTTGGGTTAGTCAACTTTTGCTTAATTTTCTTTTGCCTTTTACAAAATTTTGCACCAATAAGCTTTTTATGGTCCCCATTCTGCACAATAAATACGAATTCGATAAGAACATATATCACTATCCATGATCATGGACATTGACTACATGGACTCGGTAAATGAATGAAAGTGGACACAATAGTTGACACACTGTAATTATCTGTGTCACTAATGCAGGAAAAGATTAGTTGATGAAACATTACGAAGAAATTCCATTCCTCATTTCCAAATTGTCAGTGCCTCTTTTGTAAATATAGTAATTTACAAAAGGCTACTTGTTGTGAAACAGAAGTATCGTTGCAGCATAGCAAAATATTATCTAGCTGTAATTCTTCTTGTTTAATTGTGTGTCATTTAGAAATGTACCTTTGAGGCTATGGCCATAAGACATGTCTGTTGTTTGTGAAAGTATGTTACCAGTGGGACTTCTCTTCCACTACAAACCATCTTGAATATAAAAGTGATGTGCCTGGACATAGAATAAGTGTGATCATAATAATATACAATATAGTGTTCACCTCTTGACATATCTTACAAAAATGTAGATACAACTTGTTTACTGTTTATATAATAGGTAAGTGCCAAATGTCAAGACAACAGACCCAACCAAAACAATGGGAATGAAACAGTAAATTAAATTTAAAACAACTATTTCACTAATGACTCGGAACACAAAGTTTTTTATTAGTAAAAACATAAAGTTTTACCTTACAACCTGAATGGGTTTTCACTTTTAAAAAGCTTGTTCAGAGGTTCAGCTTTTTAAAAGTGAAAACCGGTTCAGGTTGTAAGGTAAAACTTTATGTTTTTACTCATAAAAAACTTTGTGTTCCGAATCGTTAGTGAAATAGTTGTATTTAGTTAAGTAACGGACACGTCATGGACAACGAAATCCAAGAATTTAAATTTAAAAATTAATAAAGTGAAAAGAGAGTAGAGGAATTAGGAACCATAGCTGTTCCCTATGAACCAATCAAGGCAGTTTTCTACTTTGTCTAGTGCTAAATATGTCACAGAGAATAAGATGAATGTGTTAGGAAAATAAAAATAAATGATGTAAATATGCAAATGATTTTATCACAAAGATAGAGAGACTCCATACTTTATACAATGATTAGATAACTTACATATGGTTAACATTAAAACAGAAATGCAGCTTAAACATTTCAGTTAGGGTAAGAAATCTGATGTTTAAATTCACTGTAAATCCAGTTTGTGGTGTAAGCAGTCTTTTATAACAGTGACACAAAATTGCCAGATAAACATGAAAATTGTCTATTCTTATTTAAACTAAAATTGCAAATTAATGTTTACTTGATACATGTACAAAACATTTGAATGTATTAAAATAGCTGAATTTTATGTATCCATGTTTAAGAATGCTAATGCATGTAAACATATCTGTGGATAGATACAGCGTATTCATACCCTGTGATACGTTCACAGGAATGTGAAAAGTCATGCAGAAATTGGGTAAACATAGTGAGGCACCATAATGCACACTTATTTTTGGACTAGAACGTTGGACAGACCTGTCCTAAATCATTTTTCTAATTTGTTAAGCACATTTTCACAACATATTTTAGTGACAAAATTTAAATAATGAAAAATAGAATGTTTTAAAAGACAATGCAGCCAATTAAAAAGTGCTGTAATAATAAGCTGAATTTAGATAGCAACAAAATGAAAATGCAGACACAGTGGTTCATCAGTAACTCTGCAGTAATTATCATTGTGCGATTCCTCAATGTTTAGAGCTTCATTCCCTTACACCACTCCAAATCTGAAAGTAGATTTTTTATTGCTTAAACTGTTTACTGCAGCATATTCCTCCATCTCTTAACACAACTACAGCCTACTTTGAAATAACATGGATGAAACAACATATCGTATGCTTAAAATATTAATCATCTCTTGTAGGGTTTTCCTTAAATGAAACAAAATATGTTTGTAATGATTATTACTGTATAAACATACGAGGCTTATCCAGAAAGTAAGTACTGTCTGCACATATATCCCGCGCATATTGTAGTACGAAGGTCGCGCATGCATAGTTACTTCCTTCTATTCGACGACCAAGTAGCCAAGCTATATTGTTTGTTTATGTTCCGATTTACATTTACTACACATCAGTAATCATGTTTAAAAAAATCGATTGGCCCACCAGTTGTGAAATAAGAACAGTTATTAGGTTTTTGAATGCGAGAAATCTTCGTCCTTATGAAATTTATTGTCAGATTTGTGAAGTTTATGGACAAAATGTGATTAGTGAAGGTATGGTGAGAAAGTGGGTTAGGATGTTTAACGATGGAAGAGAAAATGTTCACGACGAGGAGCATAGTGGTCGCCCATCCTTAGTCAACGAAGAATTGCTGCGCAGTGTTGACGAGAAGGTTCGTTCCAATAAGCGATTCACAATTTCTGATTTGTCAATGGATTTTTCAAACATTTCTAGATCTTTATTACACGAAATTGTGACTGAACATTTACACTACAAAAAACTGTGTTCGAGATGGGTGCCAAAAATGCTAACGGACCATCACAAAACCAAACGCATGGGAGCAGCCTTGGAATTTTTGCAGCGTTATGAAAGAGATGGAAATTGTTTTTTGAAAAGAATTGTCACTGGTGATGAAACATGGGTTTCTTCGAGACACCAGAAACTAAACGACAGTCACTGCAATGGTGGCATACTGGTTCCCCGAAAGCGAAGAAAGCAAAGCCACCTCTTTCTGCATTAAAATCATGTGCACCGTTTTTTGGGACTGTCAGGGAATTTTGTTAGTGGAATTTATGGAGCGAGGCACAACAATAAACGCAAAAGTTTACTGTGAAACACTGAAAATGTTATGGCGAGCAATGCAAAACAAAAGGCGTGGACTACTGACTTCCGGAGTGGTGTTTGTGCATGACAACGCACGACTGCATACTGCACGTGTAACAACGGCGCCTGTTGATTCATTTCGCTGGGAACAATTCAGTCATCCTCCTTACAGTCCAGATTTGGCTCCCAGTGATTCCATTTGTTTTTGCAACTGAAGAAATTTCTTGCCGGCCAGAAGTTTGAAAGTGATGATGAGATAAAGGGAAACGTCCAGCAGTGGTTGAAGTTGCAGGCGGCCGAATTCTTTGAAGTGGGCATATTAAAATTAGTGCCAAGATACGACAAATGTCTCAACTTGCATAGTGACTATTGTAGCGTGACAGATGTATGCATAATATTGAATGGCAATTGATCATTAGAATAATGAAGTTATAATATTTAAAGTTGGAAGAAAGCATTAAGTTTAATATAAATAGATTAATTCATAGCAACTGTGGAAAGAAATCATTATTATAAAGAAAATACAAGTTAAAATAAAAGGAGTTACTAGTGATGAGTCATCCAAGACCAGTCTCATAACCAAAGGTTTTCAAGGTATAACCCAGGAAGGTAAAATAGTAAATAACAAAGCAGTACAGAATATGACCAAACCCACGACGAGGGAGAATAAATAGAAGAGAAACCCTAAAATAAGCCAAGATCAACCAATACAGGTTGTGTATTTCTGTAATAAAGAAGAAGATGGAGAAGATCCCAAGAAACCTGATGGCAACAAGAAGAAGATGGAGAAGATACCAGTCCCAGAAGGCAGGAGAAAAGAAGACTGAAGAAAGAAGAAGAGGGCAGCATCCTGAAGAAGATGTCATGCTCTTATAAAAGACACCCAAATCCCTATATCCCCAAAATAAATATCTAAAAATAAAAGTATAACGAAATAAAAACCACATGTATACAAATTTAAGAGAGAGGAGTGTATAAAGTAAAAGTTTCCTGTGAACTAAGATGAAACAATAATATAGTACCCATGGAACAAATCTCCATTGAAAAAACGCTAACCAATTTATTATGTTAATAAGACTATACGACCATTTAGCATTAACATGATATATAAGTGCAAAGTGAACCAGTGATAGTTTTGGGTATTATAAAAAATGAACCTTGTGTTTCATTCTTGGCAATCACAAACATTGGATGCAATGAAATATGCATTTTTCAATGACTTAAAATGTGTACAGTGACAATATGTTGTTCATAAGACATGAATCTGTTTAAAATAACATTTTTGTTTTACATGAAAAAAGAAAAACAGATTTCATAGTGCTTTGTGAACGGTTCATACTATTTATTTGTTAATGACAGGGTACAATTCCCCAAAGACAAGGTATAAAAGACTGTATAAAAACTGTAGAAACCTACTTATAATAATAGTTAGAAATAAGAATATAAATATAAGGTTTTAATGTATATAGTACAAGAATGTTTAAAAATGTTTTAGATATAAGGCCATTTGTTTGGGTCTGAAACAACTAACATCAGAACTATAAAAATAATTACCACTTGTAAATAGTAGAGAGTAATTAAGATGTTAGTTAGTACAAAACCTTTGTTGTAAACCATATTTACATGTTGGAAATGGGAATTTTGTTGCAAAATGTCTGATTTGAAGACAACCATTTATTTAAAAAAAAAAAGTTCTTTATTCTGTTTAACTATTATTTGTATTGTAACCAATACTAATTGTTTTTGTGTAATTTGAAAACATGTTTAATTTATAATACTATTTGTAAAAGTCAGAGAGGGTATCACACATCATATATTGTTTGTAAATTATTTTGTAAGAAAAATTGTTAAAAAATCATAGGCCAAAAGAATGGAAACCAAACTTCATCAAAACAGAGAAATTACTCATTTAAAAGCAAATAAACAAAAGGGGTTTAGACAAAATAAACTTGAGATCATGCCATATAATTGCACATACCATTTAGAGAGATTTTAATAAATTATATTCAGAATTATAAATAAAAATAAAATGACTAAACTCAGAAATTTAGACATGGGAGTCATATATTTCAGAATAATGTTTCAGAATACAACTAATTCAATTAATTACCAGAAAATAAGGGAATAGGAACCTTTTAATACAATATAGGATTATTAATATTAAATATAACTGATAAAATGGCTGAATTTATATAATGACAGGAAGTAAATTTTGATGTTTTGGACTCTTCAGAGTATACCCAAACTGAAAGTAAAATTACTATTTTTTGGACAGAAAACACTATAAAATGGCATTATTTAATCTGAAAATAACCAGAATGAACTGAAAGATTAATTTAAATCAAATCTAGTGAATAAAATTGACAAATAACCAAAGTTTAGGCATTCATATAGTGAAATAGTAAAATGTACACAGGATGTGAAAATATTTTTGAACAATGTTAAGGATAATATTATATGGGCTAAGAGTTTAATTGAAACTGAAGGAAACAGTTAGTTAATTATTGGTAGTTGAACGGTTAACATGACATACATTTAATAACGTGGATAACCTAACCTATAATCGTCATACAAGCGAGTGTATAGTGAGTTATTGTGAAATCGCGAGTGACTTGTAAAATACTTCTGAAACTATCATATTATAACAGAAACGATCAAGTAACACTCCATAACACAGAACAATATAAATCTACTCCGAAAAACACCATAAAACACTAGAAAACTGTATAATACATTAAACCAAATTAGTGACGGAATCGGAGAAAGTGTTTGAACTAATAATTATACAGATACACTAAATACAACCCAGAATCACTACACCAGTCACTACACAACATATAACAAGAGATTTGCGGACACGAGAACAGAAATATTGCGTCAAAATACATTATTTGGAATGCAGCAGCAACGAGCAACATTTTCATCGACTTGACGGCAGCCATCTTTCTTTGACAATTCCAGTGCCTCCTCTTAGTTCAACAGCTGTTGGGTGAAAACAATTATTATATTTACAAATTATTATTCAATGTCTGTGTTTATTAATAACTATTAATTTGATTGTAACGTTATACTTTTTAAATATTAGCCCGATTTCTCTGACTTTGGTAATAACTGGCTGTTTAAAGAACCCTGTATAATTTTTATATAATATACTTTGTAATTTTTTTCGATATCCTGAGAATCGATACTAATCGATAAGAGTCAATATTGCTATTACTTAATAAAAAACATTAATACTTTTCAATACTTAATAGTTCTTTATTTCTTCAGTAATACTAATTACCAATAATATAATTCTAATTGATAATCTACAAGGACTTTACCACCCGTAAGTGAAGATAACCTAAAAAATAGAAAGGTAAACAAATATCGATTGGTTTACAGACAGTCTTATGAGTGGTGATAGATTATTTAAATTATACTAAAACTTTAATAAAAATTTTCAGAAGAGCATTACACTGTTTAAAACTTCACAGCCCTATATTAATTAATTGATCCTAATTAATTAATTAATAAAATTAAAAATTTTTTTTTATTATTTTTTTTTTATCACATTATTTTTTTTTTTAATTTTCTTCAAAACAATAATTTTTGTTTTGAAACTTTCGGTGAAGCTGAGCATATATATTTCTTCATCAACTTTATGCTACTCGACCGGTCTTGCTACCATTGGGACTCGACCAGCTGGGAAAATTAAGGAAGTGTTTCAGGCCAGTAAGACGTCGAGAGCCACACCAATTAAACACCTTACAACTTACAGATTCACACATCAATCTTATTTATTTTATTACAAATTGGCTAGTCCAAACAGAGGGGCTTGATTACATCGGAATCTAACATAAATCGGAATAACATAACACAATAGCTTTTTATCATCAACACACATACACATCTATATTTTATTAGTATTATTACAAATTGGCGCACAACTTTAGGGGCTTTAATTAGCGATTGGAAGGCCAATACATTCTGCCCGATCACTAGTTGGAGCTAGGCAACAGCTACAAAGCCAGAGAATTTCAAGGGAAAATGCAACGACGTGCAACATCTAAGAAACGGGCGGCGGAGGCCGAGAAAGAAATAGAAGTTGACATGGACAACAAAGAGGCAACGCCAGTAGAGGTGGAAGAGGTATTACAATCGGTGTTGTCCAAACAAACGGAACAACCAGAGATACAAACACAGACAGGAGAGGTTAATATCCAGGAGAAACCCAAAACAATGGAAGACGTAAGGATGGAGAAAATTATGGAAATGTTCAAGATAATGGACCAGAATAGGGAGAAGGACAACCAAACAACAAATAAGAAGATGGAAGAATGGAAAGAAGACTTGAGTAAGAAAATGGACAAGAAAATGGACGAAAATAATAAGAAAATGGAATCCACAAGTAAGGAATTAAAGGAAGACTTGAGTAAGAAAATGGGGAGTGATAACCAGTCCTTGAAAGAAGATTTAGGAAATAAGATCGAAACAACAAATAAGAAGCTGGAAGAGAAGATAGAAGAAAACAGCAAGAAGATGGAAGAGAAGATAGAAGAAAACAGCAAGAAGATGGAAGAGAAGATGGAAGAATTGAAGAAGGATAATCAATCCACAAAAGAAGAGTTGACTGGGATGAACAAGAACATGGAAGAATTGAAGGAAGACAACCAATCGTTCAAGGAAGAATTCAAAGCGACTAAAGAAGAGTTGATTAATAAAATTGAAAATACCAATCAGAAAATAGATGAAACCAGGAAGAAGATAGAGAAGAACAACCGACAATTGAAGGAAGAGATGAAAGAAGATAACAAGAAGTTGGAAGAGAAGATGGGGGAGAAGTTGGAAGAATTGAGAGAGGACAATCAAATTTTAAGAGAAGAATTAAGAGAAGTCAATCAGGAGAATTTGGACAAACTGGACGAAAGGATGGAATTGTTGCGAGAAGAAATGAATAAGGAAATCAAGGTTAACAAAAAAGCGATGGATAAGAAGATGGAAGAAGAAAATATAATGGTCAATCGACAGATTCGAGAGATTGATGGAAAGTGCAACCAGACCGAAAAGGAGGTGAATGAGTTTAAAGAAGTGGTGAACATCAAGTTCACAAATATCGAAGAACATAGTCGAAGGAAGGTAGAAGAACAGAGGAAGGAAAATCAAGAAGAGTTCGGAAAAGTACGCAACCAAGTCACAGAGCGATGTAATGATATACAAGAGACCATGGCCAATATCACCGGTCAGGTGCGACAAAGCCGAGAGGAGATGGAAGCAATAAGGAACAGACCGACTCATTTCACCGGATTGCCCATCAACGAAAGCCGAGAGTGGCTCAACTTCCGGCAGTACAAACGCAAGCCGATGGAGTTCCTGGCAAGGGTAGAAGAATATTTGACCAAGCATAAAATTACCCAATGGAGCCATAGCAGGGAGATATTCGACGAGTCCTTCCGAGACATTACAGATAATTGGTGGATGGCCAACCGGAGTGAAATTTCCGACTACCAACAGTTCCGGAAAATGTTTAAGACAAAATACTGGTCTGAGACCACCCAGAACTTGATACGTGACAATATTTGTAACGGAAGATACAGGTCACAATTAGGTAGCAGTATGACGGCATATTTCTTGGGGAAGGTGTGTATGGCAAAGCACCTTGAGCCAGCAATCCCAGAAGAATGTTTAGTGAATAAGATATCTTATCACTATGATGAGGACATTATCAGGGCCCGGAGAGGTAGTCAGATCAAGACGATCCAGGGAATGACTGAGTTATTGGAGGGATACGAGAATGAAGAGTATTATCGGCAGAGCAGGAAGAGAAATGAGAGACCAGAAGCAAGGCCGACTACTTACCCCAATAACGGCAATAACCATACAAATAACCGGAACCAGCCCAGTAATTACGACGGCCCTAACAACCAGCCGCGTAATAACCAGTTTAACGGAAATTTTAACGGCGTGAGAAATAACAACCCCTACCCAAATAATCGAAACCACTTTTATCAACAAAATAATAATGTTCCATACAGTCAGAGAAATCCATATCCCAACAATAATGGTGACAGACCTTACCCACCTAACCGAAATTACTATAATAATAATATTAGTAATAATAATAATAGCAATAGTAATAACCGAGTGTCGCGCCCTAGGGTAAATTTTATAAGAGCAGAAGATCGCGGACCCAGGAGATACTATCAACCGAGGAGGAGCAGCTTCCACGGCGCCGACCGAAGATGGAGGAGTGCGGAACGAGACGGCCCAAGATACGAACAGGAAAGACGAAGTACCAGCCTGGAAGATCTTGACAGACAACCGAACAGGGCGTTAAACATTAACCAGGGTACAGAACGTCAGGAGACAAACCAGAGTTTCCCGAACGATGCCTCGGTCAATAATAACTCAAACAATGAACAAAATACTTTAAACGAGAGGAGGCAGTAATCAACAACGATGACCCGTTACTGCTTATACTTCCTGGGTTAGAAAAGGATGATTTGCAACAAGCAAACAATGATAAAAACATCACTATTATCAGTAACCATTATTTGAAAGACATACGAACTGAACTTTTGGAAGAGAACGAGAAGAATCTCAGCAACAGTAATAATGAGATAATTTATATAACAGCGGAGGTGGAAGGAGTTCCCGCTAAAATAATGATAGACACAGGAGCTAATATTTCAATAATAAACTCCAATGAGTTGGAGAGAATACAATGTACATGTGGAAAAACTTTGCCAATGTTACCAATCAACAACATTGTGTTGGTAGGTGCAACTGGCCGCCAGAATAAAACCATTAGGAAGCAAGTTTCCTTAAGTGTCGTTAGCCGTGATATAGCTTTAGACATGGAATTTTTAATCGCCACCGGATTACCATTTGACATCTTAGTCGGTTGCGATATTCTTCGTAGATATTCGGCAGTAATCGATCTTAATTTAAATAAAGTATCACTTTTCCCAGACGGAGTAACATGGACCGCAGACCTGGTAGGAGGCACAACAATACTTCCCAGCCCTATACATCAACAACTTCGTAAAATAAATGTTATTAGAAACAGCCCTCTTTCTAAACCCATAATATACAATCAAGGAGGAGAGGATTTATGGTCAGTTAAGATCCAAGAAATACGGAATTTCCAGTGCGGAAGCGATAACAAGAAAATACCAACGCACCTGGCTGATCGTCTAATTGCAATATATGAGAGATACAAGGCGGTGTTTTCTGATGAACCAGGGAAGGTAAAAAACTACCAGTGCCAACTTCGTTTTAAAGAAAACGTAGAGTTTAACCGGAGGTCATATCCAATAGCGCAGTCGCTCAAAGAAGCCGTGAGAACAGAGATAAACAAGATGATTGAAAACGACATAATTGAGATTAGTCAATCATCTTACACTAGTCCAATTATTGCTGTTCCGAAGAAAGACGGACAAGTCCGGCTCTGTTTAGATGCGCGTGAGTTGAACAAGACAATTGTGAATGACAGAACATCTCCCGGTGAAATAGAAAAAATCTTAAAGCGTTTTCATGGTACTAACTTTGTTAGCACCTGGGATACGGTCTGTGGTTATTGGCAGGTAGAGCTGCATCCACAAAGCCGCCAGTATGTAGCGTTCATTTTCGAAGGGTGCAATTACCAGTTCAAGAGACTGCCCTTCGGACTTGTCAATTCTGTCGCCATATTTGTGGCATGCATGGACCAGATTTTGGGACCAGAAGCGCTCCAATTTACCACCGTCTATGTTGACGATTTACTAATCACATCCGGAACCTGGGAGGAGCATTGTTACAGAGTGGAATTTGTACTAAACAAACTAGCGCAGAACAACATAACACTGAAGTTGGAGAAATCCAAATTCATAGCGCGCGAGGTACAATTCTTAGGCTTCAACCTAGACGACAGAGGTATTACCCCATCAGCAGAGAAAGTGGAGGTAATTCAGAGGTTCCCGCAACCAAGAAACAGGAAACAATTGCAATCTTTCCTCGGACTCTGTAACTATTACAGGAAGTTTCAGAGCCGATATTCCGAGTTGACCGCCAAGTTTCAACCACAGTTATCTGCAAAAAACAAATGGACTTGGGGTGAAGGTCAAGATATTACTTTCCGATTAATAAAAGAGAAGTTTCTGGAGAGTGTGATACTTCGTCACCCAGATTTTAAGAAACCGTTCTTTCTAAACTGTGACGCTAGCGATCTAAGCTTAGGAACGACATTATACCAGGAAGATGAGGAGGGACAACATCTGGTAATAAGCTTCGCTAGTCGCACACTGAACCAGTGCGAAAAGAACTACAGTGTGACAGAAAAGGAATTGTTGAGCGTGGTGTTCGCATGCAGCAAGTTCCGGACGTACATTCTCGGATATCAAGTCACGGTACGAACTGATCATAAATCCATCTCGTTCCTTCGTAGGTGCAAATTGAGTCACGGCCGATTGGCTAGGTGGGTACTCGCCCTACAAGAATATGACCTGAAATGGGAATACATTCCAGGAAAGAAGAACGTGGTAGCGGATGTGTTGTCACGTATAAATCTAGAAGATCAGACTTTCGAGGGGGAGAAGGAGAGCTTGGTAAAAATTTATAACATATTCACGACCAGAGCCGATTTACAAGCTTTGTTAATAAATATCCGAATCCATCAGCAGTCTGATCCTAAGCTGAAAAACATTGTGAGTCGTTTGGAAGCCAATGATGAAACTATTTCTAAATACTACCACCTTAACAAGGGAATTTTATTCATAAAAACCGCATTGGACGATGAGACATGGAAGGTGATAATCCCACACCAAATCGAAAAGGAGGTCATCATCGATTACCATGTCAGGTATGGTCACATGGGAGCGTTAAAAGTGATACAAGCTCTAGAGGAAAATTGTTAGATCAAGAATATCAACCGCAAGGTGAGAACATATATCAAGTCCTGTAAGATCTGCCAATGTGCAAAAGTAAACAATGAAAAGACAGAGGGTATCATGATACCGATAACTTCCAACGCAAAACTGGAAAAAGTGTTTTTGGATATATGCGGGCCATTTCCCCGTAGCGGTGGTCGACACAGATATAAATACTTGGTAATTATAATGGATCACTACACCAAGTATATAAAGCTATATCCGGTTAATCGGGCAACAACAGCAAAGGTTTTGGCGGTGATTATTGATTTGTATATCCCAGAGATCGGTAGACCATTTTCTATTATTACCGACCATGGTACACAGTTTAAGGGGAGGAGATGGCGAGACACTTTATTAGCACTTGGGGTCAAAACATATAAGACATCAGTCTACCACCCAAGTAGCAATCCGGCTGAGAGAGTACTAAGAGAAGTGGGTAGGATATTGCGCACGTACTGTCACAACCAACAGAAAAAGTGGCAAGAGTACCTAGCAGCGACAGAAACATTCCTAAATTACGCCCACCATCCAGCTATAGGAATTCCACCGTACTCAGCCATGTATGAGAAGCCGACTCCCCGAGACATTGAACAAATCATTGAATTTCCAACGAACAACAATAGGAAATTCAACCAGTTGAAGTTTTACAATAAGGTAGCAGAAGATCAGGAACAACGGCAAGCCAAATACCAGAAGGCAATAGGGCGAATTGTAACATATAAAGAGGGTGAGAAAGTCCTCCTAAAAAATAGAGAGCTGCCTAGCACCTTAGAAGGCATAACCAAAAAACTACTATTACTTTACACCGGACCATATGTTGTGGTAAATGATAAGCATAACAATACATATGAGTTGAGGGAAATCGTTTCAGGAAAAATCAAAGGAGTGTACAATCAAGCTTCTATGAAGAAATATTATGAAGAATGAGTTGTGAGTTTAAAAATTTTGAATTTATATATATTTTATTTTAAAAAATTCGGAAATAATGTAAGTACATCTTACAACCTAATATTTTGAAAAGAACATTTTGGAGAATTATAAGAAGAAAGGAATTTTGAATTTATTTTTTAAAAAATTCGGAAATAATGTAAGTACATCTTACAACCTAATATTTTGAAAAGAACATTTTGGAGAATTATAAGAAGAAAGGAATTTTGAATTTATTTTTTAAAAATTCGGAAATAATGTAAGTACATCTTACAACCTAATATTTTGAGAAGAACATTCTGGAGAATTAAAAGAATTTTTTAATTAATTTGAAAAAATTCAAAAATATGTAAGAACAACTTACAACCTAATAATTTTGGAACAAACTTTATGAAAGAAAAAGAAAGACTTTTGAATTCAAATATAATTATAAAAATTTAAAATTTAGTAAGAACATCTTACTACAACCTCATAATTTAGAACAAAACTTTATGGAAGAAAGAGAAAGAGAGAGAATTTTGAACTTAATTTTATTAAAAATTTAAAATTAAGTAAGCACAACTTACTATAACTAAGTTTATGAGAAAAACTTTATGGTAAATAATTAAGAAGAATTTGATTTTGGAAAAATACCAAAACATTCAGAAATAATAGTAAGATAACAGTACTATAAACAATTCTGAATGAAACAATTCTGGGAATAAATGAATTAAACAGAATTTGAATGTTGATAGAACGTCAGTACTTTGAAACAAGATAAGATCAACATATTACAAGGATTTATGAGAAATATTTTTCAATTAAATAAAAGGAATAGTTTGAATTTTACATTAAAACTAACCAAGTTCCAAAAAATAATTATGTGTCAATTATGATTGAATTGAGAAGAAAATAAAGTGGTTAATTCAGAAAAGAGAATTAACGTTAATCCAGAATAAATGCTAGACATTCACAATAGCATTTGAAGGAGTAGAGAAGACTAACAAAAAAAAGTGTAATATGCCAGAGAAGAAAAAAAAATTTGGAAGCAAAGAGACTAATTACCTATGAAACGATAATGAAAACAGTTAATTAAGAGCAAAGAAGAACAACTCATACCAAACATATGGAGAAGATGATTTTGAACCAATGATAATAATAAGACCTATATGAAATGCAAAGAGAAGAAATACCACATGAAATATGATATAAATGAATTAATGCTAATGAATGCGAAGGTGGATTAATAACTTTCTAAGAGAAAGGAAAGAACCAAAATGTTTAAATAAAATGATCAATATAACAACCTGTATATCTAATGTAAAGGTACAATGTTAAAAAATTAAATATAATATATTAAGACCATTCAAATAATGAATACGAAAGACTATTTATAAAGACCTTGCTAATACTATGAATAACCAGAAGAAAGTATAAAGAGAATTCAGATGGAGAAGAAAGAGAGTTACACTGTAAACAGTAACCAGAATTATTAAAAGAAAGGTTTTCAACCATAATTAAATTAAATATATCAGACAAGTTAAGAGTTTGAAAAAATATATATGTAATGAGTATAATAATGATTATGAAGATTTATTAAGATAGAAAATGTGAGATAATCTGAGAGACTACGAAGTGGAGAATCCAAAGATATTTTTATTAGTCGAAAATGAGACTACTTTTTATTTATTTATTCGATGACTGACTGAAGATAATTCCAGCAGCATTATGTTTTTTGAGCAGGGATGGATATGCCCCTGTACTCAATTTATAGAAGTGGTGTATGGCCAGCAGAGAAGTAGCGTACAGTGCCCCTCTGATCTGCCCCAGCCCACGTGATAGGGAATGTTAGGGAATTAATATCCCAAGGATACAACACGAAGTTGATATAGAAAGAAAATGTATTACAATTATAATATATCTCAGAAGACACTAACTATCCGAAAAGGATCAGTAGTAAGACAAGTAACCATATATATAAAATTAATAAAACTCTAATATAAAAAAGTCGATATAAAAATGGAGAAGAAAATGAATTATAAGAAATGATGAAATTATCATAAGAAATTATTTCATCCATAAACATGTCTGAAATAATTACTTCTGGAGGAGAGCAATCTGTAGCGTGACAGATGTATGCATAATATTGAATGGCAATTGATCATTAGAATAATGAAGTTATAATATTTAAAGTTGGAAGAAAGCATTAAGTTTAATATAAATAGATTAATTCATAGCAACTGTGGAAAGAAATCATTATTATAAAGAAAATACAAGTTAAAATAAAAGGAGTTACTAGTGATGAGTCATCCAAGACCAGTCTCATAACCAAAGGTTTTCAAGGTATAACCCAGGAAGGTAAAATAGTAAATAACAAAGCAGTACAGAATATGACCAAACCCACGACGAGGGAGAATAAATAGAAGAGAAACCCTAAAATAAGCCAAGATCAACCAATACAGGTTGTGTATTTCTGTAATAAAGAAGAAGATGGAGAAGATCCCAAGAAACCTGATGGCAACAAGAAGAAGATGGAGAAGATACCAGTCCCAGAAGGCAGGAGAAAAGAAGACTGAAGAAAGAAGAAGAGGGCAGCATCCTGAAGAAGATGTCATGCTCTTATAAAAGACACCCAAATCCCTATATCCCCAAAATAAATATCTAAAAATAAAAGTATAACGAAATAAAAACCACATGTATACAAATTTAAGAGAGAGGAGTGTATAAAGTAAAAGTTTCCTGTGAACTAAGATGAAACAATAATATAGTACCCATGGAACAAATCTCCATTGAAAAAACGCTAACCAATTTATTATGTTAATAAGACTATACGACCATTTAGCATTAACATGATATATAAGTGCAAAGTGAACCAGTGATAGTTTTGGGTATTATAAAAAATGAACCTTGTGTTTCATTCTTGGCAATCACAAACATTGGATGCAATGAAATATGCATTTTTCAATGACTTAAAATGTGTACGGTGACAATATGTTGTTCATAAGACATGAATCTGTTTAAAATAACATTTTTGTTTTACATGAAAAAAGAAAAACAGATTTCATAGTGCTTTGTGAACGGTTCATACTATTTATTTGTTAATGACAGGGTACAATTCCCCAAAGACAAGGTATAAAAGACTGTATAAAAACTGTAGAATCCTACTTATAATAATAGTTAGAAATAAGAATATAAATATAAGGTTTTAATGTATATAGTACAAGAATGTTTAAAAATGTTTTAGATATAAGGCCATTTGTTTGGGTCTGAAACAACTAACATCAGAACTATAAAAATAATTACCACTTGTAAATAGTAGAGAGTAATTAAGATGTTAGTTAGTACAAAACCTTTGTTGTAAACCATATTTACATGTTGGAAATGGGAATTTTGTTGCAAAATGTCTGATTTGAAGACAACCATTTATTTAAAAAAAAAAAGTTCTTTATTCTGTTTAACTATTATTTGTATTGTAACCAATACTAATTGTTTTTGTGTAATTTGAAAACATGTTTAATTTATAATACTATTTGTAAAAGTCAGAGAGGGTATCACACATCATATATTGTTTGTAAATTATTTTGTAAGAAAAATTGTTAAAAAATCATAGGCCAAAAGAATGGAAACCAAACTTCATCAAAACAGAGAAATTACTCATTTAAAAGCAAATAAACAAAAGGGGTTTAGACAAAATAAACTTGAGATCATGCCATATAATTGCACATACCATTTAGAGAGATTTTAATAAATTATATTCAGAATTATAAATAAAAATAAAATGACTAAACTCAGAAATTTAGACATGGGAGTCATATATTTCAGAATAATGTTTCAGAATACAACTAATTCAATTAATTACCAGAAAATAAGGGAATAGGAACCTTTTAATACAATATAGGATTATTAATATTAAATATAACTGATAAAATGGCTGAATTTATATAATGACAGGAAGTAAATTTTGATGTTTTGGACTCTTCAGAGTATACCCAAACTGAAAGTAAAATTACTATTTTTTGGACAGAAAACACTATAAAATGGCATTATTTAATCTGAAAATAACCAGAATGAACTGAAAGATTAATTTAAATCAAATCTAGTGAATAAAATTGACAAATAACCAAAGTTTAGGCATTCATATAGTGAAATAGTAAAATGTACACAGGATGTGAAAATATTTTTGAACAATGTTAAGGATAATATTATATGGGCTAAGAGTTTAATTGAAACTGAAGGAAACAGTTAGTTAATTATTGGTAGTTGAACGGTTAACATGACATACATTTAATAACGTGGATAACCTAACCTATAATCGTCATACAAGCGAGTGTATAGTGAGTTATTGTGAAATCGCGAGTGACTTGTAAAATACTTCTGAAACTATCATATTATAACAGAAACGATCAAGTAACACTCCATAACACAGAACAATATAAATCTACTCCGAAAAACACCATAAAACACTAGAAAACTGTATAATACATTAAACCAAATTAGTGACGGAATCGGAGAAAGTGTTTGAACTAATAATTATACAGATACACTAAATACAACCCAGAATCACTACACCAGTCACTACACAACATATAACAAGAGATTTGCGGACACGAGAACAGAAATATTGCGTCAAAATACATTATTTGGAATGCAGCAGCAACGAGCAACATTTTCATCGACTTGACGGCAGCCATCTTTCTTTGACAATTCCAGTGCCTCCTCTTAGTTCAACAGCTGTTGGGTGAAAACAATTATTATATTTACAAATTATTATTCAATGTCTGTGTTTATTAATAACTATTAATTTGATTGTAACGTTATACTTTTTAAATATTAGCCCGATTTCTCTGACTTTGGTAATAACTGGCTGTTTAAAGAACCCTGTATAATTTTTATATAATATACTTTGTAATTTTTTTCGATATCCTGAGAATCGATACTAATCGATAAGAGTCAATATTGCTATTACTTAATAAAAAACATTAATACTTTTCAATACTTAATAGTTCTTTATTTCTTCAGTAATACTAATTACCAATAATATAATTCTAATTGATAATCTACAAGGACTTTACCACCCGTAAGTGAAGATAACCTAAAAAATAGAAAGGTAAACAAATATCGATTGGTTTACAGACAGTCTTATGAGTGGTGATAGATTATTTAAATTATACTAAAACTTTAATAAAAATTTTCAGAAGAGCATTACACTGTTTAAAACTTCACAGCCCTATATTAATTAATTGATCCTAATTAATTAATTAATAAAATTAAAAATTTTTTTTTATTATTTTTTTTTTATCACATTATTTTTTTTTTTAATTTTCTTCAAAACAATAATTTTTGTTTTGAAACTTTCGGTGAAGCTGAGCATATATATTTCTTCATCAACTTTATGCTACTCGACCGGTCTTGCTACCATTGGGACTCGACCAGCTGGGAAAATTAAGGAAGTGTTTCAGGCCAGTAAGACGTCGAGAGCCACACCAATTAAACACCTTACAACTTACAGATTCACACATCAATCTTATTTATTTTATTACAAATTGGCTAGTCCAAACAGAGGGGCTTGATTACATCGGAATCTAACATAATCCACAATAGCTTTTTATCATCAACACACATACACATCTATATTTTATTAGTATTATTACACTATATAGAAACGTAGATTAAGGTATGTAGAATTTTTGAAAAATAAATTAATTTGAAAATAATTTGTTATCATTTTCTTAATGCCCAAACGGTACTTACTTTCTGGATAAGCCTCGTACATGCTAATGTAATGTGAATAGAATCCACAAAGTTCTCACCTACATGTCTCAGTTTCAAAGTGAAATATTTATACCAGCTTAAGAATACAGTTCCAGTTTCTAAATGGAACTGATACAATCCACTTATTATTGAATAAATAAATCTCATAGGAGATTTTGAGTGTGCAGACTTTGTAGCACAGACTTTTTTATTATGGCTCTCACATATGAAGACAGAAAAGGTATCTAAAAATATTAAATTACAAAAACATTGTACTGCACATAATTGTGCTATTTTATTTTTTGTTAATATATATTTCAAATTAATCAATCAAAGGCAAATATATTAAAAAATACAACAATTTCATTGAAAATACCTCTGTCTGTATCATGTGAATGTCCTATAGACCAAAAATTTGATATTGAAAATATTGTACCAACTTATACACTTTTTCCATGGATACTGCAATATCTACAAAGCTTTAAAACATCTTACAAATAATATCTGATGTCTTAGTATACTTTCTGTTGATTAATTTAATGTATTTATTATCCTTCTACTTACTGTATTTTTAAAACTACATCTTTTCTTCTTCAAAACACAAACACAGGCAGCAGATATTTCTTGGTCATGTGTCTGAAATATTATAGCCACTGCCGGATTTAAAGATTAGATTTGAATATGAAAATATTGCTTAACAGCTGCTGAGAATTAAGCAATTTTTTAAATACAAATATGTTTTCAACTTGTATCAAAACACTACTGTTGAAGTAATAGTCTAGAGGATTGAGGTGAAGTCTCATAATTAAAGGGGGACTAGGCAAATGGCTTGGCATAAAAATAGTGTTCTTCAGACAAATATTGATTACCAAAAATTGAGGATGGTAGCTGTCACAGTCAGTGGCTGTTACAAAGTGACAGATGACTGAACCAAAATGAGTATGAATAATGTGACAAACGGTGATCTTAAATGAATGCATTACCAAATACTGTACATGGAGAGGAAAAATCAACGTGGCATTGAAAATCTATTCCAGTCCTTGAACATCAAATTAATTTGAATGCAATGAAAGTATAAATAACATCAAGTATGCTAGTTTCTTAATATTTCTGGTATTCCTTTATTTCTGACATAATTCTTTGAGTTTTAAAGTCAATTGTAATACAAAGTGTATAATTACCTTACTTTAGTTTAAGTACAATAAAGTGTTATGTAAAACATTATTACAAAACTTCTGTTAACTTTTATATAAAGAATGGTCAAGTTAACATAGCACTTTCCGTAATAAAAGTATTATTCACTAGAAAAATATAGCAGAAGAAGAATATTAATACACTTTAATAAAATTCATCTTAAATACAAATATTGGATATAGCTTGAATGTAAGATAATAGTTTAATAGAAATTTTACAGTTCAAGTATTATAGTTAAGGTCTACCTGTTAGATACTTCACACTCTGAAGTATAATACACATGTGAAATACATGGATATGAAGTTTTGTACTTTAAATATAATTCTATGCTTCAGTGTTTGGAAATTTAAAGAACTTTATGTTTTCCAATCAAATTTCAAAAACACATGATTCTGAGGCACATAGGTATACATGTAACTTTATGTATCACAGTAATTTACGACTTCTTTAAAATTATTTCAGTTTCTATAGTTGCATTTGACTGACATAATTACACATTTAGTTAACATTTATTATTCATACAAATTAGTCACATGAGTGGTACTTAAGTGCTAGTTATTTATATAAAAAATACAAATTATTAAATTGTTAGCTAAAAAATTATAACTAAGAAACATGTATCTATCTATAGTAACAATAATATTAATATACATTTTTAAAAAATTACAAAATTATTTATACTACAATACAAACTTTGACAATGATTTGTTAGTTGTGTGATGTTCATTTCTTTGTATGTGTACTGACTTTGTTCAAATTTGTTAAAATATAGCTATAACTGTGTATACTTTTGTCTTAATAGATTTTGCAATTTTAATGTTTTTACTAGTTAAATTTATATAATTGTTACATTTTTATACATTATAATATAAAATATAAATTTTTTAACACAGAAAGAATCATAACAAGTACAATATATAAACACTATAACTTTCATATAAACAGTCTAATACACAGTAAGTTTGATTCTGATATTTGATTTTCTTTCTTTATTTATTTTTTTTTTTTATTTTAACAAACAATATATAAAACCCTGATCATGGTAGCTGTTCTTATTACCGACATCTATTAACAATAATAGTTCAGCTTTTTTTTTAGTATGAACAATAAAACAATAACCTAATTCAAATTGCTACTAGCTTGTTTTCGTTTTTACATTGTATAATATACAGCATACATTTTTCAGTACAAAAATTCTAAATATAACTTTAGAAGTATTTGTTAAATAAAAGTCCATTTTCCCCAGTTCACATGAGAATTGCACTTATTTTAAACCCTGTCGAAACGTAAGCCTTGGCCTAGGTGTTTCAATGGAATCTTTAGCTGCACTAGAAGCCGTTGGCCTCATGAAGTTTTGTCCTGCTCTCTTTGCAGGGCCAATACTACTGCCACTACTGCTACTACGACTTGCAGGTACTGATACTGTATTTTCTTTAAAGCTAGTACTAATTCCTGTAGTTACCTTAGGCCTTCGTATTGTTGGACCAATACTGCTACCACTACTACTGCTCCTACTAGCCGGTACAGAACTTTTAGTTTTTAATTGTACTGGTGCTAAAGGTTTCTTCAGAGGAGTAGATTTTTTCAAGTCACTAGTAAGAGACTTAATTGCATTGGTGTATCCACTTAACCCTGGTACTGGTCTAACATTTCGAACTGTGCTAACTGATGTTGCACTATTTAGAGAGCTTCTTGAACTTCTTAAACTACTTCTAGAATTTGATCGTTCAACACGCTTCCTTGGTTGACTGCCATTGCTGACTGGAGATGGTTTTAGCCCAGAACTTCTGTTACTCGACCTTTCCAGTGCCTGGCGTCTAATTATATTACTTGATGAAGTACTTTTTATTGGAGTCTCTTTTGTTTTTGAATCTGATATTCTAGATGTAGGTGTAGGTATTCTCAAATGGTCAGTAGTTTTAGGAAGATTTTTACTGTTTTGTCGAGTAAGACTTGCTTGTGAATCAGTTTTTCTGAAGCTAGAACTTCTGGGAATTATACTTTTCCTTTCCGGAAGACGCATTGAACTTGCACGCTCAATTTTCTTTGCTGGTACTCCACAAGTTGTATCTCCACTGCCACTACTATCTGCTCTCATTAAATTTATGGTTTTCCCTTTCGCTTTAGGTGAGTCAACGCTATCCCCTTCATAATTACATCCAGATGATGTCCCTTGACTTGGTGTTTCAGAGACTAAACTTTGAGTTTCCTCAAAACCTTCATCATTCAGATCATGTTCTGCTCTCTGCTTACCAGGAGTCGTTGCCTGTACTTTTATTTCTGGAATAAATTCATTTTTGAGCTGTGAAGATGTCTGTGAATTATTGTCTTGAACTTGAATAGTAGTTGGTTTCAAAGATTGTGGATCTTCATTAACAATGGGTATTATTTTTTGTATATCATTTGTTTCAATAATATCCCTGTCTCCCTGAGATGAATTCATATTTCTTAAATGTTCCCTACTTAATTTTAATTTGGGATCAATTACTACTGGTGAATCTTGTTGTAAACCATATTTCCTGACAGCCTGTGTTACCTCTGAATGGTCAATGTTACTTCTGTGTCTTGCAGATCTGGTATTCACTGCAGATTTATTCGTACCTGAAACAGGTTGAGTATCTACTTCCCTATTGGGATATGGAATTGGTTCATCAACACTTTGCCTAAGCTGTTTAAATGCTTCTAATACATCTCTTCTTCCAATACCAGTTCTGTTTCGAGCTGATCGTGGAAGTGTTGATGATTTGCCCAAATTTTGTAATTCTTCTCCCGATTTTGCAATATTTGCAATTGCTTCCTCTTCAACTCTTGCTTCATTCCCTTTGTATTTCAATCGTTCTTGCCACTTCTTAAGACGAGACTCAGTATCTTGTGGAGTTAGAGGACTGACAGCATATGACTGTACATGCAATGTTGCAGGACGGATGATTTGTTTTTCTGAAACTAATTCAGGTGATACAACTTCTGGTCTTCGTACTGACTCATCTTCTGTGTTTTTTCTATATCGTCTTGTCCTACGGGCAGATGAGAACCTGTCAAACTGCCCATCACCCATTTCTTCTTCTTCTTCTTCTTCTTCTTCTTCTTCTTCTTCTTCTTCTTCTTCTTCTTCTTCTACTTTAGCATCTTCAGCAGAATTGATTCTGCTTAATATACCTTCAGAATTTTCAGATGACTGTCTGAATTTGTTGCCTACCAGTTTTCTGGTTGCTGGTGGTGTTTCTATATTGTCAGAATCAATCTCAACTTTATCTGTAACCCCAACATCTGGTGATTTTCTTACACGACGAGGTGCAAATGGTGGTAATGACTGGTCATCATTATTATCTGAAGGAGAAGAAGGAATTCTTCTTGACAATAAAGGACTAGCTCTACTATGTCGATATTTGTTGCAAGGGTCAGGTGGTGGTGGCTCTGGAGGATCACCAGGCCTTCGTATATACACTGTGAGACTTTCATCAGGTGATAGATTCTGGCCCAGTGAACCAATAATTCCTTTCCTTTTCTCTTCTTCTGTAATTGCCTAAAAAAAAAATTTAACTTTTTTATTTCCATTTAATACATATTTTAACAATATAGAAAAAGGCTATAATAATACTAAATATTATTAATTACTCCCCAAATTAAATAAATAAAAACATATTTACTCTCAACAATTACCTGCAATGTAGAGGCTGGCAAACTGCTCTCCATACTGCCTCTAGACCTCATCCTTCGTAGTCTTCGTAAATCTGATTCTGTTTCTTCAGTTGAATTAGGTACATTGAGATTGGACTTACGCCATGCTGATTTGTCTTTTACTTGAGGCTGTGCTTCTGTAACATAAAAAATTATATTTATGACATTAACAGAAGTCTAAAATTATCCATTATGAATATTAGCAAGTATGACTGTGTGCTTATAGAATTTCTGGGTTTTCCCATGGAAACTCCCATCTCTAACTAAAATATGAGACTCATTTTTTAAGTAAAAACTGTTTGCGCATCTTAATTGTGCAGGCCAATGGTGGCGGAAGTGGTAAGGTTATGCGAGTTAGGCAGCCCCCCCCCACTACGCAGGCACTAAGTTTCAAGTATCTGCGTGCATTAGTTATTTGGTTACACAGCATCATTCACCACCATGTTGATCGATAATCTTGCCGATTGTGAAGTGTGTGCTGTGATCAGATTTTTGGATGCAAAACTTTTCGTAACGCTGAAATTCATTACCAGCTTGTAGAAGTGTACAAGGATAATGCCATGAATGATGGAAACGTCCATAAGTCATAAACGTTATTCAATGAAGGAATGACCAATGTCCATGACGAGGACCAGTCTGGATGGCTACTGTCATGACTGAAGATTTGATCAAAAAATTCTAGGACTGTATTCATGAAAACAGGCGATTCAGTATTGATGAGTTACACCTGTCGTTTCTTCACGTATAATAATCTGTCATTTATGACACTGTTACTGAGAAGCTTCACTACAAAAAGATTTGTGTGTGATGGGTACCAAAAATCTGACAGAAGAGCACAAGAAAAAGTGTATGGCTACTCTTTGAAGTTTTTGGAGCGGTATCAACAAAGATGACGACGAGGTTTTGAGCTATACTGTGAGAGGAGATGAAACCTGGATCTGCCACTATACACCAGAGACCATATGACAATCTTCTGAGTGGCATCTTTCTCAATCTCCATCGAAACCACCAAATTCCAATCAGACTATCAACATGAAAAATCATGGCTAATCTTCTAGGATCTGAAATCCATCCGTTTGGTTGGCTTCCTCCCACAAGGAATAGCAATAAATGAATAAGTGTATTGTGAAACACTCACTAAGCTTCAGTGGGCCACTTGACGGTATAAATAAACTAGTGCCACATCTAAACAAGTGCTTGGGTCTTAATGGTGACTACGTAGAAAAGTAGAATAAAATAGCTTGTGTTTACATTTGTAATTTTATTTACCGGTATCAATAACGTTTTCTTTGCTATGTAGCAAAACAGTTCTTACTTAAAAAGTGGCCCTCGTATTAATCCACTCTTTAACAAAAATCAGTTGTTTCAATTTCTGCAAGGTGTATACCATAACCTTTTCAATATAAAGGTTTTTAAGTAACCTTTTGAATATATGACATTCAACAACACATTATTTTAGTTAGCTATTGTATTATATGAAATTAGTAACCACTGTGTTGAAACAGTATATAAGGAAATGAATACCAAAATACTTATATTAAAATTATTAGTAATTTTAAATTCCTGATAACATATTTATTTACATTACAAATGATTTTACTGAAACGTAAATTTTATGTAATAAAAAATTGATGTGTTCCTTACAAAATTTTCAGGATATGAAAATAATAAAGAATTTATTGTTAGCCATATAAGACTAATAATTATTACTTTGTACTTGCAATTGCTTCTTCAAGCTATAAAGATGTGTTTTTATAAAGATTCTTATAATTTTTCCCCCCTTATGAGAGGATATCGCAGCTTATAAAGCTGCTGTTAAAACTGTATGCAAACTTGTTTAGGTGAATGGATTCAGGTGGTTGTTGTGGTGAAGATGATAGCGAAGTAGTAACAGTGATATGGTATAGTGGTGATAATGTTGACTGTGGTAATTCTATATACATTTTTTACCAGTACTATAAAAAGATCTGGTTTAAAGTTGATCTTTAAAAATATGCAAAACACAAATAAACAACTGTATAAAAACTATATCAGTAGTATGAAAGTACCTTCAATTGCTGTCATAGTACCAACAACATCTATATTTTTATCTATAGTTGGTTTCCAGTCAGAATATACCCGTTTGTACTGAGGAGTACCTTCAGCCAACTTGCCTTCAGGAAGTGTGTCAAGTGTTCCTGAACGTCCCTCGCTTTCTGTAACACCAACAGTCTGTCTTTATTAAGTTAATATTCAGTTGTGTAGAATAGTATAAGTGCAAGACAACCTGAAGATACTATAACTGAATTTTAATGATCATGTACAGAGAAATTATGTACCATGGAATGTTTTCAATACTAATCACACATATCTGTAACTATTCTATATGGCTTATGGTTAACAGCATCTTTTATGAATATTGTCAAATGAGAACACACAATTCAATGAACTTTTACTGCATGTGACAATTATAATCTTAACAAGATATTTTTCTACTCTAAAAAATTTACAGCAACATATTTACAGCAGTGGTGCAGCCAGTATTTCCTTCTTGTGGGGGGGGGGGTAGATTTTTGTGAACACAGCTACAAAAATTAAAAGAAGACATTTTTATTTGCTACTCATTTTCTTGTAATCAAGGAGGTAAGTGTGGAAACATAAGGAATATTATTAATAGATATCTAACAATAAAGACAATATGTTACAACATAAATGAAATAAACATTCCAATTTTTTTGAGATGGACTAAAATGGGCTGGGCTAAAATTGAAAAAATGCCTTATTCTGTAACACATTACATGATGTAACACATCTGACCAACAGCACACAACCCAGTAAATACATAACACTTACATACTACAATTCCAATACACATAAAATTGCAAACACATTTAGGAAACAAAATTATAAAGTAGCTTACAGAACCAACAACACCATTAGAAAACACATAAACAATACTAACAAAGACATTGACACATACAGCAAAACAGGGGTTTATAAATTAAATTGCAATGATTGCCAACAATTCTACATCGGCCAGACAGGAAGATCTTTTTCTTCCAGGTTTTCTGAACATTTAAAAGCCCTCACCACAAACTACATACATTCCACATTTGCCACACATTTACATAACGAAAACCACAGCTACACAAACATAGAACACAACATGGAAATATTACACTACTTACCTAAAAGTAGAAAACTAAACACAGCTGAACAATTTGAAATATACAGATATCACACACTACAACCAAACAACATATTAAATGAACAGATACATTACAAATCACATACACTATTTGACACACTGATCCACACACATAATTCGAACCTCAGCGCCAATCCCTTCCCACCATCAACCCCCACCACACACTCCATTCCGTAACGGTTATTCTGTAATCGACAGTTAGTACTAAACCCACTGAAGAAGAGAAACAACATCTCGAAACGTTTGGGAAGTGACAACAGTAAGTTCATAAGTGAAAGTATTATATATATTATTAACATTACATGAGTTTAGTTATTTAATTTAGATGACTAACCAATGAGTAGGCCAACAGATAAAGAAATGAAGAAAAATCAAAATGAAAATACTTATATTAAAATTATTAATAAATTAAAATTTCCAATCATGTACTGTATTAAAGTACAACTGACTTTTCGTAAACACAAATTACACAGAATAGATGTAACTTGTTGCCTTCCAACAGTCTTCTGCGACACCGACTCTGCTGGCCTGGCAGATCTTCTTGGTCAAACTGCATGTCTGTCTTCCCCCAAAAGTTGGCTTCTTGACCCTGCCCTTTACGCATGGGGTTACGGACAGCATCAGTAGGCTCCTTCTGAGTCGGTGGGGCGTTAAGAACACCAGGAAGAACACCTAAGACCAGTAAGAGACGCAAGGAATCTGAATTCTTAATGCAGCATCTACAGTATGCCTTGCTCATGTGGAGAGGTGTACATCGGCACTATGAGCACAGGGAGAGGGGCTGGCAGCAAGAAGTATATTTACGAGAAAAGGCGTTCACCTCGGATTTCCCTGCACTGATCGCCATGCTCCACTTCTATAGCCAGTCCGGAAGCAAGGCGAGCTGATGTTGGACCAGGCCAGTGGCGAAGCTGGCATGATACATGGTATCATCCGCATAGAGTGAGAGAGTGACTCCAGCCTGTACAGCCAGGTCGTTCGTGTACACTAGGTACAGAACGGGGCCTAGAACAGATCCTTGAGGAACACCTGCAACAACCGGTCGAACGGATGGGTTCGAACCATCGACGCCATAGCCTAAAGACTTTGTACCACAAAGGTACAATCGAAGAAGATGAATGAAAGAGGCAGTGATAGGGGAGTGGGCCAGTTTGTAGAGAAGACCTTCATGCCAGACTCGATTGAAGGCCTTACTCATGTCGAGCAGGACAGCGACGGAGGACTGATGCTTGTTCTTCATGTCCGTCAGTTAGATGCCAACCCTGACGAGTTGAAGGGTCATTGAGTGCTCTCTGCAGAAACCGAACTGCTCCTGCCCAATGAAACCATACAACAGAGGCGCATAACGACCGTGCAGGAGCCGCTTGAACACCTTCGATATGACTGGCAGTAGAGAAATGGGCTGATGATTTTCAGGTAGTATACGCAGCTTGCGAGGTTTGGGAATCATGACTATTTTTGCACATTTCCACAGGTTGGGGAAGTAATGGAGTGGAGACATCCATTGAAGAGCTCGTGAACCAGTGTAAAATGAGACTGGGGGGTTGAAGCGCCACCGTACCGATAATGAATTGAAGGGGAGAAAATCTCCTATTAAATAGTATTTGACATGCTGTGCTCCTGAGCCAATCGGGTGATGGATGATTATGATTGATCCGTGCTGTTTTCTAGCTTACATCGTGCTGCAATGAGAATTTATATAAAGCAAAAACATGATTTGCCTCTGTACTCAGGTGTTTATGGTGAATATCTGCTGGTACTCTTTGCCACTGAAGATGGCCTCCACTGGTGAGGACAAAACATTTGGTTCTTCAAACATGAGTCCATGGCCTAATAAGCTGCCATTCTTCAATAATATTGATGTTGGCCGTGAAAGTTTAAGAACTCTGTATATGTTAACATTAGAGAAGATAATCGCACAGAATCCCAAAACTTTATACCATATTTAAAGTTGTTACACTAGAACAATGTCTGTTGATTACATACAAGAACAACATCTGTTTGCAAACTATGTAAAAAAAGAAAAAAAAGTGGAACTGCTTCATTGGTTTCATTAATCTCTTGTTGTTCTTAAATTGTAAATCTGGATATTTTGTACAGAATGTCCATCAATAATTTTTTAGGTAGTAAGTTACAGTTAATTTCTGCTTACTACAGTAAACCTGATTAATATGATATTTATGGAACCAAGGATGGTAGATGTTAGACCAATCACTAAAGAGTAGTGAAAAATCTATATTACTCCAAAAATACACATAATTAAGGGACGTTTGTTTAGTCAATGTAAACAATAGACCACATAATTATTATTCAACAATAATAACTTGATTATATAATTCAGCATACTAATTTACTGAATTAAAAAATATAAATTAGTAAATATGAATACAATTTAAGTGTTTAATTCAATACATAAAATATACAAATTGCATAATGGTCAAATAATAATGAAAATGCCTATACAGACTATCACACTGTCTGTCTGAGTGGTGTGTCAGATTAATCAGTTTACTGTAATTCAATTAACGCAAATCTTTATATGATGCTCTGTAGAATAATACTCCTAGTACAGCAGAGGCTGTGTATAAAATATAAAAATGTCTTCGTTCAAAGTAACTAGTATAGTACCCTAAATAAAGTATTCATAATACAAAATACGACAATATGGTATTTTGCAGTATAGGTTGAAGGAATACCTTAATTATAGAGGGCAGAGACTACTGAGCCTAGAACAGGTATTATTGTATCCATATACTATACACAACTATATTTTACTTCTACTTCAATAAATACGTCTGCGCGTGCGCACACACATACACACACACTCAAACATTTCTATACTTTTCTTGTTTATATGAGTCTGTGTGTAAGTATACTTACAAGTACATGAAATTATCACTTATATAAATTCCATACCTGAGTCTGCTTCAAGGGACCTCCGGTTGGTCTGAATTCTTCGAGCTTTACGCCTTAATTCTTCATTCTGTTTCTCTTCTTTCTCATTTTCTTGTAGCCACGCTTCAATTTTCTGTCTCCATGCTCTGTTTCACAATAAAAACAGTATTGTATGAACTCTTAAAATGTTTTGGTTAGAAAACTATTGTGGATTACAGTAGGCACAACCTATTATTCCAGAATAAATGGTATAACCTAGAACAGTACAGTACATCATGGCTCACCACCTTCTTTGATGATGTTCAATTGTATTCTGTACAAGAGGTATTGCACATGCTGACCTAAAAGATCATGTCTATGTTTATATACTGAAAGCTGGATGTGTAGGTACAATGCAAATAGGTATATAAATTTGAAGTAATAAATTTCAGAAGATTTAGAAGAATACATATGTAGTTTGGTTTTACTATAAACTAGGTACATAATTTGAAACATTAAAGTAATATGTGGAAAGTGAAAGGTTGGAGGACTGTAGTGTATAACTGGCAATAATAAGTGATGCCTGAATTAGCTGATTTTTACATGCAAAACTATATTTATATTGTAAAATTATTTTTGTTAATTATTCAGAATCAAGAGAACACTATAAAATAATGAGTACATGAGTAATCTCTGATACTAAGTAGTTGTCATTGTAAAGAAGTGGCTATACTTTTAGGTCGAACTAAATACATGAAAAAAGAAATAGATTTTTAATAATGTGGTAATTACATTGGGTAAAACTATGAATTAATAATAAGACTGATTTTTGATCATGCAATTATTGTGAAGAGATTTGACATTCTTTGATTTTCTGATTACACTATCTAGTCTCTAGCTAGTAGTGCATAGGCAACTGACGATATGGGCTACATGAAGATAGTGAATGGTTATATTTACTGTATTTGGAAACCAGTCAAACACAAAAGTAATTGTTACTGTGGACAGACCAAATAAGAATTAGTCCAACAGTTTTTAATTGTGATTTTGCAGCTAAGTTTTAGTATCTAGAACCAGTTAACTTAAACCTAAAGCATGATGAAGAATTGAGAAGTGTAGCAGGTAAATTAAAAAAGTGCTACAATACAATCTACATTGTATGATATCCACTGGCCCTCCTCAGCTCCTTGATTATCTCAATTTTTTTGTGTGGTCTGGAGGCCTGGACATTCTGAAATAAGATAAGAAATGAGACTGTAAAAACATAGATAAGTTTGAAATGTGATATTTTCAACGGTTTCTACAAGTGTATTGTACAGAATAATACACCAATATATCCAGTCTAGGAGAATTTAATGTGAAGAAGCAAATGTACAAAGTAGTACATGAATGTACACTGAATATTCTGCTCATATAGATGTAATGGACCTCAAACAGTAATGGTTGAGAGCAAAGTTAATACAGAAGAAAAGAAGATATTCATCACCTTGGGCAAAATTTCATTCACGAACCACTGGAAATAAATTTGAGGAACCTGTTTGTGCCATCAATGCTCAAGACCAATGGAGAGTAGTTTTATCCATGACAATAACCATGCTCTGACACAAGGGGGGTGGACTGAGAAAGAGGAAAAAGTAATACACATATTGAAAACCCACTTATCAGAACTGAAACAATAAGCTGATTGCACTAGAACTCACAAAAATTAGAAAATTATGTCTCTAAATTCACTGGATGAAAACCCAAGATCTTACAGACTATTTAAGCATGATAATTACAAAAAGCTTATATATACAGGTATCACTTAAAAAATTAATAACATCTATTCATAGGACTTAAAAGAATGTGTTTATAATACAGAATATGAATTTATGGATGATAAGATTAATGAAAAATAAGTAATCTCTGTACCAGTGGCGGCTGGTAATGTTTTTGACTGGGGGGGGGGCAAATTTGTTTGGACCCATATGTAACAAAAGTCACCAGTAGAAACTAAATTATTGCTATTATCATGAAATAATTGTAAAATTGAACCTTTTGCTTCACTACTAAAAGTATTGTTAATATCAAAAACCTACCTTGCAAACTACCAATATTTAAACAGTGTTTGAAACTGAAATTATTTATAACCCTAAGCGGTTCACATTCCTAAACTTAAATACTTAATAAATTATTTATAAAATTCATGCATTGCTAAATAAAACATATTTGTTCCCTACCCTATTTGTTTCTAACAAATACGCACAGAACACACAGGCTCATGCCTACACAGAATAAGTTACACGTTTATGTACACAAGGTTCGACAAAAACACTATCTTAGACAGAATACACTGCCTAATAAAGAATAAATTATTAGAACATTACGTTTACACAAAAAATACAACAAGAACACAATCAAAACTATATAAAACACAAGAGAAAATATATCCCCTTAAACAGCAACAGAGACGTTTTGAACAACGCTCCGGTTCTCTATAGAGATGGGCGATCCGCTTGTGAACTGATTCAAAGAACTGGTTCGCTTTACTGAGTGAAAAGAACTTCTCTATGAAAAGAGCCGCTAAATTAGACAGTGGGCAGCCCCTCCTGTAATGGCTGCTGCTGATTTAAAAGCATAGACATGTGTACATGTCCTCTTGCTCTGCTCCCCGCAAGACCCACCTATGCAGGGAGGGTGACAGCAAAAGCGTCCGGCTGCGGGACCATGCCGAAAACATCAGGTGATCGCTATTAGTCGCCCCAAAAATATCTTTCACATAAGGATACTACACATTATAGTTATTATTGACAAGTTTAATTTGCAAATTTAGTGGGAGGGCTGCGCCCTTTTGCCCTCCCTATATGAACCGCCACTGCTCTGTACTAAAAGATTTATAAAAATGCACAAAACGTGACAGATTAAGATAGGTATTTCCTGTGTCTGGATTTCTCACACCATGAATGAATTCTATTTTTAAATCTTTCAATTTCAAAACTTATTAATACTATAGACAAATCAACACATCTTCTCTAGAGGTTGCTAGAAAATTATGGCTTACAACAATTCTTGTAGCCATTAACTTTATTGTAGAACATTCAAAATACTCTGAATATCCACTGTTACTATTATACTACAACAGAATTCCAGATGTCTAATCTACCAGGGACTAGTGTCAGAGGATGCCTGTTTCATTTTCTGTAAGTGATTTTTTGACACTGTGTTTAAAGCTTTATTAGCAAAATGTGTAAGATTTTGAAAATGTGCAAGAATTTGCACCTCGCATGTGTGCACACGCAAACATGGTGTGTATGTGTGTGTGGTATTCAACACACAATGGAACCATCCTGATCCTGTAAATGATAATATGATAATTACATACAGTATAGTTGTTATATTTAGCATAACAAAGGAGGGATTCAGATTTATAGTACCAACTAGTAGTTGTAAGAACCCTTGGTTCCTAACCAGGCACTGTGTTTTCCAGGCAACAAAAAATAAAATAAAAACAACTGAGGACTGTAAAAAAATCATTAGTTTGAAAAGAGAAAGAATTAAAATAGATGTTATACAGAAACCAAACATGGAATATTAAAAGGAGAAACTTACCCCATATGCCAACTAACAAGCTACAACTCAGAAATCTCTTAGTGTTTTATGTAAATCTGATAATCATTATACTTAAAATAAATAGTTGCTTACTATGCACAGTATTATCACATATCATACTTAGGTTTAGTTTCTGCCTCTTCTTCTGGTGCAGCTGGAAGTAAAGGTTTGTTCTCTGCCAGAGGTGATGGTGAATTTGGTCTTTCTCTATCTCCTGAGAAGTCTGCACTCAATAAATCTGGTCTTTTTCTACCACTCCCACCACGTGCTCTTCTGGCCCATGATCGATCTAGGAAATGAAGAAAATGTGTAACTTTCTATAAAATGTTTTTAAATGGAAGGCTCCGCAGCCTTCCAATAGGAGCTGCCACTGGTTCACTCAATATTTACACATCACTCATATCAATAAATATTTGCTTGCATCGAGATATGTTATATGAGAAAGGTTTATACAATTTCTATTTTTGATTTAATATAAACATTTTGCTGTCAGTTAGTGAGGTTGACTGTTATATTTGATTTCTATAAATGTCAAGAAATTATAAGTTGTCAAGTGCTAGATAACATTAAAATTTTGTTTGGTGTCACTTTGACGTATGCTGTTAATTAGTCAATTAAAATATATTAAATAAAATGTAGGCATATATACAAACATTTTCTCAGTTTCTGTCTTCAAAAAATTTGGTTTGAATGTATAAACACATTTGTGGATATATTTTAACTTGATTTTAATTATTTCAACAGTCAAATCAGTTTGCTCAAAAAAACAACACAACAAAAAGTAAAGAAAAACACAAACATCTTTACTTTTAGTCAGTTAATTTTAACTTTAACTTCAATCAGCTAGTTTTTTATGCATTAACTTTAATTTTAACTTTGTTACTTTTGGGGGGCACTAACTTTAACTTTAGTTAGTTAAAAAAATTATATTAACTTTCCCAAGTGGTTAGAAGGCTGATGAAAAGAAAACAAAACATGTTTTTACATTTACAATATATATAGTGCGCGTGCGCGTGCACACACACACACACACACACACAATAAGACATGCTCTTATTCCAGATACTCAGTTTTAAATTGGTATCCATTTACTTTTGGATGAATAAATTTTAAAGGAGAGAATAATTTCAAACTAATTCAAAAAGTCATTTACTTTTTGTTCACAAACACAAAGTATAGGCAAACCATTCCACAATGCATCCTTGAAATACCAAAAATATCACTGGCAATGATTTGCCGCATCATAGGAATGGATACTGAAAATCATAAATATGCAAAAATACAATACTGTGCTGGATATGTGTAGACATGTCAGACAAACAATTTTCACTTGTGGTTCCATGGTATCATAAACTCTTAAAAACAACATTTTTTTCTGGTTGACAACCGCATTTTATTAATATTGTTGTTAATATCAAAACTTTTAACCCATTCCGTGCTGTGGTATCTTCAGTGTTTTTAGCAGTGAGGATGCCGCACCACAGAATGGGTAACATTTGATTTTAATAACAGAATTAATAAAATGTTGTCTTTAACCAAAACAAATGTTGTTATTACAGAGAAAGAAATTATTCATCTATAACACCGAAGGAGTTTTATGGAACTCGATGGATATGTCACTGAAATGTTTGAACTGATCCTAAGAAATCAAATTTTTATCCACAGATGTGAGTACTTTTGTGGTGAGTAATTTCTGATGGTGTCAACTTGTGCTTAAAAATCATTTAGCATTATATAATAAATGTTTTAAAATTACAAAAAGTTTAGTGAAATGATTATTTTATAATTTACGTGTTTTATATATAAATTTACATGTAATTGAATAAATAATTTCAATTTATGCAATGCTGCATGAACCCATTAATGAACATAAGAGTTACCAATATATTAAAAATTTTGTGTGTAGATGGTTGTAAGTGTGAGTATGGGTGTGCAAAAGCAAATACATAATAAACATTACGTTCATATTTAACTAAAATACATGATATCTAGTATGAGATATATTGTATATTCATCATACATTAAGATAAGAGCCTAAAAGAAAAATTTTAAACATTTTTATTGTGAGTAAATTAATTATAAGGAAGAATAAGTGATTAATTAATTAAGTAAGAATTAAGTTTGGATAAATAAGCTACTGATCAGGAAAAATTGTCCAACAGTTTTGTAATCAAGTATATCCATATAGCAAGTACTAGTACAGCAATATAGCTACTATTATGTCTGTAATTTCTCAGTAGTATTGTACAATAGCTGGTATGCAAGAAAAAAAAGTTTTTTATCTACGAAACACATGCATTAAATTCAGAAAAAATACATTACCTAAACTGCCCCATGACTTCCTTTCTCTACTACCATCCTGTCCAGATGCTCTTAAAAAGTCCATCAATGTTGATTCATCTTCTTCAGAGGGTACACGACTTCGTCTCCTTCTCAGACTACCAGTTGGAGTTACATCTATACACAGTTTAATTTATGAGTAAAAGAATGCTTGTGATAATAAAAACATTTTGTTGTATTCAAATATACAAGGGTGAGTCAGTTGAAAATTTTGAACAGTTTTTATTTTGTAATTTATTGAATAGTAAAGAAATACAGTTACACCATTTTTTAACATGGTCTCTGTGATGTATTATACAAGTGTTCCAGCACTTTGGAAGTGCATGGGTACCTCTACAAAACAAAAACTGTAGGTACTGACTGTAGTCACTTATGGACTGCCTACATAACCTCATCAGTCTTGAAAGACTTGTCTCTTAGACCAAATACATGAAAATCACAAGCTGTGAGGTTTGAAGAATACAGTGGATGTGGTAGACACTCAAATTTCAGATATTGGATGGTAGCAAGTGTTGGATGAGCACTATAGGGTTAAGCATTGTCATGTTACAACAAAACACCAGTACTCAGAAGTCATCATCATTTGGACCTGATAGCAGGATGTAGATGTTTCCTGAGAAGATCTGCACTAGTGACTGTCTTTCCCCTGGGTATGTAGTGTTCCAAAATTTATAGTGTTCCTTGTTTATCCCAAAAGACAGTCAGCATTCAGTCGATGGTTGTGTGCAAAATGTTTTTGGTGGTATGGAGATGAGAAGATGGAGGATGGACAGAATGGAGGATGGACAGAATGGAGGATGGACAACCTTCAAAATCAGGATGGCTGAGGATGGGAACAATACACTTCCCTAAACATGTACCAAATAAGAGAATAAAACATCTTGAGGTAAAGAATTTATAAATATTAAATAAATTATATATGCATCAAGAAATAGACTATAGCAAAAAGTATATATATATACAGCGCCGTGCTGTTAGCTTCGCTTGCATATCTACTCCGGTAGAGAAGAATAAATTTGTTACACCATCTTCATCTATGGCAGGCTAAATCTATACAGAACTGCGGTAAGTTACGGCAATATTATTATATATATATCTATTTAAAGTTTTACAAACGAAAAATCGTTTAATAAGGCCACATTAAGTGGGTTCTGATAACCTTATTACGCCGCCTCGTGGTGAAAAGTAAAAGGTGTAATTCTGAGTAAGTTACATGCAACCTTTACTTGTAAATATAGTAATACTATATTAAATTCAGAAAGCTTACTAAGGCACCAGAATTGAGAAGAATGTAATTGCCAAAAGTATTTATTTAATAAGTATAGAAATGGTTGTAATCAAGTAACTTTTCGGACCACGTGGCAAAAATCAGAATATGTGTAAATTTTATCAAAAGTATAACAAGCCGAATAATTAGCTAATCAAAATTGAATTATGTTAACCCACATGGGTAAAGTTTATTAATATGAAATTTAACAGAACTAAATGTTTTCAAATAGGGCCTGTTGGCCATATAACCTTGCCAAGTGTGTCAATTATTATATTTAAGTAGCCCTAAAGCTGTGTTAAGATTATATGTGGGTGTTGGTGCGTGTGAAGTTTCTGGGGGAATTTGTTTTGTCTACTCTCGCTGATAAAATGTTGTATGATCAGGGTCCTCCGCGGAAGACGGGGACAGCTGGACCCTGAACTTGTAACATCCGGATTCTCTCTCTCAACTTCATCTGCCGAAGGAGAATAGCGGAGACTAACACAAACACCCTATCATGTAAGCCAGATGATCACCACTTCACACCCATGGAAAGGAAAAAATAAGGTAAACTCAATCCATGTTACATATTCTTTACACATTGTGGTGTAACTCACTAGAGCCAGTGGACATTCAATCACTCAACAACATGACTTTAAGTTTTAAATATTTTAATTGGGTCCCCGATTAACGGGACAGAATAGTGCATGAACTGGGAGGGGAATCTTTTGTAAATTTTATTAATTTGTTTGTATAATCTGTGAGCTCAGAGGCTGACATCCATCTGGGGCTGCTCACCATTCAAACGTGCAATTCCTTCTTATTTTCAGTATAAGGGTTTCATTACTGCTACTAATTCATTCAATCAACTTGTAATTTCTCTGTTTCAATTTAGTGTTCATTTTATATATTAATTTATCATTTTTAAATTCAGTTTGGATTATATCGGGATAGAAGTTTCTTTGGTAGTTAAGTCGGGTCACAAGTTTAATCCTGTACAGGTGCATGTCCATGCAGAGTTAAACATGCTGTTGAGACAGGTTGAGTTATGCACTGTCATGCCTATGAACATGTCGGTCTCTGGGCCAAAATTACTTTTAAAAGGGTTATAAGGTTCATGACACATTACTATTTTCAAAACTTAACAATATTTATCAATATATAAATTCTTTTAATTAATTATGATCACTGGGGTGTTCACTGTATTCTAAATTTTATTTCTCCCAGTATAAGCGCCCAGTGTGGCAGCATTTTATAATAGTATTAGGCACTTGGCCAAATTTTGAATTTATTATGTCCTGGGGATTACTGGTGTTGCATATATAATCAGATACACATGTAATGTATACACATATTAAGAATTAAAACCTGACATGGATTTTCATAAATTATTAATGATGTACCTCATGGGGGTAGAAAAGGGTGTGGCAAGAGATCTATGTTATAATTGTCCTGTATTGTGGAACATGTAGATGTATTGTATATTTGTGTGTGTATTTTGTGGGGTTCTATATGTATTGTACATTTGGGTGTATTTTTGGGGGAGTTAGATATAGGGCTTATAAAAAGAAAAGATAAAACATAGGGTTATATATATATATACATTTAATTTCTGATGACAATTAATTAATTCTATCTCTATTAATTTTTAATTAATATTTTTTTGAAGAGAATTAATTTATTTTAATTAACTTTAATAAGGAGTATGTAGATTTTTCTCTATTAATTTTTAATTAATATTTTTTTTTGAGAATTAATTTATTCTAATTAACCTTGTCAAGAAGTATATAAATTTTATCTCAATTAAGTTTCAATTGATTTTTTTTGTTAAGAGAAGATAGAAAATAAATTTTGGATTTATTAATAATTTCAAGTAACCTTTTTAAAGAATATAAATTATTTTAATTAACAGTTTTTAAGGGGAAAATAGATTCTGAATGTTATATTTATTGTTTTTGTAGGTAACAGAAAGGAGATAGAATAATAAAAGGATTTTATTGATTGTTAATTTTATGAGTTTAATTGCAAGTCCCGTCTCACTGGATCCAGTGCATTTTTGGCTTCTTTAGGCTTTGGTCTAGTTTTAATTATCTTGTGGCACCTCTTAAAAAAAAAAATAAATAAATAAAAAAAAAAATAAATAATTTTTTTTACCAGTCAAAGTTAAAGAGGGGTTACAATGCTACCAGCACAAGGTAGTAGCGAGTCTCGCCGCCCTTCGGCCTAAGTACGAGTCTCGCCACGATCGTAACGATAGAAACAATGTAAATATAAATCGTATAGGGCTAAAAATGATTTAAATACTAATAATAATTGTTAAAATAAAATTAAATGTATTGGAAATAATAATAATAATTGTAGACAAGTTTTAAATGAATAACAATCAGTTCGTAGCACTGGAACAAAAACACACACACACAAACGCGTACGCTCTTACAACATACAGGCGTGAGAAAGCGGACCGTAGCAGGAAATGCATTTACAATGCGATGACACGGGCACTAGTAAACACAGCTGGTTGTTAAACGCACAGGCTATTAACGGCGTCAGCACCATGATAAAAGTGTAGGCAAACGGAAGCACATTCCTGAGCGCGCGTGCCCGCAATTGTCTGTCACTATCTGTGAAATTCTTTCTTAAACGTTGCTATAAACTACTACCCATGCTACAAACATTGTTACACAGTATTTTTAGCACATGATGTTAATTTATTAGAATTACGTTGTATATGAATCTTGTATGATGAAGGGTATTTATATCAGTGTATGTTTTAGTAAATAAATAGAACAATGTATGATTTGTAAAGCATAACGAATGTACATGTAGAAAAAAAATAACTGTATAGTCTACATTCATTTTTTTTTTTTAAACGGGTGGGTGTATATAACGTTACCAAATCTAATAGATTTGGAGTATATGTAAAAGGTTTTCAAAATCAAATGTAAAATAAATTTAAATTGTTAGAATCATGTCTCGTGCTGTAGCGAGCATTCAAATGAATTGTACAGCGACCAACGGCAATGTCCAGTGGCATTACGTAAGCACACACCGTTATAACAATTACGGACACGCCCTAATTTTAAATTATTATTTCGGAAACCGATAAATATAGGCAAAAACCAAAATAGCCAAAATGTTTGCTGAAATATTAGTAATAGGGTGTGCAAATTTCAATGCATATAATTAAAGATTAAAAGAGATAATTAATTTTATTTAAATAACTCCCATAGTGAGTGAGCTAAAGGGTAGAGCTTTGAATATGTTATAGTTATAAAAATTATCAATCAGATGTATATTTTAGAATAAGCATAACTTGGCTTGCAGCCAACATAATCGCAATACAAATTGCAACCGGACATCCGGACCGACAAATTGAATCTGGTGTTTTTCAGAATATTAAGAATAATAACAATTATCAAAATGTGGAAATTATTTTTCGTTCTCACGAACTGAGGTGATTAAATTACAAGTAGAAGGGAGAGTGTTTCAGCCAATCAGATCATTCTAAAAATTTGGACGAACCGTTAGATTCGGGCTGAACACAGGACTCATCGAAAAAGACTCGACGTGCGAAGACGTCTACCTACGATCGTCTTAGTTAACTCAACTGTAACGACTCGACGTGAACACGTATACTCACGACAGTCTTATTTAACTCGACTGTAACGACTCGAACTGTGAAGACGTCTACTTACGATACTCTTATTTGTCAACAAATAAGCGTACAGCTCAAGACATTAACCTGTTGGCGTACGCTTATGTAAGAGATCAAAAAAATACTACGTAAAGTCACATGAAGAGTACAAGAGAACGAGGCCGTCTAGTATGTGGTACGAGCTGAAGAACTGACGTAGCAGAGCGACACCCGAGATGAGATACACACACCAGGAGTGCAGCGTGTACCAGACCGAGGGCCTGAAGCAGTTGCAGCCGTTAAAACCACAGACGTTAAACCATCAACAGTTGCAGAAGGAGGAGTGTTGCTGATTCCCGAACTCTTTGCTGGGAACCCAAGACGCAGAGGAAATCATCGCCACTAGCCGATTGGACCAGGACACCGAGGGATTCCAGGAGGACCTCATCACGATCTTCAGTACCAGGAAAGTCAAAAACAATTTATACACTTCTCAAAAGATTATTTTTCTTTTTCTTTTTAAATCGTTGTAAAGTTAAATTAATTCAGATGCCGATAAAACAGAGACTCTAAATTAATAAGAAACATTCATATTGTGATAATCTGTATAACACGTATAAGCTTAAGTAATAATCAATAGATAAGAATTAGACGTAGATAACAAGTGATATGTAAATATTAACATTGAATTACTTAGAGACTTATACTGCAGTATACGTGAAACAAATCACAAGTAAATAAAAAGCACGTTGAACTAGATTCACGGCTAATTTATTTCAAAGTATTTTAAAAGCATCTTAAAGTAATAAAATCAGTATAAAAGCATTGCAAATTCATAAATTAAATTATTTTAAAATTAACTTTTTGAAATCAATAAAAATATAATTCGTATAAATTAAAAAAAAAAAAAGCTCGTTTTCTGAATGCTAACACCCATTCAGAAAACATTATACAAGATACTAATCACTGTTTTAGTACGTAAGGATTGCTCTAGCTATAAGTTTTTCATTCATATGTGCTATTAGAGTAATAAACCCCAATTTTATACCCAACACTGTATTTTTATTGCTGTACTACAAGCCTACCAACATACTATAACTATAAAAATAAATTAAGCGTACGTACAAAAGCAAAGCAAAATAGAGTTATAATATATATAATAATATAATATTAGCATTATATTATATTATATAATGCTAATATACTATATAATACTATGGTACTTGTTTATCTCCCGTTTCAGTCCCACGTAATACACAGTTTTCACATGTCCCCTTGATGAGCATTATAACGGGCTTTTACTGTATGTACTATCTACTGAACGTTCAAATATAGGACCATGTGAATCAATTATTTCCACATTTTCACCGAAAGCAAATTATATTACCGAAAACAATAGGTACATAAGATTTCTCTGAAAGTAGGATGTATTGTTAGTTTGGTTTATATAAATTCTATATCATACTTGTACGTTGCACATCATAAAAGATAACAAATCATAATATTCATATCATATATAGTGCAAATTAATAATATAATCTACTTGCAGAAGAAATCTGATAACTACATAATATTGTGAATAATATAATATTATAACTGCAAGAAACTAGAAACTTTAAGAGTTATTATTACAAAGGAACATATTACTGTGGATGTACCCCAAATACCAACACACACACACACACACACACACACACACACACACACACACACACACACACACACACACACACACACACACACACACACACACACACACACACACACACACACACACACACACACACACACACACACACACACACACACACACACACACACACACATACGCACGCGCGCACACACACACACACACACACACACACACACTTTAAAACATTCAGTTGGCTTACCTGGGGAGTAGTTATCTTCTTTTCCAGGTTCTCCAGAGAAAGATCCAATTCTTTTTCGAGACAGACTTGGTGAACTTGTTAATGATATATCTTCTTCAGATGTCATTATACCATTACCTGATTTTCGGAACTGAAAATACATGAGCATGTTAATCTGTTGATCACAAATACAAAATGACTAAATGAGTTATTTTTTTCTATTGAAAAATGTGAATATAATACCTATTAATGTAACATACTAATGTACTCCACAACAGACAATCTGCCTACTAATGAAATGCAGCCCCGGCTTTGCCCGCTTTATTGTTTTCTTTTAATTGACATTTTTTTTAACGACAATTGTTTAAAATCATCATTCATCAAATTATCTTTATTTTTGTGTTCTATGCAGAGCTTCATTTCTATTTAAAGTTTTTTTTTAACCGTGTTATTACTTGTTTATTGTTTATTGTCATGGGTCGTTGGGGATTGAGATTTTCTGAGAGGTGGGAAACGCATTGAATTTAACACATAGGCAGCAATTAAACTGGTCAAACGAATATGGAAAAAACGCATGGTTGTCAACTCTGCTGTGTTTTCAAGGTCTCTCATATCGAAATGCAACCTGCTGCAACACGCATGAGGGTGGTCACATGGACTGGACTGTTCAAAGATGTTGCTAAATAGCATTTGTTAATTTACTTGTTATGATGGTAATTCTGGTCTCCATGGTGTTGTTGACATCTTTATATGAGTCACACATCGACCACATAATTAAAAGGGCCTAAATCGTGTGAACAGGACGGAATATCAAATTCCAAGCTAGACAGTGTTTTCCCCCTTGTGTCAAAAGTTACCTGTGCAAAATTTGGTAGGAATCGGTGTAACGGTGTAGATTTGTATTAAAACAAAGAAACAAATCCTTAGACTTTGAGTTTTATATTGTACTGACCTTTTTATTGGTCTGGATCCGTTAATATTAAATTTTATTTTGTTTCTTATTGTAAAACATGAATCAATGGTCTCCATGGTGTTTTTGACATCTTTATATGCGTCAACAAAAGGGCATAATTAAAAGGGCCTAAATCATGCGAACGAGGCAGAATATCAAATTCCAAGTTAGACAATGTTTTTTGCCGTGTGTCAATGGTTACCTGTGCAAAATTGGATGGCAATCAGTGTAACAGTGTGGATTTGTATTCAATAGAAAGAAATCTTCAGACTTTGAGTTTATATATATATATATATATATATATATTGTTACATTAATCTTATTTTCTGTGTTTAATTAAGCCCCAAGTTGTTGGCTTCAATTCTGTAACGTTAAGTATTACTTAGTACTATCTAAATTGTACTTGGTTTATATTTTAAGGATGAGTATGTTGTCATGGTAATGTTAGTTTGAACGCCAATTTGCAATCAAATGTTGCAAATAAAATTTATTGGTAAATTGGTAATTAATATTGCATATAGCCTAAGGGTTTCTTTTTTCTTCTAAATTTCTATCTTTTTTAATCTTTTATGTAAATAATATTATGACTATTAATTCTCAGGAAGGCAGATTCAAATCTGGTGCCATATTTTCCTTGTTAGTGTTACCAACCTATGCTAGTTGATGAAAAAATTAACATCCGTTTATATGGTGTACATAATATCATATACTGTATTGTACCAGTACGTGCGTCTCGTTCGAGCCCCGCGATGGAAGCCAATTTGTATTGCGACCCGTGTGTACTGTTTATTTATTTTGATAATCTATCTGAATTTATGTTTCTCTCGTATATACCTCTCTTTGATTATTTTAATATTTTTCAATTTCTTATATATCTGGGGTTGCTGGATATAGTAATATCGTTAATTATGATTATCTTATCTCTCTATTTAATATACAAGTGTCAGTGTGCATATAATTTAAATAGGTAGGGTGTTATTCTAAAATTCCGTTCAGCCCTAGTCTGCCTTGCAGAGAATTATTGAAATTTCGTGTTTAACTCTCTTCTCTTTGGTGTCGGAGAATTCCGCAACAAGCGCTGCAGTTCCGAAACAAATGAAATTTATAGGTTAACCCACCGTGTACAGTGACTAGTTATTATACATTTAGTCTGTTTAATTCTTATTCCCAATTCATTAAATAATACCCAAATAATAAGATCCTGAAATTATACAAGGTTTCTTTATTAATTCAACTTGTTAACATTCAATAAGATAGGTTTTACTTGATATATTAGAAAGGCTATACGTTGCGTTAATCGATTATTGTTCGGTCCAATATTTTATTTTAAATTCAGTTATATAATTTTTTTTTATAATTAATTTATTTCAGGGTGTGAAGGTTCTTTTAACTGTGGGGAAGATTAAAAATACATAGATAAGAATGCAAGATATTACAAAGTTAATGTGTTGTTGTGTCTAATATTAATTATACAATTGAAAATTACCATACGGATTACGAAGCGACTCTGGAAGGCGGTTGTTTTTTAACCTCGTGAGTTGATGCCTTGTGTCAATCAGAAAGGAGATGATTTTCGTTATTCTTGTCTTCAAGTGATAATAAAGTGGAATTCCTGGTCCTGGTTAAATGAGAAATACAGCTCCCTTGGTTTATTGATGGCCAAACTTGTGATTGTGTTCTTCGGTAAACTCTGGATCCAAATACGTTTCTTTCTATCGTATGAAGTAAATTGCGATGTCCAATGTGGTTGAATGGTTATTATTTTCCGTTTAGTTTGTAGTATTAACTCTTTATACAGTTAGTTCTTTATATGTTATTAGTATTTCATTAAATTGTCATTATTTCTTGATCTGATATTGGACGATCCAAGTCCTTCCTTGTGGAATTCAATTACTTATTACCGTGAGATGATACCATTATACAATTTGGTTAAATGTTGCTGGTCTAATTAAGACAATTAATTATTCATATATAGTGACTTGTTATTATATTTAAATAATTTAGAATATGTTAGTTTTATTAACCATTTCTCTGGGTTTTAATCTCATCACGTTCAGATCATAAATTGCAATAATACCAATCAACAAATTATATTAATTTTTGTTGTCCCTAGCAACAAATTTATTTTTATTCTTTTTCAATGTTTTGTTATATAGTGATAATTTCATATATTATTCTTTCATTCCTTATTAAACTTCCATTATATCGGAATATAACTTTATTTATAGCTTGTTTACTAATTTCTATATATATTCTGCTGGTTTTTCAATCTTAATCTGTTTCTTTTCATAATTATTATTTTTTCGATATCAAACGTTATCAATCGATATCATTGCACTATGGCATTATCATAATTTGTTTATATTGAGTTGGTTTATTATTTATTATTAATTATCATAGGTTTTTTCTAACTCCTTGAACTATACTCATTAATTATTATTGACTTCTTTACCTAACCTTTACATTCTGAGTTGTTATTTAGTGTTATTGGCTGTTAGGCCTTTTATTATATATGGACCTACCTTTGATTATAACTGGTTAACAACTATAGCCTTTTTACATAAGTTTACAAACATAATCCAACCTTAACTATGTACATGTACACAAATAATTATTCTTTTTATAACTAACAATAACTTTATCTTGATCTATGGATCACATATAATAAAAATTGAGATCAATTAATACTAATTAACTGCTTTCCTCCACCTTTCTACAACAGTAAACAAATAATACATATTGCTTCATTACTTGCTATTACATCAACAAGTAAGTTTCATAAACTAACACAAACTTTAACATAAAATTCATGGTAACAACATAACATTATTCAATTCAGAATCATTACTTTCGATTAACTAGTAATGTATATTATTGACTCATTTTTATCTATTTTTACTGTCCTTTACTTTAACATTTTCGATATTGGTTTCTTCCTTATCATGCTTATCAGTATTTTTGATTTATTTACTTTTCACTGAACATTGATTTCTTACTATTGTCTATATTACAGGTTTAATTTTTATTGCTAACACTACCTTGCATCCTTATTCATTTTTACACAATGATAAAGGTATTTATTTAGCATTTGTATTAGTATGGGGTTTAAATATTTATCTATCTATTATATTTCTAATATTTCTATTTATGTAACGTTGAGGACCGCATTTCTGTTGCGTTACAATACATAAAATTATCCACTAAGTAAAGAAAAGAACACCTTTTATCTGAAAAGTGTCTTTGAAAAGTGTAACTTAGGCCATTAAGGTAATTCCCTCAGTTTAGTTATTAACAAAAATACTTCCCTTCCTGGATAGGTTGATTTTGTTTCTTCATATGTTAATTAGTTTCCTTCTTTTGAAGAATGTTGTACTTCTTTCTTCTAAACATTTAGTCTTGTATAATGATTAACATTAATTATTTTCACTGATATTATACTCAAAATATGTTAGATTAGTCTCTTATATTTTATATCAACCTTTCTCCTTTAAATCTAATAATGGAATCCTTCTCATTCAATTTATAACATATCAGTTGCTAAGGCCTATAACTTAGCTTTCACTGGTTTAAATTGTGTCATCTGGAGTTACTATGGTTCTCTCTGAGCCTCAAAATAAACAAACTTCTAATATTTTACTTTCAATTTTCTTAAAATTGTTATAACTTTTTTATATGATCTTTGATCTTCAATATACTAGTATCTTTGAGTTTCTGATGGAACACTGATTGTTTTTATATTACTTTTGATTATCTTCCATTCCATATTTCCTGAGTTACTATTTTACACTTTTAACTATGTGTACAAAATTATTTATTATTAGATATCACTATAATATTGACGACTCGGAACACTAAGTTTTTTATAAGTAAAAACGTAAAGTTTTACCTTACAGCCTAAACCGGCTTTCACCTATAGAAGGCTTCATCAGAGGCTTATTATTAGTTCTTTTTGTACTCTTCACTTTACTAAAACTATTAGATACAATCAATAATAACATAGTTCAACCTGACATTAATTATTCTAGTTTTAATATAAACTCTTTTTCAAATTCCTTAACTATCTAGGCCTAAAATGCCTTGTTTCACAAATCTCTATTATTATAATTTTGGTACCCTTCCATTAACATTAACTTTTGTTGAAATAATATTACAGCCTATATTATTTATCAACCTCAAACAATTAATTCCTAACAACTATTAGGAATATGACAATTCTTATTAAACTTCTCGATACAATCCAGTTTTTATAAACATAACAAAACATGGTAAGTAGTTCCCAAAACATTGTCCTCCTTACTTATTAACTTCAATATCTCAAAACACAACGATTAAAACCTTGTTTATTATTAATCACTTCCTTCGTAAACATAACACAACTCTTATTAAACTTATGAATTAATTTCTACTCACACACACATAGTGGGATTAGTATTAGCATAGTAAGTATTTATAAAACATTGTCCTCCTTACTTACTAACTTTAATAGTTCAAACATAACTATTGGAACATTATTTAATATTAGTCAATAATAATAAACCTATAATTGGTAGTCCTTGAAACATGCTACTTTATGTTTCCTGGTACTTTTCTAGGATTAGTAAGATATATTTTACTTATGCAATTACACAACAAGATGATGGGCAAAATATCATGTAACAATATATATTCAATCTCTTTCTGCTACAGTTCGTTTCTTGATACAGTATATATAAAGTATTTAAAATTTATATTTATATTACCTCAAGATGTTATTTTTCCTTATTTGGAACATGTTTCGAGAGCACGGGACTGCTCTCGAAACATGTTCCAAATAAGGAAAAATAACATCTTGAGGTAATATAAATATAAATTTTAAATATTTTATATATATATATAGATTATGTGTCCAAGTGTTATCAATAACCAAAATATAATATTATGATGTAAAACTTTTTTATTTTATTTTTATGTTATTGCCCAAAACAGTTTCATCAGAGGCTGTTCTGGGGGCCTGGTTAACAAGGATTAACCAGGCCCCCACCTGCAACACACACACACACACACACACACACACACACACACACACACACACACACACACACACACACACACACACACACACACACACACACACACACACACACACACACACACACACACACAATTATCATTCTTACAGAAATATGACGTGTGTTTGGTTCCCAGATACCAATGCCGTCTTCATTTGTATCTATTCTAAGCTTGAGCCTCCATGTCTTCAGCATCAAGCTTGTCATAATATTATATTTTGATTATTAAATGCACCTATCCTATATGGTCGTGCATTGTACTACAATTTCTTGTACGTTCAAATTTCCGAGTGTCCAGATTTTCTTATGACCAAATAATTCTCAGTTCCAATTAGTTCAGATAACTGAAATTCTACTATACTGACTTTCAGATAATCTTATTTTTATAACAGACAAAATATACCTACCTTATTTAACAAACATATTATATTATAAATCTCATAATAATGTTTATAAATATTATTGTAAATATAATAATAATATAAATATTATTTATAAGTATTATGGATAATATAAATATTATTATATAATAATAAATAGTTAATCTACTTTTAATAAATGATTTTGTCACTGCTTTTAATTATTATTTTTTATTACTTACCTTAATATCTTTCTCTAATCCCTTCTTTTGCGGAAAACCTGTGCGAATATCATACAGTAGTGAATCAACTAAATTGCAATCAGACTCAGATCCATTTGACTGCTGTGTGCTCACTGTAAACATAAAGTTATATGTACATCAGGCAATGATACTCTGATGACTACAAAACGTAAGTTGTATGTAGTTAAAACAATTCTATACTGTACACGGGAGGGGGATCAAGAATTGTGCAAGTCATTTACAGTTAGAATTATCAAGAAAATTATAATAAAACAGTTATCCAAGGTGTAAATCCTTAGTATATCATGGCAGTCTTTTCAAAAAGGTTGAATTTACATTTCAATAGAAAAAACAATGTTATTTTATCAAGTCTATATTTAGAGCTGAAGGGGGACTACAGCTGTCTTTACCCTCCTGAATCTGCCTATGGTTCTGTATAGTAAATAGTGAAATACGTTAAATTTTTACCAGAGAAGCCCTTCACAGTTGTGGGGCTGACTGCGAATCCAGCAATAATCACCCATCCTTGTAAAATCAAACAATGGCCTCCTCAACCCACTCCTTACACTATTTTAAAGTTCTAGAAAAAAGTTAACTCTGTCAAGTGGAATGTAAATTCACCAAGTTAGGTTATAATATTTAAAGTGTAATTAAATAATCAGGATAATTTTTTTAGCATTCAATGTTATGTATAACAAGCTGTATTAAACAAAAGAATAGAAACATCTGTTCCTGTTTTTCCTTTTCTTTTTATATTCTTGAAATCCCAACTCATTTGTGAAACTTATTTTGATCTTCACACACACACACACACACACACACACACACACACACACACACACACACACACACACACACACACACACACACACACACACACACACACACACACAGAGAGAAACTACAAAACTGTTCATAAATAAAACACAGTTTATAAACACCATGGCTACTAATACAGACACAGACACAGACACATGGCATGTCATGAATAAAGAGTGACAAGACAAATCTCAGTTGAGACAGTTTAGAAGCAAACACCTATTGGAATTGTAGTTACAGGCATGGTGCATTGACAGATTATATGCAAAATCTATGCAATACGTATTCTCAGGAAAAAAAGTATATTGCCTCATACAAGAGAAACAGCTTTGTTATACAAACTTAGTACACTTTTACTACATACAGACTTTTACTTTATCTTCACTTTTGTACACACAATCGTAGAAATAAGGAAAACAAATAAATATTAATAATATAGTCATTAATGTTCCTGTGATTTTTTATCATTTAAGTACTGTTGGATAGGAGGTTAGCCCTTTCTACATCTGTTTTTCATTCAGAACTGGAGTCATCAGTATTAGCTAAAGATAATAAAACTATCCGTGATGTTGTCTGTAATGTAATCAAGTACAGACAGTTTATCTTCCTCTTTCTGTATAATACTAAACACAATGAAATAACTTTTTCATGCCTTAAACTGCCACCTGGACCAACTGTGTAATGTGTATAATGTGTCTACATTGAAAAACACTAATGTTTGTACACATACTTCAATACTAATGTTTGCAAGTCACAACACTGTTGTCTGCTGCTGATATCTAAGTAAATATCAATTCAGAAATCAATATTTAAAAAATAAACAGGAAATAGATTTAAAAAAATTAGAATAATTGAAGATAAGAAAATCATTCCCTTACTTTCTTTCTCTCTTAGTCAATTTCTTTCTTTTACTTTTTTCTTATGGAGCAAGTGCAGAGCCCCTAAAAGAACAGGGCCATGCACAACTGTACCTGTCATATATCTCTATGGGTACCTCTAATTATTACAGACAGCAGATGTAAATATGGCATCCAGTACGCAAATAATGACTAGGAATTGTTAGTTAGGTCAGTTACATAGGGACACTTAAAGCCCAAGGTAAAAACAAAACTAGTGGACGATCTGTGTGTGATTTTCAGTAACACACACACACACACACACACACACACACACACACACACACACACACACACACACACACACACACACACACACACACACACACACACACACACACACACACACACACACAGAGAGAGAGAGAGAGAGAGAGAGAGAGAGAGAGAGAGAGAGAGAGAGAGAGAGAGAGAGAGAGAGAGAGAGAGAGAGGGGGGGGGGGGGATACTTTTTGCTGAAATTTCAAGATTAAGATTTTTCTGTGTAATTTTATCCTACTACCTTGGACTTTGCTGCTTCTTAATTGGCTTAAAAACAAAACAAAAAATACATCGTGACAGGAATTCATAATCTTCTGTTCAGCCAATTTTTCTTAGCTCCATGACCCATTCATCTGAAACAAGCTTTTGTCCTTCCATTTTCTTGCAATGGGACACAAAGATAGAGATAATACAACACTTCAAAATAGAAATATTTCAGATGGGCTGTTTGATTTCATCTGTTCAAATGTTTCTTGAAGCAAGATCATACCGTTTAGAGTCATACAGCTGCTAAGAGCAGCTCCGGTGTTAAATATCATCATATTCTAATTCGAATAATACAACACATGAAAAATTTGTTACTCACATTGTTTTCGTTTAGCAGCAAGCTGTTCCTCTCGTTGCTTTCGCCTTGCAGCCATTTGCTCCTCTTGGAGACGTCGCCTCTCATTCTCTAACACAGCTTGCTTAAACTTACTACAGAAACCATGGAATACACGTAAACACTCTTCTAATTTAAATGTAGCTGGATCTTCACAGAAGAAATCTGCAAGTGATTTCCGAACAGATTCTAATTCTCCCATGTCTCGTTGTAAAGATGCCATTTCTTGTTGTGCCATCTGCAATCATTAATATGTTATAAAATTATTTACTTAAACTTCACTTGAAGTTTTTCTTTTATGTCAGAGTTATAAAATTTAATTGCAGCTTTAAACTATTTTCTGTCTCATAAAATGAAAAAACAATCATTATTATATTGCTGTAGTAAAATTATAGTCTATTTATATGACCTCAGACTGAATACATCAAACAAAGGCCACCTCCAAAATGAGTTTGCAACCATTAAAATGTTTTCAGTGATGGTATCTGCATGGAGTTTGGGTTGGATAAGTGCATGATCTTTGATGTCAAATGAGGTCAAGTCCAGAATCAAGAACAAGGTCTACAACTTTCTAGCAGTACCACTATTCACAACCTTGGGCAGGGTCATCTTTACGCACGGGCTCGCTGGGCTAGTACCCAGGGCCCCACGATCCAAGGGGCCCCCGAGCCGAGCCCTTTGGTAACACTATTTACCAACAACGAATGACCAACAGAAAAAACATCCATCCACTAAAATATACCTACCTAATATTATAATCGATACCTATATTTCGCTAATCTAAGTAAAATGTTTTGTTTATTTTACCTCTGACAGCACCCTTATTGCTATGTGAATAAAGATCACTCTGATACAAAATCAGAGGTAAAATAACTGTGAACGGGGATTACCATGTCAACACATTCTGTTCTTTTCCGTTCATTTAAAATTACACGCCATTAAAAAAAACTATGCGCGATGCTTTGCTGGAATGCGACCGAAGTAAACAGACTCGCACTTTCGCACGCACCGAAGTAAGCAGACTCTATCGGGGGACTTTCCCTTTAATTTTATTCGGGATTCCCCTAGCGTCGTGTAAATAAATCAGTGCATTCGACTTTGAACTTGTAATTAGTGCATTTACTGTGTTGTATTGTGTTCATGATCATATTGGGTGTTACATACAAAATAATTTTAAAATGTCGAAACGATCATATCCTAGTGGCGCAGAAAAAAGAAAAAAAGCTGCACATCACAGGGAAATAACGGAAAAACTACCGAAATTAACATCATTTTTTCCAGCACAAGGCGGTAAGAATTTTATGATGATAACTAATTACCTATATACAATATCCTACTAGGCACTTAATTTTGTTTATATTTTTCAATGGTAAATCATTTCTATATAAATATTTTAAGTAGGGTAAGGTAAGGTTAATTGGTAGTATAGGTTATATTATTTGGCAGTATTTTGAATGTTCGTTGCTGTCAAGTAAAATGACTTTCCAGTTAGTTCAGTTTTTGCCAGAAGATAGCAGCATATGTTGGCCTCACTGTGCAACAACTTCGGAATCTCTGCAGCTCAAACTAGTGATAAACAAAAACTATTCGTAAGGCAGTGCCCGTTTTCATAGGTTATGCGAGCTAGTTTGTGCGCCGTCTCAGTATTATTACTTCCATGTTCCTTAAGGAAATGGAAGTATGGTGATGGCAAAAAAAATCGTGTTCGAGATTATTGCAGATTCTGATTGTACTACACTCAAAACATGAAAAAAAGTCGTTTTTCGAAAAGTGTGTGTGTGTGTGTGTGTGTGTGTGTGTGTGTGTAGATTTTTTTCTATGGCAAACAATAACAGCCGCAAATTCAAACATAATCAAATAATGTTTTGCATGCAGCCCTGATTTGTAGAGTACTCACGACCTATTGTTTTTGGTGAAGATCGGTTGAGGGAAGGGGGTAGTTTACCTGCAACGGTTTTTTATTAACAAGGGTAATTTTGTTTGTTTGGCAAACGATAACAGCCGCAAATTCAAACAGAATCAAATAATGTTTCGCATACAGCCCTGAATTGTAGAGGTCCCAAGATCTGTTGATTTTGGTAAAGATCGGTTAAGGGGAAGGGGTAGTTTACCTGCAACATTTTATGTTTTAACAAGGGTATTTTCTATGGCAAACGATATCAGCCGCAAATTCAAACATAATCAAATAATGTTTTGCATACTGCCCTGAATTGTAGAGTTCTCAAGACCTTTTGTTTTTGGTGAAGATCGGTTAAGGGAAAGGAGTAGTTTACCAGCAACGTTTTATGTTTTAAAAGGGTATTTTCTATGGCAAACGATAAGAGCCGCAAATTCAAACAGAAGCAAATACATTTTTGCATACAGCCTTGATTTCTTGAGTACTAAAGACCTATTGTTTTTGGTGAAGATCGTTTAAGGGAAAGGGGTAGTTTACCTGCCACGTTTTTTGTTTTATCAAGGGTATTTTGTATGCCAAATGATAACAGCCGCAAATTCAAACAAAATCATATAATATTTTGCATACAGCCCTAAATTGTAGAGTTCTCAAGACCTATCGTTTTTGGTGAAGATCGGTTAAGGGAAAGGGGTAGTTTACCTGCAACGGTTTTTTATCAAGGGTAATTTTTTCTATGGTAAATGATAACAGCCGCTGACCTATTGTTTTTGGTGAAGATCGTTTAACGGAAAGGGGTAGTTTACCTGCCACGTTTTTTGTTTTATCAAGGGTATTTTGTATGGCAAACGATAACAGCCGCAAATTCAAACAAAATCATATAATATTTTGCATACAGCCCTAAATTGTAGTGTTCTCAAGACCTATCGTTTTTGGTGAAGATCGGTTAAGGGAAAGGGGTAGTTTACCTGCAACGGTTTTTTATCAAGGGTAATTTTTACTTCCATATTCCTTAAGGAATGGAAGTATGGTGATGGCAAAAAAAATCGTGTTCGAGATTATTCCAGATTCTGATTCTACTACACTCAAAACATGAAAAAAAGTCGTTTTCCGAAAAGTGTCTGTGTGTCTGTCTGTCTGTCTATCTATGTGTCTGTCTGTCTGTAGATTTTTTTTCTATGGCAAACGATAACTGCCGCAAATTCAAACAGAATCAAATAATTTTTTGCATACAGCCCTGATTTGCAGAGTACTCGCGACCTATTGTTTTTGGTGAAGATCGGTTGAGGGAAAGGGGTAGTTTACCTGCAACGGTTTTTTTTTAGCAAGGGTAATTTTGTTTGTTTGGCAAACGATAACAGCCGCAAATTCAAACAGAATCAAATAATGTTTCGCATACAGCCCTGACTTGTAGAGTTCTCAAGATCTGCTGATTTTGGTGAAGATCGGTTAAGGGAAAGGGGTAGTTTACCTGTAACGTTTTATGTTTTAACAAGGGTATTTCCTATGGCAAACGATAACAGCCGCAAATTCAAACAGAATCAAAAGATTATTTGCATACAGCCCTAAATTGTAGAGTTCTCAAGACCTATTGTTTTTGGTGAAGTTCGGTTGAGGGAAAGGGGTAGTTTACCTGCAACGTTTTTTTTTTAGGGTATTTTCTATGGCAAACGATAACAGCCGCAAATTCAAACAGAATCAAATAATGTTTTGCATACAGCCCTGATTTGTAGAGTACTCGAGACCTATTGTTTTTGGTGAAGATCGGTTAAGGGAAAGGGGTAGTTTACCTGTAACGTTTTATGTTTTAACAAGGGTATTTCCTATGGCAAACGATAACAGCCGCAAATTCAAACAGAATCAATAGATTATTTGCATACAGCCCTAAATTGTAGAGTTCTCAAGACTTATTGTTTTTGGTGAAGATCGGTTGAGGGAAAGGGGTAGTTTACCTGCAACGTTTTTTTTTTAGGGTATTTTCTATGGCAAACGATAACAGCCGCAAATTCAAACAGAATCAAATAATGTTTTGCATACAGCCGTGATTTGTAGAGTACTCAAGACCTATTGTTTTTGGTGAAGATCGGTTAAGGGGAAGGGGTAGTTTACCTGCAACGTTTTTTTATCAAGCGTATTTTCTATGGCAAACGATAACAGCCGCAAATTCAAACAGAATCAAATAATGTTTTGTATACGTCCCTGAATTGTAGAGGTCTCAATGACTTTCGATTTTGGTGAAGATCGGTTAAGGGGAAGGGGTAGTTTACCTGCAACCTTTTACGTTTTAACAAGAGTAAAGTACTTGAAAATTTATTTAACCTTTTTGAAACAATGGTAATTGTTAAAAATAAAATAATTTTGTTGCCAGGCAATACAATTATAATTTTTTCATTTTAATGTAATATAATATTTTTCATTTAATACAGCAATAAAAAGGCAGGTAGGACAGCCTGGCTGTTTGGGTGAAAATGATTTAAAATATAAATCTTAGAATATGGAAGTCATGTATGGTTCTCCATACCGATATTTTCTATGGTAAATGATAACAGCCGGAAATTCAAACAGAATCAAATGACGTTTTGCATACAGCCCTGAAATGTAGAGTTCTCAAGACCTGTTGGTTTTGGTGAAGATCGGTTAAGGGAATAGGTAATTTTTTTTTTGACGAACGATAACTGCCATACATTAAAACAGAATCAACTACTCTTCTGCATACCTTTTTGAATTATACAGAACTCAAGGTCTGTTGATTTTGTTGAAGATTGGTTAAGGGAAAGGGGTAGTTTACCTGCAACGTTTTATGTTTTAACAAGGGTATTTTTTCTATGACGAACGATAACTGCCGTAAATTCAAAGAGAATCAACTAATGTTTTGTATACAGCCCTGAATTGTAGAGTTCTCAAGACCTATTGTTTTTGGTGAAGATTGGTTAATGGAATAGGGTAGTTTACCAGCAATGTTTTATGTTTTATCAAGGGTAATTTTATTCTATAGTAAACGATAACAGCCGCAAATTCAAACAGAATCAAATGATGTTTTGCATACAGCCCTGTATTGTAGAGTTCTCAATACCTATTGGTGTTGGTGAAGATCGGTTAAGGGAAAGGGGTAGTTTACCAGCAACATTTTATGTTTTAACAAGGGTAATTTTTTATATGACGAACCATAACTGCCGTAAATTCAAACAGAATCAACTAGGTTTTTGCATACCTTTTTGAACTAAAGAGAACTCAAGGTCTGTTGATTTTGTTGAAGATCGGTTAAGGGAAGGGGTAGTTTATCAGCAACGTTTTATGTTTTAAAAAGGGTAATTTTTTTTATGACGAACGATAACTGCCGAAAATTCAATGAGAATCAAATAATTTTTTGCACCCTTTCCTGAGTTGCAGAGAGCTCAAGGTCTATTGATTTTGGTGAAGATTGGTTAAGGGAAAGGGGTAGTTTACCTGCTACATGTTATGTTGTAACAAGAGAAATGTTTCCATGACGAACGATAACTGCCGCACATTCAAACAGAATCAAATATTTTTTGCATGCTTCCCTGAATTGTAGAGGACGGAAGGTCTATTGATTTTGGAGAAGATCGGTTAAGAGAAAGGGGTAGTTTACCTGAAACATTTTATGATTTAACAAGAGTAAAGTACTTAATTTTTATAAATAAAGTATCCTGATAAGAAGCTCATAGTAATCCACTGTAGAAACGTAGATGAAATATCTATAAATTGAGAGGTTAGGTGAACGGGGTGGGGGTAATTTTCTATTATTAAAAATTATAGTTGAAGGTGGAGGGGAGAATTTTTTATATGTGTACTACGTTATCGGCAACAAAGAAGTAGTTTTTTGTTAAAATTGCTTCCCGGGCTCTTTAGCCGTAGTCCAATGTTTTCTGCAAAACCAGACTTTTCGGCAGTGCCATCGACTGCCATCATCGGTGAAAATCGAGTGCGAAAACGTGAGGTGGTATACGTTAGTGACCACAGTACTGTGGTTAATGCTGAAGCAATAAGTAGAAAGACGTAGTTTCTATGGAAATATTTCATTTCGAATATGATTTTAAATATAAATCTTAGAACATGGAAGTCATGTATGGTTCTCCATACCGATATTTGTTGTTAATATACTAAAAGTGTGTGTTTTATCATGAACTTGTGTTCTATGTGTAGTATTTGAACTATACTAACCTGTGAAGTGAATCCTTTCGAAAAATTTTTGTGTAGCAAGTTATTATTTCCTTAGGTATCTGAGCAAAAAATAACAAATTTGAGAAACTCTTGGGTCTCCCAACAACAGAAATTATTTGGGATGTATGGAGTTATTAAGTGAATTTGATCCATTCCTCGCAGATCACCTAAAAAAATTTGGTAATCCGGGAAAAGGACACATTTCTTATTTATCAGCAAATATTTGCAATGAGTTTATCGACTTAATGGGAAAGCAGGTCCTATTGAAAATTGTAACTGAAGTCAAATTAGCAAAATATTTTTCGATAAGCGTTGATAGTACGCCCGATCTATCTCATGTTGACCAGTTGACTTTTATAATTCGATACATAAAAGACCATGAACCTATTGAAAGGTTTTTGAAATTTATACCTACTGAAGAGCACAAATCTGAATATTTAGCTGAAACAGTCTCGATATTTTTGAAAAACAATGATATTTCTATAGAGGATTGCAGAGGACAAAGCTACGACAATGCATTAAATATGTCAGGAAAATATTCTGGTTTGCAAGCAAGAATCAAAGAGAAATGTGAATTTGCTACCTTTGTGCCATGTGCAGCACATTCCCTTAACTTGGTGGGTCTTCATGCTGCTGAGTGTGTACAAGAGACAACAAGTTATTTTCAAATGGTTCAGAAACTGTACAATTTTTTTGTGTGTTCTACCCATCGGTGGGATAAATTGACCAAATGTACTTAAAAGTCTATCTGAAACCAGATGGTCTGCACAAGCTGATGCAGTAAGCGCCTTACACCAAGGTCACAAGCAAATTCGAGAAGCATTGACGTCTATTGCTGATAATAATGAGGAGCCACGAGAGACTAGAAACGAAGCCATTAGTCTGTCGAGAAAAATGGAAAAACTGGAATTCTTATTCTAACAGAAATGTGGAGTACTATATTATAAAGGATAGATAAAACAAATGTCAACCTTCAGAAAGCAACAATGACAATGGACGTTGCAATAAATTTGTTAACTTCACTTGCCAATTTTATTGATACTGTCAGGAATAATTTTGATGAATTCGAATCGTCCGCCAAAGAGAAATATCCAGAAGCTGACTACAAAGATCATTATCAAAGAAGAAGAGCCAGAAGCTCACGTGTGACATTCTTTGACGGCTCTGCACCATCTGTGCAACTAAATGGCAAAGAAAAATTCAAATCAGAAACTTTTCTCCCAGTGATTGATACCTTGACCATCCATCTAAAACAGCGATTGGAATCATACAAAGAAATCGGTCAATGGTTTGTTTTTTTATCACGTTTAAAAAGGTTGAATTCGAAAGAGCTAGGACATAGTTGCAAAGAATTTCCAAAATTTTATCACAAAGATGTTAATGCAGAAGAATTATCAATGGAAAGTCTGCATTTAAGAGAATATTTAAAAAGTGTCCACACTAATGCAAACGGAGTTATAACAATTACAGAAATTTATCATTTTCTAAAAGAAGACCATATCGAAGACACATTCCCAAACATAGAAATAGCCATTAGAATTTTTTTATCTATTATGGTCACTAACTGCAGTGGGGAACGTTCTTTTTCCAAATTGAAAAAAATAAAAAATGAATTAAGAAGTACGATGCTTCAAGGAAGATTTATCGCTGATGGCAATAGAAAATGATTTGTTAAGAGAAATAAAATTCGAAACGTTGATCAATGATTTCGCTAATGAAAAAACCAGAAAAGTGCCTCTCATTTCAGTTTAATTTTCACATCATACACTTGTATCTTTTCAATAAGTAATTAAAAATACAATTAAAATGTTGTGCATTTCTGTTGATATCCATATCCATACTAATACAGGACGTTGATTTGAACCACAACTTCCATCACAGGGGTGAATTTACTCATTATAACAAACAACTTTCCCCATGAAACCATATGTCGGAAATGAAAAAATATTTTGGCTTCTTCATATAAAATCTCTTTGGAGCTGAGAGACTTTCTATGGAGAAGCAAATTTTTTTTTCATTTCCTACGTATGGCTTAATGGGGAAAGTTGTTTGTTTTAATGGGTACATTCACCCCTGTGATGGAAGTCGTGGTTCAAATAAATCAACGCCCGGTATATAAATCCGAAAGTGTGTTTGTTTGTTTGTCCTTCTTTCATGATAAAACTACTGAACCGATTTGATTATTTGATATGTAGGTAGAGTATAGCCCGACACATAGGCACTTTTTTTCGGAATCCCCGTAGGATTGGGAAAAATGAAACTATCGCGGGACACTCACTAGTAGCTTATAATTTCAATAAAAGGGGCCCCATATATCTTTAAATGCCCTGGGCCCCCACTTGGCTAAAGACGGCCCTGACCTTGGGAGTGAAGACACAAATATTTTGGGGTTTGTACAGTTGCTGAGCATGCTGTAGAAATAACCTGTACTGTAATAAGCTGTAGAAACAGACTTCAGAATTTTCTTCTAGAGTAAATAAGATCTGCACTTTAATATCAATTCGAGAACCATAACTGTTGCCATTAAGATGTTAGCTATTCCTATAGTAACTTAGAACTCTGGCATAAGAACTGGCAGTTGGTCTTAATGAATTCAGAGAGATTAACAAACTAATATTTGATCACTTTGATGAAAACCTCAACAAAAAACACTGCTGGTTCATAGAACTTGAGAAGAATATAACAGAAATAAACAACCTGGAAGAGGAAAGTTTATGGAGTGATAATGTACAGGTAAAAATTAAGGCGTTCAAGGGTTATACTGAAGAAGAGGTAAAAATAGACCATTTGAACAACATAAAGGGAGAAAGAACAATAATGCAGATATTAAGGACACAAAGGGAAAATCGTCATAATTCATTTCATGAAATCTATTGCTAGCCAAGAGCAAAAAACTAATAAGTAGCGGTAGCGGTGGTGGTAGTAGTAGTAGTAGTAGCAGTGGCGGCTCATACAGGGAGGGCAAAAGGGTGCAGCCCTCCCACTAAATTTGCAAATTAAACTTGTCAATAATATAACAATAATGTGTAGTATCCTTATTGAAAGATATTTTTGGGGCGACTAATAGCGATCACCCGATGTTTTCGGCATGGTCCCGTAGCCGGACGTTTTCGCTGTCGTCCTCCCTGCATAGGCGGATCTTGCGGGGAGCGGGGAAAGAGGACGTGTACACATGTCTATGCTGTTAAATCAGCATCAGCCATTACAGGAGGGGCTCTGCCCACTGTCTGATTTCGCAGCTATTTTCATAGAGAACCGCAGCGTTGTTCAAAACTTCTCTGTTGCTGTTTAAAGTGCATATACAGGTATTTTCTCTTGTGTTTTTGATTGTGTTCTTGTTGTACTTTTTGTGTAAACATAATGTTCTAATAATTTATTCTTTATTAGGCAGTGTATTCTGTGTACGATAGTGTTTTTGTCGAACCTTGCGTGCATAAACGTGTAACTTATTCTGTGTAGGCCTGAGCCTGTGTGTTCTGTGCGTATTTGTTAGAAACGATTAAAATGGCTATGAATTCAGTAAGTAATATTAAACGTTTGATTATTTCAAATTCACTTACTTACGAAAAGAAAATAGAACTAAAAAAATTAGGGCCACCAAAACCGAATTTAGATATTACACAACAAAATTATAAAACAACACCATCAAGTAAAAAAACTACACAAGAAAATTTAATAGAAACTGTTACTTACATGCTGATTGGGTATGTGGATGTGAGGTGATGAATTCCTTTTTTTTTTGTTATGTATGTTTGGTGATGAACCTAAACAGTGATTCAGTCTAGACTGAAAATGGAATTAAGGACTTGAAACATTTGGGGGAAAAAATTAAAAAACAAAATTAGTGAAACTCATATGAACAATTGTATTGAATATTCATTGTTAGGAAAAGTCAATATTAGTTCCCAGTTAGACAGTGCATATAGATTAAAAATTAAACAGCATAATGAAGAAGTCTCTAAGAACAGATACATCCTAAGTAAGTTAATTGACTGTGTAAAGTTTTGTGGAATATTTGAACTAGCTTTAAGGGGACATGATGAAACAAACACATCTGAGAATTCAGGTATTTTTAGGGGCTTAGTAAATTTAATGGCAGGCCTAGCTAGCACGTTAAGAGAGCATATTGAAAAAAACAAACAATAGGGTTTTCGTTGGTCTTTCTAAAACAACTCAAAATGAAATTTTGGATTCTATTTATACAGTGTTTATTGGACTAATAAAAAAAGAAATAAATGAAACTGACTATATTTCAATTGAAGCAGATGAAACCACGGATTGTGCCACTCTGTCACAAATTGTGTTAGTTGTGAGGTATGATTTGATCAGAAAATTACATGAGAGTTTATCAGTTTTGTCAGTCCACAAGATCACTCCGCTGAAGGTATTAGTAATACTATTTTTGAAGAATTAGCAAAATTAGAACTTGATAAGATGCCTAGTAAAATTATTGCACAAAGTTACGATGGGGCAGCAGTAATGAGTGGAAAACATAACGGTGTTCAACCAAAAGTTAAAGCTGTGTACAAGAATGCCCAGTATATACACTGCTATGCCCATCAACTAAACTTAATTATTGAGTGCGCTGCATCACAAAACAAGCAAGTAAAAATATTTTTCTGTAATTTAGATGGCTTTACAACATTTTTTTCAAGATCTTCCAAGCGAACTGCCATACTTGATAAAGTAGTAAAGAAACGTCTCCCAAAATGTTCTAACACCAGGTGGAATTTTAAATCCCGTTGTGTGACAACGGTATTTATTCATAAAAATTACATTTCCGCTGTTCTTGAAAAAATCATAGATGATGACGAGAGTGACAAGTCCACTGTTCAGAAAGCACTAGGACTGAAAAACACATTAAATAATGATGATTTTAATTTTTGGTTAACATTTTTCAACAAAATTATGCCAGCCTGTGACATTTTGTTTAATCAATTACAGCAAGTAGAAATTGACAGCATTAAAACACACTAGCATGTTGTCTCATTCAAGTCACACATTCAAAACGTCAGAGATTATATTGATTTTGATGCCAGTCTGTTTGCAACTAATAATTTTGGAGAATCATCACAAAATCCAAAAAGGTCACGTTTTGATGAAAGCAAGAAGACTGCAGCTAAGGAAGTTTGTGACATAATAGTTACCAACATAGACGAAAGATTTTCATTTTCAGAACATTTAGCATTAGCAGTTTTGTTGCAACCAACCGTGTTTTCTAAACGTCAGCTTATCTTTCCAGAAACACAGTTACAAATTGCTGCTAAACAATTTAATTTAAATGAAACTGCATTAAGACATGAACTGGTAGTTCTATACAGCAGGCCTGACTTCACAAAGGCAACTGGTGCATTGGTTCTACTCAATTTTGTATATGAAAACAATTTAGTTACTGTTTTTCCCGAACTAGTAAAACTATTAAAAATTATTTGTACAATCCCTATGACTACAGCAGAAAGTGAACGATGTTTCTCAACTCCCAAATGCATTAAAAAATTTACACGTAATACAATGAAAGAGGACAGACTAAGTGCTCTGGGAATGTGTTCAATAGAAACAAAATGTTAGAAATAACTCCTAACTTCAATGAACTAGTTATTGACCATTTTGTCAAACAAAAGGAGAGGAGAATGGATTTCATGTTCAAGCAAATAAACTAATCCAAGGTAGGGAACAAATATATTTTATTAAGTAATGCATGCATTTAATAATATAATTTATTAAATATTTAAGTTTAGGAACGTTATAACGCTATATGCTTAGGGTTATAAATAATTTCAGTTTCAAACACTGTTTAAATATTGGTAGGTTTTTGATATTAACAATACTTTTAGTAGTAAAGCAAAAGGTTCAATTTTACAATTATTTCATGATAATACCAATAATTTAGTTTCTACTGGTGACTTTTGTTACATATGGGTACAACAAAATTTTGCCCCCCCCCCCAGTCAAAAACATTACCAGCCGCCACTGAGTAGTAGTTAACATTATTATTATTAGTATTGTTGTCGTTATTGTTATTATTTGATTACACCAAAATATTGTTAAATATATTTTTATACATAGAAAGTAAAACATGTTTTATTTTTGTAAACTAATATGTAATAGTATATAAATATGTAATATGTATATATTACAAGACATGTTAAAAACACAAAAAATACAAATAGCCTTTAAAATATGTTTATGTAGATGTCTAATTTCATACACACTGAGTAAAATTTTCATAGTTAATATAATGATATATAAAATTCAGAGTTTCAGCTTTACAAAAAAATTTCATTAGCACTACGCTTTAAGAATTTTTCTGTTGTGAAATCATATGCATGTTGATTATATCTTAAGTATCACTATATTGTTGACTATATTGCATCACTGTGCATTCCCTCCCTCTGAATGGTACACCCTGGCCCTGACTCCACAGTGACTACTAACTACTTGTATCCGAGTAGCTAGTGTCTCCCAACAGGAGGGCACTACTCACTTCTGAGTACTTGTGGTATGTGAAATGTTTTTGTTTAGTCTGAGCTCAACACTAGTGGTAAATGAACTATATGTCATGAGCAGTCGAAGTGTTAAGCATTCTGTGTGCATGTGCATGTGCGTTCATATCCTTTGCACTCACCACCCATTATATTTTCCATTAATTTACAATAAATAATTTCTCAATACTGAAGATTTTACTTTAATTACATTTAATTACTTAATTATTATCAATTTTCAAAATATTACAAGATTCCATACAATGGATACACTAATTGTTATAAAATACAACTAATTATTATATTGTTATAAAACTAATATTACTAGTATTACTAAATACAAGTTCAGTTAATAAACAATATCACATGTTTGTAATAACAGCTTAATTTTCTTAATACTATAAAATGTAAGTTAAAAATATAAGAAAGTAATAGTTACAATTAATAGCTAACGTGTAAACTCAACTCACTTGTAAAAATTCCATCATCTGTGATTTTATTTCATTCTCTGTTGATGGCAGGTCAATTTGTTTTCTAATCTTTTTAATTCTTGTGTCTAGTGTATTGATTTCATTCTGCAACTGCTCAACAGTGGTTCTGTAATATTTTGACAAACTTGTTTAACAGTGTACCATTTCATTGTTACATTATAACACTACAGTGAAAATACAAAGAATTATTTTTGTAATTATTATGTAAATGTTCATCACAAAAACATTCATACACATTCTTTTTTTGGCAGCAGTTAGCAAGCCTTCCCTACAGACACATGTATTCATAACCAATCATTCCTGCATACATGATCCATTTTGTTAATATATTATTTATTTTATGACTCTTTAAAACTATTATTTAAAAAACATTCAAATCATTATTGCGATGTCCAGACAACTACAGCTGCTCACTATTACAAACACATTGTCACAATTTTTTTAATTATTTACAAACAAAACCTTATTATTATTCCATCGTATAAACAAAGCCAATAAGACAACACATTTAAAATGAATTTTCTCACAATACATGAATAGGAAAAATGACCTGGTTAAGGGTTAAAAACAGGACAAACCATCTTCTGGCCTGTTATCAAAAGAGTTACCAGAGCATTAATTTTTAAAGAGTCTCATTATCCCTTAGTGAGGTGTTGGAGATAGTAAGCCTATTGACATAATCTGCATAATCTGATGTATGTACATATCCCAACTAATCCAAAGGTTGCCCACATCTCTTTTATAGTTTAACTTGTGTTAAATTTTCCCAATAAACTACAAATGCAGTAGCTCATTTACACACCAATACTAAATTTACTTTGTTTTCATTCATTTGAATAGCTATAATTTTTAAGGTGTAACCAAATGTGTCATAATGGTGATGTTACAAGATAATTTAATGAGAAACTAACTGTTCTGTAATAGACAGGGTGATTCATGAAGATATGCAGAGACTTTAGGAGCTCATTCTACATGTAAAAATAAATAAAAAAGTTCATATAAATATAGGGCCGCAAACGCTTCGTTAGCGAGTTATGGCTAGCCAAATATTTAACCCTGATTTCAGCTCCTCTGGTCATATTAGGCCATACTGAAGTTCTAGAACTCAAATTAAGGAACAAACTTGATGGTTTCATATAGTTTTTGACCTGAAAATTTGAATAAAATAAGTTGTTATAGAGCCCCTATGGAAATCCATACGGATGAAGGGAGAAATTTTGAATCAGGAGTGTTTAAAGAATTATGCCGTCTACTCGGAATTCGAAAGACCAGGACAACACTTCTCTATTCTCAGTCGGACGGGATGGTTGAGAGATTCAATAGGACACTTGAGCAGTATCTTTCAAAGATTGTTGGCAAGAACCAAACAGACTGGGACCAACGTATACCACTATTCCTCATGGTGTATAGGTCATCAGTACACGACACAACCGGCATGACTCCACCAAAATTGGTGTTTGGGCGGGAGTTTCGTCTTCCTGGGGACTTAATGTTTGCATCACCTGAGACTCAGTCCCAAGAGCCACATAACTATTCCTCGCAATTAGAAAACCAACTGCGAGAAATGAATCGCTTGATAAGAGGACAGCTGAAGATTGCCAGTGATAAAATGAAAACTCGGTATGACATTTGCAGCAATAGTGTGGGTTTTCAAGGAGATCAGGCCTGGTTGTTCAACCCAAAGCGCTGTCATGGTCGCTCACCTAAGCTTCAGTCTAATTGGGAAGGACCCTACACTGTGAAAAAAAGAATCAAGGATGTTGTTTATTGGATTCAACAGGAAGGACAGCAAAAGTTCAAGGTCATCCACCTAGATCGCTTGGCTAAGTATTACTTCAGAGATGGTTTGCCAGTTCGGGACGAACAGGCTTAAGGAGAGGGCTTAATAAAATTGAATTAAATAAAAAGTGTGTTTTTCGACTACGATTTTTTGCATTTTTCACCAGTTTTCCCAAAAATTATTGAAGTTACAGTTCTGGGACTTATTTTATTCTATTTTTCAGGTCAAAAACTATATGAAACCATCAAGTTTGTACCTTAATTTGGGTTCCTAGAACTTCAGTACGGCCTAATATGACCAGAGGAGCTGAAATCAGGGTAAAATATTTGGCTAGTCATAACTCGCTAACGAAGCGTTTGCAGACCTATATTTATATGAACGTTTTTCTTTATTTTTACATGTAGAATGAGCTCCTTAAGTCTCTGCATATCTTCGTGAATCACCCTGTATAGTAAACTATTATAACACGAATTGAAATTCTTATATCACTAATATTTAATTCAAATAACACTTCTTCTTCGTCTCACTTTCTGGTGTCCAATATTTTCAACTAATTTGATGTCATTATCCATTCCTCCACTCCTCCCTAACTGTTATCACTAATTATACTATTATTAAAACTTCTTTGGTACTGATGTTTGTACTGAAAGGGAAACAACATTGCCAAACTCTGACCACGTGACTTCTACAAGTTGATAAACACGAAACAATGATTCACATACAAACAGCTTACAACACATTCACACTCAAGGTCATTTAATACGGCTTTTCAAGACAAAACAGTTTACTTTTAAAACATGATATGATATCTATTAATGTACTTTTAATTACAGTAAGACATCCAGAGATGCTTTTGTAGTGAAGTCGCGTAGCTTATATCGTAGTGAATAAGATTATTTAATGTTTGGTTGCAATAACATGTACGTATTATACTGTACATTACCTTAATCACAGTGCACACTAATCTGTTCACAATCGCATAAAAAATCTTTTATTTTGTGAAATGACATGAACCGTGTTACGCAAATTCTAGTTAAGTCCAACTCTGGTAATATGAGATCTTACTTAATATTTTGGTATGGATTTAATATCAAAATAATTTACTCGAAAAACGTGATAAATAATTACTCTATTATTATATCATGAACTTAATAAATACAGATAATTTGGTATTAAGCAAGCATAAATATTTGCAAATTCTTCATAAATGAAACTGCCTATAAATAGTGAAATATTAATTTTAGTACGTAGGCTTTCACGGCCGGTGTCATTATAATTAATTAAAACTTCCAGGCTGAAAGGCCGTGGTTGAATGCTTGATGTAATATCGCTCGACGTTTAGGCCACACCACCGGTGGCCATCTTCAGTAGCAAAGAATGTTCGTAATAGATGGTATGCCGAACAATTCGCCCAGTTTTTTGGCATGGTTTGTTTTGCACGGCCAATCAGAGTGGAGAATGATGAGCTGGCTTCTGATTGGTTCGCGTTATACACCTAAAGCGGCCAAAAAGTTATAAATAGAAACAGCGTTGCCGTCTCTCACTGTTGCTTGTCCCATTTCACTGGGCGAATTGTTGAGATCATCCATCTAACAAAAATTATCACTGATCAAAATTATTTTGCACACAATAACATGTTTTACACTCAAACAGATGGACTACCCATGGGCTCCCCTATATCAGGTATACTAGCCGAAATATTTATACACACCATAGAACAGGAACACATACTGAACAATAACAAATACACCGATAAAATAATATATTGGCACAGGTATGTTGATGACATTTTACTCCTCTACAACGACAACAAAAGACAAATAGAAAATTTCCACAAATACATTAACACTATACACCATAAATTAAAATTCACGCTTGAAATAGAACTAAATAATAGCATAAACTTCTTAGACCTTACAATCACCAAAACAAACAACACACACACGTACAAAATATACAGGAAACCCACTACATCAGACATGGTCATACATAACTCATCCAACCACCCAACTCAACACAAACATGCAGCTTTCAACTACATGCTCCATAGGCTCACTTCAATACCCCTAAACACACATGACTACCAAGAAGAATTAAACACAATCAAATATATAGCAGGCAACAGTGGATACAACCCCGATTTAATAAATAAACTACACAAACGCATCCTAAACACAAAAAGTAAAACACATCCGATCAGCAGCACACAACGCAGTAAATACATAACACTTACATACTACAATTCCAATACGCACAAAATTGCAAACACATTTAGAAAACATAATTATAAAGTAGCCTACAGAACCAACAACACCATTAGGAAACACATAAATAATACTAACAAAAACACAGACACATACAGCAAAACAGGGGTATATAAATTAAATTGTAATGATTGTCACCAATTCTACATTGGCCAGATGGGAGGATCTTTTTCCTCCAGATTTTCAGAACATTAAAAAGCCCTCACCACAAACTACATACATTCCATATTTGCCACACATTTGCAAAACGAAAACCACAGTTACACAAACATAGAACACAACATGGAAATATTACACTACTTTCCTAAAAGTAGAAAACTAAACACAGCTGAACAATTTGAAATATACAGACATCACGCACTACAACCAAACAACATATTAAATGAACAATTACATTATAGATTACATACACTATTCAATACATTGATCCAAACACACAATTTGAACCTCAGCGCCAATTCCCTCCCACCATCAACCCCCACCACACACACCAGACCATAACCGTTATACTGTTAAAATGACATTCAGTATTCATTCCCACTGAGGAAGAGGAAAATCACCTCGAAACGTTTGGGAAAGATAAATGAAAGTAAGTTCATATTGTGAAAGTTTATATATATAATAATATTTATAAAGTGAACGAAGAGGATGAATCAACGAGATAATTAATTTATAATTGATAGAAATTGTAATATTGGACTATAATATTTCGTTTGTTAATTTTTGTTTAGTTAAAGATTAAATTAAATACTTTTATATTGCAATTTTATATTATTTAACATTACTTCTAACATTAAACAAAATAAAAACTTACGTTTATAATGGGTGAACTCCGCTTAATATAGAATCACTATCTTCAGATTCAACTGATTCACTGTCATTCGAACAATTCACAGAAATGATCAAATTTTCTACCTGCTGTTCCACTATACCTTCATTTTTCCAAGCGTCTTCAATAACTGACTTGGTGTGTTCGACTACCTTCTTCCAGTCTTCTCCAGTAATCATTTGCATGGCTTCATTTGTTAATTTTTCTACTTCAGTCATCATGAATTTTGTATTATTTATGGCAACGTATTTTTTAACCCTGGCCCATATTCGTTCTATGGCGTTAAAGTGACAATGATATGGAGGCAACCGGATGACTTTATGACCGTAACTTTCAGCCAACTCGTCAACAATATACACAGGAAACTTTGGTTTATTAAATAGTACTAATTCCATCAACTCAGCCTGTCAATGGAATGTTTCGACGTTTTAACCATTCAACCATCTCTTCTTTTTTTGAAGCCATTGTTGGAGCCTTGTTTTTAATCACTGAATGATATGGGGCGTTGTCCATCACAATCACTGAATTGGGAGGAATATTCTTTAACAGGAATTCGTCAAAACATGTTTTAAATTTGTTGTGATTCATTTCTTCGTGATAGTCAGAAGTCTTTTTCGATTTAAATACATAGAGGCAATTGGGAATAAACCCCTGAGAATTTCCGGCGTGGATAATTATAAGTCTTCCACCTTTTCCAATTCGCACTGGCATAGTTCCCGCCGTAGAATCATCCGACCAACACTTTTTTAAAGAATGTCCTGCGTTCACCCATGTTTCGTCAACCCAGACGACGTTATTAAAATTTTCATTTATTACACCCCTAAGAAATCTACAGCGAGAAGCAACTACGTGTTGTTGCTCCATTAATACTTTTCTACCTGAAACGGTAGTAAATTTAAATCCCAAATTTTTAAATACGGACCGTAAAGACGAGTGGCTACCAGTGAAAAGCTCTGCATCATGAAGAGTAACTAGTAGCTTTTTTATTGTAGGATACTCTTTACGACTGTAATACTCATATGTGTGGCGACAGATCCCATCTTCTGCAAAAGCATCCAGATTAGTAACACGTTTTTCTATCAGTCTTTTTTTAGCTGGTGTTTTCAGTTTAGAAGGGCCAGCTTCCACGCTTTGTTTAAACTTCTCCTTACCTATCGTTACGACCGTATTTTTACTTATAGAGAGTGCAGCTGCTGTTCTATCAACAACTTGACTAACTGAAATCAGAGGCCCACCATTCTCGAAATAATCTCGTAGAGAACAAATGAATTCTCTGGACTGCCCTCTAATTGGTACTCCGTGACCGGAAATACGTGTTTTCTCTTTTACCAGGTGTATTCGTGGTCGACCACGCTTTTTCCCAGTTTCCTCACTTTCAGACATACCTTCTGTTTGAAAGTAAACGCGTATAGGTTAAAGCTGTTACGTATTTTAAAGAATTCAAAATTTAAGAATGTAGATATTTATACAAATTGTTTAAAATAAAAATCGCACGCACAAAGTTCCGTAAAATGACAAAATAAAGTAAATTTATAGTTAGGTAAACATGTTATTTAAACATGCTTGTGCTTATTTAGTTAATAATACAGTAGATTCACACGTTTTCACTACACTTAGTTAATAGTCAGAAATTAGTTAAGTAATTAGAAATTAGTTAGCAATAAACTTGTATCTGCAACACAACTATTTAAGTATTAAACTAACGTACACCCACGAATAATCAAACAAGTGTAACCGAGAACACAGCACTCTTAACAAACAGACTTCGTTACATAGAACGTACACTAACAGTTCACTCTGTGGCACGACATTCCACACCGGTTTTAATAACAGCACGTGTGGGACATATTGGCAACAGTGTGCGTTGCTACGGTTACTGTTTACAGTTTTGAGTAAGGGGATTGGTTGAGAGGCACGTAGCAGTCAGTTGTTTAATCAACAGTTCCTCTGTCAATACCAAACAAGTTTTAATAATAGTATACCTTAACAAATTAATAAATTAACATACTTAGTGGCATCTTCTAGTAATGACATCTCATCTGGAAAATGTAACAAATCTTTCCGTTTCTTTTCGGCTTGCTGTAACATAACAAAAATTAAAAAACATTCTATTATATAATGACACTACATTTCAATTAATTGTATTAACAGTAGCATAAAAACTTTATGTGGTACTACATATTCATCTACATTGGACGTCAATGTTGTTTATAGTAATAAATTATGCTTAAATATCTTTATTATGTTTATGTCTTTATTATGCTTAACAAGCTGACTCTTGTTATTATGAGCCTATTGTAAGAAAATTATAACTTTCTATATCTTCTAGATGATATGGTATGGTCTGCTTGCTATATCATCTACAGCTTAAAATCTAATGTCTATAATAATTTGGTATTCTAATTGACAGAACTGATGTCTACTGCCACAATCATTTACACCTAATATAAAAAACAGTAGACCTACAGTTAACCATTAATATTATATATTATACCAGTACACCAATAACAGTTCTTTAGTTTTAGATGAGGCGTGGACACTGGAGATGCAACTGGACTTATTAGAATGACTGGTAAGAGATATATAGAGAGAGGAAAGACAGAAGATTGAAAAAAATTTACATACTTAAATCAAAAGCACGTGTGTAAATAACAGAAGACCTAACAGAGTTGTATAACATTACGAGAAGTGTAAGACAGGGATGTTCTTTGTTGTAAACGTTATTTAATATTTACTCAGAGGACATAATAAGAAATATTTTGGGGTGGAGAAGAGGTCAGCATTGGAAGAAGAAAACTTAATTGTTTATACCACTATACTACTATTCCACAAAAATTAGAAGATGGGATGGAAAGGTAAGGAATGTAAATAAACCTAAGGAAAATGAAAGTGATGATAATAACTGAAGAGAAAAAATATGAAATCAGAAATATCAAGAAAGAGAGTAGAGCAGGTACATAAATATTTAATGAGCATGTTGACTAATGAGTAGACTGATCAAAGGATCAAGAATAAGGGATTAACCACAGCAAATGATGAACAGGGAAAAGGAATTTTGTATAGCAGAATGATCTGGGACCTGAAAAAAGAGAGAGACTAATGAAGTGTTTGGCACAGAGTTTATGGCACTTTATGGGTCAGAGACATGACAATTAGACATGGGGATGAGGTGTGGCTTTAGAGGCAGACAGAAGGAAGAAACTGGGTGAATAAAATAAGCAATGGCGAGATGCTAAAAAGCATCACTTCTGTGGATTGTAAAGTGCATAAAGGTAAAGTCGATTTGACATATCCTGAGGGCAAATGAACTAATAACAATGGTTTTGTGGGAACAGTGGAAGGAAGAAGAAGAAGTGTTGGAGAAGACTGGAGCTCTTCAATATGGTGGTATGGGTGAATGTCTGAGACCTGCCACAAGGCAGAACATTATATGATGATGTTGATAATGATATTATCATATCAATGGTGTGGTATAGATCTGATGATAGATTTAGAACAGTTGTTTAGAGATGCACAGAGTACAAACTCCTCCTTGTGAGGCTAACAAAATTTTAATTCATTTGCACATGCACACAACAGTCTTGAACAGTGTTTCATAGCGTAAACATTGGCAGTAACAAGACAGACAAAAATATAAGAAGCATGCTAGTGTCATTGTGAAGCAACAGAGAGAGGTAGTGTGTAAGAGACCAATGTTATTGTCAACTCTCTAGACACCTTATGCTATACTTATAAGTGGGGGCAATTATTTTGGCTGGTTCAGCATAGTCCATTGATCAAGAAAAGCTGTCAGGTTTCTATAGCTTACATTATGTATGATTTTATGGTTAAAAGATACATGTTAGAATCTGAACTAATGAGCAAATTTTATATTTATTTTTATATGCTGGGAATAACCACAGTGAAGTAGCAGCATATCACCACAGTGATAATAAAGGAAGGGATAATTACATTATTTGAAAGCTACAGTAACAATACTGTATTCATAAAATATTCTGAACTGTTTGACAAAACACAGTCAGTTATAATACAAAATATAAAAATTAAGTGCAAATAGCATGTCACAAAAAATGTGGAAAGAAATTTTATACTTACAGGGAATGCAGTGTGCTAACTTATGTATGAAGAGTTTGTGTTTGATCATGAAAGGTATAAAAATGTAAACAGTACTCAATGTTTTTTTCTTTTTTTTAATTTCCACCTACTAACAAATGTTCTAAATCAGGTAACAATGTTGACAAGTAACTGTAAACACTAGTGTTTCAACTCACAAGAGCTACATAATGTATTAAGTTCATTCCCGGTTTGTTGGCTCTGATGTCTGTCAGTTTTTGTAGAGAGCTAAGTTTTACACCAGCAGCATTGCCTGCATATCCGCCCTAGAAACAATAGTATTTGACTTCATCATTTCAATATTACAATAGTAATCAATACTATTTACAGTAAAAAATTAACATGGTTCATCTGTAGTAGAATGCTTCATTCTATACATGTTTCATTTATGAGTTCCACATGTGGATTTTTATCAGTGCTAGTCACAATACAAATATTTCCAGACACTTAGAAAATTATTTGTCTTTAGTAATATACAAGTATCTCATAAAAAGTACACAAATTATTAAAAATTTTAAAAACAAGCAGAATGATCACTGTTGCACACCACTATATAAAAATTATCCCGATTAGCGCTTTCAAGCTTCACAGCTCATCGTCAGATCGGAACAGACAGAAATATAATTTGTGTCTGTTCCGATCTGACGATGAGCTGTGAAGCTTGAAAGTGCTAATCGGGATAATTTTTATATAGTGGTGTGCAACAGTGATCACTCTGCTTGTGATTTCAACCACTAACACAAATTTCTTCATTAAAAATTTTAAACGTACCCGTATATTTTTTTAGAATTTTAATTTCAATAAATCCATTTTTTAAATAACTGAACCTATGTATAATAATTATGATGCATATCTGGAAAATAAATATAAAAAGCATCAAAAATATTATAAAGTACTTTATTTTCAAATTCACTTAAAAAATTATCTTTAGAACATAACTTTAGTTACTTTTCTACACAATTATCATGGATGTCAATACATTTATTGAGCCTGGAAATGAGCTTTGTTTTATTCTGACATCATAGAAGTCTCAACCATAACTGTTTTCCCATCAATTTAGGAAACAAGCAGAAGTCACTTGATGTGACATCTGGATGCGCCTAAACTTCCCACCTGTGCCAACTGTTCTGGTGTGCTATGAGTAGTGCGTAATTGGGTGGTGTCATGCAGTAGGCAGACTCCCTACATCAGTATCACTCGTCATTTCTTTCAAATAGCCTGACACAACTTTTTCAATCTCTCACAGTAAGCAGCAGCATTGGTAGTGTATCCTCACAGCTAAAATTATATGAGAAGTGGGCTATTCCTGTTCCAGAAAATGATTGTCATGATTTCAGCTGACGTTGAAGTTTTGAATTTTGCTGTTGATGATGAGTGTGTTGTTTCTCACCATTGCATTGACTGTCACTTATTCTCAGGCATACAGTGAGATATCCAAGTTTCATCACCCATCACAGTGCAGTTGATCTTGATCATCTACTTGTTCTTGATAATGTGTGAGAAATGCCTGTGCTGCAGCCACTTGATTTAGTTTATAAGTATCAGCCTGCATTTTCATCACCCAACAGGTGCAGTTTCTGATAACCTTATCTGTCTTTAACTGTTTCATTTACTGTTCTTGACATTTCTGGGCATTATTCATGAAGTTCATCAAAGGATAAACACCTGTGAGCTCGGATCATTTCTTAAATCTTTCACTGGTGACAATGGCTGGCCTTTCACTTCTTATTTCACCATCAACATGACTTTCACAACATCATTTTGCCATGCTTTGCCTGTATATAACATTTTCATTGTAAACAGAAACAACTTGGTGATGATTTTCATCAGCTGTATCTCCTTTCGTGTGCAGAAAACGAATCACAGCACGAATCTCGTACTTGGCAGGTTTTTGAATTGACATGGCCATTTTTAACTCACTGCAAGCACAACCATTACCACTACTGAGGTCTGGTGAATTGTCCCTTGTCATGCAGACAATAGTGATGCTGCCATCATGGAAAAGTAAAGTCCCTTACATTTTTATTGGACATGTATATAATAAAATACAACTAATAAAAATTAGTTAAAATTAAAAACACTTTAGCCTAAAAATATAGGAGTTACTTACAGAATTAAGGAAATTTCCAGCAACAAGGACCATATAAAGGACTTCTTGTAAAGGCTTATTAGTCATCAGATCTGTGAAACAAAAGTAACTTGTGATAGTTATGATACACTAATTTAAACAAACTAACATTACAGAATTCATATATCATCAAATCTATAATCAATTCACAAATTTCTTGCAGATTATTGCTCTACAGGAAATTAATTGTAAGTGAAACATGTACTATTCACATTCAGCTTTTTAGGCTTAACTGCAAACTGGATTATGTTTTCATAAAGATAATAATCTTTCTGTCCAGTGGTGGACACAGGGTTACCAAGACCTGGGGTGGTCTTTAATTTTGAGGCCCAAGTTCAGTTTTTTCATCAAATAGGTATATTGGTTTAAAATTTTATTAACACACGCACACGCACATGTGTGTGTGTGTGTGTGTGTGTGTATACAGAGGTGAATTTATGCATAGGCAAAGTAGGCAATTGCCTATGGGTGGAAAAATCTGAGGGACGGCAAATTTTGGAAAGGTGAAATTTGACGGCCGTTATGTTGTTTTTATACCTAAGAGATTTCAAATGTTTCATGTTTCAAATGCTGCTCCATTTTGTCACAATATGATAAGAAACTTTTAAAAATAAATACTGTTTAGTAACTAGCCTTATTACATAAAGAGAAAAGTTCGTCATTTACTTCTGATATGTATATGAAGCACATCGTTAATTCATAATTACATTTACATGCATTATCTATGTGATACTTCAATTAGATTAATTAATTATTTAACAATTAATTTGCTTACATTCAAATTTCGAACATCCTTTACCGACTCTGTAATTTGACGTGAGTGAATGTCAATAGATGCCACTACCCTATAGCTGCTAACAGTCATAGACTGTGAGTGTAGCATAATTTCGTACTCAACCCTAACCAGCACATGCGGTTTTTGCTTTTGTGCATGTGGTGTGTTACTGGTTGGTGTTTATACTAACATTCATCATAAAAAGTATAATATTTAAACATCCTTCAACACAACAAAGTAGTGCACACAATTTTGAGGTTACGTGACGGTACTTATTTTCATTTTTATGCGGCCCAGAAAATAATGCTAAATAATTCTAATTTATGTGTAATTTTGTTACTATATTATACCATCATAACATGCATCATTATATTATGCATCATTTATGCAGCAATGTGTGCGTGAATGTGTGTCTGTCATTCATATTGATGTATCAGGCTGATCTTAGAATAGGTAAAAGTTTTCTAACTTAATTTGAATTAAAATTTAAGATATTATTATATACACACCACCAAAATCAGTAAAATTCCGTTTTTAAATTACTGATTTTGGTGGTGTGTATATAATAATATTATAACAAGTCAGTGGCATAATGTTTGGCAAAATAATAAAATTTAAGATGCAAACAAAGTTTCTCTCCTTATAATATCAGTGTAGATATTGAAGAATTTTAAAAATGTTATAAGCAGTGTTTTTAGTGTGAATCTTTAGAAAATGGCTGATAGAAGAAATCGACTAAGTGGCAGACAATACATAAAATTGAAAAAAGAAAAAGAAGCTAAGATGGAAACTATTATAAGGAAAACGCATAAAACTGATAGTTTATTCAAATCGTGTAGTAGTGATGCGCAACCCCAAGCATGTGGAAGTTCTGATTTGAAGTTTAGTGATGTCGGTACAACTAGTGTCAATAGTACTAGTGAATTATCGAGAATCATTGAGTGCTAGTGAAAGTGATCACCAAGAGATTGTAGTTGCGGGCAATCCAGACCAAACTGGGAAATGTAGATCTGTCCATGTAATACCGAACTGTTGGTTGGTTCCAGAAACCAAGGCAAGTCTAATATTTAAGAAATCGAGACATTCTAGTGATACCGACAATAACTGTTATAGTAGTGAAGATGAAGATACTGTTCACAGTCTTCAGCCAGAGAGGCCCGTTGTGGAGGAAACTTAATTTTTGAAGAAAGAAGAGCCAGTTCACATAAAAAATCATGATGCAGTATCATCAAATCAGGTAGGAAAGGTCTTAGCTTCTGATACTATTAACTGGCAAATGAATGAGAGCAAACATGATTATGTAACAAAGTTTATATTATCCTATGCATTAGAGACCAAGCAAGATGCAGCAACTACTTGGATATACTACATACGTTACTGGGGAAGACAAGATATGACAGGTCCCAAATAGTAATAGGAACATGCAGTGTAATGGATATGGAACTTGAATTGTTGAAAGTTGAAGAACATGACATGAACACATTGATTATAGTAAATACAAAGCTGGTGAAAAGCACACAGGACTTCAAACCAAACACCAAGGGGAGAGTTGGGAGTCCAAAGAAGAGAATGCGTGACAATGTTTAGAACAAAAGTAGAGTTATGGAACATTTTAAGGACCTAACCAAGAAGATGAGAAAAAGAAGTGTTAAGATTATATTTCCATATGGAACTATGGAATTTCTCCGTTTAATTTTATATACATACAATTTTAACACTTAAACAACATCAGCTAAGATACTGAACTTCTGTTGAAATGACTTAAACAAAATTACAGTTAAGTACAACACAGTTAAAAAATTTCAAATATTAGTTGGAAAAAAACTTAAAAAAATTAAAATATTAACCAACTATTTTAATTTTCTCAAACTGAATTTACTGGATAATGCACTGTTCTCTACTCTCCATAGACATATTCTTTTCATAACAGTTTTAACTAATTCCCTTACAATTTTTACTTCGTTCTGACCTGTCACAGTTAATCTGCAAACCTAATAACTGGCTTTCAGGAAATTGGGATTTAACTGGATTTATTTACAGTTTGTAAAATACCTTCTTACAGCATCAACAAGTCATAACAGTCAAAACCGTTTCTATAACAGTTAATATTTTATATTACAGTTTTCTTACTAATAACAAAATATACAAATTTGTTCAGTTTTCTGCCAGGTAAATATGACTACATGATGTTCCTACTTTTTGTTTACCCACAGTAAGTATTCTATAGTAATTTGACATAAAATCGTATTAAATTGTGTTCAACACTGTCATGAGAGAGACTGGTTTATGTTAAATTCAAATAATATATCATTACAGTATATATGGAAACAATTTTAAAAATACAATTTTTGTAATCTTTATAGGTTTAAACAACATGAATCACATGTTAAAGAAAAATTATGGAACGTGATTTTTATAAGTAATGTGGTTGGTTGATGGTGGAATTTCTGATATTTTCTTAATGTGTGTTTTTGGAGTCCAAATGCAAATTATTTTGTAGTAAAAAATTATTACATGTGTTCTTTTCTTTTTTCATCATGAACACCATAATCACAATCATTAACTTCAAGTATTAAGCTAATGGCTTCGTCTGACCTCATTACAACTAAAGTATACTGCTGTGGTTTCGAGATCATATCCAAAACACTGCTTCCCAAGTAGTATATATGAAGGATGCTCCAGAACCCTGCTTTCATTTATCTAGTCCAACAAATGTTGGCATCACTATCATCCACATTAAGAGATGTTCACGTTTAAATTGAAGATACTTAATTCTTCCCTAATTTTACTGCATTTTCCTGATTAAGTAAAATGTACCAACAACACAGCTTAGAAATTTCATTTCTGTTTGTTCAGTTTTACTCTCTTGTTTGGCTGGTAGTCTTAAAAATTCAGGACCATCCACAAATGTATGAAAATGATTTCCTGTCTTGTCAAGTGTTTTTTCCACACAACTGAATAAATTTATTTATTTTTTTAAATAGTACTGGTGTTGAGTCTGTATGATACTTTAAAACCAATGTAGTTGAAAGTGTTGACTTGCTCAATAAGTTTATATTCATTTACTGAAACAATTTATAAATTGTTATCAACTTAATTAAGCTTAAATATTTACTAAAATTATTATTACTTTTTCTTTTATTTATTTTTATATAGTTTTCCATTTATTGAAATAATTCCTTCTTAAACAATGCAATATTTTATTATAGTATACTACTATTATAACATTGTACCGTATTTCTAAATAATATGTTTTTATATGATTCTTCTTCTACTGACCATGGTTACTACAACTGATGGTATTCAACAGTTTTGCCCCACTGGGCATGTGCATACGTTATTTAATTAGTTTTGCTATTTCAGTTTCTAGTCTGAAAAGCATTTACAGTTAAATAAAACTATTATTCTAGAAAAACAGTATACATCTCTTGAAACACTGTATCCTCGTATCTGTTTGTTTTTTATTTTTAACTCGTGAGAGAGCAACGAGGGTTAATTGTAATTCACAACAAATACAATAATTCTTAACTTACAATAATGTGAACAAAACATGTCATCTTAAAGAACAATCCCACTGGCAATATTGTATGCTTACAGCAAAGAACTGTAAACAACAAAAATAATTTAACATTGTTGACAGGTAATTTGTGATTAAGAAATCAACTCTTGTTAAGAAAAGTAAACAATTTTTAGCTTCAACTGTACGCTCCATATAGTGAGTTAGAATTTAACTGGCCACCAGAAGATTATGTGTTGGTGAAGACTGTCCAATGGAGTAATCACTTCCCTAGTACTTGTGTACCCACACACTACTGGTTGTTTACAACCCACAGTAGGAAAACACTCATGGCCATACAAATAGCAATGTGTGAGCGATATGTTTGTCAACTTCATTACATTTAGTATGATAGATAATACTGTGTCAGTACGTTATGATCATTGGTTCATAGCATGTATACATAGGGATGTGCTTATTATATTAATTGTGTTTATTATATTCATATGATAAAGGCACATCACATACCATTTTCACTATGTTCACTGTGTTTATTATACATTATTATTACATTATTATATACATCATATTCATTATACTCATGTGCTCAATTTTTCATTATATACACTGTGTTCGTTATATTTCCTATATCTATTATGTATAGTGAATCTTTTCCCGTTTTAAATTTGTCATAATTGTAATGCACACCGTTATAATGTTTACTGTATTTATGTTGTTTGGCAAAGAAGAATAAAAACAATGGAAAAGTAAGTTTGATCACCACACACACACACACACACACACACACACACACACACACACACACACACACACACACACACACACACACACACACACACACACACACACACACACACAACATGTATAACAATAGTTATATTTAAAAATGGCATTAAAATTATTAGCTCTATTATGTGTATAAATTTATCGTGTTTACATCATCTACGTTCCCTATGTTACAATGTTTACTATACACCGTCAAATATGTTGTTGGAGGATACAATAAAAAAAAGAGCCAACCATGGGCAATATTTACTGTAACATAAAAACAATAGATCACAACATTCAGAAATGTACTATGAAGACAAAGACATATTATCTGAATACACTAAGTTGGTGTCTGGGCCGGTTGTGAATGCCAGGGGATTACTCGGGCCAGCCGCCAGGTAGTCGCCGGCCCAGACGCCAACTTAGTGTATACAGATAATAAGCATTTACTATGTGTTTTATAATTATTATGATTATGTCCATCTTGTTGCATAAATGTAAGTTACAGTATATTACACAATACAAACAAGATGACACAACTGTCAATGGAAGATGCAATGAAAACAAACAGAGACAACCGTGGACAGTATTAACTGTAATGTAGATACAATGGGTCACAATGTTCAGAAATGAACTATGAAGACAATGAGGTGAGCATTTACTGTGTTTATTATATTCATATTTGTTATGTTTCATTAATGCTAGTTACATTATTTTAGTCACTATAACAACATTTGGAAACTACCATTCTTAATTTTTACATGCTACTTAATTTTCATTAGAATTTTTTGATTAAGATGGACTTTGTCTAAAACATAATTTGTTGTGTTGTGGAATTGAAACAGAATATGTAAGGCATCATGTCCAGTGTTATTATGCATACTGCAGAGTACATGCATTAGAAGAAAATAGTTTTTAGAATAGACAGAATAACTTCAAATAATTTTTATATTTTATTATAAAATTAAAATATATTTTTGACTTCAAGTGTCTTTTTCTATTTTGTAAATCTGGTATATGTTATAATTCTTGAACGAATGATTATCTAGTGATTCAATCAGGATGAATAACAAGAATGTATTAGTATTTGTTCACATTTACTCTAAAGCCCACAAAAGGGATTGTGTACAAAGGACACAATTTAGAATATTTCACTGAATGGCTATTTGCCTCTGATTTTAGTAATGAACAATTCAAGCTAAAAGCTACTTTGAAAGGCAAGCCTGAAAGCCCCTATGGAAGTGACAATCCAATAAGAAGTTATGTGGCTATATTATGAAGGGTAGCTAAGAAGCTGACTGACAACTGATGAGTTCTGAATATCGAAAATATGAGCACTTATAAGTGTAACTACTTTGAAATTGAAATGGTTAAGATAAGCAAAAGAAATTGTAAAGAATTCAGTGATGGATCAAAGAAGCATTTTTGGCTACGTTGAAAGGAAGAGTAAAACAGCAGCAGAGTCGCCAAGACTATGATTCTCAGTTAGACTGTCCTATGACACAGTTACCATGCTGTAAGAAGATGGAAGAACCATATTAGTGGAAGTATCTAAATCAGTGGCAAAGTTTAGAAAGGGTTTACATGAGATGCAGAGAATATCTGACAAGGATACCTGTGTTGAAGATATATGACTAAAAAGTACGGGATTGATATGATTAATGGTCACAGGATTACAGGATTAGGAGTGATGAAATGCACCAATGGGTAGGATTAAAGGTTGGGACACGATCCCACCTCCTGAAAATGTAGATGTGAGGGGAGAACCAAGGCTTATGTGGGCAAGCTCATTCTCTGAAGTAGATGTGCGCTCCAGTGGGAATGTGGAGAAGTAGCTGCTACCCAGAGATTCTGAGACACTGTTGTGAGTATTGGTCAGAAGAAATAGTATGATGCAATTGCAATTAGCTGGGAAAGTAGTACGCAAAAGACAGGAGATGAAGCATCTAATCCCCAATACACCAAAATGGCTAGAGTGTAAACAGAGGTAATTGATTATTGTCTTACCTAGTCAATCATAATAACCATAACAACCATAGTCATAATAATCATAGTCATCATAGATTATCATAGTCAATCTATTATCTTATTATCTTAATATGGGGAATTCAAGGAGAATCTTATTATCTTATGACATCAATTCGAAACAAGGAGAATCATAACACACATGTATTGCCGAGAGACTGGAATTGCAGAGCAAGCAGTATTTCAGCATAATAGGTGAGTGGAATACTTCAAATATGTAACTAAATCTTGATTTATTTCCAAAGTAATGGTAGAGTGCATACTACAGGAAAAATTAATTGAAAAAAATACACAACATAATTAAAATTGGTATAAGAAACAAGGGGATGGAAGAAATGCAGAGTAGGAGAATATGTAATAGGATTAATGGAGGCAACAGGAGGATCCATAATGGATTTCTCCTCATAAAAAGAAAGGAGGTATCATTTTTATTTAAACATTTCGAGCTAACACCTAATCTCAACTACAAATGAAAATAATTTTTTTTTATAATGAAGTAACTGTGTGACATGCAAACATTACTTTTATATTTGTATTATTAGTACCAGTGGATAACCAAGACTCGGAGCAAGCATCTATTTTGAGATTCCAGAAACAGTTTTTTATTGTGTTTATGTTTTACATAATACATAAATAAATATTTATTTGTTTATAAATTTTAACAAAATAGAAAAAGAAGAGTTTAAAATGAGAAATCAAAGGTTTATCCACTTATGATTATGTTCCATTCAAATTAAATTACATAAAATTACACAATAATAATTATCTGTTACATCATTAAAATCCAAACAAAATGAAATTTTCTTACTATAGACAAAATGAAAAGTTTTTCAATCTTCTTTACTAATTTTTGATCTAAGACAATTTTAATCAATTTAAGTTTTGAGATAAGTCTTATATAATATTTAATTTAATGTTCGCACAATTTGTTAAAAAGTACTACAGGATGAAACAGTTTGTGAATGGATTCAGTGAAGTCCATTTGTAAACAAACTGAAGAAGTTCTCTGTTTGTCCAGGTAACATTGACTGCTTCTGTGGTGACATTAATAATGTATATTTTATATTTCTTGCACCACTTGTCAATGCATTCTATTTCTTTATCAATGTCATCATACTACAAGGCTGAACTTTCCTATGGCTAATTTTAAATCAATAACAGAACTGTTTTAAGAATTTTAATTGTACTATATTAAATGTATTTAATATTTTCTTGATTGCAAAGGGTCTTGTGAAAATTCTTGAATAAATTAATTTAACTGGTCTATGAACTTCAGCTTGTAAAGTAAGCTGACACTGCCCGATAATTCACCTAGTAGTCTTTTTTCAGTTTTCTTCGCTCGTCTATCAGGGTCTATGATCATTTTTTGACAATTGTTGAGTGCCAAAGTGATGACCTTGGTGACGAGTGTGCTTCTTTCTTTACCAAGAAATGATTTCAGTGTTTTTATATTTTGTCAAATGGTGCTGTATGATTTTCAGCACTTGAAAATATTTTTTTGAGTGACATTAACTTCTAAAATAGTATTACAAAATTGTAAACAACTACATATATTATGTTGGATATGGCAAGAATTAGTACACTAGCTGTGAATTCAGAATTCTCTTGTTCCAAGGAACCACTTCCCAGAGTCAAAAGTGAACAAAAAACTTTCAGTTATATAGTATAGCATGGAGATGATTAGGTATTCTAGTGAAACTTTGTTGGACTCTATACGGGGCCCCCCTGTGCTGACCGCCCCCATTGAACCCCCTCCACAATTTGTATAGCACTGACATTATGTCACTGGTACACTGTACACTATGCCATTAAATAAATGCACAATACAATCTATATATTAATATGTGAAGAGAAAACTTTGTACCCCTTTTTAAGCATATTGCGCGCACGGAGGAGTGTGAGATTTGTCATAGTTAAAGTTTATATGGAGAAGGAGTGCAGAAAGCTAAAATTTATATATAATATGTGTTACAAATACATTAAATTAAATAAAATACATTAAATTAAATAAAATAAAACATTCATTTTCACTTGAAAATTCATTTAAACTTTTTCAAACAATGGTAATTGTTAAAAATAAAATAATTTTGTTGCCAGGCAATAAAATTATAATTTTTTCATTTTAGTGTACATTCATACTGCCAATGTCAAACACATAATAGTCTGTCGTTTGTTTACGTTCATACTGCCAATGTCAAACACATAATAGTCTGTGGTCAAACAGTCGCACAGAGTAGAGATTGTCGCCAAAGAATTTTAAAATGTTGCCAACAAATAATTACTGACAGATTGACTGAATGAGCTGTGAATTTTGTGTGATTTCAAATGTTCCTTTTTCAATAGTCTGTGGAGTGTATGTCAAGGCAAAAAAGCGTTTATTTTATATTTTGTATATTAGATATCTGTGTTTTATATATTAATGTGCAGTTGAAAATGAAATACAGCTTGCTTAATATACACCTGTTGCAAAAGGAAAATTTTGTAGCAGCAATTTGAATTGACTTACTCTCGCCTAATTATTATTGGTGGTTTCAAAAAAGTGAGTACATTTTATTATTTTTAAATTAAACCCTGTCTAATCTTAGTTTCAGTAATTTCATTACATGTTGTTTTTTACATTCAGATATTCGCACCTACTTACATTATGCCTCGACATAGAACATTGACAGGTCGGAGTGAGAGACAAAGAAGAAGGAATATATATTCGCGTGAAAGTCAAAATGATAATAGACCAAATGCAAATTTAAATAGTGTAAATAGTATACAAAATGATGAAATTATTTTGAGGGATACATTTAAATGCGCACTGAATGTAATTCCAAGAAATTTTAATACTTTTGATTGTGGATTAATGCATTTACAATGCAGGTTTTCCAATGCAAAACATTTCGAATCTGAGGTCACTTTAGGTGAAAGGACAGCATTCACTTCATGTTGTCATAAGGGTAAAGCAATATTAAGTCAAAATGAATACTTTAAATCATTGTATGATGGACTTACTTCAAATGAACCTTCAATAAAAAGAGAGTCAAAAAATTATTTTGAAAACATTCGTAAATACAATTCATCATTTGCTATGGTTAGCTCAGAAGCTAAAATTTCGGATACAGTTACGCGTGGAGTGTATCATTTTAAAATACATGATGTTTTTTATCACAATCAGGTCCAATGACTGCTGGATATGGTCGCTCACCATGTTATGCGCAATTATATTTTTATGATGTTGACACTGCTGTCAATTATAGATTACGTGAACACTATAATCAAACATGCAATAACAATATAATGCGCGAAATCTCTCTTGAATTGGAACGCATTAATCCTTTCGTTCGGTCATTCATTGCAATGAAAGATCATTGTCAGAGAGTTGAAAATCAAAATAAAGAAATTTGTATGCTCATTAAAGTAAATCGTGATTTAGATCTATGCCGTTATAATGATGCAGTTCAAACTGATGTAGCAGTAATATTTAGTACAGTTGATGGTGAGCCACCCTTTGAACGAAATATGGTTTCGTTTTCAAAAGTTAATGGTACCATTAAAAATATCTCTGTTTTGGATTCATCATTGGACCCTTTAGCGTATCCATTACTTTTTCCAAATGGTGATACTGGGTGGCATATCAATATTTCTCATAATGTACCAACTACATCTAATTCAAGAGCGCCCAGAAATAAATTAACCATGCTTCAGTATGCAGCCTATCGACTTGCAATTAGAGAAGATTTTAGCATGTTGCACCATTCACAAAAATTATTTCTGCAGTGGATAGTTGATATGTATGTGAGAATAGAGGGCACAAGGTTAGATTTCATTCGACAAAATCAAACAAGTCTTAGGTCTGAAGTTTACAACAATTTAACAGATTATTTAGAATTGAACCCCAATGCCAATAATGTTGGCCGTAGAGTAATTTTACCATCTTCATTCAATGGATCTCCAAGAAATATTTAGCAGAATTATTTAGATGCAATGTCAATTGTACAACATTTCGGAAAGCCTTCTTTGTTTATTACAATGACTTGCAATCCAAGTTGGCCTGAAATAGTTAGCAATATTGGTGTAGGTGAGTCAGCTAATTTTCGACCTGATATTGTTGTGCGTGTATTCAAGTACAAACTGAAAGCATTAATTGAGGGCCTTACACTAAAAAAAATCTTCGGTAAAGTTGAAGCACTCATTTATACAATTGAGTTTCAAAAGAGAGGATTGCCTCATGCTCACATTTTACTCTCTTTAAATGAGCAAGATAAAATTGTTAACGCTACCGATATTGATAAAGTTGTATCTGCAGAGATTCCTAACATTCAAACACATCCTACATTACATGAATATGTTGTAAAACACATGATGCATGGTCCATGCGGTGTACTTAATCCAAATTCTGTATGTATGAGAGATGGAAAATTCACAAAAGATTATCCAAAACGATTTAATGAATTTACATGTGAATCATTAAATGGATATCCATTATACAGAAGGCGTGATAATGGTATTAATGCTGAAGTTCGCGGTAGTTGCCTCGACAATCGTTATGTTGTACCATACAATCCGTATTTACTTGCCAAATTTAATTGCCATATAAATGTTGAAGTATGCACTACAGTTAAAAGTGTTAAATACATTTATAAATACGTGTATAAAGGCTATGACAGTGCATCTGTTGAATTAGGTTCAGAGAGAAATGAACCAGGTCAAGAAATACAAATTGATGAAGTTAAAAATTTTTTAAATGGCGTTATGTCGGATCAACTGAAGCTGTATGGCGCATCTATGAATTACCAATGCATTTTCAATCACATGTCATCGTTAGACTTGACATTCATTTACCGCGTAGACAGAATGTTTACTTTCGAGAAGGGCAAGAACGTCACGCAATTGAAAATGCAAGACAAACAAAATTATTAGCATTTTTTGAATTGAATCGATCAGATCCATCAGCGCATGAATATAAGTATATTGAAATTCCTTTGCATTATGTGTGGGAAGATTCCCGAAAAAAATGGAAAAAGAGAAGGCGTGGAGGTGATAAAATCATTACACGCATATATGTAGTATCACCAAAAGACATCGAACTTTTCCATTTACGATTGCTTTTATTACATGTCTGTGGTCCAAAATCATTTGAGGATGTTAGAACATACAATGGAATTATACACACTTCTTTTGTTGAAACGTGCCATGCTCGCGGCATTGCTTCAAATGATAATGAATGGCGCGAATGTTTAAATAAAGGAAAAGAATTACATTCACCAAAACTAATGCGAAATTTATTTGGTTACATTTGTGCATTAAATGTGCCAGCCAATGCATTGGCGTTATGGAATGAATTTAAAGTATATCTTAGTGAAGATTTTTTGAGAGATTACAATGAAGAAGTATCCTTTAACACAGCTCTATTAGAAATTGAAGATATTTTGAATGTTCATAATTTGTCATTTCAAGAACTTGGTTTACCAGTTCCCACGTATTCGCAGAGAACAGACGAAGCAAATGCTATTGATCCAATAGAACAAGAGTTTCTGTTTTGTGAGCATTATGAAACTGCAAATATTGAACAGCGTAATCTAATTGATCGTGTGATTCGTGAAGTTTTGCACCATGATACTGGATCTAATGTTTTTTGTTTAACCGCTCATGCAGGTTGTGGAAAAACATTCACACAAACAGCAATCATTCATAAATTAAATTCGCTTAATCTTAGTTGCATTGCAACAGCGTTCAGTGGCATAGCTTCAACTCTATTACTTGGAGGTAGAACTTTACACAATGTGTTTAAATTGCCTATACCCATTTTGGAAAATTCTGTAGCGAATATTACCGCAAATAGTAGCTATGGACGTTACATAAATTCATCATCATCATTGATAATTATTGATGAAATTTCTATGTGCCCACTGCAAGTGTTGAAAATCATAGATAGATTATTGCAGGATCTATGCGATGAAAATGATAAACATAAACCATTTGGAGTGAAAACGATACTTCTGTGCGGTGATTTTTGGCAAATCTTACCAGTTGTCCCACATGGATCATGTGCAACTTTAATTGAAAATTGTGTCACGAGTTGGCATAAATTTGTTTATTTTCATAAAGTAACGTTTACTCAAAATATGAGAGCCTTACCAAGTGAAATAGAATTTGTCAAATTCTTGAAAAAAATTGGTAATGATGAAGCCCCACAATTCCCTCAGTTTGGTGAAAATATTATTGAAATACCTCAGCAATTAATACGAGATGAAAACAATATTATTAATGAGGTGTATGGAAATATTTCCGAAAACATACTCTCAGATAACATATTGAAGTCAGTTATTTTAGCACCTAAAAATGATGATTGTACTTTTATTAATACTGATATACTTAATCGAATACCAGGTGAACAGAAAACATATCACAGCTACGATAAAATAATTTGTGATGATGACAATGAAATCAATAACTATCCAGTAGAGTTTTTGAATTCTTTGACTATTAGTGGTTTGCCACCACATAAGTTAGTATTGAAAGTTAATTGCATCGTTTTACTGATCAGAAACTTAAATACAAAGGAAGCATTAGTCAATGGAACAAAAATGCGCATCAAGTGTATGCATCGTAATGCTATTGATTGCGAAGTTTTAACTGGAACCGCACACAATAAGAGAATTTTGATTCCACGTATAAATTTAACATATTCCGGTACTGTTTTACCATTTAACTTTCAAAGAACTCAATTTCCAATTATACCTGCATTTGCGATGACAATAAATAAGTCTCAAGGACAAACATTCGAAAAAATTGGAATTTTATTGAGGCAGCCAGTTTTTACACATGGTCAATGTACGTCGCAGCAAGTAGAGTTCGATCATTCGATGGTTTGAGATTTTATATTTCCGAATATAATGGCCAAGGGCATTTAGCAAATGATGAAAGAGTTTTTACAAAAAACATCGTTTACACAGAAGTTCTGAATCATTAAATTCACTTTCAAACTATTTTAAGTTCAATGGACAACATTTATTTTTTTAACCGCCCGGTTTCTTTGATTTAATGAAAAATATATTAAAAAATACGAGGCACGTATTTTTTATTTCATTTTTTATTTTGTATTAATTTTTTATATAAATTTTATATAATTCGAAAAAGATAGGCAAAATAACTGTGTAGCCTTGGTGAAACCTGGTCAGGATGGCAATAAAAAAAACCCAAGGAAATGTCAAAAAAGCGTTATTGCTTTTTAAATATGGCTTAGCCAAGCTAAACTTCATTTTTCCTATCTTTCATATTTTTCAAATAACTCGAAAATTAATGCATAGAAAAAAAAATTAAAAAATTATATAAGCTTTGTAGCAGATAATCTTCAAACTGTTTTCGAATTTTGTACCTTACCAAAAATGAAATGTAATCCACTGGAATTGAAAACAATGTATCTTATACTTCTATGAATGTCAAGTCTCATTTTTATTAGCGTTTATTTGATTCAATAATAACATGAAAAAATTAAAACTGACAATGAATTATATCAAAAAATAAATACGAATACAAGCTGTAATTGTGTTTTTTTTTCAACTGTTACTAACATTAAATTTTAAATTTCATAGGTATTGCAGGGAATTAAGGCAAACAACACACGCTAAAGACGTATTTGTACACGCTCGCAGCTGACGTAATAGAACAAAATTCAAAAAAATTATATGCAATGATTATAGAGGTATACTCTTTGACAAAAGAACCTCAATAACGTTCAAACTTAAAAATTTAATGAATTACGGTCGAATTTCGACCACTGGGCGACCACTAGTTATAATAAATTGTAGTACTATAATTTACTAATACTATTATTCTGCATTTAATAAAATAATTATGGACAAATAGAATATTTTCATATAAAATAATATTTAAACTTGTTTCAACAAATTCATAATGTCTTCATAAATGTGAACTGATTATTTGACTGAAATAGTAAGTATTCTTGTACAGTACCAATAATAAATATTATGTTTACCTTCACCAGCAACAATCATTGAGTTGATACTTGGCTCTAGATAGCTCATGTTAGCTGCAAACTCTTCCTTTAGAAGCATGCTCTCAATACGGAGTTTGTAACTGGAAATCATTACAATTAGTTACTTATCTATTCAATACAAATGTACACATGTTTATATAGATACATATAGAAACAAATTTATGAAAATCAGGAAGAAAATTTGGTTTTACATTAAAAATATTTTACGTTAAAAATTTGTGATTTTCATCTGGCTTCATGACAGTGTCGTGAACTTATGTAGTTATTATCAAAGTAATTGTCTAGTTTTCTTCAAGTTTTTTGCCCCTGTATCTTTTAATTTAAGTAATACTAAATAAATTATAATACACAAAACACAAAATATATTTCATTCTCATCATCCATACAGTATATGCAATGAGATTATTAATATGATTTTGAAATGATTACATTATTTTTTATTACACTGGCATTTTACTTTTGCAAATTATTTACTAAAACTTCTCCATGTTTCCGTGTTACTGTATTAGCTCATAAAATTGTATTAATTCAATTATGTATTACTTCTAAACGTGGACAGTACTCTTCCTGTAACTTATTGTCCTCAGTGGATCAGAAATGTCCACAGTGTGTGTGACCATGTCAGTAGCATGGTATTTTTGGTAAAATCTGTGAGATGAAAGGCACATCATTGATGAAGTTTTTATCATTTTCCCATAAATATACACATAGAGATGAATATACAAATGTACACAATTAGCAATAATATGATATTACAGAAAAGATATACTGGTACCAAAACAGAGTCTGAGTCACCAGAACAGCGACCAAATCCCATTTTCTCTGTGTGGCCATATTACTGTATTACTGTGTGCAAATTATTACTCACATTAAACCTACTGTATATTATTTATGTGTACTGTATTATTAACTGTACGTATTCACTTCTGCACACGCACACGCACGCACGCACGCACGCGCGCGCGCGCACACACACACACACACACACACACACACACACACACACACACACACACAGTGTCAACTTCAGGTATGTACGCGCCCTCATGCGAAAATAATGGTGTGCCCTATGTAAGGCAAGAAAATCTTAATGGTAATGAATTATTGTAATAATTATATAATACAAGTATTTCATGAATTTGGCTAAGAATAAAATACATCAATTTATCACTAACATATTTTTAATTTAAATACGGTAAATTAAATATAAGATACTTAATAATTTAGTTAAAATCCAAAATCTACTTTTTGAGCTCTTTTATGAGCAAATTTTTTAAGAAGATCGGTGAACTCTAAACTTTCGGCGATTTCACTTTCAATAGACAGCGTTCCTAAACTAGACAGTCTTTCTTGAAGCACTGAAGATCTTAAGTAAGTTTCAATCAATTTTAATCGAGAAAAGCTTCTTTCTCTGCTAGCAACTGTCACAGGAATTGTTAATAAAATTCTCATGGATATCCTCACATTTGGATATAATTCTTGTAAATTACTATGTTTAATGAAGTTTATAACACACAAGGTTTAATTTTTGTTTCATTAGCTAAAAGTGCTTCATACTTATATATTGCAAATTGAAACTTTGTTGGCGACACGCAGTGCCCCAAAACACTCGGCGCCCTCGTGCGCCACACGACCACATCCCCCCAAAGCCGACACACACACACACACACACACACACACACACACACACACACACACAGAGTTCTAACTTGGATGGGTGATCACACATCACGACTCAGTGAATCCTCTACAATAGATGTGGGTAGGGTAGCATTGTAAGGTGGTACTCACTTGGGCACAGCGATCAGTTGCAGCAAAAACTTCTCCGCATTGCCGAGTTTCGACTTGTCGCCATCGAAGTTCCTCAGCATTTCCAATTCGTCGAGTTCGGGTAGAATCTTGAGCAGGCCGCGTAGTTTTTCCGCGCCGATTTCGTCGTGTTCCCCGTCCCTGATTACTTGAATTATATCTTCGTTTGAGCTTCAAAAACAATACAAAATCAGATATTAAAAACTGTTATATGAAACGTCCATTTATTTTTTGTTGTTTCTCAGGTACAGGAGAGAGCAAAACGGTGCTATTAGCAATTACAATAAACAGGAAGCAAAAACATGAAAATATTTTTTCAGTAGACCAGAAAACATGGTTTTCTGCCCCCTCCCCTCCCCCAAATTATGAAGCAACATAGTTTTATGCTTGTACTAGTCGACATAGTTTAACAAGTTATCTGAATCGTGATAATAAAATTCTTACCTTCTAAACTGTTTCAGGAATATATTGACGTTGAGACTACGTTTGCCATCCAGTAAGGCGATCTGTAAACAGAGAAAATTTAAACGTATACGTATCTAGAATACGCTCAGTTCAAATTACCTAAGTAGTAATAACAAGGACGTTACACGACGAGGGAAGCGCAGCAGCGGTAAAGTGAGTAGGGCGGCACCCAATAAATTATACGTATCCAATAAGCCGTTGAACTTTATTTACATTACCGTTATTCCTACCATCCGCAACACAGTTGTAAACTTGTTATTTACAGAGAGAACTGTAAGCGAACCCTTACATTTTTTGTTAGCTACGTATTTTTCCAGTCAAAATAAATGATCCAATTCGCTGTATACAAATGTTGCTCAAGTTTTTGCTCTCCCACTTTTACTTTCTAGGAATGCCCATTCAGCGTGTTACATGTCCTTTCAGGTCAACGCTTACAGAGGAGATATTCTACATTACTTTTGTGTCTAGCGCACGGATTTACACACTAAAGAAATGTGTTTACTTCCTCGTAACGTTTTCTATTTCAGTTACATTTCAGCCGCTTCATTATCACTACATTAATATTATACGAAAATCCCCTTTGAAATGTATTATTTCGTTGGAGACACCTGCGTTCACACTTAAAGAAACAATAGTTAAACAGGAAAAATTCGCTAACAGTTATAGGGTCTTACAACAAAGAGGTGGCTAGAATCTCTGTAGAATTGATTAAATATGCAGCAACCTATTATAGAGTAGCAAAAAAGAATACTATCGATAAACAAGTAAGCATACGAAATTTAACGTGCGAATGATGATCTCAAGCATTCTAAAAAAATCGCACATTGTTATTATCATTATTATTATTATTGTTGCTATAATTACTGTTAAAGGCGCACTATAAAATCGAGGTACGTTTCTCAGCCTATAGAAACGAGTATCTGGGATAACATCATGCGGTAACAATGAGCGACTGAAGTGCACTGTACGCCGAAGGACAACTACTTTCATGGTACAAGACGAACTATTGTTATTACTTACTTCCGAAGGTTCTTTACGTTTGCCTGTTGCCGAATCTTGCGTGTCCCTGTTACCGAGTCTGGGCGAACCTTGAGCAGAGTTGCAGGTAGAAGCGGGCGGTGCCTGCTGACAGAACAGACCTTCCATTTCGTCCCAGTCGAGATCAGCCATTGGAGAGTGCTGATGACTTCGTGCAACCAATGACCAAATATTATGTTTTCCAACAACCTGTACAAAAAATATGACCCAATATTATTTTTGACCAGTATTTTATCTAACAACTAAGATGTACTGCCTATTATATGTAGCTTCGTCTGTAACGTTACGTTTTGTTAGCGGAGAGTGGAGATGGAAAACATATGGTACTCTACTTGTTATCTGCAACGAACAAGACAGTTGGTTTTTAAACACCCGCTGTGAGCATACAAACACACGACGAGTGGCGCTTTGCATTTCACACAGTGTGATGGTCCACATTATTGAAAATAAGGCGCACAGTACAACTGATATTGTGATAGTGTTCGTCTGGTGAAGGCCCACGTACAGATGAGAGTATAAACACTTGAGACAATGTCAGGTTTATCTGAGTGTATGTCGGTCAGAATAAGAAAAACTGATAAGCGAAGATTATGCGACATTTAACTTAAATTTAATGAGAATGTTCTACGTAACTCTGAAGTGGTGAATTTGAAAAATTACGAAACTTCAGACACTCTATGGCTCAGACACTCTACGGCTCAGATCTTATTACAAAAAAAGTATCTTACGTTACAAACTTAGGATGTGTAGAGAACGTATGGAGAACGATAATCTTACGATTACGAAGAAAATATGCATCGAAAAACCTGACAGAAGTAATGGCTGGCGCAGAAGATATCAGATAATCTGGAGAAGGACCTTCATCTTATGGGAATTCGAAAATGGCGAGGAAAGCGTGTGATTGAACAGCAAAGGCAGAAATTGTAAAGGAGGTTAAAGCAATAAAATTGTGCAGTACGCTTCGTGCAACTGCATTGCTAATAGCGTCCACTAGAGGCTCACACCCGAATAATTTTTTTAACATATAAGTACTACATCATGCTATGAGAGATAGCTTTACCTTGTTATTGGGTATTTTGTTCCAGTTTATAGTTTTCATCTTCGTTCGAGGTGTTGGCGTTTCTTGCTGTGGTAACAATTTGTTTGTCCCAAGGTCAGGTGGTTCGGGTGCGACAGAAGCTGGAGCGGGTGGGTTCAATAGAGGCGGTGGAGGCGGACCGCCCATACTGGTCTTGGGGGTAGAACAAGGCGGCTGCGGTGGTGCCAGTGGTGGTGGAGGTGGAGGCGGTGGTGGACCAGGTGCGGGAGGAGGAGGTGGTGGAGGTGCCGCTGTAACGGTGGCGTTTAGGCTCTGTTTGCGGCTACCGCACAGGGGGTGTTTCGCCTGCAAACTGGGTGACCGCAACAATCGTGTCGCGTCCTCCCTACCTTCTAGCAACGTGGCACGGTGAACCAACCTCTCAGCAGTGTCCCACACGATGTCGCTCACCGGTTCCCTTGGGTCGATTCGTAGTAAGTGCTGCAGTATGCTTAGGAATGGTATTTCCTGAGGCGTATCTGCCACCTAAATCAATAAAATGAAATAAATAGTGTGTACGAGAAATTTTAAACTACTACAACTAAATTTTGAAAAAGGCTGCCTGTTCGTCTTGTTTCTGGGTGTATTTATTGCACAAGCTATATTTATCATTATTATTACCCAGTTAAAAATCATCTGTTGAATGACAAATTAATATTTCTCTGACCTTGGCTTTACAAAGTTATTACAAAATTGCTTTTAAATGTTTTCTAAATTGCTTGCCTTTTTTTTATTTGTCAATTTGTCAACACAAAAGGAAAAGCATTTGGAAACATTTCATAAATAACTGAGTACCTATTTAATAAAATCAATAAAGCTATAGTTCATCAGTCGCATGGATGACGATACAAATTTTAACCATACCATCCTATATTTATGGTAAAATGCTAACGGTTCTGAATTTAATTACAAAAAAAAAACAAATAAAAATAAAAATGTGGTTTAGTTTGAAGTTTGGATGTATTTCTGTCAATTTTGTGTGACATGTTAGAGCAAGTTTAAAATGTTACATAATTGAATTAACAATATACTAACAACACAATACTATCAGAAAAAGTGAATCGTGTTTCTCTGTTTGATTTGTGATGAATATATGTTTTCCGACATATTAGTCATGGGAAATTAGTAACGTTTTCCGCACTGTGATACGAGTCTGATTTTTCACGTACCTCACACATAAACATAAGGAACGACACAAAACCTTGGAAATTCTAATCAGAGAGTGATGGGTAGAAACAAACAAATGTTATACTCTGTTCAATTTAATGTCAAAGGAGGCTTTAGTTAATGGCAACAGTATTTCTGTTACACCAACCTCTTACATTTTTCCTTCAGATCCCGACTATATTCAACATAGTTTTCTGATCTGAACTTGCCTATGATATGCAAATGCGAACGAAGCGTAAATGTGAAAGATTTTCATCACATGAAATATTTCACACTCTTCCACAGTCAATCGTAGGCCTACTGCTAGGGACAGTGTACTCCTCGCAACGAGTTGCACGGGTTAGGCCTGTACTAGCGGAAAAATCACGTCACATGAACAAATACCGGCACCAAACAGAGATGTGTGGACCCAAGAAAGATTTCGTCACTCTCTCGATGCCGAGAAGAAATTCCGTCCTGACAATTAAATAAAATCAAGAGGACCAATATTAAGTTTCAAACAGACGGGACTTCAGATACAGCAAATGATGCAAAAGAAGTTGACATTACAACAGCTCGTCATCACAAAACGATTTGAAGTAATCGTAATGTGTAGATGACTTCAGATAAACACGTGAAAGAACATTTCCCTTATGGAAGATAACTAAGGCTACTATAACGTTGTTGTACTAGTACACAAAACAAGAACCACACACAACATAACAAGTGAACGTACTGAACTAACAATAAGGTGGTAGAAACAACAATTGAACAGGTACAGAGTGCATATACTTAGGACAGATTATAAAACTGGACAACAAAAATCAGACTGTAGAAACAAAACGATGACCAACTTACATCTTGAAAAATAAAAAATACTGAACCGGTTTGTTTCTTTAAAAACTAAAGTATTTGATCAAAGCATCCATGAAGCAAATGATAAACTTCAAATTATCCGCTATGAGAATAAAGAAAAGAGTACGGATCGTAACAAAACTGAAAAAGCTTTCAAGTCAAGTACTAACATAATAGAGGAAATTGGCCGGCCATACCGCCAGACGCAAGGATGAAAGCTGGAATAAGGATGAAACTATTATATCTGAACACCGCGGGAAAACAAAATGAAAAGAAAAACGCCACAGATGAGATTGGCTGCATGACCTGAGAAGTCGTGATGGACGCATACGTCTACGATAATGAAAACTGGAGCAGTTTAGGGGAGGCCTGGTTCAACATTGGATCTTTGATGAACTAATCCAACGTAGTACTAATTAACAGTAAAAATAAAATAATAATGAATAACTTTAATTGAATAAACAACACATTAACTGTTTTAATTAATGTGTTTAATTATTGCATACAAAATGAAAACATCACTTCAATAGTCATCGTACTTCCCGAAGAATCATAAAACTTCTTTTGAAACATCGGTTACTTCCGAGTTGGAAAAACCCGACATATGATAAAGTAAACTTTATACCGTATGGTAAACCTCATGATTTTGTAATATGAGGTTTGCAAAAAACTGCAGCAAGAATTATAAGTAAACATGTACTGTGTTGATAGGGACTAATCAGTACAGTATTTATAGCAAGAAATATAAACATAATGTAGCCTACTACATGAATGACTACTTTCCACCATGTTAAGCGCGATGTTCTATACTACTTAGATAGTAATTGTCAACAGATTGAAATAACATAGCTAACATGGAAGGCAGCTGCGCCTTGTAATCTTTAATTTCGAGTGTCAAGAGTTTTATGTGAGTAGTTTGTAATTTTTATTTCTGAAGTTTTTATACAATACACATTAACAGGTGACTTATACATTCAGAAATTTTAATTAACCGCGTTTAAAACAAAGCTTCTTAAATTTAAATGATTTTATTACACGAATTTAGTCTATTAAAAGGTTGTTTGGTTGTGTGTTGCTTTGTTAAGGTTGTTCGGATGCGCGTTACGATTTTCCGAGAAAATCCTTGACTACTGTGATAAACCTTGAAAACGTTTCCGATGGATTTTCATGGGTCCCAAGATGTCATATTTTAAAAAATTTGTGCAAAAATTACGCTTCTGCATAAAATAGGATGTGTGGTTAGGTCAGAACTTTATGTAAAAAGTATTTAAAGAAAAATATTATGTTTTCAATTTATACGTTATGCGACTTTCAAAAGTTTTACGCACGTAAATCCCTGTCTCAAAACATTCCCAAACAAAACGTTGTGCCCGAAAATCCAAATATAATGGAAACGACTACGATTTTCATCTTCATATTGGCATCTTTTAAGCTGAAAAATATTGACTTTTTTTATTAAAGACGAACCTTATGAATTATGTTTATAAATGTTCGTTGTTTTGTTGTTATAATTTAAAATTAACCAGCTAACTATACAATGTGAAGTTTCTATTAAAGTATATTCTTTAAAACGTACAAGTATTTTTACTTTGGTTCTGAAGAAAAACTTTATAGAGTCTCGCTTGAATATTGTAAGCGGAAAAGTAGGTAGCCTACAGTTCTGATTTCCCCAAAACTTTTTTCAGTTATTATTTTTTAATTGTTTCCAAAACTGTTTCATAGTTAAATTTTATCTAGAAAAAATTAAAATGTTCGAAAACAGAATTTTGAAAACTAATATTATAATTTTAACTTCGTTTTTAATTTTCGAGAAACAAAAGGTTGCCTAAAATAAGTTTAATTGTCGAAAAAATTCACCGTTTTCTCGACTTTTTCGACTTTGAACATTCAAGTCGCTTTACAAGTCGCATAATGCCTTGTCTTCACAAACTATAAAACAAATCAGATATTAAAAGAGTAAATTCTGTTAGCAACAGATTTCATGAATCCAATAAGCTTATGTTTAAACGAGCTGCTTGCAATTTTACTTGTCGATGCAATCGCGTTAAAACTACACTCTTTTTAAGTTTATTTTTGAATTTACTGTTAATTTACTATTAATTGTAGTTCAGGTGTTATTATTAACATATGTTACTTCTTTATATTTTTGTCAGTGTGCATGCATAGTAATATACGTTTTGAGACTGGGAAATTCCATCTTAGTCATCGCCGCACTGAGTTCCTTGCCAAACAATCCCCTTTAATCACAGTAAATATGTCTTAGCCAAAACTTTATGTTTGTATGTGTGTGTTTACATTCCGTTATAATTTTAACACACACTGGCAGAAGCAATGTGGCTATCAAAATTACTGAGTTATTCGTTTTACCCCCTTACACAGTGAATAAGTCGCGATTAGTAAACCTACTTGGTTTACTCACTTGGTTGCGATTAGCAAACCTAAAAAACTTTTCTCGTTTTAAAGTTCAAAGCATGATCAAATCAGTTTCATAGGTTCAACTTTCGTATTAAGAGTAGCATGACAAATGCGATCTGATATCGTATTTGATTATCTAACATCATCTGCAAGTCATTCTCTGGTATTTACAGTATTTTTGTTATGAAGGAGATGTGAACACATATAGCACATACTTAATTACAAGACTGTTTATGGTATTACAAGAAGAACGTTCCTGAGATGTTGAAGTTTAACAAGATCATGGCAGTTACATTGCACTCGTGCAGATGAAAATTTGGCAAGGTTAAGGAGCGGCTAAGCTTCAAGCCTTTTCAATGATTTTTCTGGAATGTTTTAAATTAATGTCAGAGAGGGGACAATATTGGTAAAGATGTATTGTCAGAACTACAGACATATCCTGCCTGTGACAGAATAAGTTACTGACAGACAAACTGGTAGCTCTATACAGAAAATATGTGGACCACATGATTACCAACTATGGAATGCGTTCCAGCATTGCAGAAATGATTGGAAATCTGAACAGATGATAATGACGGTTATGACTCACCTGTCTGAGGATGGCATAGAAAACGTCGAGATGAGAGTTAAGGTCGACGCCGTGCGGAGCGTGTAGTATCTGCGCTTCGTCACTCTCCCGCTGTTCGTCGAACACATCCAGCTGTACTCCCAAGTCCGGCACTCCGCGAGCGTTTCTTCTGCAACAACAGACTCATATTAAAAACGCTACTTCACGTTTATCATATACGTATAACAGTTAATGATATTACCATTACAAGTAGTTGCTTTGAATAAAACTCACTTTCAGTTATTTTAGCAATTATACGATACGCAATCTTAGGTGTTCCTTGAGTCGTTCGTTTTTGCGTAACTGACATTCAGACGCAGGTAGCAGGACGGCACTATCGTTAGTTAGGTATACAGAACAAATGCTACTATATACCTATCTCGTTGTTGTAGTGTCTGACAGAGGAACAGAGAAACCTGAGTAGCATTATGTCAGTGAATGGAAGGTACATTAAATGTAGGATAGAATGCACAGAAATTGTATTATGAAAAATAAGTGGCTGCTAACCTAAGAAACGCATAAAAACGTGGAAAAATTTCATTCAGGACCAATGCTAAATTGTAGTGTAGCTGAATTGTGTTAAAATGAAAGATGGCTTATGGTGATGAATTTTAACACAGAGGTATACGTGACATAAAGGAAGCGCGGAAGGGGGGGGGGGGAGATTACGTGTTTTGGCATTCACTACACTGCGAGTTGATAAACTCACATAACACGCATAATACATGACAATATCATAACAAGCGTATCGAATAACTGATTCGCCTTAATAACTTCATGGCCAACAGACTTTCATGTTCGTTGTACACGATTCTGTCGGATCCTCTTAACAAAAAACAGTTCTTCTTATTGCACTTATACACAGTTACAGAGTCTCCTGAGTTTTCCAATGTTAATAACTAACTTGATGTTATCATATAAATAACGACACACGCTTACTTGAATGTTTCTGGAAAAAATAGGAATAGACATCACTAAATATTAGAAAAGAAAATCATTTGAATCAATAATGTTTTCTACGAGAAGGATCATTGTTCGTTTCTCTTGAACCAGTCGGAACAAAAAATTGGATTACACAAGTACACTCTAGACGCCGCTGAGACTAAATTGGTAAAAGAAGATTGAAAACCCAAATAACCGTACGAAAAAACATAAGAGATTAAATTTTTCCTTTTTACGTTCGTTTATTAAGAATACTTATTTATCTAAAATAAGGATTTCCTTGTCATTATTCCCATTTTCATTTCCTACGGAATATATATATATATATATATATATATATATATATATATATATTGCAACGAATCACAGGATCATGATAGGCGGGGCAAGTCATATATTACACAGACAACGGACATTCATATTATATTTTGGTAGATGGTTAAGTTTGGTTGTTATCAATTGTATTTAGTAAGGTTAAGGGTTTAGTTTAGAAAAACTGTGCATTATTAGTTATGGTGATTCATGTACTGTGTTAGTGGAAATGTGCGCGCGTGTGCGTGTGGAAAACGTTTCCCGGGCGGTGCGTGAAGTATTATCGTTGTTTTGACATTAGCTGAACTGAGACATGTGTATCGCTACAATCCCTATACCTGTCGGACTATTGTTTACGTTCATGTATATTATTAATATGTAGGCAGCATGCATGAGATACGAGTAGTCTGATTACCGCTATGCATGCTGTTTCAAAGTAAATGCACTCTAATGCATGAAAAGTGCTTGGTCACTTTACTAACCATGTGACTTCCATCCACCAATAGAATGCTGACTGGTGGTTGGAAATTTTCTTATGCCTGTCGTTACACAGGCAGTTCTTCTACGCCATCTACCGCGAACGGGTCGTGCACTCCTTGTACAAGAATTCTACCGCTTGCAAGGTGTTGTAAAAACTATTCGTCGTTAGTGAAACGGGAAGGCTCAGAACTGTGTGTGTAGTACATTTGCACACATCAGTGTTTTAACGCATTGTGCGTAAAATTACAAGCAGTTCTTCACTGCTGCTACCGTGAACGGTACATACAATTCCTTGTACAAGATTATACCGCTTGCAAGGATCTGTTAAGACTTTTCGGGAATAGTAATGCGTGTGACGCATAACAATTGATTTTATATCTTTACACACGATATTAATTGAACTGCTTTTTATAGTTACCCCGGGCTTTTGAAACTTCATTCCTACCTTTACGTGTACTAGTTATTTTGTTGCACGGACTCACGCCGTGCAGCCTTACACGTTTTTTGACTGTTCTATATCGGAATCCTCTTCCGCTACTACTGCTACTTTATTGGCATTAAATTTTTGATTGGTATTTCTATTAGACATCTTAGGTCGTTGTTGTTGTTGCGACTGTGTTTGCTTGGTTTGATTCTGATATTGAAAACTTTTATGCGGTGTTTCATTACTGTTACCATTTATATTCGGGTTGTCGATACCTTCCCATTTTGCAAGTAATGTGAGTAGCTCATTCCACGACTTAACTCCTTGCGTAAGGACGGCCACCTGTATCCCGCGTCCAAAGTGGTGCGCAAGTTTACTTACCATGTCAGGTTCGGTTAAGCTAGGCTCAAGATATCTAGCTCTGGATATCAACTGCATCACATATTCATCTTTAGGACCTCTGGTATTGGAATATTTTCCAAACTCCAGCTGCGTACGTATCTTCCGCTGGATCTCCTCATTCCAGTATCTAGCTCTGAAATGTCTTACCAGGTCTTCCAACGTATTGATTTTATCCTGGACGATACTAAACCACTCCGCAGCGGTACCCTTAAGTCGCCGCACTATGAAATTAATTCTATCCGCTTCACTTAAGGTATCACCAATTTGCTCCAGATCCCGCTGGCAACTTTGAATGAAATCCATGGGGTTTTCATTCTGCCGTCCATAAAATCTTTGCTGTGAATTAACGTCATCCAAAGTCTTATATACATACGTAGTACAGTTTAGTGGTGACGAGGTACTTTGCAATCGTGACACTTGCTGTTGCAGCTCTTGAATCCGCACGTCTTGCTCAGCCATTAATTCACTCACCGTGGATCTGTGTTGTATTACCTGCTCCTCCACTCCAGCGAGTTTCGCACCATATTCATTAAGTCGTGACTTATTAACCTCCAAACTCGCCTCTATATCAGCTTTCATAGCTTCCACGGTCTCGCTAATACGCTTTTCTGCCGCTTCTATCATTTGTTTGCTTTGTTTAGATTGCTCCTGCACGGCCGCATATATTCTTTTGTTTTCGTCGTGGATCGATTTACTTCTTTTCTCGGCTTCTGCTGAAAGCTTCTGTATACTCACTTTCACCTCCTCTTGACGGGCCTTATTTTCCTCTTTATCAGTTTTCCGCTCTTCTTTATTTTCTGCTGAAATTTTCTCCATCTTTTCTTCCATGGTTTTCATCTTCGCTAATATGGCCGCTAAAGCATTCTCTATCCCTTGTGACTCCGCCATAGTGATTAAAATTTAATTTAAAATTTAATAAATTTAAATTTATTGATTTATACGCAAAGCAAGTTATTATTATCACAACAAGATTAGAACATATGGTAACCAGTTTATATGCACGCAGAAAAAGCAGTTCAAAATATCAACATGTAAATACCTTATCTAACATACAACAACTAATAATCTACCTCCAATATACTGATAAAATCTGTTCATATATGATATACAAGAGAATATGCACACTTGAAAAATTATATCCTCAGCTTTTCACATGAACAATACACATACAATTATTACGTTAATTATATTTATACGTCGGATTTTTCCAACAAATTTTATATTCATAGACAAATATGTAATAGCGTAAATTTCCGCTATTTTACGAGCCCTACGTTGCTAAGCGCCAAAATATCTCTATGCGACAACACAAATTACTAAACTGTTGGCGCATAGGATATGATAGTATGTGTATTTCAAATTACAAGTCTATATTGGAGGGTTTAAGATTATTTATTGTACAAACACAAGTTATAGTTTATATGGTATATTTGAAATGTACAGAATGTAATGTTTGATATAGAGTCTTTCTTTTAAAGTGTTAAATAATGTTCATACGCAAGACGTGATACGTTACATAAGAAGACTCCCACGATGATGTTGTTGAAGAGAAGGGCCGGTCTTTGCGGTATAGATGGATCGTCAGGTGTGGCTTACAAATGACAGACGTTTCACCAGAAACGTTTACAGCTGGGCTGGCGTCCTGTAACAGCTTGGCTGATGTCCTGTAATAGCTGGACTGGTCCTATAACAGCTGGGCTGATGTCCTGTAACAGCTGGGCTGATGTCCTGTAACAGCTGGGCTGATGTCCTGCAATTCCCACGATGAATCCGACACTTCGCACACACAACGGTACTACGGATTTTATCACTCGCAAAACTTATATAGAGTTTGACCAAGTAATATCTCAGGTGACAGTGAGTTTAATCAATAACGGTATATTGAGCTTATACCTCTCCGGCTTCTTCAAGTGTTCTCGCGAATACAAAGGTCTGCCGCGATCAGCAGACCACCCTATGAGGAAATCTTGCACTAGCACGGAAACGTCTTGATGGAACTATTGCGTAACAATTAATGATACTGTCACTGCGGAAAATCTCGCACAGTGGTACAGTTACACTCACTTCTTACACACGTAATACTACAATATTAATATCGTGTGTAAAGATATAAAATCAATTGTTATGCGTCACACGCATTACTATTCCCGAAAAGTCTTAACAGATCCTTGCAAGCGGTATAATCTTGTACAAGGAATTGTATGTACCGTTCACGGTAGCAGCAGTGCAGAACTGCTTGTAATTTTACGCACAATGCGTTAAAACACTGATGTGTGCAAATGTACTACACACACAGTTCTGAGCCTTCCCGTTTCACTAACGACGAATAGTTTTTACAACACCTTGCAAGCGGTAGAATTCTTGTACAAGGAGTGCACGTTCCGTTCGCGGTAGATGGCGTAGAAGAACTGCGTAATTATACGCGTAATGCGTTTAAACACACCTGTGTGCAGATGTACTACATACACAGTTCTGAGCCTTCTCGTTTCACTATCGACGAATAGTCTTTACAACACCTTGCAAGCGGTAGAATTCTTGTACAAGGAGTGCACGACCCGTTCGCGGTAGATGGCGTAGAAGAACTGCCTGTGTAACGACAGGCATAAGAAAATTTCCAACCACCAGTCAGCATTCTATTGGTGGATGGAAGTCACATGGTTAGTAAAGTGACCAAGCACTTTTCATGCATTAGAGTGCATTTACTTTGAAACAGCATGCATAGCGGTAATCAGACTACTCGTATCTCATGCATGCTGCCTACATATTAATAATATACATGAACGTAAACAATAGTCCGACAGGTATAGGGATTGTAGCGATACACATGTCTCAGTTCAGCTAATGTCAAAACAACGATAATACTTCACGCACCGCCCGGGAAACGTTTTCCACACGCACACGCGCGCACATTTCCACTAACACAGTACATGAATCACCATAACTAATAATGCACAGTTTTTCTAAACTAAACCCTTAACCTTACTAAATACAATTGATAACAACCAAACTTAACCATCTACCAAAATATAATATGAATGTCCGTTGTCTGTGTAATATATGACTTGCCCCGCCTATCATGATCCTGTGATTCGTTGCAATATATATATTGTAACGTCCCGGTTGTTGTAGAGGTTTTAGCGAAAACTTTGTATGTGGCTTATTGGGTGTTCGTCTTATTTAATTAAGCTCCCAATATTGTTATGCGCCAATCTTGTAACGTCTCGGTTTGAGATATTAAAGTTTCCGCCTCTCCGCAGTCGCCACTTATGAATTATAATAACTGACGTTTTAAAAAAAAAATAAATAAAGGATTTTTTAATGTGTTACTCAATCTAAATAGAAATCGAGAGTGTGTGATTTGGGGTCAAGGAGGGAAGTTGTTCAGCCTTATGGAGAAGAGAGAGTAAGTACCAATTATTTACACTCGGTTTAGACGATTTCGGATTTTTTTTCAAATTGTTCGCTGTGATTTAAATCAGCTGATTGTGAGATAAGTTTCTACGCTTAGTTCAACCAGCCTACTCTGTAGCAAAATTTGATCCGATGTGTTGATTTCTTCTGTTTTTTGTGCTGAAATCTATTGCAACTACCCACTACAAAAATTATAACACACTTTATTATTCAAGATTATTTTTCAATAATATTATTTATTTATATTATTGGTTTTTGTTTCCTGCCACCAAAATACAAGTATCACAATTGATCTTCCCTTAAATAAAACATAATCTCGACTTCACAGAGTAAACATGGAATTGTCTAAAGAGAAAAACATATATGGTTTTGTTTACCAAATTTTACACTATTTTTAAAAAAACATCAATTAATATATAATTCTTAATAATTCCCCAGGGTTCAGGGTAAGTTCTTTTTGTTACGAGAGTGTCAGAAATGGATAATTACTAAGCTTTACAAATACCGAAAAAATATTAAATAAATTTGTTTATTTTTTTGTGTAGTATGTAGTTCCAGGAATGTCCGTAAGAGAGCAGCGTGCCTTTGTTTACTTTAAAAAAACATGTGATTAAATGACTATTTTGTGTTCTATTTCAACGTTCGGAATGCGTTTTCTTCTTGAACTATTAAACGAAATGTTTATATTACCTCGCTCCGTATGGTTCTTACTGGAATGAAGTTTTTTCTCTGGTGAGGTCCGTCTTGCGTTATAATTTCCTTACCGTCTGGCGCATTTTCGATCGTCAACTAGAACTATGGCGAAACCAGGTTGAATCATCAGAAGGTTTTCTTTCACTGTTTATTAAGGAGTATAACCATTTAATTTTGATAAATCATGGATGATTATATAGTGGTCATGTTGCTTGTTAATTTGGTATAAATTTTCACTCCTCCAAAGTTCCAAAAAAAGTTATTTTTATTATAATTGTAGTAGCATCATTTCTTCAACTCTATGGTTTTATTCCAAATTTTTATTATTAACAATACTTGTTATTCTCGTCACTCTTAGTAACCCATAGTATTTTTATTATACAGGCAGTTTGTAATTATTATAAATTTATATTTTATTTACCGAAAAATAATTCTTTTCCATTCCGGTTTCTTTATCAATTTGGTTTACATAATAAGTTTTTGTTCATTTTCTTATGACCTTGTATATAAGTATTTGATAATTTTATTATCTTTAAATAAATTTATATATATTATTTATTAGTCTCTCATAGTATTCCTACACTGCACTACTTCCTGCTGCCATTTCCCTCATAGTATTATTTTAATTTTTTATTATCCTTTTATATTTAAATTTTTATGTTTTTTAAAACTAACCCTGGGTTATCTTATATTATAACACAAATATTTGAAAAAAAATATAACATGAACTTAGGTATAACAATTGGTTGTTCATACAATATAAATATTACAATAAACAAATAAAATACAAAATCAGTTAGTAGTATTATAGCCTACTCTCATAGTTTTATAATTTCCAAACCTACAGCACAGTTCTGTAATAAGTTACCTTCACTTTTATTTTTTACCTCAATGGGTACACTATAACTCACTTTGCACCATATATCACTCGAATTGTTTATCATGTTTAGTGATATACTTTAATTTAGAGCTAGTTATATGTTACCCATTTCTGACCTTTATGTTATCATGAGTTAATTTATTGGGATCGGGTTATGTAACGTTACAATATATATATATAAAGGTTGTTCAAGTTTACAACGGCACGTATGTCTGAGGGTAGTAACAACTGAAGGTTTCGATAGGTAGGCCTACGGGCGTTATGTGATCATGCACGATACGTCCTGGTATTTCATATGTACAGGAATTGAACAGCAAAACCTTCGCTTCTGTGGAGACTGTTCAAGAGGACCGGCATCAAACACAATACAATGCAGTCATTAAGCAAGTAATCGTTTTGGGTAAAATAAAACATTTAAAACTGCTGTGATAACGTTATAATAGAGCTGGAAAGATAATTCGCTGTCAGTATTTAATTTAAATACTTCAGAAATTATAACAGAACGCACAAAAATGTTTATTTACTTTCCACTCCGTATTATTGCAAAAAATCCGACGGTTTATATATTTTTTTAATGATAACCAAATCGGCAATGCTGCAAAGATTCGAACTCACTAAAGACAAATTTCAGACGCATCGGAGTTTCCGCCGATAACGTAAATGTAGAATAATTCACATTTCTCATCGATGATGATGTTAAGGTCAATCTTCGATTACGGTCAACTTAAATTTCTCAACAATGAAGTATTAAAACTTAGATCCCTAACACACACACACACACACACACTCTCTCTCTCTCTCTCTCCCTCTCTCTTTCTCTCTCTCTCACTCCCTCTCGCTCACGCGCGTGCGCGCACGTGCAGAAAATTATGTAGCCTATACATTTTGGAAAAAACTGAAACCTCAAATAGTAAGCACAGTAATCAATATTAGAGGTGCTGAAGAGCTTAAGAAAGCAATAACATACTGCTTATAGTAACAAAAAACAAGCAAGATCTGACTTTCGAAAGTGATCATTAGACCTGAAACACAAACCAACAGTAAAATAAGTTTCATTGTTTTTATTTCTATTTATTTTTCTTTTTGCAATTGAAATCCTTATGATTCGAGTAACACGTGAGAAGAATATTTTATACATTTTCTTTGTACCATGTTTGTTTGAGAAATAATATTTTGGGCATAATAATTTTTAAATTTCTGAAATCTTTAAATTTTGAGAGCGAATAAAGAATATCAGAAATAAACTGGAATGCCAAACACAAGTGTTCAGAAAATTAAGGGAAACCTTATAAAATGCATGTTATTAATAATTGAAACCTATTAATAGGTGTGTGTGTGTGTGGGGGGGGGTGATTCTTTCATTTGATCCCTCCGTCCGTTTTTTTTCACATTTTTATAGGTAGGGAACTAAAATTCTTTGATACGTTTAATTTTTGTTTTAAATCTTTAACAATCTAAAAATGACAGTATATTTTGCTCATGTAAAAGTTTTGTTAAAGATTGATTTCTTTCACAATTCGTTCTTTTCGAGACCAAAGAACGTGACAATTCGCGTAAACGTCGACACTCGTTTGCGCACAATGACATTTCAGATATATAAGTGTTCAACACTAATTCTTTCGAAATCCAGTCAAGATTCGAATACATGTAAAACAGCATACTGTTCAGTTACAACAAAATCAGCAATTTAAAGGTCAAATAAAATTTTCGATGATTCTAAAAATGGCTCTGTCGTAGTGGAAAACTTTGTTCCCATTGCTAGCACTGCAGTGACAGCAGCGATTAGTCCATGGTATATTATTCTGTCACTAAATTTCTGAAATCTTTAAATTTTGAGAGCGAATAAAGAATATCAGAAATAAACTGGAATGCCAAACACAAGTGTTCAGAAAATTAAGGGAAACCTTATAAAATGCATGTTATTAATAATTGAAACCTATTAATAGGTGTGTGTGTGTGTGGGGGGGGGGGTGATTCTTTCATTTGATCCCTCCGTCCGTTTTTTTTCACATTTTTATAGGTAGGGAACTAAAATTCTTTGATACGTTTAATTTTTGTTTTAAATCTTTAACAATCTAAAAATGACAGTATATTTTGCTCATGTAAAAGTTTTGTTAAAGATTGATTTCTTTCACAATTCGTTCTTTTCGAGACCAAAGAACGTGACAATTCGCGTAAACGTCGACACTCGTTTGCGCACAATGACATTTCAGATATATAAGTGTTCAACACTAATTCTTTCGAAATCCAGTCAAGATTCGAATACATGTAAAACAACATACTGTTCAGTTACAACAAAATCAGCAATTTAAAGGTCAAATAAAATTTTCGATGATTCTAAAAATGGCTCTGTCGTAGTGGAAAACTTTGTTCCCATTGCTAGCACTGCAGTGACAGCAGCGATTAGTCCATGGTATATTATTCTGTCACTATAGGATTGTGTTCTAGGGGTCAGTCGTAATTACTAAGCACTACATGCTTAAACCTGTATTATTCCTGACCCATACAAATATCACACGTACGCGCATACATGTGCAAGACATTTACAAACCGTACTAGAGAAGGGCATTTTCTAAAATGTATATTACAGTAAAAAGTGTACACAACTTACCGAGAGAGTAGGGCGTACAGTGAAGTCGAGTGCTTCTCGCGGTTTAAGAGCGGACACTTCATCGTGTCCAGCCACTAACACTAACTGAAGAGTACTCAAGAGGTCGTTCCCATACGCAGTGTTTACTATCTAACCCTTAACGATTAATAATAGATATATTATCTGGGTTAAGTAAATATCAAATTATTCTGCACTTTGTTTATTGTAATTAACAGTGCAAAGTGGAATCTTATCGCTGTAACTGTGCAAAACTGTCGGACACGGCTGCCGGACGATTTTATCTCTATTTTTGGCATACATTTTTTTTTCTTAACGAATAAATATTTTTATATCTTTTTGAACGAATTACGATACGTCACAGACAGGTTGGATGTTTCAGCACGCGTCAGGATGCAGCCTGGTCAAAAACAAGTATGACAATAGGTCTGTCACGTGTGTACGAAACTATATCGGTTCTCGTGAGGATACGGCGAACATCTCAGTTGTCAAGATTTAGTTACTGTGATTTATTACATAATTTGATCGACTTAAATAAGACGGGCATTTTTACTCTTTGTCTGTATAGAATTGTCATCTAAATTACGATTATTAATGGAATGCAACTATGCTGAAAAATTGTAAAAGCTCGCAGCCTTCGGTATTGGAAAGATAAATCGGTCCGAAACCGTTTGTAACATAGTTATTAATATTTTGGTTTGTCGGGCTGTCAAGCCGTGGTCCGATGTTGACTGATCCAAACGTTTTGCTTAGCCACAGTACTGTCTGTGAGATCTGTGTCAGTGTTCAGTCCTCACGCACTGAAGATGGTCGCCGACGGAGAGGCCGAAACGTTTGCATCAGTTAACATCGATCACGGCTTGATAGCTCTGTAAACTAAAATATTAATAACTATGACGCAGCCCGTGAAAGCCTTAGACAACGTTTGTTACATGTTTTAGATTATAGCCTATGTAATCTAATAAAACACTTGCCACGAACAGCTTTTTGCCTACTTTAAGGCAAAAAAATGTTTAAATTTGTCCAAAAAATGTTTCTGTGGGCAGAACTTAAATATATAAATAATTTGTGTGCTTAGAGATCGAGGTCTCTGACTACGAACTTGAGAGCAAAAGTAAAACATTCAAATGGTGACTTCATTATGGCCGACCAAAACGTAAAAAAACTAATTTAGTTCGTAAGAAGTCAATTTAAATCTATAAACAAGCCATTATGATATTCTCGTGGTAAAAGATACAGCTGACATCATTTATAATTTAAAATATTAAATTTTGAATAATTTTAATCCAAACTTATTCAGTTAAATTTATACTTCGGTAAAGATGACCAAATATGAATAATTTGCAAACAACTATGAAAATGTAATATTTTTGTTATTATTAAATGTAAAATTTATAGACCTTCATAAGTCATCTTACAGCTTCAAGTCTACTAAATCAGCAATAACACATATTCTTATTCGAATTTCTCTACAGAAATAGTCTCTATTTTTACAATCAAATTGAAAGTAGTTCCTTAGAATCTGAACTATTTAGGTTATGGTTTTTTCTCGGTATAACTTCTTTTCCCGTTTGTTACTTTTTCTCATACTACATTTTTATTGGAATCCACAACAAAAGTTGTTAAGTTTTTCTTAGGTGAACTGTAAATACTAAGTTACTGTAAAAATTAGTTACTATTTAGTAAAATATTTATATTCTTCTTGTTGATATATTTTTTTCTGACATGTTGTATGACCAAAACACAATTAATACTACTTCAAAAATACAAATAATCAATCCTGTTGTTTCTCAGAAGTAGATCTTAATTTAGGCAATCCTTTTGCGATTTCAACAATTTTATCTGATTCTGGATTTGTCTGAAAGTCGGCGGTCAAAACGATGAATTTCACTTGTATAGTTAAATCTTTTAAATACGATTATCAAACTATTTAACTGATTTTTTTTAATGAAGAAAGTTGTGTTAGTGGTTATAATCACAAACAGAATTATCACTGTTGCACACCACTATAGAAAAATTATTCCGATTAGCGCTTTCAAGCTTCTCAGCTCATCGTCAGATCGGAATTCTGAATTATTCCGAATCTGACGATGAGCTGAGAAGCTTGAAAGCGTTAATCGGAATAATTTTTCTATAGTGGTGTGCAACAGTGATAATTCTTCGTATTGTTTAAATTAGCAGCCATCCTTACTATTTCTTTTATGAACTTGCTAAATTCTTAAACTGACCTGAAGATGTCAGTAATGACGAAAAGCTTAGTCGAACAATAAAAAATTATAGCAGTTAGCAAATTCATAAAAGAAATAGTGATAATTCTGTTTGTGATTTTTTTTCTTTTTCAAGTTCCACGAGTTTCTCACTGCCGATTATCATAAAATCCCTTCACCTGGACTATGTAGCCTTTCATATATGTTATGCACTTGATTAAGAAAGGGCCCTTAGCTGCAACTTTCTGTCTGAGTTCTGACATAATATTTGTGTATAGATACCGTACTTCTACAGGCGAATAATATTCTGCCCTTTACATCAACACCGCCTCAGACTGATACGCCCTTATACAGCTTTTGTGCTGTTCTGAATTCTTATTCTCAGGACATAAACGGCCACACAAATCTTTGAATCCTGATGAAGGATGTAAGGATCTTCATAAGCTGAACATAATTTAAAATCTGCCCAGCGATCAGCCATTCTGCCATTAACCATTACGTAACGTTACACTTGGCCCTAATGTTTTAATACACTTTAATGTTTTTATATGTAAGTACTTTGCTTCGGTGCGAGTCTTAAACGCGTTCGTGTAATTAACAAATCACATTGGAACCTTGTATCTTTACATAATATGAATATAAAAATAATAAATGTTCTATAAACTGAGAAAAATAATATTTAATATGGTGATGTTTGGAGATGATACCGATATCAAGCGAATGTAATGGTACATGGCGACTGTTACAGTTTATAGTGGACGATACTGCCAGCGTTCTTCATATGAGGACGTCTACGCAAATGGTCAACAGACACTATAGAATTCACAAATACACGTGCAACGCGTTCACATCGAACAAAGAACTGAGTCTACTACATTTACAACAGAAAAATAATTGAAACCCTTGGTCTTTTGTGAAACTATACTTATATAGAATTATTCATTACGTGTTTATTTGACGTTTATTGATTAAGCTGATAAAATAAATAAAGTAAGGTGTCGGCCGAAATAAAATAAAATAAGACGTTAAGCGTAGTGGAAAAAGCCTTCAGTGTTTAATTACTTCAAACAATTTCTGTGTAATCGTCCCGCTGTCTTATCACACCGACCCGAGTCACGCATGGAAAAGAGCATAACACGAGCTTTAAGAGAGAACATTGCGTAGTCGTTACACTCGCTAAACAAGAACATTTTTACACGAAGAAAACGTTTACTTAAATGGGTAGCGATAGTTTTTGAAAAAAAAAGGCTTGTTTGGAAGCTACTAGAGAACGTATATTTTTGTGAAAGACAGTCTTGTATTAATCAAGTAATAAGTTGAATAAATACAGTATAACGGTCGAATAAATTGCTGAATAAATAAATATGACTAATGTAAGCTGTGTGTGGCTGGAACTTTCCAAACACTGAGTAATAACATCCCGTTACTCAGTCCTAACTTAACAACACACGGGTTGCTATAACATTATAGATGTAAACCTTAATTACATTATAACTGGGTTTATTGTTTGATTAGACTGCAATAAAATTAACTGAACTGGGATTAAAAATAACTGTGTACATAATATTACGAAACAACCGGTACAACGACCCGCAAAGCGCGCGCGCGCGCGCACACACACACACACACACACACACACACACACACACGAGGGTCTTCCATTTTCTTGATTTACTCAACATCTTTTATTTTCCGTTATTTGTTCGGAAATGAGCCCGATTACTTTTGAATACGTACTGCCACCACGCATCTGATAGAAAGTAATACGTAATGATTTTAAATCTCATACCACGAATCCAGTTGTTTCGTATTAAAGCTGTTATTACATCACCTTTAATTCTCATGCGCATTTGGGTATTTAGGCGTTAGTTACATACTATTCTGTTACGCGGAAATGAAATTTCTCTAGTCAGAAATAAGCGTATATCGTGATGTATTTAGCTACAGGCCTATCGTTGCTAAGCGACCAGTATACTTCAGTTATTATTGCCATTTAGTTGTAACATAATGTTTATTGTATAGGAACAATGCGTGGTTGATATGTGATGACTTTGCCTACGTATTCTCTTAATAACAAGCAAGCAGGCAACTGACGAAGATAATCCACTGAACGTAGACGTAAATGGGTGTGCGCGCGCGGGCGTACATCGCTCATTAATGGGTTACTGATGGTATTCATTATTTACAGATTGGACGGTATTACAAACCAAATGGCAACTAGCAAGGTGTACTTGAGATAGGCTATAATTTATTACTAGTTGTAACTGCATTGATGCACAGAGAATATCATTACTGTATATTAAGATCAGACGTGAGATAAGAATCAAAGGCTAATAAAGTGAATCTGTATAACGTTTGTTTGGGTTCACAGTTCAAACGCTGATAAAATGAAGCGAATGGAATTATCTGAAAGCACTTAGTATGTTGTCATAATTCTGTATTATTGTTTTGAACGCTACTAACATAAGATTCTCATCTTCTCCCCATTCTTACTTAATAATAAAGCTATTGCGATTCAATTCAGTAAAGCAACTGTATTAATGTAGAGAAATAAAGCAATTGTATTTGTTAAGTACAATACTGTATGAGTAAGAGTAACTGACAAGATGTTACAAACCTCTGTTCTCTTTAGCATCCGATGATTTCAGAAATCGCGAATGAACATAAACGAAAGAATACAATTTACAGTTAACGACTGAAAACAAGACGATTTTTTTTTTAAGGAGTAAAAGAAGGGCGAACGAGGTTCAGTGTATGCGTATGTTGCATTGTAATTCTTATTCTGTGTATCTTTACTGAAAAATCAGACTCCGAAGCTATGCCGCTGTTCCAACGTAGAAAGAACTGTTCAAAATTTTTCAGAGTATTATAATTTTATCGTTATTTCTAGCCAAGTACTACGTTTCCACACGACATTCCCTTTTTAATACCGGACTATATACACAATAACGTTTTTTGCGAGCAAATACTTGATGTGTATCAGTATTTGCCGATGTACACTGATGTATCACAGCGTACTCGCGTTGTACATAAAAGAAAATAAATATACTTACGCATTTAACTCAGATTATAACGGTCTTACGTAATATACGTTCTGTGTTTATTTTCTGTTAAAATCAAAATAAAAACTGAGTATTATTATTATTATTTTAATAAATAATGTGTCTTGTACAGACGAGCACGCTGCTGATTTTTCTATTTACTATGTTTAGCGTTTAGCTGTACTGAGTATTTCACAGTAAAACACAATTGCATCTGTTTTTATGATATAGTTATATTACTATATATTAAGCATATTATGTATTATATATTATTATTATACAAGTAATACAAATCGAACTTCTTTTTACATGTCGCTTGCACTTCTTTAGTATTTCGCTTGCAATGGTATTCAGAATATTCCCTAATCATAGAGTTCGGATCATCATCGTAAGGCATTTCCTGGACAAAACTATTTATAGGCCACGAACAGAAAATAATTTATTTAAGTTCTGATGGATGGAAAAATGAACAAAGTGTGTCATACGTCTGTTTACTCGCGCCACGTGGATCTCTAGAGTTAAAACAACGATGCTTTAAACGATGCAAATTCGATTTATATTTAACGGAATAAGCTACAATACGGGAATAATACTAATACATATATAAAATGACTACAGAAGACATAAACGTCAATAAGTAAAAGATATTGCTCATTTCTAACAAATCTGCTTTTAAATTTTGAAGTTTAATTATCATAAAGTATCATGAAGAAACAGAAAAATAATTCATTAGATGAAATTAATACTACAAAATTTGTTGTAGTTTCTTCGCGGTGTCTGTAAAGTCAAGCCATAGTTTACACTTCGAATACTTATTAAATCAAAGAAATTGTAGGACAACGAAACAACTGTACTGTGTGGGTTTAACGAAGTTGCATGTGCTGTGATATTCCAGTGCTGTCGAAATGTTTTACCAAGAAAGTCCGTAACAAGGTTGGTGTAATGACCAGGGACATCATCTTGTTGGAAGATCACATATTGTTATCGTTGATTTATGGTAAGGCAGAAAGACAAAGCACGACAAGATGTTACTGTGCGTTCCGAAATACGAACAATCACAAGACCTTTAGCCAGGGTATACCGTACACTAACTTTAAGACTATCACGCTCATGTTCATGTTCATTAAAGGCACGGAGACATTCATCAGGCCAAATTCTTATATTCTCTCTACGAACGAATCCTGCTCGATGAAAATTACACGATATAGAAACTAATTTATCACTGCTAATTTCTTTCTTCATATCTTTTACGGTCATCACCTGGCCGTATATTATGTAACATTTGAATATAGAGGACGTCTTCCATATACTAATCACTACACTTGCATACTATGTGTAGCCTTAATTATAAAAAAATTACTTTAATACTTTAATGACGTAGTGACATATCTTCGATTCTTTACCAGGAATTAAGTACGGATATTAAATCTGGGTACATTGTTTGTACGGTACTTTTAAACATTTTCTTTTGTATGCCGCTGGCGAGCAGTAGCTGTATATGAAGACGGTAAACTTAAATGCTGCCTTTGTTAAGCGAAACAGTAGATTTCGTGGTTCAGCCTAGTGACCGAAGTGCTGACCTACAGAGCAACAGCAGAGACCAACATCAAGAATTCCAACCTGAACGTTATCTGAATAGATGTTAACGTTTGAGTACATTTACGGCGTATCTGCTGCACATTACCAAACAGTGGCGTAACTACGGGGAGATCTGGGGGATCAGTGGCCCCCCTCAGAGATATTAAAACTTTTCAATGTAATGTATTAAAAATAGGCTTAATGTAGGCATATTTTTAAGCCAGTTGAGCGTGTTAAAATAAGGCTAATAAATAACTGTATAGATAATTATGTGGGGAAAGCTTAAATTTCTCATTTGTCCTGAGTAAAAAAATGGGGAGTCCTATCTTCAAGCTAGTGTCATTCATCCCCCCCAAGAAACCACTCACCTCATCCTCCCCCCAGGAGCAGCTCCTAGTTACCCCACTGCTATCAAGGTCTAGTGCATGCTATAATACAACAGATTCGAGGAAAAATGGCACTGGAGGTACGTCGTTCTCTAGATTTATAATCTACTGGAAAGTTAATTACATAAAATATAATTAATTAGAAGTTTAGGCTTATGTTCGGAAAAATAATTGTCTTTGTTATGAGTGACAAAATATGGAATAAGAAGTAAATAAAACAATAATACCGATAAAAAAAAAACAAAAAATTAACGAAAAACAAAGCTGTGTTCTTATTAGTCAAACAGCACAGTACGCAGCAGTAGTAATCAGAAACTTCCGATGTGACAGCTTGTTGTGCGATTGCACACATTCTGACCGCTTTGGCTCTCTAGTCATTTCCTGTTCTATTCAATACCTTCAGCAAAGAAGACTGGCACCGTTGTATACATTCGCTAATTTACATTACAGCTACATCTCATAACAATAACACGCCCATGCTACTTCGATTGTCCGGTGAAAACCCTAATAACATTTTTTACAAATATATTTGACTGCCTAAGTGTTCTGTATAATTTATTTTTCATTAGTATTGTTAAACTTTGTACCTTTTGATATCTACTACTACTACTATTCTCCAGCACTACAGCCCATGGTGAGCCTTGGCTTCCGCTACGACCCGTCTCCACTCATTTCTGTCCATTGCCTTCAGTCTCCAGTTCCTAATGCCCATCTTTCTCAGATCTTCTTCCACATCCTGCTGCCATCTTCTTCGAGGCCTGCCTCTTCTTCTTTTGCCCAATATCGTTCCACTTAATATAGTTTTGGGCATCCTCGTAACATTCATACGGGATACGTGTCCCAGCCATCTAATTCTAGCTGATTTTATGTGCCTCACCAGGTCCTGTCCACCAATCAACTCATTTATTTCACTGCTATTTCGGATCCTATACATATTCCCTTCCTTCACTGGTCCAAATATCTGCCTCAATATTCTTCTTTCAAAAATTCTTAGAGCGCTTATATCCTTATGTACGAGAGTCCATGTCTCGGATGCATAAGTAACAACAGGTCTGATCAGTGTTTTATATAACATCAGTTTGGTTCTTGGAGTTAGAAACTTTGATTTCGTAATGATTGGTTTGCATAGTAGGCTCTATTTCCGGTTATGATTCTATTTACTATTTCGCTGCTCACTCGGTTTTCATTATTCAGAATAACACCTAGGTACTTAAATTCTGCAACTCCTTGGAAACAGTAATGGCCTGTGTGAAGGTTCTCTATTTTCCTTCACAGACACTTTCATGTATTTTGTTTTAGCCTCATTGACTTCCAAACCAATTTTGCTTACTTCCCTCTCCATTTCAATAAAGGTGTCTTTTAATACATTTTTGTTCCTGGCTACCAGCACAATATCATCCGCATATGCTCCTAGTTGCCTCGTCCTTTTGAAGATGTGTCCTCTGAAGTCTATCTTGTTTATAGCATAATGTAGTGCCAAGTTGAAGAGGGTTGGAGATAGTGCATCACCCTGCTTTACTCCAGTACCAACCGTAAAATCTCGGCTTTTGTTTCTTCCCAGAACTACTCTTCCTTTGAAATCGTTCAGACTGAGCAGTACCAGTCTCACAATCTTTTGAGGTACTCCAAATTCTTCCAATGCTATTCGCAACATTTTTCGATTTACACTATCGAAGGCTTGCCTGAAATCTATAAACAGTATATGGAGGTCAATACCATATTCGAAACATCTTTCGAATGACTGCCTCATGACGAAAATTTGATCGACTGTGCTCCGGTCGGCTTTAAATCCACTTTGATGTTCACTTAGGATTTCCTCTGCATATATATTTAGCCTATCAAGGAGAATCATGGAAAATGTCTTATAGACACAGCTTAGCAGTGTTATGCCCCTATAATTGCTGCATACAGTTTTATCTCCTTTTTTAAAAACTGGGCATATTACTCCAGTCTTCCAGTCATTTGGCATTGTCTCTTCCTCCCATACACTACATACTATATCATGAATTTGTGCATTTAGTGCTCCACCGCCTTTTTTGATCAGTTCAGGTCTAAGCTGATCTTCGCCAGGCGCTTTCCCGTTCTTTAGTCGATTAATTGCTCTTCTCACTTCCTCAACTGAGGGAATTTCTACATATGGTTCTGGACCTATTCTTACATTCTCTTCTACAGTCTCCATTGTGTCAGGCTTATTTAATATTTCTTCAAAAAATTCAGCCCATCTGTTGAGGATTAGCCTGTCTTCTGCTATTAGTTTTCCATCTTTGTCTTTGCAGATATTTAGCTTTGGTTGGTAACTTCTGTTTATACTTCTTACCTCATTATACAGGATTTTTGTTTGCTTCTGTTCTGATAATTCCTCTATTTTTCGCACCTTCTTCTTCATGTATTCACTTTTTTTCTTCTTACATAAATGGTTTGCCTCGTGTCTGCTAGCTCTATATCGGTCACTATTCTGTCTAGTGTTTCTCTCCAACATTTTCCTTCTGTATTCATTCTTTTTCTGTATAGCTTCTCTGCACTCGTCATCAAACCATTCGGACTGTTTTCTCCTTTTCACACCTACTATCTCTCTAGCCGCCTCTATAACAGCTTCTTTCATGTTTGTCCACTTTTTTCAATATTATTGATTTCCTCATCAAGTTTGTTAGCTATCATTAGTTGGTATTGACCACAACACTGACCATCTTTAAGTTTATTGACATCCCATTTCATTCTTTTCTCTCCCTTATCTTTTTGGATCATAGCTAGCTTTTCTCTGACCACTACTCTCACCAGATAGTGATCAGTATCACAGTTTGGACCTCTCATTGCTCTAGTGTCTACTACAGAGGTTGCATGTATTTTGCTAACAAGGACATGATCAATTTGATTCATTAGATCAGTCCCAGGGGCTCTCCATGTCCCTAAGTGGATTCTTTTATGATCAAAACTGGTGCTTTTTATGATCATTCCGCACGCTGTAGCGAACTCTGCAAGCATTCTTCCATTGTCACTGGATTCATTGTGCAGGGAGAATTTCCCAGCAACGCCTTTCAGAAAATTCTCTTTTCCAATCTTAGCATTAAAGTCCCCCAGAATGATAACTAAGTCGTATTTTGGGACTGCTCCGTACACTCTTGTTAATTTTCCATAAAATTCCTCCTTCTCTTCATCTGATTTATCCTCAGTTGGTGTACCTTTTGATATCTGCATATGTAAACGGCGGACGCGTGCAGTGAGTCATCCCTCCCGCTAAACTGCTGCCAGCGTGTCCCACTACGCTCGCAGAAGTCTAGTTAGTTAACTGTTAAACTCTGAACGGGCAACAGCCTTCATTCGCCGCGGCTATTTAATTCTTTCAATTCGGAATATTCCACTTCAATTTATTATTATGCTCTTCAGTGCTTAATTCATTACTACTTTGGCAAATTCCGCTTCAATTTATTATTATGCCTTTCAATACTTAATTTAATTCTACTTGGGCAATGTATGCCGCGCTACACTGCACGTGCCATGCAATCATTTTCATATAAACTTCAATAAACAGTTAATTCAAAAAAAAATACAGTCCACTACTTTATTTCATATCATACCAGCCAACTCATCACCTCACGTTGTAAGACCAACTCAAGAATATTTCGAGAGCGTCGAAGACGTAACATTTGGTCCTCCGGGCCGGACAGGGATTCGGATCTATATTTCATTTAATGGGCCCAAATAACATTTTGGTCAAGCCCGAATCTTCTCAAACGTAAAATTGCTGGCCGTGAGCATACACTCATTACTTTCAAAAAGAAAAAAAACTTCATACTTGGCCGTACAAGCTTCTACAGGACATCATCTATAAGACCGCAAGGTATTCCAATTCTTCGTCACTTGTCATTCATCAGTGAAAAATTAGAAATTCAAGCCTGGACAGAGAGCTACAGCTTCAAGCGTCACCCGACAAGCGGAAACAATACTTGCGCCATCAATCCAAGGCCAGCCGGACAGGATCGCCAAGGAAACGACAGGCAACGGAGCCATCTTAAACCTGCCGAGGACTCTCATAATCCAAGTGACTATGAACTTGTATTTCTCCTAGTTTTTCACTCATATAATTTTATATGCAGTAAAAATCAGTAATATTTGCAAAAGACTTTTTATATAAACAGAAATCAGTTTCAAGTGACTATAGACCTGTATTTTCACATAAATTTTCACTTATACAATTTTACAAGAAATCAGTCAGAAACCTAAATAATGGAATGAAGCTATATTTTTATTTTTAAATGAGTCATATTTTCAAACAATTTTCATATAACTATTATAACAATACTGTGAAATGTGTGTATCTTTTGTTTGGTGTTACACTCCGCGCACTTCTACTTACTAACTGTCTGTTTCTCTTCGAAGATGTAGTCCTGCAAACACAACTTATGCCAAAATATGTATGTGGGCGCCACTTGGATATTTAGTCCAAGAAATTAATTATTATTTAAAATTGATTTTTTAAATTGTTAAATTAGTTGTAGAAAAAATGTAAAAAAGACAATTTTAGTTGCAAATAACGTATGTTTAATGACTTTTTTCTTTCATAAAAATCGTCTGAAGGACTAACAATAAAATTATATACAGTTGCAGAGTTACAAAAATTATTGACAAGATTTTATTAAGTATCGGCTAATAAAAATTTTATTGCTCAGTTGAATTGCATGAATTTAATCTTTGAAAAACTTTATACTCAGGACGTGACTCCTTTGAACTATCAAGACAAATCAGTGGGATGCTTTACAAAATTTGTGTGAATTGAAGGTGTTTGACATATGTAGTACAATTGTGTGACAGGATTTTAATTTTGGATAACTCACGTTCCGGTGGGTAAGTATTTCCTTCACTGGACACTGTTCTTGGGGACGATTCCAATCTTGCGCCTCTTCGTATTTACTTTTCCTCACTCACTTGTAACTATTTAAAGGTCAAATTACGATTTGAATACTCCGCACAATTTAAATAAAAATCGTACTGATTCTATGCTTTAAACGTTGCCGGCGAAAAAACAGCTGACTGCGTGGCCTCGCTATACTGCCGTCTCAGCGCTAGTTACGACTCAATGTAGTAGGCTTGCTTCAGTAATATGTTTGGAATTTTGTCAAAGTCTGTCTATTTTCGCAAATACCACCAAAATTTGATTTTTCTCTATTAAAATCGGTCCTTTTCAGGGCCGCTGGATATTTGGCTGTGTGCGTTCTATTAAAATTTTCGTGCTGTTGCTCTATTCGACAGGCACGTTAGCGATTTAGCGATATACTCCTTTTTAGGTTAAGTAAGTCTTTCGTCTGGTACGTGGAAAAGCCTTTTTTGAGTTTTCGGGTCGGATTCCTCTTCTTCGAGTTCGCCTTGGATTAGATGTTCCGATTCGTATGTGAAGTGTCTCTCGTGGATTCAAAGCATAAAGTCCTGTTGTGTCGATTTTGGTCTCGCTTATATACTCTTTGTAAGGTGCATTGTTTTAATTTTTATTCATGACTTCTGGTATTTTTGAGTAACATTTTCTTCTGGAACGTTCGAGAATATGGAAATAGAACATCATGGAAAAAATTCGACTTCCGTAGAAGCTTTAGAACAAAAACTTCTTTTTCTTCATACTAAAGGATATTACTGAAATTATTCTGGTATTTGTCAAACAATTTTACAGAACTACTTACAATCTGCATGTCATTATTATTTTTAGATTCTCTGCTTTCAACTGATTAAATATCGGTATGGAGAATCATACATGACTTCCATGTTCTAAGATTTATATTTAAAATCATATTCGAAATGAAATATTTCCATAGAAACTACGTCTTTCTACTTATTGCTTCAGCATTAACCACAGTACTGTGGTCACTAACGTATACCACCTCACGGATTCGCACTCGATTTTCACCGATGATGGCAGTCGATGGCACTGCCGAAAAGTCTGGTTTTGCAGAAAACATTGGACTACGGCTAAAGAGCCCGGGAAGCAATTTTCACAAAAAACTACTTCTTTGTTGCCGATAACGTAGTACACATATAAAAAATTCTCCCCTCCACCCTCAACAATAATTTTTAATAATACAAAATTACCCCCACCCCGTTCACCTAAACTCTTCATTTATAGATATTTCATCTACGTTTCTACAGTGGATTACTATGAGCTTCTTATCAGGATACGTTATTTATAAAAATTAAGTACTTTACTCTTGTTAAATCATAAAATGTTTCAGGTAAACTACCCCTTTCTCTTAACCGATCTTCTCCAAAATCAATAGACCTTCAGTCCTCTACAATTCAGGGATGCATGCAAAAAAATATTTGATTCTGTTTGAATGTGCGGCAGTTATCGTTCGTCATGGAAACGTTTCTCTTGTTACAACATAAAATGTTGCAGGTAAACTACCCCTTTCCCTTAACCGATCTTCACCAAAATCAATAGACCTTGAGCTCTCCACAACTCAGGAAAGTGTGCAAAAAATTATTTGATTCTCTTTGAATTTTCGGCAGTTATCGTTCGTCATAAAAAAATTACCCTTTTTAAAACATAAAACGTTGCTGATAAACTACCCCTTTCCCGTAACCGATCTTCAACAAAATCAACAGACCTTGAGTTATCTTTAGTTCAAAAAGGTATGCAAAAACCTAGTTGATTCTGTTTGAATTTACGGCAGTTATCGTTCGTCATATAAAAAATTACCCTTGTTAAAACATAAAATGTTGCTCGTAAACTACCCCTTTCCCTTAACCGATCTTCACCAACACCAATAAGTATTGAGAACTCTACAATACAGGGCTGTATGCAAAACATCATTTGATTCTGTTTGAATTTGCGGCTGTTATCGTTTACCATAGAAAAAAATTACCCTTTATAAAAAACCGTTGCAGGTAAACTACCCCTTTCCCTTAACCGATCTTCAACAAAATCAACAGACCTTGAGTTCTTTATAATTCAAAAAAGTATGCAGAAGAGTAGTTGATTCTGTTTTAATGTACGGCAGTTATCGTTCGTCATAGAAAATACCCTTGATAAAACATAAAATGTTGCAGGTAAACTACCCTATTCCCTTAACCGATCTTCAAAAAAAACCAACAGGTCTTGAGAACTCTACAATTCAGGGCTGTATGCAAAATATTATATGATTCTGTTTGAATTTGCAGCTGTTATCGTTTGCCATATAAAATACCCTTGATAAAACAAAAAACGTGGCAGGTAAACTACCCTTGTCCCTTGACCGATCTTCACCAAAAACAACAGGTCTTTAGTACTCAACAACTCAGGGCGGTATACAAAAACGTATTTGATTCTGTTTGAATTTGCGGCTCTTATCGTTTGCCATAGAAAATACCCTTTTAAACATAAAACGTTGCAGGTAAACTACCCCTTTCCCTTAACCGATCTTCACCAACACCAATAGGTATTGAGAAGTCTACAATACAGGGTTGTATGCAAAACATCATTTGATTCTGTTTGAATTTGCGGCTGTTATCGTTTACCATAGAAAATAATCTCGAACACGATTTTTTTTGCCATCACCATACTTCCATTCCTTAAGGAATATGGAAGTAAAAATTACCCTTGATAAAAAACCGTTGCAGGTAAACTACCCCTTTCCCTTAACCGATCTTCACCAAAAACGATAGGTCTTGAGAACTCTACAATTCAGGGCTGTATGCAAAATATTATATGATTCTGTTTGAATTTGCGGCTCTTATCGTTTGCCATAGAAAAATACCCTTTTAAAACATAAAACGTTGCAGGTAAACTACTCCTTTCCCTTAACCGATCTTCACCAAAAACAATAGGTTTTGAGAACTCTATAATTCAGGGCAGTAAGCAAAATATTATTTGATTATGTTTGAATTTGCGGCTGTTATCGTTTGCCATAGAAAATACCCTTGTTAAAACATAAAACGTTGCAGGTAAACTACCCCTTTCCCTTAACCAATCTTTACCAAAATCAACAGATCGTGAGAACTCTACAATTCAGAGCTGTACGCGAAACATTATTTGATTCTGTTTGAATTTGCGGCTGTTATCGTTTGCCAAACAAACAAAATTACCCTTGATAAAAAAAAAACCGTTGCAGGTAAACTACCCCTTTCCCTGAGCCCGATCTTCACCAAAAACAATAGGTCGTGATTACTCTACAAATTAGGGCTGTATGCAAAAAAATTATTTGATTCTGTTTGAATTTGCGGTTGTTATCGTTTGCCATAGAAAAAAAATCTAAGACAGACAGACACATAGACACACGGACACACACAGACACTTCGAAAACCGACTTTTTTTCATGTTTTGAGTGTAGTACAATCAGAATCTGCAATAATCTCAAACACGATTTTTTTTGCCATCACCATACTTCCATTTCCTTAAGGAACATGGAAGTAAAAAGATACCATTCATGATTGGTTTTAAATAAATTAAATCGAATAAATTAACATAAAATACATATCCTTACCTTGTAGTGTTTATACAAAATTCAAGTTTTCTTATTAATAACATGTTATTAATTTCCTCGGCTCTTACTATAACATTAATACAATAATAATTAGCTTTACATAACAAAACAAACAAATATTAAAGCACATAACATATAAATAATTTCATTTTTCTGTAGGCATAACATATGGCCTAGTTTTTTGTCACTGTTATTTATAGTAATTCGTCTTTTCTGGTATTATTTCTAGGATTTTTGGGGTATTCACTTAGAGTTTGTTATATTGTTTATCTTTGGGAATACCTGGTTTTTCCTAATACATTTTAATTTTATTGTAATCTCAATTAGCACTCATTGTCTTTGTACAGATGAGCTATTTCATGTGTGTGACAAATTTCACATTTATATTTAAAAATTCTCTATGAATCAATTCAATTGAGCTTGTCTTCAATTGAGCAAGTATTTTTCCATTGTACATTATAGAATTGTATCTTTTTTCTATATTCCTTCTAATATTAAACAATTAATTTGTCAAATATGACTAATTTTGTGACTGTTTTTTGATCTCAGCTTAGTATGGTGTAGGTAACTAGTTTCATAACTTGACTGTTAAAGTGCTTTATGTGGTCATTTTTATAAGTATAGTTACTTTATATTGTGGTTCAACTTTAAAATACAAGTTTGTTGCATTTTGGTAACTTTAAAGTCATAAATTTTACAATTTTACATGTTCACTACATGCTTTCAGTTTAACACTGTTTTTGATTATTTTCATTGACTTCTAATCAATTTACAGTTTTCTCTATTTGAAGTATTTTGTTTGTCTTTGTCTAATTCACATTTACATCTAGTTTTTTTTCTTAATTTAATTATAATTAATTTTCACATACATCTGAGTGATTGGTCTCAACTCTAAAGCTTTGATTTTCCGTTATAAAATTACATAGTTTTATTTTAATTTACATCCTTTTTAATGATGTGTTTAAATCATTTGATACGTCTATTTTATATATATTATAAAGTATAATAATAGATCTTGTCCATCATTTCACAATAAATAGGTTTTTATGCTCTATTCAGAGTTACATTTCTAACATTTCATGACCTTATTTTGGTCATTTCTGAGATTATTTGTTTCTCTTATCATACAATATCAGTTTCATTCTATTTTTCACTTAAACAATATATGGGGTTTGAGTCTTGGTCAAAGTCTTCGTCGTTTTTACGTATTATTGATAATAACTATTGGACAATATTATAAAATTTTTTGGATTACTTGGGTTCGATACCGTTCATTTCACCTTCCTCTTATGATAATTTACTTTTGCAATTAATTTTCTTTATGGAACGTTTTGTGACGTTACACTATTAAAAAAAAAAAAGAAATAAGTACATATTATAATAAGGAATAGATTAAGTTATATACCACTCACTGGCTGCCGCATTATATCAGAATTTGGTAAAGTACGCAAATATTAAATATAAAGTAAACAATTAAATTAATTGTTCACCTGTTCTATATTTATTTATCGGTTTCGGATCACAGCTTGCAGTTCAATCATGACTGATGTGAAAGCTTTAATTAAAAAACATGGCACAATTAAAGCCTCTATATCCCGTATAAACACCTTCGCGGACAATTTCGATCCTGAAATAAATGATCACCATGCTTTAAAAATAAAACTTCGTCACTTGATGGAGTTGTCCGCGAAGTATGATGAAATTCAGACCCAAATTGAGGCTGATGAATCTGCTTCCACATCGGTAAGTGACAGGGTTCAGACAGAGGATGATCTCTGCACTATTGAGTGTAAGCTGCACAATTTATTAGAACGTGTAGAAGAGGTGAGCAAAAAACCATTAAATCAAGCGGAAGTTATGCCAATTAAAACATCCCCTATTCAGTTAGAGCCAATTAAATTGCCCTGCTTCTCAGGCAACATTATTGATTGGCAGCACTATTACAACATGTTCTTGGAGTTAGTACACGTCAGAACGGACCTGACGGACATCCAGAAATTGTATTATTTACATTCTTCACTAAGGGACGAGGCTTTAAATGTAATAAAGTCTCTCCCAATCACCCAAGATAATTATGCGGTAGCCATTGAGCTATTGAAGGCCAGGTATGATAGTAAATTGATTGTCTCAGCGTATCATGTAGGGAATGTCTTGGGTATGAAGTCCATTCAGCAAAAGTCCATGGTTGGCATTTCAAAATTTATTGATAAAATTACCGCAAATATAAACGGTTTGAATTCATTGAGTTTACCTGTAAACACTTTTAAATACCTGTAAATTATTTTTGTTCAATATTTAACGCAGAAACTCGATAACCAGACATGACGACTATGGAAGGAAAGTATATCCGACGAGCGATTCCCTAATTTCAACAATTTTATTAAATTTTTAAGTGGTAGAAGGCAATTAATACAAAACGTCGGCGCCTCGACTAGTACAGCAAACAGAATACAAGTTAGCGATAAGATTCCCTATCACAAGACTATTAAACCCGTTGAGCTCACTAGGTCAACATTTCATATTTATATCAACAATAACATTTGTCAGCTGTGTCGCGGTAAACAGACTGTCTGAATGCCCACAGTTCATGGCTACATCTCCCTTTGAGCGAAAAAACAATTTACTCAAATACAAACTTTGTTTAAATTGCATGCGTCCAGGCCATGAGCCCTCACACTGTCCTTCCAAATTTTCTTGTAGGACATGTTCTAAACGACATCATACAGTGATTCACATATTAGGCAGTAACACTTCAAACAGGGGCAACAATCAATTTTCCCTCAAATTACAAACAAACAAATCTATTCTGTTATCCACCGCTGTCTGCATGACAACGGACCAAGCCGGTAGGAAGCATCCAGTAAGAATTCTATTAGATTCAGGATCTCAAGCAAACTTCTGTACCATGAGTTTCGCACGCCGCATGGGTCTAAAATTAACCAAGTCCCAACTACCCATCACTGGTATAAACAATTCCTTATGTCAAGCTGACTTTAGTACAAGGGTAAGGCTGAATTCTCGTTACAAGGATTTCAATCTGTACGTGAATTGCGCTGTGCTTTCCAGGATTACGAATAATCTCCCTGCAGAATCGTTTAATATTTCATCCTTAAATATACCAAAAAACATATTCTTAGCTGACCCGCAACTAAACTTTTCTTCACAAATCGACATATTACTTGGTGCCCAGTACTATTTACAATTGATTGAACCGATCAAATTCATCCGCAGCCCACACTTTCCCATAATACAGGAGACAAAATTGGGATTCATCCTCGCTGGTAACCTGCCTTTTAATGTCGATATGACAAAACCTGTTTCATCATTTATAGCGTGCGAAGATAACAATGCCATTTCATCGCAATTAAAAGACTTCTGGCAATTGGAGGACGTTGCAGTCCGTACTCCCTCAGTTGAGGACTCAGAATGCGAAAGTCATTTTATCGCTAACACTTTCCGCAATAATAGTGGTAGATTTGTGGTGTCCCTACCTCGCAGGGGATACAACTCTCATTTGGGCGATCCTTTTCCTGGAGCTATTCGCAGATTTCAATCACTGGAACTTAAGTTCAACCAGAACCCTGCTCTTCATAAAGACTATAGTAAATTCATGCAGGAATATTTAACTCTGGGTCACATGTCTTTGCTTGATTCTTACGATTTGTCAGTCAATAAGTCAGACACTTTCTACTTACCGCACCATTCGGTTTTTAAGGGCTAGTATAACCACCAAATTGCGAGTTGTTTTCGACGGCTCTGGCAAAACAACAAATAATTTGTCCTTGAACGACACATTGATGGTTGGTCCCACGGTCCAGCAGGATCTTTTTTCGATTGTCTCGGTTTCGAACGCACCGATACGTCCTCATTTCGGACATTGAAAAAATGTACCGTCAAATTTTAGTTACTCCCAGGGATTCTAATTTGCAACGAATTGTTTGGCGCGACGCCCCCCACAGGGAACTTCAACACTACGCCTTGAGGACAGTCACATATGGGACTGCAAGCACTTCATTTCTGGCCACAAGATGTTTGGCACAAATAGCTCAGGAAAACAAAACTCAATACCCTATAGCCTGTTCTGCTATCGCAAACGATTTCTATGTGGACGATCTCATGACCGGCTCAGATAACCCACACATTTTATCGCAAATGAAGTCCGACATTACAAATTTATTAAGTCAATACGGGTTTACTTTGCACAAGTGGTTTTCCAATTATCAAACCATTATAACTTCACACGCCAACTCTTCCCTTGACTTTAACAAGAATCAAACTATACGTACTTTGGGTATTCAATAGGACATTAACGATGATAGTTTCTTATATAGTTTCCAACGAAATTTCGAAGTGGAGGTATTTAACAAGAGAAGGCTATTATCCGTTATCGCCGGAATTTACGACCCATTGGGACTTATTGGCCCGGTTACACTTTGGTGCAAACATTTCATGCAGCTACTGTGGTTAACGGGAACAAGTTGGGACGACCCCCTGTCAGACTCATTATCTAATCAATGGATAGAGCTTTATACTCAGCTGATATCAGACTTTGATTCAAAATCCAATCAGCTTTTAAGATTCCAAGATCCGTAAAGAATTTAAATAATTCCCAAATCATTTCATTTCAGCTCCATGGGTTTGCCGACGCGTCAGTAAAGGGTTACGCGTGCTGCATTTATGTGCGTACGGTGTATTCAAACCACAGCATTTCATCAAACTTATTATACTCTAAATCTAGAGTCGCCCCCTTAAAGCAGGTAACATTACCCCGACTTGAACTTTGCGCCTGTCTCTTATTGGCTCAGTTGGTTTCCAAGGTTGTAAACGCTGTGAGTTATAAATTTGACGAGTTGTATTTTTACTCCGACTAAATGATCGCCTTACACTGGATTCACCAGCAGTCTTCCAGATGGAAGGTATTTGTCTCCAACCGCGTTGCGGAGATACAGCGACTCACTGCAAAGCGTACCTGGCATCATGTCTCCTCACATGACAACCCTGCTGACATCCTATCGCGTGGTTGTCTACCCCGTTTTTTACACTGTCACCCACAATGGTGGTATGGTCCATCCTGGTTGTCCAATGAGTCATCATCATGGCCCACCAGTGCTTTCGATGCCCATTCACCCTGCACTCATCCCGATCTTGAGCAAGAACAACGTAAACAAGTCCAAACCACACTGGTTTCCGCTTCATCTACGCCTAGTTACTTTGAAAACTACTCTTCACTTTCAAAACTTCTTCGTGTATTTTCTTACTGCCTTCTATTCATTCGGAACTCTAGGCTTCCCATAGCTGATAGAAACACTTCTTTTTTAACTTCCCATGAGCTACATGGTACACTTTTGATTTTTATTCGCCAGTCCCAGCGATCGCACTTTAATATCGAAATCAAGGAACTTGAGGCACAACGCTCTATCCCTAATAATACCAAAATTCTTTCACTTAACCCCTTTCTGGACAATACGGGGATATTACGCGTGGGCGGACGCCTTCAGCACTCTCAGCTCACCTATGATAGCAAACACCAAATCATACTCCACCCGCATTCTCATCTCAGTAAACTAATCATAGAAGGCGAGCATCTTCGTCTACTCCATGCAGGGGTAAAATTGACTCAGTACTCTCTACGTCAGAAATACTGGATAATTAATGATAAATCGTACATACGTTCAGTAATACACAAATGCATCACTTGCTTTCGATTCCGTGCTAGGGGCTCAAGCCAATTATTAGGACAATTGCCCTCTTCCAGAGTTACTCCTGCCAAGCCATTTTTTCAATGTGCAGTCGACTACGCCGGTCCTGTATTTATACGTCAGGGCGGGCAGCGTTCCAAATCGATGTCAAAGGCTTATATTTCTCTATTTATATGCATGGCCACTAAGGCCATTCACCTTGAATTAGTTTCAGATCTCACCTCAGACGCTTTCATAGCAGCTTTAAGACGTTTTATAGCTCGAAGAGGCATCCCTTCACAGATATTTTTTGACAATGGTACAAATTTTCGTCGTGCTAGCAGTACACTTCACGACCTATACAAACTGCTCCAATCAAACGAATTTGAACAGACTACCCAGGACTTTACCAGTGCCCAAGGAATCAAATGGTCCTTCATTCCCCTGTCAGCACCTCATTTCGGTGGACTGTGGGAGAGTGGAGTCAAGAGCGTCAAGTTTCATTTGCAGCGCGTTGTCGGCAGAACCATTCTCACGTTTGAAGAGTATTACACCATTTTAACTCAAATAGAGTCCTGCCTCAACTCACGCCCCTTGTTCGCCATCTCAAATGACTCTACTGATCCCGAGCCTTTGACTCCAGCGCATTTCTTGGGTTGGTTCTCCACTCACTTCACTCCCGGAACCTGACTATTCCGAAGTCAAAATTGGTCGTTTGGGTAGATGGCAGCTGCTGCAAAGATTCACCCACTCTATATGGAAGAGGTGGTCAAGGGATTATTTGCACCAGTTGCAACAACGCAACCGATGGCGTCTCCAGTCCAAAAAATTTGGCTCCCGGACAACTCGTCCTTATTTTGGAAGATAATTCTCTCCCCCTGCAGTGGAAACGCGGTGTAGTCACTCAGGTCCATTTGGGTCAGGATTCCCTAGTGCGCGTTGCGGATGTTCGCACAGCAAACGGCATCCTACGTAGGTCCATTCACAAATTATGCCCACTTCCAGTGGCCTCAGATTAATTACACTAACGTTCAAACGACATGTACTATTGACTTGAACTTTATTCGCATTCTCGTGCTTCATGCCCGGGACATGCCCCGGGCGATCGCATGCTTTCCATTTGTTATTCTTATTATATTATTATTATGCCTTTTTTATTATTGTATTATTATGTCTTTCTTATTATCATGTTATTATGTGTTATTGAATTTTTGGGTGTTATTATTCTAGTATTTTACAATGTCAATTATTGTCTTTTGTATTATCATATTATTATGTATTATTGAATTTGGGTGTTATTATTCTACTATTATGTACTGTCAATTATTATGTCTTTCGTATTATCACATTATTATGTACTATTGAATTTGGGTGTCATTATTCTATTATTATGTAATGTCAATTATTATGTCTGTCTTACTCTCATATTATTATGTATTGCTATGTCTTGACACTTATGATGCACTATTCATGTAATAACTCAAACTGCAAAATCACCCGATTTTGTGCGGGCAGTATGTTAAACTTTGTACCTTTTGATATCTGCATATGTAAACGGCGGACGCGTGCAGTGACGTCATCCCCCCCGCTAAACTGCTGCCAGCGTGTCCCACTACGCTCGCAGCAGTCTAGTTAGTTAACTGTTAAACTCTGAACGGGTAACAGCCTTCATTCGCCGCGGCTATTTAATTCTTTCAATTCGGAATATCCCACTTCAACTTATTATTATCTCTTCAGTGCTTAATTCATTACTACTTTGGCAAATTCCGCTTCAATTTATTATTATGCCTTTCAATACTTAATTTAATTCTACTTGGGCAATGTATGCCGCGCTACACTGAACGTGTCATGCAATCATCTTCATATAAACTTCAATAAACAGTTAATTAAAAAAAAATACAGTCCACTACTTTATTTCATATCATACCAGCCAACTCATCACCTCACGTTGTAAGACCAACTCAAGAATATTTCGAGAGCGTCGAAGACGTAACAAGTATGTAGTCTATACCTCTAAAAGACACAAAAAGCTGTAAGACTGATAAGGCGCCCACTTGGCACTTATTACGCCACTGCTTACATATGCACCGTTTGACAAACCTTTATTAACTTTTTCTGAACGGACCGTTAGTTAACTGACGACAAATTTTTTAATGGCCGTCATCTTAATAGCCGTTTCACCAACGCATGTTAGGACGCGGTTAGCGAAACGCTCGTTAACACGACTTATGCTACCATGATAATTGTCTATTTTATTTTAAATCGGTGGAAATATTTAAATTAATTGTAAACGATTAGTCACAAGAAATGTTTTATCACAAAAACTATCTGTAAGTGGCGTCACTATTTCGTGGTCTTCTATTTCTTAAGTGTATTTGTATGTTTTTAACTTTTTGTAGTTTCTACTTGTTAACCGGTTAACTTCAATTTCTCGAGAATTTTTTTAAACAAATTTTTAAAGCTTACAGCGTTCTACGAAATTTGACTTACTCAAATGGGCAAAATCGGTATTTCAATTTCCAATAATATATGTTTTCCGCCTTCCTTCGGATGATTTTCTAAGAAGGCCAATTTGTAGTGTCAAAATTTTCTAATCCATTTTCGTTTGCCACGGTAGTTTATGTTATATACGTACACACAAGCAAAAATTGAAATAAAATGAATTATTTAATGAAATAAGAGAAAACAGAAGCAAAGTTAATTATCTGACCACAGGGACAAATAAAATGTGCGTGTAGTCTATAATGTCATCATCTTAGACGAACGATTGTTTCACAAATAACGCCAAACGTAATTTTAAGGTTAACTCTCGTCGTTTTAACGGCCCTTTAGTCACCTAATGCTCCCGTTAAGTTATCGACAATTTCAACGGCCGTCATGTTTAACTGAGCTTCACGAAACAGTTATCGCTTGTCAAATACTTAACGGGCGTTGAATTCTCAACTGAGGTCGGTGAAACATGCAGTAGTCTTTTATTGTCCTTGTTTGCAACGAATAAAAACGTTTTCTTGTGTTTGTGATAGAAACGTTGGTATTTTCTAATTAATTAGAACATCTGACGATCCGTAGTCTACTTCTACCATTCTTTTACTTTAATGAGGTAACTTCTCTAGTCCTGCGCACTGGATTTGATAGGCTACACATTTTCATTTATGAAGTTAGTTTACGGCTTCTATCGTCTGCGCAGACCTTAGAAAAGCCATTGGGACTAATGGCAATGATAAGCTTTGTTTCCACGTCGTACTTTAACCACACTGCCACTTGTTTCTAAATTAATTATGACTAATAAATAATATAAATTCAGCATAACACATGGTCTTATTATGTATACGTGCGGTAGGACGACTGTGTATTATTCAGTAACTGCAGCTAATCACCTTCAATGAAACCGACCTGTGTCCATGTATAACGTCTCAATCAGTATGTTTCGGAAGCCACACGTTGTTGGCGTCAACTTTATAACGTATCGATGTCGTATGGTTTACCAGCCACACGTTGGTTGCGTCAACTTTATAACGTATTATCCGACTCGTTATTATAATTATAACTATAGAGTGTCTACTCACCCGTCCAGACGTTCGAATTCGTATTTTCTGCCTCAAACTAGGGGTGCCAACTCTTCTTGGTAAACCAAAAGTGCAAGGTTTATTGAATGATAAATGAATACTCAATTGTTTAAGAAAGATTTAAATAAAATCAAACATACAGTTCAATGCTTCAATTATGGTTTTATTAACAGTTACTAAGTTGATTATCTTATTACAATTTCTTCCAAATTATGTAGTTCAATTTTGCGCCGGCATGTTTAATTATTAGCGGTTGGCTATTCTGTCCAGCCGCTGCATAGAAACTCGTGTACTGACGTTGATATTTTCGTTTAATTATAATCTCAGGTTGAAGTTCTTGGGACTACAGAAAATGTTGTCAAATGGACTAATAAAAGTACAAAATTTTACAAGTACCATATAAATAACATATAAATTGTGATACATTTATAATTACAGTTGTAACCTATAGCTACTGGAATTAGGGTTTTGAGGTTAACTGAGTTTACTAAATTTTTACGGTTAAAATATATTCACTTAAGAAATTAATATTTGATTGAGATTATTCTTCAATTTTAAGTGTTCATTTACTCCAAGAAAGTTGAAGTGTCTGTTCTGTGAGTGATAATTTGTGTTGAAAGTGTATTTTCACTTATTGTTTTTTACTTCCATGTTCCATAAGGAAATGGAAGTATGGTGATGGCAAAAAAAATCGTGTTCGAGATTATTGCAGATTCTGATTGTACTACACTCAAAACATGAAAAAAGTCGTTTTTCTAAAAGTGTGTGTGTGTGTGTGTGTCTGTCTGTCTGTCTGTGTGTGTGTCTGTAGATTTTTTTTCTATGGCAAACGATAACTGCCGCAAATTCAAACAGAATCAAATAATTTTTTTGCGTAAAGCTCTGATTTGCAGAGTACTCACGACCTATTGTTTTTGGTGAAGATCGGTTGAGGGAAAGGGGTACTTTACCTGCAACGGTTTTTTTTATCAAGGGTAATTTTGTTTGTTTGGCAAACGATAACAGCCGCAAATTCAAACAGAATCAAATAATGTTTCGCATACAGTCATGAATTGTAGAGTTCTCTAGATCTGTTGATTTTGGTAAAGATCGGTTAAGGGAAAGTGGTACTTTACCAGCAACGGTTTTTTATCAAGGGTAATTTTTTTCTATGGTAAACGATAACAGCCGCAAATTCAAACAGAATCAAATGATGTTTTGCATACAGCCATGTATTGTAGAGTCCTCAATACATGTTGGTGTTGGTGAAGATCGGTTAAGGGAAAGGGGTAGTTTACCTGCAACGTTTTATGTTTGAAAGCGTATTTTCTATGGCAAACGATAAGAGCCGCAAATTCAAACAGAATCAAATACGTTTTTGCATACAGCTCTGTTTTGTTGAGTACTAAAGACCTATTGTTTTTGGTGAAGATCGGTTAATGGAAAGGGGTAGTTTACCTGCCACGTTTTTGTTTTATCAAGGGTATTTTCTATGGCAAACGATAACAGCCGCAAATTCAAACAGAATCATATAATATTTTGCATACAGCCCTGAATTGTAGAGTTCTCAAGACCTGTTGGTTTTTTTTGAAGATCGGTTAAGGGAATAGGGTAGTTTACCTGCAACATTTTATGTTTTAACAAGGGTAATTTTTTTATGACGAACAATAACTGCCGTACATTAAAACAGAATCAACTACTCTTCTGCAAACGTTTTTGAATTATACAGAACTCAAGGTCTGTTGATTTTGTTGAAGATCGGTTAAGGGAAAGGGGTAGTTTACCTGCAACGTTTTATGTTTTAACAAGTGTAATTTTTCTATGACGAACGATAACTGCCGTAAATTCAAAGAGAATCAAATAATGTTTTGCATACAGCCTTGAATTGTAGAGTTCTCAAGACCTATTGTTTTTGGTGAAGATCGGTTAATGGAATCTGCATTGCTGCTAGTTTACCAGCAACGTTTTATGTTTTATCAAGGGTGTTTTCTATGGCAATCGATAAGTGCCGCAAAATCAAACAGAATAAAATAATTGTTGCATACCGGCCTGAATTGTAGAGTACTCAAGACCTGTCGTTTTTTGTGAAGATCGGTTAAGGGAAAGGGGTAGTTTACCAGCAACAGTTTTTTATCAAGGGTAATTTTTTTCTATGAAAACGATAACAGCCGCAAATTCAAACAGAATCAAATGATGTTTTGCATACAACCCTGTATTGTAGAGTTCTCAATACCTATTGGTGTTGGTGAAGCTCGGTTAAGGGAAAGGGGTAGTTTACCGGCAACATTTTATGTTTAACAAGGGTAATTTTTTATATGACGAACGATAACTGCCGTAAATTCAATCAGAATCAACTAGGTTTTTGCATACCTTTTTGAACTAAAGAGAACTCAAGGTCTGTTGATTTGTTGAAGATCGGTTAAGGGAAGGGGTAGTTTACCAGCAACGTTTTATGTTTTATCAAGGGTGTTTCCTATGGCAAACGATAAGAGCCGCAAAATCAAACAGAATCAAATAATTGTTGCATACCGGCCTGAATTGTAGAGTACTCAAGACCTGTCTTTTTTGGTGAAGATCGGTTAAGGGAAAGGGGTAGTTTACCTGCAACAGTTTTTTTATCAAGGGTAATTTTTTTCTATGGTAAACGATAACAGCCGCAAATTCAAAGAGAATTAAATGATGTTTTGCATACAACCCTGTGTTGTAGAGTTCTCAATACCTATTGGTGTTGGTGAAGATCGGTTAATGGAAAGGGGTAGTTTACCTGCAACATTTTATGTTTTAACAATGGTAATTTTTTATATGACGAACGATAACTGCCGTAAATTCAAACAGAATCAACTAGGTTTTTGCATACCTTTTTGAACTAAAGAGAACTCAAGGTCTGTTGATTTTGTTGAAGATCGGTTACGGGAAGGGGTAGTTTATCAGCAACGTTTTATGTTTTAAAAAGGGTAATTTTTTATGACGAACGATAACTGCCGAAAATTCAAAGAGAATCAAATAATTTTTTGCACACTTTCCTGAGTTGTGGAGAGCTCAAGGTCTATTGATTTTGGTGAAGATCGGTTAAGGGAAAGGGGTAGTTTACCTGCAACATTTTATGTTGTAACAAGAGAAACGTTTCCATGACGAACGATAACTGCCGCACATTCAAACAGAATCAAATATTTTTTTGCATGCATCCCTGAATTGTAGAGTACGGAAGGTCTATTGATTTTGGAGAAGATCGGTTAAGAGGAAGGGGTAGTTTACCTGAAACATTTTATGATTTAACAAGAGTAAAGTACTTAATTTTTATAAATAACGTATCCTGATAAGAAGCTCATAATAATCCACTGTGGAAACGTAGATGAAATATCTATAAATGAAGAGGTTAGGTGAACGGGGTGGGGGTAATTTTCTATAATTAAAAATTATAGTTGAAGGTGGAGGGGAGAATTTTTTATATGTGTACTACGTTATCGGCAACAAAGAAGTAGTTTTTTGTTAAAATTGCTTCCCGGGCTGTTTAGCCGTTGTCCAATTTTTTCTGCAAAACCAGACTTTTCGGCAGTGCCATCGACTGCCATCATCAGTGAAAATCGAGTGCGAAAACGTGAGGTGGTATACGTTAGTGACCACAGTACTGTGGTTAATGCTGAAGCAATAAGTAGAAAGACGTAGTTTCTATGGAAATATTTCATTTCGAATATGATTTTAAATATAAATCTTAGAACATGGAAGTCATGTATGGTTCTCCATACCGATATTTTACTTCCATATTCCTTAAGGAAATGGAAGTATGGTGATGGCAAAAAAAATCGTGTTCGAGATTATTGCAGATTCTGATTGTACTACACTCAAAACATGAAAAAAGTCGTTTTCCTAAAAGTGTCTGTGTGTGTGTCTGTCTGTCAGTCTGTGTGAGTGTCTGTAGATTTTTTTTTCTATGGCAAACGATAACTGCCGCAAATTCAAACAGAATCAAATAATTTTTTGCGTACTCCTCTGATTTGTAGAGTACTCACGACCTATTGTTTTTGCTGAAGATCGGTTAAGGGGAAGGGGTAGTATACCTGCAACGGTTTTTTTTATCAAGGGTAATTTTTTTTTTGGCAAACGATAACAGCCGCAAATTTAAACAAAATCAAAAAATGTTTCGCATACAGCCCTGAATTGTAGAGTTCTCAAGACCTATTGTTTTTGGTGAAGATCGGTTAAGGGAAAGGGGTAGTTTACCTGCAACGTTTTATGTTTTAACAAGGGTAATTTTTTGTATGACGAACGATAACTGTCGCATATTCAAACAGAATAAAATAATTTTTTGCATATGTCCCTGAATTGTAGAGAACTCAAGGCCTATTGTTTTTGGTGAAGATCGGTTATGGGGAAGGGGTAGTTTACCTGCAACCTTTTACGTTTTAACAACTGTAAAGTACTTGAAAATTCATTTAAACTTTTTCAAACAATGGTAATTGTTAAAAATAAAATAATTTTGTTGCCAGGCAATAAAATTATAATTTTTTCATTTTAATGAAAATCATGTACGAGAGAAAATATATATCGTTCGTGGCAGGCAAGCATATCTCAGTTATGTAATGTTTACGTTTCCATTTTATTATTATGACTACCGCAATAAAAAGGCAGGGAAGACACACACACACACACACACACACACACACACACAAAATTCGCGTTATTTCTGGCCTCATTCATGTTTATTTTCTTACATTTGCACGCTTTTTAAATGGAAAGTGCCGAAACCCATACCAACATAACGCGTGCAAGCCGAAAAAGTGTCCAGCGTGGATAGCGATTTGCTTCCTGTGGATCGCTGGGCAGTGTAACTGCACGTGTTTACAGAGGAACGATTCATAGACAGACTTTTCGTCTTTAGGGAATGAACCCTCTGCAAGATGCTGAGGGTCCATGAGTGACTTCGGAGCGCTCCTTCTTTTCCGCGTGTTTGTTCTGTGAAACGTACACTGTAGATTCGCAGCTTTACTCTAAGCAACGCTCAATAGGAAATGTTGAAAATTGTTGTCCACGGTGTACCCTCGTACACACTGAACCTGCTCTGATGTTTTAATTACGAAAATCATAATATTAAAACTTTGGAAACTTGAGTACTACTTAATGGAGATCAATCATTAACTTATACAAGCCATTAATTTTATGCATATTTTTTATATATATGTGTACAACGTTATCGGCAACAAAGAGGTAGTTTTTGTTAAAATTCCTTCTCGGGATATTTGGCCGTAGTCCAATGTTTTCTACAAAACCAGACGTTTCGGCAATGCCATCGACTTCCATCATCAGTGAAAATCGAGTGCGATAACGTGAGGTGGTATACGTTAGTGACCACAGTACTGCGGTTAAGGCTGAAGCAGTAAGTAGAAAGAAGTAGTTTCTATGGTAATATTTCATTTCGAAAATGATTTTAAATATAAATCTTAGAATATGGAAGTCATGTATGGTTCTCCATACCGATATTTTTCTTTTGTGTTACTGTTAAGGTCGTAATTTAAAATATACTTAGCAGTCCTCTGTCTCTTCTCTCCGGGTAGTATTCCTTATAGGTACTGCTGGTTTTCCTTTTTTCGTTAATTCCGTCCGTTCTTCTGTTTTCTTAGGTATTTAATTTAGGTATTTATTTTTTCATCGTTCATCATTGGTGTTGAAGATTCCATCACTCATTTATAGGTTTTATGTATTTTCTTCATTCCAATAGTTGTAGTTAGCCAATTGGGATTCCTCAGCAATTCACCATGGATTATTTAATTTCTTCTTGTGATTTTTAGTTCATGTGAGTGTTAGTACAAGTTCTATAGTTTAGTTTAGTATTTCATCATTATTTGTTATATAGTAAATATTTTATTCTTTTCTTTTTACATTGCGGTTTTTTACATCTGCACTCATCAAGAGCCAATAATGGAATAATGGAATTTATTTACTAGTTACTCTGGTTGCTAGGTTCCAAACACTAATTCTCATTGGTTGATAATTTACAATATTGTTATATATGGCTAATATTTTTCTATACAAAATTACTAAAAATCTTTAAATTATCATAATTCCTTTATACTAGCTGTAATACGAAATACAATAACACCATTAGTTTGCTTTTTGGTTACACATTAATTTGATATCTCACAAGACTACCTTTTTCCCAAATAATAACAGATTCATACATTTACCATTTGGTTTTCTTTTGTAAATTAACTTTAAACTAATTATTTTATATCCATTTTTGTTTCCTACCATTAATTACTATAATACCATGAACTAAATTACAATATTTGATTACCTATAATCATCATATAACATAACATAATTCCTTAAAAAACGTTTTAGGCCAATGCCAGTATCTAATGTTTTACATGTATTTTAACTGGTTCTGTTAACTGTAATACTAAACATAATAACATTTGGTTAATTAAAACCAAAACAAAATATAATAAAAATGAACAGTAGGTGTGTACCAGTATTCCCTAACAAATACACTTATAGAATACAGTGTCTAACTCCCTTTGCCTATTTTCAGCATAACAGATTAGGCTTTTACTATTATTTTTAATAGTTGTTAGTATAAATCTATAAACATAACTAATTAAAATAAAACAATGAACTCCTTACCATCCTTATAATATAATAGAATACTTCCTTAAAATACTGAAAAACAGTTATCAGTATTTTACTTCTAACAAACACTGTTATATTAAGTATAAATATTTTCTTATTTTATAAAAACTATGCCAATTTCTACACATAACTATCCCTTATAATTTATATAGTTTATTCATTATATTTGGGTCCTGTTATTGCTTATTGGCTATTATTATCACTGTTCTTTCTTTATTCACGATTCTACTTCATTTTATTACATAGTGTTTTTATGTAGTTCATCGATTAACACTGGGTCCTATCATGGTTTATTAGTTATTATCATCTTTCCTACTTAATTATCACTCTTTTAGTTCACTTTATAACATTGTATTTGTATCTCATGTATTTATTATCTGGGGGTCCTATCAAGGTTCATTAATTATTATCACTTTCCTACCTAATTATCACTCTTTTAGTTTATTACTTCCATATTCCTTAAGGAAATGGAAGTATGGTGATGGCAAAAAAAAATCGTGTTCGAGATTATTGCAGATTCTGATTGTACTACACTCAAAACATGAAAAAAAGTCGTTTTTCGAAAAGTGTCTGTGTGTGTGTCTGTCTGTCTATCTGTGTGTCTGTCTGTAGATTTTTTTTTCTATGGCAAACGATAACAGCCGCAAATTCAAACAGAATCAAATAATTTTTTTCATACAGCCCTGATTTGTAGAGTACTCACGACCTATTGTTTTTGGTGAAGATCGGTTGAGGGAAAGGGGTAGTTTACCTGCAACGGTTTTTTTTTATCAAGGGAAATTTTTTTTTTTTGGCAAACGATAACAGCCGCAAATTCAAACAGAATCAAATAATGTTTCGCATACAGCCCTGAATTATGGAGTTCTCAAGACCTACTGTTTTTGGTGAAGATTGGTTAAGGGAAAGGGATAGTTTACCTGCAACATTTTATGTTTTAACAAGGGTAATTTTTTCTATGACGAACGATAACTGCCGCATATTCAAACAGAATCAAATAATTTTCTGCATACATCACTGAATTGTAGAGAACTCAAGGCCTTTTGATTTTGGTGAAGATCGGTTAAGGGGAAGGGGTAGTTTACCTGCAACCTTTTACGTTTTAACAACAGTAAAGTACTTGAAAATTCATTTAAACTTTTTAAAACAATGGTAATTGTTAAAAATAAAATAATTTTGTTGCCAGGCAATAAAATTATAATTTTTTCGTTTTAATGTAAATCATGTATGAGAGAAAATATATCGTTCGTGGCAGGCAAGCATATCTCAGTTATGTAATGTTTACGTTTCCATTTTATTATTATGACTACCGCAATAAAAAGGCAGGGAAGACACACACACACACACACACACACACACACACACAATTCGCGTTATTTCTGGCCTCATTCATGTTTATTTTCTTACATTTGCACGCTTTTTAAATGGAAAGTGCCGAAACCCATACCAACATAACGCGTGCAAGCCGAAAAAGTGTCCAGCGTGGATAGCGATTTGCTTCCTGTGGATCGCTGGGCAGTGTAACTGCACGTGTTTACAGAGGAACGATTCATAGATAGACTTTTCGTCTTTAGGGAATGAACCCTCTGCAAGATGCTGAGGGTCCATGAGTGACTTCGGAGCGCTCCTTCTTTTCCGCGTGTTTGTTCTGTGAAACGTACACTGTAGATTCGCAGCTTTACTCTAAGCAACGCTCAATAGGAAATGTTGAAAATTTTTGTCCACGGTGTACCCTCATACACACTAAACCTGCTCTGATGTTTTAATTACGGACATCATAATATTAAAACTTTGGAAACTTGAGCACTACTTAATGGAGATCAATCATTAACTTATACAAGCCATTCATTTTATGCATATTTTTATATATATGTGTACAACGTTATCGGCAACAAAGAAGTAGTTTTTGTTAAAATTCCTTCCCGGGATATTTGGCCGTAGTCCAATGTTTTCTACAAAACCAGACGTTTCGGCAATGCCATCGACTTCCATCATCAGTGAAAATCGAGTGCGATAACGTGAGGTGGTATACGTTAGTGACCACAGTACTGTGGTTAAGGCTGAAGCAGTAAGTAGAAAGAAGTAGTTTCTATGGTAATATTTCATTTCGAAAATGATTTTAAATATAAATCTTAGAATATGGAAGTCATGTATGGTTCTCCATACCGATATTTTTATAATATTGTGTCTTTAGATAGTTTATTTATTAACACTATTTCTTTATATCATCATTATACTTATTCTTATATTTAATTTTCCTTTTACATTTTCTACTGTTTACATACTATTTACTTCCCTACTTAACTTTGTACTTTTATACATAATTGTTGTGGTCTCCAAGTTGCCTATATATTAAATATTAGAATTACCTTGCAGCGTGATTGTGGATAGGTTAGTAAAAAAACAAAAAAAGAACCTACATAGAAATAACAATGAAACACACAATAGAGTTCAGAAATACATAGCAATTGAATATACGAATCTTTTACCCAATACTATTTATAATGTTTTTAGAAAGTATGACTATACAGTATCCTTTAAGACGAATAACAGCATTTTAAAAACTTTCAGGCCAAAATCCAATAAACCAGTAGAAAGCTGTTCAGGGGTGTATAAAATAGAATGTGAAGTATGTAATAGTTTCTACATTGGACAAACAGGCAGACAATTTTTAGATAGATATAAAGAGCACCTGCCTAGGGGCAACATCAGGAACGTCAAATCAAACTTTGCCATGCATATCATTGATCACAACCATACCTACTCCAATTTTAGAAATAATTTCAAACCAGTGCATTTCTGCAGAAAGGGTAAACTCATGGACGCACTGGAGGAGTTTGAAATTTACAGAGCCTCTACAACACACAATGATCAGCTTCTGAACGAGAAACTGTCGTTCAAGTCAAATGAACTGTATGATACTGCTATACGCATGCTGAAACAGCACGACAAATAAGTACAGGCCGAATAGATTTGTCAGTCGCTCGCGGGGTCGGTAGCGATGCGCATCGCGAGATAATGCGAGTGGGGAAATCGACTGAGTAGCGAGATGTGCGTGCCTTTATGTATTTTTTATCTAGTGACGTGCTCTACATGAGTGAAAAGTTTATCCACCTGATGATGGGATTTTAAGTCCCGAAACGCGTAGTGTATATTGAGAAAAAACACAAAGAAGTTGCAAAGAAGGAAACCAAGGTAATTCTAATATTTAATTTGTACTTTTATATATAATAATTCTTGTTGACAATGGGGTATTTTTTATCATGATGTCAATTATTTTTTCTGGATCACCTTTTCCAATCTATTGGGTCTTGTCATCGTCACTGTCTTTGTCTACGTCAAACTCAGTTAGTGGTGTTGTTCTATCATTTCTATTTATTAATTTTTTTTATTATACAGCTTTTCTTCACTTATTGAAACTTGTAAACCTTGTGCTACCGTAGGTCATGTTACACATGATCATATTTACCATGGCTGGCTAAGAACCAAGGTGTGCCCTGGGGTGTCTCCGGCTCGCTCAACCGTGACCAAATGATCAGGCAAAAATGAAATGTGAAGAAAATAAAGGAACTCGTAAGTATGTAACGTGATCCGGCCAAAATGAAAGGTATGTCTCTGATGAACTTTTCTGGTGCATGCTGTGTAAGTAAACATTTATTACAATGATCAAAGCAATAATTCTAGACAGTGGACAGTGTTACTTCGGTTAAATGGAGAATTAACTTAATTCCTGGGTGTGCATATCTGTACCATCTGTACCACTTGATACTCTGGTCAAGTAACGACCTGGCAAGCTAACTTAACATAAAAAAAAAGACATTTGCTTTAACTCTTGATTTCATCTTTACATTACTTAATATCCTGCAAACCCAGTTTATTTTAATGATAACGAATTTATATCTGAACAATAGTTTTTCTTTCAAAATACAGTTGCACAAGACTGGCATCTGAAATAATTTTTTTTTATAGTGAGGACAGCTCCTTACAAGTACAATTAGTAGGTGATAGTGATACATTATATGCAAAATGCAATTATAAATGAAAAAAAAAAGAAAATAATATAAAAACGAAATGTGTTAAGCTACAGCTGGTGAATTGGCATTTACTTAAACTATGCTGTGTGAAGGCACTTCTCAGCATTACTAGAATGAGTCATACATCGTTCCTTTATTTTCCCTGAGGAAGTCTCTCAGTTATTTATCAGTGTTGTCTATGTAACTGTCTTGTGTGTAAATTTTGAAGTGTATGTAAGTCTTAAAAAAGGAAATTATGTAGTCATATGTATTGAGTGTATAACCATTGTCATGACAGGTAGTGAACTATCCACCACATGTATTGAAGCTATGTTATATCCATACATGTTTTGGGATTTAGAAAATCAATTTTAATTTTCATATAAATGAATTTAATGGAACTTAGTAACTTTTCTCAATTTGATATTCTTGAATTATATTAATTATATATGTATATAATGATTCTGAAACATGTATTTAAAGTTTTAAGGATAGTTTGGAACTTTTTAAAATTACAATTGGTATCATGTCTTGTAAAAAAAAAATCTTATGAACGTTTCTTAATTTAAAGAACCTTTGGGACAATTTTCAGATACTGAAGGTAGCCAGTTCAGTTTTAAGGCTTAACCTTGTGAAATATGTATACATTTAAAGAGTTGTTAAGCAAAGGGGTTAAATATTTCTTTGAAAATTCACAGGTACTGTCATGTTTGTTTTTTTTGGGGGTAAAGTTCACTTTCCAAGGTTTGAGAAGGTTGTGTATTGTGGTGGGTTAAAGTCAGTCGGATGATTCTTGGTGAATCTGTAGTTATTTAATTTTACTTAAAGAAAAGGGCTCTAGTGTCATGATTCTCCTCCTGGACTCTATATGTATACATATTTAAAGTTTTTTTTTGAAAAAAAGAGGTTTCAAATTTGTGAAAATGAGTAATTGTATCATGTTTTGAAATGATTTTATAAATAACAGTTTTGAAAAAAGAGTAAAACCCTTAAGGTTTCATCATTGTGAGAATTTTAAAAGGAAATAAGAACCAATAAATATTGATTGTTGAGTTTTGGAAATTGAGGTCACCGCATTAATTAATTAACCTAATGGTTCCCCAGCAGGATGCTTTTCTTCCTCTAGGAGGCACCCTCCTAGTTCTAAACAGGTGAGCCGGTCGTCCAGGTAAGCAATAGAAATATAGATATATATTAAGAAAATTAAAATTATGAAATTTGCATGATGCACCACTTGTCCGATCGTATCCGCAATTTGTTGTCGCAGGACGGACTGGAAGAGGAGGTTAGGCGGGCTGCGACAGCCCTGCAGTCGAAAATTTGCCTTCCTAGTGAGGTTCGGGAGAGCCCGAGTAAAACAGAAAGAGATGCTCACGCGCCAGGCCGTGGTCACTGAGCGGGTGGATCTCCTGGGGGAATCATGTAATGCACTGGTGGAGGAACGTCCTCTTATTTCGTTGGACAGGCGCCCCCAGGGATTTCAGGTGATCAGGTGGAAGTCCCTCGTGGTTTTGGTACCACCCTTTCCAGCGTCAGATACGATTCGTTACCGAACCCCATCTATGATCTCCTCCGTCGGCTTCCTCTGGTCGACGGTCTGGATCTGGACCAGCTGGTGAAATTTTCTGAAGGGGTTTTCGGGATTTATGACTTCCCTGGGGTGACTGGTGCCTCTCTTTTGAACACGATCTACCCATATTGTCGGGCGCCTTTACTGGATCGTGTGGTCTGGCATCTCGGCGCGGGCGGGGATTTCGATACCTTCCACAGAGATGTTCTGGAGCTGTTTATGCCCGGGAGGCTGCGTGACCAGATGCGGCAAAGACTATTTTATAGAGTTCAGGGGCACGGGGAAAAATTAAATGTTTTCATAACTTCAATCAAGAGTGCTGCGTGTGGACGTGTCGGAGGCTGAGGTGGTGCGTGTCATCTTGGAGGGCCTCAATCCTCAGGAGAGGTCACGTTTGGTGTTCCTGGAGAGACCGCGAAGCTTCGAGGATCTCAGCAGAGCTTTTGTCTTCGCCCGCACCATCCAGATGAATGATGAGACTCGCTCCGGCACTTCGGAATTCCCTCTCCTGTTCCACATCTGGTCAACAGCGGCCACCTCCCAGGGAACAACGAGGTAACAACACGGAGAGAAAAAACTATGGTTGTTATAATTGTGGTAAGATGGGGCACTTGGCCTGGAATTGCCAATTCAAACGGTCTGAGGTATCGGGTGAAAAACGCCCTTCAAAAAACGGCCTGCGTGGGGGGGGGGATTGAGGGGACGCCGGTCCCTCTCCACGCGTGGTAGAGTTAGCGTACCTCATGTTCCGTCTTGTTCGGTTGAAACTGGGCACCCATCCGGGAAGCCCTCTCCTAAGCCTATTCGTCCTGGTCTCTCCGTGTGTCCCTATCTCGAGTTAGAGGTTGGAAAAGGCCGTATTAGGGCCTTGGTGGACTCGGGATCGGCGCGGTGTTTAATCTCGTCCCGGGTTTATCAGCAGTTGGTTAGGGAGTCCTTAATTAAGGCGAGTGCACCTTCGTCGGTGGTGTGTTGGACGGCCTCGAGGGAGGTTTTGCCTACCTCAAAAATGGTGGCCTTCAAGATTAAAACAAACTATTTTTCGTTGGTGTTGGAGTTTCTAGTCGCTCCTAATCTGAGTGTAGATTGTATTCTGGGTGCGGACTTCATCGCTAAAAGTGGTCTGGTTCTCGATATCCAGGGGCACGTTTGTTTTTTTAAGTTTAACCGTGGCGTGCGCATTCCTTTTTTTGGATATCGGGACGCGTCGGGGGAGGGACTTGAAGAACATCAACCCCCGGCGTCTATTAATAATTTAAACCAGTCCCAACAGACCACTTTTCTTCAATTGTGTGAGGAGTTCCCCGAGGTACTGACTGCCAATCTCGGACTCACACATAACCTTGAATATCGTATCCGCCTTTGTGACTCCTCGGTTGTCCGTTCGCACCCTTATAAATTCGCCCCTCCCAAAATGACCATTTTGCGTGAGAAGGTTCAAGAATTGTTAGACCAGGGTGTCATTGAACCTTCCACGTCGGCCTATGCCAGTCCAGCATTCTTGGTGCCTAAACCAGAAGGGAAGCATCGGCTGGTTATTGACTATCGAAAATTAAATCAAAATATAGACGTTGAGTCGGTGCCCCTCCCGGACCTGCATTCGGCCTTTGACTGGTTTTCGCAGGCCCGCTATTTCACTATATTTGACCTAAATTCTGCCTACCACCAGATACCCTTACACAAGGCTTCTCGGCCGTACACGGCTTTTTGGGTACCGTGGAACCTGTACCAATATAAGAGAGTCCCCATGGGACTGGCTGTTGGTGCTCAGACGCTAACCCGTCTACTAGACACTGTGTTCCACGATGTAAAATTCCAGTATGTATTTAACTATTTAGATGACCTACTGATTTACAGTACGACCTTGGAGGAACACATGGAGCACCTCCGAGAGGTGTTGTGTCGCCAGGAGGAAATTTCTTTCCTCGGTCACCTTGTGTCTCATAAAGGGGTCACGGTAGACCCACAGAGGACTCAGGCTATTCGGGATTTCCCTCCTCCAAGGAACACTAAAGGGGTGGCCCGCTTTGTAGGGATGGTGAATTTTTATCGGCGGTTCATTCCCGGGGCCGCCGAGATTGCTGCTCCCCTAAATTCCTTGAGAAAAAAGGGTGGCAAATTTGTGTGGGGCGACGAACAGCAGCGGGCCTTTGAGACCTGAAGGAGGCCATTCTGTCGCCGCCCGTGCTTCGGATGCCTGACTTCACGAAGCCCTTAATTTTGCAGTCTGATGCCAGCTCTGTTGCGATCGGCGCCGTGCTCTCGCAGGAGATGGATGGTGCTCGGCAGCCAGTAGCTTTTGTATCTAGGACCCTCACAGACACCGAAAAGAAATCATCTGTTTATGAGTTGGAGTGTTTGGCAGTGGTCTTCGCCCTGGACAAGTTTAGAAGGTATTTGGAACATGCTAAGTTCCTGCTAGAGACCGACAATCAGGTAATTTGCCCTTTAATGTCGACATGACAAAGCCTGTCTCGTCATTCATAGCATGCGAGGATAATAATGCCATTTCCTCGCAACTAAAGGACTTCTGGAATTTAGAGGACGTTGGTGCTCGTGCTCCCTCCGTTGAGGACTCGGAATGCGAAAGTCATTTTGTCGCTAATACTTTCTGCAATAATGATGGTAGATTTGTGGTATCCCTACCTCGCAGGTTATACAATTCTCATTTGGGCGATTCTCATCCCGATCTTGAGCAAGAACAACGTAAGCAAGTCCAAACCTCATTGATTGTCGCTTCATCTACGTCTAGTTATTTTGAAAACTACTCTTCACTTTCAAAACTCCTTCGTGTATTTTCGTATTGCCGTCGATTCATTCGGAACTCTAGGCTCCCCATAGCGGAAGAGACACTTCCTTTTTAACTTCCCATGAGTTACATGGTACACTTTTGGTTTTTATTCGCCAGTCCCAGCGATCGCACTTTAGCATCGAAATCAAGGAACTTGAGGCACAACGCTCTATCCCTAATAATAGTAAAATTCTTTCACTTAACCCCTTTCTGGACAATGCGGGGATATTACGCGTGGGCGGACGTCTTCAGCACTCCCAGCTTACCTATGACAGTAAACACCAAATCATACTCCACCCGCATTCTCACCTCAGTAAATTAATCATAGAAGGCGAGCATCTTCGTCTACTACACGCTGGGGTACAATTGCTTCAGTACTCTTTACGGCAGAAATATTGGATAATTAATGCTAAATCTTATATACGTTCAGTAATACACAAATGTATCGCTTGTTTTCGATTCCGTGCTAGGGGCGCAAGCCAATTATTAGGACAATTACCCCCTTCCCGGGTTACGCCTGCTAAGCCATTTTCTCAATCTGCAGTCGACTATGCTGGTCCCGTACTTATACGTCATGGCGGGCAACGTTCCAAATCTACGTCAAAGGCTTATATTGAGCTATTTATATGCATGGCCACTAAGGCCATTCACCTTGAACTAGTCTCAGATCTTCACTCAGACGCCTTCATAGCAGCCTTACAACGGTTTATAGCTCGTAGAGGTATCCCCGATCAGATATTCTCCGACAATGGTACAAATTTTCGTCGTGCTAGCAGTACACTTCACGAATTATACAAACTTTTTCAATCTAATGGATTTCAACAGACCACCCAGGATTTTACCAGTGCCCAATGCATCAAATGGTCCTTTATTCCCCCCTCAGCACCTCATTTCGGTGGCCTGTGGGAAAGCGGAGTCAAGAGCGTCAAGTTTCATTTGCGGCGCGTTGTCGGCGGAGCCATTCTTACGTTTGAGGAGTATTCACTATCCTAACTCAAATAGAGTCCTGCCTTAACTCACGCCCCTTGTTCGCCTTATCAAATGACTCTAGGGATCCCGAACCTTTAACTCCAGCTCATTTCCTGGTTGGTTCTCCGCTCACTGCACTCCCGGAACCTGACTATTCCAAAGTCAATATTGGTCGTTTGGGCAGATGGCAGCTGCTCCAAGGATTCACCCAGTCTATATGGAACAGGTGTGGTCGAAGGATTATTTGCACCAGTTGCAATAACGCAAAAATGGCGCATCCCGTCAAAAAATTTGACTCCCGGACATTTCGTCTTTATTCTAGAAGACAATTGCCCCCCACTGCTGTGGAAACGCGGGGTAGTCACTAATGTCTATTCGGGTCAGGATTCAATAGCGCGCGTCGCGGATGTTCGCACCGCATACGGTATCCTACGTCGGCCCATTCATAAATTATGTCCACTTCCAGTGGCCTCAGACTAAGCGCATGAGCGTTCATGCGACACGTATCAGTGATGTGAACTTTATCGCATTATCGTGCTTCATGCCCGGGACATTCCCCGGGCGATCACATACTTTACATTGTTATGATTATTACATTATTATTATTATGTCTATTGTACTATTATGTATCACTATCATGTTATTAGGGATTTTTTATGAATTTTTTGGGGATTATGACTCTAATATTATGCATATGAATTATATGTTTTTACTATTGTATTATTCTATGGCTATATATTTTTGAATATTTTGGGGATTATGACTCTAATATTATGCATATGAATTATATGTCTTTTACTATTGTATTATTCTATGGTTATATATTTTTGAATTTTTTGGGTCTAATATTATGCATGTAAGGTGTCTTTTATCATTATATTATCATATTGTTATATATTTTTAAAATTTTTGGGATCATTATCCTATTATTATGTACTGCCAACTATTATGTCTGTCTGATTATTGTATTATTATGTATCATTATCATGTTATTATGTGTTATGGAATTTTATTATCATTATTCTATTACTATGTAACGTAAATCATTATGTATTATGTATCCTTACATGAATTTGATATGTCAATCATATTGTTACGTACTATTGAATTTCTTTTGGTGTCATTGCTCTATTGTTATGCATGTCAATTATTATGTCTTTGCTATTGTATTATCATTTGTTATGTATTATTGAATTTTGGTGTCATGTAATGTCAATTATTATGTACTAGTCACACAATGACTTAAGTTGCAAAATCGCCTGATTTTGTGCGGGCAGTATGGTCAAACTTTGTACTTGTCTAAACTTTGTACTGTAATAACCGCATTGCAGTTGCGTGCAGTGACGTCATTTCTCTTTCCGCTATCTGCTGCCGGCTTGATTCAGGCCAGCAGCAGCCAAATTTAGTTAGTTACTTGCAAGACTCCGGACGGGCAACTCGCCTCAGTTCGCCAGCCGCGGTTACATTATTTTCAACATTTCTAAATTTTGGCAATGTCATCATGCGATAATTACTTAGGCGATCTCGGCCTACACACGATTATGGGTTTTCAATATTTAATTCTATCTTAATTCTCAGGCATTTATGCCGCGCTAAACTGCACGCGCCAGCAACTATTTTCTAATAATGTCAATAAATGATTAACTCCAACAAACGTATACAGTCCACTTAATTATTTCATTTCTCACCAGCTAACTCAACAACTAGCGTTCTAAGACTAACTTAAGATTGCCTCGAGAGCGTCTAAGACGCAACATGGCAAAAGGATATTGTCGATATTTCAAATGCGTTCGTAAAAAATACATCAGTTGTTCAATATTCTGTTTGATATGAACGAATTGATTTAGAGTTTGAAAGATAACATTTTTAAGACAGTCGATTTTCATTAAAAAGCATTAACAAGCGCGCGCATGTGCATACTATTCACAGACAAAGGCGTGCAGTGCAGTGGTTACTAAATCGGTCTGTCACTCGCAGCTGCGGTTCGGAACATATAAATCCAGCTGTATTTATAGCCACATAGTTATAATTATAAATTCATTGCTGTATAATGACCAACAGGCACTGGAATTTTAGTCGCCAATTTGCTTCTAAGTTTTAACAATCAGATGGTTGTACAACAACACAATACGGTTTTGGTGGTCCAGTGATTATGGTCCGTGGCTGTTCACAGAGGTCTCGATTCGAACCCCGGCAGCACCATAATACATACCTTTCTACCGGCTAAGCTTGTGCAAGTCCGATACTAATACAAGTAGACTAAGCTTGTGCAAATTAGTACCTTGGGATAATAGCAGGCGACAAAAAGGTATTCTTTCCTTACACCGCATTAGCATCCATCATGCAGCAACGCAGCCACCCTTCCCACGAGTATGTATTTTTATAAACGACAAATTTCATGTATGTTAAGTTTCAAGTATGACCAAGTAAACGTTTTATTTTAAAACGGGATGCAAATATTTTAACAAATCTGATCGGTACTGAGTAGACAAAGTACCCATTGAATATAGACAGATGTCTCATCAATCCTGAGACATCTTTGTATATTGGAATAATAAGTAGTTTAACTATTTGTACGTATTTGTTACAAGTTTTCCTTGTTTGCACGTTACAAGTTTTCCTTGTTTGCACCTATTGTGGATTATGAAATAAATTATACCTGCAAGTAAAGTCGTTGCCTTGTATTACACAGACTGACTATACTTGCCCACGGCCCAAGTCATGATATGTCTATCATAGACACCGTTACTTATGCAGTTTTGAAGCGACATTTGGTATTAACAATACAACAGATTTTTGTCGTTTGGAACCGTAATTAACGCAAAATTATACGAAATTGTCGCTGCTTTGCCAGTAAGTTAAACAAAAAAGTGGCTGTTGTGTCAGTGAACTAAATAAAAACTTGAGTGCTCACCAGAGTGGAAATACTGCATTGATTTGTGTCAAAACAAACGATAATACAGAAAATACAGAAGACGATTATATGCTTCATCATTCACAGTTCTAAATATTGTGAACTTGCAGTAAGAAATATCTCTTGTTATTCTGATCTTTCTCATCACTGCTTCTCTTGCATTACGTTAAATGTTAGTCAAGCCCGGCTCCAGGCAGGGGTGAACCGTGCCACCGCCCAGGACGGCAAATTTTAAAGGGCGGCAGATTCCGGGATATTAAGTTTTGAAATTAAGGGAAAAAATATTGAAGTCTTGTCGAATAAGTGCAATGGCTTAACTCATGGTGAATCAAAATACATCAGTGCTATTGATTTACAGGATGAACTTAAAGTGCTTTTAACAACTGTAAAACATAACAGTACTCCTGTCGAGACTTTAAAATTTATTCAAGAGTATGGGTTCGCGCCAAATGTTGGTGTCGCTCTAAGAATTTTGCTAACATTACCTGTGACAGTGGCAGGCGGGGAAAGGACTTTTTCGAAGCTCAAACTTATTAAAACTTATCTAAGATCGAGTATGTCCGAGACTTGCCTGAGTGGTCTAGCGACTATATCTTGTTAGCTGAATCACTTGATTACAACGAAGTCATAAAGGAGTTTGCCAGTGCGAAAGCTAGACGAGTATTTTTAACTACGGTATATGATACATTACTTTTGTTATATTTTAATCATAATGAATTTTAGTTAGTATTTTAATTTTAAGTCATCACATAGGCATTTTTTTAATTGTCTCACGATTCCTTGTATTGTCTGTACAATTTTTATTGTAGCCGTTCGCCGCATCGTAAACGCTAAAAAGTTCTAGTTATTTGATAAACACAACAATGCAGACATTCCTAGTCGTCATTTGTAGCGTAGGTCTAGTGTGCGTGAATGTGTTCACAGTTAAAATAGGGAGGAGGGCACTCATAAATACTACACAGGGCGGCAGAAGCGCAAGGGCCGGCCCTGATGTTAGTGTATTAGCAGTAATATCAGTAGTTATGACCCAGTCTTTGTTTTTTCCTTTCCTCAAGGCGCTTTGTTCAGTAAGTGTTTTATTGTAGGCCTTTTTCAATAAGAAATAGTTTTGTAAACGATTAATTTTTATCCATTTAGTCATAATTCCATAGTTCTCTTATAACTAGTTCTCCAGCAGCAGCACATATTTTTCTAGTATTCTCCAGTCAGCAACATTTTTTAATTTCATCCTGTCCACTTCAGATCACAAATTCCAATGTGTTTACACAGATCAGGTGTTTGCATGTTTATGTGTTCTATTCTTGGAGTTGTATGTCTCACTTAAAGGTGATTAGTATGCACAAGAAGCGTGCGATATGTATGCTCTACGCATGTGCGTGGTAATGCACAATACCCACACTTTCCTGTCCCGACCCACACGTACGTATTTTTCGTAAGACAGTAGAAGTAAATAGACATAACAAAATTTATGTTTACAGAAATCATGGAAAGTTATCTTATTACTTCTTACCTTGTTTATTCAGGTCATTTTATGAAGTGCAGGAAATGTGTGGAGTGGAATTTAACGACTTACTGTTTGGCTCTTTCAGTAATCTAGCCAGTTGTTTTCCCGGGTGACCAAACGAAACCCTGTTCAATTAAATACGTTGACTGACTCTTGTCTGTCATATTAATCTCAAAACGTTGCGCATTATTGGTATTTTATTGTCGGCTTACCGTAAGAAATTTCACTGTTCAGAAACATTGAATTGAAATCAGATTAAATTAAAATATTCCTCAGACTTTCACGGCCGGTGTCAGATGAATTGTTCATGATATCCGGGCTGTTTGGCCGTGGTCCATGGCTTATAACAAAACCAAACGTTTCGGCAGCTCCACTGGCTGCCATCATCAGTGGTATAAAAAATCCTGCACGCCGGGTGTTTACGTACAGGCCACAGTACTGTGGTATATAGGCCACAGTACTTGTGGCCAAAGTACCCATTGAATATAGAAAGATGTCTCATCAATCCTGAGACATCTTTGTATATTGGAATAATAAGTAGTTTAACTATTTGTACGTATTTGTTACAAGTTTTCCTTGTTTGCACGTTACAAGTTTTCCTTGTTTGCACCTATTGTGGATTATGAAATAAATTATACCTGCAAGTAAAGTCGTTGCCTTGTATTACACAGACTGACTATACTTGCCCACGGCCCAAGTCATGATATGTCTATCATAGACACCGTTACTTATGCAGTTTTGAAGCGACATTTGGTATTAACAATACAACAGATTTTTGTCGTTTGGAACCGTGCGTCAGAATAACATCTCTGTAGCCTGAGTAACAAATTTAGAGTAATTGTTCTTTGCTTTACCATCGCACTTAATGCAGGATGCCAATATCTATTTACGCCAATATTTTTCCATTTCTCCTGTTATAGGTACTATTTATAATTCCTACCTTTGTCAGTACTTTGTTTTTACAGATTTAATTCCATAATTTATCCTTTATCCATCTTCTGAGTAGTTCTCACAACTTTTTATATTTCTCCAAAGAAGGGTTTCCTCATGCTTAAATTGCAAACTTGGAAAGCCAGGGACTCTTCTATAAGGGTTACGATAGTTTCAGGGCTCCCTTTAACGCAACAAACGTCTTATCACAGACGTTTGATTCTGAGATAAGATTTGGCGGCTTTGTATCTATTGTTTTGATATTGGTCTTTTCTTAGCATTTTATGTGCCAACCAAATTTATCAGTGAACGTTATACGATCTTTGGCCACAGCAAAGGTGGACGCTACGATCATATTTTCAGGAAGGGACTTAGGCAGCAAAAATATAATTAATAACATAGGGTAAAATTTAAAACTTGGATTGTTTTGTGGTTAACATATTTTGTGTTATAAAGTGATGGTAGTATGTGTATTTTTTAAGCAAAGGGCAATAACAACAAAATAATAATTCAATGATAAGTTCGAGAACAATTGAAGAGATCAAACAAGTTACAAATTCCGTGTATTTTAAGTAAGTTCAAATATTTCCGTTTTTGTTTTAAACTCGAAGTTCAAAAAGAAAAACTTTGAGCTCTGTATTCACTTGAATAAACGAATAGCAACGCGACTGATGTAAATAAAGAAATTTCTTTTTATAATGCTATTTACTTATTGACAGGCATAAACCATAGTAAAATACAATAAAGCTGCTTAATCAGTAGTTGTATTTAATAGTCAGTTGTTAATAGGAATACGCGCATTTATTTATTGTCTGTTCCTCCAAAATATCTTTAGTCTGTTACATTACATATGGCCACAGGACACATATTTTCTGCTCCCCCGACAGATGGTTCAATTTGTTTTCAAATTAGCACATTTTGCTTATACATTCTTCCCTCGAGAAAGAAGCTCATTGCCTATTGCGTCCTGTAGCCGTAGTACAGCTCACGTCACGTCACCGCTACAAAGAAGTCAATCTGAATTTAACAACGTGCAGTAACGAGCTGCACAATAGGGGGAAGTGCTATGCGTGTATGTGGACGTCGCGTTGTTACTGACTAAGGCCCGCCTACATCAGGCAGGCTGTCGTATTGGCCTGACATTGACTCGACGACCTTAAGCCGACCCCACAACACAATATGACGAATAACTCCAAGAATGCGAACTTCCTACCATTACGGTGTTCCACCCGTCAACTTATACATCAAAATTTAATGTACATGACTGGGCCCTAAATAAAGACACCGCCAGGAATTTTCTTAGCAAGTTAGTCTATTTTATCAGTTTTTAACATTCCACAACGAGGGAGACTCCACAGAATTCGCATGTCTTTCATGCTATTGTGGAGTGACCTTCATGAACTACTGCTGTGTATAACACGACGAAAACAAAGCAGACGAGACATAGGAACGTACAATTTTATTGCCTCCAGTTCGTCATCAATATTGGATATGTACGTTTAACTGAGTACAAACGCCAAAGTTAAAGTACCTTTGACATTGCGTAAACATTACATGCGTGATACATTGAACTGAAGTAAGCTGTATCTATAAAATACAAACTCCTGTACACTACATTTACATGTAGATGTACTATACATCTATTAAATCTATATAGGCCTACTATAAAATAAAAACTCCTAGGCGTACCCTGCAGTAATGTAATCATACAGTAATCGTCAGTGTTACGTTTAGACACTATTATAAGGTAAAGCAATGTGGCAACAACCATAACTGAAAAGTGAATGTATACATAAGCACGCGAGATTGTGTTATAGTTTGGAGAAGATAAAGAGCTGACATCACGCAAAAATAGGTTAACAAGAGAAGTCGTAATATGTTTTTGTTGTTATGAAATACGCAAATTACTCTGTACGTCACTCAGATAACAGGTAAGTTGAACTTCTCTTGGTACAGAACATAAGGCCACGCGCGCGCGCGCGCACACATTTATCAATGACAATTTTAACATTTCAGTAATGATGATTGATTTATACGTAAGCCAATTAATTTTTATGTCTTTGGTTTCTATTTCAGTGATAACATTTCCAGCACTGTTATCACTAAACCATCATCCAATAACGCTTCCAATTGTTATCTCATCCAATACCACAAATTCGTTAAAAAAAATATTATTGTCTCTGTCCTTAATGAACAGGGAGAATTTTATTTTATTCATACGTACAGTAGATACACAGAACGGAATGATTGTACGTATATTATAGCGATATTATACCGATATCGGGTATAACATACACTACGCTGGACTACGCATAACATCTCATTTTTGTCACTCTACTGAAAGGACACATCGGCAACACACAAAATGGCCACATTGTCTACGGCACTTGACTGGCAAATACAACGGCAGCAGCTGAGATAGACGAATTCAAGGCGGGCTGTGTATTTTTAGGCATCGCTATAAAACAATATTGACTTTTTTTTACACAACGCGAAAAGGTCCAGACAAAAAGCGTTTTGTTGCTGTCACTGGCTATTGTCTACTACGTAACCTCTGGTGACACCACGCTTCCGGCAGTGATTTTGTTAATCAAATGATCTGACAGATTCGTTCATAATTTTGACAAATTGAGACAGAAATTATCAGACATTTAAATAGTTAAAATATTAATTAAATAATCGCAGATAAATTAATAACGCAGACAACATCCGCTGGGGTGCGCGATGCCCAGTATCACGAGAGTGCGCGCTCGCGCGTAATTAAGAGAAGCACCTGTCTTCACACGAGTACCTGAAAAATAAAATACTGAAGAGTACAACTTTATTTGCTAGTTAGTTGCCTCACTAACAAACTTTCTGTAAATTTCGTCAATCCATTGATGACGGAATGCCTCCACTGTACTTAGACATGACCGCGTTTAGAATCGGCCATGACTCCGAGCAAGTATTGTCCAGTTTACTGTTGGCGGCCAATCAGTACATTGTGTAAGATGTGTATAATTCTTCAGAGCAACTGCTATGAACATTTTTAAGCCAACTGTTATGTCCATCTACTATATCCTTGCCTAACCTCTAGTTTATTTTCTTTATTCTGTATAAACGATACTGTCTATGCTAGTTCAGTTACGTCCCCATTTAATCATTTTCCTATTTTACTTTGTTATTCGTAGCATAGCTCCTTTCTGTATTTATGTATTTTTCTGAACAGCCCACAATTTTCGTAATATTATGTTGTTCACTATATATATTCTTTTTTTCTATGGATCTACATATCAGGTCGTGAATGCGTCACTGTTACACCAATCATGAAGTAAGTGGAATTTCTGTTTAATGGGATTTTGCCAATGATATATAACTTGACAATATTGCAAGGAGCAACAGTTTTTGTCACTAGCACTGGATAAAAGAACCTTGCACAAACTCTCACGCCCCCCCCCCCAAATGTATACGGACAACATTTCGGTCAATTGAACAACGTAACAAGGTCATTTAATACACTAGGGAATTAACATTCTCAAGTGTCATCTAAGATGGAATTTACACTTGGGAATGTAGAAAGAGCGGTAATTTGTAAATCATTGCACGTGATGAATGTTGCCACTTCTTATCAGCAAACGACAAATAGAAAGTGACTCATGTGTGTCATGAGTTCACACACTGATCAAACGTGGATGTTCCGTAAGAAAAGAAAATTTTCAATACTTGATTCTAATGTTATTTATTCGAAAAACCAGTTTATTCATCATTGTTATTATTTAAAATCAGTTCACATCAACTGAGTCCTGACGTACAAACAATAAGCCAAAACGCTTGCAAGTCCACGATAGCTTACTGCTCAGTTAATCTATCAGATGATGAAATTAATCAAACCGTAAAGTAAAGTTAAAACGAGAACAAATGTTCCAACTCCGTCAAACGTGTAAAATTTGTGTCGTCTGTGTCTGCAGGCTGGCTGCAGCAAGCTGCAAGCACAATCACCACCACTGGTTGTACAGCACAACGTGGCAACACCGTATTCCCACCACCTGAACTGTCAATTTGAAAGTTATATTAAACAAAAATATAGACCAGACTCTTAACTCTGTAGTATGCATTCCTGTCTTACGAATGCATCATCATCATCATCATCATCATCATCATCATCATCATCATCATCATCATCATCATCATCATCATCATCATCATCGTCGTCGTCGTCGTCGTCGTCGTCGTCGTCGTCGTCGTCGTCGTCGTCGTCGTCGTCGTCGTCGTCGTCATCATCATCATCATCATCATACACAGGTTTGCAACGAGCTCCGATTTTCAACCTCCCATTTTCTCGGTCGTTCCGTAAGTCATAACATTAACGTTCATCTCCCTCAAATCCCTGCCTATGTCGCCTCTTTGTTCTGTTTGCTTTCCTGCTTTAGGTTACTAATTCTATACTTGTTTTAGAATCTTGTGTTCGGCCACTCGTTGAACATGTCTGTGCTAAATTTATTGATTTCGCAGAATTCTATAAAAACAAATAACAGAAAATCCTCACACACGTCTGAGAAGCAATCGGAAGTATAAAAGCCCTGTGTGATACAGGCATCTTAAGAGAGAGAGAGAGTGAGAAGGAGAGAGAGGGAGGGATGGGGTAATAGGAGAGGAGAGAAACAGTGTGTATGTGTTGAGAGAGAGAGAGGAGTAGAAAGAGCGACAGATATGACAGAAGGCGGAGAAAGAGAGTAATTACTGATGCGAACAATAAAAAGACGTACCCATTATTAGCCACAGACGGACAGACAGGAAGACCAACGCGCAAAAGAATTAATGCGGGTAGGATATTTAATAATGTAACCGAGTACAATCAGTATAAGAAATGAGAAGTAAGTGTCACTATCAATTTCTGTGTTTCGTTTGAAGCTGTAATCCGATGGAGCTGATATAAATGTGAACAACAACGATCATAACAAAACGCACATTAAAAAAGTTAGCGTTTTGTGAAAACGTGTGGTTAAACGTGTTGGTTACAAAACTAAAGCTCCATTGCCACTAACTGGCTGTCTCTAACATAACTGTTCTTACAATCTGGTTAGGCCTACTATTTCCAGATTAATATACAGCCGTCACTTCTATAAATTTCGAACATTATCTGTCTAACACCTCTGGAAAGAAAATTACTTTTGTTTTTAAAAATAAGTTCTATTTACAACAACAGTGTACACACCAACACTATATTTGTATAAAAAAAAGAAATTAATTTTCGAGAGAATCTAATTATTATCTGATTTTAATCTAATTTAATCTGAATTGTTCATGATATCCGGGCTGTTTGGCCGTGGTCCATGGCTTATAACAAAACCAAACGTTTCGGCAGCTCCACTGGCTGCCATCATCAGTGGTATAAAAAATCCTGCACGCCGGGTGTTTACGTACAGGCCACAGTACTGTGGTATAGGCTAAAGCTGTCCAGTGGTCAGAGCTGTTGGGTTGTGCGTCGTGAGACGACCCAATGGTATCCTAGTACCGAGCCTCCTATGAGGGGCTCCTGCCTAGTGGTCCTGTCCAGACGGAACATTGATTAATTAAATTTTATTGGTCGTTACAACGACATGCTCGTACTAGGTCGACTAGTACAGTATTTGTCGAGGCCGTTTCCAAGATTCACCTGGACGTATTCGGTACCTGCCAAGGCCAGCTATGAGTGGGTTTGTCTGGGTCCTCGCAGCTCGGACGTAAAATTTACGTGCAAGTCGCCTTGCGGTGTCATCCAAGGAGCGGACACCGAGTCCTCTTCTCAGGAGACGAGAAGAAAACCGATAGGGGACTTTGGCCGCTAGCCGAAGCCCTCTATCGAGAACGCTTTGCAACCTTCTTTTATGAACGGTTGCGAGGTAACCCCAGACGGGAAGAGCGTAGGTAATGATCGGCAACAGATACGCGTTGACAATCAACTTACCCAGCTTGCGGGTCATAGCCTTGTTGGCAAGTATCGGAAACAGTTGACCGAGACGAGCGGACGCTTTCTTTCGCATCGTCTCAGCGTGGGTACGCCAGGTGAGCCGACGATCAAGGTGGACACCGAGGTACTTAACTTCCCTCGACCAGGGCAGGTACGTTCTACCGAGTCTCACTCGGCCTCGTGGTTCTTTCCGGCGCTTTGTGAATAGCACCGCGGAGCTCTTGGTTTCGTTGACGGCAACTTTCCAGCTTTCCGTCCACGTCGAATACGCATCGAGTGCGCGCTGAAGTCGTGGGATAGCAAAGTCTGCGTTCCGATCGGCGGTATAGACCGCCGTGTCGTCGGCAAACAAAGCCATCTGGACTCCAGGCTCTCTGGGTGCGTCGTTGACATACACGGAGAACAGGAGAGGCCCTAGCACGCTACCTTGAGGTACCCCGGCTGTGATACGTCTCTCGGAAGAGACGTGGTCGTCTATTCGCACGCAGAAAGTCCTCTCCGTCAGAAAGCTAGCAATCAAGCGAAGGTAGCAATCTGGGAGCTGGATTTCCCGGAGCTTGAACAAGAGCCCGTCGTGCCAGACACTATCAAAGGCCTTTTCCACATCTCGGAAACAGGCGACAGTCTGCTCTTTCCGACACCCGGCGTCCGTGATGTATTCCACCAGTCTCATCAGTTGATGAGTGGTGGAATGCCCCACACGGAAGCCGAACTGTTCGGGGACCAGTACATCGAAGTTTCGTAGATGATCTAGTACTCTCCGTTGTACGAGACGTTCGAGGACCTTTGACGTGGCTGACAGTAGACTAATTGGCCGGAGGTTGCCGGGACGGGAAGCGTCCTTTCCCTGCTTCGGGATCACTATAACCGTCGCCTTACGCCATTTCTGGGGAAAATAGGCCAGTCTAAGACACGCGTTGAACAGCGCGACCAAGAAAAGTACTCCTCGCTCCGGGAGTCGAGTAAGAGCGGCGTTCGAGACGCCGTCCGGGCCAGGAGCTTTTCTTGGCACGAGTTCAACGAGCCGATCTGTGACCTCGTCCCTAGTAATGGGTTCGGGCTCCGTAGTGATCGGAAGAGACAGAAAGTCTTCCACTTCGTTCTCGACTTCTTCGTCGAAGTCCCAGTCCATGGGCGGGTTAGGTGCGAACTGTCGCTCAAAACACGCGCCCAAGTACTCGGCCTTCGCCTCCGGGCGAGCCAGGATTTGACCGAAGGGTCCAGCAATGGCCGGGATGCGAGGCCGGCGCCTCTTCCCTACCAACGCCGAAGGTATCCGGTAAGGGCTACTTTCGTCCGATCCGTCCCCTGCCTGGGCCACGGCGAGTTCCCAACAGCGTCGCCGGTAGGCCTGCATTTCACGACGTAAAATGCCGGTCGCCCGGTTGTACGCTGCCTTGTCGGCCGGATCACGGGTCCGCTGCCAGCGTCTCCGGAGGCGATTTCTCTCGCAAGCGAGAGCACTCGTCTCCTCTGGGATCCGCTGCCAGTGGGGCGTGACGCCAGGCTTCATTCTGGAAGACGCGTCGATCGCAGATACGCTAAAGCTGTCCTGCCATGCTACCTGTACTTATAAATTCAGCAAAGTCCCACGTAAAGGTAAAAATGACACCATCAGCCAATCACAATATAGATGGTGTATGATTGGCTCGCACCAAGCCATGCCATTAGGTACTGACTTGTTTTCCGCGAAGTACTGTGGGGAAGGCTGCTGATTTCCTTCGCGGAAAATCAGCAGGTGGCATCGCGGGATTACGTGGCACCAGAGGTTACGTAGTAGACAATAGCCAGTGACAGCAACAAAACGCTTTTTGTCTGGACCTTTTCGCGTTGTGTAAAAAAAAGTCAATATTGTTTTATAGCGATGCCTAAAAATACACAGCCCGCCTTGAATTCGTCTATCTCAGCTGCTGCCGTTGTATTTGCCAGTCAAGTGCCGTAGACAATGTGGCCATTTTGTGTGTTGCCGATGTGTCCTTTCAGTAGAGTGACAAAAATGAGATGTTATGCGTAGTCCAGCGTAGTGTATGTTATACCCGATATCGGTATAATATCGCTATAATATACGTACAATCATTCCGTTCTGTGTATCTACTGTACGTATGAATAAAATAAAATTCTCCCTGTTCATTAAGGACAGAGACAATAATATTTTTTTTAACGAATTTGTGGTATTGGATGAGATAACAATTGGAAGCGTTATTGGATGATGGTTTAGTGATAACAGTGCTGGAAATGTTATCACTGAAATAGAAACCAAAGACATAAAAATTAATTGGCTTACGTATAAATCAATCATCATTACTGAAATGTTAAAATTGTCATTGATAAATGTGTGCGCGCGCGCGCGCGTGGCCTTATGTTCTGTACCAAGAGAAGTTCAACTTACCTGTTATCTGAGTGACGTACAGAGTAATTTGCGTATTTCATAACAACAAAAACATATTACGACTTCTCTTGTTAACCTATTTTTGCGTGATGTCAGCTCTTTATCTTCTCCAAACTATAACACAATCTCGCGTGCTTATGTATACATTCACTTTTCAGTTATGGTTGTTGCCACATTGCTTTACCTTATAATAGTGTCTAAACGTAACACTGACGATTACTGTATGATTACATTACTGCAGGGTACGCCTAGGAGTTTTTATTTTATAGTAGGCCTATATAGATTTAATAGATGTATAGTACATCTACATGTAAATGTAGTGTACAGGAGTTTGTATTTTATAGATACAGCTTACTTCAGTTCAATGTATCACGCATGTAATGTTTACGCAATGTCAAAGGTACTTTAACTTTGGCGTTTGTACTCAGTTAAACGTACATATCCAATATTGATGACGAACTGGAGGCAATAAAATTGTACGTTCCTATGTCTCGTCTGCTTTGTTTTCGTCGTGTTATACACAGCAGTAGTTCATGAAGGTCACTCCACAATAGCATGAAAGACATGCGAATTCTGTGGAGTCTCCCTCGTTGTGGAATGTTAAAAACTGATAAAATAGACTAACTTGCTAAGAAAATTCCTGGCGGTGTCTTTATTTAGGGCCCAGTCATGTACATTAAATTTTGATGTATAAGTTGACGGGTGGAACACCGTAATGGTAGGAAGTTCGCATTCTTGGAGTTATTCGTCATATTGTGTTGTGGGGTCGGCTTAAGGTCGTCGAGTCAATGTCAGGCCAATACGACAGCCTGCCTGATGTAGGCGGGCCTTAGTCAGTAACAACGCGACGTCCACATACACGCATAGCACTTCCCCCTATTGTGCAGCTCGTTACTGCACGTTGTTAAATTCAGATTGACTTCTTTGTAGCGGTGACGTGACGTGAGCTGTACTACGGCTACAGGACGCAATAGGCAATGAGCTTCTTTCTCGAGGGAAGAATGTATAAGCAAAATGTGCTAATTTGAAAACAAATTGAACCATCTGTCGGGGGAGCAGAAAATATGTGTCCTGTGGCCATATGTAATGTAACAGACTAAAGATATTTTGGAGGAACAGACAATAAATAAATGCGCGTATTCCTATTAACAACTGACTATTAAATACAACTACTGATTAAGCAGCTTTATTGTATTTTACTATGGTTTATGCCTGTCAATAAGTAAATAGCATTATAAAAAGAAATTTCTTTATTTACATCAGTCGCGTTGCTATTCGTTTATTCAAGTGAATACAGAGCTCAAAGTTTTTCTTTTTGAACTTCGAGTTTAAAACAAAAACGGAAATATTTGGACTTACTTAAAATACACGGAATTTGTAACTTGTTTGATCTCTTCAATTGTTCTCGAACTTATCATTGAATTATTATTTTGTTGTTATTGCCCTTTGCTTAAAAAATACACATACTACCATCACTTTATAACACAAAATATGTTAACCACAAAACAATCCAAGTTTTAAATTTTACCCTATGTTATTAATTATATTTTTGCTGCCTAAGTCCCTTCCTGAAAATATGATCGTAGCGTCCACCTTTGCTGTGGCCAAAGATCGTATAACGTTCACTGATAAATTTGGTTGGCACATAAAATGCTAAGAAAAGACCAATATCAAAACAATAGATACAAAGCCGCCAAATCTTATCTCAGAATCAAACGTCTGTGATAAGACGTTTGTTGCGTTAAAGGGAGCCCTGAAACTATCGTAACCCTTATAGAAGAGTCCCTGGCTTTCCAAGTTTGCAATTTAAGCATGAGGAAACCCTTCTTTGGAGAAATATAAAAAGTTGTGAGAACTACTCAGAAGATGGATAAAGGATAAATTATGGAATTAAATCTGTAAAAACAAAGTACTGACAAAGGTAGGAATTATAAATAGTACCTATAACAGGAGAAATGGAAAAATATTGGCGTAAATAGATATTGGCATCCTGCATTAAGTGCGATGGTAAAGCAAAGAACAATTACTCTAAATTTGTTACTCAGGCTACAGAGATGTTATTCTGACGCACGGTTCCAAACGACAAAAATCTGTTGTATTGTTAATACCAAATGTCGCTTCAAAACTGCATAAGTAACGGTGTCTATGATAGACATATCATGACTTGGGCCGTGGGCAAGTATAGTCAGTCTGTGTAATACAAGGCAACGACTTTACTTGCAGGTATAATTTATTTCATAATCCACAATAGGTGCAAACAAGGAAAACTTGTAACGTGCAAACAAGGAAAACTTGTAACAAATACGTACAAATAGTTAAACTACTTATTATTCCAATATACAAAGATGTCTCAGGATTGATGAGACATCTTTCTATATTCAATGGGTACTTTGGCCACAAGTACTGTGGCCTATATACCACAGTACTGTGGCCTGTACGTAAACACCCGGCGTGCAGGATTTTTTATACCACTGATGATGGCAGCCAGTGGAGCTGCCGAAACGTTTGGTTTTGTTATAAGCCATGGACCACGGCCAAACAGCCCGGATATCATGAACAATTCATCTGACACCGGCCGTGAAAGTCTGAGGAATATTTTAATTTAATCTGATTTCAATTCAATGTTTCTGAACAGTGAAATTTCTTACGGTAAGCCGACAATAAAATACCAATAATGCGCAACGTTTTGAGATTAATATGACAGACAAGAGTCAGTCAACGTATTTAATTGAACAGGGTTTCGTTTGGTCACCCGGGAAAACAACTGGCTAGATTACTGAAAGAGCCAAACAGTAAGTCGTTCAATTCCACTCCACACATTTCCTGCACTTCATAAAATGACCTGAATAAACAAGGTAAGAAGTAATAAGATAACTTTCCATGATTTCTGTAAACATAAATTTTTTTATGTCTATTTACTTCTACTGTCTTACGAAAAATACGTACGTGTGGGTCGGGACAGGAAAGTGTGGGTATTGTGCATTACCACGCACATGCGTAGAGCATACATATCGCACGCTTCTTGTGCATACTAATCACCTTTAAGTGAGACATACAACTCCAAGAATAGAACACATAAACATGCAAACACCTGATCTGTGTAAACACATTGGAATTTGTGATCTGAAGTGGACAGGATGAAATTAAAAAATGTTGCTGACTGGAGAATACTAGAAAAATATGTGCTGCTGCTGGAGAACTAGTTATAAGAGAACTATGGAATTATGACTAAATGGATAAAAATTAATCGTTTACAAAACTATTTCTTATTGAAAAAGGCCTACAATAAAACACTTACTGAACAAAGCGCCTTGAGGAAAGGAAAAAACAAAGACTGGGTCATAACTACTGATATTACTGCTAATACACTAACATCAGGGCCGGCCCTTGCGCTTCTGCCGCCCTGTGTAGTATTTATGAGTGCCCTCCTCCCTATTTTAACTGTGAACACATTCACGCACACTAGACCTACGCTACAAATGACGACTAGGAATGTCTGCATTGTTGTGTTTATCAAATAACTAGAACTTTTTAGCGTTTACGATGCGGCGAACGGCTACAATAAAAATTGTACAGACAATACAAGGAATCGTGAGACAATTAAAAAAATGCCTATGTGATGACTTAAAATTAAAATACTAACTAAAATTCATTATGATTAAAATATAACAAAAGTAATGTATCATATACCGTAGTTAAAAATACTCGTCTAGCTTTCGCACTGGCAAACTCCTTTATGACTTCGTTGTAATCAAGTGATTCAGCTAACAAGATATAGTCGCTAGACCACTCAGGCAAGTCTCGGACATACTCGATCTTAGATAAGTTTTAATAAGTTTGAGCTTCGAAAAAGTCCTTTCCCCGCCTGCCACTGTCACAGGTAATGTTAGCAAAATTCTTAGAGCGACACCAACATTTGGCGCGAACCCATACTCTTGAATAAATTTTAAAGTCTCGACAGGAGTACTGTTATGTTTTACAGTTGTTAAAAGCACTTTAAGTTCATCCTGTAAATCAATAGCACTGATGTATTTTGATTCACCATGAGTTAAGCCATTGCACTTATTCGACAAGACTTCAATATTTTTTCCCTTAATTTCAAAACTTAATATCCCGGAATCTGCCGCCCTTTAAAATTTGCCGTCCTGGGCGGTGGCACGGTTCACCCCTGCCTGGAGCCGGGCTTGACTAACATTTAACGTAATGCAAGAGAAGCAGTGATGAGAAAGATCAGAATAACAAGAGATATTTCTTACTGCAAGTTCACAATATTTAGAACTGTGAATGATGAAGCATATAATCGTCTTCTGTATTTTCTGTATTATCGTTTGTTTTGACACAAATCAATGCAGTATTTCCACTCTGGTGAGCACTCAAGTTTTTATTTAGTTCACTGACACAACAGCCACTTTTTTGTTTAACTTACTGGCAAAGCAGCGACAATTTCGTATAATTTTGCGTTAATTACGGTTGAAAAAATATTTTTAAAGTACACAGTTGGAGCACCCTTACCAAAAGTGATTCCTGTCACACGATTGTAGGCCTAATATATGATTACAAAATAGCTGTATAGTTATACAGCTAACTGGACAATACAACTAACTGGAATGAGAGCAATAAAAGGAAATACCGATAATAGTGGAATAAGTGATTTATGTAACTAAGTACTGTTTCTTTCGGTTTTCAAATATTTACTTGACTTGTATGTTCTCAAATTATGACTTGTTTCAAAACTGATATTGTTTACGTTTGCAAAGCGGTGGAATGCTGGAGACTCAAACACCGTTTGGCCTGAGACCAAGAGTGCGGACGCATGCGTGTGTATATATTTACATTACATACTGTCGTGTCCAGGCGGTCTGTGTTTCCAGCGAATGATTCAAACTCAATACATCGTGTCACTACGCCAAGAATAACGTCACTCCACTCACCTTCTCGAACTATGTCTGATGACGTGTGTGCGTACAAGGAATACTGTATGACTCTCAGAGGCGTAGCTAGAGGGGGGCCAAGGGAGCAACCGCCCCGGGCGCCATAGTCAGGAGGGCGGCAAAGTCAGCATAAACTTGGAAAAACTTGTTTTCAGTTTATAAAACTACAAACAACCTGTTTCTTTGATATAACTATTCCTTTCATAAAAGAAACCTAACATATTTAATATTTTTTGCGACTTTGCAGTGAGTTGTGCTCGAAAGGAGAACTGGTAATTGTACTGTATTTTGTATAGATAACCTTGAGTGTCAAAATATTACAATTAACAAGGAATCAACTTGCGATCATAAAATGGATATTGTTAGCGACAAGGCTGTTGATAAATACAGGAAATACAATAAGTACAGTACGTGAATACTTCAGACTGTGAAAGTGTCAAAGTTCAGTTACATGATTTACTTAAATCTAGTACTATGGATGATGTTGCATCGTGGAGTATTGAAATTACAGGTGATGAAGGACAGAACATTCCTAGCAACAATGTAGATCGTGTTCCCGGCGCTGTTCTACAAGATATGGGAGCTTGGCCAAGCAAGATATCACAATCCTTCCGAGATATAATGGTGAATAGAGGAACATGTCAGTTGCAGAACAAGGACAGCCATTTTCCTGAAGATGAAGCTGGACAATTCTTAAACAATTATTGGTTTGATAAAACCTTGAAAAATGGCGAAAAGGTAAATTTCGTACGTGGATGTGTTTTTCACCAACTAAAAAATCTCTATTTTGCTTTTGTTGCACTTTATTTCCACAAAAAAGATCAAAGAAGGCATTTCAATAGTGAAATGGCAAGACGTTTGCTAGACGTGATTTCATACAGAAATCTACACATTTGCATTTACTATGTACTTTGTTCACTGGATGGGCCTTCATTTTTGCTCTTTTGTCCCCTTTTATTGTAAAGGCGAGGCGGTCGTCAATCTCCTTGCCCCGGGCGCCAAAAAGCGCTACGCCACTGATGACTCTCATATATACTACGAACTACTGTGTGTGTGGCTTAGAGAACATAAAATTATTTCATAATACTATATGTTTAAAAAAACCTTGTGTTTTGAGGATATTGATGAATAGGTCACAATGAATTAAAGCATACGAGCTCGTGAAAAACGGAATAATCAGTTACACAAACAGATAATCAAAGCTGGCTTTTGCATTATAAATACATTTTGGACCCCCCCCCCACTTGGAGAGCGTGTATTGTTAATAGACAATTACAAAGACATCTATTAGTAATAACACTGCGGGCATGATAAGGACAACCGGTACTCTTATTGTATAGTACAGACATAGTATTATTTATATTCGTGAATCACTGTGTCATCAGAACAGTGTTTAAGAAACATATTGTTTACAGTGTTAATTAACGTAAATAAAGATCCAAATGTCACATTTTAATGCTTAAGTTTTGCTCTCTAGTAATAAAAAAAAAAACTGGCGTTCCAAAATAGTTACACAGATAACAATTTTTCTAAACTGTCTCACACTAATGTTATCAGACGGCACACTGTATGTTTTGGTACTATCTACAAAATGTGTAAATTTGTGTAAACAATGGTATGAATACGTTTTAAGTTAGACTGCGAATTTAAAATTACTTCATACAATTGACTTTTTACAGTTGTAATAATCACTAGTATGCTCCCTGAACTGCAGAACACGCTCACTATTTTGAAAGAAATACGTTTATTATTGGATAAATTTTGATATTAAATCATTTCTCAATTGGCAGAATAATTACGAAAATTCCGATTAGCCTACTATTTTTTGTTTAGTAAAGTAACAATTGTATTGTAATCATACAAAGTAACAATTGTATTGTAATCATACAAATATTCAAAATAATCGGATTTGTGTTATAATACTCTTTAATCTGACACTCAACTGTATTAAATTTTGGTTTAATTTGAACAATTTTTATTCCATTTTTGGTTCTGTGATAAAAAAAATGTTGAAATTTCCAAAACTGGATATGTACTATATTCAGATACTGGATAAAAATTTCTTTTTATTTGATATCCCACATGGAATTTGCAGGTTTATCAGTCTTCTCCCATAATGCGGTGAAAAAATTTTCAAAGATAAAAATTAAATTTTCGCGGTGGACTGCCTTGTAATTGTGATGTTTAATGTAGGAATACGCGACGACCGATGGCAGTAACACACCACTCTTACGGCAAATATAACAAAGTAAATGAAATCTGATTTGAAGATGTTTTGGTTCAAGTGCTATGTTCCGAACCAAAGCAATAACAAGAGTTTTATTTACTATAAAACAGCAGATATTTTATAGGTGGATTATAATTTGTAACAGCTGCAGATAATCGCTGTAAAAAATAAGCAAAAGTGCTTAATAATAATAATAATAATACCTGTTGCTGTTGTTGATGTTATTATTATTGCTATTATTATTTTGTTACGACATTTATAACTGCACATAGGCCTACAGAATAATTAGTATAAAACAGAGGAACATGTTGATGTATGCAAAAATATAACATTTAAAATCTGAAAGTGTACGTTACCATTTATGACGGAAACTTCAAGGCTTCAGTGATAAATTACTCGTAGAATTGTAAACTTCACTGGTACGACTCGATCAATATTGTTGGTTTCCAACGACCAGTTAAAAAAAGCATTAAAACTGCATATTAACAGCTGTCACACCCAAACGTATTTAACAGTTAATAAAATTGAATGGTTTATTAAAAAGTAAACTACAAATAAAACAAAAGATTTACCAGTGTAAGGAGGAGGAGGAGGAGGAGCACTGCAAGTTGGCACGCACACGGCACTGACACACAGGTCACTGGAAGCACACAAAGACGGCACTGGAGTCTGCTTTAGACACAGATCTATTTTAACCAGTGGGGGAGCGCAGTAGGACTCTGTACTGCAGTCTATACCTCAGTGCAACACTGCCACCGGCTTTTTTTATTTATTACACAAAATATCAAAGAAAACCACTGCTTCCGCTATTTCTCTTTTTGAACAGTTTCAGACAGAACGATTTTGTTATACTTCGAATTACAATGCGTCTAAATATTGACGTTACATTTTTAATGTAAATAAAATTAATGTACTTAATGAGTGAAAATTTGAATTTTTTTTAAAAGAGCAATGCTTAAGGAAGTGATGTGATCAGAGTACAAGAATTTGGCTATCAGGCGGCTGGGATTAGCCTATACGCCTACCATCTCAAACTGAACAAGTAGAAGGATAGAGCCCCAGTGTAGATGCGGGTTAGATTTTTGTGGAAAGCCGTCTCCGTCTAACTCAACAAATCGTAAAGCTCCAGCATTAAATAAAATCCTCAGGAAACAATTAAGTACTTTTTGTTTTGTTTATGGAGTAAGAGAATATAATGGAATCGAGATGGATCTTCATCCGGTCAGAGGTTGTATAAAAGTAAAGAGTACGACTAAGGATCCGACGAAGACGTCAGATGAATGTACATGATCGGAACAAACATTATTTGAAGGCCCTGAGACAACGATTACCATGAATACAGGCATGCAAAAACACATGCCTACGCCTGCGCGAATAAACATTACTTATATTACTGACACACTTTCGAGTATTGAAAATAATAAACCACCAAGTACTGCAGAGAACCGCGGTGATGATAAAACCGTTGGCTCTTGAAGCAAAAACAAACAAAGAACTGTTTGGTAAACTGTGATAGGTAACTTGAAAGTGAATTATAAGTTTCTAAATGATGGGCAATTGACTTATAAGCAAGCAATTTATCCCCAAAAAGTCGCATAAACGTTTTGCGAATCGACTGAACGCCTTTTTCAACTGACTAAAATCTACACACACACACGAGCGCGCGAGCGCGCGCTCGTTAAGTTGCCTTGAGTATATGAAGTTGCCTATAAAAATTTTCGATTTTTGAATGTGACCTGTAAATTGTTATTGTTATTAAAATAAACGTTCAATAGTCGATCTGGAAATGATTTGGTAGCTAAACTGGGCCAAAATAAACCCATTAGCAACTTTGTCGAACATTCACATTTTCCGGTTTTAAAACTGAAGATAGTGAAAAACAGCAGTAGCGAAACATACCTTTGTGCAGTACAGTTGTACGTATGTTTGTGTATTGTCTCATGTGTGTGATGTGCTCATTAACACGGTCTGGAGAAGTCTTTGTTTATTTATAAAGTTTAGTTATAGAACCTATAATATGTGAATACTTTTTTGCAAAGTTGAGCCTCTAGCACTCCAGTGATCACATGTAATGGTTTCGTTTGTATTTAGCCTGAAGATGGCTGTCGACTGTAAGAGTAGTCGAAACTTCGCTTTATAAATACTGTCTGTGTTGGTAAAAGTCCGTTCATTCATTTCTAGTATCTAAAATTGATATGTATCTTCTTGAACAGGGGTATGTACGTATAAGCTTATAGGTACTCGATCCCAAGTACCGCTGTGTCGCTATGCAAACTCGTAAAAATCGTACTTTCTATAATACTGTCAGGTCTTTAAGGCCAATAAGCGATTTAATAGCTTATCTATTTATTTACGAGTTTAGATAATTTACAGTCTTTAGGTTACAGGTTACAGCATTTCTGTCTTACAATTTTAATAATTGTAATTACAAATTAATTATCGTTAGATTAGTGAAGTCGAACCGTCTTCTGTCGTACTAGAATTTATTGAAACAGCAATCGTAGTAGCAAATGGCAGTGGAACCAATCGAATTCGACGAAGGGGCGGCCACGAGTATAAATTTGTCTCTATTACTGAAAGCGGTTTTCACAAAGATATACATATTTAAGTTATCATAAATATCTTTTCATTTGGTTGTATTTTGTCTTAAAAGTTACAGATTTTAATTTCAGTAGACTTAAAAGTTACTGTATATAATGCTAATCTAATTTGATAATAATAATTATTAATACGTTAAGTACAGCGTATCTTGCGACTAGTATCTTAAGTTGGCAACACACCCGTCTATAGTTATTGCCCTACGTTTCATAGGTTAACATAGCTGGGGATGTTAAATTCATAAAAATCAACGCATACCAAACTGGTGTACGTATAAGGTTGGAGGTTGAAAGCGCATGTGGTGGACCTACCCTCAGAAAGTGTCAGACACACTTGGTCCGCGACAGTTACCAGATGCTTTCTGAACAACCTCATTTCTCTATGGACACTCCTTCCTCCAATAAAACTCTCAGCTTTATCATAACTTCCGCTGCGGTTATCTCGGCGTAACACACTTTTAAACAACGGGTGTAAACTACACGTGCATGCCTGGGTATATTTTCTCTTACGGTACAGAAACACGGTTTCTGTTAAGCCATCAGGATTAAACGGAACAGTAACACAGCAAAGCTGATAAACGAGATATCTGTAATAAAAATGTTGAGTTATGTCGTAATTATTGTGCCTAACAAAATAACAAAATTATTAATCTGAGATCGATTATATCGCCGATTTATTAATTAACGGGTACAAACTGATTACGTGAAGAAGCTGAGGTGAAATATTTTATTCAGTTGTTTTTATCAATTTTTATTGTGATCACTGTAACACAAGAAAATGGACAGTGACAATGGATATTACCATCCCTAACCTGCCAAAACTAGTAACTTTTAAATGCGCATGACTTTCATTGTAATCTCCACGTTCGTCATAAACACTGTTTATTACAACAAAATAAAAACTGAATTAACGTCAACCGCCAATTGACAAGATCTTTTCAAGCAGGCCTACCACTCAGAATCATAATAACTGTTGTATTATTTTCTTAAAATAAAATAATTAGTAATGTATTTTTATGTTGACATATAGTAATTATTATTTATTAACACACCGACATAAGGCACAAATCGTACGGAGAAGAAGAATCGTATGGTACGCGGCCTTACGAAGCGTCCAGAATGACGGATTCAACTCAAGACGTTTGGTGTCAGTGTGGCCATTGCAACCTGCATTTAGATAAACTGACAAGATTTCCTTAATCATGATTAAAATTAACGCGGTGTAAAGTTCCTTGAGTCAATTAAACATAGTTATTGGCATTCGGTTAACCTGTGATGCTAGTGGGATCAAAGTTCATGATAAGAACGTTATCACTAGTGGGAGGAAGAAAGTGAAATATTGCCAAAGATCAACTGCAGAGATAAGACCTGTTTAATGACCCTATATTATAGTCTCCAGAGCAGACACAGCGAGCGTATAACAAAAATAAACAGACATCGTGATTAATTAATGACGTCATTTCCTGTCAGTCCTGTCATGACCAAGTGTAACCCAGTCAACAGGCAATTACAGTGACATGTAAATGTTAATGTTCCCTATAAATTAATCCATTTATTTTAGCCACTGACCAGCCTGCAGCTAATGAAGTATTTCGAATACACTTACGTACGGTAGCCGCTCTGGTAAGCTGTTTTAATCATTCCTTTTCATGCGGCTCCTTGCGAGTTTTCTACTACAGAAATTGCTCTTATTTTGCTTAATTTCGCAATTGAAAGTACGTAGTCTTCATTTTATACCTGATTCACTATTATTAAAACAATTATCACATACAATTGTATTAAGTTTTACATATAGTTACTGTTTTTATATTTATGGCAGGGTTTGAGGTGAGCCTAGGTCAAATAACATTATTTAACCGTTAGCATATAAAATAGAATAGTACTTAGTAAGCCTATTAGGTCTATGTTTAAACCGTATTTAATTTACTTTGTTGAGGCAAGTACCATTAGGTTGGATGAACAAGATGATAACAATCTACCATGAGATACATTCTGCCAGCACTCCTACGCATTAGCTGTGCTATAAATTCATTCTGTATTACAATACATTTGTATACCTAAATTTATAGTCCGGCTTTACCATGAAATAAAACAAATCTCTTCATTTTATATTTGGAAAAACTGAAATTGCACGTTTAGCGTTGCAAAAATACTGGATAACAAAGAATTGCTGGGAATAAACAGCAGAATTCCCAATAACTCAAGTTCCGTTTTCTTATATTCTAATTTTTTTCCTAAAAGTGAAGGAAAGACGGAAGAGAAACCCAGATGATACCTGTAGTTACAAATTATATACAAGTTAAAGGAATTATAGAACTTTTTGTATGGCATATTTTAACTGTTTTTAAGTAAATTAATTACAATTAATGTTATGTATCTTACAAAACTTTACAGTGATATACACATTATTAATTACATCGTAATAATCTCCCTGTGTCTAGCCTGGAGAGTATAGAGTCCGCGGCGTGAGGTTACCTATCCAAGATTTTATACTCATGCATGTGACGCTTGACTCGGCAAATGCGTTAACCACATGGCCGTAATTATACTTACTTATGTTTATATGTATAATTGTTAAAACCACGTGTTTTTTCTTATTGCATACGTTTTATAACAACCGATTAACTGAATGCCATTACACAATTTCTAAAAACTTAGCGTATCATATTTGCCAATTGACAGAAATTGCATGATTAATAAGGCTTTAAAACTGTTTCCAAACTGTCTAATCCGAAATTTTTATAAAAACGGTTTACTTGGAGAAATGTGAATTTGAATAAGTCCCAACCTACATGTGTATATGTGAGGTCTGAAAAATAATATTTTTTATTACATTAAAACTTTATAACAACGATGTTGGGCTGAAACGCTGAAACGTGATGCATATTTTTCTGTTATAACATTCAAAAAGGGGGCGAAGGAATAGGTAACATTTGATTGCAAACGTTACTTATTACCAACTAACGAAGTCTAAATTAGAAACGCTCTGTCATTTTTAAGCATATTAATGGGTCGATTTTGTCGGTACATGTTAACAAGTCTCCCATGAGGAGGAGGAATGAGAGATATCGGCACCAAAATTAATGAGCCTTGACCACCTATAAACGAATGTATACTCCAAATGGCAACTTTTTTCGGTTGCCTTTCATAAATAAATATTTTGTCTTCCCCGATAAGATTTGAGTTTTTACTCTCTCTCTCCCTGTTCTCCGTGCCGCGCTTTAACAACCCCCCCACCACCACCACCCACAACACACAGAGGTGATTACAACAGAATTTTAGTTTAAGCAGATCGGACAAACAGACCTATATAGGCGAAAGAATGTCCAACGATGAGTGTCACTTTGTATTCTTTTGGTACTACAATCGTATCTTATCACCGCACATCATTTTTAATATTCTTTAGAAATCTGATTAGGTTCTTATAATTTTTTGGAACACACACATCCAAGTAAATGAAACAATAGCGACAAAGGGGTAAGATTTCATGACGCTAAAATCTTGACGCCACAGTGCACTATACGATGTGGCAAATCAATACATGACGATAGATATTGATTCTGCCGTGTAAGTGTTTCAGCCGTCTACTCGATTCTCGAAGTTCATAACGGAACAAGTGTCAAAAGTGCCGAAATTAAATTGATCGTAACCTAAACTGATTTACTGACTTAACAAAACCGTTGCTTTGATGTTAAAACGCATTGAATGACTAACCCATTAATAGTCTTCCACCGACTAATAATAACACTCTATTGTTTTAAAATTGGCTCACTTCCATATAGTTTATACCATCTACCTTTTCTTCTGTTGTTCTCTAATATGGAAACGAAACAACTGGGTTCAAACAGGACACTTCTCATTGTGTGAGTAATTCTGAGGCGGATTCTTTTGACTGTCAGCAGTAACAGCACTTTGCGTGAACGCACGCGTCCGGTCAATAACACACCCCACGAGCCACGTTACTAATTAAAACGCTATTATGTGCAGGAATCAATGCCCTAAACAATTTGTACGCGTTATTGTTGTGTATGCTCCTATAAATATGTAATTAATTGCTTTACTAACGCTTCTTTACCGGGCTAAACAACTACTTTATACATCCATTGTTATTCCAAATGTACGATCTCTCCCTACAGGCATGTTCCTTCGGTGCCAGTATAATTATAAGAGCAGCTGGTACGCAATACTGTAATGCATCTTTATACATCTGATTTGGAGTATTTCAGTTCCAATAAATAACTACTATAAATAACAAATTGATAGAAGCATAGGGTTTCATAATCTAGCGGGGGTTTGAGGTAATCAAAGCAGTTCTTTTTATCAGCGTCAGCTTTAAACAATTCTAATCACTCTCTCAAGTTCACAAGTTCTCTTTCTTCTTCTTTTCCTCATCTTTCCTTTTATTTTTCCTTCCATGATTAATCTTAGAATAACATGGTGAGCATTCGTACATCACGCGCCACAAGCATTGGAGTCTCCTCTTGTCATTTCCATTATTATTTTCACCACTTTGTCGAGTCTAGTACCTAAAAATTTGTAAAATGACAAAATCAAGACATACTGAATAACGCCATCATTGAAACGATTCTACTTGTTTTTATGCCTATTGGCTTTACTGTACAATATTGGTTATAAGAAAATAATCTTTCCTGACATTAGATAATCTGCCAGTGATGCCAATTCTTTCATTAATTTCCTGGTCGACTGTACCGCTCTCGGCAATGATCAAGTCCAGGTAATTAAATCCCTTCAATGTTCGATTCCTTTACCTTTTAGTTTCATATTGAGTTCATTTAAAAAAATGTGTTTTAAATTCGTTTTTGTGCTAAAGAAGTTACAATTAAGGTTTCCACTCCAATCTTGTACATTTATAACAAATAATACAAAAATTATGTGTGTAAAATGTTTGCGAGAAAGAGAGTATGGTATACGTCTTTCGATACATACGTCAGATTATACGTTTTCGATGTATATACCTATTATAGGTTAATTTTGCATATTATGTATATACTGTGATATACCTTTTGTAATCCAGAAATCAATCAAGAGGTAGCTTGAATTCTACATCAGAAATTGTGACTATTTAAATTGTAACAATAATCAAAAAATAAAAAAAATTTTAAAAATTAAGGTTGCGAGCTATTAAGCCATTTAAATCTCACTATAATAACATAAAAACCTGTATGTACTCAGTATGAGAGGAAGAAGTAATTAATAAGCCCAAAGAAACTTTAATAAAAAGCATATTGTAAATAGTTATTATTGTCGTATTTAACCCTTTGCTTGTTAGCAGGCGCTGGCCTGTTAGTTCCGGACTCGACATGTTTCCCGAGTCGTTTGGAATTTAGATTAAGATAAAAAAACATAAGGTTAATAATTAAAAAATCTGAAGACACAGATAGTCGCTAAAGTAACTTACTTAAATTATGTATGTTTATTAAGGTATAGTTTGTGTAATTAAAAAAGTTTACTTAAAGAGAGATAGGGACTATTTTCTCGCGCAATAGTTGCCCCTCTACCTCTTGTCCAGTACCAGTCGAAGGGAGCAGAAATTCGCTCTCTCGCTATGTTGACTCCATGCAGTGCACACGTACGAGCGAAAGCTCTAACACTATGTTGCCGTTACTTTTGTTTTACTTTAATATTGTATCCGAGAAATTGCTGCTGAAAGCATATGTTATGTATTAATAGTTATGTGAAAACAAAAGACTTAACTTATAACAAGAAATATAAAAAATGGTGTAAAACAAGATGACTGCTAACTTCAAGAATAACAACACTTTCAACATCATACCTGGAGATGTGAACTACCAGAACTTACAAACTCTAGTAGACCCGAGAGAATATGCAGATCAGGACATCCGAGAATCTACAAGTACCATCGTAGAAGCTTCAATCTACCCTACGGACTTTCGAGCCCTCTAATGACGAAGACCAGACCGAGATGATGACGGCATTTTAAGGATTCCCAAGACAGACACCCCAGGACGAGGTTTCTACATACCAATTTAAAGGTGACTCGATAGCCTGTCTATCGAAAGTTAATAATATTTGTTACACAACACACTTTAAAAGAGACTTTTCAGAGACTATTAACTTTGTAAAGATTAAAAGATTAAATCTAAGAGTTTTAATGTAACCATTCAAACATCATACGTTGTAACAGTTTATATGTTAATGTATCGTAGTATAATTCAAGTAATAATACCATTCTTCAAATGGAATAATAATAAACAAAAAACCAAAAGTCTTGCAAGCTAATATCATGAATTGAGTATAACTAAAAGTCTTAAATGACTAAATATCGAAGGTTACCCGGATCCGAGGTATAGCTAAATAAAATCAATTTTGATCCCAAAGATTAAAGAAAGCATTCAAATAACATTAATAAATAATTTAATTAGTAATGTCATGGGATCTGTCAGTAAATGTTTTTAAATGTTAAATAAAGAGAAGTCGTCTTGTTAAACACATATAATGAGTGCGTACATCAATAGTATACCTTCCCTTGTTTCCTTACTCAGTTGGTAAGTAAATTTGTTAAGTTAATTATTTGTGATACATTCTGTTACAACGTAGGCAGCCCATCTAATTGACGGAGCTCAGTTAAGATGGGTTCCCTGGATTTGTAACGCAGCAATACGTTACAAAATTACAAGTTCTCATATGGTCGCATAATACCTCGAGGAAAGTGTAGACTCGTGTGAATCACTCGAACTAATCATGTCTTCTCCAGTTCTGTCAAAGTACTAGAGGCAACAGATTGCCAATGATTACACACTCTTTGGATAATTTGTGTTGTTACCCAACAACTAAAATATGGCAATATAAAGCTAATTTTGTGGGGGGGGGGGCGACTTTGGTTTAGTGGCGAGCGAACTGGACCCACCACGTTGTTTGGGTGACGTATGTCACTTCTTATTATGTCCTAATTTATAGCGGAATTATAATCGTGTCATTTAATTTCGCTTTATCATGGAATTTTAAAAAATGACGCATAAATCGTATTTACTATTATTGTGTTATCCGGTCTGTGTTCACCATTCGCTCTGTCTACCGTTCCTATTCGTGTTCTGACCATGGGTAAGAGGAAAACTCACCTTATATTTGATTCTTCATGTAAAAGTTATTTTACGAAAGTGAAATGGTGTCGTTTTTGACTTTTTAACGTCTGTATCAAAATTATGAAGACTAGTAAAAGTTATTGGTTCTAACTAGTTCTAATTAGTAGTTTTGAAAGATTAAAATTTCAGAGCCGTACAAGGAAAGTTTTTGCGGGAAATAATATGGAGTTGAACTCGCAACGAATTATTTCGGCTTATTATGAAAATGATCTTACTTCTTATGATAATTGACTCGTATGTAACAGACGTACATTGGTTCTATTTAATTACCAGTTGTTTACATATTAATCAACTTATTGTTTAGAAGTTGAAGATTCAAAAAATCAGTTTTCCTTCTTAGATTTTAAATGCGTCAGTTCGAGGTAGGGAGCAATTTTCCTAACTGCCAAATTTTCAAACTGTCTTATCCATGACAGATAAAGATAAAAAATAAATTCAAAATGTTATCAATAAAAACGTTCAAATACTAGAGGTAGTTACGTAAGATTTTTACGTAACGATGGTGACCTGCAAAGTGAGAAACGTAGACACGACTGGTGGCAACAGAAAATTTCTGAATACTCGTATTTTAGATCTGTAAATTCTGTGTTAAAAACACGATGAACGTAAATGTTTCTCTTAGTTTGGCCTAAAAGAAGAAAGTGGATGATGGTGAGAGGGAACGGAAGACAAAATGAAAAACTAGCCACGTGACCTTAATAAAAGTACGCCTTTTAGGAGAAGTAACTCGCCTTTAACAATAAATCTGCCGCCCACATCTTACAATAGGTGAAGTACTTACTAGCCAGTTCAAGCAATCCAGTACCTTCGAGAGCCTTCTTTCACTTCCTGCTCGTCGTATAAAAATGTGTGTTACGTCTTCTTTGACCACAATTAATTGTTCTTTGTGAATTGTGAATTTGAATACACTGAGTAGACTGATACCTATTTATTTCCTTAAACACACGAGCGCGCACACAGTCTTAAAAGACAATATTAAATAATAACGGTGCTATTTTCAAGTAATAACAGTTCAACAGAATACTTATTTTCAATGTTAATAGACAGTAACATACAAAACTCTCCAAAGGCACGTAAATCTGTTACGTACCGCTAAACGGAAGTGTAAAAAGACGCTTGGGTTGTGAAATTATTACATCCTCTCGACCTTGTTACTTTCACATTTGCAACGGGGACAAAATGAGGGGCTGTTTTTTTTTTGTTTTTTTTTTACCCTGTACCTGATTAGATAGACTAATTTGGTTTTTAGGTGGGTTTTACTACAAAATCTTCGGTCGTTTACGTTTGCCCTTACTGATTGAAAAAAACTTTGATCTGTAACTGATTGAGGGTTAGGATGTCTCACAACGAAACAATATGGTCTGTTGACAGTTATAATAATTTGTTTTGTGATAAAAATCTGTGCTTCAGTGAGAACTTGAATTTTTCTTCCAAAATCATTTGTAAATGTACGTATCTGCTATTGATGTCATTATGAGTTCACATACAAATGTGAAGTTCACATATTCATATGTGCGTTGGTATTATGCAGAACAGAAATAAACAAGAAACTGTGTACAGACGTTAACGATAGGCGATTTCGATCATGTGAAAATGTGCAATACTCTTGCATAGATGATAAAAATGGTTGAGCACGTCATTGACAGGTACAAACCTGCAATGGCAGTACTGACCTGTTGCGTCAGAGGTAAACCAGACAAGACTCAAACCTAAGAAAAGGTCGTCACATCTATTAACCAATTTAATAATAAAAAAAAAACTTATGCGTAAAACTAATTTCGGAAAAAGAAAATATATCTGTTTCACACTTCTTGTTTCACAAATTGAAATACGCATTTCACTACTCTTACACAGATTTCTTAGCATTCTAAAAATTATATTAATCGTGGCAGAAAAAATTGAATTAATTTACTCTCAACACGGTTGTGTAAAAAGTTTTTAAAGCCATGGGGAGGGGGATTTCTCTCTAGGTCCCCGCCGTCCATGAATCCGCCTCTAGAAGAAGAAAAAATAATAAGTTGAAAGTGTGTGGATTATGTGAAGGAAAATATAACTGATTACTTTTCTGCTTTAAATTTGCGTACAGTTTAATAACTTTTAAATGAAATAAAACAAAATTTATTTAAAATTTTAAATAAAATAAAATACAGTATTTACTTCTGAATTTGAAGGGAATGTCACTCACTTTATAGCCTATAGAAAAGTATCTAACTATCTCTGTATACTAGCGAACAATCTGCGGTACCACGTAACAAGTAATGTTTACTGATAACAGCACTGACGCACTGATAACAGGAATTTGTATGTAGTAATACCATTATCAACAAGCGTACGCGCGGCCTTGCAAGGTCAGCTCACTACTAAGCGCGCCACTTTCAATAACCAATTAATCACGAAAATTGTTTAACACTGCGCTGAACTATAAAATATTTTAGCTGACTTGTTATGTAATCGATTTATTTTTAAACTGGTGGAATGAAGATAACAGAATCATTTCGAAACACGACTTATTTATTAATGTTTGAAAAGTGTGACTTAAAACAAACGGCAAAGAGAGTATCGTCATCGTTGCTATCGTCATTAGCAACAGCAGCAGCATCAGTAGCAGTAGTAGTAGTAGTAGTAGTAGTACTAGTAGTAGTGCTAGTAATAGTAGTACTAGTAGAGATGACTGATGGCCAATCAGATTACGAGAATTCAGATGCCTTTGAACATACAGATTAATCTCTCTTCGAAATCGATAACGAGTGACCACTGCTTGACCAGACGTTTGGTCTGCCAATCGCGAATACTAACGCACATTAAAAAATTCTTGTTGAGTTACTGCAGTAAATATAATTATGCTATTCCGTGAAAGTGCAAGATATCTGATTAGGGTATCTAGGCACTTAAAGCTTACTGGAAGGGTGTAAGCACACCAGAAGCAGTAACAGTATCGGTTCGCAGTGAAAGTGTATGCAACCTGCCCGTGAGATATACCTACGACACTGAAGCCGGACAAAGTAAATCAACCCACGTGTTCATCCAGACAGTATCAACTCGTCGTCCGAAGAATCTGTAGTCGACATAAAGGGCAGTGAACTTATGTTATTTACGTACAGTTATAAAAAACTTATTTAAAAGAAAGGCTATTACATCAGTAAAGAATTTATAGTTTATGCAACACCAAAAGAATTTTATAAACATTAATTTATTTCATTATACAGCAATTAAATTTTAGTTCGTGTTACGAAGGTCAAAACAGTCAGATTAATTATGTTTATAAACTGTATTAATAGCACAGTAGATTGTCAGAAAATAATTGCGTCATTAATAAAAATAAATCCACTTCATTCCAATAACATATATTTAATATATATACTTCATTCCAATTAACTACTTATTCTATGCGACACCTATATATCTCTCGTACACGTATTATACACATTTGGGCGTTTTTACTTCCATATTCCTTAAGGAATGGAAGTATGGTGATGGCAAAAAAAATCGTGTTCGAGATTATTGCAGATTCTGATTCTACTACACTCAAAACATGAAAAAAAGTCGTTTTCCGAAAAGTGTCTGTGTGTGTGTCTGTGTGTCTGTCTGTCTGTCTGTCTGTAGATTTTTTTTCTATGGCAAACGATAACTGCCGCAAATTCAAACAGAATCAAATAATTTTTTGCATACAGCCCTGATTTGTAGAGTACTCGCGACCTATTGTTTTTGGTGAAGATCGGTTGAGGGAAAGGTGTAGTTTACCTGCAACGGTTTTTTTTTATCAAGGGAATTTTTTTTTTTTTGGCAAACGATAACAGCCGCAAATTCAAACAGAATTAAATAATGTTTCGTATACAGCCCTCAATTGTAGAGTTCTCAAGACCTATTGTTTTTGGTGAAGATCGGTTACGGGAAAGGGGTAGTTTACCTGTAACATTTTATGTTTTAACAAGGGTATTTCCTATGGCAAACGATAACAGCCGCAAATTCAAACAGAATCAAAAGATTATTTGCATACAGCCCTAAATTGTAGAGTTCTCAAGACCTATTGTTTTTGGTGAAGATCGGTTGAGGGAAAGGGGTAGTTTACCTGCAACATTTTTTTAACAAGGGTATTTTCTATGGCAAACGATAACAGCCGCAAATTCAAACAGAATCAAATAATGTTTTGCATACTGCCCTTATTTGTAGAGTACTCAAGACCTATTGTTTTTGGTGAAGATCGGTTAAGGGGAAGGGGTAGTTTACCTGCAACGTGTTTTTATCAAGCGTATTTTCTATGGCAAACGATAACAGCCGGAAATTCAAACAGAATCAAATAATATTTTGCATACAGCCCTGAAATGTAGAGTTCTCAAGACCTATTGTTTTTGGTGAAGATCGGTTGAGGGAAAGGGGTAGTTTACCTGTAACGTTTTTTTATCAAGCGTATTTTCTATGGCAAACGATAACAGCCGCAAATTCAAACAGAATCAAATAATTTTTTGCATACGTCCCTGAATTGTAGAGGTCTCAAGGACTTTCGATTTTGGTGAAGATCGGTTAAGGGGAAGGGGTAGTTTACCTGCAACCTTTTACGTTTTAACAAGAGTAAAGCACTTGAAAATTTATTTAAACTTTTTCAAACAATGGTAATTGTTAAAAATAAAATAATTTTGTTGCCAAGCAATAAAATTAAAATTTTTTCATTTTAATGTAAATCATGTATAAGAGAAAATATATCGCGCTTGGCAGGCGATATTAAGATTTAAATATAAACCTTAGAATATGGAAGTCATGTATGGTTCTCCATACCGATATTTTTCTATGGCAAACGATAACTGCCGCAAATTCAAACAGAATCAAATAATTTTTTGCATACAGGCCTGATTTGTAGAGTACTCGTGACCTATTGTTTTTGGTGAAGATCGGTTGAGGGCAAGGGGTAGTTTACCAGCAACGGTTTTTTTTTATCAAGGGAATTTTTTCTTTCTTTGGCAAACGATAACAGCCGCAAATTCAAACGGATTCAAAAGATTATTTGCATACAGCCCTAAATTGTAGACTTCTCAAGACCTATTGTTTTTGGTGAAGATCGGTTGAGGGAAAGGGGTAGTTTACCTGCAACGTTTTTTTAACAAGGGTATTTTCTATGGCAAACGATAACAGCCCCAAATTCAAACAGAATCAAATAATGTTTTGCATACAGCCCTGATTTGTAGAGTGCTCAAGACCTTTTGTTTTTGGTGAAGATCGGTTAAGGGGAAGGGGTAGTTTACCGGCAACGTTTTTTTATCAAGCGTATTTTCTATGGCAAACGATAACTGCCGCAAATTCTAACAGAATCAAATAATTTTTTGCATACGTCCCTGAATTGTAGAGGTCGCAAGGACTTTCGATTTTGGTGAAGATCGGTTAAGGGGAAGGGGTAGTTTACCTGCAACCTTTTACGTTTTAACAAGAGTAAAGTACTTGAAAATTTATTTAAACTTTTTCAAACAATGGTAATTGTTAAAAATAAAATAATTTTGTTGCCAAGCAATAAAATTAAAATTTTTTCATTTTAACGTACATCATGTATAAGAGAAAATATATCGCGCTTGGCAGGCGATATTAAGATTTAAATATAAATCTTAGAATATGGAAGTCGTGTATGGTTCTCCATACCGATATTTACTTCCATATTCCTTAAGGAATGGAAGTATGGTGATGGCAAAAAAAATCGTGTTCGAGATTATTGCAGATTCTGATTGTACTACACTCAAAACATGAAAAAAAGTCGTTTTCCGAAAAGTGTCTGTGTGTGTGTCTGTCTGTGTGTCTGTCTGTAGATTTTTTTCTATGGCAAACGATAACTGCCGCAAATTCAAACAGAATCAAATAATTTTTTGCATACAGCCCTGATTTGTAGAGTACTCACGACCTATTGTTTTTGGTGAAGATCGGTTGAGGGAAAGGGGTAGTTTACCTGCAACGGTTTTTTTTTATCAAGGGAAATTTTTTTTTTTTGGCAAACGATAACAGCCGCAAATTCAAACAGAATTAAATAATGTTTCGTATACAGCCCTCAATTGTAGAGTTCTCAAGACCTATTGTTTTTGGTGAAGATCGGTTACGGGAAAGGGGTAGTTTACCTGTAACATTTTATGTTTTAACAAGGGTATTTCCTATGGCAAACGATAACAGCCGCAAATTCAAACAGAATCAAAAGATTATTTGCATACAGCCCTAAATTGTAGAGTTCTCAAGACCTATTGTTTTTGGTGAAGATCGGTTGAGGGAAAGGGGTAGTTTACCTGCAACATTTTTTTAACAAGGGTATTTTCTATGGCAAACGATAACAGCCGCAAATTCAAACAGAATCAAATAATGTTTTGCATACCGCCCTGAAATGTAGAGTTCTCAAGACCTATTGTTTTTGGTGAAGATCGGTTGAGGGAAAGGGGTAGTTTACCTGCAACGTTTTTTTAACAAGGGTATTTTCTATGGCAAACGATAACAGCCGCAAATTCAAACAGAATCAAATAATATTTTGCATACAGCCCTGATTTGTAGAGTACTCAAGACCTATTGTTTTTGGTGAAGATCGGTTAAGGGAAAGGGGTAGTTTACCTGCAACATTTTTTTATCAAGCGTATTTTCTATGGCAAACGATAACAGCCGCAAATTCAAACAGAATCAAATAATTTTTTGCATACGTCCCTGAATTGTAGAGGTCTCAAGGACTTTCGATTTTGGTGAAGATCGGTTAAGGGGAAGGGGTAGTTTACCTGCAACCTTTTACGTTTTAACAAGAGTAAAGTACTTGAAAATTTATTTAAACTTTTTCAAACAATGGTAATTGTTAAAAATAAAATAATTTTGTTGCCAAGCAATAAAATTAAAATTTTTTCATTTTAACGTACATCATGTATAAGAGAAAATATATCGCGCTTGGCAGGCGATATTAAGATTTAAATATAAATCTTAGAATATGGAAGTCGTGTATGGTTCTCCATACCGATATTTACTTCCATATTCCTTAAGGAATGGAAGTATGGTGATGGCAAAAAAAATCGTGTTCGAGATTATTGCAGATTCTGATTGTACTACACTCAAAACATGAAAAAAAGTCGTTTTCCGAAAAGTGTCTGTGTGTGGTCTGTCTGTGTGTCTGTCTGTAGATTTTTTTCTATGGCAAACGATAACTGCCGCAAATTCAAACAGAATCAAATAATTTTTTGCATACAGCCCTGATTTGTAGAGTACTCACGACCTATTGTTTTTGGTGAAGATCGGTTGAGGGAAAGGGGTAGTTTACCAGCAATGGTTTTTTTTATCAAGGGAAATTTTTTTTTTGGCAAACGATAACAGTCGCAAATTCAAACAGAATTAAATAATGTTTCGTATACAGCCCTCAATTGTAGATTTTTCACGACTTATTGTTTTTGGTGAAGATCGGTTAAGGGAAAGGGGTAGTTTACCTGTAACGTTTTATGTTTTAACAAGGGTATTTCCTATGGCAAACGATAACAGCCGCAAATTCAAACAGAATCAAAAGGTTATTTGCATACAGCCACAGCCCTGATTTGTAGAGTTCTCAAGACCTATTGTTTTTGGTGAAGATCGGTTGAGGGAAAGGGGTAGTTTACCTGCAACATTTTTTAACAAGGGTATTTTCTATGGCAAACGATAACAGCCGCAAATTCAAACAGAATCAAATAATGTTTTGCATACTGCCCTTATTTGTAGAGTACTCAAGACCTATTGTTTTTGGTGAAGATCGGTTAAGGGGAAGGGGTAGTTTACCTGCAACGTGTTTTTATCAAGCGTATTTTCTATGGCAAACGATAACAGCCGGAAATTCAAACAGAATCAAATAATATTTTGCATACAGCCCTGAAATGTAGAGTTCTCAAGACGTATTGTTTTTGGTGAAGATCGGTTGAGGGAAAGGGGTAGTTTACCAGCAACGTTTTTTTAACAAGGGTATTTTCTATGGCAAATGATAACAGCCGCAAATTCAAACAGAATCAAATAATATTTTGCATACAGCCCTGATTTGTAGAGTGCTCAAGACCTATTGTTTTTGGTGAAGATCGGTTAAGGGAAAGGGGTAGTTTACCTGTAACGTTTTTTTATCAAGCGTATTTTCTATGGCAAACGATAACAGCCGCAAATTCAAACAGAATCAAATAATTTTTTGCATACGTCCCTGAATTGTAGAGGTCTCAAGGACTTTCGATTTTGGTGAAGATCGGTTAAGGGGAAGGGGTAGTTTACCTGCAACCTTTTACGTTTTAACAAGAGTAAAGCACTTGAAAATTTATTTAAACTTTTTCAAACAATGGTAATTGTTAAAAATAAAATAATTTTGTTGCCAAGCAATAAAATTAAAATTTTTTTCATTTTAATGTAAATCATGTATAAGAGAAAATATATCGCGCTTGGCAGGCGATATTAAGATTTAAATATAAACCTTAGAATATGGAAGTCATGTATGGTTCTCCATACCGGTATTTTTCTATGGCAAACGATAACTGCCGCAAATTCAAACAGAATCAAATAATTTTTTGCATACAGGCCTGATTTGTAGAGTACTCGTGACCTATTGTTTTTGGTGAAGATCGGTTGAGGGCAAGGGGTAGTTTACCAGCAACGGTTTTTTTTATCAAGGGAATTTTTTCTTTCTTTGGCAAACGATAACAGCCGCAAATTCAAACGGATTCAAAAGATTATTTGCATACAGCCCTAAATTGTAGACTTCTCAAGACCTATTGTTTTTGGTGAAGATCGGTTGAGGGAAAGGGTAGTTTACCTGCAACGTTTTTTTAACAAGGGTATTTTCTATGGCAAACGATAACAGCCCCAAATTCAAACAGAATCAAATAATGTTTTGCATACAGCCCTGATTTGTAGAGTGCTCAAGACCTTTTGTTTTTGGTGAAGATCGGTTAAGGGGAAGGGGTAGTTTACCGGCAACGTTTTTTTATCAAGCGTATTTTCTATGGCAAACGATAACTGCCGCAAATTCTAACAGAATCAAATAATTTTTTGCATACGTCCCTGAATTGTAGAGGTCGCAAGGACTTTCGATTTTGGTGAAGATCGGTTAAGGGGAAGGGGTAGTTTACCTGCAACCTTTTACGTTTTAACAAGAGTAAAGTACTTGAAAATTTATTTAAACTTTTTCAAACAATGGTAATTGTTAAAAATAAAATAATTTTGTTGCCAAGCAATAAAATTAAAATTTTTTCATTTTAACGTACATCATGTATAAGAGAAAATATATCGCGCTTGGCAGGCGATATTAAGATTTAAATATAAATCTTAGAATATGGAAGTCGTGTATGGTTCTCCATACCGATATTTACTTCCATATTCCTTAAGGAATGGAAGTATGGTGATGGCAAAAAAAATCGTGTTCGAGATTATTGCAGATTCTGATTGTACTACACTCAAAACATGAAAAAAAGTCGTTTTCCGAAAAGTGTCTGTGTGTGTGTCTGTCTGTGTGTCTGTCTGTAGATTTTTTTCTATGCCAAACGATAACTGCCGCAAATTCAAACAGAATCAAATAATTTTTTGCATACAGCCCTGATTTGTAGAGTACTCACGACCTATTGTTTTTGGTGAAGATCGGTTGAGGGAAAGGGGTAGTTTACCAGCAATGGTTTTTTTTATCAAGGGAAATTTTTTTTTTTGGCAAACGATAACAGTCGCAAATTCAAACAGAATTAAATAATGTTTCGTATACAGCCCTCAATTGTAGATTTTTCAAGACTTATTGTTTTTGGTGAAGATCGGTTAAGGGAAAGGGGTAGTTTACCTGTAACGTTTTATGTTTTAACAAGGGTATTTCCTATGGCAAACGATAACAGCCGCAAATTCAAACAGAATCAAACGGTTATTTGCATACAGCCACAGCCCTGATTTGTAGAGTTCTCAAGACCTATTGTTTTTGGTGAAGATCGGTTGAGGGAAAGGGGTAGTTTACCTGCAACGTTTTTTTAACAAGGGTATTTTCTATGGCAAACGATAACAGCCGCAAATTCAAACAGAATCAAATAATGTTTTGCATACAGCCCTGATTTGTAGAGTACTCAAGGCCTATTGTATTTGGTGAAGATCGGTTAAGGGGAAGGGGTAGTTTACCTGCAACGTTTTTTTATCAAGCGTATTTTCTATGGCAAACGATAACAGCCGCAAATTCAAACAGAATCAAATAATTTTTTGCATACGTCCCTGAATTGTAGAGGTCTCAAGGACTGTCGATTTTGGTGAAGATCGGTTAAGGGGAAGGGGTAGTTTACCTGTAACCTTTTACGTTTTAACAAGAGTAAAGTACTAGAAAATTTATTTAAACTTTTTGAAACAATGGTAATTGTTAAAAATAAAATAATTTTGTTGCCAGGCAATAAAATTATAATTTTTTCATTTTAATGTAATATAATATTTTTCATTTAATACGGCAATAAAAAGGCAGGTAAGACACACACACACACACACACACACACACACACACACACACACAATTCACGTTATTTCTGGCCTCACTCATGTTTATTTTCTTACGTTTGCACGCTTTTTAAATGGAAAGTGCCGAAACCCACACCAACATAACGCGTGCAAGCCGAAAAAATGGACATCAATTTGCTTACTGGCGAAGCTAGTATTTAACGAATGGGTAGGCAAAAATCTTATCTTAAATTTTTTTTAAGGAATCACTAAAAGGACGGTGGGTCAAATCGGACGCTGAGGTAGAGTTTGCTGTAACCGAATGGTTCCACAAACAGCCGTAAGAATTTTACTAGCAGGGAATCTACAGGTTAGCGCAACAGTGGAACTCATGTCTTAATGTTATTGGAGACTTTTTTTTAAATCGTTGAATAAAAAATGCTTTAAAGCTCTATACGTGTGTCTATTGAACAATCCTTGTATTAGTCATACACAATAATACAACTGATTGAACTTCAAATTTTTAAACTTGATTAGTTTCTATATATATGTTTAATGTTACAAATAATTCAAATAACAATCTTGATCATCTGTTAGTTCAGCGGAATAACAGTGACACTTTTAATAACCGCATAAAATAAACACTTAGAAACAACACAGGCGCTTTAACTTAACTGTTTGGACCACAGAAGTGAGGCATGCCTCAACGCTCTATGTGTACAGCGCGGGACAATCCCCCCTCCCTACACTTCCCTATCACACCAATACATTGCTTACATACGGTGTATACAAAAAACGTTGAGGCAAGTTCAGGTTGCCTCATTCGCTTTAAACGAACTATGCCGAATCTCACCTGTCACCATCTAGCGGTCGCTCAATAAAGCACGTTTCGGTTTAATAAATTTGACAGTCGCAGTAACAATGTATAATCTTTACGTTATGTAGTTCATACGTATTTATAATTTTTATTCTACAGAATTTTTTAGGGTAGGCATTGCCTCAATTGCCTCCATGTAACTTCGCCACTGATATATATGTGTACAACGTTATCGGCAACAAAGAAGTAGTTTTTGTTAAAATTCCTTCCCGGGATATTTGGCCGTAGTCCAATGTTTTCTACAAAACCAGACATTTCGGCAATGCCATCGACTTCCATCATCAGTGAAAATCGAGTGCGATAACGTGAGGTGGTATACATTAGTGACCACAGTACTGTGGTTAAGGCTGAAGCAGTAAGTAGAAAGAAGTAGTTTCTATGGTAATATTTCATTTCGAAAATGATTTTAAATATAAATCTTAGAATATGGAAGTCATGTATGGTTCTCCATACCGATATTTTTTTTTACGGGAGGAGGCAAACGCTGGTAGAATATATCAAACAGTGTTGTTTCTTTGGGCCAAGAACAGCCCACTTAAAGTTAGATGAGCGCTCACTGAGTCACAGCTCGTACAATCCAACCAGCTCTGCAGCAAATCCTACTTCCAACGTCCAAGACAGTAATTCCCCGGCAATGCTCTCTGTATGTACGGAGAGTAACTGGTGGAAGAGGGTGTAACGTGATTTTATTCGGTGCCTCTAGTGTGAGAATTAAATTTGCTCATGGGAATAATTAATGATATTGGTGGAAAAAAGATGATATTGTGATGACAATTCCTTTGTATTAATTTGATTGTGTAATAAACGTTTTATGTATTATTTGGAAATTACGGCAATTGGATACCAAATGTAATTTCAGGAAATAAAAACTTAACTGTAAATAGATTATTGCTTAATATTTGATAAAAGTTGTAGTCGCTTTTGGGCAACAAAGTGGCCCTGTTTGTCAGCAAGATATCAGCCTGTTGGCGCTCAACACTGTAACCTTAATTGTGCCTACCGAGTGTAAACCACCATCATCTTTCATAAAATTAGCCTACTTGAAAAAATTAGTTTCCATGGTTTACACTTATGGTTCCGAGAATTCTAAATATTTTACTATTTTACACTCATATTTAAAATTAAGAACGTAATAATAGAGGTGGGCCATAAGTCGCTTGACAGTAGAAGTGATCCTTAGTTTAATAATGAATTAATAATTAACGGTTAAGTGAATTAATAAAGTTTTTGTGACGTTTGCTCAGTAACTAAATACAGTTCTTAAACATTGTGTCGATGTTTCCAGAAAATGTATTATCATATCAAGATCTGTATGCACGTGATACAGAAATAATGCAAACGATACAAATGAGTACTTTTTGTGTGAACGTGTGTATATTTTACGTAAAGTAGAGTAACAACTATAAGGGCCAATCAAATATAAATGAGACTTTTGATAAACGTATTATTGGATTATTACATGTGAAAATAACACTAGACTATTTTTCTGTATAGCTTCATCTATATCTGTGCATTTGTTCCATCGCACAGACAGTTTTCCTAATAGCTTCTTCATAAAACTTTTTTTGGTCGTGTTCGTGGCCAATTGTACACGAAGTCTTGCGCTTCCTTGTCAATGGAAAATTTTCGCCCGCCTAAGTATTTTCTGAGAGGCGGAAACAAACGCAAATCAGGCAGTAATACATCTGGACTACAACGGGGATGATTCAAAGCTCTCCAGCAGCAACATTGTGGGACCGGGCATTATTGTGAAGAAGCAAGACGCTGTGGATCGCAATACTGCACCTTTTGGACCAATATGTCTTTCTAACCTTGTCCAAGAGTTCAGGGTAGTACGCAGCGTTCACCGTTCTTTCCTCAAGTAAACATTGACGCACACAGCCCAAAAGACAGTCGTGAGCACCTTGCCAGATAACAAATGTGTTTTCGCCTTCACTGGAGTTGTTTCACCTTTTGCATGCTGCGCCATACTCGACCTCTTGGTATCAGGAATACAGTGGTGTACCCATGGTTCATCACATGTGAGAATGCACATGAAAACCGAGTCTTCCTCTGCTGCAAAGCGATCCAAAAACCTCTGAGAAATTTCAGCTCTACAGCCTTGTAATTTTCATTCAGAAATTGTGGCACCCATTTTCCAAAGATTTTGCGTAACTTTAAATCTTAACTATTTTTTTTTCATGCCTGCACACTTCCATAACTTACTAAAGTTACTGCACTAATTTCGTGAACAATTGTTTGTCGATCGTCGTGAATAAGGTCTTGAACTTGCAAAATGTTCTGCGGTCAGCCTACTAAATGTCGGTTCTGGGGTGACGTCAGTGAGTGAGACAAGAAATTTCTTTCCGACATTCGCAGAAAAACGTATGCCACTTGTACACTTGAACCTCTGAAATTGTATCATTGCTGAATTTTGCACGCAACCTGTGTTAAATTCCAGCTGGTTTTAACACCTCTTTGTACTAAAAACTTAATACTTACACGATGCGCAATGGATACGTGTATCTCTTGTTCTCTCATCACGACTACAATGAAACAAACGACTTTAGGAAATGCGCGTATCTAACTGTGCGCACGTCTAGGCACTGGATACTGTTGCCAACATTAATGAATGTTATTAAGTATTTCGTGCTAAATGAAAGTCTTGTTTATATTTGATCCATCCTAGTATAACATTCCAATATCGGGGGACCGAACTTTGCTCGGTTTTGATATTTATTGGTTTTTATAGCCCTCAATATCATCCATGTTGTATCGTTGCACCCAGAAACGAAAATTCCTACCTTCTGTGGCATCTTCTGTAGTAATTATTCAATGAGCTCGTTTACCAACCCGAGCGTTTTACTCTATAACAAAACGTACCTTTCTGTTCTAAGTCACAAAGAAGCAAAAGCAACAGTTTCAAAAAAACTCACAAATTATTATTAACTTTAGCTTACTAAAAACCTTTTTCGAACATTTCAATACAATCCTTGAATTTTTTTGTCCATGACGTGTCCGTGTATTAATAATTACCTCAGAGAACACAGAAAACACAACAGCGTACAGGGAACACGTAACAAATTAAATACGTTATTGCTCGCTTAATATTATTAGATAGGGTATACAATTATTGCTCGTCTCAACTCTTATTTTGTTTATTTACATTGATTGCAACAACTATTTATTCTTCTTCATATGTAAACACGTCGATACTGTGCGTTTGCATTTATCGACGGTTTCTTTAATTTATTTATCTGTACAGTAAGAAAGCTGGTTAGAAATTACAGTTGCCTAGCAATAATTAATTGTCGCGAGGTATCGGTCCCGCGATATTTTAAAATAAAGGCCCTCAGATGTGGCCCTTAGATGAATTTTGCGGAAAATGAGACCGAGTCCAATCGTTCCTGGTGTCAAAATACCCTTAAGTACCAACTTCCGAGAAAATCGTTAGAGCCGTTTTGGAGAAAAAAAACATAGATACATACAATTATTATTGCTCGCTTAATATTATAGGATAAACATTAACATTCATTACACGTGTATTAATTATTTCTTATTGGTTTTGTACATGTTAACGACTATAAATTTCGAACCTCAACAATAAAACGTCGAAATATCGACAAGAAGGTTTAAAATTGTGTCTTGTTCAGTAACTTTAAAAATCCTTTCGTACCATCAGAGGTTTTCAAAAACTACATTTCCGTCACTTATGATCCACCCTGTCCACTAATAAGCAAAAGTTTCAAGCTGATGTTTAATAAACACTACTGACGAAATTTGCATTACAACTATAAATGATATAAAAGACCTAAGTACAATTACAGAATAGTGTAGAAAAGAAGGGTAATGAATGAGAATGAGTACAGAAAAATCAGACCTTACTATTTTGCTCTAATAACATCTGCTTTCTGTTGAATGTCTCATAGAGTAGTTTCAGTGTATGATTATATGTCGAAGTTACACATTGACTAATAGTCTTGCGTTAAACAAAAGAAACAAACCGTGGCTTCTGTTTCACAAAAGGTACCACTTTTTAGAAAATCAACTTTGACCCGTGTAGACTTATAACATAACGATTAAACACTTAAGGTTTTACGAAATCAGCTTTAGTTGGGATTCGCTTTCGTTGAGTACGCTATTCCGACGTAGCCTATACATTATTGGTCACAGAGTATTTGAATTTCAAATCGGTATTTTACTACTTCCCGTTTAACGAATTAGGCCTTTAGCCTGTATCAGCATACCATGACGTTTCTGTTTACTGGCCTATAGGGAAACAATGCTTCCGGTCATCTAGTTCCATCTATTCAGAGAAACATATTCTTCCAAATTTCTCTCCGGCGGTTGACGTGTTAAGATAAATTAAGCTTTCTAGTTTCTTCACTATAGGCCTACCATCATTCACCATCCTAACCCTCTTGCTGCATCTTGAAAGTCCAATGTAGGTCACTCGCGGATTTTATTGTGTACATTCTTCTGCGTCAAGTTCGGACTCAATACCATACAGTTCATGAGAGGCAGTAAAACAAAAATTTAAGCTATTTTTCTTTCTGTTCACCACGTTGCGTTCGTTTTGCTTCTGCAAAGCTTCACCCTTAGGTAGCCACTGCCATCATTAGACGTAAACATCTCTATTCCTCGTAGGTTCACCATTCACCAGTCACCTTGTTATCACTTTATTTTATGAGTTTCTTTTAAGAATCACAGGTTTTAATTTAGATGAGTAAGGTTAATTCTTGTTCACTTACAAAGTGACGTGTGAAGCTGATTTTACGAATCGTACGAACACTGTGTCGCAGCGCTACGTGCGCCTCCCATTTCCCAATAGCTATGTCCACACTAGTGCGCTTTTCGTGCATATGAGGCATGCCCAGTAGGACCTTCCTCTAGCGAACGTAATGCATGCACAAGGCATGCCTCAAAATCAGTTGAAGGTCACCGTTTTTAGTAACGCATTCAGTAACGCACGTGCTTGCACCACCACAAGTGGATCTTCTTTCAACATTCCGTGCAACTACATAGTTTTACAGAAAGGTTTCGTTCCATTTTCGTGATTACTGTGACTGTGTTTATTGTTTACCATATTGGAAGAACAAACGTTGGCCTTTATTGAAGATTATAGGTCACATTGTGCCTTACGGGACATTACGGAAAACAAATTATACACACAAAATGAAAGGAAATGATACTTACGCTGTTTTGGCTACGAAGTATGAACTGATTGTGAAAGAACCCCGGGAAGCATCGATGAAATGAATTGCTTGGATACTTTAAATAAGTACAGCAGAAAAGTAAATGAATCACCGAGCCAAATACCTAAGTGGGATTGCTAATTTCACTTCAGCTGCTATTGCTTCTCTAAAACGAGTATTTTCTTTTGCGATCCTAGGCTTCACCATTTGTAAAAGCATGTAAAGGTTCGTTCTAGACATTCGCGTAGTTCTTAAACAGCACGTTATCATCCACGTCTCATAATTTTAAAATTCCGCGTTCTTAAATATCGAGCGTTGATATTTTTCACGGCTTTTTCTAACTCTTTTCAGCACTAAAAATGCATCACTTATACCCGCTAATATAGCAGTATCAGTCACGTCCATTTTCACGTTTACACTGGAGAAACATTGACAACTGTGACGCACAGGTGTAGACACTTTGTGGCATGCGTTCAGTACTTTCGGTCTAAGGCATGCGCAACAACTACTCGGTGTTGAAAGCAGAATTGAAAATTGAAACCGAAGTTTAAGTTGAAAGCGCACAAGTGTGGACATAGCATATCATACATTCAATGTAGTGGTACTATTACATAAATAGTACGACAAATAAACAGTCACTGATGCGGTCCTTATTCAAAACTTAACATCAGTTATAACTAAACCGTATTGTATTCGTTCAAATACCATATAATGTTCAGAATAAACTCTAAATCTCAACCTTTTAACAAGATATTAGTCTTTCAGAACTACGTAACAACGTTTTAAACTAATTAATTCTCCAGGTTAAATTCACATTTTTTCTCAGTTGTTTATTTACAGCAAATAATTTCTTTATGGAATATAAAAAAAATTCAATTCTACTAAATGAGCAGTAAGAAAAACCAGGTATTGCTTGCCTTTTTTACACACACACACGAGCGCGCGAACGAAGCTCCTACTTCATAAGAAAGAACTGATTTGTTCTCTTGAAATACATACAATCCGTAACAGACAGGACGGTCGGAACCAGCGTTTAGGCTAAATATAAACAGACTTGTCTCCGTCAGGCAGTAAAATTTTACTGCGCCGTTGCGTTTCGGGCTTTCCTTCATTAAAAATTAATTCCACACAATTTGTACACCACCCCAACACGTGAACACGTCACACGTCAAATGGCATACGGTAACCGAATGTTTAATAAGTCACAGGTTACGGTTGTTTATTAAAAAAAAATATGCTATGTAGTAGTAGAGCCCTTTGTAATGTCCAACACGTTTTAGCGTCCTCTCTTATGGAACTATTACATGCAGGGATAAAACTGGTCTTAGGTAACTAATGGCAACAACCCGAATATTTTTTTAAAATTAATTAAAAGTGTTCTGTGAACCTGCCAGTTGATCCGTTCCTACTTACATGCACTTTTATTCGAATTAAATAAATTGGTATTATGAAGAAAGTCCTGTTATTTCATTTAATACATTCACGTGACAGTGGAAAAGCAAAAGAAACCCGAATTCTATGACTATGAAGTAGTAAGTCTACGTTAGAGCCGATGTGAATGAAGTAAATATCTCACAGATTATGACAGAAAATTCTAATAACGAGCAGACAGCCTGCTGTGTGACAACGTCCTCATACGTAGATCCAACAATAACCGGTCAGTATGCATTGAGGTAAGGCGGAATGCAGGTTTCCGATATACACGAATTAATCATATTTGTAATGATTTTAAATCACAATATATAAGTATAGTTTCTTACTTGTTGTGGGATGGAAACGTTTGCGCTTGGTTCTGAAGTCGACAATGTATAGTGCTACAGAGTGTCATTGAGCGACTGCGCTCGTTAATTACGAGTGCTAACTTCGATAAAGCAGTGATCAGTAATACGAGTTTATGACAATGGATTGACTGAGTCCATAAAGGAACATAAGGAAACAGTTTCTCAAGAAATTCTCAACCATATTGTCACGAAGAGGAGGATAAATACTGCCACTAATCCGAGGTTCACATTATGACCCAGAAATCAAAAGGAAATCTATGAAATATTGTCGTCCAGGTTCTTAGAGCTCAAATGAATTCATAACAGTTCTTTCAGTACATTAAGTCACGCTAAAATTTTTTTGGAAGGCAAGAGGCATGATGTACATGGAAATCCTACTTAAATAATGATGATTAGTTACGAACGGTACAGTAAAAATCTTACGAGCACTCAGGCAAACTGTCCACAGAATCAGGCGTGAAAAATAGGACGGTTGTTTCATATCACGATACTACAAGTCCATGATGAAAACAGCGACATATATGAATGTCAAGATTGTTCCTTACGGTTCCGATTTGGCACCGTCTAAACTAGGGTAATTCCCAAAATCGGAAAAGAGACGTTGAAAAGTTAACACTTTTTTCCGACGCTAAAGGTGAAGTTGTGTTCATCAAATGCAAACCACAAAACGTTCTTCTTGGTCAGTAACCAAAACGGCGACTTTGTTGAAAAATTTGTTTGAGTATTTGAGAATCACTACTTTTATTATTTTGTTTCGTTACAAAAATTATGTTATTAATGAAGAAGAAGACAGAGAGGATGGCGAAGTTGCAGAAGAAGAAAAAATAACGATGCATGAATTAGAAGTAGTGATTAAAGGACTAAAGGGCTTAAAAGTCGGAGATCACCTGGAAAAGATAAAATTACAGCAGAATGGTAAAGAATATGGGGAAAATGGGGAAATAAATACTTTTAGAAATTATCAGTAAAGCGTGGACAAGTGTAGACATACCAAGAGAATGGGAGGAAGAATTGATAGTTCCTATTTTTAAGAGAGGTAACGCAAGAGATTGTAATAATTATAGGGGTATCAATCTGTTAAATACAATTGTAAAGGTTTATGAGCAGATAATTAATAATAAATTGGTCCCAATTTTAGAAAATAGTTTGGAGGAATCGCAGAGTGGCTTTAGATCAGGGAGAAGTGTGCAGGATCACATATCACATATTTACTCTGCAACAGATAGCTGAGAAGTCGATACAACAAGATAAATTGGTATGTTTGGCTTTTATTGATCTTGAGAAGGCTTTCGATAGTGTGCCTAGAACAAAAATATGGGAAAGTTTAAAAAATAGAGGAATAAGGAGTAAAATAATTAAGGTAGTACAGAGGTTATACAAAAATAATGTAAATTATGTAATTGGTAAAAATATGAGGTCGTTAGGATTTACAACAAATTATGGATTAAGACAAGGAGGTGGACTGAGTCCGACATTATTCAACTTGTACATGGACGACATTATTAAGAAGTGCTCAGTGAAGGTTAAGAAAATGCATGTTGGATACAGGAACTTGCGAAGTATAGAAGTAGCAGAAGGGGCTTTTGCGGATGATGTAGTGCTAATGGCTACAAGTGAAAGGGAGTTACAGGGTAATTTGAATATATGGAATGAAGTCCTCCAGGAAAAAGGGATGAAAATAAATAAGACCAAAACAAAGGTAATGGTAATGGGGGAGAAAATAATAAATATAGAGATTGGAGGAGTGAAGATAGAACAAGTCAAACAATTTAAATATCTAGGGGTTATAGTGGATAGTAATGGGAATCAAGAAGCCGCAGTAAATGAAAGAATTGAAAAGGCAATAAAAGTATACTACGCATTAAACAATAGATTTATAAATAAGAAAGAGATATCAAGAAAAACGAAAATGAGTGTGTATAAAACAGTATATAGACCGGTTTTAACATACGGTTGTGAGACGTGGGTGCTATCAAAAAGCCAAAAAAGTAAAATACAGGCGGCAGAAATGAAATATCTTAGGAGAGTAGTAGGAGTAACAAGGAAGAATAGATTGGATAAAACTTCCGGGCTGAAAGGCCGTGGTCGATTGCTTGATGCATTGGCGCTATACGTTTCGGCCGCACCACCGGTGGCCATCTTCAGTAGCAAAACTTGTTCGAATAGATGTACGCCGAACACGTCCCCAATGTACTGGGAACAAGCAACACATCAAACATCACCCGGTGATCGTCGTGGGAAAGAGCGTGTTCAGCAACTGCGGACTTTTCCGGCTGGCCCAGGCGGCAGTATCTCCGGTGTTCAGAGAGGCGCGTCCGGACACTACGTTTCGTGGTGCCTATGTAGACCTGGCCACACGTACAAGGAATACTGTACACCCCGCACGACGAGAGTGGATCCCTGGCGTCTTTCACCGGTCGCAGGAACTGTTGGATCTTTTTGGTTGGCTTGAAGATCGTCCTGACGCCCCGCTTACTCAGCAACTTCCCGATGCGGTCAGTCACGCCACGGATGTAGGGCAAGACAGCAGAGCCAACAACCTCAGGCGACACCGACTCGTCCAGCCTACCAGATCTTCTCGGCCGGGCAGCTCTCCTAACCTCCGCAGCAGAATAGCCGTTGGACTGCAGTGCTTCCTCGAGATGCCGATACTCATCTTCGAGATACTGGAGCTCACAGATTCTTTTTGCCCGGTCTACCAGAGTCTTCAGCACCGCCCTCTTCTGCCTAGGATGATGATTGGAGGCTTTGTGCAGATATCTGTCGGTGTGCGTTGGCTTCCTGTAAACTTTATGTCCCAAGCTGCCATCGGTCCTTTTCAGGACCAACACATCCAGAAAAGCCAATTGTTCATCCCTCTCACGCTCCATCGTAAACTGTATGCGCGGGTGCACAGCATTCAGATGTTCAAGGAATCGTTCCAACTCTTCGTCCCCATGGCTCCAGACCACGAAAGTGTCGTCCACATACCGCAACCAACACTTCGGCTTGAGAGGCGCAGATGAAATTGCCAACTCTTCAAATTTTTCCATATAGAAATTTGCAACCACAGGGCTGAGAGGACTTCCCATCGCGACGCCATCCAACTGTTCATAGAAGCCGCCATTCCACTGGAAGTAGGTCGTTGTTAGGACCTGCCGGAACAAAGCAGTGATGTCCGCCGAGAACAGGTCACCCACATACCCCAAGACCTCCTGAACAGGAACCATGGTGAAAAGAGAGACCACATCAAAACTGACGAGAACATCGCCAGGCTCCAGCACCAACTCCCGGATCCTCCGGAGGAAATCAGAAGAGTCCCGGACGAACGAATCCGTCTGCCCGATGTGCGGCTTGAGCAATCCCGTGAGGTGCTTTGCCAAGCTGTAAGTAGGCGAGCCAATAGCACTGACGATGGGCCGTAGCGGAACGTCTTCCTTATGGATCTTCGGTAAACCATAGAGACGAGGGGGAAGGGCCTCCGAACACCGGACGGCCGTCTTCACATCAGGCGCCAGAGAAGATTGCTTAACCAAAGAATCCGTTTTTCTTAGAACTGTAGCAGTCGGATCTTTGTTCAGCCTCCGATACGTGGCTGGATCTAACAAACCTTCAATCTTCCGCTGGTAGTCTTCGGTGTTCAAGACCACAGTGGCGCTCCCCTTGTCCGCCGGCACAATGACAATGGAGTCATCCCTCTTCAATTCTCTCAAGGCTTGCAACTCCGCCGACAGAAGATTGCATTTTGGCGGAGCGGCCCTTCTAAGGGCCCTAGAAGCTTCCAAACGGATTTCATCTGCCTGGTCTCGGGGTAGTCCTCGGATGCCTGCCTCCACGCTCGCAACTATTTCCTCCACCGGTACTGTCTTCGGGGTAACTGCAAACTTCTCACCTTTGGCTAACACCGAGGTCTCATGTGGTGTTAGCTGGCGGTTCGATAGATTTACAACCATCCTGTCCATCCTGTCACGATCTAATCCTCTTCCCCCGATGTTCTGGGAACCAAACCGCTCGAATTTGTCACGCTGTCTCTGGCTGGTACTGGCATAACACGACTCGAAGGCATTATATGTAAGCCCATCCAACATCTCCCAATCATGTTGTTGGAGGGAACTGCTAAGATGTAAGTGCAGTTTTAACAGTTCTTGGTCATTAAGTGCCAACTCTTTCCTCGTATGGTGTATGCGCTCACGCAGCATGGCATTTTCAGTTCTTCTATAAATCCTATTGGCCTGTGGCGTGTTAAAAATATTTATAATACATTGGGGACGTGTTCGGCGTACATCTATTCGAACAAGTTTTGCTACTGAAGATGGCCACCGGTGGTGCGGCCGAAAAGTATAGCGCCAATGCATCAAGCAATCGACCACGGCCTTTCAGCCCGGAAGTTTTATCCAATCATATTGACACCGGCCGTGAAAGCCTACGTACTAAAATTAAGGAAGAATAGAGTTAGGAATACACAAATAAGAGAGGATTTAGAGATGATATCGATTTTGGATTTTATTGAACAAAGACAACTATGTTGGTGGGGACACATGCAGAGAATGGACAGTGATAGAATGGTAAAGAAGGTTTGGGAGGAAAAATCAGGGGGGAGAAAGAAGAGAGGAAGACCGCGACTGACTTGGGATGGAATGATGGGAAACATTTTGAGAGAAAGAAGCTTGGGCTGGAGCAGTGGCGGATTCAGGGGGGCCCACCTGGCCCGGGGCCTCCCTTGCTTTCGAAAATTTTTTTAGAAAACTGTTATGAAATAAAACATGTTATATAAATTGTGAAATTTCTTATTAATAATTCACAATAAATTATCTACATGTAATCTATTAGATGTACATTCTAGTAAACTTATGATTTATATAATTTAATTAATATAGTAACATAGCTTTCAGTTGTTTCTGTCGCATATTTAAATTCGCGCCATCGCGAATCGAAACCGACGAAGTGGTAACGCAGTACATTTTTCTAAGATCCCACTCCAAGTGGCGCGCCTCGGCGTCAGTGTCGGTTACCGGTATTGTGCACTGTTAGTGTGATTCTCTGCATTCCTATAGTTACCACTACCCAGTGGCGCACCCAGGATTTTTTTTGGGGGGGGTTTTGAAAATTTAGAAACAAGGTGCACAATTTTGGTTTTCCTCATTCTTTTCTTTACAAGGAGGGCTTTTTCCTGGAGAAACGAAAATACGCAACTTATACGTAGCCAATGTCGCAAGAACAGTTAAAAATTAACTTTGCTTCATAGAATTTCACTCATGTACGTTCCACCTATATGCTGCAAAGGCACACTGCACGTGTAAGAATCATACATACAATGTTTGTAATAATTATGAGTTAAAATCGTATTAAGCACAGGCTTACTAATTTGCATATGGTTATTAAATAATTTAAATTACTTAATCAGTAGACGCCGACTTTATTGAAATAATAATACAATAATCTAGTTAAAATAATCAGTCATAAAGCTGTTGCGCACTTTGTAGTGGGGATAAGGCGGGAAGAATGTTATACACGTGAGTAGAAAAAGGGCTTTTGAAAATATGACGAGTCTACGTACGGAGGTTTTGATTTCTATTTCTATTTCGACACTACTAAACAGTACATAAAATATGGACGTTTTGTAAGACGAAACAAGCAATAGATACAACAGAGGTACCATACAAAGATTTCACCGAGTTAGAAAATGTTTAACATTTAGTAGGCCTACTGCAATTATTTTGTAAACAGTGATTTGGCATATTGCGTATATTGCTGTCTTTCTCAAGATCTTCTAGTCGACCCTAGACATTAACAAACATTGTATATTTTGGAGTACATAATAGTTTGTGTACATGTTACGATTCAGGAAAAAACGTAGTAATATCGGTAAAAATGAGCCTCTGACGAAGCTTACGAAAACTAGTTCAAGCTACAAAATGAAAGTTTAACATTTTTAATTTTTACTAATAAAAAAATAGTGTTCCGAGTTAGTAGTTATATATTTATAATTAGTTAATCAACGGACACGTCATGGACAACAAAATCCAGGAATATAGTCAACATTACCCTGGCAACTTAATTTGTTTGAATAAGTAACATCAATAACAGGCTCGAATGTGAAATGACTGTGTGTTTTAAAAAAAAACAACAGATGTAAATTGTCCATAAAGAACAGGAGAGACAATATTAATGAAAAAATCATACCAAAACTGTTTAAGTAATATAGCATTTAATTACTTACAAGCAATTACAAACATTTAGCTCTGTTCTTCCATCCCACTAATGTTTCCTTCGCTGTTATTATAACTCAAATCGTCTTCACTGCTGCTATCCCGTTATTTATTCATTTTGAAACGAACTGTTACATTATACACTCTTTGGTCTGATCTCACGTGATCTTTCCAATTTTCATGACATGGTCACATCTTGATGTGCAATCTATTAAACAAATACACTCAAATTCCTTTTTTGCTAAGTTTCTAACACTGTCAATGGAAAATACACGTTTTTTTAGCACGCTTCTTCACGATTGCCTAAATCAGTTCTAGGATTAAGATCAGGAAGTCAGGATGATAGAGTGGAAGTCGTAAAATGTAATGGCAATGTTTTGCCAAAACAGTGGTTATTATAAGAGTTCTGTATGTTGGTTTACTTTATTTAATTAGTGAATAGAACTCAGGTTAAGATAAATGGACTAAAGAAATCACATTATTCACTAACCAGTTAATCGTGTTTGTCTTTTTGTTAATGATGTTGCAGGTGGATTTATTTATTCGTTGAAATTTTCAGCCACATTTGTCGATGAAAACGTGCCAAAAGCAATAGGAAACTTTTAATAGAATAACACAATAGAAAGTTAAGAGAAAATATATAAGAAAATTACGGTAATTCAGAGAAGAACGGCGTCTACCCACGTTTTTTTAACTGACGTTGAATTCAGTTTCGTCTGTGTAAACTATAGGCCACCGTTCTTCTCTGAATTGCCGTAATTTTCTTATATATTTTCTCTCAACTTTCTAATGAGTTATTTTATTAAAAGTTTCCTATTGCTTTTGGCACGTTTTCATCGAAATCTCATTTAACGAATAATGTGGCTCAGACTAGATGCACTACCATTATAATTAATTTATCTCTTAAAAATTGTTTAAATTACTTTGAATGTTGGTGTTTTCCGTTCTATGAATTGATATTCGTAAATAATTAATCGAATAGTACACTTGCCAAAATCGTCTAAATCAGTTTTTATTTCCTTTGTTGAGCATTTTTTATGGGAAGTACTGAAAGCTTTTATGTCAGCCGTATACGCTGATGCTTCTTAATAATTCTAAAAACACTACTTAGAGACACACCGCACGCCTGAGCTAAACTTTCCTGTGACTTTCTTTCTGATATTCCCTTATCTTCCGATTAAATAAACTTGTACACTTTATAGGCCTACATTATTTTTCGACTCTAACTATGCATGACTTTCCTTTGCACTGAAATTGACAGGCCACCGAGATTAATCTAGTTCATTCTCCAAAACCGGAAAATAGCGCAATAAACTAAACGCTACGCTTTTGATGAAAACTGGTGTTTTTTGACAAATACGAACGCAATTACATATCATGGGCCGTTGGCAAAAGAACAATTTATTCACGTCTGGTAAACTGACCAATGCTGAATTTTATTTTATCATTTAGTAATAGTAAAAAGTTACTTTGTAATAACATAGTAATTAACATATAAAGAAGATACTTTATTTATTATGTTCTTACTGTTTGTACATACGTTGATTACAAAATTTTTTCCAGATTTTCGGGGGGGGGGTTCTAACCCCAAACCCCCCTCCCTGGTTGCGCCACTGCCACTACCAATACCAGTAGTTTACCGTCTGTGATAGTAGTTCCATACGAACTAGTAAGGAAGACATTTCATGGTAAATATTTAGAATTAAACTTGTTTTCATTAAAAAAAAATATACTTTGTAGACAAGAATGTGCGGCGCAGTACTCGTTTGTTAGGTTAGTTTACTCCACGTGCTGCTTACACCATTGTGTGTGTAAACAAAATATCCGAGAACTGTTTCCGTTTAAGCGCTTTTATATAGAGGAATATTGTTAAAAAAATTTATATATGGTAGTTCATAAAATGTTATGTGAAAGCAAACGAGTACGGAAAAAATCCGTACGGTTTTTGCTGTGCGGACGAAACCGATGTGTGTGAAACTAGACGTATATTTATGCATGTTGTAAACACCTCACCTTCACTTCACGGGATTTGTGTAACATCTGATTCTCCGTTTCCCTAGCGCATATGCTATTAGCTTTTTATACTATTACACATTTATCCCCACTTACGATATCTATGGAATCACTCCTGCTCCTGATCCCATATCTACTCAGTTGCATTTTTTTTTTTTTATAAAAATAACTCATTGAGATTAAAATGTTGAACCCTCATACTATGATCTCGCTCAGCGCAACTTTCTTTGTATCTTAGCCTACAAAACGCAAAAATATCTTACAAATGATAATTAAAGAAACGATATTATAAATTTATTGAATGCTTTTGTTTAATAGCCTACATATTTTTACTCGAAAGTGAAAGCCCAGTGATAACTTCATAATTCACTTTTAAATATGTAACTATGATTGATAACTTATTTATCGTACCGGTTTTCAGGCAGATCGTTCAGATGCCAAAAAGCGGCTGCCTACTCAAGCAACGCTAAATGATTTTTTCCCGAAACGCCCAAAAGATGATGATATACCCATGCCTCTCAGCTCGATCCAGACTCAGATGGAAGAACGTAAGGCAATTCACAATGTTTCGGATTCACTAGCTCCAACCACGTCAGCTACTAGAATTTACGACAACTCAACAGTTAAGTCAGAGATTAGCGGAGTGTGTTATGGTTATGATATAGGAAATTTTATTGGTAAAATGCTTGATGATTTTACAAAGGAACAGCTTATACTCAACCACTGGAGACCTCCCAGAGATTACATTTTTCCTTGCTCTGTAGTGAAAAAAAACGGAAAAGAAAGGAGACCTTCTCACGATTTGTTTAACAAATTTGAATGGTTAGTTTTCTCTGAAGTTCGGAAAGGACTTTTTTGTGTTTATTGTGCCCTTTTCTCAACTTCACAAGCTGGTGGAATGCAGCTTAAAAATCTTGTTACTCAACCTGTGACTGACTTTAAACATCTGCTAGCAAAAGATGGGTACTTAACCACACATGTTCACAATCTGTATCACCTAACTGCAGTGGAAAATGGAAAGGAGTTTCTTAAACGACTCAATACTCCTTCTCTGCAAATTGACTCCCAACTGAACAAAAAATACCAGGATGAAGTGCAGGAAAATAGGAAAAAACTAATTTCCGTTTTGAAATGTATTGTATTTCTTGGAATACAAAACATCCCTTTAAGGGGACACAGAGATTATGGAGATTTAGAGAAAACGCTGAATTCTACAGTTGAACATGCAAACGATGGAAACTTCCGTGAGCTGGTTCGTTTCAGAGTTGAGGCTGGTGACAAAGTCATCGCCAGTCACCTTGTGTCTGCACCTGGTAATGCTACATACACAACAAGACCGTACAAAATGAACTGATTAATTGCTGTGCAGAGGAGATTAAAAATACTATAATTGAAAGGGTTTTGGAGGCTAAATGGTTCAGTATTATTTTTGACGAAACCACTGATAACTCACATCAGTCACAAATGACATTTGCAATACGCTGTGTACACAATGGTAACGTTTATGAAGATTTTATTGAATTTCTTAATCCCTAGTAAAAAAATCCCTAGTTTAATCGTAGTGACAAAATCCCTGATAACTCTGAATGTCCATATCAGTTAGTGAAGGTTAGCCCATTAACTGGTAAAATCTTAGGGAATCTAACTCTTCAGGTTATGGAAAAACACAGTTTACAATAAACCAACTGCATTGGTGTGATTACGATGGCTGCAGTACGATGGTGTCTGAAGTTAAGGGAGCTGTATCCCGCGTCTTACAAGAATGTCCTAATGCAGTGCAATGTTATTGCCATAACCATGCCCTGAACCTTTCAGTTTCTAAAACCTCTAAAGTCTCTCATGTAACTAGGTGCATAGGAATCATAAAATCCATCATAGCATTTTTCACTGCTTCATCAAAGCGCAACATTGCACTGACAGAGACTGTGGGAAGACAGCTGATAGGCCTTTGCGAAACAAGGTGGATTGAGAAGCATGAGAGCATTTTTCTGTTTCGCAAAGCCCTCTCAAACATCGACGACGCTCTCGTAAGTGTTTCTGAATGGAATGAGGTAGAAAGTGCTTCCAAGGCACACTCACTCCATTTGTCTTTTATGGATCCATCGTTCATCATAACAATTGTCTGCCTAACCAACATTTTGTCTGCAACATTACCACTAAGTCGTGTGTTTCAAAAGAAATACATTGATATTAACTTAGCCAGAAATGCACTAGCAGACACTATTACAATACTTGAAAATAAAAGAAAAAAATGCGACGAGGAATTTCATGAATTGTTTGAGGAAGCGCAGGAGTTAGCATCATCTCTTAATGCCACCTTGACTATTCCTCGAAAAACGACAATTCAAACAAAAAGAGATCATTACAATACTGACGAACCTGAAGAATATTACCGGCAAGCAGTATTCAACGCAATTTTGGAGCACATAATAACTGACATCAAAGAAAGATTTTCTGACAGATCAATTAGTGTTTATAATTTACTGATCTAAATCCCAACTGAGGACACGACAAAAGATGGTAACAAGCCAAATAAGAACCAATTCAAACATCTTGCAGAAATGTATGAGTTTGCATTACCTCTTGGTTTATCACCTGAAGTTCTTGAGGGAGAATATACACTTTGGATTCAGAAATGGGATCGCTAAAAAACAGAAGGAAAACAAATCCCAAGAAGTGCACTAAAAACATTACTTGAATGTGATAAAGAAGTTTATGCTTGTATTCACACATTGCTGCAAATACTGTGCTCGTTGCCGGTTAGTGTAGCAACTGCAGAAAGATCTTTTAGCACACTTCGACTTGGTAAGGATTGGCAACGAACTACAACGCGACAAGATCGTTTGACAGGACTGGCTCTGATGTACATACATCGAAACATTACCACCAAGTTAGATTTATAAAAAGTTATAGACAGATTCGTAAAAAAGAACAAACGCAAACTTAAACTTGTATTGTAGTGGGTATAACGTAGTAGTATTTACTTTAGAATGTATTATACTATATTTGTGTATAGGCTTGCTGAGATTTAAATAAAGCAATTTTAATGTAATATCATAGGTATGTTAATATATTTTATATTGCAACTTTTGGTGTGCCAATATTTAATAACTGGGTCGATTAATATTTATTGATTAATTAATCAATAGCTAATACGAACATATCAGTAATATAAATTAAAACTGTTTAACGTATTTATTTTTTAAGTTATGTATCACTTACTTTACTGTGTGTTAATTTTAATTGAATTGATTATGTTCTTTTTGTTATCAGAGTCGATTGCGTCTTTTTTTTGTTATTTTGTACAACTTGCAATTTGAGTTGACGATTGAAGAATGATATAAATAGTAACATAAGATTGAGCTTAAAATTAAATATTACAATTATAAAATACTGTAATTAACCAATTAATAGTTTTATACGCTTCTTTTATATGATTGATTCTCTCTATCTTCAATTTTTTCTTATTTTTACAAATTAAAATATTGAAAAAACGTATTACTATGTAATAATACATACACTTTTTATTGATTCCTTTAACATTTATCAGTCTTAATTAACACTATTAGTTCATAGGTAATTTTGGTAGTTTAAGTCGTTGTACTTTTAATATATGAAAATTATATTTGGTTCCTTTAATTTATAATGAAGTTATAATCTGTGCACCTATTTTATAAGATATGGGTACTACTTGTTTTCTCTCAGATTCATTAACTATTGTAAAGTTATGTTGTGTTGAGTTGTATAAATGGTCAGTGATATGTGATGAGCTTTCTAAGAAGTAAATAGATTATTTGTGCATTATAGTTTGTTATCTGTTCTGTCCTTTCTCCATCTGTATTGAGTAACCCATTTGGTTAACACTTCACTTCACTTTATGCTTTTACACTTATATTTCTTACGTCAACATTATAGCCTACATATTGGTTTACACCTACACTTTGATGCACTCCTATCTATTCCACTAACACTGTCTTCAACCTTTAGTAATCACACGTACTTCACGCGCACTGTATTTAAATAGAATCTTTCAGTTATGAATATAGAGTCGTTTACTTTTTTTAAGTTTACTTCAAGTTCTGAACTATCATACTAACTGACAAGTTAACTGACTTTATTCAAAATACTACTACTAAGACTCAGATTGTGACCACAAAATCTAAAGACTCTGAGTTATAAGATTGTAAGTCTCCGACTACCATACTCTAAGATAAGACTGTAAGACCCATTTCAGTCAGCTACTCCTATATATGTAGCTTAAATCTCCCATCATTTTACTTTCCTAACATACATCCCCAAACTAGCCAGTGTTCCTCGTCAATTTCCATCACTTACAACATTCCTCGTACTTAAATTTCTTTAAGAATATTTCTAATATACGCTCGTGCCTGCTGTTGCTTTTTGGGAGGGATTGGGGGTTCGTTAGGATTAGAGTATGTTAGACCTCCGGCATGGGCCCCCCCCTTGGAAATTGGCTGGATCCGCCCCTGGGCTGGAGTGAAGCGAAGACATTGTCAATGGATAGAGTAAGATGGAAAAAATTAGTATATAGAGTGTAGTTGATGTAACCCGACACCAATATGGTATAAGGGTATTTTGATAATAATAATAATACAAAAATTATGTTTTTCGGTAGGAGATCTTATTTATCGATCAAACCTCGTAGAATTTAGTGATACTATACAGTTATGTGATTTGTGCGTATTCGTTGCTATGTAAATGAGAGTTTCTTATATATTAGGTTATTTCAATAAAACTCGTGTTTATTTCACAGTCCCTGATTAATATTTGTCTTGTCCTTCATGATCTCCAAACCATGAAGTCGTCTACATAAAGGTACAAAGGGGCGAGACGTGATCGTGAATTTTTTTTTTACATCGTTAATTACGTGTATTCAATATGTTCGATTCGTTGACAGGTTTAACTACATTGTACTTATGTTCATAAATATTTTCGTCTTCAACCTATTATGTCTTAAGTGTTACGTGTATTCAATATGTTCGATTCGTTGACAGGTTTAACTACATTGTACTTATGTTCATAAATATTTTCGTCTTCAACCTATTATGTCTTAAGTGCCTATTCTGTTCTTTGTATCCCTCCTCATATTCACCGATAATATGGGAAAAGTTCTCTTAAACACACACACAAACTATAGTTTTGCACAGTTGTGTTTTTGCTGTATTAGCAGTCATCGAATCTCTATCATTATCGACTAGTTCAATACATTATCAAAAAGAAACGATATTTATCACACTAACCCAAATCATAGAAATTGTCCAACACGTTTCTCACTTACTTAAATAAAAAATAAATACGTAAGAATAAAAGATAGACAAATATACTTTTTATAAATATTTCAATGTCCGAAATACTAAACGATCCAATTGCCTTAAAAATAAATATAAATTACTGGCGGCTCGTACTCTGCTCCTAACAATGCGAATTTGCATTAAATAAAACAAAAATCTGAATAGGTACTAATAATCTACTATAGGTCCAATAGTACCGTTTGCCGTTTGTGAACAGAGCTATACATGCGCGTACGCGATCGCATAGGATGAGGTAATGAGATACTTTATACAATTGTTTTTTTTTTTAAGAAGTGAACAAGGTATGTTAGTCTGTGTACAGGTAGAATAGTAAGCGGATGTCAGGTGTTAATGTTAATGCTGTATGTACACAACGTGAGATACTCACCTGAGGTCATTAAGAACTGGTAGTAACTTGAGCCCTGTAACAAAAAGCAGAAACATATTTATATTTTACAAGGCTGTTGCTGACAATACGGAAACGCACACGCACACGCACACACACACACACACATCTGTAGACGTCTATGCTGATGCGCACTTGACACTGCACGTAATGAGTAGGTTAAGTTTAGTGAAGACCACATATTTATATGTTTCAACAGGTCACACAAACTAATTTGTAACACAAATTAATGCGCTTTTTAGTCGCAGGATACATAAACATACATTAAGTAACTAGAATATAGTGAATTCTGTTGTTTTGTATAAGCTTTATACGTGAAATAGTCATCCTAAGAAAAGAAGAGGAGATGCTCGAAAGATGATCACAACGATCGAAAACAGAATTCGGCATGAAAATGAAACAAAAAAAAAGAACAAAGTTAAACAGGATAGACAGTAATGAAAATACGAATGTAGTTGTCAGGTGAACGCATCTAACAATTAAACCAGCTTGATACTTGGAAATAAACAGCAGTGACAGGGTTAAACGAAATGAAATATATATAAAACACTTCCTGTTGTATCTAGTTTTCCAGTTATAGATGACAGCTGCATTCTGGACACTGCCCGCCTCTTTAAGTGTCCAAAATTGTTGGGAACGGCTAGTAATCTCGAAAAAACACCAGCTCCTGTCGGTGTTAATGTAACCTATTACGGAAGTGCCGCGATTACTTTCTCTATTGTGCATAGCACGCCAAAGGAAAAGTATTAGATTTATAAATTAAATATCAAAACTGAAACGATTAAATACTAAAACGAATTTAAAAATAAATAAAAAACCGTATTTAAATTATAAATTTAAATTTTAGAAAATTCTCAACCCAAATTAATTGTTGATTACAATCAGTTACTATTTTATTCACGCTATATTGTATTTGATATTGATTCAAAAATTCTTATCAAGCACGCAAAAGCGACTTATGTTTTTGTCTTTAGGAAGAGTATAAATTAATACAAATAGAATACTACTACAGTAACGTTTGGAAAGGTGTATATTATTAGTTACTCTAATCTTTTTACACCCTGCACAAGATGAAGAACTTACGTATATTCTTAAATTTTATTTTATCCACAGAGTACACAATTTGGGCAATGTGACTAGGACTACTCGTACAAACGTTTAACATTCGTAGATGATAAGGGGCGTTTTAACTTTCTTAGGGTTGTGTGGGACAAATTGTTACCCTTCCCGAGACGGAGTCGAACACATTGCAGCTCTGTAAACCAGTACACCTGGACTAACGCAAAATTTGTAAGCAGACTTAAGACAGAAATTATATGACGCATTACACAACACTATCACTAGAAAGCGTAAACTAAATTGTAGCTTACAATGAGCTATTGTCACTCCATGGTCTGCAAAAACTAACTTACTTCTATGAGATGTGACGTCGACATATCATAATGTCGAATAATCATATTGAAGGGTTTATCCAGTACCCGCAATTACAATTTTTGTCATGTAAAATCGTAGTTTTCAAATGGCCCTGTAACGTCTGAAAAGTCGGTTGAAATGTTTATTTATTTATTTTTTTTTAATCTGTTCTTTTTGGCATAAAATCTATGGCTTACTCTATACCATCTCTTCAGTAGTTTTAAGGAAATCCTTTACAAAGTCCGCAATCCACCGCCAATTTGTTAAAAAGTTATTTTGTCCTTGTAGTATAGTTGTAGGTGGTTCCTACTGCTAGAAACAAAACAACTGAGAATTGTTGAAAACGTTTTCGTGAAAATAATAGTTTTCAAACTTAACATCTGTCACTAAACTATTACGTCATCAGTCTGCGCAAGCTTTATTCCACAAAAATTGTTTCTGCATACAAATCATTGCGATACAAAAACCTGTGCAAATATTCTGTGAATAAGTTCTTCCTGCCTTCAGGTAAACGTAATTTTTTCTAGTAAATATTTTGTTTGTAGAGTATTATTATTTTGTGTGTGCTTCGAGGAGGTGATGGTTAGATTTTTTGGATACATGTCTGACAGGTGTTATGAATTGTTACTTACAAACCAAGTAGGTTGAAATTTTAAATCTCCCAACACTATTAAGTTTTCATTTGCTTTTTATTTTATTATTTAATTATCGTCGTTAGATTTTAATATTTAATATATTTTTACCTTTTAGTCAATTACACTATTTGTCCAATTTTTCCAATTACTCTTAGGCGAAATACCGACAAACACCACCTTCCACCTAATACAGATGTTCAATAAAGTACAAGCTAACGATATTCTACAAACAAAACACTATCACAAGAATCCAGGCAGAACATTTGCCTCAACCTGCGAGGACGGTTTTAGAAAAAAGGAATACAGTTTAATAAACCTTAATTTTTGTGTAAGCAGATGGTAATGAAGTATAGTGTATACAACGTGTGACGAGAATATTTGCAAATCTATACGAAATGGCGGTGTGAATACACCCGGAACTTTCCAACAGTGTTGCTAAATCTTGTCTGCAAATTATTTCAGCCTTGCAACAAAGTTAACATTTTTAATATTTTAAATACACGTTTAATAATTGTCCTTGAAAAATATTTGAAATAATAAGGAAACTTTACATTTAACGGGGCCCCCTAATTGCAGGCTCTGTGAACCCTTACTTGCGCTTCTTTGGGTATCAGGAAGTAAGAGTAACAGTTTGTACAGTTCATTTTCTTTATCCTCGTTGATTTCCATTTATTTGTTTATACAAATCACATCGCAGCACAGAAAAGCACGAAGACGGCAGAGGTCGTTAGTCTGCTGTCAACACACACACACACACACACACACACACACACACACACACACACACACACACACACACACACACACACACACACACACACACACACACACACACACACACACACACACACACACACACACACACACACACACACACACACACACACACACACACACACACACACACAGAGAGAGAGAGAGAGAGAGAGAGAGAGAGAGAGAGAGAGAGAGAGAGAGAGAGAGAGAGAGAGAGAGAGAGAGAGAGAGAGAGAGAGAGAAGATTACGTAAAAACATTACTAGAGGCCGTCTCCCAAACAAAAATGTTTTATTCACAAGGAAACAAATGGATGGTTTAGCGGCAATTGCATCCATCATCGTTTGACAATTGAAAAGGACACGTGTATACAATTTACCTGAATCGTCCATAGCCAAAAGCACGTTATACCAAGCTAAGGAACTCATATTTCTCACTTTATCACGCACGATACAAAGCTACACTAACTCATTACAACGCCACCAAACTGTTACAAGTGGGTACTACGCAGCAGACACATTTTTGGTAATTATTAGGTAAAATAAAGATAATGAAGTCCTGATAAGAGAGTAGGCGCGAACTCGAGTGGTTTTTTTCGTGCTTGGTTTTATTAAAGAGACCGCTCTCCACATGTCAGGACCGCCTTAAATATACGTACAGTAAACACGTTTTTTTACATTCTGTATTAATTAATGACTGAGAGAGAGAGAGAGAGAGAGAGAGAGAGAGAGAGAGAGAGAGGAGAGAGAGAGAGAGAGAGAGAGAGAGAGAAAACCTTATCTACAATGAAATTATCGTGACACGATTTTGTTTAACCAACTACACATACATACGTACATTATACACACTAACTGTCACACACAAAACTCTAATGTACATGTATGTTTAAACCCATGAATATTCTACTACTGTTAATTGTTACTGTACACAACCCTTGTTAACCCAGTTGAAAATTGTACAGTTTGGAAAAAGGTTAGATTGGAGAGAAAGGCAAGAACCCTTTCAGCGATATTGGATTGGATGAAATGTCAACTTGTAATATAATTAGAAAGTATAGTAAATGATTTAAAATAAAAATAATCTAATATTAACCAATGTATGTAAAAATCTGGAAATAATTAACCTAAAATTATATAGGCCCGTGTAATACTGCAAATAAGCAAAATTCAATCATAAGTTTAAAATGTTGAAGTTCACACACACACACACACACACACACACACACACACACACACACACACGCGCACACACACACACACACACACACACACACACACACAGATCAATAATTATAATTATCTTGTTGATTCATCCTCTTCGTTCACTTTATTAAATTTATTAATATATATAAACTTTCACGTATGAACTTACTATTCGTTGTCACTTCCCCAAACGTTTCGAGGTGATGTTCCTCTGAGGAAGAGGAAGAGGAACTCCCACTGAGGAAGAGGAACATCACCTCGAAACGTTTGGGGAAGTGACAACGAATAGTAAGTTCATACGTGAAAGTTTATATATATTAATAGATCAATAATTGTATTCAATTTCTTGAATTAAGGTTTTTGCTTCAATAAATGTACCAACAAATACATTTATTACATATACATACAAAAAGAACAAATTACATATGCATTTTGTGTATCCCTATATACATATACAAACATATACAACAAACATATCTGATTTTTGGTTGTCTAATATGTTATAATTATAAACAGTAAATTGCCGTCTGCACATTGTACTGTTGTAAATTAATAGAGTACACACACCTTGTTAAACTAGTTGAAAATTGCAAAGTTTGTAAAAAAGGTTAGGTTACAGAAAGCAAGGAGGTTTTCAGCCATATTCGACTGGATGAAATGTCGACTTGTAGTATAATTAGAAAGTATACTCAATGACTGAAAATAAAATAATACTGTAATATTTAACATATGTATGTAAAAACCTGTAGATAATTAACCTAAAATTATACAGGGTTATTCAAAAAGAATGAATCGATTTCATAACGAAATATTTTATTACGGAAAAGCAATTCAAAATGCCAACCAAATCACAAGTATTCTACTCAAATCAAGTTTTATTTCTTATCTTAAAAGAAGAAGTGGAGATCTCGCAGGCCAAGCACAAAGAGCAAGGTCTTTGCCTAACATATTCCGACCAATCTATCGTTGGGGCACTTTTTCATTCAAAAAAGCAAACGTTTTCATTCAAGGAACTTTTTCATCCCTCGAACCATCCGATGCCAATGGAGCGGTGCTCCATCGCGTTGTAAAATAAAGTCATCTGAATCTGCCTGCAGTATTGGGAAGAGAAACTGTTGAAGCATATCGAGATAAGTTTGTCCTGTAACGGTGTTTCCTTCGAAGAAAGAGGGATCATAAACCTTGTTGTTGGACACAGCACAGAAGATGTTCACCTTAAGGGAATCTTTTTCGTGCTCAACTTTTCATGTGGGTGATTTGTTCCACAAATGCGCACATTGTGACGATTGACTGTGCCATTTAAGTAAAAGGTCGCTTCATCACTGAAAATTAAACGTGAAAAGAATGTTTCGTCTTCCATCATCTCCAGCACCGAGTCGCAAAATCCAATCCGCTTCCTCTTGTCGTTATTGGTAAGTGCATGAACGAGCTGGAGTCTCTATGGTTTAAATGTAGACGTCTTCTTAGCACACGTCAGATAGTGTATTGTGGGATCGCAAGCTCATGGCTAGAACGAAATCCGTGGACTCCGCCCAAACGCAACACATATTCTCTTCACTTGTTCTTCTGAAACTCGTAGTCGTCCTGGACTTTTTCCTTTGCACAGACACCCACTCTCTTCAAACTGTCGAAACCACCGTCGAAAGTTCTTTGGAGAGGGCGGATTAACGTCGAATTGTCTTCGAAAAGCACGCTGCACTGACAGCCGATTTTGTTTTTGCGAACTCAAAAAAGCAGAATGATTTTTGCTTTTGACTCAACATTTCAATTCTAAACAAATACACAAGCGTTACCTAGGAAATGACGCGACTACAGCGCTCGTGTCGCAGTTTCGAATTTTAGAAACCTCCCCTTTCAAATGGTCAGACAATGACTCATTCCATGACAATGCTTGAGAACTGAAAAATTGTGTCATGAAGTCGGTTTATTCTTTTCGAACACCTGCAAGACAGGAAATAAAACTTGTTTATGTGTAGAATACATGTAATTTGGTTGGAATTTTTATTACTTTTCCTAAACAAAATATTGGGTTAAGAAATATTCTTTTTTAATAAGGCCGTACATGTGGTAGTGCAAATAAGCAAAACTCAGTCATAATGTACAAAATGTTGAAGTAGTTTGTAAGAAACAGCAGTTAAAAACAGACATAGACCTAACCAAGAAATCACAAGCATTATCTGTAGATAATAAATTTTATAAATTATAACTAAGTCTCAAATGTTAACAAAGTGTAAATTAGACAAAAATATGTGTAATTAAAGTACCATAAAAAGCCCTGTTACAGTCAAAACTAAGAATATAAAAACATTATAGTGCAAAACTAAATCAAAGGCAGAAGAAGTTGGTTTATAACAAGATATTCTAGAAAAAAAACGCCAACTCATTCTTTTTTAAGCGTTTGATGAGATAACATTGGAGCGGAAGAGTGCCGTGTATTGATGAAAGAAATATTCAATAATTATTAATCATTGTAAATTTAATCTTTCAAAATAAAGAATAACAGTCGTAGTTAATAATAATAATAATGTTAAAAACGTCGCAAGAAAATAATTTACAAGAAGGATATAGTTAATAACCTACCGAGGAAGTAATTTACAAGACAAAATATAATTAACCCTATGCAAAGGAAAGCCTAGTAAGAAATAATCAACCAATTAATATTACGAAGAATACATACCAGGTAAAGAGTAATATTATACTTAAAACAGTCGTTCGAGATAACGTTCACTAATTTCTAATCATGACACTTGGACACTGATATAACGTCTGGATAACTAAGTGATAAAATTGAACATTTAAGGATTATACATTATTGTATGTCATAAATAGTATTACTTTCTAAATAGTGCACCTTAAAACGAAACTGTATAAATAAAGATTTACGAGTAAACTTTAGTTGAAACTGAGTGGTGAGGTTAGCGTTGGCCATTACATTGAATGTTCACAAGATGGCGGCTCTGCCCGCTACTTTTAAAATATTTTCAAACGAACTGAACATTAACAAATTGTTATAGTAATTTTTAAAAACTCGGTATGGAGAACCATAAATGACTTCCATGTCCTAAAATTTATATTTAAAATCATTTAAATATTAATTAAATAAGTGGATGCTTGAGTTCTGAAGAAATTACGTATCAGCTAAAATGGTACCACCATGTCAGGTGGATTAAGACTATCCTCAACCTTCGTGAGGAAGGACTGTACTTTTGGATAAAATGTCTGTAGGTCGAACGAAGACCTAAAGGTAGCTGCGATCTGATTCCTGTAATGAAATTGGACTCTCGCTGCGAGGGGCCGAGGGATGTCTATAGTGTTATCAAAGTCTTTCTTGTCAATACTATACTAGTCATTTTTCTTTTTTAAAATCGAGTCTTGATTTCTTTCTTTCCATTAGTCTCCTGATTTCTTGAAGGACTATTCTGTTCACCCGTATAATTATAAATTTCTCAGCAAAACATTTCTTCCTTAATACTTTTGTGTCTCCTGTTTAACACCCACCTTTCTGATCCATGTCATAACTCTATATTCCACACAGGCTAGTAAATAACTAGCCATCAGGGAGGTCAAAATATTTTGAAGGAGGGGCAAATAATTTTCTAAAGGAGAAAAATATTTATATATTTTTCATACATACACACATCCACATATTAGTTTATAATTCTCATATCATCACAGAAATTAGTATTCTCATATCATATTAGTACACAGATTTGTTAATTGCTTTAATACAACAACACTGCCCAGCAATCCACAGGAAGCAAATTGATGTCCATCTTTTCGGCTTGCACGTGTTGTTTTGGTGTGGGTTTCGGCACTTTCCATTTAAAAAGGGTGCAAACATAAGAAAATAAACATGAGTGAGGCCAGAAATAACGCGAATTTTGTGTGTGTGTGTGTGTGTGTGTGTGTGTGTGTGTGTGTGTGTCCTGCCGGCCTTATTATTGCGGTAATCACAATAATAAAACTTTGGAAAAGTAAACATTCCATAATTGAGATATGCTTGCCTGCCAGGAACGATATATTTTCACTCATACGTGATTTAAATAAAATTAAAAATATAGAATTTTGTTAAAGTGAAATTAAATGTTTCCATAGAAACTACTTCTTTGTTGTCAATAACGTAGTACACATATAAAACTTATAAAAATTTACCTTCTCCATCATCAACTACCATTTTAATTTATAAAAAATCGGTATGGAGGACCATACATGACTTCCATGTTGTAAGATTTATGTTTAAAATAATTTACTTGAATTCGGTTCGGTAATTTCTAAAAAAATATCGCCCACCCTCAAACTAATTTCACTATTTATAGATATTTTTGTTATTATGGGGTAGTCGTTTAATATACAGTAATGTTATTTTCAGTCACTTTATCCATAAAAATTAGGTAGGCTTACTTTATTCTTATAAAGAAACCGAACTACGCAGATATTCATCCCTCCTCCGAAGCGCTCCGAAGTCACTCATGGACCCTGAGCATCTTGCAGAGAGTTCATTCCCTAAAGACGAAAAGTCTGTTTATGAACCGTTCCTCTGTAAACACGTGCAGTTACACTCCCCAGCGATTCACAGGAAGCAAATCGCTATCCACCCTGGACACTTTTTCGGTTTGCACGCGTTGTGTTGGTGTGGGTTTCGGCACTTTCCATTTAAAAAGCGTGCAAATGTAAGAAAATAAACATGAGTGAGGCCAGAAATAATGCGAATTGTGTGTGTGTGTGTGTGTGTGTGTTGCCTGCCTTTTTATTGCGGTAATCATAATAATAAAATGGAAACGTAAACATTACATAATTGAGATATGCTTGCCTGCCACAAACGATATATTTTCTCTCATACATGATTTAAATTAAAATGAAAAAATATAGAATATTGTTAACGTTAAATGAAATTTTTCCACAGAAACTACTTCTTTGTCAATAACGTAGTACACATATAAAACTTATAAAAATTTACCTCCTCCATCATCAACTACCATTTTAATTTATAAAAAAAATTACCCCCTCCCCCTTCAACCACCCTTTTCATTTATAGATATTTCATCTACCTTTCTACAGTGGATTATTATGACCTTCTTTTCAGGATACTTTATTTATCAAAATTAAGCACTTTACTCTTGTTAAAACGTAAAATGTACCAGGTAAACTACCCTTTCCCTTAACCGATCTTCACCAAAAACAATAAGCCTTGAGTCCTCTACAATTCATGGCTGTATGCAAACAATTATTTGATTCTGTTTGAATTTGCGGCTGTTATCGTTTGCCATACAAAAAATTCCACACACACACACACACACACACACACACACACACACACACACACACACACACACACACACACACACACACACACACACACACACACACACACACACACACACACACACACACACACACACACACACACACACACACACACACACACACACACTTTTCGAAAAATGACTATTTTAATGTTTTGATGGTAGTACAATCAGAAAATGCCGTTATGTCGAACACGATTTTTTCGGCATGACCATACTTCCATTTCCTTATGGAACAAGGAAGAAAAAAATTACCCCCTCCCTCTTCAACTACCCTTTTCAATTATAGATATTTCATCTACATTTCTACAGTGGATTATTATGACCTTCTTTTCAGGATACTTTATTTATCAAAATTAAGCACTTTACTCTTGTTAAAACGTAAAGCGTTGCAGGCAAACTACCCCTTTCCCTAAACCGATCTCCACCGAAAAACAATAGGCCTTGAGTCCTCTACAATTCAGGGCTGTATGCAAAAAATTATTTGATTCTGTTTGAATTTGCGGCTGTTATCGTTTGCCATAGAAAAAATTCTACACACAGACACTTTTCGAAAAATGACTTTTTCATGTTTTGTTGGTAGTACAATCAGAATCTGCCGTTATCTCGAACACGATTTTTTCGCCATGACCATTTCGGAAGTAAAAATTAATCGAATTGTACTAATTGTTTGTAATTGATCTTTAGTATTATATGTGCTACACACACACAGTTTTATTATTTTTGTAAAAAAAGATGGCGATAATCTACCCGTAGAGGCTGCACGCCTGCCGCCTCGACAATCAACACAGTATATAATACCCCCAAGAAGTATTGGATTTATCCAATAAAAGTATTTAAACAGTAAAAGTAAATCGTACGTTACATACTTCGAAATTAGTATGTTCCCAGTAAACGGACAATATTAAGAGATTATAACGCTATAATAGCGTCACAAGCAATGAAGAGAACAATGACAGTGGCGTTGCTAGCTTCTAAGTAGAGTAACGTGTTTGTGTAAATCGACTGTTTGCTCAGTCTATGTTGATCTTCAGTGTAATAAAATGTATTCAATTTATGTCTGCTTTATTCAAATTTTTTTTGCGTATCTTTCAACATATTCATAGAAGACAATGTAAGACACCAAAAAGTTTGTTCTCAAAATCGCACGGATTGTTTAGAATAACGTAACATATTAAAATTCGTCTTCTTATTCTATTCATATACGATATTGTCCTGTTTATAACCATCTACATCACTGGACATAATCGCCCCACCGCATTCGTGTTCGTTCAATTTGTCTTTTGCCCTATCCCGCGTGTTCTTGACTAATCTGTTATTATCCATCCTGTCGACATGGCAATTCCAGAGTTGTCGCCTTTCCTCTACCCAGTGAATTAAATCTGTCAGATGCAATGTTTCTTGAATATTGACATTTTTTAGTCTGTCTCGCCGTGTTCTGCATATCCTTCTCAGTGACTTCAACAATAAAACTGTTGGTTCAATTTAAAATGTTCCCTAGTTTCTTTATACTCTTTTGTCTTACGCTTTTTCTTCTTGCTGCTGACGTCGACAGGAGAATAGCAGTCACAAAGGACAAGAAACCACGAATTTAGAAGGGTCAACACGGCGTTGAGGGAGTATATTCAGCTTTACGAACAGCAATTTAACTTACAAACCATTTATGGAACCGTTTTTCTCGATAGTGAAGTCTGCTATCAGCAGTAGTACTGTTGACGACACAAGAATGTTTTGATTATATTTACAAATGTAAAAACTTTCTAAACATATTTTTGGGTTTCTAGTCTGTTTTTGTTAACCAGAAATACACAGAACGTGATGTGATAAACCTACATCATCATCCGTAGATCGCGTGCGAGTTCCCATGCAGGTGGCTGTACGGCGAACCGTGTGTAGCACAAAAATGTACTCCGGAAATTCGCAAACATAAAGTACACAGAGACTCTACTAAAATTTTATAAGGCAATGACTGTGCCAGTATTGTATGGCTCTGTAGTCTGGGTTCCAGTGAAGGAACACGTGGCTAGGATACAGGCGTCGGAAATGAGATACTTGCGACACACGAAGAGATAGACTCTACAATGGAGACAGTCATACAGAGTTGAACGTTTTTAATATCCAAGACCGTATTGCAGAAAACAAAACGAGGGTTGGATTGCTCCCCTGAACAGGATGCCAGATGGCAAGTAGCCTGTAGCAATACAAACCATTTGGACAACAAAGTATAGGAAGACCTAGGAAGCGTTGGTGAAGTGGACGTATTCCTTTGGGACCGGAACTGGTGATTCGCCTACACCCTGATGGAAGAAGAAGAAGAAGAAGACAAAAAATAAACTCTACGTATTTGTAAGCAACTAGAAAAGAGTTAGGTATAACGTTTGTAACCGGTATTTAAGGTGGTGATGTGAGGGTATCTGACTAAAGCAAAGCACAGATTTTAACATTTAACAAAAAATTGAAGAAATTTAAAGTATTTTTATAGAATCAAGAATTATACTGCGGAGGCACTGAACGCCAAGTCATTTATTGAATAACCGACTGCACGCTTCTAAACGACTTCATTTCATTTATTAATAAAGGTTATTTATTTATGATGAAGCCGGACAGTGTAAGCGGGCCAATGCCAAGATCAAGGCAACTGACTGCAGGCACAACAAAGTGCTGACAGAAAACTCGTAAAGTTTTCTGCGAGTTATTTTCGGTTGTCGACAAGGTCTGTTGATACCTTTTTGTGGTTCCTAATCGGCCGCTTGCTTTGTAAAGCTGTGCTCCATGTTGTCAGAAACTACCTACTGCACTTCTTAGGAAAAAAAAACAGCGCATATTTTCACGGTCATTTACTTTATGAAGACAAGCGCGCGCGTACACACTTATACCATACGACATTTACAAAAAAGGCACTTTTTTTAAGGCTATTGTCGGCAACCAATGTTGGTTTGTGGTTACTGTCTTTTGATGTTTTTTTTTAAGAGTCTACAATATAGTAGGCTATAATCTGCATATACTTTATGTGTATTTTGCGTATTACTTCAACCACGAGATATCTCTGTTTACGTCATCATGAAAGGACAATTTTACAGTGCAACTTTAATATGATTGATCTGAAGTGAGAATTCCTGCTTGGACACGTAGTATGCGAGGAGGTAGTGAATGAATAGCGGTAATGTGCAGTATAGACTGCTCACTCGGTAGTTGGCAGAGCAGTATTTTTACTAGAAGCATTTTGTATCGTTAAAAACAAGATGATAATACATTTCTCATAACTAGAATCTTTCTCAGTCCGTCTCGGTATAACTTTGTTCAATCATGCATAGCAATACGAACCCAATGAGAACTACCCCCTACGGTAAAATACGTTTAAAATAAATTCTTTAAACCACTGACCGAAAAGGCAGCTTCCATTTTATTATCATTAACTTGAATTACCTTAAAATCGAGTAAATCATTAAACTATGGTTTTAATGCAGTATATACGCCGTTTATTTATTATAAACTTGTGATTAAAGTAGTTTATTCTAAAATATATGTAGTATGTTAATTAGAGAATAATTTAGTTGGCTTTATATGAAACTGCAAATTTCTCCAGCCAGATGTGAAGGTACTGCGAGCAACAAGAATACTTCTCTCGTGTTTAGTGTGGTCAACCTTTTTGCGCCATGAGCCACTTTTGTAACAGCGAAACACGCATAGCCACCAGCAGGCATATATGGCCAAATAAAGCGTTTTATATATATTAACTTTACATAAGTATAAGTGTTCCTTTGTAATTAATTCGTTGTTTCCTGCAGGTCTCCCTGTTATATTTTCAGATAAATACACTGCAAGTAGGTTTATTTTTATCTTATTTGTAAGCGAAACACTCAATTACAATTCAAACAAACCTCTGAAGACACAGAATAGTTTTGCAGTGTATTCATCTGAAGATATTATACAGTGTGATTAAAAATTGCACGGCAATCTCTCGGAACCTGATTCTATAGCTGCAAATACGAAAAACGTTCATAATAAACATAGGTCTGAAAATGGTTCGTTAGCGAGTTACGGCTCGCGAACCAGTTCGCCCTCATTTCTGCTCCCATGGTAAAATAACACCATACTGAAATTCTTGGGGTATAAAGTGAAGGGCAAATTTTGTGGATTCTTATGGGTTTTGATCTGAAAAATTGAATAAAAAAGGTCCCAGAGTTCTATCTCAATTTGTTTCTAAGAAAAACTGTGTCAAACACATAACATTGGAGTCGAAAAACACACTTTTTTAGATTTGGGATAAAATAACTTCGTTAATTTGCCAATAAACAAATACAAATTTCTAAGTAACTTTGTAGAGAATTTAATTGTGAGAAACGTTATGTATATAAAGTCTATTAAAAAGTAAATACAAACTTGAAAATTCGACTTTAATTAAGAACAAAACAGACCAAAATGCGCCAGAAAAGTGTTACAATGTTAAACAGAACAAAGGTTTTCGTAAACGTTTTCACAACAAATATAATTGTAAACAAATTGAAAACTTATAATATTGAATTTTTTCTTCAGATGATTAAATATCAAAATTGTTAAATTGATAAAGCTGCAAACGTTCGTTCAAAGCAGTTGTTCAATGTGGCCATTTTACTGTATGCAGAATTCAGCTCGGAGAATCCATGCTAGCCGGGCACGTCTTATAGCATCAGGATTATTCTTAACAGTAGCTCCATATTCTATTATGCGATGTATCAGTTCTTCTTATGTGCCAATACGAGCGTAATAAACTAACGACTTCATCCAACCCCAAAGGAAAAAGTCTGCTGGCGTGAGATCAGGAGATCGAGGTGGACATTTTACTGGTCCGTTTCGAGCAATCCATCGCTTACCGAACGTATTATATAAATGATTCATCAAATCACGACAGCAGTGAGCAGATGCACCGTTATTCAAAAACCACATCTGCACTCTATCTCCAAGAGTTCCATTAGATTCGTTTGCAAAAAATGTAAGTACTGTCTTCCATTAAGTCTTGGTGGTAAGAGAGATTATGAGATTATCACCAAGAAGACCGCACCACACTATAAATGAAAAAGTATTTTGGTCATGTCTTGTAGCAGTCTCATGTGGGTTTTCTTCTCCCCAAGTGCGGGTGTTTCGAAAGTTTACAATGCCATTTCTTGTAAAGTGTAACACTTTTCTGGCGCATTTTGGTCTGTTTTATTTTTAATTAAAGTCAAATTTCTCAAATTTGTACTTATTTTTAATAGACTTTATATACATAACGTTTCTCATAATTAAATTCTATACAAAGTTAGTTAGATTTTTTTATTTGTTTATTGGCAAATTAACGAAGTTATTTTATCCCAAATCTAAAAATGTGTGTTTTTCGACTCCAATTTGCGTGCGTGTGTGTGTGTTATCCCTGTATGCAGTGACGGCTCCAGCACTTCAAAGTTTGGGGGGGGAGGCCGACGGTAGGCCAGACTGATATTTGGGTGGACCACACTCTAAATTTTTTTTTGCTACATCAGATTTTTTTAAGAAGAATGAGTGGGGTGGCATCATACTGTAACTACTCTGAGTATATTATTTCCACACACTTATCTTTTTTATCTTGTCGTCTCCTTCCTCGAAGTACAGAAGTTAGTTGTGAAAATTTTATACCAGTATAATATAAAAACATTCATATGTAGTACATTCGTGTTCAATAGAATCAGTTTTATTAAAACATGTTAATCTGCGATTATCGTGGCTGACAGCAATATTATCTTGTGTATTATACTTGTCATGTCAAGTTTTTGGCCAATTGCTTTCAACTGCTATTATTTCTAAGACAGGCTGTTGAGCCGTTCATTATACACTGTTGATCTTAAGTACGTTTTACATCTTTTAAAGTACAGAAATGACACAGGATGCAGCTGATGCTGATACAGAAATAGTAATAACTACTTACGTCAGTTTGTACGGTTTGCTTAGTGCTACTTCGTACCTTTACAAAGAAGAGCAGATACATTTTTTACTTATATAAATCAGCTTATTTAAAATTTTAATTTTCACATATGAAGAATATGTGTCAACCCTATAATGAACTACTAACTGCTTCAATAAATCTGCACATGTAAAAGTTTCACTAATTGGATACAGACTATTTATACGATTAAAAATATCATAACTGTCACTGAAATGTCACTGAAGCCTTGAATAATTAAACTTAAAATTGTGGAACAAAAATTAGACCTGAAATGTGTAAAGGTTACTGACTCGGAATACCCCAAACTTGCAAGTTACACTTATAACCTGTAGATGCTTCGGAAATGTGTTATACATACATACTTGTACAGAACAGTCATCTGGGGGTGGCAGCGCTTACTGTTTCAACACGTACATCTCACACAATTTTGAAATTTACCCATGTCTCATTTACCCAGCTGCTCAACGTTGGTTAACCTCAGTTAATAGAATGGTTTATACTGCAATTTTAAACCTTAAGATAACGACAGCTGGCGTATCTATCGTTCATACTGGAACTATAAATTCCTGAATACATTAATTCACTTTAGTATTTCAATAAATGTTGTCTACACACTGTACTGAAGTCTATATGACAAACAGTGTAAAGGTAATGTAACCGGTTAACACAGCACACTGGCAGTAATAACCAGCGATTCTTATCCCTTACAAGTGTGATCGTTTTTTATTTTGGAAGGAAGTGAAAAATTATACAACATTTATAAGGCTTTTTAAAAGAATTATTTTTTACTTTTATTTACTTTGTTTGAGAACGCATATAGTGTTTTGTACTAAACATTTAATATATTCTCCAGTGTAAGGCCACGTTCACATTGGAAGAATAATCAACTTTATTCAGAGGAATGTTAATTTTATAATCAGCAAGTAAAGCGAGTATCTTAAAATATATGCTAAACCTGACTGTTTTACTTAGCCAAACTGAATTTTTTGAACTACGAGTGTGTGTGTGCGCGCGCGCGCGCCCGCGCGGTGTTTTTCGTTTTTAAATGTTCAAAGTATTTTTTTCTTTTTTGGTTTAGCCTATATAAAATATATTTCAATCTTTTCGTTCAATTTTTTAAATACCATTTTGAGTATCGTTGTTTTATGGGTTGTTCATTTTTTGTGAATTGTCATTAGTTGTTTTATTCACTACATCAATATCTGTGTATGAATACTGTGTTTTGGTAATTTATTTGATACTGCTGTTTACGAATGTAAATGTTATCTACTGTTTACTATTATTATCTGTTTTTCTTCTGGTTAAGCTGTAACGTACAAAATAGCTTCATATATCTTCATAATTTATATTATCTTTTTGTGCACAATGATTGTTTGCAAATTACTTTTTTTCAATGGGAAACAAAACGAATCGAAACAAAGCTACACTAAATATACCGTTAGGGTTTTCCTAGATATTTTGTTTATGTAGACTAAATTTTTCTAAAAACAATCGGACTAAAATTCTAAATAATTAGCTGTACTTATCTAACCCTTGTAATGATCGAAATTTAAAAAATTTTTAATTCCTCGATCAAGTGACACGTTCCCACACTCAAGTCGACGGACACAAGCCCAGGTCGTAAATAATGACGAATCAGGGGCACGTCAAACCCCCGACGACAGTGCGAAGACAAAGAAAAAACGTCTGAGCACTGCACACAATAAGAATTTCAGGGCGTCGCTGACAGCTAGCAGTTTGTCACAATTTACAGCACCCAACAATCTGAAACAAAGACTTCGTCCAGCTGCCGAGTTACACGGAATCGAGATGGAACGCCTGCTGTGGAGGCGAAGCGTAACTGCACAATTATGAAAGGCTTTACTATGTTACAAAAGGAGTACAGAGCAATTTTAACGGAGAGATAGACAATAGACGTAACTCAGTGAATACTGCCAGTGCATCCTGCACAGCGTGAAAACAAATCTTTGACAGTTTACTGAGATTTACGACTGGAAAGTAGAGTTCCACCGAAATGACGCCAACGAAGGGTTGATAATCGGCGGAACGAACGTCGAGTAACTTAAACAATTAACCAAGACTCTGGAGCCTGTTAACAAAAGCTCAAGTCAGAACCTTAGGGAAAGTCTAAACAAAGGATAACAGAAGGCCATGAAATTGCCCTAGTTTCTAAGAATCCGTGCCACGCTCGTCACATGAAACACTCCGGGGATGACGACGACCAACCAGCGTCAAGCATCTTCTAAGAGAGCTCGTGGAGAGAGTAGGAAGGGTTCGGACGACGAATCGTGAAACAGAGGATGAGATCTGCAGAAGAGTAGGAATTCGTACGACCAATCAAGAATCCGAGAAGGCGTAGAAATCCAAAACTTAGACTTATGGGTAAGACGTTCCAATAAAACTGTTTGGCGAAGACGCGGAGCGGGTAGTCAAGTAGTCAATCGGGCAGTCAGTCATTCAATCGAGCAGTCAGTCAGTTAATAGTCGCAGTCGGTAGTCAAGAATATGTAGTTAATAGTAGCAGTTGATAGTCGCAATTAATAGTCAGAAGTTAGTACGTACGATAGACAGACGATTGATTATGTCGGAACAGTAATACGGTTCGTGATAGAAACAGTTTGTGCGACCGACCGGATTCACAAAATTTGTAAATTCATAAGTGAACAGAGACATCGATATAGTCACACTTATACACAATTCTGTGCGGGAAACATAAACTATAAGTGCGCACGGGACTTGAAACCTCAACTGACGCGCACATAGTAACATACTAATTAACATTTAAAGTAGAACAGTGAGTGACACTTCAAACATTCTCACACCACAATGTATCACCATGTTGAACAATTAATTGAATAAACTATACCAAACAATTAAGCACGCAGTACGCGATACACCCAGATAGACGGAACAGTTAACCAAGTACACAAACATGGCAAACTTTCAGAACAATTCAGTGTAATGACAACATTAACACCTCACTATTTGAACTCCGGACACTCGACATCAGCGGGTTACCACAACACCATACACATGACGGGAGTGGAGATTCTGTGAAGTGAAGTGATTAGTGCTCTTCATAACAGTGATTATGATCTTCGACGAATCATCCAGAAAGTGTCTTCTCACGACGGCGGAATTGGATAAACACTCTCAAAAGATAAGCTTTATGTCTACTTAATCTTAGTAGTATATACTACTGTTCTGTTGTCTCTTTTCAAAGAACTAACCCCAAGAGAATAAATATATATGAATCATAAAATCTATAAAATAACACTAACGTAATTCGTCATCTGAGAAATAATGAACGCATTTTAGGTAGGAATAAGTATATTTGTTAATTGTTTATTGTTCGTATATGTTATATATATATGTGCATTATTTACTGCATTTGAATGTACCATGTGTTTATGTTTCAGGAAACATCGTATAAATTGATAAATTGTATTTATATCATGTGTTTTAATATGTATGTAATTTGCAGGATATAGTTACTTACTTAAGTAACAAGTGTAATAAATAAGTAGTTAATTTACAGTATTCATGCGTTCATTATTGAAATTTAACCTTTATTATTGATGTATTTCATTCTAAGTATTACACTAAAAATCTCACAACTTATGCTAAACATCAATGGACACAATAAACTCGACCATTGAAACGTCTGATTAATAGACTCACAAATCGTATTTAATTAGTCACTGTGTTGAGTCTAATCTGACGAATAGGAACAACTTTTAGATATAGCAAATTTAACGCATAACATAAATCTTTAATTAATATGATTCATAATTGTTGAGTAATTAATCCACGCAAATAATTAGCACAGATTAATATTCACTAAGTGTAAATGGTTTACACAATTAATTACCACAAATGTAAATTACATTTACACCACTAAATATAAATGGCGCCCATCGCATGGCAAAAGAGAGCAGACAGTAGTATTTAGACTAATTACAATAATATAGTACGTAAGATATTATTAAATAAGTGTAAGGTTAGCTTGACTGGTAAATGATAACGCGAAGCAAGGCTAAAATGGCTAGCGGTAGTTCTGATAGCATGGACTTTGACGTTAACAACCAGTTAGGCGCACCCGACACCAACGAAGAAAACTCATCAGTCGTCGAACCAAACATGACTGAGGAGACGTCAGAGGTCAGAGCGCGGGGACAGGAGTCACAGCAACCACAGGAGTCACAGCGACCACAGAACTACCAACAACAAGGAGAAGTCACATTACAATCGCTGATAGACTTCATGAGCAAGAAATTTGACACATTTGAAGAGAAATTCGAGAAACAGAAGGAAGAAATTAAAGAAGAAATCAATCAGAAATTCGATAAAATTAACGAAAATTTTAATAATCATAAGGAAGACGTCAGGCAGCAGATGGCCGAACAGCTCACGCTTATACGATCAGAAATGCGTGACCATAAGACCAGTTGCGACGATAAGATAAGTGAAGTCCTAAAGAAACAAGAGGACGCTACAAGAGAAATAAAAGATGACACCAATAAGAAGTTTGAAGAAGTGTGGGAAGCTCGAGAGTCCGGACAAATACAGGTTGAATTGAAGTATGACGGAACCGACAGATTCCCGACGGAGTTCCTAAAGGAGTTGTCGGAGTTTCAAGAATCCTATTACCCGAGCAGCGGCATCAGGTGGATCGGCAAACACCTAGAGAAGGACGCAAGTATATGGTGGCGTGTGATCCGGGACCAGATAAATACCTTCGAAGAATTCAAGGAGGCATTCACTCTGAAGTATTGGGGGTTGGAACGACAGGACATTATCCGCGACAACCTTGAATACGGCAGGTTTGAATGGCAGGGACCCGTCACAGCTATACAGTACGTCGAGAGGATTCTTTTGGAAAGTCGACAGTTAACACCAGCGTTGACCGACCGCCAATTGATAAGAAAAATCTCGAGGCACTTTGGAAGGGACTTGCAGATCGCCGTTATAACACGCGGGATTGTCACCATACCCAATTTCGAAGCCTTGATCACTGAATACACTACCATTCAATCAAGCAATGCAGGAAATAGACGTGCGCAATATAGGATAACGAACGAAAGGGAAACCGGAACTGTCGATCGTCCCAGTGGTAACTTTGTCAACAAGAACGAGGGTGAGAGGAAACCAGTTTGGCAAGGACGGGCGCACGGCGGTAACCGTTACGAGAATAAATCACACGGAGTGGTAAACACCGTCGAATACCTGAACTCCAAACCGAGTACAAGTCAGGCAAGCGACGACAGCAATTCAAGGTCGAACAATGACCAGAACAACAAAAAAAAAAAACACCCCTACACAGCGAACGACATAGTTTTTGACGACAACAAAAACAACCCCACTAATAATGTCAATATCCTGGTACCTGACTTAAGAGATGACCTACTGAATGAATATGACGAGGACATCACGAAACAGATATTAAAATGTCCCGAAAGAATCATACAATTTAACAACAACATTAAAGTTTTAGCACTTGTCGACACCGGCTCAGTTATTAATGGGTTGTCAGAAGAATGGTTCAACGCAAACAAAAGGGACATTGAACCATATGAGATTTTACCCATGACGAACTCTCTAATCATTAGTGCTGTTGGGAACAAGTCCAAGTTAATTAGAAAACAAATACTATGCGACATAGAAATTGACGGGATCAAAAATGAGTGTGTCTTTCTAATAATACCTGACCTTATTAAACAATGTATATTAGGGATAAGTTTTTTACAGGAGGTAGGATGTCGTATCGACATTGGCAGTAAGAAAATAGAAATAGTGAATGCGGCTGATGAAGAGGTGCACGCCGTACCCATCATGAACATGGAACTAATGGATAATGGAGAAGAAGAAGAAATCTTGAGGAGCATCGACGAGAAGATATCAAACATGGACTGTCAAGACGAGGAGATATTCGGAAATTTGAAGGAAATACTTGTTAAGAATAGGAGAGTGTTTAGGGAATGCCCGGGGAGAATAGACGGATACGAGCATGAGTTTCAAGTTACGGACAGTACGCCCTACTTTCAACGGGGTTGGCCTGTACCACTTGCTTATCAGAAGAAAGTAAAGGACGAGATTGATAGAATGCTGCGATACGGTGTGATTGAACGTTGTACAAGCCCGTTCATAAATCCACTCGTAACAGTCATAAAAAGAGATGGAAGGGTCCGTCTATGCCTGGACGCAAGAAAGATAAACGGCGTTACTATTCCCGACTATGAAGGCGTTTCTCCAATAAACGAAATCTTGGCAAGATGCAGCGAGATGCGATATCTATCTACTGTCGATTTGTCGAGCAGCTTTTGGCAAGTACCTTTGAAGGAAGAGTGCAGGAAGTATACCGCGTTCATGTATGAGGGAAGGTGCTACCAATTCACCGTTACACCATTCGGCCTTAGTACCAGTTCTGCGGCACTAACACGCGGATTGGATACGGTCTTAAATGAAAATGTTAAGAAAAACACATTAATATACGTGGACGATTGTCTATGCTATTCTGACGATGTTAAAACACACTTAGAACATTTAGAGGCATTATTAAATAATCTAAACGAAAATAACTTAACCGTCAACCTAAACAAGTCACAGTTTTTCAGGAAAGAAATATCGTATCTTGGATACCAACTAACAACACGCGGCATCCAAGCTACGGAAGAGAAAGTGAAAGCCATTATGGACTTCCCTAAGCCCAAGAACCAGAAACAGTTAAAGGGTTTCCTAGGCCTCACTAACTTTTATAACCGTTTTACTAGCAAATATGCGGAGACAACACAACCCCTCCATGAATTATTGAAGAAGAATCACAAATTTGTATGGACGAATGAATTAAACGACTGCTTTGACAGAGTCAAAAACCTATTTATTGACGCTGTAGTTTTAAGATTTCCGCGCCCAGACCAGAGGTATTATATACAGTGTGATGCAAGTGATTACGCATACGGAGGACAACTTTACCAGCTCGATGAAAACGGGGAAATCGGCGTAATCGCCTTCACTAGTAAGACATTCAAGGGTGCTGAGCGGAACTACTATACTACGGAAAAAGAGCTTTTAAGTATTGTCCGATGCTTAGAAAAATTCCGAATATACGTTCTCGGACAACCATTAACGATCATCACCGACAACAAGGCGTTGACATTCTTAAACAAATGCCATCTAAATAATTCTCGGATTACACGATGGATTCTTGCAGTGCAGGAGTATAAGTTCGACATAATTCATTGCAAGGGTAAGGAAAACATCGTAGCCGACATCTTAAGTAGATATCCACACGATGCAAACTTAGAAGAGATTCACGACAACACACATGAATATTTAGTTAACCACATAACCGTGAAAATGAGACTTGAAGTGCGGAAGTTAATCCAAAATATTGGAAAGCACCAGATGGAAGACGATAAGCTAAAAGCGATCATCACTAGATTTAAGGAGGGAAATATAGACCCTAAATTAACTAAATTTTATAAATATGTTAACGATAAGTTGTACAGGCGACAGCGGAATGAATGGAAGCTGTATGTTCCTAGCAACATATCTGGGGACATAATTGCTGAAATCCATCATATGTTCGGGCATTTAGGAACAAAAAAGTGTATTAAAATGATCCAGGAACATTTCACATTCGACCGGATGTCAAAGAAAACGAAAACGTATATAAAAACCTGTGACCTATGCCAGAAGTGCAAAGACACCAACAACAGAGAGCTATTTGGTGGCACACGCGCTGTGATACCTACAGCCAAAGGAGATCTGGTAAGCGCAGATTATTATGGACCCCTACCGACAGGAACGGGTGGAGTCAAATATTTATTAGTCATAGTGGATAATTTCACGAAATATGTCAAATTATTCACCCTCCGGAGAGCAACAACCACTACGACGTTGCGGAGAATAAAAACGTATTGCGAACTATTTGGACGTCCGCGGACCATTTTGACGGACAACGGAACACAGTTCACCTCCAGGAGATGGGTCAACGGTCTAAAGGAGTTGGATATACAACCAAAGTTTACTGCAATACGTAATCCATGTACCAACCTTGCCGAGCGGATTAACCGGCAACTGGGAAACTTGTTTCGCATTTTCATAAGTGACCAACACACTAAATGGTCCCAGTACGTAAAAACGATTGAAGCGTGTCTAAACGAGGTGTACCACGAGACGATCGAAATAACCCCTCATGAAGCACACCTCGGCACGAGACCTACACGAGCATGGGAGCAATGCTTGGACAAAGGAGTCATTAGCAGCGAAGGAAAACGCGAAAACAATATATTTGTGAAGATAAAGGAGAAGCGAGAGAAGCACGCGAAACGCTGCAATGAGAAGAAGAAAATCACAAAATTTGCGATTGGCGACAAGGTTCTGGTGAGAGCATTCCACCAATCCGACGCTGCGTCAAAGAGAATTGACAAGTTCTTCGAACTTTTCGCAGGACCATATAAAATCAACCGCATCATCGGCGAGGCCACATATGAGCTCGTGGAGTGCGATAGCGGGAAGATGAGAGGGAAATTTAACATACGGCAAATTAAGGCGTATCATGAGCCAGCGAACGGAAGTATAAATAACACGAGTGGTAGCGAAGACTCCCGGCGACCAGCAGAAGACATAGGTTAGGAAATTTGCTCGCGCGGCCAGTCCAGCTAACCAAAAAATGATGTGCATTTTACTATGTTGTGTTTAGTCTGTATTTCAATGCTAACTGTGTTTGTGATCATCACATATTTGTCATTCGTTATGTTAATTAAACATGTAAATATCAACATATACAGAAAGTGATTTGTGAAGTGTACCATGTGTCAGAAGGACAGTGTAATACTATGACACAGGACACCAAAGACGTTAATAATTATGAATAATAACTTGTTAAAATGTAGAGACTCGAATAATTTGTTTATGTAATTAATAATTCAAAATGGACGATTGTTTTATAACTTTAAGGGTATGCATCACGAAGTATGCTGATTCCTTAACTGTTTAATTAATATGTATGTTTCTTTTATCGATGTAATCATTTATAATATATTACGAATTGATCATATGTATATATTTGTTAGTATCAACTGTATTCTTGAGACAGTAATAACAAGTTTAAAAGTATTTTATTGCTATATAGGTCATCGACATAAGATCGATTAATATAATGGGTAGCTAATCTACAGCTTATCTAGTACATTGTATATAAACAGTAACGAAACAAACTGTCAAATGGACAAACGTCCATGTCTTAAATTCAATTAGTTACTCGAAATCGTGTTGTACAGTCCGCATGTGGACAGACAAAGTGCAAAAAAATGCGTTCATTCGCTCAGATGTGCGGCAATAAATTCATATGACCATATAAAACATTAAGATGGGGAATAACAATTAATTGCTTCCTATGAGAGATAGATGTCAGTCAACCATGTCCATTCCGAAGCAGACATCCACGACTGGGACAGAGCGCAGAAATTGGATCAGATGTCTCCCGAAGTCCAACATCCAATCCAATTTGGGGACAATGTAATGATCGAAATTTAAAAAATTTTTAATTCCTCGATCAAGGGACACGTTCCCACACTCAAGTCGACGGACACAAGCCCAGGTCGTAAATAATGACGAATCAGGGGCACGTCAAACCCCCGACGACAGTGCGAAGACAAAGAGAAAACGTCTGAGCACTGCACACAATAAGAATTTCAGGGCGTCGCTGACAGCTAGCAGTTTGTCACAATTTACAGCACCCAACAATCTGAAACAAAGACTTCGTCCAGCTGCCGAGTTACACGGAATCGAGATGGAACGCCTGCTGTGGAGGCGAAGCGTAACTGCACAATTATGAAAGGCTTTACTATGTTACAAAAGGAGTACAGAGCAATTTTAACGGAGAGATAGACAATAGACGTAACTCAGTGAATACTGCCAGTGCATCCTGCACAGCGTGAAAACAAATCTTTGACAGTTTACTGAGATTTACGACTGGAAAGTAGAGTTCCACCGAAATGACGCCAACGAAGGGTTGATAATCGGCGGAACGAACGTCGAGTAACTTAAACAATTAACCAAGACTCTGGAGCCTGTTAACAAAAGCTCAAGTCAGAACCTTAGGGAAAGTCTAAACAAAGGATAACAGAAGGCCATGAAATTGCCCTAGTTTCTAAGAATCCGTGCCACGCTCGTCACATGAAACACTCCGGGGATGACGACGACCAACCAGCGTCAAGCATCTTCTAAGAGAGCTCGTGGAGAGAGTAGGAAGGGTTCGGACGACGAATCGTGAAACAGAGGATGAGATCTGCAGAAGAGTAGGAATTCGTACGACCAATCAAGAATCCGAGAAGGCGTAGAAATCCAAAACTTAGACTTATGGGTAAGACGTTCCAATAAAACTGTTTGGCGAAGACGCGGAGCGGGTAGTCAAGTAGTCAATCGGGCAGTCAGTCATTCAATCGAGCAGTCAGTCAGTTAATAGTCGCAGTCGGTAGTCAAGAATATGTAGTTAATAGTAGCAGTTGATAGTCGCAATTAATAGTCAGAAGTTAGTACGTACGATAGACAGACGATTGATTATGTCGGAACAGTAATACGGTTCGTGATAGAAACAGTTTGTGCGACCGACCGGATTCACAAAATTTGTAAATTCATAAGTGAACAGAGACATCGATATAGTCACACTTATACACAATTCTGTGCGGGAAACATAAACTATAAGTGCGCACGGGACTTGAAACCTCAACTGACGCGCACATAGTAACATACTAATTAACATTTAAAGTAGAACAGTGAGTGACACTTCAAACATTCTCACACCACAATGTATCACCATGTTGAACAATTAATTGAATAAACTATACCAAACAATTAAGCACGCAGTACGCGATACACCCAGATAGACGGAACAGTTAACCAAGTACACAAACATGGCAAACTTTCAGAACAATTCAGTGTAATGACAACATTAACACCTCACTATTTGAACTCCGGACACTCGACATCAGCGGGTTACCACAACACCATACACATGACGGGAGTGGAGATTCTGTGAAGTGAAGTGATTAGTGCTCTTCATAACAGTGATTATGATCTTCGACGAATCATCCAGAAAGTGTCTTCTCACGACGGCGGAATTGGATAAACACTCTCAAAAGATAAGCTTTATGTCTACTTAATCTTAGTAGTATATACTACTGTTCTGTTGTCTCTTTTCAAAGAACTAACCCCAAGAGAATAAATATATATGAATCATAAAATCTATAAAATAACACTAACGTAATTCGTCATCTGAGAAATAATGAACGCATTTTAGGTAGGAATAAGTATATTTGTTAATTGTTTATTGTTCGTATATGTTATATATATATGTGCATTATTTACTGCATTTGAATGTACCATGTGTTTATGTTTCAGGAAACATCGTATAAATTGATAAATTGTATTTATATCATGTGTTTTAATATGTATGTAATTTGCAGGATATAGTTACTTACTTAAGTAACAAGTGTAATAAATAAGTAGTTAATTTACAGTATTCATGCGTTCATTATTGAAATTTAACCTTTATTATTGATGTATTTCATTCTAAGTATTACACTAAAAATCTCACAACTTATGCTAAACATCAATGGACACAATAAACTCGACCATTGAAACGTCTGATTAATAGACTCACAAATCGTATTTAATTAGTCACTGTGTTGAGTCTAATCTGACGAATAGGAACAACTTTTAGATATAGCAAATTTAACGCATAACATAAATCTTTAATTAATATGATTCATAATTGTTGAGTAATTAATCCACGCAAATAATTAGCACAGATTAATATTCACTAAGTGTAAATGGTTTACACAATTAATTACCACAAATGTAAATTACATTTACACCACTAAACCCTTCTTACTTTGTGCACAGTTTTTTAAAAACTTTTTTATTGAATGACTAAGAAGTTAGTATTACTACAGTAAAACCTCATTAAAACGCTACGACAGCCCGATACGTAACGTTACTCGCCCCGTGAATGTACGCTATCCCGTATACGATACGCTCTTTTGTCCGGCCCAAGCACGTGTCGTACTCAGAACCATTTTAAAGTACTGTACACATTTTATTATGCTCAAATCCCATATAGGCCTAATACGTTTTTTTAATTTTCTATTTTTTTTTTATTAACGTGTGAAACAAACATAACTAGTATGTTAATCTCTTGGGATCGCTTGGGTTGTCATCTACCTCGGGAGCATCGACTTATGCCAGGTCAATCATACATTCTGTAAAGCAAAAACTCTCGTAGCGTAAAATTAAGACAGTATAATAACGTTTGTCGCTTCAAACTCTGGTGATTCCGAAAAACGGGTCAAGGGATCAAGGGATATATGTGCTCAAGCATTTAAATCGCAATATCGCCAACGAATTTGTTTGGAAAGAATTAAATGAATACGGAAAAATAACAAAAACACCAGAACTTAACGTTACGTGGGTATGTGTGTGTGTTGTGTATTGTACGCATGAATACTTACATGTACATACGTATAATATGCATAAAAAGAGTATAGGTGTTCAGTAAACCACGTCTAAATACGAACTATTGTGTTTTTGAGTAGTTTTAGGCTACTGTAGTACTGAGTAAAAATGATTTTCTTTCGTTCCTCTGGAGTGGCTTTCGAAACCCATGACGAGAATATAATTAATGGTTTTATAAACGGACAAGCCATGTAGTGACAGTTTATACAATCAACTACTTACGGGAGCCTTAAGCTACTAAACAATAGTCACACAATGTATTTTGTTTTATTTTTACTTCACTAAAAAAAGTAAAATATAAGAAATTAGAATTAAAAAAAATTCTTCCTGAGTACACTTATATTTAATGAAGAAAGTTGTGTTAGTGGTTAAATCACAAACAGAATTACCACTTTTGCACACCACTATAGAACAATTATTCCGATTAGTGCTTTCAAGCTTCTCAGCTCATCGTCAGATCGGTATTCTGACGATGAGCTGAGAAGCTTGAAAGCGCTAATCGGAATAATTTTTCTATCGTGGTGTGCAACTGTGGTAATTCTGTTTACACTTATATTCTTTACATTTTCTAACGTCGTGTCTTATTCATAAATATGAGTCTTCCTACTTTTCTTCTATTTTCAAGTATTCCGTTTTCATTACATTTATATGTTCATCACATGTTTTTCTCATATGTTGAAACCCTTCTTTCCTATTCTTTGTTGTTATATTGACATTGCGTAGCCAATGTCCTCTTGACTGTGCACGATAATTACTCGGCAGTCATCAATCTCTATTCTTATATTTGAGTATTTGTTTTGTTCCATTTGTTTAATGGTTCTTTTATGTTATTACTACTCGTTTGTTCCGTTGTATCGTAATTGTATAATAATTTGCTCGTGTTATTCCTTGTATATGTTAATTCTTACTAAATAGTTGTAAATAGTGTATCAGTTGATCGTGGAATATTTATGTTGTGTGTTTTCGAATGTGATTTAAATATATAAGTAAAAGAATTGAATTATTCTGCCTTGGTTTCGGAATCAGAATTATAATTATTCCAGTTCAGTAGTTAGAACTCCAAAATCAATTCAAAAAATAGCGGTCGAGTCATCCCACACAATTCTCAAGTCACCTTCGATATTAGGCTTTAACCTATTATTTGAGGTTAATCTTGGTTTTGCAGTTTGCGTACTTCCAATGACTCCCCGAAGTCTTCTTATCCTTGTTAATTATAAAATAAATGCTGATAATATATTATGTTCCTGAAATAATAACGCATGGATATGATTTTTTAACATAATGGTTTAATCTCTGTAATATAAGTTCAAATTATTGGAAAATTCCATTCGATACATACGGTTGTCACAATCGATATTTATCTCAGGATTTAATAGTTAAATAATGTTAATATATTTCGTGGGAATTCTTGTGGCTGCTACGAAAAGTTCCTTTACATGATAATTAACAATATAGAGTACCTTTACAAATCATCTATTACTTATAATCTAAAAAATATAACAAAAATTATATATTAAATAACATACAAAGTTTGATGAGATTCAATGCTTCGTAAAAGGCCTGTAGGTTAGAGTGACGTCAACATCATGGCTGCCGTTGTCCGTCTCACAGAATAATGAAGTTATTAGAATGTGTATAAATAAATGTTTTCCTTGTAATCACTGTTTCGTTTAGATATGGAATTTGTTTTCACTTTAAAATGTTTACTAGTGATTAGTGTTAGGGTAAATTGGTATATTGTCTAGTGGTTGTTCCTTGTTGGATAAAAATATTGTCAAATTATACTTTACACATCTAGGCGATATTGCTGAACGTTTTCTGGTTTATTCTGGATAATTTCTTGATTGTGTGTATTAGTGGTTCATGAAATGATTGTAGTGGAGGAATTATTTATCTTCAATAGTGGTCATTCAGATCTTCTTTCACAAACGAGTTAGCAATTTTATATTTTTTATTTTTATAACATCTCGACACACACTGTTAAACTGTTCTCCATCACCATTAACAATTAAGTGTTATTTCTTCTTTTTTAGTCACCGAACTCATACAAACTTCTTAAATTTTGATTGGCCATTTATGTATAGGTTAAATGTTATATGATCAATACCCGTTACTTACTTTACATTTTATAAATTACCTTGAATAGATAATTTTATTATTATATTCTAATGATACATGCAATGTTTATATGATGATTAATTAGATAATTATAAACAATTTGATACTAAACATGCCTCAGTTTATAACTGTAAAACCTTATTAATTTGAATTTCTATGATATGTGGTGGACCAATTTGTTATGGTTGATTGTAATTTCTACCTTGACTACCTGAGATAAATATATTTACATAAATTAACTGGTGACATAAAATCTTATAACATACAACAAAACTCTTAATAATAATAATTGTTTTTGACAGTTTTAATTTATTTATACTGCTAAACTATTGTCTGTATGATAAACTAAAATTCTGTCTAATAATAACAATAAAACACTTTCCATAAAAAATAATTAACACTGTTTAACGGTAGTCTGTGTCGCTATTTCTTATTATAACACTCATCACTGTAAAGGTTTGTGTCCCTTTTCTATCCTTATTATAGGCATATACAATTTTAATTAATACAATTTTATTTATATGGGTAGGTACTCTTTATTGGGTTTAGTTGTGTTTCAGGGTAATTTGATTATTTAGGCCTACTAGGTTTATTTATTTAATTTTGATTTGTTTACTGCCCTATTCTACTGGGTTATTTCTGGGTTTCTTGATAATATTAAATAAGTCAAACCAACTAGGTTTCCTTTAATTTGCTATCAATTATTATTTCTTGTTTCCTCTCTGGATCGGATTTCACTATTATTTACTATTCTTTTTGTAACATTTTGTTTCGTTACAATGTACACCTTAAATAGAGAACGTAATAAATAATACCTTGTTAAAACCCTTTTATAATGGTAAATGGCGCTGAGATTTTAACCCCTCCTTTCGCGAAGTTAATAATAATAGTGAAATAATAATAATAATAATAACATAACAATGAATATATTCCAATTATTCCCGTAAAGTTATACAATACTGGCATTTTTACATTGTTTTACGTTTCAAGCTATAAGATGCCAATATTAGCGACTGATGTTCATTTATGTTTACATTAATATATGTATTCACTCTATAGGAGAAATATTTTCAGCCAAATTATTCTGTGTAATACTGTACGATATTTACATTCATATTAACATAAAACATACTGAATAAAGTAAATCAAGATAATCATTTAAACCTCACAATACAGCAGTCAAACTGATGTTGAAAAGTAATAATGCTTATTTTTTGATTCCGATAGATTATAGTTATTCTCGATTGCTAATAATCAGTTCCTTAATTTAACTAACACTCGATTTAAGATGTATATTGATTAGTAACTTTCTTTGAAGCATACGCGGGAAGTAAATAAACTTCTTATCGAAGATAAATACAATTTTCACTTTACCAGAGTATACGTCATCTTTATAACAGTTTTTATCCAGGAGCGACCAAACAGAATGGAATACTTGTGAAACAGCCTGCGTTCGCAGCTGATTGACTGACTTTAACAAGGCCATATTTTATCATACGTCGTCCAGTGGTTATCAATGTCGGGGAGTCTGTCGCGCACCGCCTCTTTGCAGTAACGACGAACATAACTCAGTCCGTTGATATGAAATATATTTTAAAGTGTTTATTACCGGCTCACCTATCGTAATATCTAGTCGCCGCTCACGTGTCCCACAGTTTAACCATTACGGCACCGCCTCCAGTGACAGTACAGCCTTTCAATTTTCTTTCTTAATTTCTGAGCGCGACAGCAGAAGTATATAAGATAATGGAGTATTTAACAATTCCATTTACCGCACTTATTATTTATTCATGAAAAACTAATTCAAAATTAAAGTTTCCGAATAAAATTTTTGATATACCTCTAGGCATAAGCGGAACAGTTGATAGTATGTTGCTTTCTCTTGTATGCTGCTGTTGACTTCTTGAAATGGTTTCAGGAGGACAAGGATTTTAGTTCTTGATAGATATTAACATAATATCTTTATATATTTTAAGTTGCCAGTAATATAATAAGAGTATGAACTAGAAATATTAACTTAAATTATGAGTCGTAAATAGATTTGCGACAGTAGCAGAACATTTGCTATATGTACGTACATATATAAGACAAATTTTAAGCAAGTACTTTATCAGTAATTTATAAAATGAGTTCTCTGTACAGTGCTTTAATACTCTGTTACATGGATTATCGTATTGAAGTAAAGAGAAATTGTTGTACTGTCGTAAACATAAGGAAAACAAAAAGAAATGAAAAAATGGATATTATAAAACAAAGGCAAATTATACGAAATTAAGTGTCTTGAAATTACATAAAATTCAAATAAATGTACACTTTTTTGCGTAACCAGTTACTTTTTAGTTTTCTTTTATAAGTTTATTTAAACATTTTGAATAAACACTTATCGTTCATAGTAATAAAAACATTTCCGTTCATAAAACGGTATTTGGAAACAATCCGATTGGTAAATAATTTTATTTACAATAAGTATGCCATTATCCACACACGTAAAGAAACATTACTGAGAGATAAGCCACACATGGAAAAACATTTTTACAGAACATATTATAACCTCTTGGGATTTCTAACGAATTTAATTGTGGTTCCTATTAAGAAATGTAGACTGTTCAGCTTATGAGCTTATGCCAGTGGTATTAGTAATATATTAGTAATGGTTTAATGGTATTATTACACATATTAGTAATGGTATTAAATTACAGTCAATAATACTTATTTTATAATTTTATAAATTTATTATAAGAATATTATAAGAATACTTATTCTTATTATTTTATAAGAAGCCAGTTGTCTCCTCTCAAAGTACACAATAATACTAAGAAACATTATCACGAAACATTTTGATTCAGACAAGTGCGTACATTACAGTCGATCATAAAATATTCTTTTGGTAGAAACGTGTTTTCTTTTAATGTTTTATCATCCCTGCAATCAAAGGATTTTGGTTGGACTACAATTTTTTCACGATACTTGTCCAAAATAAATTTCGAGCCAGGACACGTCTGCCAACGGACATTACAAACATTTTTAACCTTGAAGATTGATGGCTATAACTAGTACAGATATTACTATGTAACTAATCAGGCGTCTAGTACGGAGAACAGAATAACTCAAAGTTAAAAGTTACTTCGTAGCTAGACGTTGTAAAGACAAGGACGTCAAGACTATCTAAAAATATCTCGGCTACAAAAGCTACTGAATATTCACCGTGGAAAGCAGCAAAATGCATTTAACGGTCGCTGCAATCAATACCACGACTGAAGTAATGATCCCAAAGGTAAATATCGGTATGGAGAACCATACATGACTTCCATATTCTAAGATTTATATTTAAAATCATTTTCGAAATGAAATATTACCATAGAAACTACTTCTTTCTACTTACTGCTTCAACCTTAACCACAGTACTGTGGTCATTAACGTATACCACCTCACGTTATCGCACTCGATTTTCACTGATGATGGAAGTCGATGGCATTGCCGAAACGTCTGATTTTGTAGAAAACATTGGACTACGGCCAAATATCCCGGGAAGGAATTTTAACAAAAACTACTTCTTTGTTGCCGATAACGTTGTACACATACATATAAAAAATATGCATAAAATTAATGGCTTGTATAAGTTAATGATTGATCTCGATTAAGTAGTGCTCAAGTTTCCAAAGTTTTAATATTATGATGTCCGTAATTAAAACATCAGAGCAGGTTTAGTGTGTATGAGGGTACACCGTGGACAAAAATTTTCAACATTTCCTATTGAGCGTTGCTTAGAGTAAAGCTGCGAATCTACAATGTATGTTTCACAGAACAAACACGCGAAAAAGAAGGAGCGCTCCGAAGTCACTCATGGACCCTCAGCATCTTGCAGAGGGTTCATTCCCTAAAGACGAAAAGTCTGTCTATGAATCGTTCCTCTGTAAACACGTGCAGTTACACTGCCCAGCGATCCACAGGAAGCAAATCGCTATCCACGCTGGACACTTTTTTTCGACTTGCACGCGTTATGTTGGTATGGGTTTCGGCACTTACCATTTAAAAAGCGTGCAAATGTAAGAAAATAAACATGAGTGAGGCCAGAAATAACGCGAATTGTGTGTGTGTGTGTGTGTGTGTGTGTGTGTGTGTGTGTGTGTGTGTGTGTGTGTGTGTGTGTGTGTGTGTGTGTGTGTGTGTGTGTGTCTTCCCTGCCTTTTTATTGCGGTAGTCATAATAATAAAATGGAAACGTAAACATTACATAACTGAGATATGCTTGCCTGCCACGAACAATATTGATGTTTGTAACAAAATTTTCTGTTTGTACATTTTGAGTGTAAATTAATCCATTATACTATTAACTCATACATGATTTACATTAAAATGAAAAAATTATAATTTTATTGCCTGGCAAAAAATATATTTTATTTTTAAAAAAAAGTTTAAATGAATTTTCAAGTACTTTACTGTTGTTAAAACGTAAAAGGTTGCAGGTAAACTACCCCTTCCCCTTAACCGATCTTCACCAAAATCGAAAGTCCTTGAGATCTCTACAATTCAGGGACATATGCAAAAACTTATTTGATTCTGTTTGAATATGCGACAGTTATCGTTCGTCATAGAAAAAATTACCCTTGTTAAAACATAAAACGTTGCAGGTAAACTACCCCTTCCCCTTAACCGATCTTCACCAAAAACAATAGGTCTTGAGTACTCTACAAATCAGGGCTGTATGCAAAAAATTATTTGATTCTGTTTGAATTTGCGGCTGTTATCGTTTGCCATAGAAAATACCCTTGTTAAAAAAACGTTGCAGGTAAACACCCCTTTCCCTTAACCGATCTTCACCAAAAACAATAGGTCTTGAGTACTCTACAAATCAGGGCTGTATGCAAAAAATCATTTGATTCTGTTTGAATTTGCGGCTGTTATCGTTTGCCATAGAAAATACCCTTGTTAAAAAAACGTCGCAGGTAAACACCCCTTTCCCTTAACCGATCTTCACTAAAAACAATAGGTCTTGAGAACTCTACAATTCAGGACTGTATGCGAAACATTATTTGATTCTGTTTGAAATTGCAGCTGTTATCGTTTGCAAAAAAAAAAATTACCCTTGATAAAAAAACCGTTGCAGGTAAACTACCCCTCTCCCTGAACCGATCTTCACCAAAAACAATAGGTCGTGAGGACTCTACAAATCAGGGCTGTATGCACAAAATTATTTGATTCTGTTTGAATTTGCGGCTGTTATCGTTTGCCATAGAAAAAAAATCGGTATGGAGAACCATACATGACTTCCATATTCTAAGATTTATATTTAAAATCATTTTCGAAATGAAATATTACCATAGAAACTACTTCTTTCTACTTACTGCTTCAGCCTTAACCACAGTACTGTGGTCACTAACGTATACCACCTCACGTTATCGCACTCGATTTTCACTGATGATGGAAGTCGATGGCATTGCCGAAATGTCTGGTTTTGTAGAAAACATTGGACTACGGCCAAATATCCCGGGAAGGAATTTTAACAAAAACTACTTCTTTGTTGCCGATAACGTTGTACACATATATATCAGTGGCGAAGTTACATGGAGGCAATTGAGGCAATGCCTACCCTAAAAAATTCTGTAGAATAAAAATTATAAATACGTATGAACTACATAACGTAAAGATTATACATTGTTACTGCGACTGTCAAATTTATTAAACCGAAACGTGCTTTATTGAGCGACCGCTAGATGGTGACAGGTGAGATTCGGCATAGTTCGTTTAAAGCGAATGAGGCAACCTGAACTTGCCTCAGCATTTTTTGTATACATCGTATGTAAGCAATGCAGTAGTGTGATAGGGAAGTGTAGGGAGGGGGGATTGTCCCGCGCTGTACACATAGAGCGTTGAGGCATGCCTCACTTCTGTGGTCCAAACAGTTAAGTTAAAGCGCCTGTGTTGTTTCTAAGTGTTTATTTTATGCGGTTATTAAAAGTGTCACTGTTATTCCGCTGAACTAACAGATGATCAAGATTGTTATTTGAATTATTTGTAACATTAAACATATATATATAGAAACTAATCAAGTTTAAAAATTTGAAGTTCAATCAGTTGTATTATTGTGTATGACTAATACAAGGATTGTTCAATAGAAACACGTATAGAGCCGTAAAGCATTTTTTATTCAACGATTTTAAAAGAAGTCTCCAATAACATTAAGACATGAGTTCCACTGTTGCGCTAACCTGTAGATTCCCTGCTAGTAAAATTCTTACGGCTGTTTGTGGAACCATTCGGTTACAGCAAACTCTACCTCAGCGTCCGATTTGAACCACCGTCCTTTTAGTGATTCCTTAAAAAAAATTTAAGTTAAGATTTTTGCCTACCCATTCATTAACTACTAGCTTCGCCAGTAAGCAAATTGATGTCAATTTTTTCGGCTTGCACGCGTTATGTTGGTGTGGGTTTCGGCACTTTCCATTTAAAAAGCGTGCAAATGTACGAAAATAAACATGAGTGAGGCCAGAAATAACGTGAATTGTGTGTGTGTGTGTGTGTGTGTGTGTGTGTGTGTGTCTTACCTGCCTTTTTATTGCTGTATTAAATGAAAAATATTATATTACATTAAAATGAAAAAATTATAATTTTATTGCCTGGCAACAAAATTATTTTATTTTTAACAATTACCATTGTTTCAAAAAGTTTAAATAAATTTTTAAGTACTTTACTCTTGTTAAAACGTAAAAGGTTGCAGGTAAACTACCCCTTCCCCTTAACCGATCTTCACCAAAATCGAAAGTCCTTGAGACCTCTACAATTCAGGGACGTATGCAAAATATTATTTGATTCTGTTTGAATTTGCTGCTGTTATCGTTTGCCATAGAAAATACGCTTGATAAAAAAACGTTGCAGGTAAACTACCCCTTCCCCTTAACCGATCTTCACCAAAAACAATAGGTCTTGAGTACTCTACAAATCAGGGCTGTATGCAAAACATTGTTTGATTCTGTTTGAATTTGCGGCTGTTATCATTTGCCATAGAAAATACCCTTGTTAAAAAAATGTTGCAGGTAAACTACCCCTTTCCCTCAACCGATCTTCACCAAAAACAATAGGTCTTGAGAACTCTACAATTTAGGGCTGTATACAAATAATCTTTTGATTCTGTTTTAATTTGCGGCTGTTATCGTTTGCCATAGGAAATACCCTTGTTAAAACATAAAACGTTACAGGTAAACTACCCCTTTCCCTTAACCGATCTTCACCAAAAACAATAGATCTTGATAACTCTACAATTCAGGGCTGTATACGAAACATTGTTTAATTCTGTTTGAATTTGCGGCTTTATCGTTTGCAAAAAAAAAATTTCCCTTGATAAAAAAAAACCGTTGCAGGTAAACTACCCCTTTCCCTGAACCGATCTTCACCAAAAACAATAGGTCGTGAGTACTCTACAAATCAGGGCTGTATGCAAAAAATTATTTGATTCTGTTTGAATTTGCGGCAGTTATCGTTTGCCATAGAAAAAAAATCTACAGACAGACACACAGACACACACAGACACACACACACACAGACACTTTTCGGAAAACGACTTTTTTTCATGTTTTGAGTGTAGTAGAATCAGAATCTGCAATAATCTCGAATACGATTTTTTTTGCCATCACCATACTTCCATTCCTTAAGGAATATGGAAGTAAAAATCTACAGATAGACACACAGACACTTTTCGAAAAACGACTTTTTTCATGTTTTGAGTGTAGTAGAATCAGAATCTGCAATAATCTCGAACACGATTTTTTTTGCCATCACCATACTTCCATTTCCTTAATGAATATGGAAGTAAAAGGGCCAGAGACTGAAAAGAAAAAGCCACAGACTTTACCATTATTCTGATCAATGTATTCCAACCATTTCACTCTCAGTCCTGAAAGTGTCTACTAAGTACGCCTAAACATGTCTTTCCAAATGTTACTGCCAGTCCAACATGTTATACTACACAAGAACTATAAATTGTAATAATGACAGTATTGGCAGAGTGGTACAAAAACATTTTTAAAATGCCATAAATTAATCACGAAATCATGCAAGAAAGGATGTATAGTCAGTACTCAATTCGGTATATACTGCGTACACACTAACATCTACGCTATAATGGCGACATTTGCAAATGGTACAGCCGTCCTGCCCTCGCATGTAGATGCTGTTTTAATTTCGGAAAATCTACATAAAAAGCTGAATAAAATTAAAAAAACTGGCGAACTAGATGGCGAATGTAGAATTGTGAGACAAAAAGCCAGTTTCTTCTTAATTATTTAAGTCAAGTAAGTGAATCTAAATCATGTTATGTAACATTTAGCTTCAGATGAGACATCAGTTGCCACAAGCAAAGTATGTCAGATACCTTGAGATACACTAGAAGCAGGCATACACTCATAACCACTAAGAAACTTCGGCTTAACTTTACGCATATGTGCACTTGTTGTTCGAAAGAGATTGCGAATATCCTTAGAGAATAAATTCCTCATCTACAAAAGATAATTTTAAAACTAGTCTGGACGTACGGCATTCAGATACGGGAGACAGCAAGTAACTCGAACATCCGATTCTCCAGCGTTTCCAAATCAAGGTACTCAGGACAGACCATGTCATACAGAGGGACCCCAAGATGACTTATTTTCGAGAATAATTAAATTAAATTATACGAAATTTAGAAATAGTCTAAGAATCTGTGGCACCTCAACCACAGTGCAACAAAAAGTGCTGGATGACGCGGAAGACACAAGACGACGATGCTAAAACTCCACAGACAATCATACCAGATAAATTAGAGTAGGGGAGGAATGCTCGCTGGACCACCCTCCACACGATATGTATTTTTATTTATTTAATTAACGTTACTAAATGTATTCGTAGTTGTAGCTGATTGCAAAAAAAATAAATAAAGCTAAAAACATAGAAGTTTTAGGTCTATGACAGGTAAGTTACGTTTGTGGAATGCACTAACAAGAGTATCTTTTGATCATTCAATATTTTCGGTTTCAATTTTCCTCTGAATCTGGTCTATCGAATTCTATCTCTACTGAATGTTACACATTCTTTAATCTGGTATATTTGGATTCCATTCAAAACGTGCAACAAGATTTCCTATATGAATTAGTTGAAATCCTGTGAAGCACATATTAGTTCACATGATCTAATCTGTTACACGTAATAAAAAATATAATTCAAAATAATTATGGCAAAATAAGTTGTTTTCCTAAAAGCAACCAAAAATATCTATGTTTCTCTGAGGATTATGTTATCATTACATTCATACGACGGACATTTGTTATAATACATTGGAAAGTTTACGGTTTATAGTGGAATTGAGATTTACTACAAAGAGAGAATTGAATCGTGCCAGACAAACCGAGTACCATATATGCTTTAGTTATAATGTTTTCTACAAACGACACAATATCCACAAACGTTAAATACGATTGGACACATCTCCGTTAACCAACAATTCTGAAACGTCCTTCGACGTAATCCTTTTACGACTCTTGTTGAAATCACGTTCACCCTCTCTGGTTACCGTGAAGACAGTACAGTGGTGATCTATATAAGGCCGTCATTCATGGACAAGTGAGGCAAGAGCTCGCTGTTCGGATGTGTCGATCATTACAGTAGGTCATGACCGCAAACTACAGAAAATATTTCACCGCACTTTAGGTGTACACAACGCAGGGGCTCGCGTAGTGCTGTTTCTAATTCATTATCAGTTACACACTTATTTTATAATCGTACGCATACTAGCGAAAACAAACATAATATCATGATGGGTGATTCACCTAATATGAGCATTAATACAAGTAACCTGGAAATGGTTTGTATATTTCAAGTAGTTACATTGATTGTGCACCCTATCGTTAAACGAAAAGTGAATGCGTAAATTAATGAAAATTACGTTGCTTATAACGCATAAATATATTTTTTATAGTCAACAAAAACTTTCACCATACCAACTAATATATATTAGGTTAATGTTTATGTAACCACATGTGTTCACACCTACGCCCCTCGCGTTAAGATAACATCGAGCTATGCTTAACGCACGCTGGATTAAATTAAGGAAGGGAATTGAGTACATGAGGAATGAAATAAAAACCGGATCTCTTTTCTAATTAAACAGAAATTCAGTCTGAGAATAAGACACTCAAACAGAAGGCTTCACGATTCAACAATAGGCCTACAGGGAACATTCAGAGAACGGAAGGAATGATCACGTTTCGGGGAGGGGGGGCTTTTGATACCATAATCATTATATTCTGAATTTATTCACATGCTGCCTTGGGAATTTTGGTTAATTTCAATAGATTTCTCTTAGTACAGGTAAGCAACAGTCTTCACCGAGATGCCGACAGAAAATGTAGTCAACTGTACCAAAAATAATTAAGGTTTATAAACTATAAAATTGTATTTAAAAGACTGTATTACTACAATTTTAATGGACTAAAATGGTTAAAATAAAATAAAATGTTCAATGTAAACTAAAATTAATGATGTCATTAAAAAATTCGTACGTTTCGTGTTCCCCTGGAGGTTGTGCTTCATAGACTGAGTCTCGCCGATTCACTGTAAGGAATCTGAATTCGTAAATTAATTGTTCTCCCGGAAAGAAATCGCTACAATACCAGATTACTGTAAACGATTAACACAACATATTGCTTCAATGCCAAAAGATTACCATTTGTAAGTCTACAGTATATTATTAAAGTTTCCATAAAAGTAAATTTTTCAGGAAACACTGAAAACTGCATATCATAAATTAAAGTGACATAAAAATCTCTAAAAATTATTGAGTCCCTATGTGCAGTATTATTATATTGAAGTTGGCTTAAAAATAATCTAAAAATTCTGTCTTTATGTTGGGTATACACCCATTTTTGAGTCACGGCCATGTGCCCTTTCTGCAATTACTAGGATATGCAATGATAAAGTAGGCATTTTTTAATTATAAAACACACCTGTTTTATTTGTTTTATATTTTAAAACAATTTAAAAACAGAAGCATAAGTCAAGTTATTAATATTCTTTAATTAAATGTTGTAAAATAAAACATTGTTTTATTGACCAATGTGCTGACTGCGACCTTCTACGGTTTTGTGCTGACTGCGACCTTCTACGGTTTTAGCGGGCCAGGCATAAATTTTGTTCCAAAGCTCTGCTGCTTCTAGAGGTATATACTTAGAAACATTCTTTAGGTCCTTCATCTTGCTTTGAAATAATGGTGCTTTACCATGATCAGCAGTTTCAACTGACAGAGTTAAAGGAAACACATTGCTTACATGCAGATCCTCTATTCGGACTGCTTCCATCGTAATATGTTTCTTGCTTGACGTTTCGATCCCTGGAAGCTGGCATCGTCCTCAGGAGCTGTGAGTGGCGGTTGAAAGACGACAGTGTGCGTAATCGACAAATCCATCAATTAATTCTTTTATTTTACGAATCATGCACTTGTTTTTTAATATTTGCAGATACAAATTTTTTATTTTGGTCCGATCCTGGAAGTATATCTGGAAATTACAAATTCCAGGTCAACAGCAACTTCGGTGTAGAATGTCTTGTACTAGTTTTAAAATCCAAAACCATTTCCGTATTCACCCTAAAACTCAAAACTTATCAGGATAATTTGGAGCCTTCAAAATCATGTCTTCTACATACTTTTCAGTAGTGTATAGTCTGTCATGCTAGCAGAGATTCCTCTTTATTACTCCAAAATTGCGGTCACAAAGCAAAAACGAGTGACCGCGAAGAGGGAAGAAGAGATTTATAACTTACAATTTTTGTATTTCGATTAAAACCATCAACATTCTTATAACTGGATGATTCTTGTTTTGCCCTGCGCAGTTGTCGCACGACAAACGTGTAACTCTTCAGAGCCATCCTCAACAAAATTATTCAAATAATGATACAAAAATGAACATACGTCATCAGGAGTTTTATGGGCAGTTCCTTCATCATAAATATAGCAAGTCATAATTCCAGTTTTCATGTCATTAATCCAATCTATTTCGTCTTCAGAATGCATAATAACAACACCAACTCAAGAAAAAATTACAGGTTGTGAGAAAATTACACCAACTCAAGAAAAAATTGCTGATTCAGAGAAATTCTATTATTAAGTGCAGAAGAGTCACATGTCCAGGACATGTGGCCTTTATGCACAAAATGAATACGCCAACATCTGCCTTATCTATGGGTATTGGTCATACACCTTCCTTGGAAAAATCGATGTATTTTAGTGAGTATAGTATGTTACTACTTAAAAATTGATTTATGAAAAAAGGACATGTGGCCTTTCTGCATTTAGCTATTCAGTTCTTTAGTTATTATAAATCGTTGTTCAAATCTGAAACGTTTTACTGTTTATAGTGTCAGTAACTTTATTGGTTCTCTTGTCCCTGCTAATAAAAGTTTGTGTTTTATTCCTTACTTTATCCGAACACATTCTTCATTCTCCTACATATTACTTTTATCAGTTATTGTTTGTATTGTACAGGGAACTAATAAAGACATAAAGACACCACAGTCTCTTCCATACGACGTAATGGGTACAGATGTTAGTGGATGTTTGGAACTACTTAATAGATGTAATATCCAATTCAGTTTATTTCTCATTCTCTCTTTATTTTAATTGTATCAATTTGTTATTCTATAGCTAGACATAACTGAAGAAATATTTTTTCAATTCTTTTCTAAACATATCATCTCTCAATCTTTCAGTGCTCAAAACGAGCCTTAGCAAGTCTCTATGTAGGTCATAGTTTGTGCGGTAGATGCCTCTGATAGGCACATGGATCCTACAGTTTGTCGCCAGCTCGGAACGGTATCACTAACCGTAGCGGTAATATAACGACGCAGGCTATGTAACCCTCTATAGGAAGCATGTCGGTAACCATACAATTTCCCTTAGCGTAGTTCTCAGGGCGCACAGGTTTTGATTAAATTAATCATGCAAGAAAGTGAATGCCTTCATTTTTTCACAGTATGTTATTTTTGGTCTCAAAAGGAAGATCTTTTGTTATAGGTTGTGTTACTAAAATACAAATCGTACTTGTTAATTTTGTGAGTTGGAAAACAAGAGTCATGTAATTCCTGAAGTCATTCTGAAACAATAGGCTTTTAACGTTCTTGAATAGTATTACAGAATTATCATTTTATCCTATAAAATAAACAAAACATACAAAATAGCAAACGTTTAATGGTTTCTTTATTTGAATCGTTCACTCCATGAAGCTCATTTAGAACGTTGTGAAAAATGGTTACCACAGAATTGGGCAGTGACAGCTCTCTAACGCTCCCCGACATCAGTTCCCACGGACATTTTGATTCAAATCGTTAACACTGTCGGCAAAACAAATTAGTTTTAGTTAACAAAATGTTTACGCACGGCAAACAGACACAGGTGCTAATAAACGTCGTCATAAAGTGGAAACTCCGTGAAGCAAACAATAAAAATCCGTGTGACGGAAAACGGTGTGTACAAGCAGAAAACTACGCGGCCCGGCTGCCTACACCTGTGTTGTGCAAATTGTCCGTGTTATTGCCCTCGCAATGGGCGGACTAGATCCACCTGTTAATTACCCGATGTCGCCGACACTTGAAACGTATTGATACTACGAATTTTAATACTGTTCATTATCGAGCAGTAGTACAATCTTGTTACATCTACATTGGTAATACTACACTGGCGCGCGAAGCGTTTGAGTTTCAAATGTTTACAGTTACAGTATTGGGATAGCCACCACTTATATTTATAATAATGTACTTATTTCATTCTGAAATTTCTATATGAAATTGGTGTTCATTAAAATAATAATCAGAATATATTTTAAACGATATGCAAATATTAAAATATCTGGTTTATCATACTTTCAATAAGGAACTGAACTTATATGTATGAAGATATTGTGTGAACGTATCATAGTAATGTGTTGATATTTGTTCAGCTGAAGAGGTCGTGATACGTTATTTACCGACCAATCCCATAAAAATTTAAATCTAGAGTTTTATAGCTTTCACGAGAAGAAACTGGTTCAGACCATATCGGATGTTACTGTTAATGACGCTTTACAAATAATCAGGAGAGAATATTCATACTGTGTTGTCAAGAACGTATTAACAATATGTATTAAAGTAATATTCGTAACCGAAAGTAAGAGTAGGAGAAATAGATTCTGTTTCTGATATTGACTCAATTTAAATCAAATTTCCCACTAAACCTAATCCGTAAAAGTACAGTAATAACTTTAAAAAGTTTTCGGTTTTAAAAAGTAAATAGATGATAAAAGAAATAAATATAATCATACGCTTCTAATAATTTAGAAACGTTTTTGAATTTTATCTATTATTTTCGGATTTGCGTCTTTAATTGTATAAAATAACTTTTAACTAAATGTTTGTACATTATTATTACGAAATTTGTGTTATACTTTATTTCGATATTTGTCACCTTTAAGTGCCTGTTAGTAACACGTGCATCACAAACTCTAGGATCGTTCCTATATTAGAAAAAAAACATTAAGTAACAGTGGAGGAAAAGGGGTACGATATTTCAGAGATACAGAGGGAGACTGAGGAAGAAAAAGCATGTATGTTGCCTACCTGAAGTATAGGTAACTGTGTTTAATACGCGTTGTGTATAATAGGGTAACTTGTGTTTACTATACAGTATTTATAATTGCATGTAGTTAAGACCGTACACTTTGCCGTACACCGTTGACACTTTACCTAGGTCTTGCTTACAAGGGCTCCAGACCATTAGGAAGCAGACACAACCGAATTACAGCTGCGTATCACATAGTCCGCTCTCACACGGAAAAACATTAACTGTCGTAGATTGAATTCAACATGCAGACTGAAATTTGTTTCAGTATTACACAAGCAGTAAAACCACTTCTATACAACACGTCTGGATTTTAATCAGTAGCATTAATACACGTTACAACTTTAATTGTAAAATTATGTAACGTTAATAATTGTAAAATTATTTAACAGAACTAAATGTAGATTATATAAGTAATTACGTAACTAAACAGTAAACCGAATATTTGAGCATTGCGAGTGCATTGCGCTTTCTTTGGCCAGACGACGAATTATCCGAAAGTACTGCACATTGAAAACCACCATAAAAAAATAGTCAGGAAAAGGTTTAAGCAGTATTATAAAAATTTATTAAACCCTCTAAAGCTTATTCTAGGATGAAAATGTTAACACAAAAAAATTATAAATTCATGGAAACTTTAGACTGCAGAAACAACAGTGCTCTTTTTCTTCCTTCTAAAGATCATCAACTTGGTTCACTACTTCCGAAATATTATTGGTAACTGATAGTCTTAAGCAACAATTATTTCAAACATTTTTATGCAACTAGTAAGAAAAGAACAAGTTACATTTTATTCCATTCGTATTGTGCTGACAGTTTGCACTGCATTCAAATCACGAGTTTGTAGCTAATGAAAATGTTAGACATTAACGCTTCGGAAGCGAATATATCAAACTCCGATAAGTATTAGAGACTCTCAAAACAATAAGTATTCGTCACAGAAAACTAAAATCGGGTTACAATTTTTTTAACAACGGTACCTTCAAGTCATGGAGGTCGTCAGATCGTTATAAACAAAGCGAACGAATGGACGCCTACTCTAGCCACCAAGTCATTTTTCTCTAACAATGATGATAAAATGTGTGTGATAAGCAACTTTTCTTCGGTCCTAATGTGGGAAACGTACAGTTTGGCATTAATCACAAGGTCGTCACCAATCAGTCTTCAACAACACGCCAATATGTCATAGCAATTTATGTGTTTATTAATCTTCAGTCACTCAGGACCAAGAAAACCATGTGTAGTCGTATTTCAAACCATATCGCTGCGAACAGGCAACTTAAACGTAAACATAACACGATGTCAGGGGAAAGGCAACATGGTAATGTTGTTATTCAGCATAAAACGTGTTCAACACTTACGAAATTTATAAAAACAGAAATAGTCTCAGTTAGCAACATTATTTATGTTAATAACACTATTTTCACCTAATAGCGGCCTATTAGTATATATATTTTCTGATAGGACGTAGTTTGTTTTGAAATTTTAGTAGAATGTTCCGAGTTATTGTGCAGTATTTCACCTACGAAAATCTCTCAAATGTTCATATTCATTACGTTCATCCAGTAGCTCATTTTTATGGTCACTTCACGAGACGCCTTTGTTTGGTTCTCACTGTTTGACTTTATTAAAAAGAAAAAAAATCTACCTCCCTTCGGCATTTATAAAATAATTAGAATCATATGATGTTCTATTTCCCCTTTCTTTATGCTCTTTCTACGCTTTGTAACATTCAACTTATTACCCGAAAATGATAGGACAGATCACTACCAACATGTGTTTTGTTTGTTTTGTAACTTTTCTGCAAAGTAGCTGCTCATATCAACCTACAGTAGATACGGTACTGTATTTTTGCAAATAAAATATGAACATGTGGGTATAAAATATTACACGATGTTTCGAATATCGTATCGGAATGTTTTGCTTGATTTACGTAAGCGAGCGAATAATTAATTTTTAAAGAGACAGGTTTCTGAGAATTTTACAAAATGTCGGATCGAAACGGCTGCAACTATTATTTCATTTTGAATGATAGGTAATACACTAATACGTTTCAGTAAGTTATTCTCGGAAATGTGTATTCTGACTACACGTAAAGACGATATGTCTGTACTTGGCAGTAAACACTTGTGAAACTGAAAAAAAAACGATGAAAAAAGTTAGTAAAATTCTTCTGTAATACCTATAAAGACGTACTATTCACAATCAATCCGAAACGTTCTTTCTCACGTTTGAGTGAGTAAATAAGTTGTAAATAACCATCTCAAGCTGTTTTAAAATTTTCACGCGGAAACACGCACACGCGCGCGCACGCACACACACGCACACACATTTGAGGGAACAATTGTTTTCGGAGTTTTAGGATATTTTAAAATATTTTAGCGAATAAATGTTTTTTAAGTCGCAATAATGCTTCACTTATGCTTGTAATGAAACGCACGATCATGGAACAGATATACCTGTTGCTGGTACAGATAAAGCGCTAAAAAGAAGAAACTGTAAAACAGATTATAAATGCAACTGTATCATTGTGGCCCTATTACGAGATGTGTCTAAACACTCAACGCTACACTCACGGCTGGAAGCGAGCGGGAGCTGGAGAGAATATTTAATAGCTGGAATGAGAATATTTTACCGTGTAACATTCTAAAAATATCCATATGTACAACTTCCGTGCAGGAATTCTCTGCCTTCAGTATAAATAGAACGTTCCACATTTTCCTCGGTTGTCATTGGCACACTTAAAAGAAATATGTGAATGAAACTATTTCTTTAAAACGTCTGAATTTTTAAAATTTTACGTAAGTTGTCGATATCGTATCTCAATGTTCAAAACGTTATAGCTCTTTACTGGTCAAACTATATATATATATATATATATATATATATATATATATACACACACACACACAAAGAGTTTCTATATGTATATACCACACGTGTATTTTAACAAACAATACGCTGAGCCGTGGTAGTTACGTAAAGATAACGTTGTTAAGTTGTTATTAAACAATACTTAACAAATTTTGTGTTTAAATACACAAATTAGAATTATGTTTACAGAAATAAAAGTAGTTTTTCAAACTACAGTTTTTTCCAGAGCATACAAGGAATGCTGCAGATTATGAACCTGTCCATTCCTCATGGCCAGTAACAACGATACGTCAGTCACCAAACCGCTGCTTCGCAATTAAATACAAACTTGTACAGTATATTTTGTTTTGGCTGATGCTTCTAATTGTTGATTGATCTCTAACTGTATTTTAATAGTTAAATTGAAACCCTCGAAAAGATTCATTCCTAAACTTTGTCCCGATTGATCACCTTCCTTCATATACGAGGTGTATTGCGAATATAGCTAACGATTTGAAGGCGTTAGAATTAAACTAGATCGGAAAGACGAGTTATCGCGTTCCTTCCGATACGTATCTAACTGCAACACATTATACTGTTTTTCCTGATGACATTCAGATTTTTCAGCATACTACTTACAAGCTTCAGTTTGAAGTACCAGAGCCTTACAATCTATGTTTATATAATTCGTGTTACAATCCATTACGACTTCAGAACTTTAGTTTTCGTAAATTCTAATCAATTGCTACATTTGTTCAATAAATCTATAGCGATTCTGATTCACAAAACAAGAGAGGCTAACTGGATGGGAGTTGGGAAATTCGCTGTTCGATGGGTAGTTTCGAACTTTGGTAATATCAAAATGCGTAGCTCGTTTATGGTGTTACGTAACAGGTAAACATCTTTTTACTTCTTTACTTCTGAAATGGTACGGTAAAACTGGGGAACTTCTGCTTTTAATACTTCTGAGATTCATCCGAAGTGTGCGACACCGCTTTTTAATCTCTAATAGCAAGTTAGTACAAACGGTAGCTAAGACGGCCCACAATGTATACTAAATCTGATTACTAAGCCACAAGATAAACTGCACAGAACAGCGTTTTCCCAATTCAGTTTAAACGGAACAGAAAACATTACGGGCTTATTAAGAGCTCAACTCACCAGTAACGCCAAACGTAAATGGAACATTTTTCTTACAGACGTTGCCTTACTGATTTTTACTTCCAAGGGCATGATACATTTTTAATTTTGTTTATAAAAATGCTATTTCTTTTTTTAACATTTAACTGTGACTCAAAATGTCGTTACTTTTTCGGATTTTGTATCGAAATCGAGACGCAACGAGAAAGAACGATAAAAAATGTCGTTTAATACACGCAAGTGAATAGCTTACAGCTTCATACTCATAATCGAATTAATAAAGTTGACATTCACGTAAGTACTACATTTTTCTGACAGACTTTAAACTAAACAATATATGTGAAATAGTTTACTGTTTCATATATTTACAGATTATTTGGGTTCTAATAGTTACATCTATAAGGAGCATGTACAAATGCCTATCGAACATACATGATTTTAATACATGAAATCTTTCGGACGAATCTCAGACTTAGTGAAACACTGCATAAAACTTGACCATTATTCATAGTCTTGTAGAATATATATAGTTCACCTAGATTCCACAAGTCATTCTGGAGAGGAAACATGATAGTCTAACATGTGTGCTGAGTCAGGCGGCTCTCGTTCTGCGGCCACAACGTTAAACGAGAATTTCTTACATTAGAACAAAATGGCGCTAGCCACTTTTAAACAAAGACGTGTGATGCAAGCGGAGTTATAAAACTGACAGAAAAGAGCCTGTTTCGAGAACAAGGGACTGGCTATGCAGCTATGTTATTGTAGTTTGAGTTTACATATCCAATGGTTCACATAGAAATTAAGGAATGAAGGAGCAGATGGTCACTTAGTAAAATAACCGAAAGATTTAAGTAACACATCCAACCGAGATTGTGGATAAAACGAACATTATAATGTTGGCACAAATATATAATCAGTAGCACATCTACATTTCATCGGCGCCCGGTGAAAATAGTAAATCCACATTTGTAATGTTCCACTTCTTAAATGTACACTGTATATTGAGAACACTTGAAAACGTTACATTTTGCAAAGTTTTATTAAAAACGTTCAAAAGGGATGTGTATCTGACAGCTACACACCTTAGGCCGAAATTGATAAAATGAACACTATTTTAAACGTTTTAAATTAGAGGTTTTTAATATAGTCTATACTAGCCACAATAGTTATCTCCGCTGTATAAAGCCCTGCCTATAAATCTATCTCTTGCTAAAAGTTGGGTTTTATATTAACGGAGGTTGTGTATTTAAAAGAGATCATTTGAGTTTTATGATCAGGATTATGTTAATGAATACCATTACGCCCCGACACGTTTGTTATTTTATATTGCAGCTATTTTCTGATGCCTTCAGTTGTTGTGGTCCCGCAGTATTATGGAGTTTTGCAGCTTACATACAGGTCGACTCGTCCTGTAGATTGTTATCGATTACATTTAAAAATTTACAATATTATCAAAAAATGTTACAACCCGTTATTTGTGTGTGTGTGTGTGTGTGTGTGTGTGTGTGTGTGTGTGTGTGTGTGTGTGTGTGTGTGTGTGTGTGTGTGTGTGTGTGTGTGTGTGTGTGTGTGTGTGTGTGTGTGTGTGTGTGTGTGTGTGTGTGTGTGTGTGTGTGTGTGTGTGTGAAAGAGTGCATATTCATCAATGAGATTATCATTTGTAGGCATATGTCACAAACTTTTGGATTTTTTGTTCAGAATTATGTGCTTGCACAAAACTGGAAATTCTTTACAAAAATAATTGTTTACTGGCGCCTAACCAAACAACTCTATTTACTGTTTAATAAATTCTTAAAGAATACAGCAAACATCAGCTACCGATTTTGTAACAGAAAGCATGAAATTCATGCTTTAAATTTATTTAAAATTTATATCTACTTTACCTCAAGATGTTATTTTTCCCTTATATGGAACATGTTTCGGGATCCTTATTGTTCCCATCATCAGCCTTTCTAATTCTGAATCTTGTGTTGTACCTGTATGCTGGTTGGCTGTTGTTATTGCTTCCCATTGGTTTTTGGTTTTTTAAATTGGTATTATTGTGTGTGATTGTGGTGTATATATTAGTATTTTGTGTATTTTCGATGTTGAATGCTTTGAAAATTGTATCATGTTATATTAATTTGCATTTGTTCAGATATTAGTTTGTTTAGTGTTTTTATATTTGTAAATTTTCCCAAATGTTCATTATGATGCCTTTGTGTGGTATGTGTTTTATTAGTGTCATGTTGGTTATGTCTGGGAATTCATGTCCAGTGTTTATTGCATATGTGGCCAAATTAGATTTATATATTTCTGTTTTTTGTATGCGTTTAGATGTTCAAATAACGTTTTTTCAGCTGTTTTTTATATATACACCACAATCACACACAATAATAACAATTTAAAAAACCAAAAACCAATGGGAAGCAATAACAACAGCCAAACACCACACAGGTACTCCACAAGATTCAAAATTAGAAAGGCTGATGATGGGAACAATAAGGATCCCGAAACATGTTCCAAATAAGGGAAAAATAACATCTTGAGGTAAAGTAAATATAAATTTTAAATATATTATATACATCAAGAAATAGACTGTAGCAAAAAGTGTTTGAATCTTCAAATTTATACACGGTAATATTTAATTTAACAAAAGATTTTACAACCGATTTAGAAATATGCGTCAATACTGTCGTGTGTACGTAATCTACAACATTTACTTCGAAAATCACTTTACACGTTACAACTTCATCGTTTGCAGTAATTACACAAAATTATTCATTCAATTAGATAGGTATCCGTATCATGTGAAACGTAAAACTTACAATATAAAAAGTCAATTAAATGTTAGAAAAATTAATTTTTAATTCTAGCAACGCTTTTCGATAAATTCGGAGAAATATGTAAGCGTGCCGCATATATCACTTGGGCTACGATTCAGAGGTAACACGTGTACACAATCACTACGTAAATATTAAATTAAAATCAGCGTTTTCGCAACGTTGACCGCCCGCGGTGGATCGTGCGTGAGTGTGTGCGTACGTACGTGTCTGCCTCTCGATAACTGCTACTAATTTCACATAATAATCAGTTACACTCGAATCAGTACGAAATTGATGGGCATTTCACTGATCTGTTTGTTTGTCTCCGGCAATCCCAAGCATGTAATCACCCGTTAATTATACTTTGTGCTCCTTTGAAAGTTGCAGATTAAGATTTTTACGACTGGTATTTTCTAGAACACTAACAAACGTAATCGCAATGCATGGTATCGACTTTCGCGATATAATAATACCAGAATTCATTGGAAGAAACATGCTGTTTGACATATTCAACGAGCGCTCGTATTTAGGCCTAATTCAGATCGCTTTTCGTTAATACAGTATTATATAGGCTTGCGATGCGTATCCTTTCCCGAACAGCTTGTACGTGTTGTTACTTATCTATTAATTACGTAGTTTGTAGAAACTGTCAATAGAACTGCGCCAATATAAAAGTTAATCTAGGGTACCAAATAAACAAAATTGTGAAAATAAATTGTTACCTACGACAAATCTAACCTTTCCTCAATGTAAACTGTTTTCAATTATTAAACAGTGTACACAAAATTAAAAAAACCTTTTCAAAAATTTACTGGAAAGTCGTTTGAAAGCAATGCTATTTTATCAAAGTCAAGGCTTACCAGTATAATCAATATAAAATGTATGGGAAACACTGTAACTAGTACGTAGTCTGCTTCATGTCGACAGTAAAGGTATAGGTATGCCTACAGTACTAAATTAAATTTAACAGAATGTAAATTTAATTTTAAATTTTAATTATATTCAAGTTTTTAACTAGTACGGTACATTTCATTTTGTTTACACTTTATTGGGACAACAGAAGCATGTAACTTCCATGGCCTCCTCAGCTACTGTCGTCCATCTATATTGGTCCTGAGCAAAATCACTCAGGGCGGTGTCTCTCCACCGACTTTTAGGCCATCCTCTAGGTTGCACTCCATCAGGAGAACCCTCGTAAGCTTTCTGAGTGTCCTATTGTTTTCCGTTCTCAGAACATGACGTAACCACTTCAATCTTTGCATCTTATGAAGGAGGTAAAGCTAAGATCGTCATATGATGCATACAATTCTCTATTTTTCTTCCACCACAACATTTCATTTTCAGATGTTGGGCCTATAATCCTCATAAGCAATTTTGTTTCAAATCTACCCAGCAACTCCACTGCCGACATATTAAGGATCCAGGTTTCACCGCCATAAGCCACTACTGGTATAGTTAAGGCCTTATGTAACCTGGACTCCGTTGACTGGCTTACTAACTTGCTATTGTTTTAACTTGTAGTACGGAATACTCGACTTATGATACAATTAAAAGTACGTATCCTAGAAGTTATCTTGGATCAAATTTGAATTCAATTGCATTGTTTGCAGTTATTACAATAATTTAGTAATGAAACAGCTTGGTTTTAGGTATCTGTATTCAGAAGCTATTAACTAAATCTCTATTTATGAAACAACGACAATTTTAACACTAAGGACAAGAAAAATGGTCCATGAACCCTTACAAAAGTGAAATACAATTTGAAATAAAATACACGTAGAAATATGACTTCACAAAAAAATGTGACTTATAGACAGCTAAAAGACAGCATAGTTTGTTGTCTACCCACGGTAAAAAAGATCGCGTTTACTTATCGCCAAAGTATGAGTTATAGATAGCTAAAAGACAGCATAGTGTGTTATCTACCCAAGGTGAAGAAGATCACGTTTGGTTATCGCCAAAATATGACTTATAGAGACCTAAAAAACAGCACAGTGTGTTCTTTGCCCAAGGTAAAGAAGATCGCGTTTGGTCATCGCCACAACTATGACCTCTCTCAACCGTGCACATTCTACGCTGTAGGATATGTTATGTAATAACTTTTTAGCCCATGTCAAATAGAGATTTTATTATGCAAATGGAAACGCGAATCTCGTAATAAGCCACGTATATCATAAATGCTTAGTTTTATTAACTACCTTTATTATATGATCAAACGAATACAACACTGTAAGTAGCACAACTTCGTGCAATTCTTTGCCACAACTCTTGTAGAGTATGACCCAGAATAAATAAATCTACACAATTTGTTGCTTTTATTGGTATCAGCCAATTAGAAGTAGTTATTCGTGAGATTTTCCAAGAAATTTTATTATTTACAATGTTATGTTCGAAGGCGGTGAGATTTAACGTTGTTCTGACGCATTGGGGAGGGGATGCAAAGAGAAACCATGTAAATTCTATTACATCCATACAGAAGAGAGATCGGACAAAATAGATCCGTTTAATGCCATAGGCTTACTGGACCATACTGTAACTGAAAGAGTTGCTATCACCCACGTTTATCTTTCTGATTGTTTTTTGATGTCATTATGTTGGGTCATGTTTGCTACGATAATGTTCAATTCGGATTAATTTGGAGTGTACGTGCTTCTGTTGCTGTGGAAAACTGGGAGTATTACAGATTCATTACCAATCAGTGTTAACCGGTCGGATCCTACCTGTAACACGCAAGTAAACAATTTCAAATCTATTTTAAGTAATCAGGATATTGAGTATGGCATTTCATTGCCAAGACACCGTAGTGTATAGCTCCTTCGGTCAAAAGGATGACAGTCGGCATAAAAGCAACTGTTATCAGTGGTAATTAATTTTTTATTTTGATTCGGTGCAGTTACGTTGTTAACATGTTTTTGCACATTACTAACCTATGGCTATACCGAGACAGTAGACGGGTCGGCTCCACTGAACCGACCAATTGTGTCAATACAGCAGCAATGCAGACTCAAAACGGTAATCTCATCTTACTAACGGTGCATTCTGAGACAGTTCCGCGCAAATAAGAACACATTATTACATCAAAGGCTTCCGACTGTCATCATTCTGGCCGAGGAAGCTATACCAACAATTTTTATATTCAAATAAAATTCTGAGGCATTTGTTCAAGAATTATAGGTGTGCATCCTTTCCTCACCAGTTGCAATTCTCTCATTCCTTTTACTGGTTTCCGTTGAGCGCATATTGGGCATATACGATTTTCACTGGACGTCACGCGTACGTCTGTAATACCAACACGCTGCCTTCAGCGACTCCACGTTGTTAGTGAACTAAGCGGTGGTTAGGAGTAGCGTGAACGACTCCCTTGTAGATCAACATAAAATTTAACCAAAAAGTATAAGAGAATTATACACTGAGGAAATATCTTCTATTGCATTACAATGCTTATAACATTTTTTATAGTTTACAAAATTTTTATAGTAGGCCTATATACCAAATTATTGACAGTTTACTTTTTGGTTCAACTTTGCTGTGTATACAAGATGTCAATTATTTTTGTTCGGCCCATTCTAAATGAAACGGTAAAGAAGCTTTTCAACTGTGTATTTTATTTATATGATAATTATTCATACAAAATAACTGTGTGAATTACGCTTACGTTACAGAGCGAAGACATAGAACAGACTAAAATTGACATGATTTTAACAAATCATTGTACTTTATATACCTTACCCACCTGTATTTGAAAAATGCAGTTTTGGTAGGACATCATGGTTAGTTATGTTTTTTTTATTTATAAACAGACACGTTTACATTAACAGTGTTTCAAAATAAATTTGACCTGACCTCCTGTGAACCACGTTCTGGGTGCGCCATTGGTGGAGTCTGTTACACAACTGCATCGACGCTGACATAATACAATGTTTCAGAACTAACGCCTCTCTAATCGTGTTTCCCAAAAAGACACGTCAATCCATGTATTCATTACCACTTAGTCAAAAACGCAACAGAAATGTGCTGAGTATCCAAGAAAAACTAATCTTCTGCTCCTCTGTCTGTTTCCGTCTCTCTCTTTCCCCCTTTCACTCTCTCTCTCTCTCTCTCTCTCTGCAAATGTCACTCTCGCCCTCTATTCCCCCTCCCACCTTTTCTTATTTCTATTCCACTTTAAAGATGGTTCTAATGTTCTGTAAACAAGAACAGTGATCAGAAACAACTCTACAGTACTGAATCTGCTTTTCATTTTTTGAAATACTGACACAAACTGTCGTAAGTAATCGGTTTCTTGTAAACAACTATAAGGATGCTTCTACATTCGTTATGCTCGACAGATTAGCGCTATGCACGCGTATAAGCATCATTGTTACCATAGCGACCCTTAGATAGTAACTCAAGCGCTACGCAAGCAGTAGGCCTACTTATGAGGTAGAGAGTTCAGGACGGTCATGTCACCACAGCTCTCTCTCTCTCTCTCTCTCTCTCTCTCTCTCTCTCTCTCTCTCTCTCTCTCTCTCTCTCTCTCTCTCTCTCTCTGTGTGTGTGTGTGTGTGTGTTATTGACGAGTTTCTGGAGTTGACTCATGCGTTGCGTATGTCTTCCCCGAAGGAATTTTCGCGACTTTTCGGCAGATTGATCTCTTGAAGCTCTTGTCTGTGTCTCATCGATTTTCCAGAATGCAAATAATGATTACCAAATCATTTCTATCTTATAGCATCAAGTAGAAGCAAACAGCCTGAGGATAATACAGATGAATTTGTCGAAACGTCGCGAAACGTTTTCAACGAGAACAGGAATATTCAGATCAACCCATGAAATATTACACTCCACAGTGTCTGATAATTATCATATAAACAAATAAATGTGTGTGTGTGTGTGCGTGTGTGTGTGCGTGTGTGTGTGTGTGTGTGTGTGTGTGTGTGTGTGTGTGTGTGTGTGTGTGTGTGTGTGTGTGTGTGTGTGTGTGTGTGTGTGTGTGTGTGTGTGTGTGTGTGTGTGTGTGTGTGTGTGTGTGTGTGTGTGTGTGTGTGTGTGTGTGTGTGTAATTAGGAAGGAAGCAAGTTTCAATACTAACGGGAACAACATCCATAAAAATATTTAATAGAGAATTGGTAATAACGTCCGGTTTGGAATAATGTAAGTCTATAGCACTAGCTAGTCAGAAATTAATTACTCTGTATTGTTTTAAAAACTGTTACGCAGTGTCGTTAACTAGAATATGTAGGACTGTTTTAACGTTAAGTCTTAAACTTATGTGACTATCACCGTTTGATTAAATGTAACCGTTAAAAGACCTCTTAGAATAAAGGTTTATAAACAACAGCAAGTAAAATCCAAAAATATTTTCCACACGGCAAGAATATTTAATGTTTTGAAGGGTGTCGACGTAAATGTATTCAATTCAAATTCAAAATTCACGCCTTATTAGTAGTAGTTTTCCTCAAGAACTATGATTATTACAAGACTTTAGTAGACAACTATTCAAATTTTCAAATCCTTTTGCTTCGATTATTTCTGAATCTGGTGATATAGTTTATTTATAATTGAACACGTTGTTTTACAAGTTAGGCATAGGAAACATAAGCTTATAAATATAATGTATTATTTAATACATTCGTATAGAATCATAGAAAGTAGAAACCTCAATCGATTTCTGATCTCCTTAGTAGCGTTGTAATGAAATGATAAAATATCATGTTCCCGCTATAAACATATCAGAGAACTAGGTTTCGAAACTGTACAAAATATAATTATATTAACTAAGCTTATCTGATCGATTCGAATGTAAGCTTACAAGCGAAGGAATTTATAAGGTAAGTTAACATAGGTTAATAAATCAATTAATTAATGCATACAATATTTAAAGTAGGTATGCATAATAAAAAATGTATTTAATTTGTAAGTTTTAAGAATGTAATCAATTTGTAATAAATTATACGTCGCAACACAAAAGTTGGTTAGTTTTGAAATGTGAATGAAATTTTATTTTCCCCATCATTACTTTGGACTAGAAAAATAAACATCATAAATGATGACGTACGTGCATATAACTCCGTCGAACCATCGTCATAGATCTGAAGACATGACAAGTAAACAGTCAGTCATATGATAGTGTAGGCTGAAAACGAACCGCTCACATGTTACAGCCTTCAAAACGACGGTTGGCTGCACGCACAGTACCTGAGGTGTACAAATTGCATAAGACGGAGACTTTATCATACCGATGTTAACCAACGGTAGACCTCGAAGGAACCAGCAAATTTAGATTATACAGTCACTATATCTTGTAAAGCCAGTCACTACAAGAAAGCCTATACTTGTAGGCTTACTGCTAAATGAACACACACATAATACTGTACAAACCTTTACTTAACTGTTGAAAATTAATCTGTTATTCGAAAAAAATCACCTCTAATAGTTGAAAACTTTATTTATAATCAAACCTTTAAAAAAATCACGGCGACATTCAAAACTGCAGTGCTACTACCGTACATTCACCATAAAAAACGATTTTTAATTCCAAACTAATTTTATCTTCAAAATTTCATTAATTATTTTCATTTTTACTGCACATAGTCTGTTTTGTTAGTTTTATGAACTTTTAAATCAGAGTATAATTTTTGTATCGACCTGTCAAACTGGAAAAGAGCTAACTTGGAAGTGGTGAAGCAATACCTGAAAAGTTAATCAAATCACAGATAATGTTAACTAACAAACCTCTAATAATGGTAGCGAATTTACATCATCATCATCATCATCATTATTAGCAGTACCCTCATAATTGTTTCCGTTTTTGTTACAAATTTTATCTTCTGGACAGTCCAACATATGCTACTACACTTTCATAAAATGGCATTTCATTGCTTTCAACACCTTTGTCGATTTCTCTATTTCAGTCAAGATGCCATAAGGTACTGCTGTGTTCCCTAAAATTCCCCTCCACTGCTGTAACGATTCCCCTTCATTTACAACAGCTGCACATTAAATTTCAGATGAAAATCCATGTTGTCGAAAGCAACTTGCAGTCATTGTTACTGTAACCAATACATTAACCATATTTTTGACATCTTTCTTTCAGAACACCTTTCACCCTTAATCATAATGTTAGATCTGGTGTCACTTTTACGAAAATACTAGTTCAATCTGCATTAAATATGTCTCGTAAATATGACCGCACACTGTCAACTTCAACAGCAATTGTACATTTCATCATAGCCAATATGCCCTGGTGAACACATTATATGCTTCATTATCACAGTAAACGACATTTTCTAATTAATTATAAAAAAAAAACAGTGTTTCCTGTAACCGCTATTTCATTTTATACGATGCCACTGTACATAATATTATTTTACATTATAAAATATAATTGGACAAACAAGAATCTTTTGCATTTGTAATTGTGACGAACCTAGTTTTTGGTCACTCATTATACCCGATATCACTATTATAATCAATCTTCTTGATTTTCAGCATTAAATTCTACGAAAAAACCCTTACGTAATCCACGTATTTATTTCACTATAAAAATATTCGTTCATACTTTTAAATAAGAAGTACATAGATTTTAATTGTTAGAACTATAGTCAGTTTGAACTAATAATGACTGAAGTAAATAATACTTTATACGTATTTATACTTACTTCGTTTAACAAAAACTATACAGTATTACATTTAGGTTTCAAATAGGTGTATTCAAAAATGCATGGGTCACGTGTGGTTCTGAGACAGTAATTACTATTCAGAAGTGTCAGTTGTAAGAAAGGAAATGTCTGTTACTAAGTGTGTGTGCGCGCTTGTAATCACACACACACACACACGCGCGCGCGCGCGTTTCCGTTTGTAATGAGATTAATTTGAACCGTTTCACACGTAATTTTACAAAATTGCGAACGTTTTAGCGAGGTTCGTTAGATTAGAAGGACTATTAAAATTATTACTGTTGTCGGTTCGACAAAATTTATTTTCGTTTTTAGGACCTGCATAAAGCAAGTAATAACATCGGATAACTGGCATTAACAGTACAGTTACTACGTTACTATTGGAGATAATCTAATTGGATGTTATTGTTAACATATCAAAAATTTTGTTGTATATTACTTGATTACGATCGTGACGTAATGAATAAGTGTAAAGTAACAGTAATGAATGCTAAAGTATCATTTCCATCGCTGCACATGTATACGACCAGTAACATATAGTCACACTAACACGCACGCGCGCACACACACACACACTTAATTGTGTCTAAATTAACCAAACCCCGTTAATACTTTAGGCGTTGGTTTCATTATAAGCTGTCATTATAAACACTAAAAAAATTTAACTTAGTCTGCGATTATGGCAGTGTTAAATATAACTTTAGTTTGCTTCTCGACAGATATTAGGAGTACCAAAATTAACTAGCGAAACGACGGGGAATATTTATAGTCAACGAACTGTTTTCTATAGGGCCTACACTCATTAAGGAACACTCTTTGAGGCTATTATTTTCTTATTTGTTAATTCAAAATGAGAATCTGACTGTGAATAAATCAATGACGTGTAAGTTAAAGACCGAAGTACGCATAGCAACTCTGACTCTTAAATTGAACATTATTGGACTCAAAGGTACACAAAAATATCAGCAGTAAGTCCTTCATACATCGAGAAAGAGGAAGGAACAAAATAAGGGTTGAAAAATTTAAACTTCTTCGTATCCTTCAGCCGGAGAAGTTTTCACTTCTACTTTGTTTGTTCCGTCTTTATAGTCTATCCTTCCACTTTCACTATGATCTTCATACATCTTTTTGCCGTGAAGGCATATAACTGTAACTGTTCTTTTAGATTTCGTTATATTGGCAATCTATCCAGACTTTCTTTCCATCTCGTCCTCTGATAGATTGTTAGGCCTATATCATTCACAACGGAATAATATTAAAGTAATCACATTGTAGCTTTATGGTCATTAATAAAACTCTCAGTTTCCAATCCTCTTGTACATCCATATTTTGAAAGTAACCTGTAACGTTACTCACAAGAATGTTGCTTGTTTTTCCTTGAGCCTTTCTTACCTTTATATTGGAACTGGTTTGGCCACGGTTTTGTGAAATTTCAATTTTGTGTCCCTCTAACCTTGTCTTTTAGAGCTTTATACATACGTACACTGTATAAAATACTTAATATATGCAACGCGAACGTAATAAATTTATTACACAGAATAAATATAATACACACTCACATACATATACAAGTTTGGTTTATATAAAATAAAATGCATGACTCTCTCATAGCTAAGATACATGAAACAATCTGTAGTCACAAATAAACTAGCGCGTGCAATTACAGCCAGAAAAGGCGCCATAAAGGGCAACCACATGTGGCCTTTCTTATGAAGAATGACTGAGACAATTATGGTACGAAACACATACTTGCACTGTAACTACTGTTAATTATTATTACTAATTACTATATTAACGAAACGTTTCTCCCACTCCTGCCTGTTTTTCTCAATTATTTAAAGCCCCCAGGATATAGTTCACGTAACAATTACTTTTTGCTCTAATGACCCAATTAAGGAGTGTCGTGAAAACCGGCTTGACAGACACGTTGTTTAAAGTAAGGTGGTTTTCCACAAGATTTCTCCTACGGTTTTTAGGTGTAATGTATTACCTTAGTTTTTGTTTAAACATTAGAAATGTAACGTTCATGCGATAGGAGTCTTTTTACCTTGACAACTCAATGAAATCTACCTATAGATTTTCTCAACATTTATGATATTGTTCCTTCGGGTGTTATTGTGCTCTATTATGAATCTGAATGGGTAATACATAAACAATTATATGTGTAGTATGATAACATTATCTTGTCATTGTTAACAATACTCCAAATTTAAATTTTGTTTGTTTTTGATATTTTATTCCGTATCTATTTGTTATACTCTTTCCAATTCTTCATAACACTCTATGTTATATATTTTTATAATATTAAAAACAAAAGGTTTTCGCATGAACTCTATGTTCTCCAGTGACACAACGAAAATTGTAAAGTAACAGAGTTGTAAATTCATTAATTGGGGATATTAACTTACTGAACATATGCCTACAAGTAAGTGTACACTTACATTATAGAGGTATGTCAGTCAGTTATAGAATGCATACCTATATTTCTAAACACTTTTTTTTATTCAAAACAATAATACGAGGATTGTTCTTTAAAAACACGTTTTAAAGGCTGTAAAGCGTTTTTTATTCAACGATTTTAAAAGAAGTCTCTATTAACATTAAGGCATGACCACTGTTGCACTAGTCTGTAGATTCCCTGCTGGTAAAATTCTTGCGGCTGTTTGCGCAAGATGTTTGTTCTTTGTGGGCCAAAAACATGATAATCCCACGGAGAAAAATCGCGACTGTAAGGTGGATGTTGTAAGACTTCCCACTTCATAGGACCAAGCAGATCTTGAATCGTCTGGGCTACATGGTCGAGCAATATCATGCAGAAGAATGACGCCATTTGTGAGCTTCCCGGGACGTTTATTCTTGATGCTGACCCGTACGCGTATTAAGCTGTCTGCATATCGCTCAGCGTTGTTGTTGACACCAGGTTCTTTAAAATCTAAGAGCAGCGTACCCAGATAATCAAAAAATACGGTCACCATTACTTTTCCTGCCGAAGGTTGGGACCGGCATTTTTCATCTTCAGAGATTGTGCTTCCACTGCATACTCTGACGTTTGGATTCTGGTTCGTAGTGACAACACCAAAACTCATCACCGGCAACTATTTGGTGTAGAAAGGCATTACCTTGTTGTTGATAGCGCATCAAATGCTGTAATAATAAGGCCGAACGCAAATTTTTCTGCTCATCAGTAAGCAGTCGTGGAATCCACTGAGCAGCAGCTTTGTGATAGCCAAGATTATGAATGATGGAATGAACAGTTCCCACGCTGATACTCAACATTTGAGAAAGTTCTGTAACTTTGATACGCCTATTTGCACGTAAAGCAGCTTCCAGCTTTCTCACATTTTCATCTGATGCTGCAACACGTGCAGGTCCGGGACGGGCCAAATCTTTAGTGGATTCTCTTCCTTGTTGAAATTTTTTGCACCATTCAACCACTGCCGTATGAGAATAACTATAATAACCATATACAGCTTTCATTCTCGTATAAATTTCCATTGGCTGACGCCCCTCAGCTGCCAAAAACTGAATAACGGCACGCAGATTATCTTTGTACGGATTTTCTATCACAGATGCCATTTTTCAACCCAGTCACAACGCTTAGAAAAGAGCAAACTGAAAATATTTTTGGCAGACGCGTCGCTAGTACTTAAACAGACAATAAAAACAAATGAATTCCGTTGCCATGGCGACGAAGTTACGGCTGCGCAGATCAAACGTGTTTCTATTGAACAATCCTCGTATTATGATATCTGTGCGAAACCAAAAAAGTCATTTCAATTTTTTTCGTTCGATAATAACTTACTGTTTTTTTTTTTTAAATTTAGGAAGACTTTTTATAGTTATATAAAATAAACATTTACCATAACAAATAATATTATTATTTAGTATACCGATCTTCCAGACTAGTAGTTTAAGAGAAACTCTTACTGTTGGAGGTGAATGCATGTACATCACTCAGTCCACACCATTACGCATTAACGAATATTTACATAATACAGAGTAGCTTTTACTTACCTATAAATTCATTTCTAATTCGAATTCTGTCATATAAATTTGGCGTTGATATAATAAGGCAGTTGATAAAGGCTACCAAAGCGGTCTGGTAATCCACAGCACTAGCCTCCTGCAGTTCGGTTAACACGACTTTCAATCGATATCGCTCGCACTTTAAATTCTGCAACACAAGTCACAATTAGTTATCAGCACAGTTTTGTAAAGACAAGGTACGCTTATTCTATAAAAAAATTCGAATTCAGTGTCAATATACCGAAAACTCAACACAATTTTATACTGACAAATATTTCAGAGCGATACATACTATGTTATAGTTACATATATTTTTTTATGTCATGAACGTAAAAAAGATCACAAAATAACCAATGTTACAAAATTACTAAGGTATCACACGAACTTACCATGCCTTTTTTTCTGCCCGCGACAGATGGCGTCGAAGTACCGTCAGTATGACAGTGCCTGTTTAATTGGAGCTGCAAAGCTTGTAAAAGATGAAAAGTTTTCTGTTTACGAGGCATCTACAGAGTGTAAGATGCCATGGTCTACACTTAAAGATTTCTTGAAAAGGGCAGAGGACACCGATACTGACGTTGGACGATGTGTCGATTTACCAAAATTGGGAAAACCATTTGCTCTTTCCATAGAGATGGGGCAGAGATTATACATGTAAATTCTAACCATGCAAGATTTGGGAAATCCGGAAACTTCCTTTCGGTTAGCAAAAAGTGGGAAAAACACTCTTTTAATGGAAAAGAGAGGCCTGCAGGGGAATGGTGGTGGAAAGACTTCAAAATGTCAGAACGGAGCTGAAGAAGACTGAGATGTTTTTATGTGTGATGGTTGTCAAAGTGACTCTGATGAGGACTCAATATCTAACTGAGTGTGTGCAGGCCTATACTTTGTAACAGTGTTAGACATGCTGTTTCTCCGTAGATTTCATGTACATTATTCCATTTAAATAACCACAAATTCACAAAATATAAATACCACACACACGCGCGCGCGCGCACACACGCACATATTATTCTTGTTATTTAAACATTATTAATAAATAGTGTTTTATACCTGTACAAAGGGTACACCTGCCCGATGGAATTGTTACAGTGAAGTCGTATGTATGTATGTGTGTCTGTGTATGTAAGGCAGCACGAACCTGCATTGTAGCCTACTGCGTTAGGGGAGATGTCTTTGTGAACGTATGAATTGTTGGTTTGTATTATTAAATCAGGTATTGACATGATTAAAATAAATAAATAAATATTTTTTTGCCTGTTACAAAAGACATATCACAATTCTAAAAACACCAGTTTTTAGCGGTCACTGCCTAGGTTGCAAGGTTGCACAACCCCCAGGATTTTACGAAATATTATCTTTAGCCAAAAATGCAATTTAGTAGCTTCGTAAGATAACTGTGAATCATAATTATACGCTACGGCATGTTTTATGTGCGTGCGTGTCATTTAAAATTGGCGCGACGCTTGGGGGTGCATACACCACCTAGAAGCTGGTTCCTTTACGCTAGAATAGCATTCAGCTCGGAAAACAGAGGCTACGTTGATATCTCTCTATGCCAGCGCTATGCTAAGCCCGTGGTGTACTTTGTTCCTGCAAACCTCGTCTGTCTGCGCTAGTACAGCACACGTGGACACGTGGACAGTGAATAGTCGTTCGAAAGCGCTGTGTTTTAAAAACTAAATTTTGAGGTTACGTTTGTAGTGTTACTAGTTTTCGTAATTGTTTGTATATGTTTTGCGTTTTTTTTTTTAGCTGTCATTACGTCTTTGAGACGACGATTATTTTATGTTTTGTGAGTGTAGTGTTTATAGTGTAGTGTCTCGTATAGTAATATTTCAGTGAACTGAATGTAAACAATTCAGACTAACTGAAGCTGAGGAAGGAATCTGCTGGTCTCTTACTACTATAAGTATAAGTTTCAATATTTATTTATTTAGGTGTTTCGTTAACACGTAAAAATAACATTTGTTTTATATTTTGGTGAAGAATTTTCGGCTTGAGCATAATAATTTACAATGAATTCTGTAGTAAATTTAATAGAAACTCCTTTTATTTCAAGGCCTATTGCAGAAAAGATAGAAATTAAAGCATTAGGTAAACCAACACCTGATCTTGCAAATTTAAACCAAACAGTGACAACGGGAAAGACAACATTTAATAGGAAATTTAATAAATCTGTGTATTCTAAGTGTAGCTGGTTATGTGGGTGTGACACAAAACCTGAACTTTATTGTTTTCCTTGTTTGCTCTTTGGGGGTGAGGGCACTTGGACTAAAGCTGGTTTTAAAGACATAAATCATCTGTCAGATAGGATTAAAAAGCATGAAGCTTCAGCCACCCATATACAAAATAGTTTAAAGTTAGCCCTTTTAGGTTCTTCAAATGTAGCTGAACAATTAGATAGTGCCTACAGGCGGAACATTGTGATACAATACAACAAGTAAAACAAAATAGGCACATTTTGAATATTATAATTAATTGTATGCGGTTCTGTGGCGTTTTTGAAATTGCTTTAAGAGGCCATGATGAAACAGATGACTCCACAAACCGTAGAATTTTTAGGGGGATGATTGATTATACTGCGGAATTAGATTCTGCTTTAAAGTCCCATTTGGCGAAAGCAACCGTATTTAAAGGCACCTCTAAAAGAATTCAGAATGAACTTTTGCAAATTATGTTGGAAGTCTGCCAAGAAAAAATTTCTGAAGAAATTAAAAAGAGTACGTATTTATCAATAATTGCAGACGAAACTAGTGATGTTTCCAATATATTTCAAATGGCAATCGTTTTTAGATATATTGTACAGGATAGGCCAGTGGAGAGATTTTGGGGCTTTTTGACTCCTCTTCAACATAATGCTAACACCTTGGCCTCCTATATTCTTGAATAACTAAAAAAAAGATAAAATACGTGAAACCCCACAAAAACTTATTTCCCAGACATATGATGGTGCTTCTGTAATGGCTGGGTCTTCAAGAGGTGTTCAAGCTATAGTTAAAGAATCATATCCAAATGCCCAGTACGTACACTGCCATGCCCATTAACTTAACTTGGTAATGATGAAAGCTGCATCTATCAACAGAGATGTTCGAATATTTTTTGCTAATCTTCAAGGAATTTGTACATTTTTTTCTAACAGTCCACAGAGAACAGCAATACTTGATGAGATAGTTAAAAAACGCCTTCCCCGTTGTACTCCTACTAGATGGAATTTCCAGTCTAGAAGTGTCTCTATAGTTTATGACTATAGTAAAGATCTAATTAAATGTATGCAACATATTTTAAAATCAGATAACATAACAAATGACTGTACAATTTCACAGGCTTCTGGGCACATAAAAATTCTTACAAGTTTTAGTTTCACATTGTGGTTGTCTTTCTTCAGAAAAATCATGCCATTAATTGACATCTTGTTCAATCAATTACAAAAAATCGAAACTGACACAACTGTAGCACACAAGTGTCTTTCAAATTTTGAAGAAAATATGATAAAAATTAGAAGTGACATAGACAGTGATGAAAATTTTGATCTGAACATAGAAGCTCATTCACACACTAAAAAAAGAAAATTTGATAAAAGTGACTGGAACAGACAAGCGAAAGAAGTGTGTGATGTAATCATTTGTGAAGCAAAGTCTAGGTTTGCTTTTTCAGGTCATTTAATTGCTGCCTCCCTCTTTATGTCAGATAGATTTGTGAAGTACAGCTTAACATTTCCTGAAGAAACGTTAAAATCTGTTTGTGATATTTATCAGTTTCTAAATTTAAGAAAATTACAAATAGAACTAACAAAAATTTATAATGCAGAAGAATTCAGAAACATTGCAAGTGCTGTGAGTTTATTTAAATTTATTAAAGACAATAATTTACAAGACACTTTCAGTGAAGTAACAAGGTTATTAGAAATATTAATAACAATACCGATGACCAGCAGTGAAGCTGAAAGGTGTTTTTCAACCCTAAAAAGGATAAAAACATTTTTAAGGAACAGCATGTCTCAAGAAAGACTAAATGCCTTAGCTATGCTGTCTATTGAACGGGACTTAATTAATGAAATTCGGGATTTTAACTACCAAGTTATTGACAAATTTGCCCACCAAAAAGAAAGAAGAATGGATTTTCTTTTCAAGTAATCTAATATTTGGTAAGTGTTTGTCATATCTTTTTTATATAGCATTAATTTCATGTTATTTGTTAAACGATATTATGGTATTTTTGTCATTTTCCTATTTACATAAATAATTCTCTTCTATTTACTGCGTACAATTACACAATTACAGTTTTGTATTCTTCATATTATTATTTATATGAACATTCTGTATGTTATTTATTGCTATTTTTTATCTTATTAAACTGATGGCAAATACAGTAATTTTCATAATTGACGTGTGCAACCACCACTTTTTGGAGGCACCGACCGCCACTGAAAAACACCATTAGAATAAGTACATTCAAAAGCGTATGGTGATGCAAAATTAATGCAGAAAAGTGCTGGCTTCTATGTAAGACGTCATACAAATTAAAGTTAATTACTACCACAATTAGCTAGTAATTAACGAGTGTGTTACATGTAAATGACGAGCGAGAACTTACGAAGACAATGCAACCACACGCCTAAAGATCAAGTTTTTGGTTATCGCGAAAACAGTCTAAAAAGTGATCAGTTAAGAAGGGACGCTACACACGAATTAACAAACTTGTACATACCAAAAACAATATCTGACATGTCAGTTTGCCGTCTACTATAAATTCCTCCGGCAATTTTGGAGAGAAACAAACTCAAGGAAGTTTCACACGGGGACACTATGTCCGTTTCCTAATCGACAGACTCAAGGAAGTTTCACCCGGGGACATACAATAATGTTAATATTATTTGTATAAATGATCTGCTATAATTTCAGAATTTAATAATGACTCAAAGTCAGACACCCAAGCAATACAAAAGCTGAATATCAAAGATATGTTATGTTTTCAGAGTGTAACCAAATAAAAGAGAATATTTTGAATTTTCTAGTTTCAAATTTTAATAATCAATTAATTTTCTTTGCAATATTTAGTAAACCGTTGATCGATTCTTTTACTATGTTTTAATTAATTATTTCCTGTCATCGCGATCTCACTCCTCTATTTAAAAATAAGTTTATTGTGCAACCACATATACTTAACGCACGAGAACACAAAAATTCTACGACCTAGCCAGTGTTTAACACTATATAGTTGCGTTGGGTACATAGGCTGAAGTGTATTCATTTTATATTACTTGTAACGTTGCAGTATATATATTTCTGAAGACAACGGTAATATATAAAACAATCGAAACATTGTAAAATAAATAATAAAAAGTATATTCTTGTTTATAAAATATTATATAATTAAAAAAATTCTACCATTAAATCTTTTGGTAGATACTGATAATACTTTTCAGATTAAATTAAAGTAGTAATTAGAACTGTTTCTTAGGATCCACTTATTTGATAGAAAAACGCTGATAGTCGTGAACAGATTTATATACATTTTATGAATTAAGAACTTAGATTGATAGATCAGTCATTCTTGGAAATCACCAGCGATTTACTAAATACTAGTACGTGAGTCAAAGAAATGGATCTGATGAGTAAAAAAACTTACGCTCCCTGTTTTTCATTCTTTGCATGTCGTAAAGTAGTCGAAGCATTTCGTAGCTTACGAAGGTGCGATGCAACCATAAGCTTTTAGTGAAGGGTAAGATCTTAGTTCCCAATCTAAACTAGACTTTCATCTAGGTGGGCACTGTTGAACCGAGTAACCTATTCCAAATACTGATAATAAATCACTGGCCACAACAGGGGAGTACTGCTAGGACAGTTAGAGGTAACTTGGATCAATGGGATTCATCGATAGCTGGACGTTTCTTTAGTCTGGTAGCGGAAGAGTTTCAGACACGCCAATGGCAATACAAGCTGGCAAAACTAACACGAATGAGGAATCAGACCTTGATAAAAGTAGAATAGGAATAATAACCTCAAAATCAAATAACTTGTTTCTCCAAGTGGGAAGTTATGCAAACGACCAACTCCCTGTTTACGATAATAAATAAAAAGAACTTTGTTATGCTACATATTATTGTATAACACTAAAGGAACAGGCTAAAGACGAAAGGGAGAACGCTGTTCTGGCAGTGAAGAAGAACTGAAACACAAACTTGGACTAGTAACTGTTAACAAAATAGAAATATTATTCTATAACTTTGCATTTACAATCTTAACCGACCAGAAATCTTATAGTTTTCTTTGAAAATGGTAATGTAATATGTTGGAGACATTTAGAAATAAGTAGTAAGTTAAACCACAAGAGTTTCCTGAAATAGACCATGAATGGATTTATAGTTGTCGACTGATTGTCCAGTGATGGCATTGGTCTTCGTCTTGAATAGTACTGGACGAAGATATTAGCATATTAGATAATAGTACTGAGTTCTTCATAATAGGTATGAAGAACTCAGATTTTCTTTTGCCTTATTTAAACACGATATTTTCCTGATTTTCACTAAACATTATGAAGAGCATACCAACAAGTATTTTATGAAGCATAGTTCTTTATAATAAGTTCTTTATAATTAAATTCACGTGTAGTTCTTGACTTGTTAATGACTGTTTAATGTGCATCTGTTAAGAGTAATGAATCGACGTCTGGATAATATTTTCAACAGAAGCATTCCCTAGTATTGTTTTAATAACATCCGTTCTAGGGACGGTTTTAAAATGCAACTTTGACTTAAACAGCAATAATAAGTTAACGTGTTCTATCGCAAGTTGTTACAGAGGAGTCTTTGTGTGTGCTAATTTAGCATTTACTATTATAAATGGTTTAATTCCATGTCCTAAGACGTAGTATAAGCACAGACTGAGCTTTCACTGAGCTCCGGAGTAATCGTTCAGATTTAGGTAAATGTACTTTTAAACTTGAGAATTTACTTTTAAATAAGGTATGCTGTTAAGAAACAGACGCTTCTGAACGATACAAGCAGGCCTATTTTGCTTCTATTAACAATTTCATAATTAGTGAAAGTGATATTTATCCTAGACACATATTTAAATTTTTGCACGCACACACACACACACACACACACACACACACACACACACACACACACACACACACACACACACACACTGTATACAACAAATGTACATGCAAGACGTGCCACAACCATCAGAAGATCAGACTGAATACTTTCTGTAGGCTTCTGAAATAAGTCTTATTGTTATTGGTAGAGGTCAAACGTGCCAATATCCATCATCTACACGTCAAAGCCTATGAACTTCAAAACTCTGTGACAATCCCGCAATAAACATTGGTGGCCGTTTAGAATAGTAACTAAACTGTTTGGAACTAATTTATTTAATTATCCACTTACTGAGAAAATCAACTTTGAAACATGGACCTGGAATTTGAGGGGAATTCTCATCAAAAGAACCTTAAAAATGAGTACAGTTTTAACTTTATTAGGGTAATATTTTTAGAAATTTGATATATTATTGGAAGTGTGATCATAACAAATTAGTGTTTTTTTTTTTAATTTGAACTTTTTATACAAAAAAGAATTCAGCTAGAGAGCTGAAACACGTTCAGTACAATCAGTCAATTTTGTTCATGCCTTCAAATGGGATTTTATCTACTTCCGGCTAACGTAACAGTTAACATACCGTTGTTAAAATAGTGTAATTTTTCCAGAATCTAACCAAAGGGCAAGTTATAAAGAAAACATAAAATTGGTACGTTTTTTCATAAGGAGATAAGATATTTTTCGCTGGAATTTAATTACCCGAAGCATCCTGCGACTCAATATCGTTTAGTGTTTATTCGTATTCGTATATGAACTCAGTGCTGCGTCATGTCTAATACTTAGTTACGCGTATTTAGTACAGTATTTTATAAACAAGTATGGCAATTAACGTTCTTTATCCAACGAGCAACCAAGTTAGTATGGATTTGATTAATAATAATCAAACGAACCGTCCTAACAGAGTTTACATCAGCTGACGGCGTACATATTGTGTTGGGTAATACACAGCAACGAGAATCACGAAAATGATCGAAAAGTGGAAAATCACGGAAATCCTAGAAGTTAAAAACTTATCAAAATTTTTACTTACGGCCGTGTAATAATTGAATCAGTAGACTTGTTTAGTCAGTAATTCTTAGGTTGCAAGATTTTCTTTTCAGAGATACATCAGTAAGGTCACTGTCAAGATTTTATCAACTGTTTAATGGATTTTTTGTAATACATGTTTGTAGTGCGCACAATAAATTTCGTCCTTAGCTTCGTAATTCAGATTCAGCCATTCCAACATGCGGTTCGTACTACTAGGCAAAATATTACATCATTTTGTGTCAGGAAAGAATAACGTGGATCATTTTATCGTACACGTTAATTTTTTTTTAATGAGAACCATTATTTTTTACAGAGAAGCCATAATATCAACTGCACACGATATATTACATTCAATAAATATATAATTTGCGAGTTGCACACAATTCGTTCTACATAAAAACGTGTAGAACGAGAACTTATGAGTCGCGTTAAATTTCAGCCGACGAGCTGATTTACTCTCAAGTTTGCATCACTAACAATTCACTGACAATGTAACAACGTATGTGGCATCTTAATATACTAATATGTTATTACCAAATTGTAACTTATGTATTTTAGCTCTGGGAAAAGGCCAAATGACCGATACTCGTCTGAATAGTGTCCGATTGGTACACCATAATACGAATTTTGCTGTAATCGATTTTACGTACAATACACTTATTTGGCAAATGTTTAAAAAATCAGTACACAAAACATAATTGATATTACCGCCTTTGGCCTTTATTAATAACCCAAATCTATTGGGCATCTATTCAATTAATACTTTTACAAGTACATTTTATATGATCGTCTTGAAACCAAACACGGATTATAGCTGAAATAAGCTTGTCTTTTATAGTACAGTAACATTTTGTAGGCCTATTCTTGGCATTTGCCCTAACATTTTCAACTGAGACCAGGTCAGATGAATTACCACTGCCAGTATAGTTTTCATTCATAAGTTCCTTCACTTTTCTGGATACACGACGGTGAACAAGATATTGTTGAAGAGCAGTTGTACAGTCTTGTGCAAGTTAACACGTATTTTAAAATATCTGTTTTTACTGATAGTCACGTCATGTAGATTACCTACACCCACTCAGGTAAAACAAATCCAAAACAAATTTTTAGTGGGATGTTTTCGAAATGATGAACGTGATTTAGTGACGTTTTTTAATCATCTGATCATCGAACATGTACTTTAATATCTTCCACAAAGAAAGGACTTTTATTAAACAATATAATTCTTTTTCATTCTCAACTGACCAGCCTTTGTATTTGTAACCAGTCATGGGAGCGGTTAAAGGATGTGTTTTATTGGTCTCTTAGCATTCAGGCTAGCTTACAACCACCTGTCCTGTACAGGTGAATCACATACACTAATACCAGCATTAACAGGTCCTTTGTAAGCTCATAACCAGTCTCAAAGAATTTATTTTACTATTTATAATAATAATTATTATTATGTCACGTATAGCCCTTACTGTCCACTTTAAGCTACAGTGGCCTTTACAATGATGTGAAACTTAACCAGTCTTGTTTTTAATTTCATAATTCTACGAAGACTATTAGTCTTCAAACAAATGCTCTTTTTGTGTAGGGGTTACATGCGTTTTTGAAATGTTCCAAAAACTTATATACACTTTGAGAACAGGAACAAACATTCACACACTGGAAACCTCTGTAACTGAGCGCCAACAGAAGCAACACCATAACCTGCTAAATACAATAGTAAAATCGAGAGAAACATATGGATAGCAAACCATAGCCAACCTGAAAAAAACTGAAATTTAATTCTGCTTGTTTGTTCACATTAATTGGCACAAGGGTGTATCTGAGAGTAGCGTGAGCGTGACGGCTACCTGTAACAGATACGATGTGGTCACGGTTGTTACGATCTAAAGAACAAAGGAATGTTGAGAAGAATTCTAAGAACGCCTTTGTTCCGCATCCGAATAGTTGCGTAATGTTTAGCATTTCAGTGGACGTGAAGAGAAACTTTTGTTCATACCTGTTGATGTAGTATCTGGGTTGTAAGACTCAGAAAGGACAAAAAACAGTCGTTAAAGGAAAGAAACTTGTAGTAATGTAAACGAGGTATACCTGTGTGTCTATCAAACGATTATTAAGCATGAACATGAACAAGAAGAATTGTTAAAATGTGGCGACAGTGCTTATAAAACATAAAAGCCCTAGCTAGCACTAAAAATTAAAAAAAAGTTTAATATACTGAATTACACAGTGGAAGAAATGGTTTTTCTTTAAAAATTAAGTCTTCCCTGCTCACACTCAAATTCATTTCGTAAGACTCTAAAAGAAAGCTCACTCTAAAAGAAAACTCATAACAACAGATTCCAAGCCTACATACAGAAAAAAGTGAAAAAATCAAACAAGTATTTCATAATCGTGAGTCTAAGATATTAATATCAGTAACATTGATAACAGTTGTTTCAGTGTATGTTCAATAACAATGGGAATGAGTACATGGGAGAGAACAAACTCCTCAAGAAAACTATGGAATGGATACTACTAGGACGGTCAGGAAGAGGTCCAACAAAGAACTGCACGGAGGATCTATCAAAAGATATGAGTGTGAGAATCATGAAGGATAACGACTGAAACAACATAAAATTATGGGAACCTCGGAAAAAGACGTAGTACAACGTCGAAAGACGTCACACACACACACACACACACACGCGCGCGCGCGCGCGCACGCAATAACAATTAACACAACAAAATAATAGTTGTATTTTCAACTTAAGTTTTTTAGTGTTTATTCAACCAGTTTTATGAGTTCAACCAACATTTGGGATCATGATCAGAATATGGCGGGAATCGCAATGAGCCTGCTACCGTTTCGCTGTACAGAGCCTATTTGAAAATCCTTGTTCCACATATGGTTGGTTGTTTTCTAATGCTTATGACTATTGTTTAATTGAGAAACAAAACTAATTTAAAAATCTATTTTCAGTACACCATTCATGGTACCCTAAACGAGACAGAAATCATCTGCAACAATTGTTTGCACAGAGGAAATGTTCTTTAAAGTGGCAGAAATTTAGTAAACAACTTACTGGATTATGAGCAATTCCTTCCAAACACAGTTATAAACGATAAATGTTGTTAAGTTCACCAGTTGAATCACACTTTTCAAATCGAAGTTTCAGATAAGGTTTATTCGTTCAGTCAAAGCAGAATGGAAACGTAGGACACGTCGCACCAAGGACTGTTTTGGCCAACGCCATATGGTAATCGGAGCAATGAAGATGACAGTGACGAGATGTGAGAGTCGCTACCGTGACGGACAAGGTCGTTTGCAAGGCGGCTTGCTCTCCTTGTTTGATTTCCATATACAGCTTGCAGCTTGCTCACTGTCTCATTAACCCAAACTCCACACATCAATTACAAATATTTACGCATTCTACACTTAGGCCTACTGTACGTTAGCAGTTATGCAAACGTACTTAACTTACACTCCTGTCTTGTCCGCACCTTGTCTGCACCTTATTTACCTTAAACTACGAGCGTCGTACGTTAATTAGGAATGTTTTGCCACTGCAGAACAGCAACTCACAGAGGCACTGAAACATGAAATCTATAACAGGCAGACAGGCCACGTTCGCGGTTTATGTTATTATGTTATGCTGACTGTGCGCTCGAGCCACTAATATTCTCTACATCACGTTAAAATTCTTTTTGTCTTCTCTCTTTTGTTAAAAAGGCCAGCAGCAAAGACTTAAACAGCACAGTAATGATTACGACGATGTGGGAAGCAATAACGTACAGGGAAAGAGGAAAGGAAGTCCAAGGGGGATAGGTGACAACGCATTCAGCAGAATTATAAAGAAAAAATGAATACATCGTTGTAGCAAAAAAAAAAAAAAAAGTTTACATTGGTCTTCAAACTAACGGAATAAAAGGAAAACTCACAAACAAACACACATGCCTATATTTCATTAATATTATCAAGGTACATAATTTAATATTACTTATCAATAACGTTATTAACTATTAATATTTTGAAAGATTAATATTATTATCATACAAAATAAATATTTAAAAATACTGTCAAAACGCATTTTTTCTTGAGACTTGTTTCGACCATTAAGCTGTACGTTTAGCCATGTTGTTCCAATATCTAATGAAGTATTTGTGCATGACTAATAATTATTGTTGGCTGATAATAATGAGGTTTTGTTAGTTGAAGTATTAGGATTGAGTTCGGTGGAGGTTTTTGTTTTACGAGTCTTTCCATTATTTAGCGTCTTAAAAATTGTCGTTTTTGCATCGATTTGAATATACTCGTGTAATAATTTGTTTGGTTTTATGTTTTTATATATATAGGGTTTTATATATATTCAATACGAGGTTTTGTAATGAGAATACGAGGTTTATAATAGCCTACGTGTAAGTTATTATGATTATTACATACTATGAGTATGATACATGCGCACTTTTGAGAAAAGGCATCTTTTTTTTTTAAATTTTCGCAATTGTAAATAAAACGTAATTGTAATGTTTTTAAATTCACGTTAATTATTTCATCTCACAATACTCTCTCCTCTCTACAAATTTAATCTGTATATGCTGTGTAGTGTTTGAATGTAACTCAAATAAGCTCAAATTCCACGGCCTGGTAGAGAAGATACATTCAACACACGAACACTCTCGCACTAAAATGTAAAGTTGCAATAATATATTGATATTTGGAGATAGTTAAATCAAAATAATTAGTATCGTTCTTTTCTGTGGGCCTTATGATTGGGTGTATGTTACTCAGTTCTTTAGATATTTCGTCGGGGTGTTTATTCTTGTTGTCAAAATTATGTAGTTAATCGTTAGTGTATTTAGTTCAGTTGCAAAAAAAAACGGAAAAAATAATAATAGATAAACTTAAAATCTGAGTGAAGGCACAACTAGGCCTATATGAAAAAATGTGAAAGACTCCAATTCTGCTAAATCAGAATTATTTTGAATAATAATAGAATTAAAATTTTTAACAACAGAAAAGTCGGGCTATGGGATTACTGTACCTGATACCTGAGTAGAAATATTTTTTACGAACCATCGATACTAATGTCCTGCAATAGGTAGAATATGCATATAATTAGTAAAGGGAACTCTGAGCATATGATAGCATGTTGAAATGAAAATTTGTATAAGTAAAGCCTGCAGGTTTGGACATTGTATCCTAGGGATAAGAGACATGTTCAGTTTGTTAGTTTTACGTAAATTTTAGACAGTGAAAAACAATTAGGGTTGTGAAGTGGTGCTAAAATATCCGTAGGTATGTCGCGAGTGTGCGTGTGTGAGAATATGTTAAATATGTTACAGGATAATTTTAAAAAACGTATTAAACTAAATAACTCTCGTTAAAATAAAAATTCTGCCATGAGACTTGTACCAGAATACGTCTAATAAAAAGACCTATCGAGTGGCAGTATTTGTTTGTACGTTAATGTACTGAATATACGAGTTTTTTAATAAAGAAAGTTTTATGACACTGTATTATAATTAAACTATAATAAATTGGGCTCTGTAAACATAAGAACTACACTTCTTAATCCCTTACAATTGTTGTACAGTAAGGAAAATCAAATAATTGAGTTAAAGTTTAGATTGAGAACATAAAATCGGTGTTACATTTAACAGCATGTTAACGTAGTTTTAGGAAACAAACTTTTTTGCAAATCTTGAGTAAGATAGGCTAATTGAATATATCTGTCATGGACGTTAGCACAGATATTATTACGTGTTAATTATCTGTTAGCAAGGGACGAACAGCAATTATGAAATGTTGTAAATCTGAATAACTAATAAAATTGAAATAACATTTGACAGAATGTTAGAGGAACCAATGTAAACTGTCGGTCCGTAGCTTATTCGTCTACACCGACAGTTTATTACATTATTCGTAGCTAATGTAATTGTCTACACCGCTTATTCATTAAATAATATAAACACACTTCAAATTATAGGTAAAGTAAAGCTTTTTTGGTAATTAACGTAATGTTATTTTCATACATAAAACTGAGTGATACTGATCACGTAACTGTTAACACGTAAGTATTTACATCATAAGTAAAACACTAATAAAACTGTACAATAATGTGTAGTCCTTCAATGATAAAATTCACTCCATGTAGCAGTAAATCGACGTCGCTGTTCGGGAGAAATACATTTCGAACGCCTTAAATGCACCGAATAGGCATTTCCACACACGAAACCCGGCAACAGTGTAGCCCATATAACCAATGCTGTAAATTAAATGTGGGACGGCCATTACACTGGCAGTGTCAAACTTGCTGCCATCTCTGCAGCCCGCGAAGCGTTCTCACATCATAGATTAAACATCAGTGAAAGTTCATTGTACCAGAAAAAAATCAATTATGAAAGTTAGAAATTAATAAAACATAAAACGGATGAATGTTTTCTTAGTATGTTTGGCAGTGTTCATTGTTGTGAACATTTCTCTTATTTGTTTTTTTTTAAAGTGATGCAAGTAAGTTCTACTAAATGAAGTTAGTTGACTCTATTGAAATTTGAAAAGCGATCTGCTCATTACAAAGTAATACTCAAGACATAGCCAACATTTTATGTATTTTGAAAATCCATTTGTAATTAACTAACACAGTTGAAAAATAGAATTATTTCTAGTTGTTTTAATGTTTTCTTCACTGCTTTTTTATGACAGATAATTGAATTAACTTAATCATGTTACGTTTTCAGTAATTTTTGAACTCTTTAACCATCGTATTCCAGTTTTGAAATAGATCGGTACACATAAATAAATTTGTTTTTGATTAATAAAAATCCACAAAATTAATGATGACAAGAAGTCATTTTACATTTACTTGCATTAAAACTGATGGATCTACCTCGATTTTCAGAACAACGTACACAATCGCTATCGTATATCAAAATGTTTTACCATAACTATATGCTACAGTCTCAAAACAATTTTTGTTAAAAGGTATCAAAGCGATATATTTCAAGCAAACTGTAATAATTAATTATTAATCTTTCTTATTTTCAGGAAATGTACGAGTTTTTCATTACCTTTAAGAACCTGCTGCCGATACAGATATTTTGACATTTGTCAGTAACAAAATTTAAAATACAAAAAATGTTGCATCAGTTGTTATTCATATTTAGCGCATTCTGTATTAGAGCAGCACCATTAAAAGGTTGAAAAATTACATTTGGCCAGTCAAGACGAAAATAGTGGTGACCGGCACCAAAACAGTCGCACCTAGACGTCACACACAGTGGTGTGATAAAATGTTATGTAAGCTTACATTTATTACTATATTAAGCTTAAACTTGCAACATCACTAACTATAGATTACAACCGTAACTTTTCACCCGTTTCTGTTCTGGGAGGAACTCAGTTTGACTTCGCCTCATATCCTGACAGAAGCAGGCTATTAACAAGTGCCACAAAATCATACTGCTCACCACATTACAAAACCTAACTATTTTAGGCTTTGAAATCTGATAGTGACTATCCACAGCATTATTTTGTTTGCCCACGTGTGTTGTTATTATAACGGGTTGAGATGGAGCTATTATTATATTCCAACGCCTTCTAATAAGTATATTAGTAACAAAAAGTAAACAGTATCATAATTGTTTTTAGGAAAGCACATTACTGAAGTTGGTTATCGCGGGGTCATTTACGTATGTAAATAAGTAGCACATAAGTATATTAAAACGGTGAAACATTTATTATTGCTTAGTGACTTCATTATAGTAGTGTGACTGAAATAACAGTGCAAATTGACACTGAAAATATTTTCCAGGGGAGAGGAGCAAGAAAGATTTAGGATGGAAGGTGAGTCCTCGTATGATCTTTTGACAAGTGCCGCAGTAAAGAGTTCTGTATTAAACATATACACATATACATAAGTGTTTACATTACTTTGAAGTTATATTGTGTTCTCAAAACTGTGCCCCTGCTTCTCTCCATCAATTAGACCTATAATGTCCCATTTGTTAAACAACATCGTCAAATTCAGTCAAGGTGGATGCGACGTTGCCACATTTGTATTCGTCAGCAGCAGTGACATCCGACGAATACAATATTGTCGTGTTGTGTCGGTGTCGGTGTTTAACTGGTATACAAAACATGTCAACTACGCAACTATAGGGTGGAGCTAAGATCAAGGGAAGCAGAAGCATGTATACTTAGTAGTTACATTATACGGTTTGTGGAAATAATTTGCTGTGACGAATACATTCAGTCCCAGTTTCCCCAAAACGTGAACAGTACCAGAGACTCGTGACATTTTTAATAATTATCGAAAACGACCTTCGCTAGTACAGCATGCTTAAAGTCATTAATGTTACATAACTCGTAAGTTGCAAATCAATAGATTACCGTCGAATTTTGTAATTTTAGAGCTACGCAAAACTTTACAACCGAAAAACTGCCAAACACCTGCAAGTTATTTGGACACTTGTTTGACAACAGTAGGTTCACGCGTAATTTTACTCCACGTAAATAACAGACAAATATTTCTTAACTTATGTGAAATATACTTACTACATATTAGTACACAGACAAACATAACGACACAATATAAATTATATTGCTAACATTAAGATGTACTTCATTATTGAATAATTTTACCTGACTCGTACCTAAGCATTATTTTTATACAAGTTTAAAAATCAACTTTTCATAGTTGGAGAAAAATAAATCTATTTTATGAAAATTATTTTATCGACCTATGACCACAGTGAGAGGTGATTCCAAAGTTATCGGTCAAGGTAATCGAAGACATGCAGGAATTATTTGGCACCTTATTGATAAATTATATTAAGACGGTACATTCGTAAACAAGTGAATCGCGAACAGAGCAAATAAGTAAGCACTGTTAACGGTGTATTAGATTTTAATAGGTTTTTCGGTAATAATAAATCAATTTCGTAAAACAGGAAAAACCTTGTGAATAAAATAACTGCGCTAATATAGTGAATCTGTAATAATGGTGTCATATGAAAGGAAAGTAAATGATTGCAAAGTCCTATGCAAGTTTCTTAATTTAAAGTCCTGTGTTAGCGTGATAAAATATAAAGCAGGATTTAATGTGGTGTCACTTAAATTAAGCGGCAACTGGTCGATATTCGGTGAAGAATTTGAATAAAGTATTATACCAACGATCCTATCGATTCAGCTGTTACCGCTGTCTTGCATTTTCCCTTTAATTGAAAAGAAAAAAAAAGGAATATAAACCAAACATGTAGAGATTTAAAAATCTCACAGTCTCATGGAATATTTTAAATTTGCATATACTGTAAGGCAAAGTTTGCGGATAGGAATTTTAATTGCGTTTATATTTGGTGATTTCAAATTGTCATTAATTGTCACCAGTCGCACCGGACAGTAACGCTGAGGGCATCAACTTCTGTTGGGATAAAACAAAAACACCGAATCAGATAGCATTAAAAATACCTTCCGTTTTCTCAGAAATGCCTGCCATTTTGGTGCCAACATACTCCGTAAGCTGAACATTTACTTGTATCCTGAGACCGTAATATGTACTTACTTTGCTGTTATTTTGCACGCGACACATCCGAACACGCACATGTATAGAATCAACGAACTGAAACGCGATTCCATCACACACGCGCGCGCGCGCGCACACACAACAAATTTAGTACTATCAAATCGTTACAAGTATTATCATATTACTATGTACAAATAAGAAGTGTTTGGGGATGTAGTCAACTCTCGATGGAACTGTATTCATTTGGTAACCAGTAAAGTACTATCAACTCAATTTATGTGGGGGGGGGGAGACTCCGCTCTCTCAGGTGGTTTATTAGTTGAAGATCTAACTTTAAAATGTGCTCACTCAGTTAATCACTTAGTCGTAACGTTTCCGCTTTGTCATTCAGTTAGGTTTATATTTATAGAGAATCTTCAGATTTTTCGTGAAAACATACATATTCAGACACTAATTACCGTATTTGCTCACTTAATTTAATTTATACACTCTAATATTTGGACAGATTTTTAAGAAAAAAGTAATATAGGAATGTACTGAACTTGGCGACAATTAGCATGTATCAATGATTTGAAACTGAATAAACGTTAATTTTTAAATATACTAGTTGGGGAATTTCCTAGTTACATTGTACGTTTTGTATTTCTCACTCAATTAAGCAGCCTAGAGAAGAATGCTAGGTGGTACTGCACACATTAGTGGAAATGCAACGTTGGCAGTATCCACAGAAACAACATTTAATTAGGCTCACGCTTCCGAGTGTAATAAATTTATTACAGTAAATAAAGTAATAATGATAGCCTATTACAGTAAGGTAATGGCAATCGTGCCGCCAGAAGAGAATTTTTAGTGAGAGGGACAAGTTTGTTACTGGTGAAAACAAAGGGATGCTCTCCTTAGCGCCAACAAACGAGCTTACGTGGACCGAAAGATAGAAAATATCCTGAAGTAGAAAAAAAAACTTGTAAAATATGTTCAACAGACTCGAAAAACCGTGTGCTGCCACAGAATGCTTATTTTCCTTGGTTTCGAAATTGTCAGGTGTTTAAACATTTCTCTAATAGACTTTAAAGGAAGCAGGAGGAGGCTAACAAGATTTATGTAACGAAATAGATTTTCATTAAGCAGACGAACATCATTTTGTCAAAGACTACCAGACGATTACAAAGACAAATTGAGTTACATGATAAATCTTATCCTCACAAAACGGCACCGCTGACGAAACACACATTTTTTCCGATATGCCACGAAGTACAACAGTCGATGTTCTAGTGTAATAATCTGCAAGCCGTAATGCGTATTTTGTTACCATAGTTTAGACCCATCCTTAATATCATAAAAACTGAAATGCGAGTTTTTAACTGAAATCTGTCATGCGTTTTACTTATTATTAAAATGATAAAGTGTTCAAAATCTTTTGGAAATCCAAATTTTGTATTTTGTAATTTCTCATATTTGAAAACACCAATAATAGTGAAATAGAGTGACTGTACACATTCATCACATAACTGTACACAAGAACAATACATAGTGCTCATTTGTAGGTCTGAGGTCTGAGTAAAACACATTGATGAAAAACCCGACGTAATTAGGCTCTTTAGATTTGGTCAAATTTGGTAAGAAAAAGTACGTAAATTAAGTCAGTACGGTAAACCGAAAATAAAACTAAATATTTAATGGCTATGAACAACTTTCTTAAAGAGAAAATAGGTATCTATGAACAAAAAATTTTGAAAGTAAGTTTAACACATTTCCCACTGCTGAACTTATTAAAATTGACTTTAGCAAATTAAAATGTTTCTCTTTTCTTCTTCTTTCCCTTCTTTTACTACATATCACAAAAATCGCAGCCGATATTTTTGTTCAGATACAGCCAGTACTTGTGTTTATAAAACAGAAAATATAAATGATTTTTATTATAGTCACAGCAATGCGTAAAGTAATTCTACAAATTAAAACAACATTTAGGCTATTCTGTCGAATAAATCAGTTTTGTCAGAAAATTGCTCAGCTAATGGTTAAAGGAAATATTAATGTTGATATTTAGTACCGTCTGATTGGGTGTGTTTAAATGTAAACTATGAACAGGAGAAAATTTAATCGAGGAAGTACATACTGAAAAAAATTAAGAAGTATTTCTGGTAGACCTATTTACTTAGAATTCCGATAGATTAATAGTCTGTTAGCACTCGAATATCTAAGTGTGCTAAGGTTATAAGAAAACAAATGCAAAATATATTTTAAACAATTTGCGAAAAACATATTAAAAAAGTTAGCGTACATTAAATTCTTGGATATCGAATTAAAATTCCTAAAACAATAAAACGTACTAACACAGATACGTAACTAGCAGCAGAAATTAAAAAAATGTATTAATTCGTAGTTTTACGTAATGATTGTATCACTTAAGCAATTGTTAGGCCTACTCCAAGAATCGGAAAAAGGGACAGAAGTGGTATCTTCCTTGCCGACATCTTTAATTATCATATAACGTAATTACATTATGTATAAAGACCATACTTTTTAACGAATCGGACTTAACTTTATTAAAAGGGGTGTTATTTTATTTTTAAGAGTATTAATACTTTTAAGATGACTTTAACTGTTTTTGAAAAGCTGCTATGTCCACTTGGTAGAGTGTCTCCTGTAACAAGGACTGTCTAGGTTTTGTATCTGGGAATAAGTCCATAATTGATGTCCCGAGGATGATGAATGCGGAAAGCGTGGACTGGGCGACAAACATCAATGAAGCACAGTATACTTATAGACATTAATTATACCCATATGAGTGTATTATTAACAATTAATAAATATTAGTTAATCATGTATACGTGGAACTTACCTTGTAGTGTTCAAGAGCATCGAGCGCTCTGTCATAACCTTCCGCGTTGTACACGCAAAGTGCCGACAGTAGCTCGAACACCTGTTTCTTGACGACCACATTGTTCGTGTCCAGAGCTGCAACAAACAACATCTTATTTAGTTCAGGCATTGCGTGTAAGTGATTATATTAACGTGTAAGAGGCAATGTTTGTATTTTCGAGCTCCAGACAAGTAAACGTCTTACTCGAATTTAAAGAAAATACTGTCAGCAATGATGATGCATGTCGTTTTCTCTTCTTATTATTATCTTTTCCTCTTTTAAAGACAGTTGATGAGTTTAACGTGTTGAAATCTCTTTTCTAAGGTTTGTCCTCCTATTCACCAGCTTGTAGCCGTCAATTTGCCATCTAATATTTTCTATTTTACAGATAGACTATCATGTTCTAGCTTCCGTTATTACTCTAATATGTAAAACAATTTGTATTTTGTTGTATAATACGAACATTTACATATCACTGGAGGTGGTATCATCATGATGGATTGATGTTAGGCAGCATCAGTCAGCATGACACGATGTTCTTGCATGTCTTTGCGTTTCTTACCACATTCTTGTTACTGTCGTTTCGGTGCTTCCGGCATCAAAACATTTACAACTGTTTGTAACACCTGAGTTTACGGAAGACGACGGTGCTTTACAACACATATAACGACATGAAAGAAATTTTACCCAACAGAAAATAAAACAATAGAGCATATAATAATATAAGATACTCAGGAGAGTAATTAATTTAGAAAAGTAGTTATAATTCCATATGGATCAGACCCACTGTTAGACACCGAGAAACAACAAAAAATACAGAAACATGCTGAAATGAGATTCTTACGAAAAATAGACAATAAAACAGTTACAGAAAAAACAAATAACACATTTAAGTGAGGTTAAAACCAAATTTGTAATCTACATAATAGAAGAAAACCAACTGAAATGGACCGGACATACCAAGAAAATTAAATATCAAGAATATCCGGAATATCAAGAGAATTTGTGAGGAAAGTATAATAATTGGAAAAGAGTCTGAGGCAACATCATTAAGGAAGAAAAACAGAAAACATGGTAAAATGAAGTACAAAATGCACTTGAAAAAAAAGTACAAAAACTGGTAGACCTAGGAGAAACAGCATAGACGGAAGTAGATAAAAGTAAATATGGAAAAGAAACCTGTAGGCCTGAAATACTTACATAACATCAAAACCCCTGAGGATTAAGTAAACATAAGGTAAACATAAGGATTAAGTAAGAGAGTAAGGAATTGAATTAAGCAATAATTAAAACAACACGGAGGTAGTAAAAGAAGAAATGATCAAGGAAAAAACAACAGGAGTTTTGTCTAAATGGGACAACAGGAATAGTAATAATTTTCAAAGAGAAAAAAAGCATGGGTACGCACAAAATTCTCTTACGGATCTCAGCATATGTTGATAAATAAGAAGGGGAACGAATAAAACAAGCAACTAAAAAAGTGTGAAGTGAAAATGTTTTGGAAGGAAAGATGTTATGTCAAAATAACAAGCGATCACATTCGAAATAAACCAATAAGACAGAGGTGTAAGGTAACAGCAATAAGATACGAATGTAGGAATACATAAAACGAGAAGATTTATGCAGAACGATTTATGTAACAAGGATTGAGAGAGTAGTCAGAGATAAGATGGCGGCAGAAAAAATATGAAATAAAAAAAAACTTGAAGAGACAGTTTCAGACAATAATATTAGTAAAAAAAAGGCATAATAACTATTTTCAAGCAGCAATAATAATAATAATAATAATAATAATAACAAGAAATAAGTAAAATACGAAGACAAAGTCTGTGACACCGGTGAACAACAAGTAAGAATTTTAGTAATCTACTTATCCGCTTAATAATATAATCTACTGAGTGGAAGTCGCCGACGATGAACTACCGGAACCGCCCGCAGTGGAAACGCTGTCAGCGTCAGGACACGGCGACTCCTCCGCCGAGTAATGTTTCGCCTTCCAGCAGCCATTTACAAAAGAATGAAAGGTTATCTAAACAACGCGTAATCTGTGACCTCACTAAACCGATCGACCGATTTACACAATTCATTAACGTCTGTTTGACTGCATTTTAATTGTAAATCGTGATCTGTGTAGTCACGATTCCGCAATATGCAATATTGCTGAGACGCAAGCGCGCACATTCACTGCATAACTGTACACAAACGCAGGCATACGGTATTCTGAGTACGTAGCACGTTCACATATAGGCCTACATTACTGTTTGTTACCAGTACCTAACAGGTTTAAGTAGTCCACACACAGTTTAGTAATTATACAGGCCTACCAATTATAGTAGAGCAGTAATAGTGAATTCTAGTCGCCGGACGGACTGGCCAGACAAATTGAGACATTTAAACAGCAGTAAAAATACCAGTGCTCCCGAACCGAATACAACGGAAAACAAATATATATAGTGTAAACTAAGCCAGTATACTCATACGGTAATGACACTAATATTTTCAGTTTCATATTACTGCATCAATTATTATTATAAATGCCGGATACAACAGGAATCAAAAGAAATTCGAAATGAACGAAACTAAATTTTTAACGACTATCTACATTTAAAAGCGTAGAGGTCCCCGGACTCAGGCCACGGAGGAGAATTTTAATAACAAACTTATTAAATAATAATTAAAATATTAAAAATATTATGTTTAACTGTAAATTGAAAAGTTACTAAACGTATACATTACGTTTAGTCAGGAAGTGAAAACCCGTACATTACCGGTACTATCGTGATCACCGATTGAATTAAACTCTCTTTAACATCACATAAGCCTATTTACTAGGAGTCAACTTCATGTGTTATACCGTAGTTACCCAATCCATTACCCACGACTCTCAGTACACAAAACATACAGAAAAGAAACTGTTGTGTCTGAAATTACGTTAGTCTCGCACAATATATTATAATTTTATAATTATCGCAAAATAACATTGTTATTGTTTTAATTGTTATTGTTATGTAACAATAACTACATAAGTTAAACTCTAATCAACATTTGATGTGGACAGTAAACCCTGTGTAGGACTGAAACGTAGGCTACACATAATCGTTTAAAAGTTATATAAGACGAGCTGCTGTTAGCAGATTGTTGAATGTACTACTGTATTCGCGCGTCAATATTTAAACATATACGAGGGAGGAGGAACTACTGTTTCTTACGTGAATAAACTACAAGGATTTATTGTCGGTGCTGGATTTGACTACACCGTCCTAACTAGAGGGTAAAAAACTTTAGATTTCCACCGATTATGAATAATACGCAAACAGTAAAAAGTCTATTTTCATTTTATATTAAATATAATCTACCTTTGTACGAAACATTAATCTTCAACATTTCTTCATCGTTGAAAAAACTGTAAAACCATTGTTCTTGGCGCTTACTAACGTATAGGAGGCCTTCACTAATGTCATAATTTTAAATTATTAAAAGATATCCGACAAAATTGGGATCAGTTTTAGAGAAATGACAGTGTGGAAATAAGGTGTAAGGATGTATCTGGACCAGAGACTCAAATAAGAAAGTGGTTCGGGCAGGACCGCTATCTTCTCCAAGTGTAACGAAGGCGATTTTAATAAATTAAAAATACAGGAAAACAGCAGATGGTATAGCCTTTTAGCTGAAAGAAAAAATAATCTACAGAAAGGGAGAACTCGAGAACAGAAAGAAAAGTGAAGGGATAATAATCGGAGATAACAGTATCTAAGATAAATATTTAACTGAAAACAGTGGTGTTGATAGGCCTATGAGTAAAAAGTTGTAAATATCAAGTTAACACAGTCTCAGAGGACGGGAAATCATTAAATCATCGAAAACCTTAAATCTAAGATATTATAAGGAAAAATAACTTTCATGAGAAAGAAGAGGCTGCTACATCAAGAATCAATGACTTCAAAACATCAAAATTCTTATGTCTTGTATGTGAAGAGTTAAGGGAAACTGAGGAGCAAGACGATGACCGATTGGAAGCTTTTCAGCGTGGTGCTGGAGGAGAATGCTGACGATCTCATGCAACGATGGTGTAGGCCGTCATAAATTCTTTAAAAGCATGTGTAAAAATTTAAAAAATATTCTAAAACGTCATCAGAAGGAAATATTATACTCCTGAGATCACATAGTGCCCACTTAATTAGGTGGCAAAGCTAAGGCAATTATTAATGGGAATTTGTAGGAGAAAGAGGAATAACTTTGTAGGGATTCAGGTGTTTAAATAGAGGACGATCAACGGAAAGACCTGATGACTTCAGAACGTATGGTTAGTCACCAGTCTCCGGATTGAGGTTGCATGAAGATGATTTGGCGTGCTGAGTATGCGTTCCGTTGCCATAAAATATGGAAGAAGTCTTACGTAGTACGGAAGGGTTAATTTATTCTAACTGCCAAAACTTAATACAAAATTATAACTTACAATTTACAATTTCGTCTACCACACGAGTCATGTTCAACGTAAATCTATCGCTTTTATATCTGAGTATGTAATGAACTCGCGCGCGCGCGCGCGCGCGCACACACACAAAGGGCCTTGGCACGTGTGATTGTAATGCAAGATGATAAAGAGGAATTCAGAAACGTTCTCTGTCCTACAAACGCCGTCCGCTGATTTGTAAGCAAAAGACAGAAACGAGGAGTCAGACGTGTGTATGTTTGCATGTGTGCTCACGCGCGTAGGCATTTAATTATTGTTGAATGCGCATTATACTGCGTGAATACACAATGGAAAGATATAAATATTGTTGTTTAAAAATAGTTTTATTATTAATCATTTAATTTCACGTGTGTGTTGAATCCAAAATTGAACTGGAATCAATTATTATTGTTATTGCCGACGAAGAGGAAGCGAATAGAATATTTTTTTATTATGCATTCACACAAGCGCCGCTAATTTATTCAGACGTATTTAAATAAAATATTTATGAACTTTGACTTTCTGGTCAGCATCGCTGTGCAACATAACAAGAATATTAATTATAACATTTCATACAAGTTGTTAAGCATTTGTGTAGGAATCTGAAGACCACTTGCTCTCGGCTTTCATAATAACCAATACAGTGAAAACTATTTTAAGGTATGCGTAAACCTCTTGTGAGCCTGATGTAGGCCTATGTATATTCCAACTGTGCATCTTCTATCTCGAGTGAGACGTGATTTTACGACATGTACGATGAACTCCGTTGTTGCAAACCTATTCTATCAAGACTCACAGAATGCCAGTAGCGTTTCCATGATTTGATTACCGGGAGCTTCAAAACATTTTTAGACGTGAAGCTGCTCGATTGAAAGATGATATGATTAAAGAGAATATCAAAATTCATGAAGAGGGAAAGCCACATATTTGCCGCTTTGATTTGTATTTTGAACACTGTTTTAGTTAATAATTTTCTGACTCGCAAAGTTGGTTCATATATTATAACATATTCTTTGATTTTCTTTAAAGTATTCTTAGAGATTCACGTTTTCAAAGCATTACTTGCTATTTTGAGTAGTGCATTTATTTATTTAATGGTGTCTTAATTCTATTTAGTTTCCTATTCATTCTCAGCCATAATATCTAATTTTTATAAATAAGGGATTATTTTTAAAAAAACTTCATATAGGTTAGTCGATGGAATAAAGGAAAATATAAAAACATAAATTTTGAATATGGAAAAATACAGACCTACAAAACAAATAGAAATAATTAATTATTACACTGTTTCGTGCGTGTAAGCCTACCGCCTGATTACAATAAATTATTCAGTCATTCTACCATCCATCTTCCAGAACGTAAATATAAATTGTATAATAAAAATTCTTCGCAAAGTTGTTTGAAGCAGCGTTGGTTCACCAGGGTTGGTGAGCAACTGCATCGTGATTTTCTAACGACTTTTCAGACTTTTTTACCTGTCGAAGCTCGTTAATTGGCATCTTGGTGCTTGGTACACATCCCACAGACCTTCTGCACTCAGCAGAAATTTAACACCGAAAGTGAGAATTTAAAGAAAGCTACGAAAAAAAGAAAGCTACATTTATAATATAAGTGAGCAAAAAGTTTAATAATGGAAGTCATAATGAAATGAATAACCAGGCTACCGTGTCTACACTTAATTTTGATTCGGGCGTCTGAAAATTTATCGAGTTGATAGAGCTAAACTCACAAGTGGACATCGCGAAACAACAAGTAAAGCAAAAGACATTCAAAAATAAATGTATTAAGTGTGGCACAAATATCTTCAATCAAACCAGCCGAAAAAAGTAAATGATAGCTGGTTTCAGATCACGAATAGAGATTCTATTGTTTTGATTCCTAGAGAAACGTTTTAAAGCAAATGTCGTCGGATGTATCGCCATCTGATTCACTGTCAGCAGAATTAACAAGTTGAATTGAGCAAAAGTTTTGTTGCTGTAAAAAGTAGGCCTACTGACGGCTACCAAATCTCATCGGTTGTTAGCAAGCTAGTGAAGTGTAATAAATTAGCGAAATATAGGTGTAATAAACGAAAACTACTCTTATAAAAGTGTACACGTATTTTAATCTTAACTGCTTACATTTACAATTATGGTACCAAACGTAAATGTATACATACAGGTAACAATATTTAACGTAGTGACGAAGAGGTATTTGCAACAATGTGTGATATGCTCAGTGACGGTTGTACGTCTGAATAGTAGCTATAATTATTCGTGCTGTAGTTCCATAAAGTGTCTGTAACAATCGGTTTAATGGTCCGTTCTAATTGTGGGCCTATACTGTCCTATCTCACAGTCTGAATTAATCAAATAATAACATTATTTATTCCGAAGTAACAACTCCGTTGTATTATCACAGTCAAGTGTCCCACTCTATTATATAGCTGTCCAGTATCAATGTCGCCGATAAGAATGGTTGAAACGTCCGCAATTGATTTTGCTAGTGAAATTAATTTTTATTCAAAATTTGCAAACTTCAAAGAAAAAAAATAGTTACAATTTTTTATGTAAAGGGCTAATCATTGTAGTCTTGTTACTTACGTTACAAAAATTAATTTATTCAAAAGATTTTGTATTTCAGTTTTAACTTAACCAAAAAAATCTAAAGTAAAACCTGTTTCAGCTTAGACAGAATCACTAGTCTTTGAAACTTAGATTGTTTAGATTGTTAATTGGTCATTATATTAGTTGAATGGTGTCAATGGGCGCGCGCGCTTGTGAGTGTTTTTGTTTGTGCCTGTGTTTTCTGTTTTCGATGAGAGTACTCAGCTCGTTTACTTGGTAATTAGATTCTGCAAGGTACGCTGTTACGCTTATTTATATATAATTGTGGTTCTCTATCACTGGAGGAATATATTAGTGTTAATGTGACTGGCAGTGTTATTTGCCTGACTATTTGGTAGAATTATTTACCTGAAGATGTTCACCGATATCTAAAGTAGCCAAAACTTTGTTCTTTTAGAGAATTAAATTGATAATAGTTAACGATCGTTTTTGACCGGTGACGATTACAAAAGAAGCGATCTTTAAATAAAACAACCTGTCCGAAATAAAATCGTTAAACGGATTTCGGTACCTTATTTTCAGTAATTAGGCTGAAAGATCTCTTTTGTTATGAGGGAGATATAGTCAGGAAACGTTTTCAGGTACCTAAAAAGATACATAGTGCCTAAGAAGACATTCACCGAAGAAGACTTTAAGGAAAACACAGAAATGTTTTAAATCTTTAGCAGCTCCAGAGTTTGTACGTAGTTCAAAATCTTGGTTAGTTGGAAGACAATGATAAGCAATATTGAGACGCTGAATTAAATTTTCTGAGGTATGCTGACGACTGCAGTCAAAACTACAAGTACTCTGCCTGTTATGTTAGAGTGAATGAGTTAAGGGCAACTGGGAAATCCACTTGGGAAGATGTTAAGCATAAGACTGAGAAACAAATCGTGGAATAGGCGTCCCAGTAGTCCTCCGGAACGGCCGTGAGGATGATAATAGATCTGTGAAACGGAACAGATGTTGGCGCCAAATCATTACAAGTTCGTAATGATGATATACAGTATCCGTACAATACGTTTAGTTAAAACCGTATAAACATATTGACACCGGTACGTAATTTTAACGAAAACGTTTATGTCGAAATTATTTCCCCGGAAAGCAGGCAAACTGGTCTGAGTGAAGCGTGTGTGCGCGTACGTGCGTATACTGTGTGGGTTTAATTCGTTGACAAAGTAGTCAACCGTGTGGGGTCCAAAACAAACACACAAACGACGGTACCTTGCGTGGGACGTGTGTCGTAAGGCCACATTTTTGGCTGAGATTCGTCACCGGTCCGAATCCACTGTATGCTGAAACACTACGAAATCGCTTCCATTTACACAATTACAAGCTGGAAATGTTCACGTCAGTGGCCAAACATAGACAGCGTACCGTACCTTATGTCGGCGAACCACGTACATGGAATTTTACTAGAACTTCTGATATCACATAAAAGGAACTGCATTTTGCACAGACAGAAAACGAAAGTTTACTAGCAGAGGACATACGATTTCTTTCCCTAGGACGAGAATGAATTCACTGTCTGTGTAGTAGGTAGACAGTAAAGTGTTAACAACATCGAGAGCAGTTACTATCCCAAATCATAATGTAAATACTGTGATCTCTGTAATCATCAACATCTCATAGATAACAATTCACCGAAGTTTCGGTTTCTCCTGTCGTATCGTTTCTTCAACATGGTTGCGTTTTACAACTCACTGCTTTAAATGAAGGGTGCTTAAAGACAAATGAATGATTTAAACAAAATCTGTTAAACGCAAAGCAGAAAACTTTCTAATTATCTAACAGCTGTTTCACGGTCAAAACTACGAGCACTCAGTGGTTCTTATGAATGACGTTGTTATAATCAATTTTTTCTGTAAAATCCAGATTTTAAATTCTGCAAAATTCAGATTTCAAATTAAATAATGAAGTCGATATTGTATTACTTTTAAAGTTGTACATGAGTGATTTTCTAGGCTCTCCATATCAAAGTTATGTATTTACATTCAGTTTGTAATTAGATAAGCTAATAGGTTGTTACTAAGGGGAACTGAACAGTTCATATACTTTTTGGGAGAAAGTAGACATTTATTGTTCACTTATGTAATTTTGCTAGTTCATATTACCCAGTGTATAAGCAGATTAAAGATAACGATACTATCGAATGGCAGTAAATATAATATAGGCCGACAATGAATTAAACTGAACAAGTGAAAAGGTTAAAATATTTAGGTATGATAAAGTGAGGAAAACTGTCCTCAGTTATTTATGGACAGGAAAGTTGATAAAAGGTGAGGAAACAGGGAGAATGTATATTACAAATAAAATACCGGTATACTTTTTTTAGGAAAGACAGAAATTACAATATGCGTTACAACGAAAAGTAGAATACAATGGAATGTTTAACGGAAAAAAGAAAAAGGGTAGAGTACAAAATAAGACACTATCTTAAGAAGAGATTATACAAGCTAAGATAGGGGAAGGACAGCTAGAAATGTGTGCTGTCGGGTAGAGGAAAGAACCTATAAGAAGCATATGAAACAAAAATAGAAGAAAGTGATAAAAGAGAACCACCAAAGATAACAAAGGGATAAAAGGTAGAAAGAAGACGCCGAGGAGATTGGCGGAAGAAAGTGAGAAAGAAATAAAGGAGATGATACATAACAGAAGGTGTCAGAGCAAAATAAGTTAAACAGTCGAAGAAGTTCGATAACTCTAATGTTGTGGATTGTAAAGACTTTCGAATATTATAATGTTATGTATGTTTATGATACTGGTGTGTAATTTTATGATTTGCATAAAGACGTCACTGTTATGTTTGTCATATAATTACGAAATTTGTTATGATGTTATGAACGACTACAAATTTTTTACTAACTTACGCTTAACAATGGGAACCTTTGGATTAAATAAAAAATAGGTCTAACACAATGTAATATTCCTAAGCTCCTGATGTTACTGAAATTAGTTTTCTACCTACTGTCATTTAATTGGTTAAAAGAATAGGTTATCTCGTCTAAATCATAGGTGTTCATAATAGGTGGTAATAGGTGTTCATTCTGTCTAAATCATATGTTCAATAAATTAATTTTATTTTTGTTTTATAACTACCTGGTAGGTTTCGAAGCAGCACAGAGGCACTTATTCGAATTTTAGTTAGCGAGGTTAGTGGTTTATCAGTAAAGGCAAAGCTACTGAATTCCAAGTCTTGTTTATAAATGTCATTAAATGTCTTCCCCTGCAGCGTTCCAGTCGCAACCCGCTCCTGAGGAATGTAAATGTCATAGCTCAATTCTGGGATGAATTTGTTTCATAGCATGACTATCAATTACGATTTAGATCGGAAATAACATTTTCCATGGAAAGCCATCGTTTTTGTTTTGTCAAAAAACAGTTTTTAAATTTGCAGATTCTCCTTGGGTGATTTTCTACGCCTTCGACTTCAAAATTATGTATTTACTAATTAGTTAAGCTAATAGGCCAATAAACTAGTCAGTTAATATGGTCACTACAATGAATGTGGTTTGCAGTCTAACATTAAGTCTATAGCTGCAGCGAAAAACAACAAAACATCATTGCAATTATGGTATTATCTTTGTCAGTATAAATTTAAAGTAGCAGATGCCAAAAGAGGCTAATTTTAGGTAAATTCATGTACTTATATAACAAACTCCTGACATATGTTTAGGTACACAAACAAAATACAGAATGGAGACTGGTAGTACATATGTTAATGTAAGTCCAAAACTTTGACGTTCAAAATTAAACTTTGTTTCCGAAAAAAAGCGTTGAAAACTGTCACTTTTTCACTAGCAAGGGTACGAAAGAAACAAGAAAATGATACTCATTTTAATAAATAAAATACTGAATGCGATTACAAATTAATTCTTTTCTTATGTTTTTTTTTATAGAATATGAATGTTAAATCTCAGGCGATCTCTTTAGAGGTGTTGATTGTTTTTGCCTACCACTACTAGTCTCAGCTATCGCTAACATAATCCCTAGACACAATCAAGACTATAGCTGAGTAATTTAGCTTAGCTTAACAGACTTAAAATTTAAATGATTACCGGTTATTTAGCAGTATCTGTACCCTCACTACATTTTCGCTGGTGTAACTAAGCGATAGTGTCGAAACGTCACGGAGAGAAGAAGTGAAGCAATTTTAAAGATGTGGAAGAGGAAGAGGAACATCCCCTCGAAACGTTTGGGGAAGTGACAACGAATAGTAAGTTCATACGTGAAAGTTTATATATATTAATAAATTTAATAAAGTGAACGAAGAGGATGAATCAACAAGATAATTTAAAGATGTGTTTCTTAACTAACTGCATGTGAAAATATGTAATATTTTCACAAGTGCGGTTAGGAAAGACTGTTTTGGTCTTTAGTTTATCTTATAAAGAATAGTTATATTTAAATATGTAAAGGCCAGAATGGTTTTAAACAAATTAACAACCTAACATTTAACAGATAAACATAATGCATGTTACGCAGTAACATCAAGAACACAAAATAATAAGAGTTTTGACAAAGTAACAACCGAAACCACTGTACCTAACTTTGTACGCGGAAACATTACGTATTTTTACGCACATATCTACCATAATTTAGTAACTGGAAAAACAAAATTGGAAGGTTTATGTTTAAAGGAAAAGTGAGTTCTGTTACAGAATGAAAGTCATTCATAGTAACCCGCAAAGGATGGCCCTTAGTCACCCCGCCTTAATACGAGATTTTTTAAATTGTAAGTTATAAAGTGAGTAGGCTATTGTTTTTCAAGGGTAGGTCTACTGGTGGTTTTTGTGTGTTTACTTCAGTTTGCATATTGACCCAACACCAAGTTTTGCCACCAGTAACACATGTTTAACCTTTAATATTGCTAGAAGCGCTCCGCATTGTAATTTAAAAAAAGGGGGATTATGATAAAAAACAAACTAGCCTATTTAATTTGATAAAACAGCCCATTAACACGTTTCGTGTTATTTTACTAAACCTACAAGCTCTGTTTGCTACATATGGATACCGACTATCGCATAGTCTAAATATCGAAAAATTAGTGGGGGTACGGTTATTGGGATAAGTAAGTGTCAACAGTTGTTCACTACTCTTCATTATAGGCGTCAGGTGTAAACACGTTGAATATAGGTATAAACATTTCAGCTTTTCTAGAATCATAAAAGTAATAGCTCATTTACTGGTGGTTATCTTTCTCGAGACTACATACCTAACGCGCAGACGTGACAAGACATTCTGCTTGATTACAAATGCATACAGCAGCTGAGACTGTAAATATAAGTAATGATCACTCCAGTGTGACCTTGGTGAATGTTGTTCCTGTGGTTTCCGTGTAGGTAGGTTAGGTTTAGCGCAGGTATCGGTTGACAATAGAGGTAGAGCGCGCCCGTGCCTGCACACTCTGCGTCACCGCCCTGTATTCTATTTCTATTACGTTAACGATCGACCTATGAGAGCCAGCGCGCGCTTCTCTCTATCATGTTATACACATCTGTGTATTAAACTTGCCTTCTTCTGTAGCTAAATCGTTGAAGGAACTAAAGTCAATGCCTCCAGAATGATAGCTAAATTATACTTCACTTTTAAGCAATAATTAATATTCTACGTTATACGCTTTTCATAAGTGCCCGTTTCATCATGCATTATATTTTCTCGCAGAGAAATAATGTAATAAACAAAAACTATGCCTGAATAACAGACACAACATTAAAAACGTTTTGGAATAAGTTTCAAAATGATGTTAGACAAGAAGACAGACATCAAGTGGAACCAGATGTTCCCAAAAGTTTATTACAGCCGGGTAAAGCCGCTTGTGTGTACGCGTACTTTTGTGACGTTATTTACGATTCAGAAATTCTTGAGTAACAACTTTATATTACGTATAGGTGGAAATGTTAATGAAGCGCCTAAGCAGGATGAACGGCAAACGTCTTGTAAAGAATATGCTCAGTTACAGGCCAAGAGGAAGACGAAGAGAGACGATGCATAAAGACAACAAATAAAACTACAACAGCTAATCATTTATTATTTCGACAGCGTTAAAATTTAATTATTCGTATAAATAATAATGCGCATATAAATCATACACAAGTTTTGCAGACAAACAAAAGAACCGACGACTAAAATCGTTTAATGTCAAGGCGTTAACCGTTACAATTTGTCATAGATTGTGTTGGAATAATTTTTATTCAAAAAATAACTATAACACGCGGAACACCACTTCTACACATTAATCTGTATCGTGTTCAAATCACAGAAAGCAAGTTCAAGAATACAGTAATCAAGAAATGTTGGACTTGCTTCTTTTTTAAAGCACATTAATTTTTGTAGTCCTCAGAATCAGAGCGATCACGTTTTCAACGACCTGTATCTGCCTACCTTTATTTTCAGAACTTGTGTTATTACATTATCCGAGTTATACGTGTAATAAAAGTGCATATTTACCTTCAATAGGTCTTGTGGCCCTATTTTCGTTTTTACATTCCCATATGCTCGATTTACATTGCTCGTCTGAAGTGGTTAAAACATTAAAATAAAGAGTTACACATTACACATTAGAATTGTTCAGCGAATGATTGTGTAGACCTGTCTGAAATTAAAACACATTACCGAAATATAAACCATAAAAGCGAAATGACGACCAGAAGGAGGCAAGAATGTAAAAATATTCATTTCCTGTCTGTGCGAGTGTTCGTGAACAAAGCGATACCTGCAGGGTGGTATGAGTGATCTACGGATTTCAAATTTCAGCTTCTGGTAATTGTACTAATTCTGTAATGAACTTAATGTAAGTTATCCAGACATAAAAGTGTTTGTTATTTGGAGCAATGCAAACGTTCATTTTAGTTCACTTTCTTCTCATTCAGCACACTTCAGAATTACGAGTGTACATACTCGTTCACACTGTTCCACCACCAAAGTCACTTCCGTGGCCATACATAATCAACTTTAACGCGCAATATAACAATTATAATTAGTGTCGCGGAGGCTCAAAACGTGAAGGCCAAAACAAAAATATTTGCTCCCCCAAAACTTTTATGGTAGAAGTAATATTTGTAGATTTTTCTAAGTGAGAGAGAATTTGTATAATGAAAATAGTTTCTGTCACGACACTTCGTTGACAGTCGTTGACACTTTCTTATTGTATTTCTAGTACTTTCAAGAATAAATTTAGAACAGAAACCAAAGCTAGATTTTGCAAAACAACGTTATATCCAATATTGTTGTATAGAAATGAATCGTGAACCGTAACAAACGTTAATCTTACAGAAATGATGAATAGTGATCGCCAGAAATTGTTGAGCTTGGACAATTGTATTTAATACGAGGCTACTCATATTTTTATAACGTACAAAGCGTCAAGTGGTATCGCCAGAATGACTATAATACAGTGAGTCTTTTTATGTACATTATTATTTCAACATAAAAAGCGCTAACGTGACTCCAGTTACAATTTGAATTGACAAACAAGTTTAAAATAATTCACAAGTAATTAGCTAACACATCTTTTTTCGTTAAATTAATGTAATGTTGAATGAATGTACTTACAATTAATTGTCAAACGCTCGGTGCACGTGGGGTCAGTAACAGCTGCACATATTGCGATACAAGACAATTGTTGGTATGACCCACCAGCTAACTGGAATAACGTATTAACACAATACTATTTTGAATGATCATCACTTCTTTCACAGCACTTTAACAATTAATAATTAAATACACTTTCACTTGTGAAAAAACTTACTTTTTGTTATATCCTCATACGCACGTTTCGGAGTAGTTTGCTCCTTCACAGTGAGGTAAAATGCAGAAAGCGTCAAAGGCGTTGGTAATCTGTAACGGTTTTTTGGGGATTGGTTGTGTGTGGGGGTGTGTGTAGATGGAAGGGGGTTGGCGCGAGATTCTGAATTGTGTCCGTGTCCGTTGTGTATTATTGTGTCGAATAGTGTGTTGGATTTAAATTGTAATTGTTCATTGAGTATGTTGTTTGGTTGTGTTTATATATTTCGTATTGTTCTGCGGTGTTGAGTTTGCGACTTTTGGGCATGTAGTGTAAAATTTCAAGATTGTTTTTTATGTTGGCGTAACTGTGGTTTTCTGTTTCGATGTGTGTGGCAAATGTGGATTGTAAGTTGTTATTGGATAGAGCTTTTGTGTGTTCAGAAAATCTGGAGTAAAAAGATCTTCCTGTCTGGCCTATATAGAATTTATTACAATCGTTGCAGTTTAATTTATATACGTCTGTTTTGTTGTATATGTCTATGTCTTTGTTTGTGTCGTTAATGCGTCTCTTGATGGTATTGTTAGTTCTGTATGCTATTTTGTAATTGTGTTTTCTGAATGTGTTGGCAATTTTGTGTGTGTTAGAGTTGTAGTATGTGAGTGTGATGTATTTGTTTTGTTGTGTGTTATTTGTATTTTGTGTTGTTTTGTTGTTTTTGTATAGGATTTTTCTATGTAATTTGTTTATTAATTCAGGATTGTATCCGTTTTTTATTGCTATGTATTTTATTGTGTTAAGTTCTTCATTGTAGTCTTGTTTATTTAGTGGTATTTTTGTGAGTCTATGTAGCATATGGTTGAAGGCTGCATGTTTATGTTGTGTTGGATGATTTGATGTGTTGTGTATAACCATGTCAGTTGTGGTTGGTTTTCTGTAGATTTTATATGTGTGCGTTAAAATCTACAGAAAACCAACCACAACTGACATGGTTATACACAACACATCAAATCATCCACTACAAATTTTACACTACATGCCCAAAAGTCGCAAACTCAACACCGCAGAACAATACGAAATATACAAACACAACAAAACACAACCAAACAACATACTCAATGAACAATTACAATTTAAATCCAACACACTATTCGACACAATAATACACAACGGACACGGACACAATTCAGAATCTCGCGCCAACCCCCTTCCATCTACACACACCCCCACACACAACCAATCTCCAAAAAACCGTTACAGATTACCAACGCCTTTGACGCTTTCTGCATTTTACCTCACTGTGAAGGAGCAAACTACTCCGAAACGTGCGTATGAGGATATAATAAAAAGTAAGTTTTTTCACAAGTGAAAGTGTATTTAATTATTAATTGTTAACACAATACTACTAATTACAACGAACAACTAGTTCATTTACAAGTACAACTCTAAATGCACTTTTGGTTTTCACATTATTTTCTAAGAGAAAATGTTACTCTAAGATGCCAATATGTTACTGAACGAATGTGCACGATACTTACAATTATATTTATATACTAACACATTGAAGACACGTGGAGGCAGAAACTTGAAGAAAAACGGAGATAGTTCAAACCAAAGCTTCTACCATCCCCAGTACACCATTGAGGAGGTGGTCATTGATCGGAACGATGACTTTATACCTAATGATGTTTTGGTTAAGGATTTCACAGCAGAAAACAGTCAAATCTACAGCTCAAGACAGCAGTCCAGTCGAAAACACAAAGCAACCTCGACTAGAGCATAAATACATCGCCAACTGATCCGGCTTCCCCAACCCATCGCCGAAGCCTGATAAGACGTGCCCAATCTGCGGGGTCTCCGACCCCCGAAGAGCTGATTTGGGCTTGGCATGTTTTCCATAATTTTCTGTCCGTTAACTACGGCTCAGCCACCCGACCTGGGGGGCCTAGCATTGACGGCAAGCCATCGCATCGAATTAGGAAAGTGCACTCAGTGAGAATTCACAATTGGTTTTGTATTGACTAATGCTATTCGTGTCTTGAAGTGGAAATTACTGTAGGCCTAAATTAACATCAACATCCTCAACTTAAAGCTGAAGTTCCGGTTTCATCTTTGAAATAACGAGTGTCCTCCATCACTAATGCCGTACTTCGCCTTAGTTTTATGTTTAATCACTGTAAACCAAGTAGACTCTATTTGACTTGGTCTGTGTTACATGAAACATAATCTTTCTTCTATTCACTCTGGTTGTCTGTATTTGCGTAAGTATTTCTGTCAAGCCAGTTACTTCCGGGCTAAATCATTTCATCGTTTCATTTCTACAAACTATTTACCACAGGCAGCAACACTGAATTACAGTACTTTATTTTTAGAACAGCAAGTACTGATATATCGAGGTTACTGTGAAATGGTACTTTGACCTTTCAATGCCTTATCAGTCAATTAATTAAACGGTTGCTGTTCCTTACTTAGCGCAGAAAGATAAGATGTGCATACTACAGGATAAAAATAACTATGACGTAACTGCGCGCAGGAAGTCGTGTCAACGTTTAACTATATATGTACGTTCAGGGAATCAATTCCTTAGTTTAGTCAGATCTAATTATTATTTATTACAAAGGAGATGAATCATGGCGAATGCGCAAACTCGTCTTAATACTTGGAAATTCTGATTAATACTGAATTAAATATCATGTATTAAAATATTCATCACAAGGAGAGTGAAGTAAATTTAGTACATAATAATCCTGTTATACAGTAGCACACAGTTCCTTGTAACATGTTTGGCTGAATGTCAGTGGTATGTGCTGCCGAAACACATTTACCGAGAACATAAATAAAGTGGTAGTGCTCGTATCTTGTCTTTTTTCCAATATGGTAGTCGTTGTCGTCGTCATCTTCCTTTCCAGTCCAAGCATCGTTGCCATTTCGAATTTCACTAGCGTTAGCCTCGGTCGACCCACATTCCTCTTTCCATACTCTAGCGCTTGTTTCAGTATCCTATCTAAAGAAATGCACTCAACATAATTGCGCCAGTCTGTATTATAAATTATGAGATATGCCTGAAAGCTTTCCAAGTTTTAATAACGATCATATAACATCGTTACAAAATTTCCCTCTATGTTGAACGACCTTGGGCGGCTGCAAGAACTTCACATTTGTTACTGGTTCTCATATGCAATATACTGAACGCAATAGTTTGGATACAGCCACCAACGTCTAAGACGGTCAGCGGTTTTTCACAATATCCTTGAAATTGTGCCGTAGTTCTTTTGAGTAATCATCACTGATGTTCTTACTCACAATCTAGACAGTTTTTGAAATGTGTTGTCTGTTCTACCAACCTGTTGTCATTGACAAATTTTGGGCATGGAAATATAACCTCTCACAAGCACCGCGACTTAGCTTACTATATATATGACACTTCAAAAAGAAGACTGACACAAAATCTATGCAACAACAAGAGACATCAGTAACTCTAAGTACTCTTTATGCATACATATATAAGATACAGCATACACATAGGTAGAAAATGACCTTTTTCTACCTAACCTATGAGGATCTCTTCAAAGTAATGTCTTTTATTCTTAATAAGCTAGATCTAGTTCTTTCTTGGAAACTTCATTGCTTTCAACCATGTTATAGGCCTGCATTTTACCCGTTGCGATGTGAGATGCCTGTGTCCTCAGAAATGTCGTCCGCCGGTCTTCCAACACCGTACATGAAATGTTTTAATGATATGTGGTTTTTATGCACTTTTTGGATATCCATTCTCGTACGACAACGTTAAAACTCGAGTGCGCATTTACAACCCAAAGCGCATTTGAACAAAGGTGCACTATTTCCTAACACATTTACAACTTCATTGTAAATTTCCTTTGGCGCTGGACGTTCTTTTTTAACAAATAATTCCATCACAACACGATGTTGTCCACTTTTCGAAAGACGTGTGACACGTAAATTTCGAAAAGTTGATAAACAATGAATAAATTGGCCAACAGATTTGAAAATGAACATGTGTTAACAAGAAGTATCAATATTACAAAGCATGAGAGATTTTAGTCTTACCGCTAAGTTATAGATATCGGTTTGCGAACTTTTCAAGTATCACTCGTATGTTCTTAAATTATTTTATAGATTCTATTTTTTAGTTATTGTCTTATTCGAGCATTTCTAGTCGACACTTCATATCTACTATACTACTCTTAGTTATACGTTGCACATTTACTACTAACGGTTCGTACCCGAATGTAAGTATAGGTTAATATATCGGTTTACAGAATTTCATTTTTGTTTGTGCTGTTACTCTTTTTTGTTATAATTGTTCGCAAATTGCATAATATATTTGTTTGCTTTTCAGTTTAAATGACATGTCTTGTTTTTCTCTTCGTTCAACGTATTAGTAGACCTATTATGGGAAAATATTTGGGAAAATACGATGCTCTTTTTTATCTTGCTAAATGTATATAAAGGTAAAAATGAAATAAGTTCTATACATTACGTAGAATGCCTCAAGCTGTTACCTGTCAGCTTTTAACGATAATTATGCTAATTTATGCAAAATTTAATTATTCAATTAAATTATAAAATGTGACTAGTTAATCTGATTATGCAAATTTATTAATCAATCTAATCACTGAATGTATCCATTACTAATTAGCATAAATAATGAGATTCTATATTTCGTTGTTATTAATACAATATAAGAAAATTTATCAAACAAATCAATTGACGTTAATGTCTTTTGATGTTAAGGTTTGGAACAATAATGAACGCATAAAATATATATATAACTGTTCGATATTTCGGATCGAACCGGTCATTATTTTCATTTTCCGAAGTTGGCACTATGGGTTTTGCAGGGTCTATGCATGCATATGAACTTTTAGCTTTTGTCGTACGCCAGCCATCTTAGTGTCATCATCCACGAGTCGGGCCTCCTCGGCAGGTAGAAATCCGTGCATTTAACCCATCCTTTTCCCAACCAGTCTATCCTGCCTTGAGTGTCAGGATCAACCCAGTCGTGAGATACGGTAAGTCATTTTTATATTATTTATGTCTTATTAGCAATTCTGCATGCTGCTGCTTTACAGCTCACCAGAGGCTATTAAATTATCAAGTATGAAAGCCGTCTTACTTTCAATCTTTTAAAATATTATCTTACATCTATTTACTACCAGACGATTCATGAGGTTGCTAGCTTTTCAATTAAATTGCTTGCCGTCACGACTGGGAGCACGTGTTTCGTAATTTTGTGCATGCTGCTGCTGGTGGGTCGAGTTTCAGTAATTGGGTTGTAAGTCAGTTTTGGCTGCGTGATTTTTATTTTAATTACCAACGTGCCGTGCCGTTTCGTTTTTTATGCCTGCTCGTGGTCGTTTTGCATGCCGTTAATTTTTCCAATTTCATGAATGTTCGTCATTTGCATGCTATCGCACGGAAGCACGTTGGTATAATACGTACGCATGTGAACTACGAGTTTGCGTTTCAATGCTTTTGCTTAGTGTCAGCAGTGAACGTCGTGTGTGCATGACCAGGTGGGCAAATTTTGTGTAAACATTTTGCACCTTGTTTTTTGGGGTAGTCGTTTAATTACTGGGTCAAGTCTGGTGAAGTTTGTTTCCGTCCTGTTACGGTTTGCGTCCCACGTGAAATTGTGCGCTACGTGTTTGCGACTGTCAGGCGTAAAGGGAACGGTTTTAGGTTATCCGGATTTCGGAATAGCCTGCCTTTGTATTTAATTTAATTTTTTTGGCATGACTATTACCTTTAGGTGCGGTTTATATTTTGCATATGCGGTATCCTGTCCATACACGACGCGTTGACCATCAATTTTGGCATTTAACGGGTCCCAGTTATTGTGTTTGGTTCGGTAACTGGTGAATTGTTGTACATTGTACTTTGCTGTGTTTTGTGTGTATTTATTCTATTTGGTATTATACATGTTTGTTTTTGGGTGCACTTTTGTGTACCATTATTTTGCACCGTATGTGCTGTAATCTTGTGCAACTTGTGTTTTTGTTGTCGTGCTTTTGCACTGTGTAAATTAATTTGTTGCGTGTTTAATTTATTGTGTTTGGTACTATTTGCCTGTTGGATTGTGTAAGTTGTATTTACCTTGCTCGGTATTGTTTATGAAAAGTAGTTGTGTCAGACGCCTAGTTATTTCGAGCACTGTTAGGCTAAGTCGGGTCGTGATTATTGTTCAGTTTCTAATTCTCTTATTAAGGGTGGTTGTCGGTTGCGCGATATTTTTTAATTCAATATGCCTGCTAAATTGTCGTTGGCAGCTTTTGACCGGACCACTTCGGTGGGAATACTTGCGTTGCAGCATTTAATAAATAAGTTGGAAGGGTTGCCGCAATTGAGAGCCGTGGATCAACATGAAGCCGGTATTTTGGCTTCCAGGTTGTCCGAAGAATATCAGGACCTTCTAGGTAAGGTCGATCCTTACCTATCGGCCGAGTCATTGCCCCAGGGATTGGACGAGGACCACATTTTTTCGGTGGTCGCTCAAATTAAGGATATTTATGTCCGGGGTAGCATTTTAGCGTCCAAACTAACAAAACCAGAGATACCGGTTGGTTCCGGTCGATTTTCATCGGCAAGTGGCGGGCACCCAGGTGTTCTCGTTCATGAGTTGCCGAAGCTTTCTTTACCTTGTTTTGATGGCCAGGTCAAATGTTGGTCCGAGTTTTGGTCAAAGTTCACCACATTGGTGGACGAAAGTCCTGCCCTCACTCCAAAGCAGAAATTGTTATATTTACTGACTCATCTTAAGGGTGAGGCTTATGAGAAGGTTGCCGCGCTTCCCATAGTTGATGATAGTTATTCACTTGCACTGTCAACTCTTAAAAGTCGTTATCACAATCCTCGTTTGGCCGCTCGGGTTTATTGTACCAATCTGCTTCAGTTACCAGCCGCTTCTATGCGATCAGCTGCGTCTATTAGAAAGTTGGTGGACAGCTTCAATGCTAACTTTTCAGCGTTGTCAGCTCTAAACATTGCTGATATATATCAAGCAATATATGCGTCTTTTGTATTGTCTAGGCTGGATCTACCATTGCGTGAACGCTTTGAGGCGTCTGTTACGGACAAAGAGAATCTCCCTGCCCTAACAGAAATTATGACTTTTTTAACCGCTATGGCGGAACAGAAAGAGCAGGCATCGTTGGAATCGGCTTTACCTGCTCTTCCCAGCACTAGCCACCAGAAAACCCAGAAGGTTTCTTTTTCTAAGGCTACTCCTCTTGCTGTGTCTACGTTATCTGCGGAGGTTACGCAACGGGATGCATCTGGTTCACGTTGCCTTCATTGCGATTCCCGGACCCATTTGCTTCTCAAGTGTCCGGCGTGGCTGAGTAGGGACCCTAGGGCTCGTTTTCAGTCTTAAAAATAAAAAATGTTGTCTTTCGTGCCTCCAACATAAACATTCGGGCTGGTGCAAAAATAGGTGCAAAACTTGTGGCTCTAAGTACCACCACACTTTACTTCATTTCAAAAATGCCCGTCCGTCTCCGTCTCGTTCACAGATTTCTGACACAGCTGAACTCAAGGCTTCGGGGTCATCGCTTGTAGACCAAGTTGATCTGTCCAGCACTACTCTGACCGTGTCTCTGCCCCATCCTGCAGGAGTTCTGTTAGCCACCTGTCTAGCAGTCTTGTCGTCTCCCAATGGTGGTTATATTGTAGTTAGGGCCATCCTGGATAGCGAGTCCCATGCTTCTTTCATAACTGAAGCATGTGCATCTCGCTTAAAGTGTGCTTGTTTTGACGCTTCAGTAAGTGACAATGGGGTAGGTGATATTGCCACCAAAGCAAAAAAGGTGTGCCATCTGTCCTTGGAAACTTTAAAACGCGAGGTTGTGGCATCTAACCATGCTTTTATAATTCTTTCTAAGATCTCGTCGGACTCACCTAGGTTCCAGGTGTTGTCTGAAGTTAAGCAGGCTACAAAAGACCTTTTGTTAGCTGACCCTACCTTCGATGTAGCAGCCCCAATTGATGCGTTGTTTGGAGCCGATATTGTAGCGGCTATTCTTATGGGAGAGACTATTCCTTTGGGTGCAGGTTTGCCTGTTGCAGTTAGGACACGTTTTGGGTTTGTGATTATGGGTAGAGCCCCAATTTCACTTAATTGTGCATTGACTTGTGCTAGCGGTCTCACTGGCCTTCCTTTGGATGTAGTATCTGCACATCAGCTTCACTGTCATTTCCACCACTTTTATCCTTCCGTCACAACGTTATTAACGGATACAACAAACCTACTTGAGCAAGTTCATCGTTTTTGGGAGGTCGAAGAGCCTCCAGCTGTACCCCACCAATTATCTGAAGAGGATCACTTTGCTGAAAGGTTTTACATGGAGTCAACAAGTCGGTTGCCGTCGGGTCGTTACCAGGTGCGCTTGCCGTTCTTCAAAAACTCTTCTCACATTTTGGGAAATTCCCTTAAGGGAGCCATGTCTCGGTTTTTTGCGTTAGAAAGGAAATTTGCGGCGAACAGTCAGTTTAAGAGCCAGTATGTACAATTTATAACGGATTATGTCGCTCAGGGGCATATGTCATTGGTGTCTGACCCCAATTTTCCAAAATATTTCATCCCTCATCATGGTATCTTTAAAGTTAGAGGTGATACTTCAAAAATAAGGGTGGTGTTTGACGCCAGCATGAAGACGTCCTCTGGAATTTCCTTAAATGACGTGTTATGTGTCGGCCCTAAGTTGCAGACCTTACTGTCCGACGTTTTGACTTTGTTTCGGCGGTTTAGCCATGTTTTCACGTGCGACATCGAACAGATGTATCGCCAAATTGCTATGCATCCTGATGACTCGGCGTACCTGTGTATTTTGTGGCGTGAGGAGGTTACCGCCCCACTAAGGGTTTTCGCTTTGCGTACCGTTACTTACGGGCTAGCTTGCGCCCCTTTTCAGGCGTTGCGAACCTTGCAGCGGCTGGCTCAGGATGAGGCAGTTAATTTTCCTGCGGGAGCGGCGGTACTTAGCCGTAATATTTTTGTGGATGATATTGCTGCTGGCGCTGATTCAAAATCAGAGCTTTGCAAATTACAACGGGAATTAATTCTGTTGTTGTCTTCAGGAGGGTTCAATTTGAAAAAATGGTGCACTAATCAACCCGACTGCCTACCTGAATCAGCCGCTCCGAGTGATTCCGTCGGTGCTAAGGATAAGGATATTCTGGGTTTAAGTTGGGACCATTCAACCGATTGCTTCTCATTTTCTCCTTTGGCCTGTTGCAGCAATGCTCAGGTTCAATTTACCAAACGTGTCGTGTTATCCCAGATGGCACAATTATTTGACCCATGTGGTTGCCTTTCGCCAGTGATTTTCAGGGCCAAGGCTTTTTTCCAAAAACTCTGGGCTGAGGCCTTGGACTGGGATGCTCCTCTAAGTGATGACTTAAACGATTATTGGAGTCAATTCCTGTCCTCTTTGAATCATCTTCCGGTAATTACTATTTCCCGGCCATTCTTCCCTAAAGGTGGGCATATTGAAAGGGTAATATTGCATGGTTTCTGTGACGCTTCCCAGTTGGGTTACGCGGCCGTCCTCTATCTGTCCATTTATACTGACTCTGGTCCTCCGGTGGTTTCGTTGGTGTCGTCTAAAACTAAAGTGGCACCTCTTAAAACTTTATCAATCCCACGTTTGGAGTTGTTGGGAGCTTATCTTTTAGCCAAACTTGTTCGTCATTATGTTGGCTTATTCTCGTCATGTATTCAATTGAGTCAAGTTTTCTTATGGACGGACTCGACGATTGTCTTGGATTGGCTGAATATGCCTACTTTTAAATTGAAGACGTTTATTGCTAATCGGGTGGCTGCCATTACCGAGTGGACCGATACTAAATCTTGGCGTCATGTTCATGGTGTTTCTAACCCCGCTGATTTAGCCTCTAGAGGTACGTCACTCTCCAGCCTCCGGTCGTCGACATTGTGGTGGTCAGGGCCAGATTGGTTAAAGCTTGATGCTCTATGCTGGCCCCCTATTAATTATCGCCCGAATCACGACGTGCAAGATGTTGCCTTGGAGACCAAGGTCTCTTCGTTTCTCACTCAGGAGCCCCGGGTGGAATTGTTTGAGCACTTGTCTTCGTGGCCCTTAGTGGTAGGGGTTACCTCAGTCATCTTAAGGTGGGCTATGCCTTCGCGGATTGAAGCTTCCACAGCCATGGATTGGAAGAAGTTGGCTGTTAAGTATATTTTACGCTACATTCAGCGCAGCGTGTTTGGACAGGAGCTCGCGGCTCTTCGTTTAGGTAAGCGGCTCCCGGTCCGCATTCAGCGCCTGGTCCCGTTTATAGATGATTTTGGCCTCATTCGAGTACGCGGTCGCTTGACCAACTCTGCGGTTACCAGAAATCGTTTTCCGATTTTACTGCCCAAGCATCACCACCTAGTAGGGTTGCTAATTCATCACACCCATGTGTGGTTAGGTCATGCTGGGCCCTTGCAAGTTCAATTTCAGCTTGCCCAAAATTATTGGATTTTGTCCGCACGTCAGGCAATAAGAACCATAATTTGGAAATGTCTTCCTTGTTTCAGGGCGCGTCCTCGCCCCACCAACCCGTTAATGGGGGATCTGCCAGTTCCTAGGGTTAATCCGGCACCTCCATTTTATTCTTCCGGCATGGATTATGCTGGCCCCTTTTTGGTACGGGCCTACGCTGTTCGGAAGGCACCTATAGTCAAAGCGTATCTCTGCATTTTCATCTGCTTAGCCACTAAAGCAGTTCACTTTGAAGTGGCTATGGATCTTTCAACGCCCCAGTTTATTGATGTGTTGAGGCGGTTTATTAGTCGTCGTGGGGCTCCGAAAACACTTTATTCGGATTGTGGTAGGAATTTTGTGGGGTCGCGCTCCGAACTTAAACGGGAGCTCAAAAATGTTCTTTCCAATCCTGACCTGTCAGCTCAGATAACAGCTTTTGCTGTTGACAATAACATTGACTTTAAATTTATCCCTCCGTCTGCCCCTCATCAGGGTGGCTTGTGGGAACGGGCTGTCCAGTCGGCCAAGTTTCACATGAAACGCATGATTGGGACCAGGTCGCTGACCATAGCAGAATTTTCGTCGTTATGCATTCGCATTGAGGGAATCTTAAATTCCCGTCCTTTGACTGCCCTATCCTCAGATCCGAGTGATTACCAGGCTCTAACGCCTGGTCATTTTTTGGTTGGCCGCCCCATTACCGCGCCCCCGGAAGCTGAAGTCTCATTAAATGAAGGGACCGTCCGTCATTACAAACAAATTGCCGCTTTGCTCCAAGCCTTTTGGAAAAGGTGGCGTTTGGAATACTTGACGGCACTTCATGCCAGATCGAAGTGGTCGTCTAAGTCAAGAAATTTAATGGTTGGGGACCTGGTGGTTATGGAGGAACAGAATTCTCCCCCCCTGATGTGGCCTCTTGGCCGAGTTTCAGCTGTGTTTCCGGGGAGCGACGGGGTTGTTCGTCGCGCTTCAGTTAAAACATCCACAGGTTCTTTTGAACGACCGGCTATTAAATTATACCGGTTGCCTATATCTTCTTGATTGGGTTTATCTTGTTTTTTCGGGTGAGCAGAATTAGTTTCAATGATTGTTGTGGACTTACTGGACACTTTGCTGGGATTTCCCAGGTGATTCCTTCCAGCTGTTGTCCGCAGTGAATTTTACATTGTGGAATGTTTCTGGCATGGCGTTGTGCCAGTTCATTGGGAGTTATGGATGCTCAACAAATCAACAAAAAAAAATAAGTAAAAAAAAAAATGATAAAAAAAGGGGGGGAATAAAGGGAACAAAAAATAAAAAAAAAAGGAAAAAATGTAAAAAACTAGGAAACTAACTAAGTTGATTTGCTAAGTTTTACATTGTGTTTGGCTGGGCCATTGTTTATTGGATGTTAATGGGTTTGGTCTGCTCTACCCGAACCTTTCGGATTGCTCGCCTGGTCGATGCGCCCGCGGCGGAGTTATTCGGCATGGTTTTCTAATTCATTGCATGTTTTCTGTATGTTTGTATTTTCTTGTGTTTGCGTGTGACCCCCTCCTATGTTGGAGGGTAATTTTCAGAGAGTGTTCCTGTTCACCAAAAGCCAAATTTTTGTAATGTATTTTGGCCATGTCTTTTGGTGTAGTTGGTGGTTGACCCATTGCGGTCAACGGGGGCCGGTGTTCGATATTTCGGATCGAACCGGTCATTATTTTCATTTTCCGAAGTTGGCACTATGGGTTTTGCAGGGTCTATGCATGCATATGAACTTTTAGCTTTTGTCGTACGCCAGCCATCTTAGTGTCATCATCCACGAGTCGGGCCTCCTCGGCAGGTAGAAATCCGTGCATTTAACCCATCCTTTTCCCAACCAGTCTATCCTGCCTTGAGTGTCAGGATCAACCCAGTCGTGAGATACGGTAAGTCATTTTTATATTATTTATGTCTTATTAGCAATTCTGCATGCTGCTGCTTTACAGCTCACCAGAGGCTATTAAATTATCAAGTATGAAAGCCGTCTTACTTTCAATCTTTTAAAATATTATCTTACAATAACAAATAGAATGCTTGTTTATTACACATTACTCAATTTAACTTCCGAAACACATATATAAATCATTACCTGAAAATACATTCAGAAACATATAAAACATAAATCACAATATAAATCTCTCTTCGTTGATGACTGAAAACATAACATACAACATGACATAGATAAACATACACAAAACATAGATAAATAAAATATTATTCACCCTAAACTAATGCGTTCATTAGGTGTCTCAGATGAGTAGCTTTTATATTCATAATATATTTTAACATTATCTTTACTAAATGATTATACAATTTCTCAAAGGTGTTGGTTCTTGGAAAAGAGACAGAGCAGCAGTATTATTATAATATTAAAATCATGAAGACTTAACTTGACATTTTAGAATATCCAATAATCCATCGGTGAAATTTCCTGCTTACTGGTGACTCCATGTGTGCTCGCTCCGTTGATTGGATGTTTTCACTACCACTTTGAAACTTGCGATGAGAATTCACTCGCGGCGTACGTGGTGTGGTGTTGATGTAACCCGTCTTTACTAACAGTTTATAGAGTTCTGTGTAGTGTAGATACAACCATCATTAGTGGGTTGTGTTCAAATAAAATGTCTATTGCAAAGATGCTTCATCTAACTGTTCATGTTCTACTTAGCTTGGTCGTGAATGTGCGTTATGTTATACACTTGTGTTTACGAATATTGAGTTCTCTTATCGTTCATGAGTCTGCACAACTAGAATAATTAAGTCTGAATCAAGTTAAGTTTATGATACGAATCACAATGTCCGAAGTTGATACACAAAAGTTCTATTTTTGAGATGTAACTTCACTTGTTAAAAGTTTCTAAGTTCCATAATGTTGAATGATGAATAATACTTTAAAGTTTATAGTACTGAACTCGAAAGTATAACGATACTTAGATAACTTTGCACGTTCAAAAGTTAAAGTAACTAAGTAAATAAACTGCGCAATACTGAGATAAAATTTTATAAGAATGAGGTAAAATTGTGTAGAACTGAGTTAATAAAACTGAGCACAAAATTTTATGAGACTGTGTGCCTCGTGTACACTGCAAACGGTTTTCATCAAACGTTTTCTACCACAATCCAATCTTCTGCCTTCCACGCCTTCGGTTGATCCCGATAGGTTCCAGACTTACCCTCTCCTGGGTCACATGTTCCTTCCACTTTGATGATCTTTGGTTTTCGACTCTCTGATTTGCTGCCCTAGTTGTCACCATGACAACAGTCCTCTCCACTTACTTCTTCGGAAGATGCTAACCTCTGGTTGGCTGTTGAACATCCCCTGAAATATACAGATAAGGACATCGCACTCTTTCTAAGAATATAAAGTAATTGTCCGCCTGTCTGTCAAACCTTTGTTTCGTGAGTTTCCCAAGGTTTGTTGTTACACCCTCGCTAAGAATCCGTTGCGTCCTGTTCATTTTTCAACTTCCACCCCGTTTTTTCTACCAATTAATAACTTTTCGCTCGCTGTCACTCTGAGTTGCCTGCACGATCGTAAATATAAGTTGTCACTCTGGCGTTGTTTTCATGCTCTGCGACATGGTCGTCTGTATTCACTGTGTATTCGCTGTATTGTCTCTGTACTATCGAGACTTTTTAAATCCTTTGTCAGTGAGTATCCAGTATCCCTTTTCTTACGTTCACACGTGTTGGCTTAACCCTACAGCGTCCCCTCGTTACAATTTCTGCGTACTTGTGTCACTGGACTCTGCTCTTTGTTCGGTTTGTTATGATGTCGTAAATTTGAGTTCAGTTTGGTCTGTCAAAGTCGATCCCAATTTCCTTTGTTGCGTTAAGTCAAACGTTCTTATTGTCTCGTAGCTGGCGTCGGGTTGACGTGTTCTTAATTGCCTTTATTTATTGCTCTGGTTTGGGTTGGTGACCTGACTGTGTGAGAAAGCACTGCTCGATCAGAAAATTTATAAATTTGAAAATTTTGATCGCTATAGCGTCCCCAAATTGGCTTGGATGTTGGGTCCGCAGGAGACAATCTGATCCAATTTCCGCGCCCTGTCCTCGTCGTGGACGTCTTCTTTGGGAACAGCCATGGTTGGGTGACCTACTTTCTTTTGTATGGCGTGTATTGATAGGTATTCCCTATCTTTTGGTCTTAATTGGGCACAGGAATTTATTGTTACACATCTGAGCAAGAATGAATGTATTTTACATAATATACGTGTGTGAATGAATTGTACAACAGTGTTTCATGACAATAAATGAAGATATACAATAAATACTTATGTCTAATCATTAGACACTTTGTTTTTCGTCTCTTATGCTATATACATACAATATAATGAATGAGATGACGATCTGCTAACATCAAACACAATTAATCAAATATTATGTTAATCACACTACGATAAACAATATCCTTAATTCATTTCAAGTGTCCCACAGACTACAATTGCTAAACAAAATAAACACATACATAGAATTATTATTAATCATCATTATATGTCAACTTGCAATCCATATTATTATCGTTCATACTAATTAATAAGATATATACACAATCTATGAACAACTAAGAATTCATTTTAGAGTTACACCTTCAACCATTGTAGTTTGCATGGCTTTTATAAGGAAAAAATTAACTAAGTAGTTACAGAATTAAATAGTTTTATTAAGGGTACATTTAACATCATTTACACAAAGAAGACAGTCAGTTAAATATCTTGTGGATTTGTTAAGACTCATGTAAAATTCAAGCTAGATTCCTTTTTCTCGCTTTAGATTGAGCAAACGTTTTAATCACCTCACTGAAATTAAGTCCTTGCAGAAAGTCACTTTCAATTACCAAGAGGGCTACACTGGTCAGTGTATCCTGGCGCAAATTTGAGCGTAAATAATTCTTCACCCTCTTCAAAGCTGAAAAAGATCTTTCAGGGGTGGAATGGAGGTGGATGGAATAGATAACGTGGTCGTCAAATTCCACGAAAGTCGGGCGGCGGCATAGTTCTATGGCCGCCGGCCGCCGGCCGCCGATGACTCATAACCGGAGAAAACAGTTTGGAAAGCACTTCTATTATTTATGTAGGTACAGTTTTCCCATAATTTCTCTCAAACAGGCACCTGTGTTCAAAATGAACTCAAATTTTTATCCCTTGCAATTTATTACCAATTTTACATGTAGCTGTAAAATTGTATTATTTGTTAGCTAAATTTTTGCGCCTCAAAAGTGCCGCGCCCTAGGCTACAGCCTGTCAGCCTAATGGTTAATCCGCCTCTGGTTATACAACATGATCACAAAGCGTTTGTATATTTATGTTGGATTTGTATCGTTGATTGTATTAAAGACGGCATGTAACTAAAACAAATGTATTTTGTAGTACAGTAAGGTTTAAAAGAGTTTTCACAAATTGGGTTCTTCTCAGATACATGCGTCGACTAGAACTGATCCTATAACGTTGTTGCGACGGGCTCACTGATCGCCGTACGGTACAGTGGAAAGCAAAATACAGATACCAATGAAGTCTATAACTTTACTTTTAATACCCTTTTGTTTATCTCAGGGTTCAATTCAATAAAATCAATACTTCATTACTTTCTAGTAGTTAATTTATTAACAAAATATCATTATATATATCATCATATTTCATTGTACACATAATTATTACTATAAATATTAATTTATGCCCATTTAACAAATTTAATAATTCTTCAATCTCTAAAACTTTACTTCTTACTATATTTCATTCTTCAATATTTAATCAACTTAAGTTTAGTACAACATATTGTATCATAACGGATTCATTTAAAATCAAAGCGATTGTAATATAGATATTTTATGAAATACTAGACTTCCTACGATTTACTCAATGGGTTTAACATGACCTTACTTATAATGAGGTCTCTAAATTAATACTTTAAATACATTTCTTTAGTGAGTTCCTTTAGTAAAATTCTTTAGTGAGTTCTTTTAGTGAATTTCTTTAGTGAGTTCTTTTAGTAAATTTCTTTAGTGAGTTCTTTTAGTAAATTTCTTTAGTGAGTTCTTTTAGTAAATTTCTTTAGTGAGTTCTTTTAGTGACAGACAAGTGGGTGTAAAATTTAATTAGTACATAACAAATTTACTTTTGGTACGAATTATCCATGTCTTGTAGAGGTCACAGGTGTGGTAAGCTACGCTTCTTGATCAGCATTTGGAGTATTGATGATAAGTCACCTCCGGAATCTCGAGTGGTCTGCGTGGACCTCACTGTAGCCCTTCACATATAGGCCTACAGCACATTACACAACGCGTGTTCGTATTGGATTTATTGCGAGTCTAAATTATTGTTGCTGATACTTCGGTTATTCACTGACATTCTGTAAATATATCATTTAATTTACTCGCGATGTTGTTTAAAGATGTATGTTACACTCGGTTGTATGGTTTGTTTAACTGATACACTTGACGGTAAGTTACTGTTATTCGTTCACGACAAAATTTCATACAACATTGTTCGAATTGTTAATAACGCCGTTGTATTGCGTTTCACTATCAGTTACTGTAATACGATCACAAACTCGAACGCTAAAAATGTTAAACATATAGCGAGCGAAAAATTTTTAAAAAATTCAAATTTTCTTCTCGACCGATTTTGTTCACACGCAGTTGTGTCAACGACTTCAAGTTAAAGCAATAAATAAGGCTTAATGTGAAGATGTCAAACCAGCGTCGCTAGCAGACAACAGAAGGATGTTAGACTCCACGCAACAATAGATATGAAAGTTCAAGATGACAGGAGAAGCTTGGCTAAAAATTATTACCCCACAACAAACTACACAATGCACTCAGACTCAGAAACTAGGGCACTCACACGTACGGATAACTAAGGCGAACGTCCGCTCGGGTTACGTCAGAATACGATGGTACTTCAAAAACAACAGGATGTCACAAAAGAGTTGAGGGTGCTGCACTTTACAGAGACAATGAATGAAATAACTAGTTGAAAAGACTCGAGGATGCTGCACAGCGGGAGGTGACGTTTACGTGACGGACACAATTTACGGTTAGAAAGTCGGGGTGGCTTCACCAGAAATTATTAATAGCTACAAAAAAGGGGTGTAAGATAGAACAATACCTCAAGATGACCAAGGAAACAGATGGGGGAAGTCAGAACAACATTGCGTATGTCCCAAACAAAAGGGTGATTGACAGGCGCGCAACGGCCAGAAATTCTGCGAAAAGGATCAACGTCCGAACGAAGAAATCTGGGGGTGTCTGACAACCTATCAGAGTACAACGTCTTGCGAAGACACCGGTGGAGAGGACAGTTTCTATGGTAACCAGGAATCAAAGCGAATCATTGAACAGAAACCAAAAACCCTGAAAAAGTGGGACAAAATATTCTAAGAAAATATCGAGCTGACCTATCGTAAGTAAGAAAAGGCGTGGACAGGCTCAAGGCAAAATTTGGGTAGGGACGAGTTGATAAAAACTAACTGTCTAACACGGAGGAGAGGCAGTATTATTACATTTTTTGAACATATATTTTGACTCGGTATTACTGTGCTCAGTCTTGTAATATTTATCAGTCTTAGTGAAAACTCAGTGTTATAATATTCGGACTTAGTAATTTCAAACTGTAAGATTCAAAGTGCAACCGGAAGTAATACTCGAACACAACAGTATAAAATGTGCGAATTAACGAACTTAGTTAAGCACTAACATTATTAGGAATTTCCGAGTGAACAATTCGAGCGACTCAAGCGAACTATCATGTAATCTCGGCACATACACGAAACATTATTAGTGTACTGTACAACTTAGCCAGTGTTAATGAATTACACTAAATGTAACAGAGCATTTAAATACTTGAACAAACTAATCAACCAAGTAGTATAAACGCATATACATCAACACAAAGTCAAGTGAATTTCTGTGATGAACGGACATCGACATTAACTTTGCGAGCGTGAACATACACCACTCATTTTAGAATGATCACACATTATAAAGCGAACTGATCCATACAAACTGACATTGGAAGCAACATCATATCCACACTACTCTATAAATGACGCGAGTTCACGTGTGTGTACAAGTGACAGTGCATTCAACTTTATTCAACAAGATGTGTTCTTCAGACTTCACAACAACAAAGAGGCCGACCACCGCTGGACCATGAGTGGCTATTCTTATCTCAAGTAACAATTATTAATCTATTAATTTAGTAACTACTACTGTCCTGACTCTTTCAAAGAATCCCCACCCTGGGAGTTTTAAATGAATTTGATAAAAGAATAAATTTAAAGTTATAAATAATGAACAAGTAAGCAAAACTATCTGGAATTAATGAACGCATTAATTAATTATTATTTGAATTTATTGTATATCATGATTTATGTATGTATGTCTTTTTCAGCTATCATATAAGCTAGAACTTGTTTAATGATATATGTGTTATTTGATGTATTTACAGGTACAGCAAAACTTTTTATGTGTTATGAATATAAATTGACTTAATTAATAATAAATTAGTCATTTTAGTACAGTTAAACAAATGCGTTCATTATTACTAAAACCCGCACGTTAAAGTTTTACATAGAACACAATTAGACGAATATTTATAATTGTACAATTTTCATGTGTAACAAAAGAACATGGTTAATTTACTAAAGAGTCTCTTGTCTATTATGCTAATTGGTGATTAAAATTGATAATTGATCTAACCAATTAATTCACATCGTAATTAGCTTAATAACACCGTAAACAGTTCATATCGTATGGATATTTTCTAAGTCATTTTATTACGAACTCTCGTAACACTTTTGTCACGCCTTTTACTTCCTATTCCTTCGAAAATTTAGTAAAGACTCGCCCTTTTTCGCGTCTCTGTCGCTTTCCTATATCGAACATGAGAATTTCCCCACTAGACTTCTGATTTCGGCGATGCCATTTCCTAATTGGCTCTTTTTCGTACAACCTACTCCAGAGACCACCCACTTTTTCAAAGGTAAGTTCTGATAGGTCTTCTGATTCCCACCAAACTCTTCTCCTGGGTCCTTTACCCAACGGCATTTCCGAATACTCTGGTAATAAATCTAGCTGTCATATCTCTTAGTCTTCACAAAGACAATCCATCGATTTCTCTTCCAACAGCTGCCTCTCCAATTAGTTGCGCCTATGGTAGTATCTTTTCTTGAACAAAGGCCTCGCCAACTCTCTCCGTAAGTATTTTTTTTGTCTGGTTCCCAGCAAAAACCTATCCTTTTAGTTCGTGCGTTAACCTCGAGTACGATTTCTTTCCTGGTATCATAGCATTGTTCCGGTGTATCCTCTGTTGATGCGTTTGAGTCAAGGAACACCCTTCATTGTTTTCTGTCTGCACTTGTTATGTTCGTGTAACCTTTCATCCTTTGTCAGAACGAAACATTTCTCACTTGATGAGTTTATTCACACCCTCGTATACATTTCTCCGGATTGTAAGCTTTTATTCACTGACGTTTTTTCTAGATACCCAGCACAATGACCTTGTCTTTCTAACACGTGGCCACTTGCTACACTAGATTTATGGCGTGTCAATCAGACTTGCGTAGACGGCAGCGGACGGATTTCACCTGTTTTTGTTCGCCACACTCCGACGAATAACTCCATACATCAATTGTCATCACGTTCAATGACACTTACCTTAACTAAAATAAAAATTTTTTTTTTAAATTTGGCATTATAAGTCACTATTTACCAGCTTTAATTTATTAATCACAAATAACAATTTGTAATCAACAAGGTAGTCTCGTGCAATAATTCAAGTCAAATTTGTCCACGCGCAATAATAATGTCAAGTAATAGAGAGTTACGCACTAAATATAACACAGTAATTACTTTCTACAACCACTCGGTCCACACTATAGAAATCGCTTATTGTAACTGTCTGACACAGCCAGCCGCTGTGGGTTATATAGGTAGCGCAGGTGTTCCAGAATAACTTTCCATCCTTACTGCGGCGTGCCAGCATAATGCGTATTTATAAGTGCTATCCAGAAAAATCTGGATGGTACTTGTGGAAGGTACTTGAGTGCGGCCTTGACTGAGACGCTACACCTGCTCGACTAGCGGAGAAAAGGGTGTGGAAGGACGCTCTCGACTCTTAAGAGACTTCCGTCGTTACAACATAAACTCCATAATTATTCACAATTATTTTTGTTCATAAATGAATATTAATTATAACTAACGTTTTTCATACAAAATATATTTTTTATATTTGTTTGTATTTTATATAACAGTGTTTCTGTTATATACATGTAGATGACAGTATAAAAAAACTGTCGAAACAATATTACATAAAATACAAATAAGTCTAAAAAATATATTCTTGTATGAAAAATATTATTTACAATATATATTTGTGTGTGTGCGCACGAACTTTTGCACTTCTTGTACACTATAAATAAAAATGTTGTGAGAAAAAATAAGGTAGCTATCCAAAAACAATATGTTATTTCCCATTCTGTTAAAAAGTTAATTAACGTTAATCAGCGTATATTAAAATATAATTTCCTTAATGTTTGTTTGTATAAATAAACATTTTTCAGGAAAATCTTTTATGTGTAACGCGTACAGAAACAACTGACTTTTATAAGGCCTCAAGGAAGCCTTTTCCTGTATTATCATGACAAACATCACAGATTTTATAAACACGCCGTTTCTTCTATTTTGCGATATAAACACCGCCAAGATTGAAAACAGTAGATGATAAATAACTAGGAGTGTCACTGACACAAATGGGCGGAGCATTTGATATTCGTAATAATTTATTTACCAATATTTTTACAATCAACAAAATATATACACTTTTATGATACACAATTTTTATTGAATACACTACATTATAGTACAATATACATTAATTGTCATTAGACATATTCCACAACCTTTGCAACTCATCTATACGATTAACCATTGATGGACTTCTATTAATTTATAGCAGTCTATCAAAATTAAACGCTGGTTTTAATAATAATCCTTCTAATGTTTTCACTCTTGAAAGAGCAACATACGTTAATCCAACCTAAAATTCATTGTCTCCTAAATTAACAATTGCCTTACCTAATGTTATCCCTTGCGATCTATGTATACTAACACCATATTGTGCTAACATTAACGGAAATTGTTTGCGAGTACAAGAAATTTTCTTTTTCTTGAATGATGTACAATGGGTATTGAGTTCTCGTACAGAACTGGTCCTGTATATTTTTCGAAAGATACAAGTATATATATTGGCATGTGATTGTTATATTTTTCGCATACAACTACCGGGTCATAAATAATATCAGTTACTGTCCCAACTGAACCGTTGGCTAGTCCTTTTGTGACCCAAAGATTTCTTCTAAGGATAACTCGAGCACCTTTACATAAACGTAACTGGGCAAATAATCTCTGAGAATCGTCATATTTTGCTAGAGAGGCTTCTGGGCAATTATGGATTGCATTGATTACAGCCACGGGTTGTTTATTGCTTTATAGTTTTTCATAATTAAAGCGTTCGATTTCAGCATTTTTCGACATTATATAGACACTATCTTTGAAATTGTCCCCGATATTGTTTACATAAAATCTTTTAGATAAGAGCTGATAATCTTGTTCAGTGACTCTAGGGGGAGTCGGCACCTTTTATGGGTCAAAAAATGCAAAAAAAAAGTTTGTCGTAATATATTCTACATTTAGTCCTCTTTAAGAAAATATATAACACTATATGTGTTAGAAAAACATTTAGTTGTGTAAGAAAATAATACAGATAAGAGCGCACTCAGTTTAAAGTGCCTCAACTGTCATTTTCTCAAAATACCTAATGTATGAAGCTCACATACTTATTACAGTATACTTATTTGTGGCGGTACTACTTCATGCTTATTTGTTTTCATCCTGAATGGATTTAGGTTGGTCAGACTGTGAAAATCTTTTAGCTAGCAATCAGCTGTGTTTATTTTAGCAGACAGTTATATAGCCACGTGCAGAGTTATAGGTTATGCTTCCAATTTGTGTGAGTTTAGGTGTGTTTTTAGTTTACTTGTTTACAAATTCTTACTTCTTGTGCTGTATTAGTTTTGTTGCTAAGTGATAATGCCTAGAATCAGGAAATTTAACCCAAAAAGAAGTTTTAGGGGTAACCAACATTCATCTGTTTGTTCAACTCCAGTTAGGCCTAGGCCTACTGATGAACCTTGCTCTGAGAAGTCATCAAGTTCAAAAAAGTTACATGGTTCTAAACTTCCAAAAGACTTTGATTATACTGATACTCAGGTAAACTTCATAGTTGACTTAGAATTAATATCAGGTCTTATTAAATCCTTCACAAAATGTAAATTTTGCGAAAAATCTGATTGCACTGTTCTTAGTCTTGATCCTAAATTCATGTCAGGCATTGTCCACAGAATGGTTTTGGAATGTAAAAATTGTGGTAAATGTTCATCTGCTATGTCCTCAAAAGTTGTGAGAAATATGTATGAGATCAATGTAAGATATGCATATGCTCTCAGATCTATTGGAAAAGGAGTTGAATCAGGCAAAATGTTTTCCGCTGTGATGAACATAGCACCTCCGAGTTCTAAATTTACAAAATACAACAGAAAGCTACTCGCTGCTACTACTAAAGTTAGTAATGCCTCAATGATGAATGCTGCTGATGAGGCTATTCTGGAAAATGATGGTTGCAAAGATGTTGCTGCCGCATTTGACGACACATGGCAGAAGCGAGGACACACCTCAATGAATGGAGTCGTTACCGTGACATCCTTTGACACGGGTAAAGTTCTAGACTTTGAGTGTTTATCAAAGTTCTGCAGTGGTTGTGTTAATAAAGTAAATACTCAAAATCCTGAAAATATGTCTAAACATAAGAAGGTTTGCAAGGCTAACTACACTGGATCTAGTGGCGGCATGGAAGTCGTTGGTGCCACGGCTGTGTGTGGTCGATCACAAAACAAATTAGGTGGAGATGGTGACTCCAAAGGGTTCACTGCTGTATTGGAAAGCAAACCCTATGGAGATAATGTCCAAATAACTAAACTGGAATGTGTCGGTCATGTCCAGAAACGGATGGGCACCCGACTCAGAAAGCTAAAACAAAACTTTAAGAAGAAACCGTTGAGTGATGGTAAGGCCTTGGATGGCAGAGGCCGACTTACAAGTTCCGAAATTGATCAGTTACAGACATATTATGGAAAAGCAATAAGAAACAATTTGGCCAACGTGAAGGATATGAAAAAAGCAATATGGGCTACATACTTTCACCGTATGTCGACGGATGACAAACCTATGCACAGCCTTTGTCCAACAGTTGATAATACCTGGTGTAACTTTAATAAATCAAAACAAGATGGAAGTGTGTACAAACATAATAATCCTCTACCACAACCTGTGTGTGATGTAATAAAACCTATTTATAGGGATTTGACCAATGAAGACTTGTTGAAGCGTGGCATGGCAAAACACAGAATCCAAACGAGAGCTTTAACAGCACTATCTGGCAGAGATTGCCTAAAACAGTGTTTGTAGGCCTTAATACCCTTAAATTAGGTGTTTCAGATTCAGTTATATGCTTCAATGAGGGTGCTATAGGAAAAGTGAATGTTCTTCAAAGGCTTATGATAAAACCTGGAAAATTTTCAGTTTTAGGCTTGAAACGCATTGACGCAGAGCGCATAAGAAAAGCTGATAAGGAGACCAAAGAAGAAAACAAAAAGAAAAGAGTAAATAGGAGATTGTTGAAGAGGAAAAGGGAAGATAATGATGATGAAAGTTAGTTACTGTCCTGGTGGATTTTAAAGAGATGAAATGATCAAAGTATGACTCAAACATTTCAAAGCGTTTTTCCGAAACTTGTTTTTTTTAAACTTTAGTTACATTTTTTACAAAAAATGTTATACATAACAACTTGAAATTGTGCATACATCTTTAGTACTACTATACAAGACAGCCCTAGCAGATTTACTATGTTATGTTAATTTAAACTTTAATTATTAATAAATTTGTAAAAAAATAACTGCGTTTTTTAATTGTACAAATATAAAAAATTTGTTTTTGAAAACCATTTAGTATATTTTTATAATTCTGCTACAGTATGTTTAGACAAACTAGCTAAATAAGTACAAAAAAAATTTCATCCATATAGACCATACAGTTTTTGAGATAATAGTACCTACAGCAGGCTATATATATCCCCATTTGATTAGCATTGGAGTGAAAAAAGGTACCAACTCCCCTTTGCGACTCTAAAGTCTCTCTGAAATTTTTTTGATCATCACCTTGCTGTCTCATAATCTCCGTTAAAAAGAAAACTTTTTTGAACTGTTTATATAAAAGATTCGATTGAATGGTCTGAACATTATTACCAATATTGTAAAGACTCCTGTCACAAACCGGTGGAAGCTGGGACCAATCACCGACTAAATACACGCAAAGGCCACCAAAAGGAACAGCTGAAGACCGCTGCTTTACTTGTTTGAGTCGCATATCCACTTTGAAAAACAAATTCAAACCCAACATACTGGCTTCATCAATAATAACGAACCTCACATCTTTTAATTCTTCTTCAAAAGCAATTTTGGATTCACCTTCTAAATCTTTTAAAGTTCCTCCCCTTTTCTTTGAAGTATTTATTCTTAGAGCTGAATGAATAGTTTGTCCAGCAATATTGTTATCTGCCACACCAGTAGGAGTCATTAAAAGAGTTGCATCGCAGCCAAAATATGAATTAATTCTCCTAACCATTTCATTAATTACACAGCTTACCAGTTCCAGCTTTTCCCTGAATAATTGCAAGTCTTTGATTGCAATCATCATAGTCATTTAGTTAATATTCTAAGAAAGATAATATCTTATTTTGTTGGTCGTTGAAAATAACATTGTATGATTCATGAGAATCATACTGATTCCCACATGTTTCTCGATTCCTTTCGATGAAAGAGGTTTTATCCATTATATCTGAATTTTTGTAATAGGCTGCTGCTTCCCAATTATAAAGTAAATCGATATCACGATTACCTAGATCAACATGAATTGGTAGTACATTAGGCATTACTGCTGCTATAGCCATCCAGTCTCTATCGTCAAAAATATCAAACTGGTTATTATTATCCTGATCAATTTCAGTTTCTTCTGTAATTAAATACATGTGTAATTGTTCGTGAAACTGTCCAAAATTCTGTCGGGTATAAGCCATGAACCATGTTTCATCTGTATTTTTCAAGTCTTCTTCATTACGCCAATGCTTATGTAAAATCAACTTTTGTTTACAATATAATTCAATATTGACTGCATTGTTATTGTTGTTTACTTTAGGGAAAACTTGTACAATTCTTTCTTTTCTGTTTGTGCTAATTGAATTATTTCTTCCCTTAGAAAATTTTATAACAAAATCGAATCATGTTATTTCTTCCATGTCTAGTGGTCTACTACTATAAAACTGAATGAATGAATTACTAGTATTCTAAAAGTTCTGGTAGGCCTACATTGATACGAGGGTCATTCAATAAGTAAACAGACAAACAGCTGTGGAGCAAAAACTTTTTATTCAATCAATACAATTTTTTTTTACTTTTCAACGTAATCCCCAACAACGTCTATGCACTTGTCCCATCTCATTACAAGCTTTTTTATTCCCTCAGCAAAGAATTCTTTACCTTGATGTCGAAGCCAGTTTTGGACTTTTTCAATCACTTCTTTATTGCTGTTGAGCTTGACACCACGCAAAGTCTCCTTGAGTGGGCCAAACAAGAAAAAGTCAGATGGGGCAAGGTCAGGGCTATAAGGGGGATGAGGCAGGATCTCCCAACCTACTTTTTTTATTGTTTCGTGCGTCAGTTTTGCCGTGTGTGGGCTTGCATTATCGTGAAGAAGAATCACACCTTTCCTCTTCCATCCCGGACATTTCTTCTTCAATGCAGGCTTAACTTTGTTCACAATCATGTCAGAATAGTACGGACTATTGATGGTACGCTGGTCTTGTAGGTAATCACAGAAAATTGGACCTTGGGAGCTCCAAAAGGTGGTTAACATCATCTTACCAGACGATGGCTGGGTTTTGAATTTCTTTTTGGCGGGTGAACTGGGATGCTTCCACTCCATGCTTTGTCGCTTTGACTCAGGTTAAAAATAGTGAATCCAAGTTAATGGTTATAGTGGTTCCAAATCCAAAAATCTTATAACAGAACGCTGTTCTTTGAAAGTACTGTCCTCAAGAGGACACGCAATCGTAAATAAAACTGTATTGGTTATGTTTATGCAATATATTATTGAACAGCTGATCAAAACTCACGACGTTGCCAGGTAACACTCCTGAAAGTTTCAATCAGCTGCTACAATTAATTTCTTTTCTACAACTGTTTGTCTGTTTACTTATTGAATGACCCTCGTACAATGGAATTCCATAGAGTAAATGACATGTTTCGCAAGCCCCGATGCCTCTTTCTCCGATCACTCTTATCATCAAACTTGTATATGCTCGACGAGATTCTTCATACAAGAAGAATCCGGGGTTCTTGATTCAACGATATCTTGAAACATTTCCGTCGGTCAAAAATAACACAAATTTTAACTTATTTGTGTCGACGTTTCGACAATGTCTATTGTCATCATCAGGACCTGTGTATGAATTCAAAAGAAATGTCAAACACAACAGAACAATTATTTGGATGAACGTGATGTGAACCAGTATGTGAGCGTGTGTGCGCAATGCGTGTGCGTGCGTATGTATGTATCATTGTATATGTGAAGGAGTTGAGATAATTTGTTTACATCTTCAAACGTTTTCTTTAAGAAAACGAGAAAATTATAATATCACAGAACTTAATTTATACATTATTACAATTTAATATTACAATGTACACGTGTTACTTTCATTTCCTTCAAAAGTCAAATAATGTACAAGCGTCATCTGGTTCCGTTTTATAAATAGGGCGGTTGGTCTGGGAAAATTTACAGTTGTGTGTTTGGCGTCAGCAACAATTGTAAGTGCCTCACTGACCTTATTATTTAGTATCAGCTAGGTAAACATATAGCAATTCTTAGACACATATTCTGATTAGTTTTAAACTCAGTACAGTGGTCATCTGCGTTCTGCATAATTTACACTTAGGTGACAAAAAAGAAGAGAATATAATTGTGTTATACTTAAGTATTGATGCTCGAGTGTGTAGTTGTGCTTGTGTGTGTGTGTGTGTGTGTGTGTGTGTGTGTGTGTGTGTGTGTAGTGCGAGCGTGTGTGTAGGCACCGGCATTTGTGATACAGCAAAATCTTATCTTATCGGGCGACGGCGCCCGACGGGCCAGCGCGGACGGCGGAAGCCGCACACGCACACGATTTGTGATACAGCAAAATCTTATCTTATCGGGTGACAGCCAGCGATATCTCTATCTCTCTTCCTCTCACACGTTTAAGCTAAGATTTTTAAAAAATCGTAATATCTTTTCAACCAAATAATTTAGAGAAATAAAAAGTACATGTGTGCACTCTACAATACAGTCCGGATATGGATGCAAAATGTTATAACATTCGATTGAGTAGTTTCGGAGGAGTTCGCGGTCTAAATTGTGCATCGAGTCATGGTTGGAGGGCTATGCCTGATTTCGCTACGCTCATCAGGCTCCGCCCAACAAAAAACTTAATGTGAGACCCAAGTACTGATGAAACTGATGAAACGCTAGCCGAAAAATAATAATACCATTCAAATAGTGAAAGATATTATATATTTACAGTAGGCTTCTTTTTGTTCCATCAAAGCAGTATAGGCAGTAGAGGTACATGAGCTTTGTTACACATAAAGAATCCAGTATATCGCAGTCGGACCTACTGTGGAGAGTGCCAATAAACGTGGCGGAGGGCAAGGTCTAGCCTGAAAGGGTGCAATCTTAGAGATAGAGGGATAGCGCGATCAAGGCTACCGCTGCAACTGCATTACCACCTCACCAGTCGATCAGTTAATGCATCTGGGAACTAGTACAAGCGTGTTGACGTTATCGCGGATCCAACTCGGAATTACACTGGTCGTTAAGACGAAATACCCACCAAACTATCAAACTCAAATGAAAAAAATATAAGACTTTAGATATTTTTTAATAAGAAAAACTTGTATATGTTCAGTAATCAGGTTTACCATACATGTAATACACTTGAGGAATGATAAGAAAATCTCAATAGATGATTATCAAAAGCGGCACGGTATTTCTTAACAAAACTGTACAACGCAACTTGTAGAACGAGAAACGGTATCGTAGTGTCGAAGGTGGTGGTTAATATGCGGGGGGTGGATCACGCAGGAAGGGTGGAGCGTGTCCTGAGTGTTAAACTGACCAGAACAAAACAGCGGCTGCTACCGACTACTCTCTGGATAGCAGTAGCCACTAGCCACTACTCTCTCGCGCGCGCGCGCGCGCACACACACCGCAAAGCGCGGAGACACGTATTAATAAACGCGCAGTAGGTGTAAACTATGCAGTACGATTTGCATAAGTGAAATGACTCACGTGATGTTGTGTAACCGAGCCGAGCCGAGAGAGTAAGTAAGCTACGACTGCCCAGCACACCGCACGCAATTATAATAGCCGCTTCCGACGCGCTGACAAATTGTGTTGGATAAACAAAATCTTACAATCCTGTACAAGAAACAATTTCCTTATTTCATATAAGTTGTTGTTGTTGTTTTCCAATGGCCCCCCCTTGGTACATTTAACCCATTTGGTACCGAGCTTCCCAATAAAGACCACTGTAATTTCTGAGTTCTTGCATTTCCCGGTTCAGCTTCACACACTCCAATAGATGATTTTTGTTCATTGTTGAGTATTCTCTCCTGCACAATACACATTCTTCTGTGGTGGAAATTTTTAATTTGTAGAGATGCGCTGAGAGACAGTCATGGCCAGTTTCTAGTCTAAAGTTGGCGACTGCTTCCTTCCTGGGTTTTCTACAGTTGTTATTCCATACTGTTCAATCCCTGACCATGTTTTTCTTTCTGATATATTTCTTGCTTCTTCCAGGAAGCGAGAGTTTGTTTTCCTTGTCATCAGTCTTCTTAGGGTGCTGAAGTCATGGGTACTTTCCCGGTGGTAGAGCATTGTCCCTCGCTTTGCCAAGGTGTCCGCTGTCTCATTTCCCGAGATGCCTATGTGAGATGGGATCCACTGAATAACTATCTCCTTGTTAAGTGCTGTAAGCTGCCTGGTGAGTCGTCTTGCTTCCAGTGTGCTCCTGGATGTTGCTCCTGTATTAGAGAATGTTGCCTGGATGGCAGACTTAGAGTCCACTAAAAGGACAGCTTTTGAAAAGGAATTTGGCCTCCAAATGAGGTTTTGCAATGCCACTTTCATAGCCTCTACTTCAGCGTCATAACTTGATTTATTTTGTCCCACTGCAATGTAGTGAGGAAACAATGAGGAGAACACTCCTGCTCCAGCACAACCCACTTTATCCAGCAGTGTATACACGTAGCCAGTTTTCCTCCGGAAATCTCTCATTGATGGTTGTTAGCGTTATCTGTTTTACTTCTGCTGGAGATCTTGTCTTCTTCTTAACATCTTCTATCAGACTGAGATGTACTTCATACCTATGAAAGTCGAGTGGATTTTCCAAGGGGATCACTTTATTAACTGCTGTTGGTATGCTGTGGTATTGAAGGTAGTTGCTACTTTGGTTTAGACAAATCTTTTGCGTTTTGAGTCTCTGTGGTTCCATCCTCTCATGAACCCATGACTTCTCAGGTAGTGATTTAACTCTGAGGTTTAGCAGTGCTGCCTGTTGCTTAATTTCCTCTGTTACTGGTTTGTTGCCTGTATATAGTTGTAATGCTGTAACTGGAGTTGATTTGACGCCACCTGTGATGAGTCATAGGATGTTGGTCTGCAAACGTTCTAGTCTGCCTTCATTTGCAGTAGTGCTTGTGATGGTTCCTTCACTGCCATAAGTTATTACTGGCTTGATGTATGTTCTATACGTCATGTTTAGAACTTCTTGTGAACATCCCCATGATACTCCGGTGAGACGTTTTATAAGGTTTGTTCGTTTGTTTACCTTCTTAGTTATGCTGTCAATGTGGTGTGTCCAGTTAGCTTATTTTCCAGGTTAACACCCAGGTAACGAGTATTTTCAGATTTCTGTACGAAGTTCTCGCCTAATTTTAGTGAAAAGTCAGGGTTTCTATGTTTCAATGAGAAGTACTGGTAAACGGACTTTTCTGCACTAATCTGCATGTTGTTTTCTTCTGCCCACCTTTGCAGGCCGAGGAGGGCTTTGTTCATGGTTCTTTTGTAGAGTGATGTCCTGTCCTTTCTTGTTTGATCCCCTGGCCCAGATGAGCACGTCATCGGCAAACATGCACGTCTGTATTCCTTCAACCACTTTCACTCGTTTGACCAAGTCATTTATATAGATATTAATATTTCATATAAGTTACAAGTAATATTTTATAAACACCAAACACAAGTGTAACCAGTAGTGTTTACGAACCATCATCACGATTACGACTATCGTCATTATCATGATTGCCATCAACACCACCACAGCATGAAATCGTTGCCAATTTGCAATGCCACCAACCGTCGCCTTTTCTACGTCGCTTATTACTTCCATGTTCCTTAAGGAAATGGAAGTATGGTGATGGCAAAAGAAATCGTGTTCGAGATTATTGCAGATTCTGATTGTACTACACTCAAAACATGAAAAAAGTCATTTTTCGAAAAGTGTCTGTGTGTGTGTGTGTCTGTCTATCTATAGATTTTTTTTCTATGGCAAACTATAACAGCCGTAAATTCAAACAGAATCAACTACACTTTTGCATACAGCCCTGAATTGTAGAGTTCTCAAGACCTATTGTTTTTGGTGAAGATCGGTTAAGGGAAAGGGGTAGTTTACCTGCAACGTTTTATGTTTTAACAAGGGTATTTTATATGGCAAACGATAACAGCCCCAAATTCAAACAGAATCAAATGATTATTTGCATACAGACCTAAATTGTAGAGTTCTAAAGACCTATTGTTTTTGGTGAAGATCGGTTAAGGGAAAGGGGTAGTTTACCGGCAACATTTTATGTTTTAACAACGGTAATTTTTTCTATGACGAACGATAACTGCCGCACATTCAAACAGAATCAAGTATTTTTTTGCATACGTTCCTCAATTGTAAAAGACTGAATGCCTGTTGGTTTTGGTGAAGATCGGTTAAGGGAAAGGGGTAATTTACCAGCAACGTTTTATATTTTAACAAGGGTATTTTCTATGGCAAACGATAAGAGCCGCAAAGTCAAACAGAATCAAATAATTTTTGCATACAGCCCTGAATTGTAGAGTACTCAAGACCTTTTGTTTTTGGTGAAGATCGGTTAAGGGAAAGCAGCAGCGTTTTTTTATCAAGGGTAATTTTTTTTTTGGCACAGGGAAAGGGGTAGTTTACCGGCAACGTTTTATGTTTTAACAAGGGTATTTCCTAAGGCAAACGATATAGGCCGCAAATTCAAACATAATCAAATACTTTTTTGTATACAACTCTGAATTGTAGAGTGGTCAAGACCTATTGTTTTTGGTGAAGATCGGTTAAGGGAACGGGGTAATTTACCGGCAACGTTTTTCGTTTTAAGAAGGGTATTATATATGGCAAACGATAACAGCCGCATATTCAAACAGAATCAAATAATTATTTGCATACTGCACTCAATTGTAGGGTTCTCAATGTCTTTAGATTTTGGTGAAGATCGGTTAAGGGAAAGTGGTAGTTTACCGGCAACATTTTATGTTTTAACAACGGTAATTTTTTCTATGACGAACGATAACTGCCGCACATTCAAACAGAATCAAGTATTTTTTTTGCATACGTTCCTCAATTGTAAAAGACTGAAGGCCTGTTGGTTTTGGTGAAGATCGGTTAAGGGAAAGGGGTAGTTTACCAGCAACGTTTTATATTTTAACAAGGGTATTTTCTATGGCAAACGATAAGAGCCGCAAAGTCAAACAGAATCAAATAATTTTTTGCATACAGCCCTGAATTGTAGAGTACTCAAGACCTTTTGTTTTGGTGAAGATCGGTTAAGGGAAAGCAGCAACGTTTTTTTACTTCCATATTTCCTTAAGGAATGGAAGTATGGTGATGGCAAAAAAAATCGTGTTCGAAATTATTGCAGATTCTGATTCTGCTACACTCAAAACATGAAAAAAAGTCGTTTTCCGAAAAGTGTCTGTGTGTGTGTCTGTGTGTCTGTCTGTGTGTCTGTAGATTTTTTTCTATGGCAAACGATAACTGCCGCAAATTCAAACAGAATCAAATAATTTTTTGCATACAGCCCTTATTTGTAGAGGACTCGCGACCTATTGTTTTTGGTGAAGATCGGTTGAGGGAAAGGGGTAGTTTACCTGCAACGGTTTTTTTTTATCAAGGGAAATTTTTTTTTTTTGGCAAACGATAACAGCCGCAAATTCAAACAGAATCAAATAATGTTTCGTATACAGCCCTGAATTGTAGAGTTCTCAAGACCTTTTGTTTTTGGTGAAGATCGGTTAAGGGAAAGGGGTAGTTTACTTGTAACGTTTTATGTTTTAACAAGGGTATTTCCTATGGCAAACGATAACAGCCGCAAATTCAAACAGAATCAAAAGATTATTTGCATACAGCCCTAAATTGTAGAGTTCTCAAGACCTATTGTTTTTGGTGAAGATCGGTTAAGGGAAAGGGGTAGTTTACCTACAACGTTTTTTAAACAAGGGTATTTACTATGGCAAACGATAACAGCCGCAAATTCAAACAGATTCAAATAATTTTCTGCATACAGACGTGATTTATAGAGTACTCAAGACCTATTCTTTTTGGTGAAGATCAGTTGAGGGGAAGGGGTAGTTTACCTGCAACGTTTTTTATCAAGCGTATTTTCTATGGCAAACGATAACTGCCGCAAATTCAAACAGAATCAAATAATTTTTTGCATACAGCCCTGATTTGTAGAGTACTCGCGACCTATTGTTTTTGGTGAAGATCGGTTGCGGGGAAGGGGTAGTTTACCTGCACGGTTTTTTTTATCAAGGGAAATTTTTTTTTTGGCAAACGATAACAGCCGAAAATTCAAACAGACTTAAATAATGTTTCGTATACAGCCCTGAATTGTAGAGTGTTCAAGACCTTTTGTTTTTGGTGAAGATCGGTTAAGGGAAAGGGGTAGTTTACTTGTAACGTTTTATGTTTTAACAAGGGTATTTCCTATGGCAAACGATAACAGCCGCAAATTCAAACAGAATCAAAAGATTATTTGCATACAGCCCTAAATTGTAGAGTTCTCAAGACCTGTTGTTTTTGGTGAAGATCTGTTAAGGGAAAGGGGTAGTTTACCTACAACGTTTTTTTAACAAGGGTATTTTCTATGGCAAACGATAACAGCCGCAAATTCAAACAGAATCAAATAATTTTCTGCATACAGCCCTGATTTGTAGAGTACTCAAGACCTGTTGTTTGTGGTGAAGATCAGTTGAGGGGAAGGGGTAGTTTACCGGCAACGTTTTTTATCAAGCGTATTTTCTATGGCAAACGATAACTGCCGCAAATTCAAACAGAATCAAATAATTTTTTGCATACAGCCCTGATTTGTAGAGTACTCGCGACCTATTGTTTTGGTGAAGATCGGTTAAGGGAAAGGGGTAGTTTACTTGTAACGTTTTATGTTTTAACAAGGGTATTTCCTATGGCAAACGATAACAGCCGCAAATTCAAACAGAATCAAAAGATTATTTGCATACAGCCCTAAATTGTAGAGTTCTCAAGACCTATTGTTTTGGTGAAGATCGGTTAAGGGAAAGGGGTAGTTTACCTGTAACGTTTTATGTTTTAACAAGGGTATTTCCTATGGCAAACGATAACAGCCGCAAATTCAAACAGAATCAAATAATTTTTTGCATACATCCCTGAATTGTAGAGGTCTGAAGGACGTTCGATTTTGGTGAAGATCGGTTAAGGGGAAGGGGTAGTTTACCAGTAACCTTTTACGTTTTAACAAGAGTAAAGTACTTGCAAATTTATTTAAACTTTTTGAAACAATGGTAATAGTTAAAAATAAAATAATTTTGTTGCCAGGCAATAAAATTAAAATTTTTTAATTTTAATGTAATATAATATTTTTCATTTAATACGGCAATAAAAAGGCAGGTAAGACACAAACACACAATTCACGTTATTTCTGGCCTCACTCATGTTTATTTTCTTACGTTTGCACGCTTTTTAAATGGAAAGTGCCGAAACCCACACCAACATAACGCGTGCAAGCCGAAAAAATGGACATCAATTTGCTTACTGGCGAAGCTAGTAGTTAATGAATGGGTAGGCAAAAATCTTATCTTAAATTTTTTTTAAGGAATCACTAAAAGGACGGTGGGTGAAATCGGACGTTGAGGTAGAGTTTGCTGTAACCGAATGGTTCCACAAACAGCCGTAAGAATTTTACTAGCAGGGAATCTACAGGTTAGCGCAACAGTGGAACTCATGTCTTAATGTTATTGGAGACTTCTTTTAAAATCGTTGAATAAAAATTGCTTTACAGCTCTATACGTGTGTCTATTGAACAATCCTTGTATTAGTCATACACGATAATACAACTGATTAACCTTCAAATTTTTAAACTTGGTTAGTTTCTATATATATGTTTAATGTTACAAATAATTCAAATAACAATCTTGATCATCTGTTAGTTCAGCGGAATAACAGTGACACTTTTAATAACCGCATAAAATAAACACTTAGCTTTAACTTAACTGTTTGGACCACAGAAGTGAGGCATGCCTCAACGCTCTATGTGTACAGCGCGGGACAATCCCCCCTCCCTACACTTCCCTATCACACCACTACATTGCTTACATACGATGTATACAAAAAACGCTGAGGCAAGTTCAGGTTGCCTCATTCGCTTTAAACGAACTATGCCGAATCTCACCTGTCACCATCTAGCGGTCGCTCAATAAAGCACGTTTCGGTTTAAAAATTTGACAGTCACAGTAACAATGTATAATCTTTACGTTATGTAGTTCATACGTATTTATAATTTTTATTCTACAGAATTTGTTAGGGTAGGCATTGCCTCAATTGCCTCCATGTAACTTCGCCACTGATATATATGTGTACAACGTTATCGGCAACAAAGAAGTAGTTTTTGTTAAAATTCCTTCCCGGGATATTTGGCCGTAGTCCAATGTTTTCTACAAAACCAGACATTTCGGCAATGCCATCGACTTCCATCATCAGTGAAAATCGAGTGCGATAACGTGAGGTGGTATACGTTAGTGACCACAGTACTGTGGTTAAGGCTGAAGCAGTAAGTAGAAAGAAGTAGTTTCTATGGTAATATTTCATTTCGAAATTGATTTTAAATATAAATCTTAGAATATGGAAGTCATGTATGGTTCTCTATACCGATATTTATAAAGGGTATTACTTCCATATTCCTTAAGGAATGGAAGTATGGTGATGGCAAAAAAAATCGTGTTCGAGATTATTGCAGATTCTGATTCTACTACACTCAAAACATGAAAAAAAGTCGTTTTCCGAAAAGTGTCTGTGTGTGTGTCTGTCTGTCTGTCTGTGTGTCTGTCTGTCTGTGTGTCTGTCTGTGTGTCTGTAGATTTTTTTTCTATGGCAAACGATAACTGCCGCAAATTCAAACAGAATCAAATAATTTTTTGCATACAGCCCTGATTTGTAGAGGACTCGCGACCTATTGTCTTTGGTGAAGATCGGTTGAGGGAAAGGGGTAGTTTACCTGCAACGGTTTTTTTTTATTAAGGGAAATTTTTTTTTTTTTGGCAAACGATAACAGCCGCAAATTCAAACAGAATCAAAATATTATTTGCATACAGCCCTAAATTGTAGAGTTCTCAAGACGTATTGTTTTTGGCGAAGATCGGTTAAGGGAAAGGGGTAGTTTACCTACAACGTTTTTTTAACAAGGGTATTTTCTATGGCAAACGATAACAGCCGCAAATTCAAACAGAATCAAATAATTTTCTGCATACAGCCCTGATTTGTAGAGTACTCAAGACCTATTGTTTTTGGTAAAGATCGGTTGAGGGGAAGGGGTAGTTTACCTACAACGTTTTTTATCAAGCGTATTTTCTATGGCAAACGATAACTGCCACAAATTCAAACAGAATCAAATAATTTTTTGCATACAGCCCTGATTTGTAGAGTACTCGCGGCCTATTGTTTTTGGTGAAGATCGGTTGAGTGTAAGGGGTAGTTTACCTGCAACGGTTTTTTTTTAATCAAGGGAAATTTTTTCTTTTGGGAAACAATAACAGCCGCAAATTCAAACAGAATCAAATAATGTTTCGCATGCAGCCCTGAATTGTAGAGTTCTCAAGACGTATTGTTTTTGGCGAAGATCGGTTAAGGGAAAGGGGTAGTTTACCTACAACGTTTTTTTAACAAGGGTATTTTCTATGGCAAACGATAACAGCCGCAAATTCAAACAGAATCAAATAATTTTCTGCATACAGCCCTGATTTGTAGAGTACTCAAGACCTATTGTTTTTGGTGAAGATCGGTTGAGGGGAAGGGGTAGTTTACCTGCAACGTTTTTTATCAAGCGTATTTTCTATGGCAAACGATAACTGCCGCAAATTCAAACAGAATCAAATAATTTTTTGCATACGTCAGTGAATTGTAGAGCACTCAAGGCCTTTAGATTTTGGTGAAGATCTGTTAAGGGGAAGGGGTAGTTTACCTGCAACCTTTTACGTTTTAACAAGAATAAAGTACTTGAAAATTCATTTAAACTTTTTCAAACAATGGTAATTGTTGAAAATAAAATAATTTTGTTGCCAGGCAATCTGAAAAGATTATACGATAGTTTATGAAATGGTTAATAGTACGTCAGTGGAAGGTGTAATGAGAAATTAGCAGAAATGGAAACCTGGGGAATGTTAACTGTTCTGTAGATACAATTTTGTCAGAATGTTTGGAAATGATCATCAACATTGAAGAAAAAGTAAGCATATTAAGAAACATATGTAAGTACTTATTATAAAAAAATAATGTTTGTTTTTTGATAAAGTCATTTTGATTATAAAATATAAATATTTACAACAAGAAAAGAATTTTCAGTTTTCAAAATTTAAATATATTTTTATAAAACAATGGGTTCTTCATTGAGGTGGGGACCATGTCACTCACTCCATCTCAAGCCTCCTCTCCCATTTTGCAGAAAAAGAGGACCCTGTCAAGGCTGATACTTTGACGACAGTGACAGGGCTTTCCACCAAATTCAGCAGAGTGACAGGTAGGCCCAACTCTGATTGGCTCCTCAGATTTCCCCAGCGTTAGTAGGTTCTATGAAAATATTTTATTTCAAAAATGATTTTAAATATAAATCTTAGATATGTTTTATAAATCTCATGTTTTATGTTTTAACATGGGTAATTTTTTATATGACGAACCATAACTGCCGTAAATTCAAACAGAATCAAATAATTTTTTACATATGTGCCTGAGCTATAGAGAACTCAATGTCTGCTGATTTTGGTGAAGATCGGTTACGGGGAAAGGGCAGTTTACCTGAAACATTTTTTGTTGTAACATGAGTAAAGTACTTAATTTTGATAAAGTATCCTGATAAGATCTTAATAATCCACTGTAGAAACGTAGATGAAATATCTATAAATGAAGAGGCTAGTTGAACGGGCTGGGGGTAATTTTCTATAAATCAAAATTATAGTTGAAGGGGGAGGGGATAATATTTTTTATATGTGTACTACGTTATTGGCAAGAAAGAAGTATTTTTTTGTTAAAATTCCTTCCCTGGCTGTTTGGCTGAAAATGATTTTAAATATAAATCTTAGAATATGGAAGTCATGTATGGTTCTCCATACCGATATTTTTTTTTGGCAAAGGGAAAGGGGTAGTTTACCGGCAACTTTTATGTTTTAACAAGGGTATTTCCTGTGGCAAACGATATAGGTCGCAAATTCAAACATAATCAAATACTTTTTTGTATACAACTCTGAATTGTAGAGTGGTGAAGACCTATTGTTTTTGGTGAAGATCGGTTAAGGGAAAGGGGTAGTTTACCGGCAACGTTTTTTGTTTTATCAAGGGTATTATATATGGCAAACGATAACAGCCGCATATTCAAACAGAATCAAATAATTATTTGGATACTGCACTCAATTGTAGGGTTCTCAATATCTTTAGATTTTGGTGAAGATCGGTTAAGGGAAAGTGGTAGTTTACCGGCAACATTTTATGTTTTAACAACGGTAATTTTTTCTATGACGAACGATAACTGCCGCACATTCAAACAGAATCAAGTATTTTTTTGCATAGGTTCCTCAATTGTAAAAGACTGAAGGCCTGTTGGTTTTGGTGAAGATCGGTTAAGGGAAAGGGGTAGTTTACCAGCACCGTTTTATATTTTAACAAGGGTATTTTCTATGGCAAACGATAAGGCCGCAAATTCAAACAGAATCAAATAATTTTTTGCATACAGCCCTGAATTGTAGAGTACTCAAGACCTTTTGTTTTTGGTGAAGATCGGTTAAGGGAAAGCAGCAACGTTTTTTTATCAAGTGTAATTTTTCTTTGGCAAACGATAACAGCCGCAAATTCAAACAGAATCAAATACGTTTTTGCATACGTTCCTGAATTGTAAAGGCCTGAAGGCCTATTGATTTTGGTGAAGATCGGTTAAGGGAAAGGGGTAGTTTACCGGCCACCTTTAATGTTTTAACAAGAGTAATTGTTTCTATGACGAACGATAACTTCCGCACATTCAAACAGAATGAATTAATATTTTGCACGCATCCCTGAATTGTAGAGGACTCAAGATCTATTGATTTTGGTGAAGGTCAGTTAAGAGAACTTTACCAGCAACGTTTTATGTGATAAGAAGGTTAATTTTTTCTATGACGAACGATAACTGCCGTCAATTCAAACATAATCAAATAAGTTTTTGCATATGTCCCAAAATTTTAAAGATCTCAAGGCCTGTTGATTTTAGTGAAGATCGGTTAAGGGAAAGGGGTAGTTTACCTGCAACATTTTATGTTGTAACAAGAGAAAGTTTTTCATGACGAACGATAACTGCCGTAAATTCAAACAGAATCAAATAAATTATTTACATATATGCCTGAGTTGTATAAGGCTCAAGGCCTATTGATTTTGGTGAAGATCGGTAACGGGGAAAGGGTAGTTTACCTGAAACATTTTTTGTTGTAACAAGAGTAAAGTACCTAATTATGATAAATAAAGTATCCTGATAAGATCTTAATAATCCACTGTAGAAACGTAGATGAAATATCTATAAATGACGAGGGTATTTGAACGGGGTGGGGGCAATTTTCTATTAATGAAAATTATAGTTGAAAGGGAAGGGGAGAATTTTTATATGTGTACTACGTTATCGGCAACAAAGAAGTAGTTTTTTGTTAAAATTCCTTCCCGGGCTGTTTGGCCGTAGCCCAATGTTTTCTGCAAAACCAGACGTTTCGGCAGTGCCGTCGACTGCCACATCAGTGAAAATCGAGTGCGATAACGTGTGGTGGTATACGTTAGTGACCACAGTACTGTGGTTAAGGCTGAAGCAATAAGTGGAAAGATGTAGTTTCTATGGAAACATTTCATTTCGTAAATGATTTTAAATATAAATCTTAGAACATGGATGTCATGTATAGTTCTCCATACCGATATTTTTTTCTTCCAACTATTTTAATAATATAAGAGCATAAAAAGTGAATCTCATTGGACATGAAGTTCTGTATTCATAGAAATATGCTGTAAATTTAGATCGATGTAACAGCTTATATACAATTTACACAATAGAAGTCACTCAATTGAGAAACAACACATCTGTTTCATAGCTAGTGAGAAAATAAATTCTGCTATAGCCTGCGTCTCCTACAAAGATTGATTCTGTCACGCAACACAACAGACTAAACATGTCAGAATGATTGAAGTGTAATATCTTATTCAAATGCAGACACAACGAACCGAACTTAGCCTTGGAATAATTTTAGAAAACAAATATTGGCACTGAATTTTTATCGATTTTGCACGAACTCACGTAGCACTGTAAGCGAGTAGACGGTCAGTCACGAATGTACATAAAAAGTGAGAGAAAGGTATGAACAGATTAATTAGTCAGTGATAATCGTAATGTCTGACTGAACAAAACGACTGAACAGAAATTTCATTTTAAGAAGAGAAAAACAGGGGATGAATAACATGAAAGCCTGTACTAAAGCAACGAAACGTTAATAACAAATGTTTTAGTGGATGGTTAGTGAGGATCGGTCAATAATACAAATTTTAGCTATTTTGGGTCGGCGTTTCGACAATATTTATTGTCATCTTCAGGACAATTGTTGCTGACGCCAAACATACAACTGTGAAATAGCTAATTTGTACAAAAAATAGCTAAAATTTGTATTATTGACCGATCCTCACTAACCATCCACTAAAACATTCATTGATTGACGGTCACTAAAAATTAAGGAGTTAATAACAAAGATATTAGTTTTGTTTTTAAGAATTATACGTGACGTATTTGCTTAATTATAAGCTCGCATTTGAACGGTACATTAAGATAGAAAATCTAAGTCATACAATTTTAAATATTTTATTAATACAGAGTCACAATTGTAATTTATATTTGTAAAAAAAACTGCTATATTTGGTTTTTATTATACTGCTATATTTTGTACCTGCTACACCAACTTGTTTTCATTTAGATTGTCAATTTTGTTACATTTACCAATTTCTGTTGCCAACATTACATTATTAAGACGGTACTAGACTACTGTTGTCCGTCTTACCCTTGCGTTTTGTTTTTACGCGGATACAGTAGACAATCAATTACATAACACCCAACTTGAAGGATTTGGGTTTTTGTAATCAGTATCGTCTTTTTCTATATATTCACGTTTGGGTTTTAAACCACTTATGCCTACAGCAGTGAAACTTAAAATTCGGTTCGCTTTTGCCATTGTTACTTTCAAACGTTCTTCCATCGATACAACGTCTTTTAACCAGCATAAATAGCACCAGCCTGATCACAACAATCACCGTCTATCATAACGTATATAGCCAAAGAGATTTCTTACCCAATCTCGGACCATGTTACTCAACCGACAGGGTCCATCATGAATGTGCTTAACGAAGGTCCAACATCAATACCGTACTGTGAATTATGGAGTATCCCTAACAGTGGATTATAGCTGGAAGGTGGGAAAAAGTTTAATGATTTCTGAAAGACGGGACAAGTGGCACTTGACGGAAACGTTAGCACTTGATATTCGCAGCATGATGACCGCAGTAAATCAAATATAATTTTATGTGCCATATTATTGTTTCAAAATGCACGCCTATTGTAAATTTACAAACGTACTTCTTATTGTACAGTTTATGTAATTATCTGGTCAAGCTGTTAAAGCACCCAGTCAATACAGTGAAGAGTAAAGCTTATTACAGCTCCAAGATTTGAGAAAGGGAAGAAACAACCCGTCGCTATTTCGCCTACGGTTAATTTGTAGATAACACATTAACACATAGGTAGCCTAACTCAATCTCGAACAAACTATACCCATTCCATGTTCAGCATATTGACGTCCTATCAGGAATGGAATATTCAGAATTTTTTTAAATCGTTCAAAATATATAGTGCACAAACTCTTCAGGTATTATTAATATCTACGTAGGCTACAATTAGGTACTGACACACTGCACTGAGTATATTTGCTTTCCACTACTCTGCGCTGTACTTTCCATGGACAGTGTCGTTCACAAATTAGAAGTTGTGGTTATTTACATATTGGTGTGGAATTATGAAACGAAGAGTGCCAATATTTATGGAGGGCGTGTGAAAATGCATAAAGTAGACTGAATTCCTGACATTACGTTGCTTAGCATAACTAGAAAACTGCAAATTGCACTCAGACATACGCTCAAGTATTACACGACCCAAAAACGATCTATTCACAGGAGTATCCGGAGGCTGCTTACGTGAAGTGGTTCTTCTGTATCAATACGTGATGAGAGTAGCCGCCAATATTTCTACATCGTTATGCAATAAAACCTGTTTCTCTTTTGACAGAAAGTGAGTGTCCTGCTGCTGAACGATTTACTGGAGAGTTAATGAGTTATATGAGATGAACTAAAAGACGAGTGGTAATCGGAGATGATAAATGTGGAATAAATCCCTAACCTATGTACACTGTAAATCCCTAAAGCCATAAATCAGGCAGGCAAAGACCTGAAAACGACCAGAGTAGGAGACTAAAGATAAGTTTTTCACTAAGATAAAACGTCAAGACAGTGGCTGCTAACTTCAAGAAACTGTAAGCTCAAAATATTGAAAAAACTTGCAAAACATTTGTATGGAGCGTGACTATGTAAGCACCTGAATGACGCTTTGGAAATTTGGGGCTGGAGGAGAATACGGAGGATCTCACAAAAAGGATAGGGTTAGCAGTGACGAGGTGCGATAGAGAAGATTTTGGATAACTTTAGTCAGAAAGAAATGCCGATGACTGGGACATCAATTGTGGTAAAAGGTACATGACATGGTATTAGAGAGAAAGTGTGTGACAAATCCTAGGGGAAGGCCGACATAGATGAATGGCCACAGAAATGAATTCCAAAGGACAAGGATTTTGAACAGAGCGTGATCAACAATAAATATGAATTCATTTATAGATTTATTCACAGTGGAATTTTACCAATAAAAAGAATACACTATCAGTATGCTACTTAGTCAATACTAAGTAATTTTTTTTACTACCAATGCTACCGATGTAATTTCTTAACATTTTGAAGATTTGAGATGTCAATGTATTGACCAACGTAACGTATTATTTGTTACAGTAGACAACACGAGAAGACTGTGAAGAAGGTAAGGGTACAGACAGCGTAAGCAACCAGCAGTATAGCCTACACTTAATAGTACTACCTAGTTGTAATAGTAGGAAATACGTAGTGTTTTCAGACTGACCGATATGTGATTAATTTTTTACTGTTATATATTCGAATCAACCAATCTCGTTACTAAAAATATAAATATAACTTTAATTACCGACAGAATACGAAGCGAGACGTCTTCGTAATAATGGAAGGGGTAGCGTAGCAACTTTCGGGGAATTATCATCGTCAGAAGCCAAGGTTGCTTACGCATACCGGTACACCCACTTGTTTGTACGAACGTCCGTCTTATATAGACCTCTTTGTTCACATTAGTATGCGCATGTCAGGCTCCCAATAAGCTAACACTTTTTCTTCGAATTGTATCACTGTACGATAAACTTTTCCTTCCATGTACATATTTGAATAAATACACGCATCGCTTGAGTGCTTATGAATTTAATTGTCTCTGCTGATGACGCAGTTACTGTGGAATTTCCTTAAACCCTTCGCGCCCATGTGTTAGCCGACGTTAGCTCAATGACACAATTTTCTGTTGAGTACTAAAATAAAACAAAAATCTATTTTTCCAGAACTTAGCAGATCTAGAGCTTCATTTTGAAATAAAATCATTGAAGTCGTTGAAACGTTGAAGTCGGGAAACCATATATTGGAAGCTGTGACAATCAGTTTTCGTGATCCTTAAGCTACATTATAATTTTTAGTCCACTTTCCATACCTTCATTTTAAATGAAATAATTCTTATAAAATATAAGCTTCTTCGCTAAATAGGCTAATGGTTGGAAACAGATACCACAAAGTCACAACAGTCCGAAGTCAAAAGGACAATTATTAGCTAGTATAAGTCTCTCCTAGCCCTAGAGTTGCAGTCCTCCAGAGTCTTATCCTACCTACTGAAGATTATTGTAAGGTAACCTCGTCCAAGAGACATTACATTGTAAATTTGAAACATGATAAGATGATGTGTTGAAGCAAATGAAACAATCCAAAAGTAGAATGTCTTTCGAGGGACAGTTGTAACTTAATGCACTAACGTAGGTAATGAAAACTACGTACCGTACTTTATATAAATACTCCGGAAGAGCGCGTGTGCATTAATTCCAAGAAACGAAAGAAATGAGAAAATTTTAAAGATGCGGAGAAAAATAAACTGAGAGTAAATAAAGTCTCAAAGTGAAGATGAAAAAATACATTTTTTTTATTTACAGTAGCAATAGCAGTACCTAAATAATCATCGTACTCCTCCTGGTGATTGTAACATCCACAAGAATAAAAAGAAAAAGCTAATCATTTAACCTTGAAGAAAAAAATTAAAATCGAATCGAATCAGACAAATATCGAAGAAAGCGTTATTAGAAAAACGACTTTTTTCGCTTATTATTAAAATAAGCAATTAATTTTGTCACAATTGTATCGGTGTGGCTTCGAATCATCCATAAACATATCCTAGATATGTAAATATCCTCGGGCTCTGTCGTAAGAACAGTGTTTATCTCCTTCATCACAAGGACATCTGACAAAACCATAAATACCCGTTACGGCATAGCTTCCGTTCGTTTTCAAATACTTTTCCTTTCCGGTAGAGTGAATGCAGGCATACCAAATATGTGTTTTACGATTCGGTTAAAATATTTTTAATATCTGTAAAGATATTTCTACAACTTCTGGAATTCGATTTGAAGGAATTAATTATGGAACCTGTTGGTTTCGACACTCTCAGAATTCAAATAAGTTAACATTTTATTTATTCAACAAAAAAACATTGTTTTCATCGCCATAGCCTGACAGTATCACTACCACGCTCACTTAGTTAAGCAATGGTTACTCGTCATTGTTAAAATCAATTTAGGTTATCTTTTTCTAACTGTGATAACAGTTTTTCACCTGTCGTCAGCTACAACGCACCCGTATATTACTTTGTACTTTTCTGTGTTGCCTGTTACTTTTTATACTTTCGTCTTAACGATTCCCTTGAATAAAATAGCTCAGTTGTGTCTTAACACTGCATGAGAAAATTTGTGAAATTAATTTGGAAAATTTATTACCCTTATTTTGTTTATTATAATACTTCTTTTTGTACAATTCATGCATGACCATCTTTGTTAACAGTTCTCTCGCTATATATAAAACTAAAAATACATACTCTCCTTATTGACTGTAAGTAATTTTATACTTCATAATTCCTTTCAAGCATCAGTCTAAGGCTGTAACTATAGAGGGAGCTACGAGATGGTCTGCTGTCAAGTGTTGATGAAATACCATCAGTAACTTCAGACACAGTTTTATTTTCGATCTGTATATACAGCATTCATATGTTATAAATAAATATATATAATTATAATTATATATATAATTATAATTATTATAATTATATATAACTGCGCGATACTTGTTACATATATTGTTTTAAAACTCTGTTCTCGGAATTGGCTTTCCAAATTCTGTCCTAATACAGTACTATATAATCGTGTTACTGTATTTATGTTGTTTACTGGTAGATTTGCGTTTGAATTTCTCTTGGATAAATATAAAAATACATCAGTTATAACTCAATAAAAGACCGTTTTGTTCGCAGAATTTTGGCTGCATGTATAATAAACATAGCGTAGTTTATAATGTACTTTATGGGAACTGTGAGTAAAAGTTTTCGTAGCAGGTTTTACATTACATAAAAATCAAATAAATTTCAACTTTTTAATAAAAAAAGGTATTGAAACTTGTAGTAACAGAAGCATATACTACATTAAACTAAACACTAAACTTCAACTCATTTGATTCAAATTGTGGAAAGGTGTCACGATAAAATGCTTATGTTTGTATGTTAGAACGTGTATACGTTAAAGAACGTTGTCAATCCAGAATGACTAACATTTTAATTACTATAAATTTTAAAGTATTAACTTACCCGAATCATGTGTGATAAATATTATTTAATCAAGGTCGAATTATTTTTGCTATTATTGTAAATTATCGGAATGACTAGTTTTCCTTTAATCACCAACTGAAAAAGCTTTATAAAGTTGTTTGAATACGAAATTAGTAGATTTTATGTAATATTTGATAGCATATTATAAATTATCTTTATTTTTTAACGAACATACAGGATTGTTATCGGTCGAAAATAGTTCAGTTTGTATTATCTCTTTTGGATTCCAAAAAATAGAACACTGTAAAACTTGACTGAAAACCATTGCCTGTCGCGTTCGTTAATTTCGACGAGTCTTCACAGCTCGTTTCCAGTTATGTTTTCTCTTTCTCAGTTTGGACCGCTCAACCTTCTGTTCCACCAAATAACTTGATTAGAAGTTGACTCCTCCCTTATAAACACGACAGTTTCATTACGTAAGTGCCCAAAAGATCATGCTCCTCTCGTCTTGTGCAAACTAAAATTATTCCATTCCTTGAACATTTTCTGTTTTCAGTCTCAGGATAAAAGTTCTATGCGAATCACGAGACAAAAGACTGCACAATAACCACGGATATAAGTAAGAAAACTTGTCGGAAAATTTCTACTTAACAGTTTAGTAATACACTAAACAAAAGATCGTTTGGATTTTTCCTTTAGCTGTGTTTCATAAATTATTCATTACAGAATCTGCAGTCTCCAAATCACGGCAGAACTGTTGCGTGTGCACATAGCACTGTCAGACATGGGGTATGAAACCCAAGAACGTACATCGGTATGTGAGATAATAGATCCCAAAAGCTGGCTCTAACTTTCAGTGAACACATTTAATAAAAATTACGTATTTAATATTCATCCTACAGAAACACACTACGGATAAGGGCTAAAGACACCATGAAGTGGAATGTAGCCTCTTACCAAATGAGTATATCTTCAAAACTGTGATAACAGACACATACATTTCTGTACACATTGGGATGGATCATAAAACTGCAGGAAATGCGGATGGGACGTAACAATCCGCCTGCTATTGTGTCACAAGTGTCAAGTGTACACACTTCCTTGCAGATACCGCATACCGCGATACTAATAATGAACAATATTTTACGTATTCAGAAGTGAATATGAAGTGAATACAGGACCTTCTGTTCTGTATTTACACAGACAGGCCATCTCGTGTGGTGTGTGTGTGTTGTGTGCAGTTGCCTTGCTGAAACATGTGGTTCTGTTCCGTGTACAATCTGTCACATGTAACCGCATTCAAGCAACCATTTTGCACAGCGTATAGTATTTTTACAAATGCGGTTTGTAATCAGTTCTCTTCCAGTATCAACAGGTTTACTGTCGCCTTGCACGGAGAGCTTCATTATGTACCAGTAAAATTCTGTCAACAATTTATATCGTACACTTTGTATTCCGTCCTTCAGAACTGACTATGTGCGAAAATACATATATCGCATAAAATAAGACATAGCATAAGACAATCGTAAGACTATAACGATATCATCTGGATGACTATCTGTTGACATATGAAATAAAATTACATACCATCAGCGGTGTCCCTTATCTGTCCTGTTCCTTACATCTTCCTTACTGCTAGATAACCGCTTCCCTTTGGGTACTCAACTAATTTTGTTCACCTGCATTCTCATTTGTTTTCTCCCTCCTTGCGCTGTATCTTCCGAGATTCAACCAGTTTCCGTCCTTGACATTCTTAACTATTCAGTCGTGTCCTTAATCTTATAACTCCGTTTTAATTATCGATGCTCCCCGAATCAAAACATTTCCAATCGTTGTTCATCTCACCTTTTTATTTTTAATGCTTCTCATCCACAACGCACGCAGTGTTTATAAATGCATTTCACATTATCGGTTTCAGTAGTTATTTTCCCCAGTTTTGCCGTTGTTTTGTGTGGATGTTTGTGTTTAAAAACGACCAGTATAAACACACACATACAGAGTATACAACTACACCAGCTGAAGAGTGGAAACTTGGAAAATTGATTTAAGGCAGTGTGACGGTGTGAATGAATGTGTGGTATAACACAGTGTCAAATATGGTATAAATACAAAGACAATAAGATGCCATTTTGCTTAGTCATGATCATCGTTTGAAAGTAACATCCCTTAAGTGACACCCATTGACACGTTTACATTCTTCAAGTCGATTGAAAAAGCTATCCACGACTCTCTGCAGCACGGCTTGCGAAATCCCCTGAATTTCTTCGATGACCGGCCTGAGTTGATTTAAATCAAGTGGTCGTGACTGGAAAACCTTAACTTCAGATAGCTCCACAAAAGAAATCACACGCATACAGGTCTGGAGATTGTGCTGGTCAGGGTATTGCGCCAAATCTTGAGATCAACCGATCTTCGAACACAGGCTTCAACACATCCATTGTGTTTTGTATAGTGTGTGCGCGGCAGCTCCATTATATGACAGCTCCTCTGCTGGAAACAGACCGAGTCAGTACCAATCTTTAGATCATTTAACAACGGAAGAAAAAAGTTGTTCAACACTTGCAAAACTCAATGTCTGAGTTCACATTGACTGAATTTTCATTATCGTCTCCAAAGAAATACGGTCCATAAACACGAACGGAGGAAACTCCACACCAAACAATGACTCGCTGTCTATGAAGGTAAAGCATGAGGTTTTGAGTAGAAGACTCAAAACTGTCCATGTTTTGTTTATTTACATGCACGGAAAGGTGAAAATCTGCTTCATCTGACATAATCAAGCGTTCATGCAAGTTATGGTTTTTGATTTTTGAATTCCAGTATTTCATTACAAAAATCAACTCTTTTAGTATATTCACGTTCAAACAGTTTTTGGGCCACTTGAATTTTGTATAGATGGAAATGGAGATCTACAGTGCCATAGCAGACCTTTTTCGACTACGCATCACAGCAGCTCTTAACATTTCCACATTTTCTGGCGTGGGCACTGTCCAATTGTTACTATTCTGAGTCGCGGCAGTGGTTCTAAATGTTCTTACCCAGTTTGATATTGTTGAAAGATCTGGAATTCTTCCATGTTTCCCAACGTTGAAATTATTTCTGAACAGTCTTTGCGTTGTTACATAGGAAGCATTACTTTCTATTCATGATATTCAAATCATATCATATTTAAATCTGTTGAACTACAACCTAACCACAAATTGGCGTCGTTCGACATAACTAATTTATATACGAACATCCCAGTCATAGATACACTACAGATTTTGAGAAACTATTTATCTGACAATAGTTTCATGAACACACAGACAATAAATGAGTTAATTAATTTACTCGAGGTTATTTTGAAACAAAACTATTTCACTTTTAATGGCTCGTTTTACATTCAAAATGATGGCCTATCTATGGGCTCACCCCTCTCCGGCCTACTGGCCGATATTTATTTGAATTATTATGAGAATACTCACTTGTTGAACAATAATATATATGCAAATAAAATAATATTTTATGCACGGTATGTAGACGATACGTTTTTAATTTTTGATGGTACTATAAGACAAATCGAATTATTTAAAAACTGTTTAAATAAAATAAATAGAAACATCCATTTTACTCTTGGAACAGAGGTTGATAACAAGATAAACTTTCTAGATTTAACCATCACTCGACAGATGAATAAACTAAAGTTCAACATTTATAGGAAACCGACTACCACTGACACCACAATACACGCAGACTCTCATCATCCTCTTTCACATAAAATGGCAGCGTACAATAGTTTCATTCATAGATTATTGACAATTCCTTTGGATGATAATGACTTCCGTGATGAGCTAAATGTCATAAAATATATCGCGGTTGCCAATGGTTACAATAGTTTAACCATTGACAAACTGTTGAGAAAACATGAAAAAAGAATGCTTAAACCCCGAATAAACAACAACCCGCAAACAATTTTTATATCTACTAATTACACTAGCTTTATGCCTAAGGTTTTGTCTTCTGTATTGAATAATAATAGTTTCACTATTTCATTCAGGACTAATAATAAGTTACTGGATATTCTCAAACCGAAAAAACACACGCCTCCAGAAGAAAAAACTGGCATATATAAGTTAACATGCAATGATTGCGAGTGCTTCTACATTGGACAGACTGGGAGAGGTTTCCTTAAACGATTTCGAGAACATTTACCTAAGAAATTAAGAAACATTGACAACATCAAATCAAATTACGCCCGACACCTGACTTCACACAATCATAATTACACAGATTTTAGTTCCAATTTAATACCGTTAAATGTGTGTAAGAAGGGCCGTTTCATGAATGCCTTGGAGGAATTTGAAATTGACAGTGCATATGCAAACCCAAGGAGTCGCGATATCATGTTAAATGACCACCTGAACTTTGTATCCAACCGATTGTACGATACCGCCTTGAGTCTGCTCGCTGGGGCTACGATAAGGTAGCAACCGCTCAGTGGCAGAATGAACTTGAACGGGTGCGCACCCAAATCCGCGTACGGTTCATATGCAAATTTTGACATTTTAACTTCTTAACGATCTCGCAAGAGTGATAGTTTTAATAATATCTGATGATGGAGCATAAGCTCTGAAACGCGTCATAGACGAAGCACAAGAAATCACACGGCGGATAATTTAAGGTAAATAATTTATTAATTCGTACAAGTGATTTGGTTACCATATTAAACATGAATATTGAATTAATTATTCCTACTGTAGATTTCATGTACAATTGATGCGAAATACAGGGCACACATTTTAGTTTACGATTATTTCAGTGCAGTTAAAAATTTTAAATCGTGTTCACCTCATTCATCCTGCATTTTGTCGACACGCCCATACTGTACGTTCCAGGGACAGCCTGAAGACCAGATTGTATGCAGCGTACACTCGTTGTTTATCCAAGCAATGCCACGATTTTACATAACGTCCGTTATTTAATGATTCGTACCGTAAACTGTCGAGTAAAGGTTAATATCTACTGAGAAATGACTGGGAAAATATTATCGTTACTTTCTCATATTCGTTTTATTATTAATAAAACTGGCCTACCCAGCACCAGTTAACCTTGATTACCTGGTGCCGCAGAACCTAGTCTATAGTTTATTTACGAAGTACAATTTACATAGCGAGCAACGTAATTAAATTTCATAATAGGCATTTGTGGTCGTAAAAATTCAGACAATAACAACAGTTCTATTGACTGTCGATCGCCGCAGTCACGCGGGACTGTCACGATCACGATTCCCTACTTCCGCTCAACTAGTAATCGATACGACACACCAGATGTACGAACAATAGACTGTATTTTTAAAATGGCTGTAGGTTCATGGAAAGACCCAGTGGGAGATTCAATTGTTTTTATTGTGACAATACTGTCATTGGTTAGACAAGAAAATAATATAACGTTAATATGGAACCTCCGTTAAGGGTAATATGGAATGTATTAGATGGGATTACCACGCCCGACGCTGATAAGCAAATAGCAGCACACAGACTGCATAACTTGCAAGATAATGATTTAAAGGTTTCTACTGCTAACATTAAGGTGGAACAGTTCACTAAGAATCAAGATTGTGAGACTTGACAAGATGAACACCCTTTCCTATGTCAAAATTAGTTATAAGGACTGACGAAGCCAAAATGACAAAAGTGTTTATAGTTTCACGAAGTAATTGGACACCGAGTACAGCTCGAGACCTGATAAGGTCTTAAGGCTTTTACTTACAAGCATGATAGAATATAGTGCAATTTTAGACATTACAGTTAACGGCTTAGCCCATGATGAAAATACAACATCACAGCTTGTTTCGAATTATATTTGCTACTGTCTACAACGAAATAGGTAAAGAATACGCAAGATTAGATACGAAGATACTCGAGAAAGAATTTTAAGCTACTTGTACATGATACAATAAAACAAATAAAATAAAAACAGAAGTTATCACATCAATTAAGTGGAAAAAAATAGAATCCCAAAGTCAGCATACTCTGAGCCCTGGAGAAACGAGATGGTAGTGACGGAATTTGGAGCGACTTATACAAGAACAACAAGATGCACGTATATGTTTGGTAAGGAAGAAGATTTACTACGAGGGCACAGGAACAGAGGAAGGCGGTGAGACTATGAAACTCCGGACTGATCAGTTAAATAACGTCAGAATTGTATAACAGCTTCAGTCATGTCCAAAATGAGATGGGATCAGTATATATATTCAAACACTTTTTGGTACAGTCCGTTTCTTGATTTATATATTATATTTAATTTTTATAATGAATTTACCACAAGATATTTCTTTCCTTATTAGGAACATGTTTCGAGAACCATTCTGTTCTCATCCTCAGCTTTCGTGATTTTGCCTCTGGTGAAGTACTTGTGTGTTGGCTTGTCGTTATTGTGGTTTCTTGTTGGTCTCTGGTACTGTAAAGTGGTATTATTGTGTGTGATTGTGGTGTATGTATTAGTATTTTGTGTATTTTCGATGTTGAGTGCTTTGAAAATTGTGTCATGTTTTGTATTGATTTGTATTTGTTCAGGTATTAGTTTGTTTTGTGTTTTATGTTTGTATATTTGTAAATTTTCCCAAATGTTCATTATGGTGCCTTTGTGTGGTATGTGTTTTATTAGTGTCACGTTGGTTATGTTTGGGAATTCATGTCCAGTGTTTATTGCATGTGTGGCCAAATTAGATTTGTATATTTCTGGTTTTTTGTATGCGTTTATGTGTTGTATACGAAAGAAACAACTCATGAACACAAACATGAATATATACTTCAATAAACAATGCCAAAAACACCAATTGACACCTAACTACATTAACATAAACACAAACAACAAAAACATGACTGCACAAAAAACAATAAAACAGGCACAAAAATTATGGATACAAAATGAAATTAATGAATTATACAGTACGAAAAACAACATAACACTAGACATATATAAATTACACCTAGAACTAACAAGTATATTACATCCAATTACATGGAATAATAAATACAATGACATAGAAAGTAAAATAAAATGTGAAAAATATAAAAAGACAAATACAAGAAACAGAAAACTCAACACATTACAACACAACAAAAATCAAGAACAAAAAAAAAAAAAAAGTAAATACACATTTTATCCTCGAACCATTAACCTAAGCAACACAGAATTTAACAAAAAAGAAACAGAATATTTAAACAATATATCAAAAACTAACCTAACTCAAAACATAAACAAAAATCTAGAAAATTTAATTGTAGAAACAGAATTTGCCATTAACCTAATACAAGACAATACACAAGAAGGAAAACGAACAGAAGCAACACATATAATTAAAAAAATAATCACAAGTGAAACAAAAAACAAATCTAAACAAAAGCAGGATAATAAGACAATAAAAGAAATTAAAAATAAAGTAAATACCAACAATTTAATCATAACAAAAGCAGATAAAAGCCAGGCAACAGTAATTATTGACAAAGCAGACTACATCAGAAAAACTGAAGACTTCATCAACAATAATGATTGCATACAATTAAATAAAGACCCAACAGAAAATTATCTTAAACAAACAATAAAACTAATAAAAACAGCTAAAAACATTTTCAACAATAAAAATACAGACATATATATATATATATATATATAAATAATAATCCAGAACCACCTAAAATGAATAGTCTAGTGTAACGATACCGGGAGACCCAAGTTCGATTCCCGGTACCGAATCACAATTGTATAGTTATTATTGGTTCTGTTCTTATATTTTTGTTAATAATAATGATATTGTTTGTTAATAATTATTATATTGTTTTGTAATAATGATAATTGATATAAAATGTTAAATATAAATAATTATATATGTATAACTGAATGTATGAAAACAGAATTTGGTATGACCAATGTAATGGAAAAATGGTGGCGTTGCCAAGGAGACTGTTTTTGAGAGAGTGTAGATGACGAGTTGTTAATTTTTGGATCTGTAGAAGAAAAGATGAAATAAAAATTGTTCTTTTGATATCTACAGTGAAATTGATGGAAATAAAAATTGGTAAAACAAAAACTGAAAAGACATTGATTATATTATAACATTAAAAAAATGTTCAACTAAGAATAAATAATAATTAGACCTCCGAAGAGACCGAAGAGAAATTAATGAATCGCTACAATAAAATTGGCGGGAAGGGAGATACATATTGATGCTGATTTGAACAAGAGGCAAGAAGTCCTGAAGGAACGTGAACTGGAAGTCGGAGGAGGATTTTTTCGGAACTAAGAAGGAAGAATCCAGGCCGAGACGAGACAGTCCTTGCAGTTCGAGTTGAAGGCAACTTATGTACAAGAAGCTCCTGAAGGCGGATCATCAAGGTGTTTGGGTGAGTCCGGCAGATTTGTTTTGTTTTGTTTCTTGCTGTTGATGTTGTCTGTGTGTTCGTGTGGTATACTGTCTTTTTAGTAAAATATCTCATTAAAATGGCATTTATTCAACGGTACCCAAAAGTTGTTTTGCACGAAGTTGCGATCGATCTAGATCTTGAAATTCGTGAAGGAATGAGTAAGGACAACTATTATTCGTGGAGTTACAGAGACAACTAGAGAAAAATGACGATTGGAGGACTTGTCTTAACCAAAAAACAAGTTTGGATTATATTAAGATAGAGTCGAATCCGAAAAATGTTCTGAAGGTGCAACCTAAATCTAATGTTCCAGACAAGGAATTTAAAAAAAAGGAAGATTCAAAGATAAGTGAATTTAAACCTGAATTTGAAAAACGGAAAGAGATGTGATGTTATTTATGTAATTCATTGGATCATTTGAGGAATAGATGTCCTAAAAGTTTATCTAGTAATGAACCCTCAAATGTAGCAGGAATAGTTGAAGAGGTCTCTAGTTTTATGAAAGAGACTAAAGAGGATTTGAAAGTTGGAGGCATTTCTCAATCTGATTTAGAAAAGCAAGTAATGCCATTCAAGTGTCAAGGGAAAGTTAACGGTAGACAAGTTCAAATACATCTGAACACAGGTGCTGATATTGATGTGGTGCATCAAAATTATGTATCCATTGAACATTACACGGGCGAACATAGATGGCTTAACACCCCATTATTTCCAGAACCCTTCTGTTGCCAAATAGTAGACGTCACTTTTGAAATTCCTGAAAAGGTAATACTTGTTCAGGCTGCGGTCACAGCTAGTCCAGCTTATGAAGGAATTTATTTGATGGGGAATGAAACGGCGCAGAGTTTACAAAACACAAATGCACATTTGTTAGAATTTGTGAATGCCGTAAACATAAAGTCTATGTTAGTTAGGCGAGAAATAGATGTAAAAGAGCAGGCAGAACAAGAAAAAATTCAAAATGATCAGCTATCAACCGTTGAGACTGAAACAAAAGAGGAAGATAGACTCCTTGAAGAAAATGACAGTCATCAACAGGGTGAAATGTTGTCCCTACTGAATACGACACATGAACAATTCATGGCTGCTCAAAATTCTGATTCCGAATTGTTAGAGATGATCCAAGAAGTACAATCTAGACCCGAGAAAGAAAATCAAAACAAGGTATATCATGTCAATATGTTAAAGCCTTTTTTCAAAAGAAAAAAACTGGTCGCTGCCATCATACAAACCCCTGAAAATACTGAATTCGATGAAGAAATTATTAGTCCTGTAGAACGTGTTTCTAATAAAGATTGGGTTAAGGATGCAAAAGGGACTAATTTAACATCCGAACAGATTCAGCAACTTAGAATGGTAATTGAGGAGTATAAAGAAATATTCACTCCTGAACCCGGATTAGTCACATCAGTTACTCATAACATTGAGCTGACTAATGATACCCCTTTTTTAAGTAAACCATATCGGTTGTCACCTCGACAAACGAAGATCTTAGCAGATGCAGTTAAAGATATGCTAGAGCGCGGAATAGTGGAAGAATGTACTTCTGATTACACGTCACCTATGATACTAATAGAAGTCCCAGGCCGAGACCCACGGCCATGTATAGATTATCGGAAATTGAACCTGATCACTAAAACAACTTATTATCCACTCCCGAATATTGATTCAAATGTTGAAACTGTAGCGAAAGCAAATTCTATAACTGTACTTGACCTTTCAAAGGGATCTGCAAATGCCCGATTAATGAGATGGGCACTTGCCTTACAACCATTTGATTTTGTCATTACTCATAAGGCCGGGAAATATCACAAAAATGCTGATAGTTTAAGTAGGCCCATGTGCCAAAAAGGTGATGTGGACATACAGACAACAGCACGGTCTGAATTTGCCGGAGTTACCTAAGCAATATTGTCATTCAATTTTCACCCTCCTTGTTGGAAGCCGAAAATTGAATAGACTTAGGCGGGGAGGGATTGTAACGATACCGGGGGACCCAAGTTCGATTCCCGGTACCGAATCACAATTGTACAGTTATTATTGGTTCTGTTCTTATAGTTTTGTTAATAATAATGATATTGTTTGTTAATAATTATTATATTGTTTTGTAATAATGATAATTGATATAAAATGTTAAATATAAATAATTATATATGTATAACTGAATGTATGAAAACAGAATTTTGTATGACCAATGTAATGGAAAAATGGTGGCGTTGCCAAGGAGACTGTTTTTGAGAGAGTGTAGATGATGAGTTGTTAATTTTTGGATCTGTAGAAGAAAAGATGAAATAAAAATTGTTCTTTTGATATCTAAAGTGAAATTGATGGAAATAAAAATTGGTAAAACAAAAACTGAGAAGATATTGATTATATTATAACATTAAAAAAAATGTTCAACTAAGAATAAATAATAATTATACCTCCGAAGAGAAATTAATGAATCGCTACACTAGTAAAAATACGCAAATTAAACAACCCAATACGACCATTAATCAACTTCAAAAAAGCACCCACATACAAAATAGCAAAAATAATAGCACAAAAACTAAAAATAACCATCTAACAAATAATTATCACAACATAAAAAATACGTACGAATTAATAGACAAACTAAAAGTAATAAATATAGATGAAAACACATTTTTCACATCATATGACATCACAACTATGTACACCAACATTCCAATTGATGAAACAATAGACATAATAATAAACAAACTTAAAGAAAAAATGAAGACACACAACATATTACTGAAATAAAAAATAGCGTCCAACTAATACTAAAACAAAATTACTTTGAATTCAATAGCAAAATTTATCAACAACAAGAAGGATTGGCAATGGGATCTCCATTATCTAGCATAATAGCAGAAATATTCTTACAACATATAGACACCAAAATACAAAATATTATAAAATTCTTTGATGCAAATGGCATTTGGATAAGATATGTAGATGATGGGGCTATATGTATCAAGAAACAAAAATACTAATGCAGATAACATATTAAAACAAATCAATAACATACATCCAAAAATACAATTCACAGAAGAAAAAGAACTTCACAACAAAATCAACTATTTAGACGTAACCATCACAATATACAATAACCACCTACAATATGCAATATACAGAAAACCAACTACCACTAACATAATTATACCTAACCATTCTGACCACCCACCACAACATAAAATGGCAGCATTCTATTCACTATTTAATAGAATGTACAAAATACCCCTAAACAAACAAGAAACAAGACAAAGAAAGAAATATAATATACCAAATTGCTTGTGAAAATGGATATAATAAAAACACTGTAAACAAAATAGAAAATAAAATCAAATATAAAATAAAAACTGAACAATTAAGAATTAATCAAAATGAACAAACCAAAAATAATAACAACAATAAAAAATGGGCCACATTCACATACATAAATAATAAAATGACAAAGCTAACAAAACTGTTTAAGAACACAGACATTAAAATAGCATACAAAACTAACAAAAAAACTAAATAACCCACACAACAAAGATAATACAACAACCAATGGTATATACAAAATTGAATGCCAAGATTGCAATAAATTTTACATAGGACAAACAAAAAAACAACTGAAAAAACGTTATTTTGAACACCTAAACGCATACAAAAAAAAACAGAAATATACAAATTTAATTTGGCCACACATGCAATAAACACTGGACATGAATTCCCAAACATAACCAACATGACACTAATAAAACACATACCACACAAAGGCACCATAATAAACATTTGGGAAAATTTACAAATATACAAACATAAAACACAAAACAAACTAATACCTGAACAAATACAAATCAATACAAAACATGACACAATTTTCAAAGCACTCAACATCGAAAATACACAAAATACTAATACATACACAACAATCACACGCAATAATACCACTTTAAAGTACCAGAGACCAACAAGAAACCACAATAACGACAAGCCAACACACAAGTACTTCACCAGAGGCAAAATCACGAAAGCTGAGGATGAGAACACAATGGTTCTCGAAACATGTTCCTAATAAGGAAAGAAATATCTTGAGGTAAATTCATTATAAAAATTAAATATAATATATATATATATATATATATTGTTATAAACCTCTTTTGCGTATGTATAAACCTCACTATAGTAGGTGTCAATGTGTGATAAAGCTGTCGCTGACGATGACGATCGCGAACGCGCTAATAAACCGCACCGAATCTTGATGTGTTGTCTGATAGTCCTTACCTGTTCTTACTCGTTAGTTTTTCTTCCTGGTAGGCGCCAAATTGTTTTCAAAACAAAACAATTAAAAGTTTGCTCGGTGTCGTTCTCCCGTGCGATGTTGACTAATTCAAATTACCCACGCGGACTGGCGGGAACTCGAATCTTGCTTGCCGTTCGTCGTGTTGCCAACATAAATTTTTGGCAATGAATGCTGTTCACCGCTAATGTACACAAACTACATAATAAATTTCAAATAAATACAAAGGACAATTATTAATGATTCGTACTTGTTTATTAGTGTTTGAAAATTCGCAAATTGTTGATTACTCAGGTACAATAGAAATTATTATAACAAAAGTTTCGCTCCGGGAACAAATTAATTTTCACTCAGCGGAAAGCAACGGTGGCAGTAGTCGTGTGACGCCGTAATGGCCGCTAGTGTTTCTTATTTACACAAGTTATTCTGCCAATGAGTTCTTTAGATTACGAAAAAAGTTAATTAACAAGATGACAATAAAGTACACCACCTCACATTAATGGTACTTAATTACTAAAAAGGTTTACATAAAATTCAACTCTTGGTGTTCAAAAGTGTGTGTCAATATTATAGGCTTGTACACAGGTTATTTTACAGTTACATGCAGTTTGAATAAATATGATCTATTAATCCTTGAAAGAATTTAGTGTTCGGAGTTCAGAGTGAGAGTTATTGTTTGTGAAAAAAGTTAATCAGTTTTAGTTCGTAATTATTGGTAATTTAATTTATACTTAACAAAACCGTGTTGTGTCTGTTATGGGCCATCAGTATTTCTCCCAGGTTGTGTTAGTGCTTTCGTTAATCTTCAATGGTACAGTTTCCCTTCTTCATCTGGCGTCTGTTTCTTATTATTCAAGTTTCATCTATTTTTTCTTGTTAAAATTTTGTTTATTGTTATTATTTGGTTTACTGAAACTATGTTCGACTTCTGGTATTCATTTTCCTTTCATTTGGATCTTATTTTCTTCTTTATTAGACTTTTATAGATACGAATTCAGTATAGCGTCTGTCCCGCTGGAGCTAATAATGGAACTATCGTTTTATAACGGTCAAAAATATAATAATGTTTTGTTGTTATGGCAACCGCTTCCACTCTTATTGGTTAAATACATTTGGACCTATTGTTATAAATCCTGGGTTTCTGTTCAAAATGACTAAATATTTTATAATGGCTATTGTTCCTTGGTGATATTACCAATGTATGAAATATTAACATAGATGTCCCTATGTTCTTTCAAAGATCAATTTGACATCTCACAAGGCTGGTCTAGGTCATGTATTAATGTTTTTAGACAAAATTGCTATTGCTATGTTATTACATATTTCACTTATTTATACTGTTTATTACATTTCTGACATTATTATTGTTAGTTAATGGTAATCAAATAATTTACTTGGTCTTACTATTCAATTATAGTAGTTAATTGTTTACAATTGGTTTTCTGAAGTTAGACAGTTGGGGTTTATAGGCCTAAGCTGTAACAGTCTAGAACTTCTTATTTTGCTCTATTTAAACATTATTTATTAAATCCATAAGTTCTGCTTATTGTCACTTGGTACTTATTGGCTTTTGAATTACTTTTGAAGCTGTTTTACAATCTATTAGTGTTATTATACCATTACAAAATCATTTCTTATCTGACATTTTTTTCTTTTCTATTTTTATAATAACGATTAATCTTGTGCTTGTTAAGTTTATATTATTGTTAGCTTATGCCTACTCCCATCTCTTATACACTTTTTTAATACTTAATTCTACTAACAAAACATAACATAAAAATCAGTTTATGGTCTGTCTACTGTTCAGCCATATTCCTTCTTATTAATTACAATTGTTTTATTGTATGTTATTATATGAAATTAACATACTCATCATCTCTTTATAATACTCTCGTTTCTACCTACTCACTTACCATATCTATTGGGTTATTTTGGTTAAATCGCATTGCACTATTGTTTTCAAAGTTTGCTTCGTTGCTTGCTACATTTCTCTTATCAGAGGTTACTTTTATTATTACCTTTATATGTTCGATCGTATAATTACGTTAAATACCCTTTCCTTTATCTCTCACTCATCCCTTTTAATTCATAGTGTTAATCATTTAGTATTTTATTCTTATCATGTTGCTTCACAAATGTATGTTGAAGATATGTACCCTTATATATTGCCCTGCCACTAAAATTGATTATTTCAGCAAATATCGTTCAGGTGTTTGGGTGAAATTATCAATCATTTATTTAATTTATCTTATTAATCACTTGTTAGTTTTGAGTTCTCGGTTCTTAATGCTTTACTTAGTGTCAGTATTCTCCTTGATTTTCTGTATTATATTCTTGATTAATGTTTTTATCCCTTATAATATCTAATTACCTAACATTTCTTCCCTAAAATTATATTGATTCGGACCGGAGGAGGGTACTTTTGACTCCTTTGCTCCGCCGTCAATTATATCATATGGCTACAGAGGAACGTATCGTCTGCCGAGGCATATGATCGCTGGATCATCTACAGTCAATCATTAACAAAGTTATATAAGTAGTCTAAGTACGACTATAAATAAATATCATTATGGGATTCTTCACATTATTGTTATTTAGATTATACAATACATTATTTCAATTTATATATATATTTTTTTCTTGACTCATACTCTTTAGCTCTTAGTGATACGATATTACTGATGGGTATGATACACGTGATATTATTATCATTAGTTTTTTATTACTTTTCTTTCAACACTGATTGTTTATTAATCGGGTTCAGGATGCTTTTCTTGCATTTAATAATATTTTTTCATTGAAGACTGGTTATATGTTCCCTTTCTTCTTCGTGTATTTGGGTCTACGATCTCATATGTATTATTTTGATTATCCTTACTCACTATATAAAGTCCGGTGTAAAGTAGCAATAGCTTCTTGGCTATCCCTTCCATGGTACTTGGTAACTCTCTGTTTTTAAGTAATACTTGCTCTCCAATCTGATATTGTAGGGGTTTTGGTTGCAATTGCTTATATCTTTGTCGTATTTTCTCTGTCTTCTCGAGTATTTTGTTATGAAATGTATCGTACTGGTATTCCGCTCCACTGGGAAATTGGATTAATGAGGTAATTTCTCTGGGTGGTGGTCTTTGGAACATTGCGGTGTATGGTGTTGTTTCAATAAACTGGTGGTGCGATAAATTTATAAAGTTTTCGGCCGCTGGTATGTACTCAGTCCACTTACTGTGCTGATCGTAAAAGTATATACGGAGGATTCTCCCCACTTCTCTCAATACTCGTTCTGCAGGGTTGCTGCTTGGATGGTACACTGAGGTCTTGTATGTTTTTATTCCGTGGTTTAGCAAAGTGTTCTTCCATTTATTCCCCTTGAATTGCGTTCCATGGTCAGTGATGATGCATTTGGGTGTCCCCACTTCACTAATGTATGGTAATAGTATTAGGTTTAAAATTTTCTGGGTAGTGGCGCGATTGATGGGGTAGAGCTTCGTGAACCTGGTGTAGTGGTCGAACACGATAACGAGGTATTTGTATTGATGCCTCCCTCCACTACGCGGAAATGGTCCGCACATGTCAACGAAAACTTTCTCCAATTTACAAGAGGTGGTGATAGGTATCATTGTGCTCTCCATTCTGTCGTTACTGACCTTCACTAGTTGGCAGATGTGACATTGTTTTATGCATTTTCGTACCTTTCTGTTGGCGTCTTTTATGTATACGTGTTCTTGTAATGGCTTTACCACCTTTAACGGGCCCATGTGCCCATATCTCTCATGATAATCTAGAATCAGGTCTTTCTCTGTGGCTTGTGGTATAGCTATTTTCCAGGTGTTGAATTTATATCGGGTTTTAATGAAAAGTATTCCTTGGTGATGGCAGTAAAATTGTGATACATGGTCGTCCTGGTCTGTTAGCCGTTGTCGAATTCTATTCAGCTTGGGATCCTGTTCCTGTTGTTGTCCCAGTTCCTTCATGATATTGGTCAAGTCATTTCTGCTCTTAATAATATAGTATATTTTAATAATAGTCTCCTTCTCTCCTTCGTAAGTCTGATCTTTTATGTTCACTCTGGACAGTGTATAGGCTGCAAAATGTTTCTTGCCCGGGATGTATTCCCAATTTAAATTATATTCTTGAAATACCAAACTCCATCTAGTCAATCTCCCATGATTTAGTTTACAGTTTTTTAGGAAGGATATTGACTTGTGGTCTGTCCTCACAGTAATCGGATATCCCAAGTTGTACGTTCTAAACTTGCCACAGGAAAACACAACGCTTACCAGTTCCTTCTCAGTAACGTTATAATTTCTCTCGCTGCTGTTTAACACTCGGCTTGCGAAACTAATTACTTTATGATTTCCCTCTTCATCCTCCTGGTATAAAACGGATCCGAGGCTAACGTCACTGGCGTCACAGTTCATGTAGAATGGGTTGGTGAAATCGGGATGATATAACATTACTGACTTGACGAATTTGTCTTTAATGAGTTGGAGTGTTGGGTCTTGTTCTGCTCCCCAAGTCCACTTGTCCTTGGATGACAATTGATGTGAAAATTTTGCAGTCATCTGCAAGTAATTACTTTGAAACTTCCGGTAGTAGCTGCACAGACCAAGGAATGACTGGAGTTGTTTCTTATTTTTGGGTGTCGGGAACTTCTGTATGCATTCGAACTTTTCGTGGGATGGAGTCGTCCCGTGTTCAGTCAAGTTGAATCCTAAAAATTGCACCTGATCCGCAATAAACTTGGACTTTTCTAATTTAAGTGTTATGTTGTTGTTCGATAGTTTTTCTAAAACGTGCTCTACTCGGCGACAATGTTCGTCCCACTTGTCTGAAGTTATTAAAAGATCGTCTACGTAGACTGTTGTAAATCGTAATGCGTCTTGTCCAAGTATCTGGTCCATAATTTTCACGAAGACCGCTACTGAGTTCACCAGTCCGAAAGGTAATCTTTTAAATTGGTAGTTCCGTCCTTCAAATATGAACGCCATGTACCTTCGACTGTTCGGATGTAATTCGACTTGCCAATAGCCGCAAACAATGTCCCACGTACTGATGAATTTGATTCCGTGGAACTTCTTCAGGATTTCTTCTATTTCCCCTGGGGATGTACGGTCGTTCACAATGTTCTTGTTAATTTCATGGGCGTCTAGACAGATTCTCACCTTTCCGTGTTTCTTTGGGACGGCTAAGATAGGGCTGGTGTAGGGTGAGTAGCTTGGTTCAATTATGTCCTCGTCTATCAGTCGGTTGATCTCTGCTCTCACCGCTTCCTTCTGTGAATATGCGATCGGGTAAGATTTTTTATTAAAGTTGACTGGCTCTCGGAATTCAATTTCGCACTAATAATCTCTGACTTTCCCAGGTGTATCTGAAAATACGTGTCGGTATCTATTGTACACGTCTATAAGTTGTTCCGCTTGTTGAACGGTTAATTGTGCGTTCGTCTTCTCCCTCTGGAAAGTTCGGATCTCGTCGATTTTCTCGTGCCATAGCTGTTCATTGTCGGTCTCGTCACAAATTCCATTGTTCGGTGTTTGTTCCCTAGTGTCTCGGTAATTCTGGATATGGTACATGGTTTTGTTCGACTGTGTTTCGTCACTACTGATCAAGTTTGTTGTCCATTGCAAGTCACCCTTCTTCAAGAATAGTTTGGATTTACTTAAGTCAATTATAGCTGAGTACTGGCGCAGCATATCGCAACCAATTAGCATCTGGAATGGTAATCCGCTGGCTACTAAGAATCTCATCGTTATGATTTGTCAGTCGCTCGTCAGTTCTAGTTGTAGGCCTACCTGTTTTCGAACGGTTCTATTTTGTCGTCCGGTCGCTCCTACAAGGACAATGTTGCTGATGGGTAAAGTAAGTATTGCCGTCGTACTCCTTTCCTGTATTCTATGAAGTTCGATAGTGTCGATTAATGAAATGTTGGATCCCGTGTCTATCATTATCCACGTTGGCACTCCGTTAACTTTAGTAGTGATATAAGCAATTTCGTTGTTGTGGTTGTTATCAGATTGGTTGTCTTTTTCTTCGAGCAATTCTTCCCTTATATTCTTTAAATAATTTGCGTGTACGATAGTAATTATTCGTTCATTGTGAGTATGATGAATTGTACGATTTAACCCAATAGATTGGTTCAGTGAGGGTGTTATTTGTTTTTTCACTGCCGCGCTTAGTTTAAAGCCGGTTCGGGCTATTCGTCCCGCCGGTCTTGTTGACTCGTAGGCTGATTTCCGCTTACTGACGGTCGGGGTTCAGGCTGGTTACGGTCTTCTTCGTATCGATCGCGCCGGTATACCTCCTGACTGCGACTTCTGCCTCCACTGGCTCTGGTATCACGTCCGTTGTTGTTATTGCTGTATTGGTGTCCGTACGCATTACGGTCGAAACTTCGGCGTCCTTGGTAGTATGATCTGCCTCTACCGTCATCTTCGGCTCGCGCATAATTCACTCGGCGATAGTTCCGATTCTGATCATTTTGGTTTCGGTTATTAAAATTGGTGTCGTTGTAATATGGACGGTTGTAGTTCGGGTTGTTCGGCCAATTGAATTGATTTAGTGGATTGTTTGGCCGATTATTGTTACTGTTATTATTGTTCACGTGGCTGGCAGAATTATTGTTATTCGGTCTATTGTAGACCTCGGCGTTATTATTGTTGTTATTACCGCGATTATTAAAGTTTGGCCGGTAATTGTTGTTATTGTTATTGTGGTTACTGTTCTGGGAGTTTCTGTTATCATGTTGGTCGTTTCGTTGCCGACTTCTCCGATAGTAACTCTCCCGTTCGTAGTCTTCCAGCAGGGCTGCCATTGATTGGACTGTCTTTATTTGTCCGCCAAGTCGCGCTCTGGAAACTCCTTCCTCGTAGTGGTATGCGAGTTTGGTAACCAGGCTCTCCTTTGGAATCTTCGGCTCCAGATTCTTCGCTAAGCAGACCTTCCCCAAGAAATAGGCTGTGAGCGTCGTCCCTCTGTTGGTCTCATATTTACCGTGGCATATGTTATCACGACGATGTTTTGGGTGGCCTCCGACCAGTATTTCCCCTTGAACATTGCTTTAAATTCTTCATAACTAGTGAGGTCGTGCCTAGTTGCCGTCCACCAGTTGTCGTTAATGTCTCGGAAGTATTCGTCCAGATGTCCCCGTATAACTGGCCAGCGATTTTCCCGAGTCTTCGCCAATTGTTCCCCGACTCTTTCTAGGAATTCCATCGGGTTACGCTTATAGGATTTGAAATTGATGGTCTCCCGGTTGTCCACATGTTGGAATTATGAAATTATGGGTGTTCGGTTGTTGATAATTTCCAATTCTTCTCGGATCTTCATTATTTCCATGTTCTGTATTTCTTCGTTCTCTCGCGGTTATGTTGGCCTTGTCCGCGTACCTCATTGACTGGGTGTCGATGTCCCGGCATTTCTCTCTAAAGTCCGTTCGTACTTGTTGCAGTCCCTCTGCGGTCGTCGTCCGTATAGCCTCTATCTGGGTATGGTTGACCTCCTCGAATTTGGTCATTCTTGTACCGAAGTCCGTCTTGACCTGTCGTACTTCTTGGTTGGCGTTTTCCAGTCTGCCTTGAACTTCCGAAATTTCTTGGCGAACTCCTGCCATCTCCTCCTCGATTTTCTTATTCATTTTTTCGTTGTTCTCTGCCATCTTTCTCGTTTAAGACCTCCATATTTCTCTGGCTGTCTTGCTTCAGTTCGTCCATTTTTTCTTCCATCTTCTTGCTGTTCTTGTCCAATTTTTCATTAATTTCCTCCTTGTTTCTATCGAATTTTTCGTTTATTTGTTTAAAATTTTCGTCTATTTGTTTACTATCGTCCTTAATTTGTTTCAGATTCTCATCGTTTCTGTCGACTTTTTCGTTCATTTGTTTAAAATTCTCGTTCATTTGTTCCATAAATTTTAGAAAATTTGGATCTCCTCTAGCTTCCTCTCTTACTACCGGTTCCACATCCTCAACCGATGTTACTTCCTTTTCTTCCACTCGACTTCTTTTTCGGCCTCCTTCGTCCGTCTCAGTGATGACGCCCTCCTATGCATCATGTTCTGCTTTTCGTAATCGCCGCTAGACACAATCCTTCCTGTAAATCTAGCCTCACTAGTTGGTCGCCAATTTGTTATAAACCTCTTTTGCGTATGTATAAACCTCACTATAGTAGGTGTCAATTTGTGATAAAGCTGTCGCTGACGATGACGATCGCGAACGCGCTAATAAACCGCACCGAATCTTGATGTGTTGTCTGATAGTCCTTACCTGTCCTTACTCGTTAGTTTTTCTTCCTGGTAGGCGCCAAATTGTTTTCAAAACAAAACAATTAAAAGTTTGCTCGGTGTCGTTCTCCCGTGCGATGTTGACTAATTCAAATTACCCACGCGGACTGGCGGGAACTCGAATCTTGCTTGCCGTTCGTCGTGTTGCCAACATAAATTTTTGGCAATGAATGCTGTTCACCGCTAATGTACACAAACTACATAATAAATTTCAAATAAATACAAAGGACAATTATTAATGATTCGTACTTGTTTATTAGTGTTTGAAAATTCGCAAATTGTTGATTACTCAAGTACAATAGAAATTATTATAACAAAAGTTTCGCTCCGGGAACAAATTAATTTTCACTCAGCGGAAAGCAACGGTGGCAGTAGTCGTGTGACGCCGTAATGGCCGCTAGTGTTTCTTATTTACACAAGTTATTCTGCCAATGAGTTCTTTAGATTACGAAAAAAGTTAATTAACAAGATGACAATAAAGTACACCACCTCACATTAATGGTACTTAATTACTAAAAAGGTTTACATAAAATTCAACTCTTGGTGTTCAAAAGTGTGTGTCAATATTATAGGCTTGTACACAGGTTATTTTACAGTTACATGCAGTTTGAATAAATATGATCTATTAATCCTTGAAAGAATTTAGTGTTCGGAGTTCAGAGTGAGAGTTATTGTTTGTGAAAAAAGTTAATCAGTTTTAGTTCGTAATTATTGGTAATTTAATTTATACTTAACAAAACCGTGTTGTGTCTGTTATGGGCCATCAGTATTTCTCCCAGGTTGTGTTAGTGCTTTCGTTAATCTTCAATGGTATAGTTTCCCTTCTTCATCTGGCGTCTGTTTCTTATTATTCAAGTTTCATCTATTTTTTCTTGTTAAAATTTTGTTTATTGTTATTATTTGGTTTACTGAAACTATGTTCGACTTCTGGTATTCATTTTCCTTTCATTTGGATCTTATTTTCTTCTTTATTAGACTTTTATAGATACGAATTCAGTATAGCGTCTGTCCCGCTGGAGGTAATAATGGAACTATCGTTTTATAACGGTCAAAAATATAATAATGTTTTGTTGTTATGGCAAACGCTTCCACTCTTATTGGTTAAATACATTTGAACCTATTGTTATAAATCCTGGGTTTCTGTTCAAAATGACTAAATATTTTATAATGGCTATTGTTCCTTGGTGATATTATCAATGTATGAAATATTAACATAGATGTCCCTATGTTCTTTCAAAGATCAATTTGACATCTCACAAGGCTGGTCTAGGTCATGTATTAATGTTTTTAGACAAAATTGCTATTGCTATGTTATTACATATTTCACTTATTTATACTGTTTATTACATTTCTGACATTATTATTGTTAGTTAATGGTAATCAAATAATTTACTTGGTCTTACTATTCAATTATAATAGTTAATTGTTTACAATTGGTTTTCTGAAGTTAGACAGTTAGGTATTTTGTAGGCCTAAGCTGTAACAGTCTAGAATTTCTTATTTTGCTCTATTTAAACATTATTTATTAAATCCATAAGTTCTGCTTATTGTCATTTGGTACTTATTGGCTTTTGAATTACTTTTGAAGCTGTTTTACAATCTATTAGTGTTATTATACCCTTACAAAATCATTTCTTATCTGACTTTTTTTTCTTTTCTTTTTTTATAATAATGATTAATCTTGTGCTTGTTAAGTTTATATTATTGCTAGCTTATGCCTACTCCCATCTCTTATACACTTTTTTAATACTTAATTCTACTAACAAAACATAACATAAAAATCAGTTTATGGTCTGTCTACTGTTCAGCCATATTCCTTCTTATTAATTACAATTGTTCTATTGTATGTTATTATATGAAATTAACATACTCATCATCTCTTTATAATATCATCACATAAATAGAAAATACAAACATATTAACTTAATGTCATGCCTTCTTGGCTGATACTCCAATAAACACTAAACAAATAGATTGACTTTCCTAAAACTAACAAAACTGTTTAACATACAGTACATTAATATCATTTTTCTCAGTTCAGTTTCCTCCCCTCAATTTAACTTAATTCTTCCTAACTGATTCGTAATGTACATTACTGTTATTGATGTCTCTTTGAATCGACATTAATTGTTGCAAAGACATAGGGAGCTTCTGTAACTAATAACAACAAACTGGTATTCCTTCTCCTCATTTAAAAGCATAATTGGGAATTATTATGATTATTATCCCAACATTGTTTTTAACCTTTTTCTGTTGTGTACACTTATGTTTGCACTGAAAGGACTCATTAATCTACACAGTCCTGTCTGTTTGATTAATTACTATTATTTTTTCACTTATCACTTCACTTTTACCATTAAATATTGTTTACTGTTATTTCTTATGGACTACAATACATTAGTTTGTAAGAAATACTGTATTGTACTTCTGGGTTTAATATAGGGGTTTTATCCCTTTCATATTGTGGGTTTGTTTTATTGTTACTAATGTTTACTATTCTTTCTCCTTAAGATTCTAAATTGTTTATCTTACTTTCTACTCATCACTTCACTGTTTATGGTTATCACTCCCTACCTATCTCTCACTCTTGGATCGGGTTTTAAAACATAGTTTTATAGTCATTTTTCTATATTTTATGTTCTACTTTTTTATCTCACTATGGGGTTATTAATAATACACATATTCTATTAACAAATGTTTTCCCTTAATTACCATGGGTAGTGTACTTTTTGTTTACATACTTTATATAACGCTTGTTACCAATTTTTATTATTTATTATTTGTGTTTTGGTATTATTTGTTTACCTTTGATTATTTTTTGTTTTCATTTGTCCTATCACTGGGATTGGGGTTCGTTTCTACCTACTCACTTACCATATCTATTGGGTTATTTTGGTTAAATCGCATTGTACTATTGTTTTCAAAGTTTGCTTCGTTGCTTGCTACATTTCTCTTATCAGAGGTTACTTTTATTATTACCTTTATATGTTCGATCTTATAATTATATTAAATACCCTTTCCTTTATCTCTAACTCATCCCTTTTAATTCATAGTATTAATCATTTAGTATTTTATTCTTATCATGTTGCTTCACAAATGTATGTTGAAGATATGTACCCTTACAATATATATATATATAGCTCTGTGTGAGTGTGTTTATAATGAAAAAAATTTACTCCACAGCAGAACTACAGAATATAACAATATGGCGAAGAAGATATTCAGTTACAAAAAAGCTTTACTTAAAGATGAACGAGATTGCGAATATAAAATAATCGTAGTAGTGCACATTTCTACACAGATGGTTATTTACACACAGCAGGACGAAGGGGTGTGTTCGATACCGGCCGCAGTTGTGCCATATATCAGTGCAGATGACAGACAGAAGTAAATCAGAACAACCGACAATAAAATTGCCATAAAAACACGGTGGCTAGCCGGTGGTGACGGCGACATATCGGGACAACTGACAGAGACATGACAACCTATTGTGCCGGTCCCGTAGCAAATTATATTTATTTTGCATACTTCTTACAGAGTTTTTTGTAATGCTTCACGATTCAACTGGACTGGGTATATGTTACAAGGCGAACATGTAGAAAGCAGTGTTTCTGTGAGTGGCAGGCTTGTGGAAGAAGTTCAGTACTCCAATGTCTGTAGCGCTTTCTATCAATCCGTGTCTCCCGCCATAGTCTACACAATATAATATAGGTCTAATGTAAACAATCCGCGTGAGTGACATACACACTTAATAAAGACCTATGGCTTGACATTTCCAATATTTTTTTTCTATGTGAACCATTGCTTTCTGACAGAAATGTTTTTCGTTCCTATGAGAAGAATTAGAAGCAGGACCTAGGGGTCAGCGAGAAAGGCCACCGCCAGTGGCGGCGTAGATGGGAGGGCGGAATTTAAACAAAATTTATTTAGTCATTGCCCCGTATAAATATAAAATATAATTAATCACAATCTCTTAACACGTGAATGTATACGTATCATATCTTAGGCACGAGCACCAGCTTAGTTAGAATTTCATATGGGTGAGGGTTATAGATTTTTAAAAATAAAACTACTAAAATTAAAGGAAAAAGAAATTTGCTATTTTGTTACAATTAAAAGGTTAATTGTGGGAACGTAAGGCTTACTTTATTATATATCTACAATTTAAGAAAACATGAAACAATAAAGATTCCACCTTATACGTTACAATAATATTAACGATCTGCTTTTCCCATAAAGAAAACTCTTGTTTTCAGTCACAGAATTTCACTGACCCAGTTCAAAAGATGGTCTTCATCTGTGCTGTTTCATATATATGTTTTTAGGGCCTTTAGTGGAAAAAGTGTCTTGAGCAGAGTGTGCAGTACTGTTCGCTCCTTAACTACGCGACAGTTTCGTACTAACAACACGTACCGGAAATAATAATATTCATACTTACATAACTAATTAATTTATTAATTCGACTTATGCTATTACACATCTTAACAGCAGATTTCAAAATTGTTTATATTTTCTTTTTTTATTTTTCTTTAAATTTTCGAGTTTTCATCACTCCTTTCCAAAAGCTCCCTTATTACACCACTGCAGACGAGCCTGAATAAAAGTAAACCTAGTAATAGTGGTGATGAAAGGCAGTATTTAAATTTCTTAAAAACTAAAATTTTAGAGAGCCGCCAAATGAACACGGCACTGAAATGGTCACGGTTACGAAAGAAGACATTTGAGGACTAAGACAAAAATGTGCTCTATTGACAGTCAGTCAGACAATCAACAATTAATATTGCTTAATGAATTTTAATGTGCATATACCGCACTTAGAAGCTACGAAGTAAGCTGACAAAGTGATTTATACATTTCAACTATCGCGAAAAACACTGCATTATAATCGTTTCCTGACAAGACTACCAGTGTACCACAGAATCAGCGGGAAAGTAAAAGTATCACCCCGTTCTCTTCATGTTTCGTTTTCATTTATATAACCGCAGTCGAAACATACGCATGCTTACATACACGCGCGCGTGAGTATCTGCCACAAATAATGAAACTTATAACGAAGCTTATTCTTTTTCCCCTGACTAATTACACATCAACTGGCTGTGAAAGTTTAATATATGTGTTTTGTGTGTGAAAGGTCCTCAATGTAACATTATTACGGCACCGGAGTAGTATTTATTATTGCTTTCTCATAAAACTATGTGGAGGTCTCGGTCTTGGGTTCGTGACCCGCTCGGACAAGTGTTTACTTCGAGATCAATCAAACTGCCGCCAGCACTCTTCTACTTGTTCTTTTTCTTATTCCAACGTCAGTTCGGTATTGTTTTGTGTACGGCCGAGCACCATCCGATCACCGAACGTTACACTCGCGTGTTAGAAAGTTCAGATTTCATATCTCATGGGAACAAATAAGTACACTATACAACAGCGACACAATAAAAACATCTTTCAACTCGAGTCTGTAAAACTCGTTTCTCCAATCAGAAAAATTAATATTTCTCTTCCACTTCCGTGCTGTTATCTCAGCATCTGCTGGAAAAGAACATTTTAAACCTGGAAAGCAGAAATAGCGTTTGTTAAGAGAATCTCAGTTTCAGTGTTACATACTATACTTTTAGAACACGATTCCTAAAGTTACTTAAAATGTTTATCTGACACAGTAATTTATTAAGAACATCTAAGTCCTCAACATATGACTCTTTGCAAATCTTTCGTTAAAATTAAGGATGGTTATTATTTTAGATATTTCAGTCATGTTTACGGACCAATAGACACTTGAAACAAGACAAACACAACCTTATAAGTACAGCTGCAAAATAAAAACCTATATTACAAGACTTTATAATACACAAGCGCGCGCGCGCGCGCGTACACACACACACACACTACAGATGTCCTGGTCAAGTCTGTCGTGAGCTAGACAAAATTTACTCCGGGGAGATGTCACTGGAGGTTACAATGACGAGACATGTTCTGAGGATGATGATGATGATGATGGCTACGATGATGACGATTATGACGCGACGATAATGTTTACTAAATATAAAAAATAAATGTTATAGTAACGGGAACTGGAAATTTCAAAACATCAAGGAGAATCATTAGGTCCGCGGAGAAACAATCTGGCAGCTGAAGACTGAAAACACTAGAACAAATAATGGAAATGCACTGTCATAAAACAACTAATAGGGGATTCTGGAATGGCAAACTGCGAGACCAGAAAAACACGGTTGGCGGTATTAAGGAGAATTTGCACGAGATGGAGAAGAGTAAATAAAGCACAGAGTAGAACAATATAAATGGAAAGTTTAAAATTCATAAGAGGTTTTAGACGTTAATACAAGAAGAAGATAGAGGGGGTGCTGTGTCAAACAAACGTTTACTTGATTGTGATGGTAACACTCGCTAGCGGAAATTCAAACTACACTACAATACAAACTGACCATACATTGTCCCAGTAACAGATGTAAACTGAAGACACTCCAGTCCTCCGTACCACTGTCCTCATGCTTTACCTGCTACATAACCTTTCGTTGTCAGAAATACCAAGAATCGATACAGGCCACGGCGATGACTTAACGCCTATAAAAAACTTCAGTACTACTTCAGTAAAGAAATTACTTAGGTTGTCGTAATTTTTCCTTTTAAATGAGAAGAATGGACGCGAAAGAATACGTGAAAGTGTTTGGGATCGTAACTTGAATAAAAAATATTTGGTAAAGAAACATATGCTAATCACAGAGTTGATGCACGTGCATCGGACTTAACTTAGCTCGTTAATAACAGAATGTATTTTTAACAGATTTACGCAAAAGCAATAAGACAAGAAGAAACAAAAATGCCATGTCGACAAAATCCAGCAAGTAGTTTTCCATTAGGGAAAGGCTTTTGGTATTGCATTCAATAAAAGCATTTCATATCTCGATTTACAAAAACTTCATTGCATATATACTCCATATTACTGTTACTACTGCAAGTAACTAAATAGCTTATAATCAAGTACATCCGTATTCGTGGGCGCGTGCTCACACATGACACTTTTATTATCTTCATCGTGCAAACTCAATCCGGAACCTGGTGAGTATCTACATTCTGAGGTTGTGACTTCGATTAACTGATAAGCTACAGTGTCCTATAACCTTTCAAACCCGCTTCTCTACCGAGTTGACTTAAACAATTCTTTCTTGAACTTCCTCCAACACCATCCGTTCCCAGACATACAGCTGCTTAGTCTAATTAAGTGTTTTCTGACCTGGTATTTGCTACAGCCTATTCTTCTGTTGTTTTCCACAATATTTTCTCCACATTCATCCTAAACACTATTATTGATCACCATATCCCTCGACCGAAACCTCTGCATTTTCCTCCGGCACCATACTTAAAGCCTCTAACCGCACTTCCCTAAAACTCAGCATTTAGAGTCATAGAGAGCCATTCTATACAAAACAGCCTACGAGATTTTTCCTTGTTTTTAGCCCTACAGTTAATAGTAGACTGAGACACAAATGTTGAGTATTATTTTTCCTGTGACTTCTCCTAGTATGAGGAGGTAATAATAATAATAATAATAATAATAATACAAAAATAACCGTAATTGTAATAATCATTACTACGGTAATAACTATGGTGGATACTACACATGCTGAATACAGCTGGAAAGTGTCTAGAAAGGTTGCTGAAGCGTTCTGTTAGCGGCCATTCAAAGTGCAGAAGACCTGTCCGACTGACAATACGGGTTCCGGATTCGTTGTCAGAACTTTCCTTGCGGTCCAGCAGGGAAATCACTATTCAAGAAGGATAGTCCTGTTGGAAACACTGGATATTACGTAAGAACGCTTTTAATTCTCTCAGTTGGAACGACATGTTTACTCCTCTGGAACACTTCTTCAGGATCCTACAGTATATCCTCCGGATGAGGGAATGCTACCTGAGTGACAGGGTACTAATATATGATACAACAGACGAACCTCGTAGGAAGGTGGTTACCGTCGCGTCTGCTCAGGGCTCAATTTTAGGTCCTGACCTCTGGAATGTATCCAACGATGGAATCATACGGATGGAGATACCGCCAGACATTTTCCTGGCAAATATGCAGGCGCTATCGCGGCAGTGATTATAGCACGCACGCAAAGAAGCCTGAATCAGGTAATGCGGCGAACGACTCTTGGCTTGAAGAACATGGCATGGATCTAGCCACCAAAAAGACAGAAATAGTATTGCTCACCCAGCGACGGATTCCCACAATCATAGAGGTGAAAACAGGATCTAAGGCTGTAATGATAAAGAATGCAGTTAAGTGTGAGACTAGATTGTAAGCTCACCTTATTCTTCTTCTTCTTCTATGGCGTCACAGTTCGAGTCGAACCTTAGCCTCCATAATCATCCGCCTCCATTTTTCCTTGTCCTTGGGAATCGATGTCAATCGTTTTATTTTAAGTAAAGTATCACCATCCTTCGCCACTGCGTCAATCCAGCGATGCTTGGGTCTTCCGGCAGGCCTTCTACTCTCGATTTGACTAAACAGTACCTTCCTAGGTATTCGGTTGCCTTCCATCCTTATGATGTGCCCTGCCCATTGTAATCTATGCAGTCGGATAGTGGTGGGCAGATAACTTTCTTTATATTTCCTCACTGTGAAGGATTCTCCATATTCCATTGACTTGGATTGGTCCATATATTCTCCTTTCAAAGGTATTGACTATGTTAGCGGCTTCTTTGTTCAAGTCCAAGCCTCGCTGCCATATGCTATCACCGCACCGGTCTAATCATAACTTTATATAATGTGACCTTGGACTGATGATGGATATTCCTTGTCTTGAATATAGTTGTCAACGAAGCATATGCTCTATTTCCGGCCTGTATCCTTTTCCTTATTTCTTCATTATCTTCTGCCATCCAACATCCCAAATATTTAAACTGATTGATTATTTCCATGTTTAGTGGTTCGATTTCCAACTGTTCAGGTTTTCTGGTTTTCCTTCGAGTGGTGATCATAAGCTTTGTTTTACCTGTATTAACCTGTAATCCTATCTCTTCTGCTTCACCTTTGAGTTCCTCCAACGTCTCTTTTGCTCTTCCTTTGGATCTTCCCATAAAATTATTATCATCTGCATATCCAACGATCTGGACCTTTTTATGTTCTAATGTTGAATTCCTATCAACTGACAATTTTCTGATCACATATTCAAGTGCTAAGTTGAACAGGATTGGTGCCAGCCCATCGCCCTGTTTTAACTCTCTCGTGACATTAAAAGGTTCTGTCGTACCCGTTTGCAATTTGACTTTGGCTGTCGTCTGTACTTTGGCAGCTGATGTGGCACTTATCACGACACACCTCAACAGGCTTATAGCCAATGCAGGAGGTCCCACTGTAAGAGGGAATTATCGATGGCAGTCACGGAATCTATCCTGCTGTATAGTTGCGAAATCTGAGTAAATGCAGTAAAGATAGAGAAATACAGGAAACGAATGGCATCAGTGCAGAGAACTCAGAATAACATCCTCTTATCGGATAGTGCTAGAGCCAGTAGTCTTGGTAATAGCGGGAGTGGCTCCCACAGACCAATTGGACCATGAGCGAAAGCATCTCTTTGAAAGAAGAAATGAAATTGGCAGAGATACAGCAAAGAATGAAGACAGGGAATTCACTCTCCGCCATTGGTAAGATCGTTGGAATAGGGAGGACATAAAAAGATGAATGGCAAGGCTCATACTGAACCCGAGGGAATGGATTGACCGCCAACACGGTGAGGTCAAGGACATCCTCTTGACACAGTTTCTCAGAGGGCATGGCAATTTTAACGTCTACCTCCACACAATGGGAAGGGTGCAAAACCCAGCATTCCATTATGGCGACTCTGTGTGCCTTGAAACACATTTTCAAGTGCAGTAGATTTACAACTAAGAGGATAGCACTAGAGCTGGAGTCGGGGAATTCACACCCGAGAGCGTAGTTGAGGTTACGCTTCGTGGCAAGGAGGAATGGGCCCTCATTTCTACATGTATTCAGTCGGGTCTGCAAGAAAAGAAAAGACAGGCCCCCCCCTCCAACTTGTATCCAACCGGCAGTAGCACATAAGGGACACCTAGAAGGGCGCAATAGGCTGCATCCTGAAGTAATACACTAAGTGATTCCAGGATGGATATCAGTGCCTGAATTAGAAGTGAGTTTTCTAGTGTGAGAGTCTCTCCCACTCACCAGAGGACAGTCGGTATTCACTGACAATGGAAATAAACATTTTCCCCTCTTAAAAAATAGTAATACTAGTAGCAGAATAATAATAATAATAACAATAATAATATAACAACAAAAATAATAGGTCCTGGTTTCTTTCCGTTCATCGTCATGTAAAATTTACGAATCCACAATAATAAGATCATGGTATGCCAATAAGAAGATAAAATATAACTCAAACAACATCTACCCGGCCAAGGTAAAACCTTATTTTAGAAGAAGACTGTATAGGAGCAGTCAGGCATTTCACACACCTAGGAGGAACTATATCAGAAGTTGGGAATGAAGAGGCATACCTCTGGCATATCTAAAGGCGTATCACTTATCACCACATTTAAATCAATAGATATTTGATAGGCAGACAAAAATACGAATATATAAAACTATTATAAGATCCATACTATGGAATGGTAGTGAAACCTTCATATTAAGCACAGAACGCCTGAAAATATTTCAGAGAAATTATTTTGAACTCCTGAGACAGATTATGGACCCCATATATAGAAGTGGAGAGTGGAAGATACGAGACAACCAAAATGTTTATTATCATTTCAATTAGCCAGCAGTGGAAACATACATGAAACTGAGGAGACTGCAATAGGCTAGCTATGTTGTGAGAACGAATAATAGACACATATAAAAAGAGCCCTTATAGCAAACACGGAGGACAATAGACCAAAGGACCACCCAAGGAAAAGATGGGACGATGCTGTCACCCCACAGATGCTGGCAGTGTGAGGATGGAAATCCTCCGTAACAAATAAAATGATGTGGAGGGTCATTATAGAGGAGGTCAAGGATGTAGCGTCGCAGGAGGAAGAATAAATATATTCTAGATTTAATTTATTTTTCATAACTGTCACTGTCACCCAAAAGGGTTATATCAGGAACAAATCTGAATGTAGTGAATATTAAAGCCTTAGTTACAATCTCCTAAAAGCTTTGCTTACAAAGTTCGATCTCCTGTTCACTGCATTTGTTGAACAGTAACTGTTCTTAATAACACCGTTTTTCGATATCACACGTCTTTTTATTATTTTTTTTAAACCAAACGTTTCCATACTACGATGAGGAAGTAGTAGAGGGGGTTTTCCAACGAAAACCACGAACGGTAACGAATGAGTAGCTGTTCTTGAACAGCCAGAACGTTGACTCACCCCTTTATGTATCAGCGTCTTCTCTCCAAAGACAACGTCCTATCCACGTTTCCAGTTCTAAGATAACTTATACATCCTATTCACATCTTGAGGTCAAGATGGTTGAATTCTTCCAGAATAACATACAAGCTTTTCCTACACCTGGGAATTCATACCATCATCTTTTATAAAGTATTATTATATTTTTGTTGATCCTTTATTTGACACAATTCCTCAATTATTATGCGATTGTTTCGTCGTCTCTATTAGTATGTTAATACATCGCAATTATTTATTACTAAATTTAATAAAATATACAACTTTAACACGGTATTAAAATTATATATTAACGTTCCTATTAACATTAATATTGTTACGACGGTCTCACTGATCGTCGTATAGTACAGTGGGAAACCAAATATAGACACTAATGAAGTCACTAATTACCAGCTTTAATTAATCACAAATACCAATTTCTAATCAACTCGTACAATAATTCAAGTTAAATTTGTCCACATGCAATAATAAGATCAACTATTAAGAGTTCCGCACTAATTATAACACAATAATCTCTTTTCACTAACCTCAACATGACTCGATTCGCACTAAAGAAATCGTGTGCAGTGTCCCGAGTCTCAGATAGGACTCCTGCCACTGGAACGACTGCCAGAGCTCTGAGACGACCTGCCACTGGAACGACTTGGGTTGCGCGTCGTGAGACGACCCAATGGTTTCCTAGTACCGAGCCTCCGGTAGGGGCTCCTGCCTAGTGATCCTGTCCAGACGGAATATTAATTAATTATTTAGTGGCCGCTACAACATGCTCGTACTAGGTCGACTAGTACAGTATTTGTCGAGGCCGTTTCCAAAAATCACCTGGACGTGTTCGGTACTTGCCAAGGCCAGCTATGACAGGTTTGTCTGGGTCCTCGCAGCTCGGACGTAAAATTTACGTGCAAGTCGCCTTGCGGTGTCTTCCAAGGAGCGGACATCGAGTCCTTTCTCAAAAGTCGAGAAGAATACCAATAGGGGGCTTTGGCCGCTAGCCGAAGACCTTTATCGAGAACGCTTTGAAACTTTCTTTTATGAACGGTTGCGAGGTAACCCCAGACGGGAATAGCGTAGGTAATGATCGGCAACAGATACGTGTTGACGATCAGCTTACCCAGCTTGCGGGTCATAGCCTTGTTGACAAGTATCGGAAACAGTTGCGCGAGACGAGCGGACGCTCTCTTTCGCATCGTCTCAGCGTGGGCACGCCAGGTGAGCCGACGATCAAAGTGGACACCGAGGTATTTAACCTCTCTCGACCAGGGCCATCTGGACTCCAGGCTCTCTGGGTGCGTCGTTGACGTACACGGAGAACAGAAGAGGCCCTAACACGCTACCTTGAGGTACCCCGGCTGTAATGCGTCTCTCGGAAGAGACATGGTCATTTATTCTCACGCAGAAAGTCTTCTCCATCAGAAAGCTAGCAATCAATGGGAGCTGGATTTCCCGGAGCTTGAACGAGAGCCCGTCGTGCCAGACACTATCAAAGGCCTTCTCCACATCTAGGAAACAGGCGACAGTCTGCTCTTTCCGACAGCCGGCGCCCGTGATATATTCCACCAGTCTCATCAGCTGATGAGTGCTGGAATGCCCCACACGGAAACCGAACTGTTCGGGGACCAGTACATCGAAGTTTCGTAGATGGTCTAGGACTCTCCGTTGTACAAGACGTTCGAGAACCTTTGACGTGGCTGACAGTAGACTAATGGGCCGGAGGTTGCCGTGACGGGAAGAATCCTTTCCCTGCTTCGGGATCACTATGACCGTCGCCTTACGCCATTTCTGGGGAAAATAGGCCAGTCTTAGACACGCGTTGAACAGCGCAACCAAGAAAATTACTCGTTGCTCCGGGAGTCGAGTAAGAGCAGCGTTCGAGACGCCGTCCGGGCCAGGAGCTTTTCTCGGTACGAGTTCAACGAGCCGATCTGTGACCTCTTCCCTACTAATGGGTTCGGGCTCCGCAGTGATCGGAAGAGACAGAAAGTCTTCCACTACGTTCTCGACTTCTTCATCGAAGTCCCAGTCCATGGGCGGGTTAGGAGCGAACTGTCGCTCGAAACACGCGTCCAAGTACTCGGCCTTCGCCTCCGGGCGAGCCAGGATTTTACCGAAAGGTCCAGCAATGGCTGGGATACGAGGTAGGCGCCTCTTCCCTACCAACGCCGAAGGTATCCGGTAAGGGCTACTTTCGTCCGATCCGTCACCTGCTTGGGCCACGGCGAGTTCCCAGCAGCGTCTCCGGTAGGCCTGCATTTGCTCCTGCCACTGGGTCAGTTTGAGTTCCTTTTATATTGTTTTACCTACTTATGGAGGGTCGAAGCGACCTGCGATTGGTGGATTATACCACCGGGGCTAATAAACGAGATCGCTTCCAGGACTCACCTGGTCGCGGGGTGTATTTACCAAGTCCGGCAATGAGGGAATTGTGGGTCACTCTGTCGGAACGAACATAGAATCTACGCGCCAGGCGTCTCACGGTGTCATCAAAAGAGCGGACACCGAGTCCTCTCCTCAAAAGACGAGAAGAGTACCTCCGGGGGACTTTACACGAAAGCTTCAGTCCCCGGTCGAGTACGCGCTGGAGCGCTGTTCTATGACCACGAGCCAGGTATCCCCAAACAGGACAGGAGTAGGTAATCACGGGCAACACGTACGAGTTGACTATGAGCTTACCTAGCCGGGGGGTCATTGCCGGATTAGATAGCATGGGCCAGAGTCTACTGAGTTGCGCCGAAACGCGTTGTCTGATGTATTGTGTATGCGTTCGCCAGGTAAGTCGGGAGTCCACGTGGAGCCCGAGGTACTTGTCGCTGCGACTCTCGCAAGCGAGCTGAGACACCTCTTCGGGGATCCGCTGATAGTCGGGCGTGAGCCCCGGCTTCATTCGGGAGGACACGTTGTTACAACCCGATCTGTACGTGTTTTAAGCCACATGTTTGTGCGTCAATTTGTAACAATTATTTTGTGTGTGTATTAGAGCCACACGTTTGTGCGTCAATTTGTAACAATTAGACTCTGTACGGTCGGAAAGTCTCGTGTAATTGTAGTTAATTTGTAACGATAAAAGTATCAACTTTCGTTAAAGTTCAAGTTGCGTCGTAATTACGTAACGAACGTCTTGCGTCGTATTTGACCTCACCAATACCTGTTTTAATTCTAAATTGTGGTTTTCCCGTTTCTAGGCGCCATATTGTTTGTCCAAAAATAATTGAAAAAGTTGTATAATTCATTTCTTTAGCGCAACCGTATACTGTATCTCTCACTGGCTGTAGTCGGAGAAATTCAAATCTGTTTACCCGCGAAGTCTTACCAACCTGTATTTCTTGTAGAAAGAATTGTTACGGTGCTATGTTAATGAATTAAACACATAAAGATTAATACGTGAAATAATGAACAGGTATTAAAATAAGTATTGGTTTATTAATAATATCGTAATTCTGCTGTTAATAATTACGATAACATGTAATTATAAAATTATATTACTTTTTTACTTGTTATGCTCCGGCTACAAATAATTTACCACTCAGCGGTTGGCTGTACTCTTGACTTGGGTCGTTCGACTGAAAGCCTGTTAACGTTTTCACTACTTTATTCAGTCAAAAAGTTCTTTTGATTACGGCCAAAAGGTTTACAAAATGAGTTTTGAAAGTACAATCCTTGACATCAAGTTAATTAAATATAATAATCTTCCTTTACAACAGTTTACATATGGTTTAAAACAACAGTGAGTTCACTTTACAACATAGGTTAAGTTCGAGATTGTACATAAATCGTTTCTTATTTCTCAAAGTGTTAATAGTGAATTTGAACAATCTTTTAATACTAATTATTGTATATTTTAATAATTATTCAGTGTTTATTAAGTTTGAACCAAGTTTTGATATTGTGCATAAATTCGTTAAGTTTTGTGAAAAGTCTTGTGGGTGTAGTTAAGTAATTTAGTATTATACTTTACAAGTTCATTGATGTTTGCTGGATTATTTTCATCAGTTCTGGTGTTCGAGTCGTCCTTCTCTTATATGGGTTTTATTTCTTGTAATTCAGATTTAATTTGGTTTAATTTTGTTGAAATGTTCTGTCAATCTTGTCTCTTCATTGTTATTAAGTATTTTCTTTCATCTGTTTGGTTTATTTTTACTAATTTCTATGGATCGAAAATTTTATCAGCTTCCCTCTTCTGATGCTAAAAATGGACTCTTAATTCGTTTTTTAACGGTTTTTATATAATAAGGTTTTGTTGTCATAGTAACCAGACTACTCTCTATTGGCTGAAAGCATTTTGTACTCATTGTTATAAAGCTTGAGTTTTTGTTCAAAATGAATAAATATTTTCTAACTAAGATATTTTCCTTGTCTTATTACCAATCTGTTTATTGTTATTATTATTGAATAGCTTTTCTGATGTAGTTTATTAAGACATCAAACATGATTATGTTTTGTTATCTCTGGCCTATTTTAACATTTGGCTATTATTATTCTTTTTACTTAATTTTGTTATTATGTTGTTTTATGCAATTATTTTGTATTTACATTGTTCCTTGGTTTGTCATTTTATGCTTACTTATCTTTTTCTCTCACTTTTTACTGTTATTTGTGGATATTTTACAATTTTGGTTTACCTAGTTTGAGGCCTACCCTTACCTATCCTTATTACAATGTTTTTATTTTAATTTTACTCTTAATACTAGTTTTTTATCGTGTTGTTTTGGATAGTTTACATTAATTATTGATTTACATTCTTTAGTACTGTATATGGCTATTACAGCTTCTCTGACATTTTACTACTTTTTATAACTAATTTTATAATTTTAACACGATTTGTTCCTTATGCTTCTATCATCATTAATACAACTTATTCGTAATACTAATTCAACAATTATAACATTTGAACTTTTCTACTATCACTATCATCTTCTCTGCATCTCCTTATAACATCATTACAATAACTTTAAACATTTAACATATAACTTTAGCACTTAAACATTCATTTCTCTTTTTGGATCTACCCTTCCTTTATACCATGTTATTGGTATAGAGTTTGGCTTAGTTCTTTTTAATCATTACTTCTAACTAAAAACAATATTATTTTGACTAACATTACTTGGTTTTTTCTATTGACTAACAATCTAATTTAATGATATTAGTTCCTTTTTACCACTAAACGTATTTAATTAGACACTTCCTTGAGAGTTTTTATATATATTTTTTGTGGTTTATAATTTTAATTATCCACCTTCCTTAGGCACTCTCACTTCTAGATGAGTTTTTGCTTATAAGTAAATTTGTTTGTCTATCTTTGGGTTACACTGGCACTTTTTAAGGTTTTCACAGTACTATTTAATGTTTACAGTGGTTATTTTATATTATTTAATTTCTTTTCCTTAATTCACTTTGGTGTAATCACCCTTATTATATTGTTAATTGGTAAGTCACTTCCTACTCCTATCATGCACTCTTGGTTCATTCTAGTTTGGTTAGTATTAGGCTATATATTAATTATTAAATTTGACTTTTGTTCTTTGTATCATGGTTTGTGTGTTTTATTGTTTGTTCATTTCTTTATCATGCTATATTTACTTAATTGCTAATACAATATTTTCTTTGGGCTTGTACTTTCCATGATTAATGGTACATTTAATAATATTTACTTGGAATTCATGTGTTCATTTCATTTCTTTTGTCATTATTTCGTTTGTCATTGGGCCAATCATTTGGGTTGGGTCATTGTCATTTGTCTCGTATACGTTATAGTTATTTTGTTTTTCTTGATTTAAAATTGTTAATTCTTCTTTATTTTCATGCTTTTTTCTTTATATTTCTTCTCTGGTATTGGGGCTGCTTTTGGTATCGTAACAACATCTACCGCCGAGACTACGGCTGTGTCGAATAAGGGAACTGCCTCGTCGACATGCTGGGTAGTGTCGAGTGGTATACGCTCAGGGTAGGGGGCGACTGAACGCCGGCCCAAAGCGTTCCCACTCGATTACCCGCCGCTCGTCGCGGACGGTAGAGTGCTGGGTAGTTAGATGCACACTGATGGGCCAATGGTCCAAGGACAGTTCCGAAATGACGGAGACGTGACCGGGCAATAAACGCCCCTGACCGCGGCAATATCCAGTACATCAGGGCGGGAGTTAGCCCTCGGGGGATAGTATGTAGGCCCGGTAGGACCCATGACTGTGACCCGAGCCGCATCAGCGTATCTGCGTAAGCGGGTCCTCCAATCAGGGTGCTTACAGTTCAGGTCGCCCACCAGGACTACCCTTCTGTGTGCGCCAAAGACGGCCTCCAGATCGTTCGACAGGAGCTCCGTTTGTGGAGGCCTGTATGCGGAAACCACGAGTAGACCGCCGAGAGCACCATGGAGCTCAACCGCGGTGCACTCGAGGTTCCGCCGCTGAGGCAGGACAACGCGGTGATGGCGAAGACTCGCCTTCACCGCGATGGCGGTGCCCCCTCCTGCTCGACCCGACCGGTCGTCCCGGTAGCACACGTAGTTGGGTAGTCGGAATCGACGATGCGGGGTCAGGTGCGTCTCGCCAAGAAGCAAATCGGGCTGGTGACGGGGAACGAACTCTAAGAGCTCAGAATGCCGGAAACGAGACCGTTGGCGTTCCACGCCACGAGCTCGAGGTCTCGCTTGAGGGATTGCCGTGTTTGTCCGTTGTTCATAACAGACCAATAACACGGCAGGCTTCCACCAAGAAGAGGAATTTGTCCTGGGGCGAGGCTGTTGCCAAGCGTTCGTTGATATTAAGGAAAGTTGGGGCTACTTTCTGCAAGTCGTAGCTTGCCAGAAAGTCGGAGACGACGGCGAGATCATCGGTAGATGATTGTGGAGAACGCTTCGCGGCAGCTGCATAGCTGCGGCGGGGCGAGGCGGTGGAAGCCTTGGGGGCAGGTTCTGGAGCGGGTGGTCGCTCTGGCTTTTGGCGGACAGGCTTGGGTCTAGTGGCAGGTATTGGCGGCCCATGTTCTTGGCCTGAGGTCCTTTACCTTTCTTGCCTGATCTGGGGTAGCGAGACTTGGGTGGCGGCGGCAGTGGAGGATCAAGTTCCTCATCATCCTGCGGCAACGGGACTTTTGGGTACGCGGGTATCTCGCGTTCCGGATCCGAAGGCGACCTTTGTTTAGCTTTGCTCGGGCTCATTGCACTAGGTGGTTTCGGAACCGGAGCAGACCTGGGGGCTGGTTTCCGTGCCACAGCCTCAGAGGCTTTGCCCGATGTTACTGGCTGCACAGTATGTCGAGGCTTAGGCTGGACAGGCTTTACTAGTTTGTCCAGCTGCTATTTGTATATAGGACAGCGCCTGTTGTTTGCAGCATGGGAGCCTCCACAGTTTATGCAATACCTGTGATTGTCAGGAACAGCGCAGCCCTGCGTTAAGTGATCGAGTCCGCACTGGACACAGGTCGGCGCGTTCCGACAAGCAAAGCTGCTGTGGCCGTACCTCTGACACCTGTGGCATTGAAAAATCTTCCCGGTCTGACGGCAGGGCTCTACGCTAACACAGAGCCCGAACAGCCGTTTTAACTCTAACAGGGCCTGGGTGGGTTCGCCCTTCTCCACCTGGAGTCTGATAAGGGGCAGGGGTCGACGCGAGCCGTAGGTTGTATACAACCGAGAGAGGCTGCCACAATCTTCTAGCCCGCATCGCGCAGTTCGTCAAAGACGACCTGCGGATCGGCCTGTATGTCTATCCCCCGAAGAACGAGGGCTACAGGCTTGATTCGGTTGAGGTAGTAAGTGTGGAACTGGAACGATTCTTGTTCCAGCCACTGGATCACTCCGAAGTGTTCCGATGCGCTGCGGCAGGTAACGCGTACAGTCTCGCTCGCTAAGAGTTTGACAGAAGCGTTGTCTAACAGCGCAACGACCTTGCGGAGTCGGCGACTAAAGCCGATAATGTCCTTGATGTTCGTGACGAACACCGGCGGGATCCTTCCTTCGGAGGTGCGGCTAGGCGCAACCTCAGCGGAGGCTTGGAATGCCGCCGAGTCCGTAGTCGAACTCAAAGAAGCCAGCGAGGGAGACTTCCTCGGCTTGCCACCGTGCCCTACTACCACCCAGTCGGTGGAAGCCGAGGTCTCCATGTCGGGGGAGTCAGACTCCGGTGGAGGAATGGGGCTGCCTGGCCTACTAGCGGCCGTGCAGCCGGAAGGTCAGGCCTTTACGGGCTCTGGTGGCCCTAATAAGGACCGATCGCAATCACGATCTTGCGCGGGTTCAGCAGGGCTTCCCGCGCAGGTCGTAGGATTCCTGACTGGCCCAAGTGGCCGGCCGGGGGGCTCGTCGCTGCCGCACAGTGCAATAGGGACACTATCAACTGGTCTACTGCTGACTACCTCAGCTCTTTGCCCAGCGGGTATCCGGGGGCCGAACTGTGACACCGTCACAGTGGCGGCGCAACCCGTATCTCTATTTGTGAGTCCTACTCTCGGACTCCCCGGATTCTGCTGGGTATCGCTACCTAAACGACTTACCTGCACTGTGCGGCAGGTCCCAGTCGTGCGTGGCGTTGGCTCTTCGTCTTGCAGGCAAGGCGGCTGGTCTATATCCATCGCTGTAGCTTGATGGTGGCGCTGGCGATGTGGTGATTGTTGATCTGGCGGCTTCTTCTTCTCCTTTCCTGCCACCGCGTTAGTGGTAGAAGGCCTCTTCATTGTTGTTCAGTAGGAGTCGAGGCGGTCCTCTTCTGCGTTGATCAGTAAAGACGTGTTCTCTTCGAATCCTGGCAGTCGAATATCATCTCGAGTAGTGCAGTGTCCCGAGTCTCAGAAAGGACTCCTGCCACTGGTTTTTTTTTTTTTTTTTTTTGAGAAGGCCGACTGGTCCTCTCGGGCTGTTTTGGAGCAAGCTCCCTTCAGACATGTGGATATGGAAATGTGGGTAGGTAGTGTACGCCAGCAATGACCGGGCGATGAGAAGGTGTTGTTACCAGCGACTAGGGAGGATGTTGGTGTTCAGGTGTTTGTAGCCTCAAGGAGAGGGGGAGGTGGGGTAATCAGTGCCAAACTTGGACTGTAATACCAGTGTCGTGTGCAGCAATTGACATTAAAGTTGGTGAGAAGCGTCGAAGTGATGTCAAGGGCATGGGCGGGTTAAAGAACAGGTTGTTGGGTTTTAATTGGGCTACCAATGGAGGGTTTTGTTTTTATTTATTTATGTATAGCGACGGCGTTGAAGATGTAGGGAGATGAGATGCAGGACAGGTTTTTTTTTTAGCAACGGAGAAGATGTAGGAAGAAGCAGGAGGACTGGTTGTTTTAGTTTTTTATTTTTCGTGTTATTTTTATTTTTTATTTTATATTTTTCATATAATTTTAATTTTTCTATTACGTTAGAGGTGAACCCTAGACGGGTCCTGGGACCCTTCTGTTGCGTGGTCTTCTACGTAGTATCCTGGGCGGGGGTTCACCCGCAAGAGTCAGAAGACGGTTTAGAAGGAAGTGTGATCGCCGGGCATTTTGGGCAGGTCTATTAGAGGGGGTGAAGAGGGTTTGTAATGTTGATCTAGTGTTTGCTGTCTTTGCGTACTTCCAGTTTAGTTTGTGTAGGAATGTGTCCAGGTCTGGGAAGTGTTTGTTTAGGGCATATAAAGTCGTATTAGGGGTTTTGGTGATATGAGGACGGCGGTAGATGAGGCGCAGGGCCCGCCGTTCTGTGATTCTGTATGAGTCGATTTTGTTGGTCTCAGTCGTCAGCAGGATCGGGTGTGCTTTCGTTATTATAGGCCTGATGCAAGTTGTGTAGATCCTGCTGAGTAGTTCACTGGAGCAGCGATCGTTTGTGCTAAGCGTGCGTAGTGCTCGGATGCGGACTCGCGCTTGGTCATTGGTTTTCTTGATGTGTTGGCGCCAGGTCAGTGTGGTGTCAAGGGTGACTCCAAGGTATTTGCAGTCACGCTTCGGAATTATGTTTGATAGGCCAACACGGACTGGATTTTGAAAAAAGTGACTCATGTTTCGTCCTGTGCGGTTGAAAACACAAAGTTGGGTCTTGTCCGTGTTTACTGTGATTCTCCAAGTGTTGCAGTATTCAAAGAAAGTCTGCAACATATCCTGCAGGTGTGTGATGGTTCGCTGGTGACGTTGATGGGAGACCCAGTATGCTGTATCATCTGCATACTGGGCCAGGCCTGCTGATGGGTATGTTAGCTGTGGCGGGGGGAGGTGTGTCTTTTGTAAAGATGATGTATAGTAGCGGGCTAATGGCTGAGCCCTGGGGAACACCAGCGTGTAGTTGGAAAGGTGCCGAGAGATGCTGGCTAACTCGGACTTGAGCTGTTCGGCCATCCAGGAACTGCGAAAGCCATTTTATGATGTTGGGGCCATTATGCCAGACGGAATCAAAAGCTTTTCGGATGTCGAGAAGTGCTCTGCCACTGGGTCTATTTGAGTTCTTTTTATATGCTTTTACCTAACTGTGGGGGGGGGGTCTGAAGCGACCTGCGATTGGTGGATTATACCACCGGGACTAATAAACGAGGTCGCTTCCAGGACTCACCTGGTCGGAGGATGTATTTTACCAAGTCCGGCAATGAGGGAATTGTGGGTCACTCTGTCGGAACGAACATAGAATCTACGCGCCAGGCGTCTCACGGTGTCATCAAAAGAGCGGACACCGAGTCCTCTCCTCAAAAGCTTTACACGCAAGCTTCAGTCCCCGGTCGAGTACGCGCTGGAGCGCTGTTCTATGACCACTAGCCAGGTATCCCCAAACAGGACAGGAGTAGGTAATCACGGGCAACACGTACGAGTTGACTATGAGCTTACCTAGCCAGGGGGTCATTGCCGAATTAGATAGCACAGGCCAGAGTCTACTGAGTTGCGCCGAAACGCGTTGTCTGATGTATTGTGTATGGGTTCGCCAGGTGAGTCGGGAGTCCACGTGGAGCCCGAGGTACTTGACGCTGTTGGTCCAGGGTACCTCGACGGGGCCTACTTTAAGCGGCCGAGGCCGCTTGCGTTTTCGCGAGAATATTACCGCGGCACTCTTGGAGGCGATAACGGCAACTCTCCAGTCATCGGTCCACCCGACATACGCGTCGAGTTGACGCTGGAGCTTGATTGCCGCATAACTTGCGTTCGGCTCTGAGACAAAAGCCGCAGTGTCGTCCGCGAACAGCGACAATTTTACTCCAGGAACTCGGGGCGTGTCGTTGACAAACAGGGAGAACAGGAGAGGCCCAAGTACACTTCTCTGAGGGACACCAGCAGTAATACGCCTCTCCGAAGAGAGAGCGTGGTCTGTTCTCACTCGGAAGCTACGGTCTCGCAGAAAGCTGCCGATCAAGTGAACGTAGCAATCTGGGAGAAAGACTTCCGTTAGTTTTTAAAGGACACCCTCGTGCCACACGCGGTCAAAGGCTTTCTCTACGTCTAGGAAGATCGCAGTCGTCTGTTTGCCCTGGCAGCCAGAGCCTCGGTAATGCATTCCACGAGTCTCATCAGCTGATGAGTCGAGGAGTGCAGCTCACGAAAGCCGAACTGTTAAGGGATCAGCACGTCCAGTCTTTCTAGGTGGTCGCGGATCCTACGCTGGATCAATCGCTCGAAAACCTTGGACGTCGCGGACAAGAGGCTGATGGGTCTGAGGTTTTCCACGCGAGAAGAATTCTTTCCCGGCTTGGGTATCACTATTACTGTAGCCGTTTTCCATTTCACCTGAAAGTAGGCCAGTCTGAGACATATATTGAACAGGTCAGTGAGGAACTGTATTCCTTGCTCCGGAAGGCGATGGAGTCCGGAATTCATGACTCCGTCTTCTGTCACTGTAAGACACCCGCTCTTGCTGTTATAGGTCGCGTAGAGGTTCCAGAACAATTTGGAAGGTACCTTTGTGCGACCTTGACTGAAACGCTGTGCCGCGGTTTCTAAGAAACCGGGCCACCGTAAAAAAAAATATATATATATAATTTATTAAGAATTGGGAAGTGCGATTTATTATTTCACGTTGTCAGGCGGCGTGTTTCGCTGTTACTGCAGGCCTGCACTATCTGTTGGCTAAACCGGGTAATTGTGTTTTTGCCGACTCTAAGCATCTGTTGGCAAGTTTGTTCAGTCGAGTCTCGTCAACCGCTCTGTGAACAGCCTATTCTCTCCGGCGGATTGAGTTTGGTTAATTTTGTAATTGTTCTATTCTATCATGAGTACGTAGACTCGTACAGACCTCCGGGCTCCCGAGACAGCCGGGGACCTGATACTAGCATGGTGGAATTTCCATCCTACATCATGTCCTGAACGGAACACGCCAACTCTGACTCTCGTTCCTCACCTGCCGGAGGAGGAAAGAACCATAAGCATGCCACTGTAAACCCCCATCAGCATATCTCCAACAAGTCACAGATCACCTGAGAAGCATCTGGACAAAACGAGGTGATATTAACCTAAATCTTACCTAAATTTGGCCTCTATAGGAAACAACATGTATCGTGCGTAACCTCCTCGAAAAATTCAAGTTCCACTTAAATTGACTTTCTACACCGTTAACCTGTTTTAATTGGGCGCGTGCCCGGCTGGACATAATTTTTCATGTAACCTTGCTTTGATAATATACTTAGTCTCGAGAACAATTGTAGGCCCGCTCGCTAGCATGTGTCCAGCGCTCATTAATTTGTATGCTTTATTTTTTTTTACCTTGATACTGAATGGGTTTGTAGGAGTTTGTGGGGGACTGGTTTTTTTAATTAAGTAGGTGGGTACAGTTGTAACATGCTGAGCTGGACCGGCTGGTCTGGTATCTATTATAATCACGGGTTTTTGCACTTAATCATTTCTTATTTCATAGAAGGGCTGGGAGTTTTTTTTTAATCTGCATTAGACCAGGTTACACATTAAAACCGAGGGTAGTCGCCTGTTTGTGCAAAGCTATGCAAGCTCCCGGACATGTTACCTTATGTCGGGTCTGGCTCCTGTCCAGCTTTCTACTACCCTGTCTGGCTTTGGGGGGTTTTCCTAAATTTGTTGTAATGGTTAATTGCTTTTTTCTGGATGCTGTGTGGAACATGTCAGCGGCCGGGCCAATCCAGATTATTTTCTTTAACTTTATAAATTGTAATTTTCATAAAACTATACAGGCTGTCAACTGGCATTTTAAATTTGTAACTTGTATTTTCTTGTTATTATGGCCAATCCAGATTATTTTCTTTAACTTTATATAGATTGTATTTTTGACAAAATTATCTAGGTTGTTTACAGGCATTTGAAATTTATAGATTGTGTTGTGATAAAAATATACAGGCTGTCCACAAGGCTTTCTAAACTCCTAATTGTATCTGTGATTTATATGTGTGTATGTTAAATTATGTGTAATTGTCTAATACGGGTTGTTATACGGAAATAATGAATATTCCAGGGATTTATGAAATGCATTATAAATATATTATGAAATAAATAGCTTATAAATGTTCAAGAAATAATAATATGAAATTGTGAAATAATAAAGGTTGTTATCTTGTTGTTACTAGAGAGTATTAATTGCAAGTCCCGTCTCATTGGACCCCGCACACTTTATGCTTCCTTCTAGGCCTTCAGCCTAGTCTTAAATATCGAGTAACTTCTAAAAAAAAACCACACAAATAAAAAGAGGGGTTACATCGCTACACCTGCTCGACTAGAGGAGAAACGGGTGGAAGGACGCTCTCGACTCTTCAAGACAATTCCGTAACACTATATACAATATACTGTATATTTCATTATTACGTTTGTTAAGTATTATTATTATAGAAATCTAATATAATAATAATTAATGTAATAATAAAGTATTATCATCATATTGTAACTAGTAAGCTCCCTGGTATGCCGAACTCGCTGACGACTTGGGACGCAATACGTTCATTACTAGACAAAATCAAATTAATAAATTTTATTTTTAAATTTGTGTGTAACGTTCTTTCTATGTACGATTCTTAACGTTAGTCGGGAAATTCCACAGTCCTGTCTTCTAATTTTGTGTAGGTTCACACACACACACACACACACACACACACACACACACACACACACACACACACACACACACACATACACACACGCCTACATGGAATCCTTTTCGTATATAAAGTTTATTTGGGCACCCTAGGTTAAAAACTTTTTGAATGCGGTCTAGAACTTGCAAGGAATGTTGATAGATATTAACTCTGTAAAATTATTAAAGGTATGGAGTTCGTTTTTTTAATAAAGTCACTATAATTTGATGAACACATGCTTTTACAACTTTGTAAAATCTTGTCTTCCATTTTTGTACCGTGGTACTTTAATTGTAAAAGTTACATTCGGAGTTGGGTTAAACTTCAATTCAGTTTCATCCCTGCATGGATTTTTACAACTTTTGAAAAATATTTATACCTTATTGGAGCCTGATTCCTAAAATTTTGAAATTTTTGAAACTAAATACTACATTCAGATTCTGGTTAAATATTGTTTAATTTGATAACTTGTATGGAGTTAACAGATTTTTTTTAAAGTTTGATAACTTTACGGTCCTGGTGTTCAAAAATTTCGAAATTTAAAAAACTAAACACAATAAGCAGATTGTTGTTGAAATTATGTTTAATTTGATACCCACACACATTTTTGCGAGTTTTTCCTAATTTTGACCGTCAGATTTTAAATTTTATAATTTTTAAATCATTTCAAATTATAAAAAAAAAATTACGAAAGCCCCAACCGCTCTATTACTTTTTTCTTTTATAAAAGTAATAATTTTAAAGTAAGTAATTATACAATCAACAGTAAAATTCAAAACTACTACACTGGGTTTTAGTTAGTCCTAAATTTAAAATCATAATGCCTAAATGACAAATAATTTAGTCCCTGTTTCTTCTGTAAGTTTATTTATGTTTCCACAATGTAGCTATTATTTCTTTTACCTTTGTGGTATACGGATTTATCTGTATATTACTTTTCACAAATATACATAACTTATAACAATATATAAAGCTTTTGTAAACAAAGTTTACAAAAGTTTTGAAGGTGATTCAAAATTTGCAAGGAATGTTGAAATATTAATTCTGACAAATTATTAAAGATACCGATTTTGGATTTAGAATTAAATTCGTCATAACTTGATACCCCATATAGACTTTTACAATTTTATTACAATTTTGCGTTTCAATTTTCGATAGAGGTGTCGCTAACTATAGTAAGCACTACATACAAATTCGAGTTAAAATTCCATTTAATCTGACACCCGGTTGTTTTTTTACAATTTTTTGAAAATTTGAATCCCTTCTTATGGCCCTTGTGTCATAAAGTCCTAAATTAAAAACCGGTATATTATATTCAGTTTTTTGTTAAAGTTCTCTTTAATTTGATATCCCACATGATTTTTTGTGATTTTATAGAAAATTCGACCCACTATTTCGGCCTTTGTAATATTAAATATTAAAATTTAAAAAGTTTAAATTTAAAATTTTACATACAAAACTTAAAAAAAAAACGCTATATTCAAATTTTGGTTAAAATTCCGCTTAATTTGATACCCCACTTGGGTTTTTGTGATTTTTTCACAATTTTGACCCCACAGTTTCTGCCTCCAGCCCTCCTTATACTTTTGGGGAAGGGGATGAATCTCAAAACAATAGATGTCTGTAGGACAAAAGTACGGACACGAGTGTCACGTTTTACGAAAATCTGTTGATGTATTCAAAAGTTATTGTGTTACTGGCATTCGCAAAACAGATAAATATACAGACAAACAAATGCCCCAAGGTCGAGTTAAAACTGATGATTCGCTTAGCTCGATCAATTATTGTTGTTGTTATTGTTGGTTTTATTATTATTATTATTATTCTTACTATTACTTAAATATCGTGTATCTATTAGTATTACACTATAAATAACATGTATAGAGTACACACATGCTCGCGATCGAGTTTAATTGTATAGGCTACATTATAATATTACAATTGGAGGTCACGGTATTCACAGTAAACTTCCCTGCTCGTGCGGTACCATTATAGCAGCAATGCACAGATGAAATAATTAGACATGAAACTGTTCGCGCAGATCGTATTGGGGGGGGGGAGGTATTGGAGGAAGTGGAGTGTGAGGTAACCAACAGTGACACACAACCATGTGATACACCATTCATGTCGCTGTTGGACAACGAGGTCTTTTTGGCACAGCGCAACACACACCCGTTTCATGTCTAATTATTTTAGCTGTACCTAACGTAATACACACAAAGAGTAAGTGTCAGTAAATTGTTAGAGAGAGAGGGGGGATATGGTGTGTGTTCCCGTTAACGAAACGTTTGTCGGAGGCTGACATTTATTCACATCAGCGACTTGTTTCCTTTGACAGCGTGCGGCGAGACGGAAGGCCTTGATGACGACAACTAAGTAAAATTAATTAATTACATACAATTTATGGCCGTTATTTGTTACAAGTTATGCTTGATTTCAGTGCGTACAACGAAGGTTATTCGCACAGCGACACAACCGTCGCGTTGTATATACGCAGAAAGCTTTCACGAGTGGCGATGACACCGTTGCCATTTACCGAAAGTATGAACTTTGCCGTATGCAGCCAAGCCTTGTAGTCAAACCGTACTACGTATTTCTTATGAGAAAGTGCCACATTTTGCAATCCACATGATAAAATTATATTGCATTTTAATTTTATTTACTAACGAAGGATTTCTCAATGATCACTGAAGAATAAAACAGCAGGAATATTACTGTTATTATTGTCACTGTTTCTGTTGCTGCTACTACTGCTACTATACTACTACTACCACTACTTCTGCTACTATACTACTACTACCACTACTTCTTCTACTATACTACTAAAGTACATGGTTCAGTAAGTAATCGTTTAATAGTTCCTCAATCCGGTGCAAGTGAACATGGATTCGAGTTTAGAACATGGTTCAGTGGCTACTATGGTACATGGCACCATGTTCCGTGGGAGGGGGGACGCGCGGAGTTGAATAGTATCTTCATCGGATTTTACGCGAGACGGCAGACAAATTCCTAGTCTATGGTGGTATCATGTTCCGATATTCAATTAGGGCTTCCGCTACGGAAGTGAGCATCGGTGATCTTTAAGGACTGGCCTCAGGACACGTGTTAATTAATACGATTAACACGTTCATATATAGTGACAAGAGAACATCGAGGTTTCCAAGATTCATCGGTCACTTATTCATGCGTCTAGAGAACTTACGGGATAAATCTTTTATAGTAGCGATCAGTGAAAGAACACCTTGGACGGTGAGAATAGTCAAGTTAGATGGACTCGATCGTGAGGAAATAAAGTTTTAGCTCGAGGTTGCACCAGGTGAATAACGCGTAATAAACCATCGGCAGCATGTACAATGTACATTGGTTTAGGCGACGTGTTATGGTAACGCTTTAATAACGGGACGGAACAGTTTTCTATACTACATGGCGGGAGTGTGTCCAGCTGGTGGTCACCTCAACGGAGACCTACCATTTGTAGGCCCAGTCGATATATAGGTCTGCTTCTAGCCACCAGATTCGACAGACTAAATTACTAGTTGTGAAACGTCTTTGATTCTGACAAAGAAAGTCATAAATGCAGTTGGAGGTAAGCAACAGGCTTACTATCCGTCATGCTGTAAAAGTCGACGACCAAGGCTCAAGTACAGCTTTTGAGATTCAGGTACTATACACACGATACAGATGCTTTTCTTTGAGGCAATGCTTTTATGAAATTTAACAGAAATTAAAAAAGCCTGCGTTGAAGAAAACTACGTCCCTATTTCCTATCGAAATTTTATTTCAGGATTTCTAAACCCAGTTTTAACGTGATCTTTCTAACAACATTTTTCATATTTTTTGTAAATAATTAATTTAATTTTTAATAATAATATTAATAATAATAATAATAAAATATGATCTTAATATTAACACCACAGTTATTTAAATAAACTTTATAAAAGTCAATGGTAGAATAAATTCATCATATTTTTGTAGCCTAATATTAAAGACGAATTTTTTAAAAACTTAAAGTAAATTTATCAAAGATAAAATTTAAAAAAAACGGACAATTTCACGTAGTATAATGAAAACACCGATCTTATTAACAATGGGGTAATGAGAATGGCGTCACGCAGGTTATGAAGTGATACTGCACGACACTGCGCCATGGCTTAGATAGACACGGTTCTCAACATGGGATGCGCACCCCTCCCCACCAGGGAGGCCATTAAAAAGTTTTAAGGTTCTACATCGTAAGCTTCTCAAAGAAAAAGATCAATAAAAAAACTGTAGATACAACTTAATTCAATTCTGCAACTACGGATGCGATAAAGTTATAGTTTCAATGGCTTTATTTTTAAAATATAAAAAATTCAAAAAACTTTAATTTGATTACAAAGTATTTTAAAACTAATTGTTTATATTCAAACTTCTGTTATCAAAATTTGTAAAAATACAAACATTAACACTGAAGTTTAATGTAATACACTTAACCAATATCTAAAACCTATTTGATCATGCGCGCTCACACACACTTGCATATTAAGGTGTGAAGAGGGTATGGATTACCTATGTAACCTTTTAAAGAGCGGAGCAGAGATCTTAACAAGTTGAAAACCTTTGGTTTAGACCATAGTTTGGTAAGCAGGCAACCAATTGCTTCGACAGTCAAATAAAATTGCCAGCAAACGGCTCACGGGAACGACAGGAAATTCCTAACGCTGCGTCAGGAAATGTGTTGTTATAGTATGAAATGAATTACAATAAAACTGAACATATTACTTATTTAATAAACATTCAGTCTGAATTAAAGGCACACTGTAGAACGATATACGACAAAGGAAGCATCACGTAGAATGCACACGGTATTACGGTCAATGAGTTGTATCCGCTGTACCACTCTCAAAATGTGGATAGCGACCCCCCGTTGGAATGTCACATCTCACGAAACACGCAAACACCTTTAATACAGTATGACCACCACTAGTACTTTCGTGCTAATCTTGTAATTTGTAGTGTTTCAGTAGGCTTACCATCACGTTAACACTAGTGTAACAAATATGTTAAGTAAAGTTTTTCTTTTTTGTTCTAATACGTTTAAATCAGATGTAGGCCTACTATGTTCTTCTAAATAATGCCTTAGAGTATAATACGATTTTTCTTAATTTTATTTAAAAAGTAGGTGTGAAGGGCTTGGTAGAGAATGCCAACTAATGAAGACTGTACAAATATTGAATAAGTTGTCTGAGTAACTTTCTACACGTTACTTTAAACATGAGTATCACCCACGTTCAAGATAGAAGAGATGGGCGATACTAGGTCAATACAAACTTCCTCGATTAATGGATTTTTTCTTATAAAAGAAACATTGGAACATTCTTCGGTTACCCCCGAAGATGTTGGCATTTGCGAAGAGTTATTTAATTTAGTAAAATTTACTAAAACAAATAAATACTCGTAATTATTTCCAGCGCTCTCTCGGGATAACTAAAGTAAGGTAAAGATGAACTTTTTTCTTGTCATATATGTCGTACATGTGTTAACCTAGCGGTTTTAGCTTCAGTTCACATACGATAATAAAGAGGGAAATAGCAGAATCTCTCAAATATATTGAAACGAAAGCAAATAAAATTTTGGTACTTTTTCTTAAGATCTAGTATCTTTTTCCTACATAAGTTGGTAAGAATATTTGCTGGGTAGTCACCCCGCTTTGATATTTCAATGAATACATTCTTTGATTCAATTATAAATTACTAGAATCATTTTAATTAATTCACACATTTTTTTATCACAAGATCACAAGATTTTTACGAACTGCCGTGTGGAACTGTCAGAAATCGATATATAATTTCTTTGTAATTAATTTGTAACTTTCAAAATTAATTCTACATCGTAAAATCCAACAAAATCGTTTTTGAATATTGTAAGAAAAGCCTATGGAGCTGTAACCAAGATACATAAAGCCAAGGAGGGAACAGAATTTTATGGAACCGGCTTCAAACATCTTTTTCATCCTTCATGACTATACTAAGTAAACTACTGTGTGGACGATATTATAGTTGTTGTTACTGACAATAGAACTTGAAATCATTTTCGATTATGTTAGACGTTCCTAGTTTACGTTACCTCGTTCAGAATAGTATCTCCTAGGTGCCAGAGTAACACTGTGATGCAGTTGATTAACAAAAATGTAGCACTTCGATCCGTTAATATAAGACTTAGGCATATAGGCCTATCATTTATAAAGCTTATACAAGAAAATAATTACATAAAAGTAATTCCATGTTAAAACTGAGACTTATTCGTATAATTCAAATTTATACGTATTCAAAGTCTAAGTATTAAGCGTACTGCTATAATTCAATGTATGACGTATACTAATTGACGAACAAACTCCAGAGAACTCTATTTTTAGGCAGTTCACTGCACTTCCTCGTAGCAGTGCCAGCTAGGCCGTTCAGTGCTAATCACTTACATTAACAGTAAGCGTTGTCCAAATGATTACAGGTATTTAACAGTACTACGGTAATTACCGGAGGCACGTGCGATGCGTTTGGCATACGTATGGCGACCCACAGTCTGACGATACACGTGGCTTATCCGACCTACAGTCACGACCCAGTAGACTGTTTGGCAGCGCATGCGTGTGAGTATCTGTCCTCTCATGACTGACAGATGTAACAGCCTAATATCACCGGCGGTTTGTGTGCTAAATGATAGTGGCTTCTCAGTCACATGTTTTCCGATGCACTCGGACATTTCCACACGCTGCTTTCAACAGTAGGACAGCATAACACTAAAGTGACCCTTTTCTTAATGAAAGTCTAGACAATATGTTCAGTAATCTATGACTGAAAAGTAAAAAATTATTAGAAAATGAGGGCTAGCCCGTTTTTTATTCAATTAAGAGCTACAAACTTCGTTTTCAGAAACACTTAATGGGTAAACAAAATCGATGACGATACACCATGAGTTAAATAAAAACTGATTTATAGCTATTTTACAAAAAACAAGCTACAAAAATACGGGAAGGAAATTTTTTATAATATAAAAGAAAAGACTTATGGCTGCAGTTCCAACAAATTTAAAAGCTTTGGATAACATTGATATTGTACATTTTAACAAAAGAGTTGAACTCTATAAATAACATTTTACTCAAATATTTAAATTCACCTTCTTGTAAACGATGTTTCTGTTTTGCAATTTTTTACTACAAGAGGAAGCTACATGGAAACTCTTAAATACACTTTACAAATTGTGATGTAGAAGCAATCGATAGGACATGAGTAGCAAACTTATACAAAATCAGAAGATGATAACTTGTATCAGGAAAGAACAAACCTTCTTGTGAACGCACATATTTGTACAAAATTCACGAATGTATATTGCAATAACTTGCAAGACGCTTGCGCCACACACACACACACACACACACACACACACACACACACACACACACACACACACACACACACACACACACACACACACACACACACACACGTCGCAGCGTAATTTTAACATGAATTCAAATCACGATTTGTGAACAGTCGTGAAGATATCGCTATGCACAAAGGAAACGACGCAGGCAAACTGAATCACAATAAATAATAACAATAATTAGGACAACGACGATGATGATGATGCCGACGACGATAATAACAGACAGACGTTTATGCATAACAAGTACAACAAAAATTTATTGTTTTTAATGGACATTAAAATGGCGCGGGAAATACCAATGATAGCTTACGGCCATCACAACCTGACAGAGCACACCTTTCTTCATTGCATGCAGTTTAGAGAAAATGTCAGAATGACGTACGACTGACTGGTTCCGTAATTCGTACACTTACTGTTTTTGTAAACGCAAACACTGGAAACACAATATTTTCAATAGTTTCCTCGGGATAGCCTTTGGGTTATATTTATGTAATACTTAATGATTCATACATAAAATGTTTACAAGATACAGCAATAATCCTTACGGAAGTAAGCCACGGTCAGTAAAAATCACATCAGCGTGTACTTTCATACGCATAACCCACTCCCTCGTAACATTTTAAACAATCTTCCCTATCCATAATTGTTTTTAAAATAAATTACGCACCTCTACTCTGCGCATAATACTCTGCATCTAATAAACTACCAACTTATTAATAAATCAAATTTATAAATTTAAAATACAATATGTGTCTGTACGAGATGTAGCGCTCGTTTTCATGCTGCATGAGATATGACTGAGATATAATCACTTTTTAATCAGTGCCAAATTACTGATCTCGTTAGGCGAAGGAATGACTATCATAATTAGCCAAATGTGTCGCTAAATCTGTATATTTTGCTGTTTGCAGTAATCAACTAAGAGTAAGATGTTATTGCACAGAAATTTTGTTAACCCTTAATGTTAATCTCTGAAGCATGGGCGTAGAAAGAATTTCATTGGGGAGGGGGTGAAAAATATGGGATAAATATTATGGTCAATCATCTCGTAACAACATTTCTGAGATACACAGAATTAACTATTATTGCTTAATTTAAAAACATATTTAAGTCTACCTTAAAAGGGACTATATCTCCACCTTAATGAACCGCCCCACCATATTTACACAAGTACTGCGATGCACCGACAGAAGAGTAAGACCAGTCGGTCTACTCTGATATGTTGTGTTCCTTATGTAATATAAGGACCACAACATCTTAAGGACTACTCTACATTTCACAGTAAAAAATTACATTTCAAGGGTTACTCCAGAAACTGAGTTTTACAAAAATTACAAGCAACTTCCTTAAACAGGAGAAACACTTTTGACTGTATGAAATTCTGCGTTCCCGCATTTTGTGGTCTTGAACTTGGGTCAAGTGGTTTTATCCATCTTTTTTTATTGTGTGACTGTTGCACTCAATTCTGTTACTTACAGTGGAGCACAACACTGCGAGAAAGCTACCGGACGCAAATGATGACGCACCTCATATTAGTACACTTTATAATATAATAATAAGAATAATGGCTCCCATGTATACCACCGAAGTAGCTTAGCAGTAGACAGGGTAGGCTGCCCAATGTGAGCCGTACGGCATACAAGGAAGGCAGTGTGGCCAGCACTACGCTTCAGCCCCCCATTATTATCCCCAGGATGTTATCCCAGGTACTCATTCTCAACAGGCTTAGTCGACCTGGGGGCTAAAAGCCCATCTTGATTTTATGGTGCGGGCCCGGGAATTGAACCCGGGACATCTAGATTAGTAGCCAAGTGCCATACCCACTGGTCTACTGAGCCGCCCCACTTTATAATATATATATATATAAATAACAATTATATATATTATAATATATATATATTATAAAAATCTTTACAAATCTCCCCTTTACAAGCCCCGCGATGGAGTGCCAATTTATAACTATTCTCTGTCGTATGTTTTCTTCCTTCTATCGCTAACGATGACGATCACGAACGCACTAATAACCAGTACCGAAGTGTATCGTTCTTCTCCTTACCTGTCCTTATTTGAATGTACCTTACTTCCCGATAGGCGCCAAATTGTTTTACAAAAAACAATTAAAAAGTTCTACCTGCGTCATCTTCTTTTTCTTCGATGATAATTTAAACTTACTCAAACGGACTGGCGCGAATTCAAATCTCGAATGGAGTTTGACGTGTTGCCAACCTATAATTCTGGAAAAAAATTTTCTTCATTGCTAAAGTACACAATTATTAAGACTGTAACATGACATAAGGTAGTGAAGATTCAATTGTATTTAATTATAAAATAAAAAGCTGAAGATAAGAGTAAGAGGCAAAAACTTATAAACTTAGAGATCAATAACCCAGTAACCCAATAAATGACAAATGACTATTAAACTGACAATGACCTGACACAGTAGATCGGATAAAAACCAAAGGAACCAAGAGACAATGAAGAAGCAGCCGAAACCTAAGTGCAATCAAATAATCCCAAGTAATGACCAGTATATTGTAAATTAAATAATGAACTGATATTTGTAGTATATGAGATGTAACTAGGATAATAAGATTAATGGAAGGTAATAATATCACATATATCTTGTTGATAAAAGAATGTACTTATATAATAAGGTAGGGAGTTAGAAACTAACCATACCCCAAACTAATAGTAATAATAATAGCCAAAGACAATAAACAATGCTTTGAGCCAAACAAAAACAAAATTTAAGTAATAACTAAAAGTGATCAGAGTGATTTGGAAGTAAATTAGTTATTCATGACCATAATCACACAGTGATATAAAATAATCAGACAAATCGTGTGAATAAACCAGTGAGTAAGTTAGAAATGTGTGTAAAATTAAATAAGTGGTGAAGTGCTAGGTATAGCATATAATGGAACAAAGTGAGAATGATAATAATTAAAGAAACCTTTTAATGAAAGGAAAAGTGCAGTGGGGGTGTAGAATAAAATATTATATAAGCAAACTATAATAAACAGATAAACAATTTTTGATAAACTGTACATTAGTAAGTAAGATTAAAACTAATTGTGATTTGATAAATTTAGGTAATAGGATGTCAGAATTATATAATAAGGTAAGAATTAAGTTACTAGAATGAGTAGTAAATTAAGAAGGACAGACACTATATTTGAGTGAAGGAATTAGTAGATAAGACATATCATGTAAGGAACAGTTTATCAGTAGTATTGTAAGAGTTTTATTATTGTTCAAAAACTATAAAATGTAGTAGATTATAGGATAAGCAAGATAACAGTAGAGAAAATAAAAGGTAGTTAAAAGTTATTTCAGGCTAGAACCTGACAAGGAATCTTTCATAATAAGAATTAGAGTTAGGAATACTGATATTTATTGTTCGTTTTGTTTATAAAATTGTATTAGAATTACCAGATATGTTATTAAGAAATGTTAGGTGGGAGTAGAATAAAATCTAGGCTCTAGGCCAAACTGTTGAATATAAATTTAGTAATTTTAAGAATAAATAATAATCCAAAGTTAAGGCAGAATATGCCAAATGGTTAAACCGATTAAGTGAGTATTCCTAGTACCAAAAAATATGTATAACAACTAATTTTGAATAAAATATATGTAAAATATAAATATGGAAAATAGTAAAAATGTAATTAGCTATTCAAATGTGGGCATGAGGGATATCAAAATGATCATCATGAAAAATTAGGAAGAATGGTACTTAGGTAATAACTCTAGCTATAAGTATAAGATAGTAATCTTCATTTGAAGATATTTTGGTAAAATTAGACTAAAAAGACGTTAAATCATAACAATGACTTAAGTTAATAACCAATGAAAATTAGCATAATTTATTAGGTAACCATAGCAACCAGCAATTTATTGCCAAAAAACCGTTAGATTTTCAGGAATGTTCTTTGACCAACGCTAGAGAGTGGATCGAGGAGCTCTCATCTTAAAATTTTTATTATTAAAGTAAATTCGAATTTAAATTAAACCAGAAGGAGATAACTACAATAGTCCAGGGAATCCTGAACAACATTTTGTTAATAAAAAATTAATTAACAAACCACAATTATCCGAAGAAGACGGAACGACGCAGTGAAGAAGAGATACGACAACGGACACCAAATGAAGATCATTGGAACATCATAATAGAAGAAGACGGACGACAACCGAAGAAATACGAGGCCTGAGTCAGCGAGGAGAAACATCGAGACGAGGGATATAAACTTCTGGAGAGTAGAAGAAGACGACAGCCCAGGAGATCCATAGAAGAAGACATCAGGATCTTCAGTAGGAAAACCGATGAGTATAAACATTATCCAATAATCGAATTCACTATTTTTTGGTCAGAATTAAAATAACTATTTCACTTCACTGATCACTATTCCGATTCAGAAATAAATGCTTTGTTTAAATTCACTATTAAACTTTAATCAATTAGCAATTATTAAAAGTAAAATATAATAAATAATTGACGAACCTTTTGATAACTAAATTTGACAAAGGGAAACCTAACCCAAAATTTCTTTACAAGTTTTCATTGGTAATTACTTAATTGAATACAATGATATATTAATTTGTTTATGTAATTAGTATTAAGAATTGTTATAACGTTGTGTGTGTTAGCCGTAAGTATATATTTCTGTAGCCGAAAGGACTTTTTAACACCCCTGAGAAGAATAATATGTAACTATAAACTAACGTTAAAGACTTGTATACAAACACTGAACTGAGCAAGTACCAACCGAACAAGTGTAATAGCCGGTGCAGAAAAAGAATTTGATGTACTATAAAGTAATTGAAATATTTTAAAAGGTTAATAAATGTTCTCAATCTGCAATTCTGTACGTTTGATTCAGTTAATTTATAAAAACAACTAACAAATTTTACCAGTGAAAGCGTTAAAGCAAGACGCTAGACGAGTCAACACTGCAGAAAGCCGTGAGCCAATCAGGTGGCGAGGCGGCGACATTTGAATGCAGCAGAGCGAAATACGGTTTACCCGTAAACGACAGAGCAGTTACATTTTGACACAATTAACACTAAATAACATCAATTAACAAATTTTACAACCCACATAAACAGCCTGTAAGAAGACATATATCAAATAAAACAAGGAACGATTATTAATGTTCAGTACTAATTTATTAGTGTCCAGCTTCGGTGATTATTTATAAGTTAAGTACAAAATATGGTTATTATAAAAAAGTTTGCTCCGGCTATAAAGAAATTACAACTCAGCGGTTGGCTATGTTGACTTGGTCGTCGATTGAACTAGCATCTATCTCGATGTTAAATTTATTTCACAGTTTATTCAGCCAAAGAGTTCTTTTGATTATGAAAAAATAAACAAGATGTTTATGAAACTACACAACCTTACATAAATGTTAATTAACTACTATACAGGTTTACTTACAACTCGCTTTTTAGTGTTTGAAAGGTGTGTCGACTTTAGGCATCGCATATCTTGAGCGTCATTTTGTCGTTCGGTGTCACCGCTATATTCGCACGACTCATCTGTGCTCGTTCGTGATCAGTGGTATTTTCATTAGCTTTATCCAACAACAATATACATTCTGCGTTTGCCACACACATACACACAAACAACCACAGCTACACCAACATAGATACTAATCTTGAGATATTACACTACTTACCCAAAAGTCGAAAACTTAACACAGCAGAACAATATTAAATATACGAACACTACAAAACACAACCAAACAACATACTTAACGACCAATTAAACTATAAATCACACACACTGTTTGACACAATTATACATAAAACTAACAATAATTTGGATCCCCGCGCCAATCCCCTTCTTCCACACACCAACCCCACTAAACCTTCCAAACAAAAACCGTTACGAGTTACTGGCCAGTCTGTCTCAAACTGCTGACAAAGGCGAACACCACGCCGAAACGCGTGCGGAAAGAAAAACACGTAAGTTTCACAAGTGAAAGTTCTATATTCTACATTATTTAGTAGGTACTGTGAGAAAAGAGAAAAAAGAAGATGAACAATCAAAACAACTATACATAACCTAGCTCAACAAGCATATTGCACTTAGGATGACAAGAATTGGTAACAAAAATGTTATTAAACCATGTTCTATTGTACGGTACTTAAACTAGAGGTTATAAGGATCATACTAGTATTAAGACTAATTACCAAGAACAGATTTGTATTTGTGATTAATGTAAATTCACGTACTGAAATGGACAGATTAGAATGTACACAATAAACAATCAAAATAACCTTTAGAAATAGTAATAAAAGAGAAAGTGTTTGGTATCAGTAGGATCAATGAGATGTAATACCACTAATATAATATAAAACAATAATTATTATCATGAAAGTAAATTATAATAATGAAAATTAAACATACTTGTCATGCAAATGGGAATATCATGGTGCAAACCAAAACCTTGTAAAACTTTAGAATTATTGTAATGACCATGCATATAAGAAGTAAAGACTTAAAAAACGATTATGTAATTAATAATGAAGACAAATAATGTCACACCCTATAGTGCAAAACTAGGGGTAACTATAAAAACTAAAATGAACAAAATAACAATGTAATAACAAAAATAACTGAGGTGATCAGAAGTTGTAATGGTCATTTCAGAGAAATTGTGTCACAATAAGAATGGGTCAGAAACCAATATTGAAATACAATAAGTGAAACTAGTTGTTAGTGTCATAGGCCAATATGCCTAGCCAACTTATTTATAGTGTAATATTGTAATAGTGATAAGAAGTTGTAGACAACAATTGTAAAAAATAATATTACAGTAAAAGGAAGTAATATTAATAATAAAAAAGAGGAATTAAGATGTAGTAACTAATATGGAGTTAGGCCTAAACAGCCAAAAACAATGTTTATCAAAATACAACTGTATAACTTATTGTAAAGAGTTCATACTCGAGTATCAGGGAGTAATCATCAATGTTCATTAAAATTGAATTGTATAAATGAATAAAACAAACATTACTATAGGTAAATAGCCAATAAGAAATGTTAATAATTTTAATTTTGTTAATAATGATCAAACACATATGTTGTGGGGAACCAAAATCTGCATCTCAGAAAATCCTGAGCAATGGTAATAATGAATTGTTAATTATAGCAAAGATAAGGGAATAATGTTAATTATAAAAATTTAATAATTTACAAGCCCTTGGGCATCATAATGTAAACCAATTTATCATAATCACAAACCCAGCGAAAGGACGCTTTGAAAGCGTCTATTTTGCCGAAGTATACCGAACAATTACGGAAATTAAGAAAATTGACCAATCAGCGGTCATCATCGAGCATTAGAAGCCAGATTCTGACATCGATGAGTACACAGTCCATCACAGTATTTCGACGGGGAGGCTACGCCGCTACCAAGGCCGATTTTAAGAATAACATCGACCAGCTGACGAGGAGCGATAACCTCAAAAAGTGAAAGTTATAGGTTATGCCGGTAGTGAACACAAGTCGAGTTAACCTTATTTTTGTGAATCTTTGCGGAGTATGTGCGCATAGGTGGTGCATTAAATATTAGTGAAAATTAAAAATTGCAATTAAGAAAAAAGGGCATTACAAGCAAGTATAGTGACAATTAAACAATACTTAGATCAATTATGACTTTTTATAACGAAAATTTTATCGAGTATAATTAAAAAGATTTATCGAATAAATCGATAAGATATTTAAATACGGAAACATAAGGAATATTGGACCTTATCAATTTAATTAATTTATTAATTGCTAAAGGAGTTAGCGACAGTTGACTTTATTAATAAAATTTATTCAATTATTTAATAGTCTTCATCAAAAATGATGAAGGAGACCTTTTCATACGAACACTAAGAGTGCAATGAACCTTATTATTTCGATTAATATATTGACAGTTTAAGAGGTGTGGCGACAGCCGATCGTAATTTTAGTAATTGTCAATAGACATGATGAGCTTTATCAGAGATGATAAAGTAATTTATAATGAACCTTAAGAAAGATTTGAACATTATTACATTAATTAAATTGTTGCTAGTTAAAAGCATTTAATAATAAGCTAACATGCTTACAAGAGTTATCTGTTTACCTGATTAAATTCATCCAATATAACGAATCAGATGATTTTCTATGAACATTGAAGAGTTTCATAACTTTATTAAACTTGTATTTTTATATGTTGTTAAAAAAATATTATTAATTTGAGGTTCACTGATCACAATTCAGTACGCCAAACTAACCTACAATGTTGACGCAAACGTGTCTTTGAATTTGTATGTTATTAGTTAAGATGTATTTATGTATTTATTAACGTAATCACTCTCCTACTACTCGATGATTATAGTAGTATAATGATCCAGTTTTGTTTTTTGTATCTTGCAGTCTAAAAGGACCTACAGTTTAGATAAAACTTTAACAAAAAAATAACGTTTTATGTTATGATTCCTGAGAATTAGAATAACAAACCCTGAGATAAAAGATTTTCACAAAGCTAATAATTATTGTAAAATGGACAACATGTCAAATTTAATAATTCTTTAAAATAAATTGATGAGTATTATCGAACAATAAATCACATTTTTACCCAATAAAAGGAGTTAACTAAATTATTTCAGTAGACTAGACGATTACAGGTTAGTGGACAGTTCACAACAGTTGGCACTGCTGGTGGGGGCAATGAAGAGGATTTAAATAATTTTCAATTTAAATTATCATATCAACTCGGCATCGTTAACAGAAATTCACTCCAAGTAAGTAAATCCCTGACAAATAAAATCTAATTTCAGTAAGAAGTCAACTTAGCCGATTCGTCTCATCAACTGAAGGACGTCGAATTACAAAATAGCTTCGAATTACAAACCACGTATTACCGTTACATAACATATGGCACTCAAACGTGAGGCCTAACGAAATAAATTTCATAGGGAAATCATCAAGAAAGAGTTAATTAATTGATCAATTAACCCGAATAAAAAACGTTACATAACATATGACGCCTCAACTTGGGGCGTTTAACAACATCATCACGCACATAAAAATATTTTAAGAAGAGGGGATACACACGTAGATAAAATCATTACATAACAATATATATTGTTATAAAACCGGGTATGTCTCTCCGTCTTTCCTCTCTTTGATTATGTTAATATAATTCAATTTCTTAGATATCTGGAGTTGTGGGATATAGTAATCTCGTTAATTATGATTAACTTATCTCTCTAATTAAAATACCAGTGTTAGTGTGACTGTAACTTAAATAATTAGTGTTTTATTCTAAAATTTCGCTCAGCCCTAGTATACCTTGCAGAGAATTATTGAAATTTCGTGTTTAATGCTATTCTCTTTGGTGTCAGAGAATTCCGCAACAAGCGCTGCAGTTCCGGAACAAACGAAATTTATAGGTTAATTCACCGTGTACGGTAACTAGTTATTATACACTTAGTCTGTTAATTCTTATTCCCAACTCATTAAATAATACCCAAATAATAAGATCTTGAAATTATACAAGGTTCCTTTATTAATTCAACTTGTTAACATTCAATGAGATTGTTTTTAACTGACATACGAAAGGCTATATGTTGCGTGAATCGATTATTGTTCGGTCCAATATTTTATGTTAGATTCAGTTATATATATATATATTTTTTTTAATAATTAATTTAGTTCAGGGTGTGAAGGTTCTTGTAACTGCGGGGAAGATTAAAAATATATAGATAAGAATGCAAGATATTACAAATTTAAAGTGTTGTGTTGTTTAATATTATTTATACAATTGTAAATTACCAGACTTAGAACGAAGCAGCTCTGGCAGGCAGTTGGTTTTTAACCTCGTGTCGATCAGAATGGAGATGATTTTCTTTATTCTTTTCTTCAGTTCAATAAAGTGGAATCCTTAGTCCTGGTTAACTCGGAAATACAGCTCCCTTGGTTTATTTACGGCCAGACTGGTGGTTGTGTTCTTCGGCAAATTCTGGATCCAAATACGTTTTTTCTATCGTATGAAGTAACTAGTGATGTCCAATTTAGTTAAATGGTTATGATTTTCTGTGTGGTGTGTAGTATTAGTTCTTTACACAGTTGGTTCTTTATATTTGATTAATATTTCATTAAATTTTCATTAATTCTTCTTCTGATATTGGACAATCCAAGTCCTTCCTTGTGGAACTCAATTATTTATTATTATGAGACGATACCATTATATAATTTGGTTAAATTATGCTGGCATAATTCAGACAAATAATTATTAATATATTGTGATTTGTAACTGTATCGACATAAATTAGAATATTTTTTAGTTATATTAACCAATTTTTTTCTGGGTTTTTATCTCATCACGTTCAGATCATCAATTGCAATAATCAAAATCAACAAATTATATTAATTTTTGTTGTCCCTAGCAACAAATTTATTTTTATTCTTTTTCAATGTTTTGTATATAGTGATTATTTCATATATTATTCTTCCATTCCTTATTAAACTTCCATTATATCGGAATATAACTTTATTTATAGTTTGTTTACTAATTTCTACATATATTCTGCTGGTTTTTCAATCTTAGTCTGTTTCTTTTTATATTTATTATTTTTCCGATATCAAACGTTATCAATCGATATCATTGCACTATGGCATTATCATAATTTGTTTATATTGAGTTGGTTTATTATATGTTATTAATTATCAAATGTTTTTTCTAGCTCCTTGAACTGTATTCATTAATTATTATTAACTTCCGTACCTAACCTTTATGTTTTGAGTTGTTATATAGTGTTATTGGCTGTTAGGCCTTTTATTGTATATGGACCTACCTTTGATTATAACTGGTGAACAACTATAGCCTTTTTACATAAGTTTATACACATAACCAAACCTTAACTATTTACATTTACACAAATAATTATTCTTTTTATAACTAACAACACCTTTATCTTGATCTATGGATCACATATAAGAAAATTGAGATCCATTAACATTAATTAACTGCTTTCCTCCACCCTTCTATAACAGTAATCAAATAATACATTTTGCTTCATTACTTGCTATTACTTCAACAAGTAATTTGCATAATCTAACACAAACTTTAACATAACACTCATGGTAACAAAATAACATCATTCAATTCAGAATCATTACTTTCGATTAATCAGTAATGTAAAATATTGACTCATTTTTATCTAATTTCACTGTCATTTACTTTAACATTTTCTATATTGGTTTCTTTTTTACAATTCTTATCAGTATATTTGATTTATTTACGTTTCACTGAACATTGATTTCTTACTATTGTCTATTTTACAGGTTTGTTTTTTATTGTTATCTCTACCTTGCATCCTTATTCATTTTTACACAATTACAAATGTATTTATTAGACCTTTGTATTATCATGGGAGTTAAATATTTATTTACTTATTATATTTCTAATATTCTATTTATGTAACGTTGAGGACCGCATTTCCGTTGCGTTACATATGCTCCCCCTCCTAAGAAAAGTTTAATTTACCTGAATGTAATTTAGGTCAAGTAAACTTGTATTTTTCACATGCCTTTTCTTCATATCAACATTAATGGTTAACGATGGGATTCTCAATGTAACTTTGTTAGACTAGTATTCATAATTCTTTACTTAATAACATTTCATTATTCCTATTAACATTCTTGGTCATATACAATTTTCTTTAAACAGTATTTGTTGATAGTTGGCTACAATATTCAATGATACTTTAGGATCACTTCTCTTCTACTTCTAGTTACTGCAATCACTGTATTTCTCAATTATTCTTCTGTCAGCTATTTTCCTTCTGTTTTCTTCGTCATTCTTTTCTGGAATTTGATGTCATTCTTGCAACGATTCTATTATTCCTTAAATATTTAATTTCCCTAACAATCCCTAATCTGTGCGTTGGTACAGTTCAGAGAGGCTCTGTTTGGCTTCATACTCTGCTGTCCATACTACACTTTAATATAGTACTCCTGGAATTCATCTACAGTCAGCTATAAAAATATAATAATCTTATAATAATCTTCTTAATTAATTAATAATAAACATTTGGGAATTTTTTACATTGTTGCTTTTATATTTAATTATTCCTATCTTTTATACTTTGTGATTCCATTTTATTTTCCTTAAACATTTTCTGATAATAATTCTGACGGTCATTATTTGTAATTAGTTTGGTTCTTCTTTCTTGTTGTGATAATAACGCTAAGTATCCTCTTCATTTGTTCTTCTAATCCCAATATTTTCTAACTAGTAATTGTTTTGATTATTACTATTATTGAATTTCAGTGTAGTTACAGTCATTAGCTCAACTATTATTTTTCTTATCTTATTTCATTACTTTGGCTGGTTATATTTCAATGAATTATGTTGATAAACATTTTTTCTCGTTCTCTTTAATATTACATTGGTCACAATCAATCGTTTATTGTGGTTGTTCATTTCACTTGGCAATGCAGTAGGTATTTTAGGTCATATTATTCTTCCTTTATTATTTTGCATAGGTATATTGATATAAAAAATTTTTATCTTGGGGTTTCATTATTCCTTATTCATAATATTTCTTCGTAGACATGTAGTAATATTTCTGGTTTTCTTCTGTAATCTTGGGGGTTGTTATTAACTCTTCTTAATACCTTCTTCATAACTATATAGTAAATCGGACTTACTTCCTTTTGAATGCTGTGTTCTCTATTTATATAATATTGTTCAAAAAATTCTTTTTATTTACAAGTGTTTTCTCTTCAAAATTGGTAATAAGTTGTTCTTATTTTAATTTAGAATTTATTGGATTTATTGTACCTTCTTCATAATATTTTTTTATGGACTCCTGATTATATGTTCCCTTGATCTTTTTCGTGATAGGGTTCATTATTTCATAGGTATTATTATTATTATTTTTTGTTATCACATATGGCCCAGTATATAATAATAATAATTTTTTCGTTATTCCTTCTAGTGTGCTGGGTAACTCCCTGTTTCTTATTAATATTTTCTCGCCAATCTGGTACTTATTGGTTTTGGATTATTCTTTTCATATTTCTTTTTCTTCATTTCTGCCTTTTCCATTATCCGGTTATAAAATTTAACGTTTTCAAACTGATATTCTGGGTTTGTTGGAAAATTTATGATATCCTGGATTTCCCTAGGTGGAACCCTTTCAAACATAACAGTATAGGGGGTATTTTCGATGGATTGATGGTAAGATATATTGAGAAACTCTTCGGTCAGTGACAAGTATTCGTACCACCTTCTCTGTTGGTCATGACAGTAAGTTCGGAGTATTCTGCCAACTTCCCTCAATACACGTTCTGCCGGATTGCTGCTGGGGTGGTATACTGAAGTCTTATATGTTCTAATGTTGTGTTTTAGAAGATTATTTCTCCATTTGCTTCCCTTGAATTGCGTACCATGATCGGTGATAATAGATGACGGTTTACCAATCTCTATTATGTAATGTCCAATGACTATTTCCAGAATTTTCTTGGTCGTGGCTCTGCTAATAGCGTAAAGTTTAGTATATTCAGAAAAATGATCAAAAATAATAATTATGAATTTATATCTATGGTTCCCTCCACTGCGTGGGAATGGTCCACATATATCCAGGAATACTTTCTCCAGCTTATATTTGGATGTAATAGGGATCATGACTCCCTCCTTCTTCTCATTGTTATGAGAACATAACCATCTGGCAAATGTGACATGCTTGGATTGATTTTTGCACCTTCCTGTTTATATTTTTTATGTACACTTGTTCTTCTAGGGCTTTGACAATTTTTATGGCTCCCATGTGTCCATATCTTTCATGGTAATCCAAGATTAATTTGTTTTCCACAGCTGTGGGAATTACTAATTTCCAGTTTATCTGATTAGGGGTAACTTTAATAAATAATCTATCATCATGTATACAGTAATATTTTGTAATAATTTCATCAGCATTTTGGACCTTCTGGCGTATGTTTATTAATTTGGGATCCGATTTTTGCTGTTGATTAATTTCATTTGTTATGATTTCTAAATCCTTCCTACTCTTAATGATATTGTACACTTTTGCAATTTGTTCCTTTTCTCCCTCGAACGATTGGTCTTGTATGTTTATTCGGGACAAGATATCGGCTGCTATGTTCTTTCTTCCAGGTATATATTCCCAATCGATGCGATATTCTTGCAATGCAAGGACCCATCTAGTTAGCCGGCCATGACTAAGCTTACATCGTTTTAGAAATGAAATTGATTTGTGGTCACTCCTTACGGTCACTGGGTATCCAAGTATGTAAGTTCTAAACTTATTGCATGCGTACACTACACTTAGCAGCTCCTTTTCGGTAACATTATAGTTGCGTTCGCAGTTGTTTAGCACTCTGCTGGCGAAGCTAATTACCATGTGATGTCCTTCTTCATCTTCTTGATATAGAGTAGCTCCTAAACTAACATTGCTTGCATCACAATTTAAATACAAGCGTTTGTTAAAATCAGGGTGGTACAACATAACCGTCTCTAGAAATTTTTCCTTGATTAATTGCAGAACTTTATCTTGTTCTGGTCCCCATGCCCATTTGTCCTTGGATGATAGTTGTTTTTGGAATTTGGCAGTTATTTCCGAATAATTATCTTGGAATTTGCGGTAATAGTTACAAATTCCAAGGAAGGATTGTAGCCGTTTTCTATTTTTTGGAGTAGGGAACAGTTGAATTGCTTCTACTTTCTCTGTTGAAGGTGTGATACCCTCCTCACACAAATTAAAACCTAAGAACTTTACTTGGTTAGCGATAAATTTAGATTTATTTAGCTTGAGTGTTATATTATTTTCGGACAATTTTCTCAGTACCTTTTCCACCCTCTCGCAATGTTCATCCCAATGTGAAGAAGTTATAAGTAAGTCATCTACGTAGACTGTAGTGAATTGCAGTGTTTCTTGTCCCAATACCTGGTCCATGCATTTTACAAATATAGCAACAGAATTAATTAATCCGAAAGGTAGCCTTTTAAATTGATAGTTCCTTCCGTCAAACAGGAACGCCATGTATTTTCTACTATCTGGGTGCAACTCAACCTGCCAGTATCCGCATACCGTATCCCAAGTACTGATGTATTTAATGCCGTGGAATTTCTTTAAGATTTCTTCGATTTCGCCCGGGGAAGTCCTATCGTTGATGATCATTTTATTTATTTCCTAGCATCCAGGCAAATTCTCACCTTTCCGTTCTTTTTCGGGATTGCCACTATGGGACTGGTATAGGGTGATTGACTGTATTCTATTATGTCATCCTGAATCATACGATTAATTTCTTCCCGAACTTCGTTTTTTATCGAATAAGCTATTGGGTAGGATTTTCTACGAAAGTCCACTGGTTCTTTAAAATTTATCACACACTGATAGCCTTTTACTTTACCTGGAGCATTGGATAATATGTGTTTGTATTTATTATATATTTTAATTAAATTTTCGGCCTGTACCTTACTCACTTGTCGACAAGTTTTTTCCCTTTCGAATTCTCGTATCTCTTCCAACTTACTCTGCCACAGTTCGGGATCGTCGTCCTCATATTGAATGACTTCTTGTATTTTATTTTTCTTACAAAAATAGCTTTTTATGGCCTGACGTTTGTTGTTAACTGGAACGGTTCTATTAGCATCTACCAATTCGGCTGTCCATAATCCTTCTTCAGATGTTAAAGATATTATGCCTTTATGTAAGTCAATTACTGCTGAATGCTGTCGCAATATATCGCATCCAATCAATACATTGAACGGTAATCCCGTTGCGACCAAGAATCCTATTGGTATGGTTATATTATTATTGGTAAGATCGAGCGATACTTGTTTTTCAACTGTTTTATTTTGTTGTCCAGTGGCTCTGATAATTATCACATTATTAACAGGTAAGGTAGGTATAGGCAACTGGCCTTCTCGCTGTATTTTTTCCAGTTCAGTACTATCTATCAACGAGATGTTGGATCCAGTATCTATCATTATTGTGGATTGTATTCCATTTAATTTGGCTGTTACATATATAATTTCATTATTACTATTACTGTGTACATGATTATTATCCTCTTCCAATAAATCTTCTCTAATATTTTTTAAATAGTGGTTATTGATTATAGTTATGGTATTATTATTCGTAGTTTTATTTACAAGTCGTTGTTCCCCAAGATTACGGTTCAGTGAAGGGTATTCTTCATTTTTCACTGCCTCTATTAGTTTAAATGAGGGCTTCCCCCATCTTCTCTATTTTCATTTGAGTTATTAGGTTGATTTTGTACAGGTTCGGTTCGGTCCTCTGCGTTAGGTTCCGCTATCCTATAATTCCTTTCATGTTGATAGTTGTCTTCACGCCGGGATTGATTATAATAACTGTCATATTGGTGATTCCTTGGGTAATACCGTCGCTGATTGTTTTGAGGTCTGGAATAAATATAATTAACATTGTGCCTATAATTATTGGGTCGTCTGTCCCCATCTCCTCTATTATTGCGACTGTCGCGGTAATTATAAGGATTATTGCCACGATAATTATAATTCCTGGTATTATTATTCGAGTGATCGTTCTGTGTCCTATTTGCGTTAACGTTCTGAGCTGGTCGATTGTGATCATTATTATGGGAATTTGTTTGTTGCTCGTTATTATTATACTTATGGTTTTTATAATTTAACATTCTGTTTCTTTGATATTGATTTTCGTGCTCATAATTCTCAAGGAATTTGGCCATGGCTGAAATCGTTTTGATTTGGCTACACATACGTGCGTTCTTTATCCCTTCCTCATAATGGTAGGATAGCTGTATCACCAAACATTCTTCGGGAATTCTGGGCTCTAAATTCCGTGCCATGCATATTTTTCCGAGGAAGTATGATGTAGGAGACTGTCCTATGTTCGTTTCGTATCGGCCGTTGCTCAAATTATTCCTAACCATGTTCTGGGTCGACTCCGATCAATATTTTTCTTTAAATTGTTTTTTTGAGTTCGGTCATGTCCAGTATATCCGGGCGCACCGCTGTCCACCAATTATCATAGGTATCCTTAAATGTCTCATCAATCATACCGCGTATAATACTCCAACGGTTCTCTCTATTTCGTGCGATCATCTCTTCCAACCTCTTTAAAAATTCCATCGGATTACGATTGTAATTTCGAAAATTAATCGATTCCCGGTTATCGTGGTTATTTGTATGACTATGCTGGCATGTCCTATCCCGCCATGAATCTACTTCTTCTTGTAACTGTAGTTCGCGTCTACTAATTTCCTCTATTTTATTTTTACTTGTATTAATTTGACCTTCCATATTGTTTAAATTGCCATATACTCTTTCGAGTAGCTCACCCATATCTGTTTGTATTTGTGTAATCCCTTCCTTATTCTCCTCCCGTATCTGATGTACTCAGGGCCGTAACAAGGTACTCCTGCGCCCTTGGCAATTTTGACAAAGCTGCGCCCCCAACAGTGGTGCCGATCCCCCCCAAGCCCTATGTCGCTTCCCCCCCAACTCCAGGCTCGATTACTAAAAAAAAAGCTCTTTTTATATTGTACTGTGATTCGTGGATGTCTCATCACGTGATACACCATGCAGCCCCCTTAAGCAAGCTTTGACGCAAATTGCGACCAGGAAATACGTTCTCACATTGTATTCGGTATTTTTGTAATAGTAAATTTCATATAACAGTAAAAAAAATTCATAACTTTAGTCGGTGCTTTAGTTCTATAATTTATCTCGATTTTTTTTACACAGGACTTCAGGACTTGCACTTACAACATTCTGTTGTTGTAACTGCAGGTACCATTTTTTTGGCTCTGGGGGCTGGTAAATAACAAATTGAAACTCTTCAGTAAACAAATATATTGCTTTTACAAATTGTTACATACAGTATACAGCAGAAAAGCCATGGAACTAAAACTTTACCTTTCTTGCTTTCAGCAAGGCAAACTCACTAATTATTTCACTAAAATCAAGTTTTGAAGCAATCTCATATTCTATGGACAGGATAGCTAAGTTTGTCAATCTGTTTTCACACAGACTTGACCGTAAGTAGTTTTTGATTATCTTCAGCTTGCTGAAAGTACGCTCGCAAGACGCCACACTGACGGGCATTGTCAAAAATATCCTCAATGCTATTTCGATGTTTGGATAAGCATCTCTTAATCCATAGTTTGAAATAACTTTCAGAATATCCAAATGGGAAGCCTTGTAAATGTTCTTCACCAGCTCTTTTGCATGAAACTTGAAAGCAGCTACTTCGTTAACTAGCTCAACTCTATCAATGTCTCTGCTATATATCGCACCAAGATCAGCTGCACACTTTTCAAGAAAAGAAACAGAGCATTCACTTAAGGATTTTCCTGACAAAAAACTGAAGTCTGATGAAACTGTGTGGTAAATGTGTGCCCTTTTTTCCATTTCACTTACAATTCTATCAAATACAGTGTAACATTCTATCTCAAATGATTTATCAGAACTCAACAAGTGTGCTTCATCTTCAGCCGTCTCCTCAGCCATCCTCTTGACTTTCCTCAGCCTCTTAACAGCAAAACTGCTTTGGATGGCCATGGAATCACAAATAGCTTTGGCTTTTTCTGTGTATTTTTTAATTCCTTCTTTACGTAGGTCTTCAACTTTTTTTGCCAAACCTGAGAGCAAACTTGATGCTACGTCAAGAGTTGTGCCCTTTCCTTGCAGTGACTTGTTGGTGCAGTCCAAACTTATCAAAACATCAGACCACATCTCTAAAAGGCACACAAATTCGTAATCAATTTGTCTAAGAAGTTTCATAGCACCAGACAGTGTGTCAGTGTTCCAGTCGTTGTCTTTATCAGCCATGTTTTGTAAAACTTTGTGTACAGATGATAAGTTCTTCTTAAGAGCTGTCACAGCTTGACGCCTGGAAGACCATCTTGTATCACAATGTCTCTTAAGGGTAGTTTTGAGACAACCAATCAAAGCCTCCCACCTTAAGGTAGAGCTACTAAAGAAGTTGAAAAACTCCAACACATTTCCAAAAAAACTTGTCATCATAATTGACACTTCCGCGGCGTGCACGCCAACGAGGTTAAGACTGTGTGCTGCACAAGGCACAAATTTAGCAAGGTCGTTTAGTTGGGATATGTGCGCTTGAACGCCTTCATATTTTCCTGCCATGTTTGAGCCGTTGTCAAAGCCTTGACCACGACAGTTCTGAATATCCAAGCCGTCATTGTTTAGCTTTTGCAATATTTCTTGTGATAACCCTCTTCCTTTTTTCTGGTGACTTATGATGAAGTCCACAAAACTTTCTTCAACTGAGCATTTCCCATCCTTAATGTTAACATACCTTATTATTTCACTCATTTGTTCTAAATGTGCTGTGTCCGGGGTGCAGTCAAACATAATAGAGAAATACTTAGCACTTTTTACATTCTTCAGTATTTCAGATCGAACCTTATTTCCCAAAATGGCAGGTTGTGTCTAGTCTAACCCCTACAAACATTTTTTCATCTACCACTTTTTATCTGATAAGTTGTAGCTTTTTCCAATTATATATTAACGAAAATGTTTGAAATTTACTAAATTTCGCGGTATAATACAAAAAATTACTTGGAAACGCCAGCGCCATCTAGTTGCCGGGGTGTTGAACTACGGTTTATCACCCCAGAAAGCTGACCCCACTCGCTCCATAAGAAGTGTTCTAGTTACGTCTATATTCGTTGCTAAAACCAAGAAGGCGCAGGTGCAGTACAGTGACCCAGTGACTGACACATCAAGGGATGGGCGGAGGGGAAGGGATTTTCGCTTTGCGCCTGGCCCGACTCCGCGCCCATCAGTAGGGCAAGGTCCAGTGCAGTTACTAAATTTACGTAGCTGCTTTTTGTTTATTGTATAATAGACACAAATATAGACAGTTCACGTACAGTAACTTTTAACAATCTGAAACTGAAAGATTTTTTCCAATAACGTGGAGTTTTTATTTGCTTGACAAATTGTACCAATCTAACTCTAAAAAAAGATATTTTTCATGGTCAATTTTGCGCCCTCTTTGTACCTGCGCCCTTGGCGGGGGCACATCTCGCCAACGCCTAGTTACGGCCCTGGATGTACTTCTTGTTGAATTTTCTCGTATTTTCTGACAGTTTCCTGTTGGATTTCTTCGACCATGGTTTTGCTCTCAATTTGTATGTCATTAATCTTATTTTGTAATTCCTCACGAACCTGTATTATTGTTTCGTTAGTTTTTTCTAACTTTTCATTTGTTTCGGCTATTTCTACTTTCCTTTCCTCATTATTTTGGTCTACTTTTTGGTTAATTGTCACATGGATATTTTCCATTCTTTCGTTAATCTGCCTTACATTTTCTTCGTTTAATTGTAGGATTTCTTCCTTCATTTTTCTGAAAAGTAGTTTTGAGGTTTCTTTAATTTCCTCATTTATTTTGTCGAATTTCTCATCCTGTTTCCTAAAATTCTCCTTGTTTTCCTCATTTGTTTTATCGAATTTTTCCTCCTGTCTCTTTGAATTTTCCAATAGTAGTTTAAACATCTCCTGTATACTCAAGTCTTCCTTTTGGTTGGGCTTATCTGGTTGATCCCCTTGGGCATCTTCTTCAATTACTTCCTTTTCCTTGTCCGTAATTATTTCAGTTTCTGCTATTTCTCCTGTCTGTTGTTCCATTTCACTGTCTGTGATTATTTCTATTTCTTGTCCTTGTTCACATTCTTCCTTCTCCGTATCTTCTGCCCTCCTCTTTGATCTACCTCTGGTATCATACATTTTTATTCTCCCACAGTTGCCTGCTCTGGTTAAGTAATATTAATATAATTATAGTTACTTAACTTAAGCCCTACACGAGTTGAGCGCCAATTTGTTATAAAACCGGGTATGTCTCTCTGTCTTTCCTCTCTTTGATTATGTTAATATAATTCAATTTCTTAGATATCTGGAGTTGTGGGATATAGTAATCTCGTTAATTATGATTAACTTATCTCTCTAATTAAAATACCAGTGTTAGTGTGACTGTAACTTAAATAATTAGTGTTTTATTCTAAAATTTCGCTCAGCCCTAGTATACCTTGCAGAGAATTATTGAAATTTCGTGTTTAATGCTATTCTCTTTGGTGTCAGAGAATTCCGCAACAAGCGCTGCAGTTCCGGAACAAACGAAATTTATAGGTTAATTCACCGTGTACGGTAACTAGTTATTATACACTTAGTCTGTTAATTCTTATTCCCAACTCATTAAATAATACCCAAATAATAAGATCCTGAAATTATACAAGGTTCCTTTATTAATTCAACTTGTTAACATTCAATGAGATTGTTTTTAACTGACATACGAAAGGCTATATGTTGCGTGAATCGATTATTGTTCGGTCCAATATTTTATGTTAGATTCAGTTATATATATATATACTTTTTTTTTAATAATTAATTTAGTTCAGGGTGTGAAGGTTCTTGTAACTGCGGGGAAGATTAAAAATATATAGATAAGAATGCAAGATATTACAAATTTAAAGTGTTGTGTTGTTTAATATTATTTATACAATTGTAAATTACCAGACTTAGAACGAAGCAGCTCTGGCAGGCAGTTGGTTTTTAACCTCGTGTCGATCAGAATGGAGATGATTTTCTTTATTCTTTTCTTCAGTTCAATAAAGTGGAATCCTTAGTCCTGGTTAACTCGGAAATACAGCTCCCTTGGTTTATTTACGGCCAGACTGGTGGTTGTGTTCTTCGGCAAATTCTGGATCCAAATACGTTTTTTCTATCGTATGAAGTAACTAGTGATGTCCAATTTAGTTAAATGGTTATGATTTTCTGTGTGGTGTGTAGTATTAGTTCTTTACACAGTTGGTTCTTTATATTTGATTAATATTTCATTAAATTTTCATTAATTCTTCTTCTGATATTGGACAATCCAAGTCCTTCCTTGTGGAACTCAATTATTTATTATTATGAGACGATACCATTATATAATTTGGTTAAATTATTAACCAAACAAACAAATAACGGACAAATAATTATTAATATATTGTGATTTGTAACTGTATCGACATAAATTAGAATATTTTTTAGTTATATTAACCAATTTTTTTCTGGGTTTTTATCTCATCACGTTCAGATCATCAATTGCAATAATCAAAATCAACAAATTATATTAATTTTTGTTGTCCCTAGCAACAAATTTATTTTTATTCTTTTTCAATGTTTTGTATATAGTGATTATTTCATATATTATTCTTCCATTCCTTATTAAACTTCCATTATATCGGAATATAACTTTATTTATAGTTTGTTTACTAATTTCTATATATATTCTGCTGGTTTTTCAATCTTAGTCTGTTTCTTTTTATATTTATTATTTTTCCGATATCAAACGTTATCAATCGATATCATTGCACTATGGCATTATCATAATTTGTTTATATTGAGTTGGTTTATTATATATTATTAATTATCAAATGTTTTTTCTAACTCCTTGAACTGTATTCATTAATTATTATTAACTTCCGTACCTAACCTTTATGTTTTGAGTTGTTATATAGTGTTATTGGCTGTTAGGCCTTTTATTGTATATGGACCTACCTTTGATTATAACTGGTGAACAACTATAGCCTTTTTACATAAGTTTATACACATAACCAAACCTTAACTATTTACATTTACACAAATAATTATTCTTTTTATAACTAACAACACCTTTATCTTGATATATGGATCACATATAAGAAAATTGAGATCCATTAACATTAATTAACTGCTTTCCTCCACCCTTCTATAACAGTAATCAAATAATACATTTTGCTTCATTACTTGCTATTACTTCAACAAGTAATTTGCATAATCTAACACAAACTTTAACATAACATTCATGGTAACAAAATAACATCACTCAATTCAGAATCATTACTTTCGATTAATCAGTAATGTAAAATATTGACTCATTTTTATCTAATTTCACTGTCATTTACTTTAACATTTTCTATATTGGTTTCTTTTTTACAATTCTTATCAGTATATTTGATTTATTTACGTTTCACTGAACATTGATTTCTTACTATTGTCTATTTTACAAGTTTGTTTTTTATTGTTATCCCTACCTTGCATCCTTATTCATTTTTACACAATTATAAATGTATTTATTAGGCCTTTGTATTATCATGGGAGTTAAATATTTATTTACTTATTATATTTCTAATATTCTATCTATGTAACGTTGAGGACCGCATTTCTGTTGCGTTACAATATATATATATATATATATATATAACGTTACAAGTATTATAAAACGAATACACTTCTGTCCATGTACCAAACGCAACTATATAGTGTTAAACACCGGCTAGGTCGTAGGATTTTTGTGTTCTCGGTACGTTAAGTATATGTGGTTGCACAATAAACGTATTTTTAAATAGAGGAGTAAGACATTGATGACATGAAATAATTAATTACAACATAGTAAAAGAATCAATCAACGGTTTATTAAATACTGCAAACAAAATTAATTGATTATTAAAATTTGAAACTAGAAACTTCAAAATATTCTCTTTTGTAAGGTTACACTCTGAATACATAACATCTTTGCTATTTAACATACATTAATAACATATAGTCGTAAATATCCAAACATATATGATGAACAAATTATATACTTCTTTTATATTGCTTGGGTGTCTGACTTTGACTCATTATTAGAATCTGAGGTCATAGCAAATCATTTCGAAAAATAATATAAATTTTATTAAATAAAAATTGATCGTTTCCTATTAATATTTTAATAAAATAATTTTTACTTTAAGAATAATTATGATTTATAATGACACACCCTATTCTCAATTTAAACGGAATAAAATTATTTTTAACACCAACTTACAATTACGTCTATTACTCTGAATATTTACACTATTTACATGTAAGTCTTTATATTACTTTATCTCATATTCTGTTCTTTATGAGTTCTTTGTTTAAAACGAAAATATAATTGTTCAGTTGTCACCTGCGTATTGTTGAAGCTACCGTTGCGCGTGTGCGTGTGTACGCGTGCGCGCGCGTCTCCTGCATGATGACAATGACGACGACGACGACGACGATGATGATGATGATGATGATGATGACGCTTCATCAGTATTCTATTGCCTGTTGTTGATGGTGGTCCTGTGCTCCTCCATCAATCGTGGTGTATTGAAGATGATGTTGATGATGATGATGATGATGATGATGATGATGAGTTCAGGTCGATTATCAAACGGACACAGCGTTCCCGTGTGGAACATCCTTGAGTCTATTGATTAGCAAACGGACATAGTGTTCCCAGGGAAAACTTCTTTGAGTCTGTGTATCGTCCAAAATTGCCGGAGGTATTTATAATAGACCACAAACTGACATGTCAGAGTACCTTTTACTTTAAAAATTCGATCTCATAATTTTGACAAATTTGTCCTATTTTATGCTAATAATGGCACTATTCTAAACACATTAAAGGGCCATTTAGTCTGGCTTGAATGATTACATCAAAGAAACGTTATTAATGATAGTTAAGTGTACTTGCGTAAAAGCAGCCAGACAAAACAGAAAGAACAGAAAAATGAAGCGAAAGAGGAGAACAGAGAAAGAGACAGAGAGAGAAAGAGGTAATCAGAAAGACAGAGATAGAGTTAGACAGATAGACAAACAGAGATAGGCTACATAGACAAAGATGCAAAACGAATAAATGAGATGAATGAGAGGTACTTCATTAAGAGTCAGACAGAACCCGGCGACCTGTTTAACAGAATGGTCACACATGTAGACTTAGTATAATTAGAAAAGCCTTGTACAGTTTTTATGAGAGGCGAAATATATTTAGCATCAAAAGGTAATCTGATGAATATTCGATTTGTTGGGGAGAAATAACAAGCTAACACAGTCATGTTTTGCCAAAGATAGACACTGAGTGGGGGCAAGATTCGAGTTATAGTCAAATATTTTCATAGATTCCCATTTCCGTTCATAGACTGATCTCAATGATCTCGGTTGTACATATCCGGGTAACGCCCCCTCCTCTAAACATGTTGAATATTACAAAAATATTTATTGACATAAATGAAGGAATTAAGTAAGAATAAAGCGTAAAAAATAAAACTGAATATTATAAATTTTTTTGACATTCAGAATTATACGTTACGCAGACGCAGAATGTACGTGTTGACACACAGGTGGTAAGACTATATGCATATCTCCACAAACACGTACACACAGAAAGGGAGGACGACAGACAAATTAATGTCAACAGAGGAGCGATGACAAAAACCAATACCGTAATAAATATTACTTATTTTTGGAAATGTAACGATTGACGAGGAGTAAATGTGATGGTCGGAACGGAATTGCAAAGCAGCCAGGTGTCCTTGCCACTAAGCCCACGCCGTCCTTGCAACTGTATACGACTAAGGTGCGGCTAAACCCCATCACACGTACTTGGCCAGCGTTTATTATCTATGATAGACTTTAATTGTAACCGTAAGACTCTTCCTGTGTACAAGCAAACGTGATCTTATACAATAATTTCTTGCATTTTTAAGTAATTATATACAAACAACAAATAATTATATACTTTCTGTTTATTTACACTGCAAATGCAAGACGATTTCATGGTGTTCCTTTCCATTAAAGTATGTTCGTTACAAGGTACAAACGACATTCGGAGGAATACTCATTTTCCTTTGTGCTTATTGTAAGAAAGCGTTACAAACTTAATTAATTTTCAATTTATAATTTCGGTTAAAAATAAAAGAAATTATACCGTTATGATTACTCCAAGTGTAATGTGACACATTCATTTTTCTGTACATGTTTTGATAATGTGGTGATCTTTCTTTATTTTCTTTACGATATTTTGAATGTTTCTGACGTTTTTTAAAGTTAAAACTAAAAACGTTAAGTTGTTTTAATAAGTGACCAAATTTTATAGTCCAATCAAAATAATTTAAGCTGAAAAGTAATTATACAAAACTTAATTTTCTTGTTTTCTCCAAAACAATAGTGAATCATGCTGTTATTTCGTTATCGCCTGTTTAATAACCGTTGTTGGTGCATCTTCACTCCGTTAGGACGGTAAAGGGATGTTGGCACAGCGAATAAGTCGTGTCATTTGTTAATGGGCTAGAAAGAGATTATGAAATTACTATCTAAAAGTAGTATATGGTGTCTGCAGTTCGACATCTGGCATTCCATTAAATCCCACGGAATAAGAGAAAATACCATGTTATAGGACTACGTTCTAAAGAATGTAAAGCTTTTAGTTTTAGTGAAAACCCACCCTTTAATAAAAGGCATACATGCGTTATTATTACCGTATTATTATTAAGGAGGGCTTAGTAAATGATTATGGCCGGTTTCCTTGCGAAATCGAAGTGCACGATAGAATAAAACTGAAAAGATTAAATATTTATAGTTCGTCGTAGTTAGTCAGCCAATATTGCTTTAATTATGTCGTTTAAAATATGATAACGTCGAATGCAGTTGAACACAGAAAGCTTCATTAGTTCACAAGACCAAACGCGACGACAAAGCCGCGTGGCACTTGCTGACCTGACCAACTAAAGTTACGCCGTTTGAGAATGTAGACGACATCGACAGTAGCTTCACCAGATAACCTTATAAAGCGCTTGTCAATGTTGGAAGAAACAAACGTCATATTCACGAGCGCAGAATCCGAGTAGGGCCCCTAAGGCGGACCTCGCGAAGCAATGAGAAAAGTTGTACTATTTACTAGGTTCTTTTTTCAGGAATCACTATCGCTTTCCTTGGATTTGTGCAAGTTGCGGCAAAGCAAATCACTTTACCATTTTACACAAACCGCTATTAACTTTCTGAGAGAGAGAGAGAGAGAGAGAGAGAGAGAGAGAGAGAGAGAGAGAGAGGGGGGGGGCGTACGTTGGTATTTAGCAGAGCTGTCTGTTACTGTGAAATTATATTTTATATGTTGCGTGATAATACTTTTACATTGCGGACGTAAATATAGACAATATTTATAAGTTTGTATAATACTTATAAAAGTATTTATACGTATTTAAAAATATTGTTATTTTAAATAATTGTAATTTTTTTAATTGAGTCATTCAAACTCCCGCACGCCCAGAACATTGCGGCTTTCGCAAAGTACGTATGTCGTGACATTTGTCATTCGATGCCACATTTTATCATCGTAAAAACGATCAAGCAGTAGTACTATCATCGCAATAGTTGCGGTCAAGCAATGTCACCCAATATGCGCCTACATGAGCCTAAAGAGTTGTGAAACCTTTTTGTACATTTTAAACCAATGATTATACCTAAACGTATTAAAATAATTTCTTTCATTAAGTAAAAATAAATCGTGAGTTATGAAAACACACGCACTCATACATACAGTCACAAAGAAGCAAATTTAAAATTACATATGCTTATCGACGCTACATTTTCTCTTTCCTTTAATTTGTAAGAACCGAAGTACACATAGGTCTAACCATCTTAAACTACTCTAAAAGACAGCTTTTCATCTCCTTGAAGTATACTGTTATCACGTTTTACTTACTGCTACTGAAATCTATATAGGACTACTAAGAGCGCAAAAGGCGATATCAACAATGCTTATAATTGTAAATAGAAGTGTATAAGGTATGGATGGAAGTGATCATGGATGATTGTACACACAGAAATACATTTTAAAGAGAGAGAGAGAGAGAGAGAGAGAGAGAGAGAGAGAGAGAGAGAGAGAGAGAGAGAGAGAGAGAGAGAGAGAGAGAGAGAGAGAGAGAGTGTGTGTGTGTGGTCACACCTTTTTTGTATGTAACATTTACGTAGTTGAAAGAGCTTCTTGTACGTTTTACTGATACGCTGAAATATTTTCATTACTTTATTAAATAACCATAAGCACAGAACTGAATCTTCGTATGTGAAAAGAGTGAAAAGAAGCGCGCATAACAACAAGCCGACAACAAATTATCTAAAATTTTTATCAGTTGTAACACAAAATCACGTATTACTCAATAGCTTACGTAAGAGTATATCAGAACCCTGTACATGTTAACAGGAACGGTGGTATAAACGGCTGTCACAGATCGTATATTTTATTGCGCAATAACGATCTAATTTATAATCTGCCCAAATCTGACTTAACTACTACTGTTTCGTCACCGCTTGCCGGTTCGTCGAAATAAACCGTCTAAAGAATTTCAGTTGTCTTTAACATTTCCTTATTTATGTCGAATTAACACGAATAAGATACGTTATCTTTTCTTACTTCATTTAATTTTCTCAATACGTTTAAAGCTGTGTTATCTATCACAATTCCATTTCTTGCATTTACGTTTTACCACCCTTAAATGGTATATTTTCGTCAATTCTTAAGCTTTCCAGACACTCCGTTTGACTCAATCTCCCCACTCAATTCTGGGGAGATTGAATACTCATGCCTGAATTTCTTCCACGTCTTTTTTGTCTGCATTCTATACCGGTCTCGTAAACCTCATTTACGGCTTGCATCCTACATTCTTGTAACATCGTACATGAATTTATGAACTGACAATTTTATAAAATTACAATTTTTTGTACTAATGTTCAGAATCTCTTAGTCATACAATGGTAATTATTACTACTATGACTTAAAAGAAGTAAACATATAACGATACTGTGCGCCAGAAGCAAAGAGAAACACGTTTAAAGTAACGTTACTTTAGATTAGGTAAGACTGAATGTTAAGAATACAAAAACCATATTCTCTATTACATTAAGAATAAAATAAATAATTTTCAGTAATAAATTCCATGGCTGGAGTAATTTATATAGAACACAAGCAGTGAAATATAAGTTGCTTAAGACTTATCGCTCAAACGTAAAGATCTTACAAATGAAAAGCAACCTTACACGGTTTATGGGTTCATTTTTTAGGTTAAGCCGCATAAAACTAGTTTGTTCCGAATATAATAATAATCTGATGACTTTCCTACATCAAGTCTATTCTGTCAAATAAGAAAAGTTCAAATATGAACTAGTTTTGATCATTATTAGACAGCACTTGAATGCGTTTAATAATGAGCGAAACATTACTGTGATTACCATACATTTTCTAATGCACAATCAGTGTCCTATCCTATCGTATGAAAGTTCATGCACGCATAATATCACAGCATGTCATAATCGCGACGATTTCAGACTGCTGTCATAAGGAATTCCTTTCCGGTACGCTGATCAGTACGGTGTAAAAATCGAGGCATGCATTGAAGAATGTACAAATACCTACGCACACGATGACGCTTTTTACAAAACTGGATTTAAATGTTCTCTGATCAGTACTGGACGTTTCACACAAAAATTAGCAAACAATTTTTTATTGACTAGTTACTGTCACAGAATACAGAGGTTTAAATAAAGATACTGGTTGTCTGAAGGAACGAACCAGTTTTCTGTAGCAGCAGCAGCAGCAGACACAGTAACTCCCACAGGCCGCACCCACAGATTTGCATGAATTACCACCTCTCTCTCTCTCTCTCTCTCTCTCTCTCTCTCTCTCTCTCTCTCTCTCTCTCTCTCTCCAAAATCTTGTATTTATACGGGACGAAGTACACGTACCATTGGTGGGGGTGCCGACAGAAATTTTTTATATAACCTACAGTTTCACGCTATCACTAAACCCGATTAAATGTTTTACGTTTTCAAAAGATAATAAAGTTTGCGAGGCATTTAGGTAATGGTGCGCAGAGTTAAAAAACTTGCTTAGTATAGGCCTAGTGTTCTAATAATAAACAAATACTGAACAAGAGGAGAGCACAGACGATGCAGCCTTCAACCGAACTTGCTCCTGTCACATCTCATTTTCTATTGTGTGTTCACAAAATGCGTGGTTGTCTAAATATTACCTGTATCGCAGCTGCACCTGCTTGATAGTCTGTTTCACTCAATGCCGTCATTTTACTGTAGACCTATCATATAGACACAGCGTCTGTCTAAACCAATTCTCACTCAAACGTATTCTTTTTCCCATCCGAAACCAAAAACAATCCTTCTGACTCCATACAGACTAAGAGATCTACTTTGTTCCTAACTATTTCACTATTGTCAGTCTTAATGCTCAACCTCTAAATAATATGCAGTGGTTGAACAGATTTCATTATGAGGAAAAATCTACAGTTTATAAAATTCCTATCGACAGAAGAAAACAGATTCTGCGGACACCACGGATAACAAACCACGGGTATTGCTAAGAATTTTGTGATTTTTTAAAAACTAAAAATTTTAATTCACAAATGTGAATAAGTTATGTCTTGAATATGCTTCAGAGATTTCCAATGGCAGGCAATGAAACAAAAAATAGAGAATGAGTAATTTATAGTAAAATCAATATATAGGGCCTACATCTTATATACAAAATAACAGTAGCACTATTGTTCAATTTTGATCATCATCCTAGTTACTTTTATATATAAGATATAAAAGTTCTCTTTTTATACTTCAGTTGAGTATTAAATGAACTAATTTTTGAAGTTTATTATTTAAATTGTGTTTGTACAATCCCCTGCAGTCCTGAGTCTCCGTTCGGTCTCTTGTATCTCAAACAATGACACAAATGTACGATAAAAAAAATATTAATTTTAGCTTATGTTTTTTTGGGCGCTGAAATCAAAAGAAAAATTTCATATCACATTAAGTTTTTCACAAAATACGTGTTATTATTTTTCATTTAAAACAAGGTTACACAGGATTTAGATTCACTTTGTTTATTTATGTTGGAAAACGAATCAAGAAGCTGGCAAATAATAGTTAAAAATAGTATACTGTCCATTAAAGTGTACACACTAATTCCTCTTTGTTGTGCTTTTTATTATTAATAGTATCGTCAAAATTTAAGACTGTTCATTATTCAAGAAGAATGGTCGCTGTACTCGGGAGCACATACGAAGACAAGACCTGTTAGCTACGCAGGGGCAAGAAAATGTATCACGAGATCTGACAGCCAATAAGAGCCAGTCAATCGTTTCGCTTAAATGAGCGCAATTCTTGACTCTTTTGTTTTATTTTATGTCGCAGTGAATCACTCTGTCTCTCCATTCCCAATGCGCTTTCACTTCTCTCCATCCTATGTGCTCCCGTGGGGATCACTAGCACACATCGCGACCATTTTTTGAACAGTAATGTAGATCTGCCAATAGAGATATTCAATGAGGCTGTCTCTGAAACGGTAATCGTGCTTTATCATGTTCTAAACTCAGCTTCAACAGAAAATTTTGCTGTGTTGCAAAAACATGCAGCTGTGGTTGAATAAACAATCCACACAGGCTAACTTTTGTATTGTTTATGGTAAGTTTGTGATTATAAAACATCAAAGAATCATTACAGGTTTTATTATAAAAGTAAGCTTGTTATGCTTACGTGGACGGCCTGAGGAAGTGGTAAACAGGTTTTAGATTTGGTATTTCAATTATTTGCAGGAAGCAAACAAGTCATTATGATGACTGTTATTTTTGCTCTCGTGACTTAAAAGGCTATAACTCAAAGAACAAAAAAATTATTTTATATCAGTATATCCAAATATTTTTATCAGTTCTTAGATCTATTCCTCATAGCGCGCGAATTCCAGTTACTGTTCCTGGAGAAACATTCGAAGATCCATCAAAAAATTCTGATGTGAGTATTGGGGAACAGAATATGGATCAGTAAATCCAACGCAGTAAGAATACAAAGTTGTAGAACTGAATGAAACATTTTTTGAAGTTTTTAATCTTAATTGTGTTTGAACAATCCTGCGAAGTGGTGAGTCCTGACATGGACGCTTTAACTAGTCTTTTTTAAGGACAAAAGTCCCTTTAAATCTCTGACCAAAGTAAAGGCTTTCAAGTTTTAAAATATTACTATTTATAAATAAGTTTGTCAAATCAAAATTTTAATATATGATTACGCCTGTTTTATTTTATATATTTTCACTATTAATTACTTTGTGTTAAGTACTCCTGATTGAAAATTTTGATCAGATAGTGAGAAAACAGCACGTGATTCAGAAATCTGAGTCACATATCTAAATTCAGTAAAAAAAAAACTATAAGTTGATAGTAACAAGTTTTTTTAAATCAAAATTTTGTAGGCCTGTTGTGATTGGTTGCCTTTTCATTTTCATGAAACTCATGTGCGTATTCTAAATGCATAGTAGATAACATTTGTTTCGCCTTCAGGTAGTCAGTGAGTTTGTTATAACGCTTATCGACCTTTTAATGTACGTTTTACAGCGATAACGTAGTTAAAAATATAGTTTATCTAATTGTGTATGTTCAGGTATGTAAAGGTATGTTCTTTCACAATTATAGGCCTCCTCCCTATTTAAATTTTCATAAATACCGTTTCTTCAGTTTATTCGCATCTCCTCATACAACTTAATTCTTAATATCAAAGATAACAATCATGGTGTTTTTTACTCTTGTAATCCTCTCTTTAATTAGATAATAATTTATTATCCTTATGCATATACTTTATTTGTTTTGAATTACTGTACAAAGTGAACTCATTCTACAAAGTATTCGTTTTCTTGGCAAGCCTAATGCCTGGAAACACATCTCATAGTTTTTCTGCACGAGCTGAAATCTTACGATGCCACTTCACCTTTCACAGTCCTTGGACGTAATTTTGTACCGTCGAAATAATGTTCCTCTTGGTGCACGTTTCTTTTACACATTCCGCTTCATATAACGATACTCCATAGTCCTCTGTTTTGAAAATTCTGCATGTTTTGTGTATGAATTAAAAATATTAATTGTGAAAGTTCTGCTTCCGATCTCGTGCCACGAAAACCCGAAACGACCAAAATATTGTTATACTACTCCAATGTATAGTCAACATTACAGCTGTATTTAATTGGTTAGGATGACAATTTAAGTTTAACTGTTTCACTAACTAACTCTGTGTTTCACGAGGCGATTCAAATGATTTTACTTTCCATCATTTGTGTTAATGATTTTAATTTAATTAAAATTTAATTTATTTATTTAATTCTCATAATCACTTTAAATCTAATTTACGTGAGAGAATCATTTACACGACTTCTCCTATACCACGCGTTAAAGTCTCTCCACTCTCAGCAACAGTTCAATGGCTGAGACTGTTACTTTGCTACAAAAAACAAAAAACAAAAAAAAAGTCAACCACACTAATGTGTTACATGTCTTATATTAATAATATAACTAAAGTATTAGTATACAGTCCTGTCTAGAGTTGTTAGTTACATGAGCTATTAAAATAGATACTAAATCAACAAAATTAAGAAAAATTATATTCTTTCAAGAAATACATAATAGTTTTACAAAAAGAAAAAAAAGGTTACTTCATAAAGGCAGTATTTTTTTTACTGGTCCAAAACTATAGACAAAAAGAACACAACAAAAAAGCCGTAGATATTAATATACATAGATAAACATTTTAGGTGTAATACATTTTACCAGGACAAATGAGAATGAATATTACAGGTAATTTTAATGAACACAGAAAATACCGATTGAAACCACACACGTAGTAAAACATAGTGCAGACTCACACATAACAAAAAACGCTGGCAACATTAAATTAGTTTCATGTTCTTAATTAAACGAACGTATGTCCAACTCCCAATTACTTGGCTACATAGCGTCTATCAAGGATAAATTAATTTATATAATTGATTTTATTTAATACAATAATGTAAAACGTGCGTGAGTGTGTCCACTCACGCGTAGCTATTTATTTATAAAATATTTACCGGTTACGAGAAAACTGTACGCGTATTTGAAGGAGAGCGCTGAAAACATGCTGAAAAGTATAAACACATAAATAAACCTGGTTACAGTGTTTTTTCTTATGTTTTTAGCTTCCAGGCCACAGTTTTTATCTTCTTTTCTGCTGAAAGTTCAGAATAGAAAAACATGTTCCTTCCAGTGTCCTATGTCTTCAGCCAGACGTTTCGTCTACACGTGTGGCAATGACCTTCAGTGTTATTCATCAACATATTGATCAACTTTAATCTCTACTTTAATCAACATTGATTTAGGCCCATTAGAAACATAATGGATCCGGACCTGCCATAGCTGTAGCCTAATACTGTACGTATGTCTGTTTGCAGAGTATTAACAAGTAATAGTAGTGTGTTTATCACTGCAAGTGTTAGTAAATAATAGTAGTGTCAGTTACATGACATTTAAATGCTCCTACTGAACCGCCATGTCTCACACCTATCGTAATACGTAGTTTAAAGGTAAGCCTCCAGATTTGGTACGAAATGTTTATCTAGCTAGTTAGGATGAAAACCATTTTCTGGATATTTGTGCTTTTAAATTTCGGGATTTTGTACGTAGTCAGTCATCATATATCAAAACTGTAGGCATTCTATTTATAAAAGTTGTAGTAATTTAATGGCTGGAAGTAACGGACAAAATGATAAAATTTGAAACGCACGTAACACCCGGTAAGCTTTCCCAATATTTATTTGCTACTATACAATGGCATCCTGACGATCATTTCAGTCTGATTATTTTAAAAGAATATACAATAGTAACTACAGTAATTATTGGATACTCCTAGAAACTGGTAAGCTCGTCAGCATGTTGTTGTATAATAATCTATAAATATTGTAAAAATTACCAAGCCGAATAAGATTATTTAAGTTCTTTCATCAAATACCTTGTGAGGTGTTAACAAGTACTATTAAAATGACAGAATTTATTTATTCAAGCGCTACATCTCATAAAAGGTTGTAATGTTTCCTTCTTAAATTTATTGAGGAAAAGAGTTTCCAGTTTGATGTTTTCTAACGTTTAAGCTTAAGAACTACGGTGCAGAAGACAACGTTAACAAACAATAAATATTTCGCTGATCAGTAGCCTGTTTCTCGAAAAACTAACTAAAATAAGAAAGTTGTGCCACATGTACTTCACAAAAAATTAATAAACTGTCATAATGTTATAAAACTGTCATGAAGACCTCCCAACTTCAAGTGGTACTGGGCTGAAAAATATAAACCATGTTACCTTTGAATGGTGCTTTTAACCACTTTAAGAACAATGCAACAAACTTCTTTTTATTAAACAAACGTGGTTGAGGACAAATTATAACCAATCGCTTGACATATTTTCACGTTTAGGGTATGCAATGAATATTGACAGTAATATTATCACAATGGAAATGTATATGGATAGATGACATTGCTTCTCGTAATCAGTGTCATCTTGCAAGGATTGCACAAATTATCACATCCTTCCTTCTCCATCTGCAAAACTATGTGGCCCTAATCACCGTGTTTATCAAGATCCTAGGTCAGAAGAATGAGTTCCTGTACGCTCAACGTTTTAGGTTTGCAATGAGCTGGAAACCCACTAATGTAAAAACGAATATTACTCATTCAAAAGGTTACTCGGACGGTCATAATTGGCTCATACAAACCAGTATAAATTTAGACGGGCGGTTAGTTTGTTGGCGCCCGCATAATAATGTGCCTGAATGCACTCTTCGCATCTTACACAACAAATTGCAACACAATCCCAGCCATAGCGTGACGTGTTTTATCCTGCCAAAATCTTACCGGCGGCAGCGGTCGCTACATAAACATGCGATTCAGTGGATACCACGTCTGCAATACGCATTGGCTAGTGTCTAACTCGTATATGATATATTACAAACGTTTTTTACAGGCTATAATGAGAAGACAACGTGTTCAAATAAAATTATGGAAATCCTGATTTGTTAAATATTGATTCTTTATCGTTACAGCTTCTACGTGAAGCTACGGTACGTCTCTCGGAGTATTCAATATCAATTTAACATTTCGGAAAAAGGGAATTCTTTGCGATGAACAATTTTTTTGTTAACATATTCTAGGCATCGCAGAGACAGCGTCCCTGAGGTATTTTCCGTAACCGATTTTGTTTACTTAACAGTTGCTATTTTGTTATTGTTTTTTCTGCAGTATTTTACAAATATCTTGGCTTCTACTATCGGACTAAATAAAAAACACGATAATTTTTATTATGATTATGTCGATAAATCTGTAGAGTTCTAATTCTTTAGATTATGCACATAACCTAAAAAAACGTAAAACCCAGGTGGTACAGGAACATTTCCAAAATCTGTGTAACACAAAACATGCTACAAGAATTATTATGAACTTTACAGAAAATATAATTTGAATAAGGAAGAATTTGGTTGGCATATTTCAGGTTATATAAAGCAGCAACAAAACTATTTCGTTTGAAAGTTGATTAGTTCATTGCACGTAGCAATTCAGTTATATTCAGTAGAATATTAGTTATTCAGCATGTAGGAAACCATTTTTAGGCCTTTGTATGTACTTTAAGACGGCTGAGATAGAAATTACATAAACGTTACCTAAAACTCAATTTATTTAAGTGTTTTATTTAATTGTGCATGCGGACTTCACTCGAGCGAAGCAGCACATACCAGCATTTCTCTACAAAAACAAGCAGTTACTTGGATGGTATTGTGATTTGTGATTGCAAGTCACTGTAAACGGTACAGGTTGCCTGTATTATTATATGTTGCCTGTGAAGAGTCTGAAGCGCGGAAATAAAGCAACAATAATGTCAAAACTTAGTGACACGATTAGTACGGCCCTAACGTCGTAACATCGCAAAAATGAAACACATTCGAATTCTTTAAGAAAAAGGCACACCAGGTTTATTAGACATTGTTGCAAGGCGTGGATAATTCAGTTTAGCAGGGACACAGTATTGAGTCGCAGAAACGAAATTCTCAAGTTCAAGTAAGTGTTGCATTAAAACGGATCAAATTTAGAATGCTGGCGCTACGGAGGAGGAGTTTTAAATTTTCAAAGCTATCATGTAAGCAGCAATAGGAATGGGTTGTCAAAGTTAGCTTTGCAGTAGTTGTAGTAGCTTTGTGTAGCGTATATAATTTGGAGTCCCGCGACGTGTGAGACGTTTAGGTTGCGATGAAGACGAGAGTTGACGCTGGATATTATCTCCATTCCACTGTGAGTTCTTAGCTCTCTAATAAAAACTGACAAACTCAGTACGAGACGGAAATCAAATAAATCTTGTTAACAAGCAGAAGACAAAACCTGTATAATTTCTGAACAACATAAATTATTACAAGGAAAACAAGGATCTTTCTAAACTTACGTAAATGATGTGCAAAAACTAAAATAATTAATTTCATTAAAATTGGTTTCTTCAGAAAAAGAGCGCATTTATTCAGTTGCGTTTACTACACTATTTATATATAATCACGATATCTGACTCTTTATTTGATTCATTATAAGTTGCTAATAAAGTGCAATTATGTAAATTATTATTTATAACTTTTTAATTTCCAGTATCGTCAATAATAGTAACACCTGTTTCTATTTAGATATTTAAGAAACTACAATTTTCTTGAATTTAGCTGTTTTTGTATTTATAAAAAAAAATCACGTCAATGTCTGTAACGTGTCCTTTCATTCAGGCTACTATGTATGATACTACAGGTCGATTGGTACTTAATTACCTGTACATCCGTTTCGGCTTCAGTTTCTGCAAAACTAATAATTATCATTACTGTGGTTTTAAAAATTATTTTGGTTGTTGAAATAGACAACATGTACCACTCAGATCGTATGTACCGTATCCAACTGAAAGATGTCCTCAGTCTCCTACAATATTCTTAGTCCAAACCTTGCTATCACGAAGTTTCGTTCACATTCGCAGAAACTGTCCTTCGAAATCACTTTCTTAAGTTGAATAAGCGTGGATACTTATTGTGACGGTCCTTCATTGTGATCATGTTCCACTTCATCTATTAGACTGCCAGATTTTCATTGGGACATACATCGATGTTCTTTGGGACCACTCGTCACGTAATGCTTTCTAACCTTGAACAAACTGACGACTCGAAATCTTAACACAAGCAATAGAATTTACACTTCTTCAACTAGTAAGCTGCTGAATGAAAACACATATCAACATTAATAAAATAATATATTTTTTCCATTCACACGGTTTTATCCAAAACCGAGAGGAACTAATAACTGTACAGAGTTGACCACTATTTACAATATACTGTCTCCGGTTATCCGTGTTCCCCAGGGCCATTCATAAATGGACTCATTATTTACTTAATAGATATGATTTTTTTTAATATTTGTTACTTTTTAATATTTTTTACCACTTGATGGCCTCTTTATTTAATTATCAAAAATTATATAATAAAGTTACTTAGTTACAATTCTTTATCTAAGGCAATAATTTCTGGCGTTTCTTTGCTATCATAACGAAACAAAATCCAACAGCAGTATGTCAGAATCTACCACTAAACAACGTTCTTCTTGATTATACCAAAGCGTTCTTCGTAACAGCATAAGGTAACATGAACTGACTTGCACGTTTTTAATATTAACTCATTATACAAAGATGCATATTTTACGGTACGATAGACACCATCACCAACGAGTTACAGACAAATAAATATAAAGCTGGCAATGCATTTAAATGCTGTCCATAAAAGAATATAACTGGGGGACAATGGCCGGAACTTTAGCGCTGTACCCAATAAGGGGCGGAACGCATAACAATTTCCTGTGCTCACGCAGGAAGCACACGTGACAATTTTCAATCGAACACTCCATTATCTGCCATCAAATGTGCCTAAAGACGCTGGCTGTCGACGAGTAACTAACTATTCAGTATGTCTTACTGCCGTTGTTAGCCAACTCTCATTCCTTCCGGGTCTGAGGTCCAACTACTACGTGGTCTTACCCGACAACGTATCTTTGCACGCATACATACACCTATATTATGCCACTTAAATTGAGATACATTACGTGTTTTTTCATGCCGCAAATCTACATGTTCAACTCTTATTCCATTAATTCTCCACTCAAGACGTTTCTATCTTCAAATCCTTTAAAACAAAAACGCATTATTCAGACTCAGACTACGGAAAGTCTTTCAGAGTGTGGTCTTTCAGATTTTTTGAAACTCTCACTCACGTTAACGTTTATATAAGTTAACTCACTCCATGCAGACATTGTACGATTAAAACAGACCATATTTTAGACTGAAATCCAAAAATTCATTCAAATAAATTCTTTATTTTGTTCAAATAAAGTGTCCTATCCTGTCTATTCAATATTATAAACTACTTCTTTGTCGACAATAACATGAAATTAACATTTTCGAACTATATTTTTCGAAACAGAAATGTATGTATATTATCGAAATAGTTTTTTGTAGAACTCATTTTAGGCCATAGGCTAACAGAATAGGTACGTTAACAGGCTATTGGAATTATAGGTTTATAAGCTTTATTTCTAGCAAATAAAAATATTACATTAAATCGCTAAGAAATCGTTAAACCAAGTGGCGAAAGGCAAAACAAATTTTTCACTTATTTTCAATATTCAAATTAATAGAACGTTAAACTAGAAAGTACTAGCAAACTGCCTGAGTCACAGTCGTAGCGAGAGTGCTGACAAATTTATTAACGATCTTGATACGTAGGTACTACGAAACTTCAATACGAGGAGACGACCTGGTTACAAGTCATGTCACACTCTCAAAATCGCCAGCAAGCATACATTCGCAAGACATTGTTACATAACGGATACGAAGTGTCATTGCGGCAGGTGTGATTATATTGCCTTGAGATGAGCAAGCAACAAAACACGTCACACCTACTTTAGGAAGGCAACGCCTAAAATACGGCCGGCGCCTTGCCTTACGTTCGCTTCACTTCATCCTCTCAGCCAAGCTTCATCAATAATTATACAAACACACACACGTATAGTATTTATTTCGTAACAAGTGATCGTGTGTGTGGCGCAGGTATGTAGGTATGCATAAACGCATTTATAAATGGCATTACGATGAAGGAAGTTGTGAAATTTTTTAGGATACATAGTTTTTGGTAACCTCACTTGTACAGACAAGTAAGAACACTATTTAATTTTGTAATCCACAAGTCGCGATACAGTTTATATATACTGTTCTAGTATTGTAAGCCGCGAAGCATGCGAGTTCCTAGTGGTTAATGTTGCAATTACAGTTCACAATAAGAGTTTAGTTTTCTTAGAATATTTGTATTTCATAAAACAACATAAGCCTGATTATGGAACGTTTTTAGTAAATGTTTTTAAAAGCAACTATATTAGTTTTAATGTAAGAAGCCGTTCAGCAAACCGATTATGTTTTGTTAATATCCTTCAAGAAACTTTCCATAGCTCACGCTAAACTTCAGATATATACTAATTTTATTAAGGCGACAAGCTTTACATTTAGATTTTTAATTTTCGTGTACAGATATAATTTAATCGGTGTAATGTGTCATACAGAAACAAGAAAATATGTCGATCGAGATAGAAATTTTGAGGATACGTTATATGAAGTTAAGTATAAAAAGAAAAGAAAATGTATTTGCTCTTACTTGAATGATATGTATGATATTTTTTCTATATAACCCCTTCCTACTTCTATGCACTTGGTTCAACTTTTCGGGCTTGTGTGCAGCCAATTTCGCACCATTTCTATGACTTCTTTTATGTCAACAGTTGAGTTAGTTTTGGACTGCAGCACAGAACCTTAGAGACAAAGGATTTTTGTAAACGAAAATTACAATTTTTTCAAGTTTATTATGTTTTTTGGACTTGATTTTTGGCTTCAGTAATCACAAAAAGGTACAGTCCTTTTTGCGATTCAAGGGGTGACATGAGATATATATATATATATATATATATATTGTAGCGTGACAGAAAATCCACTACATTTCAAGTCATATGAAATCCTAAAGTTTAATTACATCACCAAATGTTGTAATAATATTAAATGACATTTAAATAAATCAGAGGAATGAAACACAATAAGATAAAAATCCTCACTACATAATATATCAAAACCACCGTTAAAAGAAACCAAAGAAAGTATTGAAGCAACTCATCAACTCATAGTACAATACCAGTGAGTTACCCAGGAAGCTCAGAGCAGTAAACCAGTTATATAAGACAATATCCCGAAAAAAGAGACTCAATCAAAGAGTGGTGAATACCAAAATACCCTAAAAACAAGAAGAGGGAAGAATAAAGTTTGTGAGCAGGAAGAAAACAATACCCTGAAACCTGTATAGAAGAATAAAATCAGTTTAGTGAAGAAATTAAATACTCCAAACTAAACCTCAGTCGTGATAACACCAAGTACCTTGGTTTACCCAAGAATGAGGTAAGAAGACCAGAAGAGTGAAGACTAGACCAGGAACAAGAATGAAAACTAGAAGAGGGACAAGAATGAATACCAGAAGGAAGATAGGAAGAAGGACAAGAAGGAAGACAGGAGGAGAGGAAGACATAGTATGAAAGAAACACCGTAGTAAAACCTATTATTATATAAACTACTATCAATCCCAAACCCACAAAAACTATGCCAAAGAAAGTATAACATACCCAAAATCTTATAAAAATGTAATTATTGAGAAAACTAAAGTGTTGTATAGCGTTATAAGAAGTGCACCGGCTAAAGCTATTGTGTAATAAAGAAAATAAACTAGTCTTAACGGTCCATGATGACTAAAGGTCTGGTCTGAGATAATAAGACTCAGAATATCAGAACCAACGGTGAAAGTGAATTTGTATAAGTGTTTTTTAAAAAAAGCAATAAACTTAAAGTTGGTGATACTATAACTTAGTAGTATGCTATATCACAACTTTAAAATCTAAATAATAAACAGCATAATAAAATAATAAAATGGAAGGTTTCCAGTATTTTATTATTTTAATGTAAATGTTTGTTTACAAGACATTTGTAAAAAAAAAAAAAAAGATAATAAATAGAATATGGGAATTAATGTTTGCTGATGTGGGGGATCACAGTAGTAATGGTTTGAACCAGAAAGGACTGGTACTAATATAGTATGAATAAGTGTAACATGTTTAAATAGACTGTTATTTCACAATCCTAAAATCAATGTGTTAAATAAATGTATTTGTAAGGTTTATTAGAAAATAAGATTTATGTTATGTGTTTTAAAAAAAGAATTATGTTTGATAAATAATAACCTACATACCAGTAATAATGTACTAAAAGGTATGCTATGTTAGATTAAAAATAGTTAAAAGAGATATGTTTAAGCTGTATCTGCAATATGTTAAATTGTGCAGATTACTAAACAATGTTCATAATTAATTATTTTAATAACTGTAGTGTTAATTAACTACTACACAAAACAATAAGTTATAGATCATGTTATTTTCATATAATTGTAATTATGTAAAGTCAGAGGAGGAATTAAGTTTAAATTATTTGAGAAAGAAAGAAATATAAAATTCTAAAATCTAGGCCATTTGGTGAAATCAGAGAACCAATATAAAATAATATAATTCACTTATAAATCCTGTAAACTACCCAGATTTATATAAGATAACACAATTAACTACTACTAGGAATGATCCTATGAATTAAAATGACAATAAGGAAATATACCTTAACATTTTGTAAATTGTCAAAATATATAAATTAATTAATTTTAGAGAGCAATATCAAATCTACAAATTAACACAAAAAACCAGTTCAAAGGTGTAATTTATATGTATTTAAGGAAAGGAAGAGAAATATGACTAATTAAAATTTATTATAATAGTATTCATAATATTTAAAATGGAAGGAATTTTGTATAAAGACGGAAATCCAATTTTGAGCCTATATTTCCAAAGTGTGAACAAAATTTGTTAATTTCCACAAAATGTCTACAGATATGGACTATAATACATCAATTTAAAGGGAATAAGATGATTAAACTAATAATAAGATTAGTAATTCATAAAAGTAAGGAATAAAATAGAAAAATTCCATATATAATGTAATATTTTCTAATGTGTATGAAGTCGAAAAATGTTAACAATACTTTTTCAAGGATTAACTGGGCAAGATTTATGACCAAGTTAATTAGTCTTTTGTTGAATATCAAGCTGAATAGGTGTGTGACAAAAACGTTCTTAAAATCGAGTCGAACATGATGCTAACGTTTAGCCATTGGAATCAGTGAACGGGAGTTAGACAAATTAGACACTTTTTGAAGCCAATACTATAAAAAAATTCACGACAATAGTGAAAACAAACCTCTAACTTCACTATACGAGTGACAGTAAACAGTAAAACATTATATTACAACTGATTCACTCTACAAACCTAACCGTAACTTGAAAACTTAACCGTAGTAGTTGAACAAATAGAAAATAAACTAACTAACGCAAGTTTACACAGAACACTTCACCAGAATACACCAAATAGATTAACAGACATATTACACCAGTGCGGGGACATTTTAGACCTTGATGAAGGTAATTTTATAGTAATTTTCTGACTCGACGCATATGCAATAGCCAAGACCAACCCAAGGAGCGGCCATCTTGAAAATGAAATCTGCCTACTACATCGTAGTCACTGATGTCACATCAGTCTTCATTGGTTCGACAAAACATTTATTCTAATATCATAACCTGAATTATTTAAATACTATTGAATAGTAATTATTGTATTTATATGTGTTAATTGTTAATGTTATACTTTCTCGTCACCCTTCTCTGACTATTAATCCTAATCGCTCAAAGAACCTGTCTTTTAATATAATATAACATAAAATTTTGTTCTGTATGACACAATCGATAATTCCTGAGACAGAGTCGATAATTGCTCTCCATCGATAAAATATCGATTATTTATTTAAAACTGTCAATAAATCTTTATATTTCCATTATTTTGTATCTGTACTTATTTCACAGGGTAATTTAAGGGTATTTATAAGGCTGAAGGCATTAAGTGAGAAGAATATATTCTATTTTGAACAAGATATTGGACCAGTAAGGAAAGTCACCAATCGATTATTACCTGGAGTTAATCTATTTAACTCCAGACTTGGTGCAAATCTTCAAGAAGTGCTCGACGGTCAATAAATACCTACCTGTTATTAAAATTTTTCCAGAACCTTTTAAAAAACAGATTTATCTTGTATACATACCTCTATAAACATAAACCAAATTATTTTATTGTTTGAAAATTCTATTTTTTATTGAATTTTCCATATACATTGTATTTTTATTCTTTTGTAACGACCGGCATACAGCGGTCTGGTGACCAAGTGGCTAGCCCAAACAGTGGGGCTAGATCAGATTACAGCCTTATAATAGGGTCTTCTTACAAAGTGACGAACCCAACGCTGGGCATTAAGGAAGAAGGCAGTACACTAAAGGTCGTCTAGTTACAAAGTGGCGTCCAACTTAGAGGGCTTAATAATCTAAGCTTGGCAGCGATTGATTAATAGACAGCAGAGAGATGCAAAGACGAGCTACATCGAAAAAGAGGGCGGCAGAGGCCGAAACAGAAATTGACATGGGGGATAAGGAGGCAACACCCGTTGAAGATCCGGAAGTGGTATTACCCCCACTGGAAGATAAACAAACCGCACCACCAGAGAAACAACTGGAAGAACCGACACAAACCGGGGAGGTTGCATTCCAGGAAACCTTAATAAGAATGATAATGAAATTGGATCAGGAATTAAAGGAAGACTTGCATAAGAAAATGGATTCCACTCAGGAAGAAACCAGTAAGAAGATGGAGGAGAATTTAAACAAGAAGATGGACGAAAGTAATAAGGAAAGGAAGGAAGATAACCGATCCACAAAGAAGAATTGGGCCGTAAGATAGAAAATACCAATAAGAGGATCGAAGAAACCAGTAAAAATTTGAGTAAGAAAATGGACGAGATGGCGGAAAATTTAAGCAAGAAAATGGATGATATGGTCACAGAAAGTAGGAATGATAGTAAACTGTTTAGGAAAAAATTAAGAGAGGAGAAGACCAAAGAAATAAAAAATGATAGCCAACCAGAACCAGAAAAAGTACTAAATGATAAAACGCAAGAAGATAGCCAACCAGAACCAGAAGAAGTACTAAATGACAAAACGCAAGAACAAATAATGGTAGTACCTGAAATTGAAACTAACCGAAACCAGGAAGATATTAAACCAAGGAAAAGGAGAATGCTTCCAAGGGAATTAATGAAAACCAAGGAAGAAATGGAAATGATGAACCATGGTTTAATGGATGTCAATAATATTCCAATAACCGACCATGAAGAAATCAGGAGTTCCAGAAATTACGGAAAGAGATTAAAAGTAATATTACAAAGAATATACCACCAAACAGTAGTTTACCAATGGGGAAGGACCAGAGGTAAACGGAATACTACATATGGACTAGATCAGTTCCAGTGCAGAACTAAACAGTGTATTTCAGAAAGATGGAAATATAACATCTTATCAGACTGTGACGATGGCACTGGTGAATCACCAGAGTGTGTTCCATTAGTGCGCCATCCAGAACTATTCCAGTGTACAATTACACAAAAATGTATACCTTCCGGATGGATATGTGATGATGAACCAGATTATGGGGATTCAGAGAAGCAAACAGTTGATAAACCAGATGAAGACCATCACAGATATTTTTCAGGTCATACAGCATATGGACCAGAGACATATTGGAATATGAGACAATATAATAATGGGAACAATACCAATTACAATGACAATAATAATACGGGTCCCAACCAACAAAACCCGAATCGACCCTCTAATGGTTATCAGGGTAACCACAATCCCTACCCTGATAACGTAAATAGTCAGAGAAGCCCCAATTATGGTAATAGTCCTTACCATAATAATGCTAATCGTGTGGGTCCCAATAATAGTAATTTTAGTAATAATAGGTTTCCTCGCCCAAGAGTGAACTTCATACGGGCCACAGATGGAAGACAGCGAGGTTTCAACCACCATAGAGGGAACAGTTACCGAAGATACGAAGAAAGGCGGAGGAGCCTAGAACGGGACCAACCGAGGTACTATCCGGCGCGTACGAGCAAAAGTTTGGATCTGATAAGGATCTATACGGATACATAATGAGGTGATAAAAGGGATGGATGTCATGATAACCGACAACGGCAAAACCACCACAAAGAAGATGAAAATAATTACCACTGAGGAAAAATGAGAAGAAGAAGGGACAAGGAACCAAAATGGGAATTTAAGAAGTAAATTAATTAAGAAACTACACCTTATAAAGGAACTATGAGCAACGATGCACTATAATAAAAAGCATCCACCTGGGTATAAAGAAATAATAATAATAAGAAATACGTTTGAATAAAGACAAGAAAAGAGTCATACTATATTCATGAAACTAATATGATATGTTTACCATATAATTATGAAAACTATTACAATCATTTATGAAAAGTCTATGTGGCAGTAATATAAAACAGAATATCCTCTAAATTCTAAAAAGGTGTAAGTTCACCTTACATACCAAGAAAATGTGAAAAAACTTTATGGCTAGAATAGAAGAGAAGAAGTTTAAAAACATAAAATCCTCTAAATTCTAAAAAAATGTAAGTTCACCTCACATACCAAGAAAATGTGAAAAAACTTTATGGCTAGAATAGAAGAGAAGAAGTTTAAAAACATAAAAACCCCAAAATTCTAAAATACATGTAAGCTAATCTTACATAAAGATTATTTGAAAGAAATTATTTGAAAAGAAGAATAATATAAGAAGAGTTTGAAATAAGTCAACAAAATTTTAAACATAAATGAGATCACCTTACATACCAATTATTTAAGAAAAACTTTATGGCGATGATAGAAGAAGAAGAATTAGAGTTTAAAACCACAAGATTCTAAACATCCGTGAGATCACCTTACATACCAATTATCTAAGAAAAACTTTATGGCTATAATATAATAATAAAGAAGGAGAGAATTTAGAAATAAAACCATCTAAGGTCAAAAAACAAATAAGGACAGTTTACTAAATATTTATTTGAAGAGAAACATTTTGACAATAATACCAAGAGAGTTTAGAAAAATAAAACCAGCCAAAAAACATATAAGCCCACCTTACATACAAATTATTTGAGAAAACTTTATAGAATAACATAAGAAGAATGAATTTTGAATTATGAATAAATCAAGTTTCCCAAACCAAGTATAAGTACAACTTACCAACCAATTATAAATAAAACACTATGGTGTGATAAACTGATGAGATTTCCTACCAGATTTATGGTAAGCATAGAAGATAATTACCATGGTAACAAAGGATCATAATGGGATGAATAAGAGGAAACAGAATTAGAATTAAAACAAATAATTCTAGACAGTATAATCATGTCTAAGTTCAATATGAAGAGTAAAAACCTTTCCGTAAAATGTTGTTGAAGGAAATAAAAAAGAAAAAATTCTTTAATACGATTTAAGTGATTGAATAAAATAAGGTACAAAAACTTCTTTGGAATTATGAGAGAATGAAACTTTAAGTGGTATGAGGAGAAAATATGACCTCATAATGAAATTAATAAAAAAACCAGCATTTGCAAGTATAATCGCAATGACCGGAATAATGTGAAAATAATGTCAAAAATGTATGTAATTAAATGAATTAATATAAAATGATTTATAAATTAAATGACAATTATGATAATGACAGTTATAAAAAATTCTAGAAAATAGAACAAGTGGAAATTTTAAGAACCAAGAAACAGTCTAAAAATGTCACAAAGATATGCTACTACAAATAATGCAGATTATAATGAAAAAACCAGAAGGTAATAAAGAATTTATAACCAACAGATTTATATGATAATAAAAGTATAAAAAGGTAATAATAGAAGAGCTTCCTACCATAATATCAAATGAAAGAAACATCCAGATAATAAGTCAGATGAACAACTGAGATAGAAATATTAAAATCTCTGAGAAGTATAATAAGTAATAAGTGAAGTATCCCAAAGATATTTTTTTTAAATAGTAACCAATGTGTACTATTCTGAATAATTTTTTTAATCTGTCTGATGATAATTCCAGCAGGATTAATATATTTTTTGAGCAGAGATGATTTGCCTCTGTACTCAAATATGTGTGAAGTATTGGACAGCAGAGGAAAGTAGCGTACAGTGCCTCTCTGAACTGAACCAGCTCACAAAGTAGGGAACGATAGGGAGAAAATATCCCAAGGAGAAAATACTAAGAAGAAATATAAAAATGAAATAATAAATATGAAACTCAGAAGACTATTACTATCAAGGAAGATCAAGTGAGAGTGATATAAACTCAGATATAAATAAGAGAATTTTAAAATGGAAGGAAGTCCAAGATAATAACAAACTTTGAATAATTATCATAAGCAATTGTTTCAGACAAAGCAAGTATAGTCTGAAAAAATTACTTCTGGAGAAGGGCATTCTGTAGCGTGACAGAAAATCCACTACATTTCAAGTCATATGAAATCCTAAAGTTTAATTACATCACCAAATGTTGTAATAATATTAAATGACATTTAAATAAATCAGAGGAATGAAACACAATAAGATAAAAATCCTCACTACATAATATATCAAAACCACCGTTAAAAGAAACCAAAGAAAGTATTGAAGCAACTCATCAACTCATAGTACAATACCAGTGAGTTACCCAGGAAGCTCAGAGCAGTAAACCAGTTATATAAGACAATATCCCGAAAAAAGAGACTCAATCAAAGAGTGGTGAATACCAAAATACCCTAAAAACAAGAAGAGGGAAGAATAAAGTTTGTGAGCAGGAAGAAAACAATACCCTGAAACCTGTATAGAAGAATAAAATCAGTTCAGTGAAGAAATTAAATACTCCAAACTAAACCTCAGTCGTGATAACACCAAGTACCTTGGTTTACCCAAGAATGAGGTAAGAAGACCAGAAGAGTGAAGACTAGACCAGGAACAAGAATGAAAACTAGAAGAGGGACAAGAATGAATACCAGAAGGAAGATAGGAAGAAGGACAAGAAGGAAGACAGGAGGAGAGGAAGACATAGTATGAAAGAAACACCGTAGTAAAACCTATTATTATATAAACTACTATCAATCCCAAACCCACAAAAACTATGCCAAAGAAAGTATAACATACCCAAAATCTTATAAAAATGTAATTATTGAGAAAACTAAAGTGTTGTATAGCGTTATAAGAAGTGCACCGGCTAAAGCTATTGTGTAATAAAGAAAATAAACTAGTCTTAACGGTCCATGATGACTAAAGGTCTGGTCTGAGATAATAAGACTCAGAATATCAGAACCAACGGTGAAAGTGAATTTGTATAAGTGTTTTTTAAAAAAAGCAATAAACTTAAAGTTGGTGATACTATAACTTAGTAGTATGCTATATCACAACTTTAAAATCTAAATAATAAACAGCATAATAAAATAATAAAATGGAAGGTTTCCAGTATTTTATTATTTTAATGTAAATGTTTGTTTACAAGACATTTGTAAAAAAAAAAAAAATGATAATAAATAGAATATGGGAATTAATGTTTGCTGATGTGGGGGATCACAGTAGTAATGGTTTGAACCAGAAAGGACTGGTACTAATATAGTATGAATAAGTGTAACATGTTTAAATAGACTGTTATTTCACAATCCTAAAATCAATGTGTTAAATAAATGTATTTGTAAGGTTTATTAGAAAATAAGATTTATGTTATGTGTTTTAAAAAAAGAATTATGTTTGATAAATAATAACCTACATACCAGTAATAATGTACTAAAAGGTATGCTATGTTAGATTAAAAATAGTTAAAAGAGATATGTTTAAGCTGTATCTGCAATATGTTAAATTGTGCAGATTACTAAACAATGTTCATAATTAATTATTTTAATAACTGTAGTGTTAATTAACTACTACACAAAACAATAAGTTATAGATCATGTTATTTTCATATAATTGTAATTATGTAAAGTCAGAGGAGGAATTAAGTTTAAATTATTTGAGAAAGAAAGAAATATAAAATTCTAAAATCTAGGCCATTTGGTGAAATCAGAGAACCAATATAAAATAATATAATTCACTTATAAATCCTGTAAACTACCCAGATTTATATAAGATAACACAATTAACTACTACTAGGAATGATCCTATGAATTAAAATGACAATAAGGAAATATACCTTAATATTTTGTAAATTGTCAAAATATATAAATTAATTAATTTTAGAGAGCAATATCAAATCTACAAATTAACACAAAAAACCAGTTCAAAGGTGTAATTTATATGTATTTAAGGAAAGGAAGAGAAATATGACTAATTAAAATTTATTATAATAGTATTCATAATATTTAAAATGGAAGGAATTTTGTATAAAGACGGAAATCCAATTTTGAGCCTATATTTCCAAAGTGTGAACAAAATTTGTTAATTTCCACAAAATGTCTACAGATATGGACTATAATACATCAATTTAAAGGGAATAAGATGATTAAACTAATAATAAGATTAGTAATTCATAAAAGTAAGGAATAAAATAGAAAAATTCCATATATAATGTAATATTTTCTAATGTGTATGAAGTCGAAAAATGTTAACAATACTTTTTCAAGGATTAACTGGGCAAGATTTATGACCAAGTTAATTAGTCTTTTGTTGAATATCAAGCTGAATAGGTGTGTGACAAAAACGTTCTTAAAATCGAGTCGAACATGATGCTAACGTTTAGCCATTGGAATCAGTGAACGGGAGTTAGACAAATTAGACACTTTTTGAAGCCAATACTATAAAAAAATTCACGACAATAGTGAAAACAAACCTCTAACTTCACTATACGAGTGACAGTAAACAGTAAAACATTATATTACAACTGATTCACTCTACAAACCTAACCGTAACTTGAAAACTTAACCGTAGTAGTTGAACAAATAGAAAATAAACTAACTAACGCAAGTTTACACAGAACACTTCACCAGAATACACCAAATAGATTAACAGACATATTACACCAGTGCGGGGACATTTTAGACCTTGATGAAGGTAATTTTATAGTAATTTTCTGACTCGACGCATATGTAATAGCCAAGACCAACCCAAGGAGCGGCCATCTTGAAAACGAAACCTGCCTACTACATCGTAGTCACTGACGTCACATCAGTCTTCATTGGTTCGACAAAACATTTATTCTAATATCATAACCTGAATTATTTAAATACTATTAAATAGTAATTATTGTATTTATGTGTTAATTGTTAATGTTATACTTTCTCGTCACCCTTCTCTGACTATTAATCCTAATCGCTCAAAGAACCTGTCTTTTAATATAATATAACATAAAATTTTGTTCTGTATGACACAATCGATAATTCCTGAGACAGAGTCGATAATTGCTCTCCATCGATAAAATATCGATTATTTATTTAAAATTGTCAATAAATCTTTATATTTCCATTATTTTGTATCTGTACTTATTTCACAGGGTAATTTAAGGGTATTTATAAGGCTGAAGGCATTAAGTGAGAAGAATATATTCTATTTTGAACAAGATATTGGACCAGTAAGGAAAGTCACCAATCGATCATTACCTGGAGTTAATCTATTTAACTCCAGACTTGGTGCAAATCTTCAAGAAGTGCTCGACGGTCAATAAATACCTACCTGTTATTAACATTTTACCAGAACCTTTTAAAAAACAGATTTATCTTGTATACATATCTCTATAAACATAAACAAAATTATTTTATTGTTTGGAAATTCTATTATTATTGAAATTTCCATTTTATTTTTATTCTTTTGTAACGACCGGCATACAGCGGTCTGGTGACCTAGTGGCTAGCCCAAACAGTGGGGCTTGATCAGATTACAGCCATATAAAGGGTCTTACTACAATATATATATATGGTAAAGAATGTAGATATAAACAAAGAGTTTATGACCAAACCTATCCTTGAACACAGTGAATAAAAACAACCAACTTAGTAGTACATATGATAGAACGAATGACAAGATACCGTGAGCAATAAATGGGAGGACACAATAAAAGAACAGCAAGTTAAAGGAAGGCGTAAAGAGCATAATCGCAAAAATAATATTAAAGAGAAAACTGCAGTATCCGGAGCGAGCGTACTAACCAAGTACAGGAAAAATGGTCAACGTTGTGAAATAGTAAAAAGACCTACACCCCAACTACAATACATCTGACTTTTGGTCACACATACAGCGTATACTCTACAGAAAGGATTAACAAGTAAAAAACGACGACGAAACAAAGAAAACCTGTCACAGGCTTTACAACCTTTATTGACTGTGTCAGAAAAAATTGTTTTACAAAAAACATCTTTCAGATTAACAATGACTGTGAGAGTAAACGTAATCCTAGTTGATCAAGATCTAGGGGATACAGAATTCGTGAAAACATTTATGTTTAAAGAACCACAAGTTTTAGTATAAGCACAAGTATTTCTCACGCACTTAGAATGAATATCGTATGACACTTAAAAAGTTGGACTTTCTGATCAGAATGTTGTACGACTGGAGTGGGCAATACAGAACACTGAAAACCAAGAAAGCAATTGCAGGTGGTATAACTGTCAAGCGAACATTTTCCAGAAAATCATAAATCAGCAACAGTTTTCAACACCGCGGCAGAACGCAACATCAGCGTGACGTTATTACAAGGAAATAGTAATGAGTAACATTTCAAATCTTTTAAAACGTATTTTAGACAATGTAAAATATTTAAACTTGTTTCAGAATTAAATTGATTGATTTATTTCCAAACTTTAAAGTTTGCTTTTCAACAGAATCGTTATTTTTAAAAGTTGTATCCATTTTTTTCAGTTTGTCCGTTATAAGGCTTCGTCGACCTAACACAGATTCTACAGTAATTCAACATTTCAATTTTTTGTTATATTCTTTTTAATGAATATATTGTTCACTAAAGTATCTCTTTCTTTTAGTACGCCGATTTTACTCTTACATTTACTTTTCTTCGATTCCCTTTGGAGAATTGAAATCGACCGCCTTGGCCTTTGCTTATCGAACACACTCTTTTTGTTGTAAGTGCCTCATGTCTATAGGACAAATTTTCATTCATGCACGTTCCTTTAAGAAATATGCACAAATATGACGAAATATTTGATTTGTGAAGTTCGATTTCCATACAAACTTTAAATGTAAAACTTGTGTAACGGCTATTCAATGCCGTTGTCCACACTGAAACTAAACATTTTACCTATAACAACTACAAAACAGCTTAAAAATTATTGTTGTGCCTCTGATAGCGACAACATGCTGTATTTTAAATCGACCTTTGTAGGCATATACAGTATATTTAGTGACTCTACAATAAAGACATGAGAAGCCCCCTAAGGCCACACGCGATTTTTAACGCCCGTTTAAAAAGAAATGGATTGGAATACGTCCTTTCCTGAACAGAATCGTAACATTCAGTTTCATGTTTTATGATAATGCATTTGTATACCATAAGGCAATATAACAGCGTAGAATGCACAGAGTTTGAAATAACTAATATTCAGAAATGTTTGCTTACATAATCGCTTATAGATGCCACAGACTTGGTAGAACACCTTTAATTAATTTTCTAGTTATTTACACATTTCATACTTTATGTATTTTTCAGTTTTACTGTTCTTGACACATTTATACAACACATATATTAATGCAATACTAACTTAATTGCTAAGATAATTATGCACATCTCTGCCTTCGAACCCTGTTTTATAAAATAATCTTCGCGTCGCCTAGGACACCGCAAATGCTAGAGCCGCCGCTGATATTGTGAGTGATACTAGAAGTCCTATTTATTTGTGTAGTACAGAGGCAAAGCAATACAGGATGGTTCATTTAAGAACCCAGACATCTGAATGAATGTCAGACTTGACAAAACTCTGGTCACTACATAAAGGTCCCCAATGTATCACCCAAAGCTAAAGGTAAACAACGAATTATCGTTGATATTTAGGATTTCATCATTGCAACTGAAAAAACGGATATTTCAATTCAGTCAACTGAAAAAAGACAAAACTGTTGTGTACGATCAAATTGATGTATATGAACGAGTTAAACTTCCTCACTTTCTTTTCAGGGAAGTCAATCTTCCAACACACATTTTGCTTTTATTGCACGATCTCTAGACTTCGCCCATGAGAAAAACCCTATGGTTGTGTTTTAAGCGAAACACAGATTATAGTATTATCAACTAGGGAGTGCGGCTGGGCGAGCACTGTATGACATATCCCAGCCGCACTCCCTACTTGATAATAGTATAAGATTATAAGAAAGGTTACACCAAATATTATAAAGTAATCATTCCTATTGGATTACGTGGTGACTAAAGGTGACGCAGAACAGTCGCCACGTTGGTACCATTGGAATTGGGAGAAAGCAAGATTTAAAGACGAACAATTGGATAGTACTATAGGATACGGATATGAATTTATAGAGCAGGATTACGTCTTTTATGCTGTATTCCTTGAGACAATGTTGAACCACAAATGTAGATCGTCGATAGTCTACCAAGGCGCACTTGGACTAAGATTTCTTAAAGGACTACAAATTTAGTTTACACTCACAGTCTATAGTTCAATGATCTGCAGCATCGGTGTTACAAATATAGTACTGTAATATAACTGTACGTTTGATCGTTACATAACAGTTATGTACCAAAGACTAAAGCTTGTTACGTGCTCAAATACGGTGGAGTCACGTCCTTGCACGTTTCCGTCTGCAGGAAGTGACGCGTTGTGCAGGAAATTCTTGTAACGTTTTTGTAATAGTATTTATAATTATAAATCTCTGCTAATTATGTTCACGTCACTGGACAACAGCTTTTTACTGGGAGTGCTAATGACATCTTTATACGCACACGCAGTGGCGTACGCAGAATTTTGTTAAGGGGGGGGCATTATTAAAATTGTTTACAATTGACGTTATCGGTATTTTAAAATATGTGTATTATTATTATTGTTATTAGGCCTATATCATGTTACGGTATATTTATTATACTATGTTCGAATAGAACATATTCATAAATACCCTAATAAAATCTTCGAAACGTATTTTTTCACAGCCTTAGGCTACAATTTTTTAACAAATTTTAACATCTGTTTCAATTTGTATAATAAAAATGCTTGTGCCAGTGCCACATCCCATTATTACACTTAGGCTACACAATAATCATATATTTTAGTCAACGGTTATTTGTATACGATAGGTAAGACACTTTACATAACAGGAAAATCCATGGAAGCAATCAAATATATTGAAATAAATTTAATTAAACACAATATGTCAATATGGAACTCACGAAGGTTGAAGAATGAAACTGGCATGATGAATCCACACTCTATGAAGGAATTTGAATAAAAAATTGAATGCAGTTGTCTCAAATGTTCAAATCAATATTCTACTGTAGTCTATTATTGTTTTGAAAACAAGTACTGTAGTCTATTCATTGTTTAAAACGAGTACCGGTAATTAAATTAATATATACAGTATACAGTATATATAATGTACATAGCCTACAGTATATAACGTCACTACACTTCGGAAATTTCAGCATTCACAATACAATGTTCAAACGACGTTTTTTTTCATTAGTTCATTTAACACATCTTCTGCAGTTGGAGTGTAATTTCTATGTATGTTGAGGAGTGCTAATCCATTCAAACGTGTATTTCCAGTAGAATTACGCAAATATGTTTTTAGACGGCGTAATGTTGAGAAACATAATTCATTTGTACATGTGGACACTGGGAGCGCAGCTAGTATTTCTAGCAAAGTAAATATATTTGGCATTATGTTGGGATTGCACATAGTTAACCCATCTACGGCCGTTTTCGGTCCGTCTCCCTTCTCAAGACGTGCAAGTTTTCTGTACCATAATTTAAATTCATTATTCAGATCTTCTTGGCAACCGCTTCTTATGTCACTGGCGTAGAACTCTGTGAGCGAAGTGAAAGCAGAAACTTGAGACGGCAGGGGCAGAAGGACTGGGTTCGTAGGTAAAAGGCACTGAAAGCCTTTCAATATTTCCTTGTGTTTCAAGAAACGCGAATCTAGTTGGGACATGAAGGTATCCAGAAATGGAATAAAAGTAGAGACACGAAAGTAAAGTTCTGGTGTCACTGATGATAAGTCCAAGTTCACATGGTTTTTTTGTCACGCTGCTATGCGAGGGATTTGAAAGGAGGACCCCAACCTATTCAAGACTTCAGAAGCACAAATGAAAATTTTAGAAAATTCTTCATCGACATTTTCGCGTATAGATTTCATTTCACTGTTAATATCTTCAGCAAGGTTTATGCTTCCACGAGATCAATAGTTGAATTCTGCAGGAATTTACACAATGGGAGACTTAAAGAAAACAGTCTCTGAATACAAAACAGCGATACCACAAATTGACAGTCAGTCAGAGCACATAAAAGTGAATTTGCTTGTGAGGACAAGTCTTTGTCTTTCCATTCTGATATGCTTTGAAGGGTTGCAATAATAGGGTCATACAATTCCACCACCGCGGCCACGGAGTTATACCTTTCCAACCAACGTGTTGCACAAAGTTCAACGAGTTTTTCACGGCGTGAAGTTGTAGTTTCCATTTCACTTATCGCCGATTTTAAAACATGTTACCTTTTAGGTGTATTAAGAAATTCGTACAGACTCGATATTGTACCCATGCAGTTTCTAATGGCAGCTACTTCACAGGCACTGGATACAGCTAAGTTGAGGCTGTGTGCTGAGCAGTGGACATATAAAGCTGACGGAATTATTTCCTTTACATGTGCCTGGATTCCGTTTACTTTTCCTGACATGGACATAGCTCCGTCATACCACTGACCACGAATCTTATTTATGTCTCTATTTAATGAACGCAACTTGTCCAATATCGCCGTTGCGATTCCTTTTCCGTCACCTCATATAATGGTACGAATTGTAGAAAGTTTTCCTTCACAGTGAAATTTTCTCTATCAACATGACGAACACACAGTGATAATTGTTCTAAGCCTGATATGTCTGACGTCTCATCGGCGAGAATAGAGAAGCAACTGGAGGCATTAAGTTCTTTCACGAGATTTCGAAAAATCAGGTCGTTGCACACTTCAATTATTTCATTCTGTATTCTAGGACTGGTGTACTGCGCATTTCCAACACTACACGTCAACATATTCTTTAATATAGAATCAGACTTACTTCGAAAGCGAAGAAGTCCCCTGAAATTGCCATCATTTTCTTTTGGTTCTTGGTCGACCTCTATTCGTCCCGAATCCCTGTGGCCTCGCAGTGTGATACATTGTTTCCCGCAGAACAGAACACTTTCAATAATAGGAATAAGATTTTTCCTGTTCTCCAGTTTCTTTTGCATTGTTGCAATATCTATTAGCACATCGATAGACTTTTTTCCACATGAAATATCGGCCAAAGTACCGGCTACCTACAAACTTTGTTTGTGATACAGACACTTCTCATGTTCTGAAAATCGCTCGACCCCATCCTTCCAGTTGTCAAATTTCACACTACAAAGTTGACCTAAGGATTGCTTGCCAGATCCAACACCATCACTTGGAGCAAAAAGTGCACAAAATTTACAAAAACTCCCTCCCTTAAATTCGTAATATGCAAGCCACTTCCAGCTGTAAAGCCATTTAAACTGAAATCGCAAATTTCTCTTTCCTTTTGTTGGAAAAACAAACCCTGGATTTGGTTCCCAGAGATTGTTCAAGACATCCAGTTTCTTTTCATTAGACAAGTCTTTTCCTACGTAAACTCCAATATCATAAGCGTGTGGATCACTGGAACTTGAAGATGTTGATGCTTCCGGAATCAGAACAATACACTTATCACTTCTAAATGCTTCAGCAGGCACGTCAACATTATTGAGTGATGTCGATGTACATTCAGTATCAGCCGAGTTTTCACAGGGGGATGTGAAACTAGTTTCGGGAAGAACGTCTGCGACAACATCGTCACGCTGCGGCTGCGAAGAAACATTTGGCAATGTGAAATTTTCACTAACCTCACGAGAGTGATTCCGGTACGCGACTTTTTGCTAAAAAATTGTAAAATTGAGCTTTGCGGTCGCTCAGACATATCAAAGAACCCGGAACGATAATGTGAAGTTTCTATTTAAAAATATGAACTGCCAAATGCACAAAACGTTAAACGAACGTTCCACAACAAAATCTGAACTCAGACTAACGGGTGAATACCGCTCGACAATGTACAATATTTCACATCTGCACTGCAGAACTGTCAAAACAATATGTTTCACAACAAGTAAGTTTATATGGTGTCGGCCTTATTTTATTACAAGGTCGGTATTATTATCGTACCTTCTTAATAAGCGGCACGGCTATGATGCTCCTTTCTCTCTTTCAGTAGACGAGGAGGGGTATATGCTTTGACACTCACCGCGCCAGTGAGAGCACTGCCGCGTTCTCAGAATGCTGAATGACAGCTACTTGTGTCCCACGTGGAGTGATGTACTGTACGTGCCGCAGCACCAAGGGATTATATTATTGAAGAAGGGGAGGGCGGACTGTACCTTATGTCGATAGATTTTATTACTCTGACAGTGAGAAATTAGAGGAGAGAAAACGATTATGGATTTTTAAAAAGATACTCAAATATAAATATGTGAATTTTTATTTTTATTTTATATAATATTAAAAAAGTGGTTAAACGTTCAAGGGGCGGTTCAAACCCGGTAACCCCCCTTGCGTACGCCTCTGCGCATACGTAAGCTTTCTGTAACAGTAAATCCCATTTTTAACGTTTATTTTCAGGTGCAGTAATAATTCGATGTAAATTTTGTGCAAAAAATGGAAACCTATATTTGATTTTGTAGCTTTGTTTCAAAGTTTCCAGCTTTTTCATCTTTTCTCTCCCGGAATCTATAACTGATTGCGTCTTATTGTGCTCTGTTCAAAGAAAGGAGAGCCCTAACTTTAGAACTTTATACATTTTATAATACCCAAGATAAAAAATAAATATATACACTCCTGTAATACTCGATATTTTTCTCTACCTGGCAACGTTTGGAGGCATTTCGTTATCTTATAGTGCTGTGAAATCCGAAAAAAATCAAGGGTTTTATTCCTTTTGATACGAGCTTCAACATTGTAAAGTTATTATTAATGAATACGCGAAGCGCCAGAAAAAATGTCTGTTAGAATATAATTTTTACAAATGTTCTCTTTTATACGTAAAAATGTTATTCAAGTACTGTACCTACAACAAATTGAACGTTATTAATATTTTTCTTGTAGAGAAAGTCTTAATTTTTCACTCTTTTAGAGAAAGTCGATGCTCGCGAGCAAAAAACGTCTGACACATTTCGCTCAGCTGTCAATGAAAAATGAAAAAAGAAAACATGAAATAAAACTGTGTAGTTAAGTAGAAAAATAAACAGGAATTTCAATGCATATTTACATAATTTTTGTCTCATATACTGTGAAAATTATAAAGTTTGGGAGTCAGGGCTCTCCTTTCTTTGAAAATAGTATACTCCGTCTTTGCATAGTATATGTCCGTCGAGTCTGTACTATATTTTCTGTGAAGTACATTAACACCTCTTACTAGTGTTTTTTTACAGATACGCAAGATGTATAAATTATGTTTTCTCAACATACTTGCATACATAAAATTGTAAAAATGTATTTTTACATAAACATTCAATACATGTTCAAAGATTGCTCTAATAAAACAACTTACCTATTGGCAGGTGAGCATTCAACACAGTGTAAAGCTGAATGTAACCAAATAAGTAAATTAGTTAACAAAACTTCCTTTACCAAATCAACAACTGAAGCATCAGTACCAAATAGTAAACATGTCACTAAAAATAAAATTTATCTGGAAAGATAATAATATCCGTGTGTGACACATATTCGTTCCAACTTATTCAAAGAATACGGTTCCTCACCTCTTATTTACGAGATCTCGTATAACCCTTCTTAGACTTAGAAACCTTTGTTACTATTCTAACTTTGTTTTTGGTATAACAATGGCAAATTCATTCTTAAGAATAATCACAAAGCGAGAAAGATAGACAGGAGGAAGGTTGGAGAGATTGTGAAGGATTAAGAGACAGACGTCATTCTCACAGGACTATTAGCGGATCTAGATTTTTGAGCGTCTCTGCGAAAATTGTTCCGGGCACGAAAATTAGAATCTACTGCACGTTGACAGATACTGCCCTAGTAACTTTAGACAAAACTTTTATAAGACAAATTTTATAAACCATCGCAACCCTTCAGCTGCATGTGACTAATTAAATGAAATGAACAATAAATATTCTTTTAAATTATTGATCGACACTTTTGTATCTTACTGTTGCTATCGTTTGCACAAAGCCATATTACAAAAATCATGAAATTTTTGTTAAATAAAAGTTAATCTTGAAATAGTTTTTAATAAAGCTGTCTCTGTTCTGTAATCTATTATATCTTGTTACAAATATGTCCTCTATGTAGGACTTAAAATCTGCAAGTTTCAAACACTGTTTAGCGCAACAAGTCGTGCGATGGTATGTGGTTCAATGGTGCAGTGGTTCAATACCACTGTATTGAACACAATTTTGGTTATTTTTAATTGTACTTCATTATTTATTTTAAACGCCACGATTTCTAAAGTTGTCACAGAACTGTTCGATTCATATTAAGTAAGACTTGGAGGGATTATTTCAGTTTCTTCTTACTTTTATACATAACATCAGTCGGCTAATAAATAATAAGCAGATTTATAAAAATCTCAATATAAATGTTAGCGAGTTCAAAAGTATATGAATGTGAAGCACAGTCTAATACATAGGGTACCTTACATGCATACGCATTTCTTACTCGTGATGATCTTACTTAATGAAGTGGATAAACCTGTTTTAGATTGTTCTCGTGAGAATTCGTAAAACTAACCAAAACTTTATGCGAGTAATATCATATGAAGTAATAAACAGTTATAGCAAAATTTAATATATTCTCTGGTCCAGACCTGCCGGAAGGTCACACATTCCACAAAAACGTCACGGCAAGGTCGTCTATAAATTCACAAGTAGGCAATTATGCAAAATACAAATTCCACTGTCGTGTTACATACTTCTAGGAACAGAACAGTTTACGCGCGCATGCACCATCCACTATCATCATCATCATATATATTATTTCTGTTGTCAACATCCCTTTTTCTCAACTAATACAAAGCCTACAGCGATGAATAAGGTATCAGTGGATAGGATTTTTTACCGACTTCTGACATAGCATACTCAGTTTACGTTAAAACACATTGTTTAAAATTTAAGTTAAAAGAAAAATCAATTTAAAAGAAAAATCTATGATTTATACAAAGAGGTATAAAATATTGTATACAAAGAGGTACTGTAAATTGTAAATACGTTCAGATTACAAAAATTCAAGATGATTGCATTCTGGCATCTAATATTGTATACAAAGAGGTATTGTAAATTGTAAATACGTTCACATTAATAAACTCTCTTTGCTATTTTGTGTATACACTTCGCTGAGTATTTAATTTCAACGACCTAACAAAAGACTAAATCATTTTTTTTTGGGGGGGGAGGGGAAGGTTCAATGTGCGAAAGTTTCGCATGGGTTTACTGGTTTCTTATAATCATAGTTAACGCATACAAACACTGGTTACTAAACAATCGAACCTTTAAATACAATTTCAAAAATTTTTCTCTTTTCTCTCTTGCTGTAACAACACACAGACACACACACACTTTGTGATTGTGTATAATCACTGGACAAGAGTGATTTAGAGAACATTATGGTTCTCTAAAAGCAACTGATTCTATAGTAATGACGGCTACTGACTATACTTACGTATTTATAGTTGTATTTATTTATGTTACTGAAAACTACGTGCTTACTCCAGACACTCTGGGGCACACAACAATAGGTAAGCGTGCTCAGCAGTCTGTGCCTAAAGTCTCACTTGCCTGCGTTGGCAAGAGGTCGTTGAAGAGATGTCAAAGCGAAAAGCATTAGCTGCCTTGGACACAATCTGACGCGGTAAGTTACCTAGCCTATGTACCGTTATTAACATTTGAAATAACCGGAATTCTGGGCCAGTTGTTAACTGAAACCGTATATCTTACAAACAGTTTTTGTCTTAAGGACGTAAGTACATTAGGTACAATACAACTTTACAGACCCGGCAGTTATACTCAAGAAGAATGAAGAAAATTCGGGGTTAATCTTTCCTTCTTCTTAAGTAGCACAAATCACAGTTAATGATGAATTATGTTTTTAATTCATTCAAGCAGCGTCTTAAAAAACTGGCTTATTTCAATTTAAAGTAAAGCATGCGTGTCAAATTTAAACAGGACTTATAATAATACAAAAAATAATAATACGAGCAGCTTTTGAAATAGTACAGCAACGTGATTGAACGTGCATGGGAATTATTTCTTATTGCCAATGAACATTTCTAATTATGCTTACTTATTTGGTAACCCACAGGCTTCTACAGTTGCCGTTTGCGTTTTCTGAATTCCTGCTGCCGGTTAAAATAGAGTACGAAATGGAACTTAGTAAATGAAAAGAAACATTGAATTAAGAAGCAATTGACGCATAACTGTCTTGTCTAGACTAATCTGCAATACCAGTCTACTGCCTCTGGACAGGGCATAGTCTCTGTTTATGCAGTGCCACATCTAATCTTACACGTTTTCCTCCACACTGTTCTTCGGATTCAGTTCAAGTAATTTCAGATATCTACGTACTCACTTGTTCAGTGGCACTGTCTTCTTTACAACATAATTCTTCACTACATTCCATTATGATTGTTCTCGATCATTTCACACATAACTCAGTTTTCCACTTGCGCTTATGGCATCTCCATCCCAAACGGCGCGGCGCTCACTAACGCATCCTAACTAGAATGATTTGTTTCGCATCCTATCCCACAACGGACTACTGTCACACTATGCACGTCTCTGTCATCTTATGGTTTATGTGATAACTGAAATAAAATTTTAATGCCTCAGCGATCTATATTCAGTCCGACCAAAGGGTACTAAGACGTTAACTTAATACTTTATGCATGAATGATACTTTTCAATTACAAAGTGGCATTTACACCGGCTTGCGTGCGTGATGTTATACTGTAGTTAATTAGTTCCCGCACACACAGTGTGCCTTTGTTTGTACTTTAGACTTTCACTACGTGAACGCTCCTATTGTCCATTGACTCTCCTTTCTCATATACCCTCACACACGCTCTCACTGTCCGTAACAGATTTTGTCACAATGATAACGGAAAACGGCATAGTTTGAGTTGACGAAACTTTAAATAAGATATGCTGTACTTTTGTAGAAGAAGCGAGGTTTTTCAAGCTACTAGTGACTCAGAAACCAAATAAAGGAAGTAAACGTGTAAACTGTACACGGGCTTTTAAATATTTACGTACGGTGCATAAATAGACATTACGTGCACTTACATTACGTAAAGGGAGTATCTAGACGTTCATAAATAAACGTTTTACGCATGCATGTGTTTATTCTTTTACTAGAACAACGAAGGAAGGACGAAGAGATTACTTGGGCATTCCTCGCAATTATTCAGTACGCGTATTTCCTTGAGAAATGTTCGCGTGTGGTGGTGCATGTGTGATTTTGCAGTACTGGAATGCGGTAAGCCTATTCTTTCCGCGTTATTTTAAATTCATTTTAATTTGTGTTTTAAAATTCCAGAACGAGAGCGGTAAACGCATTAATATCAACAATACATACGCTTGCTGAATGCCATTTAAAATTCAATCGAAATAACTACAGTACTATACAATATTGTGCTATTAACTCAAAAAAAGTATTTCAAGTTATGAGTTAAAATAAAATATTTCCATTTAATTAATGCATTTCAATTTGTTTTTAAACCTTGCAAAAATATTTAAATTAAAATTATTTCAATTTATAGTTTACATACAGTATTTAAATTAAATTAATATCAATCAGTATTTACAATATTTACATTATATCTGTAACTTTACTGTTATTTAGATGAAACATTACGAGGAACTAAATACAAATTTAATAAGCAAAAATTAAATATTTTAATAAATATAAATACAGTTACTCCCGAGAAATATTCAAAGTCAGCTTTATAAACTCCATCTGAACAGCCTGTCTATGAACTGACACAGTTTTGGTTGCACAAATCTCATTAGCGGGATGAATAAGATGAGTCAAACAATTATAGTCACAGCGGTAGCTGAAGGAAAATCACTGTAGTAACCTTTACTACGACAGACACTTTTCAAAATCAGATACTTTTAAAATAACCACTTTCACTCTGTAACAGAGAATTTCAAAATGGGTGCCCTACCCATTCATTCGACCTGTCAGAAGTCGTTTACATCGGACAGAGCAGAGGCTTTGTCAGATGTAACGCTCGGCCACCAATGCCTCGTCTACATAAACGGATGCATGACCTCTTGCAGAAACACTTGTGTGTGGGTTGCATGGCTATCTAGCTGGGGTTTTCATGAGATGGAAGAAGAGGCTCTTGAGAAGTGGAGCTGGGAGAATGCAGGAAGGAAAAGTTGAAGGAAAAGGTGTTGTTATGAAGTGTTGTTGGAGTGAAGTAGGCCAATAGGCCTACTTCCTCTGGGTAACAGAATTCACTTTTTACTTCAAACTTTTCGCAACTCACGTTTTACTTTTTAGTTTAAACAACTTTCATTCAAAAATTGTATCTTTTACACCAGTTATAAAACGTAAATTCGAACAGTACTGATTTGTTTGTGAGTAAGCAATAGGAAAATGCTTTGTGCTAAAGAATGAGTTCTGTTACAAAATGGAAGTCCAGTTTAATAATCCGCAAGTATAAGTTATAGTGTCGTGTGTTACGATGTAGTATAGTATGGAATAAATTATAAGCCTGTGAATGGCTAGTAAGGGTCTATCCCATCCTACATTTATTGCTTGTAGTTTGTAGTATTGAAAATTGTTTGTACACAATGATATACTACATTAAATGATAGGATGAATGATTTTTGCAAATTAAAAATGTGTATGATTTTTTCGAGGCTGCAGATCGTTTAGGCCTGGAGTATATGTAAAATGCAAATAACGCGGTTTTTACAAGATTAATTTCGTGAAAATTGCAAAGAAGTCAAGAGAATTCATGAGAAACTAACACTTTTAGATAAAGAAATACTTATGGCTGATGTACAGTAGCTACCTGACAGGCGGTGGTGCACTTAATTCGGGCAGCTGAACATGGACTGTGTATTCCCTACGTCTTCTGGCTACTTACAAACAACTATACTGGCTGATGGAATTTTTCGATTGACGAAATCTTCAAAAACACCATAAGGCAGCACAGAAACTAACCGACGTACGAATTCATAGAGAAGGAAGAATGAAGCTTACTTAGTCAGGCGCTAAGGAGAAGACAGAAGCTGCACGAATGTTCCACCATCCACAGAATTAGCCAAAGCAATCACCGACGTGTACTGAGTTGGTGACTGCATTATGACATTAGGGTTTTGTAAGTTTTTGAAACATATGTGAGTGCCCAGTATTATACTATGCTCCGTTAGTGAGTATAAACGTAGCTTATTATTTTATTTTTAACGTCCCAGGAGTCCGAGAAGATCAAATTCGACAGAATGACTGAATTTTAATGGCAGACTAATTCACCTTTACTAAAATAACTTTTTTAATCCCACTGAATAATTTTTATCATAAAATGCGCAGTGGTATGAGACGGATTACCACTATACAATTTGAAAGTGACTGACAAAACATGTTTGAGTAATCTAAGTGATCACAGATACTGTACGCACTATCAGAAACGTTTTGCCGTGCAGCTTAGTTAGATATACCACGGAACAGAGCAAAACTGTTAGAAATTAATATACCCATGTTACATAGTTTAACTGCTATTGTTTCCTATGCAGTCTATAAAAGGCAATGTTTGTGCCCTTCCATTATTATTTGAAAACAATTATAATAAAAAGCAGTAATTGCAACTGCAAGATATTTATTGCTCAACATTATAAGCTAAGCATCTTTGTTGCCTGTCAGTTTATATGACCAACAAATTACTGTTTTTACCAATTTCTATCACCTGCATTAATTTATTACTAAATGTTACAAGTAGGCTATAATTTCTTGTACAGTTTTAGGTTATTTAAGTTACTTAATTATTTTGAACGCGTAAATCACTGAATTAGGTCTGCATTTCTGTGGTTTTATATCCCGCTACATTATACGCCATTACATACGACCTTTACACATAAATAGAAAGATACATGAGATCATAAATAAATATATGGTGTGTGTGGGGGAGGGAGAGAAAGAGAGAGAGAGAGAGAGAGTAATACACCCAAGTGAATAAATATTTATGTTAACTGTCCTGTTATAAATTACTGCTGACTACGGCTAGACGTTCCACTTAGAATTACCTAACGAAATTTCATTGGAGTAACGAACTGGAAAGGAAAAACCCAAGAATGGTAGCAAACAAAAATCTACGTAGTAAGAGAAGTTCAAATTCTGTAATCACGGCGTCGTACGCGTACCTTTCCCTTAACGCTCACAGACCAATAAATCTATCAAACAAACAGTTGGGGATTGCAACTGAATGTGGTTTATGCGCGCGATCTGGCTCATCTCATGCTCAGCGTTCGTGTCAAACGTCCGACACGACGGGATAACATAAAACTGATGCGGCACGAAGACAATAAAGTTTCGTTGCTTACGAGCTGAAGTGATATCTGTGCCACACGACGCGTGCGCTACGTGAAATAGATCTACTACCCAACTAGGTGCAATCTGTCGTTACAGCTCTGGAAATGTCCCGAGCACAGACATTATTTCGCACTCTTCTGGAGAAAACAAAGATGATTTTTACACTTAACATACACTTCAGACTTGATTATACCCACTCTGAGTACGAAACTTCATTTATCAGATGGAAGATCAATGTAAGTCAAAATTATTTATATATGAAGATTTTCTCGTAGGGCCAGTGGTAAGGGAAAATGGTAATGCCGCAGTGGAAATACTATAATAACTAAACTCTGCATTCCCCTTCGTACTGCTTAGCACAGAGAACGCTGACAGGCCTTACCAAATCAACTCTAGTAGTAATAACTAACTCTGCATTACCCTTCGTACCACTTAGCACAGAGAACGCTGACAGACCTTACCAAATCAAATCTAGTAGTAATAACTAAACTCTGCATTCCCCTTCGTACCACTTAGCACAGAGAACGCTGACAGACCTTAACAAATCAACTCTAGTAGTAATAACTAAACTCTGCATTCCCCTTCGTACCACTTAGCACAGAGAACGCTGACAGACCTTACCAAATCAACTCTAGTAGTAATAACTAAACTCTCCATTCCCCTTCGTACCACTTAGCACAGAGAACGCTGACAGGCCTTACCAAATCAACTCTAGTAGTAATAACTAAACTCTGCATTCCCCTTCGTACCACTTAGCACAGAGAACGCTGACAGACCTTACCAAATCAACACTAGTAGTAATAACTTAACGAGACCATTGACAGTATATCTTTTCAGCAATAAGCCGACGTTTTGGACCGAGAGGCGATTGTGAGAGATGTGCGCAGAACGTGCGCGAATCGCGAGCCATCGTAAATGACGTTGTGATACACCGAGGACCTTCTCGTTGTAAAAATACAGTTTTAGTTGTCGGTGCGAACGATAAAATTAAATTCCATTGGGTACCATGAAATCAGTGGCATAGGCAAGGGAGATGCAACCCCCCCTACGCATTTTAGTTGTCGGTATCTGTTAGTTATAGTTGTCGGTACCAATAATGAAGTTTAAAACCACTGGGTAGCGTGAAAGCAGTGGCGTAGCCAAGAGTAGGTCGCCAATGAGTTGTTACACGTTACGTCCGAAGGCGGGTAGTTAGTAACTGTCTAATTCCCTACTACCCGCAATGCTTCTCTCCACCGTTTATCGTCACCGAGCTACCCTACAGCAGGAAAGCGAGTGAACGTGCTTTCTTATGTACATTTGGAAAGCACATAATCCGTCTGTTTTGAGGGCTTCACACAGTAAGTCATAATGAATAATAAGTTAGATTTGGTTTAAAAATTTATACTACGCATACACAGACGACAGAGGGTTCTAATGACAACTAGAATGATAACAATGACAGTAGTCTATTGATTGCGTGTCAGTACGAACAACCGATATCTGAAGTACGATGAGCCGCATTGCATTCAACATTACACAAGGACTGCTACATACTTACAGACACAACATCATGTTCCATCGCTTAATTGTAAGTTACACACTGTATATAATCACTGGGACTAAGTGGTTACAGCGTCTAGTACAACAGTCCATCCGGAGATGGATTTGATACCACAGTCACATGGGCTTCCAATTTCTATTTTCTTTTTGACCGTGAAAAGCATACAGCTGAGGATAATGTAAGCGACCGCTAAGCGTCCTTGTCTATTCCGTTATTTTGTCCCATTCGTCACCACAATAATCAGTTGCAGTAATGGGTACATACGCTGTGTAATCAAAAGTAAACACAGGTGATTTATTTTACGGAGGACATAAATCTGTCTGTTCTTCGGCGCTGCACAAGACCTTCTGTGCCCGCTTGTCTAGAACTTAGCTCTTGTCAGTCACCACTTTTGATCGTGTTATCCTACAGTGTACCCTACAGTCGTTTTCGTGTTGTTCTGGTTAATCAGGATTCTAATCAGTATTTTCAACTTACTCATTAAGTCACTTTTTATTACTTTTGTTTAGCACATATTCTCGCAAAAACAATTCTAGAGAGATTGGTTTACACCCGTCGTTCTCACTAAATTTAGCCGAATTATGTAAAGACGCGTGATTGTTCACCACCGCCATAAATATAAAACACATCTTTCCTTCGTATCCAAGCGACACTGAAAAACGAAAAAAATAATTTTTCACTTGTTGTTCGTCTTGTGACTCCTGCGATAAACATGTTACACGTTCAGAACATTTATCCCACCTTCGTTAGGGGTCGTTTGAGATTAACATTATTTATACATAAATAATGTAATGCTGAGCACATGTAAATTTTGTAAAATAATCTCGACACAGCATCGTGACGTTATGTGATGTCTACAGGTTTTTGCTCGCACTGGCTGCCTCTGATATGCAAGATCATTCCCACTTTACGCATCGCGCTTAATTTACCTGACGTATTTGTAAACTCTGAGATCGAGCATACGGCAGACCCTACGCGACTTAACACTTGCTACGTCACAGTCACAGAACTTGCATGTTCGAATCAGTCTATTGAACAAATGTACTATCAGCAATAAAGAAGGCGGCCCAGATAAGACCAGTTTAGATTTGTAGCTGCCTGAGAAACAGATAATGAAATCAAAGTCTACATAGATAGAACTATTATCTGAACTTCTCACCAGTGTAAGATGGCCGTAAAACAAACACTTCAATCACAATCGCTTAAATTAATTTTTAATTTTATATAAAATAATATAATTTGTGATGTTTTCAATAAAATGGAATATATAAAATAGAATGTCCAGATTGCAATAAATTTTACGTGGGCCAGACGAAGAAAAAACTACGAGATAGATTCGTTCAACACCGCAATGCATATTTAAAACCAAATATTTATAAATCTAATTTAGCCACACATTGTCTAAATAATAACCACCAGTTTCCAAACATTGAAAATATAAAATTAATTAAAAACATACAAAAAGGTCAAAAAATGAATATTTGGGAAAATTTTAACATTTACAAACACAATAACAATAATTTATTAATTAAAGAACAAACCCAAATAAAAACAAAACAAGACGATCTATTTAAAATTATAAATTTACTAAAAAATAAAAATAAAAATGAATAAAATATAAACAAAATTTCAAATATAACCGAGAAAACAGTTGCTGAAGAAAATAAACATTAAAACAATCGTTCACTAATCGACCTAAATCGATTATCAGTTATTTTATTTTACATTAAAATCGATACAAATTCGATTATTCGTTAATTTTATATTAATAGAATTATTTCGATTGTTATTAATTCACTTAGAAACCTCTGATGATACTGATATTTTTCAGTGAAACGTGCGTCAGGTGTTAAAAAGAATATACAAAATTATCTACTTGCAGAAGAATCAAATTGAAAACATCACAAATTATATAATTACTGCAAGAAACATCGAGTTACTTATATAGAAAATATAAAATAATAAACGTATTTTATCAAGTTTTGTTTTAATAAATTCTCGAGTTTTATCTACTGCTTTAGAACGGGGCAGACTGTAAGTGCAAATTAAATTGGAACATTCAGCACAGATATAACTATCTAAGCTTCAATTTGTAGCACGTGTTTGTAATTTTAAAAATTTCCAACGATTCTTTTGTGATTATTTCTCTACGAGCAGCGCGGCATTTCTCTACGAGCAGATAACTCCTGTATTAGTGATGGACACTGGTACCTGTTATGGAACTACCTAAACCTGAACTTAGGTTTCCGCGGGAATTACTCGAGAAGCTTACAGCATTGGTGATTTACGATCACCAACAAAATGACCTTCTTCAATAGACTTAAAGTTCAGAATTGCTACAAGGAGACACAAGATATAAATCGGAAATACACTATTCATCTGGCTTATTTTACCAACTGCTTTATTCGATTATAATGACATAATCATTGCGTCACAGTGAACAAATACATTTAGTGTAATTAGCTTATGTAACACTGTAAGATTTAGATCTGCAAGAAATTCTAAGCTGCTCCACAAAATAAGTGAAGTATATATATCATACTGTAATGGACTGATATAGTTTCACGAATGCGTCGGGATCACAAAGTGAACGTTAAGATAATGTCTCGGATTATACAAAACAACAATTACATTATCTTACGAGTAACGAAGAGATGGTTACTTTCAGAGGTATTGGTTAAACGTAATGAGTAACAGTCATGAATTCTTAAAACACTATCCATTCTACGCGACCGTGGCTAATCTAGAAGTGGATTCATGAGAAGTTGATCTACAAAAACACAAAGACTACTTCGCGACGACTGGAAGTATTACGTCAAACGTTACACGTTCCGGATAAAAGTCTTTATCACGGGTAAGTTAAACGAAGTTTACTAAATTTGATATTTAGACATTCCAAAACTGTTATTGGCTCTACCTCTTACGACTCATTTATTTACCAACAAATATATAGGTGTACTATAAACCGATGAGTGATTTTCAGTTATCACATTATCTTCAAGTCACAGTGATTGTCGATATCAGACCACCTGCGAGCGATCGTCGGAATTAAGGTTTGTAAAACTGGAGTCGACATATAAAGTAGAGTGGTTTGGTAATATAGAGTCGCTTTGTATTCGAAGCATAGAGATGTACTAGTCTGGCTTCGTAGAAACTTCCGAGTACAACACGTTATGTATGTTAACACGACTTAGTGACAATGACAATCTCACCGTAATGGACATTCACATGTGCAGTCTAATCTTAATGGACAAAGCCGCAATAATACATATATATGAATCTACGGCATTGAACTGTGAGGGCGCGCCAGAAAATTTAAAATATCTGTTATCGATATAAAATTTTGAGAATTATAGTTAATATCCCCTTGGCATGTGTTAAATCGAATTCTTCACAACGATCTCGGAGTAAGTTATATTCACCGTCAAAACAGGAATCATCATGGTACACTCGGAACCCACGAGAACACGTTGATAAGATCGCTATGGACATGCAAGTTAATGACAGACTCAAAATCAGGCCAACTGACCTACTGTAGTCGAGGAACGTCACCGTGCGGTTAACGGTCATGTCATGTATATGTAGGCTTACTTTTACCAGATTGCTTTATAGAATGTATAATTCTGACTGTTAATTCAGTGATGAAAATAGATGTCTGTATGTATCCAGACGGAACTGTGTTGTCATAAGAAAAAGTCTGTAGAGACATTCCTCTAAAGAAACACTGAAGTTTATGGGGTTCTAGTTTCAGTATAATCAAAGTTTAAGTTTCTTACGTTTGCAGATTTTTATAAGGAAGTATAATTAAGTAGTTGTTATTCTAATAGGTTTGATTTTAGTTAGAAGTTACCCGTTTTGCATTCTGTCACGATACAGGGTTATACAATTGACGTACAGTACACAAGTAGGCCGAAGAGAACAGCATTTAAACGTCTACAACGCGTTTAACTTTTCCAGCCACGTAGCGTCGTTGTGAATATCCATCCTGAGATCTCACGACGCGGTGCTTCGGAATCGAGTAATGTAGTAATGAAACACTTTTGACTCATGGTCATTAGATTCCCGTATTTAAATACGGAATACTTCACAATAAGTAGAACGCTGCTGAAAAGTCAGATCGATTTATAAAAATGGACAATCTAATCCTTGTAAGTTGCCGAGATGATGTTCCACAACAATGTGCATATTCTAGCGGGAGGACAATACCGTTCGTGACAACGTGCCTCGTCTTCATCTACACAAGATTTCAAATGTCAGACAATAAGTGTTGTCACGAGGTCGTGATGTTTTTATTCCACACTTAGCATCGTAAACATACCCCTGTTCACGAATAAAATACGAAAGTTTAATTAATTCTCAGTTTTCTATTGTATAGTATTTCTTGTTCATAGCCTAAAGGCACCATGTATGGTACCTTTAGGCTATGAACAATAAATACAATACAATAGAAAATTGAGATTATAGGTACCATTAGTAAACAATAAGTGTGTTTATATTATAAATACATCACATTATCATTAATTCTCAGTTGTTGGCATTGCCAAGTTTATTTCGACTGTCATCTCCGGGTGTGCAATCGGTATTATTCAATTGTGAGTATATAATAATAATGATGAGTATGATGATGACGACGACGATTTTGAAATTTAAACTTCTAACAGGAGTTATTCTGGCATCCTTAATGTATCAAACTAAAATTCTAAATTATTGTTTTAACTGTTACAACAGATCTGGTTCCAATTAAGTATAACGTAGGACTATATTATTTTATGTAAATGGTATATCACATAGCGCATTAATAGATCTGGAGTGTAACTGTGTATAATGCATATTGGTTAGCCTAATTAATTTCCAAAGATAATAATGATGAAACAATTGTCTACTAGACAGACCGTCATTATAACACCATACATAATACTTCAGTTACGCCACTGACCTCCAGGAAAGAATGACTCCATATTGTTATGTTTTAACTAGATATTTCATTCAACATTAAAATACGATTTCGTGTAAGCCTTTAAGATTATTCTGTCTGACGTTTAGACTGTCTTGTTTCGGTTTATCGCTCTAACTAAACCAAAGACAGGTGTCGAATCAGAAACTACGTTCTTGAAATTATTTACTACAAGACTTCTTCTTCTCATCTGGCGTCAACAATACTCCTCCACGCTCCCTGTCCTCCGCACTTCCTCTCCACCCTGAAGATCTTCTCCGCCATCCAACCATCTCATCCTAGGTCTACCTCTACGTCTAGTAGTACTAATATTCCCTTCACCATTCTATTTACTACAACATTGTTTTATCAAACTCCAGGATAAAGTAAGCTTTGGAAACTACGTCCCACTCCGACAGCATGGCAGAAAAGCCACAGTTTTGTGTTCCGTTCAGCGGCTGATTGTTTCTCGAGAACTTTGAGAACAGCCTTCAACTTATATAATAAACACAAAACTAGTAAGTGCCATCGAAACATGAAATTATTAACGTTGAACACAAACAGTTTATAGGGTAAACCACTCGTACGGACACAAAACGTTGTTTACTTCTGTGATGAATAATGGAGTAACAATTAATGCGAAAAAAGGAATAAATTAAATTCTTTCGTTAAGCCACAGAAATAATTGTAAAAATAAAATAAAAGAATGAAGTGCACATTTTGTATAACGTTAAATTTGAACGGGTACAGAATACAGGTTAAATAAAGTAGGCCTAAACTGTATAACGCAAAAATGCCTAAAGAATAAAGTCGTTAGTAACTTGCTGTTCAAGTACGATGCTCATCATATTTGTCAAAGACTGAACTGAGCAAATTCCGACTCCATCTGTACGTTGTTAGTACAGTTATATTACATCCATATGATAGCCCAAGTACCATCAATCTAAGAATGGCATCAAAGAGTTCGTGAAGAGTCATTAAATTCAAATGTCGTTTCACTGTGAAAGTTCAAATAACGTCCGACAATAAAGACGGACAACGTTGGCACAACAGTGTCCGGCGCCGCGCGTTGATGTACGCCGTGGTCCTCAAGGCGATCAAAACCGTCTGAAAGCCTCAATATGAGACACCACGGCGCACGCTGCACGACGCAAAATCGTGCCGTCTGAAAGGGGCCTAAGGAATTGATAATGCCGTTTCCCATAACCTTGCTTTAACATTCACTGAAGGTGCAAACTAACAGCAGTTGTGGACCTAAAGTCTAAAGCAATTGTATATGCAAATTAAGAAATGCATTGAATCGAAGTAAAATTGCAAGTTGCTATGTATTTATGCGCTCAAAATTTTAAAGCGATACACAACGAATATAATTAAGTAAGTTGCAAAACAAATTTAAAAATCGAGATTAGGCTATATGTTTGAAAGTACGAATTAGCTGAGAGTCCTGTCACTCTTTTATTTCCATCTTTCTTTGGTTGATTTAGGATTTTGTAACTATACATACTTATTACTTAGAACAGTCATTTCAAATCGCAAATTTTTGTCCGTACAGCAGGCCTGTAAACGCCAAAATATTTTTTTAGCTTTCGAAATCGCTTAAGCTTATGAATCATTTCAGAACGTGAACTGTTGGAATTCACGATAAAAGCAGGAATAGCCGAGTTAACGTACACGAGATGCGAGATTCAGAGGCGATGTCATGTCACTAAATGTAAATAGTGAAATTAGTGCCCCAACTCCCCTCACGACGCACACTAGTCCACTTCTTTCTGTTATATTTTTATTTCTCTGTCTTAAATAGGCAATGCGTATGCAAGTCCACGATTTTAATATAAATACAATCTCCACGTACACTCCACAGCAACAAACTTTCGTAACCATTGCTATACGCATACACACGCCGACTTTCAGTTTACACTTCTGATAGTTTAGACCGAGTCGAAGGTAAAACTTACGAATACAAACACACGCGCGCGCGCGCGCACTTGACTTAGTGAAATGTTCGGATAAGAAAGAAAATACAATTAAAATGTATATGATTTAATTTTATCACTATTCCAGCAAGTGTTCCGTGAATTAATATGTACAACTACAGGGTCATTTCAATATGAACACAGGATACTTTAGATTTTATTTTCTCTGTGTTTAATTAATAGTAGAAACAAATGAAATAAACAGCTGCTTCGTTTGTTTAAAAAAATACTACACACAATGATATTTAAACAATCAGTAACTTTCACTTAGACGAATTTTAAATAAATCTGAAATAAAATATGGAACGTTCGTTTTCCATGAAACAATGTGATAAATCTATGTGGATTAAACGAAACCAGACGTATCTAATAACAAGGCTTATATTCAAAACCGGTTTAAAAACACGATTTTATGCTTCGTTATCTTCATTATCTGTAGCTGTAAAATCGCACTGTATAACAGACCTTATAATTTATAAAATAATTAGTTTAGAAGATAGCGGGCGTTGTTACGGTAATAATCTAAGAAACGATATTTTAAAGAACTGAAATTAGAAAAAATTAAAATACAGAAATCTGTCAATACAATAAACAGATCAGTTAAACTATTTGATTTTATTGGCGTTAGAACATTTTGTTTCGTGTAATTAAAACTACATTTAGTACATAATGAGTACTTTTGACACAGCCTATCACAATTAAGACATAATCACATCGTCAATAAAATGAAATGACAGTTTTATTTTACTTTATAACTAATCTACTAGGCTTAACTCCCTAATTGTTTCTCTGATCTAATCTCATAGCAATTTCATCCTTTCTGATATGATTATTTGCTAATGGAAACATTTACAAAATGCTATGACAACCTAAGAAAATTAAATGAATCTGTCATAATTCTCTAGTATGTACTTCATGTTCTCCAAACGTGTGACTGGGATGTTGTATTCCCAGAACATGGGAAAGGGACAAGTGAAAGGTATAACGTTGACATTTTATAATTATGTGACTACCAGGCGAAATAGGTATCCCTTTATAAGTTATATGAAAAACGAAATAATATATATTGCATTATATTATAATATATCGCGTTTCACTCGTATTATATTAAATCTAATAACAAGATTTTTTAAATTATAATTTTTTTGTGACTCTGAAATTAGAAACAAAATTTAAGGTTCTTAGGTCAGTCGGTGCTACAGTGCATGATATAAAAACGAGGTAGCATTTGTGGGTATAGCTGCAACTGTATCTAAGCAAAAACAAGAGCTGAGAAAATACTGTGTTTCAAACCAGAAGAAATGATTTTTTTCTACTGCTCACCCCTACATCCTGCTGACCCACTGTGACAGAAAAGACGCCTACTAGAGGAATAGAGGAATAAGTGTGAGAAAACGGTTAACCGCCAACACTGATATATCAGGCTTGTTGAAAATATTCGTAGGGATTTTCCCGTCAGTTGGAAAGAAACTGTGCTAAATGAAATAAGAAAGTTCAACTGAAATTCAACACTAAATCGTCAGGTCAGGTCAAAGGAACATTAGTCAAAAAATGTAAATTTTCACTACTGTGGGAAACTGCCTTTTGTCAATAGTTCTCAAGGCTGTTAATAGATTGGCATCTCAACCGGAATCCTTGATATTTTGTGACTACTACGCGAATCTAGGCTTAGCACACAGTGTACTGTATAGCCTTAACAGTAGCCGGTCCTTAAAGCAAGGTGGTGGGCAATCCACTTCATTCCTGATGGATTTTATGAAAAAAAGTTACAATAACTACTATTAGCTATTTCTATTGTTCACCGTTGGCATGTCAAAATTTTGTCTCTTACTAAATTACATAATCACAAACCGATTTACTATACACAAATCTCGACAGGGTGAGAAGACAACCAGTGTGAACTGTGTGAAATGTGTTCCGTCACATACTGTCACCTTCCGGGAGAAATAATTAAAAAATAATTTTACGTCTGCTTACCGTGAGGCAAGTAATGCAACTGTTATGTGCAGACTTCCGATTGAGAATGTCTCACACGCATCGGCGTCGTGTCCGCGACTTCCTCACGTGTAATCAATTCCTTTTGTGGTTATCTTCACCATAATAAGTATTCAAATTCAGTTAACAGTTAGGCTGAATCAGTTTTTTATACTCTTCCTTCTAATAATACACGGTACGTTAACATAACAATCCCTTACTGTTGTTGCAGCAAAGACATAGTTACGTATCTTCCGATCCGATAGTGTTCTGTTTTACACTAATTTATCATACTACCATTTAGTTAAAGACACCGCCTTGGCGCATCACTTGATTTTACGTAGGCTAACTAACGTAAATTAGCCATAAGCAAGAACAACGTAAATGATATTTCAAAGTTATTCACGTAGTGAACAATTTAAGCAAACTGTTTACGGATCTCGAAATAAATCTTGACGTAAGGGAGAAATATCAAAAATACAGGTTAGGAAAACTATTGTCTCGTTAAGGTTAATGCACTAACATCTGTTAACATTAATGTTTAACACACTATCGTATAAGATTAACGTATATTTTCGGTTCTGATAAAATAACATGTATTGTCATATCATAAAGGCATAAAGTAGTATATTATTTATCGGGAATCGAGTAGGAGGTTCTTAAATAGCGATTCTGCGTGCAAGGATTGAATTCTGTACATTATCATCCAACTCGTAGGAAGGAAACAGAAAGAGTCACATTTACTTGTTTATATGTTTCTGCACTCGCTTCAACATGAGGGAAACGCTTCGGCACGCAAATCACGTTGTGATCTTTTATACCATTAAAAATGTATAACCGTTATTTGTCCGTAAAAATAAAATACACTACCATACTGGATACAATAAGTTTTTGCAGCTGCTAGTACTTTGATATAAACTCTATATTTTTTATTTGTAGGAACGCTATTACCTTAGATTACGTTATTTCTGAGCCGAATCTCGTTCTGTGTATGTTTATTGGTTTGTCACGACATACTGTTCGTCAAGAAACCTGATAGTGAAGTTTCCGGTAGACGTAAACTGAGTCAAAAGTTCCTGCGTTCTACTGGTTAAAAGCGGAAGGTAACGATGCGTTCCCTCATCACCCTATCTCTGCATCGTCTAGTTAATTAAAAACAAATCTGATGTCGTCCCCAAATCAGTATCAAGCTAGATTAATTGGAGTAGTAAAAAGACGTTTTAATTCAGATAATTAGAAAAAACCCAGTGTCAGAAAGTGCATAATGTTTTCCATTCACCTCTACACCGATCGTCAACCATGGTACATCACACTCATTGAAAATATTAATGCTGATGGATTTTCCAGTCAGTTGTGGAAGATACTGTGCTATGGACATAGGACAGGTTGAGTCATATTCAACCGTAAATCTTCAGGTGAAAGGAACATGAGTTGGTGAATCTAATTTTTCACTACAGTGAGGGAAATTGCCTTTTGTCAGTAAAGTTGTTAAGGCTGTCAATCCAGAGATTTGCGTCTCTCAACCGGACTACATGAATCTAGCCTTAACGTGTTGTGTGTAAACCATCTGGAGCTACCACAATATATACTGAGTGTTGGTGACGGTTTTGTGGCATTTGGGCATTCACCTCTTCATGACAGTATAAGCTACGTCAAAACAGTTGACACACCCTCACGCATTTGACAGTGTTCCCGCAGTATGGATACCAGCATACCTGCCTATGCTTCTATTCAATGTTTTTACATCTACATTAATTTCAGGAATACTTTCATGCTTTAGAATATAATTTTTTACTTCCTTTCCGATCCGTTCTAATGAAAAAGAAGCGCAGTGAACAAAATGATGAAAAGTAAAATAATATTCTATAAAATAGTAAAGCGTTTAAAATAGATCTGATGACGTTCTTCATAACACAAAATTGTCACCGTCACGCAGAAAGCAAAGCAGACAGGACACACGTTTCTCATTTTTATGGAAAGCTCGTTTCCATCGCGCGATTATGTTACGTCCGTCCTACAGTCTAAGGTGATATGTTAACATTTCCAACTTAATGGACTTGTGACACTGTATTTACGGAGGAGGCCTCGTCTCCTAAAGAGGGCATCAAAACTATGATAAACAATGTTGAAATAGTGTTACAGGAAGTTTGTAAAGTACTGCATTAGCCCGGTTAGATTTCTATTAGCCCGGTTCCATATAGGCCTACTCACTTCCTCTGCTTCGAACACCTGCGCGACCAAATCTCAACTCTCACTCAACGAACAAGTGTTTAATAACTGTAGAGAATGGGCAGGTAAAACATGCTTAAAATTACAAATCACTTATTAATAACGACATAATTTTTAACAAGGTTATAATACTTACCTTCGAATTACTACACACACTCAAGATAAAGCCGCTAATTACAGCCTTGGTAAGAAAATCTACAATGTTTACATAATTAGTATAAATCAACTATATTTTCGCTTCTGGCAAAAAGGAAGGAGTAGACCATTTTCAATTACAGGCTTTTACTTACATTTAAAATCTCGCCTTAATAAATATCCAAGATTTAATATCGACGAGCGAAACAAATACTTGTTATATTTAACAGCCAGAACAAAAAATGAGTATTTTGCAAAACATCTGTCAAATTTGGGACAATGCTTATAGTAAAAAAGTTTTAGTCGGGCAAATATCGTCTTCCCCATGTCAAGAAATACTTATGAGGTCCTCAAGAAACCTTGTACATACTGGAAACTAGTTTTACTCGAGAGAAGAATGCTTTCTGGTATCTCATATATATTCACGGAGTCTGTTTTCTGTTTTGTGGTGATCATATAAGCTCCTGAAGAAACGCGTCTCTGCATCTCTATTGCCATTGACTACTCTCTTCGACGACATCTCACCGCCATAAAACGTTTTATATAAGCTTGAATTGACCTATAAACATTTTTAAATTTGCAATTCAATCTGATTTACAGGATACAAGAGATCACACTTTATAAATTAAAGTGGTGTATCTCTGTATTGCTTAATTAAATTTATTTAGCTCTCGATCTTGTCCATTATTTCTATATTAACTAATAACTTTTGGAGGCTGTTGTATACATCCGTTACAGCGAGGCGGATGCATCCCTCTCCTCAGTATCTCAAATGAAAGCTGTCTTAGGCAGGTTGAAAGGAGTAGGCATATATACGAGCTTCCGGTTATTCAACACAGTAAACGTTAATTAATTTATGACTCGTAGATAAAGTATCTGAAACTCAGTAGAGCATCGAGATGTTGCTAAAATACCAGTAACTCTGTCTAATATAATAATGGAATTTGACGTCTTACCTAAAGGAAATTTATAATTCAATTGATCCTACGACTGTGTAATTTTTCCGATAAATTCCGAGTGTTTGATACGTAATCACTAATCACGAAAATATGAAATTATAGTAAACTTTGCAAGTTGACGTAAACTTGTAAACAATAAAACCAAGTAAAGGCTCCAAACAAACCAATATTTGATACTTTTCAATCGTTTCCTACTTTCCACTGACGTCAAACTGTCACAGGAGCTGCGCAAAACGAAAAGGAAAACGTTCTTGAAGTTATACTTTTAATATATTATTGAGGAAGAACTAGAAAAAAATCAGTACAAAAAATAATCGAAGAAATCTGGTGTACACAAAATGTAGTTAACTAGTGTTTATTGCATACACATTACATACAAACTAGAAGATAGATAATAACTATTGATTATGGCTGTTTAACCTCTTTCATCGTTACTTATATGGTTATAATTTACACGTAAATACAGTTATGATATATAATTTAGTTTGATATAGATACTTTGTCATAGTGCTGCGCTTTAGCAAGAGACAAGGCAAAATGTTTGCGATTAACATGGACAGTTGTTTTCAGTATTATTAGAAAGTATGTCAAGATTTTAGACTACTTACACAAAATATCAATCGACGAAAACAATTGATACTTATGAAAATATTTATTTTTTATAAATTTAATGTATGTAATAATATTAATTTATACCAAAACTTGAGACAGGTCCTGCTGACAAGTACCATATTGCCGTAACCATATTTTAACAATAGGTACCGCAACATTCGGTTACTTGTTGCTTTCGGTACTTGACACATCCCAGCCTTGTCCCTTGTCCTTCATAAACTATCTCTCTGCTACACGTAAGAAACTTTGTAGATATATTTTGTATAAGGCGTAGAGAATAATTCAATTTTACCAACGTCAAGTTTTCATTAGACGAGATGTTAAAGAGTCTGTCTTTGCCCGCATTCAATACATTGCGTTTTCTGTAGAAGAATATCATCTTCTTGTACATATCTCTTCACTCACTGCATACTCTGATGTTCCCCGTGGAATTTTCTGACTCTGTCGTGTTTCAGTTTGAGTTACTTACGTGACCATCTGCTTTTACACATTCTTTTAAGATACAACATAAACACTAGTCTACAACACAACAATTCTTTTCTATTCTGTCTATAAAGTTTTTCTGTTGTCTTTATCATCCAGATTCGTGCACATGTACTTCACTCTTGATACTCTACAAGGTCGCTTCAAACGGGTGAACAGATAAAATGAAAGAAAAATGCATTGTCATGCGGAACCATGCGTATATTTAAAATCCCTCTTGGATAAAAAAAAAAAACACGATTCTTATCCACCAATACTAAGTCCGGCTGTTGCGTATTTCATGGGCGAGTGTCTGACTCTATATCCTTTTTTGCCGAAGACAGACAATAAGATATTTTGCCTTGGCCGTAAGCACCTGTTAGAAACAAGGTACCGCCTAGGCTTACGCAAACACTGTCTCCTCGTCCCTTAATTAGAATTAATTCAACGCTGGGTTAAATGGATACCAGCTACTGCTTCCTTTTGTAAAATTAAATTTATATAAATAAAATAGGACCAAATATAATATTAATACCAAAAGACGAACGTTAATAATTGATACGTTTAGAAATGAGTTGAAAATGTATTTAAAGATTTTTGAATAACTGAATATTTACAAATAAATGTTTTCGTAATTTTGACTGCTTTTTACAGTTTTCCCAGATAATACTAAAGTTCATCAATTGTCAAAAAAAATAATAGTCTTTATGGGTTGCATATAACAAATTCTAAAAAGTGTTAACGAAAAATACAATTTCAATACTGTCTTTTACAAGTAAGAAGTGAAACTTACAAGCCAGGGTAGTAGTTTGCGGGCTAAAATAATAGATTGAATATCTTCACTGCTTAAAATTTTAATTCTAATCTTCAATTATTAATTTTATGGTTCTCAGACAATCAAGTTGGTACGTGTGTTAATGTAAATGTGTTTTAAAAATTCACGTTGTTTTGCAAATACAAAATGCTTTACAATAATTATGACACATGCACATTAGCTACTGGAGACCGACCTTGTTCCTGAGGTTCGACGAGACGGATGCAATGTTACACGTAGCCATTAAGTTAGCAATGTAAAGGTCTAGCAGTCCTACGTGGATATTCTATCGAGTCTTTCAAAAATGGTAGTTAAAAATTGTACTCAGTACAATTAAATGTAAAACCTAATTAAATATTACAGTATACTGACCAGCAGCTAGCTTAGCCGTGTACTCCGGGTTTTCCACAATGTAGTCGAGACCGATGCGCGACTCCATGGCGGGTCAGAGGGGACACAATTGCCGGGCCCCTGCATCGGACTACCCCGCACCCCACAGCACCCTGCAACACAACAAAATTACTGTATTATAAATACGGCACAATTACCTGTACTGCAAATAACATTAAATTTGCGCTACGAGCGTTACACACGCATGCGCATATACACAGAATAATGCCTGAATACGACATTTTAGTATTAATATTAATTATTTAAGATATTTACCAGTTTGCAATGGCTACAAGATATGTTTTAATTATTTCAAATTGTTATGTTTGACAACCATAAGTAAGAAACATGTGTTTTTGTCAGCATTTTTAAGTTCGATAGTTAGTCATTACATACAATATAATCATATGTAGGCCTACTTCACATTCCATTTTTCTTTTAGACAGTACAATATTTAAACACATTTCAGGAAACGCACAGTTCAAATATATTACAAAATAAAAAATTCATTGTGTATTTGGAGCAGATTGTTATAGAAAATTTTCGTTAACGAAATATTTTTTTATTCTTTCGTCAAGACGGCTCCTTCCCCTTCCGTCATCAGTGATCTTCAGCGGTTCCAAGAGTTCCCCCATTCACATCTATCATCTGTTTAACTCGTTATTTCTGCGCGCATCCAGCGTCTCACGTCTCCAGTAATTTCTTCCCATAGTAGGAATTTAAAAATTATTGTTCCATTCCTCGCATCTACTACTTCTTCAACTTCTGTATGAACCGATCTTGTATCGGTTTACAAGATCTCTCTTTTCAGTAACATTTCACCACAAACGTTGATTTCTCTAAATATGTCTATAGCCAATTCACTTCCTATTTTATTAATACGTTCCGTGCAAATTAAAGTATTGTCAAGAAAAAATATAATATAAAACGATGGAAATGGTTTCCACTAACAATGAATTATAATTACACATTTTCTTCAGATTAAAATAGTGACAACAAAATAATAACAATAAAACAATGGAAACTGTTTACGCTAAAAATTAATTTTATATTTCTAACTATACTAGTAAGCTCCGAAAAAAAACTAAATAATAAGCTCCGGGCAGTTATCAGAAAAACTGGATCGTATTCCCTTTAGTCGGACACTCGGCTGGATTTTTACAATTTTTTAAAGTTTTTGATCGCATTGTTGGGTCCTGGTGTCCTAATATTCTAAAACTATACACTATAATCAGATGCTGGTTAAAATTTTACTTGGATGTTTGCGATTCTAACAAAAGTCTGACCCATTTCTTTAAACCCGGTGTCCAAAAAATTTTGAATATTTTCAAAAATGAACATTGTACTTAGATTTTTTGGAAAATTCCCTTTAATTTGATACCCCATATGCATTTTTAATATTATTTCTCAATTTTGACCGCTTCACATTTTAGCTTCCAGCCCTACTATTTTGGGGGGGGGATCAACAATAGAGGTCTAGTTTTACGAAAATCGGTTGATCAAAAGTAACACAGACAACCCCAAACAGACAGACAAATACTAAAAGGAGGAATTAAAACTGAGAACACGTTTCGCTCTTTCAAAAAATATGTATAAAAATCAAGTTGGCACTTTAATTCACTCATTTTCAGTACTGCCTTAATTATTCAGAGGAAGAATTCATTAGAATTCAACGTAAAATCACTTACTATTCCAGTAAAAGTAAAATTAAGACAATCTCTAAATACAACCAGACATAAACCCACATTCAAACATGCATCTGAACAAAGTGAACTTACACAATTACTTGGATAAGCGGACAGGGTTCATTACTTTACAAAATTATAATTTTTAAGTGAATAAATTTTCTTCATGTAGACGTTAGTGGGTTGTGTTAATTAGATTATACTAATTACCGTGGTGTCGAAACTGTCCGACATTTCAAACATGTATTGCACTGTTTCTTAAATGGCACGTGTTTCATATACCCTATTGAGTCATTACCTTACGGTAAACAAACATTATACACGTGGAATAGATTGTCTGCTGACCGGGCAACAAACGTAGGGCGGCCCTTGTAACTCTTGGGTAATGTTATTCGTTGTTTAAAACAACCATTGACAAAATAAATAACCAGTTCTTGAAGGTCTTACACAAAATACTGCCACTTTAAAGAGAACATTGCTTTTTTTTTAATTCTTTAAAAAGTTTAAACGAGGGCAAACAGTTAATTAAAAAAAATCATACGCACATTTAAAATCGTTTTAATTTTTATACACTTCTGAACCTATTAAAACATAATTATTGTACCAAAAATTCACCCAATTAAATATAAGTCACCCTCTACACTTATTCGAAATATTCTGGTTATTTGTGTGGCGTTTTAAATAATAACATTCTTGATACTCTGGAAAAGTAGAAAATGACAGCTTATTTAAAAACCACTTTTAATCAGTGCTTAACAATTAAAAGTTTACTTTTAAGATATGAAAGTAGTACGAAAACATCTGAAATAATATATTTTCTTCTCTTACATATGCGCTTTCTTACTGTGGCTTACAAACTTAAAAACGAAGCAAGAATGATACACGATAAGAAAGAATTTTAAAACTGCGGACTTCACAGAAAAAATTGTGAAGGTAGAATAACGAAGAAAGGCAGTAGAAAATGTACTTCGTTTAAAGTAGTGAGCGAGTTCTGAAGCTCAGGGAGCATACTAGTGTAACTTATACTGAATTATTGGAGTAAAACTGAGCTGAACAGACTACAAGAGGCGTTGGTCGCGAAGATAATAGATTCTAGACCCACATATGTAGAAACCATGACAATGACTATTTGCAAGACAGAAGAACGAACTGGTTAAGTTCTGTGGAACAGTATATTTGATTTTATAAGCTACCGAAGAAATGTGTAAAGGAAGATATTCACTCAGCAGTGGATAAGAACTTGTCTAAAAAAGTGCTATGGTCAACCAGCATATGGGTTGTTTTCGGGAGGCGTCCCGCTATGCCAAACTGTTTTTGGGCTTACAAAAGCAGAATCTGCGTCGGAGAAACAAATTTTATGAAGCTGTGTGGCCCGATTTAGTTTCAGGAAACAAATGTGCAGAGTTGTTATTTGTAACAAACGTATGCACTGATCCACATCTACACACTGCTGCTTAAACCAGTCGCTATATATATCCACTAAATCAAAGTGTGCATTTACATTACATTGTACTTGTGTACGCACAGCTGATCGCAACCTATTACATCTTCATTTATTTTGCCGCTGCGGTTAAAATTTATAGAACAACTTATCTGTGAGTCTGCACCATGACCTCTTCTCCATCTCACTTCATTATTCACGTCGATTTTTTTCATTTTTCACCTCTCTGCAAAATACTTGTAATTTTTCGTTGTTTTAGTTATCAGTTTTCGATCTGACAAATTGTGATTCTCCTACCTTCATTTCTGCTAAAATATCTAGTTTTCAATTATTCCGTGTGTGTTTGTTAATCCATTTATGAATATGCGCCTCGGGGCGTTCATACTTGAGTGATTATAATGTACTGGTTTCAAATCGACTGTTATTAGCTGTGTTATCATTGTCGTTAACAGTGTTAAGATAGTCACAGACGATGCCGACAGTTGCAATTGTAACTGAAGTGACTGGCTGAAGCCTTACTACCTGTGAAACCAAAACAAAATAAAGTATACAGTAACTATTGAACGACTTTTAAAAAGTTGAAAAGTGATTAGATGTTCGCAAAAGACGATCTTTGCGGCTTCTTGAATTGTCATTCAGATTTCATAGTTTACTTTCTACTACTGATTTGGGCATACTATTTTCTAATTTGGATTAGTATCGATTACACTGACAGTAGCCCCTAATGTCTCAAGAGTTTAATAGAAATAATAATACCTAGAAAAATCAAAACTCGTATTTTCTGCTGCCAACCGAGTCACTCGACTTCCTGTTTCCACTTGACAATCGCCATTAGCATCAAGACTGCGTCTAAAACAGCAGTTTTCCATATACCAATATTTGTTTCTCTCGCCGTACTCCAAACAATCCAGGATAAGTTGAAACCCCTTTGTTTTCATTTTTAACTTTGGTTAAGTTTTCGAAAGTTTAGAGAAAACAACAACAAAATAATTGAAATTAAAAACTAGTCCGTCACACCCGCAAGAAGCATTAAAAAAATCCATATCGACTTTATAATTTTCCCTTCTCCCGCTTATTAACGCTTCATTCTTATTCTGATACACGTAGTTGCTGCTTGAAAATCTTTTAAATTTTCTCAGTTCTTAAAAAATGTTCGATTATTTTTGTTTCGATATCCACTCTCCATTCTTTGTATTTTTTCGTTTTCCTGTTTTCTTCCTTTTTTCCTTTCTTCTGAATATGTAATGTGCTTCACTCTTCCTATGTTGAAACTCTTGAACTCTTGAAACTTCTTGTTTTCTCTGTTGTGCGCTCCTTCTCATTCCTCATTATACTACCTGTGATTTCTATCACTTTTAAGTTTAGGATTATGTAATTTCAGAGCCCATTAATTAGCAGGATTATAGAAGAAACTGTACAAATACGCGATGCTATTTGAAAGGTTTGGTAAACCCTATCATTTAGTCTTCCCCTTCTCATATACAAAAAAAAAAGAGTGAACAATTTTCTAACACGAAGCATTTGGTTTATATTTTCACAACTTTTGGAGCAACAACTTAGTATAACCTTAAATATTTTATTCAAAAACCAAACACTTGTCATACTCTTAATAATGTAAAGACCAACTACCATTAGAAACATAAGTTTCGCATGACAATCTTACGAGCAAGTTGGGGCGATGGAACGTTCACAATTTTATTAGCTGATAAATTGATAACATTTTACTGTAAAAATTTACAATTTAACAACTACTCATTCCTAATGTCGGTTAATGAACCAGAATGTATGGGGAAATAATAGCTAGACGTATCCAGTGACCTGCTAGAGACGGCACTGCATATTGTAACTGGACATCGTACAGACACGTAGTATTTGAATCCATATCATCTTACACCACAGATGAACACGTTAGACACTAGACGACAGCGGAGGTCGACTATACAATTTGCTAAAATAAAAAATTACAGTTGTAAATAAATCGACTCACGTTTCACGAGACAACCACTAAACCGTAATGCACACGTGTCCAAGTAGCCGCTTACACTTACTAAAATAACGTCTGCCTCTGGAACCTGTTTTTTCTTCCGAATTGACTCACTTCGGATTTATTTGTTCGTTTACTTTTTCTTCTTACCGTTTTAATCGTTGACAAGCCTGTATGTAAACGCGTTTACCGATGTCGAATCTGGACTTGTCAAGGTTACGTTGAAATTAACTCTCTAAGACATTTTTTATACTGCATAACGTCTATTAGAGCCAACAAGTAGTAGCGGCGCGGCAGTCTATTGTTATGACGTACACACACACACACACACACACACCCCGCACGCACGCGTCCTCGCTATATGTCTTAACCATTTATCTCCCGACAGTTTTTTTCTTCAAGGTAATGGAATGACTGTATGATTATTACATTAAAATATTTTACCTAAAAAGGCAAGTTATCTAGAAAGCGCGGCATAGGCCATTATGTAGTAGTATTACGTATCACACCAACAACTTGACACCATTTTCATTTGATTTGACCCCTACTTAACACATCTGTGAATGCGCGCACGTGTAATTTGTGTTTTGAACAAGCCCTTTTCAATCATTGCACAATTACGTAAAGAAACACAAGTAAGCAAGAGGCAAGTGGGTGTGAGTGGCTGATTCCGAGGACGGAAGAAAGTGAGAGAGGGAAAGGGATTCTTTGCGCGCGCGCTGTTCCTGAAGAAAAGTGGGACGCACTCAGACCAATTATTTACATTTATTCAGAAACAATTCTATTTTATTATTCGGTTAATTCTGTTTATTCTTTTAATATTAGCGCTATCATATCAAAAACACATAATATGTAATTTTACTAAACCAAATGTAAAATAATCATGTTTTATGCTTGTGCATAAATTGTATTACCTCCTAGCATTGTACACTACTTTCTTAGCATTACTTAACTTGTGTAGTTCGTAAACAACAGTCGCAGTAAGAATTTCTCGATTACCCAATCCACGTGTACGTGGTTTTAACGTACTGAAACACGCAGGATATTCAGCTTCAGGAAACACTCACGTTTTTTAAATATTGAAGAAACACGAAACACTCACGTTTTTTAAACATTGAAGAAAAACGTAGTATTAAATAACAACCTTATAAAAATAAAAATATTTAATAAAAAATTTGTAAATAAAGTGTTGAAATTAAACTTCACTGAATTAACAAAACTTGTTATTAAAAACATTAATAGTAAAAATGCTAGTAATCAATTTAATACAAACAATAACGTGGATGTGCTATTTCTTCGTTTCGGCGACTACGTGTACACTACCATAGTGGTGGTAAATTGTTTTGCAGAGTGTGGTACTTCTGTGCTGTGAAACTGTGGTATTCCTCGTAAGCGAATTTCTTTTTAAATACGTCCATACTTAATATAACTACGTTTAGGGCTGCATTACGTGTTACGACTTTAGTAAAACCGAGTCTAAATGTTAACTTAACCTTTACGCATTTTGAGTATATTTAACATGAAATATTTTTAAATAATTTTTCTATTCCGTCTCTGTCGTGGGTTTTCACGCAATTATGTCAAAAAAAAAAAATAATTTCAGTTGCATAAATTTATTAAACTACATTACAAAAAGATAACAAATGGCACATAACCTAAAAGTTTTTTGTTTTGTTTCCAAGTAAGTGAAATTAGGAAAAAAAATAAATACAAAATGTTTTTAGTTTAACGTGCAAAAACAGATTAATGTCTATCAATGGCATGTAAGATTCTAGTTTATCATGTCATACGTCAAACATTATTTTATAGTAGAAAAATTCCGCAAGAAGTAATAAGATTTATTTAAAAAAATTATTTTTCTATATTACATCGTTCCACTTACCATAAAGTACATAACGTTAGTCACCATTGTACTGACACACATAAATATCGTTTCCTTGATCGTCAGATAATGATACAGTCAGTGATGTCACAGTAGCCTACTCAGCACCTACAGAAGCGTCGACAAAATGTGTGTTGTGGTATAGGTTAATGTGAAAGCTCTCTCACAGTCTCATTCCACTTTCCTTTGATTAAGACGCGCTTCAGAAGTTTCAGTGATAAAGCAATTAAATCTTTCGAAAATCAACATGAATTAATTTATGTCACTCGTTACCAACAAGTCATTTCCTTTACTAATTAACGAATGTCTTTCTACCGGTTGACTCAACACTCTTTCTAAAATTTTAAATTAGAATGTGATTCGTCATATGCATACACAAGTATGTACCAAAGATGAATATAAAAAATTTGGGTAGACTGGTATAAGTAAAAAAGAAAGATATGAACAAATAACAATGGTATACATAAATGTTTTTTTCATGGTTCATTTCTCCTAAAAAATGGATTGTCTCCACTTCGTATAATTGTTGGTGGTATTATGCACTATCTATTTCCATTTGCATCCGTTTCCTTAATCAATTTAGTGGTCTAAACGCTATGTCTGGTTTCATTATAAAGTTTGACATATATTGCCTTCCGTATGCAGATTATTTCTTCAATTCTTTATTTACCGTTGTCTCTGTTATAACTGACTCGATCAAATCAAGAGATACACAACATTCACATACCGATACATATCTGCACCAGTAGATTTACCGTTGTCTCTGTTATAACTGACTCGATCAAATCAAGAGACACACAACATTCACATACCGATACATATCTGCACCAGTAGATTTACCGTTGTCTCTGTTATAACTGACTCGATCAAATCAAGAGACACACAACATTCACATACCGATACATATCTGTACCAGTAGATTTACCGTTGTCTCTGTTATAACTGACTCGATCAAATCAAGAGATACACAACATTCACATACTGATACATATCTGCACCAGTAGATTTACCGTTGTCTCTGTTATAACTGACTCGATCAAATCAAGAGATACACAACATTCACATGCCGATACATATCTGCACCAGTAGATTTACCGTTGTCTCTGTTATAACTGACTCCATCAAATCAAGAGATACACAACATTCACATACCGATACATATCTGCACCAGTAGATTTTTAATACTAAAACAGTAATGGAAACGGCCAATACTCTTCGCAGAAAAAGTTATACAAAGAATAGAATATTCCACGTATCCACTAAAATTGGAAATTAATACTATGACCTCATAGACAATTTTTAATGATCTGATTTTGCTGTCTAAATTACGCTTTTCATTTCAAGGCCTGCTGTCCATGACTGGTTGTCATTTCCAAGGTACTTGAACTTCATGACCCGCTAAACTTGCATGTTGTAGATATAGAGGTCGATTGAAATGGCATCACCTTCGATTAGAAATGACATTGTTTTTGTCGTTTGTAATTTATATTAATCCGAACCTCCGTGGTGTTTTCTATTCCGTATTTATCAGAGAGGTATTAGTGTAATTATCAAAGTAATGGGTGCGTGCTCAAGCTCAATAAACCTTATGATTATCACGTCACTTCCAAAATGTAAAACATAGGCCTATAGTATCCTAGTAGTTTCGATTTTAATAATCGCAAACGATAATTAACGGAAATCAGTTGTGTTAAGGTACGGGTAAAAATAATGAATAATTTAAGTACAGGAGCAAACACACGCTTTATTGAAGGAACAGTTTAGTAGCAAGTATACATAAAACGGACACACGAAATACACATTACAAGAGCACATTTAAAACTGAACTGAACTTGTCGAGTGCATCTCTATTTATATAGAAAAACGGCTTCCAGATCTTTCCTTTTATTTAAAACTTCGAGAACATTACTTTTCTAGACTCTCACAGTAAACACGCATGTGTGCGGGTTGAGGCCCCGCCCAGGCAGCTCGACCTGCCACCGCACAATACAAACTTTCACTTCTACAATGACAGGTATACTTACTTAAAAATGAATGTAGAGTTTTCCAGTATATTCTCAACACCCTCCCTAAAACTCTACATTCTCACATCACATCACATTAATTTTAAAAAAAATTCATTTTTACTCTTAAGTCCAAGTTTAGATCTTAAATAAACAAATTTTGGTTTTGACAAAGCTTTCGTAAGTATATCAGCGACTTGTTCATCACTTTTAACATAATGTACATCAATTTCTCCATTTTGAAAACAATCACGTACATAATTATATTTCACATCAATGTGTTTTGTCCTTTGATGGAATTCAGGATTACTTATAAGTTTTAATGCACTCATATTATCTATATATAAATCATATTTATCAGTCTTACAATCGCATTCATTAAATAGCTTCTTTAACCACATTATTTCAGTTGTTGCTAATGCTGCACTTACAAATTCTGACTCGGTTGTTGATAATGATACAGACTGTTGCTTCTTACTTCGCCAAATAATTGCAGCATTTGCATACATACAAGCTACGCCAGAAGTTGATTTACGTGTAACTGTATCGCTAGCATAATCAGCATCACTATAAGCTTTAAAGTTGCCATCCTTACAATATAGTAATCCAAAATCAATCGTACCTTTTAGATAACGTAAAATGCGTTTAACAATTGACCAATGAGCTACACTTGGTTTGTCTAAAACTCTAGATACAACATTTACAGCAAAACTTATGTCCGGACGACTTACAATTTGCAAAAACATCAAATTGCCGACAGCTTCACGATAAGGTACAGTACTTACAATAGTTTTTGATAAATATTGTAGCATGACAGATAATCCACTAAAAATTAATTCCATTAAGATCATAAAAATATTTAAATTACAAATAACTCAAAGAATTTCAAATGAAAATAATTTAAACTTCAAAGAAAAACACCACTATAGAAGGAAAAAAGTAATTAAGTAATAAAACTGCAACACTAAAACGCAAGAAAATTTAAATCTAAAGAAACTCATATATAAATCAGGAGATTACCCAGGAAGTTTAGGAGCAGGTGATAAAGAAGATACCCCGAACCCAAGAAGGAATAGGAAGTTTAGGAGCAGGTGATAAAGAAGATACCCCGAACCCAAGAAGGAAGAGGAAGTTTAGGAGCAGATAATAAAAAAGATACCCCGAACCAACCAACGGACAAAATAAAACCAAAGTACCTTGGAAAACCCAAGAAGGAAAAAGAGAAGAAAAGAAGATATAGGATGGAAGAACTACAAGAAATACCCATTAATAAACCTATTATTAACGACAATGAACCCCAAACCAAATGTTAGTATCATCAAAGAAAGTATAACACCCCAAAACCTCATAAAATTGTAAATTAATTATAGACAAAAGTATTTAGTAGTGTGATAAGAAGTGCACCAACTAAAGTTATTATATAGTAAAATAAACAAATCTTCACAGTCCATTATGACTAAAGGTTTGGTCTGAGAATATAGTAAAACTCAAATATAAGCCAGAACCAAAAGTGTATGTGTACCAGTGTAAGTGATTTTAAATATAATAAACTTCAAGTTAATGTGTAACTATTACTTAAACAAGGTGCTATTAAATAACTTTTATATTTTATATAATTACAGAATTAACAAGTGATGAAATATTGAAGTGAAAAATATTTCTAATGTTTCATAAAAGAGGTCACTTTTTATCTCAAAACATTCATAGAAATGCAAATAATAAAGAGAGTAGGTGGGGGAATAATTACACCAACAGGGGATTAATTTAAAATACTATATAAACAGAAAAGACTGTGATTGACTTAAGTTTAATAAAAATTAATAAATTTTAAATGGCTAATTATGTTTAGAGCCTATGAACTCCACTTTTCAAAGAGTTCTAATAGAATAAGATTTATATTTAGTGTAAGAATGTTTAGTTACATAACAGTGTGCATACAGCTTAAAATGTTTATGTATGGATGCTGTACCAGATTATAAAATATTTATTATGTATGTTAAAAATAGTTCAAACTAACATGTCTAACTTTGGAGACTGCTAGTTAATGTTAAATATTATTTTTTGTATTAGTAGCATGAATAATATGCTACAGGTATCAATAGTTATGTAAGCAATTTTATTTAACGTCATGTTAACTTTAAAAAGTCAGAGGAGGTGTAGAAATAACTTTATTTGAAAAAACAATATATGTAATATACTCAGATCTAGGCCAAATAATGAATTCCCAAAAATTAATATAATTGAGTAAATAAGTCTGATGAACCATGTAAACTAATAAGATTTATGTAAGGTGGATCGATAACCAACTACTATAACTGATCCTATACTTTAAAAGAGTAATATAAAAAGATGTATTAAATTATTAAAAATTTTCGAAATGTAATAACTAACTAATTCAGAGGAGGAATAGTAAATTCATGAATTATGACTAAAAGCCAGATAAATTGACAAATTTATAATAAATTAAGGAAAGGTAGGGATTTATATCAATCTAGAAGTTATTATAATCATATTTATAACACCAAACATGGCTATTATTTTGGACAAGAACAGGAAGCAGAATTTTGGGCCTATATTTCCAACAAGACAGAAATATGGCAATTTTAACAAAAATCTTTATAAATATGGACTATGACATATCAAATTAAACAGAATGAGGTAAATAAACCAAATGTGTTGTTAATAGTTCACTAAAGCAATCTATAAACTAAAAATATTCTGTATATAATGTATTTTATATTCACATAAATAGGAAGTGAAATATATTTAAACAATACTTTTTTCATATTAACTTGGCAAGATATTTCCTGAGACGAAGGAAGTAAAACAGTTCTTTATTAACATTCAACGTGAACGGTTGATACTCGATCGCGTTAAGAAACTGTATAACGTACCGAGTAATGGCGCATAAGGTTATGAATTGAAAACGAGAGTTACCGAATTATTTACTTTAACCATAAAATCAGTGTACTACGCCAACACAAAAAGTGAAAACAAACAATACCTATCAAAATATAAGTGAATTCAACCAATAAAACTATACCACATTGATAATTCACTCTAAAACGAACTTTAACATTTTTCACCATATATGCTATACAATTGAACACACCTAACACCAGACTATTAACGCCAGTGAACACAGAACACTTCTTCAGGACACCTTTAACCACATAATAGACAATATACAATAATACGGAGACAATAAAAGGTAGTGAAGGCGTTTTTATTAACAGAATTTATAACCATCGTTTCTGGATTTTCTTCAACTACGAGACGTGCCGCCATTTTAAGCTCCCGTCATGCAAAGTGTTAGCCAGCTGAGATTCGTCATCAATGAACTGGTCTGAATCATTAAATATTATAAACATTATATATTATTCTCCATTTGTCATTTATTAATTATTAAGAATTATTTGTACATGTTATACTTTCTATGCTTGCTCCCTTCTCTGACTATATAATTATAATCGCTAAAAGAACCATTCTAACATTTATATAATATAACCTGTAATTGTAAAATCGACCAAGCCCTGTGAAAGAATCGAACATTTAAACAATATCGATTTTAAATCGATCTTTCAGAAATATTATAAATAAATTAAATTAATTCTAGTATCTGGATTTGCAATTATTTCACATATTAAAATAATAGTTTGAGTTAACTACAGGACTTACTGGGAGACGACAAATATTAAAGGAAAGTGATATATTGGAGCAGAGCAGAAAATCGCAAATCGATTATTATAGGAAGACAATCTGATTAACTCCAGATTCATTTAAGGTCAAACAGAAGTGCAAATATTAACCAAATCACCTCACCGAATTTTAAAATTTTAACGAAACCACAGAACAAGAGTTATTTATAAATTATTAGAACTATAAACAAACATAAAATTTTTTTTTTTTAATTTTTTTTTAAATTAAACCTTTTTTTTCTTTGTATAATACACAGAAATATATTTATTTGTAATCATATACAGGTCTGGTTACAAATTGACACTCACAATAGTGGGGCTTAACGAAGAATAAAGGTTTAACGAACAAGTTTACTTTAATTTGTACTTGTTCGAGCAAAGGTATAATTGAACCCTATTATCCACTATATTTGTACTTGTTACAATATTCATCATGATTACAATCAATTGGCGTGGATAAAATATTAGCTTCTGACATATTAAACTTTTCTAAGATTTTGTTAATATAAGTACTTTGATGAATGAAAACAGACCCATCATTCAATCTACAAATTTCCATTTCAAGATAATTAGTAACTCCTTTAGTACTAGTAATTTTAAATTTTTTACTCAAATCATTCAACAATTTATCAATCAAACTTTCATTTGAAGCTGCAATAAGTCCTTCATCAACATAAATTGCTAACAAGATCTTATTATTATTTTTGTTATATATGTATAAACATGGGTCACCCGTACTTTGACAAAAATCTAAATTTACAAGAAAATTAGTGAAGTGCTCAGTCCAGCATCTTGGTGCTTGTTTTAAGCCGTATAAACTTTTCATTAATTTACATACGCGTGAGCTTCCATCATCAAAACCTTCAGGTTGTTGCATATATATATATCTTAGTTTAAGTCACCGTATAAAAAAGCCGTTTTTATATCAAATTTACCGATATGTAAATTTTCACGAGCAGAAATACTAAGTATCAATCTTATTGTATCAAAGCGAACAACCGGACTAAAAGTTTCTTTATAATCTATATCTTTCTGTTGCGAATAACCTTTAATAACCAACCGCGCTTTATAACGTTCTGTACCATCTGGATTGAGCTTCTTCACAAAAACCCAACGATTGTTAATCACCTTTTTATCTTTTGGCTTTTCCACTAATACCCATGTCTTATTTTCATACAAAGAGTTCATTTCGTCCTGCATTGCAGCTTGCTAACTATCTTTTTCTTTACTTGTAATTGCTTCGTTATAAGTAGATGGTAACTTTTCAGCAATAAACGTGATCGGAAATCCATAATATTCTGTAGGTTTTAATTTTGTTCTATCGCGCAATTGTCGTCCAGTTTGATTGTTATCGCTATTTGAAGATTGTAAAGGTTCTCTTTCTTCAAACTCATTTGATTCATTTTTCAGTAAAAGTTCATTATTTTTAGGAGTTATAATTTCATTTTCTTCAGTTTCTTTATTATTATTGTTCAAAGAATTCAAAATAATTGAATCAGCTAATACTCTTTCAGGTTTAAAAAGTACATCTCTACTTATAATGACATCTCGCACTTCCGGAACATATACACGATAACCTTTACAGTCCTCATGGTATCCGACCAGATAACCCCTCATCGATTTTTTATCAAGTTTCTTACGCTTTTCTTTTGATATATGTACATAACACATGGTTCCAAATATTTTAAATCTATCAACAGTAGCTGTTTTTCCATTCCATAACACATAAGGAGCTTTATTATTTTGTTTTGTTGGGCCTGTTCTATTAATTACATGTACAGCAGTATTCATTGCTTCTGCCCATAAGAATAGAGGTAAGTTTGAATTTGAATATAACATTGATCGAGCAGCCTCTACAATGATTCGGTTATCGCGCTCTGCAATTAAATTTTGTTCGGGCGTATATGGAACATTAATCGAATATTTTATACCTTTACTATTTAAAAAAGAGATCACAGCTTTATTATCGTATTCTTTACCACCATCAAAATGAATTTCTTTAATATTTGTTGCAAATTGATTCTCAACCCCGATACAAAATGATTTTAGTTTTTCTATTACTTCAGATTTTTCTCGAATAAAATGAATTTCTCTATAACTTGAAAAATCGTCTTTAAAAGAAACGAAATATAACTTTCTACCGAGAGACTCTACTTCCATAGGCCCACAAACGTCAGTATAAATTATTTCGCGAGTTTTAGTGCCACGATCGATCTTTTTGTGAAAAGGCAATCTATGATTTTTGCCATAAGCGCAACCTTCACAAAAGAAATTTTCATCCGTAAATTTTATATTTAGATTTTTCAAAAAATTCTTCACATGTTTTACATTTTGATGGCAAAGTCTTTCGTGCCATAATTGTAAAACATTACCGTTGGCAATGCTCGATCTACTCTTTTGTTCTACCACGTTACATTCTTTTGGAATTAAAGTTTGAATGTCTAATTTTAGCAAACTACCAGGCTCATCATATTCGGAACCAGTTACAAGAATTTCATTACCATGCTTTAAAGTACATCTCGTAGCATTATGTGTTATTTCATAATCTGTACCCCTTTTACCCGCATATTTAACAGAAAACAGATTATACATTGAATCAGGAACATATAATACATTATAGATAGTACCTTCTACTCGTTCACTATTTTTATAAGTTTCAAAGTCAATATTACCTTTACCATATGCAGACATTGTCATACCGTTGCCCATTCTTACACTGACTGGTGCTGTATATTCTTCGAACGTTGAAAACCATTCTCGATGCTTCGACATATGATCCGTCGCACCCGAATCCACAATCCAGAGATCATCCCGATTGCCACAGCTGCCTTTGTCACCTATTAGTGCTATCCTCGATGTTGATTTCTTCTGTCCAGGAGACGAGTTTCTTCTTTCTTGATTATTCGACCATCTTCGCTGTCCATTATTCTTATTCATGAAGCAATTGTTACTTTTATGACCTTTTCTTTTGCACGTATAACACCTGAAGCAGTCCCTTTTTAAATGACCTTGTCTTCCACAATTATAACACTGCTCTTGTTTCAAATCATTCTTCTCATATTTACAAGAGTCATTCTTCTGTTCCTTATGACCGATTTTCAGATTAGCTAGCAACGCTGTCGTCTCTTCGTGTATTTCCTTTTGCTCTTGTAATCTAAATTCTTCTGCCATCAAGCGCTCAGTCAAATTTTCGAGATTCTTCTTATCGTCAGATACCGAATCCCAAGCACTGTGAAAATGATTAAACTTTTGTGGCAAAGATGTTAAAACACGAGTCATCACCATAGTCTTTTCAATTTTTCCCCCGAGATTTTTCATTTTTCTAGCCAACTGTTTGTAACGAGCAGAAAATTTTAAAAAATTTTAAATTTTCACCTCGGCAGAGTACGTTCACACGAGGCAGTGTCAACGACTTATAGTTGGCGCAATAAATAAGGAGTAATGAGAAGATGTCAGTGAGGCGTCGCTGACTTGACAATAGAAACACATTAAGTTCGATCCAACTATAGAAATTGGTGGCGTAAGATGACAGGGAAAGTTTCGTCCAGAATTATTGCTCTCTGCAGCTGTAACAAAGTAAGCGAGGACATTCACACCCGTACCGAGAATTGTAGCAGATGTTGACCATGTTACGTCAGTATACGATAAATGACAAAAACGAGTGAAACTACATATTTCAATGGGACGGATGCACTGCACCTTAAGAAACAATACAGTAAGATAGGCCTGACAAAGACTAAAGTCATGTTACGCAGCTGGAGTTATCGTCTAATTGACAGACAAGAATTTACGAAGGGAAAGTTGGGGTGACTTCACTAGCCGGCAGATGTTCAAAATTGTTAATAGCCAGAAAAAAGGGGTTAGAACTTGGAACAATGCGCCAGGAAGACTGAAAGTACAGATAATGGGAATCTATAGAAACACAGAGTTTACTCAGACAATAGGTTGATCGACAAGTGTTTAATAGCCATAGTTTCGTCGAAACGGGTCAACGTTCGTCAGAGCAAAAATCGGGGAGACGTAAGAGCCTATCAGATGCCCTCAGCCAGCGAGAAATTTGGTGGTAAGGAGTGTTTCCATAGCAACTGAAACGAAGGACCTATCGGGAGAACTATGACGTAGAATCTTGACATGGTGGGACAGTATTTTCCAAGAAAGCTAAAAACTGACCAATCTCGAAATGAAGTAGGCGTGAAGCGCGCCAGAGACAAAATTTTGAGTAGGGACGAATTAATAAAAACTATCTGCCCAAGACAGAGACAGTCAGTGATACTCAATTTTTAGACAGTTTACACTCAAATTTTGAAACAAGTGATACTAAAGTTTTCAGACAGTTTTTACACTCAAATTTTCAAATAGTTTTAACTTCAAGTGCGAGAGACGGTATATCATAAACTTTCAACAGTTTATTCTAATCATTCGGATGAGATTTAACCGAAGTACGAGGTAACGGACTTAGTTAAAATTATACAAAGTGAACAATCAGACCGTTACACCAACAGACATTACCACCTAACGATATACAAAACAGTTGAACTTAATATAGTGTACTACACATTATTAACAACATAATGAACACGAAATATTAAACAAATTAATGAACAATACGAATGTTTAATGAAGCAGCGACAAGTGGAACTAGACATGTATATTAACATTAAAACGAACTCACAGCACACACAGTAAGATGAAACATTTGATTGAACACTGAACTTTAATTATTCACATATACGAACGCCTACGCCAGTGACCGGAAGAGTAAGTGTTAAGTGATTGTGAGAAAGCAGCATACGACGGAATGGGTCTACGAGCCATCTTCATCTCTGGAACTCGACTTCAACAACAACTAATGGATATTCAATAACCAAGTAACCATTATTATAATTATTTCTAATTAGTAACTTCTACTGACCTGGTTTCTTTCAAAGAATTCACACCTGAGAAAATTATTAAGAAAAGTAATGAATAAATCTGAATAGAGTAATTAATGAATGTACTAACAAAAGCTTATTTGGGATTTAATGAACGCATTAAATAAGTAGTATATGAATTGTTATATTATTTGATTTGTATATGTATGTATGTTTTCTTTGTTTTTCAGCATACATTGAAACACGTATTTGTTATTATAAAATATGTATGTATTTCAGGTACACCGACGTATCATATGTACAATTATAATGTATTATGAATGATAATTAAACTAGTACTTTAAGTTGATCATAAATATGCGTTCATTATTACCAAATGCAACCCAAATATTAACCTAAAGTTTGAAGGAATACAAATAGATTTTAAGAGTTTCATGTGTTCAAATAAAGTAAATGAATTGATAACGTTCACCTATTAAGTGATATCACGTATGTGCTGATGAGAATCAGAATGGTTATACATAAATTTTAAATGGCTGTTTCACACACGGCATGAAATTAATCAATTAAAGCAAGTGAATACATATTATCTATTGCATCTGAATTATATAGAATTCATTGTATAAACTGTGTTCCAACGCGCGGGCATAGATAATCAGAGTAACAAATAAGATTCAATTATACACATACATGTGAGAGATCGATAAATTTATATATTTAATAGCAAACACACTTACATAATTAATTACCACAAGTGTAATTTTACATTTACATTATTTTGCATAAATTGACATTTATAAAATGGCGTCCAACTTCGGGGCCAGATACATGTGAAAAATCAATAAAATATTTATGCAATTAATACACACTTATAAATTGACATTTATATGTTCTATTTTTGAAATATTATACGTAACACTTTCACTCTCTGTCCACTTAAACTCAAAAAATTGTTTGTGAATCATCGACAGATTTTCATCAGATTTTAGATCATATGCTGTATTCAATTTGTCCCACATCTCCTTGGCAGTAGAACAACCCATTATAAGTTCGAGAGGCTTTCTCTCCAGTGTTGTAACAATTAACTTTCTGGCAATTTTGTCCGCCTTCTTGAACTTTTCCAACAACGCGTCACGATCTTCTGCACCTGCAGCTGGCTCGGCTAATCTTCCTTCGCAAACATCCAGCACATCATCATCCTCTTCCATCAATGTGCATACTACGAAGCGCCATTGATGCCAATTATCTTTGTCTCGAAGTTTTTCAATTTTTATATTCGGTTCCATTTTTGCACAAATATTTTATACTTGCACTCCAATTACACACTGCACTCCGATTTTAAAATGCCACTGGGCCCATAACCTGTTAAGGTATGGGTAAAAATAATGAATAATTTAAGTACAGGAGCAAACACACGCTTTATTGAAGGAACAGTTTAGTAGCAAGTATACATAAAACGGACACACGAAATACACATTACAAGAGCACATTTAAAACTGAACTGAACTTGTCGAGTGCATCTCTATTTATATAGAAAAACGGCTTCCAGATCTTTCCTTTTATTTAAAACTTCGAGAACATTACTTTTCTAGACTCTCACAGTAAACACGCATGTGTGCGGGTTGAGGTCCCGCCCAGGCAGCTCGACCTACCACCGCACAATACAAACTTTCACTTCTACAATGACAGGTATACTTACTTAAAAATGAATGTAGAGTTTTCCAGTATATTCTCAACAAGTTGAGCGTGTCAAGGAGCAATAAGACGTTTACAAACGTGTTCAGACCACCCAGTGATACGATACGTGACAAGGGTGGTTTACGTTTTACCCCTAATTAACGGGGTTATGACAAGTCTGGAATGAACAATGAGATTTATTTGTGTAGTGGCCGTATGAGACTAATATCAGTGACCATATTTTTTACGTTCATTACACAAGAAACAATGACAATGTAAGTAACATGTTAACAATATCAAAGCACGTAATCGGTACCATTATTCTGATACGTTTTGGACGTACTGAAAGTCTGGAACGTTCTAAATATTGTTAATTTCATAGAACGAATATCTTCATTAACCCAAGCGTTGTCGTCGTATGCCTAATGCCTGTTACGACTAGGGATCAGCATTTAGTATTGGATTTCCCAAAACACTTGCCCTGGGACCAGTAAGGAGAGTGTTATTAAAATAGGCGTGTCTTGTTACTGACTCGAGTAGGTACAACAACCATACTGTTTATCTCCGATATTGGACGAAAGGATTGAAATGAATTGACCTTGAGCGTAACCCACAAAGTAGCTAGAGAGGGTGAACTCTACTGAGTCGGACTTTAAAACATTGAGCGCGCAATCGTTAGATTAAAGTCAAAACTGTTATATTGGAATGTTATATGAATCTTGGTCATTCTGTCACTTTTTTAATAAGTAACGATCACCATTTTACTCTGTAAATCCAGAGTGACACAAAATATGTTATCCGTTTAATTTGGCGTTAAATAGAAAAAAATTGCCTATCACGTCATTTGGTATATGGTATATTGTTTATATAATTATTAAATACTGACAAGAAACGTACACACTACTTGGTGATTCCCCTTACGTCCTTGACGATTTAACCACATGACTGTTCTTGTGTTGGTTTTCACATACGGTCTCCATACGTTTGATAAAGCCTGTACCAATAAACAGACAACTATAAAAGTATTCTGCATACAGTCTACAAGCAACCAAATCGTTTTACAACTGAATTCTTAGTCTTAACTCCCAGAGGATAGCACTTTCCATGTACTACCTTCAAATGCTACGCTCCCATCTCTTCCTGAATCTTCTTATATTTAGTCGTTCTGAAGCCTTGTAGTTTTGTGTTTCTCCTAGACTTCTTCCTACTGGCATTCTTTCCACATACCTCTCCACTTCCTTCGGTAATCTGTTATATCATTTATGGTACTTCCCGTACTACCGAAATACTCATATCGTACTCTGCAGTATCCTACATTTCTCATTCGATCTTCAGGTCTCCTCCAATAATAACATTTTTGACGCTGTAATTCTAGTTTCATGCCTGCTACTCGGTGTCCAGCTGTTACATTATCGTTTCCTCGTAAAAGGATTTGGATTTGGTACTGCTTTCATAAAATTGTGAAGTCAGTCATTAGAAAAGTTCGTGTTTGCAGCTTTGATATATATTTTACTATAACGAGTTTCTCATAGCGTATTTGAATAATTCTCAAGATATACTGTCAAAATAAATTGGAAAATAAAGTGTATTAAAAATTATTACATGGAATTCTGAAATAGAACATTTTGCTTGAAGTGAGAGGCTTTAGCCCGTTATTCAAATGTGAACGGGCCAATGAAACTGTAATATTCAAATATGCATGATCAGGAAAAACCTATAAACACAATAATTGAAATATAACTCCACTATGAATACGAATATATACCAACTGCTTAATGATTCGTTTAATGGTTAATGTGTAAACATGAAGAGTAAGAGTTCATCATTCACCGGACATAGTGTACTAACTAGTCCATATGAGACAATTTCAGGTTAAGGTCGTATACAACTGCAAGATGTCTGAAAAAGAAAATTTCTATACAGTTTATGTTTGTGTTGGAATTCACAATTAAATCATATCAAAACAACATAACCTGATGCGCGTTATATAACTGTACACGCAAGTATTTACCTGGCTTTTATTTGATGTGGTTAGAGAGGTAGTGGTAGTGGAGTGTGTGACCCAGTCAGGCGGCTACATAGGCACACAACGTCCTTGAACAAGTAGGGCGAGAATATTCTGTTTATTACCGCTAGGGAGGTTTCTACGCACCCCATGCTAACGGTGATCGAACCACGCTTCCTTGCCGCCGCCATGCATCCACTAGTCAACGTTTCCTCGCGATACGCTCGTCGAGAACCACTCAGGAGGGTCGGAAACGACCAGGTGGTTTGCTGCGCTATTCCTACTGCAAGGCCGCGCTATTGCCTCTTCGCCTCGCCGACCACCGCCATTCCACTTCGTTTATTTACATCATCTCACTCTCACTCATTCTTTCTACCACTTGTGATTACGCTTCCTTCTTCGCTTTCACTTTTGTACAAAACAGCGTGAGCAAAACGAAAGAAGTAAAGGTGGACGGTTTTAGTTTCCGCTACAACTGGACTTACTAGATGCGGACATAGTACATTAATTTTATTAATGTCAAGTTAAATAATTGTTTCTTGTATAGTCCTTCAAATTTTTTTAAAAATAATAGCCGATCGGTAAGAACTAGTTATCGTGTATTCATTTTTTCATGCATTCTTTAATTTCATACACAAATGTTTAGGGATTAACACAAATGTAATTAAAACAATTTTCAAGGACAACTAAATTTTAATCCGTATAGTTATAAGTCTACATTGGACAAATCAAATTCATCATGGCGACAAGAACTACACTGGTGTGTATTGTGATTATTTTCTAGCCTTTGACGGATGGAGATTTCAGTGAGCGAATCATTTTTGTTTTTTTACCCTTAGCGGCTGTTGTGTCCGAATTACCTATCCGCATATAGGCTACACACACCGGAGTTTGATAACCTATTCACACATGAGTTGTAATACACGAGCGCCCTCCTACACACAGACACACACACACACATTGTAAATACTGTAAACGGAATTATAATATGTGTTTATCTTTAATTCAGTACTATTGGTTCTGCACATAAAAATTCAATCGGTCCAATGTGTTTCTTGATTCCAAATAGTAATGACGCACTGGTTGAATTACAAAGTAAGAATCACGTATGTCATTTACATGACATATACACTTGGGCAATTGTTTATCTACACAAACAGTCTAACCTTGGCACTAATTTGACTGTCTTCATAAGCCACGAGTACGTACTTAGCCACAATACAGTAACATGTTTCTTTGAAGAACGATTTTAAGTAATAGTTTTATACAGTTTCACATAAACAACAATTTGCACTGACCACGTCACCTATGGGATACTTTAAGGCATAGATTGTGTATATAAGATGAGAATATGTATGTTAACGATCTCATGACATGACATCACCTTTCTAGAAGAAACAATTTGAAGCATTACATTCCTAAAGGAACACAGACTCGGTGATCTGATTGCTCCTGGAACTCCGTGACATACTGTGATGACAAACAAGTAATTAATAACAATTCAGCAATCGTAACATAAATTGTCGGCACAGCAAGCAAACATCAACGCGCTGAACTCGACGTCAATAAGACCGGACTTATATGTCACGTCGTCGAATGTTTAGCATTTCCAGCCGTCACAGCTTGCAACACGCCTTAACGTAGGCCTCATTCCTAAATAATAAATCAGTCTCTTATACAATTCAGTATACCACACTTATAATTCAGTATTTAGTAATTTATATAAGATTATGTAATTAGTCAGAACTGCATTAGCATAATTTAGTTAGTTTTATAACATGTAGTCCTTACATGAATATACAGAAACGATGAGCACATTGTAGCTAGGCATCTCTTGTTTTGTGAGCAGAAACAGAAAGTTAAATACTCTGTACACTCTGTTCATAAATTGACTGTAGGCCTATTGCTTTAATGTAAGAGGTATTTTATGAAATTAAAAACATGCTTGGCTTTACACATCACTCAGGGTATACATCAACGACAGCTGTGCGTGTTAACAGAACAGGTTACACCTTTCGTAAATGAACGGTTAATATTAAACAGTCAGCAGCGTATGTTTCTACGGGATTCAGTAACAAGCTGCTACCTCCTAATCTGTGTTAGTCAACATCGGTTTAACTTGTAGCACGTCAATTAATTCATGGGCGACAAATAGTTAATTTGGCTTATACAGTTTTCTGTTCGTTAGATTATAATTTCAACTATGCTATAGCGGAATGTTAAGAATATATATAGGCTATACAATGCCGTAACTAGAGCTGCCCTGGTGGAGGGGGGGTGAAACTAACTTGAAGGTTGGACCCTTATTTTCCTCAGGACAAATGAGAGCTTCAGAATTCTTCTAATATAAGTTTATAAATACATTGTATAATTGTTTTGCTTCAAAAGGTTGGAGCACCTTGTATCCATATAATGGTAAAAAATATGGAAAAGCGCTGATTTCAAAGTATTCTATCTTGCTTAACAGTTATAAAATGAAAGATAATAAATCTCATATCAATGCGAATCATTTTCATTCTAAATTCGTATTTTTTTAAAATAAATCTTGTGAAAATGATTCTTTCTAAAATATTTTGAAAACCCCGGTTTTATTACCCCTCCTCACTTTAATGATACTGTCCCAAGAATGTTTTAAGAAACACGTTAATGTTATAGTTTATGTTAAAGCACGTTATTTTTTTACGTAAAATCCGGGAATAGATTCTTCTCACTTTTTCCGGATTAAAGTCAAGAAACCGCTACTTTACCTGTGAAAAGATGACGGTTCAAGCCAGAGATGTTAGATATAAGAGTCATGACAGACAACCCAGTAAGCCCATCACCTTCAACGGTTCGACATTGTGGTCCCCGAGCAATTCGGTTGTCGTGCTGCGCATCGTGGAGACCGTGGCCGAGACCTGTTGCTCGCGAGAGCAGACCGTCGCCGTTTTCCTTGATGTCGAGAAGGCGTTCGATCGTGTTTGGCATCCAGGCCTTCTTTACAAACTCACGGAGATTCTGCTTCCGGATTGCTACATTCATCTGATTGCTAGCTTTCTTCGGAACAGAACCTTTCGCGTGAGAGTAGATAACACCCTTTCTTCGGCAAGGGCTATTACTGCTGGTGTACCTCAAGGAAGCGTCTTGGGCCCCCTGCTTTACTCTGTGTACGTCAATGACGTGCCCAAGTTGCCTGCCACCAGGTTGGCCACGTTCGCCGACGACACGGCAGTGTATGCCGTCGATCGTCGAGCTGAGACGGCCGTTATCTGGCTCCAGGAATAATTGGACGAGTACGTTGAGTGGGCAGAGAAATGGAGAGTTGCCATCAACGCGGCCCAGAGCACAGCAGTAGTCTTCTCCAGACGCTTTAGGCTCCCTGACAGAATCTACGTAGCTGATACTCAGTTGCCCTGGTCTCGAGAGGTCAAGTACCTCGGGGTCCACCTCGACCGTCGTCTTACCTGGACACTCCGCACAAGTAGCCCGCAAGACCACCAATCGCCTATACCAACTCCGCCCCGTGCTATGCAGCAACGCCATGACCCGCCGCCTAGGGAAACTTATCGTCTCCACCTATGTGGCGCTGATGGTTACCTACGCAATCCCTGTATGGGGCTACTTGGCCAAGACCCATAAGCGAAAGCTTCAGTCTCTCCTTGACCGAGGATTGCGCTGGGCGTGCAAAGCCCATTATCTGACCTCAAACAAAACAATCCGTGACTCCCTGCGTGTCCGTTCCCTGGACGCCACTATACGGACACTGCCCCGTAAATTTTATCGTCGCTCTGCCCGATTCCAGGGAAACCACCCCCTCGGTCGCTACCAATCTGTGCCAGGAGAATCTTGGACCCGGCCTCGGCATACACTCACCCTCAATTAATTAATTAATTGAAAACCCACGACCGGTAGCAGGCCACACCCTAAATCCAGACCCTATCAATAGACCCTGCGGCAGGAGCTCTATCTGAAGCTCGGAACGCAGTACATGAGCGGGCGACGGGCATACCCTTCGTCTCACACAGCCCACTGGTCCGCCCGTAAGCCCGTGGCAGGAGCTGCTCCTTGAAGGGGGGGAGATGAAATTAGTTTCTAGGCGCGATGAGATTAGCTTCTGAAGGTGGATGATACTAGCTTGAAAGTTGGACTCCCTATTTTTTCTAAGGACAAATGAGATACTTAGGGTTCTTCCCGTAAAATTATTATAACCCTTATGTTAGCATATGCAACTGGCTTAGAAATAGACCTACATCAAGTGTTTATGGAATTACACTGAAATGAAATTTTTAAATGTTCTGGGGGGATTGATCCCTCTGACCCCCCCCCCGTAGTTACGCCACTGCAGTAAGGGGAAGTGTGTAAAAAAAATAACGGTAGATTAATACGCTTCCTTCGTTTCAGCGTATAATTGCTTTTTAAATGGTGTTAGTTACCCAATGTTGAGTGGCTGTCATTATTAAGAAAACTCTAACTTTATTTTATTAATTTACAATTATTTTATTAATTTACAAATATTGTAATTCCTTTTATTTCTACAACTATTTATAAGCCTTTTAACATACTCAGCTGGCTGAGAATTAGGCCTACGTTATGTGATTATGGTATTTCATTGAAATGTTTAATATCTCTGGAGGTGATATTAAATCCCCTAATCCCCCCGTAAAAGGCCTATATACGAGAAGGGGGAGAGAGAGAGAGGCAAAGCACACAGATTGTGAGTACGGACAGAATTATGTATATATGATTTTTTGATTGGTTTATTTAGGGTATCGGTTTCAAAATTGCCTCTTCTATCAATCTACCGAGTCTCCTCGTAATTTGTATTCACAAGTATCCCACCAGAACTTATCATTACATTTGTGCTAATCCTCTCTAATGCGAAGAACAAAAAAAAAATCCTGTGGTGTCAATGTCTATTACTTATGATATTGATAGTAATGAATCGTACTGTACGTATCACAAACTGTATCGTATTGTCAACAGTAGCAAAGCTAGATATTTTGAACTGAAAATAAATCAAATTCCAATATTAAAAATATAAATAAACTTCTCTAGGGCCAGATATTCGATGTACAAGTACACACTACATACGAGCAAACGAAAGTTCGTGTATTAAGACAGTGTGCATGTGTGTGGGCGCGGTCGCACGTGTCTGCATAAATATATGCACGTGTCTCTGTCTCCATCTGTACAGGCACATAATGCTCCCGCATGTAAACATTGACTTTCATCTCTGGTTATACGGATTTACATAGAATTTCAATCCAGCGACACTCCAGTTCAGAACAAACAAAAACACAATAAAAAGAACCACTGCTGCCAACCCACCTTTGCAAATTCGTTCTTTCTTCTGTGATTCATCTCACGAACTTTCTTACCTTATAGGCTAACGGCGGTGACTCATAATGAGTACTCTTTGTCTGCCAGTCTGCACACACACCACACATCGGCGCACAAATTTTCTCCGTTCCATGCGTTTTCTTGTCTTCGACCACACTTTAATCCAAGTTGAAGCGTCTACAAATCATATTCGCAATTGATTATTTCCGTGTGACTTTTGTTCATTATTAATAATGTAGTAAGCTCCCTGGGCTGCAGAACTCGCTCACTATTTTCAAAGAATTAGTTTATTATTACGTAAAAATCAATACGGTACAAATGATTTTTTTATCAAGAAAGTTTGGGAGATATAAAATCTGTCAAATTATTAAAGATAGCGACTTTGTGTTTTGAATAAAATCCCTCTAAACTAGATTCTCCATATACAGTGTCACAATTTCCATATTATACTCAAAATTCCTTTGTAAACATTAACGAGACAATGTACGAAACAGCCTATAACAAATTAATATTCAGGCGTTACGTGAGTAAAGCCTAATCCTACTGTAAACACAGCTTGGATGTGCGTCTTGACATCGGTTGAATCCTCCGATCCTCTCGACTGTGTACTTTAATGCAGGCCTATAAACACAGTTCCAACAAGTTTTTATCTGCCTTAAAAGTACTGGTATTAGTTAAATATAATCGGACTCAAATTGATCAAAATACTAATAATGAACAATTTTAAGCACCGCTCATATGATTATTAAGTATCTGTGTCGTATTCTTCTTTACAGTTCCACATTAAAGACAATTTGCATATATTCTTGGTATCTGTGTTCGCCTGCCTCTACTCTCCCACTCTCTCTTAAATAACGCGGGCTTTCATAATATATATGAAAACAGATTTTATAAAGCCATCAAAATATTCTCGTTTTTGGTGTGTTTAGATGTAAGGAATATCGGTGTACGTGTAAATGAGCGTTAAAATAGCAGTGTTAGACAAACATTTTGGCGACAGGCGACAAACAAATTTCAGATCAGCAATGTGTGTCGTGTTTTGATAAAAGCATAAAATCACGGTGATTTAAAATAAGTGAACAGCGATTTGTCTTCACTTAAAAGACTACAAGAGAAATTCAAATAGAAATTCTACCAATTACACGTGCGGAGTCTTGTAACTATTAAAACGTCACCGGGCTACAAGAGTCGAGCTAAACACGCGCTGCCGTAGGGTGTAGATTCGATAATAGATCCAATTAAACACCTGCTCGCTCGGCACTATGCTCCGGGAAAAATCAGATAAACCACTAATTTCACTTTGTTGGTATAATATTCGTATGGGTGGGCCGGGCATTAAGGCGCTTCCCATCTCCCTTCCCTTTCATCGTTCTTTTATTACACATTTTAACGTGGTTGAGTTGTGCAACAAGTGTGGACCGCCTCGGCGTGCCACTGACACAAAAGAGAAATGTGTACTGCCATTACACGCCGGCAATTTATATTAACACGTTACTGTAATAACAAGGTGCACCGTCTAATTACTAGTTTACCCGTCTCTAGATGAACAGGTTCCGCCTGTCGAAACTTATCAAATAAAACTTTAAATTACCTTACTATATCATTATTCTCACTCTTCAATATTTCAATGTTATCTAAAAATCGGTCAGTGTCAAAAGCAACCTAATAGGTTTTAGGACGAAGAAGCCACAATTAATCTTAAAGTAATATTATTGTAGGGAATGGAAAAGACCTATAATCTACCCGATATGAAAGGCGGCAATTACGCATAAAATTCGATCTTTTGTTCAAGAGTTTTCCTTGTTATGCGAAGATAGGTTTTTTAGAAACTTTATTCAGGTACAATAAATGTCTATACTCTCACTATGGAACACTACTCATTTACCATTTACACTTAGTTGCGTGAGCGCAAGCGAGACAGAATGGACGCTTTATAAGTTTCCTTGACTGCATTGGTTTTTGGCACTTCTTTGCAAAATAAACCTTGAAGAAATATAACAATTAGACCTAATTTTGTCGGTAAGTTACATTGGACATAAAAGTTTAAAGAACAAGGAAAAGAATTTGTACAGTATGATTCATCAATAACGTAATCAAACACAAAATATTTTGACACAAATTTGAGCATTGTTGATATGATAATTACTGTTAGGGCTATAGTAACCTGGACTCGCAAGAATGAAGGTAATCTTACAAAAATTGTTTTAAAAGGGCAGACACGATTAAGAAAAGCAAAATTTTTAATATAAAAAAAATTAAATGTCTTCCGATGACTTCTGTTCCAAAGAAATCGAGTGGATTTCTAACTCAGCTCCCGTCTCTGTAGGCTTAACGACTTTCTTCGTATACTAAACATGTTTTATAAAGAAAACAAATAAACCAGTTAAGATAGTTTTAAGGTATTTTGTGTTAACACAAACTTAGATGTATGTACACGGGGACATAATGTTGTTACATAATGTTAGTTCAATAATGTTTGTACATGCTCTAAGTACAAGTTACCCTATCTTTCTGAGTCGTGTTTTGTACGGTAAGCTGTAACGTGCCGTTCATTTAAATAATGTGTTAACATTAGTTTAAAGGCGTAAATAAAAAGAACAAAGTGCAACAAGGCTGCTTTAGTGAAAGCAGCTAAAACGTGAGATATACTCGACTGTTTGTGTTAATTATCATTTTACATGAGAAGAAACACAATTAGAAGAAATCGAGACTCAACCTTCACTTCAATCCCTCACTGATGAAGACAACGCAACACAGAATTACAATTTAGTTCTTTATTAAAGTCTACACACAGTTTCTCTTCTATGATCTTTAAAATTTTACTTTCTTGTTTGTCAGCCTAGCGGTGAGTCGTCCGAATAAATAATTATGTTATTAAGATCCTCCGCGTTGACTATCGGACTAAAGGGCTGGCGACTAGAAGCTTTAGATTTTTGTATGAAGAAATAAGTATAGAATAATGGTATTCTCGTATAGACACGGATCCATGGGGGAAACTCCCCCCCCCCCGAATGGACACATCAGGCGAAATGTTTTTGTTTATCTTGTGATGTAAAATGGTTTTGTTATTGTGAATGTGATAAAAAATTCATATCACGTATCACGTAGTTTCATAGTGTTTCTCTAAAATTATTTTAAATTGTAACTGTACCTTACCACCATGTTAATTTTTGTTTGATACATAACTTAAATGAGTAGTATGTATTTTAAACTGTAAGTCAAACTTATTAAAAGAACAATTAAATGACAAACACAGAAATGGTTTTATACTTGTACGTTAATAAATTTACTGTGTTGATAATAACACACTGTATTTTTATCTTCACTCGTTTCTATCATTTATACACTAGACCATTAAAGAATACTCCAACTTTTCATATATCTCCCTTCCCCATCAACTCCCCCCCCCACCTTCAATTGCATGCTGCATCCGCCCCTGTTCTCGTATAATGCAAATTCTTTGATAGTGTTCAACAGAAAACCATATTTGTTATATTCAGTTACTACTGTAATAACTGACTTCTAATAATCAGAATTCTGTTTTGAAATTGATATGTTTGATACGGGCATATTCGAGAATGTGAGCGAATAATCGTCGTAGTAAATATAATTTTGAAACGGATTAAAATTAATCCTTTGGAGTGAAATCAGCTTAAAAATTGTTTTCCTGAGAATTTCCTAGAACTATCTCTTTGTACTTGACTGACAATCTACAAACAACTAATATTATGGTAAAGCGTTTTCATTTTGGATTATCACCCAACAGTTCTGCAGAATGTTCCAACACTGATCATTCTCTAAAACTTCTCTCTAAAAACATATTAGAATTTGGAATGTAATTTTCGCAAGACAAAACCACCCAAGAAATCGTGTGACTTAAACCTCCTGTAATCTTCTATAATCTATGAAATCTTAAGAGGATCAGGAACAATCTCTTAAACCTCTTAAATCTTCTGTAAACAATTAGACTGGGAAGCATGAACATTTTACCGTCGTAAAGTTGGGATATGATGGGAAAGAAAAAAATAGCATAACACAGCATTAGACGGTTAATAACATAAGAAAAGTTGTGAATCATTGAATAAACAAAGTCAAACTAAACATATTAGTGCGTATTTTGACGATCCAGTCGATGCTTTCAAGACTGGCTAGAAGACTGGGATCGACAACCTCTAGCACACCTACGCGCATCCACTGCCCACCTGTCTGTCCGTCTATCGCTCTCTCTCTCTCTCTCTCTCTCTCTCTCTCTCTCTCTCTCTCGAACATTTCTTTAGCTCAATTATATATTTATTACATCTACATGCAAGGCATTCTGGGTCAACAGATGGGCCTACGTCTGAATAAATGGTTTTCATTCTTTACTGTTAACAATCTCATAGCGTTTGTTTTAATTAAACACCTTCATTTTATGAAGATAATTAATACTTTTGATAGATTAATAAACAATATATTTTAAATATTATTTAAAATTAAGTTTTTAATAACGCTGGCTCAAAACCACACAGAGAGAACTGATTACAGGATGCGTTAATAATATCAATTTTAATTACTTTTACGTTCTAACAGGGAAAACCACGCCAAATGAACACAACCAGACGAAGCGGTGTAGAGAACACAACCTGTATATTAAGTAAAATATTTCTTAATTATGAGGGACACCCTTTATCTTCAATCAAAAGATTTTCTAGTTTCTACTTAAACTTCAAACGCCATTATTTATTACTTTCACACCAGAACGCTGACATTACAATTAATATTCATTTTAAAAACGCTTAATTATCAGGACTCCAACAGTGTGTAGCATATTATGTACACATGCGAGCACGCACACCATCTCTCTTCACTTAATTCCTTTGGAATTTTGTTCAGTCGGGTTTCAACTAGTCTGCTTAGCAGTCTACCATGACACTTACGACTTACGACTGTGGGAGTTTAATATTGCGGAAAGCGACTGTTTTTAATAATTTAACTGAAGACCCATAAATATTTTTGTTTCTGGTTTCTACGATTTAGAGACAAATCTAAAAGAAATGACTGCGAAAATGGTATCACAAGATTCAAAATCTGTGCTACTAGCCTACCACCAAACCAGTACAGTTTGCTGAAGAAGTTTACGAGTTTGTGTAAAAGTTTTTGTAAAATTTACCATTTACTCGTGGTAAACTTGTACCTGTTTAAGTGTCCTTCGTGCAACTTTTGACGTAGCTTTTGAGAAATGACGCGTGTTGGGCTTACAGGTTAGAAATATCACTCATTACAACACAGAACTCGTGCTACAAAATTTACACATCTCGCGGTAATGTACGCTTCGATATTGAGATAAAAGTTGCTTTTTAGATCACGCGTTATTGTCGACTGTATGGATTAGTGGCAGTACTCTTGTTTGTGTTGATTTGAACAACATACTATTATACGCTATACGACTATACCAAACATTGTATTAAAATTTGAAAGGGATCACATCATCACGCGTCGATCATCCTGTAAAATAGTTATATTTAAATCAGGAAATCCAACAAATCGTGTGTGTGTGTGTGTGTGTGTGTGTGTGTGTGTGTGTGTGTGTGTGTGTGTGTGTGTGTGTGTAACTTATCATAGTTGTCTCATTTTGTAGACACAGGGGCATATGTTTTTACTTTCTCGTGTCTTTAAACATTCACCATCTAGCCAATTGACTTTAAACATTCTATGGAACACTTATACGCGTACTATTATTGTCTAAACGATATGTACCTGTATATATTGTGAGTTTAGTGTTGTTATAGTTTCAAATGTATCATTGATCTTAATATTTTATTTAGTATTTTATTAAAATACGCGCGCGCGCGCGCGCGCGTGTGTGCAACTTGTTGGTTATACATAATGAATGCTACTGAATGAAAAACTTGCAAAAGTACGTCAAGTAATTACATCCATAACAAAAGAAATGTGTTCGGAAGCTCATACGACTGGGACTAAGCGGCACGTTATCAATACTATTCTAAAATAATTTATTTACTATTTTAGTGGGATTAATCACAACAGCGTTAGTATTTTATAGTTAACAGCGGTTCCAAAACCAGTTTTAAAGTTGAATTGTTGACTTGAAATAAACACTCGGATCAGTATTGGGTTACAAAAAGTTATCTTTCGACTCAAGCCATGGCAGAATACCAAAAGCATTTCATTTAACAAGCGATAATACGGCAGATAACACAGTCCAACTAACTCTTGAGAAACTAACCCAATTGACAGAACCGAACCAACAACCATTATGTATCACACACACACTCACAAGACGGCGTGTTTGACTCCGCGTGTAGGAGTTGCAATTTACAAAAACCAGACGCGAACAGCCCACAGCTTGCTTCTGCTGCCTCTAGTCACCAAACAAAACAAATATAATTACACACCTGTAGCATCTAGCTGGTCCAGTTATTAAACCCAAATCACTTACTTATGATTTCCACTGCACAGACTGGCTCATAACACCTGTTCACTAGAAAAACTCATTAAAATGTTATTATCTTACTATTATTCTTTGATTTATGGTTGGTATATTTAGTTATGCCCGTAAATATTGAAATATATGTTTTTTAAATTTATTTAGCTATATGTCAAATTTTATTATTTAAAATTTTCAAATTGTTTAAAATCATTTTACATGTCTTGTGAATACATGTGGTAAAACTATCTGCAATTAGTGTCTCTTACAGTCGTTCCCAGCACGTAGCCTACATCTCATCACTCCGGCGGCCGAATGAAATGTCAATAGGTAGACTATAGTCTACACACTGGATAGTCTTACTTATTAAAAGTGTGGACTTTGCCCTTGGATGTGAAACTACTACTACTACAGACGAGTAGTCACGTCGACAACGTAAGGTGTAAGGGAAACCAACGGATTAAAATCGGTGGAGATTTTAGCCTGGATACAGGCCTCATCCCCCCCCCCGCAGGTGTTTGAGTATTTGTATTAGATTTTCAATAAAGGAAACGTTGATTTAAGAAATATAAATCTTTCAGTTAAGATTGTACAGAGCATTATCATTCGCTTCAAAATGTTCTTACTTGTACAAAATTCAGTTCCAAAAGGCGTGTTATAGAGAACAGGTCATAGACTCAGGAATGAGTTACGTGGTGTTGGGTCAGTGAACGGACTTTCAGTTCTATAACTTCAGCTAAAAACAAATGAAGCAATGCTAACTCCTCATGTTTTACATTACACTTCAAGAACAGTAGACTAACATTTATTAAAGCAAACACTCTTTAAAAAAAATTAAAACAATTATCACCAATAATTTAAAAAATGCATGAAAAATTAAGACGTAGTAAGACGCATGCAGAAAAAATATTAATAATTTTACATAAAAAGGAGAACTAATGAAAATTAGTTTAGCAGATTCAATATATTCTTATGTATATGCTTGATATTAAGACAATATATTGTTGCTATTACAAAAGATAGACTTAAGCCATGATTGTGATACAAAATTATCTGTTTAACCGTGACGTCAGTTTAACCATTATATGCTATATCTCAGTACTGATTTGCATCCTTACCTATGGTTACATAATTAATATCCGAACAGAATGGAAAAAATATATTCAAAAGGCATTAATCGTCTATGTTTAAAAAGACAAAAGAAGACTATAGAGATTTAGGGAACTACGACAGTTCGGAGGGCAGCGCAGGTCGATAGGCAGAAGCACTGATAAGGAAGGAGAAGCTTCGCACGGTATTTCACAATGCTATAGCCTCACGACCCGGTTGAAAATATTAACATTATTTATTATTTATGTACGTAGAAGATTTTTAATTTTTGATTAAAGCAAAACAACAGATTACGCAACGAAAAAATGATAAAAGAGAACAAAATATGGGCAATCAACGTAATGACAGCAATAGTAACATTTAGCGTAAAAATGTATACGGATTATAAAGAAACTGCTTACTGTAGGGATGAGCTGCGGCAACAACACGGCAGAGAGCCGCTTTCGGTAGACATTTAATTATTTCTCTCTTGTAAACAGCCGAAACATTGTGCCTCAGAACAGGTTGTAGCTTTCAGAAAATTCTATGAATAATAATTAATTATTACTCACAATAGTATACCGTTCCCTCTATGCTTAAAGTTGAGTTGACAGTTGCTTATTTCAAAATAATTTATTACCATATAAATAAAAAAGTCTCTTTGAATGATAATGATAGTTTTTTGAATTGTACGTTAGACGACACACACGTGTAGTATCAAGACAGTCATCTGTGTTTGCGCGCGTACGTGCAGAGGCGTGATTTGTGTACTCTTAAACTCTTCCGGATTCACACTGACGTTAATTGAATCGTTTAGAACGACCTCTTCTGCCAACGCCACGCTGTTGGCCATTTGTAATGAACATTCATATGACTTACACACATATAATCACAAAATTATATTTATGTGCCATAACACACAAAAATCCTATTAACAATCGAACAAAACTAATAACGCTGTACATTATTATCATTATTATTTTGTTGATTATCTCCGTAACAAAAGCCGTCAATAAAGAAAACAAAAAAGCAATAAAGCAACTAAGAAATGTATTCCTTTTTTACTTTTTATTTAAGTACTACGTGCGGCAATCAATTGCGCATTGATGATCTATGATTACTACCGACAGATAGTGTTCAGAACATTACTTAACCGTTGGAAACAGAACTAAAGAACCGCCGTGTTCAGTTATGAACATCCCTTATAATCAAGCTGCAAGCCCTTACCTCGCTAAATGAATTACCAATTTTAAAAATACGAAAACATAGAAGGAATATCAAAGTAGAAGAGAGTACCCTTTGCATGGCGTGTAGGCTATACGTCGCAGTGTTGGCAGGTCAATCAAACCGCTTTTCCCCACATAGCTAACCAAATTTTCACATTTTGACATATAAACCCCCTACTGTACAAATATGTATGCTTTATGCAAAGCGTTATATTTTTAAAAATCGAAGTAAATTCTGAACGTTTTTAACACTACTACAAGAATAACGTAAATATTTAAAAAAACCGTGTGTGTACTTATGTACGCACGGAAGAAGTTATACTTCTTTGGCGTAACAAAACATTTTTTTATCCAAAAATTTTATCCCGCATGCCAATACTCTACGTTAGTAGAAAGGACGATAAAATAAATAGAAGAAAGATATTAAATACAATTAATAAAGGTTTAATCAAAAAGCATAATCAAATTAAAATAATGTTTATTTATACACCGTTAAATTATTTTTACACAATAAAAAAAAATAAAAAAATATTTATTACTATATACACAATTCATATATATTGAAAATTAATCCATGTCCATTGGTTGTTCTGGTTGTGATTCAATGGGCATGTGAGTTAGAAGAGGCTTATGGTAGCTAAAATATGATACAAATTGTCTAGTAGAAACGTTATCTAAATATCGTACAAATACAGCATCAATAGTGGTACCATGTCGTGTTGTAGAAACTGTAGGGTCATTATTTATTGATAGATTTAAATCTTCACGTAGAACGTTGATAAGTAGACCAGAATTTTCTAAGTTGAAATTAACATTAAAATCTCCACTTAAAATCATCGGTAACTTTTCCTCACCTTTACCCATATATGCCCCTCCAATTGTTGTGTATGGAAATAATGCCCGTTTTAAAAAATGAATAATATCTTCAATTTTTCGATTCGGGGAAATATAAATTACTATTAACACAATTTTTTTACCATCTTCTACTTTACACTCCGCTACACAAAATTTACCCACTGATGACACCGCTGAAATCACAAAGTCGGACTATCTCACAGTCATGTCGATAGCCGCAGTCACAATGTTAGTTGTGTCGTTCGCATTGTGATAGATAGCAACTCCTCCAGCTCGAACATTTGATCGTTTGTATTGAATTATACAATTGAAATTTGGTATACTAACAGACTCATTATCGTATAACCAAGTTTCATTCAACATTAAAATTTGAGACTTTTGTATGATTGAATCAATCAGATCACCGGAGTGGGCCCGCAGACTTTGACAATTGAAAGTATACACTGTCAATCCTTTCCTTTGGTTGATAAAATGTAGAATGTCTTTACTAATTGTCACTAAACGATTAACCGAGAGTCTCTTAAATTCTTCTTGAAGACTAGTTACTGCAGTTGATGGTCTTCGGCCATGATAAAAAGTCTTATCATTGTCTTTTGTTGTAATGTATAAACCTTCAATACTTGTTACGCGTGACAAAGCGACATAAGTTAATGACAATGGATGTTTTTTATCGTATTCATAAACAATTTCGGGGTACGTGCTCCCTTGTGATTTGTGAATAGTCGTTGCACAAGCGCAAACTAGAGGTAAATGTGAACGCTTAACGTTAATAGTTTTATTGTTGTTAAGAGACACAGTTGAAGATCTTCGTCCGATCGGCACTGCTGTTTTACTAATCTGAATAGCAGCTACATGTCCAGCAACTTTTTTTCGGATTTTCTGGCCAATCTTCAGTGAGTCCGGGAACTCAAGCCACACAACATTTACTTCTCTATCTTCATTGTATTCAATATGAACTAGTTTACCTACAGCCTCATTCGCTAAACCATCAGACATGTCTATGTTTGTCGTTATCATGTAGAAGACATCCTTCACAAATATAGTTTCGTAAGGCAATCCTCCAGTATCAATTAATGACATTTTGTGCAGCTTTTGGCGGAAAGAAGCAATTTGCTCTGCCGATGTACAACCGGTGAATACATCTTTCGCTATTGAAGTGGTTTTTTCTTGTGCAAGACTTAAAATTTTATTGTTATATCTTGTTACAGCTTCATTTGTATTAAATAATCGAATTCCATGCGGACATTTAGTTTCTGCTTCTTGAGTAGTTACAAAACGTGATTCTAATAAAGCTAATTCCAAATTGCCAAGTTGTTCACCGCTTCCAATTTTAGTTAATATCGTAGAAAACTATTGTTAATGGAATAAATATTAATAATCATTAATAATCCTGTTATCAGGCCACATGTTTTAAATGATCAGCTGAACTTTAAATCTAATGTCCTGTATTATACTGCGTTGCGATATTGTCGCGACACGAGTCAAATATGAACCAGTGCGCTGTCGGTTACCGTGTGGTGTACACCGAAAATTGTTGTGTGCGTACTTTGTGTAGGGTAATTGTGTTTTGTGTTATGTGGATTTTAATATTTTTAATATATTGACGACTGTGCCATCGTATGATGGTATGAAGACTTTTTTTAATATTCTGAGGATGGGACAAGTGTCCCGAAACATGTCAATTGTATAAAGACATTTACTTAAGCCACAGACGGTGAGTTATAGCGTTTAGTTGATCGTAGAAAACTGTTGATTCGCTTGCCTCATTACTTGGTCTAGCTCATAAAATTTTAATCCACGCCACAAAATAGGTCCAACAATCATTTGTTTTTGTTGTTTATATATTGGAGTAGCTCTAACTGGTTGCAACTGGCGTAAATCTCCAATCAGAATGACATCTATACCACCAAAGTTAGTGTTGAAATTTCCTGTTATCTGCTTTAAACGTGAATCAATTTGAGCAAGTAATTCAGCACCAATCATACTGATTTCATCGACGATTAAGACTTTAATATATTTGAATAATACTCTGTATTGATGAGCTACTTCGGTACTTAATGGAAGTAACCTTGACAAAGATATTTTTAAAGCAGTATGCACAGTTGTTCCGTCTATAGCGACAGCAGCTTTACCTGTTGAAGCACAGGCAATATAAGAGTTACAATATCCATCGTTATCAGCAAATCGGTTATAAATCTCCATGAGAAGTTTCATAACGAAAGTTTTACCACATCCTGCTGGGCTCGTAAAAAATATTTGAAATGGATCACGATCTGAGGTTAATAGATTTGAAATAACATGTAGCAAAAGTTCTTTTTGCTTATCGTTAGCCATTCTCATCAACTCATACAATTCAAGATTAGGCATTAAATTTTCTCGTTTTTTAGCAATAGGACCAAGTTTGTTGAGTACAGCTAAGCGAAGATCACTGTTTATATCGGAAATAGGATCGTCATATAAATTTTGAAATGGATTAGGATCAGGCATAACGTTAGCGACATCTTGCATTTCATTATCATCTTGAATACCATCTTCTCGACATAAATTTCGACAAATTTCAATAGTTTTTTGGATATCCAAGTTAGATTCAAATTCTTTGCGTCTAGTTAAAATTATATCTTCATTATTGTTGTATATTTCAATGAATTTCATTTCAGCGAGTATTTCTTCATCTTCGTTTCGAAATGGAAAGTGTAAAGTTACCATTTCACGTTTATATTCATTCAAATCTTGTCCCATATCATAATTTCGACAACGAATAACACGTGAAACTTTTCTTTTCGTGTAAGTACCGTCGGGTTTAATGGTGTAATTAGCAACGAATTGAGCCAGTGTAACATTTTCCAAGTCCTGGTGTCTGCGTTCGTATTTATCAAACCAATTTTCCTTCCAAATATTCGTAGAATCTTCTCCAATACCTATCGCATCTAATTCTTTCTGTGTCTTTCTTATTCTTTGACGATCAACTGGCCACATAGTTGGAATGGTGGTAAAAATAGTAGAACTTTTTGACATTGGCTCCCGTAGTAAATACCAAGCAGCCTCTTGACTAGTTATCTCTACACTGTTTAGCATATTTACGCCTATTTTCCTTGTGATTTCGACAACGTCAAATTCAGGATGTTCATTCATAATTTCAATAATCTGACGCAGATGACTAATACCACGGTTGGTTTTATTCACATATTCCGCGACGTAATTGGCACATGAATATTGTAGCATGACAGATTATCCACATTATAATGAATGAAAAATGATCATAAATAAATATCAATTTTAAAATAACTATCAAGGAAAAATCAAAAATAGAAACAAATAAGTACCACAATAAAATACAATCATAATTTGAAGAAATAAAAATAAAGAAAAAAAACAACTATGCAACAAATATGAGTAATGAAAAATAAACCAAGAAACTAAAATAAAGTAAGGAAATACCCAGGTAGTATAGGAGTAAGTAAGGAAAATACCCAGACAAACCAACGTACATAATAAAACTATTTTGTATTGAAGAAACAAACAATGAGAATCAGTAAGTAAGGCAAAACCCTGAACAATCCGACACCCCTAAAATAAAGACTGTTTTTCAAGAAACAAGCTAGGATATGAATAAGGAAGTAAATACCTTGAACAAACCGAAATACCTAATAAAAAGGAATGATTTTGAAGAAACAAGGTAGTAGGATAAGAAGACTACAAGAAATACCCAAAGGAAACCCAGTAAGAAGAAAATAAAAACCCCAAAAGAGATTAAAAGTCACAAACGAAAGTATAACACCCAAAAACAGAAACGTAGAGTAGATGTAAACAAAAGTGTTTAGAGAGGTATAAGTAAAAGTGCACCCATGAAAGTTATTTTATAATGAAAAAAAACAAATCTTAAGAATCCTCTATAAATAAAATTCTTGATAATGTAAAACTATAAAACTGATTAGTGATAGTATCAAGAAATAACAGGGGACCAGTGCAAGTTATTTTATTATAGTAGATAAACTTCAAGAAAGTGTATGAAATGCTTAAACTAAGTAAATGTGTACCTTTGAACAACTTTCAAGTTTTTAATTTAACTTCAGAAATAATATTTGGTAGAATAGTATTATGAAAATCAAATACAAATGTTTCTAAGAAAGTGCCACTCTTTGTCTAACAACATTCACTAAAATGAGAAAGATAAAGTGAGAGCAGGTAATTAATAAGTGAAGTGACAAGGAATACATCCCTAATCTAAAATAAAAACAGATAAGACTGCACAAAATTAATTTTAAGAAATAAGTTAAAAAATGAAGGGACAGATGTGTTCTGTTTCTATAGTCAATGAACTCTATACTTAAATGTTGGAAATAGAGTGTGATGTTTTATTATTCTAAAATATATTATGTTTAATAGTATTAATCAAGGCTGAAATGTCTGAGTTTAAGTACCACTTTTTTAATTTCAAATATTTGTTATGTATTAATAGTATGAATTCAATACTAAATGTTCTTATAGTTAAGTCAGGAAATTTTAATTAATATTGTATTAGAATAGAAGGTCAGAAGGGGTATAAACAAGCAGTATTAGTCAAAAACTTTGTATGTAAAAACAGATAAAATCTAGGCCAAATGGTAAATCTCAACAACCTTATAATTGATGAATTAAGTCCAGTAAACTAGTTAAACTGATGAAATTTATATAAGGTAAATCAGTTACAGAGTATTATAACTGAACCTATACTTAAGAAAGATATTGTAAAAGGATAGGAAGAATTATTGGAAACAATGCAAATGTAATAACTGAAAAATCAAAGGGGGGAATCACAAATTAAAGAATAATATTTAAAAAGATAACCAATTAATAAAATTACAAGAAATTAAGGGAAGATAAACATTTTATTTCAATCTGAGATTTAACACAATCATAAATATAACATATAAAATGGCAAACATTTTGAGAAGAACAGGAAGTAATTTTTAAAGCCTACATTTAAAGATACAGTAAATATAGCATTTTAGATAAAAAACTTTTTAAAAATATCTTATTGGGTATCAAATCAAGCAGCATGAACTAAAGAAAGAGATTATGTATTTAGTATTTAATAAAATTAAATAATAGCAAAAATATTTTCAGTATTATAATGTAAATTTCATACATGTAACGGAAACGAAAAAGATTTAAAACAATGTATTGCTAATATTAAATTGGCTAAGACGTTTTCAGATGACGAAGGAAGTTAGAACAGTTGATTACTAAACTTTGTCAAGCACACTTGAACGAGATCTTGCTAAATATTAACCTATAGCGAAGACAAGTATGGCGTTCTTTAACTAAGCGTAGTCTACGGTGAAAATCGCGAATTTCGGAAAACTTAACTTTAACTTTAAATTCAGTGAAATTAACCCATACAACCATTAAACTAAATTAATACCGGAACAGAAAATAAGTGAATTAATTAGTTAAACCTATAAAACCAATAATTCTGAATAATGAGACGAACTTTGCAATTTTCGACCTTATTGACAAAAGTGAATTAAAACATTATCCAACACATTTTATCGAGGTGAATCACAGAACACTGAACCAGGACCACTGCACTAACACCAGAAAAAATAATCACTACTGCTGAGACGAGAAAACATTGAAAAGGCAACATTTATTGGTAGAAAATTTCGTCGAGCCGACTTCATTTTAACAGATGCAGTACTGAAGCCGCCATCTTGAGTCCCACAATTCCTTTCGAGCGCTGCCAGTCTAGTCGTCAAGATGACAATGGTTCGAAATTTTACTTTGATAAACATTATATATTAAATCATAACTTTGTCATTTTTAATTCTTAAGCTATTTACTTGTAAGTGTTATACTTTTCTGACCCTACCCTTTATCTGACTATATAATATGACCGTTAAAAGAACCTGATAATTAATATTAATAATGTATGTAAAAAATAATCGATCGCCCTGAGAACGAGTCGATGCTAACTGTGGAATAATCGATTTATAATCGATATATAATTAAAATTGTTAATAAATCTTGAAATTCTGTAAAATTGGTTTCTGTTTGTTTATAAAATTTATAAATAGAAATAAAATAGAATAAAATTGAGATCACGGACTATCCGAAAGGCGGCCATTACCAAAGTGGAAGGAGTATACATAAATAAGAAGAAGAACCGTCAATCGATTAGTGCTGGAGATAATACAATTAACGCAGAAATTAATCCTAACTACTCAAAGTGATATAGTTGACAGAAACAGTAATAAAAGATTTAAAATTTTACACAAAACAATTACAAAAATTATTTACTAAATACTAAACAAATAAAACAATTAAAACAATAATTTTTCAAAAAACAAAAACACCAAATTTTTTATTTTGTAAACAAACAAAATTTTTTTATTTTGTAATCAACGAAAAACGAATTGTTACAAAATTGGCGTCCAACTGAAGGGGCTTCAATTAGTGATTGATAGGCCACTATAACTTGCCCAATTCCTAATTTTAGCTTGGCAGCGGTTATCCAGTCAGAGGAATAAGAAAAATGCAACGTCGAGCAACGTCGAAGAAAAGGGCGGCGGCGGAGGCCGAAAAGGAAATCAATATGGAAGACAAGGAGGCGACGCCGGTGGAAGCGTGGAAATGTTATTACCTCCTGCGGAACCGAAATAAACCGCACAACCAAAGGAACATCCGGAGATACCCACACAAACAGGGGACGTCAATGTCCCAGAGAAGGAGATGGAGAAGTCCAAGACAACAGAAGATAGTAAAATGGATAAGATAATGGAAATGTTCCTACAAATGAGAGAGGATAACAAATCAATGAGTAAGAAGATGGAGGAAAACAGCAAGAAGATGGAGAAGAAAATGGATTCTACAAAAGAAGAGTCGAGTAAGGAAAGGAAGGAAGACAACCAATCCTTAAATAAGAAGTTGGAAGATTTGCGAGAGAACAATAGGAAGATGGAAGAAAGGATGGGTGAAAAATAGAAGAATTGAAGGAGGACAACCAGTTGTTAAAGGAAGAATTCAAAACAACCAAGGAAGAGTTGGGTAATAAAATTGAAAATACCAATAAGAAAATAGATGAGACTAGTAAGAAAATGGAAAGTGACAACCGACAGTTGAAGGAAGAGTTGAGGGAAAATAGTAAGAAGATGGGAGAAAAAATGGAGGAAAATAATAAGAAAATGGAAGAGAAGATGGAGGAGAAGTTGGAAGAATTGAAAGAGGATAACCAACTATTAAGAGAAGAATTAAGGGAAGTCAACCAGGAAAATACGTACAAGTTAAACGAGAGAATAGAGTTGGCGAAAGAAGAGTTGAGCAAGGAAATCAACGATAATAAGGAGTACGCAAATCAGAAAATAGAAGAAGAAACAACAGTAATTAAACAACAAATCATGGGAATTGACGAAAGATGTAGCCAGACTGAGCGGGAAGTGCAGGGTCTTAAGGAAGAAGTAACCACCAAAATAACCAATATCGAAGAAACCAACAGAACCAAATTGGAAGAAAACCGGAAGGAAACTCAGGAAGAATTAGGGAAGGTACGGAACCAAGTTACGGAAAGATGTGACGGTATGGAAGTGGCTATGACGAATATCACCGACCAAGTACGGCAGAGCCAGGAAGAGATGGAAGTAATTAGAAACAGACCCACTAACGTCACGGGTATCCCCATAAACGAGAATCGGGAATGGCTGAATTTCCGCCAATATAAAAGGAAGCCGATGGAGTTTTTGGCCCGAATCGAGGAATACTTTGCCAAACATAGGGGCAATAGGTGGATTAATAACCGGGAACTGTTGGACGAATCATTCCGGGAGATGACTGGCAATTGGTGGATGGCGAACCGAAGTGAGATCTCTGACTACCAGCAATTCAAAAACTTATTCAAAGCGAAGTACTGGTCGGAGACCACCCAGAACTTAATACGGGACAACATCTGTCATGGCCGATACAATACACAAATAGGTAACACTATGACCGCCTACTTCCTCGGAAAGGTATGTCTGGCGAAGCATTTGGAACCAGCCATACCAGAAGAATGCCTCGTAAACAAGCTATCATACCATTACGATGAAGACGTAATAAGAGCCAGGAGGGGTAGCCAGATAAAAACGATACAAGCGATGACTGAATTGTTGGAGAATTATGAGAATGAAGAGTACTATCGGCAAAGCAGAAGGAGGAATGATCGGCCGGAAATCAGAAATAATCAATACCCAAATAACGGTAATAACCATAACGGCAATGGCTACCAAGGGAACCGAAACAATTCCAATTATCATAATAATAACAACGATAATAATAATAATAATAGTAACGTTCCTAATAACCAAAATGCAAATAGGAATAATAACGGTTACCAAGGTAATCAAAATAATTATTACCAGAATCCGAATATTAATAGTCAGAGAAACCCAAACCAAAATAATACCGAACGGTATTATAATAATAATAGAGGGTAGTACCCACAAAACAATAACAATAATAACAATCGGTTTTCCCGACCCAGGGTAAATTTCATACTAGCCGAAGACAACAGCCAACGAAGATACACCCATCAGCGGCGTAACAGTTTCCACGAGTATGATGATCGGCGGAGAAGCGGAGAACGGGCTGGTCCGAGGTACAATCCGCCTAGACGAAGTACCAGTCTAGATGATCCAGAACGGCAACCAAACCGAGAACAACCATTTGAACATCGCACGGAGCGGCAGGAACCCACTCAAGGTTTCCCGACTGACGCATCGGTCGGTCCTAACATTAATAACAACGAAAATGAGAATTTAAACGGGAGGAGGCAGTGATGAATTATCATGACCCTTCGCTGCTCCTATCTCCTGGGTATCAACAAGAGGTGCAAAGAGCAACTAACTCTAATAATATTACAATCATTAGTTGCAACTACCTAAAAAATATTAGAAACGAACTATTGGAGGAGGTCGACACTAGCCTCAATAGTCTAAACAACGAAATAATATATATAAACGCGGAAGTAGAAGGAATCTTCGCCCAATTAATGATCGATACAGGTGCGAACGTATCTATAATTAACACAACTGAATTGTGTCAAATATTGCCGACATTACCGATAAATAACATTGTATTAATAGGTGCCACTGGTCGCCAAAACAAAACGATCAGAAGGGAAGTTTCAGTGAACGTGAGTAGCAAGGGTATAGCTATAAACATGTTATTTTTAATTGCGACAGGATTGCCCTTTAATATATTGGTGGGGTGCGATGTACTAAGGAGGAACTCCGCTATCATCGATTTACGCACAGAAAGGGTATCACTGTTTGCAGAAGGGCTGACCTGGACGGCTGATTTAGTAGGTAGCGAGACAGTACTTCCCAGCAGTATCCACCAACAACTTCGAAACATAAACTATATCGAAAATAACTCCATAATTAACCCCATAATATACGACAACACGGACGAGGATTTATGGTCACAAAAGATACAGGAAATAAGGGATTTCCGGGGCGGGATCACAAGTGAAAAATTGCCCATACACCAAGCGAATCAGTTAATAAGAATATATGAAAGGTATCGCTCAGTATTTTCAGACGAACCCGGTAAGGTAAAAAATTACCAATGTACACTTAAATTTAGAGAAACAGTGGAGTTTAACCGAAAATCATATCCGATAATCATTGCGCATTCACGAAAAGAGGCTATAAGGGCAGAAATAAACAAAATGATTAACAGTGACATCATAGAGAGTAGCCAATCTCCACTCACCAGCCCTATCTTGGCTATTCCTAAGAAAAACGGCCAAGTCCGGCTTTGCTTAGATGCGCGCGAAATAAACAAAATGATCATCAATGACAGAACATCGCCCGGTGAGATAGAAGAAATCTTGAAACGATTCCACGGTACCAAGTACTTTAGTACCTGGGACACGGTATGCGGTTACTGGCAGGTGGAGTTACACCCACAGAGTCGTCAGTATCTGGCATTCATATTCGAGAGGCGCAATTACCAATTCAAGAGATTGCCCTTCGGACTGGTGAATTCAGTAGCCATCTTTTGTGGCCTGCATGGACCAGATACTTGGACAGGAAGCACTTCAGTTTACCACCGTGTATGTAGACGATCTACTGATTACCTCAGAAACTTGGGAGGAACACTGCTACCGCGTGGAACACGTACTTGAGAAGTTGGCTCTAAATAGCATCACCCTTAAATTAGAAAAATCCAAGTTCATTGCCAGAGAAGTTCAGTTTTTGGGGTTTAACTTGGATGACCAAGGAATCTCACCGTCAGCAGAAAAGGTGGAAGCGATCCAGAAATTCCCGGCACCAAAGAATAGAAAGCAATTACAGTCATTCCTGGGACTCTGTAATTATTACCGCAAGGTCAATATTCGGAATTAACCACAAAGTTTCAACCACAATTATCTTCTAAAAACAAATGGATCTGGGGTCAAGAGCAGGACGTGACTTTCCAACTCATTAAGGACAAATTTTTGAAAACAATAATACTTCGCCACTCAAATTTTAAACAACCTTTTTTCTTAAACTGCGATGCCAGCAACATCAGCCTAGGAACGACACTGTATCAAGAAGATGAGAAGGGTCAACATCTAGTGATTAACTTTGCGAGTAGGTCTTTAAACCAGTGCGAAAGGAACTACAATGTCACTGAAAAGGAATTGCTGAGTGTAGTATTCGCTTGTGGTAAATTCCGCACCTACATCTTGGGTTACCCAGTTACCGTCCGAACAGACCATAAATCCATATCGTTCCTAAGAAGATGCAAATTGAGTCACGGCAGACTGACCAGGTGGATACTTGCCCTGCAAGAGTACGATCTACAATGGGAATACATCCCAGGAAAAAAGAATGTCGTAGCAGACGTATTATCACGTATTAATGTGGAAAACAAACTTTCGAGGGAGAGAAGGAGAGCATACTCAAAATCTACCACATTATTAGCACCAGATCCGATTTAGCAGCATTATTAACGAACATTAGCACCCACCAGCAATCTGACCCGAAATTGAAAAACATAAAAACTCGATTGGAAGAAGGAGATGAAACAGTAGCTCAATATTACCAAATAAATAAAGAAATCTTATTCATTAAAACGTCATTAAGGCAGGAGCCCTGGAAGGTTTTATTCCAACCCATATTGAAAAAGAAATAGTAGTAAATTATCATATACGATATGGGCATATGGGCGCCTTAAAGGTGATTAAGGCTCTGGAGGAGAGCTGTCACATAAAAAACATAAACCGGAAGGTGAGGAGGTATATCAAATATTGTCATATTTGCCAACTGGTAAAATCAAACAACGAGAAGAATGAAGGCATTATGATTCCCATAACATCCCAGGCGAAATTGGAGAAGGTGTTCTTAGACATCTGCGGACCATTTCCCCGTAGTGGTGGTGGACACCGATATAAATACCTGATAATAGTAATGGACCATTTCACTAAGTTTATTAAGCTATACCCAGCTAATCGGGCAACTACTATGAAAATTCTGGGAGTAATAACAGAACAATATATCCCAAACATAGGGAAACCATCTTCGATCATCACGCATCATGGAACTCAATTTAAGGGGAGAAAATGGCGGGATACCCTATTATCACTGGGTATTCGAACGTACAAAACATCGGTCTACCACCCGAGTAGTAATCCGGCAGAGAGGGTGTTAAGAGAAGTGGGGAGGATATTGAGAACTTATTGTCACCATCAGCAGAAAAAATGGCAAGAATATCTAGCAGCCACGGAGGAATTCCTCAACTTGGCATACCATCCAGCTATAGGAATTACCCCATACTCCGCCATGTACGAGAAACCACCCCCACGAGAGATCACAGAAATCCTAGAGTTCCCTATGAATAACGTTTATAAGTTCGACAAGGTAAAATTCTACAACAAAGTGGCCGAAGACCAGGAGAAGCGGCAAACCAAGTATCAGAAGGCGATTGGTAAAATAATAACTTATAAAATAGGAGAAAAAATACTGTTGAAAAATCGTGAACTACCCAGCACGTTAGAAGGAATAACGAAGAAGTTATTGCTACTGTTTACAGGACCATATATAGTCTCCAAAATAAATAACAATACCACATATGAAATAAAGGAGATGGGTTCAGAGAAAATCAAAGGCGTGTATAACCAGGCTTCCATAAAAAAATATTATGAGGAGTAGAATTTTGAATTTATACTAAAAAATTCTAAAATATAGTAAGATCAACTTACAACCAACTATTTATGAAATAATTTTGAAAATAAAGAAATGGAATTTTGGAATTATAAAACAAAAAAATTCTAAAATATAGTAAGATCAACTTACAACCAACTATTTATGAAATAATTTTGAAAATAAAGAAAAGGAATTTTGGAATTATAAAACAAAAAAATTCTAAAATATATTAAGATCAACTTACAACCAACTATTTATGAAATAATTTTGAAAATAAAGAAAAGGAATTTTGGAATTATAAAACAAAAAAATTCTAAAATATAGTAAGATCAACTTACAAACAACTATTTATGAAATAATTTTGAAAATAAAGAAAAGAATTTAGAATTAAATAAACTAGAAAATTTAAAAATATAGTAAGAGCAACTTACAACCAACTATTTATGAAACTAATTTTGAAAATAAAGAAAAGGAATTTGGAATTACAACAAAATTTAAAATATAGTAAGAACAACTTACAACCAACTATTTATGAAATAATTTTGAAAATAAAGAAAAGGAATTTTGGAATTTTAAAAACGAATAAATTTAAAAATATAGTAAGATCAACTTACAACCAACTATTTATGAAATAATTTTGAAAATAAAGAAAAGGAATTTTGAATTTAAAATGAATAAATTTAAAAATATAGTAAGAACAACTTACAACCAACAATTTATGAACTTTAATTTGGAGATGAAGAAAGGAATAATGAAAAAACTACAACAAATTTTAAAAAAGAGTAAGATCAACTTACAACAAGTATTTACAGAAATAATTTTGAATGGAATAATAAGAACCACAAAACATAAAAGGAAGTAAGAACCACTTACAACCGATTATTTATGAGAAATAATTTGGAATGGAAGAAGTAGAATTTAGAATGACCACTACCACATAAGATCAACTTACCACAATTATTAACAGCATTTAATATTGAGTAGTTATTGAATTACCCAAACTCTAAAAAACGATAAGAACCACTGATACAATTAAAATGAATAAAATTGTTTTGGAATAAAAATAATAAAACCTTTACGCAATATAATGAGAAACAATGACCACATAAATATTATAATTAAAGAATTCATTTGGATAAAAACGAGAGCGAAATAAATTTTGAAAAAGAAAAAAAAATATATCTATAATATAATTATGATCATAAATTGAATGCCAATTATAATAAAGACAATTAGAAGAATAATTGTAATAACATGAAACCAGTGGAACAATTCATAAGAACTAAGAAAAACAAAAATATAATAACATATATGCTACCAATAACCAGAAGAAGATTGTAATAACAACAAAAGAATAACAGAGAATTCAGATAAAAAACTTTACACTTAATAACTAGTGATAATTATACTAAAAGAGCTTCCAACCATGATAAGAAATAATATATCAGCAGAGCTAACAATTAAGAAGAATAACTGAGAAGAAAAATAACTGACATAGAAATATTAACAAATCTGAGCAAATACGAAGTGAGGTATCCAAAGATATTTTTTAATAGTCGTAAAATAGACTATTCTTATCTAATTTTTATTAATGACTGTCTGTAGATAATTCCAGCAGTATTATTATGTTTTGAGCAGAGATGAATTTCCTCTGATCTCAATGAGTAGTGTAGTATGGCCAGCAGAGTATATGTAGCCACAAGTGCTTCTCTGAACTGCCCCAGCTCACGTGCTAGGGTATGTTAGGGAATGAATATCCCAAGGATAAAACACCAAGTTAAGAAAAAACGAAAATAAATAATAATAAACCTCAGATAACAAAAACTATCAAGGAAAATCGATTTAAGAAAAAAAAAATATGTAAGCTCAAATATGAAGAAGCAAAGATATAAATGAGAAGGAAATCGAGAAAAATAATATCTAATAAATATCATAAGCAATTATTTCAGACAAACTCAAAGTATGGTCTGAACTAATCACTTATGGAGGAGAGCAATCTGTAGCATGACAGATTATCCACATTATAATGAATGAAAAATGATCATAAATAAATATCAATTAAAATAACTATCAAGGAAAATCCAAATAAAAACAAATAAGTACTACAATAAAATACAATCATAATTTGAAGAAATAAAAATAAAGAAAAAAACAACTATGCAACAAATATGAGTAATGAAAAATAAACCAAGAAAGTAAAATAAAGTAAGGAAATACCCAGGTAGTATAAGAGTAAGTAAGGAAAATACCCAGAACAAACCAACGTACATAATAAAACTATTTTGTATTGAAGAAACAAACAATGAGAATCAGTAAGTAAGGCAAAACCCAAAACAAACCGACACCCCTAAAATAAAGACTGTTTTTCAAGAAACAAGCTAGGATATGAATAAGGAAGTAAATACCTTGAACAAACCGAAATACCTAATAAAAAGGAATGATTTTGAAGAAACAAGGTAGTAGGATAAGAAGACTACAAGAAATACCCAAAGGAAACCCAGTAAGAAGAAAATAAAAACCCCAAAAGAGATTAAAAGTCACAAACGAAAGTATAACACCCAAAAACAGAAACGTAGAGTAGATGTAAACAAAAGTGTTTAGAGGTATAAGTAAAAGTGCACCATGAAAGTTATTTTATAATGAAAAAAAACAAATCTTATGAATCCTCTATAAATAAAATTCTTGATAATGTAAAACTATAAAACTGATTAGTGATAGTATCAAGAAATAACAGGGGACCAGTGCAAGTTATTTTATTATAGTAGATAAACTTCAAGAAAGTGTATGAAATGCTTAAACTAAGTAAATGTGTACCTTTGAACAACTTTCAAGTTTTTAATTTAACTTCAGAAATAATATTTGGTAGAATAGTATTATGAAAATCAAATACAAATGTTTCTAAGAAAGTGCCACTCTTTGTCTAACAACATTCACTAAAATGAGAAAGATAAAGTGAGAGAAGGTAATTAATAAGTGAAGTGACAAGGGATACATCCCTAATCTAAAATAAAAACAGATAAGACTGCACAAAATTAATTTTAAGAAATAAGTTAAAAAATGAAGGGACAGATGTGTTCTGTTTCTATTAAAGTCAATGAACTGTATACTTAAATGTTGGAAATAGAGTGTGATGTTTTATTATTCTAAAATATATTATGTTTAATAGTATTAATCAAGGCTGAAATGTCTGAGTGTGGATACCATTCTTTTATTATAAAATATTTGTTATGTGTTACTAGTAATAATCAAGACTACAATGTCTGAGTTTAAGTACCACTTTTTTAATTTCAAATATTTGTTATGTATTAATAGTATGAATTCAATACTAAATGTTCTTATAGTTAAGTCAGGAAATTTTAATTAATATTGTATTAGAATAGAAGGTCAGAAGGGGTATAAACAAGCAGTATTAGTCAAAAACTTTGTATGTAAAAACAGATAAAATCTAGGCCAAATGGTAAATCTCAACAACCTTATAATTGATGAATTAAGTCCAGTAAACTAGTTAAACTGATGAAATTTATATAAGGTAAATCAGTTACAGAGTATTATAACTGAACCTATAATTTAGAAAGATATTGTAAAAAGATAGGAAGAATTATTGGAAAAAATGCAAATGTAATAACTGAAAAATCAAAGGGGGGAATCACAAATTAAAGAATAATATTTTAAAAGATAACCAATTAATAAAATTACAAGAAATTAAGGGAAGATAAACATTTTATTTCAATCTGAGATTTAACACAATCATAAATATAACATATAAAATGGCAAACATTTTGAGAAGAACAGGAAGTAATTTTTAAAGCCTACATTTAAAGATACAGTAAATATAGCATTTTAGATAAAAAAACTTTGTAAAAATATCTTATTGGGTATCAAATCAAGCAGCATGAACTAAAGAAAGAGATTATGTATTTAGTATTTAATAAAATTAAATAATAGCAAAAATATTTTCAGTATTATAATGTAAATTTCATACATGTAACGGAAACGAAAAAGATTTAAAACAATGTATTGCTAATATTAAATTGGCTAAGACGTTTTCAGATGACGAAGGAAGTTAGAACAGTTGATTACTAAACTTTGTCAAGCACACTTGAACGAGATCTTGCTAAATATTAACCTATAGCGAAGACAAGTATGGCGTTCGTTAACTAAGCCTAGTCTACGGTGAAAATCGCGAATTTAGGAAAACTTAACTTAAACTTTAAATTCAGTGAAATTAACCCATACAACCATTAAACTAAATTAATACGGAACAGAAAATAAGTGAATTAATTAGTTAAACTTATAAAACCAATAATTCTGAATAATGAGACGAACTTTGCAATTTTCGACCTTATTGACAAAAGTGAATTAAAACATTATCCAACACATTTTATCGAGGTGAATCACAGAACACTGAACCAGGACCACTGCACTAACACCAGAAAAAATAATCACTACTGCTGAGACGAGAAAACATTGAAAAGGCAACATTTATTGGAAGAAAATTTCGTCGAGCCGACTTCATTTTAACAGATGCAGTACTGAAGCCGCCATCTTGAGTCCCACAATTCCTTTCGAGCGCTGCCAGTCTAGTCGTCAAGACGACAATGGTTCGAAATTTTACTTTGATAAACATTATATATTAAATCATAACTTTGTCATTTTTAATTCTTAAGCTATTTACTTGTAAGTGTTATACTTTCCTGACCTTACCCTTTATCTGACTATATAATATGACCGTTAAAAGAACCTGATAATTAATATTAATAATGTATGTAAAAAATAATCGATCGCCCTGAGAACGAGTCGATGCTAACTGTGGAATAATCGATTTATAATCGATATATAATTAAAATTGTTAATAAATCTTGACATTCTGTAAAATTGGTTTCTGTTTGTTTATAAAATTTATAAACAGAAATAAAATAGAATAAAATTGAGATCACGGACTATCCGAAAGGCGGCCATTACCAAAGTGGAAGGAGTATACATAAATAAGAAGAAGAACCGTCAATCGATTAGTGCTGGAGATAATACAATTAGCGCAGAAATTAATCCTAACTACTCAAAGTGATATAGTTGACAGAAACAGTAATAAAAGATTTAAAATTTTACACAAAACAATTACAAAAATTATTTACTAAATACTAAACAAATAAAACAATTAAAACAATAATTTTTCAAAAACCAAAAACACCAAATTTTTTATTTTGTAAACAAACAAAATTTTTTTATTTTGTAATCAACGAAAAACGAATTGTTACAATATTCTTCGGTGATAAACTGGATGTCCATATTGGATTTAACAATATTAAATATAAACGGATTAAACGGGTTATGCCACTTTTCACAAGGTTGACGTCTGACAAAAACTCTTGGCCTTTTAATTCCAGCTCGAAGTACATTGTTATAATCTTCATCAGAAGTAATATTGTTTTTTTTTTCATAAAAAGAATCTATATCAGAGTAATCATTATCTTCGAGATTAATCCGTATAGCTTTGTAACGTTGAAGATAATTTTTAAAATCCGGCTCATCTTTTTGCATGGGTGATAGTATGGTAGTAGACTTACTAGGCATAAAAGGTGCTTCAAATCTGCATTGCTGAGGTTTATTTGCCACTATTTTTTTGTAACAAGTAAACGTATGCTTGTGTGTTTGTAGTTTAATGTTATTTGATGCTTCTTGAAAATGAAACAGATATTAAGTTATCAATCAATGCGATAGCATCCAACTTATTTTTATCAAGTGCATCTATTGGAGCATTAGCCAGCCACAATAATATGTGGGCATGTGGACTACCACGATGCTGGAACTCAATACGTTTAAAATAATGAACAACATAATATTTTCCAAAAGGACTGAATTTTGGTGATTTTAAAATATTTAACAGCACACTGACCAATTTGTTAAAATGTACAGCACACGTACCTGCATCCTCGTTGACAAGTGTCGTTTTTTCGAGATAATGTAAAAGTTCAGCAAATTCTTCTGAAATATCTTCGCCGTTGTGTTTGAATTTATAGAGCTTTTGGAGCAGATCATTCCAACCAATTTCATTGGCACTGACAGTAAGGAATACAGTTGGTTTCCCGAACTGTCTAATCATGGCAAAAAATCTTTTTTACGTTCCATCCAATACCATGTTGAATTTGGAATGCTCTTAAAAACGCAAGATTGGTTTCAATACAATTGTGAATGTACTGTTCGTCTTCAATTTGTTTTCTAGTAATTTTGGTATCCTTACCAACGTGTTTAAAAGCAACTGTGAGAGAGTCACGAACTCGAATCCTCATAATCTTCATCCCCATATACAATAAATGATACGGTGTAACTGCACGACGATCAGATCTTCTTAGCTCACTAGAAGCCATCATGAATGGTGTTACTTTAACGTCATCTCTGAAATTACGGAACTGACCCAGATAAATAGCCGGGAAAGAAAGTTCTTCTGCATGTTCATCGAATAATAAACTTTCGGGTAAATTTTCTTCGCCAGGTGCAATACGTAAATATTGTTCTTTATCCCACATTAATGTCTGTTGTTGCGCCGTAAGACTCTCTTCTATAAGAATATGTTCACTGATATCATTTTGTTGAACTTGGTCGTGAATTTGGTTATCATTAAAAAATGAATCATCAATTTTAATATCGTACATCGTATACAACGGAGACGGTACCAAAAATCGTAGCCAAGTTTTAATTGTACGCTTGTTAACAATACCATGTAAGTAACTGGATCGATGAATTTTCTTACGTTTAATATGTACATTTATACAATAGTCGTCATCAATATTTCTTGGAAGAGATTTGACCATCGTATTAACTGAAACAGGCACGTTAATTATTTGACCGTAAATACCGTATTGACCATTCACATGTCTCAGTCTTCTGATCTGCATGAAAGGAATACGTGGTGATACAAGTCTTTCCGAAATAAGATCCAACACTGTTAGATCATGAGGTATTTCTGGAAATTTGAAACCATTGTACGTTGACATTAATGGTATATTATTTTTATTTAAAGCTTGAACGCGTTTTGCTTTAGGTATATTAGGTATAATTTTGGTTAAAATTTCCTCATCTCCAGAAGATGGAAGTTTTAAATCGTCTTTGAACCACAACCTATCACATACGGAACACGCATGTCCAAATGAATTATTGGTGAATTTGTTTTTAAACTCATCATGGGCCCTTCTGAATCGATTATAACCGCTGTATGGCAAAGATGAGTTTTGGTCCATAGCAACTTGATCAGTAACAAAATCATTGACTACTGGTAGTCCTGGAGAGTTTAAATGTGAGTCAGATATACTTGGTTGAGGTAATTCTTGATCAATCGCAACGTCTTGACTAGACAAAACATGTATCTGTGACGTGTCAATTGGTTGTTGGTTTTTTCTCTGAGCTCGAAACCGTTGATGTTAGTGGAGCAGTATGTAATGATGTATGACAATTATCAAACGTGGAAGAACGTTCGTATTCATGTACCTGAGCTTGAACAATAATGAAATTACGATTATCATGTGCTATTGGAGACACAGATGAATCGCGTACATTGTCATTAACCTGATCCACTGTAATATTAATAGAATCAGGTAATGGCTCAGGAGTAGTAGCATGCATATCTGGATTTCCTAAAACACTAGAAGATCCGTGAAAATGATGACTCATTTTCATTCAAAGCCATTTTTATATTTTTCTTTCGTAGTCTATGAAGTCGCATGCGTTCTACTGCTGTCATGGCTTTTTTAATTGGTACAGAAACTCCTGGTTGAGCGTAAGCTGCATTTTCAGACTTTTTTCGCTGTCGATAGCGCTGACATACTTCCGCGTTAGTCTTCGGCATTGCAAAAACTAGAATGAAAATAAAAATAAAAATATAATTGATTGAATAAAAATATAAATAATATTTTTATTATCCGACCGGCTTGTAGTTATTTTAAAAGAATTTCAATTTTTTTCTTGGCCCACCGATCACGTTTCTTTTATTTTTAAATTAATTTATACAGTATGACGTTTCGTTAATCACCAAACGTTAACATCATCAGGCAATTATATGTATTATAAGTAATAATTCTAAAATATTTTAACAATTAATTGAAATTTTTTTTAAACTACTCATTGAAAATAAAAATAATTTATTAAAAATAAATATTTCTAAGAAAATATTTAATTATTTTTTTTTAATTATTCAAATTAGATTTTATTTTTTAGATTATTTTTTCAACTTTTACAACTTAGGTTAATTTTTATTAAAAAAATTAAAATAATTGTAATACAACAGTAGATTCACCTTCCAATTAAAATCCGGATAATGAAAAATAATCTATAATATGAAATGAAGAGATTTATATAAGATTATTAGATTTAACAAGTTTTATTAAATTAATAAATATATAATTTAATAAAAAAATACTTACAAAAACTTAACCTCAATTTTTAAACACAAGTTTTGTCACTGATAAATTTTTCCCTACACAATGTGGGAAAAATGAATTAATAATATATATATATATATATATATATATATATATATATATATATATTTATCTGTGTATATCGATAAATAATAATAATTTATAAATTATAAATAAAATGTAATATATGCACTGTTTCACTACCAATTTCAACAATAACCACGTGTTATGCTGAGAACGTGGCGTTTGTATACAGCTGACTGATTTGCACATGCGCGTTAGGTATACCCTATCACGTTCACACACACTATATTTTTTCCACATTTTCGATTCCCCACAGCCTAGAAATCTCATTTTTAAAGCCTAAAAACATTATCATGCTTCGATGTTTCGGTTTCGTAGAAATTCTTTTTTAAGCATTTCTCTTTCTCTTTTGTTTTTTAACAGCAATGTAATCAACAAAACCTTAATTAATAATAAAAATTAACCTTGAAAATCAGTTTAATAATTTATCATTGCACGTGAAAACCTTTAATTTTAGTTTTATGTAAATTCAGGTGAGTAGTCTTGGATATGTTTACCAATAAGATACGTAGAAATACAAATACAATCTGGAACTATGGAGTAAAATGAATTTACATTGTTATTATTTTATCATTGATGGCTAACATCATCATGTCGCACTTCCGCAACAGGGTGCGCGCGCAGCTCTCAATTTTACCCTCTACTAAACGCGCCAAAAGAAGTATAACTTCAAAAATTGTTTTAATGGATAAAAAACAATATACTCTCCTCCTGAGCGGGAGCTGAATTACTTCTGAAATCCTTTTCTTGCACGTACTTCATTCTAGCCTGCTCTATATACATAAAGTTTCAATTGTCTAATTTTAAAAAACTAATTACATTCAGTACCGCTTATTTTTAGGTTATCTACGTACAGTTGCTATGTTTATCCATTATTTCACCATTTTTTTGTGAATCAAAACTAGATTTATATTGTTCGCATAGAGCATTTTTTGTGTGTAATACGCCAGAAAGTGTTTCAGTACACAATTTGTGCACACGATTTTATTAGAGTTAAAGGCACTCAAAATTCTCTCCACACATCCATTACTATGTGATAAAATAAAAATATATGCCACAAAAGTATTTAAAGTATGAAAAGCTTCAATAACATTCCCTTTCTTTGTGTTTTTCACTTCTCTCCAAAACCTAATAAAAGTTTCATTAGCATTTGTATTCCTAAGGAATCTCCAATATATGGGCAATGTCTACTTCAATGCGTTTTTAACGCCTGCTGCTGCTGAAGCCAATGAGTGAATGTCTTTAATTTTAGACAAGAAATTCCAAACGTTTGAGGCTCAAAATCTTCTTTTTCATCTCCTGAACCCAGAGGTTGGTGGGCTTGCAACTTCTTCCTTGCGAAAACAGTCTTTTGATCACTACATACCTTCTTCCTCCTTTTACTCCATCCATGTATTCCTCTACCTGGCCCTTCTCCTCCCACTACGCCCCTCGATCAGGATCGTAAACCAGTTTGAATGGTGACCAACCATACTGCTTCTCCTTCTCCTTCTCCTTTCCACAGTTGTTCTAATCAGCGTCATTTTATCACCCACTCTTTTAAAAACTTCATTATTAGATACTCTTTCCGTCCAAGATATTCTTAAGGTCCTCCTCCAGCATTACATCTCAAAAGTTTCAAGTACCGGTAGCTTCTTTCCAATTTTTCAAAGTCCAGGTTTCCAAGCCAAATGTGCACATGCTCCAACTCAAATTCTTCAAAAATGTCTTCCTGTTTCCAGGGACATGTTTCTGAATGTCAGAAGTGATCTTTTCTTGAAAAATACTCCTCTTGCTTGTGAACTACTTTTTACATTACTGGCCCATCTCCCATCTGATTTAATGTAGCTCCCAAGATATTTAAAGGAATCAACTTGCACTACATTCCTACCGTTCAATCGTATCTCAGCCTTCTGTTTTCCAGTCACGAAACATTTCACGACTTTTGTTTTTTCTTTATTTATCATCATGTCGCATTTATCTTTTAGGATCGTGTTTATTTGGTGAAGCGCATTCTGTAGATCTTAATCGTTGTTTCCTAAAATTACAATATCATCTGCAAAACGGATAGTTTTATGACATACTCCATTAATTATTATGCCATTGTTGGTGGTTTCCATCAGCTCCTTCATCGTGTACTCTACATACAAGTTAAACAGGAGTAGGGAGAATCCACAAATTTTTTTCGATATCTTTGCTTGGAGTCCATCCCGTCTTATAAGAACTCTCTGGTTCTTGTAGAGTTGCAGGATAATCCTTGTATCCCTATGGTCTACCTTTACATCTCTGTGGTCTTTGAACATTATATTCCAGTTGAAGTTGTTAAATGCCAGCAAAGGTTGTTATCATTTCTTTGTTAAGTCTCAAAGTTTTCTCCATAATTATTCGCAGTGAAAACCAAATTGATCGTCTTGTAATTTCTCAATGTTCTTTTCCATTAGATGATAAATTATTCTAGTTACTATCTTTGATGCTCGTGACACCAAGCTCAGAGTTCTATATTCTTCACATTTCTGTGCAGTGTTGGCCTATCATGTGCGTTAATTCAAAGTCTTGGAATACTTCAAAGTTTTGTGTACATCTCGTTTATCATAACAAAAATATTATCTTTGGTTTATAACACAAGTGACTTTAAAATTTCTCCAGGAATATATCAGGTTCTGGAGTTTGTGATTCTTTAATCCTTTAAGTGCGATATCAAACTCTTCTCTGGAAATGGGCCCGATTTCACAACACATTTTCCCGAATATTTTCATCTAAATCTTGTTCCTTGTATAATTCTATATATTTTTGTCATTGTTTTAGAATCCCTTCTTCATCATTTATCATTTTTCCATGTTTATCCTGTGTGCTTATTAGTGGCTTTACCTTTTCTGTTGAACTATCTTCGTATTTGCACGTTTGTGTTACCTCTGACTATGCTTTCACCTATCTCCTTACATTTCCTTTCAAGACAGTCTTCTCTTCCTTTCATAGCTTCTCTGTTTATCATGTCTCTGTATCGCCTATAGCCGATTTGATCACCTGATATCTTACAACTACCCCATTCCTTCATTATGTTGATTAAATCTTCAGTTATCCGTGCCTTGTATAATATCTTATTCTCCTTGCCAAAATAAGCTTCTGATCCTTTTGTTACTTCCTCTTTAAACATCTTCTATTTTCCGTGAATGTCACTTTCATCTGTGTATTTATTCTTACTCTCATCTGTAATACTCTTGAGACTCGCTGTCGTTTTTAATTTTTACTGTATTCCATCTTACCATTACCATACAAATTTGCTTCTTCTTCAGGTATAGCTCACTATCCATTAGCACAGGGTTATGATCCGAGTCTACATCTCCTCCAGGATGGCTCTTAGCCATTTTTATTTGGTTTCTAAACTTCTTTCTCAGCAATGTATAGTCTATCTGCTAACGTTTACTCTTGCCCGGCATAGCCCAAATATATCTGTTTATTTTGGGTTGCTTGAAGAGGGTAATAGGTTGTGAGGTTCAACTTCTCGTCTTGAACTTCCATTAGGACTTCGTCAATCTGTTCATATAATCCTCTAGCCCTATGGGTAATGTTCTCTAGGACTATGGGTAATCTGTAGTTGGCACATAAACCTTAACTAACACCACATCTCTTGGCGTTTTGCTTTAGTTTTCAGCATAATAATTCTCTCACTATAACCCAAAATGATGATGATGACTACGACGAAAAATACAAAAAGTTGGTACATCGCATAACTGCGGTAATGCTGTGTTTCTGAATTACGCGCTTGCAGTTCAACAAATACGATGAAGCCGCATTCTGTATTTTATCTTATGAGTATCGGTATGCAAACATCTTTAACTTACCCCTTGTCTGCTATTGTCATTTACTTTGTTACTTTCTTTAACTTAAGTGATCAAACTGTCCTGTCACTTACTTTTATTTTGTGTAATTCATTTTTTATTGATTTCAAAATAAGTGTTCTGAAACTGCAGATCAGAAAATGTATAGTGTAGAAAAGTCAAGCTAAAGAATTTCAATTACTTAATTCTGAACAAAAACGAATGTTTGAAAACAAGAAGGTGCATTGATATGGACATGATAAGGTATCCACGTTTTATTGTTATGTGTAAAACTCCGGAATTCCACAAAACATGACGATAAGTGGCCTAACAGTGCCTATTGTTAAGGTGGTTGAAGGAAAGTATAACGTAATTGTTAGTATCCTATAATTTATACTGTCTTCAACGGTGTTCACACGAAGGCAAGCTGCCAAAATTACATTTTCAGTTTAAACTGTTCCGATGACACAATGATGCTCCTCTAATACAGGTCTTATAATACGTAGGTCTATACCACCTAATCACTGAAGACGATAACTAGAAGTTGAATGAAGATCTATTCAAAGCGGACAGACAAGGTAATGGACAAAAAGTATACATCGTAGATTATGAAACTACAAGAAACTCATAATACCGAAGTTCACAAACTCACTACCAAATAACAGCACTAAAGTAAGTTAATAAAGTATTCATTCCGCTTCAGTAAATAAAAGTCGGAGTGAAACTGAAAGTTTAAAAAAGTTCATGTATATTTTTTGTAAAAGAACAAGGTTTTGATAGTGTGCAAACCCAGTATTTTTTTACGTTTATCACATACATGAACATGTAATTATTGTAAATATCCCTATTACAAATACTGTTATATGGACAACCTTAGATTTTGCTATTTTATGAAATTATGATATTATTATTTCGTAATAATGGAATTAATATTGCTACTATAGAGGAATGATGCCTTTATTCAACACAAGATCACGTTATCTACTGTTACAATATCAAGAATAGCAATATTATAGAACATTATCACAAAAATCGCTATAAATGAAATTTATAGCAGGTTTTAAATGTATATGTACATTATTTATAAACTATATTATAGAGCATACACTCACAGTTCGACTGACAAAACGTTCTTAAGAACTGTAGTCATAACACATCACTATTATAACTGTATTACACTTAGATTAAAATTGTGAACACTTTTTTAAATTTCAATTTAATTGTAAATGTTGAACCAACAGATAAGCTAATACCCTATTAATTTTATATTTATAACAATGTTTTCTTAACTTTTAAATTTCAAATAATGTTACCTTCATAAAACTATTCCTGTTAAAGTACTGGATATAAAAAATTACTGTATCCAGCTGACATTAGTTCAGAAAAATGTTTATAAGTGGGGTTTACGTCCAGTCCAGTTCAGACCAGTGGGTCGGGCATGGAGCCGAGGCGTTTACGTGGTCGTGGTCTTTCGTCTGTATTGAGCGGGGAAGATGGGGGTAAGGAGAAGTAGAGGCTTGGTTAGAAAGGTTGTGCGGTAGGGAGCACACAAACCTTTTAAGCGTACGAACGATCAACCCTTGCCTGATAGAGTCACTATGGCTGAACTAGAGGGAGTTACAGATGTAGCGGAGAATTCTGGATTGGAACGTTTCCAACCATGATACTGTGTATGGAAACCAAAATGTGTGCGCTGCGTACGAAAGGATGGCCTAAGAAACAGTTCAGTGCGCACTTGCACTGTCCCTCGATGTGAAAGAAAGGAGAAAAGTTTGGCTTTGACACTGCGGGCACACTGGAGACAATTGGAGACATGGGCTCTGGTCCGTTGATGTGAAAAAAAGGAGAAAAGTTTGGCTTTGACGCTGCGGGCACGCTGGAGACAATTGGAGACATGGGCTCTGGTCCCTCGATGTGAAAGAAATGAGAAAAGTTTGGCTTTGACGCTGCGGGCACACTGAAGACATGGGCTCTGGTCCCTCGATGTGAAAGAAATGAGAAAAGTTTGGCTTTTACGCTGCGGGCACACTGGAGACAATTGGAGACATGGGCTCTGGAGCTTAGATCCGGGTCAAGAATACCCAGGTACTTCACACACCGTTTCCATGGGATGGAGCTACCGTTAAAAGATAGTGTGTTGCATCTGGAAGTGAGTTGCCGACAGAAGGCAGTCGTCTCGAATTTCTCCGTATTGACTGCCACTTTTAGTAGCCAGGACGGTAAAATGGCGAGTTGACTTCAGCGGCGTAATCTAGGTTAGCCGAGCTGTAATAGTACATGCCATCATCCACGTAATGCGAGAGAATTACTCCAGGCTGTACAAGCAGATCGTGTACAGAACGGCGTCGATGGCGATTCCACAGACAGGCAGAGGTTGAGCGGGACGTCTTGTGCCCTGGCGTGTTTGCGTTGTCCGGGCAGCGCTAATGAACGCTAATTTGTTCCGGTACAGCGCGGTCATTCATTCGCAGCACAAGGACTTAGGATGCGGGCAGGATATTGCGTGCAGGAGGATTTCGTTACTGCGACCTGGCTCCACGCCAGAGACACAGATTCGTGGCTTAGAACCACGACTGCGTGGAAGATACGCGCGAAAAGCTGCCACGCCTTGGCGGATGGCTCCCTCAGTTAGGTACTTGCACAGTTCACAATTTCCATGACTACGACGAAGCAGTTAGAGCAAATGCATATCATTGTTGATTTGAATCTGTTTAGCTGTGTGTTGAAATTTGCTTATTACCAGTATGATACTGAAGATGTAACATACATGCGTTTAATTACTCTAGTGCAAGAATCAATCAAACCCTCCAAAGATTCAACTTTCAAGCTTTATTTACAGTAAAGTTTTTATTAGGTAGTTACAGTAAGATAAAACTTTTTATTAATTTTGTCCGTTGCCAGAAACCAGATGATTAGCCCATTCGGAATTTTATCATTCATTTTTAACAAAGTAATTATAAGTAAATCCTCCTTCGATAGGTTAGAAACTTCATCTTTACAGCTTTCAACTTCTTATTCTCCCACCTTTCTTCGAAATCAACGGGTAAATCATCGTTATTCTCAGCAATCAATTTAGCTTTACCAATTGTATGTAGCAATGTAACTAGTTAATAAAACATAATAATAATAATAAATAAACATAGGCCTACACCACAAACGTTCCTGTGTTACTTATCCACTGTCACAAATCCCTTCGAATAAAATAACGATGCCGATTACCTGCTTCCTTAAACTACGTCGAATGTTTATAAAACACACACATTTAAAATGTCAAAATGTAATAAAACGCCCGGGCACATACCCCACTTGAACCCCCCCCCCCCCACTTGGGGGCACTGACCAACTACATATGTTGCTCACTAAACTATGTAAAGTTAACTGCAACATCTGCGCAAAAAGAGGTAGCAGGTCCAACAACTTCGCACCATGAATTGCTGCCCTACTTATACGAACGGCAGTGACGACTGAATGTACCTGTACAGACACACTAAACGTGAGGCGAAACCAAATATTTGTCGAGGCCAAATTCTCTACCCATGTGAAGATATGAAACACAAGAAGCTCAGTAAACCGTTGTTAGAAATTAAGATAACATTATTGCAATACAAATAACGCGTGAATGTCAATTTAGAATCAAGTGAGCGGCGTGGCAAAACCAATGCTACGGTAATTAGGCCCACAGATACAACATCAATCAGCACAAAACACATTATTAATATTAACACATTTCCATTTAATGGCTGGACATTACACCAGATTCGTTACAGCTCTAAATCATATTTATCTCTGTCGTTGCGAATTGGCTTAGCGAACGATACAAGCATAAGAATCGGAACACTTCAGGAATATTTGTTATTCGTTAAAATAACAAATAGGCCTATATTTGGACTTTTGTGATCATTTTCTTTTTATTATCGTGATGGTCACTCAAGGGTCTAGGAACTGTACAAATAAAAATAATAAATAAAAGCCAATAACAATAGATGATGATAACACTAACAACAATAAAATAAATTAATCAAAATAAGCGTCCTGTTAATTTTACAGGACTGTCCTCCTGTATTCCCTAAATTGAACTATAGTTTTTACGGAACTCGGCTTTAGTCATTACAACTATTGCTGTTCCCGGAAGTTGATTAGGGAGCGTTGCAAATTAAGCAACCATACATTGGTCGCGCGAAAGCCACATAAAGGTTTAACCAGTGGTGGCTGATGACTATACAGACTTGGAAGGTCCCACACGTTATATTCCGTATTATCCCATAATATTAAAGCATACACAGATGTCTTGCAGTAAAAATTAACCTAATTTGTTACTTGCCAGCTTAGTTTCATATCCAACAATGATAAATTTATTTAAAACTTCGTTCTGTTCAGTTCTGATATTTACATTAAAAGCGCATTAGAAATATGCTACATGCATAAAGATATACTAATGTAGGACACTATACCAGTATGCAACACGCGCACACACAAAATAAACATACAATATGCTCTGTAATTGAAGAACTGTGCCCAGACTTACAGAAAGTAACCCGCTACATTCTCCAGCCGCTCGCAGATATCGTGAGAGCGGAACTTGCTATGTTTCCCTGTCAAGCATGGTTAGCCCGTTAGACTAATTGTAATACTATACACAAAATTTAATACACACCAAAACTCCAAAACTTTAATAAATATTAGGGGCCTATGTTATTTTTGGAGGGTGCGTGACTATGTAACTTCTGAGAGCCGCTGCTGGCTTCAATACCCTGTGTTGACCACTGTAATCTCAGTTCATTTATTATGAACCATCCTTGAGCAAATTCTTTAAAATTTCACATTCTTAAAAATATTCGTAATGTTCGAAATTAGTGTAACTTACTTTAAGGAGAGGACTTTACTAGCACGTGACTCCGTGATGGCCATTGTCCATAAAAAAAATATATTTTTCACAACAAATCTCAAAGTAAAAACAAAGGTCTTCTATCATTTTAATCACTTTATATTACCATATTTATGAATTTATCTGATTCTCTTTGCTTTCTGAAACATTTAGATAAAAAACAATAAGAATCGCTTACTTTCTTTATGGTGCTGTATGGTAACTCCTTTTCCTATGTTTTTTGCAGTTAATTTTAACTGACATAATATTAATATTTTTCTTCTGCAGATGAATTCATTATATCTCAAGCACGTTTCTTAGAATAATTCCGCAGCATTAGAAACTACTTCTTACATAATAAATAGATTTTACAGCATCTGATAATGCAGTAGCATTTTGTAAAACAGATCCATTTCAGAATTCTGTTTCATATCCATTTCAGAATTCTGTTTCAACAGCTGCACTATTGAAAAATGCGTTGTAGCCAAAAAAAATCATTTTAATACTTCAGGAATGACTCTGAGAGAGATGACTTTGATAGTGTGGCTGCAGCATTGTAGCGTTGTGCACTGCTAGAAGTATTTAGCGTTTGTTCTTTAAGTGTGATTTGCTAATTTTAATACTTAAGTGATTATCATTGTTTATTGTAAGTAGTGCTAATGTTTTAATAACTTTATAAAGAAGAATAGTTGTAATAAAGAGTGATTTAGATAAACATGATTTTTAAAAATTACGTTTAGTTTTCTCGTCTTTGGTTTGGACTTCTGTCGAAAACAACAGATCGTCCACTTAACGCAATAGGCCCTTAACGACGATTTTTGTGTTTAGATGTGTGATGAGTGAAATGAAGCATACCAAATAATATGTTTTTCTTCTTCTTTAGCTGAGCATGTGTTTCCGTAAACTGACCACGCAACAATGAATAAGGACTGAAACGATCTTACTCTGTGTGTGTGTGTGTGTGTGTGTGTGTGTGTGTGTGTGTGTGTGTGTGTGAGAGAGAGAGAGAGAGAGAGAGAGAGAGAGAGAGAGAGAGAGAGAGAGAGAGAGAGAGAGATAGAGAGAGAGAGAGAGAGAGAGAGAGAGAAGGCGCTAGGAGGAGAAGAATATCTATATAAACATATACATAACACCACAGTCTCCACCATAACATACAGTAGGACAATAATAGTATGCACTGTAACTATTTCTCGCCGGGGAAGAAGTACCTACAGATGACTTCGTTCTGTGTAAGAAGCACTTCACAGTACGGATTCGTTAATTATGTGCCATTGTGGAGTGAAACGTTTCTCATACTACGGAACTAGTACTAATTACACACACATCTGTAGGCCAGCTCGTGAATAGATTTAAATGATTTAAATTTGCATTTATTTAGAAAAGAAAACATTTCCTTAACGAGTCCATAACAGCGCTGTCGTCAACTAAGTAAGCTGACTACTAACTTTTATACTAAGTTTGAAACCGTACAACTATTTTACTCCATGTTCTTGTATCACGTATATATTGTTTGTGTTATTACGGGCACGTAGATATATAAAACGATTATATTGGGCGCATTAATACATAACATGTTTCAACAGCTAATACTCAGTGTGCACACAAACCTCAGCGTTCAGAAAAAAAACACTTTGAACAAGGAAACTGAATATTTCCTAGAAACAGAAATGCCAGTGACAATTTGGCCACGATTATACTCCAAATTTCTTGGTGGAAAACATTAATATCACACACTTCTAACTGAACTGATAATATAACCGGTAACATTCTTAAGCAAAGAGATGGTCCACGACTGACGATTTACTTTCTTCGTGTATTCCACATACACTAACACTAACGTCCACAACAGCTACACTAATATCAACAGTTAATGTTTCCACCACCACAAATTGGAAGCACCACTTTTAAAATAATTTACTATTGCAGGTCTTACTACTTCAGTTATATTTGTTCCATGTACTTCATTTAATTACAGCTGAATCCACCACTGAATTGATAAAAAAGTGCCGAAAAAACACACAGGAATCGTTGACAGGGACCAGATGGAATTAACCAAGTAGAATGAATTTTGGTCATCCAGATCGATTTTACACGTGTTCACAAAAGAAATTAATTAACCTGTAAGCCTTCCGAGATTGCAGGCTCCTCCTCGCGATGCAATCTCTGAGAGAATAATGTAACGAGTGCCGTGAGAACTCAAAAGAGTTAAAGGGAAAAATAACCAGTTATACACCAATACACAGAGTGAAGATTAATTATATCTGAAAGGACTAACAGGGCAGATGTCATAGTTTCTTTATCTAGTTTGGGACGTTAGATTTATCTCTAATGACTTCCATTAATGTGGTAAAATTAGGTTTTTATCTCGCATCAGTGTAGCTACGTTGTTGACATGTCTCTAGATATCAATAATCAACGACTATCCGGAAGGAGAATAACGACGACATGACGGGTTGGTTCCATTGAAGATGATAAGCTGCGGTCGATAAATACTAAGTACTGTGGTAACGTAGCGCCAACGTGGACTCAAAACGGTAATCTTGTCTCTTAATGTCAGACCGATCGGGAAGTGCCGCACATTATTACATCAAAGACTTCCGAATGCAATTTTTTTGGCCGATAGAGCTTTAACCTCTGTCCGTACCAGTAATGAAAAAAAAAGTTAAACAGATACTGTAAATCAGGTACCTAACAAAATACAAGAAAAACGTTTGACGTAAATGTTTAACTTGAATTTTCATTTTCCTTTATGTAATAAAGCGGCCGATACAGACTTTGTAATCAACTGATAAGAGAGCGGCAGCCAATTCGCCAGAGAAATGGGCGGTTTGTCTTTTGAAGAGTGCCAAATGCTCATAACCTTCGTGTTTATTATTCATCTAGCCATTAATAATGGTCAATGTGATTGCATTTCCACCATTAAGCCAAATATTGATGTGTTCACTACCGAGCCAAAAATTGGTATTTACTACCGAGTTACAGATTTGTCTACTGGCAGAAAATGTTTGGTACCTTCACATGTTTGAATTTGAAGAGAGAGAGAGAGAGAGAGAGAGAGAGAGAGAGAGAGAGAGAGAGAGAGAGAGTCACACAGGCAGGCAGATAGACTATTTGAATTTTTCATGAGGAGTCACGTTACTAGCAGAATACCGTCTTCGAAAAGCAGATTAACAATCACACAGTGCAAAAGGACTACACTGCTTATAGATTATTTTTCTTCGTGTTGTGCACTATTTCCTGCTTGTCGAAGTTACCTGTCAACTAGATTCTGACATTGTACAAGGTAAGTCATTTGTATATAGTTATTGTCACGTTTCTGTCGTTTCCGTTACTCCACTTCACTGGAAAGATAGTATAGCGTTTGTTTCTTATTATTTTATTTCACGATTATTTTCATGAGTAATTTTGATATATCAGAGCCATTGTTATAAAATGTAATCAGTAGTGGTTAACCGTTCTTCTCATTTTAACATAAAAATTCCATCGCCGTTAACTTTAAAGATGCTTGATTCTTCATAACGTTCAGTACAGGTTCAGGATATGTGGAACGATGAGAATGGACGGAAGACAGGCCATGGTAAAGACGGAATGAAAGCTAGTAGTATAGTGTCAGGAAACGGAACAGGTGTTGTGGATGTTAGACAGGAAAGTAGTAGTAGTAGTAGTAGTAGTAGTAGTAGTAGTAGTAGTAGACAAGAGAAAAAACTGAGAGTGACAGAGACGGGTGGGCAGTGAGCGGACTGGACGCAACGGTTTCGGCTGGTAGGGTGCAAGGTTGGTATATTACACTTGTTACTTACTGGCATATGTATCGCAATAATAAATAGAGGCCACAACCTCGACACACACAGCCATATTAGGAAGTGGCTCTAGATGAGTAATCGTTAGAGGTACGTCACAGGCGCCACCACCGCTAACTCCAGTCCACTTCACTTCACTTCACTTTTAATTAATTATTGTGTTTCACTTTTTATATGCTATTTGTATCAAGTCCGTTTGCTGGCCGTATTTATTTCGACACGGTGTAGAGTGCACGTGGTCTACTTTATGTTACGGAGGACTCACGCTTGAACGGTAGTATCCAAAGACGCACAGTCACCTCATACGTCTGTCACGAAATTCCCCAGCAACATGCCGACTCGGGAGAATACTATGTGGACGGCTAACAAATGGCATATTTTACTACCAATTTCATTTAAACAAACAGACAAGATAAGAACATTACTAAGGGTTGATACATGTAGTAGGTTCTACACAACAATTCGTGGTTTTGTATGACCAGAATTACGCTTCTGAATTCCATCTGTGGTCTCAAACGAAATAAAGACAGCCAGATCATAGCTCTCATAAGTCATGGGATAACTGTCGGCACCTAGTCAAAGGTGATGGTCGAATAAAATTAATCAAATGACTTTACTGTAGAATGTGTTTATCGGGAACATGGAGAAACAGTATTTTCTGCCTTCGGCTTCGCTGAAGAGATAGTGATACGTGAATGAAGTACGTATTTTGAGAAATTCACCACCTCAGAATTACCAATCGGTATAAGCAAACAAAATAATACCACACTCATGCCGTCATATATTATAATAATATACGGTTCTGTTTTCTTCCACATATTATGATATCCGAGAACCCGAAAAATATCTTTTTTAGAGTTGCAGAGAATTTTTGTACCTGTTTACAGTAATGGACTCCTTTTCCTGCTACTGGAACGGAGTAAGACAGGTAGGATGCGCTACCAGCGCGAGTGATATGGACGGCACTTTGGTCAACTATGCAGTTAGTAACCGTCGCAGATATTACCATAGAGACTCATTCTCATAGAAACAGTTGATCTAGAAGCTGTGAAACGTATTAAATTTTTTACGGATGACACACCTGCGTTACTCACAGAAAATATACAAGAGGTTACAACTGAGGCTTGTCTCGCTATCACTTTGACGTTAATTGTTATATCAATGCGTTCCTAACCAATTGCTCTTCAATTTATTTCAAAATTCTATAGTGTGATTTTTATTTGTATACAAACAATTGCAAAAAAAAGGACATAACATAAACGTTTATGATATTGACTGAAGACTCGTTGGGCACTTGATGAATTACTACGAAGGTTTTTTAAAAAAACACACAAACACTTTGGTCGTTTCACAATTTATTCTTCATCTCAGATAACTGTTTCAGCCAACTAGGTTATTCTCAAAGAACAGCTGTTCTTAACAGCTCTTTGAGAACAGACTAATAGGCTGAAACGGTTGTCAGAGGTTAAGAATAAATTGGGAAACTACCAAGTGTTTATGTGTTTTTTAAATCCTTTGTATAGACGTTTATAATTAGTCGTCTTTATTTAAACATAGACGGCATTATTTAAAACTATTTACAGAGTATGCTTTACATATATATATATATATATATATATATATATATATATAGTCCATATATATATAAGGTATTAATTACGCCCTCGAATCTCTAAAAACGTTACCAATTACGATTTAACGAGCTACATATAAACAGGTAATCCATTTGCAATAATGACGATTTGAATCGGCCAATACGGAGCAAACTTGTGACAGTACTTACGTTCACCTGTTTAAAATTCGACACTTGTCAACTGGAACAGACATACAAAACAAGCATCACTTCTAAATAAAGCCAGAGACGGATCGGTAGCTGGCAAAAAATTAATGTTACCAACTTGTCTCCTATTTTCGGACAACCGACTTTTTACGTCTAATGAATGTCATCGAGAACAACACCGTCTCGAAACGTTTAAATGCATGACTTTGGCGAATGGCAAATATAGATCAAATATAAATCAGTCTCACTTTTAAACGAATAAAGTGGCACTGACAGGCAGAACAAGATAACCTTCACAATATTTGACACAAACAAGTAATATCGTAGTCATTCCCTTCGATACAGCAAAATACTGAATACAGTGTGAAGTTTTGTATACGTTAGTGTGAAGTTTGTTACTATAGTTGACTGTAGTGTTCGACACTGATGACTGACATCGGTCGAATAAAGAATACGGCAATCCGCAGCGAGTTAACAAGTCCATGACTTTACTTATAGTTACGGATAAATTGATCCGATCCATATTAATCCCAAGTTACTGGCCTTGGTACAAACACTACACTATGAATACTAACAGTGTTTGTCGTTTTTACTCTGACCAGTAAGTTGTCCGTCACAGTATGTATTTGCTTGGAATTTTATTTATGCAGTAATTTGTATGTGTATACGATGTTATATCACAGTTATACCATAAAGATCGGAACTCGACATCGAAATTGTTACGTACGTAAATGACCGTGTATTACAATGCACTCCGAACGTTGTTCACGATAACATCAACAGAGAAGGTGAGACCATCAATTCCGTAAAATGGTCTTAACAGAAACATATTTCCTTACTACTATTCGTATTGTACTTTCCGCAGGATTTAATGATTGTGCAACCTTCGAGGAAGTAGGAAAAAGGTTTATCAGGTGGAAAACAGAGTTAAGAGAAGATAGGCCTATAGTCCGTAATGATAATTTAAAACTGGAAGTTTAAAACGTTGCAAGCATAACAGGCCGGCAGAATCACGTGTGCGCGTTTTCAGATAGCATAACGAAACAAACGACGACATATACCCCTACGAAATGTGGTATGATGTAATTCAGATTTTGATGGTGAAGTTGAGAACAGGCAACGATGCCTATCCCTAGACGACGACAATAGACTGTTCTAATCATACAAAGGAAATATAGTACAACATTGTTTCTTTTTTTGCAAAAGACACGTGACCAGTCTTTATGAAGACATTAGTGTATTCTACATATATCTCCTACAATTGATAAAAGGGACCTATCCTGAATGGGAATAGGGGAAAATAACCTCCTTGGGAAAAATACAAGTAGGACTACAGGTTATAATATTAATGCTGACAAATTTTCAGTGGCATTAAATGAAGCAGTCGTTGAGAGAAAAAAGGCTGAATCATAGTTAACACAAATGTGCATTCAAACGTCAGCAGCGAATTTACGGTTTCCCGAACACCTTCATGATTTTTTTTCCTTGCACTTGACACTGATGCCAACCTACCTAAATATGTTTAATAAATGTAACATAAATTTTTTTATGATTATGTAGGCTAAATTCTGTAAGACGTTTTACTCGAAATTAAGCTACAAAAATTATCCGATTGCGAGGCTCTCACCATTGTCTTGTGTTTATTAGACTATATTCAACAATATATACACTTTTAACATGAACTGCACTTCTCTATTCAGTACTTCCGTCTTATAATACTTTATACTAATTCGAATGATTTTTGCGCTAGAGTTCGGACTGCCCGAACACAATAGTTCAGACCATGGTGAAACCTTCCCTTTATGTTTCTGTAGGAATCTATTAATCTCGTTAACCATGATGAACCAAATCGCATAATAAAATAACTCAACGTTGTATAAATACAATGAGGATCAGGAAATAAAAGTGCAGGAAGAATGCGCAAAGCAACATAACAAAACCGACGAACACTTGCGAGAAACGTTCATTCAGAGACGTAATAATGTTTTCATTTTATATTGGCCTAAAGAAACCGCGTTCCACCGTGGTCATTTACAAATTTATACGACATAAATTATATTCACCGCGTAATCGCTGTAAGCTATGAACATTATCTATCTCTGATACAGTGGTAGCGGTTATAAATTTATTGTACATAATTCATTTAGCACAACGCAGGCAGATAACAAATTGTATTACAACTGCTAGTGGCCTCCGTGCGCGCGCGCTTGTGCTCGTGTCTTACACAACAGACTCGTGCGTGTAGTCATCGGAGAAAACTAGTCGTTCACGAGAACATTAATAAGTGGCGGAACAGTTTCTACTTTTGTCTGTGAGCAAACATCATCTGTTTCTACAGTTCTCTAACGGATCGGACGATGAAACTTAAAAGGATACTTGTAAAATACTTCCTTTTATCATGAATTTACTTAATAAATCATGCAAATTCTCAGTTCAAATATTGCTTAATACAGCGAATTCTCAGTGGCCTCGTTATTTTTCTGTTTGCTTCATACTAACCACCGAATAGAAGAATACGCCGTTTTAAATTATAGATGATAGTTTTTCTTTATTATACAGAACACACTTTTTAACTAAGAAATTATTTTTAAACGAATAAAAATGTTTATCGAAAAATGCCAACCCACAAAAAAATCCAAAATTTGAAACATTATATCATGGGTTTTTACTTTATTTAAATTTAATAGTTTTACGTTCCGATAACTAAGATAACTGGTCAATTCAAAGCGTCTGTCTGTTTTGTGCAATGAGTGAAAAGAGACACTAACAGTCCGTTGTTAAGAGACAACTATATCCTCTGCCGAAGAATAAACAATCCATTGCAACTGCGAACGGACAATAGAAACGCTTCCAGGATACAGGGTCATCAAATAATACTGCCGTAACAATATGTTCTTAAAAGTGCGGCACTTCCCAACTGTCCCTCTACACTAATCTGATTGAATCATTAGTTAGACCGAGATTGAATACACTTTGCCGCTGCGTTGCCACAATTTGGTCACAATCATCACCCGCAGCTTGTCTTCAGTGTAGCCAATCCGTCGTGTCGTCGTCATTCTGCCGTCGGTATAGCCGTTGTTTCTGATGTCCAGAAATATGTCAACAACATAAGTACACTAATGCGAGATAAAAAATTAATTATGACTGATAACAGTTGCTCTGATGCCGACTGTCATTCTTTTGGCCGAGGCAGTATTACATATCGAACGACGGAATGCTCAGAATGAGTACTTACACGTCTTACCTTATTCAAGAGGAATGCCGACTTCAACATTAGCATGTGGACCCGCAGGCTTTACGTCTCCTTTACTCTGTGACAGGCAAAACAAGATAATCTTCACAATATTTGTCACAAACAAGGTATTGACTAAAGTGAACTTTGCATCCGCAATCAGTTACTTGCTGTTGCGTAGTCTTCGTGTGATGGAGACAATATTTATTGTATATGTTAGTTGGTCTCTTCGATTTCAGTGATCTCGCGAAGTTTGCAGTCATCCTGTAGCTCATACTGAATTTGTTACTAAAGTATAGTGATTTGTAATAATTTAATAAATTAATTAATTGCAGTCAGACAAATGTACCGCCTATGGTTGTATTGAATTAAACTCTGATTATTTAACTGTTCTTGTGTCGTTAATTTTGTGTTTGCTCTTTACAACAGGAACATGAATGATATAAAGAATATAAACGGTACCACGAATGATACATTATCTTCTCTCTACACATAAGTCTCTACAATAATCTTTCATCATCATCCAAAATAGATTCGTAGTCCACTATGCTCATCATCATCTTCAAAAAGGATTAAAGGAGTTGTGGTTTGTTCAGGTCCCAAGCAGGTAGACTAGTCCGCGCAGAAACTATGTGCACTCGAGTTTGGACCTTAATTCCACGGTAAAGGTTACACTAATCTTAAATCAGATTACACCAATTTTTAGCTTATTTCATTGTACGTTGAATAGTGGTAATCAAAACTTTTTTCGTTATTTTTTGTCAGAGTTGGGTTGGCCGGAATTAAAAAGTGCCCTTTTTTACCTATTCTAGAGAAACCTCAACTTTAAAACAAAAGCACATAAAAACGCGGATTCATGACAGTTTAGTAAAAATCATTGTCACTCACAGGGGCAAAGTACGAAAAACGACTAGGCACATCCGCCTTACCTGACCAGACTGTACTATCCTAAGCGGACGCTCATTGACTTCATGGCTGAGCGCACACTATCTCACTATCAAATAAAAATCATTATAAAATACAATTATTAATTTACGTTTTTTGTAATTTATGAATTAATACAGAAAACTTACTGCCTTTAAAACGAGCCCAAGCGCAATTTATTCCTATTATTCGGTAATGAGAAAAGATGTTTTACAGAATTGATAACAACTTCTTTTATAACACAGATAATAACTTCTAACTTTACACATGTGTTAAAAATATTCCATTCTATAACGTTTCCATATTTTGTTGCAATCGGACGCCGCGTTTTTATGTACTTTTGTTTTAAAGTTGAGGTTTCTCTAGAAATGGTAAAAAAAACGGGCACTTTTTTTATTTCGTCCAATGCAACTCTGAAAAAAATACCAAAAAATTTTTGGATACCACCACTCAACGCACAATGAAATAAGCTAAAAATTGGTGTAATCTGATTTAGGATTAGTGTAACCGTTACCTTAGAATTAAGGTTCAAATTCGAGTGCACATAGTTTCTGCGCGGTCACTCCAGGCTTCTTCGGGCGTCCCACACCTCGGGTTATAATTCAAATGTTCTTTGAGGATGCGGCAGTCATACATTCGGTTAAGATGTTCCAATAGTTTTAGCGGATATTGAACAATCCTAACGAGTATACTCATAATATAAGATTCCTGATGTATCTCTTCATTTCTTCTAAGATCTTCGAGAGTATACCTTGCCAAGTGCGTGAGAAATCTCATTTACGCCACTTGGATAATACAGGTCTGGGAAATCCAACATTCCTGACCTCTTCCAGAACAGTACCGTCTTCAACAATTTTTCCTCGTATGGGATCAGTTCCATATGACGTTGGTCTTCAATGTGGAAATCTGTAATCCCAAATCCTTGCAAGCTGTTCGACGAGTTAGCTTGGTCATCAATAGACAACAACTTTCAACTGTAGAGTTACCAATCATAAAATGTTCCGGAAGTTGTGTAGCACATCTTCTGTACATACATTAAAAAGAGTAAGTGATAATGGGCATCCTTGTACTCCACAATTGATTAGGCCCACACTAGTATTTGTAATCGGTGGTCCTGTCCCAATTAAGATTTTGTTTCCTACATAAGATTTGTATGGCTCTAATGAGGTGATGCGGTGGCCCTTTCTTTGTCATTATTGCCCACAGATTGCCCCTCTTCACTCTACCAAATGCCTTTCCAAAGTCGATGAAAGCTATGTATGAGGGCAAATGCTACTCAATTACCTGAGCTACTGTCAAGATGCAATTTAAACATGAACTGCCCTTCCTGAAACCATGCTGGGCTTCTGAGAGAATGGTCTCGTTATTGCATTCACTCGTTTTGCTAGGATAGATTGCATTAATGCGTTTTGTAAGACGTATTAGGCAGGCTGACACCTCTATAATTATCACAGTCATTACGATCTTCTTTTTTGTTGAATACGGGGACCACCTTTGCCATCCGATAGTCTTCGAGAGTATGACCAGTGATCTAACAGAAACTGATAAAGTTCAATAAATATCATGCAGCAAGGCTGGTGCATATTTTATAGGCTCGAAATATGGGCACCCATCAGTGCCCAGCGATTTTCTATTTTTACAGCATTGTAGAACAGCTAAAAATTCATCCATTGCTGATCGAAAAATTCACTGATGTCCGCAAAATATTGTTTCTTCCAGTTCTTCCACAGCTGCTCATAAAATATAAGCCAATCCTTCATTCCTTCTATGTGATATTACTACTCTTCAAGTTACCTCTTTCCGATTAAAATACCGTAATATTTTGTAAGCCTTGTCCTGACTACCCTGCACATCGTGCTCTATATCACTTATACATTTGTTCCAACCATTTCGTTTGATTGTTGTTGATTCTCTTCTGGCAAAGGTACAGCGGAGCTTATATAAAGACCTTGTCTGATCAGTCTTTAAAACTAGATGTTTCAAATAAATCTGTTTCGTAGCATCTATTATTTTTTTAGTACCATCATCCCATATACGCAGGCCTCGATTTTCGTACCTTTTACATCTCGTTCGTAGTGCTTCTAATTCAGCGTGAGACATGATAGCCCTGATGTTACCCCGTTCTTGTTTGTATTATTACTGATGAGTGTTTTTGTGCAAACTGATTCATCCGAGTTTTGTAAGGTGTCGTATATTACCATCTTGGAATAGATGTACTTTAAAACTTCCTCCGTCTACCAGGAATACTAATCTTTGATATGAGGAGAAAATGGTCAGAGTCAACGTTACAACCTCTAAAAACCCGTGTACTCTCCCCTAAATTCAATAGTTTTCCACTACACTCCTTTCTTACAATTACAAGAATATCATAATTTCTTTTATTCACTCCTTTCTTACAATTACAAGAATATCATAATTTCTTTTATTATCACTATACATGATTGCAAGTTGGTACCGTCTTTTACAACTCAGTGTTGTAGATCCAGCTCTTTTTTATATAGCACGAAGTTAAAAAACATTAGTTCCGTGCAGAAAAAATTACGCTCACGGCTACTCGTATTTCTAAACATCAGATAAAGAAATAAATCGGACCTGTTATTTTTTTCTGAAAACGTACTATCAGTAACCGCCGAAAACAGATGTTCTCGTGTCTTGCAAAAAAAGCGTATTGTTAAAAAACTGGAGATTTCATGGGCCTGTTTTCAGCGTGAAAGCACGTACTGGAACAAATCCGTTTGCTCGTCTGATGTCCTCTGAATTATTTATAAGCAGTCAAAAAAATCACTTTCTATAGAAAATGAATGTTTCAACCAAACTATTTAGGAAACTCGGTCACATAAAGTAGACACACAGACTTCGCTCCTTATTCGCTAAATTGAATCCCAGAATATGTTATTTAACTGAAGAAGTTATTAAATGTGTGGAACCATATGCACATAATTTACAGGAAAGGAAAGAATTGTATACTTTAACAAACACAACATTTTAACAAAAGAAATAATACTTGAAATTTTAAAATACAAACATCTTAAAATAAAATTATAAAGATGTATAATAAGCACTAAATTCAAATTATATATAATGTGCTGTATATAAAATCACAAGCACTAAATTCACAATAAGCCTATTAAATAATTTTGGCTCGCATGTGGCCTCGATAACATGAATTATTTTTGTTTCGTTTATATTTAATTATTAATTTGTGTACTGACCACCTCCGACCATCCGATGTCTTCAATATGTCATTAATAAGGAAGCTATTCTGTCTCAAATTCCCATTTCTGCCTGAACGAACTTCATTGTGCTCTCTGCAAAGCGGTATCTTGATATAGGCCTACAATCAAATCTAATTATTGTGAAACGTAATTTACGGCTCTTCCCGGATATTCTTTCACATCTTCTTGTAATTTTACTTCAAGTTCTTCATGGCTTAACCCTCTTTAATTCAAGATACATCCTAGACAGCTAGACTGTTCTACCTGTACTATCACAATTATAAACGATATCGGACATATGCCCTTAAATGTTATACTATTCGCTGTCGTTTCAGAAATTCGGTCGTAGTGAAAACTCACCAGGTGCTCCTACACACTGTTCTGTACACTTAAATAATGGCCCTATTGTCTTCAAATGAAACAATATTTACTACCTTGTAACTAATATTTATTAAAAAACATAGGTCTATTAAAATTATTAACAATTCGTTAAAATTTAATTTAATAACGTCTTGAGACTGTAAATTGTTAATTTCGTTACAAACAATCACTTATAACTAGGATATATTAAATTTAGTAACGTATAGAGTGGCACACAAGAGCAGTCCAGTTACGAACAATTACCAGCTGGTCGGCAAAGACTTTCTGAAGGAGGGTAAGTGAATTATGACAGGAAGCGCTAGTCAATGTGTAACTACCTATAGTCTGTCAGCAGTCCTCACTCGCTCCCTATGTGTGTGTATTTGTTTAACGTTCCACTAAACACCCTTCCAAAACTTCTCTTTGACGGCTGCACGCGCACACGATACTATCGCACAAGTATGGCTCTGAGCTCGTTAATATCTGTGTCACAGTAAACACGACAATGTATAGACGCTGTCCTCAGAAATGTTTGGTTTTCTTGTGGATCACCGGTCTCATATGGACTCATCGATTATTTCTCTTTGGCTGCCACACTCGATCTTCGATATTATTCTCTTACATTCGCGCTCTCATTTTCTCTTACATGATAACTCTCTTCAGCTTTTCTTCCCAAGGAGATTGCAGTTTCTTCTACCAATCCATTTCATTTTAAGGAATATTTTCTTTTAAAACTTTATCTGCTTTTTAATTAAACTGTTTACTGCCCATTAGAAATTCAATATCGCGTTTGCCGTTACCATTCGAAAAGTGAATGATATCGTAATACATTTACAACACTGTGGGGTGTTATGCTATTACGCTACTGAATTAACTAATCTGTGATTGCCGAGCCCTACGTTCTTTGAGAGCCAAATACAACAATCTGCCACGTGTTGGGCAGCCAAATACAAGATTTTCTTTGTATTGGGAGTTTTTGATAATTGTAATGCTAACAATAATGGATTAATTAATCTGTGATTAAGTAATTATTGAATATATTAATTTGCATAATGAGCTCGTGTAATCAATAAATAACACGTTAATTACTTTACGTTAGCATAACTATTGCATGGAGACTCTAGTTGTTGCATTAATAAAGAAAATAAAATAAACTACCTTAAATCACTCAAATGCTAGTACTTTCTCGTTCTGAGGTAATTTGACAATGATGAACGCATATTGATAAAATAAACACTTATTTATTAACATTATATCATTCATTAAATTCAATATATATATAATATGGATGATTCCCTGTAAATACATACATTCATAAACTCATGAAAAGAACATAAAAGAACACATGTTTATACATCAAATTACAAGGTAAATCCAATACGTTGTTTGCTGAAAAACATACACATATATATATAATGTAATCGATATATAGAAACACAAATATTCAAACAATAAATCCTATACTAATGCGTTCATCGTATGCCTCAGATGGATGGCGTTAAATTATGTTTATCATGTTTAAATTAAATGCTCAAGGGGTGTTTCTTGAAAAAGAGACAGGACAGTAGAGTTTCTTATGATAAGAATAGCATAAAGATTACTTGTTTAGGTGAATTTATCCGATATTTCCATCGGCGTAACTCCTCTCTGCTGGATCATGTGTGGGAAGCTGTGCTGAGCTGTGACTGACACTTAACACACGCGAAACAGATTCACTCGCGCTGTGTGTTCGTATTAAAGTTCATCGTTAACTATGGTGTATATATATATGTCTGTGTATTGTTCAACGTTTGATATGTTCATTACTGTTAGTGTTTTGATGCCGCGGTGTAATTGTTCCACATGATATTGTATCGCACCGCAACACTGTATAATGTTATTATTTCGCCGTCCGGTATTACATCAACGAAAGTTCTACGCGTCGATTATTGATGTAAGTGTGACTGGTTAGTTCAATTCTGAATTAGAGTATAATAAATAATTCTATAATTGTTAAGCACTGGCGTATGTCGCATGTTTTTAGACACTGAAAGTACACTATTACCGGATACGCGCCAATATCGAAATGTCTAAGTCTCTTAGTTATATGACGCGTGGCAAACTTTCAAAGTCCCACTGCCGTCCGTATGTTAATCGAACTTTGACGACCGACTGTTGAAAATTATAAAGACTGTTCAAAGTATATGGTTGAAAAATTATGAGAGACTGTCCTCCCGCGTGCTCTGCAAGCAGTTTTTATCAAACATCGTGTACCACAATGCACCGTACTGGAAAACACGCCTCAAGTTGAACATGATAGGACGGAAGATCTCCTACCCTTAAGCCAGAGTGTCGTTCTTCACTTCCCATTCGACGTTCCCGTTGCTATGCTGGCGACGGTCCTCTCCACCAGGTCTCTGGGTAGATGCTGGGTTGTGATTGGATATCCTGTCTCCCCATGGGTTCGCGTCGAAAGCCTCCGTACTCTTTTCCTAGAACAGGAGAAATTTCATGCTCGTCTATCATGCCATTGTCTAAGCGTACTCCGGGTCTCGCTGCAGTTCTCACGAAAACAATGTGTCGTCTCTTGTTATTGTTCGCTGTGTTTGACCCTTTTTTTCTGAACGCTATCCTGGCGCAGCGTGACGTCGTTTCCAAAACGGCACACCTACGGCCTGTCGTAAATATCCGTTGTCGCCAGTAAGTCGTTCCCCTGCTGTTTACAAGTTCGATTCCATTATTTTAGGTATCGATGTCCGTCCTCGTATAGGGTATATACTATTGTGTGACTTACTCTTTTATTCTTTACTGGTACTCTTACAAATTAACCCGGCAGTGTGTCCGTCACAGTTTCTCCTCTAAATTGGTACTTGACACAATTTCCATTATCTGACATTTGCAGGCTGTAAATCTCGTGTTTTAGTCGAGTCTGTCACGGCCAACCCTGTGCCCTATTGTACAACTATGTGAAACGTACTTGCATTGTCTGAAGTAAGCGTTCACTTGACACTTCTACACACATTTCTTTATTTATTGCTCGTGGGCTGAGTAGGTGTGTCATGCTGAATGTAACGTCTTTTCAGTCACACTAAAATTTTTTAAATTTTTGGTTGTTACACATTACGTATAGCTCTCTCACGTATAGCCTATAACCATTACGCATCGGCATCAAAGCTACTGTTATCAGTCGTAAATCATTGTTTATCTCGCGTCAGTGTAGTTAATAATCTTCACTAAACGATGTTGACATATTTCTCCTCACCATTAATAAACGGTTACACCGACAGCGGAATGAGGACGACACGACGGGAAGGTGACAAGTTGCATTGATGAATATTAACTGTAGCAATGGTGCATCAACGTGAACTCAGATCGTCAATCTCAGCTTACTAACGGTGTAATCTGATTGGTACACACAGACAGTATCAGTAATTGCTGCACTTTTAAGAACACACTGTTACATCAAAGGCCTCCGCCGACTGTTATCATTTTGACCGAGACAATATTATCGACAACGAAGTATAATGTGACATGTCTTGTGATCCGCTATCGAATTAGGAATTTAAAATCTTCCACCTTTAACATAGATTTCCTTGTGTATTTTTAACATTGAAAATGTTTATAAGGACGTGTCGCACATTTGCGGCCGATCGCTGGTGCGTGATCGAAAATGGGAACCGGTGAGTTTCCATAGAAACTACTTCTTTGTTGTCAATAACGTAGTACACATATAAAACTTCGCTTATGCATGCGACTACATTTAACTTATAATCTGTACATTGGTAAATGAAGAATGAATTCATTGATTGGTGAATGAACATAAATATTGTAATTATACTCTTTCCGTGGCAATCTTCCTCTTGCCCCGCGTTGGTTGCAATGTGTGGCTGTGTGTGGCTTGCAATATTTCGTTTCGTTATGTGCGCAATGCATTCTGGTTGTTGAGTGACGTCATAATCATGGCCGACGAGTAACTCGCTAGTTAGTGTATATTTGTTCCCAATATATTTTAATAAAATATTCACTTAGTGTTCACTATTTCCTATATTATGTTCTTGTTTTCTTTTATAAAATGTTTATCCGTTATTAATGTTGTGTGAGTCATTGGTGTCGCTGGTGATGACTCGTATTTGGATTACAAGAATTGGTTGGTTATAATTTTGTAGAATACGTACAGTTCCTCAGTTAAATTTAATTTAGGCTTCTTTCTTATTAATCACTTTAGAATTTTTTCATTTCACTGGTAGTCGTTCCTGTTGAGTTATATGATTTGTTGTAATGAATTCATGATTGTTCCGTTTTACAATTTATTCTTCTGAGCTTGATTTCTTGCTTTTTTTTAAAAATGTTTTACATAATAATATTTTTAATCGGCACTCCTCAACCGTATTCAATCGTGGTTAACAATCAAGTGTCCAATTTCTTCTTTTTTTCATAGAAGCTGACCAAAATTTCTTGGATTCTTATTGGCCCATTATGCAAAGTTCAAATGTTACATTACCAAGACCCTTAAAATACATTACATTTATATTTTGCCTTCAAATTACTTTTTTATCATAACACAATAATATTTATTACAATGTCTATGTGGTTAATACGAATAAAATTACAAACCATTTGATACCCAACATGGCCTGGTTTAGTCATGTAAAATTTAATATTTTGTGGATTTTACCTTTATCTTACTTAATAGTTTATTATGATGGATGACAGTTGACTATGACCCTTTGATACAACATTATTTTAACTTGATCTGCTAGTAACATGAAACTTTTATAATGTAAAACAAAACTCTTAACTATACTCCTTATCTTAAGAATTATAACTTACTACATTTAAATGGTCACACACTGCTAAACAATTGTTTGTGTGTTAATTTCTAAATCACTGTTGTCAATCATGATTGATTGAACATCACGTCTTAATCTAAATAACATCACACTTTTTAACTGTAGTCTATGTGACTATTATTAGGCTACCTTTTATGTGTTTATTTTCACTTATAGCACTATAAGGTTTTGTGCCCCTTTTTTCACCTTATTTTTATAAAAAGACAGATTTTTATTGGCTTATTTAGCCATATAGGTCATACACATTTTATACTATGAAATGGTTGTACTCTTTATTATTTGTATTATGTTTATTTATTTGGTGTTTGATTACTGCTTTATTTTTTTTATTGATTTACTGCCCTATCTTACTGGGTAATGTCTGGTTATTATTTGTTAGTCATAATCAGGTCAATGGTTGGTGTTGTTGAGTTAATTTTGGTCCATTCATTATCTTCAATTTTGGGGGTTTCTGTTTACTAGTTGGTGATCATAATGCTTGCTTCTATCCCTGAATGAGGTTGCATAGTTTATTATTTTATAATTATTCATACAACGTTCTGTTTCGTTACAATATATATATTGCAACGATACAGCCATAGCTGTATTAGGCATTAATTTAAATAAATGTAAATTTTGTATAATTTGTATAAGTTACGGGTAAATGGTGTAACGTACCAAAATAGCAGTTACATAAAAAAAATGTCTAATACGTCAAGTAGAAGAATAACATGAACATGTTTCATCAAGCATAGAAGAAGGAACAGGAGAATAAAAATAAAATGGGTATCTGCGAATAAATAATATTGAAACAGCCCAACGAAGAAGAAGGAAGAGTAATAAGAATATCATCGAGTATAAAAAAGAAAGAGAAAATACCATGAGTCGATATAATACGTTAGCATACAGGCAATAGATCAAAATAGTGAGGGGATATGCCGAAAATGATTATCATCGTAAGAAGGAGACGAATCAAATACAATCACCATAGTGAAAAAACAAACTAATTTGTTATAAGAATGAGATAAATATAGGACAATGACTATCATAATAATGAATGAAAATGTGGAAGAATATGACTATATTCAGTGAACATGAATTATTACAAATAATGTGTAACCAAGAAAAGCACCAAAAGTGACAAACAACTAACCAGAAGAAGAAGAAAAAGGAGAAGAGGAAGAAATGTACCATGAAGAATGAAGATTATGTATGACCAGTACAAGACATCAACATTCACAAGATATGGAAAGCATCAAAATCAATGTAGTGACCAGAACAAGTGTAATGATTATTGGACTATTAATAATAAAGAAACCAAGTGTTGAGCATCAATAAGTGATCACAAACAATGACAGTGAATACCTAATATAAGTGTAACAACATATGATATAATAACATTTTACCCCAAGTAAACAGCACAAACAATATCAGTGAAAGTGTTTATAACGGAGGGAAGTGAATAACCATTTGTAAGTGAAAGAATCAACGATTAACAAGTGAAATGCACAGACAATTAGTGTACCAAGTTTAATCCAAGATTGTAAAACCACAGATATAATCAATAAGACCACAAAATATATAATACAGAAAAGTGAATTAATTGTTCATAGAAATCAATAATAAAAGCTTTATAAGCCTTGATATGAAATGTGCCTGAATGTCATAGCAACACAGGACAAAATGTAGATGAATGTCAAGACAAATAGTAGTAAATAAACTAATTTGTTGAGTATAAACAAGTCAATGTACCAAAGCCTAGATACAATCCACCAAAATATGTAACATAATTAGACTAAGAAACCCAGTATTATTGTTTCAACAGATAGTGTAAAAATGTGTACAAAATGTGTAAAACATAATAATAAACCATTGTAGTAACATGCCATAATGAGATGACAATAGTTGAGATGAATACTGTAAAAAACTATGGAGCACATTGTTGTCAAACAAATGACACATAACCTCACATGAATTGGACCTACAACATAAAATCATATACATTAATTAAACAAAGTAATTATCCATAATTGTTTCAAATAGAGACTAAATAAGAATAAAAATACAAAACAATGAATACCATATGAACTGAAGGACACAACAAATGAATCAGATTAAGTACAATAACAATAAACCAAATAGACAGAACCCCAATGTGACAAGAGAGTTAGTCAAAAAACATTATCAAAACTTATAAAGAGAACGTAAAAAGTGTTACCAGTAGTTAGAGAAATGTTCAATACTACTATGAGAACACCTCACAAATATTATACTAGTAATTTAATAATTGAAATTTAATAAACTAACTAACTGCAATCATAGAACTAGGTGTAAATAACCACCATACAATAACTTAGAGAGATTTCAGATAACAAAAAGTTAGTGAATACACTAAACTAACCATGTACAACAATTGTACACAATTTTAATTGTTAACAATATATCCAATGTGTAGTAAAATAACTAAATAAGTCTGACAAAATGGCGAGATGAGAACATAATGTATTTTGAACCATACTATATATGTAAACAAAATAACATTTTACCAAAATAAAGTATGAACAAATGTATATAGATATACCTATTAATGTTATAATACAAAAAATATGTAGTAGAATAAGGGATAATAGCGATATAAGTAAATGTAAACAATCGGACATAGTTGGCTTATACGCCATTAACAAATTTTGTTTAAACTATAAATATAGCAATATTATGTATTAGCATGAATGAGAAATGGACGCAAAATGTTTAGTCATAAGTATTAAGATGTAATTACAACAAAATATAGTGAAAAGGACTTATTTGTGTTAAGAACCGCTATATGAGTTTTGAAGAAGGTAAAGTGAATTATTAATGGACGGAATTATTACTTGTTTGGACTTAAAATAAAGACGCAAGTGTCCGCAATTTAATGCCACTATCCAAATGACGATCTGACAAAAAATAAGAAACTTATAGCCATTATAAGATTTTCGATCATTTTCGAATGTCCATGTACACGTCAGAGATAATCTCTAACCCGAAGTTAGTAACGCTAAAAATTAAAATATTTATTTAACCAAGGCGTTTGGGGTAGAGAGTATGGATTTCTAAACCAATCGAATGACTCAATTTCACCAGACGAAAAGAGACGCTTTAGCGAGATGAATTAATTGTCTTCCAACACTCGAGGCGAGAGGAGCGTGTCACAGTCGTCAAGACATATTTTAAAATGTGCGCGTCAACCCAGTAACGTGGTCAAATATTAACCTTTACTGAACACCCCATTATCGAGTGACAGTGTAATAAGTGTATAGTGAACAAAAGACATGACCAGTGTATAATAAGGGTCATGTCATGTGAAAGGAAACGGTGTATAATACTTTAACAATTTTAAAAAATATTAATGAAATAATTCTCGTTGGTTAAACGAAAATTATTGTTTGACTGCACTAGTCAAGTAAACACGCTTGAGTGCATTCACCGATAACGATGAATAATTATCAGAATGAGATCAACAAAGTTATCGTCCAACGTGATAGCGATAATTAATTAAAAGATGTTGTATTTTATATTTAAAAAATAATTAATAAAAGCGGAATCAATATTAAATACCGCACACAATTACTTGTAAATATAGTCGCTTAATTGACTATGAATTTAGTCTTGATAAATAATAACTTTCTTTTGTGGATACTATCATTACTGATAATTCTACATCATATTACTAATAAATAAAGTGTTTGTAAAAATAGTATTAAGAATTTTATATAATATTACTTATTATACGTTATAACTTACTCTCATCTAGGTAAACTAACCTAGAACCAAAACGTATATTTTGTCACAGAGAAACACTTCTGTCATAAATGATTTTCATAAGTGGAATCGATAACAAGAGTTTTTTCAATTTTGGTCTCTTTCCAGTTCATAATAGTAATAACTAATAAATCAATAATATTATTTTAATAGTGCAACGTTACAAGCACGTGTTTACAATCTTAGCTTCACTAGGCACCAGAGTACCGTACGATAGTACGATAGTATTGACTATCGTATTGAGGTTAATAATTTTAAATTTTGTTCTTTTCAATCATAATAAATAAGTAAACATTGTTATTTATTAACACATCTTTATATCTAGTATCATGTATATTAAAAGAATTCACGAAAATTGGTAATACAAATGACCAAAGTGAACATAACCTAGTTCACCATATTATCGTACATTGTAACAGTGTTACCAGCCTTGAGCTGAAGAAGTCTCAGTATTTATTTAATGTGTTGTTGTTTTTAGAAAAAAATCAATATTAATTGTTTTAAAGGAGTTTTGCTAAATTTCACTACTGTCAATAAAATCCTCAATTTATTACCAATGGATATAGTCTTCATTTCTATAAAATAGAAGTAAATAGTTTATTTTTTAGAAACAATTATTACACAAGGTGGCGGCAATATTCAAATTATTGGTATTGTATTATTCAATTTACAATTGAATATCTGAATTGTTTTATTTAACGTGCATTTATCGATATTCAAACGAAATATCTGTGTGTTATAAATGTATTTACAGTGAGATAGAGTCGCCCATCGAGAAGATTGAAGATATTCACGGATGGTAAGTGGGGAGGTGAATACAGCGAATTATTAGTGACTTTAATACTCTTTTAAACACAAACTTTAACTTCAAATTACCCATTGCTAATTAGTTATATTAAATATTAAACAAACCATATGACAACGTGAGAGTCTACAACTACAACAACACCAACACTACTAGTAAAAATTAAAACATTCTATAATTTAAACCATCCAGTTAGATCTATTATAATGGACAAGTCTGAGATTGCAGAAATATTTCATTGTTAGATTAGGGTAACAATTAACCTGTTCCGACACGCAGTGAACACCTGCTCAATTGTATGTGTGTTACACGTGTATCTTGTGTGTGTGAGTGAATCAGGCGTAGACAGGAAACTCAGCAACCGGCCCCAAGTAATTAATAAAATAATTGTTTTAATTCATTGTGAGAAAACTAATTAATGTATGATCAAACCAAAGGCACCAAAGTGTGGGTAAAAATTATAGTTATCCCCAGTGAAAAGATGACGTTAATAGAACACGTTATGCGAAGACAGTGCAAAATAAACGTGCTAAAAAATACGCCAATTACCCTAAGACGCTCAAATTGATATAGTGAGTGAGTAATCGAAGTAACTACGTTTTGTGCTATCTCGATTCTGTGCAAAACAGTGCTATTTGCTAATAATTGCAAATAGATGAAAAGGTTCGGTAGTGGGGGCTGTCACGAGATACGCAGGTATCGACAGGACGATTTTGGAGCCGACCAGCGCGGAATCTCGAGAGGGTATAAATTAAGGGTTCGACCAAAAACCATCTCTTTTTTTTCAAGACTCAGTTGCAGCCGGACATGCTGTCCGTCGGCAAAACAGTTTACATTTTTTATCCTATTACAAGTCGCAGTGACAAACGAAATGACGTTTATTAAAGTCACGACAATATTTCGGGAAAAGTAAATACAGCAATAGTTAGTCTATCAAGAGTATCCAGGGAAGCTGCCGTAGATCGACGCTGAACATCTAGACGTATCCAGGGAAGCTGCCGTAGATCGACGCTGGACATCTAGACGTATCCAGGAAAGCTGCCGTAGATCGACGCTGGACCCTAGACGTATCCAGGACCACGCCAGGACAAGAGGAATGGAAAATTAACTCTAGACAACGCTGGACCCCGGACAACAGTCGTCAGATCATCAGAAATCGAGGTGACATGCTTAATGCATTTTGAAATGATTTATAAAAACAAAAGAGCTCATAAAGACGATTTCAAAAGACAGTAAATTGAAACAAAGAAAGTTTATATTTAGTAATAATATGTTAAAATGTAAATAAATGTTTAGCCGTAAGAATGAGCGATCGCATATACATAAAAGCAGTAATAAATGAAAAGAGAATTTAAAGTAAAGAGAGTAGAGTTTATTATCAAAATAAATAGTAAAGTAATCAGATATTTGAAGTATAGAAAGACTAATTTAAAGTTGAATATTAAAACAAAAGCCAGTCTACAAGAAATTAATATAAAGTTAAATTGAAGTCAAAACATTGGTATAGACTGAGCGAGTAGAGGTCAGATCTGAGATAAGACAATTTATTTCAATATAAGAATATTTTAATTTTATATAAATTAATAAAAATTATTTAACATGTTTAGATATAAGATTAACATGTTTAGATATAAGAATTTTTTAAATATGTGTAATATTGCATTTCGTAAGGTATAAACATTAAATAATGAGCAATATCGTGACCGACAAATTAATGATGTTTATGAATAACTTTAATAATGAAAACTAATAAATATGAGTTTTAATACTGATAACAAAAATACTCTTATTATATTTACACCTGAACCCCAAATACACGTACATGTTTTTAGTAATGTTATATAAAGTGTATGAGTACCAATTAATTGCACAGACTGTATAACTTATTACATTTTTTGTCGCCCTTGACGTGTGGCATGACACGCTTACATTTAATAACATTGTATTGTTGTATAAAAAATGGCGCTCCAAGATCGTGGGGCTCCACAAATTTAAATTATATAATAAATTAGTTATAAAAAATGGCTCCCAAAGAACGTGGGGCTATACAAATTAAATTACATATAAATTTGTATAAACAAATTGTTATAATATATATATTGTAACATTACATTTGGAACAACTTAATATCGTACATGATTTAATGAAGACTTTGGATAAGAAGCTAAACAAGAAGAACAATATCTTCCAAGATGATAGTGAAGAGGAACGACTAACCATTTCAGACTGACTAGTAATACAACTGACCGTACCCAAATTAATGATTTAGGCAAAGTGATGCAACATACATTCAACCCCGATTATGACATGAACTTTCAAGAATGACAAAATAAATAATTATAAAGACAGACGGCTTGTGAACCAGTACTATAAAGAAACAAATGGTTTCATTCAATGTATCATAAGATCAAGATAATCAAAATACAATTTGAGGGATAATAGGCCCAAATATGTAATACTATGTAAAAAGAAATATTAGTAAATGATTAATTTAAATAATGTAATGAAAATATAACACACCTTATTATAGATACATGAACCATACAACTAATTGTAACAAATAGTGATCATAAGATTGTCCAGAAAACAACAAATAATAACTTGTCCACAGTAACATTTGATAACAAGAGTGAAGTTCTTTTAATGACAATAAAATGTAAAAACATATAAAAACCAATAAGTATGTTTATAAATACGAACTATTAAGTGTTCAGTGAAAAGGGTGAACGATAAACATAGTGACAAGTAATGTGAAACATAACATAGACAGTTTTAGAATAATTAATGAATTAACTGAGAGAAGACTAATTAATTAGTGCATAATTTATTTTATAAAAATGTGCATGTTATTATGTTTTATCACGTTGTTTTATTATCATGGTATTTATGTTGTTTTTTGTATGTAGCAGGTGAAGCAGTTGTTTTAAGAGAATATCAATTAACTGATATTAATTTCATTTTTATGTTAACAAATATATCACCATAGATCTGGTGTCAAACAGTGATCAATTGATTGGCAAAGCAAAGTAGACTATAAAAAGATGTTATTGCTAAGTGTCAAACAATTGTATAGTTTAGTAAAAAACAGTTTATTTGTTCAAAGGTCCAGTAGAATCATAGCCATGTGGGCATGAAATTAAACTAATAGAATAGTATATCTTTTGTTTTGTTAAAATAATGTTATATGTTAAACAGTTTTTATGACTGTTAAAAGTTAATTTAACTGTTAAAGGTTTTAAACATGGTGATGAAAATAACACCAGTACATAGGCCAGGTAAAACCAACTTTTGTAAATTTTAGATAATAATGTTAGGGATTTTGTAAAACAAATGTGGAAGGATAAATATATTTATAGTTAATAGTGTACACAACGAATCTAGAAACAAAATAATACATCTCAAGTTATTTAAGAAAAATTCAAATAACAAAATTGTAACATCTGTAGTTCTTAAGTAAAAGTAGGCATGTTTAGTGTCTATGTGTCACAAATGTAAAGATCAAAATAATGCTGATAATGGTTTTAAATTCCCAATCAGTACAGAAAAGTTATATTAATTTAAAGGTTTTGAACAAATTTAGATTTTGAAATAATGAAAGTATATGACAATGTATATCCGAATCAACCAACCAGATTCCAAGTTTACCCTTAGCAACCAGAAATTTCGGATAAATAAAATGAGACTTCTTTAACAACGGTCATAGCGTACAGACGCGTTTGTAAAACGTCTAACATAATTAAAAAAAAAAACTGTGAAAACACGTTACAGACATATTGATACAGATAGAGATACATAACACGAACTTTTTACACCAAGTGAAGAACACCCATTATATGAAATAGAAGACCCAAGAACCAGGGAGAAGGACTGAAGCGGACGTGGGCCCTATCTTCGACCACGAACCATACAAAGAAGAGGATTTGGTGACTTTGACATCTTATTATATTGTGTATCAACACCCACTTTTGTATACACGACTTTTTAAGTATTAATCAACTAAAACTACAGACACCATATCACACCAACACTAAGAACACTTACTAATAACACGATTTGAGATTGACACCTTTTAAAACACCACAAGAACCTTTGATTTGGATAATAATTATTAAACACCTAAACTGGACATAACCTATAATAACTAGTAATCACTATACGACTGCTTGTGTGCACATTACACTCTAACCTTGTAATATCCTTTAACTGTAAAACTTGTATTTTGATTTATAGAATAATATTTTGTGTTAAATGTAATCCCCGAACCAGATACGCCCTGAGATACTTTATTTTTAATAGAACATTAACCAAGCATTCTTTTGGTCTGACAAAATACTGAATATTGGCTACTACTGTACCAACTGGTAAAAAGAAGACGTATAATTTGCGCCACAATTGTGATTATCATAATCAAATTTAAGAAACAATTAACCAGTGTTTTTCTGAATAAAGGATTTCTATAAGGATATATGTTTGATGTTATATTTGCGTCGTTATTATTGCTGTTCCATTTAGAAAATAAGTTCACCGAGTACAGAAGACACCACGACGGTTGGCAACGGTGAGTGACGTCACGGAACGGTACGTATAGTGGGAGCGAGCGGCAGATTACAAAACCATTCGCCGTTCAACATAACATATTAATAATTACAAATTGACGACTCCAGTGCGAGTTAGTCACTACATTATTTATTTGTTACAAATTGACACTTCCAACGGGCGGTGTATGTAATTTAAGTGCACACAACATGTAATATAACTGTGAAATTACAAATTATAATTAAATTTATAAAGTGTTGCTTGTTTTGGTATTCTGCGGTAATCGAGCCCCACAAGTTGGACTCGCCAAATTATGTAATATAACGGTGATTGAGTGGGTATAATAAAATAAATAAAAGGTTGATGTATGTAGATTGTGCTCTCCTGTAAGTCCCACTGGTTGTGCTAGCTGATTTTGTAATAAAACGATATTGCAAAATATAGCTTAATTTATAATATGTGTAGTACGTAGCTAATACCTTCTTGTCTTCTAAGCTCCCACTGTTGACCTTCGCTTTTGTAATACAACCCTACTATAATTGTAATTGTATAGTGTTCTGGTATAATATTATCCAGGATAATTTTTATGGTGTGTATGTTCAGTAGTGACGTTCCGCTCTGGGAATCGTCGATTTGGTAAAGTTCCTGGTCTTTGTTATTGGTAATTGGGATGTTATTACCATCAATTAAATAAAGTGTATTTTGCTGTGTAGCAAATTGAAATAAAATATAAATTTAAAATTTGTATTTATAAAAAAAAAATAATTTCGGAACAAATATTTTCGAGGTATTTATGTGCTTAATAATAGGAATAAATTGAGGTTGTGGATCGTAATTATAATTATAATAGTAAGGTGTTTAATTTGGTAATAAATTTCTGTTCGGTAAATTTGTTAAAAAGATAATCCAATTAACTTCAAGTTAGGCGAAAACGGCTCTCTTCTTCTTACTCTTGAAATGTTGTAGTTTCGCATATACTGCCTTTAAAGATTATCTATTTTTCTTGGTTAATTAATGATTATGTCCTTTTATAAGAGAAATCAACTCCAATTTACCAAAAAACAGACAAATACGTTTATTAAATACAATAATAAGGTTGGTCGATTAATTAATCGAAGTTACAAGCCATATCGAGTTCTCGCTCAGGATCGGTCGATATTAGAAGTTTTACAATTGTATTATTTAAACAGGTTCTTTGAACGGTTATTTATATAAAAAGCCAGAGAAGGTCAGGGACATGAAAGTATAACACTTACAATTCAAAAAAAAAGGTCTTAAATTTAAACAATATACTGGTAATTATTAATAATAAAAGTTTATATATAATTTTGTTCAAACCAGAAAGAAGCCTAGTCGTCTCTAATTGAGGTGACGGAATGGGATCAGAATGGCCGCCTGACGCATGCGCGTTGAAAGCTTCTAATGTAAACAACGTACTTGTTGAGATAATATGTCCCTTCTTTGGTTAAATGTTCTTCACTACGGTATATGATCTTCTGGGGTATAGTTTATTGTCACTGTTGTTAGATGGAAACGTTCATTTGGTGTAAAAATGTTGTTAAATAAGTATATCAACTGGTGTTTATGTGTCAGTTAACCTCGAATTTTCACTTGGTGTTTGATGCGATTTCAGTGTTATTTCAATGTAATTGGTTATATGTGATTTCGTTTATAGGTGTTATGTAGTTCGTGGGTCAACTTCACCACTTCACTTTCATTAAAATAGTTAAAAATTTAATTTACATAAAATGATTCAGAACTCCGTTGTAGCATAACGTCCATTAAAGGTTGGTTCAAACAAATATTCACGAGAAGTGCTCTCTTCGAGGTATAATAATGAACTGTCTGTATTTTCATCATCTCATGAAAATCTTAGCCTATATAATATAGTTCAGACATTGTTAAAAATTGCCATAACTTCCGACACGTTTTAAAATAGTACACTATGTTCATAAAATAAATTCGTTATTAGTTAACTGTTTGCAATATAAAATACATATTCGTTTTCACTATTCTATTCTACTTATTTTGATAGTAATTAAGTTAGTATTACAAAGTTTTATCTGAAAATTATTTCTTATAATTTTTTGGGAGGTAGGCCTAAAATTATACTTCCCTGTCTTCTATGTAAATAATAGCCATTTTACCTAATATAATTATTATTCTATAAAATCTGAAATTGTTATAATTGTCAATTCTCACTTATTTTATGGCAATTTAGTATACTAATGATGGTTTTTTAATATAATTCAGTTGTATATGACTCCCCTTCTGATAAAGTTAGTGAACCTATTTCAGTTTCAAATGGTATTTCATTATACAAATAAATAATTTTACTCATATAATGACCATATCTTTAGAAAGCCTTATTTACATAGTATTTAATATGTTGGGTGTATCTTGCCTAAATATTGTCAGTTTGCCTGGTTTATAAGATTAGGTTTATTAATTATTCTGCATTTTAACTTTATTATATTGCCTAGATTTGAATTGTGGCTATTTGCAGAATGTTTTACTAATGTAATTATTTTATTTCCTTCTCTGACTTCTGACTCTGATATATTTGATTAAAAATTAGTTCTCTGATCTGGCATAACAGTAATTATAGATTATACAATTAAAATATAACACCCAGATATATAAAACTGGTGTTCTTAATAACATTGTTTTGGTATATCACCAAATAACATAATAAAAAGTATTTCTACAACATTGGAATGATATCTAATTTTAGATAATGCATTCCTAAATTAACATGAACAATAAAATAACAATTATAATACTAATATTTCTTATGACTAACCCTTATTTATCTAAATGTTATATGTAATAGGAACCTAACATCCTGGTTCCATATATAATTGTTAACACCTTCTATAAACTTCTTCATAAACAGTTTGTTCTGTAGTTCCCCATTTATAAAATTTATACCCCCTCTTAAAGTATACCCCTAGCTACCTAAGTTATATTCCATTCTATGGAATGTTCTTATCGCTTTAGTAGCTTTTATTTAGTAATATTACTACTTCATTATCAAAGTAGGCACTGTTCACAAAACTTAAAGTTTGTTACTATGTACTGCAACTCATGTACCCTTTTAAAGTTTATTATTTATAATTTGATCACTTGCACTTGTCTATGGTGAATTATCAATATATTTACTAGTCTTTTTCTAGCTTTTAATATGAAATATTCAACCATGGGGGAACTGTGAAGACTTGTCTATACAAACTAAATAATAACTTTTTGAATGCACTAATATTTAATACTACTAACACTTTTAGTTTTTGTCAGTTTTACAGTGATATGGTTTTTTAATGTGTTATACTTTCTTTTTTGGGCATTCATTGATTTTGGGGTTTTTTGGGGGTTCTTTCCCTATGGGGTTTTTGTTTTATATGGGTCGTCTTAATTATTCTTCTTTCTTCTTGAGTTTGGTTATTCTTCCTTCTTCTGTAGTTTTGGATTATCCTTCCTTCTTCCTTCTTCTGTAGTTCTTATTTTTATTATTCTTCTTTCTTCTTTGAGTTTGGTTCTTCTTTATTCTTCCTTCTTCAGTAGTAGTAGTTTTAATTAGTCTTCCTTCTTCTTTCTTCAGTAGATTTAGTTTGTTCTTCTTTCTTCAGTAATAGTAGTTTTAATTAGTCTTCCTTCTTCTTTCTTCAGTAGATTTAGTTTGTTCTTCTTTCTTCAGTAATAGTAGTTTTAATTAGTCTTCCTTCTTCTTTCTTCAGTAGATTTAGTTTGTTCTTCTTTCTTCAGTAATAGTAGTTTTAATTATTCTTCTTTCTTCTGTCTTCTGTATCTTTGATTGTTCTTCTTTCTTCGTTCTTCAGTGATAGTAGTTCTAACTAGTTCTTCTTTCTTCATTAGATTTAGTTTGTTCTTCTTTCTTCAGTAATAGTAGTTTTAATTATTCTTCTTTCTTCTGTCTTCTGTATCTTTAACTGTTCTTCTTTCTTCGTTCTTCAGTGATAGTAGTTCTAACTAGTTCTTCTTTCTTCATTAGATTTAGTTTGTTCTTCTTTCTTCTTTGAGTTTTAATTGTTCTTCCTTCTTCTTTAGCTTTGATTGTTCTTCCTTCTTCATTCTTCAGTAGCTTTGATTGTTCTTCTTTCTTCCTTCTTCAGTAGTAGTAGTTTTAATTAGTCTTCTTTCTTCTGTCTTCTGTAGTAGTAGTTTTAATTAGTCTTCTTTCTTCTGTCTTCTGTATCTTTGATTGTTCTTCTTTCTTTATTCTTCAGTAGTAGTAGTTTTAATTAGTCTTCTTTCTTCTTTAGTTCTAATTATTCTTCTTTCTTCTGTCTTCAGTAGTAGTAGTTTTAATTATTCTTCCTTCTTCTGTCTTCTGTATCTTTGATTGTTCTTCTTTCTTCTTTAGCTTTGATTGTTCTTCTTTCTTCTGTCTTCAGTAGATTTGGTTTTAATTATTCTTCTTTCTTCTGTCTTCAGTAGCTTTGATTATTCTTCTTTCTTCATTCTTCAGTAATAGTAGTTTTAATTATTCTTCTTTCTTCTTTGAGTTCTAATTATTCTTCTTTCTTCTGTCTTCGGTAGTAGTAGTTTTAATTATTCTTCCTTCTTCTGTCTTCTGTATCTTTGATTGTTCTTCTTTCTTCATTCTTCAGTAATAGTAGTTTTAATTATTCTTCTTTCTTCTGTCTTCTGTAGTAGTAGTTTTAATTAGTCTTCTTTCTTCTGTCTTCTGTAGTAGTAGTTTTAATTAGTCTTCTTTCTTCTGTCTTCTGTATCTTTGATTGTTCTTCTTTCTTCATTCTTCAGTAATAGTAGTTTTAATTAGTTCTTCTTTCTTCAGTAATAGTAGTTTTAATTATTCTTCTTTCTTCTGTCTTCTGTATCTTTGATGGTTCTTCTTTCTTCAGTAATAGTAGTTTTAATTATTCTTCTTTCTTCTGTCTTCTGTATCTTTGATTGTTCTTCTTTCTTCATTCTTCAGTAATAGTAGCTTTAATTAGTCTTCTTTCTTCTTTAGTTCTAATTATTCTTCTTTCTTCTGTCTTCAGTAGTAGTAGTTTTAATTATTCTTCCTTCTTCTGTCTTCTGTATCTTTGATGGTTCTTCTTTCTTCATTAGATTTAGATTGTTCTTCTTTCTTCAGTAGCTTAGATTGTTCTTCTTTCTTCTGTCTTCAGTAGTTTTTCGCTGTGTATGCCTTGGTTTCTTCTGGTCTGGTTTCTTTGACGGGGTATATTAATTGCCTGCTTCTATCTTACCTGGGTAATTTTGTTATTATTATTTTTAGTCTTCTGGGTTTTTTAAATTTGTATTATATTATATTATTTGCAGAAATTTTCTTTATTCAACCTTTCTTGTGAATATATTATTAAACAGTGCATTTTAATTAATTCTCATCTGGATATTCCATATCTTAGAGCTTTATTAATGATCATTGAGTAATGTATTTGTGTGGATTATCTGTCATGCTACAGATTGCTCTCTTCCAGAAGTGATTAGTTCAGATCATACTTAGTTTGTCTGAAATAATTGCTTATGACATTATATTATAAATTATATTTCTTTACTTCCTTCACATTTCTAAAAATTTTTTCTCCTATATTTTTGAGCTTATCTATATTTCATTATTAACTGGATTCTTACTGATAGTAATAGTCATCTGAGGTTCGTTATTTTTTATTTTTCCATTTTCTTCTTAACTCGTTTCTTTATCCTTGGGATATTTATTCCCTAAAATTCCCTAACACGTTAGCTGGGGCAGTGTCCAGAGGGGCTCTGTAGGCATCTCACTCTGCTGGCCATACTACGTCATTTATTGATTACAGAGGTAAATCATCTCTGACCAATACATAATAATACTGCTGGACTTATCTCAGACAGTCATTAATAAAATTATATAAGAATAGTCCACCTTATGACTATATAAAAAAAAATTAAATATCTTTGGATATTTCACTTCGTATACGAACAGATCTATTTATATATCTATCTTAGTGAATCTCTATCTCAGTTATTTTTCTCAATGGTTAGCTCTGCTGGCATTTTATTTCTCCTTGTGATTGGAAGCTGGTATAATATAATCATCACTTATTATTCAGTGTAAAGTTTTTAATTCTCTGTCATTTTTTGACTGTTATCACAATCTCCTTCTGGTCATTGGTAGCATATATTTTGTATTATATTTTTGTTCCTTTCTTAATTCTTGTGAATCGTTCCACTAGTATTATGTTTTTTCAATTACTCTTTTAATTGTCTTTCTAATAACTGACATTTATTGTATGATCATCTTTTTCATATGGATTTATTTATATATAGTTTTTCCTTTCTTTTTCAAAATTTTATTTTGCTCTTGCTTTTTATCCAAATGCACTCTTTATTATTAATGTCATATGTTTAATATCTCTGTTTATTTGACATAAAATTCTCATTAATTTCACTTCACAATAAGTTTATTCATTTAAATGGTATCAGTGGTTTGTATTGCCATTTCTTTATTCTGGAAAGTTTTTCAGAATTGGTCCCATATATAATTGTTTGTAATGTTATCCAAATTCTTTTTCTCCTTGTTCATTTCTAAAAGTTGTTTTTAAAATAAGGTAGTAAATTGTTTTTACTTGGGTTTTTGAATTTTGATGATTTAATTCAAAATTCATTTTCTCTTTGATTCATAAATTGTTTCCTAAATGGTAGGCAGTAAGTAGTCATTACTTCATTTTTGAATTTAGTGGTTTAATTCAAAATTCATTTTCTTTTGTCCATAAATTGTTTTCTAAATAATAGGTAGTAAGTAGTCATTACTTCATTTTTGAATTTTTACTTACTTCTTCTATACCTTCCATTATTCATAATATTTTTTCATGGATGCCTGGTTATATACTCCCTTTATCCGGTCTGAATCGATCTCCTTTATCTCATAGGTATTGTTATTTTTCACATTGGATATTATATATGGTCCTGTGTATAATAGTAATAATTTTTTCGTTATTCCTTCCAGTGTGCTGGGAAGTTCACGATTTCTTAACAAAATTTTTTCTCCCTTCCCATATATTATTACTTTGCCACTGGCCTTTTGATATTTATTCTGCCGTTTTAACTGGTCTTCTGCCACCTTGTTGAAGAATTTAGCTTTATCAAATCTGTACACATGGCTACTGGGGAACTCGAGGATATCTGTGATCTCTCGTGGGGGTGGTTTCTCGTACATAGCAGAATATGGGGTTATCCCTATAGCTGGATGGTAAGCTAAGTTGAGGAATTCCTCCGTGGCTTCTAAATAGGCTTGCCACCTTTTTTGTTGATGGTGACAATAAGTCCTGAGGATCCTCCCCACTTCTCGCAACACCCGCTCTGCCGGATTACTGCTCGGATGGTAGACCGAGGTTTTGTATGTACGAATGCCCATTGACAATAACGTATCCCTCCAAATTACCCCTTTAAACTGAGTTCCATGATCAGTAATGATCGAAGATGGTTTCCCCAGGTGTGGGATATATTGTTCAGTTAGTATCCCCAGAATTTTCCTGGTAGTCGCTCGGTTAGTAGGGTATAGCTTAATGTATTTGGTGAAGTGGTCCATTATGATGGTTAGGTACCGATATCGGTGTCGACCTCCACTACGGGGAAATGGTCCGCAGATATCGAGGAACACCTTCTCCAATTTCGCTTTGGAAGTGATTGGGATCATCACACCTTCCTTCTTCTCATTATTAGTTTTTACCAGCTGGCAGATCTTACAACTCTTTATATACATTCGGACCTTTCTATTGATGTTTTTTATATAGCAGCTCTCCTCCAGAGCTTTTATTACCTTGAGGGCGCCCATATGCCCGTAACGTATATGGTAATTCACTATCAATTCCTTTTCGATCTGTGTCGGGACCACTACCTTCCAGATCTCTTCCTTCAAAGATGTTTTAATGAACAGTATTTGTTTATTCATCTGGTAATATATAGTAACGGTTTCATCTCCATCTTCTAGCCGAAGTCTGAGGTTTCTCAATTTTGGGTCCGCTTGTTGGTGGGTACTCATGTTGGTTAATATTGTTGTTAAATCGGCTCTGGTGCTAAGAAGATGATATATTTTCAGCACGCTTTCTTTCTCCCCTTCGAAAGTTTGTTCCTCCACATTGACCCGGGATAATACGTCCGCTACTATATTTTTCTTACCAGGGATGTACTCCCATTGTAGATGGTATTCTTGAAGGGCAAGTATCCACCTCGTTAGTCTGCCATGGTTCAGTTTGCAGCTTTTTAAGAATGAAATAGATTTATGGTCAGTGCGGACAGTCACAGGGTATCCCAAAATGTAAGTGCGGAACTTACCGCAAGCGAATACCACACTCAGTAATTCTTTTTCCGTTACCGTGTAATTCCTTTCGCAGTGGTTCAAGGATCTGCTTGCGAAGCTAATTACTTGAGGTTGACCCTTCTCGTCCTCCTGATACAGTGTTGTTCCCAGGCTGATGTTGCTGGCATCGCAGTTCATGAAGAACGGTAACTTAAAGTTTGGGTGGCGAAGTATTATCGTATCCAGAAATTTGTCCTTAATTTGTTGGAAAATCCCCTCTTGTTCCTTACACCATACCCATTTGTTTTTAGATGATAATTGAGGTTGGAACCTCGCGGTCAACTCAGAATATTGTTCCTGGAACTTTCTATAATAATTGCAGAGTCCCAGGAATGACTGCAATTGCTTCCTGTTTTTGGGTGCCGGGAATTTCTGGATGGCTTCTACCTTTTCTGCCGACGGTGAGATTCCTTGATCGTTTAAGTTAAATCCGAGGAATTGCACTTCTCGGGCGATAAATTTGGATTTTTCCAACTTCAGTGTGACGTTACTGGCAGATAACTTCTCAAGCACATGCTCCACACGTGGCAGTGTTCCTCCCACGTTTCAGATGTTATAAGGAGGTCGTCAACGTACACTGTTGTAAACTGAAGGGCTTCTTGTCCCAATATCTGGTCCATGCAGGTCACAAAGATGGCAACTGAGTTTACCAATCCGAAGGGCAATCTTTTGAATTGGTAATTGCGCCCTTCGAATATGAAAGCCAGATATTGGCGACTCCGTGGGTGCAACTCTACCTGCCAGTATCCGCACACCGTATCCCAAGTGCTGAAGTATTGGGTACCATGGAAGCGTTTCAAGATCTCCTCAATCTCACCGGGCGAGGTTCTATCGTTAACGATTTTCTTGTTAATTTCCCGTGCATCCAAACAAAGCCGGACTTCGCCGTTTTTCTTGGGAATTGCGACAATAGGGCTGGTGTATGGGGATTGGCTATGTTCTATTATATCATTATTAATCATACGATTGATTTCCGCTCTTACTGCCTCTTTTCGAGAATGTGCAATAGGGTAGGACTTCCTATTAAATTCTACTGTATCCCGGAATTGAAGGGTACATTGATAGTTTCTAACCTTGCCTGGCTCATCGGAAAATACTGAGCGGTACTTCTCATAAATTTGTATCAATTGATTCGCTTGAGTATTGGGTAATTTTTCTCTATTAATTCCGCTTCGGAAATCTCTTATCTCCTGTATTTTCTGATACCATAAATCTTCGTCGGTAGTTTCATATACTATATTATTGGAAATAGTGTTAGTATTTGTATGATTTATACTACGTATTTGCTGGTGGATACTGCTGGGAAGTGTTATTTCACTACCGACTAAATCGGCTGTCCAGGTTATATCTCCGGTAAAGAGTGATACCTTCTCCATTCGTAAATCAATAATAGCCGAGTTCCTTCTCAGTACATCACATCCCACTAATATGTTGAAAGGTAATCCTGCTGCAATTAAGAAGACCATGTTCATAGCTATACCCTTACTAACGACATTCAACGATACTTGTTTTCTAATTGTCTTGTTTTGGCGACCAGTGGCACCGATTAATGCAATGTTATTTATAGGTAAGGTTGGCAATAACTTACCACAATTTCCTTGGATTCTCTCCAATTCTGTTGTATTAATTATGGATACATTCGCACCGGTATCAATCATTAGTTGTGCGAATGTTCCTTCAACTTCTGCATTAATGTATATTATTTCATTATTTATTATAGGGAGGCGGGCGTTGTCCTCCTCCAGTAATTCATTTCTAATATTTTTCAAGTAATTACATCGAATGATTGTAATTTTATTGGGATTATTTACTATCGGCAATTCATTTACATACCCAGGCGATAGAAGCAGCAAAAGGTCCTTATTGTTTATTACTGCCTCCTCCCGTTTAAATTCTCCTCATCTTGGTTATTGGAAGGACCAATAGAGGCATCAGTAGGGAAACCTTGAGTTGGTTCCAGCCTTTCCGTTCTCGGTTCGTAGGTTTGTTCTCTATTTGTACGCCGCTCCGGGTCATCCAGGCTAGTACTTCGCCTCGGCAGATTATAACTAGAGTGGTCCCGTTCTCGGCTGCGGTTTAGATCTTCGTACTCGCGTACTCTGCTCCACCGTTGCTGGTTATACCGGCGGTGGTTGTTTCCTTCCGCCCGTATAAAATTTACCCGGGGTCGGGAGAACCTATTGTTGTTGTTATTCTGATTAGGGTATCCCTATTGTTATTGTCAAATCACTCGGTGTGATTTGCAGGATTGTTGTTTCTTGGTCTATTCATATAATTATTCGGGTAATAATTACCTCGACTTCCGGAGAGCCCGTTATTATTTCTGTTATTATTTGGGTTTATATTTCCATGGTTATTATTGTTGTTGTTACCATTCGTGGGATGTTGATTATGGTAGTTCGGGTTATATCTATTTCCTTGGTACCCACTGTTGACCGGTTGACTATTATTGTTTGATGACGGATTATTTCGAACTTCCGGCCGCTCGTTCCTTCTTCGGCTCTGCCTGTAGTATTCTTCATTCTCATAGTTCTCCAATAGCTCCGTCATCGCCTGTATGGTCTTTATCTGACTACCTCTTCGAGCTCTTATGACCTCCTCGTCGTAATGATAAGAGAGCTTGTTCACCAGGCATTCCTCTGGTATGGCTGGTTCCAGGTGCTTGGCCAGGCACACCTTCCCAAGAAAGTACGCAGTCATGGTACTGCCAAACTGAGTTCTATATCGGCCATTGCAGATGTTGTCCCTTATTAAATTCTGGGTGGTCTCTGACCAATACTTAGACTTAAACAAACTTTTGAACTGTGGATAATCGGTTATTTCGCTCCTGTTCGCCATCCACCAATTATCTGTCATATCACGGAACGATTCGTCTAATAGTTCACGATTATTGGACCATCGATTACTTTTATGTTTGGCCATATATTCTTCGATACGGGCCAAGAACTCCATTGGCTTCCTTTTATACTGGCGAAAGTTAAGCCATTCTCTGTTCTCGTTTATTGGGATATTAGTAAAGCTGGTTGGTCGGCTCCGAATTGCTTCCATGTCCTCCTGGTTCTGTCTCACTTGACCAGTGATGTTAGTCATTGCTTCCTCCATTCCGTCGCATCTTTCGGTAATTCGAGTTCGTACCTTGCTGAGTTCTTCCTGGCTTTCCCTTCGGTTTTCTTCCGCCTTCTTGCGAGTAGACTCTTCAAGATTTGTGACCTTTGTGTTCACCACTTCCTTGAACTCTTGTACCTCCACTTCCGTCATTCGACATCTTCCATCAACTTCTCTTATCTGTTGATTTATAGTTATGGTTTCGTCTTCCAGCCTTTTGGTCATAGATTTCTTGTTTTCCATGAGTTCCTTGTTCATTTCTTTTCTCAATAGCTCCATTCGTTCGTCTAATTTGTCGAGATTCTCCTGGTTCACTTCCCGTAATTCTTCCCGTAACAGTTGGTTATCTTCTCTTAACTCTTCCCTTAATTGTTGATGATCACTTTCGATTTTCTTATTGGTTTCTTCCATCTTTTCTTCCAAATTCTTCTTATTTTCTTCCATTTTCCTTTCCACCTTTTTACTGGTTTCCTCAATTCTCTTATTGGTCCTTTCGATTTTACGGCCCAATTCTTCTTTTGTTTCTTGGTTGTCCTTCTTCAATTCTTCCCTTAAAGATTGGTTATCATTCTTCAAATCTTCTAATCTTTTATTATTTTCTTCTGTAGTAGTATCCATTTTCTTACTTAATTCTTCCTTGGTAGCTTGGTTGTCCTTCTTCAATTCTTCCTTTAACGATTGGTTATCATTCTTCAACTCTTCTTTTGTTGCTTGGTTGTCCTTCCTTAAGTTTTCTTCCATCTTCTTGCTGTTTTCTTCCATTCTCATGAACATTTCCAATAATTTGTCCATTTTACTTTCTTCTGTAGTCTTAGTTTTATCTATCTCCTGGTCTTGGACATGGACATCCCCTGTTTGAGTGGGTACTTCGGGTTGTTTCTCTGGTGGTGCTGGTTGTTGATGTTCTACCCGTTCAAGTATCTTTTCCACGTCCTCCACTGGGGTCGCCTCCTTATCCTCCATCTCGAGTTCTTTCTCGGCCTCCGCCGCTCTCTTCTTTGATGTGGCACGACGCATTATTTTCCCTGATTCCCTGGCTGGGTAACCGCTGCCAAGCTGAATTAGGAATTGGGTAAGTAATTACCGCCTTTCAACCCCTAATTACAGCCCTTTAGTTGGACGCCATTTTGTAATATAACTGTGAAATTACAAATTATAATTAAATTTATAAAGTGTTGCTTGTTTTGGTATTCTGCGGTAATCGAGCCCCACAAGTTGGACTCGCCAAATTATGTAATATAACGGTGATTGAGTGGGTATAATAAAATAAATAAAAGGTTGATGTATGTAGATTGTGCTCTCCTGTAAGTCCCACTGGTTGTGCTAGCTGATTTTGTAATAAAACGATATTGCAAAATATAGCTTAATTTATAATATGTGTAGTACGTAGCTAATACCTTCTTGTCTTCTAAGCTCCCACTGTTGACCTTCGCTTTTGTAATACAACCCTACTATAATTGTAATTGTATAGTGTTCTGGTATAATATTATCCAGGATAATTTTTATGGTGTGTATGTTCAGTAGTGACGTTCCGCTCTGGGAATCGTCGATTTGGTAAAGTTCCTGGTCTTTGTTATTGGTAATTGGGATGTTATTACCATCAATTAAATAAAGTGTATTTTGCTGTGTAGCAAATTGAAATAAAATATAAATTTAAAATTTGTATTTATAAAAAAAAAATAATTTCGGAACAAATATTTTCGAGGTATTTATGTGCTTAATAATAGGAATAAATTGAGGTTGTGGATCGTAATTATAATTATAATAGTAAGGTGTTTAATTTGGTAATAAATTTCTGTTCGGTAAATTTGTTAAAAAGATAATCCAATTAACTTCAAGTTAGGCGAAAACGGCTCTCTTCTTCTTACTCTTGAAATGTTGTAGTTTCGCATATACTGCCTTTAAAGATTATCTATTTTTCTTGGTTAATTAATGATTATGTCCTTTTATAAGAGAAATCAACTCCAATTTACCAAAAAACAGACAAATACGTTTATTAAATACAATAATAAGGTTGGTCGATTAATTAATCGAAGTTACAAGCCATATCGAGTTCTCGCTCAGGATCGGTCGATATTAGAAGTTTTACAATTGTATTATTTAAACAGGTTCTTTGAACGGTTATTTATATAAAAAGCCAGAGAAGGTCAGGGACATGAAAGTATAACACTTACAATTCAAAAAAAAAGGTCTTAAATTTAAACAATATACTGGTAATTATTAATAATAAAAGTTTATATATAATTTTGTTCAAACCAGAAAGAAGCCTAGTCGTCTCTAATTGAGGTGACGGAATGGGATCAGAATGGCCGCCTGACGCATGCGCGTTGAAAGCTTCTAATGTAAACAACGTACTTGTTGAGATAATATGTCCCTTCTTTGGTTAAATGTTCTTCACTACGGTATATGATCTTCTGGGGTATAGTTTATTGTCACTGTTGTTAGATGGAAACGTTCATTTGGTGTAAAAATGTTGTTAAATAAGTATATCAACTGGTGTTTATGTGTCAGTTAACCTCGAATTTTCACTTGGTGTTTGATGCGATTTCAGTGTTATTTCAATGTAATTGGTTATATGTGATTTCGTTTATAGGTGTTATGTAGTTCGTGGGTCAACTTCACCACTTCACTTTCATTAAAATAGTTAAAAATTTAATTTACATAAAATGATTCAGAACTCCGTTGTAGCATAACGTCCATTAAAGGTTGGTTCAAACAAATATTCACGAGAAGTGCTCTCTTCGAGGTATAATAATGAACTGTCTGTATTTTCATCATCTCATGAAAATCTTAGCCTATATAATATAGTTCAGACATTGTTAAAAATTGCCATAACTTCCGACACGTTTTAAAATAGTACACTATGTTCATAAAATAAATTCGTTATTAGTTAACTGTTTGCAATATAAAATACATATTCGTTTTCACTATTCTATTCTACTTATTTTGATAGTAATTAAGTTAGTATTACAAAGTTTTATCTGAAAATTATTTCTTATAATTTTTTGGGAGGTAGGCCTAAAATTATACTTCCCTGTCTTCTATGTAAATAATAGCCATTTTACCTAATATAATTATTATTCTATAAAATCTGAAATTGTTATAATTGTCAATTCTCACTTATTTTATGGCAATTTAGTATACTAATGATGGTTTTTTAATATAATTCAGTTGTATATGACTCCCCTTCTGATAAAGTTAGTGAACCTATTTCAGTTTCAAATGGTATTTCATTATACAAATAAATAATTTTACTCATATAATGACCATATCTTTAGAAAGCCTTATTTACATAGTATTTAATATGTTGGGCGTATCTTGCCTAAATATTGTCAGTTTGCCTGGTTTATAAGATTAGGTTTATTAATTATTCTGCATTTTAACTTTATTATATTGCCTAGATTTGAATTGTGGCTATTTGCAGAATGTTTTACTAATGTAATTATTTTATTTCCTTCTCTGACTTCTGACTCTGATATATTTGATTAAAAATTAGTTCTCTGATCTGGCATAACAGTAATTATAGATTATACAATTAAAATATAACACCCAGATATATAAAACTGGTGTTCTTAATAACATTGTTTTGGTATATCACCAAATAACATAATAAAAAGTATTTCTACAACATTGGAATGATATCTAATTTTAGATAATGCATTCCTAAATTAACATGAACAATAAAATAACAATTATAATACTAATATTTCTTATGACTAACCCTTATTTATCTAAATGTTATATGTAATAGGAATTTAACATCCTGGTTCCATATATAATTGTTAACACCTTCTATAAACTTCTTCATAAACAGTTTGTTCTGTAGTTCCCCATTTATAAAATTTATACCCCCTCTTAAAGTATACCCCTAGCTACCTAAGTTATATTCCATTCTATGGAATGTTCTTATCGCTTTAGTAGCTTTTATTTAGTAATATTACTACTTCATTATCAAAGTAGGCACTGTTCACAAAACTTAAAGTTTGTTACTATGTACTGCAACTCATGTACCCTTTTAAAGTTTATTATTTATAATTTGATCACTTGCACTTGTCTATGGTGAATTATCAATATATTTACTAGTCTTTTTCTAGCTTTTAATATGAAATATTCAACCATGGGGGAACTGTGAAGACTTGTCTATACAAACTAAATAATAACTTTTTGAATGCACTAATATTTAATACTACTAACACTTTTAGTTTTTGTCAGTTTTACAGTGATATGGTTTTTTAATGTGTTATACTTTCTTTTTTGGGCATTCATTGATTTTGGGGTTTTTTGGGGGTTCTTTCCCTATGGGGTTTTTGTTTTATATGGGTCGTCTTAATTATTCTTCTTTCTTCTTGAGTTTGGTTATTCTTCCTTCTTCTGTAGTTTTGGATTATCCTTCCTTCTTCCTTCTTCTGTAGTTCTTATTTTTATTATTCTTCTTTCTTCTTTGAGTTTGGTTCTTCTTTATTCTTCCTTCTTCAGTAGTAGTAGTTTTAATTAGTCTTCCTTCTTCTTTCTTCAGTAGATTTAGTTTGTTCTTCTTTCTTCAGTAATAGTAGTTTTAATTAGTCTTCCTTCTTCTTTCTTCAGTAGATTTAGTTTGTTCTTCTTTCTTCAGTAATAGTAGTTTTAATTAGTCTTCCTTCTTCTTTCTTCAGTAGATTTAGTTTGTTCTTCTTTCTTCAGTAATAGTAGTTTTAATTATTCTTCTTTCTTCTGTCTTCTGTATCTTTGATTGTTCTTCTTTCTTCGTTCTTCAGTGATAGTAGTTCTAACTAGTTCTTCTTTCTTCATTAGATTTAGTTTGTTCTTCTTTCTTCAGTAATAGTAGTTTTAATTATTCTTCTTTCTTCTGTCTTCTGTATCTTTAATTGTTCTTCTTTCTTCGTTCTTCAGTGATAGTAGTTCTAACTAGTTCTTCTTTCTTCATTAGATTTAGTTTGTTCTTCTTTCTTCTTTGAGTTTTAATTGTTCTTCCTTCTTCTTTAGCTTTGATTGTTCTTCCTTCTTCATTCTTCAGTAGCTTTGATTGTTCTTCTTTCTTCCTTCTTCAGTAGTAGTAGTTTTAATTAGTCTTCTTTCTTCTGTCTTCTGTAGTAGTAGTTTTAATTAGTCTTCTTTCTTCTGTCTTCTGTATCTTTGATTGTTCTTCTTTCTTTATTCTTCAGTAGTAGTAGTTTTAATTAGTCTTCTTTCTTCTTTAGTTCTAATTATTCTTCTTTCTTCTGTCTTCAGTAGTAGTAGTTTTAATTATTCTTCCTTCTTCTGTCTTCTGTATCTTTGATTGTTCTTCTTTCTTCTTTAGCTTTGATTGTTCTTCTTTCTTCTGTCTTCAGTAGATTTGGTTTTAATTATTCTTCTTTCTTCTGTCTTCAGTAGCTTTGATTATTCTTCTTTCTTCATTCTTCAGTAATAGTAGTTTTAATTATTCTTCTTTCTTCTTTGAGTTCTAATTATTCTTCTTTCTTCTGTCTTCGGTAGTAGTAGTTTTAATTATTCTTCCTTCTTCTGTCTTCTGTATCTTTGATTGTTCTTCTTTCTTCATTCTTCAGTAATAGTAGTTTTAATTATTCTTCTTTCTTCTGTCTTCTGTAGTAGTAGTTTTAATTAGTCTTCTTTCTTCTGTCTTCTGTAGTAGTAGTTTTAATTAGTCTTCTTTCTTCTGTCTTCTGTATCTTTGATTGTTCTTCTTTCTTCATTCTTCAGTAATAGTAGTTTTAATTAGTTCTTCTTTCTTCAGTAATAGTAGTTTTAATTATTCTTCTTTCTTCTGTCTTCTGTATCTTTGATGGTTCTTCTTTCTTCAGTAATAGTAGTTTTAATTATTCTTCTTTCTTCTGTCTTCTGTATCTTTGATTGTTCTTCTTTCTTCATTCTTCAGTAATAGTAGCTTTAATTAGTCTTCTTTCTTCTTTAGTTCTAATTATTCTTCTTTCTTCTGTCTTCAGTAGTAGTAGTTTTAATTATTCTTCCTTCTTCTGTCTTCTGTATCTTTGATGGTTCTTCTTTCTTCATTAGATTTAGATTGTTCTTCTTTCTTCAGTAGCTTAGATTGTTCTTCTTTCTTCTGTCTTCAGTAGTTTTTCGCTGTGTATGCCTTGGTTTCTTCTGGTCTGGTTTCTTTGACGGGGTATATTAATTGCCTGCTTCTATCTTACCTGGGTAATTTTGTTATTATTATTTTTAGTCTTCTGGGTTTTTTAAATTTGTATTATATTATATTATTTGCAGAAATTTTCTTTATTCAACCTTTCTTGTGAATATATTATTAAACAGTGCATTTTAATTAATTCTCATCTGGATATTCCATATCTTAGAGCTTTATTAATGATCATTGAGTAATGTATTTGTGTGGATTATCTGTCATGCTACAAACATAACATTCAAGTAACACCAATTTCAGTGTTACAAATTGACGAATCCGAAGTGAGGCTTAAAGAGATAAGACCGTAACCCTATTTATAAATTCGTTACAGATTGGCTAGCCCAACAGTGGGGCTTAACATATCTATAATATAATTTGGTTACAAATTGGCGAACCAACGTGTGAGGCGTTTAATTTAATATAAATTAAATTATAATTTATAGACAAACAAACAAAAATAAACAAAATGAGGAAGCGAGAAACATCGCGAAAACGAGCGGTCGAAGCCGAGAAAGTAGACGAATTAGATATGGAAGACAAAGAAGCAACACCGGTCGAGGAAGTAGAAGTAATAATAAGAGAGGACCAAGGAGACAGACAAGAACCGGACAAAGTCACAGAGAGCGTTGACATGAAGAGCATTATGGAATACTTAAAACAGAGTCATGAAGATTTCAGTAAGAAAATGGAAGAACTAAAAAGTGATAATAGACAGTCTACGGAGGAGAGTAATAAGAACTTAGAAAAATTGAAGGAAGAATTAAGTGAGAACAGTAATAAGAACTTAGAAAAATTGAAGGAAGATAATAAACAGACGAAGGAGGAATTGAGCCGGAAATTGGAAGAGACTAATAAGAAAATTGAAGAAAAAATGGGAGAATTGAAAGAGAATAGCAAGAAAATGGAGGAGAAAATAGACGAAAATAATAGAGCATTGAGGGAAGAATTGAAGGGAAATTACCAGGAAACCATGAAAAAATTGGATGAACACAAAGAGTCATTGAAAGAAGAGTGGAATAACAAGATGGAAATCAATAACCAGCAATTGCAGGAAGAATGGGACAAGAAGCTGGAAGAACCGGTAACTGAAATTAAAAGGGTAGAATCCGAGACCAAGGAAAAGTGTGAGCGGATGAACCAAGAGATACTGAGCGTCCGGGAAGAAACGAATGGACGAGTTGAAAATATAAGAACCAACCAAGCAGTGATGGGGGAAAGATTGGAAGGTATGAGTACTAGTCTCAATCGAGTACAAGACCAAACAACTGCACATAGAGATGAAATTAATTATCTAAAAAACAGACAATGTACCGGTGCCCGTACAACATGCGAGGAAAATCGAGAAGTTTCGACTTCCAAAATTATAGAAGAAACCCCATGCTATTCTTGGAACGAGTAGAAGAGAAAATAGCCAATACCGGAGAAGACAGATGGTTTGTGATCAGGAGCATGCTGGACGAAATGTTCCGAAAGGTCTATGACAATTGGTGGACGGCGATGCGGCCGAGTATACAAAACTTCCAAGAATTTAAAAAACAATTCAAATCTAAATATTGGTCTGATGCCACACAACACATTGGCATGATAAGAAGTGACATAGGATTGGGCCGATATGACCTGCACGGCAAGCAAACTCCAACCGCATATTTTCTGGGGAAAATAAACATAGCCAGACATTTAGAGCCTGCAATTCCTACAGAATGTTTAGTGAGGCTATTAGCTTACCACTATGGTGGAGAAATTACAAGAGGCCGAATAAACGGACGCATACAAACCATCGAGGAGATGTCAACATTATTAGCGGAGATGGAGCAGGAGAAGAACTTCCTCCAGTACAGACGAAGGAACGATGAAATAAATAGAAATAATGGTCGCCGCGACGCCCAATATGAAAACAACGGGCAAAGACCGAACAATAGTTACAACAACAACGGTAACAACGCGGTTACCAAAACCACAATAACACTAACAACTATCCACGAAATAATGCGGCCAATAATAACAACAATAACAACAACCACTATTACCGTAGCTCTCCTACAAATAATAATAATGGATACCAGCGTGCCAATGACAGAGACCACCAGTACCAGAACAACCGAGGTTATAACAACTACGATAACCGATACAGGCATAATAATAACGGCAATAATAACAATCAAAATCAAACATATCGAAGACAAGTGAATTATGTAAGCATTGACGATAGAGATGTGGGAAGACGTTGGTACCAGGGACGAGCAAATTATAATGGGAACCGTGGAAGAAGTTTTCAGGAGGAGAGTAACCAGCACTACCGCGATGAACATCGGCGAAGTAGGAGCTGCGACGACAACAGGAATAACCGAAACTCAGTGACGTTCGATAATAACGCCATTGAGGTACAAGAGTCACAGAGTAGAGACAGACCCAATCAATCAGACAACAGGACTGAGGAGATCAGCCCTGATTTAAACGGACCGCGGCAGTGAAAATCCATCAGGTCCCATCACTGAACCGACAATTTGGGTATTTACTAGGACGAGACAAAATGACTGACGATACAATGACGATAGTGCACAATCACTTCTTAAAAAATGTGAGAGAAGAACTACTGAACGAAGACACGGTAACGCACAATAGTTCGAATAATGAGATCGTTTATATCATCGCCCAAGTGAATGGACTAGAGACAAGATTCATGATAGATACGGGCGCAAACGTGTCGTTAATCGACAACAATGAATACATCAAAATTCAAAAATATAGTAAGGCCATCTTACCAACTTTACCAATTCAAAATATAATTTTAATCGGAGCCACCGGAAGGCAAAACAAGTCAATAAGGAAACAGGTATCATTAACAGTGACCAGCAGAAATGTAGCTATACCTATGATTTTTCTAATAACTAGTAATCTACCATTTAATATACTAATAGGCTGTGATATTTTGAGAAAATACTCAGCAATAATTGACATGAGACAGGCCATAGTGTCGTTAAAAGTAGATAATATAGAATGGACAGCAAAATTAGTAGAAAATAAAAATGTACCTTCATGCAATAGTATAAGAAAATTCAATAATAATCAAGATGAGTCATGGAATGTAAGAAGGGAATACTTTGGGAGTGAAGACAGTTTATGGTTGGAAAAATTAGAAGAGATCCGACAATTTCGGTCAGAACAAAATGAATGTAATTTAACTACACAACAAATAGAAAAGTTAATATCAATATATAATAAATACCGCTATGTTTTCTCTGATGTACCTGGCAAAGTAAAAGATTATCAATTTACACTACAATTCAAGGAGAATGTAAATTTTAATAAAAAATCATATCCCGTTGCTTATGCATTAAAAGAAGCAGTGAGAACTGAACTAGACAAAATGATAGCAGAAGATATTATTGAGTATAGCTGTTCCCCATATACAAGTCCGTTAATAGCCGTTCCCAAGAATGATGGCAAAGTACGACTCTGTTTGGATGCTAGAGAGATTAATAAGATCATAGTTAATGACAGAACATCTCCCGGAGAGATTGAGGAGATAAGGAAAAAGTTCAATGGCATACAATTTATCAGCACCTGGGATACTGTTTGTGGGTATTGGCAGGTGGAGTTACACCCAGATAGTCGAAAGTACGTCGCTTTTATTTTCGAAGGGAGGAACTACCAGTTCAAGAGACTACCGTTTGGACTGGTAAACTCAGTAGCTGTATTCGTAAGATGTATGGACCAGGTGTTGGGTCCAGATACTATTCCATATACCACAGTCTATGTTGATGACTTGTTGATTACTTCAGTGAATTGGGAAGACCATTGTGACAGAGTAGGACAAGTATTACAAAAACTATCAGACAATAACGTTACCCTAAAACTTCAAAAATCCAAGCTTATCGCCAGTGAAGTCCAATTCCTGGGTTTTAACTTAACAAGACAAGGAATAACACCATCCAATGAAAAGATTGAAGCAATCCAGAAGTTCCCAAGTTCTAAAAATAAAAAGCAACTTCAATCATTTCTGGGACTTTGCAATTATTATAGGAAGTTTCAGAGAAATTATTCTGAAATGACAGCAAAGTTTTCTCCACAATTATCCTCTAAGAACAAATGGTCCTGGGGACAGGAACAAGACAACTTACTCCAAATGATCAAGCATAATTTCCTAAGTTCAGTTGTATTAAAACATCCTAATTTCAACCAACCTTTCTTTATGAACTGTGATATAAGTTTAGGATCTGTATTATATCAAGAAGATAGTGAGGGAGAACATCAGGTGGTGAGTTTTGCAAGCAGAATACTTAATGGATGTGAACGCAATTATAGTGTAACGGAAAAGGAGTTATTAAGCGTTGTATTCGCTTGTGGAAATTCAGAACCTATATTCTTGGATACCCGATAACTGTGAGGAGCGATCATAAGTCAATATCTTTCCTAAACAATTGCAAGATTAACCATGGGAGATTGGCAAGGTGGATACTCGCACTACAGGAGTACCATATAAATTGGGAGTATGTTCCAGGAAAACAGAATATTGCTGCAGATATATTGTCCCGGATTAACATAGAACAACAAACTTTTGAAGGGGAAAAAGAAACAATCATCAAGGTATATACTATAATAAAAAACAAATCAGATTTGGAAAACATCATGAAATCAATTTCACAACAACAAACAGAGGATACAAAAATCAACAATTTTAGACAAAGACTGATCCAACAGGATGAAAAAATCACTGCATATTACTGTCTACATGAAGACATATTATTTTACAAACCAAATAATAACCAAGGATCATGGAAGGTGGTTATACCTAAAGCGTTAGAAACAGAATTAATACTGGACTACCATAGTCGATATGGGCATATGGGTGCACTAAAAGTAATGAAGGCACTTGAGGAACACACTTACATTAAGAATATCAACAGGAGAGTTAGAGAATGTATTCGGTAGTGTCACATCTGTCAATTGGCAAAATGCAATAACGAAAAAACAGAAGGAATTATGCAACCTATTACATCAACTGGTAAATTAGAGTATTTTTAGATGTGTGTGGACCGTTACCTCGTAGTGGAGGGAGAAAACAGTATAAGTTTATTATAATCATGTTCGACCATTACTCCAAATTTACAAAACTATACCCCATTAATCGGGCAACTACAAAAAAGATTCTGGAAATAGTGATCCAACAATACATACCAGAGTTAGGAGCTCCAAGATCAATTATTACCGATCACGGAACTCAGTTTCGAGGAAGGGTTTGGAAGGAGACTTTGTTAGATCTAGGTGTCAAGACATATAAAACATCTGTCTATCACCCAAATAGCAACCCTGCGGAAAGAGTACTGAGGGAGGTCGGCCGTATACTCAGGACATATTGTTTTGATAAACACCAGAAGTGGAGTGACTACATTACACAAACAGAAAGCTTTATCAACTTAGCTTACCATGAAGCAATACAAGATACTCCATATACCATAATGCATGAAAGACTACCACCCCGAGAAATTAGTGAAATAATCAACTTCCCAAACAACCCAGCTTACCAGTTCGACAACGTGAGATTTCACAGCAAACTGAATGAACAAGTGGAGAAAAGAAGGAAAAAATACAAAATAATTCAGCAGAAAATGATCCAGTACAAGACTGGAGACAAAGTATTGTTAAAAAACCGCGAATTGCCAAGTTCTAAGGAAGGAATAGCAAAAAAGCTATTATTACAGTATAATGGACCATATGTTGTTATAAAAAACAATAACAATAATACTTATGTCATTAGTGATGTGGAAACAAAAAAGATTAAGGGGACATACAACCAAGTTTCCTTAAAAATGTATTATGAACCTAATAAACAAAGTTGAAAAAAAAACCCACAAAATTCTAAAAAAATAGTAAGATCAACTTACAAGTAATTATTTATGAGAATTAATATGGAATTGAAGAATTTATGATTATAAACCACAAAATTCTAAAGAAATAGTAAGATCAACTTACAACTAACTATTTATGAGAATTAATATGGAATTGAAGAATTTATTATTATAATACCACAAAATTCTAAAAAAAAATAGTAAGATCAACTTACAACTAATTATTTATGAGAATTAATATGGAACTGAAGAATTTATTATTATAATACCACAAAATTCTAAAGAAATAGTAAGATCAACTTACAACTAATTATTAATGAAAGTTAATTTGGAATTGAAGAATTTATGATTATAATACCACAAAATTCTAAAGAAATAGTAAGATCAACTTACAACTAATTATTTATGAGAATTAATATGGAATTGAAGAATTTATTATTATAATACCACAAAATTCTAAAGAAATAGTAAGATCAACTTACAACTAATTATTTATGAGAATTAATATGGAACTGAAGAATTTATTATTATAATACCTCAAAATTCAAAGAATATAGTAAGCTCATCTTACCAACTTTGATAATCCAGAATATAATTTTAAATGAAGCCAAATAAACAAATTTGAATATCTCAGAATTCAAATAAATAGTAAGGACAACTTACAGTACATTGTGATGATGTTATTATGAATCAAGCGGATAATCAACTGGGAATAAATTTCCAAATTATAAACAAAATAAGCACCTCTTATTAAACACAGTTATGAACTTATTATTGGAATATAAAAGAAGGATGCAACATCCATGAATCAGAAGAAACCATAGTGCTATAAAACGAATAAGAAAGGACAAATGTAGACAATCGACGATGAAAATAAGACAAGACTAGAAACGAATTTACTACAAATAACCTATCATGATTGTGAGAGATTTAACAACAACTAAAGATGCAAATACTTGTTATGTTTTAAGTGAATGAAAAATGAAGATTAAGGAGTACTGATAAAGAAGGAAAGAAGATAGTACCAATTGAAAATAAAAAATGTTATTAATATCGCCACAAGAAAATAAACATCTGAAAGAATCAATGGAAAGAAATACTTAGATCTGAGAAGTTTAACTGAGTGAACCATCCCAAGAATATATTATTATAGTATTTTTATTTGATTTAGTCGTGAATAGACTAGTGATTATTAAATGTGATTGACTGATGAGATAGCTCCAGCAATCGATATTATTGATGTATTATGTATTATAAGGACAGCGGGGTATTAGGTCAAGAGAGCCCCCCCGACTGATTCCAAAATATATGGTGATTAATTTGTTAGGGAAGTAACATGTTCCAGGGATAGAACACTTATAATTAAAGACAAGTATACCAGATCATAAAAAGAATAACAAATGATAATGTGAAAGATAAGATAATTCATAATTTCAACAAAAACAATATTTTATTAAAATGATCAAATTTGGTGGCAGGGTAGTATGTAACATTACATTTGGAACAACTTAATATCATACTTGATTTAATGAAGACTTTGGATAAGAAGCTAAACAAGAAGAACAATATCTTCCAAGATGATAGTGAAGAGGAACGACTAACCATTTCAGACTGACTAGTAATACAACTGACCGTACACAAATTAATGATTTAGGCAAAGTGATGCAAAATACATTCAACCCCGATTATGACATGAACTTTCAATAATGACAAAATAAATAATTATAAAGATAGACTGTAACAGTACAGACTGACCCAGTACCAGAATGATGGGAATTATGTGGATTTTCAATGTTTATATTATGTAATTATTAAAACATACAGAATGGTTAGGTACATTGTCCCTCTGAAAAAAGGAACAACGCAAATTCGGCCAGAGTAAAACACCAAGGTCTCCGGTGGACGTGAAAACATCAAAATATACCATGGCGGTGTTTATGACGAAGTACAATAATATGAATTATGATTGGGCTATAGCACAGCTCCGTCATCGATAATAACAATGACGCACTGAGTACAATGTGTGTAACCCGGCGTTGTCCAGCAAGACAAAGCGGGATGACGTAAGAAATACACACACACAAGCGCAATTTTACATTTGCCTCGTTCTCATTTCGACGCCATTCTTCATAGCAGCCACAGCGATGTATCGTTGTGTGCACAAAATTTTACAATAATTTAAATACAATTGGCAAAATGTTGGCCATTATAGTGGAGCAAGAAAGGCTCATATAACTTGTTAACATACAGTTACAAAAATATAAATTCAGTGTAATATCAACCTAAATTGAACGGCAGACTAAAAAAGGAGAACACCGGCCAGTACCATGGGTAGCAAGCCCAATCAACGGATGGACATCAGCACCGATTAACCAGAGAAGTTCCTTTTAATATTTTCTATCTTATGAGCTCATTAATATTCAATTGTGAATTAAAGAATGTACAGGTCTAAAATTGGGTGTGTAAATGAGAGAGTGAATGCATGGCCATAAAAAACATATGCCGAGGGCATTGGTTTGTGTAAAAAGTTTAAACCTCTATTCATTCATAATTTTGAAGCTGCAGCAGTAATGTTAAACTGATATTAATCCAACAATAAAGCAATTAAAGAATACCACGAGATATAAAAAGGCAACCGCCATTTTGTTTGAGTCAGGACACCTGACGTCATTATAGTAAACACATGGTTCTGTATGTACGAACGTAGAGTGAAATTAAAATTAATGGTTAACCTCCAGAATATTGTGTTATCAATTGTATCGTCCACTGTGTTTCGAAATCTTCCTGTACCCGACCCTGGAACCCTTAGGTATAAAACAGTGTATAAAAGCAGAAGATGAGCCCGGCTAATAATGAATTTGGTGAGTACCAGTAATACCAAATCATGGGATTTGTCATACATATCTTGCTAGATATATGTAATAATATTATTGAAAGTAGTTTGATAAATTACAATTGGACGCCCTCACAGTGGACTTTATATAAAATTAATTTATATAAAACAGATAGATGGAGAAACACAGAAGACGATATATAATGAATGAGAGGTTATGTTGTTGAAGTTGAATAGTTAAGTACGAGTTGAGTAAATTGCGTAGTCAAATACAAATAAAGATAAATAACCATTTAAAATACTAAAATACAAAATGGCAGAAAATAATAATAGCATAGAAATAGAAAATTCAGAGACAGAATCCATTTTACTGGAAAGACACATTAGCTCAACACCCAAAGTAGTTGAAAATAAAATCTCATTAGAAAATATATTCACATTAATCAGTGACAAATTCAATCAAATGAATGGTACGCTTAATGCAAAATTAGATAGTTTTGAGAGTGAGTTAAAAAAGCAAAATACTGTACAGAATGTCAAATTAAACCAAGTAGAAGAGAAATTTGAAGAATTTGAAAATGAAATGTATAAACAAAACGTTGAAGTTAACAAGAAAATTAGTAAAATAGAGACACAGTATAATAATGTTGAAAGACAAACAGAAATTATAAATGAGCAAGTTCAAACTAAGATAAGTAATTTAGATGACAAAGTCAAACAAATCAATGAAACCGTTCAAAGTCAAATAGAAATACAAAATAGAGAAGTAGAAAGTAAATATGTAGAGACAGTAGAACAGTTAGAAATTAAAACTAAGAATGAAGTAAATAAGCAGTTAGAATCGAGAACTCAGATTTTATAAAATAAAGTAGAACAATGTGAATCAAATGTAGTAGACCTAACCAAAAGTATTCAGACAATAGATAGCACTATATCAAAACATGAAAACGATACAACAAACAAAATAAGTATGTTGCAGAATAGAGTTAAAGAAATAGATAGTTTAAGTGTGCAAAATTATAACAATGTGCATGATAGATATAACCTAGTTGAGAGTGATTTAACCAAAATGAAAAATGAATTGCGGGGGGAGATTAGAAAAAATTTAACGGGAAATACGGAAAGAGTTGTTATTGCGAGAGATATGTACAATGAAATTGAGTTAGAATTATTCAGTTACGAAAACCGCTCAATACACCCCATGCGATTTATTAACCAAACTAGGGAGTACCACCATTTTAGTAGTAGTAATTGGGAGATCCAGTTAACTAAAATAATCAGATGTTTTAAGGGTAGTGCCGCGGTATGGGCAGAAGCACACAGAATAGAGTGGGATAATTATGAGATGTTTGAACAAGCGTTTAAGGGAAAATATTGGCCAGAGGAGGAACAGGAAGCGTTGAGGAGTAAAATAATGGGAACGGGTAATTTCGGGAGCCACTCAAACAATAACATAACACTATATGTGACACAGTTATACAATGAAGTTAAATATTTAGAACATCCAATTCCTTTTAATTTTTTTGTAAGGTACGTTAGTAAGCATCTACCTCGAGAGGTTCAAATAACATTAATGACTAAAGAAATATCGAATTTAAGCGAACTTGAGAAAGTCCTTGATATTTTGCAGAGTATACGGGATAGGGAAGTGAATAGGCGATTAGCACAGGGTAACTATAAATCGAACCAGATAGAGTATAATTCACAAAGAAACAATTACAATGAACATAATGTGACTAAAAAAAATAACCATTATAAACCAGGTGAGTGGAGATGTTATAAGTGTCAACAGGAGAATTTCCCATTCAGGCGACAGTGTTTCAAATGTAGAACGCCTAGAGAAGGACAACGGAGGAGAGACGAGATAAACCACAAGGCAGAGAGACACCTGACACTAGAGGAGCGATGAACAACAACCAGAGGCCAGATAAGGGACACCGAGGCCCCTCCACTAGCAGACACCAGGAAAACTAGAAACGACAGTGGTAGCCAAGACCCGACCACTGTTCAGGGAAACGCAGGAGGTCCAACCAGTCGAGGAGATACACAGCCATGTAATCAAAGCAGATATTGTCGCTGATCTGATGGAAGAAGAAAACAATGCCAACAACGAGGTGAGAGCAGGACTGACAGAGATTCAGGTAACTGTAGGAAATAAGAATTTTAAAACTTTGATAGATACGGGTAGCGAAATTTCTGTGATAGCAGAGAACATTTTAGCAGAACTAAGAGAGTTTAACAAGGATATTCCAATCTTACTAGTAGCAGGAGTCACGGTGATAGGAGTCACGGGTGTACGCAGTAAGAGAGTCACTAAACAGATACATTTGAATTTTCTGATAGATAATATCGAATTTGTAAACACATTTTTGGTAGTAAGAGGGTTAAGTTTAGATGTCATACTGGGTAACGATTTTTTACAAAGGACGAAAGCTGTTATAAATTTTAGAGATAAGGTGATAGAGTTAGATGGGGGTGACCGGTCGGTAAGAGTAAAATTTGAGCATATAATAGGTAGAGTTAGAACGTGCGGAGTTAAAATACTACAGAAGGGTGTAAGTGAGAATAATTTAGGTACCATGGTAAGTGCATGTTTAGAGACAGAATATATGAGTGAGTTGGAGAGTGAAAAGAGTAATATTAATGAAGCAGTATGGGAGTTAAGGGCGGATGAATTTTGTAGTGAAGGTGAGGTGGTAAGGAGTGGCCAGCGTGCAGCGTTATGGCAGGTGATAGCGAGGTACAGAGGAGTGTTTGCCGAAGTTCCAGGAAGGGCAAAAGGGTATGAATGTGTATTACAAATAAGGGAACACACACCGTTCTTGCAAAGGAGCTACCCCGTCCCTTACTCAAAAAGAAGCGCGGTGCAGAGAGAACTCGACAGGATGGTAGAAACAGGTATAATCGAACGGTCAGTATCGCATTATTCTAATCCACTCGTAGTAGTAATCAAGAAGGATGGACGAGTACGTTTATGCCTAGATGCCAGAAAAATCAACCAGATCATAATTCCCGACAGAGAGTCACCAGAGCCTATCAATGAGATCTTCCAGAAGTTCAGTGGAGTAAAGTATATGACATCGTTGGATTTAACATCTGGATATTGGCAGGTTCCGCTAGCCGAGGTTAGTAGAAAGTATACAGCGTTTTTATTTAATGGTAAGAACTACCAGTTTCGACGTCTACCTTTCGGATTGAACACCAGCGTCGCCAGCTTTATAAAGTGTTTGGACAAAATTTTGCGACCCAAAGACTTAGACTTTTTGACGGTCTACGTGGACGATATCTTGATTGCATCCAGGACCTTCGAAGACCATATAGATCATTTGGAATATGTGTTGGCTAAACTAGAGGCAGGAGGACTCACAGTGAATTGGGAGAAGTCAACGTTTCTGCAGACACAGGTAAAATTTTTAGGATTTATTATCACACCTGAAGGAATAGCAGCGAACCCCGACAAAGTCGAATCAATCATGCGTTTCCCTGAACCGAGGAATGTGAAACAATTACAAAGTTTCCTTGGGTTATGTAATTTCTACCGGAAATTTCAGCAGAATTATGCAGAGTTAACCACAAGATTGAGCGCAGTACTCCAGAAAACCAAACAATGGAAAAGGGTAGAGGAGGAGTGCAGTATGTGTTTGTAATGTTAGATACCTTTTCTAAGTATGTGAGGCTGTATAGTATTAAAAGAGCTACCAGTCTGGTATTGAGTAAGAAAGTGACTAAAGACTACATGATACAAGTGGGTAAGCCGAAAGTAATTTTATCAGATCATGGACCGCAATTTATCAGTGGCCGATGGCGTCAGACGTTAGGATGGGAAGGAATCATCACGAAGCATACGGCTGTGTACCATCCCCAGTCCAACCAGGCTGAGCGTGTAATGAGAGAGATAGGCAGGATCTTTAGAGCCTATTGTCACGCTAAACACAGCGAGTGGCCGTTGTATGTTAAGAAGGTAGAGAGTTGGCTGAACAGTACCACCCACGAGTCCACCGGCTATACACCTCACGAGCTTATCAAAGGGACACGTCCTCCGAGAATATTGGAACAGTTATTTGATTACCCATCTGAGAGTACACCTATGGACGTGAGCATCAAGATTCGTTTGGCAAACGAAAACTTATTGAGCAAAGGAGAAAGAAGGAAGAATAGGCACGACACAAGAGGTAAGTGGATAAAATATGAAATAGGACAGTTGGTTTTGGTGAAGAGGCACGATTTGTCAAATGCACAGGAGAAGGAAATTAAAAAGTTCTTTCTGCTGTACGAAGGACCTTATGAGGTAATTGAAGTTAAAATGCAGAATGCCTATGTACTACAGGATAGGGAGACTAAAGAAATAGTGGGTACACAAAATGCTAGTAATTTGAAATTGTACTGGACAGCATAGAAAAAAAAAACGGAGGGGTGCTTGATTAGAGGTGTGAATGAGAATTAACTGTGTATTGAAAGAAAAAATATATATATATATATATATATATATATATGTATTCCAGTAACAAACGATTTCTTTGAAAATGTGAAGTAAAATGTATTAAGATTGTTATAATTATAGAAATGAGAATTGTTGGTTTTCCATCTGAAAACAGAGAAATATGTGTATGTAAGGTAAGCTGAGCAGGTGATCCATTGTTGTCATTCCTATCTTGTTATAGCAGTGAATATAGTTGTGAAAAAAGGTAAAGCTCGAACTTGTAAAGTGTCTATGTGAAAATTTTAAATAATTAACGAACTTGTTTTTGAGCAAGAGTGAAGAGTATTTTGTAGTTAGGTGGTGTTAGTGAATTATAAGTCAAAATTGGACTGTGAGAGCAGTTAATGTAGAAGAAGTAAAGTATAAGTAATGGGCTAGGACAGTAGTGACATGTACTACTGTGGCTAGTGAAATGGGTTGATGAGCAACACATAGAATGCTGCCATCATCGGAGGCCTCATGTGGGCGTAATGCACTGTACACTTTGAATGTAATTCATATTATATGTGATTTTATTTGTGCAGTGTAGCAATATTATTAAGTGTAAAACATGTAAATGAAATTAATTTCCCCGACTTTTCGGGCGATTACTGCCTTACCAGCACTAATCGTGGTTTTGGCGAGCGGTCAGCTATGGCCATTATTTAAGTCCTTCGACCATAGCTGTCTTGAAATTGGTGTAGAATAGAAATTAACAGGGGGGGTATATCTATGGGGAAATTCCCCGGAATTATGGAACAGCGGCTGCCACTCTGTTCGAGAAGGAACAGCAGAGTCCAGTGGTAGAACCGTTTAAGGGCGTGTAATTATATAAGTTTAGATATTATGATATCTTGTTGTTTAAATGTGAAGCCAACACAAGAACGAAGGAGATGATAATTCCTCCACAATTACAGTTCTTGCAGAGGCACCCGAGCGCTACAGTTCGGTTGGGGGGCAATAGAGTGTGTGGTTAGGAGGTCGTTACAGGGGTAATGACGATAACAAGTGTTAAGAGATAGTATATTCTAAAGTTGAAAATCTAAAGTTACAAGTGAAGATTGATAAAAATATTATAGTAAGCTGCCATGTACAAAATAGAAGAAGTGAATCTAAGTTGAGCAATAGAATTTAAATAACCGTGTCTGCCATGATAGTTGTAAGCTGAATTTGTAGAAATAATTAGGTGAAGGTATTTTGGGGGTATATTAAAGAATTGTTGATATATTGTGTTGTGTGTGTAGTTATATATATGTGGTTTATTTTCTTACAAGTAAGAAATTGATTTAGGTGGTGGTAAAAAAAAAATTCAAGGTATTCTAAGTTTTGTAGTTGTGAGGTTGACAATGCCCCAAACACAAACCAATGCGTCTAAAAGGGAACATATCAGTTCTAGATATGTAAGTGTATTAGACCACTATTTTGAATTTTGTATTGGATGTTTCAGAGTTTTGTGGTGTTGTGACCGCAGTCCTGGGCTGGCCGGAGCGTCAGAACAGGAGCGTACAGTGCCTCATGGCCTTATGGTGTAGGGATCTCTCAGGAGAAGTCCAGTAAGGTCAGACATGGTGCGATCAACATCATGGGACCAAGGGTAAGTGATGATAAATTTTTTTGTAACGTTACAGGGGGTTGTGGTGACGTATCTAGACTGATCCTTTTAGGAAAGTGTGAATGAGTCAAGGAAATTTTTTGTGTTTCGACACAAAAATTTTCCTTGAGGGGGTTTGTAACAGTACAGACTGACCCAGTACCAGAATGATGGGAATTATGGGGATTTTCAATGTTTATATTATGTAATTATTAAAACATACAGAATGGTTAGGTACATTGTCCCTCTGAAAAAAGGAACAACGCAAATTCGGCCAGAGTAAAACACCAAGGTCTCCGGTGGACGTGAAAACATCAAAATATACCATGGCGGTGTTTATGACGAAGTACAATAATATGAATTATGATTGGGCTATAGCACAGCTCCGTCATCGATAATAACAATGACGCACTGAGTACAATGTGTGTAACCCGGCGTTGTCCAGCAAGACAAAGCGGGATGACGTAAGAAATACACACACACAAGCGCAATTTTACATTTGCCTCGTTCTCATTTCGACGCCATTCTTCATAGCAGCCACAGCGATGTATCGTTGTGTGCACAAAATTTTACAATAATTTAAATACAATTGGCAAAATGTTGGCCATTATAGTGGAGCAAGAAAGGCTCATATAACTTGTTAACATACAGTTACAAAAATGTAAATTCAGTGTAATATCAACCTAAATTGAACGGCAGACTAAAAAAGGAGAACACCGGCCAGTACCATGGGTAGCAAGTCCAATCAACGGATGGACATCAGCACCGATTAACCAGAGAAGTTCCTTTTAATATTTTCTATCTTATGAGCTCATTAATATTCAATTGTGAATTAAAGAATGTACAGGTCTAAAATTGGGTGTGTAAATGAGAGAGTGAATGCATGGCCATAAAAAACATATGCCGAGGGCATTGGTTTGTGTAAAAAGTTTAAACCTCTATTCATTCATAATTTTGAAGCTGCAGCAGTAATGTTAAACTGATATTAATCCAACAATAAAGCAATTAAAGAATACCACGAGATATAAAAAGGCAACCGCCATTTTGTTTGAGTCAGGACACCTGACGTCATTATAGTAAACACATGGTTCTGTATGTACGAACGTAGAGTGAAATTAAAATTAATGGTTAACCTCCAGAATATTGTGTTATCAATTGTATCGTCCACTGTATTTCGAAATCTTCCTGTACCCGACCCTGGAACCCTTAGGTATAAAACAGTGTATAAAAGCAGAAGATGAGCCCGGCTAATAATGAATTTGGTGAGTACCAGTAATACCAAATCATGGTATTTGTCATACATATCTTGCTAGATATATGTAATAATATTATTGAAAGTAGTTTGATAAATTACAAGACGGCTTATGAACCAGTACTATAAAGAAACAAATGGTTTCATTCAATCTATCATAATATCAAGATAATCAAAATACAAATTGAGGGATAATAGGCCCAAATATGTAATACTATGTAAAAAGAAATATTAGTAAATGATTAATTTAAATAATGTAATGAAAATATAACACACCTTATTATAGATACATGAACCATACAACTAATTGTAACAAATAGTGATCATAAGATTGTCCAGAAAACAACAAATAATAACTTGTCCACAGTAACATTTGATAACAAGAGTGAAGTTCTTTTAATGACAATAAAATGTAAAAACATATAAAAACCAATAAGTATGTTTATAAATGCGAACTATTAAGTGTTCAGTGAAAAGGGTGAACGATAAACATAGTGACAAGTAATGTGAAACATAACATAGACAGTTTTAGAATAATTAATGAATTAACTGAGAGAAGACTAATTAATTAGTGCATAATTTATTTTATAAAAATGTGCATGTTATTATGTTTTATCACGTTGTTTTATTATCATGGTATTTATGTTGTTTTTTGTATGTAGCAGGTGAAGCAGTTGTTTTAAGAGAATATCAATTAACTGATATTAATTTCATTTTTATGTTAACAAATATATCACCATAGATCTGGTGTCAAACAGTGATCAATTGATTGGCAAAGCAAAGTAGACTATAAAAAGATGTTATTGCTAAGTGTCAAACAATTGTATAGTTTAAGTAAAAAACAGTTTATTTGTTCAAAGGTCCAGTAGAATCATAGCCATGTGGGCATGAAATTAAACTAATAGAATAGTATATCTTTTGTTTTGTTAAAATAATGTTATATGTTAAACAGTTTTTATGATTGTTAAAAGTTAATTTAACTGTTAAAGGTTTTAAACATGGTGATGAAAATAACACCAGTACATAGGCCAGGTAAAACCAACTTTTGTAAATTTTAGATAATAATGTTAGGGATTTTGTAAAACAAATGTGGAAGGATAAATATATTTATAGTTAATAGTGTACACAACGAATCTAGAAACAAAATAATACATCTCAAGTTATTTAAGAAAAATTCAAATAACAAAATTGTAACATCTGTAGTTCTTAAGTAAAAGTAGGCATGTTTAGTGTCTATTTGTCACAAATGTAAAGATCAAAATAATGCTGATAATGGTTTTAAATTCCCAATCAGTACAGAAAAGTTATATTAATTTAAAGGTTTTGAACAAATTTAGATTTTGAAATAATGAAAGTATATGACAATGTATATCCGAATCAACCAACCAGATTCCAAGTTTACCCTTAGCAACCAGAAATTTCGGATAAATAAAATGAGACTTCTTTAACAACGGTCATAGCGTACAGACGCGTTTGTAAAACGTCTAACATAATTTAAAAAAAAACTGTGAAAACACGTTACAGACATATTGATACAGATAGAGATACATAACACGAACTTTTTACACCAAGTGAAGAACACCCATTATATGAAATAGAAGACCCAAGAACCAGGGAGAAGGACTGAAGCGGACGTGGGCCCTATCTTCGACCACGAACCATACAAAGAAGAGGATTTGGTGACTTTGACATCTTATTATATTGTGTATCAACACCCATTTTTGTATACACGACTTTTTAAGTATTAATCAACTAAAACTACAGACACCATATCACACCAACACTAAGAACACTTACTAATAACACGATTTGAGATTGACACCTTTTAAAACACCACAAGAACCTTTGATTTGGATAATAATTATTAAACACCTAAACTGGACATAACCTATAATAACTAGTAATCACTATACGACTGCTTGTGTGCACATTACACTCTAACCTTGTAATATCCTTTAACTGTAAAACTTGTATTTTGATTTATAGAATAATATTTTGTTTAAATGTAATCCCCGAACCAGATACGCCCTGAGATACTTTATTTTTAATAGAACATTAACCAAGCATTCTTTTGGTCTGACAAAATACTGAATATTGGCTACTACTGTACCAACTGGTAAAAAGAAGACGTATAATTTGCGCCACAATTGTGATTATCATAATCAAATTTAAGAAACAATTAACCAGTGTTTTTCTGAATAAAGGATTTCTATAAGGATATATGTTTGATGTTATATTTGCGTCGTTATTATTGCTGTTCCATTTAGAAAATAAGTTCACCGAGTACAGAAGACACCACGACGGTTGGCAACAGTGAGTGACGTCACGGAACGGTACGTATAGTGGGAGCGAGCGGCAGATTACAAAACCATTCGCCGTTCAACATAACATATTAATAATTACAAATTGACGACTCCAGTGCGAGTTAGTCACTACATTATTTATTTGTTACAAATTGACACTTCCAACGGGCGGTGTATGTAATTTAAGTGCACACAACATAACATTCAAGTAACACCAATTTCAGTGTTACAAATTGACGAATCCGAAGTGAGGCTTAAAGAGATGAGACCGTAACCCTATCTATAAATTCGTTACAGATTGGCTAGCCCAACAGTGGGGCTTAACATATCTATAATATAATTTGGTTACAATATATATATATATATATATATATTAGATTTATTGAAGCATTTTTAATCCCCTTCTCTGTGCATTGCATTTGTGCAATGCCTGTAAATTTTTTTAATGTTTTACTTGCGACCTATCACCAGATCAATAACTTTATGGTACTTTGTTTGGTTACCAGGGTTAAGTATGTAATGAAACTCATCTGCGTTGATGTTAAACTATACCTTCTATTTTAGAACGAAGAGACAAATATTTGTCTCAACAATTTTATTATTCTGCATACTCTAACCCAAATGACATTTTGTTGTCTACTTGCATAAGCGTGTGATAAGGTTTTCGCCGTAATCTTATTTCTCTGCCTACTGTTCACATGTATTATACGTAACTGAGCCACAGTAGAGTAGTATACGTAACTGTCTTATAAGTCACAGTATGTATGAATGTATGTTGACTTCGATAAACTCTAAACCCCAGTTAAGTAATTCTGCTTTGTTCGTTCACAGGTGAGCATAGCTCATCGTTTAAAATAAACCTTTATTACTTTTTGAGTGCTTTTATTCATAGCCTTGTGGTGTTTGTAACAGTCGTTAAAAGACAACACTAATAACTTTAAAGTAGGCTATTAAATGTAGATAAATAAATGTATTAAACTTAACGTAAATAATAATATATAAGTACATTATAATAGCATAGTTCCGTTGCACTACACTACTACTCAGATACGCTCACAGTGGGTAACAGAGGTTCAGATTTCCGATCTACACAACCAAATTGTTTCTTTTACATAGGCCCTGCACTACGACTAACACGAAATTCGCTATTAAGCTTGACTACCAGACATCTTGAATAAGTTGATCCTTAATACTGTATTATAACGACTGTTTAGAATATCTTGACACTGAGTACGCAAGGAGAGACCAGCCTAATTCATTAAGCCTAATTATATGTCACTCACAGTCAAGAAGTAGGAATACCACTTATACTACATCAATTACTTAATGATCCTTTATTTAGTTTATTTAGGATATTTAAAACGTAGGTACCCGTGACTAGATGTGCAATAGTGAATTGTTTAGTAGGCCTAACGTAATGCGAAAAATAAAAAGTGGGCCCAAGAATAAAATCTGAAAGGTTTTATGAAATATTTTTGTGGGGCACAGAGAAAGCAACTGGAAGCTGGAGCTCGTAAACATGAAAATTCGAAAAAAATGTTTGCCACGTCTACATTATACATGGAAAGATAAAATATGTAAAAGGCAGGTGACAGTGGAAAATAAGAAATCGGAATATGTACGTCACTGCGATCAGCGTAACAAGTTACAATATTTCTTAGGACTCCCCGTACTTAGTACCCGATATAAATTTCGATACCAAAACTTTTACACTCCTTTCTGCGATCACAATACGACCATGGTTGGGTACAATATACCTTCAGAAACATATTCCTAAGGCTTTCACGGCCGGTGTCAGTTGTGTGATTCAAGTTATTCGGCCTGTTTGGCCGTGGTCCATGGTTTATTGCCAAACCAAACGTTTCAACAGCTCCAATGGCTGCCATCATCAGTGGAATTTTAAAAAATCCTGAACGTAGGGTGTTCACGTCAGGCCCACAGTACTGTGGCAAAGGCTCAACCACAGTACTGTGGGCCTGACGTGAACACCCTACGTTCAGGATTTTTTAAAATTCCACTGATGATGGCAACCATTGGAGCTGTTGAAACGTTTGGTTTGGCAATAAACCATGGACCACGGCCAAACAGCCCGGATAACTTGAATCACACATACCTTCAGAAAGTTTCCTTAATTCAAAAGAAATATAATAATTATCGTGTAGTAAAGCGTACATAAAAAATAAACACACAATAATAATAGACCAATAATAATAATAATAATAAATGAAATCTGTTTAACATGGCGTGTTAGTAAGGTTTTGTCGAATGAATAACCCTACCTTCCACGATGATCATGACGGAGTACACGCTACACTATAGGTCTACCCGTACACGCTATTGTACCCGTACCCGCACACATGTATAGTACATGCCGCGCTGTTTAAATGATCACGTTGGAGTCTCATGAGGAGCACATTAGTGTACACTGATTAATATAGGAAAAAAGAAAATAACAATGATGTCTGTATCAGATCTCAATACAGAACCATTCTATCGCGGCCACCTGATATAATCCAGACGTCTACGGAATATCTGCACACTGTACAGCATAAGTAGCAGTAGAAAAAAAGCTTGTTCAAAATTCACTCATTGAATATGCACGTTCATACAAATGTATACGTCTACAGGCAACAAACGTGTCTGCGAATACATCAACGAAAAACAAAACTATAACTGGTATCGCTTTGTAACAGTCAGTTAAACTAAAGGTGCCGTTTACAACGCGTTAATGTTTGTTCCTGCACATCTGATTACGAAGTATGACAGGAATATCAATACAACAGATGATAAATTACATTTATAAATTTTGATAAGTTCAGCTCTCCCTTTAAGCATTATATTCTTTGCTTAAATGCTCTCCTTTTAAGCAATGTTTAACTATTCGCTCTTAACAAGTTAATATCTTACATGACCTAACATTCTTTCTTTTGAAGAAAGCTCTCCCAGCCAGTACTATTCTTGCCTTCGTATCCTTGCACCGCCCGTGCTGAACCAAATTAAATCCCAGGCTTAGTGATAATTATTATGGACATCCCACAGGTTTACGACTGAAGAATACTTATTGAAGCAAAAATAACTTAAAATAAACGTTAAGTATCAGTCCACAAACTGTTAGTAGTTAAATGAACTGTTAGAATTTACTTGACTCAATATATGTTAAATAAAGTTCTTTATTTTGGTTCAATATGCCGTAATTGTTTTAATTAAGAAAGTTGTGTTAGTGGTTATAATCACAAACAGAATTACCACTGTTGCACACGAATATAGAAAAATTATTCCGATTAGCACTTTCCGGTCGGATTTCCGATCTGACGATGAGCTGTGAAGCTTGAAAGCGCTAATCGGAATAATTTTTCTATAGTGGTGTGCAACAGTGATAACTCTGTTCGTCATTGTTTTACCCACAAGTTAGAGTAGCAGAGTAATGTGGATAGAGACAAACGCAGTGCACTGAATTTGTCTGCTTCACGTAATTAAGGGCGGTTCGTCCCCTTACAGTATATGTAGGCCTACTATAGTACAAGTACAGTACAGTACAAGTATATGCGTACTACAGTATGCACTAATAATGCACATGTAACTATATGTTTAGGTGACGTAAGAGCAAAATGGCATGGAACATGGCAATAACGTACACTTAAATAAATCAACAGAAGACATGAAGCAAACCGGCTTAGCTGAACTGAATTAAAAAGATTAGACATATAACTGTTGCTGAAAAAAAGAACAGTTAATCAAATTAAGGTGACACGGCAAACTTAGGTGAAATTATCAAACTTATTACCTACCGGTACTTTTTGGGTCATGGCGTTCAAAAATTTTTAATTTTCAAAAATGAGCATTACGTTCAGATTGTAGTTCAAATTCCCTTTAATTTGATACCCCACTTGGATTTTTGTGATATTTTTTCACAATTTGACCCCCTCACATTTTTGCTTCCGCCCTCCTATTTTTGGGAAGGTAACCCTCAAAAACAGTTAGGCTCTGTAGGGTGAAAGTACAGACAACCGTACCAAGTTTTACGAAAATCGGTTGCCACACTCAAAAGTTATCATGAGGCATGCCCCAAACAGACAGGTAGATAGACAGACAGATAGGACTTTGGGTCTGCTCATAGGCATTACTTAAACATATGAACGACCATATAAATGAAGAATCCACATTCTCTGCATCAATTTTAACAGTAGCGAATTACAACAACGTACAATGTCCGTCGGCTTACAACACACTGAAAGCGTAAAAGATAACATGAAGCTGCAGTTCAGTGCTACACGTGTGACACATTCCAATGTGGGTCATACAGAAACCGAGCTCGTGTTTTCGCTTCTTCTCGCCAGCCAAAAAAAAAAAAACATCACTTCTAATTTTTAATTAAAATTAATTATCCCACTTGTACAGAATAACATATGGTCACATTGAAAAAAGAACCAACAAAAAGTTATGTAGCTATGTAGTTTTATGTGCAAAAAAAAAACAGACGTTTGGAGTCATCAGAGTTAAATACCCGTATTAAAGGCGTCTGCTGTGGGAATTACGAATGACATATGTGCCCAGAAGTGCAATGTTCAACGTTAACAACGCCCATTGGCGCCGAAATTAAACCAGACACAACTAACTGGCTAATAAAAAAAGTAATGATGAACGATTGCGTCCCACCAAAAAAAGAGTCAGCTGGAATATGCCTAATTCGTCAACAAAGACGCCGTGCTCGTAAACAGACGAGCACTCGTAGTTTCACGCATACACAGTTAACATATTATAGCATACGTGCTTTGTAACTTTCTGTTTCCCGATTTCGCGCATTATAAGCCTACTTTGGGATCAGACACAATTCCAAACATGCGTACGAGTTGTACCCAATACGGGCACGTGTTACCAGCTTTCCTGACTACGTATCGTATTTTTCAAGTTCTACCAAACACGATGACCTTCTCCGTAACCTCGTTGTAAATACAATCTTCTAATCTAGAAGAAGACCGCAGCTTTGATCTGCGAAATGTTCATTCGGCGTTGGCCCGCAACGACGTGAGGTAAAAGTGGAGAGTTTATCTTAATGTTTTTATAATCGCATGCTGACAAATAATGTTCGACATACGGCTAACAGGCTACACAATTTGTTCTCTAAAAGCCAAGGACCAAATTGCGCTATCGCTAAAAACTTATCACACAACACTGTAATGTACTTCGGCATTTGGCGAATATGGTAGTCCACGAGGACTACTCCACCCTGACATTCGATTCACAAGAACTATAATACTTCAAATACGTCATGTAATTACTTCCGAATTCGCTATTAGTGCTAACACTTTTTTTCGAGTTTTCGTATATATAGTCTCTTAACGGTTATATATTCGATTCTAAAAGAAAACAGTCAATAAACACCTTCTTCTAGTTTGACAATGACGTTTTATTGATTCTGTTAAAACCAAAAGTTTAGTCTATTCTATAATGAAACACCACTTTTTTATCACTTGTCAAAATAGACAGTATGTCTATATGTTAATAGACAGTAATGGTTACATATTAGCTTGACTTTAGATATTTATTGTAAATAGCATATATTGTGTATTTTTTTGTAACTCAGTACTAATCAAATACAAGAACTACACACGTCTGTGTCAGTTTAAAGCGAATCAATTACGCGTGGACAATAAGGAGAGAATCTGCCATTTGGCCTTACTACGGTGTTAAAAATAATAGATTTACCACATTCTCAGATTACCTTTAAAAATAGTAGAGTAATGTTGAAATGAATTGAGATGCAACACGAACATGCTACTAACAGAATGTCTAGCTAGCTAGCTGGATCCTACTAAAGGATATTCTAGTGAAGTAAGCAACTGTTTAAGAATTAATGACTTCATACAGGCCTATTTTTTAGAAAGACACTTCGAAATACTCGTGTTTTTTTTAATACAAGCGTGTTTATGTGTATAACAATTAACACGGTTCATTTAAATAAATACATGTTTGGAAAACATGAGTAATTACAAAATGAAAGACCTTAACTTGTATCCGGACACAACTCAATGTAGCTTTGATGGACGTTCTGTCACTCTGTAGGCGCTAGTTGGATCTTACGGAGCACTGATGGGGCAGTAAGAGGATACGAGCACCAAGTAACTAATAAGAAGACGCTAAAACAAAAAAATGCTCACTTAAACATTTATGTTTAGGGTTTTGTGGCAAGTTCAATAACAACTTTACTGTTTACATGTTCCATTAGTTATTTCAATTTTGTACGATATTCAATTGGAAATCTCGACACGCGCTCACGTCATTACTCGTGGGGGTCACATATTCCTGACATAACCTATCCACGTTCATATCACGCGCATATGCAGACAGGTTCAGCCAATATCTGGATTGCCAAAGCCAGCTAAGGAGAGAGAGAGAGAGAGAGAGAGAGAGAGAGACCATGCCTGCAATGGCACAAAACCGCCGCCGTTCCAACATTCTTCAAGCAGGATTGAGCTTTTTTTACGTAATCAACTATCTTATCGTAACATGTCCTCTTCTACATTTACAATTATCTCTTCTGACTTTAAAATAATAAATATAAAAATACTTATAAATTGCATAACACGGATAGGAATCAACTCCAATCAGTACAGAATGAATGACTAAATAGGTTACACAGTTGTAAGGTAAAAACCACATTAACGACTGTATTTCCTGTTACCTGTTGAGGGCCAATTGGACAAACATGAAAGTAATGTTGTCTAAACGCCCCGTACACAATCAACACCGCTGAGCCAGGAAGCGAGTCACCGGTAACAATCTTAACTGCTCCATATTAACTGATGACAGGCATTTTGTCAAATCACATCGACATGTTCATGTTGAAGTTTCTTAATTTCCGTAAACACTACATATCCTGTACGGGTTGCTACTAATCAAAGAATGAATAGCTAACTAAATGATTTCCCACAACTAGGATTCGTCTGCAGTGTCCGTCGTCAATTATATGTTGTTTAGTTTGGTTTGACTTTTCATATTTATTGAACACTGATATAATGAAATATGAAGACGAAATACACAGTACAAAATAATACTTTCATTCAAAGGAAACTGAATATTATTTCGCACATTAAATCAAGAGAGCATAGAAAAACTGCAGCAATTACAATAATCTATAACTCAAAGACAGCCAGATGTACTCGTGTCTTGAAGGTACAATATAATAGGTGATGTATACCTACGTATAATATAAGCATGTATGAGGAAATACCGCAATTCCTCAGTTCCTCACTCAATATTTATAGCATGCAATAAAATATATTTCTCCGCTTGCAGCAATTATACGTGTAACTCAGTCTCAGGTGTATAATAATGGTTGTGTTTCTATATGAATATAGTTTAAAATTATATGAACATAATTTTAATTACAGGCACATAATAACAGCGACTCAGTCTGAACACTGATATTATCTAGACCGGATTGTGTTCGTTCTGTTCACGATCTATCATAACCACGTACTCTATCATTAACAATTATGTCACTTCACACAGACGATTTATATTCTTCCTTTTCATATTTTTACTACACATACTTTCTCAGCTAAACTATATCTTCAAGCGTACGAAGAACAATATCTTGATCATTTCAAGTTTACTAAACGTCTCTGAAGTAGCATGAAATATTTCACACACCCTCAGTTTTCAACGTCATGGATGCTCAGTGCGTCCAGAGAAAAGAACGTTTATTTACTTCCATAGCAGAAACTGATTGAGTTGGTACAATGTCCTCAGGTTAAAGAACTTGAGGCGACTGGACTGCTTGTTTGTTTTGGCTGCGTTGTCCATATTTTAAACGTGGAGAATTGTGGAGTCAGGTGTACTTCAGAAAAACGATTTTCATAAGCAGAGAAGCAATAAACACATATAAATTTGTAAAAAGCCTCTTCAATTTTCAAGTTTTATTGCAACGAGCCACGGGTTTACGGTAACTTAGTATTTAATTAGCCTGTTGCTTATACTATACCACAAACTGCTGAAAATCTATGCTATTCTGTTTACAAATATTTCAGAACTGCTGGGACATGTAGAAATGCATATAGGGCCTACTTTAATTACTGCAACATTTGAAAATTTGTAAACTGAGCAATCTCTTATTACAGACATACATTTTACTATTACAAATTATTGAATGTCTGACTCCAGACACTACGACGTTTTCAACCTTATACCCTGGTGCTAAAACGTGAGGTCGGAAGAAGCAGTGTCCTTCCAGTAGAATTTGCACCGCCAAGTACTGTCAGGAGAATTAGTTTTTCTGTATAATAAAGGCAAACTGAAACACTTCCAGCAAGACAAACCTCTTTACACTTAATCAAATTCCTTCAATATTTTCGAATATTTAGTGAAACCCACTTGTGATCTATTTAACATCAATCAACCCAGTATATTACCATACTATAACATAAAAACTTGCTTTATAATAAAAATCTATTTTATTATAATAGATACGACAAACAGATAACAGCTGACAGTATACTATTATAAACTTTGTTTTACCAAGTATTGTAACTCACAACATCCAAGAGACTTTCTCAAAGTTAACTAAAATTGGTGTTGTTAGCACTCCAGTCTTCTACAGAATTATCTCGCCTGTTATTACACGAGACGGTGCAGTCCAACACAGACTTCCGACTGGGATTTGTTTCAACCGCTCATTTCTCTGCACAAGTAAAATACACAGCAATGGATACTCTATCACATCATTCCATTAACTTTGTTATTTCCGTACACGTACGAGGTGTGTTATCCGATACGGTCTTGTCCCCCCCCCCCCGTTCGAAACACGTTGAGCAGATCACTGTTGTAACACATCTGCCGCCGCCTTCTTTACAGCATAAAAAGACTTGAAACGTGTTCCTTTAATCACAGTTTCACTTTAGGCAAAAGAAAAAAAAATCACCTGGTACCAATTTTGAGAACTGGTAACTTTAATCCCAAACGGTTTCAGTATCTTCATATCTTCACTATAGGCCTATTTGACCACATGGGCGCCGTTGACCTTTTATTCTTTGTAGCTCGAGATTAGGCACCAAATAAAAAATAAACTACTGGGCAGATGAATATTTACATCACTGCATTTCTCCGTCATCTAATGACCAACATTCTCCCCATCGGTGCATACACTTTTACCTAGCTGAGATAACACCGCCTCCTGGAAGGAAAATTGTTACTATAATAAGCAAGAATTACCGCTCCGCCGGTATGTAAATCTAATAAGCATAGTCTTAAAATTTCCTTTACTAACTTACAGAAATGTTTTTATTATTTACAAAATCTGCAAATTAGCAGAAAAATTATTCTCTCAAAGTGTTAAAATTCAAAGATCAATTACTTTACCAATTCCATGTAAGGTATACAGTTTACACGAGTATCTGCGTGTCTGAAAATTTCAGGTCTTCTATATGGGTAGAAGTGCAGATTCCAGAGTGCATACAATTATTCTAGTATCATTTCAAGTCTCCACTGAGAATACGAGTGCTCGTTAAGGCGGGTCGCAAACTTGCTTGTCTTTGTAACACCGTAACGAAGAAGCCAAAAAGCTTAAAGCAAGCGAAATTCCGTCAATGTCACTTGATGAATGACGATAAAGAGTAAAACATAAGCCACCGTTAAACAATTAGCCTTACACTTATGATGGCATTATATTGCAACTCTTCTCTCTCTCTCTCTCTCTCTCTCTATATATATATATATATATATATATATATATATATTAAGAATAATTAAATCTAATCTTTTTAAGATAATTTTCAATTCATATTATAATAGTGATTTGAATTCCAAAGTGCCCTGCCTTGTTGTTCATGTTCGGTACGAGTACAGAACAATTGTCAGCAGTTATATATTTGCATTCTGTTACATATTTGGTGTGGTAACAGACTCAAACGTTAGGTTAAACATTACAGGAGACGTAATCTGCTAAATGTGTCCGTACTGTTCATAATTTTCAAAAACAACAGTAATTCCCACACATAATCCAAGTTCGTTCCTGTACTTGTCATATGATTCGACGCTATTACCATTCTAAACGTTTTATCAAAAACACGATAATGTGACATATGAAATATTCTAAGACAAAGGAAATTTTCTCTTTCTCAATATCTGAGTATATACAAATTGTGAGTGTATACAAAACCAATACAAGCAGTAAAATTGGATACATTGAATCGTATAAAGAATGTGACTGCTGTCTTTATATGAATTCTGAATCTACCGGTACAATTTTAGAAACGGTTGAACTACAACATCAATATTAATACTGTTAATCATTAAGTGTTTATAGTTTTCCCACTCGTCTTTCAAAAGTGTCCACTACGCAGCTAGTGACACCCAGTTTTCAACTGAACATCTTTCATCTATTCTAATTATTTTGCAATTATTACAAAATTATTTATAGGCCTACATAGAATTCCTAAAACCATTAAACTCATATACATATAGCCCTTAAAAAGTGTTCTTAAAAACAACCTTGTTGCAGTTTACTCCTAACAAGCGGATCGGAATATCTGTAGGTACTATTAAAAAAAGTCTACCTTGCTTATAAA